>OX375881.1:25730769-28437541 GCA_947359465.1 Metellina segmentata | reverse complement strand
CGAAATACCTCTAAGAAAAGGGGTATAAGGTTGTGTAAAGAATTAAGAATGCAACGTTCTCTCAGAAATCAAAATCATAAACTGAAAACATTTGTGTAAAGAAATTAAGAATGCAACGTTCTCTCAGAAATCAAAATCATGGATCACATTGCTAATTGAATGGACTGGGATGAAGATTGTATTTATATTCACATGTTTTCAAAATGAATAAATGTTTTTTTTATTTATGATTATTTTATTTTAACGTGTGTATCAATAACGTGTGTATCAAATAATTATACCCTTTTCAGGACACCTGGATTGGTGGGAAACATGAAATCCACAACAGATTTAACATGTGTATCAAATAATTATGCCCTTTTCAGGAAACATGAAATCCACAACAGATTTAACATGTGTATCAAATAGATCTCATTGCTAATCGAATGGGCAGGGATGAAGATTGTATTTATATTCACATGTTTTCAAAATGAATAAATATATATTTTTTATTTATGATATGTGTTTCATTTCAAACCCTATTAAAAAAAAAAGTTTCAGGTGAAATTTTTTTTTCTGATTGACACACTAAGCATTTTAATGTATACACATATTGTTTATTGAGCGAGGCACACAAGTTTTTTGTTGAATGATGCGAGACTCCTGGAAGAGGTACACGGTATAAATATATATTTTTTTATGTGATGACTTTGCATGATGCGGTATAAATAATTTTATTTTGTGGAAGGCAAATCTTCTGGTATGGGTCTCACTTTTAAAAAAAACTTGGGGGGGAGTAAATAAAACAATTGGGGTGCACGTTCAATTGATTGGCGAGAGAAGAAAAAAAAAACAACACTCGGGTGTTGCCATCTTGTTGATAAATGTTCAAACCCAATCTTGGAAATTAAAAATAATAAAAGGCAGTCGTAATTCACATCGCTTTTGCCGATAAATACTCAATCTTGGAAAATAATAAAAGGCACGCGCAATCACATCGCTTTTGCCAATAAATGTTCAAACCCAATCTTGAAAAATATAAAAGGCACGTTTAATTCATTTTCAAATCCAATCTTGGAAATAAAAAATATAAAAGGCACGTTTAATTCATTTTCAAATCCAATCTTGGAAATAAAAAATATAAAAGGCACGTTTAATTCATTTACAAATCCAATCTTGAAAATAAAAAAAAATATAAAAGGCACGTTTAATTCATTTACAAACCCAATCTTGGAAATAAAAAAAAATATAAAATGCACGTTTAATTCAAAATGGGTCGTTTTCAATTTAGGAAATTTTTTTCATGGGGTTACGGTGCTCATCTATTTTTTCGACCGACTGTATCTTCAAGTGCGGAACTCTAAAATATTTAGAATTTTTAAACAACCATTTTATCTAACTTGTCGGAAGCCCTATGTAAGTTCATTTCATTAAATTATATTTGTTACATTATTTGTTCTTCATTCTCTCCTGAAATCAACTTTAAGAAACAATTCCAAGTAGAAGCAGAAAGAAAAACTGGTAGTTTTTAATTTGAATGATCTGCTATAGTAGGTCACTCCTTTACGTAGCGTGTTGTTTTTGAGATTAGGTTAACATCTCAACTCGCATTCAAAATTGTTTTTGTTATTGTGTCAATTTCACACTAGGCATTCTTTCAATATGTAAGGGTATTATTTATTAGATGCCCCGCAATTATTGATCGGGGCAAATTAAAGCACTTTCAATGATAGGTTTTGAGATCCCACATGTAAGTCAAGTCATAATTTTTCTCATTGTAATTTTCTTAGTTCGACGTGATTTAAAGTATTGTTAGTACATGCATTTGTTAGGTTTGGGAAATCCATTATTTATGAATAAATGACATTGTGTGTTCAGAATTATTTTGAGGTGCTTATTTGAATGCTTATTAAATTATCCAAACAAACAACTTTACGAACAATTTTTTTTGTTTAATCGTGTTTACTAGGAAAAGGTGGACTCCGTTAAACTGCTGTAGCCATATGGTAAAAATCTGTTTATTTTGAAAAAAAGCTTAAAAATATTTTCTTTGTGTTTTAAAATTACGTATGTACAAATTAATAGTTTCAACTGTTAATTTATTTTGCCTCTCATTGTCATCAGTTGAGTGTAGAGTGCTGATTTTAGTGTTGTTAATTCTTCATTGATTCAGTGGTTATTTATTTATAGGTACTAGTATAATCAGCATCAACAGAGTGTATGAAAAACATTAATTAGAAAGATGAAGCTTCTGGGTGCTGTATTATTATTAGTGAATACCATTTGTGCAAGTAAGTTCCATATTTTGTCTTATTAAGTTAAAAAATATCAATTCAATGTTTAGTATAAAATATGTTATATTCAAGGCTAAGTAAAGGTTTTTATCTTTTGAATTTATTTTTTATGTGTAGCCCCCCCCATGGTATAATTTTGCAGAGGATGTTAATTTATGTTTGTTGTTATGTTATATTCGTGTAAAAAACTTATGAAACATAAATCAAGTAGGCATTCATTCTATTGCAATTTGTATCGTGTTATAACACTTAAACATATCATTTCTGTCAAGCTACAATCATGTCTACAGATCAAGTCAAAACATGCAGCTAATTTTTTTTCCTTACTTATATCATGGATGAGTAGATTAATAAATTTTGTAAATTTAAAATATGTATTTCAAATTGCCTTGTAACTTCATGTATGCTTTTGCAATTTATATGTTTTGAATACAGACATCCTGCATTCAAAAATTTAGAATGCTGCCGTTCAAGTTTTTTATGTTTTAGAAATGTTGAGCATTTACCTAGAATTTAAATGACTGTTATTTTGAGAACTTACCTAAAAAGATGCCTAGTTTGTTTGCTATAAATTCCTAATTTGAAACATAAGTTATCAATATTCCATGCAATTACTTGTATTTCACACATGCTTATCTTTATTAAAGTATTTCTGCCAGTTCCTGCAATGTTAGACAACATTTTACTGAATCTAAATGGTTTATTAATGTTTTAAGACATTAATGGTTCTTTGATGTATGAGAAAAAGAGATGGATTTTTATACATAGGGGGTATGCTGATTTAAATCAAGTTATTTTTATTTTTAATAAATCATTGATTTAAATAATATTAATATCATTTTTCTTTTTGTTATGTGTTTAATAATATCGGAAATGAGAGAGAAATAACTGAACAAGATGCATATTTTTTTATAGAATGAGTTAAGAACTGAGTTTACCCCAAAATAATATTGAAAATCATCCTCCCTTTGAACGCACTAAAAACAGTATTTGCTGATTAGGATCATACTAATTACCAGACAAATACTTCCATCTTGTGGCCATTGACCAACAGGTGTCACTTGCTTGCCTGCTTATCAGTGTTGGTTTAGATTTAAACATTGGATGTGACCACACATGACCAATTTAAAACCATGTGTTGATTAAAGATGCTCAAAATATATTCACTCAAATTATTAAAATTGTGGTGACTTGCTTCCTTTTTTGAGGCATGCTAGTTATTTATGTAGTATTGTTGGAAAAGATTTTCTGAAGTATGACAAAAGCATTCCAATTTTGCTCTGCATGAAAAAAAAGCCCAGACACCATTCCTACTGATTCTTATGTAAAATGACCTTCTAAATCTGAATATGACCCCCCTTTTCCCCCATCGTGTACCGTTTTCTGGGGACCCCCCCCCCCCCCCCTATTTTTATCTCTTTTCAATATAATTTTATGGACATAAATTTGATTTGGATTGGGGTAAAGACTTATTTTAACCATTAAATTTCTTCTGAGGGGCTAGAAAAGTGAAAAGCTCTAAAACGTGAATATTTGTATCAAGGAGGGGGATTTGTCCCCTTAAATTTAAAAAAAAAACCATTGAAAATGATAGTTTTTCTGTTTTTTTTTTTTTTTTTCATTTATTTTGTACATATTCCAGCTTCTAGTCCCTCCTTTTCCTCCCCCAAACACCCTCAACTAATAAAAACATATAGAAACAATTTTGGTTAAAAGCGTGTGAGAGGGAAGAGGTCCCGAATCCCTCGCAAGAAAGTTTGGAAGATTCACTGTACGATGGTGTCGCTCTCAATAACTCGCGCGCTTCGGGGTTTGCGCTGGAATTTTCATGCTTTGACAAGCTTAAACTTGCATTGCTTTTATCTCTACAGTTGTGAACTGTAATCGTTATCTTCCATCATTACATCTTTCGCGATTGTAGAGTCAACTTTTCGGTATTCTATGCGAGGATTTTGCATTTCCAAAATGTTTAGATTGTGTAAAACGATTTAAATTTTTTTGCAAAGTGATTTATAGTATGTGAGTGTAAGTTGTGATTAATACTGAGCATTGATTTACTGCTTAATTATGCCACGAGAGTGTAAAATTCACATCCCGATAGCTTCTGCTATGTATACGGTGAATTGACTTTAAAAGCGCAACGAAAACCCCTTTCTCAGCTTCTAAAACTGCTTATCAATTTTATTTTGACTGTTAAGTTGGCAATCTGGATATGAATTGGGCTCCAAAGTTTTGCTGCACTACTTGTTGCAGTAGCTTGATCAAATGGCTCAAAGATACCTATAAATCAATGCCGTTGGATGTGCCCATGATTTGGCGTGAACCTCGCTGTCATCTCACAGATTGTTACTTTTGTATGACTTCCACCATTAGGAGCCCAATCCTGGTCCTGATCGCCAACTTGGCAATCAAACTAATATTGATAAGCTGTTTTAAGAAGCAGAGAAAGGGGTTTTCGTTGCGCTTTGAAGTCACTTCACCGCAAACATAGCAGAAGCTATCGGGATGTGATTTTTACACTCTGTGGCTTTATTAAACAGTAAATCAATGCTCGGTATTAATCACAACTTACACTCACATATTGTAATTCACTTTGGAAAAGCCTGAGCAAAACGAATTTGGACTGTTTTGCACAATATAAACAACTTGGAAACACATAATCCTCGCCAAGAATACCTAAAAGTTGACTCTGTGATCGCGAAAGATGTAATGAGGGAAGATAACGATTACAGTTCACAGCTATAGTGATAAAAGCAATGCAAGTTTAAGCTTGTCAAAGCATGAAAATTCCTGGGCAAACCAGGAAGCGTGCGAGTTATTGAGAGCGACACCGTCGTACAGTGTATCTTTCAAACTTTCTTGCAAGGGATTGGGGACCCCTCACCTGCTTTTAGCTGAAATTGTTGCTATATTTTTATTAATTGGAGTGTTTGGGGGAGGAAAACGGGGGATTGGAATCTGGAATATGTAGAACATAAGTGAAAAAATTGCAAAAAAAAACCTAAAAAACAATTACTTTTAATGAGTTTCTTTTACAATTTAAGAGGACAAATCCCTCTCCTTGCTACAAATATTCATGTTTTAGAGCTTTTCACCTTTCTAGCCCCTCAGAAGAAATGTAATTGTTAAAATAAGCCTTTACCCCACTCCAAATCAAATTTATGTCCATAAAATTGGATTGAAAAGTGATAAACATAGGGTAAACATTTTATGGGCTGCGTCCCCAGAAAACGGTACGTGATGGGGGGGGGGGGGGGGAACGGAGGTCATATTCAGATTCAGGAGAGCATTTTTGAAGAATCAGCAGCAATGTTGTCAGGGCACGAAAAAAAATAGTTTTTTTGCAGAGCAGTGTAATTGGCAATTTTAAGTCTCATTTTGTTTTGTGTCCTTGCTGGTTAATTTTTATTTCAATTGGGACATTTTTTTTTATGCATTGATTCCTTAGAATTGTTTACACTTCTAGAACAACTATTCAATATTTATATGGAATTGATATTTTTTTAATATAAAAGTTGATACTCATATGATAATTGAGTGAATATGTTGAGAAAAGATTATGTGTTGAAGCAGAACTATTGGAATTGATAATTTTTTTATTGCCAGCTCAAAATTCCACTGCATTGAAATGTTCTGTGGGATGCTATTACACTTGTTCTATACTGTTCATAGAGAAAAGCTTCATTTTTTTCCTTTTGTGTGCCTGGAATATAACTATGAAATATTTGACAATGCTCAAATAATTTGAATCATGGACATTTGATTTCAAATTTATGTATTTGCATGTCTCATTTTTTACTGTTAACTTACTAAAAATTACTGAGAAGTAGGAATTTTTTCAAGTTGTAAGTTTCTTTTATTTTCTATTTGGTGACATGATATTTTTCAAAAGCAAGTCTTGAACCAATTTATTATTTTGTATCAAAATAATTGGAGTAATTCAAAACATTTTATTCATAAAAATTAATGTATCATGCAAAAAAAAATTCTGAAATTTTGTATGATTGAGAAAAAAATTCATAAGGTCTCGGTGGTATGTGGTGACAACCTTATTTATATGGGGTCCAAAAATCCATGTCGCTGGTTATGGGTTAAAATATAAATCAAAGTAATGGAAACCACTTGATTATAATGAAAATTATTTTACTGGCGTATCGAGTGCAGCGCTTTTAATAAAACCAAATTTTATTTCAAACAGGGGAAAGAAATCAAAGTTTTAGTGAGCTTAGTAATTTTGTAAAGGAAATCTATGTCAAAATTCTAAAATACGTCTTGAATAAATTTGATTAGCAAAATTTAGTAGTTCAAAAAGTTTTATGCTGTATGTTTTAATTTTTTCACAAAATGGAATTGTATAGCTGTGTTTGTTAAACCAAGGACTTGTTGGAATGTTGATTAAAATGTTTCCATGCTGTTTAGAGATGAACATATGTATGTCTTTAGCAATATAAGACATGAAATAAATAATTTCTGCCATGCTGTAAATGTTCAGAAATTATTCATATTTCTTAAAGAGAAAGTAAGCTCAAAAAAAGTAAAGTATTGTATTTTAAATTCTAAAAATTATTTTTGAAGAAATAATTGCTTTTTTTGTTCTACTGGTTAAACACTATTATGCTCTTTTAACTCTGCCCAAACAATGTTGATATCAGTTACAATAATAAAAAAATAGTCATCAAAGTTTACATAATACTTTTTATACCAGTACACAAGGTATAGTAATTTTATCATTTGTCTGAAAATGTATATCTTTTTCAGATTCCCATTTGACATTAAGCATTATACCATTTGGGAAAGATATAGTTTTGGAAGAAAATGCTGATTTAAACTTGACCTGCAGAGTTATTACCAAAGAAAGAACTAACAACAAGTACAGTATATTAATAGCATTTCTTTCATTTTGTGTTGTATCTTTAAAAGGGAAATTCTGGTCTTTTACATTTTTTTGCTCTGTTTCAAGCGGTTTAGGTTTTACAGGCTGTTGGAAGTTTTTGGACTTTTTCGCGGTTTTAATCGATCAGGAGGAAACACAGTTTTTATTTTTATAGAAATTAAATTATATCTCAGTTGTTTTCCAACCAATGTTGTTGAAATTTTTTATTTATATACATCAATATATAAGGAATTCAGAAAAAATTAATTAAACATGCAAATATCATCTATACATGGTCAGAAAAAAAATCCAAAAGTTTTATTTATTGATTTTTTAAAATAAAATATTGAGTTCTCTATGCTAAGTGGAATATCTTCAAAGGGGAAAAGGATAATCGAAAATGTTTTCTTATTCTTGTTCTAAAAAATATGCTCTACCACATGAAAAAATTAAATAAATGTTTTTTTTCATCCTTTATTATTTCTCACTTCAAAGATAGAAATCACTTGACTCATTCATTTTCTTGAAATCGTAAATTAAAATTACAATTTTTATGTAATTATATTAAAATTTCATCTAAATATGTCACATGCAGTAGCTACCAAAAGTGTTTGTACACTTATTAATTTGAATGAAATATTGCTCTATCCATTAATAAAAATATATATTTCAGAATAGGAATGTTGTACTAATATCTATAACTTGTTCTTAACAAAACTACATAAAGTATTTTAAAAAGGCAGTTATTTTTTGTTTGGAAAATCAATAATCAAAAAGTAACAGAAAAGTTAAATCACAAAAAGTCTTTGTACACATAAAAAAAATACAAATGTTTAATATTGTAAAGTTTCCCTTGTTTTTTTTTTTTTTTTTTTTTGTAATTTCTGCATTAATATTCCTCCATTATTCAATCATTACTATTTTTAATTCACTTTTTGTTTAATGTTGTGTTTTCGTACTCTAACCTCCAGTTCTCTTCAAATGTGGTCTATTGGGTTTAAATCTGGCGACTGAGGTGTTATTTTCAGAACTTGTGGACAATTAGAGACACCAGAAGCGAACATTGAGAGCCGTGTGCTTAGGATCGTTATTTTGAAAAAACAACAAAGTTGTGTCCAATACCCAAATTTTGGGCTGATAATTTCAAATTGTCTTTTAAAATATTTAAAAAAAAAGCATGATTCATTATGCCATCAATAAATTCCAAATTACCTAGTCCTATTGCTGACATGCACCCCCACACAAGTACACCTTCACCGTCATACTTTACTGTTCCAACTAAGTTCTTGGAATTAAGTTCCTCACTTTTTCTTCTCCATACAATTATACGCCCATTGGAATAAAAAATGTTAACTTTTCTTCCATTTGCAAGTAAGACATGATTCCAATACATTTCGGGCTTATTTATCATTGATTTTGTGAAGGAAAGCCTAAGCTTTCTATTTTTCAAACTTACAAAGAATTTTCTTCGGGCAGAGTCCCATTTAAACCAGCTGATCTGAGTACTTGTCGAACAGTTTCAGATGAAATTGAAGTAGAAAATTTTTCAGTAAATTCTGTAGAAATGTTTACAGCATTCAAACATGCATTTTTCACAAATTTTCTAACTATAAATCTTTGATCACGTTGAGTTAACTTTGCCAGGCGATCTTTTCTTAACTTGCTTTTGATCCAATTTTCTTCTTTGAAACGTTTTATAACATATTGCACTGTAGAATGATAAGAATTTACTAATATAGCAATATTCCAAACTGATTTACTATTACTATGATGAAAAATATAAATTTGCGAATGCTGTTCGTTGTTTTCTTACGAATACAAGCTATTTTAAAATAATAAATAGAATATTATGATGTAAGCAGGCAATTAAAGCCAAACGATTTTTAAATGTCATCACAATGCAAAAATTGAAAAAAGTGATAGATGATAGTTTTTATTTATGAATTTATCTCTGAAAATGTTTCGGTGTATGATCACTTTTGTGACATCTTCTTTCTCTGCCTCCATGCGTTTTAAATTTTATAAAAAGAAAATGAGTCAGTATTGTTTTTTAAAATGTTAGGTTTTATTCACAGTATTATATGGAGATGATATGAAAACATATTGGACTTTTTATTCAAATTCAATTCCAGGCTACAGCACCTTTTCTACATTTTTTTAAAGTGTACAAACACTTTTGGGAACCACTGTTTTTTCAACCACTTTAATATAAAATTTGACAAGGCCCATTTTATGAATTAAAAAAAACTTTAAAATAAAACAAAATTCTAAATTTACACAAAAATTTAAAAAAAATCAGTGGCTTTTGGCACATCATTAAAATGATAGAGTATAATTAATATTATTAGTAGGGCTGTCTAAAAATGTTTTAAAATAGGTTATACATAATTATATTATGAGATTATTTCGAATTAATATAACTAATTTCCTTATTTCAACAATTAGGCCTACTTAAAGAAAAGTGAATTACATTACAATTTAATTTAGTTTTAAAAACTAGTTCTAAACTTGTAACTTACTAACAGTTACTTATTTCAAGAAATCTTTTAAGCAATCAAAACACTCAAGCTGTGACAAAACCATTAAATGGTGCTCCATCTACTTAGCAGGCATACTTGTTTAAACATGGAACTTGCATGTCTAAACTTGTTTAGTCTAAACAAATGAGCCTGCTCAGCAGACAGAACGTGGCATCCACTAATTAGTCAGTTATAGGCTGTTCAAGTCTGTTGCAAGTGTTACATGCATAATTGGTGGTTATTTTTTACAGTTTTTTTTTAAATATGATTTAGTTTTTATGAACTGTAGGATTTTTTTTTACAGAAACTAAGCATGCTCAATTTTGATTAGTACTTGATATTAATGTTATTTTAAAAATAATTTATTGGTAAGAGTATTTTTTAAATGTTGGGAAAATGGAGAAGTGCAGTGTGGGGGAAGTTATTCATAGTGATTGCCATTTGTTACACTATGTCAAGAAAAATGCCATACAAACTATTGAAAAACTGTTTGAAACTGATTTAACTCTTTTTTAAATTGAGAAGGGAATCAAGTTATGTGTTAAAAACTATTTGCCTTCATCATCAAAGTGTTTTTGAACAAGTATGAATTTTTACAAAAGGTATGTTGGAACCCTTTTAAAAAACATAAAATTTCAATTATAAAAAAGACTTTGCGTTGTAGAGTAGAGTAGGATAATTTTATCAAAGGGCTATAAATTAAAACTAGGACAAAAACTTAGTGCATCTTGCAGGAACAATCTTCTTAAAGACAAACAAATTAATGAGTGTAATGTTGAAAGCAAAAGTAGCTTGAATGTCCAAGATGAAGAAGTTGCTGATGTGGGATTAGTCTTGATGAACTACTGCAATTACAAAAAAAAGTATGGTTGATGAACTAAATTCTTTCCATGAAATTGGATGTTCCCCAATGAAATTGTATGCACTGTTGTTGTTGCTTATCCTCTTTAAAAGATCTGACATATGTCAGATCAACTCCAGTAGGTTGTTGACCGCCAGAAAATCAATAACTATAAGGCGGACAGATGTCAAGTCCTCCTTGGAAAGTCCAATGCAACTCAGTATGTGCTCCGGAGAGGCTGGATGGTCACAGCATTTTCTGCAAGTGGGATGGATCTTTCTGTCATGTTCAAAAGAAAGACACTTAAGGTGTCCACTTTTAAGCCTAGCTAGTGCAGTCTGGGAGCCATGATCACAGTTAACTTCCAGAAGAGTGCCAGGGGATGTGCCGGGTTACCACGGGTGTGCAGGTGGAGTACGCCATTTTAAATTTAGTTTAGATCTTTCATTTGAGTACAATTCTTGGTAAGTAAACGAAGAGCCAGTGGCCATTTCGTCCTCACTGCCCTCTTTAGCCAATCTATCCGCTACCTCATTACCACTAATGTTTACATGTGATGGAGTCCATTGGAGATGGACGTCGTGGTTCTGAGAAATCTTCAGTTTAAGCAGAATAGAAATACCGACCAAAAATAGGGAGAAAAGAGTAGGGCTTAAGACTGATCCTTGAGGAACGCCCTGTCCCAGACTAAAAGGATCTGAAATGGTTTTGTTAAATTTAACTCTGATGGATCTGTGGTGTAGAAAGTCAGCTATCCAAACTAGGGCAGAACCCCTAATATTGAAAGAATCGTGTAATTTAATGATAAGCTTGTCTTTCCACACAGTATCAAAGGCCTTAGATAAGTCTAGCAAGGTTGCCACGGTATGTGGAGTTGGTTTAAAGTTTTGGGCGTCCCTGTTCTTTTGACAAAAGTAAAGGACCTGATCTGTAGTGCTGTGCCCCTTTCTAAAACCATATTGTTCGAGCGGTATAAGACGATTGAAATCCAGAATGTAATTAAGTCTAGCAAGGAGCATTTTTTATTGTATGCACTTGATGAATATAGCAGATCATCTTACAGTAAAAAAAATCCTACAAAGTGTACATGAAAATCAGAAAAATTGTGACTTGAGTTTGGTATACAAGATTAAAAAAACTGTACCTGCCTTTCTGAAAGAATTACCCTCGTATAACAAGCATTCACTACTTCAGTGATGTATGTGCGAGGCAGTATAACAATAAATGCAACTTCAAGAATATGTGTCTGCATGAGAAGGACTTTAAACTAAAAGCCCAGTGGCCATTTTTTGCAACCAGTCACGGTAAAATAGAATGCGACGGAATAGGGGGTAGTGTAAAATGTTTACCTGGAAAAGGAAAGTCTTCAATGACAACTGGACAGACAAATTATAACCATGAATGAACTTTTCGAGTTTTGAAAATCCAACATCACAAATATTAACTTCCAACTTATTTCTAAATATGCAGTTGATTCAACTCGACTTGCTTTAGAAAGTCATGCCAAAGATTTTAAAACACTTCCAGTAACAAGATTGTTATACAGCTTTCAGCCAACATACGATTTGCAAACGATTGAGGCTAGAAGAATCAGCAGTAATGAAACACCAACTCTCATTTTCAACTTATATAACAAACAGAAAACTTTACCTGTGAAAATAGAAGACATATCCTGGATGTTTTATTGCTTGTGTTAGGCCAGCTTATTATATTTTGGTATTGTTAGTGAGGTGAATGCAGAAGTCACTGTAAAGGTTTTATATCTTCATGGACCATCATCATCATTTTTCTGGACCAAAAGGGATGATGAATGTTGTACCCATCCCTCATGTCATTGCAATTGTGGAACCCCCAAAAACAAGAATGTAAGAACTTACCAATTATCTGAAGAATGCATGATAGATGTTCAATCAAGCTTATGAAAACACTGAAGGAAATTAAAGAATAGTTACCTAGAATTTGAATTATTTTAATGGTATGTTTTGTAATACATTTTCCATTCCAACAAACATTATAAATGTATTCAAATTTTATTATAATTTTACTAAAACTGTAATTTGAATTTAACGATTTCAAGAAAATGAGTAAGTCAAGTGATTTCTGTTTTTGAAGTGAGGAAAAAAAAATAAAGGAATGAAAAAACCATTAATTTTATTTTTTCGTGTGTTAGAGCATATTTTTTAGAACAAGAATGAAACAAAAAAATTTGATTATCCTTTTCCCTTTTAAAGATATTCTACTTAGTGTAGAATTCAATATTTATTTTTAAAAATCTATAGATAAAACTTATGGATTTTTTTTTCTGAACCATGTATAGATACTTGCAGGTTTGAATAATTTTTTTCTGGATCCTTACATATTGGTGTATATTCATAAAAAAATTTCGGCGACATTGGTTGGTAAACAAGGGAGATATAATTTATTTTTTATAAAAATACAAATTGCATTTCCTTTGCCTGATCACTAAAAACCGCAAAATTCCAAAAACTTTAACAGGCTGTTAAACTTAAACTGCTTGAGATAGAGCAAAAGAATTTTTATGCTTACTTACATCCATCAAAGGAACAAACATGCCATTTCATCAAAATATGATATCATGCGTGCCAAATCCTTTTCTTCTGGTTGGTTTGACATGGTGGCCCATTAGCCATGTACATGGTGACCCATGTAAAAGCAATGAAATTAAAATTTACTTGTCATGATTTATAAAAAATACTTAAAGTTTATTTTCAAATATTATCAATTATCTCTTTTTAAAATATTTCTTTCTTAATTGATAATTTTTAGTTTCATATATCTATCCCGAAATAAAATTCAAATGAAAGGGTAAAAGCAACAAAGCCCTAGATTAGTTTTAATCTTTCAAAAATTGTTTATTATAAATTAATTCTAAACTGCATTATGACTTATTTGTTTTACATCTAATGCATTAAACTTTTAGAGGCAACAAATTAATTGAAATCTCAAAAAGAAATGTCTGATTTTAATAAAAATATATCTCATTAAAGCAGATATCATGATTGTTTCAGACTCAGACTAGCAGAGCTTCACTCATTTATAAAATATTTTAAAAGGATGAATTTTCTAAATGCTGCTTTTTGTAAAATCGTTCAAAAATATGTGTTTTAGTATTGATACTTTGTTTCTTATATGCATAAAATGTCTCCTTAGGTTTGAATTATCATGGAAGTTGCCTACTCGATTTAATTCTCCTGCTAAGTCAAATGCAAATGGGGACCGTATTACTGTGTACCAAAGAAAAGATCAACTAACTGTAACTATTCATAATTTGCAAGAAGATGACACTGGTCTTTATGTTTGTAAATTGCAAGACAAAGGGCTTATTTGGACTCGCAAGATTTCTGTATTTGTCAGATCAAGTAAGTGTCATATGCCTCTTACCGTTTAAATTAAATTATTTTTATTACCATTTTACCATTTTTTTACCGTTTAAAAAAAATTAAAACGAGTGTTCGACCAACAGTGACAGACAGGGTCACTGGGAAATTCATAATGGCTAGGCCTCAGGAAAAATGCAGAAAAATACTGTGAGATTGGACATTGCAAATTTATTCTAAACTTGGGGTGAGGAACATGTGGCCTTGTAGGTCCTCAAGTGCAATTGTTTGGCTTTATCCAAATTTTTACTGAACATATCTTTTTTTTTTTTTATCAATACATTTTTTGTTGGTCTTTTATGTTTTTATTTTTAGAAATTAACATTCAAAATACCAAATAATAAAGTAAGTTTAAGCAAAATAATTCTCCCTGATAGCACAATATGAGCATTAGTAAGTTTTAAGGGCTAAATTGATTATGCTGATGATTTAGTTCTAACTGTCTAAAATGGCTCTAAAATGTCTGTTAACTTCCCCACTTGTCTTGCGTCATATATCACAAGGCTGGTTGGTGAAAGTTAAGGGAAGTCAAGTATTTCAGTCTGTTATCAGCTTTTGAAAAGGTGCTGCTTCTGTTTGAAGTGGAATTTGTTAGTTGGTGCACAGTTTGACAGTATTTGTCAATTCTGTCATAACAGTGCATTATATCATTATTAGGAGACCAAGAGAATGCTGGAGGAAGGAAGCAGTTATCTTATTTCTGCTAAAGATAAAGGCAATTTGTTTGCTTTCTGATACTCCACTATCAACATTAAAGAAATCGAATGCTTATCAGTATCAACACTCATTAGAACCGCAAATATTTTAAATTAGAGTGAGGCACTAATATTTGTATTGCAGAAATTAAAAGACAACTGAAACTGCAGACCTCCATCAATAACAAAACCTGAATTGTTTAGGCATTGTTTAAAAAAATTTAGTGAGTACAGGAATATAATCTGCCCAGGTGCAGAATTATATTCAGTGTTTTGCAACACAACTCAAAGCAATTGTTCTGCAGGCATTTTGTCCGAATTTTGAAAAGTGCAGTAAAATCAAAATCAGGTGTAAAACACAATTATCGGCTAAATATGTATTACATATTTACAATAAAACATTAAAATTAATTAACTTACCTTATTTAAAAACAATGCATACTTTCAGAATGTGCATTTCTTTCGATAACTTTTGAAGTTAAATATTGTGTCACTGACATAGAAGATGTGTATTTATAACATGTTTGTGGTAACAATGTAGGGAGGTTGTTCCGTAGCTAGAAAAGAAAAAGGTGTGGCAGGGAGCATGCTTTGCACTCCAGAACATCGTAACTTATGATTGAAAAAAATCAGCCAATATTTTGATGAAATTAAGGGGAAATTGTTCTGCGACATACGTCCCAGTTTGAAGCGCTTTCTGTTCCCTGGCAGACAGGTGACACAAAGCAATTTTAGACACACGAGTTGGGTCACACGAACTGGTGATGTTTAGATTTCTACTGTGCTTGCTACATGGAATAGTGCTGTTCATCAAATTGGGGTTGACATTCAATGATTCAACTGTGATTTTCAAGTTGCACCACATCACCAACCTACTGATTTCTTAAATAGGTGACACAAAGCTCTGTGAACATCACTATTTTTCTTCCGGACATGTAAGAAAACTGGTTAAACCATACCACCAAACTAGAACGAAAAGAAGCGCAACCCAGGTCGTTTATCACAAAACGTCCTGTGTATCACTATCCTTAAATTGTATCTACTTTTGAGACATATATTTTCAATTTCTTTTCTTTTTATCATGCATATGCAGCAATTAAAATTTGTAAAATCATGTTGCAAATTTTGCACATTAACATGTATGTCTATATTTTTGTTTCAATTTTTATGCTCATTCTGTTTCTAGAAGGACAAAATCTTTTTAGTGAATAAAGTTTTGGGAACACACTACGAAATATTTATCGTAAGGTTGCATCACTAGACTAATTAACTAATTTATTCAAAGGATTGAATTCTCGTTTTAATAAATTATACAACTCTTGGAAAGTATTGAAAAAACGGGTTCAGTTTTTAATTGTTTTCTTAACTTTTTTAAAAACAAATTGTGCTTTCATTGTTATTTTTTAGAGAAATGTTTGGAACCATTCTTTGACTGTGGAAGTGGTCTTTGTATATCCAAGCATTATGTTTGTGATGGTTATGTAGACTGCCCAAGTGGTTATGATGAAGCTTTTAAATATTGTGGTAAATATGTTTATTTTATTTGATTCAACTTACAAAAATAGTTTGGCACTTAAAATTTTAGTTTAATGTAAATTCTGCTTATTTTTATAAAATTACATTAACCTTAATCTGCTTTTCTGATGAGAATTTGTTTTTAACTCACTATCATATCTGCAACTGGAAAAATTGTTGGTGTTACGGTCGAAATAAAAGCCGGATACAGCATTTAAAAAAATGATCTTCATTTATTTAAGTAAAATATATAATTTACATAGTATAAATTATTAAAAGTAACAAACAGGTGAACTTCACCTTACCCATAGGCTTTAGAAAAAGAGAGGATTGAGCATATCCCAATCACACTGTCATCCTATATATATATACACACATTTCAAATAGGGATAGATAACGTATTAACCAATCAGCCTGAAGTGGGCGGGACTAAACGTGATACGATTGATTTGCATATTAGTTCTTGTTTATAAACATACTCTAACAATCGACCCCCTCTCACCCACTTCGGCGTATGATAAATTTTTCTAAAATATCTTTACAAATTACATTGAAAAATACATACAAGGAATTTTCGTAACCATATCCAAAAACTTGTAGAAAAGACAAAATTATATTGTAACCCTATTGGTACAATAAATTAGCTTATACTTTTAGAGATAAGAAATATACAGTAGACATACAAGTTTCCATAAAATATCACAAAATTGAAAAACAAAATCCCTGACTACTCTCGTGAGGTAAATTATTTAAACTGCATTCTCCAATCTGGGAAGTAATGCTGAAAAGTTCCTCTCTGGGGAAAAAAATTATTTCTCTTTAATTACACATCCTGAAGAAAAATTTAAATAACAAGCCAAATTCCCTAACAAAATAGTTCGTTACAAAATTTCAAAAGACCTTCCTTTGTCATAGCTTTTGTAAAAGGGTCTGCTAAATTATTTTTAGTATTTATATATTTTAATTTAAAACAATTTTCAAATATTAGGTTCCTCAAAAAATGATACCTAACATCGATGTGTTTTGATTTACTATTCTCAATTGGTGAATTTGAAAACGCGATTGCTGCTTGATTATCACAAAAAATTGTACTTTTGTTTAATTTTAAACCTTTTAAACCCAATTGAAAACATTCGTTAATTATCCTTTTAATCCAAATTAATTCCTTAGCAGCTTCTGTTAAAGTGATATATTCAGATTCCATTGTGGAAAGACTGACACATTTGTGTTTAAATGTCTTCCACACTACAGGTACTTGGTCAACAAAAAGTAAAATACCACCCATAGAGATTCGATCATCTCTGTTACCTGCAAAGTCTGAATCGCTAAAGCAATTAATCTCCATTTTATTTACATTGGATAAATTAAGTTTATGGTTTTCAGTATATTTTAAGTAACCTAGTAGTTTCAAAAGTGTATGCCAATGTTTTTGACCTGGATTCTCTTGAAATTGGGCTAACATGTTCACAGCATAACATATGTCCGGTCGGGTCCTATTCGCTAGGTATGAAATACTTCCGAGGACATTACGATATGGTAGCCGTTTCATTTCATTCATTTCAGCTTCCGTTTTTGGACAGTCATTTTTGGATAGAATAACATTCTTAGAAATAGGCAATGAAGAAATTGGGAATTTAAATATCTTATATAATTCACAGATTTTTGCGATATAGGCACTTTGATGAATATAAAGACATCCATTTTCTTCTAAAAAATCAACACCTAATAGTTTCTTTGTTCTACCTAATACCTTAAGGTCAAATTCATTTTTCAACAATTTTAATACAGTATCAATATCATTCCGAGTTTTACCAAAAAGAATTATATCATCAACATAGATTAATAAAATCACTGAATTTTTATATATATAAACACAGTTACAAGATTCTACATGACTAAATCCCAAGGACTCCAAAACGCTATCTAAATTAAAATACCACATACGGCCAGATTGATGAAGTCCATACAAGGCCTTTTTGAGCTTACAAACATGTTTTGGAAAACTCACATTACGGAAACCTTGCGGTTGAGTCATGTATACATCTGTATCTAAATCAGCATATAGGTAAGCACACTTTACATCAATTTGACAGTGATACCATTTACAAAGACATACCAATATTGAAAAGAAAAATCTTATGATCGAAAAATTTACCACAGGGCTAAAAGTTTCCTCATACGATTCCCCTTTTACTTGCCTAAAACCTTGTGCAACCAGTCTGGCTTTATACCTAACAATTTTATTATTTTCATCACGTTTTAAATTGTATACCCATCTACTACCGATCACAGGCTTATCTTTTGGGTGTGGAACTAATTCCCATACATTCCGTGATTCAATGGTATCCATTTCGTCAGACATGGCTTCTAACCATTTTTTATGCTCTGGTGTTCTTAAGGTTTCATTATAATTTTTAGGTATTTTTATCTCAATATTATTTATTTCAGGATTTGAAGATTGATCAAGATCCGAAATTTTTCCCGAAAAATTGTCTTTGCCGCAAAAGTTGAATAAAGAGTTATCAAAATTAATTTTTTTTGCTGTACAATATTTTTGAATATCATTATGAGATCTAAAACGTGTTTGTGTCCCTTCAATGCTATAATAAATATCAGTCCTTGTGCCATCCTTTCTTGGTACAGCTTTTCGAGTCCATGAAATACTGTTACAAGGAAGTAAGTCTGACTCATTATCAGATCCGGCAACAGGTTCGTCCGAGGTATTATCAAAATCGTAATTTGGTAAGGTTATGTATCTCGTCGTATTAGGGTCCAGCACAGCTTCCCTATTGTTTATACTTTCCTCAATTTTTACATTAATTGTTTCAATTATTTTTCTCGAATCTTTAACCCAAATTCTGTATCCTCTAGTGGATGAAGAATATCCAACTAAAATACCTATTTTGGCACGATTATCGAGTTTTCGTCGCAACTGCTTCGGTATTCCTACGTATGCTTTACTGCCAAAAATTCTTAAATGGGAAACAGAAGGTTTGAGACCACCAAAAAGTTCAAAAGGTGTTTTCTCACTATATTTATGACAAATTCGGTTCCATGCATAAGTGAAAGTCAATGCGGCCTCAGCCCAAAATTCCTGACCTAATCTACTGGATTCTAGCATTGCTCGGATCCCGTTCAAAAGTGTCGAATTAAACCTTTCACTAACTGGGTTTTGTTCCGGTGTATAAAAGTTAGTACGTTCAGCATGAATACCTTGTTCTTCCAAAAAACTTTTAAATTGATTATGAATAAATTCCATCCCGTTATCAGTTCTTATATTGATAATTTTTAGGTTAAGGTATCGCTCAGCACGTTTCTGATATTTTTCAAAACACTTGAATACATCAGACTTATTTGACATTATATAAACAGAAACTCTACGTGAAAAGTCATCAGTAATGGTTAAATAATACACACCTGTGAGAGATTTTACTGGCATTGGTCCACCTACATCCATATGTAAAAGCTCTAAAGGTCTGGATGATCTGATCTTTCCAAGTAGTTTAAATGACGTACGCTTAGCTTTACCCAATTTACATGGTTCACAATTTATTCTTGTAGATTTAAATTTTGGTAATCCCCTGACGCTTAAATTATTGCTAGTGCTCAAAATGTAATCAGAGTTAATATGACAGTATCTATTGTGCCATAATTCCAGATCACACAAACTTCCAGATTCTTCGCACATGGATGTAGGGCTTAAATCCTTAGAGTTTACATTATACACTTTACTAGAATTCTTGCGTTCAGATCTTTTATAAAAATAGGGTTTACAAAAATAT
Organism: Metellina segmentata; assembly: GCA_947359465.1. Lineage (NCBI taxonomy): Eukaryota > Metazoa > Arthropoda > Arachnida > Araneae > Tetragnathidae > Metellina > Metellina segmentata. The sequence goes on along the minus strand of OX375881.1, from coordinate 28,417,645 downwards.
AGCCCGTTTATACGTTTAGCATAAAATAAACTTTTACCAGATTTGTCATGAATAGTTACTCTACCATTTTTACCTATAAAAGTTAACCCTTCTTTTTCCAAAAGTGGTCCCGAAATTAAATTTCGCCGTAATTTTGAAGAGTACATCACATCTTTTAAAACTACGAACTGGTTTTTGTTTATTATATTTAACGTAGAACACTACACTTCCTACACCTTCCACCGGGCTTTCTATGTTGCCTATAGCTAACATCATAACTTTATTTTTAACGGGTTTGAAATCTATAAACAAGTCCAGATTATTGCAAAAGTGATTTGATGCAGCCGTGTCGAACAACCAATGTGAACTTTCATTTAAAGAATTACAGTTTAGTTCAACATTTTTATGTTCAGACACATTACAAAAATTAACTTTAGAATTCAGAAATTTAGTTTTGCATTCAGAAGCAAGATGTCCAATTTTATTACATTTATAGCACACACGTGGGCCGATTTGTTTCTGAACTTTAGTTTTAACATCTTTACAATAAAAATTTAAATTAGGATCTTTGTGAATTTTAGATTTAACAGTAAATACATTACTAGTATCATTCGAATTCAAAGTATCCAATTTTAACAATTTCAGATGATTTTGTTCGGCAATTAATTCAGTTAAAACATTTTCAAATTTAAATTTAGTATCAGTCCATCTATAAATATTTTGAACTACATTCTGAAAGTTTTCTGGCAGGTATCTAATAAGTAAATAAGACTGTTGTAAGTCACTCACTTTTTCACCGGCTTCTTTTAATTTCGTGATAGTAGATCTGACTCTGGAGGCAAAAATCCCAATATCTTCATTTTCCAGGTATCGGTGATTATGAAGTTCATCTAGTAGCTGGATCGTAGTTACTCGGGAGGTTGGTGCAAAATGGTCTTTAAGAATCTTCCATGCTATAGCGGCAACGTCCGTGTCTTCAATTAGACATCGAAAGTCCTGTGAGATGCAAAGGTAGATTGTAGAGTAGGCTCGACCTTTTCTTTGGTTGAAATCTTGGGTTTCTTTACGCGAACATTCCTTTGGTAGATCAGGTTCCGAGTCGTCAATGAATGACCAGAGTCCGCGGTCCACCAAAATCATTTTGGCCTCTTTCTGCCACGTTGAATAATTGCTGGCATTCAATTGTTCGATTGGTAAATCCGTTCGAAAAAATTCCATGCTGGAATTTGATTGCACGGTCACTTAAGCACTTGCACCTTTGTAAAAGGTTACTTTGCTGATCAGTGGCTATTTATTCGGCCCCCATCGAATAAATCTGATGGTTCCGGTAACTCGAGATCAATCGGCAGCGACTGGAGGTAACTCGGGTATATCGGTAAATTGATCTGGGCCCATAACCGTGTTGGTGTTACGGTCGAAATAAAAGCCGGATACAGCATTTAAAAAAATGATCTTCATTTATTTAAGTAAAATATATAATTTACATAGTATAAATTATTAAAAGTAACAAACAGGTGAACTTCACCTTACCCATAGGCTTTAGAAAAAGAGAGGATTGAGCATATCCCAATCACACTGTCATCCTATATATATATACACACATTTCAAATAGGGATAGATAACGTATTAACCAATCAGCCTGAAGTGGGCGGGACTAAACGTGATACGATTGATTTGCATATTAGTTCTTGTTTATAAACATACTCTAACAAAAATCATTATCTTTTTCCTTGAAACTGTTATTTTAAAAGTCAATTTAATCTGAGTGTTTTGGTTGTGAGTGTACTTGTTTCATTAAACTTAATGCTATGGTTTATTATTAGATCCAGCCATGGTGTAAAGGTTCATTGTAATGGAAATCTTTGCACACCTTAAAAAATTTAGAAGTTCACATTGTATACAATGGAAAATTTAATGGATCTAAATTAATGTCCCATGAGCTTTTAAAAGGCATGAATTTTCATTTTAGTTTTAAGGGCAAATAAAAAGCTTTTCTTTGCTGAAAGTGCTAAAAAAAATTTAAAGCCTTACATTTTTTAACACCATATTTTGTTTCAACTGCATTAAAAAACAAATGCCAATAATACTTATATAATATTTACCAGTTCAAAAGTTATTTTATGGTTTTATAACTGGGTCTAGGAGACCCAAACATGGTGACCCTGTGAAACTTTCTTCACCTTTACACTCTCTGGTTAATCTTTGTAGTGTAGTCTTTGAAACATGAAAAATAGCGTTGGAAAGGCCCTAATTTTTATTTTGCTTGAAGAGTAGGAACCCTGTAAATACTGAATACCATGTATAACATATCCTTAATCAGACTTCTAACAATGTAACATTTGAATTATGCTCAGCAAATGAAATGTAACTTTGCAATCTTTCAATTTAGAGAACTTATGGAAGTGTGGTATAAAATATGCCAAAAACCTCTCAAATTTATAACAGTTTCAGTATTTTATGTTATACATATAGTTATTTCTTGAATATTTTATTATATTCCTTGTTATTCAATTTCATACTTCTCTACTTTGTATGAATTTTCACTGTTCACTTTGATGATCAGTGCTGACTATCTACTTTAATTGCTTCTGTGTCGATATGTAACTTTTATAAGCAATATTATTTGAAAATTATATTTAAAAAAATTTATTCCAATGTTTTCATAACCTATTATTTTTTACTTTAGGACCAGATGCCTGTCATGGCAAAATTTTATGTGATGGCCGATGCATACCAAAAGAATTATGTTGCGATTCTTCAGTGGATGCTAATTGTACTGCTAGTTACATTATGCCATGTTGCCACAATGTGCTTCATCCAGGTGAGTGGGATGATTTAGTGCATAAATTATAATACATAAAAGTAAATAATTTTTATTCTGTTTATTAAATTTTATGCATTAATACTTATAAATAGTTCTGATAACATAACTGAAAGGAGGGTTTGTAATATTGGTTACAAATGACTTAAAATATGATATTGAGTTCCACATCTTTTCTGCATTTCATTCATTAATTTGTGATTTAAATATTTTGCAAACTGAAATTTCCATTGTTTGGTCCATGTAACATTCTTTCACCGTGTGATTCTTTATCTTTAATTATTAGTTGCATGGGTTTTGGCATTATTTTTTACTAGTGTTATAAAACAATTCTAATTTATATAATTTATTACTGTAACACTTAGGTTCTTTGTAATTAAGAAACTTGGGACATTGTTAAGCACATAATGTAATTTTATTGCTTCAGTTCTGTAAAGCTTTTAGGTTAACCTAAATATTGACTCCTACGTGACTTATTGGAATGTTTAATTAAAAAACACAAAATTATGGCTCTAAATTAGCATTTGATTTCTTAGAAATTATGATTTTCAGCTTTTTAAAATTTAATACTAAAAGTGTATTTTGATGGTTACTTCATTCATCAGGTCTTTACCAATATGGAGTTTTCCATGGTAAGCATTTCTCTGAATAGAAAAGTGGAATTTTTTAAATAGAAATTGTAGCTGTAGATATATTTTTTTTTTAGCTTAAACTAGTTTTACAAATATCTATTTGGGGAGACTATTTTATGTACTACTATTAGGTATGTAGATGGCAAACCATTTGATAAATACAGTGTATTAAAAATTTCATTCTTAAGGGGAAACTACACAAAAATCTTTCAAAATTTCGGTTATTTTTTTTTAAAATTTAAATAAATGTTTATACAATTCTGTTTAGAATTATATTATTTATGGAGAAACGTCAAAAAGAAGTATTTTAAATAATTTTTTGAAAAATACCTGTATGTACCTGAAGTAAGGTGAATTTTATGCTTTAAACTTCAATATCTCAAACTGTATTTTTTTCCCACAAAAGGAACATTTATAAATCTATTCAAGCAAATATAAAAAAATTAGTTTATAAGTGTAACATACCCTATAACATACTACAGTCAGTACCGGCTATATCACCCCGCTTATATGGTCAGTGTTCTAAATTCCTGTCTAACTTTATAGGGAACATGTGTTAAAGCGTACCTTATGTAGTCATTTTGTTTTTCTGGTTATCGGTTATATGGTCGGGTCTTTTTATCTTTTCAATAAAGTAATCGCTTTTTTTTTTGAAAAATAGTAATTGTAACATTTTTTGGGATGGGGAGCAACACAGGGAAATGACGAGAGGGAGAAAAAAGTCTTTGCGACCCCGGAGAGGACCTGAAATTACGCCTTTACTTCCCTCCCCTTCACCCCATTTCTCTTTTGCGTTGAATTCATTGTCCTTCCCAAGCACAACATGTGGACATCTGTTTATTGGTTGAAGTTATCTTTCCCTGTTTGAAAATTACGTTGAAATTGAGACAAAAGACAAATTGTTCCCCTGCGCAAAATAAAAACGGAAACAAAAAAAATAAATTCAGAATTTGCGATTTTTTATCCTGTTTCCATTCAAAAGAAAACAATAAAAATTAAATTCTATTAAATGCATTCAGAAATGTTCTAGATTAAATTTTAAAATTTGCCGCGACCCAAAAATTGCAAAAAATTCTGACTATCTGTGTGGTAAGTCCCGTAGATTCGCCAGATAAGGAAAAACAGACACTTCCTTTTATAATAGTAGAGATAAACGCATTGAATATGGATGCATGCACGCATGCGTACTGTACTTAGATTGGTAAGGTAAGCTAATAAATTTCACTGAAAAAATATTGATATTTCTTTCTGTAGTTTTTACTTTGCAAATTAATTTTTAAAATGTTCTTAAAAGTTTAATTATTTGTTTATGAGCACTATATTCTGATAGGTGAATATAATCCTGCCATAATTAAATAGTGTAGTATTGTTTTGCATATATGGTCTGATTTTTCTGTACTGCCGAGCTGACCATATAACCGATACTGACTGTATAATGCAGGCATTTTTCTATCTGCTCAGAAAAGTTCATTTTGATTGTTGAAAAAGATGAAACATGGTGCTTTTTTAAAATTAAAATAAATAAGACTTAAAGAAAAAATTTGATATTTTTTAAGTTTAAAAAAAATTTCTTGTGTTAAACTGTTTAAACATGTCTTCATAACCTGTATAACAAAAAATTGAAATCAATACACATAATAGATTCTTAAAAATGTTCCTTAAAATTTGAACATTACAGATATAGGATTGCACTGGTCCCCTTAAGATTGACACAAGATTTTTGTCAAAAAATATTTTAATTACCACTGCAATGTAATGCATTTTTTTTTTAATGGCATGCATTTCTATTAAAATTATAATTTATCTCTGAATATTTATTTTGTACAGTTTATTCAATGGAAAGCTTTATTCTAGTATTGATATGAAATTGCCAGAGTAATAATCCTTTACCTTTTCGCTCTGTTTTAAGATTAAATTATGAATAAAAATTGCCTCTTTTCAGGATTTCCAGGGGATACAAATCCGTCACCATGTTCTTCGTCTGAAGACTGCAATTATGGCCATTATCTTGGATTTGGAAATTCTATCCTGTACATTGTGGCTAGTTGTGCTGGTGTAGTAATGGTTGTTTCAACAGCTATCATGTTTCTTGCATGCCGTATCTGCTCCAAACATTCTGAGGAAATTCATAGATGGACTGTTCCATCAACGAGAATGCATCGACAATACTTGCAAGGTGTAACTACTATTAGGGTAAGATATTTCAGTTCCTGGATTTGCAACAAAATATTGTAATGTTGTTTATTTTGGAAGATACTCTTTAGTGTCAAAGGAAAATAATGCTCTCACTAGAATAAATATTTACTGCATGCAAAGTGATAATGTAATTACAAGTTCCTATGAACATGGTCCACTGCAAGTTTGGTAGATATGTATGTGACCAAATCTCGAAATATATCATTTTGAGACTATCTTTTTATTTCTTCCCAACCAGACATTAATTCAACATCAGCCAGCTTAGAAATCTGGTCCTTACATTTGATAATTGTGCATCATTCCTATGCTGTTAAATACACTATTCTGCACATTCAATATACACAGTCCAGTCATATTAATGCGACCACCACCTACTTTCAGCATCAACGTGAAATAACCAATCGCAAAAGGCAGGTGGCAGCACATTGCAGTGGAGTGTATATAAAGGATGTCCTAGGGCATGAGAAAGCATTTCAATCGTTGGCGTAATGCAGAAATGTAGCGATTTATCCGACTTTCAAAAGGGCATGATTATTGGCTTTCGGGCCAAGGGTGGAAGCATTTCGGAAACGGCTAATTTTGTGAACTGTTCGCGTGCCGCCTTGGTAAAAGTATACAGTGCATGGCAAAATGGCACTATCCAAAATCAGCGACGTGGCACATGTGGTGCACCACGGACTATAGATGACAGAGGCGAACGAAGACTACGGAGATGCGTTCGGGCAAATAAACGTGCAACTGACCGCCCAGATGAACCAAGGGGCTACCAAGAGTGTATCCTCAAAAACGGTTCAGCGAACGTTGCTGCACATGGGCCTCCGCAGCAGGCGCCTGGTTAATGCACCTATGCTGACTGCTGTTCATTGTCAACGAAAGCTGGAATTTGCACGCCAGTACCGCAACTGGACGTCCACAGAGTGGCGACAGGTGACTTTTTCCGATTAATCACCTTTTATGCTCCATCGGACCGATGGACGTTGGCGTATACGGCGTGAAACTTCTGAAAGCAAACACCCTGCAACAATTGCCGGAAGGATCCAGGCTGGAGGAAGGAGGTAATCGTGCTCAGCTGGCCACGGCACTGTAGTTGGCATGGCTCAACATCCCAGTGAACACCTTCAGAAACCTAATTGACTCTCTTCCTGCACGTCTTGCAGCGGTCCGCTCAGCCAAAGATTGTTATTCTGGCTTTTGACAGGTGGTCACATTAATGTGACTGGACTGTGTATTATGTTACAAGCCACAAATTTGACATAAGAATTTAAACTATTGTTAACGTTTTTCTGTTTTTAGGCAGGGAAGCGTCTTTTTTTCCATGATCACTTTAAACAAACGGAATTTAAAATGCTGATATAATAATTTTACTCATCGTAAGTGACCCTCACAGTTCAGTTAGCTAAATTAGTCAATGAATATTAACATCTCTGGGTATGATATTGATGTGTATCTCTGTAAAATAGATGTTTGGGTAACATGAAAATCCAGTTGAGTTATAAAACAAAGGGGATTAAATTAATAAGAAAGACTTGATTAGATAAAACAAACTATTCTGAAATTCCCTTTGAAACCCCCAGTTTTCTATTACTGCATATAGATGTCAATATATTCTTGTAATCCATATTTCTTTAAGCAAGCTAGCTAATGAATCTAAAGCCCCTTTACCTTTGTATCACTTGGGAAAATACTTAAACCCATGGGATAGTTTGAACTCATTAACAAATTTCTTTAATAATTCTTCATTCCTTTAATTTCCCTAAACATTTGCAATTAAACTTGAATACCTACTAATAAAAGGCAAATGATAGCAGTAGTTATAGTTCTATCAAAACAGTATTGCTTACAATGCAAGTATATTACTCTACTTAAATCTGTAATAATATTGTTTTAAATTTTGATATTGACACAAGATTTTTGTCAAAAAACTTAATCTGCACAGTGCAATTATGTTGACATACATTTTCTATGGAATTTTCAAAAAAGCATGTGATTTCTATTAAAAAAGATACATTAGTAAATATTAAATATTCAGATATAATATATTATTTGAAGAAAACGTTATTGATCTGCTAATGAGTGGTGTTTTCACTTGCAACTCAAATTTTAATGTGTTGTGCAACATTTCTTGTGAATCAACGACCAGGACATAACTGTTGTGGTTATTTTTGAGAAACATCAAATGAGACCTCATTAGTTTTCTGTCGTGTTATTTTCTGAGGGGTTGTTCACAGGCATATGTATAATTCCATCTTACAATCTAGTCTTCCAACTAGTTTTGACCAATAGAATCTTTCCAAAGATTGATATTCTAAGGAAAGCACCAATAGAATCTTTTCTAAGTTTACCAAAATTATCATTAGTTTTCTGTCATGTTATTTTCTGAGGGGTTGTCCATAGGTATATATATATATAATTCCATCTTACAATCTAGTCTTCCAACTAATTTCGACCAATAGAATCTTTCCAAAGATTGATATTCTAAGGAAAGCACCAATATAATCTTTTCTAAAGTTTGCCAAAATGAATAGATGTGGTTTGGTCCTTAAATGTCTGGTGTGGTTCAAGCAATATCACACTAACTTGAAATGCTTAGGCTTAAATTAATTTGACGCTATATTTCTGCTTATCCCTTGTATCTTAGTTTTAAGTCTTTGAATTCTCTTGTAGCAGGAATCAGATTCGACAGACAACATAGACTTTCTCTTTGAAGATGTCACTTCGGAGGGATACCAAGGGAATAGTGGTTCAGAAACTCCTGACGATTTTGTTCTCCTCAACTTTGTTCCTGGATATGGGTTTGAGATAGCTGATGGACCCAAGCCTCCACCATATACAGAATACGCAATTGGTGTTCCCCCTCCTCCCTATGAAAGTAGCAGTGATATATCCGAAACGCAGAAAAATCCAACAACAGAGGTCGATGTTTCTTCTCCCAATGAGGAATGCAGTGAGCAAATCTGATATGTACGTTTCGCAAAAGTTTGTCCCATGGAAGTACTTAAAACTTTGTGTACTCGAGCAATTCTAAAATATTACCTTGCAAGCACCTAACTTATTCGTGAATAGCCAATTTTATATTGATTTTAAATAATTGGTGTATTTTCATACTATTGATATGGTTTGTATTCAGTTGGAAATTTTATTATGAATGTTTTGTAAAAAATACGTGAGGGAGTAAACGTTTTAAACGAGTATTTGAAGACATATCCCCTCATTGGAAAAAAAAAAAGACTTAAAAATATTTTATTTATAAATTTATTGTATTGATTAAAAAAAAAATCTAATATAAAGAAACACAATTTTGTAGGAACATGAACTTCAGGTTTGTTTTAAATTGAGTTTAGTGACAACTAGGAACAAAATCTAACAATACATTTGTTTTGCTGCTTTAAAAAATCCAGTTTGTTTAGAATCCCTTAGTTAAATGCAATGATAGATTACCTAATGTATTTTAATATTATGCCTAATTATACAATGTTTATTGTGCATTAAAATGTTTTTAAATATTGGAAACAAGCTGGTCTAGTTGTGATATTTATCTATTTTGTACGCATTATGCAATATTTTGCTCTCATGTTCCAATATTAGTAGTTCTAAAAAATTATATTTCATCTTTTCATTTAGCTTGCACATATCCAAGATGAAGTTTTCCAATTATTGACTATGACAAATCAAAATTAGAAAATATATGTTTTTTTTCTTCCATACTAATAGTAAACAGTAAAATAAAATTGAGCTTGCAAATGTGCCATAAAAATTTCTATCTTTGAGATGTGTTTCAAATTTTATTCATGTTGGTATCATGAAGTATCTTAAGCTTTAACTTGGCTCAAGTTCCTAAGGAAATTTGTTCAAATGTTATCATGAATGGTAAAATGTTCACAAGGATACTGGTGTTATTATGATAAGACATATCAAAATTTAAAAATTTATTGCAGTTAATAATGGCTGGACCATAATAAAATGTTGTAATTCTGTGTTTTAAATTAAATACGAAAAAAAATGAAGCTGTTTGTACCATTATTCATTGTGTATTTGACGTTCATGTGTGATAAAATTTTTGCATGTCTTGGTTTGCTTAGCATTTTTGTCAGTTTTATCTTTCTAAGTGACCAGATGATGTAATTAAATATATTGCCCATGATACCTTTACATCTTTATCAGAACATAAAATACCTGATTATTGTTCTTTTAATACTGTAATCATTTTTAAGTAAAAAAAAATCTTGTTAAGTTACCCAAAGACAACTTTATTAGGTTTTCATTATTCCAATGCATTTTTTCTTGTTTCCATTTTACTTTTGTAAATATACATGCTTTTTTAGTATTGTGAATATTCCTACATTTGTGATCATTTACTTTAATGTCATCTTTCAAAGTGTTATTGCTGTTTCTATATTTTAAATGTGCCAAAAAGTTACGATGGAAATAAAAGTGTATAAAAACTTGAACTTGATTGTTTCTTATTCAGAAAAAGGAAATCTATTAAATAATCCTGAAGTATACAAAAATGTATCAAGATTGCTCTGTACTTCAAGTAGATTATATCTTTCAATATTTAGAATACAAAAATACATTTATTTGTAAAGGGCTAAATGCAGTATAAAAAGCCTATAACAAAACAAATTCACACAAAGTCTAAAAATATGCACTGACTTTACTAATAAAGACTGCTTTAATAAAAAATTAACACTGAGAAACTAAATTTCTCTAAAATATTTTTAGTTTATACATAATAAAAACTGATTTAAAATGTACATTACTATATTTGATACCACTGCTAAGAAGCTATTTCACTGCTCATGATAGTAACTTTTAATAGCATCTATAATCTCTGCTTTCTTTGAACCACAGCGTATGCCATTTCGTTTGCAAAACTCCTTCAAAACGTTCACTTTATATCTTTGCAACTGGAAAAATCAAAACACTTAATTCATCAGAACACACAAAAAGGTGATAAATTCAAATTATTTTCCAAAGTATAAAGTGTTTCTCAAGAAATCAAACCTTCATGCAAAGAAACAATATCAAGTCTAAAGATCACATTCTAGTTTAGAAAAATCTCAACTCTTACCTTGAATTTTGACTGGTGTTAGCCGAAATTATATATAAACTCTACCCTACAATAATGGACCGGACGCCAGCAGATTTGCATAAAATCTCACTACTTGTTGGGGGGGGGGGGGTTCATGGTATGGCCTGGGACCTTTGTATGTTGTTCCTGGTCAATTGAATGCCTACATGAACATTTTGGACAATCTGGTTCTTCCTACGCTCTCACAATTTTATGGAATGAACGAATACTACTTCCAGGACGACAACGCTCCGTTGTTGCAGCATGTCAAGCAGTGGTATCAAGATATGGATGTAAAACGTCTTTCCTGGCCTGCCCAGAGTCCCAACATAAACCCATTGAACATTTGTGGGATGAGTTGGAGCGACGCTTACGAACCAGAAAACCATGTCCGAAATCTACGAATTGTCTTTTTGCAATTGAAATGTTGCAGTTAAGGGTGTATTCAAAGTTAGTTTTCCAAATGAAATAGCTGAAAATTTACGAGTCTGAGATTTTAAAGGGAATAATCAAGTTCAGGCTTGATGCGACAAGTTTGGATCCAAATCTCAATCATCTATTATAAAAGGAAATGTTTGCATGCTGTCCTGACAAAACTATGGCACTTGCAATAATGAAATTTAGCAAACAGGCAGTCCAAATTGTTTGCGTCCAGCCCGAATTTTAAAATTGAATCTAAAACATTTTTTAAAAAAATCACTTTTTTTTTTTTTGAAATATGACGTCACCCGAACCTTGAATGAAGAAGGAACGAATTTTGCGGTTTTCGACCGCTGACGTCAGCTTTTGGAACCGTTCCAATTCTTACGCGTTTCGATTTACGTTGTTGATAATAGCGACTTTGAAGCCATCATGGCGTTGCGTGTGGAGTTCGTTTGTGAAGTAAACAAATTGGAATACATAGCAATCACCGGTGGTTGGCGAGCAGTTGTCATACCTGACCCCATGAAAAGAACTCATGCAGTGGTTGGTAAATTTATAAAAGAAAAACCTATCTATTTAAATTTTGTTAAAAAGGTGTCTTTTTTTTTCTTTTCAAAAAATAATTTCACCTTTCTAAAAGAGCAGTTTTTAATGATGCATAATTATATAATTTTTCGTTCAAGATGGGCCTTGAGCTGTCTGAACAAACAAACTGTGACTGCATTTTCCATAATGAAAAATGGGAACAATTCAATCTCAGTTCAATAAAGACGAATCGCATGTTGAAATGTTTGTTTTCCAAATTTACAATTATGCCTTAGAAAAATGTTGATAAAGTAATTTACCTGTCCAGCAGCAGCTTCATGTTGTAAGTTTAATGGCACAGCAGAATCATCTACTCTCGGTCTTTTAGGAGAATTCCCGTACATGGCTCCTGGCTATGAAATAAATGAAATGGTTTAAACATAAGAAAATCATCCACTACATGACTCATATTTTATCATGATGGAATTTCTTTATGTACTTGTTTCATATACTTTTAAACAAAAAGTTTGAAATGCATCAACTGAAGAAATAAATTTTAACTATCAAAGAAACTATTTTAGTATTAAGTAATACTGTTTGAATCCTGGTTTAGCTATCTGGATGACAAACAGATCCAAGGTTATAAAATTTCTGATTAAAGAAAAAAGGAATTGATATTTGCCTAACTGGAAAGTTGTCGAATTGTGGTACTACAGCCAATGAATGCCAACTGGTCCAAATTACATGGTGTTTCAGATCCATGTTTTGCTGATTGGTCCACTGTTGCATTACCCACAGTGACCCAGACAAGAGACAGGTGCCTCAATCCCATGATAGTACTTTACGCAAGTCCAACTTGATTGGCTAAATCGGATCACATGACCTAGATACGTATGTCATCAAGGTTTATAGTTGTTGGCGATTTATCTCTTCCTTTCTGCTTCTTTTATTTTCAGATCCATGGCTATGGGTGGGTAGAGGTGGGAGCCGAAAATTGTATCCTTTTATTATATAAGTTAATAATTATATAAGTTAGTGTTTTATGTATGCTTTTTGTTACATCAGAATGGTCTTAAGCCAGCGGTGGATACGACACCACCATCCTAAAGCAAAGGGGACGGCAGAGGGGCGGAAAAATATCAGCTGGTAGTGAGTTCAGGAGTGGTTCTTAGATTATTTATGTAAAATCAATGGAAGCTTGGAAAAATATGAAAAGGGTATTAAAAATTAGGAAAAGTAAATTAGAATGAAAAGGAATTAAATTGGAATTTTTTTTAAATAATTGGAGGATCTAAAAATTTTTCCGCCAGCTGGGTTCGAACTCGAGAAGTTATTCTCCGCTGCCGACGCTAATCTGAAGGTGGGTGACTTTAGCCATTAGGCCAGCGTTGCTTCACGAAAAGAAGCTCTTTAAAGTATAAGTACCCTTAATATAAGTTGTCAAGAAATACTACTAACAACAACCATACAACATATATATGAAGAGCAAATCAGAGTCAACTTGTCGGACACTTACGCTGTTCGCTGAGGCGCTAGTGTATGTATTGCATTTCTACGAAACAACGCGCATATTCAAAATCAAATGGTTACTGCAACAATCAGATTGGCGAGATATCCAAGTGAAGCCAAGCCCGTGAAACTAGCCAATCAAGTTGGACTTGCGTAAAGTACTATCATGGGATTGAGCCGCTTCTGACAAGAGAGACTTTGTTTCTCTCATACAGGTCCTCAAGCGCACTGTGACATTCCCACACTACTTTTGAGGAGAAGCAGTGACTTTGCAAAGCCATTAGGGCTGCCTGGCTGTCAGATAAGATTTTTATAACCCTCTTAACTACACCTCTATTGACACAGTTGTAATTACAAGCAGAGATCATACGAACATCATAACTTATGATTGAAAAGAAAATCGGCCAAAAATTTTGATAAAATAAGGGAAAAATTCTTCTATGTATGTTGTAGTTTTAAGCACTTTCTGCTCCAGGGGCTATACATATATATTTTTGTCATTTCGCTCCATTATTGGAGATAGTATTATCTTAAAATAATTAAAAATTTATTTTTATTCACACTGCATAACCCAGAAAACTGCTTGTTTTTGTAAGGATACATACGCATATCCATAAAAATACATGCTCAAAGATTTTAATCTGCTAAATGAAACTTCAAAATGGAAGTTAAGTTAAATCTACTTACCATTCCACACTTATTGCTAACATTAGGATCAGGAGTACCAGGACACAAAAGAGCTTTGAACTCATCAATCAGTCTACCAGCTCTTTTTTCAATGACATCTTTTGTTGGCACTATTAAAACAATATAAACAAATGAAGGAATTATAAGTGAAAATTACTTTACTACACCATGTCAATTCCATTCATAAGATATATAATCTTTACAATTATAAAAGGAAGTGTTTGTGTGTATGGACTGTCCTGACAAATCTATGGCGCTTACAAAAATGATCAATCAGTCTACCAGCTCTTTTTTCAATGACATCTTTTGTTGGCACTATTAAAACAATATAAACAAATGAAGGAATTATAAGTGAAAATTACTTTACTACACCATGTCAATTCCATTCATAAGATATATAATCTTTACAATTATAAAAGGAAGTGTTTGTGTGTATGGACTGTCCTGACAAATCTATGGCGCTTACAAAAATGAGATATGGCACACAGGTAGTCCAAATTTTTTGCAATTTTTCTATTGTGCCCGAGTTTTAAAATTTAATCTAGAACATTTTAAAAAACTAATTTATTGGAATTTAATTATTATTGTTTTGTTTAGAATGGCAACAGTATAAAGATATGATATTCTAAATTTTTTTTTTACATTTGATTTTCCAAAAAACAATTTCAGCGGACAAAAAAAAAAAAATAATAATAAAGTTTTAATTTAAAACCTGTAGTTTTTTTCTCTATCTCTTAGATCGTTACCTAAAAATATGATTTTCTATAAATAAATAATTTTTAAATTGTAATATTTTTTCCAATACGAATTTTGGCGCAGCGAAGAATTTTACCATCGTTTGATTTGAAATTCTCATTCATTTTGATTTCCTGTGCAACGGATTCGAGTGAAGCAAAAGAAATAAAAAATTACGACTGGTGTTCTTCATTATTATTTTTTTTTTAAATCTAAGCAATCGTTACAGATAGAATGAAAATTTCAACGGATTTGAAATCTGCGGAGAATTTTACATTAGATTGATATCTAATACATTTGATTTTCTTTTAAAAAATAACCTTTCAATTGAATATGTTAAATATTTTCACAAGAGATTGTGACGTCACGCTTATTGGATTTGTTTGCAAATAAATGGGAATGCGTAGCTATCACCGGGGTTGGCGATCAGTGGCGATTGGATCTGCGTTGCACATGGTGTCGGTTTGCAAAGCAGAGGATGGCAAGCAGTGGTCCCACTTGACCGAACTAAAAGAACTATCATGGCCAACGCTGTGCTGGCCATGCAGTAGCTAGTCTCTTTACACATTACAGCAAAAGTTGATTTAACTTTAAACAGACCATATGGGTCTACTGACCACATAAGTTGAGAAACCAAGTACTAGAATGTACATTTTTTGACCAATGAAACACAAAACAGCTTTTAATCATTTTATAATTCTATCGATGTGCAATTACTTTTAGGATGCAATATAGCTTTATTTTTAAACTTCACAAGAGCATGCATACTGCTTGGAAATAGGTTGCTTCAGATTTTTGTACTTCAAAAATATTTCTTTAATATTAAAATCAGGGTTCATACAGAATTTTGAATATAAAAATTAAGTATTTAACGAGTTCTTTCGAGATTTTTAAGGAGTCATACAAGGTTTAAACACACATTTTCAAGTGTGAAAAATAAAAATGTTTCAACACTTTTAAGAACTTAGTTCCACTTAATACTATATTACTAATAACTCAAAACATTAAAATTATACTTTGATATTTCAACTCAACACAAATTCATTTTCCCCCTGCTTGCTGGAGCTGTTTTATCTAGGATGCTAATGTAAACAGTTCTTATACAGTGAAATCTCAGTATAACGTTTCACAGTTTAAGGTACATATTTCTCTCAAATAACCAGCTAACTCACAATAATAGAAATCCAAGCATATTTGTTTTCAATATAAAGTATTTTTCTAAATAAAATATTTTTTGGATGTAAGTTATACTGATAAATTTCACTGTGTGTATTTTACAAGTAAATTCAAATGAGATTTCAGACAGACAGAAATGAATGAAATCCGCAATTATTTCTGTTAAATGAATAGGTAAATTATATTTTAACTTCAAATATTCAAGTATTAAATAATCCACTTTGATTATAACAGATTGTGATTTTCAATACATTTTCAATGCTACTGACATCAAGATTTAATGTTGAATTGAATTCAAAATAAATGAAATGCAATAATATTTTGTTTACTTAATAAGTAAACTCGCTTTCACTAAACAAATACAAGAATTTGTAATGATCAACTTCGATGATAACAGATTGCGATTTTCACTACGTTTGCAACGCTCCTTCAATATTTAACCCTCTGGATACGGAGACGGACAAATTTTTGCATTCTCTGGTATGAAGGGGGTCGGAATCTTTCAGACCTCGTAACTCCTGAAGAAACGGCTGAAGTCCATTAAGATTTCCATCCCCACATTTCTGTGTCACTAACAGAGCAGCGCGTGAATAGCCTCCGTTGACAGCAATGTCGGGGTTCTCGGTCGGGAACCTCGAGTGCTTAGAGTGTGTGAGAGGTTGATGACCTATCCCCTTAAAAACTTTGCCGAAGCCACCTTCGAGAGTAAATTATCATACATATTGAAGACACTGCCGTCCTTTCAGTTAACCCGCGACGTATCTATACCTTCTAGAGATAATCAGACCCACAATAGAAACGGCAACATGTGGTTACAAAGGTACTAAACACTACATTAGTACTACCTCTCCTAATGGGAGAAAGCCGTCCCAGGAAGAGAGGTTGGTTCAGCCATGTTTCAGTAAGCTGCTTTTTTCGGCCATTTTTATAACGAAGGTAGAAAACGATATTATGCCGCTCAGTATGCAGAAGGTTAACATTGAGTTAATATCAGCTTGATCCGTCCGGTCTCTTGACCTCTTCAATCTCTCAGTCTTCTTATTCCAGAATCAGAAAATAAAACGGGCCTGTTGAGACCACCCTCAGATCTGTGTAAGATGGATGTTATCCCCTTTTATGT
This sequence comes from Metellina segmentata, assembly GCA_947359465.1. NCBI lineage: Eukaryota > Metazoa > Arthropoda > Arachnida > Araneae > Tetragnathidae > Metellina > Metellina segmentata. Next base: position 28,400,771 of record OX375881.1, on the reverse strand, counting down.
GACCGCTGGCGTCGATCACCATTTACGAGCAGTCAGCGTCTGACCTCCTAGAGGTTTCCTCCTTTTGTTCGACCCTGTCGACCAGGGATTTCTCTCTCTCTCCAAATGATATGCCACACTAAACTATGAAAGGAAAGCGTCAGTCGTAAATGCCACTCAAGATTCTATTGCTCAAGTTAGGTAATAACGTAAGAGGGGTCGGACATGCAGGTGGCCTTGCTTCCCTTCAACTTTACCGCTTCGCCTTACTGATGATAGCCTTTTCTCGTGGTAAAATTTCCAGAGCTTACTGCCAATACACAGTGTGCAACATGAAGTATCGTTTTACAATAGAAACGGTACATTTTTTAATCCAAACGTTTTAACGAAAGTCCATTTTAAGGAGTGTGCTAACCCTGAAAATATTTTAAAGATATTATATTTCTGTATGACTAAGCAACATTGGTAATGTGCAGTCTTCCCTGTGCAGTTTAGAAGCAGTTTCAATGTTCTTGACCAATAGAATGTGGTTATTTATTTTTTTAAATGTTTTTGATCGAGGGTAAAAGCAGTACTTACACTACTCAGAAATCTCATGATGCTCAGAGGGTTAAAGCAGTTTTGAAGTTATTTTTAATTTTTAGAAAAATGAATCAACCGAACATTGTAACCCCTGTCAATTAAATTGTGACTCACTATAGCGAGATACAACATTTGAAACCTTTATGCTAAGCTAATTTTAAAGAGCAAAACATGACTACTTACATGTGTAATCTATTATTTCTTCTGGTGCATCTCTATTCAATGCCAAAGCTTCAATATTTCTCCAGTGTTTCTGCAGTACTGAAACAAAAAAAGCAACATTCAAATGCTAAAAGCACATAAAAATATTAATAACATTCTTTACATTTTCTAATATTTTCCATTTTATTTGATAGAAAATGAAGAAGGTAACTTGAAGTGGTACAGCAAAAATAATAAATATTTGTATATCTTAATCTTTTATGAATATTCAATCAATAGACAAAACGTATTTGATAACAGTAGTAGAGATAAAAAAAGGAAAACAGTACTAAATAGTTTAAACTTATTCTTGCCATCACAAGTCTCATGAGCATAAATGTGACACACTTGTTAATAGTAGTGAAATTATGCACTACATAAGTCTCACATGCAAAAGATTTATTGTTGGAATCTTTAGGCAGTTTCACACTATGGCAAAACCAGTGCCCAATGCAAGGTAATTGTGGCGTACTCATTACTTCTCTGAGGCCCATTATCTCGGCGATTGCTAGAGTGAGCCTCAGAGAATCAATGAGAGCCACTCTTCCTTTTCTGCTCATAGCGTGAGCGGGTTCTATAAAAGAATGTTAAAAGGCTAGCTACTAATAGCTAGAAATAGGAAATTATGTAACATTTTCAACATAATCAATTGGAAAATTTTCACATGTTGGTACCAACATTTGCAACAATGAACTCAACTTTTATCTCAGTGCATGTTTTATTTTCACAAATTTGTGTATAATAATAAATAAAACTGTATTTACTTGTCTTATTGTTATTGCGACCATTTTCTTTGGAGGAATATGTACTCTCGTTATAGTATCTTTCTGCTTATTACTATTTTTAATTGTTCCACCAGAAAATCATGTATTTCTACTCGTATGAAATTAATTGAATTTGGACTAATCCTGTCTAAGTTTTTAAAGTATTGTGTGAAAATTGTCATGCATGTATCTCAGTCAAGAGGGATATGTCAGGTATTGTTTTTTGTTTTTGTCTCTTCGATGCTTCCTCCTAAAGTAAAATAGCCCAAGGAAATAATGTCTTTTTACAGCAGCTAAAAACCTTTCTTCATCACATCCATAAACAAACTAGTACTAGTTACCACACGTATGTCGATCACTCCTTTCAACAATGTCACATCTCAAAAATCGGTGATTTTTAGTTTTGCCTGTTTTCAGAATGCTCTGAAATAATATATCCCTGCAAGATCGTCATATCTCAACGCTCAATATTTAGCCACTAGAGAGCAGAAGTGTCGTTTTTGCATTATAATATATTTCAGGAGTGTTCTTTTCAAGAGTATCACAAGTTAGTTGTTGAGCAGGATACATCCGTGTCGTTTAGTGCAAGAGTGTATTATTTCTTCAGAAAACAGTATTGCGCACAAGGTAAGAGCATTTTTCATTCTTAGTTTTGTATCGAGAACGTACTATTTGGTTTTATTATTTTAGTGAAAATAGAAATTGTGATATGACAATCGCATCAAATATTGTTTTGCCTTAAAAGCAGGGAAACACAACCTGCAAGCTATTTGTTTCAATGTCCAGGCCCCTAACAAATCCCTGAACTTGAGGAGAAACCAAGTTCATCACCCCTCGATTCCGAGAAATTGGAACGGGTGCGTTTTCACCCTTCACCCAATGGGGTTGATATCTGAAGTGGCACAACGTCACTCGGCCAATAGAAGAATTGACCCCCTGGCAAGGTCAGGGCATAGCACCCAGAATATTGGGGGAAGGTCAGACGGGGAGAACGATAGAAAAACGTCCAGCTAAAAATAAAAAAAAGAGGAGACAGAGGCTTTTTCGGTTGAGGCCAGCTATTTCCAAAAATATGGTAACTCTACAATTAAGAGATGTACCATCGACGAATTGAATGAAAAATAAACAAAGTTACCAACCAGAATCCAGCTGCCTTTATTGTGTCGTTCACCAACAATAGAAATCTCGATTCCAGAAGGAAAAAACTACCTGATTCCAAAAGAAGGAACCTGCATATCCTGATGCCTTACTTCAACCTGGCGGTCACCATATATAAAGGTATGTCCATATTTCTATCCGATACCGATTGAGGACTCCACTTATTCCGATTGAACCTGTGGTCAAAACTGGATATTGGTATCCAGATCAAAATTGGGTAGAATAACAAGTACAGAGACATATTTTGACATACTCCAAGCACCATCAATGAAATTTTGAACAAGAACGTCATAAATTAAAAAAAAAAAACTGTTTAAAATTTAAACTTTTGTTGCCTTGTCTTAAACTTTTGTTGTCCTATTCTTCTTGAAATAGAGAAAAAACATCATGTCTTATTTAAAAAGATCTGTAGCATAGTAAAAAGTTCAATCAGTGGCTTAATATTTATTTTTAATACATTTTATTCTACTTTCAAAGTTTAAAATCACACTCCTGAAAAATCACGTTTTTTGAGACATGACGTTGTTGAAAGGAGTGAGCGATGTGTAAAACAAGGCAACAGTTGGTTGGTTTTGGTGTGTGGTCAATATTAGGCCAAGTTGTGCTATCAAGTAAAAAATGTCATGGAGTGGGAAAAAAGGGGATTGTGCGACAGAGTAATGGGATGAAAGCAGAAAAGGGGCACTTGGATATCAGGGGAACACAACCCTAGGGTTTACTAAAAAGACAGTAAACCCTAGTGAACAGGAAAGGTCACTAGAGTATCTCTGGTCTGTGAGGCCCATACACTCCTAAAAGAGATCTGTTCTGAGGGTGCAAGACAAAAGAATAAGCCAATGGTTACTCAGGCACAAGTTTCACCAGTGTGTGAAAACACTCTTATGGGACATGGGCAGTCAGTAATACAATATACACATAATCAAACCAGTAAAGCATTTAATTTCAAAATGAAAAAACAGTATTTTCAATTTATGATCAAAATGTGTTAAGAGGTTGGTGTCGTTTTACGGCAAGGTACTAATTTTTTGTCGCTTCCGATCCCCTAACTTTATTTTAATATCACAGTAACTTTAGGCATTTAAATATAAAACTTAGTTGCACGTATTTATCAGTACATACCTTAAGTTATTTAACCAATTATACTTTAAAAGTATCTTGGTAACTTCTTATTTACCGGCAAATAGTTTTTGTCGCCATCTTGTTATCAAACAGTTTCGTGTTCGCAACTTTCAAAGTACACATGCACTCTCACGGTATTCTTCGATTGGTTGTGATGTCAATACAATCAAGCATACACTTCAACTTTCAATCATTCACTTCTACTTCAATTCAAGATATATTTTCTGATTGGAAGTTGAAGATGTATAGCTATTCAAATGACTTAACCTATATATAATGCATACAAGTGGATCTGCTGCTTAGAAGTACTCAGTCCGGTAGTCGATACTTACTTTTTGTATGTTATCCAAGCCATTAGGAGGATAACGTTCTTTGTTTGATAAAAATATGTTTAAAGTTTAATGAAAATTTTATTTAATTTAAGTTTGTTTGGTCAACTTTCTTTTAGTAAGATTTACTTTACAGACGGACTAGTTATGTGTGGACACACTATTGCATAATATACTGCTTATTGGATACAATATTCCATATTGTTCCTAATAAAATGTATTCAATAGAACTATATTTTTACAGTGGAAGGATGCACTACGTAACAAACTAGTATAACCAAGGTTCACCCTAAGTATGTGTTTAAGGTAAAACAAAATGCATACTAAGATTCCAATCTTAACATGTAATTTTTTTTCTAATAGTTTTCTTGAAAAAAAAAATTGAGTACTCTACCAGGGTTTTCAAAAGATTCAGGGTGATATGCAAATTGCAGTTTCTTGATAATTTCTTTAGACTTTTCCACAAGAGCTTCTGATGGGTTGTGCTTGCTCTCGAAATTCACGTTACGGATATCTTCCATGTAGGGCAGGTAAACAACATGGAAGCCTGGGGGGATCAGTTGAACTCCTCTCTCATCCACCTGTTCTTCCTACCATAGGGATGAAACAGTTATCATATTGAAGTACATTATTACAATTTTATAATAACACACAAGAAATGAATTAATCACTTGACTTCAAGGATGCCATTTAGTTATTTTGATAAACAAGTAGGAATTTTTTTCAAACCTAGCTAGTTGATAACCAACCTCTTATTAGTAACACCCCATTGGTTGGCATTTGACCTTGAGTTCAACCAGGTGGCTAGTCGGGGTGTTATGTTGCAAGGTTTAATAATGTACAAGTTGCGTCGATGAGCTTAACCAGAATTCAATAAGAGTACTACATTAAAGGGTGACAATTGAGTTGTTTCCTTCTCAGGATTCTATGTTAGTGTTCATTTTATTCACATTTTTGATTCCCATTGCTTGTGAATTAGAATAATCACTTTTCTTACATAGAAAATTGTAATCATTTAAGTTGTACAGAAATACTTTTAAACTCTTTCATAGCTTCTACAATTCACTTTAGATGCCAATATAGACATTTAATTCCTGAATATATTGTAATATGCAAAAGACCAAGACCTATACAAACAAGAACGAAATTCAGATAAAAAAAAGTGCAGAATTCTAAAAAACGAAAGATGTGCAAAACGTCGAATTTTGACTTCATGATCTGAAATAGAATTCGTAAAAAGGCATTAGAAAAATACTGATAAAGACGATAATGATTTATGAAATTTAGTAATGCTCAAATATGACCCAGACATTTCCATGTGTTAAGTTTCCTGTAGAACGTGTTTCCTAGTTAATATTCATTTATTGCAAAGAAACAAACTTTAGAACTTAAAATTGGGGCTAGGAGGGGCACTTTTAGGACTACCTGTGTGCCAATTTTCATGGTTGTAAGCACCACAGATTGGTCTGAACACACAACACAAGAGGGTAATATAGCCTATGTTTCCTGCAGTGTTCTAAAGTATAAGTGTACCAAATTTGGTGTGGATTGGTCAAACGGTGTAGATTTGAATACAGAGTATACACACACATTCCTTTTTATATACATAGATTGAATATATCACAAAAAAATATAAAACAAACCACAAAATAATGTGAGGCAACATCTTAAATGGTATGTATAAAATATTCTCATTATAAATGTAGTGACTGCATTAAACTTTGATGGTTGTTCAAGTCATTTCACTTCTTTTTGGAAAATAAGCAAATACATGCTCATGTGTAATCTTAGATTTTGATAACTGTTTGGAGTTACTAACTGAATTTTATATTACTTTCAATCTTCTCCTGATTATATTAAAAGGATTTTCAGCAAAAACATAAATGTTTAAATAACTGAAATTTTAAATTGCCTCCAAGCTTCGTATTATGTTATAAAGATTTTTAGCATATAGATGAAGCATTTTTGTCAAATGTTGATCTGTATTCTTCATAGAAAAAATTTACCTGAGGTACAAGTGCCACCATTTTTGGAGGGTCGTTTTGTCGTCCAATCATTCGGCAAATAGGAACATAATCTCGTTTCTGACACTGGATAAGGAATGCAAAGCATAAACGAGTACTGCCTTCAATTGACTTTTCATCGGGATACAAGAAGAGAGAAGGCTTTAAGTGGTAATGCAGTTTCAAGCAGGATTTAGGTTTAAAACCCATCAGTAGTAACCCTAGAGAAATTAATATTTTTATAGCTAAAATTTTCTGCAACAAATGTTACAAGTGAAACATCCATTTCAATTTAACTCAGCACTAAACTTTGATAACTTCAATATTAACAAAAATTGAAAAGAGAAGGGTTTTTTTTTAGAAATTAACCAAAAATACAAAATTTTGAATTTTACAGAAATAAAATTTTGAAAAATTGAAAGAATGCATATTTTTAAACTTTTGCAACAACTCTGCCTTCAATACCTTGCAATATATCAAAATTAAAAAGCTATTTTGTCGTCAATTGAAAGTCTATTAAGCAGTGTTTTACATTTGATGCAACTTGGCTATATATTTTTCTAAAAAACAAAAGGTTTTAATTAAAAAAATTTTGAAATATTAAACTACTTAAATTCAAGTCTAATATACTCTGAAAATTTCAAGGTGGAATACTGAAAACATTTTAAGATTATTTTGTTTTTGACTGAAAAATTCTAAATTGAATTTAGGGATCAATAGGCAAAATGCACATGACAAATTTTGCCCACAGAGGGCAGCATGTAGGCTGCAATTTTAGCTATTATTTTGACCCATAAAATATTAATTAGCTAATCAATCAAATTCATAAGCCTCAAAATATTTTTTCAAAAATTTTGTAGGTTTTAAGAAATTAGAGTAAAAAAATACTTGACTTGACTTTGAAACCTTTTTCTATAAAGTCGTATGTATATCAATTAGAAACTTATTTCAGGGGCTTCAATAAACCCAAGTATAGCTTTCTAACATAAGTAGAACTTGAAATTTTACGAATTTCGCTTCCATTGTGACCCAAATTTTGCCACTTTGCAAGTTTCCAAAAATCTGAAAAATAATTTAGATATGCATCTCATTATTACACATAACTTAATTTTTAATACGAAGCTATGTATATACTAAATTTGATTGGAATTGGAAAAGATCAGGTTGAAAATGGTTCTTTGGTGGGTTGATTTGACATGGATTGACCCAAGTGCACAAGCAAATGTCTCGAATGTAGTAAAAACTATATAAAGTAATAAGACATAAACTGCTTAAGTTATCACTTCAAATGTAAATAATAAAACACGGAATTTATAACTTTACACACACGGATTTGATTGAAAAATACATAATTGAACAAACATTGCATAAAATAATTGCACGTAAGATTGCATCAAAATGTATTAAAAACAATAGCTATTCTAGTTCTCTATAAAGAAAACAAATTTTTTTTAAAAAACTATTTAACCAAGACAGGAACAGAGAAAGTTCTGTTACTATATGGTGCAATTTGTTTTATATTTTTCTCAAGCTATTTTATAAGCAAAAGCAGTGAGATACAAATTTTAGGAATAAATATAACATAAAAATATACAGGTTAAAAATTGTGTGTAAAATTTATCTCAGTGAGAAGAATAGCTTGAAGTTATTGTATTCTTAAAAGTTTTAATTTTTATTTCAGCATAGGAATAAACAAATCAACTCGATAAGTTAACATCTTAGGTTAGAGAATATTTCATGAAACAATGCAAACCAGGATCATCAAAATGGCGAATCTGTTTAGCTTCGTCATCAGTCACGTAGATCTTCTTCCCACCATATTCTTGAAACTTTTTTAAATCGGAAGGAAGAAGAATTTCTCCAGTATCCTGAAATAAAAAATAAAATAAGTATTAACAAAGCTTACTTTGTAAGAGGAAAAATTTATTAGAATATTTCTTTCATAAAATAGTTTTGAAAAATCTATTAATTTACTTTTAAAGGCTGTTTTAGAATACCATGTTTTTTTTACAAGACTGTTTTTATAAAAAAAAAAAAATTTATTTTGTGGTGCATTCAGACAATAGGTGGCACATAAAATTTTAAATAAACTAAACAATCCAATGTTCAAAAAATTCTGTTCAATAAAATGAATAAAAATTTTGAATAAGTTAAGCTTCACAAAATAAAATATTATACTAACATAGTTCCAATTGGTGCTTCCAAACATTTTAAAGTTTTTTCTCCAAACAAAATTTAGAAAAACTTAAGTTTCAAATTTTTTGTTTTCAACATTATATTTTTAAACACTTATTTAAAAAATGTTTATCGAAGAAATGCATTTAATCCAAGTAAAGAAAATAATCTATACTTTATAATAAAACAATTTTTCAAAAAAACATCAAACTTATCCCTCCAGATTTTATATGCAAATATATAATCTAAGAGGAAACTTCTCAATTAAACATAGTTTGGGTTTCTAATATTCTGAGATACAACTACAATAGGAAAAATAAAAAATTACTCAGAGGGAACATGGATAACTTGTCTGGTATAGTAAAGACAACAAAAGCACATTTTTGATGCTTTCGTAAATATAAATGTATTGTTTATTTTTGAACAAACACAATATAGATTTACAGTAGCAAACTATATAAAATATAAGCATGTTGAATAAATATCCATAGAAACAAAAAAAACTACATAACTTACACCTAAAAATGTATTAGTAACAGTTGTCAACTCTGCATTATTTTCTTTTGCTAGTTTGACAGGTGTAGGCTTAGAAGTAGGAACTACAAGTTTATACATTTTAAAAGCAGCTTTAACACCTTTCCCTATATTAAATTCTAAACTGCCAAGAGGACGTTTTCTGTGCTCTTTGCACCTGACCCTAAAATTAAACGAAACAGTGAAATGATATTGTAACAAACTACATCAGCTTGCTTATCATTGAAAATTCATCAAAATTACATCAATTAGAAATATTGCTTTCAAATTACGCAACAAATTTTAATATATAAATGGTCAGCTCAAAGAAAAATAAAGCACAAACCTAATATTAAAATATTTGTTAATTACCTGGTTAATAAATCATCAAATCTGTCAGATGCATCAGGGAACTTGTAAAACTCATCTTCAGCTGTCAATGCAATATCCTGATGTCATCCCAAAACAAAAGTAACAAAATTTTTAATTACTTGTGTGGCACAGAAAAAATACCTAGTGCATTGAAATTTTAGATAGGATGCTTTCGATAGAAAATGAATCAAGAACAATACATGCAATTTAGTATTACCATAATTTTGTAATGTAATTTTCAGGGTGTCAAGATTTAAATCAACGATTAAAATCATGATTTTAATCAAAGGATTTTTTTTTTAAATCATTGATTTAAATCAACCAATCTTACATTTTTATAACTAAGTAAATACACCCTAGAAAAAACTCAGAATTTGTCAAATGCTTTGAACTTTCTGCACTCATGGTGATTTCAGCACTAATGGCTACACCTCGTACTGATGAGCTTTTAAAAACAATGTTTGGCACTGGACACTTGCAAATAATCTGAGGTGTCGATGGACTAAGTAATCTGTTGAGTGTTGAGTCAGGGATTCTGCCAAACAGTAAAGTAAAAAATAAGTTGACATCTATTTGAAAGTTTTTACAATGTTCATGCATAATTTTATGTTACAAACAATAAAGCAGTAGGCCTACATCTATGTAAATGTCAAGACAGCCAAAGAAAATCCCCACAAAGTAGGCCTAAACTACTTGTTACCCCTTTAATTGATTGACCAATGGCTTAGCTAAAGTGATTTTTCAACTACTTTTTTTAATTGAGACATAAATACAAAATAACACAATTAATGTGATTAATAATTTATTAAATAAAAAATTCCACTGAGCTTTCTATTAGCTAGGATGAAAGTTTAAACACTATGAACATCTTTTATTTTGCAAAATGCACCCTGAAACAGTCACCTTTCACTTTAAGAGTAGTGACCCATAACAAATATTTATTTAATCAGACTAATTTAGGTCTCACTTACACTTACTGATACATTTGTTAACATGATGATATAATTTACTCAAGAAAAACTATGTAGGATGTCAACTTGTGTTTTAAAGTTAAACAAATGTTTTATCTTTTGCTCTTGTTTTGAAAATTCATTTTTTAAATGTATTACCATGTAACACACAGTGATATTTAGTAAAATAAATATTGATTTACCATATCACAAATTCCGATTGTTTACTTTAATAAATATTGGTTTACTTGTCATGTCAGAAACTCAATTTTTTATTAACAAATTTAAAGGCCCTACAGAAATTTAAATAAAAAAATCCGATTTTTGATAAATCAAATAAATCCGATTTAAATCAAATAAATCCGATTAATTGATTTTTTTTTTTAAATCATGATTTTTTTTACACCCTGGTAATTTTAAATTAGTATTTAGAAATCAGATGCAGCTAAAACTGAAATAAGGTTCTAAATATTTTTTGACAAATCCACAAGAAAGTTATGTCATTTAAAAAAATAGAAAACAATAAGATCTCTTCTTTCTTTGAAAATTTGTTTTTGTCTAACCAGTGTAGAACAAATACAAAGATGTAATAAAAGAAAACATTTAGTAAACTAAAATACTAGTAAATTCATATTATTTTCAATAAATTGGAAAACAAAAGTGAATGCTTTATAAGAACCAAGTATTCAAGACAAGTTATTATTTTCAATTTTCTCATGTAAAAGTACTTGTTGATTTTTGGGTTTGACCCCCAAAAATTTTACTACTTTTTTTACTTCAATGAACTTATAAGATATCTTAGTTACAAGAATACTATGAATACAAGATTCCAATAATAGTTGTTGCATTTTGACTACTAAATATTTAAAGATATAAAATTATTTTCTCAAAAATAATGATACAAAAATTAATAAACTTATCATAGAAAGTTCAAGATGTTTCACTTTACTCAAAGTAGTTGCACTTAATGAATATTCATTTATCTTATAGTTGTAGAATCAATAAATTAAAGCAGACACGTTTACAACAATTCAAAATTCTTCTAATTACCTTATAGAATGCTGATGGATCAAACAACTGATTTGGCTTTTGTATATGCATAAGATCTATATCAATATTGCTTTCATGTAAATCTTTTGCTTTTGTTTTGGCTTGAAGCTGTAATTGAGGATTTCCCTCATGTGGATTGTCAGTGGCTGTGAAAAGTAGGATTCTTCTGTGTGCTAAGGCATACTTACTGAAAGTAAAAGTATGCTTTTTTAAAATATGCCAACAAAAATAATTCCACTTTATTCAATAGGCTTTTGGTGTTAGGTTAAATGTATTGAGACAAACCCACTAACACATTGGCAAATTTACCATTTACATTGAGGTAAATCACAAGATTAAGGTTTACTATCTTTATACTGAGATGTTTTATAAACTTTAAAGCACTATAATTGGAATAAAAAGTTTAAATACAATCCCTAACAATTAGCTGCTTTAAGTTCATTTTTGATCTGTGAAATATAAGACTATTTCATAGACTGGGTTCTACTTTTTAAAGTAGATTACAAACCATTATGAACATAAAAACTTGGACCAGGATACAAAATCTGATTCTTGCATCAAGAGTCACGGTTAAACATTTGGAACATGGACATATCACGCATAAAAGGTTATATTTCCCCCTGGGCCAGTAATACACTCTAAAACTAATGGTGAGTGGGTCCAGGGAGGGTCTACAAGGTTATATTCCCTAACACAATTAACCTAGCAATGAGCATAAACAAGTCCAATTGAAATCAAAGTATTAAAGTATTTGTTTAATTTAAGAACATGTTTGATAAAGTGGAACTTTAAAAATAATTTTATTTTAAAAATTAATAAGAAATTAACAATTCACAAAATGTGTTTTATATTTATTGTCTTAAAAAAGTACAAGATTGCCAACCTTTTCTTAGCAGCTTCAGGAGCAATGCGAAAATAAGGACAAAAATGAAAGACCGGCATATTTTTCTTTAAAAACAATCATAAAATTCTATAATACAAATATTTTTCAAAGGTTCTATCCTTAAATTATAGAAGCAAAAATCTGATACACAATTTCCACAAAAGTGAAAAATTTTCCCTTTTCATAGGAAAAATCGCAATTCCAATTAGAGAATATGACGGAAATTTCCCTCGTAACGAAAATTGTTTGGAAATTTCCCTTTTCTCTGCATTCCTGGAGTGAACCATACATTATGCAGAATTGCGGATTTAAGATGGTTTAGCGGAGAAACTCAGGAAGTTCCGGAGCACTTGGCAACTCTGAAAGTAAAACTAAACTTAAAATAGAGTGGAGTTTTTTGAAGCCACAGAAATTCTGTAGTGAAGTGTTGCCAGTCCTATATTAATAGAATCTTTAATCCAAAATTACAACATAGTTGAAACTTGGCTTATGCTTAGTGTAAAATTATGTTGAATAGCATGATTTATACCTAATTTTAAGCCAGAGTAAAGTATGTTATTTCATCTTGTTAAAATTTTTATTTTTATTCAAAATATAAGTACCTATTAACAAGAGCAGTAGGGATGTCTGTGAGCCTCTTCAACTCTGTATATTGTTTCAGGGATGTCATAGCCAAAACACTCATGGAACAGTAGCATTTGCAGCATTAGTTTATTTATTTATTTCCCCCCTTCCCCCAATGGCGGGCACATATGAACTTAATCATCGGACACTACAAGGCCGGAACTGATGGCCACTTGTGAAGGAGCACCCAGTGGGAGGACCCTCATTGCTCCTAACAAAGGACAGCACAATTTACATCCATGCCCTGACCCCGGATTCGAACCAGGAACCTTCCGATCCAAAGGCTAACATCTTAACCACTAGACCGTTTGGTCGGCATTATTTTATAAAAATAGAAATAAAAAGTCTCCTTCTAAATCTTATTTTAGTAGCAAATTAGTTCAGTTAGAAAATTAACAGCCTTAAACACAAAATGTGTTAATTACAGGGTTCCCACTCTATTTCAGAAATAAGATTCCCTGACCTTTTCAGGTTTTCCAGACAAATTTTTGCAAAATTCTGGGTCATACTTAAGCAATTCCCATTTTTAAGGTGAAAAACCAAGAAATAATTTAGCCTTCAATAGCTAATAATAAAAACCAATTTAAGAATCATACACTGTAAAAAATTAATACAGAAAGCATAAGTAACTTTGCATTAAAATAACTTATTCAAGTAATCCAACATATTTGACTTCAATCAATTTGTGATTTAATGCATCACAAACAAGAAATTCTTCAATTTAAGGCAGTGGACGAAACAAAATTCTTTACCTGTTAAATATTAGCTGTTTCTTTTAAAATCGGTTAAAAAATTTAATTCATAAAATAAAATACAAACTGTATGAATCTTATTGATACTTTTCTCTAAAGTATCTGAGAAGCCATGATCAATCACATTCCAGGTCATTGAGGTAATTTTCCAGGTTTTAGACAAAAATTCGTAATTTTCCCTGACTTTTTGGACAAAATTAAATTATTTGACAATTCCCTGATCCGTGAAAACTCTGTTCAAAATTAAAAACTAAATATTTTCTTTGTGAGGTTTTCACGACAAACTAGCTGTGTCTGGTGTTTCTCTTTCATTGTTACCATAGCTTGGCACCAAAACTTTAAACTTGGCATCCCTTGAAAAATTTTCCCATAAAGAAAAAAAAAATTCCCCATTGCTATTAGTTTAATAAAAGAAGACTAAACTTTCGATGAACTTAGGAGAATTTTCAGAAAAAGCCGCCAAACCTTTGAAAATAGGAGCTATTAAGACAATCTTCCTTAAAAAGTTCCCTAGTCACCAAGGTTAAATCACAAAAAGTCACTTATAACAGCCCTGCGTTTACAGCAGTGGCCCTTAACATTTTCATCAAGCTACATTGATGGCCAATAACACTCGGTTATAATTTCATGTCAATGTAATGTCTCTGTATCTGTAAACCAGTATACAAACAATGTAAAATTAAAGCCAAGTTAAACTACTTTAAAATAAAATGTAAGATGTCTCACCAGTTCGAAAACATTATACTGCAGACCCAAAGTGCATCTGCTAATGAGAAATCAGAGGAATGTCCGTAAGTACCATTAAAAGTAAGAGCATCCACTGAAAAATATAAAATATGTCACACTCAAACCATTAACATATAGGCTAACTGTACTAAATCTAACAGGAAAAAATTGAATACTTACTGCTCATTAATTCTTCAGTTTCTATAACCCGTTCTGCACCTGGTTCACATAAATCATGGAAAACATATATGTGTTTGAAATCTGTTTCATTCCGAGTGTTTTTTGTTTTAACCTGACAACAATGAGTTTTGTTACATACAAAAGCAGGTAACTAAATTAGACAGTTATACTAATATTATGTCAATAATCATATACAGGGTGGTTCAGAATTCATGGAGCAAACTTCAACAGTTGTTAGAACACACTAAGAGAATCAGTTTGTACAGCATTTAGATGCAAACACAAGAATTGCATAGGATATGAGACAAATGTGCAACAATACAGCTCATAAGTGCCCCTACAAACATTAATGCAAACAAGGCCGAGTCGATGCATGAATTGGCTGACTTTTCACTGTTAGGGCTTCAACATTGTAGGAACTCAGCAGTTGAAAGACAGGTTTTGCAAGCTTTCCACCATGTGGACAATTACAGTATTGTAAGTCACTTTTCAAAAAAAAAAATTTACAGAAACCAGATCTAGGTAAGACAATCTGTTAACAGAAAACGAGAAGTCAGAGCTTCATTTATAATATACATTCCCTATAATGATAACATTACATTTTTGTTCCCAAATTTATTACACTACCCTTTTGCATTATGTTAATTTCTGGAAAACAAAGAAAAAGTCACTTACACCACTATAACTTTATGCCCATTCATGTCAAGATTGCATTCATGTTGCTGGTGGCACTTTTGAGCAGTTATTGTAAAAAATCCGTGCAAATATGTAATTGAAAAATAATTATGTATCATATCCTGCACAATTCTTGAAATTGTGTCTAAATGTGCCACTTTACACCCATGCATTGTTGCACAAAAAAATAAATATTCTTTAAGTGTGCTATAACCCCTTGAAAACAGTCTCATGAGTTCCAAATCACACTGTACATTACTGTCTATGTGTAAAAGCAAGCATTATATAAAAAGCCTAGAAAATCTATAGAATGCTGTATATGATGCATCAAAGTATGAAACACTCAATATTTCAGTTCCTAGGCATTCTATGCAAAGACAAAAGGTAAACCGTTTAATTTCAAAGTATAATTCCTCCATATTAGACATTGCTTATAGAAAGTATATAATATATTAAAGTAATAAACAATTCAAGCTTTGGCCAAAACTATCAAGCATTCTATACGATTCCAAGACTTTATATATAATGCCTGCATTTTACACACTGCAGGTAACATACACAGTCCAGTCACATTCATGTGACCACCTGTCAAAAGCCAGAATAACCACCTTTGGCAGAGCGGACCGCTGCAAGACGTGCAGGAAGAGAGTCAATTAGGTTTCTGAAGGTGTTCACTGGGATGTTGAGCCATGCCGACTCCAGTGCCGTGGCCAGCTGTGCTAGATTTCGCGGTTGAGGATCCATGGCAATTGTTGAAGGGTGTTTGCTTTCAGACGTTTCACGCCGTATACGCCAACGTCCATCTGTCCGATGGAGCATAAAACGTGATTAATCGGAAAAAACCACCTGTCGCCACTCTGTGGACGTCCAGTTGCGTACTGGCGTGCAAATTCCAGCCTTCGTCGTCGATGAACAGCAGGTGCATTAGCCAGGCGTCTGCTGCGGAGGCCCATGCGCAGCAACGTTCGCTGAACCGTTGTTGAGGATACACTCTTGGTAGCCCCTTGGTTCATCTGGGCAGTCAGTTGCTCAAAAGTTGCACGTCTATTCGCCCGAACGCATCTCCGTAGCCTTCGTTCGCCTCTGTCATCTATAGCCCGTGGTCCACCCTTGGCCCGAAAGCCAGTAATCATGCCCTTTTGGACGTCGTATAAATCGCTACGTTTCTGCATTACGCCAACGATTGAAATGCTTTCAGATGCCCTAGGACATACTTTATATACACTCCACTGCAACGTGCTGCCACCTGCCTTTTGTGATTGGTTATTTCACGTTGACGTCGAAAGTAGGTGGTGGTCAAATTAATGTGACTGGACTGTGTATATACATATAATTATATTTATAAAGTGAAAATAATAAGCAGATGATTGAAAATAAATATTCAATGTGATATTATATTAAATACATCTATTTTAAACTCCAAGCATCTACTGAAATAAAATTAAAGATCAGTCAATGAAATCAAAGACAGGGTTAGAATTTAAGATCAGATAAATTTTTTCATCAATGAAACCTGAAACATTTTCCCTTGATTCACAAAATAAATGACCTACTTATTTGCAATTTCAAAAGTATTGTGTTTATGTGGAAACAGTGCAATGACCAGTTATGCATTTTGGAGCCTTTTTTTCTTGTAGGGGCAATATTTTTGGGAGTCATTGTCTAAGGTCTGGACTTTGAAGACTAGTTGCATTTTAGGCCTTATTCTTCTTTGGACTTCTATGTAATCCGTCAATTTTTTACATTTATAATGCTGATTGTTATATAATATACTGATTAGAATAAACAATTTATTGATTGGAATTTGTGGCATATAAGCTAAAATATTCAGAAAATTAGGCAATAAAACTGTTAACTGGGTTTTAAAACTTGGGTGTTAAAAAAAATTAAGGATGAAAAATACAACTAAGGATCTCTAATTTGTAACATTGATTAAAAATCTATCAAACCCTCTTAACTTTATCCAAGAAGAATAATATGAAATTCAAACCAGGGGGGGGGGTCAAGACAAGGTAAATTGTTTAGAAATCAAATTCAAGCTAGTAAAAAGTCAAGCTAATTCACACAAATAAATAAATGTGTTGAATAAATTTATAAAAACCATTCATAAATTACTTACTGTACCAAAAAGGACTATGGCAGATAGGTCCTTATTGCTTGATATTATTTTATTTGTTAGGGTTGTTCGAGCACACTGAAAAAGATAACACACATGTACTTTTACACAACTAAGATATGTATCTAATATTAAAAATTACTAAAACAGTGGTTTTTACAATCTGGCATTTAAAATTAAACAAAAATTTGAGTTTCAGGTAGTTAAGGAAATTAGTTTCAGGAGTTAAAATTTATAATTTTGTTAGCACACAAATGAGTCAGTACAATTTTGCTCTCTTCAACTCCAAACACCTTGAATATTTTAAAATTTCATACAAAATTCAGACAGTACATTATAAGATCACATAAATACACATGCTAATCAAAGTAGAAAGAATATAAGATGCATGCAATCTCAAAATAGCTTATACACAAAAGAATTTCAAAGTATCAAACAATTAAAAGCTGATTCAACACAAGTAAATATATCACATGCTTATAATAATGGTCCACTAATATACATCATACTACTCTCAGTAAGTTTATTAAAATAATGGCAGTTAATTTCAATCTTTTACATGGTTTTTAGAATTGGTTATGGTCTAAAATAAGAAATGCTCATAACACACACATAATTTATGCAAGATTTTTTTTTTATCTATCTGGCAGCTTTGAAAAGATTAAATTATGATGAATGTCAGTTGATTGTTTTTTTAGTCAAAACGAATATTTCAAAAGATAGTTTTATCAGAGCATCTGAAATGCAATAAACAAATCTTACTGCATTACAAAATAACTGATTTTAATGCTTAAAAATGCATTTACAACTTTAGCCCAACTGTATAAGAAAACTTTTAAGTTAACATCTATCATACATAAATCA
The DNA here is from genome assembly GCA_947359465.1 of Metellina segmentata. Taxonomy (NCBI): domain Eukaryota; kingdom Metazoa; phylum Arthropoda; class Arachnida; order Araneae; family Tetragnathidae; genus Metellina; species Metellina segmentata. The sequence goes on along the minus strand of OX375881.1, from coordinate 28,382,756 downwards.
TAACAAAATAAAATTCTTAGCATTTAGTTTTCCTTAATGGCACAAAAAGTACTGCTTTGAACACTAGGGATGATTTATGGTCCATCATTTTAATTATGGAAACTAGGAAGAAATTACCTTCAAGCATAACTGAAATGGAGTTTCTTCATCTTGAGAATCAAACATAGCATTACTGGCATCGATCAAAAATATCACAGCATCTCTTCCATACACAAACCCCTTCTAATTTAATTAAGAAAAGAGATAAATGTATTATTTCAATAAATAAGAGAAAATAGACATATACAGTGTAATGAGGCTTTTTATTTCTACCATACTGACCAAGAAATATTTATTTAAGTTCATTTATGAAAAAGATACTCGAAATGTTTTTTTTTTTTTCCTTTTTCTTGTACCAGTTTGTTACTAAAATTTGAATTTTCATAAAGGGAGAACTTTTTTTGTGATGAAAGACATATTTATTCAAAAAGTTTAATTCAAAAGTTCTTGTGGAAAAAAAACATTAAAATTGAAACTCACTAAAATAAAAAAAAAATTACAAAACATTTCTTAAAACTATGTTAAAAGTTGCCACGTTAAAATGCAATTTATTTTATAGTTTAAAGTCCATTATCTTCTTAAAAAAGTCTCTCTCTCTCTACATATACAACAGCTCAATACATATTTGTAGTTAGTACTTCAAATTATTTCTTCATGCAAGGACAAAATGCATAAAAACTTCTAATCAGCATTGCATATATTTATTTGATATGACTTTAAGGGGGTACAAAAGTACAGTATCACTGAAGGGATTATTTACGCCAACCAGGGACGCAAAACTCTTAGGCCCTTTAATAATTTTATGGTAGGAGCACAGCACCCTCTAAAATCTAATATCACAAGTATAGATATAATATGGGTGTACAAATAGATAACTTGACCTGACACAATCGGTCATATGGTTGCTATATCATTGGACAGTGTACAACTCTTGGTTCCTCAAATACTTTTATTGCCAAGACGCAATATAATAAAACTCATAATAAATGTTTTGGGATTAATTATGCCTGGAGATAATATGAATTTTAGCCACTTGACAGTTTGTGCTACTTTGTCTAACTCAAATTTTAATGTTCTACCTCTTGACAACTATATTTCAAAGACTAGTTTATATTGGGCTGCACGAAGGGAAATGGTCAATACGACTCCTTCCTGAATGTAATTAAATAATAATAATAAATGTTTCGATTATATAGCTAATGTGGGTGTTCTTATGTACAAAAATAATTTTTTTCTGAAAGTGCATTCGTGTACATATTAAGCAAATAAGGTATTTCTGGTTCCCCAATAATTTCAAAGTTAGTGCTATTTCTGGTTGCAATTTTAGGGGCATTATATCTATATAAAGAATGGAGTATCTGTTTTGAACCTTGGATATTTTCGACCTATTTCAAATTTTTCATCCGTTTTGGGCCCTTCTCATACAAAATCTGTATCTTGCCTTTTCATGCCCATTTGTCCACCTAGTATGTGTGCCCATGCTATGTCCAAACAATTGAATATATTTTCATGAATCTTTGCATACTGTGAGAACTTACATTCATTTAATAACTGAGCATAGTTCCATTAGTCTGACTGTCCGTCTTCCCCTTCTATGTCTGTACAAGCATCACATAAAATGTTTTTAACATAGTTTAATGCAATGTTGTTTTATAAATTATATTGCAACATTATTTTATATTTCTTTGTTTACATATTTTTTGACCAGTTTCATGATAAAACATCTGAGTAACTATACTTAACTCAACCATAATTTGGTAATTTTGAAGATTTTTTTATTGTTTCACCAGTACAGCAAAAAAAATCAATTATTGTTATGGAGTTTTAATTCTAATACTTTTGTATTTCAAGCCTTATTTATTTTTTTGCAAAGTATAAATAAATTATAAATATTTGGGACAGATGATATTTTGCAACAAAACAGAAACTTGTGTTCGTTTACCATGCAGTGATATTTTGCTTTTGTCGTTCAGAATTTCATGTTTTTAAATTTTGTCTAATTTTTAGCTGAGAGTTGTGGCAACTGTGTGAGATCAAGAGATAAAAAAGGAATCATGGTTTTATATCCGTAGAACAACCTTTATCCCAACAACTTTTATTCATCCCAACAATATTTTTTTTCTGTTTCAAATATTTATTATTTTAATAATTGCAATTCCTTGTCACCACACACAACACCACAAAGTATTTGACATAATCTGTAAATTAAAAGAAAGAAATTTTAAGTGGAATTTTGCCATTACTGAAAGAATGTTTGATAAAATTATTGGAGCTAGGGCTTTTGAAATATTACCACTTCTTTGCCAACAGAAGGTCAAAGTGGCTTATTTTGTGAATTGAAGCTACATTTAAGCAACCTATGTAAAGAAAGTATGTTTAAAACAATGCTTTTCTTCAGAAGAAACGCAGTTCTTGTATTATTGCATGTGCCACAGGGAATTGAAAGAATGGACAGAAGAAACAACGGAAGAAGAACAGGAAGAAAAAACGTATTCACTTTTAAAACAAACTTAGTAATAAAAATCTTGTCATGTCTCTAAATGATAGCGAAATTAAAAAGAGAGTGCCACAAATGAAAAATACATGCAGGTGAATTATGAGTGCAACAGTATTAAATTCACCATTTTTATTAGTGGGGTTGAGCAATTTTACAGGAAAAGAACTTAAGAAAGGGAATTCCTAATATTCCCTCAAAATCGTCTTTTGTAGTAGTTACCTTAGTGTGTCTGTCACTTTTAGTCAGTTTGTATCTTTAGCAGGGGTGCAATATATGTGAAATATATTACATGGATGGATATGCATAGGACTTGTGTCCAAAGTGTAAAAATGTGAAAAAGGTGCCAAAAAGCTATTTTACTCACACTTAAATGATTTAGCATTTTTATACAAAAAAGGAAATTGTTTATTTTCTGGTTGCTTTCAACATATACTTAACCAATTCAACTCGAGTAAGGTTGTGTAATTTTGCTAGTAACAAGTAAAATTTAGATATACTTAGAATATGAGAAAAAGGTTGGTAAAAAATGATTTTTTTACAAGTTTTCTAGTATGTTCCAAATCTTAAAAAAAAAATCACAAGTTAAAAATTTGATAACTTTTCCAAAAAAATTTATAGCATTGATTATTAAAATTTGTAAAATTGTTTAAAGAAAATTCAGCAGCAGGTGAACCATTATAAAGATTTGTGACAGCACAAAAAGAAGTTTCATTATTCTCCCAAGTGGCATGGCAGAACAAAACTGGAAAAATTCCATTTTTTATACGGCCTGGATAAAAGCACTGCAAGCAGAGCACCTGGATAAAAGCACTGGGAACACTGCAAGCAGACTTGAAATATTGATATCTTGCTACTAGAAATAATTTGTGTCCGGCTCACAGAAAATACATCCAACCCATACTCTGGGGCACATCACTTGGAGGGTTAAGACACAATTTAAAACTAATGAGAAACAAATGGAAATCCAACAAGACATCTAAAAAAAATATTTAATGAAAGATAGTTTTAATAACTTTAAAGACAAACACACATCATATGCATTTTCATCCTCCTCATCATCTGGAATTGGATCTTCCCACGTTGGATTCATGGCATTAGTCAATCCTGAAAAAGAAAGAACAAATAAGAAATATTACACCTAGTTATGACAAATAAATTTTGTACCTAGTTTCTTTATGAGAAAGCAAATTTCCTTTGCACATAGCTTCCTATCAGTTGTCTACAAATCGAATACTTTCAAAAAATGAAACACTTTTAAAAAATTGTAGTATTAATAGATGTATTGGAAATTGGTTCACTAGGCTGTATTGTTTGCAGTGAATTGTTAGCAATTATTTACAATTTGTTTTGAGTGGATTAGATATTTTTACAAATCCGAATGAAATCATTATAATTTAAATACCTTCTGAAAGGTAGAAAAGTCATGCAACCATCTCTAAAATATTCAGCTTAAACAAAAACTTTTTAAGAACTTTGGCTTACAATTCATCTTTATGAAAGAAAACAAAAGTAGCATTTGGATCTTGAATTCCTGAAATTATTTATTCCAACTTGCAGCTAATTAGTGCAATATCTTATTAGACCAGAATATATATGAATAAATGATGCAACTTTGGAGCATAAGTCTGCATTTTTGTTTAATCCAACAATATTTCGAAAATTCGTTAATTCTTCAATGGAAAAATGAAAACTTCATTCAAAAATTTTCAATAACCAGTAATTACGAGGATATGTTATTTCCAAAATAAATAAATTGTAAGAAAAAGCTAAATAAGATCAGCAGATTATATCATAACTATTTTCGCACCACTGATAGCCCAATAAATATCGAGATTTTTCATCAGATAAAAGAGCACAAACACAAACTTCTGCACAAAATAGCGCACAAATATTTGTGAAATTCAAAATAATATTAGTAATTCAAGGACCTGTCACATTTTGACAAAATCAGGCGCGGGGCGGCTAAAAATACGAATTGCAGCTTTTGGAATTCCGAGTAAAAATTAAGAATTCTACAGAAACAAATTATTTCAAATGTGCAATCGTGGCAAATTGAATTTACCTTTGAATTATTTTAGTACGAGACAATGAGAGTGAGAAAATGCTAAGAAATTTATACTGGAGGTTTATTTAAAATAGTAAACAAAGCTTGATTGATCCGTTAACGAACGGTTCTTGTAAAACGGATCAGTGTGTGAATGATCGGATCCAACAAATGAATAAATACAATATGGCTAGTTTACTAGCATATTAGGTCGTCACATTTTAATGGTTTTAGAGCTGAATAGTAGGAAATAAAAACGTCGCACGAAAGAAACACAAAGGGCTATTGGTAATGATCTGGGATTAATCCCAAAATAAAAGATCCGAGAAAATCTCGTAATTTTGAACAGTAATCAGATGACGAGGTCAACATCTAAGCTAGCACGGAATTATCCAAACTTCCACATCACGCCAACGTGGACATTTCAGGCCACGACAAATTTAACATACACCACACATATACGACGGTCTTTTGAAGGATAGAGTTTCAAACTCGCAACACTCCAGTATTGCTAATCCGCGACCCTACCGCAGGCGCAAGAAATATCGTATTCGAATAAACAATTTTTTTAATCAATAGGGGGCTCCTCTCGCTGACGCTCGCCAACTCACGGTGATCGCTATGCAATCTCATTTGGTTTGCTTCGCAAGCCAACACTCATTTTGCAAGCGTTTTGGTGAAGGTCAGGTGTGAATGTGTTTAAGCTTCGCAAACCAACACATTAAATAAAGGGTTGCTTGCTGCGCAAGTTCAAATTTTAAGGAATCAATCCCACCACCACACAACATGACACGGGCATGTTGCCTTATTCTTTCCCTCAAGGAGCAAAAAAGAAATTACTCCCACCAACACCCAACATGACATGGGCATGTCGCCTCATTCCTTCCCACAAAGAGAAAAACAATTTTTTAAGGAATCAGTCCCACCACCACTCAACATGGCCTCATACTTTCCCTGAAAATAAAATAACTTATTTACGGAATCAGTCAGAATATTACCCAACATGACACTGGCGTCGTCTCATTCTATCCTTGAAAGAGCTAAAAAATTAACAGATACTGACGCTTGGATGACGTTGAGGAAAAAGGAACTGATCTTGAGGAGGATTGAGTCGTATCACCAGTCTAGTGATGCAAAAAACCCGGGAATTTTGGAAGAGGGGAATAAACACGGGAATTTCGGGGAATAAACCCGGAACATTGGGAATAAACTAAACCAACCATTTTTTCACATTTTATGGCTTCTTTTGGTTTGATGCTAAGTAAAACTATAAAGAGAATACACCATATATATAAAACTACAACCTGGAAAATTGTTTCAATAAAATTTAAGTTTTCTTTTTTTGGTGGAAAATATCGGTTTATTTTTGTTGTAAAAACAACATCAGCATTTATATCCAAATCCAGATGAATGTTGATGTGATGGTTTTGTTCCGAGAACTAGCGGCAAAAAATAAGATGAATGTTTGCATCAAAAACAATACTTTTGTAAACATTTCATATTATCTTTATATAAAGCAGTTACAATTTACTCTACTTTATTGATGATTCAATTTGGCACCGGCACTTGTAAGCCTTTTATGATGGATTAATAGCTGAAAAAAACAACGCAAAATCAAGAGGATCTACTTGTAGATGCTGATAGTCCTGGATCCATATACATAGTTTCAACGTCCGTTATCACCTCTTGGGATCCCACAATAACTGAAGGTTCATCGGCATCTGCCAAAGAATATATAGGGAAAGACATTATTTGGGGTTTTTACGCATTTTTTTAAATGCTTTGTCATTTTAGTAGCATTTGGTACCAGATACTTCTTGTGGCAATACCTGCATTTAGCAGTCTTTTTATTGCCATGACCAAACTGACACCACACTGTTGAAGTTGGTCTTACCATTATCTGGAATACAAATCATCCCATTAGCATGAAATAGAACACTAAATTAAATTTTAAATGCTTGAGTTCCCAATTAAAAGTTGTCAAAAGTAAAAAACAACTAAGTTGCTCTTAGCATTGATTGCATTATAAGTATTACTTATATAGATTGATCTGAACTCATGAAATTCAATGTTTCTAGTTCATGCATGAAACTGTTAAGTAAAAATACCAAAAGCAAAATTTAAAAACAAAATGCTCAGAATTCCAATAAATATCAAATTAGATTTTTAAATTTCCAACCAAACTTATACATAGTAAAAACCTGATTTTATGTTGGGAAGATAGCTTTATCAATTACTAATTGAAGTTTTAAAATTAGAATATAATCACATTCAAAGAGCTAGTCAAAGAAACTATTAATTCACTGGGATATCAATTTGCATAAAACGATGACAATATATATAGGAAACAGCCAATCCAGAGAATTATTCAAAGGTTCAGAATATATAGTCAGAACTATGCAAAGGTTTGAATGCACACAAGGGTTCACTTAAAAAGTTTGTTCTTGTGGCTCATGGACAAAAAAGATTTAGCTCAAAAATATTGTCATCGCATGCGCCTATTAGTACTAGTAATATCCACAAAATCTCATTAATATTTACCTTTCAATTTTTGTAATTTGCAAGATGGCAAAATTTAGGAATAAATGATATTCTATTTCTTTAAGACGAAAATTTTCTAAAATTGAAAGGGTCAATGCAAACAGATGTTAGAGCCCGCCAAAAGAGTACACGTTTGAAGTTGCTGTTATGAACTATTAAAGAGTTTCTAAAAAAATTATTGGTTTAAAATTTTCCAGACAAAAAACATTAAAAATTTTTAAAATTCCCGAAACTTCAAAATTCTTGGAAGTTTTCAGAATTCCCTTCCCAAAAAACCGGGTTTTTTTCCACCCTTTGCAACACTAACCACCACCCGATATAACACAGGCATATCGCCTTATTCCACAGGCGCCTCAATCCCATGATAGTACTTTACGCAAGTCCAACTTGATTGGCTAATCGGATCACATGACCTAGATACGTATGTCATCAGAATTTTTCTGTTGGCAATTTATCTCTTCCTTTGGCGTACTTCGAAATTTATGTGAGGATAAATTTCTTTGCTGCTGTTTAGTTATATATTTTAGTTGACTCGGTAACTTTAAATTCAGATCTGCTGTATAATCAAGAGGGGAGGGGGGGGGGCTATAGAAAAAAGGAAATAAGGTGTGTAACATGATTTTCATTGATCTAACATCATCATCGAAAATTGTATCCTTTTATTATATAAGTTAATAATTATATAAGTTAGTGTTTTATGTATGCTTTTTGTTACATCAGAATGGTCCTAAGCCAGGGGGTGGATACGACACCATCATCCTAAAGCAAAGGGGACGGCAGAGGGGCGGAAAAATATCAGCTGGTAATGAGTTCAGGTGTGGTTCTTAGATTATTTATGTAAAATCAACGGAAGCTTGGAAAAATATAAAAAGGGTATTAAAAATTAGGAAGAGTAAATTAGAATGAAAAGGAATTAAATTGGAATTTTTTAAAAATAATTTGGAGGATCTAAAAATTTTTCCGCCAGCTGGGTTCGAACTCTGGAAGTTATCCTCCGCTGCCGAATCTGATGTGAAGGTAGGTTACTTTAGCCATTAGGCCATCGTTGCATCACGAAACGAAGCTCTTTAAAGTATAAGTACCCTTAATATGAGTTGGCAAGAAATACTACTAACAACAACCATACAACTTATAATGAGGAGCAAATCAGAGTCAACTTGTCGGACACTTACGCTGTACGCTGAGGCGGTAGTGTAAGTATTGTATTTCTACGAAACACACACACACAACGCTCATATTCAAAATCAAATGGTTACTGCAACAATCAGATTGGCGAGATATCCAAGTGAAGCCAAGCCCGTGAAACTAGCCAATCAAGTTGGACTTGCGTAAAGTACTATCATGGGATTGAGCCGCTTCTCCTTATTCCTTCCCTGAAAAGAAAAAAAATAGAAATTGTTTAAGAAATCAGTCACCACCATCCAAAGGTGACTCAACATGACATGAGCATGTCGCCAATATTCTTTCCATGAAAAAAATCATTTAAGGAATCAGACCCACCACAACCTGACATGACACTGGCATATCGCCTCATTTCTTCTCTGCAATAGAAAAAAAGAAGGTTACAGGAACTGACACTTGGATGACCGTGAGGAAACAGGAACTGCTCTTGATGTTCTAAGTTGTGAAACACAGAAATTCAATGCAATATTTTCTTATATCGTCTAAAAGGAAGTGTTTGTGTGTATGTGTCTCTTTGTCGTCTCTGTAAGTAGCGTTCTGAAGAATATATGGCACTTACAATAATGAAATTTGGCACACAGATAGTCCTAATGTTTTGCAAATTTTGTGTCCGCCCCGAATTTTAAAATTTAATCTAAAATATTTTTAATTAAGCTATTGGCATTTTTGTATTATTGTTTTCCTTAGAATGGCAAGAGTACAAAGAGATAAGAGATTTAAAATTTATTTTTCACATTAATTTTCCAAGCAACGATTGCGGCAGACAAACAAAAAAAAACAGTTTTAACTAGAGTTCAATAGTTCTTTTTTCTATCTCCTGGATCATTTAAGGTAGAGTAAAAATTTCAACGGATTTGAAATCTGCCGAAAATTTCACATCGGATCGATACTTACTAATACGATTTTCTTCAAATAAATAATTTTTCAATTGTAACTTTTATATTTTTTCTAATACGAATTTTGCCTCGATCGTTGGAGATAAGATTCATTGCCTATGAACAAACAATTCCAGCAAAGGGAAGCAAAACAAATAAAAAATTTTGACTGGCATTGTTTAGTTCTTTTTTGTAAAATCGGGATCATTATAGATAGATCTGAGGTAAATTTTACACCAGATCGATACCTTGCCATTTGATTTTCTTTACATAAATAATTTTTCAATTGTAACTTTTTTATTTTTGTAATACGAATCTGGGCACATTAGACGATGACGCCACGACTTTTCTGTCCTTTGGAATCGTCTTCGCGATTGTGTTTGGTTGGTAGCTATTTAACGTTGCACTGGACCAGACCAATGGGCAATTGCGATCGTTTTTGGAATTGCGCAGTAATCACCGGGGGTTTGCGAGCGTTAATGTTTTGTTTTTTCATGATGATGAAATTTGGCACACAGGTAGTCCTAATGTTTTGCAAATTTTGTGTCCAGTCCGAATTTTCAAAAATAATCTAGAACATTTTAAAATGAATTTATCAGTTTCTGCTCCCTTGAGCCAACGTTTTCGACCTTTTTGAAACTGTGCCAAGTCTAACGTCAGTGTTCGTCATGGAGAATTCGACCTTCGCGATCATTAGGCCCTGTTCACATGTGGCGTTTTCTACCGCGCGTTTTCCAAGGTCAGCTTTCTTAAACATTAAATTATGTTTTTATTCCCCTTGTTCAAGTTTCTATATTTGCGATCGGTGAAGATCGAAGAAGAGTAAAAATTTCAACGGATTTCAAATCAGCGTAAAATTATACGCCCGATCTATACCAAAAACAGATTTATTATTTAATTATTTATCATTTGATTATTTAATTATTTATTAAATAATTTTTTTTTTAAGAAAATCACATTTAAGGTATCGATTTGGTGTAAAATTTTCCGCAGATTTCAAATCCGTTGAAAGTTTATTCTATCTTCAACGATTGCAAAGATATAAACTTGAATTCGGGTAATAAAAAACATAATTTAATGTATAAGAAAAGCTGACCTTGGAAAACGAGAGTTAGAAAACACCTTATGTGAATATAGCCTTAAAGAGATCAGATTCATTCATTTTGATTTCCTGAGCAACTGATTCGAGTGAAGCAAAAAAAAAAAAAAATTTTGATTGGCGTTTTTAAGTGTGTTTTACTGTCTGAGCGATCGTTAAAGATGATTGAAAATTTCTACGATTTTAAATCTACAGAAAATTTTACATCAGACCGATACCTAAAAATGTAATGTTCTTCTGAGGCCATCACGGCGTTGTCTGTGGTGTTGGTTTGCGAAGCAAACCAAATAGGAATTCGTAGTAATCACCGGGGTCTGGCGAGCGTTAGAACGCAGCGGTCACACCTTACCCCACGAAAGGAACTGTCACGGGCAAAGCCATGCTGTTTTTTTACGAACTTTTACAAATATCTTAACGTTTTCAGCAGACACATCTCGAAAGTGCAATATAAATAGTTGACCATGTGCAAATATGGGACGTTCAGTGTAAATACCTACACGTTCAAAAGTCCGACCTTGTGAATTATTGATATAAATGATAAAAATTAATTTAAAAAGTCTTAAAGCTTACGAAAAAAGCAAGAAACGATAAAATTGCAGAAACGATCAAATATCAAAAGTAAGCCTCACAGATTGCACAACAAACGTAAATGAAAACCAAAATGATAAAAATTAACTATACCAAATTAAACAGAAATAAACAAAAAATCAATGATATTGTAGCGAAACTTATTCACTTCGTCTGAAAATCGTGGCTCAGTCGGGTATTGCACCTTACTGCAAATTGGAAGGTACGGAGTTCCAATCCCACTAGAGGCAAGTGGCCTAAAAGTAGATTTCATTTTAAAGTTCCCTTTCTGTTTGTTTCTCACTTCTTCAGTAATATACTTATGTTAATATACTTATGTTAATTTCTAGAACTTTCGAATTCTCGAATGTTCGATTCATTTTTCGGAAAAGGTATAAAAGGAGATGTATCACTCAGTTCAAATATAATAAAGTCTCGAGTTGAGATCAGCAATCTTTGTCCTCGCTTGCCTTTTGAAAATCTACACGACATTTTGGTGGAGGCGCCGGGTAAAATAAATACGGCGGAAGAACTTCGCAGAAGTCTACGTCTTCAAGGACTCCCTCCTGAGTTTGGCTCTTTACCGAATCCTAGTAGAGGCCCGAGGAAAATGTCTGACCATGAAGACACCGAGCAAAAGCTCCCAGTTGCCAGCTCCGCTCCAGTCACCATTGCACCAGTGCCGTTCCTGACCTACCAGCCACCCAGAAGTCCATGCATATTCTCTGGAGACGACCAACCAGATGTTCGCCGGTGGCTCAAGGACTTTCAACGAATCGCCAGCTATAACCGTTGGGACGAACAGATGTGTCTGGCAAACGTCATATTCTACCTCGCCGGAACAGCCCGACAATGGTTTGATAACAATGAGGACACTTTTACTGATTGGACTTCGTTCAGGAATTCCCTGAACAACACGTTTTGCCAAACAGATGACATAAAGCGTCAAGCTGAGAGACTGTTGGTTGCACGTGCTCAACAAATTGGCGAGACGTCTGAATCATACATCCAAGACGTACTCGCTCTATGCCGAAAAGTTGATCCTTCCATGCCAGATGTCGAGAAAGTAGCCCATCTCATGAAGGGGATTGCAGAGGACTTGCACCAGATCCTTTTGGTTCAGGACTATGAGACCGTCGATGCTTTTGTGAAACGCTGCCGTCAAATAGAAAGCCTCCGACGAAGACGTATCACCCGACCAAGATTCCAGAGGCTGCCAAATGTTTCTGCAGTTTCGGCCGAAACAGACATTGGTGATTTAGGATCGCTGGTACGAACAATTGTCAGGGAAGAGCTTCAAAAGCTCTTGCCGGAAGTACAAAACTACACGAACGACGACCCTGCTTCACCAACGGACGTCGCATCTCTGGTCCGGGAAGAAGTTATGGAAGCTCTAGCACCACTCACAGGTCCAAGAAGTCGCAACGGCCCTCCTCGAGTTTCAGTTCCAGTTGGGTCACAGCCAAGACGTGAGGCCAGAAACAGCGCCGTTCCACAGCGTAAGACAGATTTGTGGAGAGCTGCCAATAATGTACCTCTCTGCTACCATTGCGGACGCCCAGGACACGTGCTGAGGTACTGTAGGGAGAGACGACAAATATTTGCAGATACAAGAGCCCTCGGAACATCTAATCCTCGACGAGAAATTGACACTGAGACCCTACACAGCTTTGACGACAACTATGCACGACATATACAGCCTACTTCTTCCAGTTTCAGAAGTAGTTCACCATACCCTCGCCGCTCCTTCAACCGCCGACAGTCACAATCGCCTGTTCGCCGCTCCAGCCGTTCTCCACGCCGACCAAATGAGGAAAACTAACTCGGGCGACCTGTCCAGGAGGTAAGGCCGCAGTTGAAGAAAATCCTCCGACGTATACTACAACCAAGTTAAAGAAAAATTCCACTTATATCACAGTGAATGGACAATGTGTAAAAGCCCTTGTTGATTCTGGTGCCGATTACTCGGTCATATCTGAAGAATTACGAGTACAATTGAATACACCTATGTTTACTGAGGATGGACCTGTACTGAAAACTGCCTGTGGAAAATCTGTAGCCGCCTCAGGACGCTGTGTATTAAAAGTCGACTTGAATGGGACTGTGAAACCGTTTGAATTTCTGGTATTTCCACAGTGTAGCCACCAAATGATACTTGGATGGGACTTTTTCCGTGCCACTGATGCTGTCATAGATTGCGGAAATGAAGAACTTCAACTTGCAGAAATCCTTCCAGACAACCAGGTGTCAGGTAAATCAGATTGCTCTTGCACCTTGTTTGCCGCAACAGATTACGTAATTGAAGCCAATTCGACAAAGCAAATATGTACTCTTAATCCAGAAATTCCAGAAGCAGATAAAGCTATGATTATTGGTAATACAATTCTCACGTGTGAAAGAGAGCTGTCTATACCAGCCTCAATCGTTAACGTTGAAAATGGCTGTTGTAAAGTATGGGTTACAAATTTCTCTCGACGAACCCAACTGATACCGAAGGGAATGAACATAGCTTGCTTAACGACAGTAACAAACGATGCAATTTGTTCTTTAAGTGATGAAGATCGAGAAGGTTCTAAGAGACACAATTCCAGAAGGCGATTAAAACGAGAAACATTTAAAGAACTTTTAGATACTAAGCTGACTACTATTGAAGAAGACGAGTTATTGAATCTGCTGGAAGAATTTAGTGACATTTTCGACTTTAACAGGCAATTGAAGAAATCCAGTGGTAATTCTGTGAAACACAAGATCGACACAGGTGACAGCGTCCCAATCAAGCAGAGACCTTACCGTATATCAGCCACTGAAAGACGTGTGATTGGAGACGAAGTACAACGGATGCTAAAAGAAGACGTGATACAGCCATCAACCAGTCCATGGTCATCTCCAGTCGTACTTGTGAAAAAGAAAAATGGTGAATGGCGCTTTTGTGTCGATTACAGAAGATTGAACAAGGTCACTAAAAAAGACGTCTATCCACTACCACGCATCGACGACGCTTTGGATTGCCTAGCTGGTGCACAAATTTTCTCTATGATGGATTTAAAATCCGGTTACTGGCAAATAGAGGTTGATGATAAAGATAGAGAAAAGACAGCCTTTGTAACGTCAGATGGTCTTTATGAATTTAAAGTCATGCCATTCGGATTATGTAACGCTCCCGCTACATTTGAACGGATGATGGACACTGTACTACGAGGCCTGAAGTGGAATATCTATCTTTGCTACCTAGATGACATCATTGTGTATGCACCGAATTTCCGAGAACATCAAATACGCTTGAGAAAAGTTTTGAAATGTATCCAAGAAGCCGGACTGACGCTAAATTCCACCAAATGCTCATTTGGCAAAAAGAAACTAACGATACTTGGACACCTTGTTGATCAACATGGAATCTATCCCGATCCACAAAAGATAGCCGCTGTAAAGAATTTTCCTGTTCCAGAAAATATCGCAGATGTTCGAAGTTTTCTAGGCCTGTGCTCTTATTACCGACGATTTGTCAAAAAATTCGCTGATGTTGCAAAACCCCTGCATGATTTATTGAAGAAAGATGTGAAGTTTTCTTGGAGTACTTCACAGAAGGAATCTTTTTCAACTCTCAAAAAATTACTAACAAGTGAACCTGTTTTGGGACATTTCCTTCCAAATGCAGAAACGAAGATACATTCAGACGCTAGTGGTTATGGCATCGGCGCAGTACTAATACAGATCCAAGATGATAAGGAAAGACCGATAGCCTACGCATCCAGGTCCCTGACAGCCGCTGAAAAGAACTATTCTACAACCGAAAAGGAGTGCCTTGCTGTCATCTGGTCGATCAGTAAATTCAGACCGTATCTATTTGGAAAACCCTTTACCGTAGTAACGGATCACCACTCTTTGTGCTGGCTAGCCAATGTTAAGGACCCATCTGGAAGACTTGCACGATGGGCTTTAAGGTTGCAGGAGTACGACATCACCATAGTCTACAAGAGCGGTCACAAACATTCCGATGCCGATTCGCTGTCGAGAAAGCCCCTTCTCGAAACAGTAAACGAAAACGGTGATGAAATCCCCTTCCTTTCAGCCATCACAGATTACAGAAAAGAGCAGCTAAAAGATAAGCAGCTGAAGCCCATAATTAAAATTCTTAAAAGAGGTGACGGATACCGAAGTTATCAACTTAGAAACGGTGTGGTTTACAAAAGAAACTATGATCCTATGGGACAGCAGTGGCTCTTGGTCGTACCGAAACAACTCCGCAGCGATGTCTTAAAGAGTCTTCATGATGCCCCAACCGCCGGTCACCTCGGATTCGCCAAAACCTACGACCGAATAAGGAGGAAATACTATTGGCCAGGACTATATGGGAGCACACGCCGATATGTGTCACATTGCCGAGAATGTCAAAGACGAAAATCTCCTTCGCAATTGCCACCGGGGCAACTTCACCCGATCAGACCCCCTGACATACCATTTGCCAAAATTGGGATTGATCTACTTGGACGCTTTCCAGTTACCCGAAACGGAAACCGCTGGATCATTGTTTGTACAGATTACCTTACGAGGTTCACTATCACAAAAGCATTACCAACTGCTGAGGCCACGGAAATCGCTAAATTTATAGTCGAAGATATCATACTGAAGCACGGTGCTCCCAGAGAAATGATAAGTGATCGAGGACGTTCCTTCTTATCCAATATTGTGAAAGACGTCAATCAATTGTGCCAGACGTCTCATCTTCTGACAACATCCTACCATCCACAAACCAATGGCTTGACAGAAAGATTTAACAAGACATTGGCAGACATGCTGTCCATGTACGTAGACGTCGAGCAAAGAAATTGGGATACCATCCTACCCTTTGTGACTTTCGCCTACAATTCGGCAAAACAAGACACCACAGGGTTCAGTCCATTTTTTCTCGTTCATGGCAGAGATATCCAGACACCTCTAGACGTAATTCTTCCGCTCAATACAGAAAATCACGACGATAATTACGTGCAACATCTGATCACCAGGGCAGAGGAAGCTAGACAGCTTGCAAAAATCCACATCCTTGACGCTCAACAAACTGATAAACGACGATATGACGAGAGACATCGACCAGTCAACTACAACATCGGAGACTTAGTCTGGATCTTTACTCCAGTACGAAAGGTTGGACTGTCCGAAAAGCTCCTAAGACGTTATTTCGGACCCTATCGAATAACACGGCGACTATCTGACGTAACATACGAAGTAGAAAGTATGGAGGAGAATAGCAGACGGCGGATCTCAAAAGATGTAGTCCACGTCCTTAGGTTAAAACCCTATCTTGATCCAAAGAAACAACTGGATGACGGAAGAGAGCACAGCATTTCCAGGGGACCTGTTACAAGGAGCCAGATCAGGCTGCAGCGGGACGCTGCTTGGTCTTAAGGAGGGGGAAATGTAGCGAAACTTATTCACTTCGTCTGAAAATCGTGGCTCAGTCGGGTATTGCACCTTACTGCAAATTGGAAGGTACGGAGTTCCAATCCCACTAGAGGCAAGTGGCCTAAAAGTAGATTTCATTTTAAAGTTCCCTTTCTGTTTGTTTCTCACTTCTTCAGTAATATACTTATGTTAATATACTTATGTTAATTTCTAGAACTTTCGAATTCTCGAATGTTCGATTCATTTTTCGGAAAAGGTATAAAAGGAGATGTATCACTCAGTTCAAATATAATAAAGTCTCGAGTTGAGATCAGCAATCTTTGTCCTCGCTTGCCTTTTGAAAATCTACACGACAATATATATGAACTATTAGTCACTGCATGGTTAGCCCGGCGTTGCCCGTGCCCGTGAAGTTGGTTTACGAAACAAACCAACACCACCTGTGTTTCCGTGTGTATTAAAGTTTTGATTGGTTGTGTGACGTCACGTGTAGGCTGAGTTTCTAATTGTTTTGATTGTTTGTGTGATGTCACGAGCGAAACGAGATACGAAATATCAGAAATCATTGCATTCGAAATTTCCATAGAAATAACATTGAGCATAAAACGATTGTAGTGCGCAGCTCATTGTTGTACCAATGTTTTAAGCAAACATTTAAGTTTTCGAATAATATTGTTCGACCAGTATTGATAAAAAAAAAACACCATGCGAAAGAAAGGCAAGTTGACAGATGATTGTGGGAAAAGGTTTATACATTGCCAGTGATCAACAAAAGTTGACAGATAAAGGTAAAAGAAAGGTTTATACACAGCCAGTGATCAAGAACCGTCAGGTTTTAAAAACTTTATAAATGAAATTTGACCAAAGAAAATCAATTTTTTTATGCATCCGTCGTATGACGGATCATTTATCCACCGAAAAGATACGACAAACCTCAAAGATACGAACACCTCAAACGTCGTGTCATTCATAGGAAGCTTGAGCTAGACTGTATAACTGTTAACGGCAGTGCGCATTTGCGTGGCTCAACTTTGCGCTGCGATTGCATCAGTCGATGACGCCAGCGCAAGATCAATGAGCATTTATAATATTTTTTGTTTAATGCTCTTCGAACGCGATATTGTTCATTTATGTACCTTTCAATTGTTCACGTATTAAATTTTCTTTAATAATTCTTTCAAATGATTCTTTATTTGATGTTTCATATTGCAAATATATTTATGTTAGGAAAAACCTTCCTTTTTCTTTTAATTTTACTTAGCCAACATATTTTATTCGTACTTTATGCAAATCTTATCACGATTATGCAAATATTGTCACGTGATCTTCCATACTATCATATAAAAGCGGTTGCAATCTGTTGCACCAGTATTCCCGCTTTAATTCCCATTCTTGTTTGATCACGTACCCGCTTACTTGATCTCTTCGATCAAGTTATTAGATTTACTTTTAATGTAACTGTGTCGAATGTAATATTTTTAATCTTAAACTTAAATTTAATTATTATCTTTTGAATAAATTCTAGTTTGGATTTTTAAAGACTTCGTTATTTGTACTTATAGTAATTTAAGTTCATATCAGCCTAATAAGTGAAAGTTTATTTTAATTCACTGCGTGGTTACTCTAATTGATCTTAAAATTCAATCAAAGGTTATGGGCCTAGAGTAACTCACGAAATAATCAATCGCCGGCTAATTTAAAAATAACTTGAGACGGCGGGCCTATTGGTCAACAAGTGTAGAATTAACGAAAAATCCCTTCCCCTTTTTCAACATGGAGGCGTCTGTTGAGAAACTGAATGCCACCAACTACAGCACATGGAAAGAAGACATCAAGGTCTTGCTGATGGAAAAAGGAAGTTGGAGGATTGTAACTGACGAGGAGAAGATCCCTACCAAGGCATCAGCTGGTGACAGCACCGATGATCGTTTATATCAAAAGCTGATGAAGGATTATAATCTCCGGAAAGAT
This sequence comes from Metellina segmentata, assembly GCA_947359465.1. Classification (NCBI taxonomy): domain Eukaryota; kingdom Metazoa; phylum Arthropoda; class Arachnida; order Araneae; family Tetragnathidae; genus Metellina; species Metellina segmentata. The sequence goes on along the minus strand of OX375881.1, from coordinate 28,364,541 downwards.
CGAGCCTACAGTGCCATTTATTTATCTTCAGAGAAAGAATATCGCTTATTGATAGCGGGAAATGAAGACCCTGTAGCTGCATGGAAGATCCTGGAGGAACACTTTAGACCTGATTCAAGAGCTAGAGCGATCGGCCTTACTGACGAATTCTTCTCATGCCATGTATGTCCGGACGAGGACATTGGATTATACGCAGCACGATTAAAGCAGATTTCAGCCCAGCTAGCCGACTGCGGGAAACCCATCCAGGACTGGTATCAGGCGTTCCAACTCATCAGATACCTACCACCAGTGTATGCGGGTATAGTCCAAACAATATACAGATGGAAGGATGATGACTTTAAAGCTGACAAGGTCCTGAGTGAACTACTGGCTGAAGAAGCTAGGTTGAAGCAAAGTAACAAAGACCAGGAGATGGTTGCATGCCAGATAAGAAGCTGTTATTCCAACCAACCTAAGGTCAACTTAAGAAAACCCCCAATTGAAAAACAAGATCAAAAAGAACAGACAAGCAGAGGAAGACAAAGAAAGAACCAGAGAAGACCCCACTCAACTTCCCAAAGGCATCTAACGACAAGTTTAGTCATCGAAGCTAATGCAAGTGGAACTTCAAGAATTACACCTGGGACCTGGGTATTTGACACAGCGGCGACTTCACACTTCTGTTGTGAAAGAAATCTGATGCTCAACTACAAGTTTATCAAAGGCACAGAGGTAGCTGTAGCAATCGGAGGTGTGACTTGCCCCGTGGAAGGAACAGGCGAGGTGAAACTGGAATTCTACGTGAATGGTGAGATTGAAATTATAAAATTAACTAATGTTTTATATTCTCCCAAACTTAAACAAAACTTGATTTCTGGTAGTGTAATAGATAAAGCTGGTCATAATTTTGTCTATGATCGAAATGTTTTAACTGTTTTTCATAAAGATGGTCGCAAATTGTTTTATGCCAGAAGGCAAGGTGGTTTATACTATGTAAAGCCTAACTATCCTAAAAGTATAGTATCAAATATACCTAAAAAGGATTTAAAACCTAAAGTTAACCTTTCAACCTCTTCATTAAATGATTTAAATATTTGGCATAAAAGATATTGTCACATTAATACTAAGTACATTGTAAATACTAGTAATAGTGAAAGTGTAAAAGGTTTACCCAAATTTAAGAATGATAATATTAAATGTGAGCCATGCAAGATCGCCAAATCACGCCGTAAATCATTTAAACCGATCGGGAAAATAAGGTCAAACAAACCATTAGAATTAATTCACATGGATCTTTGTGGCCCAATGCAAAATACTGCAATTGGCGGATACCGCTATTTTCTTTCGATCACTGATGACTTTTCAAGAAAAGTTACAACTTACCCAGTAAAAGAAAAGAGGGATGTTTTCAAATGTTTTCGTAGTTATCAAAATCGAGTTGAACGTTATCTGAATTCTAAAATTGTATGTGTTCGAACAGATAACGGATTGGAATTTTGTAACTCTGAGTTTGAAGCTTTATTTGAGGAACAAGGTATTAGAGCCGAACGCACTAATACTTATACCCCTGAACAAAATGGTGTTTCAGAGCGCTATAATTACACAGCAATGGATGGTGTTAAAACCATGTTGAATGATAGCGGTCTGGGAAATCACTTTTGGGTGGAGGCATTATTTTGTTTCACTTATGTATGGAACCGAATTTGCCATGGCCAACAAAAACTGACTCCTTTCGAACTTTTTAGTGGTAATAAACCGTCAGTTAAACACTTTAAAATTTTCGGAACGACTGCATTTTTGGGTATTCCCAGACAGCACAGACGTAAGCTTGATATGAGAGCTAAGAAGGGAATTATGGTTGGCTATGCCCAAAGAACCAGAGGATATAGAATCTGGCTTCCTACTGAAAGAAAAATAATAGAAACTATTAACGTAAGTTTCGCCGAGGATGTTGGTGATAGCAGTGGAGCAGTACTGGACACTCCTAAAACTTTTTCTTTAAAATGTGACTATCCAACATCTGACTCCGATACGGATCAGGAACCTAATAAAAGTGATTCTAATTCTAAAGATTCGAGTAGTGAATCGGAATTTAAATTGGAAACTAAACCGGGAACTAGTAAAAGTGAAGTAACACAACCAGTTTCCCCCGTAAAATTTTTACTTATAAGGAAAGTCGTACCTCGAAAGAAGGGTTCGAGAATCGATGTCTACTACTATATTTCTGGGAGTAAAACTAGATTGCGTTCACAAAACGATGTTAGGAAATTCTGTGAAGCAAATAATCTACCGTATAATATGGAAAGATTTGATTTCCAAGGTAGAAATGCTCATACTGAAAAGATTAAATTAGAACCTGAAGAGATCAAACTTTCTCAAACTAATATTTCTGAAGCATGACTAGATATTACAATCCCAAATTGTTATAATGATACTTTGAGATCACCTCAAACTAACGAGTGGCGTAAAGCTATGTTAGATGAGATTTCAGTCATGAATAACCGAAAAGTCTGGAACCTGGTACAAAAACCTCCTAACAATAAAGTAATAGGTTGCCGTTGGATTTTTACAGTCAAAAGTGACGACAAGGGCAATATTGTTAGATATAAAGCTCGATTGGTTGCCCAAGGCTTCAGACAAACTAAAGGTGTTCATTATGACGAGGTCTTCAGCCCGGTTGTGAATTTTGAAATTATAAGATTGTGTTTCTCAATTTTTGTATGTAAATTTCAATGGTCACACTGTCAAATTGACGTTAAATGTGCCTATTTATATGCATCACTTGATGAGAACATTCTCATGTCCCAACCTCAAGGTTTTGAAGATCCTAACAAACCTGATTATGTTTGTAAATTAAATAAAAGTATTTATGGACTTCATCAATCAGGAAGAAATTGGTTTCAGGAAATACACAATGTATTAGAAAATCTTAAATTTCATAAAATTGAATGGGCAAACTGTATTTATACTTTTGACGACAGTGTGGTACTTTTAATGTATGTTGATGACATAATTATCTTTGCTATAAATGAATCTTTAATATCTAATATTGTTCAAAAAAAAATAAATCAACAATTTGATATAAAAATTTTAGGAAAGACGCGAAAACTTTTAGGTGTCGAGTTTGAACAAGATGGTAAAACCCTACTGATTCATCAGGGTGAATATATAAATAAAATTTGTTTAACATATAAAAAGTACAACTATCCTCTTGTATCTTTACCAATTGCTGTTGGAACCATTTTATCTAAACAACAATGCCCGAAATCAAATGAAGAAATTTCATTGATGTCAAAATTACCATACCGTAACTTGTTGGGTTGTTTAGCATTTTTAGCTATGAGGACTCGTCCTGATATAAGCTATGCTATAAACATATTGTCCCAATTCCAATCTAACCCAGGTATTATACACTGGAATACCTTATTAAAATTGTTGGGTTATGTACATCAAACCAGTAACTATAAGTTAAATATTTCTAATATAAATGATATAAATTTAAGATGTTTCAGTGATGCTGATTTTGCAGCCAATCGAGATGATCGTATCTCTATGGGTGGTTTAATTCTATTTATTGATGAATCGCCAATTATGTGGCGTACTTTCAAGCAAAAATGCGTGAGTTTATCAACTTTAGAAGCAGAATACGTTTCTTTAACGGAGGCATCCAAAGAACTCGTATGGATTATTCGTATTCTAAATGAACTGAAAAACTTAAACTTTTTGAAAGTAAACTTAGAAAGCCACCTATTGTGTGATAATCAAGCAGCTATAAATTTTTCAAAATCATCTATAGAGAACCATCGCACTAAACACATTGATATCAAATTTCATTTTATTAGAAACATGATTCTTGAAAACTTATTTACTTTAAAATATGTAAATACAAAATCTAACTTGGCTGATTTGTTTACCAAACCATTACCGAAAGTAGGATTGAAATCACTAGTTGATAAAATATTTGTATTTTAACATATTTGTAATATTTTTTAAATGTACTTATTTCTTTTTCATGTCTGACTGGCTACTGGCGAGATATCGTCCACTACTTTGGATGGATACAGCTGAGGCGTACGAAAGGCTCCTAATACCTTCTCGGAAGGAATACAATTGTAATCTGCCATGGTACGAGGATGCTGTATGCAGCCAGGGCGGTGGTCGTTATTGAACCCCTCTTTTAGGAGGCCTATTTGGTCTATTTTTATTTTTGTTAGTCCGTAAAAATGTGTCCTCCATTTTTGCATAACAAATTTGCATGCCAGCCCGTCATGCTATAATGAAAATTTTTCATGTATTTTTACAGAGAACTGTTTTTACTCTGTTATTACTTTTTGAATTTTTACAACATAAGATATTGTTGTGTGTTTCTGATTATAAGAATTGACTCCAAGTCTTAAATATTATTAATCTTTGTTAAATTATTTTGTTAAAAGGTTAGTACGATTGATATTCAGAACTTTGAATTCTGGTATTTTTTTTTTAAATGTTATTGGCTAGCAAAAGGCGGGCCATTGTTAGGAAAAACCTTCCTTTTTCTTTTAATTTTACTTAGCCAACATATTTTATTCGTACTTTATGCAAATCTTATCACGATTATGCAAATATTGTCACGTGATCTTCCATACTATCATATAAAAGCGGTTGCAATCTGTTGCACCAGTATTCCCGCTTTAATTCCCATTCTTGTTTGATCACGTACCCGCTTACTTGATCTCTTCGATCAAGTTATTAGATTTACTTTTAATGTAACTGTGTCGAATGTAATATTTTTAATCTTAAACTTAAATTTAATTATTATCTTTTGAATAAATTCTAGTTTGGATTTTTAAAGACTTCGTTATTTGTACTTATAGTAATTTAAGTTCATATCAGCCTAATAAGTGAAAGTTTATTTTAATTCACTGCGTGGTTACTCTAATTGATCTTAAAATTCAATCAATTTATCACTGTTGATAGTATTGCCTAGGGCCATTAACACATGGGTATTTATTGATCCTGATCAATAAATACCCATTGCCTTTGAGGGTAATAATGGTTCCATGATATCGATGTGTTCCTGGGAGGACCTTTCTGTTGAGCCAAACTCTCGCAATAATGCCTTGGTGTGCCATTGAACCTTTGTACGTTGACAAGAAATACATGACTTCATACGACACTGTAAAGGAACGTGAGATCTAAAGCTACGTGTGGAAATCTCTATACATACTAGTTCACTATTAGAGGGAAATATTAACTGCGTTAGATTAAGACCAGTGGTGCCACCATAGAATAAATCTTTTTAATTCTGGAACATTAGTTTGATCTTTCGATAAACTGTCAAAATTAATAGCACTAGGCAGATTAATTACATTTATACGACTTAGAGCATCAGCAATTATGTTCTCACAGCCCGGAATAATCCGGTTATCAATAGCGAGCCGGCTGATTAGCTCTAATTGTCGAGTTGTCTAGATCAGTTAATGTAAAGCGTTTGGTTAAAGGTGAACATCCGAGGCAAATGATCAGAATATATATAGAATACCAATTAATCCTCCCTGCAGTACATGTAGAAAATGCTCAATCCTCCTGGTTGTATCGACGATGTTTCTTGACAGAAAAAAACTTATTTAGATGGAGAGACAAGATTAATTTGCTACCTAACTTGTAGAATTTTTTTTCATGCACAGAAAATGTCTTCACGGAGAAGCAATAGAGTAGTATCAAATAAGAACCAATAGTTCTTATGGTCCTAATTCAAAATTTCCCCACAGATAAGCAATAGACTAGGCTCTACTATTATAAAAGGAAGTGTTTGTCTGTCTGTTTCTCGCCGCAAAATCCTACGATTCTATGGCACTTACACCAATGAGATTTGGCACAGGTAGTCCAAATTTTATGCAATTTTTTTTGTCGCGGCGAATTTTAAAATTGAATCTAGAACATTTTTAATAAATGTAATGAAATTTAATCCTTATTGAATGCTACAGCATAGAAGAGATCGCAGATTCTAAATTTATTGTTTTCGTTTCCGGCGCGCGGATGAATAATTTTTCTGCCAGACGATAAAAACAATCTTTTAACTGGAGTCAATTAGTTCTTTTTCTATTTCCTAGACCGTTAAAGACAGTAAAAATTTCAGCTGATTTAAAATCTGCGGAAAATTTCACTTTAGATCCATACCTAAAAATTTGATTTTCTTTATATAAATAACTTTTAAATTGAATATATCTTTTATATTTTCGCACGAGATTGTGACTTCACGGTAACTTTCCCTTTCCAAAAATAAACAGATTGCATTTTGCGCTAAAAAAACAGATTACATTTCCTGCCTCTTTCAGTGGAGAACAAAAAATAAAAAACATTTTGAGAGGCATTATTTAGTTATTTTTCGTAAAAGCGGATTCGTTAAAGATAGATTAAAAATTTCAACGGATTTGAAATCCGAAAAATTTTATACCAGAAAAATACCTTATACCACGGGCACTGGCAACGCCGGGCTAGCCACGAAGTGGCTAGTATCAAATAAGAACCAATAGTTCATATTTAAGTTTAGATGGAGATTTGTTAAAGTATTGAACCCCTTAAGTTTCTTTTTTCTACTATATTGTGTTATAAGCACATTTTTTATAACAAATTTGTATTCAAATCGATTGTATAAATTCAAATCAGCACTCAAAACTGTTACAAGTATTAAATTTAATAATTTATGGTAATTTTAATTTTTGCAAAAAATTGGCAGTTTTATTTAAAGTTAGCTTTTCCGAACAAGAACTTTTAAGAGCACTTGACAAAAATGGATGTGAGAAAAGAGCATGCACTTATTTTACTCGAACATACACTTCGGTATTAATACAGTTAACGAAACAATTGTGTAAGAATATTAGAAACAGTAACTTGGAAATGTTTAAAGATCAGCACAAACATTAATGGTGTTGCATTGAATAAATAACTAATAGGGAGACGGGTACGAAATGAGTAATTATTTCTAATATTCATTCACTACGGTATTTTCCATATCAAGTTACCGAACATTTATAGAACTTTTATTCGTGAAAAGGAATGCCTTTTCATTAATTCTCAGATAAAAAAATAAATTTCTGTTCTGTAAGAAATACGAAAAGTGCATCTCGGCAAACAAAAATTTTCCGTTTGTTCTCTTGAGACAGTAGAATGAAATAAAGATCGTAATAACTAACAAAATAATTCTTAAAATTAGGTGCAATGTTTTCCAAAATTGAAACCACCAGGTAATGATAACTAATCTAAATAATTGATTTTCAGCTGTCGTGGGGCATGAATATATCTGGCGTACAGAACGGATGGAGAGTTTAAATTGTGTAAGATTTATTTCCTTTTTAGTTTTGATCTTTTGAAGAGTACTTTCAGAATAGTTTCAAGTAGTAGGTACCTGAATAAAAAATTTGAGTACTATTTTTCTGTTATTAAATGTTAATAAATTGTTTAAACTTTAAAAAAAAACACTTTGGGGCAAAAAGGGTTATTAATCAATATTATTATTTTTGTAACTAAGTCAAAATTATACCTATTTTTTGTAACATCGACAAAAAAGTATAATATATATTTTGATGTTCCACAGAATTTGCGTATTTGGTTTCTATGTGCCATGAGAAAAAAGGTTAAAAATCCCTGATCTAAATCATTTAAACGATATTACGAGTGATGAAACTGATGAAGAACGACACCGTAAGTGACAAGCGACGTCACAGTCGTGAAAAGTACTTTCTTTTTCAGACGAAGCATTTTCCACGCTGTCAGTTTGATATCTTCCTTATCTTCGAAAAGCTGAGAGCATTTTTCTATGGCCTTCCACGTGTTTTTTCCATTATTTTCATCTGAATGCCTCAGAAGGCATTTTCTCAGAGCATTGCAATCAATCTGGACCTTATCGGCGAACAGAACAACAGAAACGTATAGAATGCTGCTTTCCAAGGTGTAAAACACGCCACAGAGGATAAACTTTATCTCATGGATGTCCTTCGAGTACTGAAAATACAGAGTCAGAGCCCGGAAGAACTCCATGAAGCAGCGAATCAGGCAAAGCAGCATCGCCAGCGAAAGAGCAAGATCAAGCTTCACGACTATCTTAACCAAAACTCGATAGAACTTCCTTACTTGACCGTTTCCCAGTTCTCCCGTCATCAGACCCTCGGTCAGATTTCTGGCAATCATGCTGACCTCTTTACAGAAGCAAATGTAAAAGGTCCCTGCGGCATACGGCATGCACCAGTTCACAAACTGCTGCGTGGCTGATAGGAGGAAATAAACGATGTAGTACAGAATTTCCGAATCCAGGGTAGCCCAGAACACGAAGCAGCTGTCTTCGATTTCAGACGAAAAGGCCATCCACAGGATAGCTGGTAAGAAAGTGATGATTATTATCAACCACGGGAACACAGTAATGAGCACGCGAGAAGACAAACTCATTCGCAAGTTCAAATGCCTGAGCATTAACATTAGGGATCGTATCAAGTCATGGATTTGCTTTCTTTTGTAGCGAATCGTCCACCACACTGCCAGAGCTACTGTCTTGGCGATTATGGTAAAGATGTGCAAGGAATAATACATCAAGTCGCTCAGACACCAAAAGTTGGTGAATGTCGCAAGCAACCAAACTGAATGGAATACAAGGGCCAGGAAAGACATGCGTTGTTTCGCTAGCTTCCTCTCTTTCACGTCAATGCCGTTCACATAAAATAAGGACAAAGAAGGTTTCATTGACTCTTTTTGAAACTTCAACTTCAAATCTTCGCAAAACGATGTCTTCATGGTTGGAAGTATAACTAGTCTCTCATTGGGTGGCCGAGCGTCTAAAGCAAAACTGGTAGACAGAAAACGCTTGATCACAAGTTCAAATCTTGCATGGCTTCTTTAAGTTTCTTTGACACGAAAATACGGGCCAGGTTACCCAAAGTTCTTCATAAAACGTATATATCCGACAATTTGTTTGGTACCTTCCATGGTAAGCCAGAGACTTCAATGTTCCAAAATTAATGCGTGATCATACGATACGTAAGTTAGGATTATGAATAGAAGCATGAAACGAAATGTGTTCAACGCGAGAGATAGGTTTGCAATTAATTTGACCAGAAATCGTAGGACACATGAGATCGAACAAAATTGATCTAACCGATGCTTTTAGCGCGGGTAAGCTATTGGCTTCATTACACGTGTCGAACTGTCGGTGGAGTTACCAAAGTCATTGTTCCGAGTGACAGGTATTACTATTGCATTCAATCATTGCTTGATTGTGATTTGCGAGGCGGAAAAGCTTTTCAACAGTCACGAATCGCCCCAGTAACGATGCTAATGTATTCCGTAAATAAGTGTCTGTTTACTTATAACATGTATCATTTGTCATTTTCTCTTAGCAATCAAGCCGACCAACCGGTATAGTGGTTAAGGTGTTAGCCTCTAGATCGGAAGGTTCCCGGTTCGAATCCGGGTCCGGGCATGGATGTTTGTAAACGTATGGTGTAGAGGCGGCTGGTGCACCTTAAATCTGTCGTGGCCGAAAGTCCTCACGTTGGGTTGGCGTGGAAGTTTGGAGAGTGGGGTGCCTGCTCAGGTGTTGCTTCGTCACCTGACCGTGGTTCAAAATTACGAGGTGTTGTCCTCGGATCTTTCCCTTAAGGGACTGATCCCTGACCGTCGTCAATAGCCCGTTGTGTTGTTCTAGTACGACGTTAACTAAAATTACCAAATTACTCTTAGCAATCAAATCCATATTCTCAATGTAAGAAACAACAGGAAATTTATTTACCCGGGTAGGTTGTTGAATCAACGTCGCACTGGAGCAACACAGCGGGGTATTATTGCAGACAGTCTGGGATCAATCCCGAAGGGAAGTTCCGATAATACTTCGTCATTTTGAGACGATGTTTTTATGGTTGGAAGTATAATTATTTTACCGTTGGGTGGCCGAGCGTCTAAAGAAAAACTGGTTGACTGAAAGATTTGGTAATGGTAATTTTAGTTAACGTCGTACTAGAGCAACACAACGGGCTATTGACGACGGTCCGGAATCAGTCCCTTCAGGGAAAGATTCGAGGACAACACCTCGTAATTTTGAACCACGGTCAGATGACGAAGCAAACACCTGAGCTGGCACCCCACTCTCCAAACTTCCACGCCAACCCAACGTGAGGACTTTCGGTAAACGACAGATTTAAGGTGCACCAGCCGCCTCTACACCATACGTTTACAAACATCCATGCCCGGACCCGGATTCGAACCAGGAACCTTCCGGACTGAAAGGTTTGATCACGAGTTGAAATCTCGCATGACTTCTTGAAGTTCACTGGTTTGAAAAAGTAACGGATTAGCAAACGGAGGGTTTCAAGTTCTAATCCAACCAAAGACCGTCGAGTACTTAGGGAGCTGGTGCACGTTAAATCTGACGTGGCCTCAATTGTTCTCATTTTGGCTCAGAGAAACTTCCACACCGCTCCAACGTAAGCACGCTTATGCCACGACAAATAAAACATGCACCATCCCCGTATACACAAAAGTCTTTGACTGGACCGAGTTTCGAACTCGCAACCTTTAGATTGCTAATCCGTTACTCTTCCAGCTGGACTAAAGTGGCTCTACTTATTAGAAGTCGTAGCTAGGTACGTATTTTAATTAACGTATCTAATGGTAATTTTTAATTAACGTCGTACTAGAGCAACACAACGGGCGGTGACGACGGTCCGGGATCAATCCCCTAAGTGAAAGACCTGAGGACAACACCGCGTAATTTTGAACCACGGTCAGATAACGAGGCAACACCCTGAGCTGGCCCCCCACTCTCCAATCTTCCTCACCAACCCAACATGAGGACCTTCGGCCACGACAGATTTAAGGTGCATCCAACGGCCTTTACACCATACGCTTACAGCCGACCGACCGGTCTGGTGGTTAAGGTGTTAGCCTCTAGATCGGAAGGTTCCTGGTTCGAATCCGGGTCCGGGCATGGATGTTTGTAAGCGTATGGTGTAGAGGCGGCTGGTGCACCTTAAATCTGTAGTGGCCGAAAGTCCTCACGTTGGGTTGGCGTGGAAGTTTGGAGAGTGGGGTGCCAGCTCAGGTGTTGCTTCGTCATCTGACCGTGGTTCAAAATTACGAGGTGTTGTCCTCGATTCTTTCCCTTAAGGGACTGATTCCGGACAGTCGTCAATAGCCCGTTGTGTTGCTCTAGTACGACGTTAACTAAAATTACCAATTACCTACCCGGATCGTCGTCAATAGCCCGTTGTGTTGCTCTTGTACAACGTTAACTAAAATTACCATTACCATACGCTTACAAACATCCATGCACTAACCCGGATTCGAACCAGGAACCTTCCGATCTAGAGGCTAACACCTTAATCACCAGACCCCACGCCAACGTGAGGTACAGGTATATTTTAATTATTGTACTGGAGCAACACAATGGGCTATTGACGACTGTCCGGGATGATATCCTCAAGGGAAAGATCCGAGAACAACGCCAACGTGAGGATATTTGAAATTGAGATTTGGATTTCACGTGATTCGATTCGGTCAACTGGATTGCACAAAAAAGTATCATCAGCCTCTAGTGCGAAATTCCTCAAAATATCCTTACAGTGAGGCTGGAAATGAAAAAAAAAAAGCCGAAGATGTTCCACATCCGCCTATATTTTGGCGATTTCGCCAGATTAAAATGCTAAATGTGAAGGTCTGTTTAAAGTAGTTTTCAAATACCACATGCGCAGAATAACTGAGAACCCTAATTCGTTCATGTATATCAAACAAAAAAAAAATCTTCGAAAACTTGCATTCAAATTTGGAAGACTAGTGTTGGTTCATTTTAAAACTATGTGGATACGAGTCACTGAAAGTAAGATAAATATTTGTATGTAAAATTTATTTGTGCGATTTTTTTGACAGCATTTTCTTATTTAACTAAATACACTATTAATTCACAAGATAAGAATGAATGTGTTTACGTTTCAACAGCGATTGTTTTACTTATACTGAAAAAATGCAGCTAATTTTTGGTATCTTTATTCGATTAAGATTTTCACATTCAATAAGGTAATTTACGATAATTTTAGTTAAAACTATTTGCATTTGATTGAACAATATAAGAAAGGTACGTGTATTTTATTATTATTCTAAAAATGAGAAGCTGGAAATATCGGAATTTGATACCAGACAGTTAATTCCAGTTAAGTGGTTTTGTATTCAGCATGTTTGTGTGTGTACAAAATGTCAGAATTCAATTTTAAAATAACTGCGGGCGGACTTTTTTTTTTTAATTTTTTTTTTTTTAGAAAATTCACTCAATTTTATTTGCCTAGATTGTCGTGTTTGTAAAAATATATGGTGATAAATATAATTGTATCCTGACCACTACCATAAATCTCACTGCCTTCCTTCTATCTTGAACCGGATGATTGCTAATTCAAATCTAACCAAAAACCGTAGCGTACAAAGGGGAGCTGGTGCACTTTAAAACTGTCGCAGCCTCATGTCCTCACGTTGACATGGAAGTTTGGACAGTGGGATGCCACCTCAGATGTTGCCTCTTCATTCGACCGTGGTTGAAAATTACTCGGTGTTGTCCTCGGATCTTTCCCTTCAGGTTTAATCCCGGTTGCATATAAACTACCCTTACTCGAGTAGAAGACATGGGAAAAATATACTTTTTGTACACCAAGTAAGCGAAATAAACACGTTTTCTTCGATAGAATATCCATCGCAAATGGCGCGAAATGAGTACTCGCGTCATTTCACGGTTATGTGTGCATAGTTGGGCTTCGGTGCCGCATGTTGAAAAATCGGATGTGTGCACCGGGCTTAACTGTTCTGAACACTTTATACAATAAACAATACACATGGTGGAGATGTAGCATTCGATACGTTAGTCGCCAAATAATTTTTTTGCACCAAATCAAGATGTCGGCCAATATAAGCAATTCCAATATGGCCGACATAGAGCAAAATCCACACCGTGAACCTTTGAATACAGTACATAAATAGGAATAATTTTTTAAAAAGAAAAAACAAAATATCTTATTCGGTGCAACAAATTTTACTTGCATACCTTCTAATTATTTCTGTGTGGTATTTACTCAGAACATGTCCGTTACTTTGCGTTGCTTCCTCAATTATGTCCAGGTTTAACTAATTTTTTTAAACTGTCCGAAAGATGTCAAAAAGTGAAAAATAACAGGCTGGTTAGCAAAACGTCCGGATTTTGGACGTCCGAATTTGGGATTTTGGAATGGGATATGGAATAGAAAATGAGGAATTTTTTTGTAGATATGTCAGTCCTTTTCTGGGATCCTGATAATCCACCAGATAATTTTCGATGTGAGAAAAAACAATGGAGGTTTGTTCTCCTATCTATAAGTGAGATGGAATTTCATTTTTTAATTATTCTAGCTATTTACTTAGCATTATGTGGGCTACTCGATGGGGATATTCCTTGTCACATATAAGGATGTGAAATTGAAAAGGAGGTTTTTTTTTTTTTTTTTCTTGTAGCCACGGTATCAGGAGGAATATCTAATATTATAAAAGAAGTGTTAGTTTGTTTGGGGCCGAAAAATCCTGACGATTCTATGGCACTTACAGCAATGAGATTTGGCACACAGGTAGTCCGAATTATTTGCAATTTTTGGGTAGCGGCGAATTATAAAATTCAATCTAGGATATTTTAAAATGAATTTAATAGTTTTATTCCCTAAGCTTTTTCAAACGCGGAGAACTTTTTCTACCCATGTGACCTTGCAGTCAGGGTTTGGAACCATGCCAAGTTTTTTTCATCCGCAAACGCGGAGAAAATTAGTTATTTCATTTCCGCTTTGATTTTGCGCAGACGAATAAATTTCCAGCCAGACGATAAATCTTTCAACTGAAGTCAGTTCTTTTTTCTATCTCCTAGACCGTTAAAGATAGTCAACGGATTTTAAATCCGCGGGAAATTTCAGTTTAGATTGATGCCTAAAAATATGATTTTCTTTAAATAAATAATTTTTTTTATTTAATATATCTTCAACGGATTTGAGCCAACCAACCGATATAGTGGTTAAGGTGTTAGCCTCTAGATCGGAAGGTTCCTGGTTCGAATCCGGGTCTGGGCATGGATGTTTGTAAACGTATGGTGTAGAGGCGGCTAGTGCACCTTAAACCTGTCGTGGCCGAAAGTCCTCACGTCGGGTTGGCGTGGAAGTTTGGAGAGTGGGGTGCCAGTTCAGGTGTTGCTTCGTCATCTGACCGTGGTTCAAAATTACGAGATGTTGTCCTCGGATCTTTCCCTTAAGGGACTGATCCCGGACCGTCGTCAATAGCCCGTTGTGTTGCTCTAGTACGACGTTAACTAAAATTACCATTACCATTACCCGGACCGTCGTCAATAGCCCATTGTGTTGCTCTAGTAGGATGTTAATTAAAAATTACCAATTACCTATAACTTTCAACTGTCATATTAAACATAAAGCAATAATAAAAAATAAATCACGACGAGGTTTCGACTTGTCCAGTTCTGCACGTTTCATTTCTTCTGCACACGCATCACTGTTGTGATATTGCGAGCCGTGCGAATGGTGATTTCGAGATAAGAAAGTCCACCCTCACGAAGGTCGATCATACGGCTCCGTTCGAACTCTGTTGCTCGTATGGCAATCTGCGTTTTTGGCGATGCATATTGACTTCTAATCAATCATTTCCAGCAGTCGAACGACTATAGATACATTTCAACACACCTTTACAGTGTTTTTTATACACGGAGAGAGGTTTTAGTTTAGAGGGTGTTTCTCGGCACACACATACGTGACGATATGTAATTCTAATCATTTGATTATCGTAACCTTTTTCGCATTTCCTGCAAGTTTCGTTTAATTTGCATGATTCCTTCATTGTTTTGCAGTTTTCACATACAGTAGTGCAAGTTTGTTGATTGGTCAACGCCAATTAGATTAAACGGTAATGATGTACATTTTAAGACAACCCCAATACGTATCTCGCGACCGCATTTGTTTATCGGAAGTTAAATCTTCGTATTTCATTTGCTTTGTTGAACACTGACAATCCTTTTCTCTCTTAGATCCCGTTGACGAAGATGAATTGATGGATTCCCAAGATCCCTTGATCATAGAGCTGCATTTTACACGGACTTTCTTTCGAACTTACATTCTTATTATATCAGCAATATGTTACCTGATCATGTTCACCCTCGTGTTCCGAGCGTGTTGGAAAACATGCTTCGGTTTTCTTTTGTGCTATATACTTTTCCTTATAGGCATGGCAAGTGCACAAAACCTTACAATTTAAAACATTTATCATAGAACTATTTTAATCGCTTGAGAGGGATGTAGTGCTGTAGACTCCACCTTTTGTTTTGTGGTTAGAATTTAGAAGACAGCATAATTCAGCGGAATCATTACACAACAGAAGTAAAATTCACTTCTATCGCCATCTTACGAAATTTATTTCCACCTCCTTTTACATAGACTTTTATTTTAAAACTTCGTTGGAAATGATAAGAAGTCGGCTAAAGGTTTTGACCTGATATTCACCAAGTCAAATGAATATTTTAAATTATTATCACAAAGACAAACATTTTGTTTGCCAATTTTACTACCTCTGAGAAATTGCAGTCATTCCCTTATTTAACGACAGTCACTATTTGGTGTCGAACTTGACAGCAACAACTTTACCAGGTTTTGATAAAGCGATTCGAGATTGTAAGTAATGAGGACTACTGTCTTTTGGCCCACATTTGATGGGCTATGGAAATACTGGAAGTATATGGTGCTACAAGTATGTCCTACACAAAAATACTGTGCACTTGACGTTTTCCATGTAGCGTAATGCAAAAGAGGACTCAGTTTATGTATCCATTAAATGTACAAACTTTTAAAATGTAACAGACATATGCATTAGTTAAAACTGTCAGATTCAACATAAAAAATTATAAATTATGATGTACTAGATTGCATATTATGAACAGTATGTTTATTGTTTTACTAAATTGTTAGAACGTATCTTAATTGAATAAACAGTTTTTTTTAAAAGTGTTTTGTTTGTAAACAGCTACACAAACTATAAATAAACATAAGAAACATAATCGTTTAAAAGAAGATAGTTTCATGCAATGCTAGCCAAGGAGACAGTATTTCTATGCTCGGTCATAGGTTCGGGGGTTAGAGTCTGGTCTAGAAATGAATATTTTTACTCGTTCGCGGAATCCACTTTAAGTCGTAGATCCCGGTCTAATTAGCCCTCGGGTTGCAAAAGCACTCCATAACTTAATGTTTGGTAGGTGTGCTATGACGATTGTTACGTTCCACGTTAAGAAACTAGAAAATTGATCATTCACCCAACTGTTAGTTGAGTGCTGTTTTCTAGCGTCATAGGCATTGGATACTTTTATTCACATCATTTTAACAACCATTGATTATAAGGATCAAAGTTGGAGTTAATGCGATGAATAAAGCACAATCATAGACGTAAAATATAAGTAGATGGATCATTTCTATTGAGATGAGTCAAAAAGTACGACCAACGACTAGTAGTCACGTGATTGCATGTGACCTTCCGTATCATTTATACTATCTACATTAACAAAGAAACGCCATATAACACACAAGCCACATAAGTAACTAAAACTTCAATACCGTAAAGTCAGAAGCACTACCCCCCCCCACACACTTTTTTTTTTGCTATGAACACCCATCTTATCGTTCTGGAACGGTATGTAAATCAATATATATCATCACTTTAAAATCTGAAATATATATATATCTATGTTTCGAGAGCCGCACAGTGTGTCATTTTCACAATCTTGGACAATATAGGCTGCGAGAGAAAATACTGATTTGGTGTGTCACACTTGAATCACAGTGTCAGTAAAGGTAAGATTTCCTTAAAGTCAAGAAGAATTATTTCTGAGGAATAGTTCTTTGCACCCGTTCATTTTACTCCTCTTTTTGCTCAATTCTTTGGCGAGTAATTCGAAAATTTTCGCTTTAACAGTATTTGGTAACAAATATTCAACCATTTCTTGAGAAATATTAAGCTAAAATAGCATCGATTTTCGTTTGCTTCGAATTTATCATCCAAACGTCAAAAATGGACTGACGAAAAACTTCCATAGTCATTTTGAAATTTAAGCACTATCTATCAGTTCCGCAAGTAATTTTTTGTTCTGCGCATGTCAAATGAGTCAGGCTATAATGCATCTAATATTATAAAAGGAAGTATTTGTCTGTTTCTTTCGCGGGCGCAAAATCCTGACGATTCTATGCCACTTGCAGCAATGAGATTTGGCACACAGGTAGATGAAAATTTTTGGGTCGCGACGAAATTTTAAAATTCAATGTAGATTTTTAAATGAATTAATTAATTTTATTATCTTCCTGGTTCTTCGTCCGGACAAAAGAATAACCCCAATCTTGACTTTTCTACCCACGTGACCTTCCAACCATGGTAGGTTTTTTCATAGCTTCGGAGAACGCTTAGAAAATTATTTTTTACGTTTGCTCGTTCATTTTGCACGCGGAGAAATGCTTATCCAGCCAGACGATAAATCTTTTAACTATAGTCACACTTCTTTTTCGATCTCCTAGACCTAGACCGTTAAATATAGAGTAAAAAATTCAACGGATTTGAAATCTGCGGAAAATTTCAGTTTAGATTGATACCGAAAAATATGACTTTCTTTAAATAAATAATTTTTAAATTGAATATATCAACGGATTGGAAAACTGAGGAAAATTTTACACCAGATAAAAACCTTACATCACGACGCTGCCCGTGGTGTTGGTTTGCTTCCCAAACCAACACTACGGGCACGGGCAACGCCGGGCTATGTAATAATTTAGTAGTATAATATGTTAAAAGTCTTGTTGTAACTTGAAATCAGCAGTTGCGTAAGACGCTAATTAGCTATAAATTCAAGAAGATCATGCAAATTAATGAAATAGTACCCAAGAAACTAAAAGCACGTAAACATACCTCATTGAACAGAAGTTAATGATAGTATCCACCATATAGCGCTAAAGAAAATATAGGGCCTATATTTTACAGTTTTCCTCAAAGTACTAAAACACATTCGCCAGATTGCATTTGCAGTCAACGCAGAAAGTTCGGCTTTGGACCCTTGTACTTCCTGTTAGGAGGAATTCTTCAGAAAAATAAAACCATGGTCTTGCTAAGAAGACATACAACTTTTAAAATATGATGTATTTTTGACAATCTGCGACATTAAGAAAATGGAATTTTGTACACCTGAAATCGAAAATGACACACTGTGTACAAGCCTTTTTCTTCTTGATGGCCCCCTGTGATTGATTGTACGGGGAGAGCTAGAGAACCAAAAAACGCCGTTCAAATTGAGCGAGCACAAACACTCACTTTCCTTTGATGTACAGACAAGAAGCGGATCATTTTGCGCGTGCTCGAAACTGCTCAGTTCAAAGTCCACACTGAACGAGCAATCAATCAAACCTGGGGGCCGTTGTTAATCAAACATCTAGGTTTTGCTCAGTTCATTTCGTCTTGTGTGGACGGGGCTTAATGAAAAGACATTTAAGACCACAGGGCCCCTTAATCCGCCTGTCCGGAGAAGCAGTTGTTACACGTTTACGACCTTGTTCAGGCGTCCTAACAACAGTTCCAGAGATCCGAAATTATTTCCATAGCGCAGACTGTCTTGAAATATTCACACATCTTGCTGCTTCCAGGATTGTCTGCCCTGCATCTAAACTGCTGATAATGCGCCACTTCTGATTCTTCCAAATGATATACTTTGGAGCCTTAACAATTTGTTTCGAGTCCTTATACTCTGAAATCAAATTTCTGTATTGTAGATATTCACTTTGCGCAAAGCGCTCGATTCACCGTTAGATGACGTAACGCCTTGATAAACATTTCAGAAATCGTTTGATCACTTTTGATTGGATATTGCTAATAAGGCTCTTCTTTCACATTCTCTGCAAAATGGATTGCATTGATTTGGGTATTTCATGGAATATTTTTGGGTTTGTAAAGATAATTTTGGACTTGAGGAGTATATCAAACACTGAGGATGTATACATAAGGTATTTTTATTCCATTTGTTTCGTGCTTATGACTGCCATAAGACTTATCTGAAACGAATGCGTAGCTGGAACTCTACTATTATAAAAGTGTTTGTCTTGTCTGTTTGTTTCGCGGCCGCAAAATCCTGACGATCTATGGCACTTAAGGCTGCTACACACTAGGCCAGTAATTTAGTCGAGTAGCGAGTGATTTAGTAGCTGTACTAAACGAGAAAACGGCAAGTGGTCGAGTAGTTGTTCACACTCGATTTAGTTGTCGTTCGAGTGACGACTGATAAAGATGACGCGGAGAGTGAAGCTAAATCGTGATGAAAAAGATTATATGAAATAGAATAGAAATATGGAAGTATCATGTATACATATTTGCGTCCGAAGTAAATAAAAGCGATGAAAAAGTTAAAACGATATTAAAAATTATTTTCTGTACACTTAAATAAAGCTAGCATTTTTTTACGAAAGAGAAGTGATTAGTAGGGTCATATCACTTTTCAATCAACATTTAATTAATTCAATCCTAGCAACGCCTATTAATTAATTTCGCTAGTTTAGAAATAAATACGAAATACTTTCCTAGTGTTTTAAATTGTTTGTTTGATTTCATTCTCGTGAAACTCCGGTATTTCCATCGCTTTTTCTAACTCATCGATTGCAACTGCTTTGGATGCTTTATTTTTGCACAGGGAAGACTTCACATTCCATAAACACTCCTGTTCCACATAAGCAGAAACGAATTTCACATTAGTATCGTCACTCTAACGAAACATGTTCCGATAAAAATGTTATTTCAACAGAATAAAAAACGTTAAACAGAATAGATTTATTGACTAAAGTCAAAGAATGAATTTTAATGACAGCGATGAAAACGATCCGCGAAACAGACGATCCAAAAACTGTTGCCAAAATTTAAAACTCATATGTACTATGCATATTTTGGCAAAAAACACACAAGAGACCTCGCGCAATGAAAACGTGTAACTAATGAACTCTACTAAACAGATGTGTTCACACTTGTCTAGTGGAGTTGGGAGGGGGGCACTACTCGACCGCCTACTATCCATTTCACTGGATCGAGTCCACTAAATCGTTTTACTACACAACTTGACTAAATAGTTTTGTCCAAACCTTTACAGCAATGAGATTTGGCACACAGGTAGTCCGTTTTTTTTTGCAATTTTTGTGACGCGGAGAATTTAAAAATTCAATCTAGAACATTTTAAAATGAATTTAATACTTTTATTCTCCACGGGTTCTTCAACGCGTTTCTTACCGGTGAGAGAAGAAACTCCGGAAACTACTTTTCTACCCACGTGACCTTGCCTCCAGACTTTGGAATCATGCCAAATTTTTCCATCGCGGTAGTTTCTAAATTTATTTTTTACGTTTCCGCTTTCATTTTATGGAGAAAATTATTATTTTTTTCATTTCCGTGAAGGCATGTTTTTCCAGCGAGACGATAAATCTTTTAACTATTGTCATAGTTATTTTTTATATCTCCTAAGCCAGGGCTCGAAATACCCGGGTGCACATGAAAATATAATTGTGCACCTAATTTTTTCCCCCTAGGTGCGCGCAGTGCACTTTGTGCACCTAATTTAAAAACTTAGGTGCACCTGAATTAAAAAATCTATTTCAAGGCCTGTCCTAAGCCGTTAAATATAGAGTAAAAAAAATTTCAACGGATTTGGATTTGCGGAAAATTTTGCACCAGATTCATACCTTACATCACGGCGTTGCCCGGGGCACGGGCAACGCCGGGCTAGCCACGCAGTGGCTAGTGTATTGTAAGGCAAAAAACCCGGAAAGAAATAGGAAAAACTAGCCATTGCGTGGCCAGCATGCTAGCCATTGCGTGGCCCCGTGATTGCTACGCGTGGCCAGCACGGCGTTGCCAGTGACATTTTTCATGGGGTCGGGTGTGGCCACTGCTTGCTAACCCCGTGATTGCTACGAATTCCAATTTGGTTTGCGACATATTGGATAACAGTCAACACAGCGTTGCCTCGTCAAAACTGGTACTGGTGGCTTGCCAGGTCAGGTGTTATTTCGTCATCTGACCGTGGTTCAAAATTACGTGATGTCCTCGAATCTACTCCGAAAAAGAAACAATAACTGACAACATATTGCAAAACCGTGATCCAGTTTCAAAAATGCAGGAAGCACAGTAAATTAAAAGAAACTTACCAGAAGTTAATATGATTTTAAAAAAGCAATAAAATTTTATAAAGGATATCCAGTGGCCGGAAGCACAGAACTACCAATTCAGTACATTCAAGTCAGAGTTAAGACTGATTGAAGACTGTTGCCATTTGGAGAAAAAAAAAATTAAACCTCATTAAATTCATTTCGAAATGTTCTAGATTAAATTTTGAAATTCGGGCTGGACTACCTGTGTGTTAAATTTCATTATTGTAAGTTCCATAGATTCATCAGGACACGCCAAACAGAGAAGCACACAAACCTTATTTTATAATAGTAAAGATTATATAATGTTTAACATATTCATAAGGGTGTGCATCTATTTCACCAAGACACATTCATCTAAAAAAGATACACTGATTTCATATGGACTACTTTTAACAGTCTTCTATCATTTAAAACTTTTGCAAAGCATAAAAAATATTTGGTGCATTGCATTTCTTCATTGATTTGCCTAAAATGCATTCAATTTTTGAGAATGCTCTAAATTTTTTCATTTACACCTTAAACTTTAGTGTAGAAAAGGAATTCAACAAAATAATTTTAGATTCTGTGTTGGTAAACAAATTGAAAACTAAGAAAATCTAGCAGTCAATGAAGAGTCTCTTGTTTAGTATGTGTTGCCAAGACGGTAATGTCAAGATAACATGTTTTCTATTTGATTTCCATAGTAGTTTTTTCAGTCAGACATGTTTAAAGGACTTTTTTCAAAATGAGTTCCAATTTATTTATGTAAATATAAAAAGTCTAATAATCATATTTTCAAACAAGAATTTAAGCCTCATATGTATTTAAATGCATGTGAAATGTAATTCTAGAAATTCTCGTGTAGGAATAAGTACAAAAGTTTTATTTTGAACAATGGAGTCAACGGTTATAAAAGTGACATGTAAAGACAAATAATGAGAAAATGACAAGAATATAAGCCAGAGCAAAACATTTGTTTTTGCTTCATAAACTTCATGTAGATTAAAAAGAAGATCACAGACACATATGAAATAAAACATTCATCAGTAAACTATGCAAAACATAATTAAATAAACAATACTACACATTTATACTTTTCTTGTTTTCACATAAAAATGTATAATATTTGAATACATATTTTTTTTTATAAAAGTGACTTAAAAGTGTTTTATAAAGTTTTTTTTTTATACAAAAGGTGTATTTTATATTAAATTTATACATATCAAAACATAAAACATGAAAAATTAGTCATAAAAATTCCAAATCCTTTAAAATGGTTTCTAGCCACATCTGTTGAAATATTTCATACTATTTTTGATTTCTAAATTTTGGTTCCATAGCTTTATCTTTAAAAGTATCCATTATATCTACAGCATTTGCATGTAGAACCTAATTTACCAGATTAAATTGAAAAAAAAAATATGTTTAATGTATATAAAATACATACATGTCAAGGTAAATTTGCTAGACCATGAAAAAAATATTTGTAAACCTAGAATCATAAAAACTGTACATTCATCATTTTGTGAACTGTATATATGAATTTTTTTAGATACATATAAGTGCATATAAAAAAAACCTGAAGCATAAATTGACACTTAATTGAATTTTGTGAATCCAAAACACTAGACTCCCTCAGGATGATTTAAGCAGATTATGTATGGAAGAAATACAAACTTCATTTAATATTTAAGTTCTGATGACACATATGAAAGGTGTTGCTAACAACGAAGCTTAACAAACTTTACTGAACAATTTCACTTCCAAAAACGTAAATAAAATGCAAAACGTATAACTAAAACAAAAACTGTTTTATAGGTTTAAAAAGGTGGGTGAAACAAAGCCTGTATTATTCTGTCCAGAATCATACATAAACACCCGAGATTCGGGCATTTCCAGAGGATTTTCCATGGAATAGAAACAAGTATCGGGAGATATAAACTCATTTTTTACTTTCCCAGATAGATGGACACAACCTTAAAATGAAAAACAGTGAAATTAATGACACATTCATGAAAAAAATACTATGAAATAAAAAATTAAATCATAAGGTTGGTATTTTAATTTACGGCGCACTGGAGCAACACAACAGGCTATTGGCAATGGTTTAGATCAATCTCGAAGGCAAAGATTGAGGACAACACCTGAGCTGGAAGTCCACTCTCCAAACTTCCACACCATGTCAATATGAACATTTTAGGTCACAGGGAATTTAACGTGCACCAGCTCCCCCTTTGTACACTATGGTCTTTGGTTGGATTCAAACTCTCAATCCACTGGTTGCTAGAGTCTGATGCTCTTTCAGTCGAGCTACTGCAGTCACTAAATCTTGAGGATTAAATTTTTTTTTGTAAGTGAAAGAAATTTACTATTTTCTTTTATTCATCACAATGGTAGTTATATTCCTACATTTTCTAATCATCTAAGGTTTTGTAATTCTCAAATGAACAAGTCGTACAAAACTGCTACCAGTTGGCATAACACCAACTAAGCATTTTGTGTGAAACACATCCAAGTAAAATATGGCACATTTCATTCCCTATTAAAATAATTTACATATACCTATATAGATTATTATTTAAACCCATTTATCACATTTGCATTTGATGGGCATAGGCTACAGGGGTTAAAGCCCTGTCCATTTACTCTTCAACGCCAAAAATACCCTTTTGCAAGCATTTGCTAATCATAAAATTAGATGAAAAAATTTATACAATTTACAAAATATCTAAATTTTTTTAAAGGCCTTGAATATTCACCATACCTTACATAATGTCCAGAAGCATAAACAATGATGAACATAAGTATTCATGTATTCATCCACCAAGCATGTAATTTTAATTTTTGATTTGTCTTCTGATTTTTGAAGTTTTTTCTTAGAATATTCTGTTTTCTGATAAAATTTAAATTGCCATTTTTTAGATTTCCAGAATATGTGTGAAATTCGCTTTTATCTAAATTGATAGTGAATTAATTAGCCGTAAAAATGGGACACTTAGGTTTCACTTGCTTTGATAAATTGATTACTAAGTTGATATCCTAAATTTTGCCATAAAATTAATTTCAATGGATAAGATGTATGTTCTGGAAATCATAATATGAACTCCAAGTGAGTAAAATTGTCACTGCTTCACTTTCCAGATGGTTTCAAATTGTTATACATATGTGTAATAATAAATATGCACATAGAACGAAATTGTTTGCATTTTCTATTTTCATTACCGAGTTTGCAGTTATTACCTATGTTTGAAGTTAATCTACACAAAACTAGTTTGTATCATAAATCAAAGTAATGAATTATAACTCTTAAGTTGGTTAGCACAGTGGGCATACCCACTCTGAGCCATAACTGCCCCTTTTATCCTAGAGAAAATCCAGAGTATAATTTTTTTAAATTTCCACTGCTAAAAAAACAAAGATGCTTTTCCCAAAAGAGCTCTGGAAAAGTTGGGTAATCTGAAGTTCATTCCAAATTATTTTTCTAATTTTATAAAATGGAAACAATCCTGTAACTTTTGACAGAATTATAATGATACAAAGATTTGAAACACATACTGAGAAGAATTAAGAATGAAGTCAACTAACCTCTACTGTCTTTAGAATCAAAATGTGAAGTATCAGTAGGACTCCACATGCTATTTGGTGTGTAGATAGGATCATTCAGATTCTCCTTTGATGAATTGCTTTGAGTGGATGCATTACAGGACAGAGAATCACTGGAGCAGTCAATTCCTTCAATTCGCATAGAACATTTGTGCTTCGATGGCTCATCCAGAGGATACGGAGCATAATCTGCAGTTGAAAGTAATTCAGATGGCTGGCTTGCCCATTCTCTGAAAGAATTGCAGATTTTTAGTAAGACCCTCCTAATAATACAACAGCATTTTCTGAATTATAGGGTTGGTATGTTTTCAAGGGGATAGTTTATGATCTGGTAAGTTAAACTATCAAATAGGGTTATTGGGAAGTAAGCATTAATGTGCTATTGGACAATGTGGGAACTCACTTTGCATCACTGCAAAATGTAAGATTATTTAGTGTTGCAAACACAAAGCAATATTATGATGTGTTAAGAAAAAAGTTTTCATAACTTTATTAACGTTTTGATAGCGATTACGTATCAAACAATTCAATAAACATTCATAAACACACCAGCTAGGACTAAGTTGAATATAGTTATGAAATAATATAATTGAATCAAACCTTTCCAAGTTAACCACATTCCTACAGTTGAAAAGTGAAACATCTGAGCAGGAGCAATAGTGATTGCTGTGGTTACAAGTGAGCTTGAAGACATTCTACATGCCAGCTTGTTGATCATTGCGACAGAGCCGACAGGTAGCAAGATCGTAAAGTACCCAGTCACGAACTCAAGGCACTGCCATCGGGTAACAAGTAGATAAGGTCATGTTTATTAAAGTAACAAGTAAGTAAATAGTATTGATATTGCTATGTGCAATCTATACCTGTGAAATCATGCTTCATGGGACTTTGAAATTTTTTATTGCACTTGGGGCAAGTTTTGTGCTTTAAGGTTTTTGCTAGAGGTCTTTAGTTTTGCAATGTAAGTGAATAGCAATGAGTTTTGTGAAATTATGAATTGTTTAAGTGGTGAAAGTACCACATATGCGTGCTAGACAAAGGGTATTGGTTGTATTTTTCACTATAAATGAAGACCAATCTTACTCGCAAAACAAATTTCTTATGAGCTATAATTAATGTTGAAAACAGATGAAAGATTTTTATCAAAAGTATGAATAAGGTTCTTTTATGGTGCAAGGGCCATATTTGGCCAAGATGAACTAAACACAGGACATACATCAAGTAATGGATCTACATACAAAAGGAAAGATTTTAATGACACAGAGAAATAGACCCAGGGTCATGTGATCTGATGTCACAACATCCCGATTTTTCAAGATGTCACACAGCTATCCCTTAGCGCAGATCTCGCAATTTACCGAAAGAATGCTGAATTTTCCGGTGTCGCAATGTTGTTGCTCAGCGCAAACGATTTCAATGTTTTTTTTAGTGCATGCGCAATTTCTTTGGTCTAGACCGACAAAACGATTCTGATGTTTATTTATGCGGATGTACGATTTTCCACCGCGGTACTTAGCTTTTTGATGCCACGATGAAAGGCCTGCTAATGAGAATCTTTTGTGAAATTAATTTTCGATTTCTGCGCCGATGCTTTTTGACAAAAGGTGCTGTATGGCACACATAAATATTCAAAATTAAAGTTTCAAACTGCAAGGTAGTGAATAATTCTACTCTACTAGCAGAATTTATCAAGGTAATTTTTATATTACATTTTTTAATTAGTTAATATTTTTTTCCATTTAAGAACTAATTAATATTGCAAAATCTGGGAATTTAACTGTCTGCTTTCATTTCTTTTTTAATTATTGTGGAATTTCTCAAACTCTTGTGTCCCAAAGATGACTTTAGTGATTGTTCTTTTTTTGAGCGAAATTGAAATTTAGTATAATTTAACAATTTGAAAACATAAACGATTTTGCACACTTCAAGTTGAATTCCGAAAACCCATTCTGGTTTCTTGGAGGTTGATTATCAATCCGTTTGCATACATTTTTGTTGCGAACTTCTGTGGCAATCTAGGTCATATATGCTGTCATTATTACTTAGAAGAATCAAATGCCCCTTTATTTCTATTTATGCTGAAGTTTTTCTCCTAAATAGGCTAATTTTTGAATCTCAACTTAAGCATATATGGTGCTTAGTACCCCCCCCATATATATATATATTTATATGCAAAATCTTGTTTTAAATCATGCATGTTTCTTAAATGTACTAAACCTTTATTTGTTATTTTTTTCCTACCACTATTTTTTATAGCACAGAAAGAACAGATCGAAAGAAAAAATATATATTCATGATGATGTAGAAACAAGGTTTTGCTTTTACTATGTATAAAATGCATGGTTAACATCATGATATATCGTGATGTTAGAATGTCAATGTATCACGATGTATAAATTTGATGTTAGTTACTGATGTAGAAGAGAAATCGAAATTGTGCTGGCTACAATTCACAAGCGTCTCCTACAAGTCAGTAGTGGGCAAATTCATCGAGCCATGGCAACTCAAATAAATATTTGACCAAGCATAGCCATAGCATTAACCACAGCAAGGGAATTGAGAACTTGACGAGTGCCTAGAGCAGTGGTCGGCAAACCGTGGCTCTTTAGCCACTTGAGTACGGCTGCATGACGAATCGATTTAGACTAAATGCCGGAAGTAAATATCCCGCTGATGATGCAAGGAAGAAAGCAGTTGGGCAACTATTAAAAAAATAATAAATAAAACCCTGTATTTTATTATTGGGTGCAATCGTTCAACAATGTTAATATTGCAAGCTTTATTTGTTAGTCAAGAGATTGCTAAGAGGCAAACCATACACAGACGGTGAATATATAAAAAGTTTTTTTTTATAAATGCATCCAAAGAGCTATTCCGAGATTTTAAAAACACAACAGAAATTCTTAAAAAAAAGTTACCACTGTTTGCTAAAACAGTAAAAGACAGAACAGTCAAAATGTCTTCGAATATAACCAATCAACAAATCAAAGATCTTAAATTGGTTTCAGCTTTATCTATAGCTTCACGAATCTTGTGGCATAAATAACACAGCAACAGGTTTCACCTTTATGTTAGATTTATCTCGTCTTCGTGTCCTAAAGAAGTTCTAGGATAATTGCCACTGAAAGGTCAATAAATCTTCTTGTATCATAACAATAATATCTGGTTTTATTTAATGTTAGTAGCTAGTTTAAAAAGACTCCTAAAAACATGGTTCTTGAAAAGAAATTTGGCTACCAAAAGAAAACTTAATCGTTGTACTGCTGATGTTTGGCTCTTTCAAATAATGAGTTTGCCGACCACTGGCCTAAAAAATTAAATAGGTGTTGCAAATTACTTAAAAAATTTATTTTGTTGAATACAAAACAGAAATTAAGATAGTATACAAAAAATATGGATCAGATTCTAAACTTAACTCTTAATGCCTTAACTTAATAAAAATTGAACTTTGTAATCACACTTTGTTTTGACACAATACTTATAATAAAATGTAAAACCTCTCACTTGCTATGTTCATAACATAAATTATCAAATTCAGCATTTTCATCCTTAACAGGTTCTTGAATTGAATATTTCTGTAAAAAAAAATAATTTATTACCCTTAATTTATAAAACAGTCAAATTCTGTTAAATACATGGCATCAATTCATTCTGCACATAACATAATTATTGTAATACAAGTGCTATTTACTTGGCCTAATGGTTACAATGCTAACCGTATGATGTGTGATTGAAAATGAACAGATTAATCCAATTAAAATGTTTCACAGGTCCTACTTTTCAGTTAAATTTACATCTAATTAACTTTGGAACATCATGATTGGTTAACGTAACCTTCAGTCTTTTTTTTTTGTTAGAAAAAACATACTTATTAAAAATATCAATCAGTATCTTTGTGAGGTAAAACAAACTTTAAAAAGATAATATGATGAAAAATTATAAAAATACCACTTACTGAATTCAGAGAAATTCCCACTTTAGACCACCACCTTCCTATATCCTTCTCCAATTTCCTATAAAAATTTGGCAATTAATAAAAGGAAAACATTTCAAAGGGGACATCTTCCCTTTTATTTACGGAGAGTGCAACAAAAATAATTAATTTTTCTTAAACTAATGGATGAAAACTGGTTTTTTCCAAATAATACCTTGTAAAAGCCAAAGCAGTTTTTATTTTTTGCAATGCTATAGCTTAATAATAAATGGCAGTGGTTCATCAAAACATTCAATCGATAATCACCTTTCAATAATGTTTACTATGACAGAAATTAACTAAGCACAAAATAGCATTAGGACTGACACCCTTACACAGTTCATTCTTCTATCCTATTCCCTCTCACATATGCTTAAAGTGGATGGAGCACATCTGCCTCTTGTACTTCCTAAATCATCTTATTTTCTCGTTTCTTCTACAAATTTTAAAGCCATTTCAGTCTTTATTGTTAGTTAGATTTAGTGCGCCTGGATTTCAATAAGACTGATAACTATATCGGATACCTAATTGGAATTAGAGACGTTCAGTTAAGAATGAAACAACATTGCTTTCAGGGCGTCAACAAATATTTCACTCAGCTTTTTGACAGTAATTTTTTTTCTCTTATTTCTTGATCACTAAAATAAAAAATTGTTAAATTATATTAGACAAGAGGGTAGTGGAATTAAAATTAATAGCATATTTTATTACACAGTGAACATAAAACAGGTTGTAGAGAAATATTTTACAATCGCAAGAGAAATAACTCCAAATAATTTTTTTTATACCAAGATAAAAAGTGGAAGTCAAGGAGCAGATTGAGATCCGAGTTCTAAAAATCTAAGGAGTAAACTACACCCATGGTAGGTACTCACCAGAAGTCATAAAAATAATCTTTAAAAAATCAGATCAAAGGGATAATTTAAAAAGCAATACATGACAAAGTTTGACTACCCGACTACACCAACTTATAAGTCGATCGACTGTTCTCAACACCTACACAAAGTGGCAACATCTAAAAATATCTTGCAATTTAGATTTCTAGACATGTCCTTTATGTGTAGGTTTAAGAGCTTTCAATCAAACTGATTAGAAAATAACATGTTTTGTTTTTAATAGAATATTAACATGAATTTAAATATTAGGTAATTGGTTAGTTCATGTCTGACATCATCATCTAATTAGTTAGCAATTTTATGAGACAAATCTTGGATTTTAATGGTTCTGCAAAATATTTTATTTTTGCGTGAATTGCTAAATGGTGAGCAATACAAAAAATAGAAAAAAAATTTAAGATTTAAAATTCAAATTAAAGTATAATTATTGTAACCAGAAGAATATACACTATAAAGCAGATTTCTTTTACTTTACATGGAATTTTAATTTGAACTCACCACAACCTCTCTTCGTGATAAAGAAATCTCAAAAACTCTTCTTTACATTCTTTCATGTTACTTTCACCTGCAATTAGAAACATAAAACTATATTTTCATTGAAAATATAATAATCATTTCAGAAAAATATAGCTATAACACTCACAAAGCAGAATCGAAATAAAATTTCTATGCAGAGATGTGAAGGAAATTATATCCACATTTTCGAAATCAACAAGGTTTAAATGGATTGATTTTACAGACATGTTCACATGAAATGATTTTAAATGTAGTTCCTAAGGATTTTTGGAATTAATTTGGAATGGGTCTTTTACTGTTTTAGCATGCTGTGTTTGTAGCTTCACTTAACACCTCATCATATCAGATAATTTATTTTTTGAGCAAAAGGAGATCATTGGAATAATTTTTCTATTTCTGTATTTATCTCACAACATTAACACATAGCAAGAAAAAAAATAAGTATCAGAAAAAAATCTTGTTTTATAAAGTAAAACTCCAATTATCTGAATCATCAAGTAACCAGATTGCTATGAGAATAAAATAATTCACATTTTAAATGTTTCTTATGGGCAAATGATAAAAGTGCATAAGTGTAACAATAGCGGATACACAGACAACAAGTCACCATTCTTATCACTTTCAGTGTGGCTTTGGCCTACAGTTGTGTCGTTTGTTGCTGCGTTCCATCTTTTGTAGTGTTTTACTTGTTTTACTGTGCAGTATGGTTTCTAAAAGAAAACATGGTTTATTGTTGGCAGAAAATAAAAATTATTGAACACTTAGACAAAGAAGTGTATGATAAACAGTTAGCCGAGATGTATAGCATGGGAATATCAACAATTTTGGACATTAAAAATCAGGTCTTTAATTTTAAACTTTGTATCTGTGCTCGAGAGGGAAGAATGGGGGTTCGTCTAGAAGAGTTAAGCAAAATGGCAGAAAACAAAGAACTGGAAGAGGCTGTGTATTCGAGTGGTTTCTACAGCAGCGAACGGTGGAAAATCCTATTTCTGGACTGATTGTTTATGAAAAGTCGGAGCTTTGTGCCGAGAAAATCGAAGGCTTGTCTTCTTTCAATGCGAGTAATGGGTGGTTACAGAATTTTAAGTCATAGTACAGTATGTGTGAGTTAGATGTAAGTGGGAATGTAATGGTGGGAAACAAGGCCTTTGTGCAGTAGTGCCAATTCAGAAGTATAAAATAAGGATATCACAAATTAAATTAATTTTGACATTATGTCTGAAGCTCAATTTTAGTTTAATTTTTTTTTTATAAATGTATAATGTTTGACATTATTTTGCTTATTTCTTTAAAATTTGTTGTCCCACAGTTCAGTGGGGAATTATGGATTTCCTTATTCTACCCTAAGCTGCAGCATGTTAATAAGAAATAATAAGTTGTATTCAACATGCAACTACTAAATGTTTTGAAAAAGATAAAAATCATCATCAGCACTCCAAAACATTTCATATTTACTGAATATCACATAAATTTATAAATTCAAAAATTATTACCAATTACTTTGCATATTTCATTTTCTTTCCTAATAATAAACTTCAATGCATCATTCAATAAAGCATCCTGGAATTAAAAATATTTTAGTCAATACTTGAGACTTTAAATTTTACAAGAATAAAATGCGGGTGGTTGTTTTTGGGATTTTTTATGGCGCGAGGGCCATGTTTGGGCATGCTGTGCCAAACACAAGACATACAATATAAATAGACGTTCACATAATAAAAGTTTTACTGACACAGAAGAGAAAAATGCATCCAGGGAGAAATACATCCGACAGAAATCGAACCTGTGCTGCCTACAACTCGCAGGTTGCTGGTGCAGTGGGCAATTCCACTGAGCCACGATGGCCCTACAAGTATTCGGAAGCTTGTCTAAAAGATAATTCAAGCATTGAAGAGTAACTATTACAATCAAACCCCAATTAACCATAAATGATGCATACGTGGTTTTGAACAAAAAATTATTAAAATTATTTTTTAATCTGGTTAACTGAACTAGTGTTTCACTGAGACACTTAATACTTCATAAGAAAAAGATACAAACCTTAGTAGTTTTGACTTTCACCATTTCTTTCACTTTACCATACAGAAACTGAACTTTTGATCTATATTTAGTATCAGCATGACGGTGTTTCGTTTTACGAGCTTCTGACTCATAATAGGTATGTCTTCCTTCAATACAATTGAATGATTTTGGTGGTCTTCCCATGATCTGACAGCCCTGAAATAAAATATTAGAGTGCATAAAAAAAAACTTTCAATGGTACACTTATGGTCTTGCACTACTATATTCAAACCAGGCAGATTTTATACAATGCTCTAATCAGGAGGCAGACTAGTTCCATTATTAATCAAGTCTGTATATAGAATTTGTGGATTGATACAAATTAGCAAACAGAAAATACACAGGAAAAGTTATAAATGAGAAAATCTTTTTAGATTCTTATAAACTAAAGAGGAGTAACACAATACAAACTAAACTGAAAACTCAAAAGATTTCAAGGACAGCAGTTAATGATACAAGTTTAAGGTTCAGCAAGAGCATTACACTAAAAAAGTTTCACAATTTTTATTGGGCAAACTTTTAAATTCAATATCAAACTTGATGAAATGTTATTGCACTAAATGTGAAAAAAAAAAAAAAAAAAAACTGTGAATAAGTTTCTTGTTCTTAGTGCCAAACATTAAAATGAGGATCCAGTTTTCATAAGAGAATATCATATGAAATATATAAATGTAGAATTCAATAATAGGAGATATGCAACTGATTAAGATCGCAATTTATAAGTAAACCATTTTAGTGTTTAAAATAAAAAAATATATGGATTTTATCTTTTTTAAATTTAAAAAACTTGAACCACACACTCAATGAACTTTAAAATATAGCTCGTAGGAATAAAAATACAAAAAAATATTTAAGCTTTTGACATTGCAGATGCGGAAAAACTCGTAATTTAAGAATCCAAGTTGAAATCACTGTTTAAATTTTTTTTTAGCTTTTTCAACAAACATTTTACAAAAGAGAATTAAAAAAAATTGGAACTTTTTCTCTTTGTTAAACTACTAAAATTAGGAAATAAAATACAGAAAAGCGAAACAAAACAAAGCTGTTTGTTTTTTGTTGCTGCAAAATCTGGTATTTTACACAATTCGTCAACAAGAGAAGTTATAAATTTTCTTACCAAAAATTTTAATATCGATCAAGTATGAAATTTTAAACAAAGAACGAACAAGAAAATAATAAATTTTTAAAAGCGAATCAAAATTAAAGTTCAGCAGCTTAAGTAAACCGCCAATCCCGAACGAGAACTCCACAATACTGTTGCCATAATTTGAATTGATATTTTCCATTGATTAGTTAAGAACTATTAACACTTAAATTTTAATTTAATTTAACTTGCACTCATTTTCTTGCACTAATTATTGACACCTGTATTTAGATTTTGTTTGAATACTTTCACTTCTTTAGATTTAAATATTTTCCTAACAAAAAATATTTTAAATGCTCAATCTGGCAACAAACTTTCTCTGATTGTTTTAATTTAATTTTTCTAAATTTCTGGCCTTATGAATGTTGTCAGCATTGTCGGTGTTTAGAGATTGAATTATAACGAAAAAATGCCGTTGCCTACTGCACAAATTGTTTCAATTTTTCAGGTAAGACGGACTTTTGAAATCAGAAGAAGTTGTTTGTAATTCTGGAAAGATAACTAATGCATGATTATTTTCAAAGCAATGAGTTCGAAACACACAATTATGTCACAACTTACTACCTATAATATACATTTTGTTTCATTCTCAGAAAATCATCCTGTTAAATTTTGTGTTTCACGAAGTGAAATCCTTGGAGAAACTAAACTACGATCAGGTGCCAAGTTAATTTGATATATATTGCTCCCATCCTTGTCAGATTGCAGAAATATCAAAGTATGACCCTTGTACCATTAAACAAAACAAACCAATAATTCAAAATGTTGAGATGATATTTCAAGCTAACTATTTTGAAATATCTTGCTGTTGATAAGGTAGAATGTAAAAAGTAATAAAAGTTATCTTAAGGAATTATATACTCTTGATTTCAATTGCTGGCCAATTGTATGAATTAGGTCAGAATTAAGGAAATGTTAGTGTCCTGTTTGACAGGTGGTGACCAACCAGTCTAGTGGTTAAGGTGTTGGCTTCTGGATCGGAAGGTTCCTGGTTCAAATTCGGTCGGGGCATGGACGTAAATGTCATGTTCATCCACTGGGGTCCCTTTACAGATGGCTCATCGATTCTGGCCTTGTAGTGATCAAGTGTCCACCGTAAAAAAAAAATTTTAGATTGCTTTGTTGGCAAAGGAAATATAATTATTTTGGAAATCTTTCCTGAAGGAGAGAATCATACTTGAAACCTTTCAAAATGTGCATTCAATAAATAGAAAATAGCAAAAAAAATTTTTAGATTTTCTTAAAAAGCCTCACATTTTTTTTTGTAATCTGCAACACCAGATTGACTTTCATTCAGTATTTGTTTTTCCTATCCATTGGAATTGTGAAGAAAAGCAGAATATTAATCTATACCCCCATGTAAGATTAGTATAGGGGTGAAATCCAAACACTTAATATAGTTAATTAATATTCTGACTCGAATATATCTTCCAATTCAACACAAATTCTATACTATTTGAAAATAAACACTAACTACTCGAGAGTAGTGCCATATTTAAGCATACTTTTTTATGTCTTCTTTTCTTTACCTACCAGTATGATATATCATCTGATGTAATAAAAAAAAATAGATTTATGCACACAAAAGATTCAGCATAAGTCCCATAACTGCTTGACAATCAAATATGGGGCATCAGAACTTACATGCGTTTTTTAGATTTTACATTAATTTAAATTGGTATAATAAATCGTGAAATAATGTGCTTGAAAATGACAGACTAAAACTCATTGAAATAAATAGTTATGCATTCTAAATCAAGTCTTCACCAATATAGTTTGTCAAGAAACATGAACATAATGTTAACTTATTAAAATTCCATTGTTAAAGTGTCTAAAGTCTTTCTTGAAAGAACTTCAGCATTGTTTAGTTGCAATCCAGGAGAATGTTTGAGTCTTATGTTATACTATGTTTTTGCAGAGCAATGGTCCACCTTCTAAATGAATGGAAGTGTATGATCTAATATCCAACCAAAAATATCCATGGAATATGGTCAGTATGAAGTTCAATTTCTGAACTGAAAATCCATGTTTCAAATTTCTTTGCAAGTCTGGGGCTTACTTTCTTTAATTGCACACAGGCTTCACAATCCTGAAGTGCCGTAGTGTTTTTCATTTTTTTCTTTCTCACATTGCTTTTAGTTTGTCATGGCGATTTAATTACCCATGCGTTTGCTGTGTGTTGAGACTTGTGTCCTTAAAAAAGAGGAACCTGATAATTGGGGTATATACTGCTCCAACACATTACTTTGGCTTGTGCTTCAGGTAAAAAGGAGGTTCTGGTGTAAGAATGGACTGGTCAATTTTATTTTATTGTCAGCTTGGGATCTAGCAAGGGGGTTTGTTTTCTGAGAAACTTTTCAAGCTCAGTGGGTATACCCACTGCACTATTAACATGCGAGTTGTAAGCACAGCAGATTTGATTCCTGACAGTTGCATTCCTCCCTGGGTGTTTTTCTCTTCTGCATCAGTAAAACTTTTATTATATCGCATCCCATCAAGAAAAGTGACAGGTCGAAAAATAAAAATTCTGAAGTTATGTCATTGTAAAACATGTATGAGGTGCCCAGCGTGTTATATTACTATTCTATCGAATATAATAGAAGTTACCACCATAAATACTTGCCTAAAATTTAAAAGAAGCTTATACTTTTTCAATATAAGTTGTATAGTATCCTTTAACACTTCTTTGCATAATGGTGGAAATTTCCATCATAACATTGAATGCCCAAAAATTATATAAAAGAACAAGTTCACTTTAAGTTGATCGTGACCTTTTAAATGTCCATTGCATAAAAAAAACCATAGCTGTCAAAAATAAGCAAGTGTCACTATCAGTAAAATGAGCTTGAAGTTGTCATTCCGCTGTTTGTTGTAGTTGCAATAAATGTATGATTTCGTTTTTAATTTTGTTATATTATATTTGAGTTTCTATTGCTAAAAAAGTGAAAATGAGTGGAAGAAAGGTTTGTAACATGTGTTTCTGTTATTTTTAGAGCAATTTCTTAAAAAGTTTGCGTTTAATTTAAAAAATACCACATGATACCATCCTATTGTTTTTTGCTAAATTTATACTATAAATGTATACTAAGATTTTTTTAACCATTTTCCCTTTAATTGAACATGAATTATATCACCTTGATTTATTTCACCAATAAAGAAAAAATCATGCAAAGAATGGTTAAGTTGATGATTTTTCTCAAATTCGGAATTTTGAGTTGTGTCACTTTTCTTGCCGAGGTGCGATATGTGTATGTCTTACTTGATATTGTATCTCTTGTGTGCAGCATGACCAAATATGGCCTTGTGCCATAAAACCTCAAAACCAACCTGTCTCCAATCCAATAAATCTTAAAATGCAATGTGGATATACTTATCAAAATCTAGGTATCCTATTCCTTCCAAGATTTCATCTTAAAGTAGCTGGCACACATCAATCCAATTATCTTAATTGAACTTGAGGTAGCCTAGTAATCTGTTCTTTTCACATTGGGTTTACTGCCTCTTGTAAACATGGGGTTGTGACCCCATGATGTCCAAGAGATTTTTCTCTTGTTTCTTCTCTAACCTTTCTTTCCACTGTTACTTGACATTATCTAGAGTTTTGTGCTGCATTACTAAATATTAAAACCAATCAAACAATTATCTTAGTTTTTCTACAAAGCTCATCCACTTTTAAGATGCTTTTAATTTCAGTTTTAAATCAATAATTCTGTTAATAAGAGACGGTGTTCTATTTGACTGGTATTTATTCTTTTGTTGGCTAAAGGAAATAGAACGCTTAAAACTTCCTATGTTAATGACTGGCTACAGCATCTGTATAACTCTTGTTCTCTCTCTACTCCTACCTCACATGTGACATGTTGCTAGCTTGTGGTCATGTCGTCTCATGAATAGCTGTATGAACTGCAAACTAAGATTTGATCAAAATTAAGCATATGTTGATAGCACATTTAAGAAAACACATAGAAACAGAAGATATATCATCTATATGACTATTTTTTATAACTTGTTTATCTTTCTTTTATATTGATATTTATTATTGGATTAATGTTAGAATGTTGGTTCATCTGTTTTTTTCCTCATGATTAGAGTTCATCAGTTGAGCCTATGCAAGTGGATGCTCCTCCAGAAGAAAATGAAGCATCCGAGGAAGAAGTCTATGTTGTTGAAAACCCTACTTTGGTATGAATCTGTCCACTGTATCAAATAAGAATAACAGGGTAGTAACAGAACCTGGAAAACCGGGAATTATCAGGAAACTTTTTATTTCTGGAAATCTCAGGGTAAATTACCAAATTTTACAAAAATCAGGGAAATTTTGACATTTTAAATGGCTACCATTATTGTTTGTCCTATTTAGAGATGCGCGAATACGAGTGCTTTTGAGAATAGAATAAATTGTATTTGCCGAAATTGTAATTAGAATAAAGAACCATAGCGTCGTCATTTTTTAACACCGAAAAAACCGCTGACGCTGTTTTTTTTCACGGCTGTAGCGTCTTGTTGCCGTGAGGCTAGCGATACGACTTGTGGGATACAATTTGAACTTTGTGTAACAAATGATGTTTTCTAGGTATTAAATTAATTATTTTTGTCTGCATTTTTTTTAGAATTTTTCACAATGTACGGTCAGGTGTAAAAAATTTATAATAAAAATATTTAGCATTTTTTCTCCAGTTTATTCAATTGCAATTATAAGAGTTCCATTAAGGTTTCCAACCCTTACAATAGCAATTAAAATATCTGTAGAGAAAAGACAATGTAGGGTCAGGTGTAAAAAGTTCATAATCAAAATATTTTGCATTTTTTCTCCAGTTTATTCAATTGCAATTATAAGTTCCATTAAGGTTTCCAACCCTTACAATTAAAATATCTGTAGAGGAAAGATACAAAATATTTGTGGAGAATGATCCTTTTATAAATCCTTTTCTCTGACCCTAAATATTTAAAAATAGTGTTGCGTGGATACTGTATATCGATAACAATCACGGATCACAACAATTCTTAAGGGAATTGTTAAATCAGGGAAATTTTTGGAGACTATCATGGAAATATCAGGGAACTTTTTTTCAAGGATTTTATTGCCACCCTGAATAAGCTAATCCATTACTCTTATAACTTGACTCATTGTAAGAGATGATCGTTTGTCATTTTTATTACGAAAGCAACTGTGTTTGAAAATTGATTTCAGATTGAAAAAATAGTAATTTAATATTTTCATCCTCCAGAACTTATAAATCTTGTCATTGGCAAAAAAACTAGGCATGAACATTTTGATATTCAATTATTTTTGATGAATGATTCTGATTATTTTGACTTTTTAGTATTCGTTTATTTGGTCAGTTTCATTTGGATTTTGGATTTAACCCATTGAGTGGCACTTGGTAGCAATCTTATTTCTTTTACTATTCACATCATTTTTTTTACCAAAAGACAATAACATGGATTTAGTAATCACTTAAGTTCCCTTTATTGAAATGACTTATAAAATATATTGTTACTGTGCCTTTTTATGCCATTTACTTATTTTTACTAATATTTTGATCATTGTTTTACAGGACTTGGAGGCCTATGCAGCCAGTTACTCTGGTTTGGCCCGCCTTTACAGATTGCGCTACATAGCTGACCACTGTCCTGCTTTAAAAATTGAAGCTCTAAAAATGGCCCTGTCCTATGTTCAAACAACTTATAATGTCAATATGTACCAAATAATTCACAGGAAGCTTATTGAAGCTGCTGGGTAAGTTTTGTCTGTCTAAAGTAAAATATGGGAAACTTTAAATTGAACTTTGATATGCAAAATTTAATGAAATGGTGCTCTGTGTGTGTGGTCATGAAATAATTTTAATCCCTTGCACCATCAGAGATGTGAACCTTTACAGATTTTCACCTATTGTTCAGAATAGTAAAATTGTGGAAAAAACAATCTGCTAATGAAAATTTCGATCCATATTTTATCTCTATAACAATGTGGCAAGGCCCATGCATAGAATTTTATCAAAATGCAAGCTTTAAAAAAAGAAACATTTTGTCAATCAGGGAGTATGTAAAAAATTTTAAAGTACACAAGAGCTTATTGCTCAAACTAACTTCTGTGTTCAGGTGGAAAAATCACTCTAACACATTTAAGGTATCAATCTGGTGTAATATTTTCCGCTGATTTCAAATCCATAGAAATTTTCAATCTTTTTTTCGATTCCGATTTTACAAAAACAAACTAAACAAGGCCAGTCAAAAATGTTGGTTTTGCTTCCCTCCGCTCGAATCGTTTGGCACAGGAAATGAAATGTTGCCGCTACAAGAGTAAAAACGTTTCCCAACTGTTTGACACCGCTCTGACGATCGTCATGCAAATTGTGGCTCCGCTAAGTTTCGTTACACTCACAGACAACGCTCTCTAGGAAACCAACGCAATCTGTTTGTAGAAACAACGTTTTAGTTACGTCATCACAGCTTCTAGATAACGGCTCCGCTTTCTTAGGAAACCGAAGCTTAAGTCTACTGTTCATAAAAACCGTGTGCTAAAGAATTACAGAAAATGGAAACAATTAATTCAATTACACAGTCAAATGTCCTGTAAAAGTTCTCTTTGGCTCAGGAAAATAAGAATGTGCTTCAATGTCACCTTTTCAATTTAGGAAAGCATGGCATTTGTCCGAGTTTGCAAGATTAAACTTGTGCAAATAAGCTTAGGTGACTCATCCTGGCCTTGTCTGCAAATATGGTTACAAGTTGAGGGAATTTCATAAAGTATTGACAGGATCATTAGTCTCTTGTAGGAGAATAGGTGACAATTAATTCCAGTACCTTTCCAGATGTCATTACCTACCGATTAGTATAGCATTGTTTATAATCTTGCTTAGAGTCCTTAGTCTTACATTCATGGCAAGAGAGAATTGAACCTGGAAACAATTTGTCTGCTACTTTGTAACCATGCATCCCACAGCCGGGGAATCCACTGTGAAGTGACTATATATATAGTCCTTGTCTTTCAATTTTTAGAGAAGATTTCTAATTTCTTTTATTCAGAACAAAATATGTATTTGGTTTGTGTTGTAAACATGTTAAAATTGCCATAAAATTTATCAAAGTGCAAATTGGGCAGTCTCTTCTAATCTTTTATATTACATACTTAAATGTAATTTGCATCTTCATGTTTTGTTGTCTTTATTAGAAACTCGAATCTCCCTGATGTTACTGGTGGATTAAATGCTGGTATTGTACCTGTAGATGCTTTGTGGATAGAAACTAAGAGTAAAAAGGCTGCACTCAAGCTTGAGAAACTAGATACTGACTTGAAAAATTACAAAAGCAATTCTATAAAAGAAAGCATCAGGTAAGGGAAATGTTGCTTTTGCCATACATAATTTTTATTGTCAGCACTGTTTGCCACCATCTTAATAATGCTTCTATTTTTAAAGTAAATATTTCCTTTACCTTTAGACGTGGGCACGATGATTTAGGTGATCATTACTTGGACTGTGGTGATCTCAGCAATGCCTTAAAATGCTATTCAAGGGCTAGAGATTATTGCACAAGTGGAAAGCATGTTGTCAACATGTGTTTAAATGTAATTAAGGTGAGCAGGAACTTTCATTTTGATACTCTCTTCTGTTTAGGATCAATTTTGTTTGGTTTATAAATAAGTATCCTTAGATTATTTTACGTTCTGCTGTTCCAAAATTAAAATGTAGCAATAAATTGGACATCTTTGTGTATCTTATTTGTACATGTCCAAAATCTTATTTCGCATGTCCAAAAGTTAAGCATAATTGTTGTTTATGTGAATACTTCAGAAAATCTACATCAGAAAGGAAATGTAGTATGCAGGTGTAATAGGGTTATAGATAAAAACAATGCAAAACAAGGATAGTAATGACCTTTTTTTGGTCCAAGGAAACGGTTAACAATACAAGCGTCAACTTTAGTGCAACAGAATGATTAAAACAATGTGATACTGAAGTTTAATACAGTGTGTGGGAACCTCTGGTAGCCGTGTATACTGCACGCCGATTTCCCATACTCTATGGGTATGGATGAGTAATGTGCTCAAAAAGTTCCAAGCAGTTTTCAATTTTGGAACAGAGCTTGGGCTGC
This sequence comes from Metellina segmentata, assembly GCA_947359465.1. NCBI lineage: Eukaryota > Metazoa > Arthropoda > Arachnida > Araneae > Tetragnathidae > Metellina > Metellina segmentata. The sequence goes on along the minus strand of OX375881.1, from coordinate 28,323,051 downwards.
AGTGTCTCCCTTACATATCCCACACATGCTCTATAGCAGGGGTTATCACATACACTACTTTAGGATCCCCCGTTTTAGAAAAGAATATTTGAAAAGGCCATTTATTGATCTTTGATAACGATGAGAAACTGAAAATGAAGTTAATTTTTAAAGTTTACCCACATATCCCACCCCCCTCCAACAGTCAGCCTGATTCATAGCCAAAACACAAAAGTGTGTTGCTTTCTTAACTGTGAGACGACTTTGACTCAAAACAAAAGATTCTGAATAAGAAATGTGTGGCAAATATCACAATATTGAATAGGGCTGAGCTGTGAGGAGGCTTGTTATCATCCATGAATATGAAACCGGGATCGATAGTACCTGGAAACAGGTGAACGGTAGGCTCAATGACTTCGTCTGTATCTTTGACTGGTAACAGAACCCGTGTCAAAGATGTGGAGGTCTGTGGCCATCCAGCATGATGAATGTGCAGACCATGGCTCCCGTGAAGGAAAACGGTGATGTTTCGTGTTTTAAAATGCGTTATACGTTCTCTCCAGATTGTGATACGACTAGACTCAGTTTGCAGATTAAATTTGAACTTGTCAAGGGGGTGCAAACTGCTGGTTGTCTGGCATAGAGAGCAGCATGTCTGAATCTCCAGTAAACACTTTCTATCGAATCTATGACTCCTGTGGTGGCTGTCAGAGCTGAACGCAGTTGTCTGGGAGAATGGTTCCTTTGACAGCGCAGTTATGACTGAATATTGGTCTTGCCGAGCTGTCGTTGCCCTGGTACTGATTGTTGGGTAACATCTCCAGTGGCTTGAAACCTCTGCCACAGTCTGGAGGTCACACTGAGGCACATTTAGAATTCGAGCCGCTTTCGTTTGGGATCGATTGATATATTTTGTCCTTATTAGTTGTTAACATCGCTCCGTACCACAGCTATTGCAAAATTTCGGTCTAAACTGGCCATGCCACTCGAGTTTGTTTTATACTCATTCTGGCATACGGCGGTGCTTTGCACATGTTGACTGAACTCTTGCACATGCACAATGTTTTACCTTCATCCCATGATTCTCCACAAGGGATTTTCAACCATTGTGTATCCATATTTACTCTTTTTTCTCATTTTATGACTTAAGCTTAACTTTTGGACATGAATGTATGTAATAATATAGTTATATTGAAGTTTACATGAATTGCTGAGGTATTTTTTAAAATAAATCTACAATACAAGGGGTAATAAGTCACTTTAAATATTTATTCAATTGAGAACCATGATATTAAATAATTTTAGTTGGAACTAGGTTGACCATATATTTCCTTGACAAAAATAAGAAGGGGACAATGATTATATAGTATTCTGTATTCATGTAAAAATAATAGACAATATATTCTCACTAGAGATAGATCGTTGGAGCTGCAGTTTCACGTTTTGGATAGAATTAAGATTTAAAAATTTTTTAACCGCAGGTATTGAATACCAAAGCACCGATTTTCATACAGTCAAAACAAAAATTAGTGCTACATCATTAAAACACAGGAAATGTCACATCTGAGACTGAAATGTTGGCAATATGTTCTCTGAATAAATTACTGCAGATACTAATTCATAGTTCATTCATTGAATTATGTGACTTCATACCATACAAATAACAGGTATCAATGGGGATATTGATGTACAGATTTTGGTTTTTAATAATTTATGACTGACCAATGTTAAAATATTTTCTTAAAATCAGAACAAAATTAATAGTTATTAAAACCACAGGATGGCTGGGAAATACAAATAAATACTGTAGTGCGCAAGAAATCAACCGTATCAGCCTCAAATGTCTTTACATTAGCAAGGTGTGGAAGTTTGGACAGTGGGGTGCCAGCTCAGAGTTGACCTTGTTATCTGACTGGTTCGAAATTACAAGATGTAGTTCTCGGATATCTTTCCCTTCAGGATTGATCCCGAAACCGTTGCCAACAGAGCGCTATGTTCCAGTGCTACATTAACTGAACTATCTTCCTTATTTATTAAGCATATATCTCTTGTTAGAAATGTAATGTACACTGTTTGCCTCTATTCTAAAGCTGCTGTATTTTTTTTGTTATTAATAAAATATTAATTAAATGATACATGTCCCACAATAAGTGTTTTCAAATGTCTTTTGGTTTTAGGTCAGCGTATATCTTCAGAATTGGTCTCATGTTTTAACATATGTTAACAAAGCTGAAGCAACTCCAGAAGTTGCTGAGGTAAATTGGATAATTGTACTCTCATTATCTATATGTTTAGTTTTTATGGTTGTATGAATTTATCTTTTATTACCAACCAATAATTCTTAAATTTTCCCGTCTGTTTCTTCTGTTCTCACTTTTTCAACTATTTCTTATTTGTTTCTAAAATAAATTCTGCAATTCAATATCATCCCTTTTCTGTTGCAGCTAAAATATAGTTAATTCAATTTTTACCTTGATTTAAAATTGTAGTTACCATACAATGCCTGCCAACTCTTAAATTTTAAAATGAATCTAAAAAAGGTTTTGTTTTTTATTAATAACTTTTTATTTCCACATAATGCAGGATTTGTTATTGCCGGGCTTAACTTGATTGGCTGTTCAGTTTAGTTTGTTTCTCAATGGTTATTTTTGTTATGCAATGGCCAATTGGCTGTTTTCACCCAGTGTTGTGTTCAGGGGGAATGCTTTTAATTGCTTCTGTTGTAAATCCAAACCATGTATTTACAAAAAGATTTGTAGTTTATCTCTACAATTATAAAATGAAGTGTTTGTTTTCTGTATGCATTGTCCTGACAAATCTGTGGTACTTACAGTAATGGGATTTGGCACACAAGTAGTCCAAATTTTAGAATTTTTGGTTGCAAATATCGGCATTTTCTACTACGACGGGATTGATCATACATATGCGAAAACTGGGCTATATCTCTTGTTATAAAATCGGTTTACATTTTCTGAATAGAATGTTGATGATGAGATAAAGATGTTTAAATTTTTAGCGAAATATGTAACTTAAGTTTTCTTCTACCGTTTGCAACAAAAAATTTTCACATTGTGTTTGGGGAATTTATAATAACTTCTACCAAATCTGTTGAAATTAACAAAACATCAGTATTAAAGTATAGGGAATTAACAGTCATTAATGTCACTCGTAAGTATGTGCTCATTTATCACATACATATCTGTAAACAATCAAACCTTGTAAGCATGCATAACATAAACTGTTCTGAATCCTTGTCAAAGTGAATAACAGTAATATGATACTGTGGATGCTCACGTTAACAAGGTTTGATTGAATTTAATTTTGGTCTAAATTTTTGTACATATGTGTATTTATAAATCAAGTTTGGTTTCATGAAATCGTTTTAATGTATATAAAGGATTTAAAATTATAACACAGCAAATTAACCACACGATAACGAGTACAATAACAATCTAATATCGTTATATCTCGATTTTACCCTGGTGATATATCGCGATGTAGAAATTCGGTCATCGTCCAGTCCTAGTGTATTTTATTTAACAACTTTTTGATTTATTTTGTGTAATGAATGTTTAAAAATATTTATTTTTAAGCTTTATCAATTGCAGGTGAATGGTAAGGATACAAATCAAGTTGTGCTCACTAAGTTAAAAACTGCTGCTGGGCTTGCTGAATTAGCAACCAGAAAATATAAGTCTGCTGCAAAGAACTTTCTTCAAGCCTCTTTTGATCACTGTGATTTCCCCGATGTAAGTTAATTCTAAAAGCTAATTCAACTAATTTAAAAAAAAATTCCTTTTTTTATGAAACTAGCTTTCTTTTATTTGATTCTAGTAGGATATGCTAAAATTGCAACATATATCATGTTATACATTTAGAGAAGTTGAATTTAATGTAAAATTTTGTTAATTGAATTGTGTGACACTCGAACTTTTAAAAAAAATATCAACTTCATTAGTTACTACAAAATTAAAATCTGTTTCAATTTTTATGTTATGTTTATCAAGCATTGTTCTAGTCAATGAAAACTTTATCCATATTCCACTGAAACCATTCAAATCCTACTTGTTCTGTAAAAATTACTATCATTTGTCAAAAATCTAAAAATTAATGCTTTTTATTTTGTTTCATTCTTTTCCAGTAATCATGTTTTGTAAAGTAACTTTGAAAGTTTATTCAAATTTCACCTTTATACCCCTTTGATTATTGAATTTCAGTTTTAAATATGGATATGAAAATAAATTATTCAAAAAAATTAAAAACAATTAAAAAGGCAAAAATTTGAAGTGCCATTAAAGCCAGAATGGTAATTATAATACATGCACTAGAATTACTTGACGAGCCATTTCTTTTCAGGTAACTGAGGATGCTAAAAACTTCAATTCTTCACCTAAGTTTTGTTTCATGTTTACGATATCCAGTATTTAATATACAAATATTCTATGAGAAAAAGCCGGTACACAGTACAGACACACGCCAAACTTTATCATTTATACATATAAATTATCGAACTGAAACACATTACGATTTTGCCTGTTTAATGAAGCCTATTTCTTGTATGTTATGGCTGAATCAACAGGAGCCAATTTTTATTCAAGAACTTTTTGTGTATTTAAATACCAAGTACTTAAACGTGCATTCTAAAATGCAATGAAAAGTGCTTATTATGACATTAATCACTTGTAACTCGTCTAATTTTCGAATGATGTAGCTGCTGTCTGCTAACAATATCGCCATGTATGGAGGCCTCTGTGCTCTTGCATCCTTTGATAGACAAGAACTACTGAAACATGTCATCTCTAGCAGGTATGCTATTTTTTACTGTTACCTCTAATTTTATTGAGCTTTTGCCCATTTTTATTATTTTTACTCGTTCCATGATGAATTTTCAGTTTGCAAAAAGGTCTGACTAATTTCCTATTCCTTAAAAATTTGAAACGCAGTGAAAAAAATTACAATACAATCTATCTGGTACCATAATGAGCCTAATAAGTTTTATAATTAAAAAAAACTAACAGGCTGTATTGGGACATGGCTACTAGGTTTGAGGCATAGAATATACATCAGTGCACCCTCATGGAGAATTCAAGCCAACTGCCACCGAAGTATGTTGATTTTTGAATTAAATATATCTATATCATTGAATGCCCGATCATCAAGCATGTCTCGAATCTCACGGCAATGATGTCATCATGGTGCGTACATCGACTGGAACATTTATAACTTGTCCCAAAATTGTATGTTCTTCATAGTGCAACACCAAAGTTGCATGAATGGTAGTTGTGGTGTCATTAAATCGCTCTGTGATCACATCCAGTGATTGCAAATCTAGCTTTGGTGGATATTGAGAATCAAGTAGATTTAGACATCGGTGGCATTTTTTTTGTTGATAAATTTGTTCTACAATGACTACACATTATGAAATCATTCACATTGGAATGAGGAAACTTGCGGCAGAGTAATAGCTCTAGTGTTCTGTGACTGCTTCAAGTTCTTTTCAAACAACTTTTGTGTAATTCATTATTTATGATTGGCAGCACAAAAATGTCTATTAGCCTTCCCAAATTCTCGCATATTCACCACTTTGCATAAACAGTACAAAATCCGGATTTCGGATTATTTACAGTTTTTGTCATAAAAACCTTTATTTAAACCCTTACTGCGCGAATTTGCAATTGCAATATTAAAATAGCAGATGTATAAATAGGAATACTTTTTTAAAAAGAAAAAAAAAAAACCCTTTTAATACAATGCAACAAATTTTACTTGCAAGTCTTCTAATTTTTCTGTGTGGTATTTACTCTGAACATGACTGTTATTTTGCGTTGTTTCATCAATTACATCCAGTTTTAACTCATTGTTCTTTAAAAATTGCAGAAAAAATGTAAAAAAGTGAGAAAAAAAAACTGGTTAGCAAAACGTCAGGATTTTGGACAATGCAGGATTTGGGTCTTTGTACTGTATATCTTAATTGGTACATTTGCTGTTGATGGTTGTGTCTCATTACCTACCTCCATGGATCGAACTCTATCACTTGATAATGAAGCGCTTATGTCTTCAGATATGCTATTCGTGTCAAACTGAGTGCAAGACAGTATCTAAGTGTTAGTACTTGGCACAATCATATCAGACATTGGTTCACTTTGATGGTGCGTCGCCTCAACTTTGAGCTGCTCTCACTGAGCTCATTGACACTCAGCTTCGGATGTCTGGATCTTCTTGGATTCCCTGTCTCTTGATCTTTCTTCCTGTTGACATTTTGTATGATTCTTGTGTTTATTATGCATATATTTGAAAATGTTGGAATTTTTTTGCGTTATTTCCGCACTTTGAAGTTTAATATCTAAACAATTAGGTTTCAATTCTATTATTATTTATAATAAAGTGCAAAGAGACGAAACAAATGACACCTCAAATGCTATGCATGCACGAATTAGGCTGGAGCTAGAGTAAATTAACATGAGCGGCATTATCCCTTTTAGTGACTCAACATTATGGTGCATTTGCATCCAGTCGATGTTTGTGCAAGATCAATGAGTGTTTATAACATGCTTTGTTGAATGCAATATTGTTCAATTAGGTATCATTTATATATTTCAAGTTATTAAATTTTTCGTGATATTTTTTTGTGAAAATGAAGCGTGGCACCCCATTTTTGACAAGTAAGGTGTATTCTATGTCAAAAATCTATGTTTTGCAACAATTCAAAAGTTTACTATTGATTTCCTGTGTAAGTGTAGCTTTAGGAAATTGTAAATGGTAACTGTATTTTAAAGCATAATTTGTGTTCCTTTTTTTTTCATTAGTGAGTTCTTAGTTGTTACATCTCTTGGTTCTAAAAAAATGTGATGTGTTGAGATAAGTGTAGGAATGGTAAGGCACATCTAACATTTTGAATTTTTGAATGAAATTCAAAATGAAACCCTTTTTAGTAGCTGTGTTGACACATTCTGCCAAAAGCCATTGTGATTATGAAGTATAGATGTGCAACACATTTGAATTAATATTTTCTTGTCTTCAGTTAAGTTTTAAATTTTGTTCACATCTTCTTTTGATTATTATTTAATATTGCACTGTAGATAAATATTATAGTGTAAAAAGTGGTATCATTGTCTGCAGATCAGTGTTACTCAGCTTTACAATTACCTCTCTTAATTACATTTCCAAGAAACTTATCTCTCTATGTTAAAAAAAAAGTTACCGCCGCCGCAGGATTGAAAACTGTATTGTTTGGCGAGCGTAAGGGGTCGGCGAGCAGGGGGTGGAGCCCCCTAGTGTTTCAAAAAAGACTAATTTGTTGCATAAACACGAGCTAGAAAAAATGAAACTATCCAAACCTCTTGTAGGCAGTCATAGGAATTTGTGTGCACCAAAATACACCAAAAATGTTCCTTTATTTTCTTTAAGGTTATTCCACTGCCATATCTTATCTAATTGAGTTTAATTTAATAAATTGTGTGTGTTATAAAAACACTGGTAAAATCCGGTTATTATTATTTTTTTTTGAAAATCCATTTTCCATTGCAAAAACTGTATAGAATATTATTTATTTCATCCTTACTTCAATCATCTATTATATTTTTTTCTATTCAATGTTTGGTTAAAGTGCTTTTACTAAATTTCAATGTGATAAAGTATTGAAAATGTTCTAATTTCAGTTTAGTATACAAGCTAAAGTATTTTGAAAACCAACCATCTGAGAAAATAATTAGTTAATGCCTTTATTCTAATGCATTTCAATGTTATTTTTGCAGTAGTTTCAAACTCTTCTTAGAACTAGAACCCCAGCTGCGAGACATAATCTTTCGCTTCTACGAGTCAAAATATGCCTCCTGTCTCAAGTTATTGGATGAAATTAAGGTAAATTTTTCATTCATTAGTGGATTATAAACTGAAAATTAAGTCTCCCTTGTGTAAAAAACTGGTCAAAGGGTTGTCATGCTTTTCACCTCAAATCATGCTATCATCCGAATCAATCAGATCAAATTGAATGGGTATCGTACTGAAGGAATTTGTTTTAAAAAAAAAAGCAACTAACACCAATTCAAGCTGGTGGTGCCAAAAGCACATTTAAAGCTTTGTGAAGATCCTATAGCAAAAACGAAACTGGAAGCATACAGTATGAAAAAAGACAGACTAGATGAGTTTTTAGATGAATCTTTTAAAAACTGTGGATGAGGGTTAGTTGCTTTTTTTGTTATAAATTCCTTAAGTGCTAAAAGGTATTGAAAATGTCTCATGGTAATGCTGCTGTTGAGCGAATTTTTTCTGTTAACAAAAAGTGTCTTTTGTTGAAAATTTAGAAGAAAATTTTTTCATAGGTAGCTTAACATTCAGTTCATTCTGCTGTTCTAAAACTAGGGTGGTATAGAAAATATTGATATAACCACAGGAATGATTACAGCTGTTGGCAGTGCTTCCCTAAAAAGAACTAAGGCCTTAAAACAAAAAAAGATTGAAGCAGAATTCTGAAGAATTTAGTCAAAAGATGTCTGCAGCTGATCTTAAACAAATGAAAAAAGAAAATTGTAAATAATGCAAACTGCAATTGATGAAATTGAACAATTAGACAAAGAAATTACGCAAACTGAAAAGAAAATGAAAACGGTGTAACTCCCCCAATCCAACCACATTCGGAGACAGTTTTTTAAATACACTTTTACCTACTTCATTTGATGCATAAAACATAAAAATAATAGATTTACATTACAAAATGTTTTTAAAGTAATTATTGATGTTTTTTTCTTAAAATTTCTAGTATTCAGAAAACTAAAATAATGAATAGAATAAAAGAATATTTGTTTAATGTTCATCTATTTTGACATGATTTATGGTTTGTCTTTATTTTTAAAATTTTATTTAGAAAACATCTTGTATATATAAGTTGAAATTTGATACTAGAATCCTCTTTTCTCGAGATTAGACTGTAAGCAATAAAAAAAGTTTGATTTTAAAGTATAATTGCATTTGACTTGACACATTATCATGTAAAATCAAATCATGCATTTATTTTAGAAAGTCCCTAAAATGTCCTTAAATGGACCAACTGAAATTTAGTAGACCACCCTGAGTGGGAACCCTGTGCAATATAAGTTCTGCTTGGCATTCTCTTCCAAAAAAAGACCTGTTTCATCTGAATTGAAAATTTGGTCTGGGGTCTAACCGCCTTCAATTATTTTAGTCAGTTTTGGAAGAAATTCTTCTGCACCAGTCTTATCTGCAGATGAAATTTAACCCCTCATTTTTATATTGGTAGTGAGTGTCTTTCTGGGAATTTTATAAGCCATCAAGTACTTGCTGCAAATTCATCCTCCTTTTTATGGCCAGATAGAAGCAATGCCCTTAAAGACTAGTTTCATTAATCTTGTAAAATCTTAATGCCATGTATTTTATGGTTTTACCATCTACTGGTATAATTTTTTTGGTTGTTTTTATCTATCCATATTATGAAAGCCTTCTCCATTTTTTCTTTAATAAAATCTCTTGTGTATGAAATGATGATTTAGCAGTTAATTTTGATCCAGAAGCTACAGATCTTTTGATAACGGCAGCATTCCTTTCAATCATTCTTATTGTAGCTTCATTCGGACCAAAAGCTCTACCTCATAAAGCTGCACTTTCCCCCTTTACAAAACAATCTAAAATATTAATCTTGGTCTCCAAAGAAATTGCTGTCCTTTTATTCTTAGTTCTATTAACTGATATTTGTGGAATATCGTATCAAGGTCACTAATAAAAAAAAATATTTTAGCAGACAACGCATGTTTTTTGTATCAAATGCAATGCGGCTGACTGGTGGCATTCCTTTGTCTGGATGGCATCTGGTAAACATGGAATATAAGCGAAAATGCAATGCAATTTTTTATTAAAAGTATTATTATTCCTTTAAATTTTTTTAACACCGTATTAAAGCAAAAAGAAAATCAATGTAAAAATTTATATGTTCTATTTTTTTGTGCTGTGTTATTTCAAAACCATGCATAAAGAGAATCAAGTTACCTTATTCTCAATGGCTTGTACTTGTAATATCGTTGTGGGCTGTATTATTATTATTTTGTGTATGTGATCCTTAAATACATTGCTATTTTGGGAATTAAAATGTTGAGTACCTTTAACCTTAAAGTGATGTATCTCATTCAGCACTATTATTCTGAGTTGGAAATGAAGATCCAAGTGGAAAAAACAAATTATCTCTTTCCCTAAACATGGGATGGTTTGGAACTGATTGTTGCCCAAGAGGCTGGTCACTACAGGGCGCTTTTCATCCAGAAGATAAACCACTAGGATGGGTTAATTAACCCTTTCAGTGGATGTATGATATTCCTTTTACCTTGGTACTGTTAATGCTAAGGTGTAGAAATGTTCTCGATCCATATTTTGATACCTAGGAGTGATCTAGATGGGTGGTGGGACAAGTGGAAAGCACCACCCCTTGAAAAAACTTAATTTATCTGTGTAAAATGGATTAATGTTAATATGATAGGTCTTCATCCTTTTGGTTTATCTTCAAGGGATTTAATGCATCATCTATGTCTTAATTCTCTGTCAGTAAAGTAAATGTGTCCCATAAAAGCTTTTGAATTTTCTTAGTGTGGCTTACTGATGGGTTTAAGACACTAGTTTAAAGCATTTTGAGCATTCAAATGAGTGTTTTCGTTAATGCTTTTCTTTCTTTCTTTTGTAGGATAATTTGCTGCTTGATATGTATCTAGCACCTCACGTCAACATTCTGTACACACAAATCCGTAGCAGAGCACTTGTTCAGGTAATTGTCTGTTTTTTTAATCTATCCATCTACTTTTCAACCTCTTAACTTCAGCAGTGTTGCTGAAATTTATTGACCATTGAAATTTACTTAGTGAAATCTTTGAGTACAATAAAAATCAAGTTTATGTAGATTTGATTGTGGTTACATGAGTGGACATTTTTACCATACACTATATTCAGGGCTCCCACGTGTGCTTAGAAAGTGCTTATAAGCGCTTATTTTGACCTTCCATTTCTAAGGGCTCTTAGAAGTGCTTATTTTTCATCAATAGTCCTTAGAAAGTGCTTATTTTCCTTTGAAAACAAAATTCAGGTTTCAAAAAACGATATTTTTTCACAATATTTCCTACCTCTTTTTAGCAGCTGATCAACGATAAAACTGCCTACAAGTACGGTTTTGGTGATGATTCGGTAACTGGCTTGCTTGAATGGCAACCCTTGATACGCAATATACAACTCGTCGATCGACTCTTGATGAGCACATATCTGGATGATCTTTCATACACTTTAAAAACTTGAAAACCCATGAAAATCGGTCTGTTTTCGACTTGTGAGTGGCTCTTGCAACGCATAAAATAGTTGCCCTGATAGAGGAAACTAGAATACAATCATCAAATGTTAATTAATTTTGTTTCATTCAGTTACCCGCGAGTGCAATGGTTTAAAAATTTATTATAATTATGGTGAAGTGTACTTTTAACTTCGTAGGTGAATCGAAAACAGTATAAAGATAATTTATTTTAATTAATACTGCTCTCTGAGTGGCAACCCGATGTGTTACAATTTTTTTTTAATCTAGCTTTTTTCTATGCTTCTAATTCTTTGTAAAAACTATCCCAGAAAAAAAAGAGAAAAACTTTGAAGATTTTTGGGGTGATTCTGCTCTGAAAATTTGAAGCAATCGGTTATCAGCTCCGAAAAAAAACCCAGCTCGATCAAAAAAAAACTTGAGGAAAAGATCGCAAAAACGTAAACCCGAGTGCTGGAGAACCAAGAATAGTCGGGAAATTTCATGAATTGGGAAAAGTCGTTTGAAAACTGGAAATTTCGGACTGTCATCGTATTTGACTGCTGACCGAAAGCAAAAGTGATTTTTCTAATCTTTATAAATTTTTTCTCTTTGTATCCGGGTTACAAATATTTTCAAATTAATTTTATTTCATTAAAATGATGTTTGTAAGCATATGATGTAGAGGCGGCTGGTGCACCTTAAATTTGTCGTGGCCGAAAGTCCTCGCGTTGGGTTGGTGTGGAAGTTTGGAGAGTGAGGTGCCAGCTCAGATGTCTCGTCATCTGACCGTGGTTCAAAATTATGTGGCAATACACCCAATGGCTTAGGCTGGGATGGTGGTTACTAGTTGAATATCTATTCAATAAAATTGAATTTTATTTTTTAACCTTTTTTAAAATTTATCAAAGTTTTTGCATAACTCTTGTGATTTGTTTTGGTTCACGCGAAAATATTTTCTTCGAAACTCGTTCAGTCTCCGATCCAGTCAAATTTGACTCTGACGTATGCAATTTGCAATCCTTTTAGTGAATTAATATTTTGCCACTAATTTTTTTTATTGAAACCTCTGATGGGCCAATAAATTAATTTACTTCTTATTTCCATAATGAATTTATGAAAGTGTATTATAAAACAATTACTGATGTGAATAATTTCCATTTCATAAGTTTCCACACAACAAAGTAAGCACTGTAATTTCAAAAGCAAAAAGAAATTAAAACAGAAAAAAATTAGGAAATTTTTGAAAATGAAAGTGTTGGTGGATCAGGGAGGAACCTGATCCAGACAACACAAAATGATGTTTCCTACTCATGAGCAGCAATATGCTAAAAAAATTGCTCAGATACTCCCCTAAAGACCATTAAAAAGTTTAAAAAAAAAAAACAATATTAAAAGAATAAGAAAACAAAATCAACAGCAGCTTTGAGACCGACAACACCAAGTCTGGTCCTCATCAAACTTAACTCTTTCTTTCCCTTTTTAAAAAAGCAAATGCACTGCAAAGAGATAAAAGAAAAACAACGAAAGTTTTTTTCTTGCGGTCTCCATTCTATAATTTGTTTATGTTTTTACACATATTACTAATATGTGTACACGTAAATGCCCATATATTAACTGCTAAATTTTGTAAAAATCAAGACTGCTTATTTTGAAAAATCTCATTGTTGTGTGGCTTTATTTGTGTATAATTTTTAGAAAATTTATTGCATTTGGAAATCTGCATAATCATTATAAAGGGATTATTTAACCCTTTGCACTCAGGGAATAAGTAACTACGCTATAAACTGAGTACTGTACTATAACTGAGTGCAAAGTGTTAAATAAGGTATAAAATGTAGATAATGACACTGCCATCAATTAAGAAACTTAAGAACAAATAGGATGTACTTGTCTGCTAATATCTAGAAATAAATAGAAATTTAACATTGAAGCTTCTCTTTAATGTCTTGATACGAAGCAAAATATACCAGCAACTGGTATGTGCCAAATCTTTTGAAATTAGATCTTATTCCTTGACTTTATTATCCTAATTAAGATATGTATTTTTACTAACAATTGACTGATTTTGAAATTTCTAATTAACATTTTAACTAGTTACTTTTATAAAAAGATCTTGCCAGAAATATGAATAAAAATTTTTTCCGCAGTATTTCAGTCCTTATCTGTCAGCCGATATGAACAAGATGGCTGTTGCTTTTAATACAACTGTGAGCGGTTTAGAAGATGAATTGATGCTGTTAATTCTTGATAACCAAATACAAGCTAGAATTGACTCTCATAATAAGGTATTGTATGTTCGAGAATACATATTTCTCGACTTGCCGTACTGGGCTATCTGCATGAATATTGTGGTGGCTATAATTTTTTCTCTTGTTTTGTCCTAAAACATTTTTTATTTGGTTGCTGTGCCTAAATTACATAATCTTGCCCCTAATTTTTAAAAATTTGCCTTTACACTTTATTTTTTAAGGTGAAGTATCGGCCTCTGATTGGGATCTAAATTATGATATGTGTGAGTGAATGGATGTGTGAAAGGGACCATCCTGTAAAACGGATGTGTCATGTATGAAGAAGTCCAACCCTCCGGGGCAATGGCACCCCCAATTGGGCCATATATGGCCCACACGACAACAGCAACCTAACTGATTTTAAAAAATAAGATAATAAACATACCTTAATACATTAACTGAGACTTGGTCTTTCAAGACAAAAATTATACTAAACAGCAAACCTTCATGGACTTAATACATGATATAAAATTTTCTCTCCACATCTACATATTTCCCTTTCTTTTACTGTTTTTTAATTACAATAAAGGTTATAATAAAAATAATACTTCAAAATATTTTGGCCTTGTCTTCCCTACCCTAATTACAATTATTCGCAAAAATGATTAACCCAATGAGATTAAATGTGGTGTGTTCAACCCAGTGTGTTCAATTCTTAGTCTGCTATTCTGCATAGAAACGTTAGATCAAGAAGGCAGGGCTCCTAACACGTCACTTTTTGACATTTTGTCACCTTTTCAGGGATTTTAAGTTCTTAAATCTTATTTAGAGAAGAAACATTTTTGGTGCATAGTTAAAAAAATTCATTTCCTCTATAAAAAACAGGGTTTGTACGAATTCAATTTCGAAATGCGCGCTACATTCCACCGCAAGAATGGATTCAAAAGCGTACCGCTTCAATTGTAAAAGGATACTTCACGTTGCTCTTGGTGTATTAGCAGCAAGTTCTGGAAATTTTCCCACCGAAAAAAGCTATCAGTAAAGCGAAGCAGCGAAGTTTAAAGGAAGCAGGGCCATCTGTATATCCGACCCCCTCTACAGGGTCGAACAAAAGGAGGAACCCTCTAGGAGGTCAGACGCTGACAGCTCGTAAATGTTGATCGATGCCAGTGGTTATTTAAAAGGGGGATAACATCCTCCATACACAAAGCTGAGGGCGGTCTCAACAGACCCATTTTATTTTCGAATTCTGGAATAAGACGAGAACGGAGAGGTCAAGGGACTAGACGGATCAAGCTGATATTAACGCAACAGATCGCAGGAGGATCACAGGTATATTGTGGGTCTGATTATGGTCTAGAAGGTATAGATACGTTAGGGTAAACTCTGAAAGGACAGTGGAATCTTCAATATGTATGATAATTTTGCACTCAAAGGTGTCTTCGGACAAGTTTTTAATTGGATACATCATCAACCTCTCACACATTCTAAGCGCTCGAAGCTCCCCATCGAGAACCCCGGCGTTCCTGTCTATGGAACGGAGGCTATTCACACGCTGCTATCTTTGTGGCACAGAAATGAGGGCATGGAAATCTTAATGGACTTCAGCCGTTTCTTCAGGAGTTTGAGATCTGAAAGATTCCAAACCCCTTTATAACCAGAGATTGCAAAAATTTCGTCCGTCTCTGTATCCAGAGGGTTAAATATTAAAAGAACATTGCGAATGTATTGAAAATCATTCTCTGTTATCATCGGAAGTTGATTGTTACAAATTCTTGAGTTTTTTTTTAGTGAAAGTTTTAATAGTTTTTAAAACTATTAATGACTCAGTACTTTCTACCCGAAAAAAATAACTAATTAACATTGGGACAGGTAATATTCACACAATACATAATTAACAATTCACAATATTTGGTGTCAATCACATCAAAGCTAATGAATATGGTAAGGGTTGCATATAAAGCCTACAGTGACTATTTAGAAGACTAGGGGGCTCCGCCCCCTGCTCGCTTACGCTCGCCAACCCCCGGGGATCGCTAAGCTATCCCATTTGATTTGCTTCGCAAACCAACATTCCTTTCGCAGAGTGAATCTCCTGAACAGCGAAACTATCTTAATAATTCATTTAATCTTGAGGTGGCTTTCTGTTCCGTGACGTCACACGTCACAGCGAGGGCTTTGCCCCCTCTTCGCTTACGCTTGACGACCCTTGGGGATTGCTACGTAGTCCCGTTTGGTTTGCGAAGCAAACCAATACTCCTTTCACAAGTGATTTCACTTTTTTTTTTACTTTGACATTTATTGCACCCTAAACTAATAGCTGCATCAGTAAAAAACCTTCTACATCTTTTTTCCTGTACAATTTTAAGTAAACCGTGTTAATCTCCTAGCTTTACGATCTGTACTTCGTACTTTGTCAGTAAACCGTCTGAGAGCAGAGTGAAAAAAGCGAGCCATTTTCCTTGCCAAATAAAAAGAAATCGTTTTTATGGCAATTGTTGCTACGATAAATTTGATATCTGGCAAATCCGATAATCAAAAATACAACCCACACCTGACTGTGGAACCTTCTCCGCAAACTAAAAAATACGAAATTTGTGTGACTAACTTTTGATTGCATCTTATTTATTTATGAACCAATTTTTAAAATAATTGTACCTTAAGAAAGAGTACATTCTGAGGTATACTGCGATATTTTAAAAATTAAAAACTTATTGTAATAAGATATAGATATGACAGTTTTTAAAAAAAGTAACGAAAATGTCCCTATTTTTCCCGAATTTCAAAAAAATATTATCAAGAACCAAATTGAAATTTCTAAAAATACTCAACGAGCTGCAAAAATGTACGTTAAGATGTACTCTTTTTTTAAAAACTCACGGCTTAAAACTGAAAATTCGTATGTGTTTTGCTCACTCGCAGAAGAAATTTCGCTTTTCAAACTTTGACACTTAATAAACCCTAAACTAATAACCGCATCGTATAAAGATCTTTACAGCATTACTTCTCCAGAGAACACAATGAAGAACAAACAATGTTAATTTCATATTTTTCTGATCCGAACTTTCTAGGGAAACCATCTAAGAATCGAGCTAAACAGCACAGTTTTCAATCCTGCGGCTGCGGTAGCTTTATTTTAATTCAAAGAGATATAAAATGTAAGGCACAAGAAAAATCAGAGAAGGACAGGAAAGAAAAAGATAGACTGGAAGCAGAGAAAAAAATTTAAAGCAGCTGGAAGAAAAGAATGGTGATAGAAGAACGATAATTTAAAATTATGCGTAAGGAAGAGCATGAGCCGTTGGATAGAGCTTCAAAATTATTAAAGGAAGCAGCACTTGTTCAGGCAATGATTGAAGTAGCGGCTAAAGTCTCAGATGATGCTGGTCAGCAAAGACAGACTTTAAAAAATGCACATTCTTCTATTGAGAAGAAAAAAAAAAATTAATTTGTCTTTTTTAACAAAAAAAAAAAAATTAAAACATAATTTTTTGAAGAAAAAGAAGAAATTCTTCAAGCTGTGTCAAAAATAAACGAATTAAAAAATCATATTTCCGATTTTTAAAAAAATTTTATGTTAATATTTTAAAATGAAGAAAATAAAATTATCCTTCCAAAGAAAGAAAAAGAAAAGATAGGGGTAGCTTGGGAGGATCTTTTTATTTTCTATCTTTATACTTCAATATATTTAGCATTATTGTTGTTTGTTACTTTTTTTTGCTCGATTAGTCACTTTTTGTCACCTTTTTCTACTTGATTAGTCACTTTTTGTCACCTTTTTGGTTTAATTTGTCACTTTTGTCACCTTTTTGGACCTTGAAACCTGTTAGGAGCCCTGAGAAGGTCCAAATAAAACAGTCACTGAGTTAAATTTTCAAAAAACTTCTTTTAACGAATAAAACTAGAAGAACTTAACCTTCTATTTTAAAAATTACTGAAATGACATAAACGAACAAAATCTTGATTTATATCTCCTATAAAGTCCAAATAATTAGAATAAAAAATTTTTCAAAGCATTCCTATTTTAAATTTAGTGGAAAAAAGGGAAAAGGGGAATATATAACATAATGTGTGCTTAAAGATTTATTCCTCTCAGAATAATCTAAGATAAGAAATGCAATAATAACAACTCTGAATCATGACTTGAGAATTCATGTAAATATAATTCACTATATAGATATAAATCACTTGCAGTTATCAACTGTTTGTTGGGGATAATGTCATTAGTGATGTAGTGTATGATACATATTATACAATGGCTCGTTTTAACTTTCATGTATTCCTACATGTAAGAATAAAATTAGATTCAAAATGCCGAGTGAGAATTTAGTCCTGGAACACACATGCAGCATTGGACTTGCACTGTGCAGACATTTTACTTAAGGTCTTACACTTAACTACTGTAGTTACTCCTCACTTAACCCTCCTGTTGATTGTCTCCACGAGGTATTGTCATTAAGTGAAACTGACCAGATCTTGATGGATGAGGTATCTCGTCATGAGAAGAAAATTGACCAGATCTTGGTCTCACCATCATAAAATATCTGCAATATCTGGTGAGATACATTCTTTGTAGTGAAATTGGTTAGATCTCTCCTCTAAACCACTTAGAGCCTTAAGGACCAGGGCTCTAGTTCTAAAACGAGGCCATTAAGTGATGAGCTCTAACTTTTTATTTACTCGGAATGAAGAGAAGATCTAAGGAAGTAAAAAAAAGGTTTTTAGCATTGATAACTGCAGTACAAAGTCCCAAATCCGGACGTTTTACACACTGGCAGTTTTTTACATTTTTCTCTCACTTTTTAAAAAATCTTTCTGCCTTTTCACCCTTTTGACAATTTTTAAAGAATTAAGTGTTCAATCTGGACCAAATTGATGAAACAGTGCAAAATAATGACATGTTCAGAATAAATCAGAAAGATTAAAAGTTTCAAAAGTAAAATTTGTTACATTGTATTAAAAAAATTTATTTTCCTTTTTAAAAAACTATTTCTATATATATACTAGGGGGCCTGCCCCCTGCTCGCTAACGCTCGCCAACCCCCGGAGGATTGCTTTGCAATCCTCATTGGTTCGCTGTGCGAACCTATACTCGCTTCGCTCGCCTTAATGAAGACATGTGTCCTAGCAGAAGGGATTGTATACAAAATATGTTACCAAAAAAATGTTTTTCAAATCTAAATTTGCTGTATTACAAGAAAAAATATATACAGTATCTCTAAAATCAGAATTCAAATGAAAACTTTGTGCAAATTTTGACTCTAAATGTGAGCGTTGCTTTGGAAATTGAATACCCAGCATGTTTTTGTGTGTACATTTTCCCAGCACTCAAACGACCCACACTCTTTTATTGAGTTTATTGCCGAAAGTTGTAGTGCAAGCGTCTTGTTGAACTATAATTGTTGGCCCTGAAAAGGACCTCCGCTTTCTTTGATTTCTATTATAAACTAACTGCAACAGCTCATTCAAATTTCCCTTTTTTTTTCAATAAAATTTCATCCGATAATGCTATAAATTCAATCGATGCGCGAGACTTCGCGATAAACAAACAATCGTACAGTATTGCCAAAACGCGATTACAAATAGCGTCTTTTTTGCGTGCCACGTAAGAGAATTATATATATATATATATATGTATATGCTATTTTAGTACTGCAAACATGTTCTGGACGTAAATAACGTGCGGACAAATTCGCGCTGGGTTTAGATTAAGGGTTTTTTGACGTAAAAAAACTGCAAATACAAAATCTGGAATGGCTGAGGTCCGGAGGATTTTGGACTTTGCACTGTAGTTTGTTTTAGGAGACTTCAGAACTTTAGTGCCACAGAGTAATCTTGACATGTTCAGGATAAGCAAGGTGCGCCTATTGTCAACAGAACATGTCCATCAACCGATTTCCCAAGTTTAACACCGTCAGCATGTGTCGGTGGCAGTACCAGGCTATGTATGAAGCCATTCAATTACTTTGGCCTTACATTCAATAGCTTCTAGGGCCGGCATTGGCACTGACTTGTACCTTTGGCAGCAGGGTAAACAAGCCGCTTCGATTCCGCGAGTACTGGCATAGGTGTGAAAGCCTCCTCCTGATGACACTGTATCCGCATCTGATGCTGACACCAGCTCCGGTTTTATTGGTGTTTGTGTGAAAGCTGACTGAAGAGAAATTTCCCGCTGTGACGAACTTGTCACATGTCCTAGCAGTCGTTAAGCGAGGAAGGAATACCTGTATTTGAATTTAAAACTGCTTTAATTTCGCTAAATTTATCTTGCAAAATGTCAAAGTTTTAGTTTTTTGAGCTTTAATTGCACAAATGTATTCCAATGTTATTTTCAAATGCCCTTTTTTCCAAGACTTTGACAACAAGCAATTATTTTTATTTAGATTTTATATGCAAGAGATATTGACCAGAGAAGTACCACTTATGAAAAGGCCATAAAAATGGGTAAAGAATACCAGAGGCGCACAATAGTAAGTGAATGGTGCAATTATTTTGAAGATGGAGTTAATTACATTCATAAAACAATCATTCAATTTTGCATTGGAAAATTAGTCCTTTGATAGTTTAATTGTGTTCATTAACTGTAATTTGCATTTAGTATGTGGTTATTCTGAATTAACTTTGTGCAAAATTTATTTTACCTTGTTTATTAATTTTAACGTGTCTTGATTTTCTGTTGAATTGTAGCTTCTTTGTGACACCTTAGTATGCTTTTTTAATATTGAAAGTAGAATGATACATCCATGTTTTTGTTTTCAGCAACTTATTCTTAGGTCGGCCATGCTACGGAATCAGATCCAAGTTAAAGTAAGCCTAAAATATACAACTGATATTTGTTCTTTTATTTATTGTACTGCTTTAGTATATCAGATTTTTTTTCAATAATTTCTATAAAATATTGTACATAATTTAACAGCAAAATGAACACATTCATCCATAACTTGAAGAAAAGGACTATGTTATACAGTTACATCATGTACACTGGATCATTTGTGAATGGTAAGCAAAATGGCAGTTAGTGGGTGTTATAATGCATGTGGTACTACAAAAAACCATTTAAGATGAAATGATATTTGTTACATTTTCATCCATTTTTGCCCCCCAAAAAAATAGTGAATTCCCTTCCATATGATATTTTTAATTCACCATTTGATATGGACTACTTTATATCTTTCTAATAAAAAATTACTTTACAAGGTAGCAAAAAGGCTAGAAATTTGGCTATGTATTAAAATGTACCTACAACTGAAACCTGTATTGGCAGATATTTGTAATCAGTGACTAAATTATTGGGATACCCTTTTTTGAATTTGTAGACTTAATTAGTAAGGGTGAAGTTTAGGAATTGCATTAACCCTCAACTGTTCCACTCAATTTTGCAACATAAGAGTACAATTTGTTGTACACTGTTCAAAGATGTGCAAAATGTTTGTTAAGCAGAATACTGCTCAAGAAAATGAATGCCTAAACTGCTCTACAAACATACAATTTACTGTTAGAAAAAAATTTGAGTAGGCGATCTCAACTTCTGTAGAGGGTCATATTACGATTTTAAGTGCTAAATGAGTACTGAGATGTTGATTTATACATTAGGCAGAAAATATTCTTAGAAAAATTCTTCAATTCTTTTGTCAAGAGACTTACAAGCAACATTGAATTTTCCAAAGTATTTTGTTTTGGTTGCGAGAAGAATTATTTTTCCAATTGTTTGTGAGTTAAAGCATCTATTTTTTCAGTTAGTTGAAGTAGAAAATCAGAATAACGTCGAAAGTAATTCTGGAGCTTTAGAGGGTAGGATAATTATTAAGCAGAGGTAAGTTTGTTTTGTGATTTTCAATGAATAATCAACTAACCAAAGGCGATATTTATTTGTTCCCTGCCACGATCAGGTTTCACTTAGTGCGTACATCATATTAATCATAATAATGGAAAGCATTGACATATTCACTAATCTGTAGCAAACTGTAAATTCATCTTTAGTTTTTATAACTACAAATTAAATTATGAAAATTTAAGTTTCACTACATTTTCTGACTGGTTATTAAAACTAGTGAATTAACAAAGCTGTGACTATTTACATTTTTGCTTATAGTGAAAGGACTTTTTTTCTTTAAGTGTGAAAGAAAGGTTTTTTTTTTTTTTTACCTTCTGTAGTGTACCGATGTGTTTTATTTAATTCTAGGTTGTTTTCCCTGAATTAGTCTTAATTCAAGTTTAGCCTGTTCCAATGTGTTTCTGTATGTGATGTCCAGTTTCTAGAGTCGCCTATTTTTTTTTTTTGGGGGGGGGATTCTATACAAAATATTCAGAAGTAAGAGACTAGTGTCTATTGTAGTTACTTTTGCCTTTGCTGAAGATGAAATCATTACACTAACAAAATCAACAGATGAGGTGTACTATAATTTCCTTTGGCAGTAATGCCTCCAAATCAATAATAATGTTCCAAGACTTCCTGTGATTAAGTGAAACTGAGTAATTCTGAATTCTGTATGTGATATTTGTTGAACATACATAAATACAATAAAGCTAAATTTGTATTTTGGTTATGCAGAGTAAAAGCCACTATGAATCAAGTAATGATTATGTGCACTGTACACTTATTTGTACTTTAAAGAGTACTTTCTTCCTCTTATATGTATAAAAATAAAAATTCTGATTTTGAACCTAATACTCAAAACAATAAACAAAACATCTATCTTTTCACTTTCAATGGGTTTAAAAAACTCATGGTTTTTCATCAAAACGCATAAGGATTGAAAAATGCTTATTATAAAATGTCATAAATTAAAATTATGTCTACTTTGACAATTCAATTTACCAATGTCTGCAGTTAGTCTCTTTCAATAACTACAATTAAAGCTTATGTTTTAAACAAAGACAGCTATAAATTCTCTTCACACGAATTTAGGAGACTTAAAAATATTTTATGTGTTAGTGCTTGAGCTATGCAAGTGCATATTGTCGGCTTACAAAGAAACACCCCAAAATGTAATCTTGAGGAAATAAAGTGTGGTTTCTATTTATAGAGGAAATTGTATTTATTAAGTGTATTTCTCGCAACAAAATTTAACCTCCATAGAAAGAGAAATGTCAAATTTTGGTATCGAAAAGTTTAAAAGCTCATTGATAATTTTGTCTTGGTATGTGTCACTTGTAAGCTGACAAATGCTGCATAACTTTAGGGCAGTTTTACTGAATCGCTAGTTATAGCATTTTTAATAGAGAATTTAATACTGAGATTTGGTATGTTTCTTAAAAATGGTATGAAATGTTTTCGATTTGGTGAAATGATCTCATAGGATGCTTTTGATCTTTTTAGTCTAAAAAAATTAATATGGGGATTTTTCTTTTTCTGTTGGGAATGCTAAAAAAAACGGTTTTCATTTTGGAAACACTAGAAGAAGTTTGTAAGTTAATGTGGAACCTATAAAGAATTGTTTATTCAAAGTATATTTCAAATGGTTATTTTACCAAGTAGACTATTAATAATTGAAATGAGTTCTTCAATCCTTTGTTGTTGCATTTTGGAGACTTAATTTTTAATTTCTTTTTACATTAATGTAATATTTAAATAAGTCACAAAACTCTTGATACATTATCCCAATCCTAAAATTATTCCAGTGTAACTTGTTACTTATCCTCCAGATGTAGAAAATACTAGGAGCCGTGGTAACCCGGTTGGAAAAGCATTGGATTAGCAACCAGAGGGTTGCGTAAGTTGCCAACGATTGTCAGGTACAAAGGGTGGCTGGTGCACATTAAATCTGTCGTATCCTCAAATGTCCTCATATTGGCATGGTGTGGAAGTTTGGAGAATGAAGTGCCAGCTCACATGTGGTCATCTGACTGTGGCTCAGAATTATGTGATATCGTCCTCAGATTTTTCCCTTCAGGATTGACTCCAGGCCATCGCCAAAACCCATGTCTGCTTGAAAAACATGCTTTAGTTGCACCCACTTCCAAGTCTCTCCAAAGTAGTTTACAATGATCTCAGAGCTTAGCTGGATTTACCAATGATAATAGCATCTAGATTTCCCCAAGGACTGGATCTCTGCAGTGAGTGCTTATGTCCATAGGAAAACTGTTTACTTCCCTCATTGGGGGTATAGTGGTTAAGGTATTAGCCTCTAGATCAGAAGGTTCCTGGTTTGAATCCGGGTTCCGGCATGGATGTTTGTAAGCGTATGGTGTAGAGGCGGCTGGTGCACCTTAAATCTGTCGTGGCCGAAAGGCCTCACGTTGGGTTGGCGTGGAAGTTTGGAGAGTGGGGTGCCAGCTCAGGTGTTGCTTCGTCATCTGACCGTGGTTCAAAATGACGAGGTGTTGTCCTCGAATCTTTCCCTTAAGGGACTGATCCCGGACCGTCATCAATAGCCCGTTGTGTTGCTCTAGTACGACTTTAACAAAATTACCATTACCCTCATTGGGATGCAAGTCAATGGTGTCTTTTCCAAACACGGCAATATGGGAAGGAATCTATTGCAACATTGTTGGTTTTGAGGCTGTTGGTTTTGAGGCTGTTGTTTTAGAAAGAAAATGTGTTTTATATTTGGCCAGTTCTTGAGGAATTGTGGGGAGCTCTTGCTGTCTTTCAAGAAATCCAGACACTCGCTGGTTGATGTTTTGGCATGCCTCCTTAGTACATCCCTAACGAGCAGAAGTTATGCAACTTGATATGTCTACTAATCACTGTATTTGTCCCCTTTGATGAAACGTTTGCACATTGCTGCTTTATATGTAACATAATTGTTGAAATAACCTATTATTTTTATTTAACTTTGTTCAATAAAAACTGTTCAAACCCTTATATTCCTTTAAGACAGCTTTCTATAGAAATGATTTACTGAAATGAATTGAAAACCTATGGGTTGAAAAATGTAACAAAGTAGGACCATTATTGCATCAGAAAATTTATACAAATTTGAGTATTGTATAGTGTGTAAATGCGACCTTTTTGGCATACATTTTAAGGCTTCAATAAATGGTTAAGTATTGGATTTAAGCGGAATAAAGATTTGTCTGAGAGAGATTGTTGGGAAAGTGAGGTGCTTTTGCTGTTGGAAAATAGGCACTTTTAATTTTTATTTCGTTTGATTTTTTTTAATTGAGCATTAATTTTCTTATTTATGTATTAGCAATTTCAACAAATTAATTTTTTATAAAGTGTGGAATAATAAGATTCTTATCTTTAATTTTTAAAACTTATAATTTTTGATGGGTGAGAAGAGGTGCAGGCATGACAAATGTTACTAGTTGAAAATCAGTTTCAAATGTTGAGTGTTAGCAATTTATCATAGAAACTGTTCTTAAAAGTAAAATTTAAGTGAATGTGTCGTAGAAATTATTTTTCTGAAAAATATATTTTGTGGAATTATTTTTAGATATTTTAAAAGGGCAGCAAGGTGAATAATAACTTAATGACTAAAAGTAGCAAAACATTTATACTTTAATTTACTATCAAGTCTAATTAAGGTGCCCTCAATGTAAATGGTGGTAACTTTTCTGTAATGCTAATTTGAATGTTGTGAAAATCAGAGCAATCATGACTGACTGTTTTTTGTGTAAGCTACCATTTCATCAATAATACAAATTGTTGTTGAAATTAAGAAATTTTATCTGCCCTGAGATTGTCTTAATGAGGTTTGATTGTATTAGTGCCCTTGATCTTTTCGGTATTTCGTTCTTTTATCGTAAAAATGTAAGAACTTCGTCCATGTGTATTGAGAAAAAGGGTTGCAACCCTCTTTTCAAATCTACTTTTTCAATCATACAATTTTTTAAGTGTATTTTTTATTTTCAGAGTCCACCTAGGGAAGGATCTCAAGGAATCGAAATATCCGTTTCCCCCCTTAACTGTACCCCAAGAAGTTGAATTAAGTGGCAAAATCTTCCGCCTCTGAGAAAGCACTAATGAGCTGTTGATAAGAGATTCCTGTATTTTCTGTTTTACAGATTAATAATCACAATATGTATATATACTTTATGTTCAAAATGGTCATTATCAAGGTACTAAGTATTTACAGCCTGGATTTGAATACAATGTTTCTCCTTCCCTTGCTTAAAAGTGAACAAAATTCATCTAATGAGCTGAATTTAAATAGATCTTTTTGATTTTTGAATATTGTTTTTTCTCTTGTGATTTATTTGTTCTGAAAATTCACTTGTGTTTCACAGCTGTTATTGATAAAAATGTTACCAGCTCAAGGTGTTTTATTTGAAGACGTTTTGTGGTGTGAAAGAAAGTCATTGAGCAGTGTACAAGTTTCTGTTGTGTGTGTTAGTATTCTGTTCACAACATTTATCTGTATATTTAGTAATATAATAAAAAAAACTTTACATGTGTGTTCCTTTTGTATTCTTTCTTGCCACCACATTGGGGATCTGATGTTGACAAATATTTTGTTTTAAATTTATTCACCAATTGCATCACAGTGGATTGAATGCAAATAAGGACTGAGGTTAGCTTAAGATACTACATTTTAAATTGCCTAGGCCTGTCTGAACATTTTTTTTTTAACAAGGACACTTGTCCTAACTTAACAAGGACACTAACCACATAAAAATTAGTAAGAAATGTTGAATTAGTTAAGGCTAAAACTGGTTTGTAGTTATGTAGAAAAAATACAACTTCCATCATAGAATAATGTGTCCTAATGTATGGAATTCCATCATGGAATAATGTGCAATGTATCCTAATGCAGCCATGTATTGAGATTGCTAGTTTTGAAAGAAACATTGTGATATAAGTGTGTTTATTTCATTTTATAAAATAAGCCAATCTGAGGATTGTATTAGGTAATGTTATGTATAACGCCTTCATTTAACGAAAGTGACTGAAATAATATTGAAGGAAATATTGTTACATGTCTGACCATAAGCAATTCCTGTTAAAGAAACAGCCTAAGATAGGAGCAAAAAATTGTTATACGGTACAACTGTTATGAACTATTATTTCTTCTGAAGAAATTGGTTAGTAACAATACCTATCCCCCTTTTAGTTGATTTATTCAGAGTAAAAGTTTCGTTTTGCACTTTTGGAGTCAACTTTTACTTGTTCCAACCAAAAAATGTATTTTGCTGTTTTCTGACAAATTTTGAGTAATTCTTTAAAAATTCTTAGATTCAAGCACATAAACTATTCTAATTTCTAAGTGCTCTTAATTATTCAATGCACTTAAAGGTTATGAATTTATACATATTTATTTCTAATATATTCCAACCTTAATGTACAGTTGATTCAAAATAAAACTGAAAACTCGATGCTATTCTATAATTAAATCTATTTATAAAGCTGTAACACACTTTTTGGAACACAAACATTTCTTCATTACCAGATAAGTTATCTTTCAAAGATGATTTCTTTACAGCTGGGGTAAACTTTTCCTTCATCTTCGACATGAAAGTTTCATGCTTCTAGCACAATTTTGACATTGATTTTAAACCTAATATGCAGACGCATCAATCTAAGTTGGGAACATGTACATCAGTCACACTAGGACAGTATGAAATTAATATATTTGCCACCAAAAGACCAGAGAAAAATGAAAATATTCATTATTGAAGTGTTAAAAAAGGCAGTAAATCAAATTTCTGAAGTTTGCTGACATTATTTCACTCTTACTCGTGATATTCTGGAAGGAAATAAAAAAGGATGCAATCATTTTTTACTGCGCATGTACCATACACATTCTTTTCAAAAATACTTAAAATAAGCACTTCTCAGAAAATTGCTTCAATGTCTTGAATTGCCAATTCCCTTAAAATGCACCATGGGCCATAGTTCGTAAAATTAGCAGAAAATTAATAGACTCGGAGTCGGAAAATGAAATTCTAAATTTGCAGAAACGAAAGATGATTCCAATTGGAATATCTCGAGTCATGTGCCTCTATTCTTCGAGGCCCAATGGAATTTTTGTACACTTTGCTGTTAATTCTAAATTTGTACAAAGTTTTCATTCCAATCGAACTGCAAATCCAGGGTTCACTTATTTTCTCAATTTCAATGGATCTTATCCATTGCCTTGACCATCCATTTCATTAACAGCAGTGTCTTGTTTGACCCACAACAAATGCTTCAATGTTCTGGCTTCCAGCATCATTGTTTAACTTTTAAATTACCAGCACTGAATCTTAGGAGAAATCATATCCATCCACTGATTTGTTTTACAGCTTTGGTAATCTCTCGATGCACCAGTGCACTGATCGTACCTCCTGAAGCTGCAACAGAAACCCCGCAGCTGTAGTCTGGTGGTGGGATAGACGGGACATTCTCCAATTTCCCGTTCACGATCCCAGAATACAAATCGCAGGTGCTGTGTCCCCTTGCTAGGAAGTTGCTCCTGTAAGCAACCGGCAGCTGGTACGAGGGTATGATGCCAGTCGGTCTCCCGTTGGGATGGCTGGACACGCCACCGCTTACTTCGTTGGTAGGGAGGGAGGGTTTTCTGGAGGCCGACTCCGTACGCTGTCGCCTCACCAGGAAGAAATTGGAAGAGTCCACCACCTTCGTCTCGCCATCCATCAGCTTTCGAGTTCTTGCCTCGTTCGTCTCGCGTCGGTCTTCCGATCGACTCCGCTGCGCCATTTTGCGGTTGACGCTGAGGACGGGGTGGCGCAGGGGAATGATGGTGGCGTTGCCTTCCACCAGCCTCGACGAGCTGCGGCTCGATCTGGACTCCGGTGGAGGTTCGGGAATGACCGGGTAGCTCCAGTTAATGCCGCTGTCCGATTCCGACTCGCTGAGGGCGGAATCTGCCGAGTCCTTGTCGGAATTCGAAGTCTTCGATCCGAATCCGGTGGATGTGCTCGAGCTGTTCTTCGTTTGGAAGCAGTTCTTCTTGAGGAGGGTGGAAGAGTTGTTGGAGGAGTTGGATTTCGTGCTGAGGTTTGGCGAGTACTTCGTGGTGGGTTCGTCGTAACAGGAGTTGTCAGATCGGAATCCGACAGGTGGCCGGATGGTCGGGACGTCGATGAAGATTTCTTCTGTTCCCAACTGGCCACTGTCGCCAGAGAGAAAAGCCTCTTCATCTTCCTCGAAAAACTGGTTTTTGATGTCCATCAGATTGAGTTGATTCAATTCTGCGACATTCTGCAAAATAATTACATATTCACATGTCAATGGATTCAGGGTTGTAAATGTGAACCATTTAGACTCCCAGCAAGTAATACATGCCCACCCAATATTTGTATAGATGATTAAGGACGTAATAAAGCCAAAAAATGTTATAATTTATTGCGAAAAATTTCACATCATACTTTAATCCATTTATCGTACAAACTGAGACCACACTGTTTGCTTTTTATTTCTGTTAGTTAAAATTAAAATCTGCATGAGAAGAACTATCAATGTAGTCCGTATTTGAATATTTTGATAGACTTTTAACCCAAATTATCTTTTATTATGTATTTTAAAATGTCTACGATTTGTGTAGTTGAATTAACGACGCGCTGGAACAATACAAAGGCTTTGGCAACGGTTCGAAATCAATGCCGAAAGGTTCAAAATCACGAGGACAACACCAATTTGAACCACGGTCAGAAGACAAGGTCAACACCTGAAGTGGCCACTTCAAACTTCCTCACCACGCCAACGTGACATTTAAGGCCACGGCAGATTTATCGTGCACCAGTCCTCACGTACTCGACGGTCATTGGTTGAATGGAGTTTCAAACTCACAACCCTCCTGTTGCTAATTCTCTATTCTTCCAACCAGGCTTCCCCGGCCCTCAAATGGCAATGGATATTTTGATAAGATAAGATTAAAATAGCACAATACAAGTCAATAATATCTTTTCTCGATTACACTAAAATAAAACTTTTAACTAAACTAATTATGACAGAAAAACTGTTTCAAAATGAACAGCTTACTTATGGTTGCAAAAGTTAGTTTTTCATGTGGTTTTCAATAATTATTTAGCGAGTTAGGGGTACATTTCGTACTTTAGTTCCCAAAATAGTCATTAAAATACTTTTGCTACTGTCATACATTTGTAGGGCTTTTATATTACAGCTTCAACCTATTTCGAGTACTATTTTATTGTATGGCTAAATCTCTCTCTGCAATTCATTCACCAAACAATTTTTCATATTTTTATTTGTTGAAACTATTTCAATCACGTAAAACATTGAGCTGAAAAATCTAGGTAACCGTAATACTAAAGATTTTCTTTAATCAAACAAAATCAAAGATTTTCTTTAATTTCCATCAAACAGTTTTTATTGTAATTAATTTTTAAAGTAATACTTACTTTTGGTTTCGTCATTTCAGTTTTCAATGTAGTTACTTCTTCATTTAAATCCTCGCATTTTTCTTTCAACTATAATAGAAAATACAAGCTGTAATAATGTAAATAATAACGTATAGTGTGTACAATTACCTAAAACATGCACACACACAAAAAAAAAAAAAAATGTAAGTTTTAAAAATATTTTTAGTTTACAAAAAAATACAAATTGTGTAAATCTCTAGCTCCGTCTTTTCATGATAAATACTTCCTAAATAACATCGAAGCGTTTACAATCTAAAAATAAGCTCCTTGTAACTTTAGAGATAAAAAAACTCACTAAAATGTCGATTTATTATTGATCTTAATACAAATGTATTAATTATATTCTCAGTTCAGGGTGAAAGTCAGGTACTCAATTTGGACACCAGAATGACAATAACCTTGAAAGAATGCACCCTTATTAAACGACTCCACGAAGAAAAACTTCAATTTTGGAACGTTCGTAAGCGCTTCAGTTCAATGAATATTGTTAAACTAACAAAAACAGATAACATTACTTAAGATGGGGATTTTCAGTGTAATCAAAAGCGAAGATTTTACTAATGTGCAACCCAAAATGCTCTTGCACGAAACATATCGGGATTACCTTAAAATGTCGTTTCTCGTCCTTTTAGCGACGTTTGGTGTTTAATATAATTGACGCTGCCACTTAACTATCATTTATAAATTCTGAATTCATATTTGGGAATATTTTTTGGAAGTGCTGAAATCGTACTCGAAAAAAAGTCAAGTGACGTCATTAATTTAATACTAAAAGAATTTTGAAAAAATGTTGAACTTTTGATGCTTTATATGACTACAATTTTTGTCAACATGAATAAAAATATTGGAACATTCGATAAGTAATGCGTTTATTCCCTTATTAGTCGAAATGAATGATGCAATGTTTTCCAGTAATTACGTCATCGTGTATGTTTCATTATAAATTAATTACGCTTCGTATGTTTCAAGTAATTGTACTTCAATTTAAATTTTTCCCACATGAATTAAGAGTGAAAAAATAAACGTCACCTTGTATCAAACGTTCTGTATTACGAGTTTCTTCCTGGAAATCAAACCATCTCTAAAGAGAGCTGTTTTGCGAACTAACATAACTAAAGTAAACTACTGATGAAAAAACCTGCAATTGCTTACAGAAAGCGGTGCGAAATCATTGCAACGCACTACCTCGCACTGCATGAAAAAAGAACTGCAAAAATTAAGACAATTTTGGAATGCAAATGACTTCACTATTTTTCTGATCTGGTATGGTCATATTTCCACATTTTTTAAGCGTTCAAAACCAAAACCATAAAAAGCTTTTTATATTCGACAAATGATGTCTGAAGAGAGTTCGATTCATTTTGTGAATTCAATTTTCTTAAAGAGTTTTCCCCTGAGTAAATTAATTCATGAGCATATTTCCACCTAGCAACATTCCCTGCTGTGACTTCTAAGTAATTTTAATCTTAACCAATAAATAAAATTATTTCCAAAGGATTTTATTTTGAGAAACGAATCAATAGAACTATTCCAAACGATTCTACTGTAAGGAAAGGAGAGGGAGAGAGAAATTGAAAAAGATTGACAGAAATTGACAAAAAGATTTTTTTCAAACGATTATTTTCGATGGAAAATACTAATAGAAATTTTCCAAATGATTCTATTCCTAGGAAAGAAAAAATATAATCATCGCCAAGGATTCTGTTCTATGAAAAGGACCAACAGAATCTTTTTACTATACACTAATACAAAGATGGTAGGTTGGTAGTAAATTAACGCCACACTGGAGCACACAACGGGCTTTTGGCGACGTGTTCTTTTAGGGAAAGACTCAATGACAACGCTTCATAATTTTGTACCACGGTCAGCTATACTTCAGCTTGTACCCTGCTCTCCAAACCTAATAGAAAAGAATCCATGGATTCTTTCAACAATTGACGTGTGTTAAAAACAATTCTACATTACTCGGAAATCTCGTGACGCTCAGAGGCTTAAGAAGGGAATAATTGTTAGTAATAGTGATAGTATTTTGTGAAAGTCAGATGTGTTTTTTTGGTGTTGCTTTAAAACTTAGTGCTAAAATCCGCATTACTTTGGAATAACCCGATATTAAAGTTATTTTGGGCTATTTAAATTCTGATGGAATAAAAATTTCATTTATTTTGAAAGCAAGACAAAAGCTAGTTTTGTTTTGCTCACAAAAGTATTAATTATTTTGCTTTAAAGAGCTTGAATCAGAAATAATGTACACAATTCGTTGGATAAGCTATTAATGATAAGTTCTGCAAGTATAACTAAAAGTATATAATACTTACTTCCATTTCAATTTGCATCAAATTAATCTTGTCTTCTTCAAGTTTCTGAAATAGTATGTGAATAAAATCAGTACAGATCGACCAGATGATGCATTTGAAAATATTAATTTTAGGCTGTAGAGAAATATTTGGCAATAATTTTTTAAAAGTTTTGATCAGACATCTAAAAACCAAGCGATGGAATAAAATTCAGCCATTTTAATCGAATTGGTTATGGTCATCAAAAATCGATACCAACAAAGAAGCAAATGTCTTCACAACAAAAGTGTTACTAGAATATCACCAGGAATTTAATTTACACATATTTTTAAATAGTAATTTTATATTGCGTATCTCTCATTTTCTATTTTAATTTAATGGAAATTTTATTTATGGGGTTATTCCTTTAATAATCCATTCTTCATAGCAGTTTAGGATCTTCACCCTCCAAGTGGTTTCGACGAGATATATCGTTTATCAAGATCTGGCTAATCTTTATATTAGCGAGATGTCTCATCATCAAGGTATATATTGCCGATTCTCTCATTATGACGAGATTAAGATATGGTCAGTTTACTTCTTAGGATGATGAGATATCTCGTCCATAAAAATCTGATCACGTTTGCTAATGACGAGATACCTTGTCAAAACAACCACCAGGAGGATTAACTACTAAAATAATAGCGATAACGCCTGGTGTTCGTTTATATTTATAATTAGTATTACCTATCTTGCGAGTGATATTTTCACTAATTCTCACGCCATGTTTAATCTCAATATTTTTCTTTCGTACACAAAATATTTATCTTTATTCAGACTCTTTTAAATCTATTTAATGTACAAAGGTTCAACGTCCTGTGTTTGTCCAACATGTCTTACGATGATTCCACTCGAACAACATGTATTCCTCTTGGAAAAAGGAATGATATACTGGGAATTGGTGTCGGATAGTTTACGAAAATTGGAATGATTTTTTTTATCTTGTTCTGGCATTTAGAGGCATGCAATTAAAATCGCTTCATCAGAACAAAAAACAATATAGTTGACGGTTGTTCTGATTTTTAATTTTAAACTTATTCGAGACATTTTAAAACATTCAGGTTAACAAACACAATTTAATATAATTTATACTTTAAGGTAAAATGTATTGCGCGATTTAAATCCTTCTGATAACCAAAATGGATCGTGAAACTATTGCATAATAAAAGCCAATTTCACACACACACACACACACAAGTTGAACGGATAAGTAGGATTCCTATGTGAAATAGGAACAAAACAACTTTTTGCTAAAATTAACAGGTTATTTAGGGTAAAATATTTAAATTATGCATGAAGCGAAATCGAAATTATCCTGTCAGTTTTTTATTTATGTAACAAGATTAATTTTCTGGGTATGAAAATAAAGTAAAACAAATTTGCATTACCTGGAGAGCATGACGAAGTAGTTGTACCTGTAAAAAAAAATTACTTTACAGTCATTTCTTTTAAAACAAAATATATTTTCAAACTATAACACTCAAGAAAGATAAACTTTATTTTTGGTAGGAAAACATTATGCGATTTTATAATGGATATGCTAAAGAACCCTTTTAAGAAAGTACAGCGATATAAGATACAACTCTATTTAGGGAATTCAAGAACTTACTTATATCCAAGTTACAAACATTGTTGTTCAAGCATTAATAAAAGGTTTCTAACCATCGAAGTGAATTCTTTTTATGCAGACAAGTCACGGTAGATCTAAGTCTGTCTTCGCATCTAAAAATCATCCGATGGCATCAGATATGGAAATATTTCGCAGTTCAATGCTTACAGCTTACTTTACAGTGGATATTATTATACGAAGAAGTGAAGAATTGTTATTGCTTTTCAGAAACTTCATATTATTCTACAAAGACGCTAGACTTGCTTGTTTTACTGAGGCAAAATAATCGGAATAAATCCCAGCAGGAGTCACAGACAAGTGTTAAAGCTCAGGATACGTAACAACGCATATTGGGAAAGATTCCATGAAGCAAATCAGAACACTGTTGTTCAAGAGACAGTCCATGAAAAAGCCTTTAAGGCTTAATATATTGTATAAAGGGATTGGTTATCAAAAACCAATCGAGAAGTCACTTTTTAAGGATTCTTAAAAATCTACATGTTTTTAACTTTACATTCATCTTTTACTTTCGTGTTTATTTGGGTGAGAAAGATGGTATATTTTTATTCTAATATGGGGAACCGAATACTTCGCAGGTTTTTAATCAAATCAAACTACATCAGCCCTATCGTCATAAATGGTCTTCTCATCAGCTATGGAATGCATGAGATTCATCGTTAACTCTCTGAGCTTCACGATATTACTGAGTAATATAATACTGATTTTAATTGCCCTCAGCTTTTCACACAGGATTAAATAACCACATCTTTTGGTCAAAATAACCCCAGGAAAGATTATATTGTTCAAGGTCAAAACTAGTCAAAATAAATCTAGGAAAGTATATTATTCAAGGTCAAAATAATTAGAAGTCATGCAGGAAAGACTGAAGGCTGCAGATCAAGAGTGAACCACTCAGGGTTAAAGCTCTATTTCACACACATCTTGACTTAAAAATACCTCTATGAAAGAATACAGAGGAAAGTATGTATAATATATGAACACAGGCGCCTCAGCGTACAGCGTAAGTGTCCGACAAGTTGACTCTGATTGGCTGGTATGATCATGTGACATCTGAGACGTAAAGGTGTTTCATTTGGCTATTTATCTACGTTTTGGCGCAGATGTCTTTGACTGATAGGACCGGTTTTCGAAAGGTTTTAACATTTTGCTTTATTTTTACTGTGGAGAGCGGTCGTTTTTCATACCGCAAAAAAAACATATTTAATAAGGCATTTATTTATGCATATTTAAAATAGTAATTCTGGTATGGTAACCCAATATTAGTGCCTGAATTTCAATTATGGTATTAAAAAAATGTGTTTTTCAACACCAAGTCCCATCTTTCCTGGTTTTTACTTAGAACAATGGTATCAATTATGTATTTTAAGTGAAAACTACTTTATAAGTCATAATTTAACGCTGAGGCGCTAGTATATGAACAGGTATTTGGACTGTAGAAATTCGGAGGATGATCCTTTTTATTGTGGGGTTGTTTTCCTGGTTAGTAATTGGCTCATTGCTTTATGTACCTGGTACTATGAACGCTAACGTGTACCTCGACGTTCTGGATAGTTCGTCTTTGCCTACACAATGGCAATACTACGTCGATGATGATTGTTTCTTCCAACAGGATGGAACTCCATGTCATACTGCAAAACGTGTGATGGACTGGTTTCCTGAAAATGAGGTGCATTTGCTTGACTGGCCTGCTCAGAGCCCTGATCTCAATCCGATAGAGCACTTGTGGGACAAACTGGAGCGACGAGTACGACACCGCCAGCCACTCCCATATTCACAACAATCTCTTCTCACAGCCTTGCAAGAGGCATGGCGATCTATTGCTGCTCAGACTTACAGATAACTCGTGGAAAGAATGCATGGACGAGTTGAAGCTTTTATACAAGCAAAAGAATGCCCAACCCGTTACTAAATAGTATAATGAATCACTTTTTCTGAAACACATGCAGCGTCGAAATACTTTTTGTCCACATAGTGTATAGTGTGACAATACATCAGAGAAATTTTAGTGAAACCAGACAGGGCCTGGCGATTACATGAAATATGCCATGAATTTTCAAGCCGATTGTCACGGCTAAAATTTTTCAATTTGCCAAACAAAATAAGACAATTTTAAATGAGAAAAAAATACCTAGTGATGATTTTCTGAATACTTTCGGGACTCTTAAAATAGCCCCTTGCCATGTTTGTCCTTCCGACTCGTATAGTCAGAGTATCGCTTAAAACATATACTCTGAAAACATTAACATTATATTCAGATCCCATTTCGTATGATTTTTGTATAGAAATTGTAATTTATACACTGCTAAAATTATCAGAACGAGGGCACTAATTAAGAGCGTTGCGTTCGCATTCAACATCAATATATACACTACCCTACAATAATGGACCAGACTGCGAGATGTGATGGTATAAGGGAAATAATACATGCTTTAAAAGGGGGATGGTCCCCCTCGTGCTGCTATTACACTAGCAACCCTTTTGGGCATACTTTCAACAAGGTTTTGATACACAGCTATATGTATTTGTGTCAATTTATGCTGCAAGAATGTCGCCAGCTCAGTTGTAGATTTCGGACATGGTTCCCTGGTTCGCAAGCGTCGCTCTAACTCGTTCCACAAATGTTCTATGGGGTTTAGTTCGGGACTCTGAGCAGGCCAAAGAAGACGTTATACGTCCATATCTTGATACCACTGCTTGACAGAGGCTGCAACCTGACACGGAACGTTGTAGTTCTGGAAGTAACATTCGTCCATTCCATAAAATTGCCAGAGCGTAGGAAGAACCCGATTGTCCAAAATGTTCATGTAGGAGTCGGTGTTCAATTTATCAGGAACAACACGTAAAGGTCCCCGACCATACCACGAAAAACACCCCAAACAAGCAGTCGGATTTTATTCAAATCCGCTGGCGTCCGATCCATTATTGAAGGGCAGGGCATGCGAGAGTTCCATGGTGAAAACATCCCACATAACATTCATTGCATTTTAGTCATAGCCAGCACATGCTTGAACAGTCCGAAGAGTCCTGTTCTGTAAACAGCTTATGATGAGACTTACTTCTTTCTGCAGCCTCTCGTTCTCAGTCTCCAGAGTCTGCTTGCCTCCCGTCACATGCTCCATGTCCAGATAAAATTTGCGCCATGTTTCGATCTCCGACCACACGGTGTCTGTACAGGGGATACAACGGGCTCGAAGCTCCTGGAAATACAGAAAGAAAGGGTTATAAATATTTATCATCTTAAAGGATTATTGCATTAACTTCGGGGACATCTCATAATAATTAATTTATTTCATGGCTTTTATTTAATGCCATGCAAAACAAGAACATTTAAGCCTTCTCCATTGGCTTTGTAAGGATTGCCGAGTTATGTAGCTTTTTTTTAAAAATCCAATTAGGAATCGATTCTTTAAACATACAAGTTTATTGTAACACAGAGCACAGCACAGACTAAGACAGGACGACTACTTTAAACATAGAAGAACACTGTTTTACATCAAAATTAGATAACAGTATCTCAACGTTCCGAAAAACCTCGCCTGTCTTTATGACTGCCAATTATTTTTTACCAAAATCCCATTAAATATTGTGATAGAAACCCCATCAACCTACCATCCTTATTTTACCAAATTAAACTATCCATTTAAATTACCGGACCGGCTATAGCCGGGTTGGAAAAGTTAACGTCAAGGTGACGTGAGGGCGAAAAGTCTAAATTTTGATGGTTCTTCATTCCGCGGAAGAACGCGGGGAAATGAAGAATGGTGAAAAAACGATTAATTTCCTTTTAAAATGTTCTAGATTGAATTTTGAAATTCGCCTCGACCCTAACATTGCAAAAAATTTGGACTACCATTGTGCCAAATCTCATTACTGTGAGTTCCATAGATTCGTCAGGACTTTGAATCCAAGAAAATAAACAAACAAACACTTCCTTTTATAACATTAGAGATAAGTATGGGTCACATTAGAGACGCTGATGCAAAAGTGTAAGCACTTCTGTAGGCTGAAGTTTATCGAGGATCTCCAATTCTATGCCATCAATGTCAAACTTACTTTCATGCTCGAAGTTCAAGTAAACGTTAAATAAATTAGCTCGAATTTGATTTTCATGAGTAGTTTCATATCTAAATTTGTTTATTTTGAGTTGAGAAATGATTCATTCGAAAGAGTGATTATTTTATCTAATTCTCTTCAAATTCAGTCAGATATTGTCCATGAGTTATACAATGCAGAAAACTTCTTGAAACGCTAGATCATGTGTCGGTGCTTCAATGGGTCTCGGCTCATTTTGAACGTTCCTGGAAAAGAGCGGACTCTTATTTTACTGTAATACTGTTGATTCTCCTGACAGCATTTTATATAATAGTAGACAACCTATGACGACTCAACACTTAGACTATGCTCTGCACTTAATAGTTTTAGTAATAGAGCGCTGAAGTATTGGAAAGGCAAATAGCAAATGATGTAAAATCAAGTGTCAGGCATTTGTTTCATTCACTTTTAATACCCCTGGAAACCAAGAACAGGAAAGAATTTGGTACCGTTTCTAAAGCATCGATGTCCAGTCCAGCTTCTTCCAACTCGCACTGCAAGCGTATCCGATCTGCAGGTCTGGGACTAGTTTTCAGCAGGGTATTCAAGAATTTCAAGGCAGCACACTGAAAG
Organism: Metellina segmentata; assembly: GCA_947359465.1. Taxonomy (NCBI): domain Eukaryota; kingdom Metazoa; phylum Arthropoda; class Arachnida; order Araneae; family Tetragnathidae; genus Metellina; species Metellina segmentata. The sequence goes on along the minus strand of OX375881.1, from coordinate 28,284,669 downwards.
GACATATCAAAACATTTATGTTTTTAAGTGTTTTTCTCATCAGTTTTGCACTGGTGTTGGTACATGAATTTATAACTTTTCATCCATGTAAAATGATAGAAACTCATACATAAAAGTTAAAATGAAAACACAATTATTTATATCAGTATCAAAATTCTTTAACTCTCCTGATGGTTGACTTGACAAGATATTTTGCCATTACAAAAACTGACCTGATCTTGATCAACGAGATAACTCATCAATCAGGATCTCGTCTCTTGTCATTATAATAAACTTGACCAGTTTGGGATCTCGCCATCGTAGGAATATTGATAGTGTCTTGCTGACAAGATATCTTGTCATTAGGAAAATTTGTCAGATATTGATGGGCGAGATCCACTTGGAGGATTAATATGTTTTGAAATAGAAAAATAGTTTCTAGGCACAAATGACACTTGAAAGAATAATACAAAATATGAACTGCATATAATATCCATTTTACTTTTGGTGGAACTATTTAAAAGTCATCGTTTCTCTACTTTTGAAAGAAATTTAATCCACCATTTTCAGACCTATATTTTTTTACTATGAAACTAACCAACTAAAAAAAAAAAGTAGTTTTCGTTCTATTCTTCCAAATAAATAGTTTATAGGGTAAGAAAATTGAGTTATTTGAACCTCATTTGACACAGTCTGCTCAATTCACCAAGTGATCCAATAATAGTGACGTAAGGAATCATATCAACTTTTGTTCTATAAAATGTTTTCGGTATAGTTTTCGATTTGAGACACTCAACCGAAAATAACGCCAGTAAATTTTACACAGTGAAGATCTTTGTGCCGCAATAAATAACCCCCCCCCCTAAACAATGTCTGGCCTGTATTTGGGTAAAAATCTAACGGTGCGATTTCCGCTCTCATATAAGTCAGGGTAAAATATTGCGCAGTAAAAGATTTCAATTGTATTCAAACTATAAAACGAGAATAAATTTGGTAAACCGGGGCAATGAGGCATAAAATGACATAAGTGAAAAGATCTTTGGACTTTTTATCGCAAAGAAGACTTTTCGTTTTATTAACGATTTCTCGGAAATAATTTTTTGCTTCGTATATAAACAGAAAGCGACATCTTTCAGTCTTTGACCCTGTGATTAAGAACATTTTGCGAAAATGGTAGAAAATTGATTTCTATTGTTCTTAGACAGGGTCCGAGACGATATAAAATAATTCTCTGCACGAAAAGTGAGTTAGTAGACTTTTGCCGAAAGGGGAAATTACTTTGGAATATATTTTGGAACTTATGATTTTTTTACTAGAAAGTCGACGGAAAGAATTGGATTGTCGAAAAGGAAACGAAGAATGATTCTGAGATTTTGATATCGCATTTAAGTGGGCCATTTGATTTCTTCTCAATGCGTCACTATCGTATGTTTTGTAGAAATAAATTTCCTTGGAAAACTTTTAAGCGCTGTATAAAATGAATAATAAAGAATTGTATTCTCCGAATTGAAAAAGATATGACGTAGAATGGAATCTGGTTCTGTGAAAGTGATTTCCCGAAAATCGTCTGATGTAATAACATGAGCTGGTCGGGCCAACCTTTCTTTTGGAAGTCAATATATATCCCGATTGACGTCATTAAGTTATAAAGAAAAAACTTATTTGAAGAAAAAATACAAGCAGTAAGAATGAAAAATCACACTCACTACTTTGAAACATAGGAGAGTAGAATCGATTTTTTCAGAAAATATTAAAAAGGTAAGAAATGGTGTTAATCAATAGACTTTATAATGAATATCAAATTAAGTGGTAGAGATCGTTATTGAACAGAACAAATTGGAAAAGTTTTTCCACAAAAATACGAGTCTTTAAAGAACGAATTCGTGTGCATCACGACAAGAATTTGAAATACAGGTAGCATTTGTACAGAGCTCCAAACTATAGCCAAAAGAAATCATATAAATTCTTTCGTTGCTTTAATTATTGGATGCGTTAAATGCATTTTGTTCTTACGAATCTTATTAAATTTCAGATTTTTTTTACTTGTAGGCCAATCACACAATAGGTAGTTTTTACGTGTTTTTTGCAACACATTACTCTACAAATCCGTCAAAAACTAAAGAATTAAGCAAAGTAGGTATGTAGTTTATTAACTTCACACTGGTGAAACGCAACGAGCTATTGGTGTCATATTCAGAGAACAACACCACGTAATTTTAAACCATGGTTAGATGACGAGGTCACACCTGAACTGGCACTCTACTCTCCAAACTTCCACACCACGTCAACGTTAGGACATTTGAGCCCCGCAGATTTAACGAGCACCTACCCCCGTGTACGCGAAGGTTTTGGTTGGATTCGAACTTACAGCCACCGGTTAGGTTATATTTAATGGAAACTTTTGACAAACTTTTGTGTATGTATTCAAAGTTCTAAAAAAATTTTAGATATCCAATTATTCGTCGATTTTTTGTTTTGTATCTGTTATAAAAATCGTTAATGACTGAAAGGGATTGTTTAATGCCACATATTTAATATCGACAACTTGGGGCGACATTCTTTCATTTTTTCCGAAAGAAAATATTTTCTCAAAATCACATATTTTTTTCATGTTATAAAACATTGAAAGACTAACAGAATGGTATTATAATTCCCTAGATGTATAAAAAAGTCGTAGTTCTAAGCATGCGAATACATAATACAATAAGGTATTTTGAATTACGTCAAGAAAAGTGTTTATAAAAGTGCTTTTGATATTCGAGTAATTTAATTTTTTGTAACTTGCATACTGAGATTTTATTGCTTGGACGTATCATCTAACGCCATAGAGACATTGCAACGGTTTTCGGCAGTAAGAAAATATTTTCTCATATCATAATTACTATGCCATGTTGTAGATAAACTCGATAGATGTTCGACATTCAAATTTTTGCAATACAAAAAACTTTTTAGTATATGCCAGTGATTAAAGCACGCATTCTGTCGGTTTCTTCATATTTTTGGGCTGCAGTAGGCCAGTTGGAAGAGTAACGGATGTTGTGTACACGGTGCTGGTTCAAGTTAAATCCGTGCTGAACCCAAATGTCCTCACATTGCGTTGTGTGGAAGTTTGCAGAGTGGGTTGCCAGATCATGGATGACCTCGTTCTCTGATTGCAACGTTTTCTGAGACACTTCGGGGACATATTGACCAAAGCTGAAATATACATACAGGGTGATTCATAAGTACGTATACAGTTTCCAGATGCGGTAAGACAGGAACAGTTTAAGACACGGTCCCCCAATACGAACTGTTAGCTAGGGATACTCATAAAATTTGTGTTCCCCTCCCGAGCGAAGTAACGTAGCCGAGCGTGTCACGTGACTAGTCTGTGAAAATGGCTGCGTCTGTGCAGTGGCGAAGGCGTTTTGTGTTCTTGAATAGAGCAAAACGGAATCTGTCACTGTTGTGCAACGACATTTTAGATCACTATTCGGAAAAGAACCTCCAACCAGAAAATTCATTTGCGATTGGTTTAAAAAATCTGAAACTACGGGCTGTTTGTGCACAGCTCCAAATCCTGGACGACCGAGTGTATCGGCAGATGTCGTGAAAAAACAATTGTCATCCAATTGGATAATAAAGTCGAAAAACTTTATTCCGTAATTGGATGGCGCACCACTCCACTGGTCAGGTGACAAGCGAAATTACTTCTGTTAACATCATCTTCCCCGATGGATTGGACCAAGCGCCGACCACAGCATGCCACTAACCCAATGGTCAACCAGATGCCCTGTTTTGACATAATGTGACTTTTTTCTTTGGGGCTACATAAAGGATAAGGTATTTAACCCTCCTCTTCCTGTTGATCTAATGGAGTTGAAACAGCATATCGCAACCACTGTCACTGCACTTGCTTCAGATACCCTAACACGCATCTGGGCAGAAATGGGTTACCGGTTCGATGTGTGTAGAAGGATGCACAGATAAAACATCTGTGACACTGTCTCTAAAAAATCTTGAAACATTCACCTACACTTCTCTTACAGGTAACATAAAATATTTTACATTGCCACTGTTATATAGTGCGTTGAAATTGTATACTTACTTATGAATAACCCTGTATATACATACACTCATTGCCATAAAAATTTGCGCACCAAGAAAAAATCGTCAAAATGAAACGAAATTTTACACATGTACTTTGATATAAGTGATTAGAAAATCAAAGAAAAAGGATAATTTATTATAGAAAAAAGTACAAATGAACGGCAGTTTTAGTACTATGTTGGACTCCCTCTAGCGCGAATGCATGATGCGATACGAGCGGGCATTGAGGCATACAAGTTCCGTATGATGTCCTGAGACATCTCGTTAAACAATTGCTGTAAACGCGCTTCTAGTTCGACCAAACTCGTAAGGTGTCCAACTTGCCGTCCCAAATGATCCCAGATAGGCTCGATTGGTGACAAATCTGGGGATCGAGCAGGCAAAGGAAGGGTGGTAATGTGGCGGAGGCAGTGTTGTGACATCCTTGCTGTGTGTGGCCGAGCATTGTCTTGTTGAAAATGGCTCCTGGGAGCCCTGCCATGAGTGGCATCACATGTGGCTGAAGGATGTCATTGACGTACCGCTGGGCTGTCATTGTGCCATGGATCAATATTAGGGGTGATCGTGTATCGTAAGCAATGGCATCCCATACCATCACACCAGCTGTGGGAGCGGTGTGTCGCTGTAAAGCGAAGGCAGGATTGAGGCGTTTACCACGGGGCCTCCACACACGAACAGGGTTGTCATCACTGCACAAATTGAATCTAGATTCGTCGCTGAAGACGACCTGGTTCCATTCCGTTGCAGTCCAATACCGTCGTTCGCGACACCACTCCAAACGGAGGCATTGGTGGGTGGGTGTCATTGGCAGCACACGTAATGGGCGCCACGAGACCAGATATCCTTCAGCCAGACGCCTTGCGATGGCTCGGGAAGACACAGGGGCCCGTAGTGAAGGTGCTGCATGTGTCTGGATAGCGGCCAATGAGACAGTTGGCTCTACGCGTGCGTTTCGTATGACGACTGGTCTGTCGAGGGCGTCCTGAGCCTGGTCGGCCGTGTAAATGACGTCTCTTCTTTCCACTGGTTCTAACACCTCCTCACAGTAAAATCAGAACGGCCTACTTGACGAGCTACTCGCCGAGCTGACCACCCAGCTTCCATCATCCCGATGATTCTTCCCCTCTCGAACTCTGACAGCTGCTCATATTGTCTTCGATGGCGGCGTAACGGCATGTCTGCCTCAGCGTTTCCTTTGCAAAAGATAAAGTACACTCAAACAAGCTCTGCTTACCTGTTTTATACTCCAAGGAGAACGAAGTTCAACGCCCTCTAGTGGCATTACGCAATGCGCAATCACGCTGCATTTCTAATCATTTGTATATCTGGCCGACATGTACCTTCATACGTTACGATCTCATAGTTATCTCTTGGTGCGCAAATTTTTATGGCAATGAGTATATATATATATATATATATATATATATATATATATATATATATATATATATATATATATATATATATATATAACATTTCACAATATTCTCCACTTGACATAATATACTTAGTTTTTCTAGGAATTTTTTTTTCATGGTCAAAAAAAAAAAAAAAAAAAAAAAAAAAATATGTAAAAAAAAATCATAGTTATTATTATTAGTTTTTTTTTAGTTTTAATTATTATACGAGCTTGATGGTCCTCTCATATACATAGTAATAACAATAAATCTAAACTTAACCTCTTGTTGCATTGAAACTATTAAAAAATAAAATTGGTAATGTACAAACTATAATGGAGATATTGTTCGTGTTTAGTTATACAGTACCGAGTGTGTTCCGAATTCTATTTAAGAAAGCAGAATATAAAAATTTCTGCTCGTCTCCAGCACTAATTTAAAAAATAAAATAAAAACACAGTATAATAGAATTGAAAGGCAACTAACATCCTTTCTTCTCGATGGTCCCGCTTTGGACAGACTGACATATTATATAGCATTGGCTTTGGATAGTAGTGGAGGAACGGACGTTCAATGGATGGGGACGAAGTCATGTGCAATAGAAATAACTATTTTGGAGTGGAAGTGATACTAGGGTCGATAGCTTTCTTGAAAATTCCGGGCAATTTGACATTCAACCGGGATTCTGGATAGCAACTTAAGGGAACCGGGAAAGCCCTATCTCCTCCATGTTAAATTCACCAAATTCAAGGACCTTTTTCTCAATAACTATAATAGTAATCAACACAAAATTTTTATGGTGGTTAGATTGATATGTTTTACAAACTTTAACAGCTCACTTTTTTTTTATTTAAAAATTTTAATTTTTCGAAATTTTTAACTGAATATCACTTTTCCGATAACATTTGTTAGCACATTTAAATTTCTAAAAAATCCAATTCTCAAAAAATCAAAAAATGCCCGTGTTAAAAGTAAATAAAGAGATATAACACAAATATGTCATAAAAATATTAAGTCATTAAGTATAGTAGATTCTGAGAAAATGGGGCATGAACCTTAAAAATCTATGTTTTGAGAAAACTGGATTTAAACATTTCAAATGAATTTTTCTAAACAATTATAAGTCTAACCTTAATGAAATCCTGATTTATATGAAGGGTCATCTCTTTCATTTCTAATACATGTATCTTCGAATTTTGTTTTATGCTTTTCTTTCTCTGTCGGGCCTTTTTACTGTATTCGGAGAGTTTTCGCTCTCCATCGATATCACGGTCTCGTTCTCGTTTCCTCAAAATTTGTATACAATGGTAGCCTGGATTGATTCCAACTCGAGATAATGTATAGCACTTTATAATATTTCCACTGTTGCAGCAGGAAACAGCATCAAACACTCCCAGTTTTAAAGTTTGGATGGTTACAAACACATTTTTTGGAACACGAGTCCAAATCACATTGTTCACCGATTCATTTGGGTTTTGAGTCTTTCCGTGAACACATTTTTTCAACAATTCTGGATTCGCCAATTCTCTGACATTTGATTTAATTGCCTCCATAATAGTCAATGCAATATGCGTGTGTTTATCGTGGTAATACGCATAACCTTTAGCTACAGCACTTGAAATTTCCACCATCTTTCGTTCCCAACTGGACAAAGACCGTGATTTGGATTTAAGATACTTGACAGTAATTAAAAATATTCTTCCCAAACAGATTGTTGCATATTGTGCAGAGAACCAACATTTCTCCTTATTGCTAGTTCATAATGTATCAAATGTCTCAGAAAGTGCTAACAGCTTATATAGCATGGGAAAATTAATCAAAACAGTTAGAAACAAACTAAATGATTATAGTTAACTCTACTGTTACCAGATTACCGAAAATAATTTGAGTAAAGTAAAGCAAAAAATATAATATGCATTGTTGAGCACCAAAGAGTAGACATGTCCACAAACGGTTTGTTTACATTTGAAAGGCCGTGTCAGTTGTGGTTATCGGAAACGTGCATAATTGTCAAACTTCCACTTATTCTATTACTTAGTGTAATATACAGAGGCTGTTCACACATTTTTTAGACAATGTATATTGTATTCACAAAACTAAATTACATAAAATTCTTGTGTTTTAAACGTTCCATTTGATAGCCCTTATTCTGAACTATCTTTCGACACCGTAATTTCTAGGATAATAATGCCTTTTGAAGGGTCACAAGAGGTATTCTATCCCATTCCTCCTGAACAGCTTTCTACAGTCCTGTAAGGGTTGTGGGACGACGTTTGGATAATGCAGATTTTAAAAGTCCGAAAGCACAAAAATCCATAGGTGATGCATCGGGAGATTTAGTATTAATATCAGTGAAGGGTTATACCGGTTGATACCGGTTTTTTGTTCCATTTCTTTTAGAAAATGTACTGTGGATTTTGATGTGGGACTGCTAGCTTTGTCTTGATGGAGTTCCACAGATTGATGGCACTGTGGGTAAAGTGATGGTATTTCATTCAGAAAAATTGGCGATAAAATATGTTCCTAATAGTATTTGGAGTTAATCTTGACATTTTTTCCTACTCTCTTTATTTTTAGCTTGCCATTATATGGAAAACCAGCAACAATCATGAATCCCTTAGAAAACTTTCTTCCGATTCTGTGAACCATGTACTTAAATTTTTTTTTCTCCTCTTTTATGACAATAAATGGCTCTTTTTTTGCTGCAATCATTTAAATACACCCATGATTCATCTATTGTGACAATTTTTTTCCATTTTTCTTTGGATAAGTGTTTCTCGTATAGAATTCGACAGCGTGTCCTGCGTTCAGCGATATGCTTTGGAGAAAGACGATGCACATTGCTTTTTTTCGCTTTCTTAAGATTTAAATCAACGTTTATCATTTTGTTTACAGTGGACACCGAGCATTTTAATGATTTTGCAACTGTCCTTTGACTAGGGGGATTTTCTTTTAACATTAAACAACGTACCTTTGCAATAGTCCAAGATGTCCGTTTCTTCCTTGGATACTTGTTTGGAATTTTTGTCCCACTTGAGGCTCCAATTTGAAGTATTTTTTTCTTTCTTGTTGACAATATTACCTATCGATGCTTTAGATATCACAAAACCATGACTCTCACATCGTTTTTGGATAACGGAATATGAATATTTCTCTTCGGCAAAAGCGTAACTATAGCCTTCGAACCACTGCTTCGTTAAAAACGCCATTTTGAATAAAAACAAACATCTCAAGTCGCAGACGATAATTTTAACTTTTAAAAACATAGTACAATTGAAATTATTTCTTTTGCAGAAAACGATTTTTTATTACCGCTAACCAAAACACAGCCCGAACAGCCTCTGTATCATTGGAAAGAGGAGATTTTGAACTATACAAATGAGCAATAAATATAAATTGATTTTTTAGTCGAATTTTGCTTTCTCGGTCCCCTTAAATTCCAAGACAATCCCGGCCATTCCGGGACGGTTGGCAACCCTACCTCTGTCCGTGGTTCAAAATGGCGTGGTGTTGCCCTCGAAATTTTCACTTCTGATTTTATGCCAGACAAGTCACCAATAGTCCGTTGCTCCAATGCGACGTTAAGCACTTATCTATACCTACTTATCACCTACTATCACCTACTTATCTTCAGATATAAATTGTTCATCACTGGGAGTATCCTTTAATCCTCTTCCTGTGACAGATAGGAAATGTTCGTTCAACTTTCTGATGGTTGCCAAAATAAGGCATCGCAACACTTCGTCATAAGAAAAACTGACCAGAGCAGAACAGACGAGATATCTCGTCATTAGAAGTACGCTGACCAGTTTTTGGTCTCTTCATCATAAAAAAAATCGACAATACGTCGACGAGATATTTCGGCATTAGCAAATTTGGTCAAATATTGATGGATGAGATATCTCGTCGAAATCAATTTGAGGGTTAAAACATGTCAGGAGTACAAATATTCTGATTGGATATCTGACAGAATTGGAGCCCTCAATTCATACACACATTACTTCATTTACTCCACTCTTAACCAAAACGACTAACCGTCTGGGAACTCAAAAAACGTCTTCCAAACCGGGATGCGCCTAAACATACGAGGGAAACGCCAATTTAAACCCAAGTTTTAAAACCTCAAGACTGAAGAGAAATATACCATTTGAGTTGGCTCCATTACCCGACTCGCAAAGATGGATCAATGTCACATTTCGCAGTTTCATCCTGTCACCTTAGTCACAGTCCTGCGCCTGCGTAACTAATAACTAAATAGGACTCACGCTTGCAAAGCCGTGTCAGCCGCGGTAGCCTGTTAAGTTGAGTAACCGATTACCAGCCGAGTTCGCAACTCGATCTAATCACAGACCGTCGATTACGTGGAGGCTGGTGCTCGTTAAATCTATCTTGGCCTCATATGGATGGTTTGTAATCAAGTAAAAGCTTTATAGATGCATCGGTAAATGATGATGCTTTAATTAATTTTTATAAAAAGGTAATTAGTATACATTATTGGTTCAACACTGAAACAATGGACTTTTGCATGGTTTGTAAATGCTCTCCTGAATAAATGGGTTGAAATACAATTGAAAAATTAATCTTGTTGCTCTCACTTTTCTGTTTTGTTATGCCCACGCTAGATACTAACCCGGTCGAATTATAATGGTATGGTAAATAAGGCTGTATCCCAAGTGTGGCAAATGATTTGTTAACCTTTTGACTGCGGGTATAGATATAAAAAGGGTGATTCTTTCTTGGCGCGATTCATATAACTTTTAAGGTACGACTGATGTACTGGTCGTAGTCTAAATTATATCTTGGCGTGATTCTTATAACTTTCAAAGAACAACTGCTGTACTGGCCGTTGTCTAAATTCTCTCTTGGCGCGATCATGCTACAACTACTGTTTCGGCCGTAGTCCAGAGGTTAAAATGCGAGTAAAGTCTGATGCCTTGTAAAGCTGGAAATAGTTAAAGCACACTCAATCAACAGTTGGTTGAGTGATACCTATCAGAGATACTTAGATGCGCATCCTTTCACCAGTCGTTAACTTTAATGACCATGCTTGGATATACTACCTTGACTAACGCGGCAAGTACAATCACGAGTTTCATGCATCAAAATGGAAAAACTTACCTGAAAAGCCGGTGGTGAGGCGATGCTTCCGTGGAGGAGTCCCACCAGAAACTTAAATCTCACAGGTTCTCCAAAGAGAACGCGGATCGCAGTTAAGGCTTCGAGAATCAGTGCATGACCACGACCGGACAGCTCCAGCACGCGAACCAACAGCTGAAAGAATAACGGGACTTAATTACCAGAATTATAACTCTGTTCCGAGTTTTTTCTTTTTCAGGGAATCGGAACAGAACGAAACAATTGGCAGAATAATAATAAAAAAAAAGAACGATCGGGTTCGACATTGAAACTACTGGTCGAGGAAAACCCGGCGCATCGTGACTTCTTACTATTGGGACTATACATTCTAAGTGATTTCGTGACCATCGCTTTTCACTGAAGCAAAGGGTAGCTACATGGTTAAGTCAATTAGGGTAAAGCGGTCGACAAAATGGACTACTTTTTAGGAATAATTTCGCTGCAGTTTTACAGACTTGTGCCTCCAGATTCAAATTTTCATTTTTTACTTTCCACAAATAGAACAGGAACCTTTTGTTTTTTCTTTCAAATAAGTCATTGAACTAGTAATGAAAGCGATATCACGAATGATAATGTTCGGAGTGTGTAATTAAGTTAATTTGTTTTCAAATGCTCTGTGGAATTTGGTACATTGTATTGCTCTTAGCACTGTAAGGTGTACTAATACATTGGGATAAGCTAGAATACACAGCGAAACAATTGTTCCCAAGTATATACGTAAGTACCAAGACCGTCGCCAATAGCCCGTTGTGTTGCTCCAGTGCGACGTTAATTAAATCCAACCCTAATATTACTCCGAAAAATCTTTTATGAGAATGGTTGGCTATGGTATTGGTATCTTTAATTAACGTCGTACTAGAGCAGGGATGGGCAAGCTCCGGCCCGCGGGCCAACTCCGGCCCCCCAGAAGGTTTTATCCGGCCCGCGGATAGAATTTCGATATTTTCTTCAGTCCGTGCAATCTGAATACTCTGATGTACTGTATTACACGAAAGTAAGGTGGCTTCGTGCAGGATGTGTTTTCGAGCGAGTTTGGCAACTGAAAGACGACATTGTGTCGTTCTTCCATGAGAAACAGTGTTCTGCGGAGTGCGAAATGTTAGAAGATACAGAATGGCTTTCGGACTTTGCATTTTTCACAGATCTTCTTTGTCATATGAGCAACTTGAATGTCAAGATGCAAGGGGAAAATCAATTTATCGACGATATCTGGGCCCATCTCAAAGCTTTTAAACTAAAACTTAAATTGTTTGCTGGGCAGCTAGCTAAGAACGACCTGTCTCATTTCTCGAGGTTAAATTCAATACCCTCAGTAAATGAAGAGAAACTTAATAATTATGAAGATGGCTTGAAAAAACTGCATTTTGAGTTCGAACGCAGATTTCAAGATTTCAGTGCCATTCAAACAGAATTGGATATTTTTACCATGCCTTTCAACGTAAATTGTGAAGCAGTGAGGTCAGATTTGCAGCTTGAATTAATTGAGTTGCAATCCAATAATCATCTCAAGCAGTTGTTTCTAAATATGCCAAAGTTAGAGTTTTACAAATCATTATTGAAAGTAAATTTCCCAAATTTAATATCTCACGCCCAGAAAATCAGTGCTATGTTTGCTTCATCTTAAATGTGTGAACAAGTGTTTTCAACTATGAACCTTAGAAAGAATTATTTCAGAAGTAGACTGACAGATGAGCATTTAGCCTCGTCCCTTAGAATCAGTACATCTCACTACGAACCTCAATATAAGGAACTTTTAAAAATGAAATCGCAATTTCATTCATCTCATTAACATAATTAAATTGTAATACTTGTATATTGTTTTTAAAATTTTTGAAAAATTTATTTTGGCCCGCCAATTTTTTTTTTTTTTTTCGATTTTTAGGCCGCGTCCGAAAAAGTTTGCCCATCCCTGTACTAGAGCAACACAACGGGCTATAGACGACGGTTCGGGATCAATCCCTAAGGGAAAGTCCGAGGACAACATCACGTAATTTTTAACCAAGGTCAGATGACGTGGGAACACCTGAGCTAGCACTCCACTCTCCAAACTTCCACATCACGCCAACGTGAGGACATTTGAGGCCACGAAGGATTTAAGGTGCACCAGCGGGCCCTTTGTGCACGACGGTCTTTGGCTGGATACGAACTCGCATGGTTGGTTACGAAATATAACCACTGGTTATTCTTTTACGATGTTTTGGTTTTAATATCGCCAGGTAACGCATTTTTTTAAATCCTATTTTTTTCAAGCCAAATGTTGTAATGCTGTGAATCGGTTCTATGTACTCGATTTGTTGAACGACGTATTTTTGAAAGCATTCGAAAATATTTTATATATTTTTTATGTATGAGTGTGTGTCATTATTAATTCAATCGTAATCACTCGAAACTTAAGGGATGGTTCGGGTATATTTTGTATTTAAAGAAGTGGCCAAAATGTTCTTTAATTATTTCACTGAAATTAAATTTAAATGTATTTTAAAAAATTACATGAGAGTATTAGAAATATTTTCCATGAATTTTTTGTTTAGCATTATTTTTTTTTGTGTTGTTGAGGGTAACGTTAGCTCTGGAAATATTTCTTCCCTATAAAGTTTGGTAATTAGTAGCTATGTAATTAACGTCGCACTGCAGCAACACAATGGACTATTGGTGACGGTCCGGGTTGGATCAACCCCGAAGTGAAAGATCAGAGGACAAATGCAATTTTGAACCACGGTCAGATGAACATCTTTAAAGTTTAGTTGGATGATTGGGGGGGGTTGGTTTTCGGGTTTTATGGCCATATTTGGCAATGCTCCAAACATTGAAAAGCGAAAAAAAAAAAAAAATTCTAAAATGCCTGCGGTAAACAAAGATAGTCAAGAAGTAGTCAATTTGTATACTTGAAGGTTATTTAAGAGTTTTAAGCTTGCAAAGGTGTAGTTACATTAGTGTTATTCTTTGGAGATAATTAACTAAAATTCTATCAGATCATACAGATTATTTTTAATGAAAATGGGATTGATTTACAAAATCTAAAAACTAGGAAAAGAAAAAACACGAGAAAACTCGATTTTCGATTATCTTCCTTAACAGCCAGTAATTAAGATGAAATCTTTTCAAACTCAACTAAATAAAAAAACGTGTGACGTTCGATCTCAATGAAAAAGAAGTTTCCTCCTCAATTTGCTTTCTTATTTTCAAACGCTTCAAGCTCAACCCGTCAGCCGAGAAAGTGAATCAATTTAAATCCTGTAACCCTTACTTTGAATACAATGTTTCTCATTTAAACTTTTAATTTTTCGAAACCAAATACGACGACACGAATAAAAACTATTAGTACAGCATTGAGCATTCTGGAAATTAAAAAGTTCCCGATACTTACTGGTCAGGTCACGAACCACAGTGGGAAAAGAAAAAAAAGAACAAGATTTCATCTGCCTTGTCCGTCAATTTTTAAGCTGCGGACTGATTGTAGTTGAACTTGGCAAAAACACGAAGATGCAACTCTAGACAGTCCATTAACAGTGGGAAGCTGGGGTTAGATTAATGGAGAAAATTAATGACCGGCCAATCGAAGAATTGAATGGACTTTGAGGAAGTGAAGCGGAGACCACATTTCCGTCAGCATCGTTTAAGTGCATTGTATGAGCCTTCTTTTCTTTCGTTAGATAAATGCAATGACTTGCGACACTTTCACGAGTTGGCACTTGACGTCATTTGATCGATCGATTTCCGGAGTATAATTTTTTAATCTGTTTTCTCTTCGACCGAATTAAAGGGGAATTCGATCAATCGCACGATAATTTTTGGAACATTTTGATGCGTTCGTGGAATTGGAATTATAAATGGAAAGAAGAAGTGGTTAGATACGAATATAACTCATCAAAATGTGACCAGAGAATGAATCATATGTGACAACTTAATATTAGCTATTTTGGAACAGAAAAAAAATGGCGAATATTCCCAAGAATGTGGTGCGACATTGTGAGATACTCCGACTGGAAAAAGAAAACAATCATCGGAATTTAGAAATGCCGCATGTATTCTGATTGGTTGTGTTTTGGCGCCAACTGCTGTTCTTGTGTCGCGCGTTTTAAGACTTGGGAAGAGCAGGTGAAAATAGAAGCGTCCACTGCAGGCGGTGTTATTCCAGAATGATCTCTGATTGGTCTTCGACTTTTTTTGACTGGCAATTTAAAAAACTACGGCAGAGGCCGTTGCGGAGACGACATAGAAGAGAGCCAGAAGGAAAGGGTGAGGTTGTTCCACCCACTCTGGCCTGTTATATACATATTTTGATGTATGAGAGTATGTTAAAACGATGATGTAAATAGTGTATATATTCATGTTCTCGGAATAATAAGAACGTAATTATATCTTAGCTGTTGGTTGTCTTCTTGTGTACGATTCGTACAGTTTTCATACTACCGTTTTTGAGACGACGACTCCACAGTGGTATAAATGAAGAGAATATAGCTTAAGGGCTCGCACTGGAGCAACACAACGGGTTATTAGTGACGGCAGCGAATCAATCCCGAAGGACAAATTTATGGAAAGATACAGAATTAACATACACATTTCTCTAAATAATTAAAGCACTAAGCTTTAATATCCTACTATCCAACTTCGTAGCAGTCCTTTATAATGCGCTTCAGCAGTTTTTTTTTCAAAAGTCAAATGTGAAACATTTACGATTCTTCTGAATATCTTATAACCTTAGTATTTGGAGTATAACGGATTAGCAACCGAGAAGAGAGCGAACCAAAGACTGTTGTGCAAGTTGGGGCTGGTGTATGTTGAATATGCCGTGTCTCACGTTAGCGTGGTGTGGAAGTTTGGTGTCTTCAGAGCTTTCGCTTAGGGATGGATACCGAACTGTCACCGACAGCTCATTGTGTTGCTCCAGTGTACCGTAAATTCACAACCTTCTTACCCCAATCGTGTGATATAACACTAATTTAACTGTAATTCTCTTCTTAAGAAACGTTGCAAGGAGTTGTTAGACAGAAAGATACTTGCTGGCGTAATAATAAAGCTTAGAATTGACAAACAACAAGTATACATTTTATGCGACAATGCGACTTGTCCATTCAAACCGCACACGTTGAACGGTAGTTCTAGGATCTCGCAATGATTCATGTTCACTCAGCTTTCTTAGAATCTGAAAGTATTATTTGACACCATAAGCTGCATTGTTTTCCTGAGTTTCGCTCGTCTACATCGTCAGTCGACGTTTGTTTGACCTTGTTGTTTCGTTTGCGCCTCTCATAATTGCCAGAAGCACGAGGTTACAAAATCGCACGACACTAAGAATGCAACTCTATCGATTTGCTGACACATTCATTCACAATGCATACTGCTCGCCTACTTGTTATAGGCTGCTGGCCAAAGAAAGCTCAGACTTCACAGGTTTGAGAAGCGCCTTGAAATAACCATGCCGAACGGGCAACAGGGTTACCAGACCTAAAAATACAAGTTTCTGAAAAACAATAATTCCTGGCATTGAAGGGAAAGTCCGGATAGATATATAGAGCTCGATCGAAGTAGTATTAACAAGGGATGTGACATCGACAGCAAAAAATAGATGCTTCGAAACATCGATGTTCCAAATTAAAACATCGTTGTTGATAATACATCGCCCCCAAAACATCGATGTTTTTTAAAATTCAGTGCATTTAAACTTTTCCCCCATTTCTTAAAACTGGTTTAGCACCTAGTGATGCGATATCGACAGCAAAACATCGATGTTCAAAATTAAAACATCGAAGTTGATAGTGCATTGCCTACAAACTATCGATGTTTTTAAAATTCAGTGTATTTTAACTTTTTTTCCCCATTTCTTAAAACTGGTTTAGCAACTAGTGATGCGACATCGGCTCCAAGACATCGATGTTTTTATAAAACATCAATGTTTTGAAAACACCTACATCGATGTCGTATCCCTACTTTTCAGACCCTTCACACTTGTTCACTTTGGTCTAAAAGTATGTTCAATTTGCTGATTATGAAAATTATGCTACTTGGTTATTTTTTAAATTTTTATGAAGGTACTTTTTTCATTTAAAAATAAAATATCGATAACGTAAAAACATCTACAAGTATAAACATCGATGTTACAAAAACATCGACTCTAATATATCGATGTTAAAAACATCAACATCGATGTCGCATCCCTAGTATTAACCCTTCTTGGGTTGTCTCGTGTAGGTATCTCCGCAAATCAGTGTATCCCCAGATAAGACCCTCGTCAACCACAGTAACAGTAACGTTAAAAACATCAACATCGATGTCGCATCCCTAGTATTAACCCTTCTTGGGTTGTCTCGTGTAGGTATCTCCGCAAATCAGTGTATCCCCAGATAAGACCCTCGTCAACCACAGTAACAGTAAACGGCCTAGAGCCATCCTTAATCATTTAATTTTGTTATTTAAAAAAATTTTTCCTCTTATGTAGTAATTTAATTTAATCTCACTTTAATTTTGTCATCTTTGCATCTGCTGTACAGCACTGATTGGGCTTGTCTATGACTCCGCCTTACTACCCATCCAGTCAACCTCATTGGCTTACCAATACCACATGACCCACCGTATATTATTTACGTCGAACTGAAAATCCGCTCAGCGATCAAATTTCAGAAGGAGATCGAAGGCCTGCGGCCTAAGTTCTCCGGGGCACCCGTTATTTTCTTCTCTAGGTATCTTAAACAATTTTTCAGTAAACTCGCCATTAATTTATACGCTAATCTTGAAATCATAGATAATCCCGCAATTCAGTGTATCCTCAGATACGACTTTCGCCAACCAAAGTACAGCAAGAGGCAAAGGGCCATTCTATATAAATAATTGTTTTTTATTTAAATTTTCAACTTTCTTTTTATTTTTATCTTCTCTCGCTTTAATGCCCGGTGCACGCATTCGGTTTTTCAACGTGTGGCGCCACTGCGGCACCGAAGCCCTACTATGAACACATAACCGTGAAATGGCGCACGAACTCATTTAACGCCATTTGCGAAGAATATTCTATCGGAGAAAACGTGTTTATTTCGCTTACTTGGTGTAAAAAAAGTATATTTTGAAACAAAATAGACGTTAATGGATACAACCATTTATTAATTATTATTTATATTCGATTTGTTTATGAAAACAAGGTTCTTTAGAACGGAAACTCATGTGCGGCGACCGTGCGGAACTGCGTTACAAATTGCACGCAAGTTGGACGTACGTTGGAGGCATGTGTGCAGTGCTCCATTGCATCTTATGTATCTCAGACCGCACTTGCGTCGCGGCAGCGACGCCGCACGTTGAAAAACCGGATGTGTGCACCGGGCCTAATACAGTCATCTTTGCATCTGCTGAAAAGCACTAAATGGACTCACTCTTGACTCGCCCTACTGCATCCTCATTGGACCATCACTTCTACACTTGCCACCATATATATAAATATGTGAACTAATTTTTTTGCTCAGTTAACATACAATTTCAGAAAGATATAGAAGGCCTTCGGCCTAGGCTCTCCGGCACACCCGTTATTCTCTTTCTAGGTATCTCGTCATTAGCAAAACTGACATCTTAATATCTCGTCATTATAAAAATCTGACCTGCTCTCAACCTTGTCATCATCAAAACACAGCAATATGTTCATTATTCGGAATTCAATCGGCATTCTTGATGACGAGATATCTCGCCATTAGTAAAATTGATTTGATCTAGATGGACGAAGCATCTCGTCGAAACCACTTGGAGGGTACTAAAAAGAAGTTTTAAATGGAATAGGGGGAAAAACAGTGTTAAAAACAAGAAATAACAGCAATGAGGAACTTGCACCAATGAGTAAAATGCTCATTTCTGTGTTTTATTAATAGATTTTAAGTCAAAATGTTCAGAAACGACAATTAAAATCCATAAAATGGACTTAATTAAAATTTCAAGTTTTAAACTACCGAGAAGTACGGCAAAAGCACATGACCTCAAAACGCTACGTGACGTCATTGTACACCCCGCATCGACCTTAAAATGAAATTTTCATTTAAGGTCATTCTTTCATTTTAAGGTCGATGGCACCACGATGTAATGTTTACGTTTGTCTAGCGCGTTGAAATTTCCTATTGCTTGCTCTTTTGATTTTTAAACGATCAATTTAAACTTTTTTTCTTGCTATTTCAACGTTGCTATAAAAGTAAACAAACCGTCATAGTGCGTAGTGACGTCACAAGAAGCAGCGTAGGAAAACTAGCGTTTTTAAAATGAAGTAAATAGTGCGAACTTAAAATTTTTTATTTTACCTTTTCGGGCTATAAAAATGAAAAAGAAAGATACTTTCCTTCATATTTTTCCATTTTCTATGTTATAAAAATATGAACAAAAAACGTGCAATTTTGATACATACTTTCCCGTGAACAACGGCTAACGCACGACGCGTTTCTTATAGACAAAACGATTCAAGCAATACAACATTTGGATTGATGACTTATCTGAAAACTTTGGGCAATTTAGGAGTCCTGGAAATCCGGCAAAATACGTGGGCATTTTCAGCCGGAACTTGATGGTAGTTTTGCAATACTTCTTTTCGACGAAACAACAATCGTTATTTAACAACGATATTCATTATCTATTAAAAAGTAGAAAGATGAAAGGAAGTATGACAAAAAATGAGATTGTCAACAACCACACCTTTTATTCATTCGGCATAACTGCATATAAAAACTGAAAAATTATTTTTTTTTCGTGAGTTTTATCCATAAATTTAAGAAATAAACGTACATATGTTTACAATACGCATTTCTTTATAATTATAGTTGATGATTTGCAGTATTCAACATCTGTATTGCTTCAGCTTTTGAAAGGCGCTGAACCCCGCATTACTTCTTACAAATAGCTTAGTCTTGTATACCGGATCCTATTATTTTTACAAAAAATAGCACTGGTGTTCATGTGATTTATAATAATACCTGTTCTTTTTTGTATGAAAATAGAATTGGGGTATCCACAAAGGATATTAAGTATGAGTTAGAATCTTATATAAGACTGAAAATGGGTTCAAATAACAATTAGAAACGGATGCTATTTTCCTCATTGAGAGTTGAACGACCTGTTTAGCCAACCCAGTACAAACACTTGTTAGTTGGTTATAATATAAAATGAAATAATGCATTTTATTTTTACATATTCGAATAACTGATTCTAAATATTTCAACGAAATGACAAAAAATAATTTTAGAAAGCGATTTGACATTATATAGCGTAATAAGATTCTGGTTTTTAAAACAAAATAAAATTTAGAATTTCACAGTGGCGTAGCGTTAAAAACAAACCCAGAAAACCTGCATTTCCTTTAAAAAAGAATAAAATTAATTTAGACTGAATCTTTAGACCTGAAGCAAAATCAACATTTTTAACGTGTGGAGAGTACGAATTGAAATTCGTTGTTCTTGTCAGAAGCAGACGATTCGCGTGTACATTCACGTCCTTGATTTTCACCTCAAGAAGCTAACCTGGGAATGCAGACGCCCGATCATTTCAGCTATTCGTGGCTTCTTACTGTGATTGGCTAATGGCGTTAATCATGCTCAATTGGTACCTTCAGCACAGACAATAGCTTCCTCATGCGTCCGATCTATGTTACCATCCAGTCGAGATAGTATACACAGTTCGACCTTGTACATGGCAAAACATTCTCTCTCATTTTCCAGCCTCTGTAAAAAGCGTCCACCTTGTCATCTGACTGTGCTTTTAAAATTACGAGTTGTCCTAGGACTTTTCCCCAGATTGATCCCGGATAGTCGCCAACAGCCCATTGCTTTGCTCCAGTGATGAAATCTCAAGCAACTAACGATTTAGTAAAAAGTTGCCTTTGACAACGTTTGAACCATCTATACTTAGTTACCAACATTGGTATCAATGGCGCCTTTTGAGCCCTTCTAACATATAGATAAAACTGATTTGTATTGTATCTTTGCGATAAAGAAAAACTTTTACGTTGGTCACCAGTAGAGTGCCTGAATTGGGAAGAGTGGCGACAATTCAGAGGAAAACTCGACTGCGCAAGCGCAAAGACTCAATCGGGTTGCCAGGGAAAGAAAATTGTTCGTAAGATTTCGCCCTGCTTGGCATCTTTATCACCCCTTAGGCATCCTTTACGTTTATTTTATCGGTACCTTTTGTAATTGGTATTGCAAGGTTGATACAGAATTTTGAAATCAAGCAGGGCTGTTTGACATTTTTAAGGAGTCCAAAGAGGTTTAATAACATTTTCAAGTGTACGAAATGAAAAAGTTTATATCACTTTTTGATAATTTAAGAACTTAACAGTAACTGTGTGTTTCACACATTAATAATTTAAAGTTGTGTTTATTCAAACCCAAATTACATATTTTTAAGGTGTGCAGTCTGCAGGAATTTCTGTATTCAATGAGTTTGAATGATGCTTTTCAAGTTTTAATTGCAATCTTGCGACAGAATGTTCGAAAGTGAAAAGTTGAAACAAAGATTAAGTTTTTAAGGAGTAAAATGTAAAAATAAGAAGTTTTAAAAGTATTTAAAAATTAAAATCAATTTAAGAAGTTTGACGGAATGATGTTATCACATGGAGCTCTTTTTATTTCCTTTAAGCTGCTTCTAATAAATACTTTTAGAAACTCAACACTCCCTTTTTTGCCTAGTAAACATAGCAATTTAAAATACTTAAATTTGTTTTAAACCGAGGAGGAAAAACTATTAATTTTTGAAAGGAAGATCTTAAGAAAAATATTTGGACCTACTCAAGAGAACAACGTGAGAAGGGTCCTTTACAACCACGAAATATACAAAAAATATGATAAATTCGGCGGGACCAACATAGTGAGAACAATTAAAGCGTCACGCATCAGATGGCTGGGCCATCTCTTTAGAAATCCCAATGCTGACCCTACTAAAAAAGTGACTTTTTCCAAAATTGAAGGGACAAGAAGAAAGGGACGACCACCTACTACCTTTCAAAGTATTTTTTTAAAGAAATGCATTTCTTATAAATCATAGGCCAACTATTCGTTTGAATTCTTCGGCGTGGAAAGTTACCTAGATTTTTTAATTTTTTAAAGTTGTTTAAATTCAACAGTATCCCTATCTAGTAATGCATTTGAATGTGATTTGCACTGATGCATTTATTTAATTTTGGAGGAAATTCTTTTGTAATACAACACAAATTGAACTTTTTTATTTCTATTATTTTTTTCTTAGTCAAAAGCAAAATGTTAATTCAGACTGCATTAGATTAAAAAATGTGCAGATTATAAGCAAATAACAATCTAAGCCAGAAAAATTAGATTGCAAAAGATATATATTGTATATCCAGAATAACATTTTAAAATGTTTCCTTCATTCCCCAAACTATGATGCGTTACCGACTAAAGTAAACATTGGCGATTAATATACAACGCCAAATGTAATTACACAGCCGTTACTCGCACTCTATTTACAAGTTCCAAAATCTTGCATTTTGCAATAGTATGAAATAAAAAGAAAGATAAAATCAAGGTTTCAAAGTGATACATTCCTTTAATTGTCTAAATCCTGCTGTTTTCAAAGCACTTCTCTCGACTCACGTGTTACGCCTATGGGAACTTTTTACCAAACGCCCGAGGCGGTAAAATCTAGGTTTCCACCAATCAGATTTTGTCACTCAATTGACGCCACTCTCCCCATTCAGGCACTCTAGTCACCAGCTATGTACAATATTTGCTTTTTGTTTCGTTTTCGATTCAATCTCAGCATCCCCAGAAATGTTATCCTAGGTTACTGGAACTCTAGGTAACAAATTGGACAATCGAAGATAAAGAAAGATCATGGCGGATACATATAGCATCTCAAACCTCCAAGTGGACTTTAAGGACGAGATATCTCGTCTATAAAAATCGGACAAATTCTGCTAAAGACTTACATATCTCGTCATCAAGATGCTGTCTGTCTTTTTATGGTGACATGATCACGATCGTGTCAGTTCTTTTCCAATGACGAGACATCTCGTTCATTTAGTCAGTCGTGCTAATGAGAAGATACCAGATCGAGACAATCAGCAGGAGGATGAAGCACCAAACATTGAATAATGAAGAGAGTATTGAGGAGAATGAGGAGAATATTGAATATCACCTAAGCATCTTGCATAAAAAAAAATTGTCATGGACGATACCAAACGAGTTCTCGAAGAAATAATCACTGGTGCGTTGCATTATGCAAGCAACTACAATCCTGTTCTTTTTGTGAATACTCTTCAACTACAAAATGAGATTGAGTAATCATGCTTCAGTCAATCCCAATTAAAAGCACATTGAATGCAACAAAACGCCACAAAAACACAAAACAGAAGCCTTTGTCCCCAAATGGCGGAACAGAAATGTTAGAGCAGAATCGCAGACGCAATAAGCATTCCTTTTATGGGCTTGGTCGTTGTGGTACTGCGGCTCATTTGTCCCGTTTCTGTTGAAACAAGCATTGTTCTTTGTTTCTCTTAGCTGAAAATGATCACCGACTACAAGATCATCTCCAATTTGCATCTTCCGCGCATGAGCGCCCATCTCTGTCCCCCGGTATGTGTTCATGTTTTCTATGGAAAGCACTCCCGAAGTGTGTCAGTGTTCACGGCTGGTCTCAGAATAGTGCCGAACGAAGCGTTTTGAATTAGGAACTTCAGATTTGAAAGTCATTATGGTTATTAGAGGTTTAAATGGAGCAGGTAGAAAATGGGAGGGGGATTGAACGGTATTGATGGTCGAACGGCAGCCAAAGGTAAAAATTTTATCAGGACCGTTTTCATTGAAAAGTTTTGAATTATTTCATAGTATCAGTTATACGAAACCCATTAAATTAAATTTTAATTTTGTTAAATTTTAACCCAGTTCTAGTGGGGAGCTTGTCTGTTTGTATTTCCACATCTGTGTCCGTCAATTATTCTATACGTTTAAGATTTGATTCTAACAAGTGCGTTGCAAGTATCATATATAGACACGAAACCCAACTCATCACATCCCTAAGATTGGATTCTAAGACGATTGAGGTGATTTCATAATTCTGTTGCGAGTTGGAGGCGGCGTAAGTTCGATTCCACCGATGTATTTCTCTTTTTTGGGTCGCAAACATTTTCTTTGTGTGCCCATTTACTTGATGTTGCCTACTTTGTGTTTGGCGCAGCTTCGCCAAATATGGCTCTTGTGCCACAAAACCCCATCCAACCGCAATTTTGTACCGTAATAGAAAAAATACCAATGACCAAATTCGCGTGCTGATTTTGTGTTGTATCACTCAAATCACATTTCAAGGAATAAAAGCAATCTCTCTTTTTTAGAAAAACGTTTCCGCAGACGCAGGATTGAAAACTCGCTTTTTTCGCTCGATTCTTAGACGTTTCCCGAGAAAGTACGCATCAGAAAATTACGAAACTAACATGGATAGTTCAAAATTGTACAGGGAACAAGATGGAGAAGATTTTTTTTTCCAACGCGGCTATTAGTTTAGTGTGCATTAAGTGTCAAAGTCGATATCAATTGCGACAGGAGTGTTGGTTTGCGAAGCAATCACAGGAGGTTGGCGAGCGTTAGCGAGAAGGTGGTGGAGCCCTAGCCGTGACGTGATGGTCCGGAAAGTCCAATTAGGAATATAAGAATTAATATAGTTTCGACGTTGTAGGAGATTGAAAACTCTGCGAAAGGAGATGTTGGGTATGCGAAGCAAACCAAATGGGATTGCTAAGCCAATCACCGGGGATTGGCGAGCAGGTGGTAGGAGCCCACTCGTAATAGAAAAAAGCGCCAATTTTATTTATTATCTTGTGTGTAAAAAACATTTTGAAGGAATCAAAACACTGGAAATTATTTTTGTATGCTGAATTAAAAATTAATACATAAATAAATAAATATTACAAAATCAGCTGTCATCAAAACTTTCAAAATAGACATGTTCTTTTTTTCACCAAGATACAGAATTATGTATAAAATCGGAATTACTTTTGGGATTTGATTTAGGTAGTCAAAGTTATATTGCTGCAACGTTGTTGTGTCTAAATCTTCATCAAGGCTAGTTTTAATTCTTCATCATCCTAGACTAAGTCGAAAGTATGCTACTCAAGTCGTTCAGCGATCAACTCCTGATTATCTAGATCCAACAGAACTGTAACGGTATCGCCTACAATGACCATACAATTCCAACCAGGCATCACATGAGAGTCGCAACCTAGTTGCATACTTGTCAACGTTACAACATCCAGATAAAACCAGAGACCATCATTTAACTTTCTACAAAAAAAATATCGCTGTGTTGTGCAACATCGTAGTGATATTTTTACTGGTTAGTTCTAGGATAAACACACAATTATCCTAGAACCAATTTATGATTGAAAAGGTAAATCAATCGAATAAAATTTACATTATACTTGACAAATAATTGCTTATACAAAAAAAAAAATACCTTTGAGGTAGATTTATATCCCAATATTGACTAACAATTTTTAGATTATTCACGATTGTAGTTTTTTTACACAGTGCAATAGTGATAACGAGATAATTTACTAACTATAGAATAAAAAGATAAAAACTAAAAGTCAAACTTTGCTGAAAAAAGCAATTTGTTTCGTTACCTTTAAATATAAAATGCTGTAATATACTTTTTTCAATGTTTGTCTTATTTCAGAAGTGTTTTTTTTTTTTTGAAGCAATAGAAGGTACAGACATTTTGTAGCATTTTACAGGATACAATCGTAACATGTATACAAAAATGTGTGTGTGTGACTTGGGGAACCGACCAGATTTAACATGAACTCACGTATTGCAGAAGACAATCAGTACTTTCACACGTATAATAGAGATGAATTGTGATACAAAAGGAACAGAAGACTGCAAGATGTATTGAAAGATTTCATTTTTATTTGTTCAGCCCCTCTGATCCATGAATGAATCTTTCAATGAGAGTTCGATTTCTACGAAAAAATAATTATTCATCGCTAATTCAAATACTAATTAAATATTAGTTTCTTTTTATCCATTAGACAATGTAAAAAAGTCATGAATTTAAAAAGAACTAGTCGAAACTATCTGAAACTTGATTTTTACAATTAGTTAGTAGGATCTAAGATAGATGGCGACACCAAAATAAGTTTCTAAAATCTCAAATCTTAATGCTTCATGCATCAGTGATTCCGAAAAAGAAAGTAATGAAATATACTTGTCTTAATTTTATTTTTGTCAAAAAATAAATATTTTATTTGAAAAGATCGGCTATTGATTCGCAGTAAAGTAGAACTGCGTAGTGTTCTTTTTTCTGCGATATTTGCACAAACTTACAAACACGTAAGACGAAAACAGAGTGATGACGAGTGTTGTAAGTAAACACAATTTAATTAAACTATTCAACTATTTGGACGAAGGACTGGCGTACACATACAGACTGACTCGAAATGCAGAAACCATTGATTGTGCTTTAAATAAATGCAAAACGGATAAATAAGTTGATCTGAGTACGAGAATATTCAATCTACAAACGCTATTATTAAATTCATTCTGTAATAGGAAATCATTTCCCAATTGTTTATCAGCAGTTAAGAAGCGTAAAATAAGGTATATTATGTTTACTAAATGAAAAAAAAAAAAAAAGAACTGCAGTAGGAACAATGGAAACACCTAATCACAACGATAGAGTGAATTTCAATTCATGTTGAATGTTAACGTTCTTTTTACGTATACATTTTTTTTATAATAATAATTTCGTTTAATTGTATTTTAGAGAAAAGAAGACGTAGATCTTGTCTTTTTTACATTGGGATGATGATGATTTAAATGTATAGATTTTTTGCGTTGGATTGAGTCTATTCGCAGAATTTTATGGATTCAGTCTAGAATTCGTAGGTAGGAAGTCGAATTAATGTCGTAATGGAGAAACACATCAGGTTTCCTCAATGTTTTTCAGAATCTTTCACAGGTTACTTATGAAATTTTTACAGATAAGAGATATTGATGATAAAATATTTTGGCGATAATAACTTGGAAACAATTACAAAACACTGAACATTGTGAAACTCCGATTTCTATGGGGCAAAGAAGCCAAAGCAACACATATCACGCAGCCTTTTGGCCAGCAAAATAACTTCAACTCTCAAGGTCAAAAACATAAAAATATTACTTTTGGATTTACTTCAATATGCTACGCTTTCTTAGAATTAAAAAAAATATTTAAATTCTTGCATTAAATTAATTTTATAATTTCCTTATTCTTAAATTTTCGAATTTTCAGTGAGGTTTGACTTTGGCTTGTTGCTCTGCTGTCAATTTTTTTCCCTCTAGTTTGTAATGTCAAATATCTCCTACACTGTTGTAAATATTTTTAAATCCATAAATTGGAAGCCCTTGCCTCTCAGCGAACCAGAACACTGTAATCCCTTCGGGATTAATTTGATCAAATAAAATTTATTTTTGACGTGAAAGAAACATTTATTCGCGTGTATTTTATTTTTCAACCAAACATATTTTAACAATAAATAGGTGAAGCAAACATATTTTGTGAACAGTGGTATCAAGATATGGATGTAAAACATCTTCCCTGGTCTGCTCAGAGTCCCGACCTCAACCCCATAGAACATTTGTGGGACGAGTTAGAGCGACGCTTACGGACTATTGAACCATGTCCGAAATCTACAGCTGAGATGGCGACATTCTTGCAGCAGGAATGGACACAAATACCCATAGCTGTGTATCAAAACCTTGTTGAAAGTATGGCCATAGAAGGGTTGCTAGTGTAATTGTAGCACGTTGGGGATTATCCCCCTATTAAAGCATGTATTCGTTCCCTTATACTATCACATCTTGCTGTCCGGTCCATTATAGTAGGGTTGTGTACTTTGTGGCACCTCGCATATGACTGGGGAGCATCTCTTTAGTTGCCCCTCTCTTTCACTAGCGCGTCTTTCTAGTAATGGCTCTTCGTTACGTGGACGATTCTATTTAGGACCGTGGGGAGGACAGGCGCCTCAATCCCATGTTAGTACTTTACGCAAGTCCAACTTGATCGGCTAATCGGATCACATGACCTAGATACGTATGTCATCAAGGTTTATAGTTGTTGGCGATTTATCTCTTCCTTTCTGCTTTCTTCTTTTCTTTTCAGATCCATGGCTATGGGTGGGTAGAGGTGGGAGCCGAAAATTGTATCCTTTTATTATATAAGTTAATAATTATATAAGTTAGTGTTTTATGTATGCTTTTTGTTACATCAGAATGGTCCTAAGCCAGCGGTGGATACGACACCATCATCCTAAAGCAAAGGGGACGGCAGAGGGGCGGAAAAATATCAGCTGGTAGTGAGTTCAGGAGTGGTTCTTAGATTATTTATGTAAAATCAACGGAAGCTTGGAAAAATATGAAAAGGGTATTAAAAATTAGGAAAAGTAAATTTGAATGAAAAGGAATTAAATTGGAATTTTTTTTAAATAATTTGGAGGATCTAAAAATTTTTCCGCCAGCTGGGTTCGAACTCGGGAAGTCATCCTCCGCTGCCGACGCTAATCTGAAGGTGGGTGACTTTAGCCATTAGGCCAACGTTGCTTCACGAAAAGAAGCTCTTTAAAGTATAAGTACCCTTCCATCAATCATACATTCCATCAATCTGCTTTAAAAAATCATAGAAGACACACAAAAAAAGACTACCAGACAAGTAAATAATCATAGCTCACTGTAGATCAAATGATCAAAACAAGTTACGAAAGAATCAAACTGAAGAATCGATTCACTTATCACGAGTTTAATATCTACCGACCTCCCTACGGTCCTAAATAGAATCGTCCACGTAACGAAGAGCCATTACTAAAAAGACGCGCTAGTCCTCTCTTTCTACCGTCCGCTCCATTGATGACTTTCGGGCCCTCGCAACTTCTGGAGCCACTTCGATTTTATACTGGACTGCAAGACGCCTCATGTCCGAAATGACGATGGCGGGCGTAATTTAAAAACAAAAACAAAAATCATAGTAGGGTAGTGTATATATGCAGCTTTCTACACAACTAGAAATTATTTTATTTTTTAATTTGTGGCGGTATTGCAGCCGGGATATACAAATACTTATTCAACTAAACACAATGACATTTGTTTGATGCCAGTCACGTTTCCGCTCGTCTCTGAGTTGGGTAATACTACTTCCATCGTATATGTTTCAACAGAGGACTAAAACGAAGTATGAATCGGTGTACTAAAATAGTATTACATTGTATTAAATATGTAGTTTTGAATATGAACAGATTGGTTTCAACTGATAAACATATTATTTTAAAATTATGATAAGTATATATTTAAAGTTATAGTGTATGTATGTAAAAAAAATTTGTCAATAGAAAATATTTTTCATTTACTATTGTAATCTAAAAAGCTTTTATTATTAAGTTGATTGTTACGATTAATTGGGAGAGAGTGCGGTAAATGTTTATGTAAAAAAAGGGGGGGGGGGCAATGATACATCAAGTTTGAAAATCACTGATTTGGAAGTCTTCGCCATGATGAGTTTTCTATGTGAATAACACATCCGAATAATATCACATCTAAAATGGTTGCAATGGAATAGAAGTATTCAGTTAGTCGTATTTTGAAGTTTTTAAAATTTCGGCTTCCAGTTTGACTGCGGTTTTATCTATGTATCTAAGCTAAATAATATGACCATAGTTAGCATATACCTCTTTGACCCCATTGAATATACAAGATTAGTTCTGGAGTCACACATTGTTATAAACATCGGTCCTAATGTATAAGTGGTTGTTTACAACCAATGGTAAATAATAAGTGATAATCATGTACTTATATACTTAAATACAACCTATGGTAAATACAGCTTTGGGAAAGTTATGAAAAAGGTGAAATGTTTCCGTTTCCAAATATATTTGAAAACGACAGCGTGTGTTGTATGATTGATTACTTCTGAGGAGTGACTTTCATAGCAGTAGATCCTTCATATATGTACCAGGATGCTATTTGGGACAATGTGGAGGAATTGCGCCTTAAAACCAATATTTATACACACAAAATTTATCTCATCTCAATAAATAAATAATCTTTTTTCCAAAAGACCATCGCCTTACCTGCAAAGCCAGAATCCTGGATTTGGGATAGGTGCTCATGAAACAAGAACAGATGCTCGACAAGCCGTGAGCGTCGTCTGTCACACGAATCACTGATTTCTACAAAGAAAAAGAAACATTTTGTTTTTGTCAAATGCATCGATAATGGTTCCTTTCGTGACCAATTTCTCAAGGAGGCAAATTACATCCAGCACCATTTTCAACTGTCAACTGGCAGTAAATTTTATTAAATCCGAACACATCGCACTCCCGCTGCAAAAGTGTCACAGCTCAAAAAAGGCATTTTTACTAAAGTTGTATTTGAAAACCTTTGAAGACTGAAAACACAGAGAATGCTAGACGATTAATCGCCAAAGATTTGACCCCTTCGCGATTTGTGTTACGCAAATCGAACAGGAGACTGACTTATATAAGTGTGGCATTCGCAATCATTAAAAAACTCTAAATCGACTTATTTTTAGTTATGACACTCTCACAGAAGGGGTGCGATATGATGGACATCACAATTTGGCACCATAAGTCAAGAGGACCTCCAGACACTAGAATGAATAGATGTGAAATATAAGTAGATTAAGCTATTGAGAAGAATGTAAGAAAAAGCAAACAACGTGTCGACTAGTGTTTACGTGACTGATCTGTGAAAATATATGTATAGATGTAAAAATATATGTATGATATATATAGAAAATATATATGAATAGATGTGAAATATAAGTAGATTAGCTATTGAGAAGAATGTAAGAAAAAGCAAACAACATGTCGACTAGTGTTTACGTGACTGATCTGTGAAAAATTTACATGCTTCGTCGATGTGGCATCTTATCGCCTCGATCGGCCATAAAACATCTTATGACGAAGTAGATGCATGAATGCTCATTTCTATAGAAAGGCGAAAAAAATGGTGAAATCGTCAAGATTTAGTATTATCTCTCGCGGACCAATCAGATGATGAATGCTCGTTTTCACCTGGCAGACGAAAGTAATCTAAGAGTCACGTTACTGCTAGTTTTGATCACGTGGTCCTGGACACATAAAAAGTTACCATTCTCACTCTGTTTTACATCTACTCTATGGTCTATGCCAGAATGGGATTCCTTGGTACATGCAGTCCAGGAGACAGGAGATGGCGCTGGTGATTTAAGATGTGCTTTGAAATAGAAAGGTATTTTGTGTTCCTAGATTTGCACCAGGTGGTGAAGGGTGTGCTTCTGTAGCGCTGGGAGCACAGTATTCCACAGATCATGGGTTAGAAATAAGCCATTGATATTGGTAATAATAGTCGCAATATTGGTAGAAATGTCTTAGAAATAAGCCATTTCTACCAATATTGCGTCCCTCTCCGTGTAACTTCATTTCTATCCATCAGAAATATATACCACTCAACCCTAAGCTCCGACATCCACAAATATTCCAGTCAAATGTACTTTTCCGAGGTTTCATTTTTCGTGCAAAGGTGACTGTGAAACAATTTATTTTAGACTTCCAGACAGAATATTTAAATTGCCTTTAATAAAAACCAAGTACCATATTTTAGGATACCACAGTAAGTGTGTCCTATTTGCAGCAAAGATACAATTTTACTAATTTTTACGCAACAAATTATTTTTCTCTCTTCGTTTATTTGTGGATATGGAACTAAAAGTTTAAAATAATTTAATTTTTCTCTTATATACGCTCCTTGTATTTGGAATCGTTATGACAAGTTTAAGATTCTATTTCTCTTTTCATTCTTCTATTTTCATAGCTCTTTGCTCAAGGATTCCTCTGAGGTTGGACGAGACAAGTGGTTACAAGTCACGAAAAAAATGCTCTTACGAAACTGAAGTAATAACGAGGTGTAGGTCAGTTCATGTTTTGAAATCTGTGTTTATGAGTCCAATCAACTTGGAGATAAAAAAAAATATGTCCGTGTTCTCTCTAAAACGAAAAAATACTCTCGACAAATTCCCTATTCGAAAAAGTCATTGCAGACAACAATATTCTGAGGTCTTTGAGATTTGGTTTTATTTTTTCCAAAATATATGATCTTTCCATTTTAAAATAACATCACTTAAAATTTTTAACTAAGCTTGTTGGTTTTACACTGTTTATGATAATAGCATCTGTAAGTACAGAAAAGCATATTATGAATGTGCTATTTGTCACTAACGAAAAAAGTTTATTTTTCTTCCGAATTTCTCAGGTTCATTTTTTTACCTATATACCATTGTGTTAAGATCTGATCACAATGGTATCTCTCTATATTAAAAAAAAGTTACCGCCGACGCCGCAGGATTGAAAACTGTGTTGTTTAGCTCGATTCTTAAACGATTTCCGGAGAAAGTACTGATCGGAAAAAAACGAAATTAACATGATTTGTTCTTCATCGTATTCCCTGGACAATTACTAAGATTTTTTTCCGATGCGGCTATTAGTTTAGGGTTTATTAAATGTCAAAATTGAAGAAGCGAAATTTCTTCCGCGAGTGAGCAAAACACATACAAATTTTCAGTCTTCAGCCGTGAGTTTTTTTAAAGATTACCTCTCAACGTAAATTTTTGCAGCTCGTCGAGTTTTTTTTGAAATTTCAATTTGGTTCTTGATAATATTTTTTTGAAATTCGGGAAAAATCAGGAAATTTTTGTTACTTTTTTTTTAAACTGCCGTATCTATATTTTATTACTATTAGTTTTTAATTTTTAAAATATCGCAGTATACCTCAGAATGTACTCTTTCTTACGGTACTATTATTTTTGAAATCGCTTAATAATTAAATTGGATGCGATCAAAAGTTGGTCATACAAAATTCGGAATCTTTGGATATTTTCGCTACTTTTTGTTACAACCGTTAACTAAAACTGTCGTATCTATATCATATTACTATTAGTTTTTTATTTTGAAAATAGCTCAGTATACCTCAGATTGTACTCTTTCATACGGTTCCATTATTTTTAAAATTGGTTCATAAATAAGTTCGATGCAATCAAAAGTTGGTGACACAAATTTCATATTTTTTATTTCGCGGAGCATTGTATTCGCGGAGGGTTGTATTTTTGACTTTCGGGTTTGCCAGATTTCAAATATATCGTAGCAACAATTGCCATAAAAACGATTTCTTTTTATTTGGCGAGGAAAAAGGCTCGCTTTTTTCCCTCTGTTCTCAGACGGTTTACCGAGAAAGTACAAAGTACACATCGTAAAATTTGGAGATTAACAGGGTTTACTTAAAATTGTACTAGTGTTCTACAAAACTTTTTTAGTCGAAGTTGCTGTTTTTTTGTGATTATTCAACAAATTTGCATGCGAGTCAACGGTCAGAAATTTTTGTTTTTCTAGAGCATACCCTGGTACCGTCCACCATACATCTCAAGATATGCACTACAATAATTTTAAAAGATATTTTAAATGAAATTTAGTTGTAATGCCTCATCATTTATGTGCAGCGAGAATTTGTCTGTATGCCAAATAAAACACACATCACTCTATGATAATATAAATAGCAATATGCATTGTAAATAGCATAAAAACAAAAAGCAAGGTCAGCTCTCTACTATGAATAATCTTGACATCATTGGGATGTACTTTTTTTTTACCGAAAGTGAGATTTAACAATTAGGCGATAACCTTGAAGCACAATTTTTTTTAGCTTTGAGAATTGGCAGAACAGTATTACATCCCATCGTACCTTAAGCAAAAATACTTTTGTATATAATTCTTGTTTTTATTGAAAAAACTGTCTCGTTCAAGACCACATAGAAAAACTTCCAGTGTACATAGTACATAGTGTGTAATCCAGTAGAAAAAACACTAAAAGTGAAAGTTAGACTATTCGTGTTCATCAAAACGTTCTACCGTCATTTCTTGCTGCGCGAGATAATTTCACAGATTCTGTGGAAAGTTAACGATGAACCTACCTATTTTTCCGTCACAAATAAATATCCTGGTACCTGATCCCTAGTGGTCAGAATGCGTCTAATATAACTCTCTATCCCAAATAAGTACCACACTTGACATCCAGCAAGTATGATTAGTGTCCCTGGGCTTCCGTGACTCAGTGGGTTTACTCACTGCTCAAACATGTGCATAGTACGCGATACAGATTGGTGACAGTTCGAGATCAAACCCGAAGGGAAGGCTTCGCGAATAACACCAAGTAATTTTTAACCAGGATCAGAAGAGGCAACACTTGAGCATGCACCCAGCTCTCCGAAGTTCCACAACATGCCAGCGTCAGGACATTTGAGTCCCCAATAGATTTAACGCGCCCCAGCCTTCTTTGTTTTCGATAGTATTTGGTTGGATTCGAACTCGCAACCTTCCGGTTACTAGTCCGTTACTCTCCCAAATCGGTCACCACAGCCCTAAAACATGAACGATGAACTACAAAAAGTCATACGCGGAGCACTTATCATTCGAACTATAAGAACTTGGCGAAAAAGTATACTTTCCTTTCGTTTTGGTATTTTCTTGACGTGAAACAGGTAATATGGGATGAACAATGACACCCAAAATGTTTCCAATGTCCTAATAGATCCATTAAAAACTATTTGATTGTACTGAGCCTTTGCACATACTAGAATTAGAACTTGGGGAATAATTATAGAAAGTCATAGGGCGCCAATCATTCGGTCGCCAAGCAGAACGAGCATAAGAACAAACCTTTCAAAAGTGTCTACTCCGACTTGCATTTTCATATTTTCTTGATACCAAAAAGATGATGTGGAATTAACATTGTCACCCAAAATGTTTCCAATGTCTTAATAAATCTTTTAATATTGTTTGATTTAACGAGATCCTTGTTAGTACTAGGATTAGAATATTGATTATGAATTATGGCCAATCCTTCGGTGCCCAGACAGGACCATTAGAAGTTAGTGAAATATCGGATACTTTAACTTACATTTTGCTATTTTATTAACATGGAGCAGATAACAGAGGATGAACACCGTCATCCGAAGTATTTCCAATGTCCTAATAAATTCATTGAACATTGTTTAATTGAACGGGGCTCTTGCTCATACTAGGATTAGAACGTGGGGAAGTACCACAGAAAGTCATAGAGCGCCAATCATTCGGCGTACAAACAGTACCATCAGAAGTTGGCGAAAGTGTATGCTTTAACTTGCTTTTCGGTATTTTCTTGATATGAAACACAGATGATAGGGGATCTGTCAGAGTGACCGAGCGACGTCCAATTTGATAGACGGTGTGTGTAGTGGCCAAGAACAGAAGAACATTGCACACCTAAATTGGACATTGACATTTATTTACAATACAGGGTGTTTCAGTGAACCGTTTCAGAACTTCTAAGAGGGGTGGGGTACATCCTGACGACCAAAATCGTATACCAATGGGCAGTCAGAAATGCTTTCCTGACGCGGTAGATGGCGTTGTGCGAAAATCCCGAGATTTCGTGTAGGGAATCTTCATTTCGCACAAGAACGCCAAGTTAGTTGGATGGATGATTACACGATCGCAGAGTTAGCCGATATGCATTTGGCGTACGGGGCTGCAAATTGTAGTGGGCCAGCCGCACAGCGTTTGTACGCGGAACGATATCCGACGAGGCGTATCCCCAGTCATAATTTCTTTGCAAGACTGCACCAGAGGTTAGCTGAGACAGGTTCATTAGAAAGAGCTGACAGGGACAGGGTAAGAACAGCACGGACTGCAGACGTCGAACAGAATGTGCTGCAGCATGTACAGGGGAATCCAAGAACGAGTACACGAAGTGTAGCAAACGCAGTCGGGGTTTCACATTGCAGCGTCTGGAGGATTCTCCGAGAAGAAGACATGCATGCGTTTCACGTGCAGCGTGTCCAGACACAGCAACCGGAGGATTATGCACCTCATTGCTTTCGCACAGTGGTACCTTGGAAAATGTGCTACAAATCCCCTTTTTCCTGCTGAAGTGTTGTTTTCCGATGAGGCATCCTTCACAAGGGAAGGAATTTTCAACACGCATAACGACCATATCTGGGCGGTCGAGAACCCGCATGCAATACGACGTCGTGCAGCACAGATTCGATTTTCGGTCAATGTATGGGCCGGTATTATGGGAGATCACCTCATCGGACCTTACCTGTTACCGTCTCGTCTAACCGGACCTAACTACTTGCTCTTTCTGCAGCGAATATTGCCACAACTTTTGAGATATGAACAGATTTCTGCATGGACGCAACAGACAATGTGGTTCCAACACGATGGAGCCCCTGCCCATTATAGCGGAGATGTTCGTAACTACCTGGATGTCACATTTGGTCAGCAGTGGATCGGACGTGGTGGTCCCGTGCGTTGGCCTGCTCGGTCACCCGACCTATCATGTCTTGATTTTTATTTCTGGGGTCATCTGAAATCGCTAGCTTATGACACCCCTGTTGACAATGTTGAGGAGCTGGTTGCAAGAATTGCAGTAGCTGCCGGAGAAATTCGAGATATGCCTGGAGTATTCCAGAATGTTCGGATGTCCATGCGTCGGAGAAATGAGGCGTGCATTGTAGCCCGTGGAAGAAACTTCGAACACTTACTTTAATCCATGTACCTTTTGCTTCTTTTCATGTATTATTAAAACGATTTCTCACTTACGGTCTCTTTTCTTTACGGTGCTTCTGTGTACAACACCGCTTCAGGAAAGCATTTCAGACCGCACATTGCTATATGATTTCGAGTTGTCAAGATGTACCCTACCCCTCTTAGAAGTTCTGAAACTGTTCACTGAAACACCCTGTATAGTATATAGTTTCAAAATAGACGCCGCACCGTCCGGTGAAAAAACACGTCTTGCACCTCTGAAACGTACAACAAATCCGTCCTTATTCGTGTTCTTTTTTAGAATAGCACCCAATATTTCATGTTTTTGATCGTGTCAGAACACAAGCACTGTCATCCGCTAGAAAAAGTAGCAACTAGAACACAAGAACAACTGTTCTTGTAACCTATCTGAGTTCGTAAACAACGTGGTAAAAGACAGGGAATCGCGACAGGATCAATAATGTCACCCAAAATGTTTGCAATGTCCCAATCAATCCACTTGCTATGAACTCAAAAGGTTAAAAAAACCGATTACTCCAGAAGTCGACCTTCCACTTTAAGAAGTGACGTGTGTTTCTCTAATTACGGTTTTTCCAACTGAGTGAACATTAAACATGCACTCCGTTCGAACATATTACCTCGTCGCACGCTACTCTACGTCCCTTCCGTCCTCTATAACTTGTGCCCCTTGCCAGCCTTGAGCAACAACCCGTGTGAAATAATAATAATATTAATATATAACGATGGAGAAAAAAAAATTCCCTCTCCACCAGAAGAGGCTAGTAATTTTATTGTTTCGCACCGAGGTTATCTTTCACCTTCCATTAGAGTTAATTAACTTTCGCTTCTGATTAATTGTCGACAAAAAACGTACGCGTAACTGCGGAAGCGAACCTCGGAATTCGAAGAACTTAACGTTTCGGGAACTGTTTTCTTATATTTTAATGCGAGGTCGAAGAATTGTGAAGCTCGAGTCGTTTGTACTGTAACAAACGAGTTAGTAAAAGTAAAGAGGTCTGAAACATCATTTCTGGTGTCCACATCGTCGGGACGTGGTTATTTTATTGTTGCCACCGTGTTGTGAGTAATTAAGGTGGTTCTGGGATTTTTTCTAATGGAAAGGTCGCTTTCGTCATTGGCGAAACGTCAATAATAAATAATGAACCTATGTCTTTTTTAAATGAGACTGTATTAATGGTAGCCTTAGAGATCGCCAACTTTTAAAATGTTGTATTTATTTTTCTCTCTATATTAAAAAAAAGTTACCGCCGCCACAGCAGGATGGAAAACTGTGTTTATTAGCTCGATTCTTAGACGGTTTCCCGAGAAAGTACGGATCAGAAAATTACGAAATTAACATGGTTTTTTTTTCATCGCGTTCCTTGGACAATTTTGAAGATTTTTTTTTTCTGATGAGGCTATTAGTTTAGGGTTTATTAAGTTGAAAAAAATTAATTGTTGACTAAATAAAATTGAAAAAGCGAAATTTCTAAGGCGAGTGAGCAAAAGATGTACAAATTTTCAGTCTTCAGTCGTGATTTGTTTTAGATTACCTCTAAACGTGAATTTTTGCAACTCGTGGAGTTTTTAGAAATTTCAATTTGGTTCCTGATAATATTTTTTTGAAATTCAGAAAAAAAGGGACATTTTCGTTATTTTTTTAAAAACTGTAGTATCTATATCTTATTACTATTAGTTTTTAAAATTGAAAACATCGCAGTATACCGAAGAATGTACTCTGTCTAACGGTACATTTATTTTTGAAGTTGGTTAATAAATAAATTTAATGCGATCAAAAGCTGATCATACAAATTTCGGAATATTGGGATATTTTCGCTACTTTTTGTTAAAACTATCATATCTATAGCTTAATACTATTATTTTTTTAATTTGACATCACTGGAAATCTTAGAATGTACTATTTCTTACGGTACAATTATTTTTGAAATTGGTTAATAAATAAAGTCAATTCAATTAAAAGTTGGTCAAACAATTTTCGGAACTTTTAGAGATTGGTCATACTTTGGCGAGCGTAAGCGAGAAGGGGGCGGAGCCCCCAAGTATTACATATTTTTGGTGTACTGTAGATCGAGAGAGAGGGGCCATTGATTTAATAAAAGAACAAAGACATACTTTTGAAGAAATGAGGGTGGTAGGTTTATAGTATAATTAATGTCGCAATGGAACAACAAACACAATGTGCTATTGGCGACGGTCCAGGGTCAATCCCAAAGGGAAAATCCTGTTTCGGTTATTTACCCTTATCCCGAATAAATGAGGATAAGCGAACATAAATTGTTTCAGTGTTCAGCAGTGATAGATTCTCTGACGGTAAATTGACCACACATTAGAATGTGCTTGGTATGAAAACTAAGATCTTTAAGCTTTCACTTTTTGAATGTTCTTTTTTTTTAAGTTTCAAAATTACATGATTGCATCTAGTAGATACTTGCTCGTAGATTCCACCATCTCAAATTGCATTATCAAAATCGCACACTAGAAGTAGTATTAAATAAAATACACTCACCGGATTTTGCATCGCAAACTTCAGACAAAGAAGGCAATCAAACTGGTTGCTCTGTAAAAA
The DNA here is from genome assembly GCA_947359465.1 of Metellina segmentata. Classification (NCBI taxonomy): domain Eukaryota; kingdom Metazoa; phylum Arthropoda; class Arachnida; order Araneae; family Tetragnathidae; genus Metellina; species Metellina segmentata. Next base: position 28,245,908 of record OX375881.1, on the reverse strand, counting down.
AAGATAGTTCAGCATAAAGAGGAATAATTTAAAGTATTAAAGAAATACACTATTTATATCTCCATAAATTTTAGAATTAAACTACAATGACATTAACAATAAATTTTTAGTACATAAAAATGACTTCATTGAAAATAACGATTGAGAAAATACACTAAATACCACATTCCCACATCTATTTAAAACCCAATCTTACCTAGAAAAACCCGCTTCCTTAGCATATCCTATAGAAGCAGCTCATATAAAGCTTTACAGACTTAATACACACAAAGTGTTTAAAACCACCCAGTACAGATTTTGAAGGGTGAAAAGGAATACACAATTAAACCTTATTAACATAGAATGGTGTATATACACAAGTACCAACTCTATTTGCTAGAGGATGTTGCAAGACAGCACGACAGCTAGCCAATTTGCACTGTTATTCATAAGTCGGTGTGTTATTATTGTTCGTGATTGCAACTTTGAGCAGCTATTAAGAAATTGCAAGTATACAAATTCCTGCATATTGTTAAAATAAGAGCCGATAAAAATGTTATTCACATACTAGCTGTCTTTTCTTCTGTTGATATTAAATAGATCTTACAGAATTTAAGCTGCATAACCATCAGCTGCAAACCGAGTAACAATTTCTGGTCTAAAGGTTGAATGAGAGCAAGAATTAACATAGACGTTGCCTTGTTTGATGTGATCATACAACTAGCAATTTGAACACGACAATACCATGCACATGACATCTTGACAGATAAGATCTGACCTATCTCCAAAAGCGAATGCTGGTGCAGCTTGTTTAGGTATGGCCCTTGTGCCATAAAACTGAACCACCAACAAGTAAACGCCTAGAACTTCAGTGAAACACGACGAAATAGCAATGAGTTGGTTCTATAGAATGTTCTTAAAAAGTAAGAAAACCGCCTTGAAAATGGCACTTTTAATTATTGTCGAATATCCGTAAGGATTAATTATCACTTGTCAATCGATGGGTTTTAACAAAAACATAAACCTTTTCTAGTAAAACCACCAAAAGCTTATTCTATATCATTAAGATTCACTGTATTTTATGACTTTCAAAGACCAGTCGTTCAGCTAGTATTTAGAAAAAGCTTTTCTTCCGATCATAATGCAATATTCATGAGTTGCCGGGTGTAACATAACATGATAATAAAGAAACAAAATGTGTATGAAGACGAGAGAAGGGAAGGGAATTTCGGAACTCCCGTGAACAAATTATAGGCATTTCGTATCAAGAGAAATACAAATTCGACCAGCGTGATGGAAATCAATACTTAATTAAAAGTTTTTCGCGATTTAAGATACACAAAAGATAACACTTCCTTGGAGACAGTGAAAAATAGTTTTTCATTTTAAATAGCGTATTGGTACACTGGTATTAAAAATGCAGATAGAAAGCCCATGGTCATAAAAATAACACTAATCGAACTCATAACAGTGTGTTTTACATAGGTGAAGTGCCACACCTCACCTTCAGATGATATAATCATTATGTGCTGAGGGTAACACTCGTATATGCGAGATAAAAGGGTTTTCCTTTCTCTGGAATTGGAGCATAAATTCGATTCATCATAGCAATACTGATATAGAACTTCTACGGAAAGGCTGAAATAGCTTCCCTGTCATTACCATTCACCTTCATGGAACCTGAAACTAGATCGTCTACGAATAAGACTAATGTTTGCGTCTTAAGGATTGTCGATTCTGAAGATTCGGATAGGTGGTATCTTTCGAAAACTTTTTCAGAAGCAAAATGTTTTATTTACAGAAGATTCAAAAAGCAACACAAAAGAATATGCAGTTGGGCAAAACGTCAATTGTTGCAAAATATCATTAACACCTAATCGACAGTACAACTCGACGTTCTTCCAACGTGTATTAACCTTAATTTTATTACCTTAGAAGTTCAACAAAAGAAATATGTGTCTTATACGAAAATGACAACTTCTATTTTCTTTCATTTATATTTGAAAAGGCTTAATGGTCTCCTTTTTTATTGTGTACCATTAGGTTGTATATTTTCATACGCGTTAGTGTGCTTAAATATATTCTTAAATGCTAGGAGCGGCAAAGATTTAAACAGACACTAGGAAGTAAAAATGAACAACTTTTATGAATTCCAGAGAAAATTCCATCTTCTCAGTCATTTTCCCTGTTAATGGATGTTTATTTTCATTTTCTAGAAATGCAGGAAGTGTCACGAGGAGAAAAAACTAAAAATCTTTTCAGTGGTTTGTAGCGTTCACACATATGGTATTGTAAGGATTCATTATAAAAACATCCAAGGAAAACGTAAAACTAAAACCTCCACGTTCCAAGTTTTTAGCTTCTAAAATAATAACATTGAAGTGCAGTGATGAGCTTAATCGACATAAATATTCAGTTTCGGTTTTTATAAAGTAATTTTGTTGATGCACAATATTATTTTAATGCTCTGTCAAGAAGATGCATACGAATAGATCTACTAGAATAAAATCTCGTGGGTTGATATGAGTTTATCGTATAGGGGTTAAATGGAACATACACTGGTTACTGGTTTATGGTTCCGCATGTGAGTTCAAAGTGAAAATATTCTTGTGAATTTGTTCTGAAAATATCCTCGCTCGAATCTTCAAATTAAAATTCTTTACCTCATATTTGTAAGAAGATCGTGGTGATGATATGGTGACTTGAAAAAAAAATGTACTTTTGGACGTTATGAATAAATTTGCACAAAAATGTGAAACATATTATTTAAAAAAGTTTTGACCTGAATATATGGTAATGGTTATTTAAATTAACGTCGTACTAGAGCCACACAGCGAGCTATTGACGACGGTCCGGGATCAATCTCCTAAGGGAAAGATCCGAGGACAACACCACGGTCAGACAACGAGGCAACACCCGAACAGGCACCCCACATACAAACTTCCACACCAACCCAACATGAAGACTTTCTGAGTAATCCCTTATCCGCGTAATCCCACATCACTGGCAGCTCCAATTTAGTCAAAATATAATTATTAGGCTAGTTATCCAAGGTACTCGGGATTTATTTGCTTCAACCGTTTAAGTTACTTAGAGACTCATAAACAAACCTGTGTACAGAAACTCTCATCCCTCTTGTCCCACATCACTGGCAGTCCCGATTTGATCAAAATACAATTATGAGACTACCTATCAAAGGCACAACTCAAGAGCGTTTTTCTGCTTCACCCATTTTCACTTCCTCAGAGGCTTAAAAGCAAAAAGAATTCTATGTCCAGAAACCTCAAACTCTTGTCCCACATCACTGATGGCTCCATTTAGTCAAAATTCAATTTTGAGATTAGGTATCCAAGGTACTCGAGAAAGGTTCTATGAGTCACCCGTTTTCGCTTCCTTGGAATCACATAAACAAGCCTCCATGTCCAAAAACCCTCAACCTCCTCTGTCCTACATCCCTGGAAGCTCCAATTTGGTCAAAATACAATTCTGAAGCTACTTATCCAAGGTACTCGAGTTTCTTTGATTCACCCGTTTCTACTTCCTTAGAGGCTCAAAAGTAAGTCTCTATGTCCAGAAAACCTCAAACTCTTGTCCCACATCTTATTCTCAGATTTGGGGTACCATTTAAAGTTGATACAGTAATAATCGCCCTGATTGTTCAACAAATACAATCAAAGTTACATGGTACCTGAATCGGATCATAAAAAGAGTTGTCCGAAACTTATATAATGATGAAATTGGATCGTCTTTGCAGGCTACAAAAACTGGGTATAAGAGTCGAGACCTCTTATTTTCCACGCCGTAGTGTGGGATAATTGCATACATTCTGTCAGTCGAAAGTAGAATTCTTCCACTGGCTTCTTTCTCAGGATAAAAATCTATCCTTCCTCCGACCGATTCTACGATATTATTAATTTCAGGGCACGTCGTCTATCCACTAAGTCCTTTGCATAATCGATCTTGATATCAGAGGGGAAAAGCTCCATAACAGGGTGCTCCATTTCGAACATAATTCATTAGTTCGACGCATTCATGTGTGACGTCACAATTAATAGGCTTTCTTCGAGACTGCCTGTGATAAGAAAGTGCCAAAAACATGCTACTATAAAACGAGTTTCATCAAGAGTGTAATATGCTGTCATCTGTTATAAATCGAACAATTTTCCAATGTGGAGGGCTCGCGAATGACCAGCCCATTAATCGACGTGATTGTTCTAATCGTCGAAGCATCGAACCAATTAATAGCGTATTTCCATCGATTACATCGACGTTGTGTTCGATCAACGACAATTAAATCGGGTCATTAATCCAACGCGGAAACGAGGCACTATCTAATGCGTATTAAAAATAAAATCCATTCCTCGCACTGGTAAGCTCAGCAGGCCAGGAAGTCAGTTTGATTGTGATATCTTCTGCAAGCATTCAGGTTGGAGAGGTTACCTTGCAGTTGATAGACCTCACACTTTGGTAATAATTGGTATGCAAAGGGAGATTAGGAACTCAATATACTAGTTTTATTTCATCTTTATTAATCGCAATTATGTAGGATTACTATTGTTGACCATTGGACATAATTACAATATTGAGAAGTCTCGTTTGGTTTGGAAACAGATGCATAACAAGATTAAGAATTCAAGTTACCTCAAAGGTGTGCTAGCTTAAATGACTTTAACATACGATATATTTTCTAAAATTAATGTCTTTAAGGCGTGTTTGTTTGTGATCCAAAAGTATTAATTAGAGATATTATTTATGAGACGTATAATAAGAAAAATACATAGAGTTAAAGACATGTGTAACAAAGGTGAGACTGGATTTCAAATGATGGGACATTTTTAAAATTATTTCTTGTTTAATATAAAAAGGATAGCAAGGAAGCTAAGAAATTAATTTACGTCGCACTGGAGGGCAACACAACGGGGATTGCCGACTTCCGGGATCAGTCCTGAAGGGAAAAATTCAAGGACAACGACTCGTAACTTTGAACCATGGTCAGATTACGAGAAGATCGCCTGAGCTGGCACCCAGTCTCCAAAATTCCACACAACGAACAACATTAAGACATTTAAGGCCACAACACATTTAACATACACCAGCCCCGTGTATACGACGGTCTTTGGCCAGACCGAGTTTCGAACTCAACCCTCCCGTTGCTAATACGTTGCTCCTCCAAATGAACAATAAAAGTGCCCAATAAAAAAAGAACTTGGGCTTTTGGTCCATATCTTCAAATAGTTTTCTAGACAAGTTTGGTTAATTTTAGCAAAAATACATGGCAAATAAGAAATAGAATGAATAAATATATCAAGCTTGGTTCAGACAGATTCTAAAGGAAATGACGAGGTCGAGATCTGGTCAGTTTTCTTCTTATGATGAGATATCTCGTCCATCAAGATCTGGCCAGTTTAACTTGTGGCAAGATACCTCGTCGAAAACAACCACCAGGAGGGGTAAGGCCCGGTGCACACATCCGGTTTTTCAACGTGCGGCGCCATTGCGGCATCGAAGCCCAACTATGCACACATAAACGTGAAATGACGCAAATTCTCATTTCGCGAGATTTGCGATAAATATTCTGTCGAAGATAACATGTACATTTCGCTTACTTGGTGTAAAAAAAATATATATTTTGTAACAAAATAGACGTTACTGGATGCAACCATTTATTAATTATTATTTATATTCCATTTTTTATGAAAACAAGGTACTTCAGAACGGAGAAGCGTTTGCGGTGAGCTGCGGCGCCGTGGGAAACTGCTGTACAAATTACACGCAAGTTGGACGTGCGTCGCCGGAAGCATGTGTGCACTACTCCATTGGATCTAATGTATCTCAGACTGCCCATGCGTTGCGGCAGCGGCGCCGCACGTTGAAGAACCGGATGTGTGCACCGGGCCTAATTCGACCTTAAATTTGTAATCCAACGAAATAAAAATCGAGTCCATATTATGATAGCCCTTTTTGTCCCGTATCTTGTTGGTCTTGATCGTCCATTTCGTCTCACTTCCGATTCGCCGCGTGTGTCCTTTGCCGAGAGTACACTGCCCATTGTAAGGCCATGCCCAAAAAGAAAGATATCACCAAACCCATCAAAAAACCAACCGGGAAACAATGGCCACAGTTCCCGGGAATCATTTCAGAAAGGTAATCTCGCATCTGATATGAGATTGGAGGGTGGTTCTGCCACCATCAGCAGACATTCCATTAGAGTCGGAAACAAAGGGGTAATATTTCCGATATAGGAAGAGAGATTTCTCCAAATATGAGCAAAACACTTCAAGGTCAGGGTTTGAGGCCGCGGGTGCATTGGAACCAGTTATTACGATTTATGGGCAGATACTTCTGAAAGCGAAAATTTACACTTCCTGATAATTTCGGAACTTGTGTGTTGGAGCTGCGGTGAGGAACTGGTTCTCGTCATATTTCTTGGTTGTTTGGTTGCTGGGATTTGGTCATCCTGGAAATGTAGCAGAGCACTGTTTTTTAAGAGTTCTCAATTATTGTAAGGCGACTGTGCTTCATTTTTTCCCCCGCGGTGCTGATTGCGTCTGTTGTCGACCACAGGGAATTGGCGAGGGTTCGATTTTTATTACATTCTCCCCTTTCGGCGGTTTTTCCGCAAAAGGTAAATAACCGCAGAAGATGAGATTGCTTTTTGCTTTCTTAGGAATTTCTTAAACTTTCCATAGAACAATAGAGCCACATTTCTCTTCCGTTATATTTCATTTTCGTTGACACCTTGCGTATTTTTTCTCTGGAAAGCGTGAATTCAGATTATTTCCTGTTTCAGCAGAGATGATTTTATTTTGTTTTTGAGAATTTCAAGAACGGGAAACGAATTTAATCAAGAGAAAAATAAACATAAGTTTTCAATTTATATTGAAAGTAGATTTTATCAAAAACAAAATAGTCCATTGTTCGAAATGCAATGCGCATATATTTCAGTACGAATGATAAACAAATCTTGGAAAGTGAACACATTATCAGCCAATGTGTTTTTGATTACCATAATTAAATCTATCGACGAAGAATATTTTTCAATTTTCTCTTTTCAGCTTCTATTCCATAGGACCACAATCGAAAAAAAGAATATAAATGGAAGGAGTGGTAAATTGTACTTGGATTTGATTACAGTCTCCCCTAATTTATTTTAATCCCAAGAGCACAGTAAGTTCGAGGTTCGATTGTCAGTGGTAATGAAAAACTAGAACAAGTGAAAAGGATGTATATCCAGTATCTTCACAACTCAAAGATTATATCGTTCCAAAACGATTTGTGCAGAAATCCAATAAAACAGGTTTGGTGTTTGTTGAAAATATTTTTTTTGGCACTTACACTTTTCCTGCTTTAATCCATAAATTTCATCAGAGAGATAAAATAATTCCATTTACTCACTTGCTATGATAAATCACCTTATGCATTGTACTGCTCACAGTGATGTACATCGAATGTCAATTATATACCGCGTCTATTATACTATATATATATTAGAACTATGAAGACAAACTTATAACACAAAATTTGTTTTGTCTCTACCATTTATACTAATGTTTGTAAGGCATTAGACGATTTGAAGATGTGACGCTGTAGTTGCATTGTGACCAGAAGAATATTTCATAGCAAAAATTACTGAAATTTTTTTCTCCGAAGTTATAACAGTTGATGCAACTAAACCTACTTTAAAATGATTTTTTTGACTCAGGCTTACTAAATTATCTACAATTATGGAAAAAGCAGAAAAATTTACATCTTTAAATGAGCCACAAGAACATCTAATAGGTGACAGAAAAGAGTTTCACACTAGCGACAAACTTAGATAGCAACTGCTGTTTGTGAGCTTTGGTTTATATTTTAACCTACAGAGCATATATTCTAAACATTTTCACGTAGGCCGGTAAATGTATCACTAGAGGACGGATTCGAGACCTTCATCATATCCATTAAAGATTTTTAAAAATCTTAATTGTTTTTCTTCCTTTTAACCTTCATTTCTTAAACGTATTGGAGACATCAAAGCATACCTTCAATTCCACTGAAAGATTTAGTCAAAGTAATTGGAAAGTGTAATATCGTTTTCGGCTTCTTCAAACTCTTTGGGAATAACATTTACCATCATTGCACTAATGGCCTTTGACTTTCAAGAGATACAAAATGGCCACCTCGTTGCTATATGGATGAACAGTAGTTACTCCCTACTTCATCAAGGAAAGCTTAGTTAAGAAAAACAAATCTTTATTTAGTTCCATTTCTATTTACTAACATTTTCCTTCGACGCACCCGAAACCTGAAACATTTCGCAAAAACAATTGTAACCTATCATGACAGGGCTTTATTCAGTTTCAAACTTTCCGAGACCGACATTTAGCATTCAAGACCTATCTCTCATCATCAGCATTCCCCACCATCGGCTTAATGGCTCATCGTCTGAAGAGCCGAAGTGGATAAGAATGACTGCCTCCAACGGGCACGGATGAGACGAGATGAGTTGCAGGCCACCTGCCTCCTCGATCAACACGCGTGTTCGTCCGTCGCCAGCCCCAACGCTAAAGAACTTGACCCTCTGGTCGTCCAGCCAGAGGTATTTCGAAAGAGTGCGATATAAAAAGGGAGAGTCGATTGCCGCTCCTAATTTCCCCTTGGCCGCGCGTGTTTTATTTCTTCCTCTTCCATCCGACGAGGGACTGAGATGGAAATTGGGGTTCGCGGAGGTCAGCACGGGCTTGTGTGCAGGAGTTTGATGTATCTGCTTGAGAGAGTAATCTGCATAATTTCCGGCATGCGGAATGCCCGTTGTTAATTTGAGCGCACGGGGTTGCGGGTGGAGAATTTGTGCGCAGGCGAGAACTTTTGTTTTTCCTCGATGGAAGCGAAGCGGGCATTTTGGGGAACCGTTCGAGCACGTGGTGCTCTCGTAATGATTTCATTACGGGGTAAGTGAATGCTGCGAGAGGCAAGCAACCGGTTGCCGCGAGCACACATGCGATGCGAATGAAGAAGAGAAAGGCGAGCTGTTTGTGTAATGGAGGCGATTGTTGTGATTGATTGCCGAGGAGGAGCAGTCGGAATAACAATACGGGATAATTGAAACGGAATTGAACGATCAAGACAGTATTATTGTAGAAAAATGGTCTGGGAATACAAAGAAGTGAATGTGTGTTGATCTATCAAAGCATCGAATAAAATAGAACGAATGCAACAAGCCTACACTGTGACACCATTCTACAGGCAAAAATGGACTTTTTTATGAGAAAACACTCGTGATGGTTCTCTTTACGTGGCATCTTCTCTTAATGGACGAGTTATTTCGTCATTAGAAGAAAATTGATTCGATTTTGATGTCGCCATCATAAAAAAATCGGAAATATCTCTAATTGAACGATGGGGACAGTATTATTGTAGAAAAATAGTCTGGGAATACAAAGATGTGAATGTGTGTTGATCTATCAAAGCATCGAATAAAATAGTACGAATGCAACAAGCCTACACTGTGACACCATTCTACAGGCAAAAATGGACTTTTTTATGAGAAAACACTCGTGATGGTTCTCTTTACGTGGCATCTTCTCTTAATGGACGAGTTATTTCGTTATTAGAAGAAAATGTATTCGATCTTGATGTCGCCATCATAAAAAATCGGAAATATCTCGAATTGAACGATTGAGACAGTATTATTGTAGAAAGATGGTCTGGGAATACAAAGATGTGAATGTGTGTTGATCTATCAAAGCATCGAATAAAATAGAACGAATGCAACAAGCCTACACTGTGACACCATTCTACAGGCAAAAATGGACTATTTTATGAGAAAACAATCGTGATGGTTCTCTTTACGTGGCATCTGCTCTTAATGGACGAGTTATTTCGTCATTAGAAGAAAATTGATTCGATCTTGATGTCGCCATCATAAAAAATCGGAAATATCTCGAATTGAACGATTCAGACAGTATTATTGTAGAAAAATGGTCTGGAAAAAAGAAGTGAATGTGTGTTGATCTATCAAAGCATGGAATAAAATAAAATGCAATCAAGCCTACACAGTGACACTAGTCTACAGGCAATAGAACAAAATCTGTATGATATTTGCATAAATATCCCATAATTAGCCTATAAATAACATTTTTTCATCTTTTTATATTTTTTAGTATGTTGGAAAAGTTGGGAGTGGCACGCATAACTTTTTTTAGCCCAGATAGTGCCACTCTTCTCAAAAAGGTTGGCCACCTCTGGTCTAGGCCATAAAAAATTTAGTATTAAACATCCTTTAGAAAAGACAAAAAACAACAATACGAAACTTTAGTCGATGTCTATTTTGATAGAGAAAGAAATGCACCAAGGAATTCTGAATTAATTATTTAATGTATGAGTTAGCGTCAAAGAAATAAGATGCTGGAATTCTGCTGGATATAGTAATGAATACGAAGGTAGGAAACTAGAAAAGAATATTCCGATCAATTTCGTTTTTATTTTCAATTTGCAGCATCTGAAGGGAAATAGAAATATCACGACAAAAACGAATCTCACGTCACACCGCTTAGACATAGTTTGTATGAGTTTTACTTTATATGCGCACGATATATGTCACTAACCTAAAATGGTCATTTTATCTCGGTAAATCATTTCCTTTTTATTACAGAAATGGTGAAAGTAGTATTCTAAAGGCGATTAGTATAAGCTTAATTATCGTTCCGAAAATATGCCGCTTGTGCAAAAAACCTTAAAACAGAGTTAAGAATCATTAAACCTCAACAATCCAAAACTTGAATAGCTTGATTTAATTTGAATTAGTTTCTGCATTTGTTTTGGCTACGCCTGCAAAAATTTAAACATGGAATAAAGACAGTTCTGTTTTGTGTGGGGGCAGGGAATGATTTTTCCTCGTATACTTCGAGTGGGCTTGAAATGCAGTTTCAGCAATCTAGAACATTCTGCATGGATGGAATTGTAAGCGAAAGTATGTAACATAATCCTTTTTTTATCGTCGTTTTTTTCTTTTTCATTGGTCGGCTGCCTCTTTTGACAAATGTATGTCACGCGCCGCTAACACTCGGATCAGATCGTAGACATAATTGTATCATGTCCATGTCATTTTCGATTTCACTCACAATGCTTCCTCACCGCTTGAAATACTAATGAGAAAGGACCTCCGTTCTTTTTTAAATACGAAAACGAAAGTTTTACCAGACACTTTTACTGGTAAAAAGCTTTTGTTTCGGTAGTAATAGAAAGTATTTTTTATTTCTTAGAAGATATGCAAACACCTCTAGCTCTTTTAAATGGTCGAAATAACAAGTGACATGTACATCCGACATTCGTATGTATATCCCGCCTTGTGTAAAAGAGCAGTGCCCCATGTGCTCATGTCTGCATGTCATGTGTCGCTTAATATACGACCAGCTTACAAATTTACCTAGTGGACTGTTACCTCTTCATTCCAGAGGTCCATATATATGGGTTGACCTTTATTCTTACCTTTTGAAACACAATAAAGCGCAAAATTGTTTACTGTAACCATCATAATGACATAGTCATAACGCATTCACAAATTGTGAATTGGAGATTACAATAAAAAATTTGCCCGTAATTGGGATTCAAAAGGCAAAACCAAAGGTTCACATAATCGCACCCCGGCTGCAATACCGTGATAACTAGAAAAAGGAATTATAGTCATATACTATATAGTAAACTAAATACGTGTCAGCACGCTGCAAGAATGCCCTCGAAGCCTCAACTGACATATACTAGAATCTACATCTGTGGTAGATTTACAGTGTGCACAGAAGCATATATTTTACGTTTTTTTACACATAGAACTAGAAAATGATTTTTTTTTAGCTTTGATGGTATTGAAGCCGAAGAACGATATGGGAATTTTCGGAACCAAGAAATCAAGTAAGAATAATGCAGTAACGAAAGTGTGATTTGATTGTAGCTCATAAAAGTAATCTGAAAAACTATTTAGCACACAAAATAGCCTTAGAACAAAAAACAATTATTAATTAACTAATAAAGAAATAAGAGACAAAACTCATATTGGGAAAGTGCTGCAAACCGTTCTTCAGTTAAATCGTTTATGAATCGTGGCGAAGATCGAGAGCAGCCGCTCAGGAACTTCACTGCGAAAGCAAAAAACCCGCCAGATTATGAATCGTGTAAAATGAAAGACACGTTGATATTTTCTAGATGTTAAATTATTAATTTAGACTACTGACTTTCAAACACAACAGGGCTTACCGATATTTTTCTCAGCATTGTCTGTTCCTGTCTTCCTTTCGGCGGCTTGGAGTCGTTTTGGCGAGATTGGCAAACTCGTAACACTTCAAGCAGGCATTCTACACCGCCAGAACCAATAAAATCTTCCATGAAGCTGGAAATGTTAGAAGATAATAAAATATTTTATACATATATATTTTTAGTCACAAACTAGTTTACTGATAAATAAATTGACTGTGATATCTACATAACAAGCAGACATTTTATGCCAAAAGTCACGTAATCAGCCTGACATCTGAAATCAGGATTCAGGTTGTCGAAATGGAATTGACTCATTTTTTGATCGATGGTTAAGGAGAATTTTTTGGAGAGGCTTTTATCTGTGAAATTAAATGTAGGTGGTGATGATATTTCTGCGACGGAACGTGTCGTCACGTATTTTTCTAATGCAATTTCCGCAGCTTACCTGATGTCCATTGAACAATAAAAGTTCAATGGAAAGAATTCCAAATTGATATATGATAGTTAATTGTTCTCCACTGATAAAATTAAAAGCCAAACGTTGCCAAAACGGCGATAAACTGTATTTTAAGATAATCGCGATATGTATAAGGCGAGAGTATTTGGGTGGCGAAAGTAAAATAATTTTCCCTCTGGTTTGTTTGCACTGAAAATCCATCTCATTGTTATGTATATGTTAGACAATAAAAAATCATGATGATATTATATTACAAATGTGAAATTACAATTTATAATTTATTATTTGAATTACAAGAGGATACATTGTATATCATAATTAATATTTAGAATGTTTTGCGCAACCAATTTAGAATCGGATGTTTATGGCGTTGACTGACACAAGTAACTGCCATGACCTGGAGAAAACTAAAGTGAAGCTGCTATTTCGGAGAATGCTTACGTCCTGAACTCCTGAGGGCTTGAACGCAATTTCTCAAGGGAGGAGCTTTTACGATAAGCGAGAAAAAAAATTTATGTATCCAATTACAACCTTTTATGAGTTCTGGTTGAAACAAAAAGAACGCATTCTGTGAGATAACGCTCGGTACGTTCATTGCCAGCATTCCGTGCCCGAACCAACAAACAGGTTTGATGTTCACGTTCCGTTTTCACACGGCTTTTTAATTCGGGAATAACGTGCTCTATTCCATCGCATGCTTCTCTTGCATTCATTGCTGCGCAGGCTACAAACAGACCGGCATTATTCGTTTTAAAAACTTAGGATTGAATGGCATTCTGATCGAGTTATAAACCCTGCTCGTTAATTTACAAATTATTTACAACTTCCTGGTGAGTTTTATTAAAGGTAGGCAGGGGTAGAGTGCCTATATAATAAGAGTGGCGACAAGGGACCAAATTTGGCCCAATGCGCATACGCGGCAGCCATTTTTCTACCAGAATCGTCTCAAAGAAGGTTGCTGGGCGAATTAATATATCATTTCAGGGAGAACAAAAAGCATACGATTGTTATAATATGGATTCATTCGGTATAAATGAATCATATAAAAGCTCAATTACATGCGGAATTGATGAGATGGATAGCACAACGCGCTAACTTAGATTGCGGGAAACACCATGTTGTTCGAAAAAAGTTATTTACTTAAAATATCTTCAAATTTATACTGACAAAACACTAAAATAATAATAAATAAACATTCTAGAACACGAAGTGGAACATGAATAAGCTATATTTTCTTTTTAATTTAATATATACTCGTTTTTCTCGAACACACAAAAAGTTCCCATGTTAAGTCTACGGGAGCTAGGAAAAGACCGCCTCGGGCGGTAGAAAAGCTCTCTAAGCCAATCAGAAAGTGTTTCCCGTATGTCGCCACTCTTATTATATAGGCACTCTAGGCAGGGTTAGGTAGCTGAATCAACGTCCCACTCGGAGTAACACCAATGGCTATGTATTCGACGATCCGGGATTCATCAGAAAAGATACGAGGGCAACGGTTCCTAATCCGCGAATCCACCAATTAGAATATGGCCCTTATTTTGTTATTCACCCCACAAGTGTATCTACGAGATATGTCATCCAAGATGTGGTCAATTTTTCTAATGACGAGAGCTCTTCGAGACTTAACTGTCCTATTATTCCAAGGAGCTTGAAAGTCCAAGTGGGAAACATAAATTGCCTATTGCCTAAACGTGTCAGCTTGAAGCAGGTTTTTGCACCAGAGGCTGACCACTACAGGGCAGTTTTTGAATCGAAGATAAACCACCCGAATGGTTAAAGAAGATTTCATAATTTAACTAAACTAGTCATGCAAGGCTTGTTTCTTACACTCTGAAATGGCAGTTTATTATGCTCTAGTTAGAAAATGCAAGTACGTAGTATCTAGTCTTACTACAAGACGGGCTGAAACTGATAATGATTATAAATGAATCATTGGAAAAATCAGCAACACAAATCCAATTATATGTAAAGGCAGAGATAGAAATAATTTAGATCTTATGTTCTGGGGATGGTAAGTACCAAAACGACTGACTGGTTTACTTCTTTAGTGGATGAACGTCATTGATTATTCTACCTCTTTTCACATAACTTTGTTTTCCATCATTTTGAAGTTGAATCAAAAGTAATCCAATCTCCGAAATCAGATTTTGAACTAAACACCAAGAAACAACGTCAAATGTGACACATTTTACTATCTTTCAAGTGAAGACTCCACCTTTACACCTTCCTGAAACAGCCTTCTTAGAAAAAAGTGGATGTTTTCAATGTCGAGTAACAGTTTGTGGGGAATGTTAACATAGAACTAATAAGAACCACGACTTATAAACTACGCTTTATATGGATCTGCAGCGCATTTAGCACATATTGCTCTATAGGGTTAGTACGCCACAAACAGTTTAGCCCCAAGGAAATAAGGAGGTTTGAACCAATTCAATTTAGCTGACCTTTTTTTACATCATTTAGCACATATTGTTCTATAGGGTTAGGAACGCATTGACTGTTTCGCCCCAAGGGAAAAAGAAGATTTAAACCAATTCAATTTTTCTGACCTTTTATTCCATCATTTAGCACATATTGCTCTATAGGGTTAGGAACGCCATTAACAGTTTAGCTCCAAGGAAATAAGGAGTTTTAAACCAATTCAATTTTTGCTGACCTCTTGTTCCATCATGCAACGCTATTTCTCCGCAATGGATACAATCCAATAATTTGAACACAGTAACAGCAAACCATTAATATATACCATCGAGAGAGTGCATCAACATTTAGTATAGTTCCCATGTTTTCCCGAGTAAACAAATCAAAAATAGTCTTAACACAACCGCAAAGCCATCTTCCACCTGGGCATTGTTCGGAAACTGTTTCCACCCTTCGTTAATTTCAAATCCGCTCTAATTTCTTCTGCTCGCAATTTCGAAATTGCTTCCACCCGAAGTGCTATTAATGGTCCCTCAGAGCTTCGGAAATTCCAAGTTCAAGGCTCACACCCGATGCCTCATTGGCGATTGTTCCTCCACTGTAATTGCAACGCGGTGCAAGCTCACTCGTTGGGGTGTGAAAACACCGTTTGTTGTTGGTTAGCCATAAAACTCCGGATCCGCGTGATCAACCGTCCATGCATGGCTGGCCGGGAAACAGAGACATCCCCAACCAGGGACTGATCTGTCCCAAGAGCGTTCCTGCGGGCGCATTGTTAACAAGTTGTTAGCGTTTAACTTAGCATTTGCTTGGCGTGTGCCCGCAGCATGGCGAATCGCTGGGAGCATGTTATGTGGCTACAAATTCATAAACTTGTCCAATAGAGGGATTATTGATGAGTAGGTTTGGGATATTTTGAAAAAGGATGGTCATATATATGGTAGGAATGTCGGAAGACATTTTGATACATTCAATTGGTTCTCGTTAAGTGCCAACGGCAAGAGAATCCAAGCTTCAAAGGAAATGTTTGGATGAATAAACTTCAATGCCCATTGAAGATTTAGATGAACGGATAGCTTGTTGGTTGGGTTTTGGGCTCGATTTGACCAAACTCATTCTAACTTCAACTTAATGAACATACCCACATAAGAAAACTTTTTTTGCACAGAAGAGGTAGATACAACACCATGGGTAAGTTACAGGAATTGAATCTGCTAGACCTGCTACTCGCAAAATGTTGGCTCAGTGGGCAAACCCACTAAGCCAATCACATATAGCTGGTACAAATGAGGGAAAGACTAATATCTAATAACGTGACAATCATAAGCACATAAAATACCTTGATACCATAGTTATTGGCTTGCCTTCAATGTGTGGGCACTGATACTGGTGTCAAATAATATGGTTATAATGATCACAACTGGGTATCGTGCTCAATAGCCACAAGATACAAACGTGCTCAGTTAAAGGATGATCAATGGATATATTTGGGCTGTTTTCAAAACTGGTATAGAAATATTTATGTCAAGAATGTCAAAATATGATACGCTTTGGATTAGCTCTCGCTTTCTGCCTACGGCGGAAGAATCGAAGCTTCAGAGGAAATATTTATCTTTATAAATTCGATGTCTTTTACAATATTGAGAAGAACAAACAGTTTGCATAAATGAGGATAATACTTTAAGACATTAAGACCGAAAGATATTTAAGCTATTAACTTTTGATTCAGGGAAATAGTTTTGTGTGTCAACAATACAAAAAGATATAGACATATATAAATAATTTGATCCAGTCTTTGACTCGATGTCATTATTTCATCTTAAAAGATCGCTGTTCCAATTTCAAAAGCCTTACTGTAGTGCTTTCAAAGTTTGAAGATTGCTGTATTATAAGTTTCTTTTATTTTTACGTTTTTATACCATTTGCGTTTTGTCACGAATGGTATAAAATATGTAACATTTTCCCCGACTTAAAAGATTAAATTAACTATATACATTAAAATGCAAATCTCCATGGACTCATTTCACATTTTAATGAATTATTTTGTTTTCATATTTCAAATTATACGCATACAACGAATGAAAATAGAAATACAATACATTCCACTGTCTACAGAACTGAGCTGCAGAGATTAATTAAGGATATAGTACTAAAAATAAACAAAAAACGTTGTTTTAGAGTATATTCGTCATGCTTTTTACCCATGAAATCACTTGATAAAATAAATTCCTGCATTATATGAAGTATAAAATTTTTTTCAAAAACAACTTTTAGTTGATGTTGTAAGCTTTAAAACTAATGGGAACTATGGTTTTAAATGCAAGACATTGTAACGCCCATACGGATACAATGTCCAATGTAACGGCTTGTGGGTCAAAGGACAACACCTGCACCAGTGACCATCGGTCGAAATTCTTGATCTATCTATCGGGAATCAATTCTTCCTGTCCTGATGGTTTAAAAGGGTGAACGACGGACGATCCCCTCCAAATTAACTGCCCCCTCCCCCAGTGTCAACTGGAAGGACGAAAGAAGGAGACTATTTAAGAAAGAAACTAAAACTACAGGCATACTTTAGACACGTAGTATTCGGCCGTTTTGAGTTGATCCCAATTTTCTTGTTTTACAGTTTCAACCCAGGAACACGAATCCCTGTATATGGGGTAGGTGTTCCAAATATCGCCTACTAGGGGAATATTTATCTGTGTCTCAGCCTCCTTGTTTGGAAAATCAAGCTTGAATCCAAATGAATATCACTAGGAACTATTCTACTTTGGTTTCCAGAGATCATATACCTTCTTTACTTACGGCAGTTTAAGTAAACTAGTCAAACTTCAAAAAGTTTCCCAAGAGAATTTTCAAGAGTGGGTTCTTAATATCGCCTACCCATGTTCCTATCACCACCTACCAGGCGAAATTAGGAGCTACTATTAAAAACGAGTTGTTAGTAGAGCATACATACCTACCTTTAGTATTTAATGTACTTTCAAGTCATATAAACGCAATTATGATTTGGAAACACTTACCTGGATATTCCCTGAATGGTTTGGAGACAAAAAGTACTTTGATCGCAGCCTCAAATACTTCAGATGCAATAGTGTTGTTGGTATAACCGATAGGAAATTGGCTGTTGGCGCTACGTGTGGCAAAATCCTATACCGTCAAGGTACGTAAGCTCATAGATGTCGCGCAGAGTAGCTTACAAACACGAGTAGGCGATATTAAGGACAGAGGCGATGTTTGGAAAACCTACCCTAGTGTAATTTTCTGTGTTTAAATAAATAACTGCTGCTTTAATCGTATCTTGGCTGTGTTTTTTTGTCACCCCAATCGACCTACTACGTTACAACACGCAGAGTTCGATATTTGCCATTAAGTTCTGTTCAGGGACAATGCATGACAAAAATCCAACCCATAATTCCGTTAGTTGATAAAGACAGCTTTAGGAAAATATCTTACTGCAGCCACCAAGCAGATATAGGTGAAACGCGAACTAGGCATAATTGACTGCAAAAACTATTTATTATATATTTCTATTTTTTTCACGCCTTCAGATTAAGAACGCCTTCAGATGAAGGAACAAAAAACCTGCAGGCTTTTGCATCTAGACTCGCTGATTTTATTCGTTGATTCTTGGTTCTACCTTGCGTCGCTGGACCATTCATGCTGGAAGAATCGGGGCCATCGTGAAGGAATCTTCTTTCTTCACGATGGCCCCGGAAGAATCATGTTGCGTTGAGCGGCAAGACAAATAAAGAGGACGATAGGTTGATTGAATTGTTTTAAGGAGCAAGGGTCATATTTGACTCAGCGGTGCCAAACACAAGAAGGACAACGTCAAGTGATTGACAAACACGTTCAATAGAAGTTTAACTGACACAGAAGAAATATACCCAGAGAGAAATCGAACCTGACAAGAGTCGAGACTTCGCCGCCTAAAACTCACAAGTTTTGTGAGTGTGTGTTCACAGTGGACAAACCCACTGAGCAAATTCGTCCCCTCAAAATCAAAGGGAAAGTTAGTCCGTATAATACCACCAATGCAGCTCAATCATCATTACTTATGCATCTCTATAGAAAAAGGGTATGTGTCCAAATTCCCTGATTTTGAGTAATGTCCCCGAATCACCTCAAGATGATGAAATTAATAATAGAATAAAAGTACAAATGTCCTATTCACAATATATATTCTGAAATAATCAAAACAGTGGGAAATATTTTTGACCACTGCCCTACAAATTAAAAAATAATAATATATAAATTAATTCTTACTAAAAACTTGCAAAATGGACACTGACCCTTATCCTAGGGGCCGGTATAGTCCAGTTGAGAGTAGTGCATTAGCCACAGAAGGGTTGCAGGTTCAAAACTTGATGCAACCAAAGACGGTCGTGTATCTGGGGGGTGGTGCACGTTAAATTTATCGTGACCTCAAATGTCCTCACGTTGACTTGGCGTGGAAGACCGTCAATAGCCCGTTCTGTTGCTGCAGTACGACTCCAATTAAATTACCTACCTGGCCCTTTTTCCATCAAGGTACAGGTTTAGCAAGAGTGTGCGATTTGACACTGCCGCATGATTTGTATTTCCGTAATTTTAATTGCAGAATTTTAGTTTCGTTTCGCAGCCACGAAAGAAACAAAAATTTTCACATCAAATATCATACAGATGAACTTTTACAGCTCATCTCTTACCATCTCAATAGCGGGGCTTCCGTAGCACGCTCACCACGATCAAATAACAACTCGTGTTAGGCTACATTAATTTCAATTTCACTCGTTATTCTCCTCGGACGCCGCCCTAACAACAACAAAAAAAAAAAGGCAAAATAAACGTCTCGAAGAAGCCGTACACACGAATTAGAGAACCCCCCTCCCTCTTCAGACGTTGTGAGTCAAGCAAGACCTCGGTTGGAACACGTGCGACCCCAGGGGCACAGTCATCGTGCTCACCTTTCGTTTCACTTTTTATTCTTTTCCACGCTCCCGAGGAAAGTTAATTTTTACACCGGCGGGAAGTGCGATTCATCATTTCGCATTTTAGCCACTCTTTATGCACAGAATAAGTAATATCTTCGTATAGCATGGGTGCAGTCGATATAATTTTAATGAAACGCATTTCGGTTGTCACTTTTGAAACTGGTTTAAGGCGCTTTTTAATTGAAAATGGAACACAGGGTAATCTGGAATTCAGCTGGTAGTTTTGAGACCTTCTTGCTTCAGTGATGACGTATCTACCCCCATTACACACTTGCCTTCTGGATCTCTCATGTACTGGTAATACGGATTTCAAGTACTCTTATGTATGACATTCTCCATTGCACAGATGAGGGCCGTCGTGGCTCAGAGGGGTTGTCCACTGCTCAAGCAATCTGTAAGTTGTAAGAGACGCAGATTCGATTCCTGTAACAACCCTGTGAGAATTTCTTTTATAAAATCATTCCTTGCTTATGTGTGTGTCCATTTCCTAGACCGAAAAAGCATTTCTTCAAGGAACTTGACCTCCCAGGTGCAGAATTATATTCAGTGTTCTGCAACACAACTCCAATCAATTGCAATTGTTCTGCAGGCATTTTGTGCCAATTTTGAAAACTGCAGTCAAATCAAAAACAGGCGTAGAACACAATAATCGGCTAAATATGTGTTACATGTTTATTATAAAACATCAAAATTAACTAACTTACTTTATTTAAAACCAAGGCATACTTTCAGAATTTGTAATTGAATTCATTGACATAGAAGATGTGTTATTTATAAAGTGTTTGTGGTAATTTGGGGCGGTGTTGGGAGGTTGTTCCGTAGCTTGAAGGGAAAAAAAAGGCGTGGCAAGGAGCGTGCTTTGAACTGCAGAACATCGTAACTTATGATTAAAAAAAGAAAATCGTCCAAAATTTTGATAAAATTAAGGAAGAATTGTTCTGCAAAGACTTTATTTGTTCTGCGATGTACGTTGCAGTTTTAAGCACTTACTGCTCCAAGGCTTGACTTGGCACCACAGAATCCAGCATTTGCACACTTGTAAAATACATCCCATAATTCATAAAATTTAAAAATTAGACAACAGACACAGAATACAGTATTTTCATGAACATTTCGTAGAGAAGTTCTCGCTATCACGTCCTGACCTCATCGCTAAAATTCGGTGGTTTGTTATAAGAAATCGATAAGAGATACCAACAAAGGCAATCACCAAGGAACATTCATTCATACGTTCTGAAGTAGGAACAAAGTTATCCTAAATTGTGGAAAGAAAATATTACTATTAGTCAAGCAGAGGGTTCAATGGATCAATTGCTTCAGGTGGATAGGTATGTTTCTAAATTTTGACTAGCAGCTGTTTAAGATATATTCTTTACAAAGTATTTATGGTAATAAATGTTACATAGATGATAATGATGACTGATACAGATATGTCTCTTTCTAGGTTTTATCTTACACACGCTCAATTCTGGATAGGAAAAGAAATGGAAGGTATCTATTGTCACACACTTATACTTTTCATATTCCTGAGTTTTGGTACTGAAAATTACTGGCTAACACAGCAGATTATTGGTCGTTTAAGACAGGAATCGAGAGGGGGTGAGTAAGAGAACATTGTGAGGGATTTAAAATTCTGTTTACAAAATCCAATTTAAGCCAGCTTCTATACTTTCCTGCGCTAAAAACAAATGAAGGTCACAAAACAATAAGCCAGTTCATCAGCAAGAGTAGCCAGCCCGACAGCGAAGCATAAATCCGATGTGGGAAAAAACATCATACAATAACAGTAAAAGAAAGCAATTTAAATAAAAAAGATAAAACCGCACCCTTTCTTTTATTCAATCTCCGGTGCATGCGCAGTTAACCGTTAAGTCCTCTCCTGGACGGTGTTACTCATGCTTTCCCAAGGTCAACCTTTTCCACCTTATCTCTTCTTTCTGATCGTAGCATTTTAAATATAAATAAATCGTTACAAAAGAAAAAAAAAAGGGAGACGAAAACCACAAAATAAAAGCCTCCGTCACCAGAATACAAATCTGGCAGCGTCGGTCATAATTTGTATTCTTGACTTGGCAACACACGGGGTACGAAACTATTCTTCGATGGAAGATAAGAGAGGGACTGAACAAAAAATTGTGTTCCGAGACCTTAATAAGACGGTTAAAGCTGCGTGACACTCCTGATGGCTTGTCTGGTGCAGCACAAGACGCATTGTGTATAAAAGATTCCACCTTAACAATCAACGTAGCGATTCGTGATAGCGAACGGGCCACGTCCCGTTACAAAGAAGCGAACAACTGAATAAATCCATTCCATCGAAGAAGGTTGCGATGCATAGGAGATAATTATTATTAATAGTAATCATTAAGAACCTACTTTAATAAAGTGGTCGGACTGCTTCGACAGGATGTCTAAGCGAAAGTTTTTCGAAGTTGTTAGGTGGGGAATTCCACTCTGTTTGGGGCGCCAAACACAAATTGCGTTTAGTCCACAAAGGAAATACATGAACATTGTCAGAGTGACCGAGCGATGTCTAATTTGATAAATAGCGTATGCAGTAGTGGCCAAGAACAGAGGGACACTGCACGCCTAAATTGGACGTTGACATTTATTTATAATATAATATATAGTTTCAAAAACACGTCTCACTCCTCTGAAGTATACAACGAATCTGTTCTTATTCGTGTTCTTTTTCAGAATAACACCCAATATTTCATGTTCCTGATCGTATCAGAACTCAGGCACTGTCATCCATCGATGTTCGTCCACTAGAACACATGAACAACTGTTCTTGTAACCTATCTGTGTTCGTAACCAACGGGTTGAAAGACAGGGAATCGTGACAAACATCGATTTCCAAATGCCAGGCGTTTGATAACTAAGCTATCCTTCTTGCTTCCCAATGTTTCGGGACAATAGATTTGAAACCATCAAGCGCAGTACGCAGTACACGTGTCTTTATACGTTCGATATTCATTGATCGTTCGGAATCGCATAAAGCACAATTAGATGAATTTCTAAGTTCGACTCTAAATAAATATGGAATTGAGGCAAACGTTTCCAGTTATGAGACCAAGCAAAGCAACAGTTGAATCAACGAGGAAAACTTGCAATTGAAAAGTTCGAATCAGCAAGGCACTCCGAGGTCTATACCCTAGATTCACTGATCATGTCGTATTAATAGTGTTTTCCAAACTCCAATTTAATTAGAAGTTTGACAGTATGAATGGTCATTAATGCGTTTTGCCTTAGAAGGATAGCAGTCCCTTTTTTTGCTAAGAAGTTCGTACCTTGAATTTTCTTCCTAACCACAATGAGAGGAACCAATTGCAGCCCTACTGAATAGGCCAGAGTAGATTTATGAGTAAATGGACATTTAAATAAATATCTGAAAATCCCTTTCTGTCTCAACATTTCCACTTTTGAACAGGCTTATAAAAAGTACCAAACATTATTAATATGAAACTATTCGCCGACTTTTGTGGTTTCCTATGGGGCGAAAGTAAACACCCGAAAAAAATCCACTTTAATCAAAATTTAGAAATTTCCAAATTCACTCAACTTCTGATTCATATAACTATTCTGGATTATATTTGAATCTTACATAAGAAACAAAAATCTATTTGTCTGAAATTATCAAAAACTCTGTAACACTGATCTCCGGCGACAAGAAATTTGAAGAGATCATTCCGTCTGGAATTTATAGATTAAAGCATTTATTTTGAGCTCGTTTTGTCGTTCCTTTAGAACCATAGAAATACACTTTAATATAGAATATTAAACATGAAACAAATCAGAACACAAGACGTCAGAAACTATCACTAATCGAGAAAGTAAATTTTCCAAATGTACGTGAAATGGACGAAGTATAAAAAGCTGTTCGCCGTCGCAATGAAGCTTCTGAGTAAACGAAACATATGGTTTATTTGAAGCAGTAGAAACTCTCAGATGAAGTCGGGTAGTAAACAAGCATGGGATCGCATAAGGCCCGCGCGAAAGCAACCTGTTGTGGCAATGTGATTTTAATTGTGCAAGTTACACTTGTTTTGATCTGCATATATTTGTGCTTTAAAGGTGTCTATTATTATTAAATGAAGTTTTTTGCTTATAATCGTGGTCACTTTATTCCTTTCAACACATGTTGGAGTTCAAAGAGTTACACCTTGTCACCCACTCTTTAGACTCAAGAAAATTCATTATCACTTTTAAAATATTGAAGAGCTAACTAGCATTCATAAATATTTCATCAGTATGTAACTTCCTTTTACCAAATTGCACAAGTTGGAAAATTCAATCTCTCTAAATACTTAAATTTTTCATGACTAACGGATCTAAAAATAATTTTTTTAAGAAAACATATCTTTGTTTGTTAGTTTAACTGTGTTACACTGTAATATTCCATAATCTCTTAATCCGGTTTCTCTATTTCCAGCTATCGATTCTTTTGACATTTCTCTATAGGAAACATTCCTCATTTAAAGTTGAGAAATGGAATAATACAACTCAAAGAAAAAAGAATCATGAATTTAAAAGTATCAATGTATGTATCATGACGTTTCGAAAGCTTAAAATTATCTTAAGACACTTCGAAATGCGTTTACTTTTAAAACGAATATATCACTCTGAGAAGTTCATGGAAACCAAACCTAAATAGTTTTTCACACACTCAGAAAAGTACGTATCAATACTGACTGATCATGTAAACTAAAGACCTACTCGAAGAGATTAAAAATATTTTCATGTTATAAGAAAACTGGATTCTAATGTAGTCTTTAATCTGTCTTGAAAATTTCGCGTTTATCGAAAAAAAGATGTTTGTTAGCCATTTTGTAATTTAATAGGTACTAACCCCCTCTTTTGAAAAAATTCAGAATTAAAATTCCTCGAACCTTGTGAGCATCAAAACTCAGTCCAGGTTAATCATACCGTTGATCATTGTTGTCCTTGGTACCTCACATGCAAGAATACAATTATCTTTCAAACACCGGGCAATAATTTGTGATAATCACAGATAGCTATCGTCCTTGAGGTGACTTTCAAGAATGATTATCGCCTTATCATCTTTTTGCCATTGTCAGTCAGTATGAATGTGCAAGCATGTAGAAAATCCTAGAGATTCTTCCAAATTTTCAAGAGTTGTATGAACGTGCTTGAATTAGTTTATTTCGAGGAAAGTCCACAGTAGTTAACGAATAAGTAACTACGAATATCAACACGCAAAGTAAATACGAATCAGCTATGGCTTCTACCCAACCTGTCTCTCAATGATTTTCAATCCATTTTATCCAACGAGATGCATAAAATGAACAAAGGAACGGAACTTAAAAACAAAAAAGCAAAGATTCGAAGACAACGCCTCATAATTTTGAACTGCGGTCAGATGGCGAAGCCGACACATGAGATGGCACCCCACTGTCCAAATTTCCACAAAACGCCAACGTTAGGAAATATGAAACCACAACAGATTTAACATGCACCAGCCCCCCTCCGGTTGTTAATCCACTACTCTTCCAACCGGCCACCGCGGTCCCTGAAATAATCCGGATCTTTCTATCATGTTGATATGGTCTGAATGGCAAACTAAAATGAGTAAGGAATTACAAATACAGACAACATGCGCGTTTTTAAGGTGTAATTAATGTCATGTTGAAATGAAATTAAAATATAGTACAGCCTCCAAAAAATTTCATCGCATGCTTGCTCCCCTAAGAAGTGAAATTTATTCTTGGATGGTGCAATTTATAAACCAGCAGATATTCAATTTTCATATCTTTAAGATGGCATCGGAAAAATTCGTAGGCCTATTTATAATCCCATCTCATAGCAATTCTACTCACACCTCTTGTATCATTTATGATACATATCTTTTAAGAAATGATATATTTACTGTAGTTTCTCTCTCAGTTTGGGTAGGTTCGATTATTTCTCTCTTTGTGTCAGTATATCTTTCCTTGTCTATGCCCATTTACTTGACGTTGTTTAATGCAGCTTTCCCAAATATGGCTCTTGTGTTATAAACCCCATCCCATTTAACCAACCGGTTGGGTCCTTAAGCAAACGGTAAATTGTCTTTAGGATATATACAATACTACTACTAAAGTCCTTGCTTGCAGTTTTAGCCTCAAATTTACTGCTTACATTTCAATAAACGTACTTCTGATTTCGAACTTATTTCAACAAAATTCTAAAATGCTAAGTACATTAAGGCATTGACACCGAAAAGACACATTTCAAGAATTATTTTTACCCCCTTCCTTCTATTTACATGGCATCAAGGATATTTTCGGTCACCCGCTTTGTTCTATCGTCTTGTATATTTTCGTGTTTTTTTCTGCATTAGTAAACTTCCTTCATGGAGGCTAGTATTCTTGTTGGTTCAATGGTAATGGTAATGGTAATTTTAGTTAACGTCGTACTAGAGCAACACAACGGGCTATTGACGACGGTCCAGGATCAATCCCTTAAGGTAAAGATCCGAGGACAACTCCTCGTAATTTTGAACCACGGTCAGATGACGAAGCAACACCTGAACTGGCACCCCACTCTCCAAACTTCCGCACCAACCCAACGTGAGGACTTTCGGCCACGACAGATTTAAGGTGCACCAGCCGCCTCTACACCATACGCTTACAAACATCCATGCCCGAACCTGGATTCGAACCAGGAACCTTCCGATCTAGAGGCTAACACCTTAACCACTATACCGGTTGGTCGGCGTTGGTTCAATGGAACTTACTTTGGTATTTTTTTAACTAACGACGCACTGGAACTTCCTTTGAAAGACCACTTGTCTACCTATCCGATAAATTAGTTGTTTAGTAGGTTATAGTCCACAAGAGTGGACTAGCTGCGATAGTATAATTTACCGATTAGTTCCCTTGAAAGTTCTCAACGGAACCGAACGACCAATATATATGTGTGTCGGTTATTTAGACAAGAATTGCTCAGAGTTCTTGTGAGGAACTTAAAACCATTTTGATAATTGTCTAAGCCTGTGTAATTTCGGACGGCGAGTCCTATAGCCCTGCTCCTCAAGTTTCCTACTCGAGGCTTTCCCTAGCCTTTAGTATCTAATCCGTTGTGGGTTTTAAATAACTCGGTGCGGAGAGGTCTGCTTCTTCTAGGAACGGAAGCCTGTGTAATAAAATTAGCCTGCTAATCTGATAATTATAACTAAAATTGGTAATTTTGCGGTTTTGGGCAGGGTTTACAACTGGACAAGCTGCTTCAATCACTTGATTCAATAAACGATTAATTGGAAAGATGACAAACTTCAGAAACGTACTGAAATTACTTACATTGTGGTGGCGCATCTGAGGTCGTCTTTCAGGGACGAAAGGAGCTGCGAGCACTTGGGGGCTTCGATGAGATCTGTGTCTGGTGCCTTGATGATTGTGTCCAGGTCTTTCCCGTCGGCAACCACCTTGCTGTAGCGCTTCAGGTAATGGACGTAATCCTTGGCCAACAAGATGATCTGTTGAAAAGAAGTTGAAGCGAGTGCTGAGTAAATACTATCAGACACATAGAAATAAATTTAAACTAATCTTTTGGTCTCGGGAATGCAAGCATGGAATCTTATCTCTGGTGGTAGGTACCATGGTACCAGTTTCCGAGGGTGAGGAAACCCGATGAGAAATTCTTCTGTTATTACATTGAATATATAACTGGTTAGTTTGGAATGTGATTTACCAGATTCAGTTCAGCAATTCCTGTGTCTTCCGTTGTGATATAGCATCAACTTATTTATTTTTGTACGGTCAAGATATTCCTTCTGGTGCTCTGTGCTTAACTATTGAACGTCTTGTGTTACTTGGTTGGTTGGATTTTCATGACACAAGGGCCATATTCGGCCAAACTGCGCCAAACTCAAGAGAAGGCATCGTCAAATATTGGTCATGCACATACCTGGTGCGAATTACTGACACAGAAGATAGAAATATACCCAGGAAGGAATTGAACCTGCACCTCTACAATTTACAGCTTTCAGAGATGCTAGAAAACCAACTTAATCGAATCAGTGGCGAAGAAACGCTTGTCTGTTCCGTGGGTTAATTCTATTTCAAATTCAAATGATGTCATTCAAAGCAAAAACTTGTATGAACATACAAGTCTCCACTAACCGGTATACACTTTTATTCAATCAATCTAACCTTTAACTACTAAACTAACGTTTAAATGACAGTATCACGACATTTATTTGCATAGCCGCATGGTTCCAAGCACGACTTGTTTCATGCCTCACTGCACCAAACAATGGAGAGGGCTTTACGGAGCATTAACCTTCATCTTGATTATGTGTGACATTTGATCTTTCTCCGGAGGAGCTGAACCAAAGACTAACAAATCAATTAGGCCGACTAAAATACACTGACCACCCATATACAGATCATTCGTTATTGCGATAGGAATCGACAACGCGTGGGCAAGGGATTGCGATTTTGCTACTGTGCAAATATAAGATAGAATCGAATCCTTCCATTGATCTCCGAGATCCGAGTGATATTCAATTGGGATCGATTACGCGAATTGATATCATTCGTAAAAAAAACATGACCACAACCTCCCGATCACGGTTTTGCAATGTGATCGTGGTATTGTCATCCCTTTTTTTGCAACAAAGCGGATGATAATCGATGTTTTTATTTTTGATTTGCATCTAACTTCGTAAATGTCTGTTAGGTTTAAAGAGGAACAATCATTCGAATGATAGAGATAGCGAATGACAAACAGAGAAAAAGATGTAGAGGAAGTTGAACTATTTGTATACTTATAACTGTAGCTTTTATTAGTTATACCTCTTGCAATCAGAGGTCAAAATTTATTGGTAGAGTAACTGGTCAAAGAACATCGGGTTCTTTTTTTGCTTCGCCTTCACTCCGAGGAGGGTTCTAACAGAATATAATTCTGATTTTGATGGTGAGATTGAATTTATTTGCCAAGAACCTATCTGTCAGAAACATACATTCGTGTTTTTGTGGTACATTTCGAGGAAAATGCACGATTCACAATGTTGTATGCAAAGCCAGACTCTCGACCACTGAAGAAAACTTCGACTATGTGGAAGAAAGCATAGGTAGCAGAAGATTTTAATCCAAACATGGCCAAGGAAGACCACAAAGAGTTTTTAGAATTGCTCAGTTAAGTCAATTGGTTGGATCTTAAGACTAATCCACGATATTGAACTACTAGAGGTCTAATCGAAGTATTTACATATCGGATGAAATCTTATTGAAAAAAAAATTTATATTAGTGCTGTTGCAGCTTACGAACGACATGCTGGGTATTCGATTTCCAAAGGAGCGCTCACATTTCGAGTCTAAAGTTTTCATTTGAATTCCAAATTGTTCGAGTTCTGATTCCAGAAGTCCTGTATAATTTTTCTGTAGTACAACAAATTTATGTTTGAAAAATATTTTTTTTTGGCGAAGCGAGCACGGTTTGCTTAACGAACCAATGAGGATTGCAAAGCAATCCTCCTAGGGTTGGCGAGCGTTAGCGAGCAGGGAGCGGGCCCCCTACTTGTTTTAGAAACTTGAATTTTGCAATATCATCAAGTTATCCTTTCAAGTGACAGAAAAAGGTTTCTTAGCGCAGCTTGATCAGATATGGCCCTTGCACTTTAAACAACGAAAACATCTTTTGCCTGACAAGTAACAGAAATGTTGGTAATTATCTGAATACTCATTGCACTTCTCATTGTAAGCTTCACTCATTGTAAGCTTCGTCTGCATATTGAAATCGCCAAATGGAGATCTGCATTTTGACGATTGGAATCCCATGCTAAAGAAGTCGATTCACACAGCCACGTTGATCCAAGCATGTTTCCATTTTATTGTGGAAACTCATTAACTCAAATTTGCCATTTAATGATCGACGACGAGGTTTCTCAACAAAATGGGGAAATCCTTATTATCATTCCATACTAATGCGAATTTCCCCATTTAAATAAACTTCTTTAGAACTCTCGACACTTCACTCGAATCTATTTTACCGGTCCTTCATCCTTTTCCAGTTTTTGTTACCGTCGCAATGCTAACAACCACATATATTTATAAGGGGCATGCAAAAACCAACTTGTTTGTAAAGTATTTGCTTTCGTCTTCACATGACCTTCAGATATTTAAATAATTATATGCAGTTCCACAAGAAAGAAGAATACTAAAGCCGGCAATAATAATATGAAAATGAGCTTACTCAAAGTAATTTTCGAGTGGAATGATGAAAAATATAAGTCTTACTTTTTTTTTGATAGTTAAATTCATTTGAAATATATTTGGCATAACAAATATAACCATTGGCAGTTTTATATTTTGCATTAAATAATGCAAATTTTAAAAATTTATTTACTTCAGAATACTTTTAATTTATGAATCTTGATTACATAAGTAGGCATGTTTTCCAAGTTAATCCCTTTAATTTTACATGATTGAAATTATTTTAGTCATCTCCATTTGAATAACTTGTAAAATACATTCGGAATTAGGGCTTAAACTAGAAGTAAAATTTTACGAATCACAATAACCACGGGAAAGTACTATTACATCTTTATTATGCCTAACATATTAATAAAACGGAAAAGAAAATTATTTTCATGAGCAGTTATTATTTCACAAGAACAGAATTATTCAAATTTGCACGCTCTACTGTACATTCTCACATTTCCATCGCAGAACAATCGATATAAACCAATGATACAATATCTACTAGAACACACAAACCAAATATAATTTTTGTATAAACGAATTTTCTGTACTGTTTATTTCTTAATAACTTGATCTTAGAAATCGCTTACAGGTTGGTCTATTTTTTGTAATGCAAGTACTGATATTTTTCATAGAATATTTTACTACTGCGCTTGTAAATATAACCCTAAGGCCCGGTGCACACATCCAGTTTTTCGACGTGCGGAGCCGCTGCGGCACCGAAGTCCAACTACGCACACATAACTGTGAAATGACTCAAGTACTCATTTCGCGCCATTTGCGATAAATATTCTATCGAAGAAAACGTGTTTAATTTCGCTTACTTGGTGTAAAAAAAGTATATTTTGAAACAAAATAGACGTTACTGGATACAACCATTTATTAATTATTATTTATATTCCATTTATTTATGAAAACAAGGTACTCCAGAACGGAGACGCGTGTGCGGCGCTGTGGGGAACTTCGGTTCAAATTGCACGCAAGTTGGACGTGCGTCGCCGCAACGGCGCCGGAGGCATGTGTGCACTACTCCATTGGATCTAATGTATCTCAGACCGCACTTGCGTTGCAGCAGCGGCGCCTCGCGTTGAAAAACCGGATGTGTGCACTGGGCCTAATAGGAAATGGTAGCTTTATGGTAAATTTTAGGATGCTCTTTTTACACTAAATTTTTAATACACTACTGTTAGTGAAAATTGCAACACTATGAAGGAATCATCAGAAATAAATGAAATTTATTCGGCGTATTACTTATGGTGGTTTAAATAAGCGATCCAATTTACAGAGCAATAAAACAGAAGTAATGCCGAAAAATTATATATTTTCCAGGCGGCATGCGCAGCGATCAGAGCCTGTACATGTCGAGGCAACGAATCAAAGATTCTGAATGTCATGGCATTCCAGATGGCTTCTTTCTGATGCCAAAGTTCAGCCGTACTCTCTGCCCGGTACGAGTGAGTCGCCGATCGATGTAATCCTAGACATGTTCAATGGGCGACATATACGAGGAACGTGTAGGCCATGTAAGAAGCGGAATCTGTCGTGCCCCAAAGAAGGCTTGTATACTCAAGCAACATGTGGACGGGCATTGTCTTGCTGAAATACAGCTCCGGGAATGCGTCGCAGGAGGGATAGGACCTCGGGCTCCACAATTTCCCTGATGTAGCGCCCGCTGTTCAGAGTCCGCACAATTTGAATTAGTCGGGATCGCCCATAATATTCAATTATTGAATTGCACCCAGGACCATAACGCCAGACGTTCGTCCAGAATAACGCTGAATAAGACACTCCGGGAGAAGGCGTTCAATTCTGTAGCGTCTGACGAGTACACGTCCATAAATATAGTCCAAATTGTAGCAGTACTCATCCAAGAAGACGACTTCTTGCCAATCGGAACGCCGTTGGCTGTTCTGGTGTGCCCATTGTAACCAGAGGCTTCGGTGGTTCAGCGTCAAAGGAATCCTGCGTAGATGAATTGAATCCGATGGCGCAGCAGACGTTGACACACCCGTAGACGTGCCTCAATGTTGTGCCAACGCACGAGAGGACGCTGTACTGTCCGTCACCGCCATGCGGATGAGGTGTATGTCGTCCCGTGGTGACGTCATATTGCGCGACCCACTGTCGATACTTCGACTTGTCTGGTTCTGCATGCTCCATTTTTTCCACACACTCATCACTGTTGTGGCATTACGCAAAGTGCGAGTGGTGATTTCACGATACGAAAGTCCGATCATGCGGCCCCGTTCGAACTCCGTTAGTTGTTCGTATGGCACCCTGCGGTTTTGGCGAGGCATATTGACTTCTAATCAGTCATTTACAGAAGTCAAACGGCAATACACACATTTCAACGCACCGTTACAGTGCTTTTTATGCACATCTCACTTGGAAGTTTAAAGGATATTTCTAGGCCCACACATGTGTGATCACTTTGTAATTCTAATCATTTGCATATCCAAACCTGTTTTGCATTTCCTTACAGTTTCGTTTAATTTGCTTGATTCAATTTTTGTTGCAATTTCCACAAATAGTAGTGTAGGTATTACCAATGGAGGAATAAGTTACATCTTAAGTCACAAATAAGAAAAGATCTAAGAACCAATGTCCGAATTCATCCTTGTAAAAACTGTCAGTTAACTACTCGATACTGCTCGTGTATGAATATGCACGATTTATTTACCATTTATTGAAACAATGTGGCTTGTGCAACGGCTGTACGATTTTGCCGCACGAGCTGATATGTAAATGTTAGGGGGTTGAAACGGAACAAGTGGTGGTTGTTGGTCACGCACTGCATCCCCTGGTGAGCGTGGAGGGAATTTTATTGCGTTTTTTTTTTCTCTAATCGGATGAGAGGCAACAGCACATACATTGTCAATCTTCCTTTCCTCTTCAACCTCGTCTTTCACTTTTGCTGGGTGATTGAACTCTGGACTGTCTAATAAAAGGAATCTGCAAGATCTGTACAAATGACGATGACGAGTTTCGATTGGGGATGATGTTCAGAAGTTCCGTTTATGATTATGTGAAAACGATTGAGATTATTATTTAAATTACTGTACAGTTAACTTGTCTGAAACGTGCCTCAGAGAGGCTGATATTATGGTATGTTTTATTTAGTTCTCGGTTCTTTTGGTATGGAAGATTCCAAAGAGAAGTTCGACTAAATCAGTTTGCAATTTGAATTTATAATCTATATATACGAGGTACAAACAATCGGAAATTTTGGGAACTTACTTTTCTGATGGGCCCTTTTTCGGGAGACTTCATCTTGTGTTTATCTATTTCCGGCAGCATGGTTGAAATCTCTAAAAAAGAAATTTTCATATGAGCATTTAATTGATTGGTCAATCACCAATACATTTTGAATTCGCTTGGATAAACACAGGTGGAATTAGTAATGCAAATTTCATTAGAATGTTTCATTGAATCAGAGATCATGATCATATAATTGAAGAACTGAAACAAAATTAACGTAAAGTTTCTTTTCAAAGTTCATTTTTAGTATGTAAGTTAAATTATGAAATCAAATTCACATAATTCTGATTAACATATTTTGATGGAAAGAGATTCAAAAGATCAATAACACAAAATTTAATTTCTTGCAAAGTCTTGAATCTATATTTCTGTGAAAATATTTTTGAAGGCTGCTATTCATAACCTTTGGACTTTGATTTCTCAATTAATGTTACATTATTTTTTAAACTAAAATTAAGTTCACATTTCGCAATTGATATTGCATACTGAAAATAAATTTATATTAAAAAAAATCACGTTGATATTGTATGGGTTATGCAATAATTAAAAAGATTTTAGCGTATTCAGAGTTTCAATAAACGCCTGAGAAATTAGATTAACACAAGGCGTTACAAATTTTCCATACTCAGAATTCAGAAACTGGACTTAGTGACTTAAAACACGGTATTCGGGTTATGATTACATTTCCATCCAGATTCAAAATTTTACTACAAAATTTAGGTCTCTCATCGAAAACTAAGAAGTGTAAGAGTTATTTAATATGAACATAATCGTACAAAGAATTTAATGCATATGATTTTATATAGATCACATTATGAATAGCAACCTCCTTATTTTCAATAGAAATCGATTCAGGAAAACGATTCGTTTGATTTAACCATTTCTGAATTATAAAAGGAAAATTTGCAGCACCAAATGTTAAATTAGTTTACCTGGCGTTTGTTTATGTTTTTCGAAATTGTGCATCAAAATTGGGTGTCGTCATTGAAAATATAGTGAGCACGCTATTTCATCTGAACAATGACCGCTTTTGCACAAATTTAATGCAGATGAATGAACAGAAGATTTTTCCAATTGAATGGTTCCTTTAAATTTGCTCAATTATGACAAACGTGTGAAAAAAGAGCAGTGGTTCGAACTTTCTTTCGCAGTTGTGCATTCGATGTAATGTGTTTAAAAGCGGCTGTCTTCAAGTGAAAAACATTTGTAATGAGAAGCGTATATCATCGTCTTAGAGCATAAACTCATTAACTGCCCAAACAAAAAATTTACTGTACAGCTATCTAAAGACGAGCTATTAATTAATTTGTCAAAAAATTAAAAATATCAGCATTTTGACAGCGTTTTGTATTTTCTAAATAGCAATAAAATGGCAATTTATTTCTCCTAGTCATGCCTTAGCATTTAGAACCTCCATACAGATACCAGTCTGTTAAAGGTTTTTGCTTTTTGCCGATAATACGTATACATCAAACAAAAAGGCACATCAGATACTTTATACTTTTTAAAAGGAAATTTCTAATATTATTTCAAATCTAACTTTATTCCAGCACTCGCAGGTTTCACTTTTCGGAATGAAAGACCATAGGTATTATCGTGCACCATTTTTCAAAAGAACTGCCCTTGCCAACGTGAACAAGAAATGTAATTCCTCTCACACGAGAAAGGGAGAGCGTGAATTGAACGGTTAAATAATTCAGTGAAAGTTAAAGAAGAGGAGATAAAAGAAAGCACGAACGAGCAATGACACTTCCAAATTGCACAATGGCGGCAGTAGAACCAAAAGGTGGAATCCACGACTTAGGAATCGTTAAACGCTTTTATGCGTTTGTGAACCATAATCGTAAATCACGTTGAACAGTTTCCGCTCACTGTTGCAAAACCATTTTTTTCCCTTGTTAGTGAACAACTTGACACTGGAACGCATTTCACTTAAATGTCCATATAAAGAGATACATCGATAAGCATTGACCTTCTCAGTATCTGAATCGAAATGAAACGGCAGTCCTTTTCTGGCTCGATTACGACAATGGTGAACCACTAAGGCTCGGTGCACATATCCGGTTTTTCAACGTGCGGCACCGCTGAGGCAACGAAAGTGCGTTCTGAGCTACATTAGATCCAATGAAGTAGTGCACACATGCCTCCGGTGCCGTTGCGGCGACGCACGTCCAACTTGCGTGCAATTTCTACCGCAGTTCCCCAGGGCGCTGCACACGCTTCTCCGGTCTGAAGTACCTTGTTGTCATATATAAATCGAATATATATAATAATTAATAAATCGTTGGAACCAGTAACATCAATTTTGTTACAAAATATACTTTTTTTACACCAAGTAAACGAAATAAACACGTTTTCTTCGATAGAATATCTATCGCAAATGGCGCGAAATGAGTACTTGTGTGATTTCACGGTTATGTGTGCATAAATGGGCTTCGGCGTCGCAGCGGCGCCGCACGTTGGAAAATCGGATGCGTGCACCAGGCCTAAAAGTACGACTTTTTGACACGGAGAATAAAACTCTAAAATCGTGCTTTTAATTTAACGGTGACAGCGGTTAACGGCTTTAAATACAACAGCTATTAAAATTTTAAAAGAAACTTCTTTAACCCGCTTTTAATTTTGCGTTTATCGTAGTTGGGTGCAGTATGTTTTGCTAGAAAAACTAACCAGCCCTGTTTTTGAATGAGTTATTAAAAAAGTAAGTTGCGCCATGCTATTCTTGGCAAATCTTAGTTTGGTAAGACATTTCCAATTCAGAGCGAAATGGGCGTCACGAAGAAAGTGGAATTTTCAACCTTCTCTGCGTTACCACGCTTGCCAAACTTTCCTCCGGAAATTCACCATGACGAAACGCCGAATGTGCCTTTCGATCAGACTCCGATGGTACATCGATCAATAAATGACAACAATGATGAATTTGACCTCAACCGGGAACACCCCAGTGAATTCAGAGGCATTTATCCTTCATTTTGCTGGGGAGTCTTTAAATCTGGTTTTTAATTTTACCATCGGGCAATTCAATGTTTCATCACTGCTGAGTATGGTTTCAGAACAACGTTGGGGTTGATGACCACTTACTGTGGGAGCGGAAAATGTTTTGTAAGAATAAGCGAGTTAACAAATGCTGTGCTCGCCCACAACAAAACTGTTTCGATTCAGGACCCCCCACGTGGAGAATGCCCCCACATCTTCGCTCTGGGTCCCAATGCATTTTTCATGAACGGACCCAGTCAATGGATTTGATGACTGGCCCCTAACGAAATCTTAACTACATCAAACCTTCATACCGTCACTCAAGAAATGAGTCGCTCAGAAGCCAATGCTGTTATGTCCAGAAAACAAAAATTGAGAAAATTAATGTTTATTAATACATAGGTTTTTAAAAATTTTGGCTTATTAATTTGATCAGAAAAGTATATAAAATCTTTTTTTTCAACGAGTAAACTCCAAAACAAATATGTAAAGGACGTGCAAATATGAACATAAAATTTATGTAAAAATAGATTGTTCGAGATTGTTCTGGTGTTTCATCAGTTCATGTTGTAATGTATGGACCAAGCGTTCGTAAATGCATTTTCAGAACTGGTGAAACGGAGGTTACATGACGGATTATTTTCTGGTTTACACTTTTTTCAAAGAATTGTTTACGAACGCGGTCTCAGTATTTACCAACACATATCGAAAGAAGGATACTAATTTAGTTTTTACTTCAAAGTTTATGTAAACAAAGAGAATAAGAGGTGTCGAGAGGATAATATTCTACAATATAAATTAAAGAAAGAACTAAAAATTACGTAACTGATAAAAATAAACTTCACCTCCTTTGAGCTTTATTTGAACATTCTTTTGAGCTTTATTTGAACATTCTTTTGAGCTTTATTTGAACATTCTTTTGAGCTTTATATGAACATTCTTTTGAGCTTTATTTGAACATTCTTTTGGGCTTTATTAGAACATTCTTTTGAGCTTTATTTGAACATTCTTTTAGCTTTAAAATACCATTTTAGATAGGTAATATAATGCCAAGTACTCGTCTATTTTTGACTGCAACGGACACCTGACAGTACAATCAATTTTCTTCACTACAACATTTAGTGCATAGAATTCATCATCTGTAGTACCTTGAACTGATAGAAAGTAACGTCAGTATTTTTAAGGTTTCAAGAACTAGTGTTTTATTAAGTGGTGAAAGAATTTCTTCATTTTCGCTCTTTCCTCACACTTTCACGTTTCTTCTAAAAATTCAGTAGGTATATCTTTTATCGTCGTCAGAGAAATGCTGCAAAGTTATTATCGATTTCTATGTAGTTATTTATATCACATCCACTTTTATTTAAGATTTTAAATGATTTCAATAACGAATTATAGTTAGTCCTCATTTTCGAAAAGAAAGATTGTTCCTTGTACATATGATTCAAATACAGTGAACACCTCAGAACAGAAGACAAGTTTAACCTCGTGAACCTATACTTTCCTTCTTATGTTTTTGTCTGGGACCTACTGTCATATCATTAT
The DNA here is from genome assembly GCA_947359465.1 of Metellina segmentata. NCBI lineage: Eukaryota > Metazoa > Arthropoda > Arachnida > Araneae > Tetragnathidae > Metellina > Metellina segmentata. The sequence goes on along the minus strand of OX375881.1, from coordinate 28,207,866 downwards.
CAACCACCTCCTCACATAGGACAGCAGATTAATAGAAATTCTTGAAGAGATAATTCATTATTTCATGAGTTCCATACATAGTCAAAAGCCTTTCAATTGTTTTAAAATCAAAAGCTTTAAAGAAATAATTTTTCTTAAATTTTAATAACCAATATATAGCCAACCAAATTTAATGACTACTTACAAAATTTTTGCACCAGTAATTTCGTGCGAAAAAGAAAATCTGTGGTACCAAGGTCCAGATGAAGGTAGAGAATATTACTTCATACGTTTAACAATAAATTACCATCAGGAAAACTTTATTTCTGCGTTTTAATCAATTTAGCGCGGATCTGATTTTTTAAAATCTTTTTTTAAACTACTTTTGGCCCAGTTTTGTTAACACTGAAAAATATGTAAACGAATTTTTTGCAGACATTTTATTTTATTTTAGATATTCGTTGCTTTTCTTATTTGGAAGTTTTGTGTGTTTTTTTAAGGTGATCAGAATTACAAAAATAATATTCGTTCAGACTGATGTGCTGAAGCTTGTTCATATTTTGAGAAAGGTTGACCCTTGCGAGGCATCTGCAATTTTAACGATATATAAATTTGACAACTAAACCCATTTCAAACCACTACTTATTCTCTGTGGTACCAGTAAATATTTCGTTTTTTTTTTTATCTCACTAAACATCTTTGCTTGTCTATGTAACGCATGTCAACGGTCCGATAGCTCAATCCGAGCACTCATTCAAAACAGATACTCATACACAAACTATTACTCGGATTATTCTTTAATTTGTTTAGGTAATCGAAATTCTCGACGCGATCAAATGATCAATCCGAGAAAGGAGGAGTATTCATGCTCGAAACTTGACGAGAAAGACACACAAATCTTGATAAGTGTGAGAGCGATTTCGAAAGTATAGACAGGAGGGTTCTTTAATCCTTCCTAGTGAACGCCACGAACTTCTTAACGCTGCATCTCCCTCGAAAGTAGATAATTGTTGATCTGTATCTCTCAGTAAGAGTGGGAAAAGTCAGACAGGCGCAGCGCGGTATCTTGTTACAGTTCATGTCAACAACTCAGGTTTTGCAGTTCATTGAGGTGCAAGAATGATAGATCATGTTATGGACACGACGTTTATCTTTTCCAGTTTCCTTTACTCCTTTTTTAACGGATAATAAATAAAACCTATTCTATCTCGAGGCTCGAATATGCCAAGTAAATTTTTGTTGAGAATTTTAATTGCATTTTTTTCTTGTTGTTGCCTGCAAGAGTAATACAATAGCAAGAGAATGCAGTTGAAAATGCAGGTTCCTAGAGTAGCAGATGTTCGAGATTTACCTTTTCAAATTTTTAAAGTTTTGTTGTTTTGACGTTTTATGGCGTAATGGGGCCTTACTTGACCAAGCGTCGTCAAACGCCAAGTAAAAATGTAATAAAATGGGAGAAAAGACAGACTGAGGAACATAGCAATGAGATGAAAGCATAAAAAGATAGCTAGTATCCAGAGATCTAAACCGTGTTTAATAAAGACCATAAACTTCATAGGAAAAGAAAAGTTCACTAGAGTACCGAAATACTTTAGGAGAGTATCTCAATCAATTGCATTTTTGCAGCCAGGGCCAGATTGGATCGCATTTCTTATCAAGTGTATAAGTACACTGTACAGATTTGATTTTATGGATTCGAAAAAGTGCTTCGTTTGTTTGACCAAAGAAGAGACATTAGAACATATTTTATTTTTCTGTACCGGAGAAAACGTTTAAGACAACTCTTGACAAAACTGTGTACCTCTTAGTGCATTGTTGCTGGTTTTTTTTATGACCATTGCTTTTAGAATGCACATTCTATAGCAAAAACAAAATCGACGCACTAAGAAGGTGCAGAATTACATTGGTACCGGGCTCGATTCACTTGGAACGGCATTGACTGGGGACGGATAGTCTTTAGTGACGAGTCCCGTTTCCAACTGTGTCCTGACGACAACGGCAGATGTGTCTGGAGACGTCCAGTGCAGCGTGGGGATCCTGCCCTTACTATCGTACGTTTTAGTCGTTTTAGTAACTGTCCATTTTGTTCCGTTTATAATAAAAACTAGATACACTTTAATATTGGTCAATCGTAAATGATTCATACCCTTGTCTCAAGGAAATAGGGTTAGCTTATGTATGCTCTATAACAAAAGAAAATTGACGCACGAAGGAGTTGTCCAGAAGTTGTGCCTGGCTCGATCCACTTGGAACGGAACTGACTGGGGACTGTAACGTTACCGTAGGGGTCCCTCTGACCACAGCTTTCATGATGGTCCATGAATTTATGACCGGATGGGGGTATCCCCTTCTCTTTATGCGATAGCGGCTTCGGAAGAAAGTGCGGGGTCTTCTCTCGAGGAAAAGGAGAATCGTGGAAAACCGAAACGTGAGCGGACGCAGGACGACTCTGCTCCGGATTGAAGCCGCGGGACTGAAACCCTAATTTGTACAATATCTATTAGCCTCGAAATAGTTTTAACTTAATACAATAATTAATTAACACATTTAATTAATTATTCTTCTATAATTAATTAAATGTGCTGTAATTCTAAATGTCGTTTTAATTATCTTCAAGCCACTCGCCACGCAAACTATACCCACGACGTTACAGGGACGTATAGTCATTAGTGACGAGTACCGTTTCCAACTGTGTCCTGACGACAACCTCGGACTTGTTTGGAGACGACTAGAAGAGCATGTGGATCCTACACTTACTATCGCACGACAGACATGCCCACAACAGGACGTTATGGCCTGGGGTACCATCTCCTTTGATAGCCGTTTGGTAGTCATTTCTGGCACACTTTCCAGCACTGCGGTACGTAGACGACATTCTACGACCGGTTGTGTTACCGTTCCTTTTGCGACACCCCAGACTTACTTTTCAACAAGATAATGCCCGGCCGCAGACGGCTCGTGTTGCTATAAATTGTCTTCAAGCTTTCCCAACACTTCCTTGGCCAGCTAGTTCGCCTGATATCTCTCCCATAGAGCACATTTCGGACGTTATGGGAAGGCGATTGTAACCATCCAGGAATGTTGACCATTTAGCCCTGTACCGTCATGTAAGAATTAGACGGACAGCTGGTTTAAAATTAAACTATTTATTTAGATAAATTAAATATTTACATTTAAATTTACAAGATTAATTAAGGGCACAGCCATCGACCATATCGTTATCCTGCCTGGAGCCAAAGTAACAATCGCAAACAGAGACGTCTGTCTCTCGTCGAATCTAGAATCAGTCTTCTTTCAAAATCCACTTTCGCTTGGTTCCGCAGAACCGCAGCTGCGAACGGGAGGGGGTGAATTCCTAGCCCTGGCAAGAGATGGCTATGTCTGCCACAGAACTCAAGACACCCCCACACAGATGCAAAAACCGTTTGTAACCGACTTGGGTTCCCAACAGCAAATCTTCATCCCAGACATGGGATTAGGGAACCGACGGAAACTCCAGCTGTGTCGATGGATCAAACGGAACGCCGGGCCGCCGATGAGAAAATACTCTCTTTCGGTATTTTGTCAAAACCCGCACGTGCAAAGTCTGAAATTGTTTTCGTCACCGTCGGGCTGTTGAGCACATTCCAGCGTCCACGTGTTGGAGAAAAGGGTCAGCTAGTACCATATGGTACAGCCCCAACAGCTGGAGACAATTTGGCAAGAAATTCCGCAGGACACCATCCGGGAACTCTTTCAGTCTATGCCACGCCGGGTGACAGCTTGCATCCAGGCCAGAGGTGGATCAACACCTTATTGACTTCCTCCCTTTGTAACGGTCAAACTCAGAAATAAATCATTAAACTGTCCTGAAATAATTTGAATCGTTTTTTTTTCTATGCATGTTCTTCACATCCACCAATTTTTATCGCAATCGGACAACTCCTTCTTGGTGCGTCGATTTTTTTTTGTTCTAGAGTATATAATGTACACAGTGAAATCAGAGCAAATAGCCCCGGACAAATAAAATAAAGTTTTTATTTGTAGCAGAATCTATATAATATTGTTCTGTGAAACCCTTTTAATAGTAACTAAACCTGTAGAGATAATTAACCAGTCTAAAAATACAGTTTATATTTTAATCATTCTATGCTATATTATTATTCAAACTATTATAGTTATTTGGGTAGAATTTGTACATTTTAAGTGCAATAGAAATACCATCAAGCTACCATGCGGACAAAGCAGTTTCGAAAATAAGAGCTTTTTGTAAGAGTAATAACCTAGAAGGTTTTTGGCAAGAGTAGCAATTATATGAAATGCACAGAAATGTTCATTTAGAGCACATTGCGTGTAAGAGAGGAGTACCGCTTAATTCTATACATTCAAGACGTGGTAAACGTTGGACAAGAAGTCGATGTGCTTCGTATGCGTTTTGATTAAACAACCGGTTTTTTTTTGTCTGGAGTGTTTTTAAGGGGGCACTAAAACGACCCTGAAAAGGAATTACTAGAATACCCCCACACGATTATGTTTTCTCGTGCTGCTTCCATAACATTAATTTACAGCTGGAGAAAAATATACAGCCTGTTGATTTTCTAAGTTAATTTATTTCGATCCTCAATATGGTGGACGATACGGTTGAATAGAATAGGTATTGCTTATATTTATTTATGCACATACAAACGACTGAATTACAGTCAAAGTGTGACGAAGGCGAATACGCTTAGAGTAACTGCTGACATAACAGGCGTTCACTTTCATTAGCTGCACATTTTCAAGTCAGGGTAGTAGCTGTTTTAATATTCAAGACAATTGTCTGGAAACAGCGGGACGAAGTATGTGTGGGAATATTTCACGAGAAGTTGGAGCAAATGGTATGGGTCAGAGTCAAATTACAGCCTACATCTAGCTCTCTAGCATGGGTGGAAAAATTAGTTTTTAAAGAATGCCTGAGGGTCTTCTACAAGAGGAGGCGATCTGGAATATATGTCAGGAGCACAAAACCATTCTGCAGTAACACTGTAGAACTGGGCTCTAATGATAACAAGCTCCAATTATCTCAACTATCGCTTAATATTTTTTTCGCTGAACTGAGCATCAAAAACTATACTTTAAATTTGGGTCGTTTGGTCTCTTATTGAGTCACTAAACATAGAAGTTTAGGTTCTTCTTTATACTTTTTCATTTTATTTTGTAAATGCTCGTTACTAAACGAGTGCTTTTCCAAGACTATTTAATTCACGTTGGGTTGGTGTGGAAGTTTGGAGAGTGGGGTACCAGCTCAGGAGTTGCTTCGTCATCTGACCGTGGTTAAAAACTACGAGGTGTTGTCCTCGGGTCTTTCACTTAAGGGATTGATCCCGGACCGTCGTCAATAGCCAGTTGTGTTGCTTTAGTACGACGTTAACTAAAATTACCATTACCATTACCAAGACTATTTAATGGCCAAGAAATTTCGTTCGCTTTGTCTGGTTTTTTTTCATACGACCATCACAAGGAGATGAAAACAAAACTGTGGTTGCCATTGAAACATTTGCGGTACTCGTGAGTTCTAACTTTGATCAAAAGAGCTTGAGAACCTTCATTTATGTATACATTTCGAGAGCATGTCCTTTAACTAAGTCTGAAGAGAGGGGGTTCATCTCTCTACTCTTCAATATTGCGATGGCTAGTCTCGTAAAATTGTCATGTCAACACTGTCTATTGGTATACGAACTACAAATTCAAAATTGATGATCTGAGAAAGATTTTCAGCATAAACAAGATTAACAGGTGGTCTGCGTAGATTTTTCTTCAGATGGTTAAAAGCTCTCCATGGTACAAATCATTACCTTAAAATGTCGTTGCTTGTCTACGTTTGGTGTTTAATCAAATTGGTATTGACCAATCAACTATCGGGGCCGAGGTACACCAGTTGGTAGATTCGCGGATTAGCAACCGATGGTTTGTGAGTTCGAAACTCGATCCAACAAGAACGTCGTGTGCATGAAAGCTGATGTACGTTAAATTTGTCGTGGCCTTAAATGTTCTCAAGTTGGTTTGGTGTGGAAGTTTGGAAAGTGGGATGGCAGCTCATGTGTTGACCAAAGTTTTCTAATCGGGGTTCAAAATGATTAGATGTAGTCCTTGAATATTTCCTTTCGGAATTGATTCTGATCCATTGTCAATAGGACGTTGTGTTACTCCAGCGAGACGTAAATGCAACTACCAACCTACTTTCCAATCAACAATCATTTATCAATTCAGAATTTATAACACCGTTTTTATAGCACCGAATTTATAATGCAGATTCTACAGTCTTCCATAAACAGAAACAAGTGAATGAAATGGCATTAAAAATACCCTTTTGTAGTTTAGCATACATGAACAGCACATATCAAAACTGATCTTGTATTAAATTATGTTTAAAAAAGTGCACACTTCAGATTTATATTACAGCAAAAAAATATCGGGTTATCAGAAAGAAGATAAATTTTTGAGACTTCTCTTAATATGTATATTAGGTAGCATAGATTATATGGAAGAAACATAAACTAGCATATCCGCAAAATGTCTGTAAAACCGTTCACGGATACGGATCCTATGGATTCATCATGACAATAAACAAATGGATAAAATAACACTTTCAAAACAATTTTAGAGGTTACAGTAATGCAAAACTATCTTTACAATGTGAAAATTTTAATATAAGGGTTATGGTAACAGGATTGCGTAAAATCAGACATCGCTCTAACCGAGGATGTACGAATTCGCGTGATTTTAAATAATGATCGAGACTTTTGCAGCTTTCGTGTCCAGATGTCGTCAAACAAATCTTAAGCACGTGCTTCAAAACTAAAAGTAACAATGGAAAAGAAATTGATGTAATTTGTTCTTGATGCAACGAAATATCCCATGAACATAAAAGAAACAAGTTGTACCTGACTAGTGCAACGTTATTCTGAAATTTTTATATTCCTGCTAACACTCTTAATTATATACAATGATACGTTTCATTCGGTGAATAATTCTTTCCTGGTACCGCAGGAAAAACAAATAGCAGGAACCCTGTCACTCGATGATGATGATGATGATGATAATTATGATGTTTCAATATATCTTGTGTAATGGCGAGTATACAAGGAAATGTGTTGTTTCTAACTAATAAGTAACAATTCTTGCCCTGCAAATGACCCTTCCTCTTATTTTCAGTTATTTTTTCATTCATTTACATTTACATGGAAACTTTGACGTATTAAACTATTCACGGACTTTTAATGAGCCAATCATTTGTGGATTGTCGCGATATTCTTTGTCCATTGATGGCTCAGATGTAACAATTGAAGCAACTACCTTACAATTCTTTAAAATTTATAATTTTTTTCGAAAGATGATTTCTCTGAATATCAAGTCTGAGTCATGTTGTAACATTTTCAAAGACATCAATAATAGTTGAACGCATCAGGTATTAAAGAAATGGCACAGTATGAAAACTTCATAATTTAATACTCGATTTCAAATTATGGCATGATAAATTTTGGTAAAAAAAAAGGCCTTATCATTTTTTATAGGTTACATATAATATTAGTTGTAAGAATTACAAAGGACTACATTTCACTGGAAATGCTCTATTAGACCGGTATGACACATTTAAATGATTTTTTAAGAAGTCTTTATGTTAGTTTTAGGGTTTGATTCCTTTAACTTGCAGTGGATGCCTTTGTTTCTTTTGTATCAATAGCACTTTCCTTGTGTATTGTCTGCCGTGTGTTTGGCGCAGCTTGGTCAATACGGCCATTGCGCCATAAAGACCTTCTGAACCTTTCCATTTTGTACCCTATACCCTGATGTTTACTCAAACGCAAAAAATTTGGCATTTTGTGGCTCTTCCTATTTATATATTTGAGGGCCGTTGTACTCCACTTGATAGAGTCGTTGATTAGCAACGTGAGGTTTGCGAGTTCGAAACGATTCAACCAAAGACCATAGTGTATGTGGGTTTAATCTGTTTTGGCCTCAAATGTCGTCACATTGGATTGGCGTGGAAGTTTGGAGAATAGGGTACCAGCTCTGGTGTTGACCTCGTCATTTGACGGTGATTCAAAACTACGAGGTGACCGCTGCCAATAGCCCGTGGTTGTTGCTCTAGAGCGACGTAATTTCAACCACCTACTTAAACAGCTATTTCTTGCTCTTCCTTCGATTGCTGGCTCATTTGAGCCACACAGAATTGAGCAACAACATTCACAGGTTTGGTCATTAACAACTTATTTATACAAAGTGACAACCGCAAATGTAACGAGGAAGTTGAAAAGTTTATCCACATCCTGTGGAACTAACCATAAACTTGACCCCAAGTATGAAAACCGCAGAACTCCGACAACACGCAATTTACGACGCCTTGGTGACAAAACAAAATCAGCAAACAGCACAATACTTCATCGGCGCTTCAAAACGACACCGGGGGCTCATTCTGCGGAGACAGAGATTCCCAGTATTTTATTTGTGTCTCTCCAATGCTTCATTTAAACCGTACCCAGGGGCTCGTTCAAAGTCAACGCACCATCGATATGGCATTGGTCCCCTCCTAATTTCTTTTTCCTCCTTTAAAAAAAAAATCCGACAGCGATATCAGCCGGGGAGTCCCGACGTACCACTTTATGTGTGTATTCCCTTACCCCTTCTTCTTCACGAAGGTCTTGTTAATGTGCGAGTCACGCAGGTGCTGGAAGTGTTGAAGCTGAATGGGGTCTTAATTACGCTACCAAGGTCAATGGTCGAAATTAGCGTTTATTATGGAAGTCTCCCGGTACAGGAGGTTAAGTCAATTTCACCTTTGACTTTGACTTATGACAGGGGATAGATAAGAGGATGGAATGTCGCCGATTAAGAAAAAGAAATGGAGATTAAAAGCACATCCCTCCGAGCTATTGACTTCGATGGCAGATGGCTGTGTTCCATTTACACATTTGCGATTGAAGTGGGGAAGGGTCCCTTGGGAATCGGATCCAATGGTTCGTCGTTCTGTGGTCATTTTTAGCAACTGGTGTGTCTATTTGACTGAGACTTGCTGTGTCACAACATTTTTACCTCCCAATTTTAGTTTTTGACCATCATAGTGTAGGTCAATATTTAAAATGATGACTTTTGAATTATAATCATTATGGTAATGAAGACTTTTCCTCTCATAACTGTTAACTTTAGCAACAGTGTGACCAAGAAGAGACGACAGCAGGCTTCTTCTTAAGGAGAGTTCGTTTCACTACGCGTAGAAATGATGGGTCCTGATGGGTTACAAAAAAAAAACCTCACCAATCTTTTTTATTCTGCCTTTGTACTAGGTCCGTTTATGTCAAGAGCAATTACGTTCGAGACTAAATAAGGGGCAGAAAAGTTGTTTGAAGATGGAACAGAACAAAACCTTTCAAGTTCCAATATGAAGTTTAGTTTACATTTACCTATTGTAAAAGAATCGAATCCTTTCGGTACCAAGTGACGTAAGAGAAGTCAAGTTTCTATTCGTGGTGTTACTGTACCATCCTGAAATGACATTCAAATTCAGGGAAGTCATCCAAATGTATCTGAAATGCAACACTTCACAGACATCTCCCAGACATTTTTTCTGTTTTGGAATAAGCAAAGTGAAGACAGTCACTATCTAGTGGAAATGCAACCAGAGTAAAATGTTGCGTATGCCCAAATATCTGACATCTATTTTTTAGGTTACCATAAAATCAGCTTAGAAATACCGAGTGTATACACAGCCCAGTCACATTAATGTGACCACCTGTCAAAAGCCAGAATAACCACCTTTGGCAGAGCGGACCGCTGTGAGACGTGCAGGAAGAGAGTCGATTAGGTTTCTGAAGGTGTTCACTGGGATGTTGAGCCATGCCGACTCCAGTGCCGTGGCCAGCGGCCTAGATTACGCGGTTGAGGATCCATGGCAATTGTTGCAGGGTGTTTGCTTTCAGACGTTTCACACCGTATACGCCAACGTCCATCTGTCCGATGGAGCATAAAACGTGATTCATCGGAAAAAGCCACCTGTAGCGGTAGTATTCATCGGAAAAAGCCACCAAAAGCGGTACTGGCGTGCAAATTACAGCCTTCGTCGCCGATGAACAGTAATCAGCATAGGTGCATTAACCAGGCGTCTGCTGCGGAGGCCCATGCGCAGCAACGTTCGCTGAACCGTTGTTGAGGATACACTCTTGGTAGCCCTTTGATTCATCTGGGCGGTCAGTTGCTCAACAGTAGCACGTCTATTCGCCCGAACACATCTCCGTAGCCTTCGTTCGTCTCTGTCATCTATAGCCCGTGGTGCAACACATGTGCCACGCCGCTGATTTTGGATAGTGCCATTTTGCCATGCACGGTATACTTTTAACACGGCGGCACGTGAACAGTTCACAAAATTAGCAGTTTCTGAAATGCTTCCACCCTTGGCCCGAAAGCCAATAATCCTGCCCTTTTGGAAGTCGGATAAATGGATACGTTTCAGCATTACGCCAGCGATTGAAATGCTTTCCGATGCCCTAGGACATCCTTTATATACACTCTACTGCAATGTGCTGCCACCTGCCTTTTGTGATTGGTTATTTCACGTTGACGTCGAAAGTAGGTGGTGGTCACATTAATGTGACTGGACTGTGTATATATCGGAGAATATTTCTCAGGGGTCAGTCAAATTTTTAGGGTCGCCGTCCTGGTTACCCAAAAGTAACCTAATCCTATCCAAACTGGTTCCGAACACACGATCTAAATATAATTAACTGTTTACTTCAACAAAAAATGAAATAGTAGCAGGCAGGTGATCTACAACATTATTCTAAACACCTTAACAAAGTTCTCAATCTTAAATATTAAATAGCAATAATTCTTATGCTCGACGTATACTACAGTTTCGTAGCTCTATGCCACTGTTAGATATTAACGACATTTAACCCTCCGGGTGGTGGTCTCACCATTTGCAAAACTAAACAGATCTTGTTGGATGAGATATCACGTCATCAAAAATCGTCAATATCTTAATGGCGGATGTTTCGTTATTAGTAAGATCCGTCAGATCTTGATGGACAAGATACCTCATAAAAACCACTTGGAGGCTTATAAGTCACATATTACCAAATTAGCATTCTCTTTAAGGGGTCCGGGACACAAAAATCGTCAAATTTTCGAATTTTTTTAATATTATTTAAAAAATTCTCTGTGTTTTTCTGCTTAAAATGACGTCTAAATCATGTTTCTATCTTAATTAGAACTAGAGATATAATAATTTTTGTGGTGCGTTGTTTTAAAAATCTAACACTCTTGACAGTTGTTGTCATAGCAACAACATCTGTACTTAAAACTTTATATGCGTTTTTCTCCATGATGCATTTTTTCAAGATTTCCTGTATTCAAATTGCTATAAGTCGAAAACCGATAAAGTTTAAGGGTTGAAATTTGGAATATATCTTTTTCAAACATTATACTTTAATTTTGATTCAGCAAATTTAAAACAAATATTTACTTTTAAAAATATGACTTTTTAAAAAAAAAGTACCTTAAAATTTTCAAATATTTTCATTCAAATATTTTTCATTTTTTATTAAATTAATATTTTTTAAATTCCTGAATCAAAATTAAAGTTAATAAATTTGTGAATAATTTAATGTAAGAATTTTGAAAATTGATCAAGAATGTTTTGAGCCTTAGCAATTTAAAATGACCCCTCTTTTTTTCAAAAAATTTTAATTAAAAATTTTTTAAGAACTTTTGGAAAACTTTTGTGTTGTGATTTTGCTTATTAGTTAGATGGGTAATCAGTACAAAAAAAATTCAAAATTCTAAATTAATTAATAAAAAAAAATTTTCAATGTGTCCCGGACCCCCTTAAGTTGTTTCTAAAAGGAACTCATAATATGGTTTCAATTAACATTAGAAAAGGAATGTTTATTCTAAAAAAGATCAAAAGGTCTGTAGTGAAACATTTTATCTTACTTTTATGCATTCTAAACGAAGCATCTAACTTATTTTTAGATCCTCTAAGCTATGAGGACTTACACAAAAAATGGCTACGATGTCTTGATTGAATAATAACGATGCAAAAAAATTGGGGCGGATCCTTACTGATTACGCTGCATCGCCACACAAAGTGAACCGCGAGGGTTACAAAAGGTTTCAACTCTTTCATTAGCCGTCGCCATGAGTGGAGCTCTTGTGTTAAACCATTATCGTAAACCTGCTAATGGCTTCGTGCTCTCGCGGTTACGTTGGAGAGCAGATTGTTTGCTTTTCTATGGACAGAGATAGAAAGGCAGAGGGGGTTTTGGTCATTTGGATACGAAAAAAAGTTCATTGATCTTTATCATTTGTGTTTGGTGAAAAACGCTAATTGCTTACGGTGATTGAATGAAAAAGTGGAACTCCCTTGGTGTCGGTATTCAATGGCGATGCTCAAAATAAACTCAAAATGCTTTTAAGTGAGTTTTTCTTGGTGTGGTATACTTTCGGTTTATTGCTTTCTTTGTAAAGATATATTAGGTAACATTGAAATTTCCTGGGAAGTTACTACAATAAACTGAATATAAGGTGTAGATAAACGTATACGGAACAAAAGAGGTTTGAAATAACCGACGTAATGTGAAAAGAATCCATTTTTGTTAATTTTGGACTCCCATTTTATTCACCGCCATTTTACCATTTTTTTTTGTCTCATCCAAATATAAGAAATTATATGGGAGATGAACATAAAAGGATTGTGTGTGCAAACACATATAAATACAATTAAGAAATTAAAATTTACCAACCTAAAATAGCACCAAAAGTATTTAGGTATTTCAGTCTATATTTATATATCGGTAGCAATGGTCTTGGCGCTCTTTTGGCGCACTTCTAAAATTGCCACGGAAAGAATTATTTCAAACGAATTAATGAAATCAGTTTAAGGGATTTTGAAAGAACTTTCTAGAATATTCAAAAAGAAAATTTAAACTTTCGCTGGCCGGAGTTGCCATAAAAATCGCATTAACCGTTGTACAGATGGGTTGCCTTAACCTGCCATAACTCGTTGCTAGAAATGCGCCAAAAAAAGCGTCAAGGCCATTGCCACTGCTATAGACGTAGACTGAAGCTGTACCAGTATTTAATATTAGAAATAAAAAAATTAGAAGCATGTTGTGCTATATGAATTACATTTTAGGCAATATGTGCTAAGTATTGCATGGTGGTCATTTATTTACATTCAAACAAAAAGAGCAAATCATAATACAATCAGCAATTATAAAAAAATTATTAAAATTGTAACTCAAGAAATACAAGATGTGGGTAGCTGAATTTATACGTCGTTCAAAAGGTACAGCTGCAGTCTACGTTTATAGCGGTGGCAACGCCTTGGTGCTTTTTGGCGCACTTCTAGTAGCGAGTTATGGCAGGTTAAGGCAACCCATCTGAAAAATCGGTTATTGGGATTTTTATGGTAGCCTCGGCAAGAGGAAAGTTTAAATTTTTATTTTGAATATTCTAGAAAGATCTTTTGAAATTCGCTAAACTGTTGTTTAATTTCATTGGTTTATTTGAAATTTTTAAATTAATTATGTCCTTGGCAATTTTAGAAATGCGCCAAAAAAGCGCCAAGGCCGTTGCCACTGCTTTAAACGTAGACTGCAGCTGTACCCGTTCAAAATATATCTTTGTACCAATATATTTATGCTACTTTGATTACAAAAATAATAATATTCACAATTATTTATACGGGTACTAAAATAAGAATACTACTTGAAATTGTTTATGAACACACGTGTCAAATGTTCAATATTAAAATGAAATATACACATTTTAAGCGTTTCACCAAACGCAAGGAACCTTAGAGCCAATTTTTCGGCACACCAAGTTTTAAGTCGTTGCTGTAGTGTATAGTAAGAAAAAAAACACTCTGTTCGGCGGCCTACAGAATAGCTGAAATCCTTAGAGTCCGTAATCCTTTAAGGAGTTTGCACAAAAACGGACTATCATCGTCAAAACCTACATGTAAAGAGGAAAGCTTACGCACTGCCTTTCATCTTGCTGTTTCGCCCGTGAGTGTGAGATTTCAAGTTTGGTAGCTGAATTTCCGTAGTAATGGAACGATACAACGATCTATTTGCGACGGCCCGGGATCTATCCCGAGCATCTAAGGACAACACCTCGATATTTTGAACCACTATCAGATGACGAGGTAAATACCGGAGCCGTCAACTTATCTCCAAACAGCTACACCAAGTCAACATGAGTACATTTGAGACCGCGACATATTTTTAAGTTTAAAATCGTATGTAATCACAATAAAGTAATAGTTCAAGGTAGGTAGTTGAATTACCGCACATCTCAATGATGCCACACAACGGGCTATTGGTAACGGATCAGTAATCAGTCACGGAAGATCCAACAGCACCTCGTAATTTTGAAACACGATGAGATGACGAGGTCAACATCTGAGCTGACACCTCCTCTCAGGCTCTTTGAAGCCATGATAGATTTAACGTACACTAGCCCCTACACTACTGGTCTTTGGTTGGATTCGAACACCCAACTCCCCGGTTGCTAATCCGTTCCACTTCCAACATAGTTTATGTGACTCCAGGTAAGTAATTGAATTAACGTCGCACCGGACCGGGCTATTGACGGCGATCCAGGAGCAATCAAGAAAGAAAATATTCGAGGACAACACCTCGTAATTTTGAACCACGGTCAAATGACAACGTCAACACCTAAGCCGCCACCCTACTCAACATAATACGCTAACTTGAGTACATTTCAGGCTACAGCAGTTGTAACTTGAACCACACACCCCACGTGCATGACTGTCTTAGGTTGGATCCAGTTTCAAACCTCTCCCTTCAGTTGCTAATCCGATTCTACCAAATGGGCTACCGTGGCCTGCGCTGTTTTAAGTACGGAGGTGAACCGTAGTACAAAGCAATGCCAGTTACACCAAGGAATTAATGTCCCGATTCCCTCCCTCAGAAAAGTCACGCGTCTCAGATTCACTTTCCATCCGTCGTCTCCGGAGATAAAAGAAGCTGGAATCCCAAGCTCTGTGCCGTCGGATCATCAGTGTGGCGTCTTTAGGCGTCGTGGGACAGATTTCTTTCGGTTGTGTACAATTAGAGGCACCTTGGTTGTGCTTCGTGTTTCTTTGCCGAACTGGTCACGGATCAGTGAACACGAAGAAAGATGTATACACTTATGACCTTCCCAACACCTCTTGCAACTTCTTACTGGGATCACCTTTCTTCTCGTCTGATGGAAACATATTTTTGTGGAGACGTTTTATTCAGTGAGACAGCTGGTGCAATTCAACGTGTCTATAAGTTGAATCGGATTGCTTATAAAAGTTCTGGGATTCGTTTCTTTTTGCTTGTAAAATACTTTTTGAAATAGAACTCCTGCAATGCCAGTGAATGCAGGTAAATGATATATCGCACCCCGGCAAGAAAAGTGACACAAGCCAAAAAATAAAGATTTTTTATCTGGATCACCTTTTTTCTCGTCTGATGGAAACATATTTTTGTGGAGACGTTTTATTCAGTGAGACAGCTGGTGCAATCCAACGTGTCCTTAAGTTGAATCGGGTTCCTTATAAAAGTTCTGGGATTCGTTTTTTTTTTTTTGCTTATAAAATACTTTATGAAATAGAACTCCTGCAATGCCAGTGAATGCAGGTAAATGATATATCGCACCCCGGCAAGAAAAGTGACACAAGCCAAAAAATAAAGACTTTTTATCTGGATCACCTTTCTTCTCGTCTGATGGAAACATATTTTTGTGGAGACGTTTTATTCAGTGAGACAGCTGGTGCAATTCAACGTGTCTATAAGTTGAATCGGATTGCTTATAAAAGTTCTGGGATTCGTTTCTTTTTGCTTGTAAAATACTTTTTGAAATAGAACTCCTGCAATGCCAGTGAATGCAGGTAAATGATATATCGCACCCCGGCAAGAAAAGTGACACAAGCCAAAAAATAAAGACTTTTTATCTGGATCACCTTTCTTCTCGTCTGATGGAAACATATTTTTGTGAAGACGTTTTTATTCAGTGAGACAGCTGGTGCAATCCAACGTGTCCTTAAGTTGAATCGGGTTCCTTATAAAAGTTCTGGGATTCGTTTTATTTTTTGCTCATAAAATACTTTATGAAATTTCCTTTTGAACACCTTCATTGCCAGTAAATGCAGGTAAAAGATATATCGCACCCCGGCAAGAAAAGTTACACAAGCCAAAAAATAAACATTTTGATGTTTTGTCATTGAAAAATATGTATGAGGTGCCCCAGCGTGTTTATTACTATTCTATAGAGTATAATAGAAGTTACCACCACAAAAAAAAATACTTACCTAAAATTTAAAAGAAGCATATACTATTTAAATATAAGCTTTATAGTATCCTTTAAGTTGATGTTTCACAAATTCTGCAATTTTGAGAAGTGTCACTTTTTTTTGCCGAGGTTGCGATATGTGTATATGGGGGATTTTACATTCACAAGGCGTCTCTACCAATTCTAGTAATAAATTAATAGTACAGCTTCAGTCTACGTTTATAGCTGTGGCAACAGCATTGGCACTTTATTTAAGCGTAATTCTAACGTCACCAAAGAAATAATTATTTTAAATAAGCCAATGAAATCAAGACGACAGTTTAACGGATTTTGAAAAATTTTTCTAGAATATTCAAAATAAAAATGTAAACTTTTCGCTTAACGAGGGTAACAGATGGGTTGTCATAACCTGCCATAACTCGCTACTGGAAGCGAGCGAAAAAAAAAAAAGCGAAAAGGCCGTTGCCACCGCTATAAACATAGACTGAAGCTGAACCCAATTAATTTAAATATTTTATTATTTAACATACTAGATTCTCCTGTCTTTTCCGTGGCGATAAGGCCCGGTGCACAGATCCGGTTTTTCAACGTGCGGCACCGAAGGCCAACTATGCACACATAACCGTGAAATGACTCAAGTAGTCATTTTGCGCCATTTGCAATAAATATTCTATGGAAGAAAACGTGTTTACTTCGCTTACTTGGTATAAAAAAGTATGTTTTGAAACAAAATAGACGTTACTGGATACAACTATTTATAAATTAGTATTTATATTCCATTTGTTTATGAAAACAAGGTACTTCAGACCGGAGAAGCGTTTGCGGCGAGCTGCGGCGCCGTGGGGAACTGCGTAACAAATTGCACGCAAGTTGAACGTGCGGCGCCGGAGGCATGTGTGTGCACTACTCCACTGGATCTAATGTATCTCAGACCGCACTTGCGTTGCGGCAGCGGCGCCACACGTTAAAAAACAGGATGTGTGCACCGGGCCTTAAAGTTTTGATTAACTGTGTGACGTCACGTGTAGATAGAGTTTCTAATTGTTTTGAATGGTTGTGGGATGTCACGAGCGAAACGAGATACGAACTACGAAAAATCATTACATTCGAAATCGCCATTGAAATAACATTGAGTATAAAACGATTGCCGTACGCAGCTCATTGTTTTACCAGTGTTGATCAAAAATTAAGTTTTCCAATAATATTGTTTTACCAGTAATGCTCAAAAACAACACCATGCGAGAAGCAAGGCAAGTTGACAGATAGTGATGGGAAAGGTTTATACATAGCCAGTGATAAACAAAAATGACAGATAGTGATAAAAAAAGGTTTAAACACAGCCATTGACCACGTACAGTCAGGTTGTAAAAAAATGTATAACTGAAGTTCGGCCAAAATAAATAAATTGTTTTCACCCGTCGTATGAAGGGCCATTTGTCCTAGTGATTAATAAATGACAAACTATGAGATTGAAAACCTGGGTACACGTCTCGTTTGTATTTTGCAGTCGTGAAATGAATTTTCGAGTTAAATATATAATGCGTAACTTTTGTAAAATAACTGAGTCATAACTTACGTAAAATACAATAATTGAGAGGTTTTCCCCAAGAGATATATCACATTTTGAAATCGTCCCATGATACATCGGGAAGATATACAAGATATATCGTAAAAAGGGAGGCACGCGTGATGATATTCATTTGCATCTCATCAGGGTCTTCCACGAGTCAATGGGGCAGCTTGAAAAATGGATCTCATACGCCTACTCGTTTTGCGGTGTAGACGAGTAATTAAAACGTCCAGCTCACATCTGACAAGGTAAAACATCTCACTCAAGCGGCCCTCGTTCTTTACTGTAATGATCGCAGTCGATAAAGTGAAGTGAAGTAATTCCAGTGGTGACGTATCGAAGGTGTATTTCCAAGAGCTTCTTTTGAAAGGATTTATCAGGATTTTGTGGATGCCCTTGAGAAAAATTGACTGTACCCACCACCAGGGTTTTTGCTTATTTAATCATTGATTGGGAAGCTGGCAGTGTTTAATTTTTGATTATGCATGGGTCGAAAACATCGTCAAACAGCAAAACATAAAGGCACTTAGGGTTTTATGGCGCAAGGTCCGATTTCGGACAAACTGGAGCTAAACTCAAGAATAATTTATTGAAGCAAATATTAAAAACACTCCAATAAAAAATGTAGCCAGATTCAAGCTCTAAATATTTATAACACATCAGCAAGTGGTATTAAAGAATTTATTTATGGATAAAACTCCAAATCAGAGAGATTGGACACATTGCACCCCGACAAGAAAAGTGACATAAATCAAAATTGCAGAATTTGGAAATCATAAACTTAGAGGATACTATTAAATTTATATTGAAATAGAAAAGCTTCTTTTTAAATTTTAGGTAAGTATTTATGGTGGTAATTTCTATTATATTCTATAGAATAGTAATATAACACGCTGAGGCACCTCATACACATTTTTCAATGACATAACATCAAACTTTTTATTTTTTGACTTGTGTCACTTTTCTTGCCGGGGTGCGATATATTGTCTCTTTATCTACCAAGGTACAGACTTAAAGAATTTAGAAATTCAAACTAAAAGGGTCTTAAACATTACTCTCTTACCCAAGCACACATTCGATTCTTCGAAGCACATTCATCTGAATCTGGGTGTGTCACAATTTTAACTAAATCTTTTTTTATTTTCAGGGAGGTTATGTTTTAAGACATCACTATCGGCAAGTCGCACGCCCATGGGAAGCAGTGGTCAAAAATGATTCACTGATAGGTAATTTTACTGAAAAACAATATTTGTTGAAAACGAAAATGAATGCTCTTCCCGAAGAAAGCAATATATTCCTCTCAAAAACACACTCATTATTTCACTGAAAACAAAAATTATGAAAAGACTTCCAAGATTATTTTTATTTAAATATCGACCGCTACCACAAAGGACGTAATTGAAGTACAAAATGAAATTTCGATTCTTCCCCCTTTAATTGCTGTTTGCGTAATGCACCTGGTAATATTACAGCTTCAAATAATGAAAGGATACAAATGCCGGCGGAGGAAAATAATAAGAAAGTAAGAAAGGGTAGTTCTTTTCTCTCACCGCTCTTATACCGCGGTTAATGAGGCGGAGAATCCCAAAACACGATGAATTCCGACTGAACTTTCGACTTAGGCTGTCGTGTGAAAATTTTCTATATCTCCACACACAAATAACATATCATTTGGTTAATCGCATACAGTTGGTGTAGCAAAACGAAATATAAAGTATATGTTTGATTTTAGAATTTATAAATTCATATGATTTATTTTAAAAAAAGCGGTAGGTAATTGAATTTACATAGCACTGATGCAACACAACGGACTATTGGCGACTATCCGGTAACATTCCAGAAGGAAAAGATCCGATAGTAACACCACGTAACTTTGGACCATGGTCAGATGACGAGGTCACACCTGAGCTAACACCCCACTCTCCAAACTTCCAGAACCCGCCAACATGAGTCCACGATAGATTTAACCGCCCACACTTACATGGTAATATTTGGTTGGATCGAGTTTCGAACTCGCAAACCTTCGATCACTTATCCGCTTCTCTTTAAACCAGGCTATTGTGGTCCATTTTAATAACAATACACAGAATACCAACTGTGTTTCTTATTTTTATTCAAATGAAGAACGTGCTGATACATTTCTGGTATTTAGGTATGATAACATTAGCTTACGGGCTGTTTTCGGGTAAATCATGTAAATATATTTGGGTAAAGTAGAGAAATTTTTTTAATTTTAACAGAAGTCTGACAATTTTTCAAGGATTAAACCTTATAATAGTAACGTTTGAAATAAATTACAATTTAAACTATAACCTTTTTGCAACCATACGCACGTAATCAAAATAATTTCTATGCTTTACAGTGAAAAGTAAACAGAATCAGCTGGGTTTTTTTTTTTTTTTTTTTCTCAGTTTTAGCTGGTTTTTTTTCTTGTTTTCGTTTTTAGTTTTCAACCCCACATGTTAATTTAATATATTAAACAACTATGTTTCATTTATTAAATTTTTTAACTCGTTTGCGGGACGGATAAATCTATTCAGAGAGCCGGATCCAACCCGCAAGTCGCAGTTTGAGGACACCTGAATCAAACGCTGGATGAAACAGTTTCAAGAAACAGGAAGCGCCCAGATTTTTAAAGGGAACATGTAAATGTAACGTTTGCAGAGCAATCAAGGAGACTCTTATTGCATGAGCAACAAAGAGCATGTGGACGTTTACTAATATCACGATCACCGAGGTTTGCACAAAAAAATTGGGTTAACAATGTGAAGAAAATAGTTTTTAGCTATCCAATCTAGTTTTTATCAGTAGAGTTTTTCTCAATGAAGTCAATAAATTATGTACCCCTGTAAATTTTCAATCTCATTAATCCCCCAAAGATCTACAACTTCCTTTAAAAATAACGAACCCTTCAAGTAACATTCAACCGATTTGTGTATCACTTATACAAATGATAAGCGTTCCATGAATGAAACATACCTTAGATACACTTACAGACCACAATAGAAATTGATAGCATTTGCTACACCTGGTCGCATACGATTCAAAACACTTCCTTCCCCACCTGATAAGTTGTTGGTGTTCGTTACCCCACTCTTGCCTTACAAAAACTTTTCCGCATTACATTATCAATAAAGGAAGCGTTCGAACTTCTTGTGTGTTTATAAGGAAGAATCACCTTTTCTTGTGTGATACAAATGCACATTTTTACGTGCAAAAGCTATCACCCACAAAATCCTTTTCTTCGTAACGAAACTGATCATTGTTAGCTTTCTGTCCACAATTAAATGTTTGCAGCTAGATCGATCCTTCTAAAATCTATCTGATCGAGTTCCTTTTTAACGAATAAAACGCTCGTTGCCCTACTTGTAATATAACAGAGAAACTTATCTTATTTCATCTAGGAGAATGAGAAGTCATTGTCCCAAAGTACTACCCGAGTTGGGCGAGTTCGTAACTTCAACCGTGATCATATAACTTTCTATCGGGTGTGTAGGAGGTGAAGTGGATAATTCTCTGCTTTCCGTAATTGCGAGTGGAAGCACCTACAAGTCGCTTTTGAGGCCTCTTAAAGAGAATACTAAAGGTTCTAAAGTATGCAAACAATCGGAGATCGAAAGAAAGAAATTAGATAAGAGGTAAATGGCTACTGTGTTTGAATAATTAAATTCTCGAATAGAACGATGACATACAGAAACCATTCAAAGTCTTCGAATAACGTTCGAGTTTAGAAAATGTTAACGGTTACTCTGCTCTGAATCATTAGTCATTTTTGCGAGACGAAACTTCTCGTTTTAGTACAACCATTTTTTTTCACTGGTGACACTATGAAAAAGTTCTACATCCCATTCTGATTCAATAGCCCTGTGTGTTGCTCCAGTACGACGTAAATTTGACTACCTACCCATTCTGATGCTTAAAATTAATTTCACGAGTTTCATTTTAAGTCTAATATTTTAAAATGTTAACAAAAGGCAACTCTTTAAATTTGACTCCACAAACAAGGAAACCATCAAAATAATAATTATCTTTCAACTCAATTGCTAAAAATACTACATGAGATGTTAGAGACTCTAAAATGATAAATTTTGTTGCACACGTTAGTCTCATTTAGAATTATGGATAATTTAATGGGAAGAAATGAAACCTTAATTCAAAACTTAATAATATTACCAATTAGTCACAATTAATATTAACAGTGTTGATTTTCCATTAGATAACATCCTAGAACTAGTATCCATAACATTGCTGATAGAAATCTTGTTACCTCCACTGTTCCAGAAGAAATACGATGTAACTACAAAATTGGGATGAATTTTTAAGCTATACCTGGCATGAGTGGCGTAATTTCAAAATAACATATGTTATAACTAACCTCCCTTTTACCATCATAAAAGTTTCTCAATCATGAAAGGTATTCTTAGTCTTCTTTTACTGAAATAAAATGATTAACCTTTTGACTACGGCTATAGATATAACAAGCACGATTCTTTCTTGGAACGAGTTTTATAACTTTCAAGATACAACTGCTGTACTGGTCGTAGTCAAATTCTTTCTTGACGCGATCAATGTACAACAGCTGTAGTCTAAATGTTAATTTCACTGCCTCATTGTTCTGGGAAATGTGATGAAATACACTATGGTCATATTTAAAACTTGATCTACAAAAACAATTATTAAATAAAGAATACAGCACTAAGTATTCATGATCAGGGGTATAAATCCAACCTTTGTGTGACATTAAAATAACGTGCCAATGAATTAAAACACGAATTCTTCCGATTTATTCAAGATGCACGCATGCGCAGACATTATCTCGCATCAAATGTCCACATAGTAACTTAATTGGGAAAAAAAATTCTAAAACGTGCTTGCTTTTAGTACCCCTAAAAGTAAAAGAAAAATGCTCCCCAAAGAATTGATGGCACATCCTTAAGGGCAGTTAGGCCTCAACCTGTTTCTGAAGTCTCTTTATATGCCCTCTTTTCAAGGTCGATGCTCTGCTATAAAAAGTATGTAAATATTGCTTATAGTACTTCTGGTCCTCCGTAGCTTTATCGTAAATGAAAGTTAGCTACTTTCCAATGATTGTTTATAATCTCTTTTATATCACATTTTCAGACCTATTAGTTCCAAATGATTTGAATAAGGAGAGTTCAAGAAGTATGTTTTGAGTCTTTTCATTCCTAAATTCGTATATATTCGTTACAATTCCCAAAATTTCCAAATTGCCCGTTGCGTTACGTTAATTAAATACCTACCAACCTGCCCTTAATTTCCAACTTTCGTACCTGCGACGTGTAGGTTCGATTTCTCCTTAAATGTATTTCTCTCTTTTGTGACAGAAAAACCTCTTCTTGTGTGTGTATGTCCATTACTTGCCATTGTATGTCTTGTGTTTAGCACACTGTAGCCAAATATAGCACTTGCACTATGAAACCCCAAAACCCAAACAAACCAACTTTTGTAGAATAAAATGACAAGTAATATAAATTTGTAAATTCACATATATTACTTTTTGGTTTTCAATACATTGTTTTACTGCTATCTAAACCTTCTGTACGCTCATTTACTATCGCATTTCTGCACAAATACTACAGGCTTCTGGAATTTTAATATTTTAAACTTTCTGATCGTTACTTTGAATGTGTATGGTTGCACATTGTAAAAAATAATATTAATTCGAAGAAAACATATTCGATTCACTGTGTGTGCTCTGTAATCTTTCTCAATGTGAGATACAAACAAATTGAAAAATTTCACGGTGTGTGATCACATTATAGATCAGTTTGTATCTGCTAATGTGAAGAAGGTAGAATTATAATTTTTACAGAAGTGCTTTATAGTTTAATCCTCAGAGAATCTTTAACCCATGCATAAATACGTTCCGAAACCTGCAGTCTTCCTTGCATGACGTCTATCCAGTTTTGACCTTATTGACCGACAGAATGGATATTTACTTGGATTTGTTGAATCAATCGATGCGGTTGTTTAGCCATTATGTATGTTGCGGATAAGAAATATTAGACTACAGTGAAATTTTTCGACGCCCAGATGGTTAATAAGAAAAACTTTAACCTATGCAAGTCAGGCCCTCACATCAATCTGTGGGCCCCGTTGCCAGCTGATATGACGGGCCCCGTTACAAACTGTTATGACGGGTTCCGTCGCCAATTGAAATGACGCCCCTCCCCCACCTCACCTATGTCCCTTTTACACTGTTTATGTTTGAACAGAGACACTTTGGATTTTTTTAAAGGCATTTTCCATAGTTTTATCCTAAAACATATTTTACATAGGTTTCTAAGTGACATACATACGATATACCTTATAACAAATAAGACATTTAGGTAAAAAAAGTGTTGAATCGACAAAAATATACATACTTACAAGTAACATACAGTTTTAATATCCGGAAGATCAAAATTTTATTTGTATGTCTACAATTCTACAATTGAAATTAAAAATCAAAGCAACTGATTAAAATAGATAGAACTCAAACGTTAATAACATTTAAGAGAAAAAGTGTCCTTGAAAAACAAACATGAATAAATTATTTTACATTTTTCGTGGTTTCATCATGGAGAATGTTGCATTTTAGGAATTTTTACATTTTAATTTAACATGTGAAAAAGTTATTTTCAAAATCATCGCCAGTTTTATGAATTTTGTTTTTTAATCGCATTTTTTAGCTCCTTTATGGGCCCCCCTGACCCTCGGGTCCCGTTCCCATGGCAACGGCAGCACCGCCTATGCGGAGAGCACTGATATAAGTTGACTCGAATTTTGAATTGAAGCTGATCGAAAGATGGGTATCAAATGTCACATTTTAGTGTTTGCACCATTTTCACTACATACGCTACAGGATCTCTGTAAGGCATGTCTCACAAGACATATCAGACGCAGGATCTCTGTAATGGACACATCTTGCAACACACTATGGGACTTTGTTACATTAGCATTCTTGGTGGTTAATCTTAGCGTCGAAAACTGCCCGGTAGTGGTTAGCCTTTGTTTCTGTTCCAACTGTCATCAGTTTTGGGCAAGGGAAAACTTGCTTTTCCTACTTAGATTTTCTTTCCTTTAGAGTGACAGGTCTGTTTTGTTTCTACGTCGAATCTCGTCATTAGTAAAACTGGCCAGATCTAGATGAATGAGATATCTCATGGGATATCTTATAAGGGTTACGCGAAATCTGATGAGATATCTAATGATGGTTAAGCGAAACCTTAGCAAATCGATACGAAGTGCTTATATGCAACCTCTCATCACGTTCAGGTTGATCAAATTTTTGATCAGTCAACTCGAAAGAGCAAAACATTGTTTGCTTTCTTCTCGCTGGTTGTTCGTTGAGCATTGAAATGAGGTAACGGGTCGACAAAAAAGGGCTCGGATAATAGAGATTTGAATAATCGAGATGGAGAATAGAGCGTAGGTGAAAGTATCATATTCCCCACTCAAATTACAAGTGGCGTCTAGCCATTTCTTTAATTGGAAACTTCCCGCGTCTCGGAACTAAACGGTTGGCCAACTCTTTTTATTGCTTCAGTGCACCAAGAAAGATGTTCACATGGAGCTCGGGTGAAGTGATCAAGTGTGAAGTATTTAGTGGTAACATGTATGATATGTCAGTCAAACATAATTAGTTGGGTTAAATTTTAGTTTTCTTCCAACGGGCCCCAGGAACTATTCCATTCTTAGTAGTGGTTTTACTTAGTTAAAATAGCGGTGAAGAGGCAGTCACGAGCGAAAGATGATTGATTTATCTTTGTAACTGACAAGATTTATGGAAAATTGCGGTTGAACTGTAGTGCGGACCCTGATTTAAACTACGGTGGTCGCTATAATGGTCCATGAAACCTCACATAATGTGCAAAATCGTAACTTCAAGGTTAAGAAGGTTGAGTGTTCTTAATTTTTGGTTGTCTCCCACTAATAGACGACGTAACGCTCTTATCAACTGCTCGGGGTCATGAGTTAACACGGGCAGGTTTTCCAGTGACCGCTGGTCGTAAGTCTAAGCGTATCTATCTGAAAGATCTTCCCATCCAGATGGTTTCAAGGAGTGCTCGGTGGTCCCTCTTTAATTTACTGTTCCTTGGTGCCAACTGGAATGATAAGAGAAAATTTAGAACTCTAGATCTAAACTACTGTTTTTTGGAGCGTAGCGCCGATCAATTTGATTAGATCCCCTCAACAGCTTAATTCCCTTTTTACTGCGTCTTGAGCCGAGGGACAAAAATATTTTTCTTAAATAGACCCTAATTTAAAATTCCAGTTTAAATAGTGTAAACTCCTTGTCTAATAAATGATTATCTCAATTGTTTTTTGTCTGTGTCGTTCTTGGTAAGCCACTAGGCCCAGTTACGATACAATTGTTAAACATTTTGAAAGCGGTATTTCATGGACAAGATGGCAGTAATTAGTGGAGTCGAATTTTAGATTGACTGGCTCCAACAATAATTATCCACCTCAGTTCCCTTAAGACACTTAGTAGCATAATAATTTACATTATGTAGATGTACTGGCTAAAATATTTCCTTTTTATGCATATTAAAACAATTCTAGATCAATCTTTTCAAAGCCTTGTTATAATGTAACTTTCTCCGCAAGCTTTCAGGAAACTCCTCTCATTTATATGATGATTTCAAATGCAAATATTTGTATAATGCATACAGTAAAACCCCGATTATCCGAGTTTACGCTTTAACCGAGCTGTCAAATATTTCAAGATTATTATTATTTTTTTTTTTTGGGGGGGGGGGTTACATTTTCCATTTTTAAAACCATTAAAAAAAATTATGAACTTGATCTCACAAACACTGAGGAAACGAAATCCGTGACTGAATAAACGCTGGCGAACAACAAAAGATTTCATGTAAAATTATCATCAATATCGTCACTAAGGAAAATGAATCTGGCGATGACGATGAGAAGACAGTGACGATGAAAGTCGATGTATGAAAATCTCCCATACAGATGGTCTAAAAGCTATCGAAAGTGCTATTGAATATATTGAACAAGAAGAAGCGACACCAGCAATCCTGTTAACCTTAAAAAATGGCGAAACATTGCTGCAGAAAAACGCCAAAGTAACGTAAAACAAAAAACAATTAGGGTCTTTTTAAGTAAGAGCTCTTTAATTATCGTAACAATATGAATTGCATGTGGTGTATCTGTATAACTTTTGTATTTGTTAAAATATACATTTAAACCGACACGATTTATTTTATTTAAAATTTTCGCATTAACCGAGTTTTTCGGTTATCCGAGTTATTCTTGGTCCACAATAACTCGGTTAATCGGGACTATACTGTATATGTAACATAATAATTTACATTATGTAGATGTACTGGCTAAAATATTTCCTTTTTATACATATTAAAACAATTCTAGCTCAATTTTTTCAAAGCCTTGCTATAATGTAACTTTCTCCGCACGCTTCCAGGAAACTCCTCTCATTTATACGATGATTTCAAATGCCGATATTTGGCATTTCGTCATTGACCTTTCCAGTCTCTGAATATCTCAGTTTCACTAAGTACACTGCACACGTTCAGATGATAAGAGTTTGTAGGCTCGTTAAGATTGCAAAGGTAAGTCAACCAGAAAATTCGAAAGTGGTTCACATAAATAGTTAAAAGACGGAAGATACCACAGCAAAATCTCTGAGACTGTCTGTGACATAAGGTTTGAAAATTAGGGTCTTTCTCAATACTGTAAATTAGAGATGGAATTTCAATACCAGTTTTTTTCTGCTTCTTACTTCGGCTTTTTTCCTTAACGGGAAGCACAAGGATTTAAATTGGATATTATTTCAATGCAACAACATTCAGAGAAAACCACTTCGAAATTGCAAGGGGATAAGTTAAGCCAAATGTTTATATAAAGCAGGAAATGAGTTAGTTTTACTTTTAGAATGGTAATGGTAATTTTAATTAGGGTCGTACTAGAGCAACACAACGGGCTATTGACGACGGTCCGGGATCAATCCCCTAAGGGAAAGATTCGAGGACACCACCACGTAATTTTGAACCACGGTCAGACGACGAGGCAGCACCTGAGCTCTTTTAGAATGGAAATTACTCTAATTTTCTAACACCTTTGGAACACTGAAATCATTAAAATGTAAATGAAAACAGGCTGAATTATTTTTTCACTTAACCCTGCATTTGTCACGGGTCTTTGTGAGGTTTTCGTTTTATTTCCAAGTTAGACGGGTATTAATTATTCACTTTTAAGAATGAAGTGCGTTTAAGGATACACGAATAAAACTCTAATAAGTGTTATTTAAATTTGTAAATGATTCATTATTTATAGTTGCTTTTAGCTACTGTGTCGCAAATAGCTTGTCATGTTTTCATTACTTATTTTTGAAAAATATTTTAAAAAAAATCACCGTGCACCTATTAGTACCGGTGCAACTAATGGAGGCTTAATGAAGTATTACCTCAATTCGTCTATTTTTTAAGATTGTCGGGACAGCCATTTTTTCCCCTTGAATCTCTTCCTCTAGAGAGATGAAATCTTTTTTTCAAATATGGAATAATAATCCTTTTTTAACCTGAATAATGAAAAACAATAAAAAAAAAAAGACAAGACAGCTTTTTTGTGATAATTTTTTATCTGATGTTTAACCTAGAGCCTCGAGGAAAAAATTGGTGTTTTTATTTACGGGCTTTTGTTCCATACTGACATTTGTCACTGCTTCCGATGTTCAGACTGATCTCTAAAGAATGATTTTTTTACAAAAGTAGATAAAAAATAAAAACAACACACATGGCTTAAAAAAAACAGGTATTGGTGTTTCGGTTTTACAAAAACTCTCACCATTCTTCAAAATTTGTGTCGCTAATAGCTTGTTGTGTTGCTCCAGTGCAACGAAAATTCAACTACCTGCAAAATATAACTTGTACGTGGAGGTTTTTTAAGTCTACTGGGATAGTTTCTAGGTTTAATAAATTCTCATTCGCCTTACCAAAACCAGATAGAATGAAAACCTGGTTCTAACAAAGTTGGTTGACCGTGGGAAAAAAGAATCCGTGTCCAAATTCACGGATTTTGGGTTATGTCCACAAATCACTTCAATGTAATGAAAGTTAAAACCAAATAAGTGTTAGGCCCGTTGAACACATCCGGTTTTTCAACGTGTGGCGCCGCTGTGGCACCTAAGCACAACTATATGCACACATAACCGTGAAATGACGCAAGTACTAATTTAGCGCCATTTACGATAAATATTCTGTCGAAGGAAACGTGTTTATTTCGCTTACTTGGTGCAAAAAACAAGTATATTTTGAAACAAAATAGACGTTACTGGATACAACCATTTATTAATTATTATTTATGTTCCATTCGCTTATGAAAACAAGGTACTTCAGACCAGAGACGCGTGTGCGGCGAGCTGCGGCGCCGTGGGGAACTGCGGTTCAAATTGTGCGTTGCCGCAACGGCGCCAGAGGCATGTGTGCACTACTCCATTGGATCTAATGTATATCAGACCGCAGTTGCGTTGCCGCAGCGGCGGCGCAAGTTGAAAAACCGGATGTGTGCACCGGGCTTTAATGTCTCTCAAGTCAATACATTATGAATTAATCGAAGTAATGGAATGTATTTTTATGCAGAAAGCTGTTAGCAAAAACTTGTATAATGGACATAGGCCTTTTTCTATCAAGGTACCGAAAAGTGAAGGTAAAAGATGAAAATGTCACAAGAACAAAGTTTTTGAAAGGCTTTGTGTTTTTCTGGATTAAATCCTCAAGTACGCTCAGCTGCATTTTGGAACCTCCAAGCTGTTTTAAATGCAAACAGCTTACGACTGTAGTAACTTAACTTTCATTCTTTCTGAAGGCCATCTCAGATATGTCGATAGAAACTAATCAAGTTGTTTAAAATGCAAGCATCTTACGACTATAGTAACTTAACTTTCATTCTTACAGAAGGTCATTTCAGATATGTCGATAGAAACTAATCAAAATAATTTCCCGTGCCATCCGTACAACTAGTTTTACGATATCCAGTCACTGCCAAATTGCTCGCTCGGCGCGGTTATTATCCCTATAGCTAAAGAAAAACAAAATTAATACTCATTCATCGCCTCCAATTCCATTAGAAGGACAAGGGCGCGATCGAACGCTGTTTACACATTCTTCATTACATTTGATCCGATGAAAAACCATTCATTTTTATACTTCATCCAGCTACAGGGAGGATAATAAATTACACACCTTTCACTGCTTTATCTCGTAATGCGCTGACAGAAAAGATTATTTCCTAGCCAGTTGCACTCATATTTTGCCCGATATGGACAGCGATGCATTAAAATCCATCGTTACTCTCTGCCCTGAGGAAAGGAATTTTCAACAAGGGACACGTCAGGTATAAGCGTTGCGCCAATGAAGGTGGACGTCTTTTCGACCGTTGTACCTCTTTTTAATTTCACGATCTCATTCAGACCTATTGGACACACTGCGCTAAGGGAAGAATAATGATCCTGGTCATGAATACATGCATGCTTTTGTCACGTCTTAGTGCTAATAAACTTTATTGAGAGGATTGAATTACAATAACTTATCCGTCGTCGATTGAGAAAAGGCACATGTTCTATATTTAGGAGTAGACTTTCAGCTTCATTATGGGTGTGTTCCATTGATCGTTTTCTCGTGATCGGATGAGATTGTGGGGTTAACAGGTGCGTGATTGTTGGTGCAATTTTGAGTGAAAACATCTGTCGAAGCGAAATGCTACAGCGATGCATCATTGAAAATAACAGGATTTGCACTTTTCGCCAATTCCAAAAAGCATTCGTTATTGATTCAGATTGACTTTGTGGAACACTGTGAATGCACCTTCCTCTTGAAATAATTTGTGTAGCTCTGTTGCCGAAATTTATCTTTTCCGTGTTTGGGTCGGATTGGTAGTCAAATGGTTAGCGATCATACCTTTGGTTCAACAGGTCAATACTAGTCAATTTATGGATGTTTGGAATCCACTTCAAGCAGTAAGATCTTCTCTAATCAGCTCTTGAAAGCCAATCCCGTAATTTGAAATATCTTGTGCAATAGTTCGCATGGGTCATTTTTTGTCCGATCTATAATCCCTTTTTGGTCCGATCTAATTATAACTCAATTTTCTGTCTTTACAACTTCTCCAACTGAGTATAAAAATAGATATTCCAAGAAAACAGTATCATTTGAAATAAATAAAAAAATTTAGATATATCTATATCATATCTGCCGCCACTCATTGCTTGTATGACATTGTTTTGTTGTGAGAAAACACGACTCTTAAAAATCCTTATCATCCCAAACGGACAAATTCCCAATAAGGATTATTACTTGACGTTGTCTGACGTATTTGGAACAGTTTCATATGACTTGCGCCATAAAACCCAACCAACCCAATAAGGATTGCGTGACCGGTCAATGTGTTCAGATATTAAGCGAACAAAATAACTTCACTTTTTAGCGTAATAACGTGATTCAGAAACAAAGTACAATACCAAAAATGTTTTAAAAGGTTACGTTTCTATGATCTGATATTTAGAGGAATACGACTTAAACGAATTAAGAATATTGATACCGAAATAAGCACAATCCGTTCAAGGGCCTGTCCATACAGTGAGTGTCATTATTCCATTACAACCTACCTTGAAACTGCTCTGCATCGGACTTGTTGTCGCTATAATCCCTTGTAATATCAACAGTCTTGAACATTATCTATAAGAACCTGAGCAGTGCATTTGAAATTTAAAAAGTATGAAATTTAAAAAGTATGAAATTTGAGAAAGATTGGGAGGCCAGTATGTTAATGGCCCAATATCAAATGCTTGGCATTGGAAATAAAGGGTCCACGGTAGCCCAGTTGGTAGAATCGTACATTAGCAACCAGTGGATTGCGAGGTCGAGATTCAGATCCCACCAAAGACCGTGGGTAAATCTGTCGTGGCCTCAAATGTCATCATGTTGTGAATGTCAAATGTCCTCATGTGTGTCCGCATGTTGTCCTCATGTGAAAAAGTTTGGAGAGTGGAGTGTCAGTTCAGGTGTTGACCTCGTCAGCTGACCGTGGTTTAAAATTACGAGGTGTTGTTCTCGGGTCTTTTCCATCGGCATCGATCCGGACCATCGGCAATAGCCCGTTGTGTTGCTCCAGTGCGACGCTAATTCAACCACCTAACTTGAAATAATATTCTATTGTGATTACATGGGTTTTCAATTAACTTTAACCATTGTTCTAACATCTTTATGGAGCTGCTGGTGGTTCATGTAAATGACAAGAGGATAACTTTGGGGATCGTGATGATACTCATCACTTTACTTTAGACTAATCCCTTATGGCAACCCCTGCATTTTATTCCCGCTCAGTCATTCAGCTATATAATTACGTAAACTATCTGGCAACACTGAATTAAAACTGAAGCGGCGCCTTTTAAACTCCTCAACTGGAACTGACACTCAGGTGATATACACGCTACGAGGAGGCCTCATAGTACGTGGTAGTGCTTTTTAGGCTTATCATCTCGAGGTTTTCCAGACTTTATTAAGTAGGAACAAAAAAAAGCTTTATAGCCGTATTCTTTCCTGTTGACTTTTAATTTCCGTGGCTCGTAACTCAAGTTAAGATTCCACAAACACGTGGTAGTATTTTATGCAACTTCATAAACAACGCTCGCAGGATCAACTGGTGTCCTTTCATCTGGTGCCCTACCCTATTACCACTGCACAATGACGTATAATTTCTTCCCTCTTAATTAATTTCACGCCCCCACTTTATCACAGGGATCATTAATTATCATATAAGCATCTTTTAAAGGCATTTCATAGTCTAGAAACTCTTTCCCTTCAAGGACTTGAGAATATTTCGACTTACAGAATAGATCACGGCATAAACTACTTATGTCCTCAAAGCGAACAATGAAAAGTGCAAAGTAAAACAACGTCAGCTTCCAGAAATTTTGAAAAATGGCTTTACATTCCCTCCGTGTGGCTTTCGGCGTTAAACTACCACCGTGGCGTAAAGTAATATCACCGCAAAGGATGAAAAAAACGAAAAATTGCAACAATTCCAGTATTTTGGAATACAAATGAGTCATTTACCACAGGTACGGTGTCCTCAAAAAATGGTTCTGGAAGGCCTCGTCTTGCAACACCAAGTTTACAATTGGTAATTTGTAGGATGTTGAAATAATGGACCCAGACACCTTCTGCAGACGCCATGTTACTTTCTCTGTACCGCTACAGGGGGTCTGAGACAAGCTCCTTTTTCGCAACGAGTAGGTAAGAGAGGCAACCCGCAATCGGCCACAGTAAATCAAATATTTCTTTTCTTTCTTTTTTTTTATATTCTTTGTGGCAGCAGCACCCTTCTCCATCCATTCCCGATGCCATTTAAAGACATGACAGTAATTGCAGATGCCCCGGGCAGTAATTATTCACTGACTGCACCCTGGGGGGCACCGGATACTACTCCAATGGAAGGTTACGCAACTTTCGCTTTTTACAGAGCTTGGAAAAAAGAAAACATGCCCAAGACGATAGATATATAGATATAGAAGGGGTCGTGAAAGCATGCCTAATGATGAGAACATTACATCTAGGGAATAGAAATATTAGAGATAAACAAATGTTCTCGCTGCTTTTTTTCCCTCCTTTAAGTGGAATACGTGGTACAATCAATATGGTTCAGTGTACCTCCGAAGTTTCTCTTTTGGTGTTTTGGAGTCTCGGTGCGGATGCTCGTTTGTTTAATCGCGTCTATTTATTTTGTGTAATTCTTTTTCGCTTTTCTTCCGTCGTTTAAATGATCATTGCTTTCTTCGTTTTTTTAATGTGGGGAAGAAATCTGCACGCGATCGCTTTGACGTAGTTATATATATCGTGATCGGGTCTGAGAACCAGTGTTTGTTCTTGTGAAGAGTGCCGTGTAAGTATGTATATCATTTGCTTGTACAATTTACCATGACAGCGTCTGGTTGGTCATAGAAATTTGACATGGGAAACGTTCTCATTTTTTTACTCTTCTCGATTCACTTCCTTTCTTGGTTGCAGTTGTAACCCACAAATTCGTTACGCTATCCAAACATCTATAAGGGGTCCAGAACATACCAAAGTAACATGAAAACACGGAAAATACCTGTGTTCCGATATCCGTGCGACATACTTGAATAAGGCAATTTAATCGACAGTCCTGTAAAACATTATCAATATTAAAAAATGCAATAATTAAACAAGTGTACTGTATGGGTAAACTTCTATTTTTTGGTGTACATTTTCTGGTTATTTGTGGTAACTCAACGAATGTTGAATAAATCGATACGGATGCATGTTGCTACAAAGAATCTTGCACTTCTGGGGGTTTGATATAACCTCTGTGTTTGAAGAAAACTGCTCAATAGAGAGATGTTTATCCAACAACTTGAAACCAACATCATCTGTTAAGTTTAAAAACACAAACGGGGTCGCCGTGACTCAGTGTGTTTGCCCGCTGCGCTAACAACATGCGAGTTAATGGTGACGCGTATTCTATTCCTCCCTGGTTTTATTTCTCTTGTCTATGTCAGTAAATTTTTCCTTTTTTTGTCTGCCCATTTACTTGACACTTTTTGGCGCGACTTGGCCAAATATGGTCCTTGCGCCATAAAACACAAAAACTAATCAAACATTAAAACACAACTAGGATGTAAAATTTGAATAAATTTATATTACTAGGGGCCTGCCCCCTGCTCGCTAACTCTCGCCAACCCCCGGAGGATTGCTTCGCAATCCTCATTGGTTCGCTGCGCGAACCTATGCTCGCTTCGCTCGCCTCAATGAAGACATGTGTCCTAGCAGAAGGGATTGTTTACAAAATATGTTACCAAAAAAATGTTTTTCAAATCTAAATTTGCTGTATTACAAGAAAAAATATATACAGTATCTCCAAAATCAGAATTCAAATGAAAACTTTGTGCAAATTTTGACTCGAAATGTGAGCGTTGCTTTGGAAATTGAATACCCAGCATGTTGTTTGTGTGTACATTTTCCCAGCACTCAAACGACCCACACTTTTTCATTGAGTTTGTTGCCGAAAGTTGTAGTGCAAGCGTCTTGTTGAACTATAATTGTTGGCCCTGAAAAGGACCGTTTTTTAAATGGCCCTGAAAAGATCCTCCGCTTTCTTTGATTTCTATTATAAACTAACTGCAACAGCTCATTAAAATTTCCTTTTTTTTTTCAATAAAATTTCATCCGATAACGCTATAAATTCAATCGATACGCGAGACTTCGCGATAAACAAACAATCCTACAGTGTTGCCAAAAAACGATTACAAATAACGTCTTTTTCGTGAGCCACGTAAGAGAATTGTATATATAGATTTTACTAAAATGGATGCAATATAATGATTATTATGAGCAATAAACAATATTAATGCTTTGAATTTTCATCTCCAAGAAGCACGCCTTAAAGTGAAAATCATTTGGGGACAACTATTGCCATTTCTTCATCAGGAGCATTATCCTCGCCGAAACAAGACTCTATATATAAACGCTTTTCCTCTCATTCATACACTATACAATTTATCTCGCATCGTATCAATAGCATGCAATGCCATCACAGAGCAGTGAAACCATTTGTGCCAAACCACGCTCATCAAGGATTCATACGCCATGAGAGAAACAAACACAAACCTACGCCCTGGGGGAGGACATCAGCTTCCTGTGCTTGAATCAAAAACTGCCCCCCCCCTCAGGTAGATTATCGTTCGAATCAAGGTGATCTCATTAGCAAGCAGTGTGTGACACAGACCAGCTATCGCTTGGGGAGATCTCCGGTGTGGGGGCGATTGGGCATTGTCTCTTTGGATGACCCCGAATAACCTTTATGGATGGGACTGATCGACTGGAGTATTGTTTCTTCTAGGCAACCCCGTTGCACCCTCCCTTTGGTGATTGTCGTCCGACCCATGAGAAGTGCAAGAGAGATGCGACTGAAAATTGTTTAATGCATCGAAAACGGCGCGTCTTATTTGACAGTTGGAATTGAGGAATATTGCACGAGGAGCGGATTTCCTGGGGAGTCAATCGGAAAAGGTTATTGGAACGTTTTGCCCGAGTTAAAACGGAACAGGCATTGTTGGTTCCTTAAGCGATTCCTATTTTATTCATCGCGGATGTCAAATTTTGAGGTGGAAATTGCTGACTTACTGACAGGAGTGGGTTTAGGGGTGACTTCAAGTTGAATTATACTTTTTTTGTTTGATTGAAGAATAGATTCAGTTTGTATTTTGAAATGTTAAAAGTGCTTTTCGTATCGTATATTTGAATGCATCTAAACTTTTGATCTTGCATGATTTTATTGTTTCTCTTTTTTCCCAGCCTTTTTGGATAATTACTTTCTTTTGTTTGAAACACACAGGCTGAACTAAGTTGTCCTCATTCAAGGTTAAGTATGAATTCAGAGTAAATTTATGTATGGCATCCAAAATAGTTTTCTGGTTGCAGCAAAAAAACATAGTATAAACAGAGGGTTTAACAAAACTAATATCTATGTATTATATAATTCTCTTACGTGGCACACAAAGATGACGTTATTTCTTATCGTGTTTTGGCAATACTGTGCGATTGTTTGCTTACGAAGACTCGCGCTTCAATTAAATTTATAGCGTTATCGGCCATTTTCAGGGCCAACAATAATTACAGAAGAAGCTACAACTTTCGACATCAAACTCAATGAAAAAGTGTATGGGTGGCTCGAGTACTGTGGAAATGTACAAACAACATGAAATGTACAAACAACATGCTGGGTATTCAAAATCCAAAGCAGCGCCC
Organism: Metellina segmentata; assembly: GCA_947359465.1. NCBI lineage: Eukaryota > Metazoa > Arthropoda > Arachnida > Araneae > Tetragnathidae > Metellina > Metellina segmentata. The sequence goes on along the minus strand of OX375881.1, from coordinate 28,171,209 downwards.
ACATTTCGAGTCAAAATGTGCTCAAAGTTTTAATTTGTATTCAAAGTTGTCCAAGTTCTGATTCCTGAGACACTGTATACCTCTTCTGCTAAATAAAAAAATTATCTTTGAAAAATATTTTTTTGGAATATCATATTTTGTAAACAATTCCTTCTGCTAAGATGCATGTCATCAGTGATGCGAGCGAAGAGAGCAAGGTTCGCGCAGCGAACCAATAAATATTGCAAAGCAATTCTCCGGGGGTTGACGGGCGTTAGAGAGCAGGGCGGGGCCCCTAGATTATTTGATTTTGTACAGTCAAATGCATCTTTGAGGCTACTCTCTGGATAGGAGAAATCAAGTATCCAATAGATAAATCCATCCGATTCAAAAAAGTTCATATAATTCTTTTATAAAACTCAAAGCGTTTTGGAACGTATTCTCTATTACTATGCATGATGCGAACTACAAATTTTCTAAGAAGTTGAAACACACTTCTGATTTCAGAGGTACTGAATATATATTTTCTGTAATTGGGCAAATTTAGGTTTGGAAAAACATTTTTTTTTTGTATCATATTTTGTAAACAATCCCTTCTGCTAGGACACATGTCTTCATTGAGGCGAGCGAAGCGAGCATAGGTTCGCCCAGCGAACCACTGAGGATTGCGAAGCAATCCTCCGGGGGTTGGCAAGCGTTAGCGATCAGGAGGATGTCCCTCTAGTGTTAATTAAATTATCAAGAGGATGAAAATAATTTCTGATTGTTTGAATGAGTGCGTTTGAAAGTGTAAGATTCGACCTCTTGAATAATGGATAGTCCATTCTAGTTTTGGAATTTTTAAAATTGTTCTGAATATTAAGGCTTAGTATATTATTCGGAACCCATCAATTATAATACGAGACAAAGCAACATGAATTGAAACACGTTTCATACACCATTAACCTTAATATATTGAAGCTACTGACTACACGCGTCTTTTCTCAAGAAACCGTATGAATCACTGATCTCGTTTCTCTCTGAAGTGTTCGAGCATTCCGTGCACAGAATCATCTTTTCACAACAAGCATCTTCAGGTCCCTTTATCGAATCAAAACATCTCCGACGACAATAGCTCCCATCACCACCACAATTAAAACCTCGTTATTCAGTAGAATCATCCCCAGAAAAGTTCTCCCACCTCTTCCAAATTATGGACTCCGTAATGAGCTGATTAAGCGAATCCTGTTGTCCACAATACGGAATCGCCCCAGATCTGGACGGCATTGAGAGAACCTCTCCCACGCCAGCAGACGACCAGCGCCTTGCTGACCCCGCGGCCATCCCGACCTTAATTTGACTCGGTCGGTTTCTATCATTGCATGGAATCCCATTCAGAATCTCCGAAAGGATGGGTTCAGAAAAGAAAAAGAAGGTCAGATCAAGAGAAAAGTGGTCTCCTTTCGCCTAATTGCAATCCCGTGGTAACGAGTCTCGCATAATGCGAGGGGGTTTTTTGGCAAGGTGAAGTTCACGCTATTGACAGAAAACTCGGCTACGGGATCGAGGTATGCTGCTATCGGGAATTTTAATCGCCGTCTGAGGAGATGGATGGTTTATTATGTTAACCGTGATACGGGGAGGTTTCATGCTGCTGGGAGGGTGTTTGCTGAGCTATGGATGAGATGGTGAATGGGTCTCGCAGCTACCTTATCAAGCGTCTGACAGCAGAGATAAACAGGCCATCGAATTGTTTTCTTAAATCAAATCGATGGTAAAACCAATTTTAATGGTGGTTCTATTCCAAACCTCCTGCTGGTTGTTTCGTCGATGTATCTAGTCGTTATCAAAAACACACCAGATCTTGATGTACGAGATATATCGTCATTAGAAGAAACAGACTATATATCTTGCTCTCGTCATCAAAAAAAGGTCGGTTAAGATATCTCACCATTTGCAAAATTGATCTTCTCCTGATTGACGACCTATCGCTTTCAAACTTGGGGGTTAATAATTCTTCCCCTCAATACAAAAGAAATCCTTGTTGAGATTATGGAAGCTTTTTTAATACTTCTTGTGTCACTGGATAAAGTTAGATAGGTGGGTCACCTTATCAAATTTTTCTCTTCATAGCTAGGCCGACCAACCGGTATAGTGGTTAAGGTGTTAGCCTCTAGATCGGAAGGTCCCCGGTTCGAATCCGGGTTCGGGCATGGATGTTTGTAAGCGTATACCAGCTCAGGTGTTGCTTCGTCATCTGAACATGGTTCAAAATTAAGTAATTGTTAGGGGCAATGATGGCCCTCCCACTGGGTGCTCCTTCACAAGTGGCCATCACTTCCGGCCTTGTAGTGGCCAATGACTTCGGTCAAATGTGCCCGCCATTAGAAAAAAAAATCTTCATAGCTAGTGTTACTTTCTATCGTCGATCAATAAATTTTTCGTATAGGTCACTTTTATCAGATTTCCAGATCACATAGGTAATGGTAATGGTAATTTTAGTTAACGTCGTACTAGAGCAACACAACGGGCTATTCACGACGGTCCGGGATCAGTCCCTTAAGGGAAAGATCCGAGGACAACATCTCGTAATTTTGAACCACGGTCAGATGACGCAACTTTATAAGCAACACCTGAGCTGGCACCCAACTCTCCAAACTTCCACGCCAACCCAAACTTTCGGCCACTACAGATTTAAGGTACACCAGCCGCCTCTACACCATACGCTTACAAACATCCATGCGCGGACCCGGATTCGAACCAGGAACCTTCCGATCTAGAATACATTAAGTCAAAAAAAAAACCTCGTTATGATTTTCCAGAAAACATTTTCTCTGATATTTCAATCCTGACGCAGCTGTAGATCCTGAAGATGAGAAAACAAAACACAATACCGCTCAATCAAATGAAAGTATTTGGTTTCTTTGTCTGCAGATTCCCCGAGGCTGCATTAGGCGAAAAAAAGTTAAAAGTCAAAGTTAAATTTTAGAAGTCAAAAGTCCTCGCAATAGCGTTTAAATCGTTACCGGTTGCTTCAAATCTCTATCTGTTGAACAAGTTTCCACTTACACCACTACATCTGTCTCCGAAGCGTGCGTAAAAAATGTAGCGAGTGGAATGTAATAGACACACACATTACCTCACACCCGGTATGAGTTACCTTTCACGATGTGTGGAAATCGTGCTCATCTTACAAATGACGGACTATCAGTGAAAGTGACTGCCCGAATAGCTCATACCAGGGAAAACAAGCCCACACTCTGAGATGAAGTCGAGAGTTATTCCCTTTTTTGACCATTACGTTATACTCACGCGAATCTCATATCAAACAAACTGCATTCCTGACTCAGGGATGATTGGAAATCACGTCCACAAAGGGTGCAGGTAAAAACTCAATAAATCTTACGTGAATAATAAAATATTTTAAAAGCCAATTTGTTAATTGTAAGTACAAATACAAACACAAATATTGACGACCAGCTACAGGCTCAAGCCCAACAAGGCTGGTCCTTTGTTTATGAATTCCCCAATTCCCACTGACTATCCAATTGTATCTTTAATTCGTACACTACCTTTGAATTAACTATATTTTCTGGCAACGCGTTCCATTTGTCTATTACCCTATTAAAGTAGTAGTTTTTCCTTAAATCCCGATTAAAACGTGTCTTATTCAATTTATGCCCATGGCCCCTTGTTCTGTTATCCCCATGGAAATTTAAGCCCTCTGTGTCCCCTTGTTTTACCAACTTGAAAAGCTGAATCAAATCCCCCTTCCTTCTTCTTTCCAGTGTATACATGTTTAGCTTACTTAAACGTTCATTGTAGTCTAGATTTGCTATCCCCTTTATTATTTTTGTACCTCTGTGCTGAACCCTTTCAGTTAATTCTATATCCTTTCTCATATATGGAGTTCAGAATTGTACAGTATATTCGAGATGTGGTCTTACTAAGCCCTTATATAACGGCAAGATTATATTCTTACGTATTGCTATATGGATATCATCACATCCCTAAAATGTAGGTAGATAATTGAATATATCACCTAGATCTGCTCACTCCATTATATATGCGTCTGTTGATGAGGAGGTAGACAGTTGAATAAAGCCCCTTTTACACCTGAGTTGCAAATATTTTTCTCCCTCTTTTTGTGAGGAAGACGTTTGAATTAACCCCTTTAGCCTTATCGCCCATAGAGGAGAGATAAGAATAGAGAGCGCATCGCCATTCATGAGGTCGAAAAAGCTGTTGTACTATTAACTTAGCGTTTTTAGCCCACCCTTAAACCAGATTTGGCTTCATATCACCACGCCACGTAAACAATCTTGGCGATACCTTCGCCTGCGTAATGTAAAGATTATCGGGCTTTCGCCTTTTAGAACCAAATAAGCACAAAATAAACGAAATGTGTTTATTTTGTAAAAATTACGGAGTTCGTGCTTATTTTGTAAAAAATACGGAGTTCGTGCTTATTTTGTAAAAAATACGGTGTTGGTGCTTATTTTGTAAAAAATACGGAGTTCAAACAGATAATTTCGCATAAAGTATTTTTACTGTATGATTTTGCGTACTTTGAACCATTATTTCATAAAAGCAATATATATGATATTAATGATTTTAGATCACTTTGTTAATTTTGAAAATATGTTTTATGATTTTAAAACTTGTAAGTAATAATTATTAGATTTTGAAACAGATTTTGTTTTTCAAATACGTTTTCAATGTGAATAAATTTCATGGCTTTTGGACAAGCGTTTAAAAATACATATGCAGGAAGATCATTGATATTTTTTTAATGACTCAGATAAATAAATATTTCATACTCTAACAGAAGCACTTAAGTTAGATAGATTACATCAGGTCAATTCCTTGAAAAATAGAACAGTCAAGAGAAAATAATTTCAAAAATTTTTATCTCAGCTTTTTTTAAGTTTTTTTCCATATTGTTTAAAGTATAGAGAAGCAAAGAACGCACAAATAAAAATTAAAAAACGAAATTATGACTAAAAAATACAGAAAAGCCCCATCTTAATACGATACAATACCAATGAAGACAAGTCAATGAAAATGCCACTATCTGTACTGTTAAAAAATTTAAATAAATGAACAATTGACATATTGGAAAGAAAAGGATTTTAAATTGATGAAAAATATATTTACATTTAGTTTCCATGAAATACACAAATGAATCAGTGACCTTTAAACAAAGTTAATTTATTATTTATACTTCTCAATTTTTTTTTGGAGGTCTTCGCTATAAACTTTAGCTATATGATGTAGCTTTATTTTAAAATATCAAAAAAATACTGATAATCAACAAATCTTTGTGTTACCTGATTTCACCACTCAAACGATTCCACAACGAACATTTTGACTGGTATTGTTTAGTTCTTTTGTAAAATCAAAATCGTTAAAGATGGATTGAAAATTTCAACGGATATGAAATCTGCGGAAATTTTACACTAAAAAAAGCTACCTTGATTTTTTTTAAATTCATAATTTTTCAATTAAATATTTATATTTTCGCAAGAGATCGTGACGTCACGCCGATTGGATTTCTTCGCAATTCGTATTTTGCCGAATTCGACAACGCCAAGACCATTATGGCGTGCCCGTGGTTTTGGTTTGATATCCAAACCATTGTTCATAATTTGGTTTGCGAAGCAAACCTAGAACTCCACAAAAGCAAATGGCACTGCAACGCCAGGCTAGCCAAGCAGTGACTAGTCTTAAATAAGCGAACTGCACATCCGCATACAAGAGCCTACCTACAACTTTATAAATACGTGACATTTGTTTATTCCAGCGGAAGGCGCCAAGATTCGCCAACCTGCATTTTTGCGTATAACCGTAAAACATTCGATTTTTTCGCAAAATTCATTATTTTAATGGCTCTAAAACATTTTCTATCAGCTTACAGATATTCAAATTGTTCTCACGAGGTCAATTAACGTAAAAAAGTTCTCACAATGATGAATAAATATTGATTATACAACAATGTGATGCAACGTTACTCGTTTTAATATGCTTTAAATACTTAAAAAAAAGCAGATAAGTAAATAATAACATCTGTGACATGAGTAGGGGGATCCTTCAGTTCCTCTCTCCTTGCAATTGTTTGCACAACAGTTGGTCAACCGTTTTTTTTCAATAAACTTTCTCTCTTCAACGCGTCAATTTACCGTCCCCATGTTAAATCCCATAGAGACCGTTCTCAGAGGCGAAGAAGCGTCCGTTCGTCACGTGGTCTTACGAGGACAACCACTGGCAACCCCTATGCGCTCTCTACCTTTATTCCTCCTCTAAGTTATCGCCCCTTTTCGACCCTCTCCAGTGTAAACACTTTGTCTACTTTTATCGGCAACACTAAGGGGACAGGTCTCCCAGAAGAAAGGTCTCTCTCTCTAAAGAGTTCTATTAATGTTGTCACCATCTCTCTCGTCCGCGCCATTTTAATCGAATAGGTGACTCACTGACAGTTTGACGGGAGATGTTGTCAAGGCAAGCGATGAAGGAGAAATGTCACAGAGAGCGAACAAAAGGACAGAGTGAGCGACCACGGGGTGCCGAAGGGTAATGGGGAGCGTTGATTGTCTGGAATAACGAAAGGGAACGAAATATGGGAGCCTTTTCATTCTAAATTTCGTCTCTGAAAAATCTCCCCCCCCCAAAAAAAAAAAAAAATTTACAGTCCTTTGATCTTTACCGACTCCTAGTGGAAAACAAAATTGGAGTTACAAACTCGCCAAATTGACACCCCGATACGAGATCTTGGCGATAAAATTAGTGCCGTTTCTCGGAATAGCTTCGATGTTTCGAGGGGGAGAAGTTTGAAACTCCGGTGTAAACACGGCTTTCGAGTTGCACTGGAACGACACAATGGGTTATTGTCGACGGTCTGGGATCATTCCCGAAGGGAAGGAGCCAAAGGCATCCTCGTTATTTTGAACCACGTCATCCGTCTAATTTCTTTGTTCTATCCCACCGATTGAGAGTTGACTGCTCTAATACCGCACCTTCAACAGCGATAATTTATATTTTCTAAATGATTGACTTCTTTTTCAAATCCTATTTTCTTAAAAGAGCTCTAATGCCATGTTTTAGGTAGAAACTTACAGAACTAAAATCACGTTGTAAGAACTACTCAAATAGAATGAGAACTGGAAATGTTTTTAAGTTTCTGAGCATATCAATGAATTTCAAATAATGCAACGATAAATTCTAGCAAAAGATGCTTTATGACATTGTTTTAAAAAGCACGTGGATCCTTATAATGCAGTCGAAACAATCTGGCAATTATTATTTTATTGACACCCGTTACTTTATAGTAGCAACTGTATGCGCAAGATTGATGAACATTAATCATCGATAACTCCATACCAACAATGCATTTCCATGGCATTAGAAATATTGCATGTTGCATCTTTATATTTTCACATCAAAAGACATTGAAATATGCTGTTTCTGAATTAAAATATGGTTTTAAATAATTGAAAGAAATATGGGACTGAATATTTACAGAAGAAACCGCGTCCCTTCCTTGTGGATGGGGAACCTTTTAGATATAATCTGTCACTTTTAGAAATATACCTAGAAAATATTCTCAAAACACCCACAGTTTCATACTACACGCATTTTAATCGCATGGACCTTCGGAGGCTGTATTTAAACGTATAACTCTGGACATAATTATCTACAATCACATCTCTTTCTTGAGTTGGGATTGACAGACTCACCACTGAGCCCACTCTGCTCCCTCAAGGTTATCATGAACTCAGACCATCTCTGGTCTTTCCATCACACGAGATCAGAAATTATAACTCAAAATTTTGTCTGGGAAAGGAAGTTTGTATTGGGCTGCCCAATGACCTTGAGGCTAAAGGTGGGCGTTGGTTAAAAGATATGCAAAGTGGAAATCAGGATACAAATCTACCATTGCTGAGCCATAATTTCTCTTCCATAGTCCTTGGATCATAGACTTGGAGGAATGTGAAAGAGCTAGAAGGAGAAGATTTTCAGGCGCCTCAAAAAGTAGGAAAACTACCTCTGGGGAATTTCCATTGTACCATCTGCTGTGATCAATATTTCTTTCTCGTCACTGAGGGTCTGTGCCCCATATATTGTAAAAGTATGCTTTGTCACTCAAATCAACATCTACTTATTATTGTCTTTTCCTTTGAAACAGGGGAATAGGAACATTGCTGAAATATAAGTAGAATTTATCTAAATCAAACCTTAAACATCAGACAGGTTATAAATAATCCCCACACGCCCCACAAATAAAAAACATTATATATTTAGGAATGCAAAGCACATCTTCATTTCAGTGTCTATATTTAGACTAGACTAGTTAGATTAATAGATTCGTCCCTACTGACTCAAGGCATATATAATGGACATACATTTGATTTTAACCTGATCTTTTCAATAGATCTAATTTTTTCTGTCAAATTTTTTTAGATAAAAGGTTAAATCCCCATTTTATGCTTATCAAGGATACTTTGTTTGGGACGCAAATAGGCCTTCAGCTAAAAGTGTTATGTAGGAAATATATCTAGTGTAACAGTTCGCAACTTTTGTGAGACTGGGGCAACAACAAATTATCTTGTTATAAGACAAGAGCCCAGATCCAAAAAATTTACCCGAAAATATCTTTCTAAATTTTTTAAAGTTCAAACTTAAACTGACACTCATTACAAACTAATTATGTAGAAAATACATCTACTGCAGTAATTCGAAACTTGCGAAAGCGCGGCCTGTCGACGAACATAAAATTACATTCACACTAAAATTAATCAAAGTCCCTTTTATTCTTAAATTTTAAATCTATAGACTCATTACTTTTAAAAAATCATGACACTCGGGTTGCGGAGCAAACATACACTGGAATTCGAATATGAGAAAAAAATTGTGTATTCAGTATTACTAGATTAAGAACCGGATACAGACTGCTTTGATCTTCAAATTTCAATAGAAAAATTTTCTCCATACCTCCTTGTTGATAGATCAATGGCATTTGCTACCGATGCTATTTAGATGTTCTGGATCTGAGCTTTTCAATGCCTTCATGAATTATTTCCATCAGAACATTTCACTATGAAAAATGATTCTTAAAGAATGCTTAAGAAATTAAAATGGCAAAGACCTCTCATGGCCCGATATAACTGATGGTATGGCCCGGTGGTTGAGAAATTCTTGTGTAGTGGAACTAGACGGATAATTTACCAGTGCCGAACAGCACTTTCTACCTCTGCGTTCTGATTAAAGTGTTGGGGGACAATAAAAGTTCCACTAAGAAAGAATGTCCCTTTGTATGGTAAGACACTGGTCGCCCACCCAAGTCATCTCATACCAATTGGAACATTACGGGAATTGAAATGGGATTTGCATAAATCAAATCACAACCTATAACTAGATTACAGAGACGTAAATTCCCTCCGCTTCTCATCCATTTATCACGGCAGTTTTCCTTACAAAACGAAAGTCAATTACTGCTGCCCTTTGGGATTGATGAATGGCCTGGGCAGTGTCCTCGCCCGACGCTTACAGGGTTCATTAGGGCTAATAGAGAACCTAGACCCAAGAAGAAGAGAGAGTTGCCCCTGAGTGCCCCCAGGGCAGCCCTCTTCACGAAATGATACATTTGTAACTATCCATCAAACTGGAAAGTGCCTCAGCCTACTGGGATGGAAAAGCAGTGTCATTGGAACACACACTTGTTGGATGGAGTTCGATGCACGAGATAATGCGCTGCAGCATCTGTTACATATATATTTATAGACAGGGAGAGTGGAATAAACGTAAGAAAGGAGAATGGGAGAGAGGTGTGGAAGGTGTAACTTGAGTGAATGTGGGGACTCTGGTATTTTTCTCCTGATGGCGGATGATTGTTCATAAATAATGCATCTTCTTTTCCAAACCGAATTGCCATTTGGGAAATTTTTCTCTCTTGGAGGCTCGTTTCGAAACATCTTATCTGAAATGCTGGTGGAAAAACTGGTTTTTATGTGATGTGTAAAACCGAAATTTAAATGCGATTTTTTAAAAAATAACTTTTATTTGTGGAACTTTTCAACATTTCTGTGTTTGTATTTCCGCCCCAAACACAGATATAAGTAGTCGCCGATACCGCAGCACTAAGGGAATATGATAGAAGTTTTGAAAGAACACTGTTGAAAGAAATGTATAAGAATATATCTTTTCTTTTTATCGGTATCGGCTCTCTCGTTTATAGCTTTATAATAAATACAATGAAAAGCCAGCCTTTTAATTTAGAAAATAGGAACTGCATATTACAATATGAGTACCTACTTGGAATACATATTTGTATTTCTTTTGAGGGTACTGTCATTTAACTTGGTGCTGGGACCTCAATATGGGGGTATTACAACTTCTTTCTTCGTTCACACGTCAGTTTGAGTCGCCAATATCTTACTTTGCTTACAATGCATACCCTAACTCATAAATGCATGTCTACATTGCAATTTTACAGTTTATGCCTGAACATTATGAATGTTGCCATCTTAACTATCGGAAAATAAAACATAATGTCACGTGTGTATATAATCTTAATATAATTAATAATTAGTTCATTTTTCCTTATATACAAAACGATATGATGCATTTATTTGATTCATATTTATGACAGGAGTAGAACTTCAATCATTCGTTGCTTTAGTAGTTTGAATTACATTGCTATACCAGACCGATTAGTTAAAATTATGCAATACTGATTTTGAGAAAAATTATGCAATACCGATTTTGAGAAAAATTATGCAATACGATTTTTCTACCGTACAGAAGAGCAAATATTTTGCGTCATCAAATACAATTTTAGAATCTTTTGATAAATCATTTGCATTCGAAATCTTCTTTAGAGTAAAATCATTTGCATTCATTTGCTTTCTACCGTACAGAAGAGCAAATATTTTGCGTCATCAAATACAATTTTAGAATCTTTTGATAAATCATTTGCATTCGAAATCTTCTTTTGAGTAAAATCATTTGCATTCGAAATCTTCTTTAGAGTAAAATCATTTGCATTCGAAATCTTCTTTAGAGTAAAATCATTTGCATTCGAAATCTTCTTTAGAGTAAAATCATTTGCATTCGAAATCTTCTTTAGAGAGAAATCAGAATGGTATTATGCAATAGAAAAATTATGCAATACGATTTTTCTACCGTACAGAAGAGCAAATATTTTGCGTCATCAAATACAATTTTAGAATCTTTTGATAAATCATTTGCATTCGAAATCTTCTTTAGAGTAAAATCATTTGCATTCATTTGCTTTCTACCGTACAGAAGAGCAAATATTTTGCGTCATCAAATACAATTTTAGAATCTTTTGATAAATCATTTGCATTCGAAATCTTCTTTTGAGTAAAATCATTTGCATTCGAAATCTTCTTTAGAGTAAAATCATTTGCATTCGAAATCTTCTTTAGAGTAAAATCATTTGCATTCGAAATCTTCTTTAGAGTAAAATCATTTGCATTCGAAATCTTCTTTAGAGAGAAATCAGAATGGTATTATACAGTTTACGATACATAGCACAATTACGTTTCCAGTTATGTTGCAATTGAAAAATGTGCGTCAGCAGTACTTCTGCATTACAGAGGAAAATATATTAGAAAACGATTGACCTCTAAGTTTTTTATTGCAATTGGATTTTGTATTGTAATGTAGGCTGTAATTTGATTTTTGGCGACATTGTGATTGAAGACCAAATAATTTTAATTTGATTTTGTTAATCTCATTTAAATTGTGTCAATCAAATACTTCGAGGAAGTCGCAAACTATGGTACATAGGGGTAGCAAGATTATCCAAAACTTTTAATAAGAAAATCAATCACGTTCAACAAAGGTTGCACGGTATCTGAGAGATCCGTTCTGATAACCAATCTATTTATCCTAATTTAATGCTTTTTTCGAATCTAAAGACAAATTTTAACTTCAATATCGCCATTTTCAGCGTTTCTGGATTATGATGATTCCCTGTCTTACGCTATGTTGGTTACGAACACAAGAACACAAGAACAATTGTTCTTGTGTTCTAGTGGACGAACATCGATGGATGACAGTTCCTGAGTTCTGATACGATCAAGAACATGAAATATTGGGCGCTATTCTGAAAAAGAACTCGAATAAGAACAGATTTGTTGTACGCTTCAGAAGAGTGAGACGTGTTTTTGCACCGGACGGTGTGGCGTGTATTTTGAAACTGTATATTATATTGTAAATAAATGTCCAATTTCGGTGTGCAGTGTCCCTCTGTTCACGGCCACTACTACACACACCGCCTATCAAATTAGATATCGCTCGGTCACTCTGACAGTCTAAAGTTTTGTGCTTCCAAGGTTGATGGTTTCTCATACTTATTCACCTGACAGTTGTAGGCAGTGCGGGTACATCCCTGTTTCTTAATCTCTGTGTATTTTTCTCTTCTAAGACAGTAAAAATGTCTTGGTGTGTATGTACATTCCTTGTTTTTTGACAAAGCTTTACCAAATATGGCCCTTGCACCCATAAGATCTAACCAACCTCCTCCAGACTTAATCATATCGAACGAAAAAATCTTCGTACCAAACTTATGTTTAATATTATTTAAGAACCTAAACTAAATCAACTTTATGTTTCTGTATAAAAATAAGTTTATTGTGCAAGATGAATCTTGAAAAAATAGCCATTGAGAAGACATATTCTTTCTTGTTTACATTGTAACCAAAATTTATTCGGCACATAGCAGGATTTTTTTTGCTGTTTTTTCGAAAACGAAATTTTGTCTTCTCCATTTTCATCTATACAAAAAAAAATACAAATTGCAGTCAGCGCCAAGTTTCAAAAAACCGTTCACATTCGCAATCCACACTTTGAAATCCTTGTTTTTGACGACTTCTAAAGCATGTTAAAGCAGCTAGAAAACCAAGCTAAAAGAACCATTGATTAGATTGTTCCTCATAACAGCAACAAAAAGTATCAGGAATAAGGAAATTTACAACGCGAGTCCAGGTGTTGCAAATAAACGAAGCAAATGAACTCTCAGCTACAAAGAGTTGGAGAATAAATACCCACGACAAAACGCTAAGTCGGCTAATTGCATGGTAATTGGACGCTAGGGGTTACTAAACAAGGCGTCAGAAGTAGTCTATCAGCTTGATAAAAATAACCTACGCGTTGTTTTTCAGCGTGATCAAGCGCATACACGCTGAAATATATCACCCTGGGAGTTAAATCGATCGTTACATTAATTAGTTTACCTTTAACTGCGACCTTCCGTGTTCGCCATAATCCTAAATTGAATTGAGTAATGATTCTCGCACCGACGGAATATTCGCGCGTGCGAGAATGCTCACCAGATTCCGTTTAAGTGTCATTTCAACCGAAACAACCCATTTTTTTTCCATTTTAAACTCAGATGATCCGTTGAAAAGTACACCCACCGAAGTTAAACGAAATGAAAAAATAGAGGCCGGAGTAAAGTGAAAAGACACGTTTTTACAAGTATAATCCAGGCTCATTCATTAATGTCACAAGGCTTAAGAAAAGATTTTTTTATAAATACTACTCCTTTCTAAAATTTCCCCGTCTGCGCTGTCTCGATGTCATAATTATTGGATAACGATTATTAGAGCAAAGAGTTGTTGGTTTTATTTGGAACGACGGATTAGAACTCGAAATCGCCTAGAAGTGCTAGCGAAGAGCGTTGCACATCAAATTGAGTTCATTGGAAGATTGTTTTTAATCCTTTTGACAGAAAGAAAACAATTTTTAAATAGCTTGGAGGCGTTAATAAGCCATCTATAATTCATAAGTGATTTCTTTGAGGCATGAAAGTATACAATGGGTTCTTCGTCGATCTTTTTGGAACGACTTCTTCGAATGCGTATTACCTACATAATTCCATCATTTAAAATGGGATGAAATATCGGATAATAGCTGTTTGGAAATTGAATTAGGATACGCGTTATTCATTATCTTCGACTAATGTTATGTCTAGATCTCGGTTAATCATCGAAGCGATTAGAGTTTATACAGAAATGATCCTTGCTTTGTGGAAAAGAAATGTGGTCATTTTAAGTTACGGATAACATTTACTTTTCAATTTTTCTAGGGATATTTTCAAAGTTGTTGGGAATCCTGTTGTAGATATATTCTTGTATTAATGTTAGTATATATTACATTGAAGTTTTCTATATACTTTCCGTTTCTCTGTGTTCACTTATCCCAATGCCATAGTAATATTTTAGATATCTAAAAAATATTTTTGGGAGTATCTTTTATCTATTGGTTTTCAGCTCGTTCACGCCATTTAAGTCCTGAAATTACGCCCTCAGAGGCTCTTTAGGTGTGTACGGCATCACTATACCGAAGTACCTGAGTGATCTACCATCCCTTTCATTTTTACCCTCGCCACCCCATCTGCTTTTTTCCTTTTTCTTCCGTCTTGTGTTGGGCACAGATTGTTCGACATAAATCCCACACCAACCAATCTAAAATCACACATCACGAATAAGTTTTTCAATTCTGGAAACAGATTATACTATCTGGGTTACCCTGTTCCATACCCCAACTTAGCATCCCCTTTCCTTCGAAAAAAAATGATTTCGAGAATTCACGTCTTCCATAGAGTTGCAAAATTAACGCTTAAAACGAGTCTATATTCTCCAAGAGGTTAGATTACACTGATCTGAATTGACTAATATCGTTGATAAACCTGTCAAGACTCTTCTGCACCTAAAGGCATTGGTCAATTGCCCAACATTATTCAGCCGGATCGCAAATAAACCCTTGTAGATACAAAGAGAGTACTTGATTGCTTTTGGAGATAATTGATCGACATTGTTTACAGTTCCCCTTTTGGCCCTGGTTCATATCCAATAAATCTTTAATTAAAGTAACTAAATTGATTGCAAGCATTCTTTTTGTTTATCAGTTACATTTACTATAAGCTTTAAAGGGATGGTAAAAATAGATTGGGAACCAATGCTCCAGAGTAACCTATCCAAAAAGACAGCAGAACTTATTGAGAGAAGTCCGAAATAGAACACGATATAAATCGCTGTCTTTTAGTTTCAATATTGCTGCCCACCATTACCTTTGAAATAAGTGACACATTTTCCACATTTTGACCCTTTTTCCATACAAAGTAATACAGTCAAAGAGAACTGAAGACAGATATGATAATCGAAATGATATCCATCTGTTTCCAGGATAGAAGAATGACTCTGGTGACGACTCTCTCCACAGAAATAACTGTTTAGAAATTTCTCTGTTCAAAATAGCAATTTCTGTTTTACTCATAGACTTTTATCTATTCTTTGTTCTCTGCGAGGATGATATAATTTCACGGACTCTCCCAGAGTGGTATCAAGCGCAACAATCTGTTCGTCCTTTTGGGATACTCTCAATGTTCACGAAATCTTATCTTAGTTCATTGTATGGTGGCAAGCTGTAGGTGGAAGACTTTTTATGTGATACAATTTTAGCTCTCTCCTTCTAGAAGACAACTAGGTTTCTTGTGTTTAATAAAATCATTTGATACGGTATTTGACATGATTTTTATTTCATCTTCTCCATTTACATCTTCTAGAATTTTCGTACATCTAAACGTATCGCAATGTCGGATGGATAGATGATTAAATTCGGCATTCGATTATAGAACTGTATAGCTATGAGTAGCAAAGATACAAGAGGGCGATTGTTTCAGAAATCTATTGAAATGGAGGAGATTTCAACATGGTTGGTAGAATATTATGACACACGGACGATAATTTACCAAGAAACATTTCAACGTGAAACAATATTCTATAGCTTTTAATATGAAAGAAATTACGTATAGTGTTTCTAACATATTTTAACATTAACATACATAGTTATCAAATCAGAACGGTGAACGTGTGCTGCTTCTTGTCGCTCAATAGCGATTTAAGCTTCTATGCAAAAATGCAAATCGATCCAAATTAAATATTCAATTTACTTTCTTAGGGAAAAAAAGCTAACTTTCATAACTCTTGAAATCCAATGGGCACTATGTGTCAGTTTACAACATATTGTAGGATCGTTTCTTTATGATTGGTGATGAATGTGATGCGATAATATTTTGAGAAAAGGAAATGGGATGTAGTTACAAACACAACTTTATTGTAGGAGACCTGCGAGATACTACACAGACTACGTTCATTCTGCGAGTGACATGTTACAAGAACAGTTGTTCTTGTATTCTAGTTGAAACTTATTTTAGTAAATGAATATCGATCGATGGCAATGCATTTCTGATACGATTAAGAATATGAAATAGTGTGATTACAGAAAAGAACATGAATTAAATACAATTATTTTACAATTCGGAATGAGGCGTTCAGTGATATTCAGATAAAACCATAGAACTTACATTTAATTTCAATTGAAAAGGGGTGGACACGTCTTCATTCTGGTTTCGTAATATTCTCTCTTATATGCATTTAAAAGCTAATATTACACCGGAAATAGCATCAACCCCCTGACAGTAATAAGCTTTGAACTCAAACCTTCGGTACTGCATACCACTTTGCCCGGAAACCGATTAAAAGCAAATCCTCTTTTATTAATCGGCCATTTAAGGCTATTTATGAACAAAGGCCTTTTAGTTTTTCTTGATTCCCCTTGACGGACAGGAACTAAGACAGAACATCCAACGAACTTGGACAACAAATACTTCCTAGATCCTCTAAGGAATGAATTTTTTTTCTTTCTTCGAATTGTATTCCAGTTAAATCTTCCGACTAATGGGATTAGTACAAGTTAGCCGTTAGTAAAGCGTCGTAGGAGCGTTATTTGCATTCGGAAGCTGGGGGTGGCCGTAAGCCGCCATGCTTGGCTTGTCCGGAGGAACGTTTCGTGATACCAAGTCACTACTGGAGAGGGAACTTCGTCTAATGAACGGCAGGCGTTGAACCGATGACGCCTGTGTGCCCCGTGCTGATAACTCGTGGAGGTAGATTTAATGAAACGAGGAATTAAAGCAGAAAGATCGCGGGGGGTTTCGGTTCAGCAAGTGTGGTGAGAGCGCGGCTACTGGGTGAGCGGAACCGTGTGTGCCCTTGGAGTGATCTGCATGGGTGGGATGGATGAGGATGCTGCAGTGCCAAATCATAGACTGCAGGAAAGATAATTCAAAGCTACAACCACGAACTCATGTATCATTTGCTCAGTAGCCTTTTGCAACCAGAATAAGCTTCAATAGTCGTGTTCTCATTTGAGAATCATCAAGTATAATGCATCATGTATTGTAATTGTTATGTAGCGGTCATCTTGTAATATACTATCTCAGTCGATTCCGCACTACTGGGACGTGCACAAATGGCATAGCAGTGAGATAAGACGTTCCTAGGGGATTATGTATAATTTTATATGGAATATTTCAGTCCGAAATCGAAGACGCGGAAAAGATAATTCAGAAAGCTACAGCCGCGAACTCATGTAACATATGCTCAGTAGCCTTTTGCAACCAGAATAAGCTTCCGTGGACACCTATAGCCGTGTTCTCATTAGAGAAAAAAACACCGATGTATTGGAGTCGATGTTTTTGTAGCATCGATGTTTATACGTGTCGATGTTTTTACGTTGTCGATGTTTTATTTTTAAATAAAAAAAGTGCCGTTATAAAAATTTGAAAAATA
This sequence comes from Metellina segmentata, assembly GCA_947359465.1. Lineage (NCBI taxonomy): Eukaryota > Metazoa > Arthropoda > Arachnida > Araneae > Tetragnathidae > Metellina > Metellina segmentata. Next base: position 28,153,594 of record OX375881.1, on the reverse strand, counting down.
ACCAAGTAGCATAATTTTTATAATCAGCAAATTGAACATACTTTTAGACCAAAGTGACCAAGGATGAAGGGTCTGAAAAGTAAGGATGCGACATCGATGTCAATGTTTTCTAAACATTGTTGTTTTTAAAAAAAACATCGATGTCTTGGAGTCGATGTTTTTGTAGCATCGATGTTTATACGTGTCAAGGTTTTTACGTTGTCGATGTTTTATTTTTAAATAAAAAAAGTGCCGTTATAAAATTTTGAAAAATAACCAAGTAGCATAATTTTTACAATCAGCAAATTGAACATACTTTTAGTCCAAAGTGGCCAAGGGTGAAGGGTCTGAAAAGTAGGGATGAGACATCGATGCCGATGTTTTCAAAACATTGATGTATGGAAGCCGATGTCGCATCACTAGTTGCTAAACCAGTTTTAAGGAATGGGGGGAAAAGTTTAAATACACTGAATTTTAAAAACATCGATGTTTTGTTGTCGATGTAGCATCACTAATTGTTAAACCAGATTTAAGAAATGGGGGAAAAAAATTTTAATACACTGAATTTTAAAATTATTGATGTTTTTGGGGCGATGTATTATCAACATCGATGTTTTAATTTTTAACATCGATGTTTCAAAACATCGATGTTTAGTTGTCGCATCACTAATCTGAACTGGAAAATTCGAACACTATTTTAGTCTTTAGAAGAATGCGTAGCACTGGGAAATAGTATCATAGCCTTCAGCGTTCGAAAACAGAACAAACCAAGAATATCAACGAAACAACCGAAACGGATGTGAGTAAATTCATCGAAAGCTTCTATATAAATTTAAAATGGTTAAAAAATGAAGGTTATATTATTAGTGCAAACTAGATTTCCATATCCACTCACGAACTGCGAAAAATACGCAGAACGCCGCGTAGTGGTTAGTAAATAGAGGAATAAAAAAAATCCCGAAGAATGCGTCTAAATTTTATTTATACAGTTTACTAGTATTAGGTATTTGTTAAAAATTCCTTTGTTGTATAAATCTTTCCCTTGTAAGGAGAGGGGGACGTTGTTTTGTCCTTAGTATGGGAAAATGTCTATTGTCGTTCTTGTTTTCATATAATTAGCTTCACTGAATATAACTATTATTTTTTTTCTCTCATTTTTTATACTCCCATTTATCTTTACATATGTTTCCATGATGTACGATTTGCTTTATTTTACTGGACAACGATTTTTAAGCCAATAAATATAAAGTATGGATCAACAGTATTCAAAATATAAAACATTATCGTCGGTCAGTAAGAGATGGTTACCCTCTAGACTTCGATTAGTTTCACCTTGAATCCAAAAAGATCGAAAAATCCTTGTTCTTAAAACTCCTTGTCATTTCATAAAGCCTTAAATGACCCGTGACCGACAGAACCTGCCTCTTCCAGCCAAGTAACAAATCACCACGGAAGTGGACGCTCTGTTTTACAAGAGAGGGCAATACATTGTTCGCAGTAGAAAAAAGAACTAACCTTGAAATGTTTATGATTATGACTTTTCGATTCAAAAGTTCGTCCATAGTTTTCACTTTGTATGTTCTTTTTTCCTCCATCATTGGAAAGTTCGAAAGGCTTGACCGAGACCTTGAGTAACACGTTAACTTCCGTTCCGAAAAAGGGTAAATAACTTTAAAGATAAAAACTGTTCCATACGTTGTTTACTTCGATTTTCAATCAAAATATACTTTAGATATTGGTTTTCAATTTTGCAAAAATAATTACTGTAATGTCTATAATTATCTTGAAATATGTTTTGCATTGGCAAAACTCGGTCTCACGCCAATATGTTAAAATTACTCAGTAAAGAGTAGTTTCTGTGGATGGGGTGCTAGTAATAGGAACGAAAATTGAACTTTTCTTGACAGGAATTCGTTGCGCGGTCATAATTTGTTTGAATTTAAGTAATAACGTTGACAATCAGCATCGGATGTTCGGATCTTCTTGAAATCGCCATCTCTCGATCTTCCCGTTGACATTTTCTAAAATTCTTCTGGTATCATTTCACATAATTTTGCATATATTTGGACATTTGAAAATTTTTGAGATTTACCACACTTTGAAGTCCGATATCTAAAAAATCATTAAATACTTAGGGTTTTTTCGCTTTCTCTAATGTTATAAAAGCAAGTGTCTGTTTGTTTGGGGCCGCAAAATCCGGACGATTCTATGGCACTTACAGCAATGAGATTTAGCACACAGGTAGTCCGAATTATTTGCAATTTTTGGGTCGCGGCAAATTTTAAAATTCAATCCAGAAGATTTTTAAATGATTTTAATAGTTTTATTCTCCATCGCTTTTACAAACGCGGAGAACTTTTTCTTCCCGTGTGAACCTTGCAGTCAGAGTTTGGAATCATGCCAAGTTTTTTTTATCCGCAGAATGCAAAGAAAATTAGTTTTTTCATTTCCGCTTTGATTTTGCGCGGACGAATAAATTTCCAGACAGACGATAAATCTTTTAACTTAAGTCAGTTCTTTTTCTATCTCCGAGACCGTTAAAGACAGAGTCAAAATTTCAACGGATTTGAAATCTGCGGAAAATTTCAGTTTGGATTGATACCTAAATATATGGTTTTCTTTAAATAAATAATTTTGTAATTGAATATATCTTCAACGGATTTGAAATCTACGGAAAATTTTACACCAGATTAATAACTTACACCACGGGCACGGGCGACGCCGGGCTAGCCACACAGTGGCTAGTTATTTATAAAGCGCAAATAGACGAAATAAATGACACCTCAAACATCGTGATCGCACAAAGGAGCCGAAGCTAGGCAAAATTATGTGAGCGGCACGACGCCTCAACTTCGATTCGCTTCCGCCGATCCCGTTGACGCTCAGCATCGGATGTTCGGATCTTATTGGATTACCCATCTCTCGAACTTTCTTAACGTTGACGTTTCTATAATTTTTCATGTGCTCATTATGCATATATTTGGACATTATGAAATATTTGCGATTTTTCACATCTCGAAATCGGATATCTAAACAAGCATAAAATATTAAGTTTTATTTCGAATATTATTTATAGAACGCAAAGAGACGAAAGAAATGACACCTCAAACATCGTGTTCACATGAAGGAGACCTGAGCTAGACTAAATTAATGCTAGCCGCAGAGCGCATTTTCGTGACTCAAATTTGCGCTGCGATTGTATCAGCCGATGACATGAGCGAAAGATCAATGAGCATTTATAACATTTTTCGTTTAATTCTCTTTTGAACGCGATATCGTTCATTTATGTATCATTTATATTTTCCGTTATTAAAATTTTGCACATACCCTTTTTCTTGACACTCAAAAACTAAGCGTGAAAGGTAAGCTGTATTCTAGTACGTCAAAAGTTCTATGGGTTATTGTAGGAATTAATAAAAGTAGTATTTGTTCAAGATTGTGTTTCCCGACATACAACGATATCAGCAAAACCCTTTGTAACCGAAATAAATGTTCCTGTGTTCTCATGTTTCAGAAATTTTCTGTGTATGATTTCGACTGAAAGGGTGTAGTATAATGTATAAAAAGGTAATAAAGGGGTGATTACTACTAGGCTATTTGAGGAAAGGTATTCCGGTCCGGGACTATCCGAATTCAGAAAACAGCAGAACTCTGTATCAATAGAATGCCAAAGCGAATGGAAGCTTTGATAACCTCAAAAAGCGGTCGAACAAAAACTAAAAATCAGTAATTTTTTTACTGTCTGTACATTTGATAAAAATTCCTACCGATCGATCTAATGGTCAAGGTGCTGACATCTAGATCGAAAAGTTCTTAGTTTGAATCCGGGGGGAAAAAATTGATGTTTGTGTGGAGCGAATGTGTGAATGAAGAAACAAATAGAATAAAACAAATAATTAATAAACAAATTCACATATTCCATTACTCACTGATTACTAACTTCAAATAATCAATTTTCAAATTGAAACTAGTTTTCTCACAACACAGTGTTGCCTGTAAAATGTTTTCACTAAAATTTGAAAAGGCTATTTTTAACATCCACAATCGTCGTTCCCCGGTACCTATTCGAGGCATTGATTTTTGAAATTTATTGCCTCAAACTAAGCCAGATTGGCCAGTTCAAAATATCTGTGAATACGATTTGGATGATTTGTTGGTTTGGTGGGTTTTTTATGACGAAATGGCCATGTTTGACCAACCTGTGCCAAACAAAGTCAATGGGCAAACACACATAAGGATAATTTTTACTGAAACTGAAGAGATATACACCCTGGGAGAATCAAACCTGCTCCACCTGCAACTCACGGGATTTGGATGATCCGAAGATACAGATAACCCTCGTATAGCACGGTTAATTGGTACAGTGTTATAGAGAATCCGTGTTATACGAAACGTACAAGTCCCACAAATTTTGATATTGCGTACTGTGCTATATAGAATACCGTGTTATAGGATACTCGTGCTATTTAGAAACCGCGTTAACCAAAACTCAGAGGTCATATATATTTGATAATGCGTACCGTGTTACATGGAAACCAAAGGACTGTTATACGTGTAATATGGGAACCACAACTTTCATGAAAATATATAAAACTGTGTGGACGTGTATAGGGCACACGCAATACAGACGAACAGACCAGACAGACGAACAGACCAGACAGACGAACAGACCAGACAGACGAACAGACCAGACAGACGAATAGACCAGACAGACGAATAGACCAGACAGACGAACAGACAAGATAGACGAACAGACCAGACAGACGAACAGACCAGACAGACGAACAGACCAGACAGACGAACAGACCAGACAGACGCGCAAGAGGCTGATTTGGCATAAAAAGGGTCCAAAACGGATAGAAAACTTGAAATGGGCCGAAAATATTCAATGTTTACAAACAAAGACTCCCCATTCTAATTTATATCGATTATCATTGTTATTGTAAACCGTATTATTTTGAGAACCTAGGCGTGTTATATGAGGAATACCGCCATTTTGGTATCGTGTTATAGAGAATCCGTGTTATAGAAGTACCGTGCTATACGAGGGTTACCTGTATTTGATTTCATTTAACTAAACCCTTTCGGTCTATTTCTGTGTCAACATGATGGATTTTTAGTAAAACATAATTCAAGTTCCTAAGTATCTTCTAGTTGAGTGCTTAAAACTGAGCTTTTAAGCAGACATACACAGATGCCTGTTATGTGGTAATTGGTAATTTTTCATGAACGTCATATTAGAGCAACACGACGGGCTATGGACGACGGTCATCAATCCCAAGAGAAAGATACGAGGACAACACCACGTTATTTTGAAGCCTGCGTGATGGATTTTCAGTGTAAGCATGCAAAAAAAAACCACCGGAATACGGGGGGATTTTACTTCCAGTTACCCAATACAGAACACGCGTACAAGATGCTCGTTCCACCACGAAAAGGTAAGTGTTGCGGAAATTAATAGATGAAAACAGAAAAAAAAAATCTGTCATAGACCAATCGAAATTAGGATTGCCGCTAAAAAATTTTTTACACGGTTTAGTAGGCTATGATATAATGTACAGCTTTGTAAGTGTTGTTTTATTTAAATAGTTGTATTTAGATTTTTATGTATAATATTTATTATTTATTAATTTTTATGTTTATTATTTTATTATTTTTGGATATTACTATACTTCCTAATATTTTCCTCGTTAACTTTTCCTCCCTATAATTTAGAAAATGAGCACTTGAAACACAACAGATTATCTTAATTATATTGAATTATTCAATGTTTTTACAATATCTTTTTTTCAACTTACCTGAAAACAAGGCTACAGATAACAATGAATGAACCATTTCTTTTCAACAAGCCGTTCATTTCTAGACAATCGTTAAATAATCTCAAACCCTTTCATAATTAAAGATGCATTTCAATTTTCAAAAAATCAAGAGCGTTATATACCGGAGGTAGAAAAAGATCGAAATCCTGTTACCAGTTCTCGGAATGGAGCAATTATCAAGTCAGAAAAAAACGTTTACGATCATTCAGACTATTGAAAACATATAGTTATGTGTCACTTATTTTTATGCAATGATCCTAAACAAGTGGTTAAACATCAGAGAACATCTTTCATTATAAGGCTTTAGTAAAATGAGTCAGAGTTGAGATTATTGACTCTGACTTGTTTTTCATTAATGCATCACAAAAAAATTTGTATCATCCGCAATTCAAAATTTCTTTTATACTATTTGAGTTCAATAACATAGGATAAGATTTCATTCGATGGAATTTCAAGACAAAAGTAATCGAATTTAAGCAGTAGATTTCGATGTTTATTGGTAAAAGGAAAATTTAATTTTTTAACATATCAATCCTTCTCAATCTGACTAATATTTCTCAAGGATAAACCGAAGTGAGCAATTTATTTGAAACTATAAACAATACATAATTTAAATTACTTTTAAATAAGTGAGATGATAAACTGGGTAGGAGTGGGGAACTATGGAAGTAAACTGAAGATACAAATATTTAACATGGAAAATTAAGCTCAAAACTTTGTATTTTTAAATTAGTACACTGCGTCATAGATAAAAAATTTTGGTAAAATAAACTAGATATTTTGATAGACTTTAGGTCGTTAAAATTATAAACTGATTTATTAAATATGGATAGTTGAAATGAATATGGATTATGTATTCACAACTAATCTTAACTGCTATTAGATAAAACCATAAACTGTGGGAAATGAGTGTAGTAGAAATCATAATCAGTGAATATAAAAAAATAAACCGTTTTAATTTACTCTTCAATACAAAATTTGAAACACCCGATGAGCGTTGAAATGATTGAAAACTGACAGGTACTTCATTTTAATCAATATATTCACAAGTGATGTTTTATTTTGTACACTAGTATAAATTTAAGTTAGCTATTTTAGGAGTGGATAAATTCCTCACAGTTTACTGGCGAAACGAGATACACTCTTAAAGGTTCATACTCTCTAAGCGTTGAAAAAGTAGAATCTCTAACAAAACATTTTCTGTGCCGAAGGTTGAAAACTAATTTAAAAGCATTTAGGTTCTACCACATTTAAAAAGAGCCGTCATGTATCTGCCCACTGCGCTAGCAACCTTCGAGTTGTCGGCGGAGTGTAGCGAAGCGTGTCCAAATATGATTCCATGCGCCATAAAACTCCAAAGACCGGCCAACGTTTAAAATCCAAAGTCTACTCCTCAGTCTAAGTCTATTCCTACTATAGGCTCTGGGTTCTACTCCCGGTCTAGCCGTAGATGTTCGTAATGGCTGTAAATCGATTTTAAACCGTAGGGCCCGTTGTAATCAGCCCTAATAAAAAAATGACGTAGATCGACAAACCATATCGATAAACTTTTCATACTCGTTTCGCCAAGATTTATCATTAAATACTTCTGTGTTGTGATTATCTCAAATGCTCCAACTTTTAAGAATATCTGGAAAAATGAAAAATAATGGGAACGTGTGCTTAATCAAGAAAAGTAGTTCGTTATACCGGAAATTTATCTCTTATAGACCGTTGGCTAAATGACGAGAAAAATATGGTTAATTTGACAGATTAGATTTCTAGCCAGAAATTAAGGAGGAATACATAAATGTCATGTCTGTCTGAAGGTTAGGCATTTCAAAGACATTTATATTTGTAGCAGTACAGTATACAGAACATGTCCCTATAGCTAAATACCTCATGTACCACTGGTTGTATGGACATCACCGTCAAAATAATGTCTTGAGCACACAAGCATACAACCCAAAATAGTGAATCAATAAAATATTATTAGTGCAAAGTATTAAAGACCGCTGATGTATAGGGAAAAGAAACAAAGTCCAATTGGTAGTTTTAAGATAACCGGGTGTCTTTTTTGACTAAAATATTTTGTTTAATTTCAGCATAATATTTCGGGACTTTTTAGATCAAGAACTTGGGGTATTTTACCTGTAAGCAGAACACAGAATTTTGGACAAACACTCATTTTTGGCAGTTTTGAACGCAACTCTTTTAACTTGTGAACCACACAAATGTGCCTGCCTACAACTCAGCACTTAATGAATTTCAAAAGAAAATAAATGTTGCGATACCTACCTTGAGATTTCTTCCCTTTTTACTCCAGGTAACCGTTCCGAGCGAGAGGTATAATCCCTGCTGTTCTGTAAATCCCGCGCGCTGAGCACACACACAAACTTAAGAGAAATGTTCCCAGTCACACACAGAGCAAAGCAGAAGTCTCTTCGGTGTGTCCCTCACCCAAGATAAAAAAGTTCGGGAAGAAGTGGATGGGAAAAGCTCCGTGTTCGGATTCCATCAAGTCTCTCCAAGACCTGCGCCCTCTGTCGGGAGTGATCTGCACTTAAGCTCAGGGAAAGTGGATTGAATGGGAGATGCAGTCGGTCCTTCACTTTACTTCTGATCAACAATTTTAAAGGGACCAATGCTCAAAAATCTTTCGAAATTTCGATTATTTTTTTATTTTTATGACTATAAATTCAATAAATACAGAGGCAGTTCACATATTTTTTAGACAAAGTATATTGTATTCCCAAAACTAAATTACATAAAATTCTTGCGTTTTAAATTTTCTATTTGATAGCCCTTATTCTGAACTATCTTTCGACACCGTAATTTCCAGGATAATAATGCCTTTTGAAGTGTCAGAAGAGGTATTCTATCCCATTCCTCCTGAACAGCTTTCCAGAGTCATGTAAGGGTTGTGGGATGACATTTGGATAATGCAGATTTTAAAAGTTCGAAAGCCCAAAAATCCATAGGTGATCCATCGGGAGATTTAGTAGGGATATCAGTGAAGGGTATGGCCTTGACACCGTTTTTTTGTTCCATTTCTTTTAGGAAATTTACTGTGGATTTTGATGTGTGACTGCTAGCTTTGTCTTGATGGAGTTTCATAGATTGATGGCACTGTGGGTAAAGCGATGGTATTTCATTCCAAAAAATTGGCTATAAAATATGTTCCTGATAGTATTTGGAGCTAATCTTGACATTTTTTCCCTCTCTCTTTATTTTTAACTTGCCATTATATGAAAAACCAGCAACAATCATGAATCCCTTAGAAAAACTTTCTTTCGATTCTGTGAACCATGTACTTAAATTTTTTTCTCCCTTTTATGATAATAAATGGCTCTTTTTTTTATGCAATCATTTAAATACACCCATAATTCATCTACTGTAACAATTTTTTTCGATTTTTCTTTGGATAAGTGTTTCTCGTATAGAATTCGACAGCGTGTCCTGCGTTCAGCGATATGCTTTGGAGAAAGACGATGCACATTGCGTTTTTTCGCTTTCTTAAGATTTAAATCAACGTTTATCATTTTGTTTACAGTGGACACCGAGCATTTGAATGATTTTGCAACTGTCCTTTGACTAGGGGAATTTTCTTTTAACATTAAACAACGTACCTTTGCAACAGTCGAAGATGTCCGTTTCTTCCTTGGATACTTGTTTGGTATTTTTGTCCCACTTGAGGCTCCAATTTGACGTTTTTTTCCTTTCTTGTTGACGATATTACCTATCGACGCTTTAGATACCACAAAACCATGACTCTCACATCGTTTTTGGATAACGGAATACAAATATTTCTCTTCGGAAAGAGCATAAATATAGCCTTCGAACCACTGCTTCGTTAAAAACGCCATTTTGAATAAAAACAAACCTCTCAAGTCGCAGACGATAATTTTGACTTTTAAAAACATAGCACAACTGCAATTATTTCTTTTGCAGCAAATGATTTTTTTATTACCGCTAACCAAAATCGTCTAAAAAATGTGCGACCAGCCTCTGTATTTACAATTTTGTTTAAAATCATACATTATTTAAGGAGATACGTCGAGTAGTAGTACTTTAAGTAATTTTTTGAAAAATGCCTCTACCAACTTGAAGTTAGATCAATTTTATGCTTTAAGGCCCGGTGCACACATCCGATTTTTCAACGTGCGGTTCCGCTGCGGCACCGATGCCCAACTATGCACACATAACCGTGAAATGACACAAGTAGTCATTTGCGATAAATATTCTATCGAAGAAAACGTGTTTATTTCGCTTACTTGGCTTAAAAAAAGTATATTTTGAATCAAAATAGACGTTACTGGATACATCCATTTATTAATTATTATTTATATTCTATTTCTTTATAAAAACAAGGTTCTTGAGACCGGAGTAGCATGTGCGGCGAGCTGCGTAGGGAACTACGGTACAAACTACACGCAAGTTGGACGTGTATCGCCGCAGCGGCGCCAGGCATGTGTGCACTACTCTATTGGATCTAATGTATCTCAGACCGCACTTGCGTTGCGGCAGCGGCACCGCACGTTGAAAAACCGGATGTGTGCACCGGGCCTAAACATCGATATCTCAAAATGAAAAAATGAACATTTTTTCAGTCTATTCAAGCAAATATTAAAAAAAATTGGTTTACAAGTGTAACATACCCTATAAAAAAGTTTAACACAAGCATTTTTTTTCTATCTGCTCTGAAAAGTTCATTTTGATTGTTAAAAAAGATAAAAAAATTAGTCCTTTTTCAAAAAAAAAATATTAGTTGAAGAAAAAATATACCAAAACTTCAAATTTTAAGTTTCTATAAAATCTCTGTGTTAAAGTGTTTAAAAACGTCTTCCCAACCAGTATAAAAAAAATTCAAATCAATGCACATAAAAGATTCTGAGAAAATGTTCCTTAAAATTTGACCATTTTAACATTATAGAGGTCGGACTGAACTGGTCCCCTTAAATTTCTTTAATTGTTGCTTTCTAAAGAATAATATCCAATTACAGATAACAAAAATATAAAAAAAATGCACAAATACAGTTAGATAAGAGATGAAACAAAACATTCGTAGGATTGAATTCTTATTGGAGTAGATTTCGAACTGAATTGAAAAAGTTTAGGAAATATAATCTTCTTAAAAAGTTAGTTTTAACTCGGATATAAATAATATTTAATTGATCCAACTCTTGCGGATGTACATCTCTTTTCATTTCAATGTTGCCTTATTTTTAAATGCGTATTAAAGCACATTTAAAGTTTATTTTGTTTTCAATGAATCGAAAGATTGTAGCGTCAAACGACAATTCAATGATTGCCCCACACATTTCAATTTTGAAACTAAATTTTTTTTCATCTAAATATTTTTAAAGTTATTTTCTAGTATCGTCGGCTTGGAGCAAAAACTCTTAGGCCCGGTGAACACATCTGGTTTTTCAACGTGCGGTCTGAGATACATTAGATACAATCGAGTAGTGCACACATGCCACCGGTGCCGCTGCGGCGACGCACGCCCAACTTGCGTGTAATTTGTACCGCAGTTCCCCACTGCGCCGCAGCTCGCTGCACACTCGTCTCCGGTATGAAGTTCCTGGTTTTCATAAACAAATGAAATATAAATAATAATTAATAAATGGTTGTATCCGATAACGTCTATTCTGTTTCAAAATATACTTTTTTTGCACCAAGTAAGCGAAATAAACACGTTTTCTTCGATAGAATATCTATCGCAAATGGCGCGAAACTTGCGTCATTTCACGGTTATGTGTGCATAGTTCGGCTTAGGTGCAACTGCGGCGCCGCACGTTGAAAAACCGGATATGCGCACCGGGCCTTAAGTGGCATGTATTCGGAGAAACTAAATGCTTATGTTCATGATGAGGAATAATACAGTCATGTCGTAAAAGGTTTTAAACAAGTATAAAACTATGTAAATGCTTATATTTTCTGCTATTAATGCTATCAAAAAGCTAATATTTTCTGCTATTCTATCAAAATGCAATATTTTCTGCTTTTAATGTTATCAAAATACTTTTTATTTTTTGACCTAAGAACTAATTATTATCTTCAAACTGCTGTGTAGTAAAAAATTCTTCTTTTTTTTTCAGTTCATACGTTTTTGCTTTAAATCGACAGTATGTCGTGTCTTTATATTAAATTTTCTTTTGTAGGCATATATTCGTCGTTTTACCTCTTCAAATTTTATCTTGTGTTTTTAGATGTGTAACAGTAATGCTGAAAATATAATAACCGCTTAATACATAAAATGGATAACAAAGAATGATCGGCTTTAGTTTTTAAATGAAAATATAAAGTCGATAAGAAGATTAAAAATAAAAGTAGCCCCAAGAAGCTCTATTAAGGTATTGTGGAATTATTTTTTTTTGGAAATGAGAATGAAATTTGTTGAGTTTAACTATGCCACCATGGGGAACCTCAGAAATTACTTCCTCTATCGTTATACTTTTTCGCTCAATGAAATTTCCCCGCTGGAAGTTTTATGAACAAATAGTTCATAAAACTTCCTTGTATGGCACTTGTTTTGCGATGTGGTTATTCATCGGTTGTGTTCTTTTCACCTGTCTGTAACCATTGATGGGTTCAGAAGTGCACAAACTCGACAGCGACTCGTTATGTTTTTTTTAATTTTTCAAAAACAAATTCCTTTTGCACATATTTTTATTCTATGCTCTAACTTAGAAAAAATCAGAGGTTTGGTTTTCAAAAATAGGGGTTGAGTATTGTGGTAGAACACGCATACGAACACAGTACGAGATATCAAACTACAAATAAGGAATTTGCAATAGTTCTTCACCAGACTAGTCTAAGTTGGTTCCCTTAATAGTTTTATTAGTACCACTAGCCACAATTTGTTAACTATTTATAATTTGTTAAAAATTTAACTGTTGTTAAATTTTATATAAAGACTAGCTGCTGCGTGGCCCGCACGGAGTTGCCCGTGACAGTTCTTTTCGTGGGGTCAGGTGTGACCACTGCTCGCTAACTCCCGGTGATTGCTACGAATTCTCATTTGGTTTGTATTTCAAACCAACACCACAGGCAACTCCGTGAAGGCCTCGTCATTGTCGATAACAGCCATCATGGCGTTTCCCGTGGTGTTGGTTTATTAATATTATGAACCATGGTTTGCTTTGCAAATTGGATAACAACCATAACGGAACTGTCCGTGGTTTGGTTTGCTTCGCAAACCAAATGGGAATTCGGCGTGACGTCACAATCTCTTGCGAAAATATAAATATTTAATTGAAAAGTTATTTATTAAAAGAAAATCAAACGTATACGTCTATCCGGTGTCAAATTTTCCGCAAATTTCAAATCCATTGAAATTTTCAATCTGTCTTTGACGATCCCGATTTGACAAAAAAAATCTAAAAAGTGCCAGTCAAAATGTTTTTTTTTTTTTAATATATATATATATATATATATATATATATATTTTTTTTTTTAATTGTAAAGGGCAGGAAATGTGATACATTTACTTTTTGAACGCGAAGGCCGACGTGACGTCACATTCTCTTGCAAAAATATAAAATATATTCAATTTAAAAATTTTATTTATTTAAAGAAGATCATATTTTTAGGTATCGATCTAATGTGAAATTTTCCGCAGATTTCAAAACCGTTGAAATTTTTACTCCATCTTTAACGGTCTAGGAGATAGAAAAATGAACCAAACAACTCCACCTTAAAGTTTATTTGTTTTTTATCATCTGCTGGAAAATCATTCCTCCATGCAAAATGAAAACGGAAAAAATAAATTTAGAGTCTGGTATCCTTTATGTTGTTGCATTCAATGATAATTAAATTTCATTAAATTCATTTTAAAATGTTCTAAATTGAATTTTAAAATTCGCAGCGACCCAAAAATTGCAAAAAATTCGTACTACCTGTGTGTCAAATGCCATTACTGTAAGTGCCATTGATTCGTCTGGACTTTGCGTGTAGAAAACAAATAGACAGATAAACACTTCCTTTTATAATAGTAGAGATTACACTAACTTACGATTAATTCTATTAGAGCGCCGAGTTAAAATTGTATTCACTGACATGTAAAATTTTAGAATGAAAACATGGGAATGGGTTTCATGGTGCAAGGGCCATATTTGGCCATGCTGCACCAAAACAATACAGACAATGTCCAGAAAAAGACATTCAATACAATGATGAAAGCTTTATTGACGCAGAAGAGAGAAGTGAACCCAGGAAGAAATCGAACCTGGTCCGTTAACAACTCGCACGTAGTTAACGCAAAATCATAACCCGATGAGCCAAGACTATCATGTTAAACAGGAAACACTAATCTCCTTTTTTTTACTTGATAGGCATTCAGTTTCTCGTTCGTTTTTGAAATTGTCAGATGTATTTTCCGAGTGGTTTAATAAGTTTTAACATCTGTAATGCTCTGAAACAGTTGTGGGCCATTCCATGAGACAGAATGGGACAAATACAGAACATTCTCTCTTCCCTCTTATTTAACACACAGAGCAATTTTAATTAATTTAAATATTTTTATTTCATATTACAAATTTCAATCGATTCCCATATTGTTTTTTCAATAGTGGTTTTTAAATAAAGTTTAAGGGTTTGATGAAATTGAAGACAAGGATTTGATGATTGACCTCCCTAATTAGACATAAAGAGGTGAGTATAGATAATTTCCTTCCTTTACGCCATATACAGTCCAGGATAAACACGAACCACCCCTCTTTATTCGAGCAATAAATTAATGTTTGAACCTTACTGTATTTGAATGGAAATTGATTCAAAAGGACTTCTATATGATCCTGCATAATTTCAGCTCATTCCAATGGTTAGTTTTTGCGTTACATAAAATTTTCCTCATTGTGACGATTTTAGGAGGCAACCAAGAGTTTCAAAAACCTCTGACAAACCTCGGATACTCGGGTCTTTGTATTTGCATAATAAATATCTACATTTATAAATTATCTTATGTGGCACAAAAAAGGCGTTATTTGTTATCACGTTTTGGCAACATTGTACGATTGTTTGTTTACCACGAACCTCACGTCTCAATTGAATTTATAGCGTTATCGGGTGAAATTTTAATGAAAATATATGAGTATTAGTTGAGTTGTTGCAGCTTATATACAAATAATATGCTGGGTATTAGGGATGTGACATCGATGTCGATGTTTACAAACGATGTATTTAACATCGTTGTATTGTGGTCGATGTTTTTGTAACATCGATGTTGATACTTGTCGATGTTTTATTCTTAAATGAAAAAAGTACCGTTATAAAAATTTAAAAAATAACCAAGTAGCATAATTTTTATAATCAGCAAATTGAACATACTTTCAGACCAAAGCGACCAAGGGTGAAGGGTCTGAAAGTAGGGATACGACATCGATGTCGATGTTTTCAAAACATTGATGTTTTATAAAAAACATCGATGTATTGGAGCCGATGTCACATCACTAGTTGCTAAACCAGTTATAAGAAATGGGGAAAAAAGTTTAAATGCACTGAATTTTAAAAACATCGATAGTTTGGGGGCGATGCATTATCAACATCGATGTTTTAATTTTGAACATCGATGTTTTGCTGTCGATGTCGCAATCACTAGGTGCTAAACCAGTTTTAAGAAATAGGGATAAAAGTTTAAATGAACTGAATTTTAAAAACATCGATGTTTTTGGAACGATGTATTATCAACATCGATGTTTTAATTTTGAACATCGATGTTTCAAAACATCGATGTATGTTTTACTGTCGATGTCGCATCCCTACTGGGTATACAAGCAACACCGGGGGTTGGCGAGCGTCAGCGAGAAGGAGGCAGGCCACCTAGTAATAATGTAATTCTCAAATTGTATTCACTTGCACAATACGTATCATTCTCAGATCGTTTGCACGCTCTGACAAATACATTTGAAGTAGTATTCAAATTTTAAATACAATTATATGAATTTGAATTATGAAATTTAAATGTGAAAGACTAATTTAACAATGCAGAATCTGATTAAGGCATCAAAACCTGTTTCAATTTATTGTCTGTGCAAAATTTTATATTAAGACGTCCCCTTATGCAATTGTTTTGCATTTAAAATTGTAGAGTACGTTATTCCTTATTGAATGAATTTGATGTACTATGAATAGTGCTCTCGAAATAGAGGGGTGGTTTGGTTTTTTTTTTTTTTTGCTCGACTACACATCAACTTTGCATGAAGTAAAGGCACGAGATAAATAAAATGAGCAAGCGAAAACTAGACAATGTATAACTAGGAATTTTTGCTTGAAGTCATGAGAAAGCTGTGGTAAATGTTTTATAAAGATTAGTATGTGAAGAAAAGTATTTGTCTACAAAAACTACTAAAGTGTGGAAAGCTTTTATTTTTAAATTTAAAACAAAATGTCAAACTAGTATTTCAACAATCTCAAAAAGAAAACCGAAGCCTATTTTTAAGAATTCCTAATATTTAGGTTTGTTGTGGTTTTGAGATTTAGTATAGGGCAATAAGAACTAGAATACTATTATATTATTTTGTGGACTACATACTTCGAACTATTTTTACGTTCTGCGTAACGATGGGTCGTTATATTTCAAACATGCATACGACATTCAGGAGTTTATTCTATGTAGCTATAAATATGTTCTGTTATCTGTATGGTTGAGCTATGAGTTAAATGATTTGTAGAAACAATCGTTTTTGAAACCATAGTACCTTTTGAGAAATAAATCAAATGAATTCTGAGTTAGCAATTGTACTTGCCTATTCCACACTTCCTTCTGGTTTCCATTTAAACGAATGTTCGAATAGTGACTAAATTATTACGTTCATATAGGAAATAGTTGTATGCATAAGCAAAAGAAGTGGAATAATATATACAGGGTAATTCATAAGTAAGTATACAATTTCAACGCACTATATAAGTGTCAATGTAAGATATTTTATGTTGCCTGTAACATAAGTGTAGGTGAATGTTTCAAGCTTTTTTAGAGACAGTCAAAGATGTTCTATGTGTGCACCCTTAGTCACACTACACACATCGAACCAGTGACCCATTTCTGCCCAGACGCGTGGTAGGGTATCTGAAGCAAGCGCAGTGATAGTGGTTGCGATACGCTGTTTCAACTCCGCTGGATCAACAGGAAAAGGAGGGTTAAATACGTTATCCTTTATGTAGCCCCAAAGAAAAAAGTCACAGGATGTTAAAACAAGGCATCTGGGTGACCATTGGGTTAGTGGCATGCTGTGGTCGGCGCTTCGTCCAATCCATCGGGGAAGATGATGTTAACAGAAGTAATTTCGCTTGTCACCTGACCATTGGGGTGGTGCGCCATCCAATTAGAGAATAAAGTTTTTCGACTTTGTTATCCAATTGGATGAATTAAGTTTTTGACGATATCTGCCGATACACACACACACTCGGTTGTCCTGGCTTTAAAACTTCGCACAAACAGCTAGTAGTTTAAAATTTTTTTAACCAATCGAAATTAATTTTCTGGTTGGAGGTTCTTTTACAAAATGCCGTTGCACAACAGTGACAGATTCCGTTTTGCTCAATTCATGAACACAAAAAGCCTTCTCCTCTGCAGAAACAGTCATTTCCACTGACTGGTCACGTGACACGCACACTATTGCCTACGTCACTTCGCTCTGGATGGGGACACAAACTTTATGAGTATACCTAGCTAACAATTCGCATTTGGGGACCATGTCTTAAACTAACCCTTCTTTGCATGATTTTTTTCTTTATTGGTGAAATAAATCAAGGTGATATAATTCATGTTCAAAATTAAAGGGAAACTGGTTAAAAAAATCTTTGTATATATTTATAGTATAAATTTAGCAAATAACAATATAATGGAAATTTCCATCATCATGCAAAGTTAGATCATTAGCTTAGTACTAAATAGAAATAAAAGAGGATATCACTGGATATTTTTTATTCTTTATGATAATTAGTCCATAGTGATGTAAAATTCTATCATGTGGTATTTTTTAAATTAAACGCAAATTTTTTCAGAAATTGCTCTAAAAATAACAGAAACACATGTTACAAACCTTTCTTCCACTCATTTTCACTTTTTTAGCAATAGAAACTCAAATATAATAAAACAAAATTAAAAACGAAATCATACGTTTATTGCAACTACAACAAACAGCGGAATGACAACTTCAAGCTCGTTTTACTGATAGTGACACTTGCTTATTTTTGACAGCTATGTTTTTTTTATGCAATGGACATTAAAAAGGTATCCAGACACGATCAACTTAAAGTGAACTTGTTCTTTTATATAATTTTTGGACATTCAATGTTATGATGGAAATTTCCACCATTATGCAAAGAAGGGTTAACAGCATCTGGAAACTGTATACTTACTTATGAATCACCCTGTACGAACAAAAAGGAGTATAAGAAAATTGTATTAAAAGCATAATTCCTTTTTAAATGTTTTCTGCTATGATTGAATTAAAAAAGATTAATAATCACAAAAAACCTGGCAAAATTAAAGATTTAGAAATTTTTTATAATTTTATGTTTATGACTGAACGATACATAACTTTATTGCCAAATGTCAATGTATAAACATAGAAGACAAACGAGAAAAAGATTTAAAATGTAAAATTCAAGGCAGTGATAATGTTTTATTTAATCTAAAGGCAGGTTACCTTCAGGTGGGGGGGGGTAAATAAATATTAGTGAATCTATAGATAATTTGTCTTTAAAAAACCTTATTAGAAATAATTTATTAAGGACAACAATCGACGGAAATAGGCAACTTGATATAACTTATTTAAAATGTTATAGGAAAATTAGTTTCCTTATAATAACAGAACTGAATTCATATTTTATTTCACGTCTCCATACATTTTTGAACTTCTGAAGACAAAAATCGTCTGCCACGGTAGCATTTTCTTTCAAATTATTTGAACGTGTTAGTGAGACTTTTTACAGAAAAAGAAAAAGTCTATCTTGAGCTTTGATTTTCAAATAAATTCAATAGTGATGGAAAGTTATACAAATGCATTGCGTCGGAAAAATAAACAATTGCAGCAACGAACAACAGAAACAGTTTTTTTCTTAAAACAGTTTTTTTCACAGAAAGTCGTTGTATCTTAAAATTCGACTAAAACATTTACTTTAAATTCGTAACACTTCGCTGAACGCCAAGAAATGTGTAAACAATTGAGTGTCTCTAAAAAACATTAGCTGAATTGAAACAAATGTTCGTTTAATAAAAGTTTAAATGAATAACATGTGAATTGAGTCAGCTATTTTCCTTGTATAGTTTAATTCTGCTTTTATTTTCCTATGTTTGTGTTCTAATTTATATGAAACAAAACTTCGTGGTTGGCAACATACTCTAAGCGTAGACGAAAAAATGCCTGTCGTTGCTTTTTTTTTATGAAAAGTAAAAATGCCTGAAGCGAAAAGCACTTGAACTCAAAACACCTTTCTCTTTCTGAAGAATTGAAATCGCATGCCGGATTGAGAATAAAAGAAAAGATTGTTGACTTTTTCAACCTGCTACACCATTTATTTCAGCTGTGATTTGAAGCCATTTTTCATAAGTGAAAACGGGTATTGAGGTATGTGTCAAGAGCAGCTTCAGATGTCATCAAATGCCAATATGACCGCATATTTCTGAATTTTTATCAATCTAAACATATTCTTCTAAATCTACTGACATCTTTGAGAGAGGAATGACAACCGGGAAGTTGCATTGTGTGTAAAGGAATTCCTACCATTAATGTATTATTCAACTAACACAAAATGGAAAGTTTTAGTCTGTGAGAGACAGCTAAATCTAGATGGCACTACTGTTTTTGTGGTAGAACGTGTTTCCTGTATGAATTCCAGAAGTGACGTCACTTGGTTACATTTCAAAGTAGCTATCTTATCTACCAAATAAGAGAGTCAGATAACAGGAAATAAAATATTCGTCTTCCGGTGGCATGCTTGAATATTGAAAATTCCTATGATAACCTGTCTCATATGTTAAGAACATAGACGTGAAATATATGTAGACTGAAAACTGTTGCTGAGAAGAGCTACAAAAAGTATAACATATATATATCGACTAGTAGACAAGTGACTATTCTGTGAAATATTGGCTTTTTTGATCCACTTGGCATCTTATCCCACCTTTGGCGAAATAACATCTTATGAGAGGTGTGTGAATGCACATTTCTTTAATGACGACAAAAATGGTGAAATCGCTATGTCTACTACTATGTAGCGCGAACCAATCAGATGATGAATCAATGAATGGGAGTCTTCTACCATTGCGGAACCAATAAAATGAAGAATGTTTGGATGCACCATTCAAGCTAGAGGAAGTGCTGTGGCATTTGTAGCTATACACTAATGCCATGCGAAAAATACGAATTCAAGACTTATGCCCCCCGCTGTAACCCAATTCGGTAGTCACTGACTTCATGTGTCCATTGCAAAGTCAAGAGATAGCAGTCTGGTCTTTTCTGCTGCCCATTTTACTCAAGAAGGCAGGCACTGAAAGTATACCAGTCATAAATCGGAGTAGTCTTCCGAATTCTGTTGACGTACACTTTAATTTTGGAAGCGATTTCTTCATAATCTGCCTCAAGGTGGCAACGCATCTACACTTCCCTTCTTAGCCTAAAGATCGACGGTTTTCTTTTCTTGCAGACCAACATGTGGTAAATGGTAATTTTAGTTAACGTCGTACTAGAGCAACACAACGGGCTATTGACGACGGTCCGGGATCAGTTCTTTAACGAAAAGATCCGAGGACAACACCTCGTAATTTTGAACCACGGTCAGATGATGAAGCAACACCTGAGCTGGCACCCCACTCTCCAAACTTCCACGCCAACCCAACGTGATCAGACCAACATGTGAAATGATCCATTGAAGATCGATCATGTTCCTTTCACACAGGCGTCTTCTTTTGCTGGTGATACCTTTTCTGGTAATGTCTCAGTATTTCCTTCACTCGCTCATTTGTTATAAGGAGCTTCGGCTATTTGACAAGATCCAAATGCCCTTTAAATGTATGACGATACGATGTATCCTAGAACTTCCTCGATGGCTCAAAATTCTTAGCGAATAACAAAAAAATTGTCAAAATTTCTTTTACTGATTTTTACGCGTCTAGTTTGACCCACCTGGTACTTGTTTAGACGAGGTATCTCGTTATTGGCAAAGCTGACCAGATCTTGATGGACGAGATATCTCGTCATTAGAATAAACAGACCAGATCTTGATCTCGTCAACATAATAATATCGGCACTGTCTTGATGACGTAATATTTCGTCATGAGCAAATCTTATTGAACGAGATGACTCAGTTTCTACAATGCTGCCAGGTGATGATATATTCAAGTATGGTAAGGGATAGGGATAGTCGGCCGTTTTAGTGTGAAATTTGCATAAATGCTCTACCAGATAAATGTTAGATATTGCATTCACTAAGTTAAAATATGTTTTATAAAATTTAGTGCATTTTGAGAAAAATTTATTTGTTATGATATTTGCAGAAACATACAAACACAAAAACAGACATAAAACAAGACAGGGACAGAATAACTTATAGGTGCTGATTGCTCAGTTGAAGATAATTCTATGAAAAGTTTATATTTCCAGCACATTTACATTGGGAAACATCGTTAATTTTATCTTTTGGAATCAGACAAATAAGCAGAACAACAATCTTTTGTTGGCAAGAATTTATTCTCTTTTTAACTCGTGTTGCCAGGTTTTGATGCAGAGCTTTAAAAAAAGAAAGATGATACTCAGCATTCATAGATGCTACATACGGTTAACTCAGCATACACAGATGCTTCTAAGATACATAGATTGCTACAAACTCAATGAAGTTCAGTCCCTAAGTTAAGATAAGATTTAACAGTATAAAATTTTATGGAAATATATCCAGCCGGTTAGATATAGTGCGCGCACAAACTTAACAGACACGCGAAATGCAAATCACTGGTTTTGTATCAAAATGACCCAAATCGGATAAGTAACTTGAAATGGAGTGTAAATATTCGATGCAATAACAAACACTCCATTGTTATTTCCATCGATTAAACAAAAATATCATTTGTTTCTGAGAGCCCTGAGTAGTATTTTTATGCTTTTTGCTATCAAACCAAATTACATCGATTGAAACAGGTAATTGAAACTGTTCTGTAGATGATGAAATACACTTCGCCAATGAGGAATTCAGAAAAACAAAAGCATTTTATTTATATTTAATTACGTGTGGATGTTATTTTAAATTTTATTACATTCCCTTTTATCTGTAAGATCCAGTTTATAAGAAAGTCAAATAAAATTATGTTTTGTACTTCTCAGAGAAAGTGTGGTGACGTGCTTTTAACAACGTTGACGTATATAGTACATGCGCGTTTTCTAGATAAAACAAGAAAAGACTGGTAAAACGAGACGGTCAATTAGCGGAGCAACTACGCTACATTAACTCAGGTGCTCGCTTTCGCAGGATAAAAATAAATCTAAACTTTTGTACAAAAGTTTAAAAAAGTATTTTTTTTTAACAAAAAGTAGACGTTTTAAACAGCATTTTCGTATTTTTATACTTTTGTGTTGATTGTTCAAATAGAAGTATCCTGTAGGTGCTTACATGTTGCAATTGTGTCTTTTCAGTTTGAGTTGGACTAAACTGTCAACACGGAATGATTGATTCACTTAACAAGCAACTTTTATCTATTTTATTTCTAAGACAGTCAATTGTATGTTGTAAAGCCAGACCAAAAAGGTATCCAAATGTCATTTGGTATTCGCCTCTCTGAAGTCTTCCATAAAACAAAAAGTATCGCTTGACTTAGAATAATGTCTGATAAAACAAATGTTAATTTTATTTGGCTAAGGATTTTCTCAGTCTACATTTAAAATTTTGTATCAACTTCATTTTTTAAAGGGTTACCCCTCCTTTTTCGGTTAGAGATTCTGATTTTCTGACTCAAAGTAGTCAGAATTTAGATAAAATTAATTCATTTTGTTCAAATCTATGGTGAGTTATGCGTTGTTGAAATTCAGAGCTTCTAATGTGAAATGCATTTCAATCTTTTTTTATACCTTCCAAAACAATCAGCTGATCAACGTGATTATTATGTTACATTCAAATGTTGAATAACTCAAACAGAAGGCATGCTATATTTTAGTTTCCATGTAAATGTTTTCTAATTACTAATTAACTAATTCATAAGTGAAAAATAATTAATTGAAGACTACAAATTTTACATGCAATCAAGTTAGTGGTGTTTCAAATCAAGTTGTGGAAAATAATGGTTTACTTTTTTCGGTAGTTGAAATACACTCCTTTATTGAGAAATGCATTTTGACTAGTTTTGGGGTAGTCCTAAAATTGAATTTTGAACGAGAAAATTTATTCTATATGCAAATTTTCAACGAAACTAATCTCCAAAGTACAATAGCAGTAACGAAAAAAGGTCACAGATTAAGAAGTTTGTGAAAGATTCAGTATCGCTCAAAGGTGTGCAAAATTGGACTGTAACCGACTGGAGTTCAGTACTGTTCACGGACGAAATATCCGTGCCATAATTTAGTAATGCACGTACACCCTTCGTTTAGTCATGCACGTAGAGTGTATAGACTATGTGGTTCGTAGATTCGACTCGAAATACGTACACAAAAAAAATTCAGCGATGGGGCAGAATTTCCTTATGTATCAGGAGCTGCATGTATGCCTAAGGCATCGGTAGCCTACATTGGATCAACGGCAGACTCTCTCAATAGGGTCTAGTATATTGACATACTGGAACATGCTGTGGTGTCGTCGCCTTAAAAAGGTAGCGTGAAAACAGTACGAATCGTTCACAGGGAGAAGACATCCAACAGCGAACATATTTAAGTTATTATTATTCCAAGAACGTTAAGAAATGTAAACAGTATTTACATCATCACATTAACACAGTTACAATAATACATAAAAGTATGTATCATCACAGTTCAGCACGGTGACCAAGCGTCATCCTCTCCTCTGGCTCTCTAACGTCATTTCCAACGTGCTCTGCCCGCAGTCCAAAAAGGAATCCATCGGGAAAAGTCGAAAACCAATCAGAAATCGTCTGGACGAACACCACCTGCAGAGGACGTTCTATTTCACCTGTTCTTCTCAAGTCGTTATTAAGCGCGCAATGAAAGAACAGTAGATGGACCCAAACAATAACCAATCAGAATATATTCGGTATTCCGAAAATCCACAATCCAATTTCCGTTCGGAAAGTAATGCTTGTTTTAAATAAAATACAGACCAATTAAAAATTTTCAACCAAACTTTTGATTTTACATTTTAATACTTCATATTACTATTCTACATAGTCCCCTTGCAAATTTAAACATCGTACTTTGTGACGAGCTATTGAATGTCAGCGTCATACTCCTCTGCCGCCAGTTCATTGAGATAAGCAGTTACGTCTTTAAGCTTTTGTGGTTTTCATTGTGCATGCGTAGCACCCACCTTGCACCAAAATTTTCTGAATTTGAGGTGATCTGTTACCACTTTGTAAATGACAGTGCGAGACACATGTGAAAATCTATCATGAGTTTCATACGAAGTCACACACCGATCTTGTACGATGAATTTGTTGACAGACTTGGCAGGCTCATCCGTAATGACACTTGGGCGGCCACATCGCTCCTCGTCATAGAAGTTCTCTCTTCCCTCATTAAATATTCGGCACCCCAACGACGCACTCATGATTCAATCATCACATTGCCATACACTGCTTTGATTTCACGATAAATTTCGCTTGGTCACATATTTTGTGCGTTTAGAAATCGGATCACAGATCTCACCTCACATTTGGCGGCACGCTCGATTTTCTTGGATATTTTGTTCGCTTACCAAAACAACAATAACCGTTATACTACGATGTAATTTCAGTAGAGAGCTCACAGACGAGTCCCTAAAACTGGTAGACCTTGAACGGTGCACCTGCTACTGTCATAGTGGTGCGGCATTACTTTCCGTACGACCATCGTACATAAAAAGTTACGACAAATAAAGAGTGGCACCAACAGCTGTCATGTAGATAGCGAACAAGCGTTAAGACATTTCGGCAATTGTTTTTTATCTGAGGTACAGGATTTGAAATTAGTGCAAGGAGTGCATTTCCATAGCATTTCACCACGTTCAGTTTCGTACCCCGCGACCTTCAAACGTTTCGCTGAAAGGCAAAAACGAAAAGGAAGCACAACCTCAATCCAATTCCAAAACCGAAACAGCCGCGAGTTTGCAACTAGGAAGATTTTACGAGCGAGACGTCGTCACACACACCCAAATAAATAATGTGGGAAATAAAGCGTTTGATGCCAAAGGTCGGCCGCCCATCCCACCTCTTAAAACTCATTATGCCAAAAAGGGAGCGTCCAGATGACACATCCTCTCTTCCAGAACTCTCTCCAAACACTCCTTCGAGTGCTGGCAAGAACCCTTGAGCAGAACTCTCAGGTGATTAACACACTAACTTCCACCCTCCACCAAAACCGAAGGATTCTTGCTCAACAAAAGATTTCCTCTTGAGCTTTTGCAACATTGTAACGCAACCTGATATATCTGGTAAAATATTACAATTCTAAAGACAAGTACATAAACCTTAATCAAAGTGGCAATGAAAATTGCACAACTCCGAAGCAACGACAAACAGACTAAAAACTTCGGAGACGTCGTGGCTATCGTCAGGTTGATAGTGGATTTTTGCAGTTTTATGGCGCAAGGGCAATCTTTGGCCAAGCCGAGCCAAACACAATACAAGCAACTTCAAGCACAAAATATCGCGAATGACTAAAAAAAAGAGATTGGGGAATAGAATAAGTTATTGCCAGGATAGAAGTCACAGATAGGCAGGTATTTAATTAACGTCGTACTAGAGCAGCACAATGGGCTATTGACGACGAGACGGGTTTACTACCAAACGGAAAGATCTTAGGACAACACCACGTACGTTTGAACCACGGTCAGATGACGTGACAGCACCTGAGCAAGCACCCCATTTTCCAAACTTCCACACTACGCCAACGTGAGAGCATTTAAGACCACGACGGATTTAAAGTGCACAATACCCCTTTGTTCACAACGATCTTTGGTTGGATTCGAACTCGCAATCCTGCGGTTCCCAGATGCAGAATTATATTAAGTAATCTGCAACACAACTCCAAGCAATTGCAACTGTTCTGCAGGCATTTTGTCCGAATTTTGAAAACTGCAGTCAAATCAAAAACAGGGGTAAAACACAATCATAGATAGTAATGGTAATTTTTAGTTAACGTCGTACTAGAGCAACACAACGGGCTATTGACGACGGTCCGGGATCAGTCCCTTAAGGGAAAGATCCGAGGACAACACCTCGTAATTTTGAACCACGGTCAGATGACGAAGCAACACCTGAGCTGGCACCCCACTCTCCGAACTTCCACGCCAACCCAACGTGAGGAACACAATCATAGACTAAATATGTATTACATATTTATAATGAATATCAAAATTAATTCACTTACTTTATTTAAAACCAAGGTATACTTTCAGAATTTGCAATTCTGTCGATAACTTTTGAAGTTAAAAATTGTGTCACTTACATAGATGTGTTATTTATAAAGTGTTTGTGGTATTTGGGGTGGTGTAGGGAGGTTGTACCGTAGCTAGAAACGGAAGAAAAAAAGTGTGACAAGAAACGCGCTTTGCACTGCAGAACATCGTAACTTTTTTTTTTTTCTAATGGCGGGCACATTTGACCGAAGTCATTGGCCACTACAAGGCCGGAAGTGATGGCCACTTGTGAAGGAGCACCCAGTGGGAGGGCCATCATTGCCCCTAACAATTACTTCGTAATTTTGAACCATGTTCAGATGACGAAGCAACACCTGAGCTGGTATACGCTTACAAACATCCATGCCCGAACCCGGGACCTTCCGATCTAGAGGCTAACACCTTAACCACTATACCGGTTGGTCGGCAGAACATCGTAACTTATGATTGAAAAAAAAAATAGGCCAAAACTTTGATAAAATTAAGGGAAAATTGTTCTGCGACGTACGTCGCAGTTTTAAGCACTTTCTGCTCCCGGGCTGAGGTTGCTATTTCGATGATCTTCCCAAGTTAGTCACAGGAGGAAAACGCGAGTTTAAACATTTTGTTATTCTAGAATAGTGTTATCACAACTCAGTTTAAAGAGACCTCTGACTTTCAAGTAGAGATCTAGTCACGAGTTGATCATTAACTAATCCTTGTCTATTTTTATGTTGTCGAACACATGCGCCAGCGATTCCCCACCTTTACACGTGGCCTGGAAAGACTTAGAAATAGAGTCCGCTAGTGACGATTTTTAATCCTCCTGAGGGTTGTCTACGAGATATCTCGTCATTAGAAGAAAATTGATCAGATCTTGATCTCGTCATCACTAAACATTTGGCAAAATCTTGATAACGAGATATCTCGACACTAACAAAATTGTTTCTTAATAGGCGATATATCTCTCGTCAAAAAACCACTTGGATGGTTAATCGCTATAATCCGTAAATCTGAAGTTTTGCATTTTTTACTACACTATAATGCTTTCAAGGCATGATTTTTAAGCATTCTGTAAATAGCACATTTGGTGTACACGCGATTTTCGAGAACCACGGATTTTCGGCTCTTATTTTCACACATGCGGGTAACCGCAATTTACATCTCCTCTGCTTTCGATGACTTGGTATCACATCTCCGCACATGTAACTAAGAAATCCGTAAGATCTGTGGTTAATAAGTAATTATTTTTCATTTAGTTCAGACAGATTTAAATTTGCTTTGTTATCCAGGGATTAAAGCCAGATTCATTTTCCAAGTGCCCCTTCTGGAGGAAAAAAAAACATCCCAAAAGATGTCTCGGATCATCCTAAATGTTAATGTCCATGACAACCCAAAACACTGCATTAAAGGGTAAATCTTTTTATGTCACATATTTCTTTGAGGGGTTGGAGAAAATTTTAATGAAACTGTAGTAGCTTTTTGGAGTTTAATAATTATGCACTGAATTTCTGCTTAAAACAAGGTTTGGGGATTTTATGGATGGTTGCAGAGAATGAAATACTTCCGATTGCTCGATCGAAGTATTAAAAATCCTAAAAAAAGGCAGACCTATCTGTAAATCAGTAAAATTAACCCTTCTTTGCATAATGGTGGAAATTTCCATCATAACATTGAATGCCCAAAAATTATATAAAAGAACAAGTTCACTTTAAGTTGATCGTGTCTGGATACCTTTTTAATGTCCATTGCATAAAAAAAACCATAGCTGTCAAAAATAAGCAAGTGTCACTATCAGTAAAACGAGCTTGAAGTTGTCATTCCGCTGTTTGTTGTAGTTGCAATAAACGTATGATTTCGTTTTTAATTTTGTTTTATTATATTTGAGTTTCTATTGCTAAAAAAGTGAAAATGAGTGGAAGAAGGTTTGTAACATGTGTTTCTGTTATTTTTAGAGCAATTTCTGAAAAAGTTTGCGTTTAATTTAAAAAATACCACATGATACCATCCTATTGTTTTTTGCTAAATTTATACTATAAATATATATACTAAGATTTTTTTAACCATTTTTCCTTTAATTTTGAACATGAATTATATCACCTTGATTTATTTCACCAATAAAGAAAAAATCCTGCAAAGAAGGGTTAAGTGGAAATCCGTAAAAATTACGGATAATCCGTAAAAATTAAGTGGAAATCAGTAAAAATTACGGATAATCTGTAAAAATTACGGATAATCCGCAAAAGTTGGCCTGTATGTATTAAGCCAGGGATGGGCAAACTTTTTTGGTCGCGGGCCAAAAATCGGAAAAAAAAATTGGCGGGCCAAGATAAATTTTTCTAAAATTTTGAAAATATTATACAAGTATTACAATTTAAATATGTTAATGAAATCAATGAAATTGCGATTTCCTTTTTAAAAGTTCCTTATATTGAGGTTCGAAGTGAGATGTACTGATTCTAAGGAACGAGACTAAATGCTCATCTATCAGTCTACTTCTGAAATAATTATTTCTAAGGTTCATTGTTGAAAACACTTGTTCACATATATAATATGAAGCAAACATAGCACTGATTTTCTGGATGTGAGATATTAAATTTGGGAAACTTACTTTCGATAATGATTTGTAAAACTCTAACTTTGGCATATTTAGAAACAACTGTTTGAGATGATTGCTAGATTGCAACTCAATTAATTCAAGCTGCAAATCTGACCTCACTGCTTCACAATTTACGTTGAAAGGCATGGTAAAAATATCCAATTCTGTTTGAATGGCACTGAAATCTTGAACTATAACTAAAATCTATAAATAACAAAGAATTTCCGCTTTGAACACTGTACCGATTGAAAGCTGTCTGTGCTTGCTATTTCCGTCGATTTATGTTTTGTAGAACAAAAATAGAGAAAGTAAAAAGATCATCAGTCTTTTGAAAAAAAGGAAGAAAAAAAATAATATTTAAACAAAGCAGAAAAGGAGATGGATGTATAATATATAAATCATATTTTCTATTAATTTCCGTCGGACCGGCAAATTAAAATTCTATCCGCTATCCGGATAAAACCTTCCGGCGGGCCGGAGTTGGCCCGCGGGCCGTAGTTTGCCCATCCCTGTACTAAGCCATTGACAAAAAAAAAATGGCGAGATCATGAAAAATATTTATTTCATAGATCGAAAGATGTGAACTAATGTTGATGTGGACGACGAAAAATGTAAAATGTTGTTTTAAAATACCTCCTATGCCATCACTTAATGATGTTTCAGCATCTAACTTCCAGTGTGGAGGTGAGAATATATTTGATAATGGTGTTTGCTTGGGCGTGTATTTCCCTTTAAATGCTTTGCGGGGGAAGGTTCTTTGCTGCAGACGTGGGTGAAGGGAATCTTAAGCACCTTTGTAGAGAGTCCAGAATACAATAAAAAAATTTATTCTGTTCTCAGTATGGAAATTAATTCTATTATACGTTTATTTACCTTGCAAGAGGTGTGTCGGTCCCGATTGGAGCGGGAGAAATCAAGTTCGGAATAGGAATGTCTCTCTCTCATCAACTTCATGTAATGGGAACTTCATGAATTATTGCCGAGTCTTGACCAAGTAAGCTGCTGTAGGGGAATATTAATTGTGCTCTTACTTGAGCATTTCAGATGTGTGACGCATAAAAAACAAGTTTGGTAAACGTTAAGAACATGGTTAAACAGCATTGAACTCTTCTTGGTAATTTCTGTTTGATGGTCATTTCTCAAAGATTCTGACTGGTGTGTTCTAGAATTAAGAATAATAACTCTATGTAATCGGAGCACGTTCGTCTTTCTGTTAAACACGTTAATTATTTAATTATTAGGATTTTGTGGATTTAAAATCAGGTTAATTTTCAAATTGGTCCTAAATTCTTGACCATGTGTTTCTCAATATTCAAAAGATTATATTCAAGTTTTGGATGAGCAAATTGTAGAGTAGAATGAACATTCTATGGCTTTTTTCTTAAAGGATAGGACCTTCGATTGTGCTAATTTAACAAATATATGAAATACATTAATGCTTTTAATATATAAAACGGAAAAAGCATGCTCCTTATACCTTATCTTCAAATTCTTCTTGGTAGATATGAACTGAAGCATGTCAAATATGTACTGTATTATTGAGTTAAAATTCTTGAATTTTAGAAAAAAAAAAAAAAAAAAAAACACACACACACACACTTCTTAAATATAAAATCCTTCAAAAAACTGCTTACCGAATCGAACGATACTTTTATAAATTCAAGAATAAATCATCAAACAATCTAAAAAGATAATAGAAATTCGGGTGTTTCATTTTTCGTATTACTTGAGAACATTCTATTTTTATTGTTAAAGTGAACAGATATACTATCATATCACAACGTTCAACGAAACAGTATGGTAAAAGAAGCAAAAGAAAATGGAGTGAATTACGATTGAGATTTATCGTGAATTGATCAATTAGTGAGGATTCCAGTGTTTTTGCATTATGCTATGTCATCTATTGAATAACAGCATTTTTGTTGGATATTCTCTCTGGATAATTAGATATGTTTAAATAAATGAATAATAATAAATTAAATCGGCAATTGTCGAATTCTATTCAATATTTTTTGTTGGATATTCCCTCTGGATAAATATATATGTTTAAATAAATGAATAATAATGAATTAAATAAATCGTCAATTATAGAATTCTATTCAATATTTTTACCATCATAGGATATTTGATGAATCAAATTCCAGTATCCGATGATTAACAAGCGATACAGATCAAGAGAAAGCACCAATTGAAGTTGTCGAAAAACAGCTCCAAGTGATGCAGAATGCAAAGTAATTACAAAAACAGAAAATAAAGTGATTAGTTTATTCTGTTTTTAGTGCGTTCAGTTTGTGCCATTAATGACAGCAACAAACGTCATACTATTGAAAGTGGAATATTTCATTTCAAAAATACCCTTTATAAAACAATGAATTAGTGCTACTATCGTACTCAACTCGATTCATACAGAAACAAAAATTATGTTTGAATAGTTTGTATTTTCATAAATAAAAATTTCTCTGTTTTCAATAAACAAAAACGGTAACATTTTATTTTTAAAATACATCTTTATATTAAAAGAGTAAAAAGCAATACTGAACAATACATGCGAATTTATGTACTCGCACTCCCATTCAATAAATATACAAACTTCAAAAGTATGTAATGCGGGAAAAGACGAACAAGTAGCTCCTAAGAGTTTTGAGGTATTAACAATAACGAAATTTGAGCAATATTTGTAGAGTATATAAAAGTAAGTCGGAATATTGAGGATATTTATCATCAGTGTCAACTATCAAGATTATAATGCTTGCTACTTAAAACATTGATCTTAATATAGGTATTTTTTGATACTTTTAAATCTGCGTAACGCAGCCAACCTTTGTCTCCAGTTTCAAGTTTATTTCACAATTTGAACTTGATTGAAGAACTATTCCAAGAAGCATCGAGTGCCATTCCAATGCTGAAATAAATCAGTGTTTCAAAAAATATTTCCGATGAAAACTTTCAAGTTCTCATGAGATACTTCGAAAACATTATTTCAAGGTTATAATTGAAATTAGTTCATAGAAATCTTTTCGGTGACTTCATTCTTTCATTTCTAGACTTGTAGATATGTTGTCGTGACTTGGCGAGAGAATCCCGTCGCCATTTAGCATGCTTGGCTTCACACGAAGAAACACAGAGCGGCTATCACCATCCCCACTAGGACAGTAATGGATGCCAGAGAGGTGAGATGAAAAAACGCAAACGCAACCCAGAACACGGTTGGATGGCAATATTCAGGCGAGTAGATATCAACCTCATCTGGTGGCAAAATGCTATACACCACACTCAGACCTACAAGTAAAAAAGCATTTATTTCAAACTACATAAATTTAAGTTTTATGTGTCGTGGCTCTAAAAAACATAAAATATAACCGCTTGTAATTAATATACAGCAGGGCTCGAAATACCCGGGTGCACAGGTGCACATGAAAATAAAATTGTGCACCTAATTTTTTCCCACTAGGCGCACCTGTGCACCTGTATTAAAAAATATATTTCGAGGCCTGATATACAGGGTTATTCAAAATGAATCATCCGATTTCAAATTGCTATATTTTCATAAATAAACGACACAGGATGTCAGTAAGGTTTATAAGTAATACTTGGATAAAAAGGGAAAATATGGAAGTTTTTTTTACAAGTTGTTCGATATAACTTCCTTTAGTTACACGTATATTGTCAAGACGGTATGTAAATTCCTTCCAGACACGTTGTAAATTGGTAATTGATTACACAGTGGTAATTGATTGTACAGCAGCAGAAATTCTTTGTTTAAGTTCACATAAATTTGTGGGTTATGGTGGCACATCTATATATATAATTATCTTACGTGGCACGCAAAAAAGACGTTATTTGTTATCACGTTTTGGCAATATTGTACGATTGTTGTTTACCACAAAGCCTCGCGCCTCGATTGAATTTATAGCGTTATCGGATGAAATTTTATTGAAAAAAAAAAGAGTAAATTTTAATGAGCTGTTGCAGTTAGTTTATAATAGAAATCAAAGAAAGCGGAGGATCTTTCAGGGCCATTTAAAAAACGGTCCTTTTCAGGGCCAACAATTATAGTTCAACAAGACGCTTGCACTACAACTTTCGGCAACAAACTTAATGAAAAAGTATGGGTCGTTTGAGTGCTGGGAAAATGTACACACAAACAACCTGCTGGGTATTCAATTTCCAAAGCAACGCTCACATTTCGAGTCAAAACTTGCACAAAGTTTTCATTTGAATTCTGATTTTAGAGATACTGTATATATTTTTTCTGTAATACAGCAAATTTAGATTTGAAAAACATTTTTTTGGTAACATATTTTGTAAACAATCCCTTCTGCTAGGACACATGTCTTCATTGAGGCGAGCGAAGCGAGCATAGATTCGCGCAGCGAACCAATGAGGATTGCGAAGCAATCCTCCGGGGGTTGGCGAGTGTTAGCGAGCAGGGGGCCGGCCCCCTAGTATACTTTATCTTTTACAAACCCCCAAAGGAAGAAATCGCATGGGGTCATATCAAGTGACCTAGGTGACCAG
Source organism: Metellina segmentata (assembly GCA_947359465.1). Lineage (NCBI taxonomy): Eukaryota > Metazoa > Arthropoda > Arachnida > Araneae > Tetragnathidae > Metellina > Metellina segmentata. The sequence continues at coordinate 28,120,186 of OX375881.1, read as the reverse complement.
CTGTGCAACATCAAGTCATCTGGTACACTGCGAACCGATCCAACTGCGAAGTAGCTCCGTGTTAAGGAAACGACGAACCTCTGTAGCTCAGGGGGGGGGGTGCCCCATCTTGTTGGAAAATGAAGTTGGAGAGATCTTCCTTCATCTAGGGCAGGGGTTCCCAACCTTTTAGTAACTGCGTACCGCTTGAAATTTTTGGCGTACCACCAGTTCTATATATTTTAGAAACATATATCTAATGTCAGAAAAGTGCCCAATGGCTTGTTTTATTTTAATTAAAATACTAAGAAAGCTTCATATTTTATGATTATTGCACTTGTATTTCGTATTAAGGATGTTTTAATACAGGAAAAAATAAAACGATTATTGAAAATTTGTTTTATTTTTTCTCACAGGTCTAAAAACAACTCATTTTAAATAATTATAACAAACTAAGCAAACAAAGATTAACATAATCAAAAATCAATTTTTAGTGCGAAACTTGTTGTTTGCCTTTTATTAAAATATCAATATCAGGAGCAATGGAGCTTAACTTCCCTCTTAAGTCCTCTTCAACACTTAATCTGTTTCTATATTTATTTTTTATCTACAAAAGTTCAGAAAAACCACTCTCACACAAGTAACTAGTAACAAATGGCATAAGAAATAGCATAACGTGGTTGTGTACATACTAAAAAATCGAACAAACTTCGTAGAATATTTGGGTCGTTCGTATCAACCTTGCGTACCTCCTGAAACGTTGCCGCGTACCACCGGTTGGGAACCCCTGATCTAGGGGAAAAGCCAGATTTGCAATATATCAAATAGGTAATGCCAGTGATTGTTTTTTCCGCAAAAAAGCTTTACAATATAAAACTTCCATATTTTTTCATTGTATTCATGTATTACGTATCATTCTGCGTTGTTTATTTTTGAAAATATGGAATTTTGAAATCGGATGATTCATTTTGAATAACCCTGTAATTTATTTGATAAACATTGTTACGTACTAGCCTAAGTACACATAGAATGAGTGGTACCTGAAAAAAAAACGCTGACTATCGGTCGAGAAATAAGATACTAACCGACAAGTTGACAAAGTTCTTGACGCTTGCAACGCACATATAAAAAGTGGTGCCAACATATGTCACGGAGCAAACACATTGTAAGAAACGTGCTATATCAACATACACCGCAATCCAATTGAAACTAATAGCGTAAAAAGCTTATCTTCAAACTAGGTGAGCGAAGTCTTGCTAACAAAGTCTTGAACATACTAAAGTCAAAAATGTCTTTAGTATGTTCTAGAATAACTTTAAAATCAATGAAAACAGTAATTCTAAAAATATCAAGGATAAATCTCATATGAAAACATTTAGTTCATTTTTTACGACACAAAATATAAATCATTCCATATACACCTGACCCACAAACACTAAATTCCCTAATCTCACCTAAATTCGTAGAATAAATGCATCAAGCCTTTTTTAGCATCAATGACATCTTACACATTTCCAAGTACTTTCAGACTCTCTACAATCCGTTATACATCGAATACAAAATAAGATTTATTCAACTCTCTTTAAAGAGAGATAGTAGTAAAGGGTATATCCATAATAATGAAAAAATAATAATAATAACAGCAATGAAAATTTTAAAAAATAAATGAAAACATGGTGTTTGAACTTTTTATTGCCACTTCTAGAATTAACGCGTCAATTTACACAGCGTGGGAGTTATATGATTTTTTATACTTCGTTTTATTTTCAGAAATATTCTGTTTTTCGAGTGAGGAGGTGGAATGGTCTATTTCTCCTTTTAATGTAAGATCTTGTGCTCATTTATAGGATTTATTCATTTATTTAATTTGTTTGATTTAAATAAAGCTATGCAGTTCATTTGATCGACCTGTTCAATACATTTTAATCGAAAAGAAACAGCTTGTAAATTTGCTTGATGCAAAAACACGGTCATAGAGAGAATAGAAGATTACTTACTATAAAGTTACGCAGTTTTATAAGCCCTTAAAAAGTATCGAATGTTTCTTTAATGCCTCGATTTTGTGAAAGTTGGTATTTTTTTAATTAAGTCTGATATCTATCCCGATGGGAAAGATCCGTGGATAACACCACATAATTTTGAACCACGCCCTGATTTTATGCGATACCCAGATAATGTTGCAAGGCTTTTCCTACATCAAACGTCCATATGGAGTCACTATTTTTGAGTCACTGTTAAAACTTTTTCTGATGAATTGTAGGTACATTGGTGGAGTGTATATGGAAGGCGAAATAAAATAATGTATCCAGAGCCTCGGTACACTGATAAACTGGTAGAATTTAGAATATTATTAAGTATAGAAACAGAATTGGGCAACTGATTCATGAAGCAAAAAAATTTAATGTATAAGAATTTACATTTGACGAAAAGATAACATAAATAGGTACAGCTACACTCTACGTTTATAGCGGTGGCAAAGGACTTGGCGATTTTTTTTGGCGCACTTCTAGTAGCGAGTTACAGTAGATTAAGGCAACCCATCTGTCTTAACGGTTATTGTGGTTTTCATGGCAATCTCAGCAAACGGTAACTTTCAATTTTCATTTTGAATATTCTAGAAAGTTCTTCCAAGATCCGTTCAAGTCGTTTGATTTCATTGGTTCGTTTGAAATTTTTTTTTGCTTCCATTTGTTATTTTGATTCTAAAATATCCTTTGATTGCATTGGTCCTTTTAATTTTTTTTTCTGTGGTATCATTTATTTGTATTTATACAGTTGTGGAATTTTATTTTGTTATAAAATTATTACTAAACATTTCTGAGTTTTGTTTTTTAGCCATTTGTGGAATTTATTTTTTATAATTTTTTCCCGGAACAGTTCTAACGTATCACGTTGTATTATTTCTTGCTTTTTTTCTTTTAAAAATCTTTTTCTTTTCAAATAGCCCTACTTTATTTAGTGTAATTGATACGTTTCAGGGTATTCTTACCCAACATTCGCAGCTAAGTTTTCTGCTGGTTCACAAATGTGTTTTGAAATGTGTTTAATCTTACTACTTTTTGTGAAAGTTTTTAAAAAATATACTTTTCAAAATGTTTTTAAATGCGTTTTCAAGCTTTCATTTTCCGTTGTAAAAAGAAAAATATTTTCGAAACAAAGAGATTTTTTAAATAATTCTTGCCTTGGCGACTTTGGAAATGCGCCAAAAAAAATCGCCAATGCCTTTGCCACCGCTATAAACATAGACTGTAGCTGTACAAATAAATACTTAACTTACTATACGGAATAGCAAACACTATGTAGCAGCGCGTTCGAATCTTGCGAAACAGAAAGATAGAAGGAATGTTTTCCTGTTCAGTGCGAAACTGCTTTTTAGTTTCTTCGAAGCAGTTAGAATGTTTTGCTGGAGTGTGCACCATGGAATTAAAAGAAACAGCATTGTCGGTGAATTGTGATGGGAGATCTTACCGTACAAGTGCATGAAGAACAAGATGAGTCGCCCAGCCCTAGCTACGTCCCTCATGCATTCCCTGCAGAGGGGACGCCGCCTGGTGAGGGTCGCTGCTAGGCTAAATGAGTTGGCGGCCACATCGACACCCCCACAAACGGACATGACGACAGGCACTCTCGGAGACGCTCTGCATTCATCCACGTTAGCTATACCTGTGAGGAAAGACTCCATTAATGTTTGATAGCAAGACAATTAATTTTTACTCATACCAAGGGGCTTCCCCCCACTGCTTGCTATCGCTCGCCATGGATCTAATGGATCTCAGACCGCACTTGCGTTGCGGCAGCGGCGCCGCACGTTGAAAAACCGGATGTGTGCACCAGGCCTTACACGTCAGTGTTCATGGTACCAGGTACAGTCCTAACCAGGAAAACAACACCCACACTCAGATGGATCCTCCTCCGAATTTCTGCAGTGTCCAAATCTGCAGTGTCGAGCTCACGATTGAAAGTCATTTTGTACAGCTACTTCAAAGTTTTAGAAAAGTATATTAAGAAATAATTAAACCTACCTATACCAAACGTAATAGCTGCAAAGAGCAAGAAGACAATGTCCAAGACAGCAATTTTCTCAACTGAAATAGAAACATTCTTATTAATGATACAATTATATTTTTGACACAGTGATATGATGCCATATCATTATACTCACAGAATGATTCGAAATTTTCTGGTCACACTGAAGAGGGGTATGGTGCACAAATTAAACCTTTTTTTGTCAGGGAATGTATGTCCGCAACTGTTGCGTGTAGGTGCTAGAGGGAGTTGTTTGCCAAGTTGGATATCGCACGGGATGGTGACCAGGACCGTTCCTGAGGTATTGGACGAATGTTCAATACCTCAGGAACGCTTCTTGTGAGGCTCAGGTACGGAAAACTCTACAAGCATAAGGGTCAGCGAAAAAGTTCAAGCTCCATGAGAAATACCTTTGAGCAACCATTTCCATTGGCGACCCCATACAAGATGCAATTCAGTCATCTCGGAATTCGTGTAATGTCCCATCACGTACGAAATACACGCTGCGAATGGCAGTTTTAATTTTTAAAAGAAAATTATTTTTAAATGCGCACAAAAGCCCCTACACAAACAGCCGTGGACATACACTCTATAACAAAAGAATCGACGCACCGAGAAGGAATCATCCGATTGCTTTGAAATTTCGTATGCAAAAATGTTTTGACCAAATATGCAAATGATTAAAATTTGGTGTCCAATGAATGAATAGTGCGATCTCCAGCGCATCGGAACTGCGCATCCAGCAGATGTATATATGGAGTTGTTCTTGAACTGTTGTTAAAAATTTCTGCTGCATTGCGATTTAGGACACCTTTCAACGACTGAAAAAATGCTTCGCCACAGGATTCGAGCTCATTACGAGCAACTTTCAGAGTTTGAAAGAGGTCGTATCATTGGATTGAAAGAGGCAGGTTGGACAAATCGGAGAATTGCTCGTCATGTGAGTCGAAGCGATGCGGCGATTAGAAGATGCTGGCAAGAGTGGGTGGACAATGGCAGATTTCAGCGTCATGATAGTTGCGGTTGAAGTAGGGCCACAACAGATCGCGAGGACAAAGTGATTGTCAGATCAGCTGTCACAGCGCCTGATTCATCGCTATCAACCATCAGTCGTGCGACCCACACACGAGTGTCCACCATGACCATTCACAGACGGCTAAGAGAGCGAAATCTACGCTCGTACCTACCGTTACGCCACATGCCACTCACGCCTGCACATTGTCGAGCCAGATTACAGTGGTGCTTGGCTCGATCATTCTGGAATGATGCTGACTGGGGACGTATAGTCTTTAGCGACGAATCCCGCTTCCAACTGTGTCCTGACGATCATCGAAAACGTGTCTGGAGACGCACAGGGCAGCGTTCCGATCCTGCTGTCACTATTACACGCCACACGGGCCCTCAACAAGGAGTTATGGTCTGGGGTGCCATTTCCCTTGATAGCCGGACCCCTTTGGTCGTCCTTAGAGGTACACTTACTGCACAGCGGTACGTTGACGACATTCTGAGACCTGTTTAGCTACCGTTCATTTCGCAGTACCCTGGACTTATTTTTCAGCAAGACAATGCCAGACCACATACGGCACGTGTTGCTATGAATAGTCTTCAAGCTTGTCAAACACTTCCTTGGCCAGCCAGATCACCAGATCTCTCTCCCCTCGAGCATGTCTGGGGTATGATGGGACGGCGACTGCATCCGGTAGGGAATGTTGATGACGTAGTCCGACAATTGGAGCAAATTTGGCAAGAAATACAGCAGGAGACCATCCGGGAGCTTTATCGGTCTGTGCCATGCCGTGTGGCAGCTTGCATCCAGGCTAGAGGAGGGTCAACACCTTATTGAGCTCATTACTGTAACTCTGAAATAAATCCTTCAATTGTTCTGAAATTTTAATCATTTTCTATTCTGTACATAATTTTCCTATCCACCAATTTTTGTCTCCATCGGACAACTCCTTCTTGGTGCGTCGATTTTTTTTTGTTATAGAGTGTATTTACCGACAGTTTTTTTTTGGTGCGCCTCACCATCCTTTAAAGATTGGACACAAAATATCGAATCATCCTATGACCAACATTACTTATTCCCGTAACATTTGAAAATGTTTAAAATCATTGTCTTGGAACTAAGCTATTAAAATGTTTTTTTTAATCTATAAAAAGTGGATGTTATGGACCAATAAACGCAATTATTATCCACGAATGATTTGAACTATGATTAATGATGTCGAATTTCAGCTATGATGAATGGCTAACAGTACAATGTCAAAAACTGGCATTCGAGATTTGTACCTCATTGACCTTCTAACCTCCCATTATCTGCAAATTTCATTTTTTGAATTCTTAAATACACTTCACAGTGTCGATCTGGTAAGATCGAGGTCACAAAGAGTATAACTAGGGGGAGTCGCCAAGTCCAACGCGAAAAGTGTTTTACGTAAGCAGTCGTGACTGGGCCCAAGAACTGAAAGGCTCCCACAGAGCCTCCTCTTGGACTGTCTGGGATGGTGTCTAGTTTATTTGATAAAAATCTTCCAGGGGGCTTACCAAAAACTGACAGGGAAAGGAGCTGGTTCGAACGACGTTTGCTCATACGTTTGATACAGAAGAGTCGCTGTTGAGGTGTCGTAGAAATATGGAAGACTTTGGTGCATTTGAAGCTTACTTTCATTATAAGCATTTAGTTAGTACGTATATAGATAATGGATGTTTTTTTCAGCAATAGACAGTGCCGGTCGAATATAGTGATGGTTTTTTTGATAATACTGTTGCATCCATTCCGAAGAGCAGTGTTTTCTAATATTACGCCATGATGAACCCCTTCGAATGTTCTAATTAATAGAAATTTTACGAATAACTCGAATTTCAGTCTATCAGTGATAGATATCAGCATCGTCCACGTTTTCTGATAACTTCGCGTTCGATTAGAATATCAGGATCCAAAATCGTGCATAATTTTTTTGCAAACAGGGATGGGTTTTCACGTGACAACTTGAGAGGATTCCAGAAAGGTCGGTGCTGAATTGGAAGGAGGGCCACCGATGCACATTTAAATGTTGTCAAATTTTGTTTTAATTTTTAGAGTTTAAAATTTCATGGTCAACCAAAACAAATTCTGTTTGCATATGAAACCTTTAGTTTCTTTTTCAATCTTCAAAGACTTACGTTGACGGACCCTTACGTTGCAATCGGTTTGGCGGTTGTATGTGTTTAACACTATTTTACGCAAATTGCTTTCCGCGCATTGAACTTAAAAAAGCATAGAATCCAAAGTTTCTTACGATATTAGTGGATCTTGGGCCATAAAACCGAAGTATCCAACACAATTCTAATAATATCATTTAGTTTTTTTTTGTTCATTCATTTTTTTTAAATGTCATATAACATGCTTATAATAATTCCAAATCCCCATTGTTGTTGAAGTGGATTCGGTCCTGAAGGTATCAGGGCCTAAGTCTCCTTCTATTTAGAATAAAAGATTTTTTTTAGGGAAGGTAGGCATTTCAATTAACGTCGTACTGGAGCAACACAACGGTTTACTGACAACGGTCCGTGATTAATCCCCCAAGGATCCGGGGACAACATCACGTTATTTTGAACCACGGTCAGATGACGAGGCAACACCTGAGCTGGCATCCCACTCTCCAAACTTCCACACCAACCCAACGTGAGGACATTTGGCCACGACAGATTTAAGGTGCACCACCCGCCTCGACACCATACGCTTGCAAACATCCACACACTGACCCGGATTCGAACTAGGAACCTTCCGATCTGGAGGCTAACACCAGACCTGTTGGGCCGACCAACCGGTATAGTGGTTAAGATGTTTGTAAGCGTATGGTGTAGAGGCCGGGTGGTGGACCTTAAATCTGTCGTGGCCGAAAGGAAAGTCCTCACTTTGGGTTGGTGTGGAAGTTTGGAGAGTGGGGTGCCAGTTCAGGTGTTGCCTCGTCGTCTGATCATGGTTCAAAATTACGAGGTGTTGTCTTCGGATCTTTCCCTTAAGGGATTGCTCCCGGACCATCGTCAATAGCCCGTTGTGTTGCTCTAGTACGACGTTAATTAAAAATTACAAATTACCAATTACCAGACCGGTTGGTCGGCGATTATTTTAGGGGAGAAAATTACTTAGCACACGTAGAAAAGGCTTAGTGAAAGTTTATGAGGGGAAAAAACATTTTTCAATGATTGGATACACCAAATATTTGCGTTTTAGTGAGGATAAAAAATGGGATCTATCGTTAAATTTACCTTGCATTGGAGCAGGCTATTGGCGATGGTTCGGAATTCATCCCGAAGAAAAAGATCCGACGAGACACCTCGTAACTTTGAACAAAGGTCAGATGATGGACAAAAAGAGAGAAATGATAGACTATATAGAAAACATCGTATTAAGACTTAGGAAGTAAGAGGTTATCGGAAAATGTGGAAATTTATGCCTTTCAAAATCAAGGGGTGATAGTTTTTAGTACCGCATTTCTGAAACTCTCAAACGTGTCGCATCACGTCTGATATGTTTACGATAGTTTGGCCACCACTTCTGTAGGTATGTGAATGCTGCTTCGATTTCACAATGCAACTGACTTGAATTTACGTACTAAGAATTTGCTATAACTCCACCGAACTACTTACCTTCTTCGTAGACAGAATCCATGGCATAAGTTGCATAGTCCCAGAACGGATATCTACGTTTTTTGTACTTTAGTCGTACCCTCAAACTGACAGTATCATCTGAAAAACAAATTTCTAGAAGCAGAATTGAATACAGCGTTATTATAGTGAACTAACATTTTTAATTCCCCAGGAAGTTTACTAGAAAAAGTTATTTAAAAAATGTTCATATATAGTTATTATTTAATATCATTCAATCATCTATTTAGTATAATGTCTTGATAAAAGCTTTGAACATCAAAGCCTGTTTCTTTATCGCGACACCAACATTTGAATTCATTTTCCGTAAGAATTTTCTGTTTAATGAATATTTATTTTAACTTCTGATATGTGTACGTGTTATATGAATAATGATTATACGAAATATAAAAGTTTAAAAACCTTAGCAGCAGTATCATGTAAGACATTTTTTTAAATTATGTAATCCACGTATTCAATATCACACTAATACAACCTTCTGAGAAACGTACATGCATATATACGTTCGACAATCTGAAGTCTTCCCTTCATGACTTCTAAACAGTGCTTACCTTCTTGACCAATAGGATGCTTCCAAACATTCTTTCGAACACGAGGTACTCTAGTTGTTGTTTCTCATGCCTACACTGGCAGACCAGAGGAGTGCCAGGTCCGTCGAAGACGGCAAGAGGATGCGCCTTCCATGTTATTGAGCCCCATCGGGAGGAAGTCCGACTTTGCTCGACATACATAACACATCCGTTTTACAGGAAGGCCCCTTTCATACATCCATTCACTCACACATATCGTAATTTAGATCCCAATCAGAGGCCGATAACCCTCTGATCAGGTACCCCCAGAGTTATTGATTTGGTATGGGAACGGGGGACTTTGTGACCACGACCTATTTAACGTGCCCCAGTCACCATTAGTGAACACGACGGTCTTTAGCCAGGTCGAAGCGCCGATCTCGCAATCATCAGAATTGCAGGCTCCGCCGAGGACAGAACCCACAACCCTTCTGATGCGAGCCCGACGCTCTACTGACTGAGCTACCGCGGCTCGTACTCTAGTGATCTGTTCTTTGCTCACGGAGTTTACTGTCTTAGGTAATCACAGGAATCGCACTCCCGGCACACCTAAGCGATCTTTTCTATCTTGCAGTTAATTTTCAATTTTAGTAACAGTACCATATAAGACGACATTTCTTTAAATATCTATTCCACGTATTCAATATCACACTAACACAACCTTCTGAGAAGCGTACAGCCGTCAAAAAAAAAAAAAAAACGGTCACCCGATCGCTAATGCACAATTTACATCGCAGACCAAAATGGAAGGTAGCAATCAATAGGGATGAATGTTTTCTACAAATAATCAATAATTAAAATTTATCTATTTTAAAATTTATCTATTTCAAAATTTATCTATTTCAAAATTTATCTATTTATCTAAAATTTATTTATTTAATTATTAGTGGCCGTATTCATTAAATTGGATTCTTGCCCCGATAATTTCAATACGAACCCCGTATTTTATCTCAAATTTAGATTCCACACACAATTAATTTCAGGCGAATTTGGGGGGAAATAATGAAAAACGGCTGAAAAAATTGACCTAGAAAATCCATAAAAACCATTTAGAGAGCGTGTAAGAGTTGAACTCCGCAGTAGAAAAGACTGATTCCGATCAAATAGTCCGATTCCGTGTGTGTTACTGTCAAATACCGCTTGAGAAAGGTTTGTTAGAGTATGACACTTAGATAGTGTAGTTGTGTCCAACAAGAGGATTGTTACAATCCTAACCTACAATAGTACAAGTAGGTTGTTAATTATGTTTCAGAAATACCTGAATTATGAAGTTAAATTATGTCTTGCAAAGAGTGATAAAATACCCTTCACACAAAAGCTTTATAATAAACCATTTAATAATATTATACAATCACATTATAAATATTAATAAGATGTGTAGTGGCCGTGGTAGTCAATGACTAGGCGCCGTGGCATGGTGTCCATTAAGCATGGCGACAAAGACAGAATCCATTCTGATTGAATCCCAGGATCTGTTGGCAGAAATTTCTGTTTTTACTTTGTGAACAATCCCTAATAACGATAATAATCATCGAATTTTGCAAACAGTCTGCGGATTTGCAAACGGTCTGCACCTGTAATATCACTATCTCATTGATTCAGGGAAGCACTTCCCTTGTTTTCTTGATGGGCTCTCTAATTCATTCTAATCTGATTTACAACAATGAAAGGGCTATCAGGCATTTTGAATCTGCCTCATGCATTTTATTGTACCTTTGCATGCTTAACTTTTTTACCCACAAAAGTATTTAGTTTCTTTCAGAGTAGATTGTTTTTTCCAATGAAATTCCTTCCCTCCTCGAGTGCTTATTCAATAAATATTGCAAATTGTTTTCGCAAATTCTCCCTAGAAGTGTCTTTTGCTGGATGAATTTGGATTAAATTCTATTGATGCGTTATTGTGCCTAGTTATCATATGCAATTACAATTTCTTCTTTAACTCTTTGAGCGTCAATAGGTTTCCGAGAAGTGAAAGTACCGCTTTTAGGTCCAACTCTCTCATAACGACTAAAGAATCACACCGTATTGCTTGAAAGAATCCTACTAAAGATTCTATTGGACAAGAAGGTCAGAACTAATAAGAAGTCATGTAGGAAAGACTGCTGGTTGTAGAACGGATATATGCGTGTGGAGCCCTTCATGGACGAGATATTTCGTCGAAACCACTTGGAGGTTTAATTTATGTATGCCATGAGGTGAAATCCTGATTGGGTTCTTAAGGCTAACCAGTTTGGCACATGAGCCGTTATTTTTGAAAGTGGTATAAGTCCACTTTGAAAAAAAAATAGTTTTTTTTTCTGTAACAATTTTAATAATTATTATTGCATATTAAAATTTAACAGGTTTATAGAGTTAAAAACATCATCCGAATTGAATAAAATTTGCCAGTATTTTTATATTAATTTAAAAGCAAACCCTTAAATATCTCGATGTATGAAAAAATGGACTCATACCACTTTCAAAAATAACGGCTCATATACTTTAAACACATGTCTAATTAGTCCTCTTGGAACAAAATAGGGTCGAAGAGCGACATACTACGAACTGAAACCTACATGCAATTATTTCTCCAGTTAAAGTACACTGCTGGCCACCGTAAATGCAACACCCTGAAGGAAGCATGCAAATAATATGAAATTTACAACATGCATTAGCGGAGGTGATGTATGCAAATGATTATAATTTCAGAGCAGACGCACATCACGCGCGCCTGTGACGCCACTTCAAAGCGCTATTTAAGGCTTGGAGATTTCGACGATTTCAAGTACGGCAATTGTGTTTTTCTTGTGGTTTTTTTCAAAAAAACTGATCAATTATGCCTCGTAGAAAACAGCGATCATCTTTTGATCAAGTATCCGAGATTGACAGAGGAAGGATAGTGGCCTACCGAGATTATGGATTATCTTTCAGGGAAATCGGTAGTCGTGTTGGACGAAACCAAACAACTGTAATGCGGATATGTGATCGTTGGATGCAGGAGGGTACGACGGACCGACGTGTTCGATCGCATCCACCTCAGTAAACCACTTCACGTGATGACAGGCATATTGTGCGTATGGCAGTGACGGATCGCTCAGCCACATCACGAATCATAGCACAGCACATTCAGTCTGTAACGCATCATCCAGTGTCTGCGCGTACCATTCGACGCCGTTTACAGCAGAGTGGTCTGTCCGCAAGACGTCCATTGCTTCGTCTACCCTTGACGCAGAACCACAGACGTCTCCGCCGCCAATGGTGCGATGAAAGAAGGATGTGGACGGCAGAATGGAATGAAACTGTCTGTACTGACGAGTCACGCTTCTGTCTGCAACACCACGATGGTCGGATTCGAGTCTTGAGACACCGTGGAGAGAGGATGCTGAACAGCTGCGTTATGCACCGCCACACTGGTCCTGCACCGGGTATTATAGTATGGGGTGGTATTGGATATCACTCTCGCACTCTTCTAGTTCGCATTGCCGGTACTTTAAACAACCAGTGCTACATATTCCGAGGTGTTGGAGCCAGTTGTCCTTCCTTACCTTCAGGGCTTGCCCACAGCCATATATCAACAGGATAATGCGCGACCACACGTGGCACGCATTGTCCAAGGGTTCTTCGCCAATCGCCAGATTGAATTGCTTCCCTGGCCAGCTCGCTCTCCGGATCTTTCGCCGATAGAAAACATGTGGTCCATGGTTGCTCAACGATTGACCCATATTACATCCCCAGCTGCCACACCAGATCAACTTTGGCAACGTGTGGAAGCTGCTTGGTCTGCTGTACCCCAAGAACACATCCAAAGTATCTTTGAATCAATGCCGAGGCGTGTGGCAGCAGTGATCTCCAACAATGGCGGCTACTCTGGCTACTAATTTTGGCAGGAACCACACTTCACAGAAGTCTATAAATTTAATCATTTGATACTTGGTCAACATGTTATCTACAAAATAAATTCTGTTGTGATATCTCTTGTCTTTCTTGGTGTTGCAATTTGGGTGGCCAGCAATGTATTTTAACGGGTGTTACAAATGCTGGTATCACTTGAAATTATTAGTGAACTGAAAATTAAACTATTAAATTGAAATAAATCTCACACACAATGAAAACCCTTTTGTCCAACACACGGGTTGAAAATCGCTGAAGTAGAAGGTCGAAGATAATGGAGAAGATAAGTAGGTAGTTGGATTAACGTCGCACTGGAGCAGCACAAAGGGTTATTGACGACTGTCTAGGATCAATCCCGAATGGAAATAACCGAGGACACCTCGTAATTTTGTGCCATGGTCAGATGACGAGTTCAGCACCAGGAACCCCTCTCTCCAAACTTCTACAACACGCTAGTACATTTGAGGCCACGATAGATTTAACATGCACAAGCCCCCACGTACAAGACGGTCGATGGTTGGATCGAGTTTCGAACTCGCAACCCGCCGGTTGCAAGTCCGCTGCTCTTCCAACCGGGCAACCACGGCTCCGTTATACAGAACGGGGCGTCATAGGTAAGGTAAGGGTTTCAACTAACTTCGTACTAGAGAAACACAACGGGCTATTGAAGACGGTCCAGGATCAATCCCCTAAAGGAAAGATCCGAAGACAACACCACGTAGTTTTGAACCACGGTCAGATGACGAGGCAACACCAGAGCTGGCACCCCACTCTCCAAACTTCCACACCAAACCAGCCGGGGCGTCATGGGATATTCGAGTAGTTTGACGGAAAAAGTAATCGAAACAAATCTACAAGATGTGCAATTATAAATCAGATAATTCGACTCAGTAGATTATCCAACTTACCACAAGGTTCTGAACCATCGGACAAATGACGCCTGCGGGGGATGATGTCCTCAGTGGACACGAATCTCTCAGGACTTGCAAAGGCATAATTTTCGTAGTGGACGGCCCCTGGATCATCGACGACGCTGTACTTCCTGAACGTGGATGGCTCGCCTTGTTCGAACTCTTGCTTTGGCACTGGTGTCGCATGCGAAGGACCGTCTCCGTCGTTGGTTCCGTCCATAGTTATGTACGTCTCGGACAACGAAGATGGATCCAGGGGTGCTTCGAGAATCTTCGAAGTCGAAAACGTGGACATTTCCACAATTTCCGAGTACTCCTGTTCCGTGTCGGTCTCCATCGTTTAAAAAATGGGATTTAGTTTGAAGCCCACCTTGAATCAGTCAGCATGATGAACCTGCAAATGGCTGTCTATTAGAAAATAGAACCATTCCAAAACGTTTTCTTTCGATATAAATATCACACAAGACAGTGTAACATCACACATCTATCTAAAGGATGTGTGTGTATGCTCTATACAAATCTACACCGTTTGACCAATCCACACACAATTTGGTACACTTATACATTAGAACACTGCGGAAAACATATGCTGTTATTTCCTCGTTTTCAGACCAATCTGTAGTACTTACAACCTTGAAAATGGGCACACAGGTATTCCTAAAAGTGCCCCTCGAAGCCTCCAATTTTAAAAACTTAAGTTTGTTTCCTTAGAGTTTGTGAATATTGACAAGGAAACATATTCTACAGGAAACTTAACGCAGGAAAATTTCGCCAGTCACATTTGAGCATTACTAATTTTCATAAAACAAAAATAATCATCGTCTTTATCAATATTTTTCTACTGTCTTTTTCGAATTGCTCTATTTTAGCTCAGGAAGTCGAAATTCGACACTTTGCACATCTTTCGTTTCTCAGAATTATGCATTTTTTCATCGGAATTTCGCTTTTCTTTGCATATTTCTTAGTCTTTTGCATATTGCAATATATTATTCAGGAATTAAATTTAGATATTTGCATCCGAAAAAAATTGTAGAAGCTATAAAAAAGTTAAAACGAGGTTAAAAAGTATTTTCCGTAAATGATTACAGTGCTTACTGAAATGATTGCATTTTTCTATATAAGAAAAGCGATTATTCTAATTTACTTTTCAATCAACATTTAACTATTTCAACCCGAGAAACGCCAGGTTATTCAGCTAGTACTAGTTAATTAGAATAACGGAGCTTGAGTCAGTGAACCTATCCACCTTAGATCATATTCTTTCCAAATGCTGAATCTGAGTTGAATCTCTTTTTTGGCCGAACTCAACGAAATCCATAATCATTGAATTTGGAGCTTTGACTGTAGATAATTTGTTATCTTTTCTCCTGTATTTCATAAAATAAGAATTTTTTATTTATGCATGCGGGGGCTGGTTCATGTTAAATCTGTCGTGGCCTCTAATATCCTCACGTTGGAGCGATGTGGAAGTTTGGAGAGAGAGGTACCAGCTCACACTTTTGAACTCGTGATTTAACCATGATTAAAAATTACGAGTTGTCCTCGATCTTTCCCTTCGGGATTGGTCCCGGAACTTTGCCAATAGCCAGTTGTGTTTCTCCAGTGCGACGTCAATTAACTACCTATTTTACCAACTAGAATTAGTAAATTCACGAAACGTGGCCTTGATTCTTGGATTTGCCGATTATAGATTGTTATATCTTTTCATGCGTTGGATCTAATAGGAATATCCTCTTTGCCCAACAAGATTTGGTCCTAAGTTAAACCAAGGAATCCTCTGTCACCTCACGCATTAAATGTAGCAAGTCTCCTCTTTTACCAACTGGTAATCTGCGGAATCAAGAAGTATAGTAATTTGAATCTTGAAGTTACTTTTCATAGATTGTTATACTTTTCGTAGATTAGATCTGACAAGAATCTCAACTTTGGCCAACAAAAGTGCACTATCGAAAGAAAAAAAAGTAGTATGGCCTTCTTGATTATAGACATACGATAGATAACTCTGTTACCTCACTTTCTGCATTGAATTAGCAGGAGTCGCCTCTTTTGCCAACTGGAGATGGTTACCATCGAAATCAAGAAGCACAGTTTTCCAAAACTATTCTAAACATGGCTGACCAGGTGGAGATTTCCAACAACACTGAGCATGCATTTAACAAATTCCTATCAAACTATTTGAGTAGTTTTCTATGTCAAGCTATCAGATGACCAAGGCCATTGGCATATATGTGCATACAACAATGCAAACGCTAAACGTGAATCAAGCTTAGCTACACTATAATAAAGTTATCAGTCAAAATGGACTGCGTTTCGATGAATTTGTTTTTGTTTCCGTTGAAAACAAAATTTTTCACCGTCCCAAAAGTTTATTACGCCATATTTTATTGCACAACATTGAGCTCTTGTGCTCTTGATTATAAATTGATAATTATTTGTTTCGTTTTTCAAAAATAACATTGTTCTAGAAACTCAATTACAGATTTCGAAAACCCACAATCAAGTTATTCGAGTACTTTTATATTTGTCCTTGGAAACGGAGGGTTGCAGCTAAAACAGAGAAATGCAGCTTATGGAAGCTAGTATAAAATTTTCATCAAAAGCAGGATATGGTCATGGGGACAAACTTCCTTCTAAAATATTACTGTTATAGTGACACATGAATTGTCTCTTACTTCTCGCTTAGAACAAATAAAAAAAACTTACGAATGTTTGTTGGAACAAGAGAATAACTCTTAGTCAGGTTAGCGGTCCATGTCTTCAAAAGTTTAATCCAGAAATTGTAGTGAATTTTTCTAATAAATTTATTTGTCTTTTTACAAGAACGTTTCAAGTACCTGGGTTTCGCAACAACAGGAAATTTAATGAATGACTTCCATAATTCTAATAAGTTAAATTCCAAAAAAGAAGTTTATAATAAACATACAAACGACCAGAAAGATAACAAAAAAATTTAAACAGCACAGTTAGTTCTTAAAGAAAAACAAGCTTGCACAATAAAAAATTCCAAAGCGAAACTATTCAGCATGGTGGAAATGCATTAAAAAACCGAAAGCAGTTGCTGACTCACAAAACTCTTTCCCGTTGCTAAGCAATTTAGCTCGCATTTTTATGGTATAGTAGCCACTGCGTGGCTAGCACGGCGTTGGGGTCAGGTGTGACCTATGCTCGTTAACCCCCGGTGATTGCTACGAATTCCCATTTGGTTAGCGGTTCGTAGAATTGACGAAGTTATCAATAAAAATTACATTAAGGGGGTCCGGGACACATTGAAAAAACATTTTTATCAATTAATTTAGAATTTTGAATTTTTTTGTACTGATTGCCCCTCTAACTAATAAGAAAAATTCCAGCACAAAATGTTTCCAAACTTTTTTTTTTTTTTAATTTTTAATTAAAAAATTTTGAAAAAAAGAGGGGTCATTTTAAATTGCTAAGACTCAAAATATTTTTGATCAATTTAAAAAATTCTTGCATTAAATTATTCACAAATTTATAAACTTTAATTTTGATTCAGCAATTTAAAATATATTAATTTAATAAAAAATATTAATTTAATAAAAAATAATGAAAAAATGTAATGAAAATTTTTGAAAATTTTAAGGTACTTTTTTTTTTAAGTCATATTTTTAAAACTAAATATTTGTTTAAAATTTGCTGAATCAAAATTAAAGTATAATGTTTAAAAAAATATATTCAAAATTTCAACCCTTAAACTTTATCGGTTTATGACTTATAGCAATTTGATAACAGGAAATCTTGAAAAAATGTATCATGAAGAAAAACGCATTTAAAGTTTTAAAGACAGATGTTGTTGTCATGACAACAACTGTCAAGAGTGTTAGATTTTCAAAACAACGCACCACAAAAATTATTATATCTCTAGTTCTAATTAAGATAGAAACATGATTTAGACGTCCTTTTAAGCAGAAAAACACTGAAAATTTCTTAAAATAATAAAAAAATTTCGAAAATTTGACGATTTTTGTGTCTTGGACCCTTTTAATAAAAAAATTTTTTAATATAGCACGTTTTTGTAACGGACTAAAAAGTATAAAATAATTTCTCCTGGCCCCATAAAGATTTCACTTACCAATTCCTGACCCCATACAAATTGTCCTGAAAATTTGTGATTGTAAAGTTCTAACAGCTGTAAAAATACTTGTAAGATTTAAAACAAAAATCGTGGGGCGCTTTACACTCCTCACTATTATCTATTGCATGCGCCCCACGTTCTTCGTATTTTTATACTTTTTAGTCCGTTACACCGACTACGTGGTAACTAAAAATAAGTCAACTCTAAACGAGTGCGAGGTAGTATCTTCAAGTGACGAAAGTGATTTTGAACCAGTTCACCACAACAAAATCCGCGTATTGTCAGACTACAAAGGATAATGGTCATACATTTTGAAAAGTTTTGTATGTGTAAAATAAGTACATATGTAAATAAAATATTTAAAAATGTTCGCATGTGTATTTTCTAAACGAGATTTCTAAATGAGATTCCAAAAGGTTTGACGATATTCCAAGTACACTCTATAACAAAAAAAATCGACGCACCAAGAAGGAGTTGTCCGATGGAGACAAAAATTGGTAGATAGGAATATTATGTACAGAATAGAAAACGATTAAAATTTCAGAACAATTGAAGGATTTATTTCAGAGTTACAGTAACGAACTCAATAAGGTGTTGACCCGCCTCTAGCCTGGATGCAAGCTGCTGCACGGCGTGGCATAGACCGATAAAGCTCCCGGATGGTCTCATGCGGTATTTCTTGCCAAATTTACTCCAATTGTCGGACTACGTCATCAACATTCCCTACCGGATGCAGTCGCCTTCCCATCATATCCCAGACATGCTCGATGGGAGAGAGATCTGGTGCTCTGGCTGGTCAAGGAAGTGTTTGACAAGCTTGAAGACAGTTCATAGCAACACGTGCTGTATGTGGTCTGGCATTTTCTTGCTGAAAAATAAGCCCAAGGTACTGCGAAAGGAACGGTAGCAAAACAGGTCTCAGAATGTCGTCAACGTACCGCTGTGCAGTAAGTGTACCTCTAATGACGACCAAAGGGGTCCAGCTATCAAGGGAAATGGCACCCCAGACCATAACTCCTTGTTCAGGGCCCGTGTGGCGTGCAATAGTGAAAGCAGGATCGGCACGCTGCCCTGGGCCTCTCCAGACTAGTCTTCTATGATCGTCAGGACGCAGTTGGAAGCGGGATTCGTCGCTAAAGACTATACGTCCCCAGTCAGTATCATTCCAGCCTGATCGAGCCAAGCACCACTGTAATCTGGCTCGACAGTGTGCAGGCGTGAGTGGCATGTGGCGTAACGGTAGGTACGACCGTAGATTTCGCTCTCTTAGCCGTCTGTGAATGGTCATGGTGGACACTCGTGTGTGGGTCGCACGACTGATGGTTGATAGCGATGAATCAGGCGCTGTGACAGCTGATCTGACAATCACTTTGTCCTCGCGATCTGTTGTGGCCCTACTTCAACCGCAACTATCATGACGCTGAAATCTGCCATTGTCCACCCACTCTTGCCAGCATCTTCTAATCGCCGCATCGCTTCGACTCACATGACGAGCAATTCTCCGATTTGTCCAACCTGCCTCTTTCAATCCAATGATACGACCTCTTTCAAACTCTGAAAGTTGCTCGTAATGAGCATGAATCCTGCGGTGAGGCATTTTTTCAGTCGTTAAAAGGTATCCTAAATCGCAATGCAGCAGAAATTTTTAACAACAGTTCAAGAACAACTCCTTATATACACCTGCTGGATGCGCAGTTCAGATGCGCTGGAGATCACACTATTCATTCATTGGACACCAGATTTTAATCATTTGCATATTTGGTCAAAACATTTTTGCATACGAAATTTTAAAGCAATCGGATGATTCCTTCTTGGTGCGTCGATTTTTTTTGTTATAGAGTGTAGTTGCTAAGCCTCGTGTCTTGATTTCGTTTAAAAAAGCAATTCCTAGTTATTTCGTAAGGTTTTGAGTTTTTTCTGCGTGAGACTTTTTTTATGCGGCCCTTATTCACCGCATAAAAAAATAATCTTTAAATGTGTTGCGAAAAATATTTTTTATTGCTACTCGTGAAGTTTTGAAAGTTTTTTTTATGCGTTTTCTTTTACGAGGTCCCTATCCACCGCACAAAAACAGGTTTGTGTGCAGGGTTTCATACCTCTAGATTGACTGAGATAAATATAAATATTCATTATATTTAGTATATACTAGCAAACACGAACATGACACATTTGAGCGAAATTTTTTTAATTGCTTACATCTATTTAAACTTTCTTAATTGCTTACATCTATTTAAACTTTCTTAATTGCTTACATCTATTTAAACTTTCTTAATTGCTTACATCTGTTGAAGCAAAGTGTCGTTATTCACAGTTCCTTTCTTGTTTGAATCCATTTATAATGAACATATATCTATATTCATATATATGGGTTTCATACCTCTTGACTGATTGAGATAGTTAGAAATATTCATTATATTTAGTATATACTAGCAAACACCAACATGACCCATTTGCGCGAAACTTTCTTAATTGCTTACATCTATTTAAACTTTCTTAATTGCTTACATCTATTTAAACTCTCTTAATTGCTTACATCTATTTAAACTTTCTTAATTGCTTACATCTGTTGAAGCAAAGTGTCGTTATTCACAGTTCCTTTCTTGTTTGAATCCATTTATAATGAACATATATCTATATTCATATATATGGGTTTCATACCTCTTGACTGATTGAGATAGTTAGAAATACTCATTATATTTAGTACTAGCAAAATACCCGACCTTACTCGGTTTGAATTTGTTTACTCTAGATTGAAGAGATAATCAAAATATATAATGACTTACGTTTTTTGTAGAATAAAAATTTATTTTAACATCTTTCGCCATCTTTATATTTTCTACAACTTACTTTGGACACAAATCCTACACATGCATATCCATTCATGTAATACATTTCACATACATCGCACAATTGCTGTATGACAAAGCTACAAAATGACGAAAGGTGATACTAAGGTTACTACTATAAAAGACGATTTTGAGGGAGATTTGGAATTCCCTTAAGTTCTTTTCATGTTCAACTCAATTAATTAAAATTACGATTTAAGGCGAGTGCTCTCGCACTCATAGTCAACAAAACAATACTTTTTTACTTGTGGCACTCTTGCCTCCGGTATGCGACATTGTTCATTCTCGTTTCATTGAAAAATATCGTCTGTCCAAATATTCGGAAATCGTTTTCATTGCGCAAAGAATAAAAATAAGACTCGAAATAAATGAAGTATCATAGATGAAATTCCATAAAAAAAATAATTTTTTGAAGAATAATTACTTTTTCAGCAGTACTGGTAAAGCAATCGAAGTAATCAAAATATTCAACAGACATTTCAATTTTTCCAAAACTACCAAATTATGGTTGATTTAAGTATACTTACTCAGGTGTTTTAGCATGAAACTCTACTAAATATAACAATAAAGAAATGTTTAATATTGCGTTCACTAAACTAATAGATAATGTATAAAATAAAATACAATGCAATCAAATATCTGGAATACAATTCATGTGATGTCTACACAAACACAAAATCGAGCATAGAACAGAAAGACGGACATACAGACTTTCGCAACCAATACCACTCACTAAATGAAGATAAGTACACTTCGCCATCTTTATATTTTCTACAACTTACTTTGGACACAAATCCTACACATGCATATCCATTCATGTAATACATTTCACATACATCGCACAATTGCTGTATGACAAAGCTACAAAATGACGAAAGGTGATACTAAGGTTACTACTATAAAAGACGATTTTGAGGGAGATTTGGAATTCCCTTAAGTTTTTTTCATGTTCAACTCAATTAATTAAAATTACGATTTACGGCGAGTGCTCTCGCACTCATAGTCAACAAAACAATACTTTTTTACTTGTGGCACTCTTGCCTCCGGTATGCGACATTGTGAATTTTTGCAATCTTCTCCTGTCATTATTACAACGAATTTTTTAATGTTGGAAAAAGTTCCAGTTTGGATTAATAAACATTATTATTCTTTCAATAACGGCATTATTCTTTAAATAACGGCATTATTCTTTCAATAATGGGATAACTACACTTAAAATTTACTGAAAATTTATACTGACTTACCTAACATTTTTAAGTCTAATACTTTGTGGTGCTGTTGTGTGTGATGAGAAGGAAAACACATTTATTAAAATAATAAATATTTAAAACTGGAAACAGCAAAGTAAAACAAAATAAAAGAAGTCGCAAAAAATTGTTCTAAAGATATTAATTTGTGATTCAATTTTATCTCTTGATCTCGCACAGTTGCCACAACTTACAACTAAAAGTGTACAAAATTTAAAAATGTGAAATTGATTCAGAGCGAAAGAACCAGAAAAAATATCACTGCTCGCGCGATCTTGTTCATTCTCGTTTCATTGAAAAATATCGTCTGTCCAAATATTCGGAAATCGTTTTCATTGCGCAAATAATAAAAATAAGACTCGAAATAAATGAAGTATCATAGATGAAATTCCATAAAAAAAAATAATTTTTTGAAGAATAATTACTTTTTCAGCAGTACTGGTAAAGCAATCGAAGTAATCAAAATATTCAACAGACATTTCAATTTTTCCAAAACTACCAAATTATGGTTGATTTAAGTATACTTACTCAGGTGTTTTAGCATGAAACTCTACTAAATATAACAATAAAGAAATGTTTAATATTGCGTTCACTAAACTAATAGATAATGTATAAAATAAAATACAATGCAATCAAATATCTGGAATACAATTTATGTGATGTCTACACAAACACAAAATCGAGCATAGAACAGAAAGACGGACATACAGATTTTCGCAACCAATACCACTCACTAAATGAAGATAAGTACTCACTGTATGCAAATTTTCATGAAAATATCTTAAACCGCGTGGACGTGTATAGGGCACAACATACAGACAGACAGACGGACAGACAGACAGACAGACACCAAAAGAAAAAAAGGCGGATTCGGCATCAGAAGGGTCCAAAACGGATAGAAAACTTGAAATGGGTCGAAAATATTGAATGTACAAACAAACACTCCATTCTTATTTATATAGATATACTAGCAAACACCAACATGACCCATTTGCGCGAAACTTTCTTAATTGCTTACATCTATTTAAACTTTCTTAATTGCTTACATCTATTTAAACTTTCTTAATTGCTTACATCTATTTAAACTTTCTTAATTGCTTACATCTGTTGAAGCAAAGTGTCGTTATATACTGTTCCTTTCTTGTTTGAATCCATTTATAATGAACATATATCTATATTCACATATATGGGTTTCATACCTCTTGACTGATTGATATAGTTAGAAATATTCATTATATTTAGTATATACTAGCAAACACCAACATGACCCATTTGCGCGAAACTTTCTTAATTGCTTACATCTATTTAAACTTTCTTAATTGCTTACATCTATTTAAACTTTCTTAATTGCTTACATCTGTTGAAGCAAAGTGTCGTTATTCACAGTTCCTTTCTTGTTTGAATCCATTTATAATGAACATATATCTATATTCATATATATGGGTTTCATACCTCTTGACTGATTGAGATAGTTAGAAATATTCATTATATTTAGTATATACTAGCAAACACCAACATAACCCATTTGCGCGAAACTTTCTTAATTGCTTACATCTATTTAAACTTTCTTAATTGCTTACATCTGTTGAAGCAAAGTGTCGTTATTCACAGTTCCTTTCTTGTTTGAATCCATTTATAATGAACATATATCTATATTCATATATATTGGTTTCATACCTCTTGACTGATTGAGATAGTTAGAAATACTCATTATATTTAGTATATACTAGCAAACACCAACATGACCCATTTGCGCGAAACTTTCTTAATTGCTTATATCTATTTAAACTTTCTTAATTGCTTACATCTATTTAAACTTTCTTAATTGCATACATCTATTTAAACTTTCTTAATTGCTTACATCTATTTAAACTTTCTTAATTGCTTACATCTATTTAAACTTTCTTAATTGCTTACATCTATTTAAACTTTCTTAATTGCTTACATCTGTAGAAGCAAAGTGTCGTTATATACTGTTCCTTTCTTGTTTGAATCCATTTATAATGAACATATATCTATATTCACATATATGGGTTTCATACCTCTTGACTGATTGAGATAGTTAGAAATATTCATTATATTTAGTATATACTAGCAAACACCAACATGACCCATTTGCGCGAAACTTTCTTAATTGCTTACATCTATTTAAACTTTCTTAATTGCTTACATCTATTTAAACTTTCTTAATTGCTTACATCTATTTAAACTTTCTTAATTGCTTACATCTGTTAAAGCAAAGTGTCGTTATTCACAGTTCCTTTCTTGTTTGAATCCATTTATAATGAACATATATCTATATTCATATATATGGGTTTCATACCTCTTGACTGATTGAGATAGTTAGAAGTACTCATTATATTTAGTATATACTAGCAAACACCAACATGACCCATTTGCGCGAAACTTTCTTAATTGCTTACATCTATTTAAACTTTCTTAATTGCTTACATCTGTTGAAGCAAAGTGTCGTTATTCACAGTTCCTTTCTTGTTTGAATCCATTTATAATGAACATATATCTATATTCATATATATGGGTTTCATACCTCTTGACTGATTGAGATAGTTAGAAATACTCATTATATTTAGTATATACTAGCAAACACCAACATGACCCATTTGCGCGAAACTTTCTTAATTGCTTACATCTATTTAAACTTTCTTAATTGCTTACATCTGTTGAAGCAAAGTGTCGTTATTCACAGTTCCTTTCTTGTTTGAATCCATTTATAATGAACATATATCTATATTCATATATATGGGTTTCATACCTCTTGACTGATTGAGATAGTTAGAAATACTCATTATATTTAGTATATACTAGCAAACACCAACATGACCCATTTGCGCGAAACTTTCTTAATTGCTTATATCTATTTAAACTTTCTTAATTGCTTACATCTATTTAAACTTTCTTAATTGCTTACATCTATTTAAACTTTCTTAATTGCTTACATCTATTTAAACTTTCTTAATTGCTTACATCTATTTAAACTTTCTTAATTGCTTACATCTATTTAAACTTTCTTAATTGCTTACATCTGTTGAAGCAAAGTGTCGTTATATACTGTTCCTTTCTTGTTTGAATCCATTTATAATGAACATATATCTATATTCACATATATGGGTTTCATACCTCTTGACTGATTGAGATAGTTAGAAATATTCATTATATTTAGTATATACTAGCAAACACCAACATGACCCATTTGCGCGAAACTTTCTTAATTGCTTACATCTATTTAAACTTTCTTAATTGCTTACATCTGTTGAAGCAAAGTGTCGTTATTCACAGTTCCTTTCTTGTTTCAATCCATTTATAATTAATATAGCATCCATATTCACATATATAGGTTTCATACCTCTAAATTAAATAAAATTATCAAACAATACCAGCATTTCATTTACTTTTGCAGACGTTAATTCTCATTTCCAATATAATGAATGGCAAAATACACGTCTCAATCATGTGCACATCTAAAAATTGGAATCAGAACATATCCTTCAATTACATCCCATTCCCTTGATCAAAAGACATTCAGCCATTTTTGACATTAAAAACCTACTTTTTTCGCTCATAATTTATTTTTTTGTGCTGATTTCTATCAACCATATTTTTTTCGCTCTCTCTCTCTCTCTAATTGGTTTCTATAACCACACTGCTGAATAATTTCATTAGAGTAGCGAGTTCTGTGTAATTTTAGCAACATTATGCAGCTTCATATCTCAAATCAAGCATATTTAAAATATTCGGCACTGTTGACTGAATCCGGTAGTGTTCCTTATTTTGTTCCTTGGTCGTGACCTACGCTGGCATTGAACATGTGTGTAATGTCCTAAAACATCTTCAAGTCCATGTAATAATCTATTCTACATGGAAATCCACGTGGAAGCAAGGTACCACAAGGAGAACTTATATATGCATTAAAATCCCCAATCTTAGCTCCGTTCTCTCAAATGGGTACTTAATTTTATTTGTAACATATCGGGGGCACATTTCTGTAGTATCTAAGTTATTCAAGACTAAACAAACTTTCCTCTGTCCGTGTGGTGGTTGGGCAATACGGACTACTAAGTGTTTTCCTGTAGACTCACAAAATAACCCCACCCTACAAACCAACATCGAAAACAGATTAACTTGGCTTTTTATGTAAAAAAAAACAAGCTGTCTGGTGGATTCGGGAATGTGTCCAATTCGCTTCCGCCATCTCGGATAGTGAGGTGTAAACACTTAATTGGAGGGTGAGGTGCAGGTTTCTCAAACCTGTAGATATTCATCCTACTAAGATATTGTTTCTGTAAATCTGTCTCTAAGTTAAGTTCTGTCTGCTAAGTGTATATACTTCTTAATAATGTATTTTTTAAAATGCATGTGTTATTAAACTCTGCATTTAGGCGAACATTAAAAGCATGATAAAACAGTAATGTAAGTAAAACAAACACTGCAAAAGTATGAAAAAAAGTACAGATATTAAAAATATTTCATCATCGACATGAAAAAAGTAAAATTAAGTTTCAAATGAATTGATGGCGAAGGATGACATGATGCAGTTTGCATGTGTAAAAGTTCTACGAAACCGAAGACCGTTAAGGACTTTTCAAGATAGTTTAAAAGTTACACAATTCACATCCAGTTTAATTGCCAAATCATCCCAATAAATACATACCAAGACAACGGTCTTGAGTGTAGATTATTCTTAATCATTTCCTTATGAGTCTTTCAATAATACTTTTGTAGTAACTTGTTTTATATTTCGTATAAGCTTTGTGTGTTACTTACCTTCTTATTATCCCAGTTTCTGGTGATCCAAGGTGGCTTAGGTCCATATTACATCGGATAATCAAGGTGTAAGACAAAACAATAAGTGTTACATAAAAAGGAGGCAATTCAATCAATTTCTGTAGCTTGCGTATACATAAATGTACATGAAGTACAAAATTTTCGTGCATCTGAAATACGAAACTGTGTTTCACGAGGAGTCCGTCATCTAACCTAGTACTCAGAACCGTTCCTGAATTGTGAGACGGACATGCCACTTGCACATCATCAGGAAAAATAGGGCGGCCGAAAGACAAGACGACCGCTGTATGTCTACAACTTAAAAAAAGATATCCATTTAAAAGTTTTCTTACATTTGTTAGTTTTCGTACATCATGCGTTAATATTTTAGTTTCTTTTGAGCTTGTGATCAAGTATAGAAACCTGATCACGTTATACTTTTAATTTCACTCGTACTTTAGAACATTTATCGCGCCAGCATTGCCAAGAACCTCTCTCCATCCATTATATTTGAACTTCATGTATAGGTAGGTTTTAAACATCTTTATCGATGCTTTTTAAATAATCAGCATTATTATAAGACCTGTTGAATCAACCTCCCCGTCTATTACTTTTTAGATTCCTCCATCATACAAAATGTTTACTACATTTGTAATTGATGAGATTTGAAATTGAATTTCATGAGGTTTTATCACCGTGGTTCAAAATTACGAAGTGTTGTCCTCGGATCTTTCCCTTAAGGGACTGATCCCGGACCGTCGTCAATAGCCCGTTGTGTTGCTCTAGTATGACGTTAACTAAAATTACCAATTACCATGAGGTTTTATCATTTAAGATGAGGATTCCCATCTAAGATGATAAACCTCATGAAATTCATCTTGTTTCTCATTTAAAAAATAAAGTTTACATTTCTTGTGATTAAAACTTTACCTTCATATTTAAATTATCTGTAGCTAATTTGGTTTTATTCATTACATTTCTCTTTTAATGTCGATCTGATTATATAAGTCTGTAGTCTTTTAAATTTATCTTCTATTTATTGTCTGGCACGGGTAATCCTTTTTTTTTTTAGTCTTGCGCCATAAAATCCAAATCAACCAGCCTTTAGAACATTTAATATTATCGAGCCTATTGATGTTTGCACGTGAGAAAATAATGTCTCAGGAACTGTCCTGTTGGTACTGGAGATCCTGAATGGAGATGTGAAAGGAATTCAGTTTGGCGTAATCAGATCGGAAATAGAGGTTGGTTAATTTTGCTTTTGTGTTTCAAGGTCCGTTAGCGACTTTTGAAATAGAAAAGACATGCTTGAAGTCAGCCTACCATTGTTAAAAGGGTGAATCAATGTATTCTAAACCTGACCAGCAGTGAGTTAAAAGATGTGAGAAAAAAAAAGCGTGGCTAACCAAAAACAACAGTCAGTCCAAAAGCTGTTTGCCTGAATCATGCCATTTTCTGTGTAACTGAAAATCCCTGCTCTGGTCTTGGAATATAACATTCAGTCTAAATTTGCCTGATTGCATTGAATGCAGTCTTTTCCTGTAAATGTGAATTATAAGACACCCCTTCCACAGTTGAAAAATATCGTGACTACCCATTTACCACTTTTGGCAACTATGAATTTTGTTGAATTTCGTACTTATCCAGAACGAAAGTCAACCAAGAAACAGCTCGCGGGAATCATGACATGTATTTTTCGGTACTGCCGAAAATCCTTACACTGGTTCTGTAGTATAACATTCAATCTGAAGTTTGCCAATCCGATCATCAGTTGATAATAGTTGGGGGACGGATTTTCCTTCCGAGAATTGTTTGGAAACTATGTAATTGTTAAAATCGGCAAAGATCATTCAATCATTAAGTTCATTCGAATATGTAAAATGTTTGGGAAATTGGATTATCGAACCCGAAATACTAACACGTTTTTCTGAAGGTAAAGGAGGAAGGACTTATCTATGTAACAAAAGGTGGTTTGTGGTACGTATTGGTAATATTCGGTACGTATTTTGAATGAATTTTCTGCATCCTTTTGTATTTAAAATAAAACTGCACTGTTTAAGAAGGAAAAAATATAATTTTTCTCCTGAAATTCAGTTAAAAGTCGTAAAATTGCAAACTTCCCATTGTGTCTTATCGAAAGTTTTTAGCTTAAGGCTACAAATAATTGTGATTTTCAGCCCAAATCTGTACCGTGTAAATTTACATAGTTTGAAGAACAAATAATTTTGTTTTTCGGCCAGAATATGTACCGTTCTTTACCAATACAATATGCAATACACATTGGAAATTTGGGGATTTAATTTTTTTACTGAATTATCCGTTTTTTAATTCACACAAAAAAAATTTCCAACAAAGATAGTTTCCTTCCGAAATTTGGGACAATGTCATAAAATTGCAAACTGCCTTTTGTGCCTCATGAAAAGTTTATTGCTTGATGCACCCAATAATTTTCGTCTTTGTGCATCTACCTAAATGTTCAACAAGACTGAACCGAAGACCGCTGTCTCTTGTAACAAAAATCCTCACAAACTAAACAACCAAACTGATCTTAACATGGCAGAAAGGTGAACATAGAAATATTTTTTAAACTCCCACTTTTAGCAAAATTAAGAAACTAAATTCCAAATTAAACTCAAACATCCGAAACACTGAACAAGGATACGTGGTCTATTTTAACCGAGGAAGCGATGGAAATGAATGACGATGACCTTCTACGAGTGAAAGCAGAACAAAAGACGGTTGGAACGCATGTTAATTCAACGCAAGCCTTTATTTCGACTGTTACGGCTGCCCAACAAATAAATACCCGGAACCATTTTGACCATTGAGAGCCCTTGAAGACGAAAGCAAAAGCACACTTACCACTTCGATCAAAGGGCGAAATTCCGCTGGTCGAAGAAGTCAACGCTTCAGTACGAACAAGACACCAGCCACACAACGGAACGAGTCTCCGAACCGCTTCCATTAATGAATGCTTTCGGCCGGTTTCGATGGAGAAATGCAGATTTTGAGATGTGGAAAAAATAAACCACACGGGCTCGATCTTTTTTGCACTAATGAGAGAACGATGGAAAGCTTCTGTGATTGCTCAACACATTTCGGAAAAAGTGCAAAAGAACATCCTATTAATCACTCGCTATCAGGATCCATTACAGCTATACCGGCAGCTTTGGGTTCTTTTTTCTTTTCCGTAAATCCAAGGTCAGTTCGAGTTGAATTTGGTTGAAAGAGTGGTTTCCTTTTTTTTCGAAAACACTTTATTCCACGAAACCTGGAATTCATTATTATATGCTCTGTTATTTAAACGTAGGGTTCAGTTCATTGTCCACGCCGTTTTGTTGAAAATGGTGGTTAAAAGATGAGAAGCAAGCTTTGGAATATTTGCCGCAATTTCAAGCACATTTTAACCGTAAGGAATTGCATCATTTATTGAATTTATCAGCGTATATAGGGTTTTTACCTGGTCTTATTTTTCCCCATTTGAATAATGTTTTGCAGATTTCGTTCTCACAATATTTTTTTGTTACTTTTTAGAATTCTTGGAACAAAAATAAAATTTATTTGTAGTAGCATTTTAGCACATTCCAAACCTCTTCAAAACTTTTGAATCCTAACAACATACCAATAATTTAAGAACAAAACCTGTTGTATATTTTAATCGTGTTTTACGATGTTAATACATTGAAAGCTGTCGACATTCAATTTTTTAAGAAAGATTTTCATTTGTTTTCAGTGCTGACACCTTTCAGAAGATACCATTATGTATAGGCTTATAACTAGCGTTACCAGGGCAGGTCTCATGTATCATGGTATCGGAACTCGAGAAAAGGTGGAAATTATGTAATTCCGTCAGCTTTCTTATTTAACAGATTAAAAAATAATAATTTTTCTAGTATTTGTAAAAGGATGTACAATAAATGAGGAAAGAGAAGAGAATGGTCAAGTAGTTATGGAAGCTAAGCATTAAGGAGTTAAAAATACATATTCGTTTTCATAAAAATGTGGAGATACAGCAGGCTACTCCATTTAAAGCTAAATTACACGTGTCTTTAAATTTACTGTGGGTGAAAGTAATAAGTAACATTTCTGCTCCGAAATCTGAATTATGTGTAAAACTAAATTTTGGATTTCACTTTCTGAGGTAAATATGTTTCATTTTTCTAAGTTCAATACAATTAATTACATGCTATGGAACTTCTTGAGTAGCAATTTTAGACGCGAATACATCCTTAAAACCAGAACTAGGTGGCCAAATCGGAAAGTCGAGCGTTAAAAGAAAATGGGCAATGAGTTCGGTTTCTTAATTTCTATCTTATCAATGCGAACTAAAACCAACCTAATGTCATTCACCAGATGGAACAAAGAATTCTTGGTGGCCTTGAGTTCGAGATAAGTGAGAGAGAGGGTTGTGGTGATATTTTTGGAGGCCACGCTAATTTCAAAGTATACCTCTGGACTGAAAAGAGCTAGGACGTCGAAATTTGTCTCAAACGAAAGCTGACGTCGAGGTTTGTCGAATTTAAACATTAGAAGTAAATAAGTACTCGTCGAACGGAACAGATTGTTTCTGTAACTGAAATGAGGAAAGACATTTAGCAGGACGTAGTATACACCACATTTTTTTTCCGGTTCTGAACGGTGCGGTTTTTGTCAGAATACACCCCATCTTTAAATGATAATGACTGCAAAGTTTAAGGCAGTGAAATTAGCTTTTCTTCTGAAATTCCGTTAGATGTTAAAATTGAAAACTCTCTATATTGCCTTATCAATAGTTTATAGCTTAATGCTACGATTAATTTTTGTTTTGTACATCTCCATCCTGTCTATGTTGAACAAGACAGTTATGCCATAATTAATTAAATGCTGTGTAATTTCTTGAGTTGCATGTTTTATTTGTGTTTTGTGAAATCACGGGTCCTCCCACTCCTGCAATGGACAAATTCTACAAAATTCACTAATAAAAAAGAGGGAATCTATTTCTGTTTCTTCTTTTGGAATAGTAATGTCACTGTGGTAATATTGCCCCAAAGAGGATGGTTAAATTGAAACGCTTTTTTTAAGAGCATCGCTGTTTCAAACAAACTTTTCACAGATATAAGTTGCCTTAAACATAGCTTCTAAACAAAACCGAAGACAGCATTGATCTGTACTACAACCAAATAATTTTTAATATTTCAAAAGACCTCGTTTGGATTTTTTCTAACATTAATATTCTTTTAATATAAGAAAAGTTACATTAAAACTTGGCTCTATTTTTTACTTGCATGCAGTTAATCGAATCCTTTGTTTGGTAATAGTGTGTGATGAATAGGAATTGCAATTTATTAAAAAATGAATCTTTATAAATAAGAATGGAGTGTTTGTACTTTGAATATTTTCTACCCATTTGAAGTTATATACCCGTTTTGGGCCCTGTTATGCAAAATCAGTGGATTCCGCGTTTGGTGTCTATGGTGCGCGCGTACTGTATCCAAACGGCTTGGTGTGTTTTCATAAAAATTAGCATACTGTGAGTACTCACTTTCATTTAGTGACTGAACTTGATTGCTTCTGTCTGTCTTTCTGTCATCTTGTCTGTTTTGTGTTTGTGCAAGTATCACATAAAACTTATTCAATCCTTTTTCCTAAAATGTTATACTACATTTTATAAAACATCTTAAATTAAATAAATAACTTGGTAGAAAGAATTTTGGAGAAGGTGGAAGAAATATTGAGCATTGTGCAATTACTTGGATTGTTTTACCAGTACCACGGTGAAACCATTAATTTTCTTGTGGGTTCTGTCCTCGGCGGAGCCTGCAACTCTGATGATTGTGAGATCGGCGTTTCGACTGGCTAAAGACCGTCGTGTTTACTAATGGTGACTGGGGCACGTTAAATAGGTCGTGGTCACAAAGTCCCCCATGTTCCCATACCAAATCAATACCTCTGGGGGTATCTGATCAGAGGGTTATCGGCCTCTGATTGGTATCTAAATTACGATATGTGTGAGTGAATGGATGTATGAAAGGGATCCTGTAAAACGGATGTGTCATGTATGCCGAGCAAAGTCGGACTTCCTCCCAATGGGGCTCAAAAACATGGAAGGCGCACCCCCTCGCCTCTTGCCGTCTTCTACGGGCCTGGCACTCCTCTGGTCTGCCAGTGTAGGCATTAGAAACAACAACACCATTAATTTTCAAACACATTATTTTACGGAATTTAAATTCTAATACTTAATTTATTTTTTCTTTTCAAAATATTAATTATTTCCGAATAGTTGGGACAGATGATACATACATATACAATCTTTTTTTTTTTTTTGCATCAGAGCAAGGTAGAAATTAATTATTTTGTGTCCAATATTGCTAAAATGTATGTTTATATGTTTATTATCTAGATGCCTTATGTACACTTTGATTAACTTCTTCAAACGTCATTGGTTTAACACGCGTGGGCGTAAAATCTATATACATAAAATTCAAATACCACTCACTCACTGACTGACTGACTGACTCATCATTGTATCTCAAGAACTACAAGTCCTAGGAAGCTGAAATTTTGAATGGTGATTCTTCTTATAACATAGGGGTGCACTAAGAAAGGATTTTGAAAAATTCGAATCCTAAGAGGCCTAAAATTGACCTAAGGCCTAAGCCAAAAGCCAATTTGAAATCGCCATAAAAATAACTTTTGTAGCAATGATGTATGCTGACACGGCTAGCTAACACTTAAATTGAATTTATTTACACACACATACACTACAGAAATTACAAGACTTTCACGCAAATAAAATATTCGGGGCAGGGACATTTTTACTATCACATACTACAGCTTAGCTGCTGCTTGCTCCAGGGTTGGAGTTACACTGTGTAAGTTTTTGTCAGTCCGCTAGGGGGCGTTGTTGGTTCCGTTACAGACTCCCCCTCTGGCTCTGATGACGTCCCGACGATGAGCCAGGATTATTTTTTTCTAGGGCGACCCCTTCTTCTTATGGGAGCTACATGCCCAGTGTCTCTCTTTACTTGGGGTTCATAGTAAGTTTTTAATGCTGACACATGATAAGTTCCAAGAGTTTGGTCTGGACTGGCCGGGTCGGCAATATCATATGTTGTCGGCGATCGATTTGTGAGAACTACATATGGTCCTTCTCTTTTGGGCATTAATTTTCGAGTTCTTTTATTTTTGCTGATGGGATGAATAGTAACCCAAACTTGATCACCAGGTTTGAAGTATATCGGTCGTCTACGACGATCAAAATTTTCTTTTCGTTTGTCTTGTTTATATTCAACTCTATCTTTTATCTGGGTGGTTAGACGAGCAAATCTTTTGAGATACGGTGTTATCTCGGGAATGAAGTTGTCGTTATCAATAACTCCTCTTATGTCATGAACCACATCGTCCGTTGTTCTCAGCTCTCTGCCAAACTGTAGGTATGCAGCAGTGTGACCGGTGGTGTTACAAGTCGAAGTATTCATCGCAAATCGGATCAAAGGAAGCTTGTCTTCCCAGGCAGTATGTTCTTCTCCAACTAAAATTGCAAGGCGGGGCTTCAAGTCCCGGTTTTTGCGTTCTGATGGATTGGCTTGTGGATGATAGACTGGTATGAGATCTTGTGTGATACCTAACAGGTGACACGTCTGTTTCATGACAGCGCTCACAAATTGCGGTCCGTTATCGCTAATTAACCTTCGAGGTAGACCATAGCGTAAATAAACTTCTTCGAGAAGTGTTTTAGCACAGTTAGCTGCTGTGGCTTCATTAAGGGCAAACAATTCAACCCACTTAGTATTTGTATCTTCCACGATGAAAATCCATCTTTTTCCAGATGATGTCTCTGGTAGGGGACCAAAGAGATCGATTGCAAGAACTTCAAATCTCTGTGCATAAACTGGGGTTCTAAGCAGTCCAGCAGGTTTCTGGTTCGTTGGCTTATATCGATTGCATTCTGCACAGGTTTTGATATAATCAGAAATGTATTTCCTCATGCCTGTGAAAAAGTATCTGGAAGCAATCTTATTGTAGGTGCCCTCCACACCATAATGACCGGCTGTAGGAGCGTCATGGTGCTCCTGCAGAACTCTCTGGCGTTCTTGAATGGGGACTACGAGTTGAGCATCGTCTGACTCAGTTTCAGGTGAGTAGCGATACAAGAAACCCTCATTCATAATGTATCCTCGACTGATGTAGTTGGCAAAATTTTCGTCTTCATCATTACTCTCAAGGGAGTTAATAATTTTCTTTAGATCTGTATCTGCCAGCTGTTCTTTTCGAATATCGCTAGACTTTCTTGTGGGTATATTGATAGATACGGCTTGCATCTCACAGTTTGTATCTTCATGTGAATATGTCGGTCTCGACAGCATATCAGCGACCACATTAGCTCTTCCTGGCGTATATTCGATTTTCAGATTAAACGATTGGATCTTCAGAGCCCATCTTGCTAAACGTCCTGAGGGTGACTTAATGCTCAGAAGCCATTTAAGAGGTTGATGGTCTGAAGCAATGATAATTTCTTGATTCTCGATGTAACCTCGAAACTTTTCTAAGGCCCAAACTACTGCCAAAGCTTCCCGCTCAGTAGTCGAATAATTGCGTTCTGCTGGGATCAACAGACGACTAGCGTATTCAATCACATGTTCTTCTGGACCATTTCCTTGGAGAAGGACTGCGCCAAGGGCGTAGTTACTCGCATCTGTGCGAATTATGAAAGGCTTACATCCATCAGGTTGCTTTAACACAGGGGCTGTTGTCAAGCGTTCTTTTAGGGTTTCGAAAGCTTCTTGCTGTTCAAGACCCCACGACCAATCGACTCTTTTCTTAGTTAAATTGCTAAGAGGTCGTGCTATGTCTGCAAAGTTCGGAACATATCTTCTGAACCATGAGCAGGTCTGTAAGAAAGACAGAAGTTCTTTCACATTAGTTGGAACTGGAATTCTTTGGATAGAAGCGATTTTCTCTTGATCGGCTTCAATTCCATCTCTTGTTATCCAGAAACCCAAGTACTTAACACGATCACAGGAAAAATGGCATTTCTCTCTATTTGTGTGTGTGTGCATGAAGTTTAAAAAGAGAAAGTCTCTCAAAAACAGTCTTTAGATCTTTTAAATGTTTGTCAAAAGTCTCTGATAAGATGACTATGTCATCCAAATATGAGAGTGCAAAAACATCTTTCAGGCCACTTCGGAATTTATCTATCAGGCGTTGAAAAGTGGCAGGTGCGTTACGCAGACCAAAAGGCATGCGTAGATAACGGTAAGTTCCGAAGGGACAAATAAAGGCAGTTTTGTCCAAATCGTTTTCATCCACTTGCACCTGATGATATCCTGATTGTAGATCTATAGTTGACATGTATGATGTCGGTGTAGCTTCGTTTAAAAGATCGTCCATCCTAGGTAATGGATAAGTGTCCGGTTTCGTAACGGCGTTGAGGCCTCTGTAGTCAACACATAATCTTACTTTCCCGTTTGGTTTAGCGACGAGCACTACCGGAGCAGCATATGGGGATTCACATTCTTCTATTATGTTCTTTGCCAAAAGTTCATCAATTTGTTCTTTCAGTATTTCTTTCTTGGCCGGAGACATACGATACGGTGGAACAGATATAGGATGATGATTCATAGTAACTATTCTGTGCTTCATGAAAGGAGTAGGTTCTCCCCCTGGTTCAAAGCAGCGTTTGTACTCTTGAAGTAAGCAGTTTAATTCTTCACTTTGCATCTGGGTCAGATGTCTTCCTTCATCACTTCTCAAGTGGACAATAGTAGTAGGCTCAGGCACAATCGTTGATTCAAAAGTTTTCGGCGCATCCTATAATTCAGTAGGCTTTACATAGAAGAAATATTGTCTATGGGGATCTTCACTAAAATGCCAGGTTCCATTTTGAACGTTGAGAACAATACCGGCTGCATGGAGAAAGTCTTTCCCTAACAGCGTGCTATTCCCTTTTGCTTCAGGGAGAACAAGAAGTTCTGTTGACACAATTTTACCTTCTATACACAAGTTGATAACCGTTTTAAGAGCAACCATGGATTGGAGTTTTCCATCAGCAAGAGTCAGTGAAATCTTTTTGTCCTCGAAAGCAATTCCATTCTTTCGTAGAAAGTTATACAGCTTTTCTCCTGCAATAGAGTGTGAGGCACCAGTATCGGCACACACAGCAATTCTCTCACCAAAAAGTTCAAAGATAATCAAGCTTGAAAGATCTTTAGTTGTATTACTTGTGAACAAGTTCATACAGTTGACAGTAGTTTCTTCAACTTTAAATTTTGTACAAGTAGGACATTTAGATATTACAACTCCTGGTGTTCCGCATCCAAAACATCGAATTGGGGGTCTTCCTTCTGATCTAGGAGTAGAATTTCGAGGTATTGAAACTCTTGAAAATTGACTTTGCGTATGTTCGTGTCTATTAACCACAGGACGGAATCTTCTATCTGTAGAGGCTGTTTTATTTTCGTCTCTAGAATATGTTTTCTTTTGAGTCTGCGACACGTGTTTCTTCACTCCTTGACGGATATTCTCATACGTATCCAGTTTTTCAGCTAACTCTAGAGGGTTGGCCCAATCTGTCCACAAATCAATGAAGTGATCTTTGATGTCTGGTGGAGTCCTTTTCTTAATTTGATCAGTAATTAATAAACTTTTGAGTTGATCAAAGGTGGTGACATTCATTTCCTTTGTCCAACCTTCAAAATAAGAAGCCAGTTCGAAAAAGTAGTCCCTCCATGTCGTATCAGGATTCTTCCTATGTTGGGAAAATAACTGTCGAAACTTATCAGCAGTGACCCTAAATCTCTTGAGAAGCATTTCTTTCACCTTTTGGTAATTTTGAGCCTCCTGTTCATCTTCTCTAGCAAGTAACTGCGCTATTTCAGCTGGTAAGGAACCAATGAGATATGGTATCCATGATGACTCTGGAAGATTCATAAACTTCAATTGACGTTCGAAAATAATTAAAAACTGTCCTATTTCATCTTCTTTTGGATTAAACTTAGGGATAATCCGACTGAGTTCATATTTCGGGTACTCTGAGCCATGAGTAGAAACAACTGAATTGGAAACCTTTTGAGCTTCAAGCTGGAGTTTTAGCTTTTCGAGTTCATACTTGCGCTCGTTCTCAATTCAGACCTGTTCTTCTGCTTGTGCTTTAAGTAATTTTTCCTCTTCAATTTCTTTTTCTCGTGCCAACCTATCCTCCTCATCCTTCTTTTCAGCCTTCAACTTGTCTTCCTCGGCCGCATTCTCCGCTTTTAGGCGATCTTCAATTATAACGGCGAGCATATTCTTTACGAGCTCTTCTTCGTAATTTTCACTTAATTATAAGTTCTCGAAGTTTGATAACTTTTAAGCTGTCCGACACAGCCAGACCAAGCTCCGATGCAAGAGTTCGGAGGTCTTCTTTCCTTCCTTTCCCTAGGAACGCCATATTGTCCAAAACCCCTAACTATTGTTTAGGTTGGAATTTTTTTTTTAAAGAAGAGAGTCCTAAATCTAGAGTCCTAAGTTTAAAGTTCAATAGTCCTAAACTTAATACCTTTAAATGCAAAACGTTTAGATTATATTATGTTCATTCCGTTATGGACACTTAACTAAAGTTACATGCAAATATTCTTGAATTCTCAGAACCATTATCAAAATACAAATAAAACATTTCCCAAACACTTTAAAAAATTCACTTAGCTAAAGTATGAAAAATAGCAAAGTATGAAATATATTCAGAAACACTTGTATACAGATACTTGCATTAACACTAATTATAAATCATGAATTCCTCAACACTTTAATAACTTGATCTAAACTACCATTCATTACAAAAATAATAATTCAATAAAGGCAATACTTTAAATATCAACTTCTTTTGAAATAAAATATCTCCCTAAATTCAGAAAGTGATATTTCTTTTGTGTGTTATCTTTATTGAAACACACTAAATTTTTTTTTTTTTCACTCGTTGAAGAATGACAATGCAGTAAATATAAAATACAGATCATGAAAAAAAAACCATACATACAAAATCTTTTTTCTTTTTCTTTCAATGCAACGCGCCTAATAAGAAAAGTAAAAACAACTGGCGCCGTGTTAGACGTCGACTAAGATTTTCTTTAGGCGGGAGATTTTAG
Source organism: Metellina segmentata (assembly GCA_947359465.1). NCBI lineage: Eukaryota > Metazoa > Arthropoda > Arachnida > Araneae > Tetragnathidae > Metellina > Metellina segmentata. The sequence goes on along the minus strand of OX375881.1, from coordinate 28,081,112 downwards.
AGTTCAAGGTCGTTCAACTTACTAGTTATCGATACATTATTTCTGCACATTACACACATTCTACAGCATTAATATTCATAATAAATCGTTAATTATCCAACTATTTAAATACATACATACAGTTAAATAGTTTTAAGCTTTCTGAAACACTTAAATCAGGATTGATTTGCAAGTTTAAGTAGTCAGACGAACAACTTAGCATTAAAACGAAATCAATTTCTCATTACAATACATACAAAATAAAGGAATTTCTTCTGAGTTAAAAATTACTATTTCTACAATACAACTTTGAAAAACCTTCTTTATAAATCACTATTTGTCTAGGTTTAGACTACATAAAGTATAAAAATACTTATCTATCCTATGGATATCGGGATCGGGCCCCACGTTGGGCGCCATTTATCTGTAGCAATGATGTATGCTGACACGGCTAGCTAACACTTAAATTGAATTTATTTACACACACATACACTACAGAAATTACAAGACTTTCACGCACATAAAATATTCGGGGCAGGGACATTTTTACTATCACATACTACAGCTTAGCTGCTGCTTGCTCCAGGGTTGGAGTTACACTGTGTAAGTTTTTGTCAGTCCGCTAGGGGGCGTTGTTAGTTCCGTTACACTTTGAGTATAAAACGATTGCTGTACGGCATCTCAGATTGCTTTACCAGTGTTGACCTAAAAGCAATTTTCTTAAAACATGAATTATAATGTTCATGTTTGAACTGAATTTTTACTTCTTCCCATGATGAAAATAATATTTATAAATATTTGATTGATGAAGAAAGAATATTTAGAACATTTAATTTTACAGTTACTTAAATTTTATAATGCAGCACGAAAAGCCCAAACGATAAATTCATTGATCATAAAAGCGCAATTTTGCTACTCGGTATCTGGCAACCTCAGAATTAATGTTTAATTTTTTAATTTGATTTACAATTCTTTTTTTGGGTATTTGAGTTGAAAACGAGATGGTTGCTGTCATATTTGAGGATTCCCAAGTATTATAAATATGTGTTCTTTTTTTGCTTATAAATCATTGTCTTTATCAATATTCTTCAAGTTTTTTGTCGAATTGTTTTACTTCAGAATATATTCAGGAAGTCGAAATTCAACACGCTAGAACATATATTTTTTTCCATTTTTAAGGAATTCTGCCTTTTTTAAGGATCGGAATTTTGTTTCTGTTTGCTTAATGTGTTCCGGTATATTACTTATTCCAGAAACATTATTTAGGAGTTGGATTTTATTTATTTATTACTTGCAAAATATCACTAGACATGGGTACTTTCGTGGTGGTATATGTATATTTCCACCAACTTTCTTTAAATCTTTGGTTGAATACGTAATAGTGTGTAGATAAAAAGAATAAATAAAGTTTACAAATCAAAATATTTTTTAAGTGTGTAATTTGTTGTTTTAAAATGACATGAAAAATTTCAAAAATAACTAAAATAAGATGGGTTACGTTAAATTAAAACTGGTAGTCATACTTAGTTTTTCAAAATATATTTCAAAATTTTGATATAGCTTTTCATTGAAAGACGATTAAAATAAATTAAATTTCATTTGTTTGTTGTGTTTCATGTGTGTTATTGAAAGAAATGTGTGTTAAGTTAAGAAAGTAGTTATTTAAACCAACTTTCTTTAAATCTTTGGTTGAATACGTAATAGTGTGTAGATAAAAAGAATAAATAAAGTTTACAAATCAAAATATTTTTTAAGTGTGTAATTTGTTGTTTTAAAATGACATGAAAATTTTCAAAAATAACTAAAATAAGATGGGTTACGTTAAATTAAAACTGGTAGTCATACTTAGTTTTTCAAAATATATTTCAAAATTTTGATATAGCTTTTCATTGAAAGACGATTAAAATAAATTAAATTTCATTTGTTTGTTGTGTTTCATGTGTGTTATTGAAAGCTGTACTCCATAGTCAAGTAACTACATCTATCATTCTAAATAGATACGTGCTTTCCATTTAGTAACCAAATTTCTGATCTTAAAAAGTACCATAAGGGTTCAATTTAAAACTGTATGCGTGTTTACAATTATTTTTATCTACTTTCGTACTTATCATTTTAGTACGCAATAATAATTATTAAATTAATGTTTGAAAAAATTATGAATTGGAACCTTATATTTTTATGGGAATCAATTCAGAAGAACTTCTAGTATGGACATACAAAATTTCAGTTCTTTCCAAAAATTACTTTTTGAACTACATTAAATTTTCCCAATAATTGCAATTTTAGCAACAAATTTATAAAAAGTTTGACAAACCTCGGATAATAAATAGTTCTCGGATCGTTTACATTTGGATAGTAAATAAATTAATGTAATTCTCAAATCATTTGCACTTGCGTAATAAATGTAGTAGCTCTCGGATTTCTGAAAAATACGATTGAAATAGTATTCAAATTTGAAATTCGTGTAGCGATAACTACGATTAATCTCGATCTACGAATAGCATCTTAATATATGGAGATGATCCCTGAAATTGAAACTAAGTTCGACATTGAATAACTCGGGATGTATTGATAGTAAAGTCATGAAATTTTATATTTAGACTAGTTTGACTATGCACAATCTGATTATGGCATCAAAAAACGGTGTTTTCATTATAAATTTTGTTGTTTGTGCAAAATTTGATATGAAGACGTCCCCTTATACAACGTTTTTGGAATTGAATTTGTAGAGGACGCTATTCCCTATTTAATAATACCTTTGAATTTGCTCTAATATGAATAGTGCTCAAAATAAAGGTGGTTCCTTTTTTGCCGCGAGTGTACATGGTTTCCATTTAAAACTAAATCTCAGACATAAAAAAATTATTTGAAGTGTAGCACGTGGTCAAAAAAAAGGAAACTTTAGTTCGTTGAACACGTAGACTAATATTTTATTATGTGAGTGAAAAATTTTTTCGCTTGTATTTCGCACTTTGAAATATTGTCGCATTTTAAAATAATGTGGAAATTTTAGAGTTGTAGTTTGCAGCAAATATATATATATATATACATATATACAAGTCACACAAGATAAAAAAAAGAATCACATATTAAATATCTTTAGAAAAAACTTTTTTCCGTCGACTTAACTTTTGTTTTATTTCGCTCTATTTAATGAGGTTTTAAATTTAAGAAGCATTAATTTTTTTAGCAAATTTTAGTTCCAATTCATCACGCGCAACGACCCCACGAAGCATTCGATTTGAAACTGCAAATGCAAATTTTAAATGGAACATAAATCGGTTATCTTTCTTTATAAAAATGTATTAAAAGTGTTAAAAACTATCTTCCTGACACTTAAATGATGTTTGTATCTGTAATGATGAAATTGATGATTCTGGTCACTTTTTTAATCGACATGTAACCAATTCAACTCGAGTTAGGTCGGATAATTCTATTAGTATACAAATAATGTCTATTTCTATTCCAAGTGCGTTGCGAAATATACTACTGTGATCAAAAAATACCCGGAACGCCGCCATAAAACAAAAAGTATCAATTTATTGGTCAAAATGTATTACCATCTCCTTCAAAGTAATCTTCTCCGACTTCAATGCACTTCTGTCAATGTTTTTTCCAATCATCAATATATGCCTTAAAGTCGTTTCTGTGAAACCCCTTCAGGGGTTCTATCAAATTGTCTTTTATTGCATCAATGGACTCGAAACGGTGACCACGAAGGGAATTTCACCCGTGCTAAATAAGAAAAGCCACGTGGCGTCATATCAGGTGAATACGGAACTGGTGTAGTCGAATTTGATAAATGCTTAGTGAAAACATCACAACTATGTAATAATGGCACTGTGAGAAGGTGCATTATCGTGATGCAAATATTATGAGTTATTTTACCACAATTCAGGTCGGTTTCGACCTGTCGTTTCGACGAATAATATAGGAACTTGTTCAATAATGTCTCTTATTGTTAAATGACAATCACTAAGCACCAATTCTCAGACCTGAATGACATGTAGAACATTAGTCGAAGTGGATGGTCTACCAGATCACGTATCATCTACAACGGATTCTCTACCTTCTTTAAAGTGTAAGGAACATTTTAAATTTTCAAAAAAATGAAAAACATATTATGATCTAATTTTAATACCCTATTTCTTAGCAACGTTTTAAAACAAACCTGGTGTACAATTTCGCTCTAGAACGGAAGTTATGGTCAAAAGTGAAGCTCTTAATCAAACATTTAGAGCCAGATGGTTTGTTTACATTTTGTACTTCGTCGATATGAGCGATCACAAAAATGTATTTTGACTACGCTCTATATTGCTAAAGCCATCTCCATGTACATTGTTTTATTAATTTTATTTTTTATCTGGGAACAAGGTACTTTGACTACTTTTAGTTTCATTTGTTTCCTTCCTTTACTGCGAAAGGATTTCACAAGCGAATTGTTTTTAAACGACGATATCTCAAAACTGTAATTTTACCACCTGCGCGCAAGATTTCTCTGGAATGGTTGGTTAGAAATACATGAAATTTTAATTGATTATGTAAACCATATATATGTTTAAAAGGATCAAATGTTTTGTCTATCCTGTTCAAAGTTTTTGAAAAAAAATTAATTTTGTGTTTTAAAAAAAAATCCGGTTTTTTTTTTTACTAAAAAAATTTTTGCTAGAATTTTTTTTTTTAAATACAAGAGTTCGTCATTGTAATTATACCATATATTTTTCAGTACATAAAAAAATCCAGCTCAGAATAATAATTATTTTGCCCAGAATACTGCGCGCAATGCACCATATAATATTCTGACAACAAAAAAATGCATTTCATTTTGGTCCAATTTACTATATATTTACGGGGTAGAAATTTTTTTAAAAATAGTTTACAAAAAATAAAGGTAGTTAAAATCTGCATACAAAATTTCATTTATGTAAATAATTTATTCATGGAGATATTAAGATTCGAATTGTAGTAATTTGTTTTGCATATTTTGACATTTAAAAGGTATATAACCCATTAAACTTTGTATACCAATCATATACTATTGTTCTTGATAAACAGTAGTCTGTAAAAGCTTTTTGCAACACTTCAAATGTGTTTGTAGCAGAAATAACAAAATTTAATACATGTTCTTTGCTCAATCACTTTCGACATTTTGGAAAATCAACGCAGTGACAATTCTCTTCTCTTATTAAAAAACAAATTTATTTGAGACGATAAAATTAAATAAATCTCTGTTTGTTGCCACATGTTTATATAAATCGTTAAAATATTTAATAAAATTTTGCAGACGATATCTACTATATATCGCACCCCATCATTAAAAGTGACACAACTCAAAATTGCAGAATTTGAGAAACATCAACTTAAAGGATATTATAAAACTTATATTGAAAAAGTATAAGCTTCTTTTAAATTTTAGGTAAGTATTTATGGTGTTAACTTCTATTATATTCTATAGAATAGGAATGTAACACGCTGGGGCATCACATACATATTTTTCAATGACATAACATCAAGAATTTTATTTTTTGACTAGTGTCACTTTTCTTGCTGGGGTGCGACATGTGTTTTAAAGGAAGCATTCTCTCCGGATACCTTTCTATCGCAGTAGTATATAGATGATATCAGTTGAACATTGTGACATTTTATTTTCATTCGATCGCTTTCTATCGTGAAACATAGAAATAATAATCGAAAAGGTAACTCTTTTAGACCTTCCTGTTACCTTTCAATGCGAAAAAATTGTATTCCCGCAAGCCGAAAGAAGCTAATTATAAAGCACATTGAACTCCCTTTCGGTTTCACCGCTAACTGCTTTAAATAATTGCTCAAACCTATGAAGTAGAAATTACTATGCTATGCAAACATCTTTAACAGTATAAACACTCGAGCGGTGTTGAACAGTTCTACAAACCGTTTTAAGGGCTCTTACAGTTCGAACAATACTGAAAGGTATGTGTTTGAGTTTACAAAACTGTATTTTATGTACCGTTCCGCTCGAATTCACACGACTATCGGGACTGTGTACATAACCGTTGCGGAACACGAGTTGGATGTGTGTATTCGATGAGACGTTGAGTACGCATTTAGATTCATTCGCGCTTTCTAAGGTTCAAAGACATTCATTTGGACTGGATTCTCATGGCACCTAAATGAACGTAGTGAAACCGGATCAAACCATCAACGGAAAGATGCTCGTAAAACACTTTGCAAAACAACGGTCATTACACAACTTTGGGAGACTGAATAACTGTTTTCTTACTCGATGGGGTTGGTTGGGTTTTATCTGGCGCCAAGGGTATATTTGGCCATTCTGCGTCAGGCAAGAGACAGCCAATTTCAAGTAATAGACAAACACACACAAGAAACGTTTTGCTGATGCTGAAGAGAGAAATACAGTCAGGGAGCAATGCACCTGACAGGATCGAACCTACGCCACCCATCACTCGGAGGTTGCTAGCGCAGTAGGCATAGCCACTGTGCCTGACAGCCCCTCTAACTCGTTGGATAAACCTAAAATCTAATTTATGTAAACATGCCCACCAAAATACATGTTCCGGATTCCGCGAGAAACCTGTCAAGTCCTGTGTTTTGAACAAGTCAATTCTTCAAATTGGGTAATAAGATGAAACGTAAAGCCAAGTGCTTCACATTTGGCATTTTTAGCACAGGTTCTAGTTCTAAGTTTATCGATCAATGCCGAAGCTGAAATTAGTGTTCATGAGATGGCGTGGGGAAAACCATCCGCGATGATTCGTGCTTTTGATATGATTGTCCTTATGATATTTCACACTTGATCAAAAATCAAATGATCCAAGCAGTGCCCGATTTCTTGTTGATTGGTTGGTTTTATTGTTTTATGTCGCAAGAACCATATTTGGCAATGCTGCGCCAAACACAAGATATGCAATATCCAGTAATAGAGTTGGTGTTGAAGTTAGGAGAGTGGGGTTACAGCTCAGATGTTGCCTCGTCATCTCATTGTTGTTCAAAATTACGTGGCGATACACCGAATGGCTTAGGCTGGGACGGTATTAACTAGTTGAATATCAGTAATAGACAAATACACCCAATGAAGGTTTTACTGACATAGAAGAGAGAAAGAAATACTACTAGGAATACTCCTGCCATGAATCAAAGCTGAGCCGCCTACAACTCGCCTTCTCGTTGGAGCCGCCCAATACAGGGTTTGGGGCGTGAATATTAAAATACATACAAAGAAAACATTCAATATATACAAATATGTCCAGTTTTTTGTATAACAATCTGCAACAGCTCGGTTAGGGGAGACTGGGGAGATTTTATCCCTTTTTGCAGTTTTTAATTTTTATCTTAATAAAATATTGTTATTTTTTAAATGTTTTGAATCACTATAAATTGCACAACTATATTCTTTGATATAACATTTATTTTATTTTCATAAATGAATTCTTAAATTTTATATACATTTTTTTCAACAATGGGAGAAAAAAATGCAGCATCCCAATTTTGGGGACATTTGATCCTCTACAAGGGGAGACTTGATCCTTGACGCAAACACATTTAAACAATTCAAAGCAAACAAAAATAGAATTTACTTTTTCATGTCAAATGAAACATTTGAAAAAGTACTACATTTACTACAAATAAAAAAAAGCCTAGGTTATTTTTATTAAAAAAAAAACTAGTGAATATTTTCAAAACGTGAAAAGTCAAAACTGTTGCAGTTCGGAGGGTTCCGCCTAACATTGTAGGTTTTGCCAACTTTTTAACACAATCCTCTTTATCAACAATGCTTTTTCAGCTTTTTCAGGATATATAAACTGATTAACACTTGATCCTTTTTTCTCAAAAAGTTAATTTCAAATTTGGAAGCAAATTTTTTTTACTCGATTTTTTCAACTAAGTGATTTAATTTTTTCCCCTGGAAATTTCACAATTACAAAATCATTCTCATTGAAAGATACATTTTGGGTGTCTTCATTTTCATCTGAAAATTTATAAAGTGATTCTGCTTCTGCTGAATCGTGAACATTGAAATTGCTCACTTTCCGATGAATCGTCAACATATTCTATGGTAGCAACTACTTTTGGTAGCTTATGCAGTGATGAAACCATTTTCATCGATATTCCATATTTTTTGTGGGTCTAGCTTTTCTTTAGCATATATCAGTTTCAGCTTTCAAAAACATTAATGTTGTGTTTGTTGAAACTAAATGCACAATTAAGGCTGGTTGCCTCTGATTTTTAAATAGACAATGACTTATTATGTTTCATAAACCCTCTAAACCATTCATACAACGCACGTCCCCTGCAATTTTTGTTTTCTCACACAACGTGTTAATGTCATTACATACACTCTATAACAAAAAAAATCGACGCACCAAGGAGGAGTTCTCCAATGGAGACAAAAATTGGTGGGTAGGAAAATTATGCACAGAATAGAAAATGATTAAAATTTCAGAACAATTGAATGATTTATTTCAGAGTTACAGTAACGAGCTCAATAAGGTGTTAACCCACCTCTAGCCTGGATGCAAGCTGCCACACGGCGTGACACAGACCGATAAAGCTCCCGGATGGTCTCCTGCGGTATTTATTGCCAAATTTACTCCAATTGTCGGACTACGTCATCAACATTCCCTACCGGATGCAGTCGTCTTCCCATCATACCCCAGACATGCTCGATGGGAGAGAGATCTGGTGATCTGGCTGGCCAAGGAAGTGTTTGACAAGCTTGAAGACAGTTCATAGCAACACGTGCCGTATTTGGTCTGGCATTGTCTTGCTGAAAAATAAGCCCAGGGTACTGCGAAAGGAACGGTAGCAAAACAGATCTCAGAATGTCGTCAACGTACCGCTGTGCAGTAAGTGTACCTCTAATGATGACCAAAGGGGCCCGGCTATCAAGGAAAATGGCACCCCAGACCATAAATCCTTGTTGAGGGCCCGTGTGGCGTGCAATAGTGAAAGCAGGATTGGCACGCTGCCCTGGGCGTCTCCAGAATCGTCTTCGATAATCGTCAGGACACAGTTGGAACAGGGATTCGTCGCTAAAGACTATACGTCCCCAGTCAGCATCATTCCAGCCTGATCGAGCCAAGCACCACTGTAATTTGGCTCGACAATGTGCAGGCGTGAGTGGCAGGTGGCGTAACGGTCGGTACGAGCGTAGATTTCGCTCTCTCAGCCGTCTGTGAATGGTCATGGTGGACACTAGTGTGTGGGTCGCACGACTGATGGTTGATAGCGATGAATCAGGCGCTGTGACAGCTGATCTGACAATCTGTCCTCGCGATCTGTTGTGGCCCTACGTCGACCGCTACCATCATGACGCTGAAATCTGCCATTGTCCACCCACTCTTGCCAGCATCTTCGAATCGCCGCATGGCTTCGACTCACATGACGAGCGATTCTCCGATTTGCACAACCTGCTTCTTTCAATCCAATGATACGACCTCTTTCAAACTCTGAAAGTTGCTCGCAATGAGCTCGAATCCTGCGGCGAGGCATTTTCTCAGTCGTTGGAAGGTATCCTAAATCGCAATGCAGCAGAAGTTTATAACAACAGCTCAAGAACTCCTTATATACATCTGCTGGATGCGGAGTTCCGATGCGCTGGAGATCGCACTATTCATTTATTGGACACCAAATTTTAATCATTTGCATATTTGGTCAAAACATTTTTGAATACGAAATTTCAAAGCAATCGGATGATTCCTTCTTGGTGCGTCGATTTTTTTGCTATAGAGTGTAAATGCCAAATGTTCATGCAGTACCCTTTATACTACCACCATCTAATACAACCTTTAATGCTGCCTGCATATATTTCACATTGATATTTTTTTGGAGCTTAACCATCTTTACCTTTATATAAACATGGCATGACTTCACCAACAAAAAGTAAACAGAGAAAAAAATATATATGTGTGTGACATTGGGGATACTTGATCCTGGAATCCTCTCTCCCCATATGATGGGGATCATGTATCCCCACTGCGCATGCACCATGAAAATATTGTTGGAAAAAAAAGAAAAAAAACTGTATTACACATAAAGAGTATTATTTATAAGGTAAGAAAAGGCAGTATGAAATATCATTATAGATAACTACTTTAATTATAATTAGTTAAAAATAAAAAACTTAAACCACTAACAATAAAAAAAGTTCAAATTCAGGAAATCAAACAATTTTTTCTTATAGTAAAAAAAACCATGGCTGAAAGAAATTCTGTTGCCGGATTTGTTGACTACGAATAACTGTACAAGTGTTACCAGTTTACAAGACTTAACTCTTTATTATTGTTGTTTTTAACACTAGGGATCAAGTGTCCCCAGACTCCCCTATAACTTGTACAATTTATTATTTAATCCAGGGGTCTGTAAACTACTGCCCGCTGGCCAAATCCGTCCAGCTTTTTTTTTTTAATCCGGCCCGCGGGTAAATATTATTTTTCACATGAAAAAATCGAAAATAAGTCAAACTATGTGCTGTGAAGCAACAGCCGATAGTCCACTTATAAGTTATGAAAAATGACGTGGTGCTACGGTTGTCGCATATTCGTATTCTATCGTCTGCCGTTGTCATAGAACACGTGTTGCCAGTTCTATCAGTTATTAGTAGGGCAACTTCTTTGTTGTAGTAAAAATGGGAAAAGTTGCATTCGTCATTCCCTAAAGTTGCCTTTATGGAAATAAAGGTGCATGTATTTTTGATACACTAAATTCTACAATAAATTATTCTTAAAAAATGAAAAAAATTCAAAATATACTGACAATTTTAGTCGTGTACAACAGTATTATAATACATACTGAAATACAGAAAAATGTTGAATGGCCGATTCTTGGCCAGTAATTTCTTTAACATTGAAAACCTAAGCCAGTCGCAGTCATGTAATGTGCTGTATCGGACAGCAGAAGCGCAAAATCCTTTCGCTCAACATTCAGAGATTTTAAAACGCCATCTACAAGGCGAACAACATATTGATGATCGACACTCACCTCGCAAACTCTGCAGTCGATTACGCAAGTTTCCTCTGGATTATCAAATGTGGCAACCAATGTGTTAAAGTACTTCTTGCCATTTATTTCACTTTCGTCTTAGGACGAACACCTTCTTACCATGAACTTGTTTGATCCGCAATACTTCGGCGTTCGCAAGATCAGACACACGTGATCGAAGGGTTGGTTCAGAGAGCAAAAAATGAAATAGTAATTTGATATTAATTAAGTTTAAGCTATAATTTAATAATTTATAATATTTGTGCAGAAAGTTGCATTTACGTTGCGGTTATAAGTCACTTACTATACACCCCATGTAGGAGGAATTTTGGTTTTAGTACTTTACATACAGCGTAGAACGCGTGAAAAAAAGTTGCATTTGTTGCAAAAAGTTGTCCTAGTTATTAGCCATGAAAGGGAAACCATTTACCGATGGCGAATTAATTAATTCTATTTGCTTGGGGCAGCTGAAGAAATCTGCCCAAAGAAAATAAATTTGTTTCGATTTGTCGGAGAGAAAAACTGTTAGAAGAGTTGAGGACATCGGTAGCTACATCGAGTCAATTGAAAGACAAGGCAAAAAATTTCAAGTGGATTTCGTTGGCTCCTGATGAGTCGACAGATAATACTGATACTGCCTAATTGCTGCTGTTTATTCGAGGGGTCAATACCGAGTTTGAGGGGACTAAAGAATTAGCTTCTATGAATAGTCTGCATGGAACAACTACAGGCAAAGATATTGTGATGTTCTTCCCTTCCAATAACCAAGCACGAGATTGTAAAAATAACAATTTAATTAAACGATTAAAAGACACAAAAACGAATAGCATTTCATCAGGTGCAGTACATCGCACCTCAAAAACAACCTCTTTCAACCGAGACAAGTATCCGACTGCCAACTCTATGGCAACCCTTCCACGCAGGGAGGTTAGTCGCCAAGAACTATCCTAAATTGATCGCCAACAGCGGTCAGATTTCACACCTTCCCGCCAAGATAAAGTTTTATCTACAAATCAAACTTCCATCTGATAACAAAATTGGCCGACTGTTGAGATCTATTTACCTCTCTATTTTCGCAAAATATGAAATAACTCTATGTCCTAAAATATTATCTTAGTAAAAAAAATCCTTAACAAATCAAGACATAAAAATACACTTTCGATATCAGTAGCAAATCACAAGCACAACCAAGTTAACAGCAGAAGACAAAATAATATATGTATATAAAAAAAAACTTTCTACTTAGACGAATAAAATTAAAAATTAAACATTTCTGTTTCTCTTTAATCAAAATAGACTCCCAGCCAACTCTCTTTCTAGCTACACTTACTAAACAAAACTAACACTTAATACAATATGATAAACTGGAATAAAATTACATCATTATAGTAGCATGAAATCATTATTTTCCTACCACAAATTTATGAACCAAAATTATATATAGAAACTATAAGTACAAAATAACAAATATCCCAATGAAAGAAAATATCTCTCAGCTAACCACATATATTGAAATGAAATCATTATACACTAAAGAAAATCAAGATAAATGTAAATAAAAACTGAAAGGATACTGAATAAATGTAATCCAAGGTTATGCAATAGTTCAAAAGTTTCACGTATTAAAGTTAATGCTAACTGTCACATTTACGCATCAGAAAATAATCTTGATAATGCATCCGCGTGAGGCATTTTAGCTCCTGGGTAATATTTTATCGTGATGTAATATTTGTGAAGAACAAAAACCATTGTAATGCCTTGTAAATGCGAAGATTGAGGAGCGCACTTCGTGAGATACGACAAGGGATTGTGATCGGTAAAAAGTTATTTTTTTGGAACCAAAAACTAAAGTTTCAAACTTTTTTAAGCATTATACAATGTCATATGCTTCCCTCTCTATAGTAGACCACGCTTGTTGGGTTTTGCTTAACTTTTGGCTGCTATACGCTATAGATTGGGTCTTTCCTTGAATATTTTGTGATACACAAGCAGCAACACCATACTGTGACGCATCTGTGTGAATTATGAATGATTCACTCATAACGGGAGTGTGTAGAGCAGGAGCTTTCATTAACTCAGACTTCAGTTTGTTGAACGCCTCGTCGTGTATATCCGACCACGGTAGATTGTCCGGGACTCTCTTCTTTGTTAGTTCTGTCAGAGGTAAAGCTACTTCTGCATAACGAGGTATGTATTCTCGATAATAATTGCATAATCCAATCATGCTTTTCAATTGTTTCTTGGTCTCAGGTCTTGGTAGTTGAGAAATCGCTTTGATTTTGTCTGGATCGGCTTGATGTTTCCCAGACCCGATTATAAGGCCTAAATATTTTATTTCTGACCTAGCAAATGCACACTTCTGTCGATTCACTGTAAATTGCAGTTCTTATAACTTAATAAGAATAAGTCCTAAATGATGTAAGTGATCTTTCATGTTGTTAGAAAAGATAGCTATGTCGTCAATGTATGCACGACTAAATTCTCTAAATGGTGCTAACGCGCGATTCATTTCTCTCTGGAAGGTGGCAGCTGCGTTTTTCAAACCAAACGGCATGACTTTGAATCTGTACTGAGATCTATGGGTCTTAAATGAAGTAAAATCACGACTTTCCTCTTCCATTGGGATAGCCTAATATCCCTTTAATAGATCGAGTGTGGTAATAGTATTAGCTTTTCCAATGCAATGAAGTAGCTGAATGGCATATTCCATCGGAAAGTCATCGGTCTTGGTCACAGCGTTCAAAGAGCGATAATCAACGCATAGTCGCATACCTCCGTCCTTCTTGTTTACACACACGATGGGGGGAGCGATCTCCGCGGAACTTTCTTCTATTAAATCCAGCTGAATTAATTCGTCAATTTGGGCGTCCACTTGCGATTTCAAAGCTTCAGGAATTCTGTAAACAAAGGGTTTTCGTCTCTCTTTTCCATCTTCTAACCTAATCCTATGTTCACCGATATTTGCAATTTTCTCTTTTCCTGTAAATAGTTTTCTATGATTCAGTAACAACTTAAGGAGCATATTCTTATCGCCATCAGTCAAATGTTGCAAGTCTAATTCATGGATTCCATCAAATGATTCTTGTTGATTCACAGTGCTGGGAGAAGTATGGATATCACCAAATTCTTCGTCATCTTCGAAGATGATTCCAACTGCATTGACTCTTGTCTGGAATTTTCGGATTTTGTTCACATGAACGTGTTTTCTTCTTCCATCAGGTAATTTTACTAAATAGGTGTGTGGAGGATAATGTTTAGTAATTTCACCGGGACCAGTCCAGTGAGCATATAATTTGTTGTTCGAGTCAGGAATAAGTAGATACACTTGATTTCCAGGTATGAAACATTTTGATCCAGTCCTTCTATCAAAGTAATCCGCATAAGATTGCTGTTTTCCTTCGGTAAATATTTTCACTTGTTCAGCGGTTTGTTCCATCTTCATTTTTATTTCTTGCAAATAATCCACTGCAGACTGACTTATGTATAGGGGTAAGGGAATCTCTCCAGACCATGATGATTTTAGCACTGCCAAAGATCCTCTTGCTTGTCTACCGTACATAAGTTGGAAAGGTGAAACACCAGTGGTACAGTTCAGCACCTCACGGTAAGCGAATAGTAGATATGGGATGTGTCTATCCCAATTCGTCGGATCAGTTCTTATCACTTGATGCAGCATTTGCTTCATAACTTTACTGTATCGTTCTATTAATCCGTTGCTGGCAGGATATCCAGAGCAAGAAAATTTAGGACAAGATCCTAATCTCTTGTGAAATTCTTGTGTGAGCGTCGAGATGAAATTGGTTCCTTGGTCACTAGCTATGACATCTGGTATACCAATCCTCATGAATATTTCTAGCAAAGCATCACAGGTATATTTCGCTGCCAAATTCTTCAATGGTACTGCTTCGGGCCAGCGAGAATGTTGGTCAATCAGACACAGAATGTATTTATGCTTTCTTGCAGTGGGAGGCTCAATTGGACCGATGAGATCGATGTTCACCACTTGGAATGGTAAGTCAGGTCTTGAAACAGGTGTAATAGGTATTCTATCAGAATATTTTTCGGGTGTTCTCAGTTGACACTCCTTACATGTTTTGCAAAATGTCTCTACGTCTTCAGAAAGTTCAGGCCAGTAGAATGAATAACAAATTCTTTCTTTCGTTTTTCGTATCCCCATATGTGCTCCAAATATAGACTCGGGAGCTAGCTTTAAAACTTGCTGTCATTTATTCTTAGGAAGTACCAATTCAGTCACGGTTTGTCCCAACATCTTATCCGTATGGCGAAGAAGACCATCGATAAACAAATAATTTCCTTTTTTTTTATTTCAGCTGTCGGAACGATTATTTTAATGATAAACAATCCCTTTGCTCTCCTCTAAGTTTGGCGGTTTGAGTAGTGACGTCATCAGTGATTATGTCTTCTTTTGATTCTTGTGGTGTCTGCACGTCTCCGATGAGTTCCAGTGGCGCCTCAGAATCGCTAGTTTGTTTTTCTTCCGTTTCAGTATGTAAGCTTAATACTGCTTCGTCGTTGTTTTTTCCATTTTCAAATATATAGCATCCGTCATTCGTTGAATTAATCAGCAATTCATAAAATTTCGTTGTTAACAAGCAGAGGACATTTAATTTATCCGTTACCAATAAAAGAGCATCGACACAGTTGAATAAATTATTTTCACAGTTTTTGTAATAGATGGGAATCCGGAAAACTTTTGCTTCAATTGGTCCACCGAAAGCCGGAGTTGGAAAAATTTTACTTCTTTCTTCATCTTTCAAATTAGGTACAACTGATGAATGAACAATCGAAATTTGAGCTACCGAGTCAACGATGGATTCTATTTCTTTTGAGTCAATATAAATGTTTATCTTCTTTAAGGGTGTGACGAGATTCTGGATATATTCGGTTTGCAAAAATGAAGAATCGACCTTCGCTACGATATCTTCTTTGTTTCGAATATTATCGGTTGCTCTTGAATTTTTGTGGAAATAATTCCTGTCGTTTCGTTTCGTCGAAAATCATTCTCTTTTGTTTATTATTACAGTCTCTTGCAAGATGATGAGAACTTACGCACTCGTAGCACTGCTTTCGTTTTGGGAAATTGTCATTCTCCCTTCTGTGGTGAGGTGGAATATATCTATCAGCTGAAAAGGCGAGTTCAGGGTGTTTAGCACGGCTAAAGTCGTTTCGGGATTCTTCAAAAGATTTCCGCTTTGCACCAAAGTGTATATCACATTCTTGTGCAAGTTCTTGCGACTTGAATCATTTTTCTCCTTGACGTATCGCAATGTCAGAAGTGTCAGTATCCAGTGTATGAAGTAGTTTTTCCGAAATAACTAAGGGAGACCCGTAAGGAAAAATCCAAAATTCTTATTATTCATTTTACATAACCAATTTTTTTTAGTGATAACTAGGCACATATTTTAAATCAATAATCAATAAAAAAATTCGTTTTCATTTGCAATTATATTTTATATTACAATTTTAATATGTTTTTTAAGCCGAAATAAACACTTTTTATAAATCCTACTCCTCTGTCAATTTTTAATATTTTTGTATGAAATGAATTTCTACAATATTGCTATAGTATGTGCAAAAGACCCAGAGAGAGATGTTCTAAAACTTATTTACGAGTTTTCATATAAAAAAATATTTTACACATTGTACGTTAAATTTCTATAAACATTACCAATTTTTTATGTTTATTAATTTTTATAAATTTTTCTGAACTATTTATAAAAAAAAGCTCTCCGTGTGTCTGTTAAACAGTTATTCAAGACCTAACAAATGTAAACAGTTTAACTCTAAGTGTATATCAAAACGTCTTAGTACTTTGAACTTTGGCAAAATTGCAAAAAAAAATGATTTTGAGATAATCGTATTTTAAGTACAAAAGACAACACAAGTTAACGAAAAAAAACTTACTTTTTGCAAGTACTATTTTTTTAGTAATTTCTATTACATTTAGACTTTTATCAAATAAAGAGTTTTTACCGTAAACTCGTATATATTTTTTAAAAGCCAGTTTTATCTCTGATGACAAATGAGTGGTTTGTGATAATTCACTGAAAAATTATACATTTCTTGTTTAATGAACTGAAAAAAAAATTTTATTGGATCAGTACTATTTTAAAATAAACCACCACTGTAAAAACCACACGTTCTTTTTTCGATAGTTATATTTTTATGTAAACGTTCCTTTTTGCAGCGATACGCATGCGGCGAAATTTAGCGTTATTTTTTCAATGTGTTTCCTTCAATGGCGTCACCACATGTTTTACATGAGGACCTGGATTTTGTCATTTAGTTTCCGATGATTGATAGAAAAACCAGGAGTCTACACCTTAAGGGTATTTAAAATGTTTGGAATAATCATCGGTAGATACACTATGATATAATGTTGCATAAATGGAAGTTTTCATGGAAAACGAAGCCAATGGTTGGCAGTCGATTATGTAGTTGGAAGGTCAAATAAAAGTTAAAAAGCAACTGGTATCATTTTTCTTCGACTCTGAAATTTTGTCCATTTGTTCTTGAATATCTGATGCATCGTTCTATCCAATAAACCGAAAAACACTTTTTTTGAAATTTTTTTTAGAAATTTGGGGTTTGGTTCTCCTTTAATTTTTTTAGAGAATCATAATCTTCAACTTTACGTAACTTGCAGTAATAGTCCCATGCATAGGTGAGTCTGGAGGCGAACTGCATGTGAGTTTCTCCCGAGTTTCGTTTTGCTCTTCGGAAATTTTCCAAGCAAGCTTGAGGTGTTGGCTCGTATTGTTTCAAAATTAAGGATTTTACTTTTTCGTAATTTTTTAAATCTTCTTCTTTAATGTTAACTAGAACATTCGATGCTTTATCTCCCAGAAGTTTCAACAATATTTCTGCTTGGAATTCTTCAGGAACTTTCTTATGCTTAAAGGCTCGTTCGAGGGAGTCGAAAAATAAATTCCATGCTTCTGTTTTTCTTGAAACCGGAACAGTTGTGTCTCTACTGTCCTTTATTAGTCCTTATTTGTGTCCTTTTATTAGTTTATCGAGAGAAATCTCACCTTCTCCGCTGTTTTGCACATTAGGTGATGGACTTCTACTTCCTAGGTCCTGAGCTGTTCGAATTCTCGCTAATTCAAGTTCATGTTCTCGTTGTAACCGAAGTCCCTCTTTCTTTCCTTATGTCCTCTTCTTTTCTTCGATATTCTTCTTCTTTCCATCGATCCTCTTCCTCTTTTTTTCGATCCTCTTCTTTCTTTCGATCCTCTTCTTTCTTTCGATCCTCTTCTTTCTTTCGATCCTCTTCGTTCTTTCGCTTTTCTACAGTTGAGGTCAACATATCTTTTACAAATTCCGCATCTTCCAAGAATTCTTTACTATTTATTTTTCAAGTCCACCAGCTTCAAGTTTTCAACTACTGGTTCGCCGATTTCCATTAAAACCGTTACAATATCCTCTTTCTTCACGGATTTAAACATCTTTAGTCCAGATTTCGTATTGAGTTCTTTCAATTCAGTCCAATCTCCTGGTTGCTCTGGTTCTACGAAAAAAAGCGTGTTGTGATGTTCTTCCCTTCCAATAACTAAGCACGATATTGTAAAAATAACAATTTAATTAAACGATTAAAAGACAGACAAAAACGAATATAATTTCATCCGATGCAGTACATCGCACCTCAAAAACAAAACAACCTATTTTAACCGAGACAAGTATCCGACTGCCAATTTCTCTATGGCAACCCTTCCACGCAGGGTAGTGAGTCGCCAAGAACTCTCCTAAATTGATCGCCAACAGCGGCCAGATATCACAGATATCTTCAAGGAAATCGAGAAAACGCTAGCACAGTACAATTTGCAATGGAATCAGTTTGACCATGTTTTGTGTTGCTCTATGAGTAGAATTACCTAGGTAAATATCTATCTCAAGAGTTGCTAACATTCTACTTAATATAAACATAAAATTTGAAAACGATCGAACAACGTTGAATGACTCGGGTTTCAAATTAGCTAGAGAACATTGTGACGCAATCAGGTGTTCCGCATTCGGAACACTTATTTTTATTTTTGTTCAGTTCCAAAATCTGCGGGACCGCTGAGAAGAGCTGAGGATTTAACAACCGAAGAGTTGGAGTTCGAAACTAGATCCAATCAAAGACCGTCGTGTGCATCGGGACTGCTGAACATTAAACAGAAAATTGTCGTGGCCTCAAATGTTATCGCGTTAGTGTGTGGGGGAAGTTTAGAGAGGTGGGGTGCAAGCTAGGGATGTTAAGCAAATCACAGAACTGCTACTCAATCACAGATACTTGTGAATCACAGTTCATACCTGTTACTCAAATATCAAAATATCAGTGATTGGGTAACAGTGATTGGGTAACAGTGATTCGGTATCAGTGATTCGGTATCAGTGATTCGGTATCAGTGATTCAGTATCAGTGATTTGGTATCAGTGATTCGGTAACAGTTACTAAACTGATATCGCTAAGCTGATACCTTAGCTGATATTGATACTGTTACTGCGATCGGTGATTGCGACCGGGATCAGTGATTCGGTAGCAGTGAAAGCTGTGACTGAGTTTTGGTTATTTGGTAGCGGTGCCAGTTGGTCTGTGACGGATTGGCATTTCTCTGGAGGATTTTTAACCGGATGTTTAAGGTAATATGTTGCTTTATGACTCACCAGATTCCCGCGCCTTTTTCTAAAGTAAAAAAGAATCTACAGTTTTGAGGAGAGTTCATATAAAAACATTTTAAATTCTCTGTTTTAATTATTTGTTCATTCTTAAACAATCACTGATTATTTATTTTGTTGTTTTTTTATATAGAGTAACATGACTAGAACTTGTTTTTATTTTTTTTGGTTTGTTTATAATTAAAATTGTTCTGTTTAACCTCTTGTAAATTGTTTTTAATTCTAAAAAATGAATTATGTGCTTCTGAAAGTATAACTTGAATGAGTCGAAATCACAGGAGGGGGAGGGGGGGAGGGAGATATTTATATCATTTCGTTAGTGATTATAATACGTTTTACGAGTTTCTGCCTTCTTTAAAGTTTGTCTCTTAAGATGAAACCGTTTCAGAGGGAGGATCAACACAACAATGTTTACAGCGGTAAAGAATGCATTCTGAAATATCGTAATGCAAGTACAAAAGATTTTGATGACTGAATGTTTAATTTTTAAAGCGTATAATTTGTTGTTTGTAAACACTGATTCTCTGGAATTCCTTGTCAGACTGTTTTCAAAACAAATAAGAATGTTACTCGTTAGAATACTCCCTGTTTGCCTTAGAGATAAATTATATACTTTCACTCAGCTTATCAATTTTAAAGTGCTACTAAAGAGAATATCTTCATCTTTCGTCTTCGGGGTGGATCCCGGACCGTTGACAATAATTATTGGTTACTCCAGTGTTGTGTGGAAACTGAACTACTCCACATTTTAGTTAATATTTTGTAAAAATTGTATGATTTATAAACTAAAGTATTATAAAGTTTAATTTATATGAAAATTTTGATATAGTTGAAACTATCTTAGTCACTAATATTAATTTATTGAGGAGAAAAAGTACATTTAAAAAATGAATTACGGGCTAAAAATAAAAAACGGCTCATAGTGGCAGAATAAAAATGAAAAATTCATTTTATAATTGAAGGTTTATTGAGTGGCAGTTGTGCGTTTTATTAAATATATTCCAGTTGATCTGGATGAAAAAAATACTGGGGTTCGAACGGTAAACTAGAGCACTGTAAGGCCACGACGTTACCGACTTTGCTATGTATTCCTTCGACGAAATCGTATTATTGAAAATATTCAACATATAAATAAAAGCATTCCGTTGCTACGAGTGGCTAGAGATACTTTACAGTCAACCAATCAGATTCATTCACAGTTTGAATCACAATCACAGTTTTGAATCACAGATATTCGTCAGTAGCAGTCACAGTTAGAACTGTTACTGTCAAATCACTGTTAGTAACATCCCTAGTACAAGCTCAAGTGTAACCTCGTCATCTGAACGTAGGTCAAAATTACGAGGTTTTGTCCCTTGATCTTTAACTTTGGGGATTGATCCCGGACCATCCCCAATATCCCGTTGTGTTGCTCCAGTTCGATCTTAACCTTTCGACTACGGCAATTACAGCAGTTGTACAGCCGTCTAAAAAAAAAAAAAAAAAAAAAAAAACGACTCACCCGATCGGAATTGCACAATTTACATAACAAAACGGAAGGTAGCAATCGATAGGGATTACTGTTTTCTACAAACATCAATATTTAAAATTTGTTTAAGGGGCCGTCTTCATATTAAATTTGATCCTTGCTCCGATAATTTCAATACGAACCCCCATCTTTTATCACAAATTTGGATTATACACAGCACGGCTTCTGATCTCCGCGTTCATTCTAACATAGAATGTCTGCTAATGCAGCCGTGAAAATACTTCTATGTAGCCAGGCCCTGATTTACCATTAGGCCCGTGAGGCACGGGCCTAGGGCCCCCATAATTTAGAGGGCCCCTAAATTTCAAAAGTATCTAAAAATTTTAAAAAGTTTTTAAGTAGTTACATAAATTATTGGGTATTTACGTAAATGTCCGTCGACCGTTTCCCCCACTATCACATTCTTGTAATTACATTAATTATCTAATTATTATGTTTTTGATTTTCATCTGCTTTATTTTGTTTTGCCAAGAGTTATAAGTGATGCCACGATTTTCTCAAACTTTTTGGTGACATCTGTGAAACGGTCAACAGACAAGTACGTAAGTACCAATTATTGTTATAAAATTAGTTTTTGTGATGAACAAATAACATGGGGGGGGCCTTCCTGCGTGTTGTGCCTACTATACCAAATTTTCTAAATCGGGCCCTGTATGTAGCATTTATTTAGTCAGATTAAATAAAGTGTATTTTTACGATGGAATAATTTGATTCAGGGAGAGTCTCTTAGCACACTCTTTAAACTTCCACGCCGTGACATTTGAGGGCACGACAAATTTAACGTGCACCAATCACCACATATATGATGGTCTTTGGCTGGAATGGGTATCGAACTCGCAACCCTCCGGTTGCAATTAAGACTTGAGCTACTGCAGCCCTGAATACTATTGGATAATTGGAGGTACGAAATTTCCTAAAATAACTTATTTGAGAAACACGAAAATGAAACTGACAAAATGAAAACAAATGTCTACAAAGGTTCTGTGGCTTCATTTATGTTAACTTGTTCCATCAGATCCCAATGTCAAAAGCTGAACTGAAACCTGAGTCATAGTTCATTTGTATTCAAAATTGATGTTTAGTGAAATGATAACATGGGTGAGGGGGGGGGGGGGTCTTGATGTTACACAATTAAATGACCAGCTTGTGCAGGTAAAATTTCGTATCTACTACTAATGAACAAATTAGTGTTCGAGGAAAGTTATCGCATTTGAAGTTTGTGGTAACATACTGTTTCAGCAATATTTTACTAAATAAATAGACAATGGTCTGCCATATTGTGTGATTTCGACAAAAAATAAATAAAATCACGAAAGCTTACCAATATTTCACAAATATCAATTGATTTAATGATTTATTTCGTAAAAACAATTTTTATTGAATGCTATGAAAAATAAATTTTTTTTGTGGCGCACTCCCAATGTTGTCAAGAAAAGCATTCTTTCAACAATATTTTTATTCTAAAAATATTTTTCTTTTTACAACGGAAAATGAAGTTTGAAAACATATTTGAGAACGTTTTGAAAAGTATATTTTTTAAAAACTTTCACTCAAAGTAATAAGCTTAAACACATTTCAAAACACGATTGTGAACCAGCAGAAAAACTAAACTGCATTTGTTGGGTAAGAAAATCCTGAAACACATCAATTACACTAGATACAGTGGGCATGTTGAAAAAGAAAAAGATTTTTTAAAGGAAAAAAGCAAGAAATAATACAACCTGTGATAACGTCAGAACTCTTGCGTGAAAAAAATATATAAATAATGAAAACGAAAATGGTCAAAACACGAAACTCTTATTCCTTTCGTGAAAATTATTATAGTAAAATAAAAATTCCACGACTGTCGAAATGCAAAATATGGACCAATGGTATCACATAAAACGATTCAAAAGGACCAATGCAATCAAAGGATATTTTAAAAATAAAATAGCCAATGGGAGGAAAGAAAAAATTTCAAACGATCCAATGAAATCTAACGACTTTACCGGATTTTGGAAGAACTTTCTAGAATATTGAAAATGAAAATTGAAAGTTACCGTTTACCGAGGTTGCCATGAAAACCACAACAACTGTAACGACAGTCGGTTTGCCTTAATTTATCATAACTCGCTACTAGATGTGCGCCAAAAAATCGCCAAGCTGTTGCCATCACTCATAAGCGTAGAGTGTAGCTGTACCCGTTCTAAGTTCAAAAATCATAACGTTTTTTTCCCAAAAAGAATCGAATAAAACAGTGCTCCCCAACCTTTTTATCGCCGCAATCGTTTCAATGTTTAGTAATTTTAACGCGGCCCGCTGGGAAAGAGGGGGGGGGGTTTATTGTTTATATTTTAGATTGTTTTGATTTAATCATTTTAATTAAATTGTATCTGAACATGCCTTGAAAATAAAACACAGTTACACCAAAAAATGAGTATAAAGGGATTTAACATTTTAACTTACTAGAACGCTAAATCAATGAGAACCCTGAGCTTGTTTTTTTGCAACGATGGTTTCATCTGGAGTTAATAGGAGACAATGACTCCCGAAGTGTGTTGCTTATGTCCAGTTTATTACGTTGGGTTTTTTTTGGTTGCTGTCACTGCAGAAAAACCCTGCTTCACACAGATAGGTTGTCGGAAATTGCAATAGGGATTTAAGTTTTGTGGTGGAAATCTCAGGATATTCCGCCGTGACTTTAATCCAGAAGTTGTTGTCTTGAACGTAGTTTTCAGACCGCCTTCATTTGCAATCTCCAGCAGTTGATCTTCTTGCACAGACATGCTAGATTCGCCTGATTTGTTGACAAACGGGTCGCGGATCCATTTCTTACTAGTTCGTGGGTCTTTTGTGGTTTGGAAGTAGCGCTCGAACTCTTTTAAAAGCAAAGACAAGTGATCGTGTACCAGCTGGAAGAATGAATGTTTAGGCTCAGTCTCGCCTAAAATTCCCGCTAATGTCTGAAACATGTCCAAAATGCCTCTCTGTTCACGCGCCGTCCTCACAACTTCAGTTTGGATTTAAATGCAGCTACTTTGTCTGCCAACTTGAAAACAGTTGTCACATTTGTCAAAATTGGAAAATAGAGATATACAGAATTCAGAAATCAAAATTGAAGCTCTAGTAACAGAACAAATTTCAAGTTCTAATTTACCGCCTCCCAGTTTGAGTGGACATTTCATAGATAAGAACCGCACAAACCCGAGAGAAATACACCACAGTAAATAAAATGGAAATAATTTAATGGTCCTTGGGCGGCCCGGTACCATTTGATTCACGGACCGGTACCGGCCCGGGGGTTGGGGACCACTGGAATAAAACACCTAATCAGACAAGTGGCTCCAGAACTGCCAAAAAGTGTTAATTGATCATGGAATCGAAAACACTTTAAACTTAGTGTATTTTTACTCACGCTGAAGAAATGATGCTCACATAACCTTCAAAAGTATTCCCTCTTACAGAACAAACAGCTTAAGAGACCTTTCATTGCTCTTCCGGTTCCTGTGTAGAGCCTCGGCTTTCAAAAAAAAAGGAAATTGCCCTTTCGTAACACGCCGAAACAACTCACTCGAAAAACAATAACAAAAAACCGAAACAAAAAAAAAACCATTCTCTCACTCAATTACACCGATATCATCGGCTAATTTTCACTCTCTCGCCGAAACACTAATCCCCCCCCCCTTCCTTTCCAACTTGAAACGTAAAGCCATCATATATCAAAACCGAAGAACGGCACCTCCTGTAATAGCCGTTGTTTCGCTTTTTTTTTTAGCAATGGCCACTACCTCACTTACGCATCGCTGAGAACGGTGATTAAAAAACGAAAGACGCCCCATCTTCCCTCACGAACAGAAAAAAAAGCACTTCGAAGAGAGGCCCAAACTGTAATCCGATCGTTGACATCAGCCTGTGAAAAGGGGGCCCCGCATAGGCCCGCGGGCAATTTTTCAATAATACTTGACCGTTCCTTGATGAGACCAGGAAAAGCGAAACGATTGATGGTCAGAAGAGGTGTTTATTTTTTTACCTCTTTTTACGATAAGAGGGTTGGCATCGGAAACTGCTTGAGGACACAGTCCACTCTCCAGATCAAATGTTCTTCTTGGATGAAAAGTTCAGATAATCATCCTGGTCCCAGTGACTGGGGGAAGGGAAAGGTGCGAACACAAATGATGAAGGAAAGTGAAATTTTTTCATTATTTCAGCAAAAATGTACAAGAGGGGATTTTAGTGAACGCAGACGAACCACAGGAAGGCGACGATTTTATTTCCGGTTACCTAAAACAGAATGCTAAATGTATTATTATTTTTTTAATTTATTATTATTATTATTATTATTAATTATTAATTAAAATAATAATAATATTCCAGACATGATGTCAATTGGCCTGTTTTTCGAATACGATTTCAACTCGTCTACAGAAGTAGGCAGTTCGCAGTGCAGCAATACAATGGGCTTTAGGTGACGTTCCCGGATGAATCCCGAATGGAAAGATCTGATGACATCTCGTAATTTTGAACCAAGGGTCAGATAAAATTAAACACCTGAGCTGGCAGTTAACTCTCCAAGCTTTCACATCACGCCATTGTGACGACATTTGAGGCCACGACAGATTTAACGGTTGGATCTAGTTTCGAACTCTCGACCCTCGGTTGATAATCCGCTACTATGACAACCGCATCGTCCATGTCGCCAGTAAAATTCCAAAGAATGAGCTACAAATTGAGGAACGATATTTAATTGGTCAATGCCAACTGGAGAAGACGCCAAACGTCAACAAGACGGCAAAAAAAAAATATTATTATGGCAACCTAGATTGGCTATCATGTGAGAGCATTTAGGTAACAAGAATTTAAATACTGATCTTCCATCTGGTTTATTTGTTAGAAATCGCTCTTTTCAAGCATGTGTAACATAGAAACATTAACGCCATCAACATTTAGTTTAGCAAAAACTGAGGCCTCATACTTTAAATTATCCTTTATTTATTGTTGAAGTATTAAATATCGTTTACATGTCTTAACTTCAAACTAATGTGGACATTACATTTTTAAATGTCACAAAATGGCGTAAGTGCTAAAAATGAATTAACTTAAAAATGTAACTGATATATAAATGAACGATACCGAGTTCAAAAGAGCATTAAACAAAGAATGAATGCTCATTGTTCTTGCACTGACGTCATCGGCTGATGCAATCGCAGCGTTAAGTTGAGTCATGAAAATGCGCACTGCTGCTCAATCGAATCTAGTCTAGCTCCGGCCTCCTTTATGTGAGAACGACGTTTAAGGTGTCACAATTGTTTCGTCTCTCTCTCTCTCTACTCTGTATAAATAATAATATAAATAAAACCCAAATATTTTATACTTGTTTAGACATTAGACTTCAAAATGTAGAAATTTTGCAAAATTTCAAAATGTCCAAATACATGCATCATAAACACCTGAAGAAATACGGAAACGTCAACATGAAGAAAGATTGAGAGATGGGGAATCCATGAAGATCCGGACGTTCGATGCTGAGCGTCAACGGGCTCGGCGGGAGAGTGACTCAAAGTTGAAACGTCTCGCCGCTCATATAATTTAGTCTAGCTAAGGCCTTCTTTGTGCTATCAAGATGTTTGAGATGTTATTTGTTTCGTCTATTTGCGCTTTATAAATAATAAGCGAAAAACCCTAAGTATTTAATAATTTTTTTTAGATATCGGACTCAAAAGTGTGGAAAATCGTAAAAATTTTAAAATGTCCAAATATATGCATAATAAACATTAGAAGAACTGAAAAATCAGCAACAGGAAGAAAGATCGAGAGATGGGAAATAGAAATCCATAGAGGTCGATAGTGAGCTACAACCTTCAACATCAACAGCGAGTGCACCAATTGTGAAATATGTGCGGAGCGATGAATATTTGATGTTTCAAATTATATGAGTTTAGTAATAATATCCTTCAACTCTCATTCACCATATGGCCTCACTGACGTATTCTACGCCTTAAATCTAGAGGCCCTGTACCGACACAGCCCCGGCCGGTTTGTTTGTTTTTAGCATTTTAATGTATTTTGTTTTAATTCTTGTTTTTCTCTGTGTGTACGTTTAGCTGAAAGAAACGTTTCGGGCATCAGTCATGTGATACTTGTTTCAGGTTTGCTTCGCACTCGTTAATTTACTTCCCCTTTCTCTAATCAAATAGAAGAGTAATCAAAAGTTCGATTGTTTACGCTTGTTTATTTGCTGCTATTCCAAGAACGCTCGCGTCAATTTCGTATTTGAAAACAAAATACCACCGTATTTCGAATGCGTTGTTTCTAGTCTGATTTATTTCCTTTTGACAACAAACAATTTGGCAGTAGCGTAGCGTGACATTTGCAAATGGTTGTGCCGAGATTGATTTGTTTCACTATGAGAATAAATAGAATGTGCATGCAAAGTGTCATACTATTTCTTCCGGTTGCTAGGTTTGAAGATCTGTCACTTGGTTGTGGGGAAAATCCGTAGAGGAGATATAAAGTTGAGTGAGTTATGGCAACCTTTTTATGTCCGAATGATCATGTGACCAAAATCAGCAGTCACGTGATCCTCAGACTCTTCACGCCAACGCGCATATTGTTTGCGCATTCCTTCTTCCCTAGCAAATGCTTTGAAAGTTTAAGATAACATGGGTCTACGGTACTGTGCATATGGATGTAATTGCAAATTTATTTAAGGTGGAAACATTATATTTCACAGGTGAGAACTTCAGTTAATTCTATTAATTCTGTTCAAGTAACTAAAAACATTAAAAAGTAATACAATTCAAAAAATATTCTGTAAAGAAAAAGTAAATATTCATTTGCATTACCCAACAATGTTAAAATGTAACTCAAATTCTAGAAATACTCGGTATTATGCGCAGCGAAAAGCAAACTTTTTATAAGAAAATGTCGCCAAGAGAGTCGATAAAAAGCCAAATCAAGCAACCAAGCTGAATTTTCGCGAAGCAGTCACGTGACTACTGGCAACATGTTGTGGACGCATTTTGAAGCTCTTCTCAACAGCAAAGCTCAGTCTATTTATATTACAAGTCTATGGGGAAAATCATGAATCCTAAAAGATTGATTGGTTAAAATGATTATCCACCGGTGACACTAGTCTGCGCTTTAATAGTCAACGGCTATGTCGAATTGTAACCCACGTGACTTATGCTTCAGAGATCTTACGACAGCGACTCCGCCCACATGCTTTCCATTGGAAGAAAGAGGCGTCTCGTACCCTGACGATAGAAATATCAGGACTTAATTTTTGCACGCAACTTTGAAGGATTGATGAGTTTGTTTCTAGAAGGTTGTTCGTAGGATATACAGGGCGTTTCGAAACTCATGGGCAAAAATGTAAGGGGTGATAGAAAACATCTAAACAAGCAATTTTCATCATATAATGCATGAGCGGAGAGCAAGCTGTGAACCGCTAGGAGGTATCCGCTGTTACTGTCACATGAAAGAACGAAATACCAAACGGATAGAGGAGGTACTAAATAATTTTATTGACAGTATGTGTGACAAAATTAAAGAAACTGCTCAAAAGAGCAACCACCTGCGGTAATGCAGGCGTTACATCTGCGACGTAGCGAGCGGCTCACTTTTTAAAACACACTCGGCATGTCTCGGGCGGCACCGGCAGCAACAGAAATCCTGGCAACTAGGTCCTCGTCGGAGTCGATGAGGCTTTCGTAGACGAGACTTTTCAAATGGCCCCACAAGAAAAAAAAAGTCCAGACAGGAGAGATCGGGTGAGTGTGCCGGCCAGGGTGTGGACCCACCCCGACCAATACATCGTTCTGTGAATTTAGCGTCTAAAGCGCTCCGCACATCCAAGCTGAAATGGGGTTGTGCTCCGTCATGCTAGAACCACATACGTGCTTGTATGTTGGCTGCAACAGGTTGAAGTAAGTCTGACAATACCTGTTGTAAAAATGTGAGGTATGTTCTGCCGTCCAGTCGGAATGGCAGAAGGTATGGGCCGATTAAATGGTCACTCACATTTACGCTGAAACGCTTCTGAATTCTAATATACATGAGGACGTGTGTCTTACGGATTGTTAGATGCCCAAACATAAAGGTTGTGCGTATTAGAAATGCCTTAACGAGTAAAGGTGCATTCATTCGTAAATAACACATGTGCATTAAAATCAGGCTGCACTGCTAGCTGTTGCAAAAACCAACGTGCAAACTCGACATGTGGCAGATAAACTGCAGGTATCAAGGTATGCACTTTCTGTGCATAGTAGGGGTGCAATCCTTCGTCTCGTAGTACTCGCCAAACAATCGAGTGGGGCACATTTGCGGCACGGGAAACCTCGCGTGCTAATATCCGGACGATCTTCCGCTCTTTGCACAGATTGTCGTCTACAACTTGTGGCGTCCGCACACTCCTGCAACGCCCTGTATCATGAATGCCGGTGACAAAGGATCCCATTTCGCACAGGCACCGATGCAATCGCTAGAACATTTTTAGGTCTAGTACGTGTCTTCTCGGGAAACGCTGCCTGTACAGTCTTTCGGATTCCAGAGCATTCGCATTCGCAAGACCATACATAAAATGCATGTCCACCGTTTCCAAATTACTGTACGTCGCCATGCCTTCTGTATCAATGCCTTCTGCCGCAATGACGATGTGTAAGAAAACTCGCACTTTATGCTTTCCATTACAGCGCCGTCTAGCGGTCCACCACTTGCTCTCCGCCCAAGCATTGTATGGTGAAAATTGCTTGTTTAGCAATTTATATATACACTGACGAGCCAAAACATGACCATCCCCACATTTTTCAATGAACTCGTCTGGATGACGTGGAAGGCACGTGATTAAGTGAGAATGGTATTATTTAACTGCTGCTGGAGAAGGTAAGTAAACGTTCTTGCACTTACTTTTGCGAGTGATGGGAAAGGCTGCTGATCTAAGCGAATTTGATAGAGGGCAGATCGTAATGGCTCGAAGTCTCGGAACAAGTATCACCGAAACTGTACGACTGGTATGTTGCTCACGATCTGCCGTTGTTAGTATTCATGCAAAGTGTATAAATGACGGTGACACCAGCAGTAGACGCCAAGGTGTTAGTCGTACAAACGTCATCAAAGAAACAGGACGTCGGAGAGTGTTCCGCTTGGTAAAGCAAAATCGGCGCGAGACAGTGGCTCAGCTGACAGCCCATT
This sequence comes from Metellina segmentata, assembly GCA_947359465.1. NCBI lineage: Eukaryota > Metazoa > Arthropoda > Arachnida > Araneae > Tetragnathidae > Metellina > Metellina segmentata. Next base: position 28,050,778 of record OX375881.1, on the reverse strand, counting down.
ACAATGCAGGTCCAAGCGCAAGTATTTCGGAACACACAGTTCAGTGGACACTGCTGGATATGGGACTGTGTAACAGACGTCCCTCTTGTGTGCCTCTGTCGACCAAGCGTCGTCGTCAACTACGCCTACAGTGGGCCCGGGAACATCGAGACTGGACCATGGATAAGTGGAAGAGAGTTGCCTGGTCAGATGAATCCCGATTTCTCATTTATCACGTCGATGGTCGTGTCAGGGTAAGCCGTCTGCCAGGCGAACAGTTGCTCCCCTCTTGTGCAGCAGGTCATACACAGGCTGGTGGTGGTGGTATTATGCTTTGGGGGGCGTTCTCATGGTCGACTCTGGGACCCGTAGTTGTGGTAGAACAGACCATGAACGCTACGAACTATCTGAACATCATTGTGGATCAGTTGCACCCTTACTTGGCGTCTGTCATCCCAACTGAAAATGGAATCTTCCAGCAGGACAACGCCCTATAACACACAGCTCGGATTGTGTTGTAGTGGTTCGAGAAACATACTGATGAATTCCACTTAATGTCCTGGTCAAATAACTTGCCGGATATTAATCCGATAGAGCACATTTGGGGTGTCATGGAGCGGCAGCTCAGAGCTCAAACACCACCAGGTCCGAATATCTCGACTTTGCGTGACCGCTGCTTAGACATTCAACCTGTCTCCAGTCATGCACCAAGAGCTTGTGGCATATACGGCCAGGCGAGTTGCAGCTGTTTTGCAGGCCAAAGGAGGCGCAACGCGTTATTGAGTAGGTGGTCATAATGTTTTGGCTCTTCAGTGTATATTCAGAACAAAGTGTATATGTTCAGAACAAAGTCCAAAATCCGAACCTCTGCCATTTCAGATTATTTGTCAAAAAAACCTTAATCTAATCCATTTACCCCACCCACCCGCGCGAATATTGTGTTTGCAATAGTAAAATAGCAGATATATACATAGGAATAATTTTTTTTTGTAAAAAGAAAAACCTTTTAATACACAATACACTACAAGAAATTTTACCTGCAAATCTTCACATTTTTCTGTGTGGTATTTACTCTGAACATGTCCGTTAATTCGCGTTTTTTCATCAATTAGGTCTAGGTTTAACTCCTTAAAAAATTGTCGGAAGTATGTAAGAAAGTGAGAAAAACAAAAAGTGCTGGTTCGCAAAACGTCCGTATTTTGGACAATTCCGGATTGTGGACTTTCGGATTTGGGACTTTGTACTGTATAATCAATGTACAATAATCGTCATAAAAGTCTAATAAATCTTGCAGCATCAAAATATCCACTTTTATTGAAACAACGTCAACAAACATTTCAACCAGTACATCCCAAATCCGAAATTGTCCAAAATCCGGACGTTTTGCTAACCGATGTTTTTTCTTTTTCTCACTTTTTTACATCTTCCCTACAATTTTTAAAGGAGTTAAACCTGGAAATAATTGATGAAACACCGCAATATAACGGACATGTTCAGAGTAAAACCAACCAGAGTAAAACCACACAGAAAAACCAAAATATTAACACAGAAAAATTAGAAGATTTGGAAGTAAAATTTGTTGCATTGTCTTAAAAAGGTTTTATAATGTACTTTAAAAAAAATTATTCCTATTCATCTATCTGCTATTTTACTGTTGCAAGAGCAAAATTCGTGTGGAGGGAAAGGGTTAGATTTAGGTTTTTTTGACCAAAAATGCAAATAATTCGGAATGGCCGAGATCCGGAGAATTTCGGATTTTGTGTACTTTGTACTGTATTAAAGTTTTTTTCCTTTTTTTAAAATTATTCCTATTTATATATATGCTCTCTTAGCATTGAATACGTGTTCTGGACGTAAATAATGGGAGGGGGTCAAATTAGGGTTTTTTGACACACAAAAAACTGCTAACTCCGGAATAGCAGATGTCCGGAGGATTCCGCATTTTGGACTTTGTACTGTGTCTGCAATTCGAAAACGAAATACCTGCAAAGTGAGCGAGCAGAATTTATCTTGAAGTTCCAAGCGCATCAGATGATAGTGCGCTATCGAATAGAAGTTTGAACCGTAAAGAAATCATTTAGTGTGACCAGAGATATCCTATGATAGTAACTCTTTTTCAAAAGAAAAAGGCCGATATACCTAAAATTTGGGATTGAATACACATATAATCCGACTTGTATGCTTGATCTCAAGAATCCGCTTATAAATCGTTGTCTAGGGATAAACACAAAGAAAGATTTTTATTGATAGATGAGAAATAAGTAAGTACATCCAATGAGGAATAGACCACGATGGCCCCAAAAGGAAGGTAGATTAAGCTAAAGAAAACTTTTTGATTAATAAAAAAATAATAAAAGATACAATCATTTTCGTGGGAAAAATCTTTGTGTGATTTTCCATGTAACAATGAAATGTCCTATTATAAGATTAACAGAAGACGCCGATTTTTGTGACTAAAGACGTTGCCTTAACTCAACAATCGAGATCAAGCAGCCGCTGGGAGAGCTTAAAAATCTCAATAAACATCATCAACTAACAAAAAAATTCCTCTCCGATTTTATAATCATACATATGTGCATATATAATCTCATGCACATAGCATATGCGTATTTATTCACCTGGGTAAAAGTAATCGAAAGCAAGGCAATAAACACGGTGATTCTTTTTTTAGTAGCCTTTTCTTAACCCTTGTCAGAATATCATTCTCTTTTCAAGTTCATGTCAAAACGATGCATCCCGAACAATGTGAATAGAATAGAAAAAATTGATTACTTTTCAACTTACGTTTCAACTTACAACTTATGATTTTTTTATTCGAAATTTTAACATTGATTTCAATTTTAGAATTGATAAACTTCACAGCAATAAAAATGTTGATGCATTTCAGAACTTGATTATGGCAATTTTTATATACACTCTAAGACAACAAAAAAAGTTGCACCGAGAAGGAATAGTCAGAACGCAATGAAATTTATAAGGATGGTAAAGCGGTTATGAATGAGTAAATTATTAAAATTTGACACTGAAATGTGCAAACTTTATTGAGAAAAATTCAAAAAAGTGATATCATTCAGTACGGCGTATGACCGCCATTATTCCTAATGCAGCATGTCAAGCGCCTTGGTAGTGAGTCATATAGGCTCTTTATGATGTACTGCGACAGTCCATCCCATGCTACTTGAACCCTATCACATAGTTTCAGCAGATTACGGGGTACGGGTGGAGTGGTGACATCTCGTCCTATGGCATCCCATACATTCTCGATCGAGGATAGGTCTGGTGAGTATGCGGTACATGGTAAGATATCGTTGTGTCGCAGACAAGCTCTAGAGACGGCAACAATATGGAGTCTAGAATTGTTTTGTTGAAAAAGCGGGTGAACCTGGGAGTTCAGGAATGGGAGCGTAACTGGCTGTAAAATTTCTTTTACGTAACGCTGGTCTGTCAAAGAGCCCGTAACGAATACCAAAGGGGTTTTTGCATTATACTTAAGTGCACTGCACACCATGACACCAGGTCTTCAGGACGTGTGACGCTGCACAACAAACCTTGAATCTTGGCGCTTACCACGTTGCCTCCACACACGGATTCGATCGTCGTCTCCACCCAGACAGAACCTAGATTCATCAGTGAAGACCACTCGATGCCATTCGACGCCCCATGTCCGTCTGGCATGACACCATTCCAGCCTTTGACGGCGATGCAATGCTGTTAAAGGCAGTCGTCGTAACGGTCTACGTGAGTTTAGTCCCACGTCGCAATGCCGTCGACAAATGATGCGATCACTTATTGGATGATCGAGAGAGGTTCCCACTGCCCGTTGGATGTCTACAACAGTGGTTGTTGGATCAGTACGCGCATGTCTTGCAACACGTCGATTCTCTATCGGTCCTATTTCTCTAGGCCTTCCTGGGCACGCTGGGATGTACCTTGTTGTATCCACCTCTGCCAAGTGCAGTAGTAACATCACTAGAACCAATATGTTGCGCAACCCGTCGATTAGACCATCCACCTTCTCGGAAGCCAATTACTCGGCATCTGCCAAACACTCCCAGTTGCTTAAATTGCTTGTGAACTTTTTTTCCGGGGCATAACTCAGTGAGTAACGATGTAACCAACACAACAGCATGAGTCGAAATGAATTTGCTGCGCTACTGGATGTCCTTTTATGCCTCGGTATGCAGCGTGTTTAAGAGTTGCCCTGCGCAGATCTCCAACGGAGGTGTACCACTTCTCCAAATTTATTTATACCATTCTAATCCTTCCAGGTGCAACTTTTTTTTAGCCTTACCGTGTATGTTATAGGTAGATTGCGTTATAGGTAGATTGCATTATAAGATAGATTGCATTATAAGATAGATTGCATTAACATAAATGAAACATAGATTACAGTAGAGATCAGGCCTCGAAATAGATTTTTTAATTCAGGTGCATCTTGTGCACCTAAGTTTTATAATTAGGTGCGCAGATTATACTTTAGGTGCACATTTAAAGAAACGTAATGTAAGAGCATTAATGTATTGTAAACTACTTTATCAGTTGGGTATGTTTCGATAGGTTAGTAGTAGATAGTAAATAAAAATATTTAAACAATTTTTTTTATCTGTCAAATTATTGCTTACAAATATTCAGTCATCATCAGACATTGGTGGGCAAAAAACACATAAAAAAATAAACGAGTACACTCTATTTTAAGTAGATAAAATCTGAATTTAAAGACAAATAGTGAAAATATTTGTTTACGATACGAAATGGCCAGACAATTCTCAGGAATTCCTACGGCTTTACACAAAATTGAAACACGAGGTGTTTACACAAATGCGTTCGCGGGTGGTCAAATGATCTTAATTCTCTCTTCTCCGGCTGTCGCGACAATCGCTTTAACAGAGCCACCTGGAAAAAGTTTCGATCATCGGAAAGTTCTGGTGGCAGTGGCACAAGTAAACCTTCAGAATTTGCAATTCTGTCGATAACTTTTGAAGTTAAATATTTTGTCATTGACATAGATGTGTTATTTATAAAGTGTTTGTGGTAATTTGGGGTGGTGCACGGAGGTTGTTCCGTAGCTAGAAAAGAAAAAAAGGTGTGGCAAGAAGCACGCTTTGCACGGCAGAAAATCGGGGGTTGGCGAGAGTAAGCGAGCATGGGGCAGAGCCCCCTAGTGATTTAAAAAAATCGGCCAAGATTTAATTAAGATAAAATTAAGGAAACTTTGTTCTGGGAAGTACGTCGAAGTTTTAAGCACTTTCTGCTCCTGGGGGTTTTATGGCGCAGAGGCCATATTTGATCATGCTGTGCCAAACACAAAACAGACAACGTTCAGTAATGGTTGCCAAACACATGACAGACAACTTTCAGTAATGGTTGTCAAACACAAGACAGACAACGTTCAGTAATGGTTGTCAAACACAAGACAGACAACGTTCAGTAATGGTTGTCAAACACAAGACAGACAACTTTCAGTAATGGTTGCCAAACACATGACAGACAACTTTCAGTAATGGTTGCCAAACACATGACAGGCAACTTTCAGTAATGGTTGTCAAACACAAGACAGACAACGTTCAGTAATGGTTGCCAAACACATGACAGACAACTTTCAGTAATGGTTGCCAAACACATGACAGACAACTTTCAGTAATGGTTGTCAAACACAAGACAGACAACGTTCAGTAATGGTTGCCAAACACAAGACAGATAACATTCAGTAATGGACGCACGCACACAAGAAGAGTTTTACTGCTCAGAAGACAGAAATACACACACGGTAAGTTACATGAATCGAACCTGTCGCAGGTTCAATGATCATCAATTTTAAGTTTAGTAGTTCACACACATGTTGCATCATTGGTAAAGGTGACAATTTGTACCATAAAAATGGAAAGTGACTAAATAAATTTGAGCAGTTTTTTAAATGAGGAACTTTTTAAGGGGGTCAGTGAACTTTCAAAGACAAGCTTTTGCCGTTATTATCCGATTGCTATAAAACTTGCAAAAATTATGTTTCCTACTGAATGTTCCTTGAAGGTACTCAGAAATGTTGTTATTCAGCAGTTATATAAAACGTGAGCAAAAATGTTGATGAAATAGCAAGAATTGATAGGTCCCGTGTGCATTAAGTTTCCATGTATTATCAAAAAATATTAATTCACATAATACACTCTACAACACAAAAATCGACGCACCAAGAAGGAGTTGTCCGATTGCGATAAAAATAGGTGCATGTGAAGAACATACATAGAAAAACAAACGATTGAGATTTCAGAACAATTGAATGATTTATTTCAGAGTTTGACCGTTGCCAAGGGAGAAAGTCAATAAGGCGTTGGTTTACCTCTGGCCTGGATGCAAACTGTCCCCCGGCGTGGCATAAAATGAAAAAGTTCCCGGGTGGCGTCCTGCGGGATTTCTTGACAAAGTCTCCAAAAGTCGGGCTAAATGGTAACATTCCGGGATGGTTGCAATCCCCTTCGTATAACGTCCCGAATGTACGATAGGAGAGAGATCGGGAGACCTAGCTGGCCAAGGAAGTGTTGGGGAAGCTTGAAGACAATTCATAGCAACACTTGCCGTGTGCGGAAGAGCATTATCTTGGAAAAAGTAAGTGTCGCAAAAGAAACCGGTCGTAGAATGTCATCTACTTACCGTTGTGCTGTTAGTGTGCCAGAAATGACTACCAAACGACTATTAAAGGAGATGGCACCCCAGACCATAACGCCCTGTTGTGGGTATGAGTGGCGTGCGATATTAAGGGCAGGATCCTCACGCTGCCCTGAACGTCCCCAAACAATTCTGCGGTTTTTTTCAGGACACAGTTGGAAACTGGACTCGTCATTAAAGACTATACGTCCCCAGTCAGCACCGTTACAAATGGATCGAGCCCGACACAACTGCTGGTCAACTCCTTCTTGGTGCGTCGATTTTTTTTTGTTATAGAGTATAGTTCGTACACATATAACTCACGTTAACTCTATTTGGTAAGTGTATCGCTGTATATAAAAATAAAGATATTTAACATCTGAATTTTCGCAACGAAAAAGCATAGGTTAAGCAAACTTTTAAACCAAAATTTCAAAATTTAGAAACATGATGATTTTTTTCTTTTTGCCTGCTCTTTAGATATATAAAACATATTTCAAGGATTATCACTGTTCTCTGAAGTTGTAATTGCATCATGTAAGAGCTAACAGACCTCGAACGTGGGAAAATTGATGGAGCTCGTCTGATGTGTGCTTCTGTAAGCAAGGTAGCCTAAGTGTTTAGGCTACCTTGTTTAAGCTTACCTTGTTTTCAAGAGGTGCTGTATCTGACATTTATTCCGCATTTTTGAAAAGCGGAAAAACATCTTCCCCTAAATCACAGCGCGGACGAACGTGTGCTTTGAGTGATCGTGACAGACGATCATTAAGGAGGATTGCGACTAAAAATAAGACCACAGCTGCAAACGTTACTGCTGAAATGAATGTCGTGTTCATAGACCCTGTGAGTACCAAAAGAATAAGAAGGAACGAATAAAATTTCGTGACAGAATATTTACTTAAAAGGTCGTTCTACCAAATCTATCGTGTCGATAACAGAAAATGATTTATATATCGCATCCCAACAAAAAAAGTGACACAGGTCAAAAAATAAAATTTTTGATGGTATGTCATTGAAAAATATGTATGAGGTACCCCAGCGTGTTATATTACTATTCTATAGAATATAATAGAAATTACCACCACAAATACTTACCTAAAACTTAAAAGAAACTAATATTTTTTCAATTTAAGTTTTATAGTATCCTTTAAGTTGATGTTTCTCAAATTCTTCAATTTTGAGTTGTGCCACTTTTCTTGCCGGGATGCAATACGTTGCTATATAACGAAATTCTAAATGAAATATATCCAGATAAAACAATCTCCCCAAGATGGCGAGAGTGCAAACTAATACAAGTTCATTTTACCTCTCGATTTTAAAACATCTTTTCCAATGGTTTCGAAATATAAAGAGCATCACTACCTGATAAAACAGTAAAAGGCATTTCAGTTTCTACAAAAAAAAAATCGAAAAACTTGTACAAGGAAAGGTAAATCCCGCCGTTTGATTTACTTTTATCGCCTTATTTTATCGACGTTGTGATGCATTTAGTTTTCTTTTAATGGGGACCTTGCATGTCCTGCCAGATATATGGTCGAAGTTATCGGTCGCATCTGTTTCTTTTCGGTTTGTAGTATTGCGCATAGAGACCATTTCGAAGATAAAGTTCCGGTTGTGAGTAGGTTACGTTAGCGGTTGCTAAGGTGGTAACCATGTTGGGTTAGAAGGCCGCGTAGGTAGGAAGGTCGTGATTTATCGAAAGCGAGCGAGGTACTTACGAAAGGCATCCTCCCAGACCTACAGATGTCATAATTTAAACTTTATCGTCTCTGAGCGATCAATACTTTTTAATTGGAGTGCGTTTCCATGCAGCCTCAATGGTATGGATTTAAAAACCCACTCGTTGCAATAGTTTGAAGGATTTGATTATTTTTCTATCCCAAACAAAAACAACGAAAACAATCATACTCGCAAATCATTGACTTAAGTTTGAAAAATGAATCACGTTCGATTTTACAACCTTTTGAGTTGGTGGGATGTCTGGCGTCCCACTTAGAAATGGAAAGCTAAGTTAGTCATGCATATTCTAGGTACATATAGGCTGCAACGTCTTTTTCTTTCGCTTAAACTATACAGTACAAAGTCCAAAATCTTCCAAATCCCGGCCATTCCGAATTTCGGACTTTTCCGGATTTTGGATTATTTGCAGTTTTTTGTCAAAAAACCCTAATTTAATTCCTTCCCCCCGCGCAAATTTGTCCGCGCGTTATTTACGTCTGCTAAAATAGCAGATATATAAATAAGAATAATTTTTAAAAGAGGAAGAAAAAAAATTTTAATGCAATGCAAAAAAAATAATTAATATTTTGGTTTTTTTGTGTGGTATTTACTCTGAACATTTCCGCTATTTTGCGCTGTTATATCAATTTGGTCCAGGTTGAACACTTTGATCTTTAAAAATTGTAGGAAGGATGAAGAGGCAGAAAGATGTTAAAAAGTGAGAGAAAAAGATAAAAACTCCGGTTAGCAAAACGTCCGGATTTTGGACTTCGTTCTGTAATATGTTGTCAAAGTACACCAAATGGACAATGAAATATGGAGACTTACCGCCAGCTTAAAAAAAATACATTTTTGTCATGTGCAAATTATTTATATATAGAGGGAGGTAGACTTTACTGGATCCTTCTTCTCAAAATAATTTTTATCATGCACTTTCATCGCATGGTCAATGCTATAGAATGGTTAAAATACGAACTATTCACGTCTCACCACTATAAAAGATTCTAAGCATTTTCTGGAACTGACTTTGAAACTTGTTCGATATACACTCTATAACAAAAAGATCGACGCACCAAGGAGTTGTCCTCCAATGGATTCCATTGCATATCGGGGTGTATGGCAACGAGACAGTCGATGATGTACTCGCCAAGAATGGCTGTGATCTCCGTATGGATTCTTTGAATCGTCTCACTCCCACTGAGGTCCACTCCCTGGGAAAACAGCGTTTGCTTTCCGTGTGGCGCCGTACGCCATCCAACCATTGGCATGCTGGCAATCGCCCTGGACTATCAATCTCATGCTGTGGCCCTCGGCCTTTCCAATCGGTCATGGCCAGATTTCGAAGTGGCCATCTTAAATGTATAACATTTCAGAACGGGGAGAGAATTTTCCCTCCTTGTTCCTGTTCCCTACCTGCCAGTCCTGATCACCCTCTTCTCTGTCTTGGCGCTTCGTATAAGCAGCTGTTGGTTGATCAGGACTTTTTGCAAGTATACGGGACTAGCGCCTCAGCGTACAGCGTAAGTGTCCGACAAGTTGACTCTGATTGGCTCCTCATATATATGTTGTATGGTTGTTGTTAGTAGTATTTCTCGCCAACTTATAATAAGGGGAGGCAAAAATGAACTCTTCTTTTAAAGAGCTCCTCTTGGTGAAGCAACGATGGCTAAAGTCACTTACCATCAGATTGGCGTTAGCGGCGGAGGATGACTTCCCGAGTTCGAACCCAACTGGCGGAAATATTTTTAGATCATCCAAATTATTTTAAAACAATTCCAATTTAATTCCTTTTGATTCTAAATTACTTTTCTTAATTTTTAATACCCTTTTTTTATTTTTCCAAACTTCCGTTGATTTTACATAAATAATCTAAAAACCACTCCTGAACTCACTACCAGCTGATATTTTCCCGCCCCCTTTGCTTTAGGATGATGGTGTCGTATCCATCCCTGGTTTAGGACCATTCTGATGTAACAAAAAGCATACATAAAACACTAACTTATATAATAAAAGGATACAATTTTCGGTTCAAAATGTTAAAACCTTTCGAAAACCGTTCCTATCAGTCAAAGAGATCTGCGCCAAAATGTAGATAAATAGCCAAATGAAACACCTTTACGTCTCAGGCACATGATCATACCAGCTAATCAGAGTCAACTTGTCGGACACTTCCGCTGTACGCTGAGGCGCTTGTTATACGGGGATCTGGCACGACGGGGCCTTCTGGACCTGGTGTAGGCTTTCCTACACCAGAGGGATGTGCAACAACAGGAGTTGTCCAGGAGTTGTGTCGGGCTCGATCCATTTGGAACGGCGCTGACTGGGGACGTATAGACTTTACAGACGAGTCCCGTTTCCAACTGTGTCCTGAGGACAACCACAGACTTCTATGGAGAAGGGATGCGACATCGATGTCGATGTTTTCAAAACATCGATGTTTTTTTAAAAAACATCGATGTATTGGGGTCGATGTTTTTGTAACATCGATGTTTATACTTGTCGATGTTTTTATGCTGTCGATGTTTTATTTTTAAATGAAACAAAATACCGTTATAAAAATTTTAAAAATAACCAAGTGCGCATAATTTTCATAATCAGCAAATTGAACATACTTATAGACCAAAGTGACCAAGGATGAAGGGTCGGAAGAGTAGAGATGCGACATCGATGTCGATGTTTTCTAAACATTGATGTTTCAGAAAAAAACATCGATCCATTGGAGCCGATGTCGCATCACTAGTTGCTAAACCAGTTTTAAGAAATGGGGAAACAAGTTTAAATACACTGAACTTTAAAAACATCGATGATTTAGGGGCGATGTATTGTCAACACCGATGTTTTAATTTTGGACATTGATGTTTTGCTGTCGATATCCAATCAATTGTTGCTAAACCAATTTTATGAAATGGGGAAAAAAGTTTAAATACACTGAATTTTAAAAACATCGATGTTTTGGGGTCGATGTATTAATAACATCGATGTTTTAATTTTGAACATCGATGTTTCAAAACATCGATGTTTTGCTATCGATGTCGCATCCCTAGTCTGGAGACGTCCAGGGCAACGTGAGGATATTCCCTGACTATCTCAAGCCACACATGCTCACAACAGGACGTTATGGTCTGAAGGGCCATCTCCTTTGATAGCCGGACCCCTTTGGTTGTCATTTCTGGCACACTGACAGCACAGCCGTTCGTAGACGACATTCTACGACCTGTTGTGTTACCGTTCCTTTTGGACACCTTACTCTTAATTGAATGATTTATTTCAGAGTTTGACCGTTACAAAGGGAGGAAGTGAATAGGGAATTGGTCCACCCCTGGCTTGGGTGCAAGTTGTCAACCGGCGTGGCATAGACTGAAAAAGTTCCCGGATGGTGTCTTGCATAATTTCCATAACGTCCCAAGCATGCTCTATGGGAAAGAGATCAGGAAACCACCTAGCTGGTCAAGGAAGTGTCGCGAAATCTTCAAGACAATTCATAGCAACAATCTTGAAGACAGTTCATGCCGAGTGCGGCCGAGCATTATCTTGTTGAAAAGTTAAGTCCGGGGTGTCGCTAAAGGAACGGTAACACAACCGGTCATAGAATGTCTTCTACGCACCGCTGTGATGGAAAATGTGCCAGAAATGACTACCAAACGGCTATCAAAGGAGATGGCACCCCAACCATAACGACCTGTTGTGGGCCTGTGTGGCGTGCGGTAGTAAGGACAGGATCCCCACGCTCCCCTGAACGTCTCCAAACAAATCCGCGGTTGGCATCAGGACACAGTTGGAAACGGTACTCGTCACTCTAAAGACTATACGACCCCAGTCAGCACCCTTCCAAGTTGATAGAGTCTGGCACAACTCCTGGACAACTACTTCGTGCGTCGATTTTTTTTTTGTTATAGAGTGTACATAAGCTAACCATATTTCCTTGAGACAAGGGTATGAGTAATTGACGATTGACCAACATTAAAGTGTATCTAGTTTTTATTATAAACGGAATAAAATTGACATTTACTAGAACGACGAGACGGTCGAGAAATACGAAGGAAAAAAAAACGATACTGTCCCAAAAAACCTCATATGGTCAGTCTAAATATTTAGTTTTCCTTTCAATCACATTCATTGAGTCTCAAATGAATTAGCTGTCTTTCGACTAAGTCTTGTACGTATGACACAGCATTTAATTCTCAACCTCCGTGAATGTAATCGTTTCTCATACTGGTTTCTAGCAATTAATAATCCTTTTAGCTGCCTTATATTCATTCACGTTGTAAGCCATTAAAAAAAAATGCAGAACTTATCAGAAAATTAGAGAAGTCATTTCTTGGAATATAATTAATTATTATCAGATATAACCGAGCACTATGGGTATCTAAATGCTTGTAATAAAATCCCTTCTAGGGACAAACGAATCCAAATCAAAGCACAAAAGAATTTAAAATTTGTAAATCTTACCTCGATTAAATTAATTTTAAAATATTCGTTTACTTTTAATTGTACCTGATGATGGAAAAAAATGGCAGCTAAGCAGAAACAATTTCTTCCATTTGACACACTCGGAATGAATATTGGTTACATTAAACAACAACTGCTATTGAAAAAATAGTCAATCTAACCTGATGATTACACAGAATTGAAGCCATCTCTTTGGCCACGTTCACATGATGCGATTCAACGCGCGTGTGTCGCGGCTAGCCAACACCTCCTATAGCAGGTCTTCTATAGAAATTGTTGGGCTAGCAAGGTCCCGTCATTAAATTATGTTTACTTATTCTTCTAATTCAAGAATCTATCTTTGCGACCTTAAAGAGCGGGACCCTGATAACCTCGCCAAACGCGCGTTTTACGCGCCGCATGTGAATGGGAAAGTTTGGTAGGTTTGTTTCAATTGAAATGTTTTTTTCAAGATTTTTGTACATAAATGATGATCTGATTTAGTACATAAGCATCACTATACACGTTTGGAATTTTCTTAATTATCAATGGCCTCTATTTACCTATTTTGTGTAAAGTTAGCATTGCACGAATATAAAACAAAATATTGTAAGCCCTAAGGCAGAGGTCCCTACGGACACCCAGGGGTCCGTGAGACCGCTAAGGGGGTCTGTGGTAAATAAATATTAATTTGGGATTGCATGGACAACGTCGTGGGGTCAGTGAAAGGTTTAATATAAAGTAAAATAATTGTGACCCATTTTCATTGTTATGCAAGTTAAAATAAATAACCATAAATAAATTGGTAGCGATTTTTACGTCTTGAGAAAAGAAATAATTTGTTTTATTTTCTTATATCTTAAATTTGTGTCTTTTTTTTTACTGATAACAATTGGATGTGAGACTAAGAAAAAATGCAGGTAATATATAGTGTTGAGTATTTAAAATGTGGCTTTATTCCGTTTTCAGGAAATAGTACTTTACCTATGTGCCTTCTATACAATAAAACTTTGTCAAACGAATCAATGAAATTTTCTAAGCGAAAGGAACATTTGACAAAAATCCGTAGAGATAAAAAAAAAAGATAGATTTAACTTTCTTAAAAGTCAAATAAAAATATTTGAAAACACCGTCATCATTGCGACAACATCTGAGTGAGATGAAAATGGACTACGTGTTTCTTATAACATTTCTTTACTGATTGCAAAGTCCGAAAAGCAGCACACCTTGGTGAAGAACGCATTATACCAGCTGTACATATTGGCTTACCCCACGTCTGCTACAGTACCCAATTTAAATCGAGGTTCAAAGAGCCTGACATGGTTCATACAGTAGTGATTTGAAAATATAAATTATTTACTCATTCAAATGTCCAATGTTACTAACTTGTAAAGGCATATTTACAATAAAATCGTTTCTAACCATTGCTGGCTAAGTTTAAGACAAGTATGGGCCAACTTTTCATGAAGGGTGCCAAACGAAAGAAAAATAATGGTAAGTGGAAAAATTGGAGTTAGTGTGTACTGTGTTTTCTAATTTATAGCTTTACTAGCCATTGCGTGACTAGCCCGGTATTGCCCATGCCAGTTGCTTTTGTGGGTTTTTTGGTTTGCTTCGCAAACAAATGGGCGTTACCCGTGACAGTTCTTTTTGTGGGGGCCACAGTGCCCGTTTCGTAGGTTTGCTTCGCAAACCAAAAAATACAAATATTTAATTGAATAATTATGTATTAAAAGAAATTAAACGTATAAGGTAATATGGTGTAAAAGCTTCCGCAGATTTCAAATCCGTTAAAGTTTTTATTCTATCTTTAACGATCGCTGAGATAGAAAAAAGCACTGAAGAACGCCTGATACAACTTTAATCATTTCTTTTGCCTCACTCGAATCCGTTTCTCAGGAAATCAAAATTAATTTATCTCGAATCAAACGAAGGTCATTCGAATGCTAGCTAACCTCATTTATTTTCATTTAAATTATCCTAAAGTGAAGCACCTGGAAACAAGAATGTCAACTGCCTTGCCAAAAAAGAGGTAAGGTTATCCTCCAAACATCAAATGCTCAATTCCATTTCCAAACTGCAAAATTGGCAGTCAAACGATTTTTTAGGTTTCTCCACGGAATTACTCGAGAAAATTTTCAAAGCTATGGATCTCTGATACACAACACATTTTGGACTTACCGAAAAAGGAAGTGGCTGAATCACAACTGGATATGATTTCATGAAAAACATCAGCAGTTTTGGAATGCTGTCCTCGACCCTGTCAGCAGGCTTTGCAGTTGCGGTGAGGAAATAGATAGGGCCAGGAGCAGAAAATACTTAAAACTGCGACCTACGTAGCAGAACAAAGTATTTGCAAAAAAAATGTTTCTTAATTTTATCAAAATTTTTGGCCGATTTTTTTTTTCAATCATAAGTTACGATGTTCTGCAGTTCCCAAAGCGCACTCCTTGCCACGAGTTTTTTTTTCTTTTCTATCTACGGATCCTCCCTACACTGCCCAAATTACCAAACACTTTATTAATAACACATCTTCTATGTAAGTGACACAATTTTTAACTTCATAAGTTATCGACAGAATTGTAAATTCTGAAAGTATGCCTTGGTTTAAAATAAAGTAAGTGAATTAATTTTCATATTTTATTATAATATGCAATACGTATTTAGCAGATGATTGTGTTTTACGTCTGTTTGTGATTTCACTGCAGTTTTCAAAATTCGGACAAAATGCCTGCAGAACAATTGCTTGGAGTTGTGTTGCAGAACACTGGATATAATTCTGCACCTGGGGATAGGGCCTACCTTCTCTACTGTACGTCTACTGGGGGTTGTTTGGTTTCGGGTTTTATGGTACATCAGCCATATTTGGCCAAGTTGCACCAAGCACAGGAGTGTCAAGTAATTGTGTAAAAGAAAGGATGAGGAATAAAGATCGCTAGGGTATCCTGTGTGGGGTCCAACCTACACTATGTTTACCAAAGACAGTAAGCCCAGTGGGAATGGCAATTTTAGTTAACGTCGTACTAGAGCAGGTATTGGCAACCTTTGGAAACTTGCGGGATAAACTTTAGGATATTAATGAAGTCGCGGGCCGTATAGAATAGGTAGTTGTGAAAAAATAATAATAATGACGTTTATTTTATATATTTATAAAGTAGAATGGTAAAGTTACGTGAACAGAATAATAGCGTATTGATTAAGTATTTACTTACAATCAGCAGTAATTAATGAGAAGTTTGCGCTTGAACTTGAGAAACAAGAAAATCAATGTTGGGATCAATCTCACTAATACACAGGCGCAGAGTGTTTTCCAAATTCTCATCTGTAAGCCTGGTTCGATACTTCGATTTGTTAGTTTTCATCATGGAAAAGAACTGTTCACATTTATAAGTGCTTCCAAATGCGCAAATCATTTTTCTTGCAAATGCTCTGAGCTGTGGGTACTTTTCTTCGGCAAGGTATGTCCTGTAGAAATCACTTAGCTCCACGTCTTCAAATTTTGACTTCAAATGTACGTCTTCTTGAAGCTCGATCAACTCCATTTGTAGGTGTGTGGGAGCCTTTCCTATGTCACTTTTCATCGGAGTTGCAAAAAGGTTAAAACAGCTATCCCCATGTTTTTAAAGTCGGAAAATCTATAAAAAAATTGCTCCGACAGCGATTTTAGTTCTTCAGCATATTGAACGTAATCAATATTTTCGTGACTGGATAGTGTTGAAAAATGATAACAGCTTCCAGATCGCATTTGTGTTTCCCACAAGCGAAGTTTGTTTTGGAACGCTTTCAGATGGCTGTGCAATTCGTTTACCAACTGACCTTGTTTTTGAAACTTCAAATTCAACTCGTTTAAGCGACCCGTGATGTCTACTAGAAATACTAAATCACATAACCATTTCTGATCACTGACTTCAGGCGATGATTTTTCCTTGGTTTCCATAAAATCGGCTACTTCCTGTCTAAGATCGTAAAATCTTTTCAGCATTTTGCCTTTGCTTAACCACCTTACTTCGCAAAAACAAGTCACATCACCGTGTTCTGAAGAAAGGTCATCCAAAAATGCTTTGAATGGTTAAGCGCGCAGGATCGAATAATATTAATTGTCTTTATCACCACATCCATAACGTTCTGCAATCGAATTGACTTAGTGCACAAGTTTTGTTGGGGAATAATGCAATGTAGGATTATTAAATCGTCTTTTTGCACATTCAAGTCAATTGCTTTTTCTTTCAAAATTCCTATGAAACCTTTTCGTGAACCGACCATAGAAGGTGCACCATCTGTGCAAACCCCAATTAATTTGCACCACTGCAAACGATACTGTTCAATAGCACTTTTAACCTCATGAAAAATATCTTCTCCAGTAGTAGTCCCTTTTAGAGGCTGTAAAGCCAGCAATTCCTCAGTTACAGTAAATTCTTTGTCAACGCCTCGTATAAAAATAGCTAGTTGTGCTGTATCAGACAAGTCGGTGCTCTCGTCCAAAGCAATTGAAAATGCTTCAAAATCAGTCACGCGATCAGCCAATTTTTCCTTGATATCACCAGCCATCATATCTATACGTCGAACAACAGTACGTCTTGTGATAAGCTTATTTTCTCAAATTCCTTTTTCTTTTCGGGACATAAAATATATAAAATTTCTAACAGGCACTCTTTGACAAATTCTCCTTCACCGAATGGTTTCGATGACTTCGCTATTTTTGAGCTGACTATGAAGCCAGCTTTCACAACATTGTCCAGTTGTGTCCTTTGTTTACTAAATATTTGTTGCTGTTTGTCCAAATTGGTGATTAGCTTTTGAATTTTATATTTTCGCAACTGACCCGTGAGTGTATGCTCAGTAATATGCTTACTGGAATAATGCCGCTTCATATTGCATTCTTTTAAAACAGATATGGATTCATTACACAACAGGCAGATAGGCTTACAATTATGCATAATAAAAAAGTATTCATCAGTCCATCTTTCTTGAAATTGGCGACATTCCGTGTCTACTTTTCGCTTTTTAACACCAGACATCCTTTCATACACTTTCCGAACTAAGAACTCCAAGCAACGTAACGCGATGAGTGTACCACCCACCTAAGAGGAGTAGGACATATGATTGGACGCGCGATCGGACATTCCACAAAAAAGGGGGAAATGCAGGGGTTCCAAGGACATATTTCAAAACAATTTTAACGATGGTAAAATCGAACGGAGATGGTTTTTGACAAATTATTAAAATTGTAACTTTGAAGTACCGTATTTGTCCGAAAATAGGACCTAATCAAAAGTTAAACCCTAGCACCTCTAAAATAAGACCTAGTTGTAATGATAGAAAAAAATTGTAAATAAAAATAAGAGGACTTATCGTTATCCTGTAGAATCGTTGATGATGACTCCTTGGCTGTATTGGAGGAAGAGACCAATGAAAATATCTAACTCTTCTTTGACAATAACAACTAATCTTTATTGTATTCTAAATGCATTTCAACTTTTCTATGAGGGAAAACTTTCTTAATATAATGAACCATAGTCGCTTCAGATCGGCAGCCAGACGGGCGTCAGCCTTTTTGTGACCGAGACACCTGCACAGGAAGTATCAGTATTTTATGCCGGTGGGCGCCAGAAATCCGAGTATTGTTGGTTTGTATCAGTGTTTTTTTAACAATCACATCCGCTAGTAAGGAATGGAATCAATAAGTGCAAGGCCGTTTCTCGGATACAATCAATAACGAAATTTATAATTATTATTCCCGATTATCCGTAGAATTGGGTGGCGTGATTTTATTAGTTATTATAACTTTTTTAGATAGTATTGAAAATACCTACTTTTACATTCAGGTTTGCCGCAAATAATTCAAGATATTTTTAGTGTGCCCGGGCCGTCAACTGAAAAAGATTGAGAAACACTGACCCACGTAGTTCAGGCTCCTGTTGGCGAGAACAGAGAATATTTACTTCTTTTCGAGCACGATTTTAAAATGTTCCGCGGGCCGGAGGTTGCCCATATATGTACTAGAGCAACACAACGGGCTATTGACTACGGACAGGGATCAGTCCCTTAAGGGAAATATCCGAGGACAACACCTCGTAATTTTGAACCACGGTCAGATGACGAAGCATTTCCTGAGCTGGCACCCCACTCTCCAAACTTCCACACCAACCCAACGAGGACTTTCGGCCAAGACAGATTTAAGGTGCACCGGCCGCCTCTACACCATACGCTTACAAACATCCATGTCCGGACCCGGATTCGAACCAGGAACCTTCCGATCTAGAAGCTAACACCTTAACCACTCGGCCGTAAGCCCAGTGGGAAAAGAATAAATTAATACAGTACCTCAGGTTTATGAAGATCATACGCATCTTAAGATGTGCCCGAAGGGATCTTGCAAAGGGTAACTGCTACAAGACCAAATGAGTCAACATACTTTTTCCATTTTGTGTGGCCATGTTTGGTGTTATTTATTTCCATCTTCGTTTTTACTATGCAATTTGGCAACCTGTCTCTGTAACCCACCAATAGAAAAAAAAAAAAATTGGGCACATCTACACTCTACATTTATGAGCGGTGGCAACGGCCGTGGCGATTTTTTGGAGCACTTCTAGTAGTGAGTTACGGTTGATTAAGGCAACCCATTTGTCTTTACGGTTGAAAGCAAATGAGTTTTTAAATAATTATTTCCTTGGCGACTTTAAAAGTGCGCCAAAAAAAATCGCCAAGGCTGTTGCCACTGCTCATGAACGTAAACTGTAGCTGCACCAAAATTTGACTTAACTAATAAACTTTAAAGTTAATTTTAACTCAACAGTTTTCTTAGTGTCAAAACGAGACATCTTTCCACAAATGCCAGTCAAGCAGTAAAATTTTCAGAAACATATGATTAAAGCTTTATTCATCGTAGTCTGAAATACAGCTGTTCTCAACAAAATTCAAACATACAGTAAAGCTTGAGAACACAATTGCACGATTTAACATAGTGCCATTGAGTCAGTCCTTCAAAGGCAAAGAGAGCTTAACATTAGAAAGAGTTCGGTGTTTCTTTCAAGCCACGCAAGGCCAGGCTTCATATACAAAGGAAAGTGAACAGTTTTGTTCACTTGAAAGTGTTTCAAATAAATAGGACACCAACTTATAATTAGAATGCATTCATGCAGAATTTCATAAGAGACTAGGCAAATTTTTATTATCAACTGATTACGCTTGTTAGGTATGATACTGTCATCAATTGACTCAAAAGAGTTTTAGGAAATCCATAAAAGGGCAATCAGTCATTTCTAAAATTAAAACCAGCTGTAGGATTTATCAATGTAAGATAACAATGACTAAAATTTCCAAACTGGAATTGAATTCAGATGCATTACTAAATTCTATGTCTGCCTAGCCTCAAACTACAAAAACATTACTTGATTATCAGAACATTTAAAAAAAGATGGTGCACAGCATGAATGAGACTAATTCAGAATGAAGTTTACATAAAGATGATTTTAACAATTGCTATAAGTTTCCAAGTAGTTAAAACTATAGATGGCAGTTGATTTCTACATAAATTAAACTTAAGTAGGGAAAAGCATGTATTCAAACAATCAACTGTTTGATTAATTATAATAAATATACAACCTTTAAGACATATCACAATGGGAAAAAAAACTATCCAATTTTTATTTCAATGTGTCAACCACCAAAATGTTAAGTTTTATTACATATTTTAGAAATCTTTGTATCTACAAGCAGCATAAAAACTGATTCAGTTTCGCAAGCATTAAGGTTTAGATTAATTTTAAAGCTCTGGATATATAGCAGGAATAGACTTTTATTTTGAGTTCATATATTCACATTAATTTGATCATATAAACCGAATTAGTTAAATCACATCAAGACAAATGTGTTCATTTAAGTGTTGATTTATAAGAACTCGTGAAGATGCAAAACATAATTCATGAAAATTCTGATAATAGTGCATTCCTAACATGCAAATTTTATCAAAAGTTTGTGAATGAGTTTAGTTTTTTTTAATTTGATGAAAGTGTATTTTTAATTAGGGTGTCTACTAAAATAAGTATTATTAAAATGAGAATTTTAAAAAAATGTCTAAACATCTGTTTAACTAATGAATTGCTAGTAAGAAACCTATATTTAGGTCTCACATCAAACAATTTGTTTTTAAAAAAACACTCAATACATGATTAAATAAATGTTGATTTAAAACTTGTCAGAAGCACTAAAGTGTTTCTTCTGGAATGCAATTTAAAAAATAGGAAAATGGAGTAAAACTGGTAACTTAAAAAGGTGTCAAGCTAAAAGAGTAAAACTTTTTATAGCACATGAATACAATCAAAAAAACCTATTTGGAAAAAAGAATAGAGAAAATTGGAATTTATCTCCAAGTGTCTAAAATCCTGCATGTTAATGCATTATAAAGATTACCCTATTAATTATAAATGAAGCAATTTCTGAAGCTAGAATTTAAAAAATTCATTTTTAAAATTATGAAATCAAATTTAAAAAATAAACTTTAATACTTTTGCAAGCTTTAAAACTTTTGGAACTTATCAAAATTTAATTGCAATTGTTTCTCGAGTTTTGTAATGGGGTTTTTCTTTAAATGCTATTCTCATAGCACAATGGAATGTTCTACCATTCAAAATTAATAAAAAACTAATATAAGTGATTCATTTAAAAGAGTGGGTACTTATATAATTATTGAATAAAACACAGCTTTGTAGACACCCTACCTTAACTAAATAACCATTATTACATACTTGAACTGAAATCTGAAATTAAAGAAAAACACCAAATGTATCTATATCTACGACTTTAAAAATTTCCTAATGGTGAAGATGAAACAATTTGAGACTAGAATAACCTCATAAGAGATGAACTTCGGCAAGTGGAGATAATAAATAACAATTCTAAATATAAAACATGCTCTTTACTTCATGTTGTCAGGCCAATACTGAATATAATATCGCTGCGTGGAGCCCTCAAAAAGTCTATCCAACCAATTCGAAAGTCCATCTAGCAAGTGTTCCTCAAACAGGATGCTGCCGTAAATGTCACTGTCATTTGTGCTCATTTTCCCAGCCTCTATGTCGCTGTTCTCGGACTCGCTGTTGCTGTCCTCGAACCCAATGAATTCTCCGGTCGAATTCTCAGACTTCTTTTTCTTACTTTCCCGTTTCTTCCAGCTCTGCTCCGCATGTTTCGCGTGGTACACGCAGAAATACTTCCGATGCCCATTCAAGGACAGAACGGTTCCGATACAGTTTTTGGGGTTGATGTTCAGCTCCCGAGGCTCGCCGAGAGTCTGGAGCAGGAGGTGACGATACCACTCCAGGTTCTTCTCCACCATCAGGAAGGCGAACATCAACGTCTTATTCTTGCGGTAAGGGTAAACCGTCCTGTAAAATAAAGGCAGCAGCTTCATCTTCGATTCGTTGTCCAGTAGAAGTACCAGAGTTCTGCATCCAGGTTTCAGAAGTCTAACAAGACCATTGTAGGTTTCTCCACGCAACTCGTGAATGTGCAGGTGGTGCTCTGGCTTGCTCCTCACCTGCACCCCTGGTACTTGTTTGCCCTCTCGCTGGTATTTCTCTTGGATGCTCTGCTCTTCTAGCTGAACCAAATAAGACATTATGTAGCCTACTAGGATTATGAAACCTACAGATATTACAACAGAAAGTGCAGGCAGTATTTCCTGCCGAGTGATGTTGTCCCACATGACATCTCCCATGAGAATCATGCGATTGAGGACCCTGGAGAACAAACCCAGAGCGTGTTCGTCGGCGAGGACCGAAACCCTTGCGTCGTACAGCAAGGTTTCGGTGCTCTGCATGAGGTGCTTGACTGCCAAGTTCAATTCCTCTTGTGTCGCATTGATGCTTTGTTCACTGGTGTCCCATTTGTGATCGAGCCATTGGTACTTGACCCGATCATGCTCCTTCCGCCAAATCAAAACAACGTGGAGAATGGGGTCTTCAGGGGCTCCCATTCCAGAACTCAGAGCTTGGACAAACTCCTTCTGTTTCTCCTCGAAGAGAAACATGAACCGAACTCGGTCGTTTGGCAGATCTATTTGCTGAATGAAATCGCGCATGAGAGCACGGTAGGGGTCGTGCTCTTTTGTGTTCTTGGTTATGAGAATGACACACAAGTACTTACGAGCGCGTTTCGCCTCAGTGGGACACAGCTGGTCGAACACGTTCTGTGACGACAGCCTGGGTAGAAGTAGAAACTTGTTTGACTCGATGACATCACTCATGGTCTGAGCAGACAATTCTGTCATACTGAGAGTAGCCATAGGTTTCGAGGCATCTTCATTGAATATAAGCAGAGATTCCATTTTGGGCTGCACATTGTACCTTTTTGTGATGGCATCGGTATCTGAACTGCCCAGGCGTATGTGGCCAACCGAAGCATGGTTGCGAAATCGATAAGCAACAAGTAAATACCGTAAGCGAATGGACTCGGCCTTGCTGAAGATGAGCACTCTGACCCTGTTGTCGTTCCAACCTTGCAGAAAATCATCCACTGTGTAGTCCGACAGAGAAACTACAGTTCTAGGTGGAATGATCCTTCGACAAAAA
Source organism: Metellina segmentata (assembly GCA_947359465.1). Lineage (NCBI taxonomy): Eukaryota > Metazoa > Arthropoda > Arachnida > Araneae > Tetragnathidae > Metellina > Metellina segmentata. The sequence continues at coordinate 28,027,442 of OX375881.1, read as the reverse complement.
TCGACAACTTTCAGAAAACTTAACTGGTGGTCTTTGTAGTGAACAGCTCTTCCATCTATCATTCCGATCAAATAAGGAAGGGAGCTCACGCCCATTTTATGGGTCAAAGCATTCTCTTGCTGAGCATGAATTGCTGCAAACCCAACACCAAGAGGTTCAAGCTCCTGCATCAACTTTCTCCATATCGGTTCAGCATTGATGCAGGCAAAACACAGCTCACCGTAGAACAATATCAAATAAGGTTGGAAATTGCTATTGGGCACAACTTGATTCTCGAAAGCTTTTGCTGTGATAGTGTGTCGATGGTAAAAAGATCCTTGATTGAATTTATATTGAAAGTTAAATCCACCTTGGCTAAATATATGTTCGAACGGATCGCTGTCGAATCGTCTGAACTGAGAATAGTCTGGATAGTGTCGGAAATTCGGAGTGTCCTCGGTGATGCCTGAACGGTCAAAAAGTCTTTTCCGTTCAGGATCTGTAAGTAGCTCGTACGCTTTGTTAATTTCAATAAATTTTGACTCGGCATCAGTACCTTTGTTTTTGTCCGGATGCCATTCTCTGGCTAAACGTTTGTACGCTTGTTTAATTTCGGGTATTTGAGCTGACCTTGGCACTCCCAAAGTTAAATATGGGTCTTTAAGAGAGATTGCTGCATGAATGACAGCAGCGAAAGCTATGAGCATTAAGTAACTCATGTTTGAATATGCAGTTTATGTAAATTTAACTGGCACACATTTTTATTTGATTTTCAAGAAAAATTTCTTTGAACTGTAAAAGCAGGTACAAAGTATGAAGATTTAACACACTAAACTCGAATTGTTCTTTAAAATAAATGCTTTGTAATTTCAGGAAAGGGTGGCTGACTCATGCCGGCTTCTGGATTGGCTGAACAGCAACGGGTGGGGCTGCAACAGCTGTCACTTCTGGTTGGGGCTGTAGAAATCTAGTACGCTTCCTAGTGTAATGTTGCCAGTGCAGAATTTGTTGGTCGTCGATGAATTTGGCACACTGAGTACTGGCTATTTCTCGTCTAAAATGCTCATACTGAAGTAGCTCCAAAAAATACAGGCACATAGGATACCTAAAATATACATAGACATTTTATGTACTGAATACACAGAAAAAAAAATTATACGTAAGTACAAACAAGTAGAAAATAGTCTACTCACAAGTGTCAGCAAAGAGTTTATTTGAGACATGTAGTAAACAATGGTGTGGCTGAAATGCATCACTTCAAGACTCATATTTTGTAACTTAGAATTATGTGTTCTAAGCACTTTCAGTGGAACAGAGATGGGCACATGATCAAACAGAAATAAGCGACTGATTATTTTAAGAAACAAGTTTTCATACTATGCATTTGCACTACAGTTCATAAGTTTGGAAAAACTGCACATTCTAAAAATACTCAATGTCTGAGATTTTTATACATTTAAATATAAGAGGAGAGTCAGAGGGAATATAGAGAATTTATTACAATGGGTAATTATATTTATTTGTCTAACATGTAAAAAGTTAAATGTTAATAATATTTTATAATATGGTTACAGACGAGCAGTTTCCGAAAAGTGCAATGAAAATATTAAAAGCGCTAATAATATTAAATAAATAATATGGTCTTCATTGCAAATAATAAAGCTAAGTTAAGACTGATTTGATGTAATTTAAGTTTTTGGAGATATTTTTCATTAATACTGTGTTTTGAAGCATTTGTGGTGTTCAATTTGCTCAATTTTGTTCCTATTACCCTAAGGAACCAAGTGTCAATAAATGAATCATAATTGTATCTCTTCAATAGACTGGTATGTCACTAATAAATAGCTACTTTTAGTTAGCTACTACTAAAATAGCTACTTTTTGAAAGGGATTCGGTAAGTCATGTGTATATCACACTGAAATGTTTTGGCGAAATTGGGCACAATAGAGATTGTTTTCGATCAAGTGGACCTTGAATAACTTTGTAAGCTGAAGAGAAACATTTGATAGTCACAAGCAAATGTGGTATCAAATTCAAAACTTACTGAATAACATTCAGATTTAAATTTGTTTTGAATTGCAACAGTGTCACCGACACCAGCAAAGAGGATATCGTGAGAATATGATCTGAATGGACATGGGGCAGCAAAATACCACTTCTAAGAGCTATTAACAAAAAATACTTGTGTGCTAGAAAAATTTTAAAAAATGGATTCTTGAAGACTGGAAAGGGTCACTTAATGTGCATTTTTTATCTTTACAGATTAATCCAAATACAAACTTTTTGGTAGTTAGGAAAGGAAGTTTGTTCTTCAACCAACCTTTTCAACCAGTACATCAAAATTGAGGATTCAAAAATACAAATCAATTTCGCTATCTTCCAGAAACGAAATTAATCAATATGAAATACTAGCCCGGCGTTGTCCGTGGTGTAGGGTATTAATTAGTGATGCGACATCAACAGCAAAACATCGATGTTGATAATACATCGCCCCCAAAATATCGATGTTTTTAAAATTCAATGTATTTAAGCTCCCCACCCCCATTTCTTAAAACTGGTATAGCAACTAGTGATGCTGCATTGTTTGCGAAACATCGATATTTTTAAACTTCGAAGTTAAAAATTAAAACATCAATGTTGGTAATACATCGCACCAAAACCATCAATGTTTTTAAAATTCAGTGTATTTAAACTTTTCCCCCCCATTTCTTAAAATTGGTTTAGCAACAGTGATGTGACATCGGCTCCACTACATTGATGTTTTTTTATAAAACATCAATGTTTTGAAAACATCGATTTCGCATCTCTACTTTTCAGACCCTTCACCCTTGGCCACTTTGGTCCAAAAGTATGTTCAATTTGCTGATTATGAAAATTATGCTACTTGGTTATTTTTAAAATTTTTATAACTGTACTTTTTCATTTAAAAACAAAACATCGATAGTGTAGAAACATCGACAACGTAAAATCATCGACAAGTATAAACATCGATGGACTACCTGTGTGCCAAATCTCATTGCTGTAAGTGCCATAGATCGTCAGGATTTTGCGGCCGCAAAACAGACAGAGATTTCCTTTTATAATAGTAGAGATACAAAATTTATAGTATTGAAAAATCCCTTTGATCCTGTTTTACATTCTTGTTTGGTCGAACATTTTCACCACAAAATAGCTTTGAATTATTGAGCATAGTAAATTAACAGGCGTTTTTGGTCATTTTAGAAAGTTTTAATTTTATGGAAAGTATGGAAATTCAAAATACATTGTTGCACACAAACATTTACCAAGTTTGTATTCATGTAGAATATATATTTAGTACCACATCAAAGCGATTTTAAGCTAAATGCATTTTCTGAATTATAATTCTGTATTTTATTACGACATAACCCCGAATTCTCTTGAATCTTTGTGGAAATGCCGATTTTCATGAGAAAATAACCATGGAGTCATAACTCAATTTTTCTGAAGCATTAAAACTAGGAACGCGGTTTTGTAGAAACATCAATTTTGCAGATTGGTGCTTTTGGTGTGGTGGTAACATTACATATATACAAGATACAGAAATAAATTATCAACAGTAAACAAAATTCCTGGCTAAAAATGCCTTTACATTTAAAACCTGAAAAAATCAAGTTATCTTTATTTATTTAAAATTAATATATGAATCAGAAGGTTTAATTCATCATACCAATTGAAAAAAGTCACTAATTTAAAGGCATAAAAATCTTTTGTCATAATTTTAGAAGTGCTTCCTAATTTTGTAGTTGGCAACAGAAATTTAAGGAAATATGGGCATTAATTAGCAGATTGGCAATTATCAAAGATGTTGTTTGAGGAAGCATTTTGAAAACTTTGACACTACCAACACATAAGTTTCTATTACAAATTGAATCCTAAGTTGAAAAACTTAGTAATCTATTCATAATCAAAATTAAAATATGTGTAGAGCAAAATTACAAAACTCCAGAGCTACATCAATCAGTTGCTAGAAGTATTCTTCACAGGAAAAAGAATGAAGTGCTAACAAATAATTCTAATGTTAGCCTATTTGTTGATATTGTGCATAATATTCAATCAAATAATTGTAATGAATGGTTTAAAATAATATCAGTTGAGGGTCAACAAGTTTCTTTTAAACTTAACACAGGTTTGTTTACCACTCCATATAGTTGAAACTTAAAATTTAAATCATAAGGACCAATTAAACTCGGCTGATGTTGTTTTAATGTCATATGGCAGGCCTCGAAATAGATTTTTTAATACAAGTGCACCTAAATTAGGTGCAAAGGTTATATTTTAGGTGAACATTAAAAAAAAAGTGTAATATAAGAGCATTGATGTAATGTAAACTACTTTATTAGTTGGTATGTTCAGATAGGTTAGTAGTAGATAGTAAATAAAAATATTTAAGCATCTAAATTCTCCGGCACACAGCTGTCGCTTCAACAGAGCCATCTAGAAAATGTTTCGATCATCGGAAAGTTCTGGTGGCAGTGGCACAAGTAAACCTTCCTCCTGTATAAACCCGTTACTGCCCAGCAATTTTGTTTTCGCATAGTGCGTATTTAGGAATCTTAATTATGTTCCTTTACAGCAAGAGATGTCAATACTAATAGTTTCTTCAAGCATCCAAACAACAAAACGTGAAAGAGACTTGGACCCTTTTTAACATTAGGTGCACAGCATGCACCTAGGGGGAAAAAATTAGGTGCACAATTTTATTTTCATGTGCACAGTGCACCCGGGTATTTCGAGCCCTGTCATATTGTAATGAGTTCAAAACTATTGGGTCTATTAACTAAGTGTTGTTGTACTGACAAACACTCTGTTGTTCTTACATTTATTGTAATAGATGTAAAAACCAAGCCAATTTTACAGTTGCAAGCTTGTGGAAAAAATGCAGTTCAACTTATTGATATTATTTCTCTTGAATCGAAAATATATGTCATCCAGAATTACCAAAATGTATTTGAGGGATTGGGAAAATTTCCTGGGGAGCCTCATCATATCGAAAGCCAGATACCATCTGTTGTTAATGCTCCTAGAAGAGTACCCCAATTTTTACATAAAGAGTTAAGAACAACCATTAATGAACAAGAACAACCTCTGTGTAACAGTGGCCTTAGGTGGTTACTATGCATGGTTAATTTTCATCTAAATTTACTTGTTCATGAAACAAGACATGACTTCAAATTTTCACATTGGAAAACCAGTCATCGAACTCTATAATTTTTTAGCAATGAATAATAAAAAATGCATATCAAACAAACAATAGGTATACTATTGATCATTGTGAAGACGAGGATTTATCAAGCTGTGGCAGAGAGGTTTGGTTCTTTTGTCAATTTAGTCCTTTTTGATAAATGAGTACTTACAGTAGGGCCTAAAGCTTTAAGTAAATTCCAAGCCATTACAAACATTCATGTCAAAATCAGCTGCCTAACTGGTATAGCTTGTCTGCCACCCAGCATATAGCAGTTTCTAAACCTGGTTTGTGAATGGATGTTAGTGATTATTCCTGTTAGGAAAAGTGGCGAATCACCCTTTACAAGTAGCTGTCAGTTTGTGCTTTGTAGTGCTGAAGGCCAAGAGGTCAGTCATTGGGAATTATTAAAAAAAATGTCCAAATTAGGATTAAAATACAGAATTGGTTGCATTGAAATATTATAAATATCAAGTCACTAGAAAGGAAATATTCCTGAACAGTATTTCCTAACCATGTTAATTTCCTACGTCCAAATTTTTTAAGTACCGTCAATGCTTAAAATTCTGACAAAAGTATATTGCAATTGTTTCAAGTTGATTCGTACTGGTTTAAAAATGGATGAATAATCTATTTTTTCTCTCAACTTATGATTTGATGCGGAATTAACACCCTTGTAGGCAGTTTGCAAATTTCCATGAATACTGAAAATTGATTTCAACATTCAAAATAGGCTCACCTCTAATGTAAAATATGTTTGCGTGTTAACTTTAGATGTCTGCCATAAGTATTTACGTGAAACTATAAATTTGTAGAATGATTAAACCTACAAAGAGTCAATTAAGATGTGAAAATAAACATTGTAGAAGAAAGTCAGTGACCATATAGAAACAAGAGCTAGGTATACTTTATGAACTTGGCATATTCAGGTCGTTTCCAATACTGCAGATACTTCAGATAGCTAATGAATGCTTTATCTTTTAAGTAGTTCCTCTGGGCCAAGACTAAAATTTGAAAAATATATTAAAATAAACAAAAAATAAATTTAAAACTAGCATGCAGCATGGGAATTCTAAGTTCAACAGCAAATATTTTTTGAAAATTCATAAATTTAAACATTGAAAATTGAGACCCTGTGTTGCTTAATGAACTCTTAAATGAAAACTTTAACATTAAATACATCAAAGATAAATTTAAAACAGCTGGTCACATGCAGACCAGCATTTTTTTTTGTATAGTCCCAAGTTACATAAAAAAAAAACTACAAATTGCAAACAATATAAAAATACAAATAAAATACAGAAAAATATAATAACTATGTACACTTTTTGTCTTGTATTGGACAATCATAGAGATTTTAGTTGTGAAAATTGCTCTATGATATCGTTCTTTTTATTAACTACTAGCAATACGTGCATGGTGTTGCCCCATGACAAAGGCTTTTTAAAAGTCAACCCGATTCCAATAATACAAAGAACAAGAAACAATACAATTGTAGAAATGATACAAATTCAAAAAGTCTTAAACCCAGGGCACAACAAATCCTGTGCACCAGGTCGCCCACAAAATTTGATCTGACGCCTAAATTTTCGGTTTCTGTTAAAAACGTTTATTTTTCATGAAAAAAAAATTTAATTTTTTAGCTTAATCTAACGGAAAATCGCAAGCTACAACAAGCTTAGTCAAAAAACATTCGGAATTTTAAATATCGATTTATGCTGCAGAAAAAGACGATGCCATTGTTAAAGGTTAGCACAAGCAACTGTTAGACTTCAAATTTGTTTATATGTTTTATTTTCTGTTGGACTACTTTGGAACTATAAAGAGCCTCTCTCTCTCTCTCTCTCTCTGCTCTTTCAAAGGGAAGAAATTTTTTAAGCAGTGTTGAATTACATGTTAGAAACACATTTGCATCACTTGAATTGTTGAAAAGTAAGCCTGCAAAAAATGAAGATGGATTTGTCAAAAATACATCTTTTGATGGAATTTATCGAGGTGTATAATTGCGTGGATTAAGCAACACTGTTCAGTCTTCTATTCAATCTGTAAAACAAAATATGATAACAAATTCAGTCAAATACCTGGGAGAACGATTTTTGAATCAGGATTCTAACAAAGCCATAAATGTTTTTGATACATTCAGCTGGCCAACAGGAGATTCTTTAATTAAGTTATTGTGTGATAGAGATAGTAGAAAAGGTAAATTATTATGAAAAACAACTTTCATCATCCTTAAAGATTAATGAAAATTGTCTGCAATCTTTAAACTATGAGTGGTATGAATTCAAAGTACTTAGGAAAGGAAACAAATTGAAAGATCTTCCAGAAGTAGCAGTATATAATAATGATGATAGATTCCAAATTTTAGGACAGTTGTTATCCATAGTGTGTGTGTTTCCAGTTTCTACAGTATGCTGTGAGCAAGGCTCCAGTTTGATGAATTTGATTAAAAATAAATTTAGGTCCTCAATGCAAGAGGAAGGTTTATGTAATCTGATGATTTGTAATATGAATGGACTATCAGTGAAAGATTTTGATCCCACAAAGGCTATGGACAAGTGGCATTTCAGTTCTAAAGTAACAAGACATGTTCATGGCCATAAAAGATCAAAAATGGAGAAAATGTATAATGTAGACAGAAAAAGTGTTATTTTTCATTGACTCAGTTACTATAAGTTGCATATTATTTACTGCACATGTGTAATAAGTTCTGCAATATACTCTTAGCGTTAGAAAAATATTAGTACGCGTATTGCACGGGTCCTGCTACTAAAAAATTGGGCTGGCTTCTAAATTTTTTTATTTTTGTCATCCCCTGTCTTAAAGCTAAGGAAAAAGCAAGAATGTTATGCTTTTAAAAAGTCTTGATGCTAATCACAGATTCCGACAAACAACGTAAATCAAAGACAAACCAAATTAAACAGCAATAACTTATGCTTTTAAAAAAGCAATAAACAATACAACTTGAAAAGAGCAACAGCACAGGGCCATGACTCAAATTTTAAAAAAGAACAGAAGATTCTTCCAATTTTCAATCCCTTAAGAAATAAGAAAAATAAAATCCAATGAAATCAAAGCACAATCTGCACAATCTCTCTCTTCCAACTTCTGTCTGTCAGTGACGCTATTGGAAACTTGGCATGCGTCCTGAAGAAACGCTGCAGGAACAAAGCTCCGTAAAAGATGAAACGCTAGTCTAACTATATTGCCATTCTAGAGAATTCAAATAATAAAAAAAGACCAATAAATGAATTAAAAAATATTATAGATAAAAGTTTAAAATTCGGGCTTCAAGGTGCATTCAGTCACCTCTCGGACTACCTGTGTGCCAAATTTAAGGACTAACGGCCATATTCACAAGTCTCGAGTTAACTCGAGGATCAGTTGATCCGTGGGTAAGAGTTAACTCGAGGATTATCAAGAATGGTATTCTCAAACGGCGTGTTAAGTGAACCGGGGGTTAAAATGAGATGCTCGCTGTGATTGGCTACTACCGTCTCTTCACGATCACGTGGTATTGTTTATATTGGTTACGATGCCCGAATCTGCATTCATACTGATTAAGCACATACTTTGCTGTAGAATTGATTCCAAATAGCGATTCAATAGAACACATACAGCATTTTAATTTGGGTTAGGGAAAAGAAATGCAAAGAATTTCAAATTGGATTTTTATGGAAACCTAAATTATGCAAGAAAGAATTGTACACAATGTCTTGACAAATGAATGTAATCCGATTATCTTTGTACTTGTCAGTATGGGTGTGTGTTGGTAGTGTGAAAAGTAACTTGCATTGTGAATTTTCTTTCATTCTTAATAAATTAACAGAATAATTTTTATTCTACGACAAATTTGCATCTGCCATGGTCATATTCTACCTTTTGCTCTTAGCGGATGGAGGTGCCGCCATTTATCTTTTCGTCAAGCTGCTTATTTACGCAACTACCTTTATTTCCATTTTTTGTTTGAATTTCAATGAAATTGTTTTCCATTTTTCCATTTAAGACTTCCTTTTATAATAGTAGGGAAAAAAAAAAACAATTTTTAACTTAAACTATCTTTCCTTCAAGTTTACCACAAATTCTTTGATATTCATCATTTTTCAGTACAAAAAGAAGCTTTTATCAAGTCACGTGAGAAGTCTAGTCACATTGAAATTATTAAGTAGAAAATAAACCATTTGCTTAGCTAAAAATAAAAGCCATACACACAATATAAGATCAACAACTATGGAACTCATTTGCCCATTTAGCCACTTAGTTTAAATATGCTTGATTTGAGCTATAGAGCAGCACATTGTTGATGAACTTACACTTATAAGTCTCTTTTCTAGATTCAAACTTAGTTCGTCACTCTAATAAAATTCTTCAGCCATCTGATTACAGAAAGCAATGAGAAATCTAGAAGATAAAAATCAACACAGAAAAGAAAGAAAATACAAGCGAAAATAAGTTTAGTGTCAAAAACTGTTGAATCGCTTTGAACAAGGGAATGGGGTGAAATTGAAGTAGTCATTCAAAATATAATTGGGGTAACATGACAAGTGTGCTCTTTGCAATGCACTATATGGGAAATATGAATTAATTAACATTAGCAAAAGTTTTTTTTTAATGTAGTTGTAAACCTTTGAATAATTTTATTTCCTGTAGAGGCATGAAATCCATTCATGTGAATATGGATGGCATATTTACTATAAACTGATTTATAGATATCTTATATGTGAGTAATGACACTTAGCCAGAAATTGAGAGGAACTAAGAAAGTTTATCATACATGCTAGTCAAGTGTCTGCTAGTTTTTATTATTCTTAAAATGTAGATTTTGTAGCCTGCCCTCCCACCCATTTCTAAATTTATTTCCTAATACACACATATATATAGATAACATTCACCGATTTTCCCAATAAATTTCCAAATTACTTCAACCGACTGCACATCAATACAGTCGTGTCGTTCTATAATCACACATAAATCTTCCAGCTGGAGACAACAAAACTCCTTTTTCAACTCTTCCATTACTTAGTCTTTGCACTCATCAAGTCCAATAGAAAATTTTAGTGGATGGTTTCAAAGAATGAAATATTTCGATTGAAATATTAAAAATCCGTAAAAGGGCAGACCCATCTGTAAATCAGTAAAATCAAGTGGAAATCCGTAAAACTTATGGATAATCTGTAAAAGTTGGCAAGTATGAAAGTGGAGGCTCCTAAGCGCTAAAATTTTCCAGACCCTCAATCTCGAGTTAGAAAAAATAGTTTTTCCAAGAAAACTCTCATTAAGCTAACAAAAAAAGAAAAGTCGTCACAAATTTCATATCATAGCACATTAAATAAATTTTTTAAATTATTAATTATTTTTTTATTTATTATTATTATTTTTTTTTTTTTTAAGATTTTTTTAACATGAATTTTTGTCTTGCTAGCAAATTCGTCAATTGTTTTGGCAGTGTTGATTCGGTTTAAAATTTATTAGTCTATATACAGAATATTAATTAATCTTTAAATAATATTAATTAATTAATTTAGAAATATTAATTAATCTTTCTTCTCCCATAGTACTTCTTAAATAAATTTTTACATGCTTTAAAACAGAAAATTATCTTTCTAATTTTCAATATTTCAACTTTCAGAAATGTGCAAGACATTTCTTTGACGGATCGATAGATGTTTGGTGTGGTTTTATGGTGTCCTCGTTTTCTTTTAGAAATATTACAAAAATGGTCAAATTTATCTTCAAAAGTAAAAACATCAAAGTCATTTTTGTAAAAATCCTTCAACTTTTTATATACTAGGGGGCTTTGCCCCCTGCTAACCAACCCCCAGGAATTGCTTCACAAACCAACACTCCTGTTGCACAAGTGAAATGCACCCTAAACTAATAGCCACATCAGTAAAAAACCATCTCCATCTCTTCCCTGTACAATTTTCAATAAAATATGTTATTCTCGTAATATTCTGATATGTACTTAATCGGCAAACCGTCTGAGAATCGAGTTGAAAAACAAGCATGACATCACAGCGAGTTTCAAGGGCATCTGGCAAACCCGTCAGTCAGAAAATGTAATCTTTATTTCCGTGATGTAGAATGAATGTAATCGTAACGCGATCTAAAAAATATGAAACTTGTATGACCAACTTTTGATCTTAAATTAATCTTTTGATCTTCAATCTTTGAAATTATTGTACCTTAAGAAACAGTGCATTCTGCGATGGTATACTGCAATGTTTTCATATTTAAAAACTAATAGTAATAAGATATTAATATGAACAAAAAAAATAACGAAAATGTCCCGATTTTCAAAAATATTACCAGGAACCAAATTGAAATTTCTAAAAAAACTTGACGAGCTGCAAAAAGTTACGTTTAGAGGTACTCTAAAAAAAATCATGACTGAAAATTTTTACGCATTTTGCTCATTTTTCTTAGAAATTTTGCTTTTTCAATTTTGACACTTAATAAATATTAGACTAATAGCTGCATCGGAAAAAAATCTTCAAAATTGTCCAGGGAACATGATAAAGAACAAACCATGTTAATTTCGTAATTTTCTTATCTGTACTTTCTCAGGAAACTGTCTAAGAATCGAGCTAAACAACCCAGTTTTCAATCCTGCGGTAACTTTTTTTAATAGATTCTTTTATTCCTTCTAATGATAAATCCCAATAAAAAAAATATTCGAAAAGTCTCCACAACAACTTCATATGTCTGAGTTATGAAATAATTTTGCCTTGGTGTTATCACATGACATACAATGAATTGACTTTGAAATTTTCTTTTATTGCAAATTCATATACAACTTCTTTGTTTTCATCAAAATCATATCTCTTTTGTTATCTACAAGTTTGTTCATCTTCCATATTAAATGATAGCCCTGATAAATCTCTCTCTCAGTTGCCTCTTTTTAAAATTCTTTTCTGAAGTTATTGATAAAATTTTCTAATGACTTTAGTAGGATAGATCCTTCCAATTGTTATAGTGATTTACTAGTAGCATTTATTCTTTGTAAATTAGTATTTCAAATAACCCTTTTCATTAGGGCAGTTTCATAATTGTCCATTTTCTTCAGTAGTGAAGTCGCATCCACTATGATATTCTTTTAAATGGCAAATTTCAGTTAATGCCTCTTTTGTATGGGTGAAACCAAGTTTTATAGCTAGTAGGTACAGCATCTGCTCTTGCTGACTGTATTATATTACAAACCCTTTGAAAGCAGCACTTAAAGACACACATTGTAAAGAGACGGTCACAACTTTCCTTGAACCCTAATGAAAAGATATTTTAAGATCTTGGGGCCCCTTCGATATTCCAGAGCCAAAATGAGTGGTAGCATCCGTTACGTTAGTCGCCAAAGCGATATTTTTCGCCAAATCAAGATGGCGGCCAATCTAAGCAATTACAAGATGGCCACCATATTGCAAAATCCATCCATGAGAACCTTTGTATACATTACGTAAATAGGAATAATTTTTTTTAAATGAAAAAAATTTTTCTGTGTAGTATTTGCTCTGAACATGTCCGTTATTTTTCGTTGTTTCCTCAAATAGGTCCAGGTTAAACTCATTTTTTAAAAAAACTGTTAGAAAGTTGTAAAAAAAAAAAAAAAACATTGGTTAACAAAACGTCCAGATTTTCAACAGTTCAGGATTTGGAATTTTGTACTGTATATGGAATTAAAAATGAGGAATTTTTTTTTGTAGACAAGTCAGTTCTTTTCTGGGATTCTGATAATCCACCAAATATTTTCAATGTGAGAAAAATCAATGTAGGTTTGTTCTATCTATAATTAAGATGGAATTTAATTTTAGAATTTTTCTAACAATTTACTTTGGATTATGTGGGCAACTCGATGGGGATATTCTTGGTCAGAGATGAAGATATGGAATTGAAAATGAGGAATTTTTTTGTAACCACTGGACCAGGAGGAATATTTTTGTATATAAGTCACAGCGTATAACCCACAAGGTTTCAATGAGTATAAACCACTATACTGGGAGGAATTTTTTGTAGCTAAGTTACAGCGTATAACGTGCAACCCCCGCCAGGGTGGCAACAAAATCCTTGAAAAAAAGTTCCCAGATAGTCTTGCAAAAATTTCCCTGGTTTTACAATTCCTTGAAGAAATGTCGTGAACCCTAATTGCTATCGATATACGGTATCCAAACGACAATATGTTTAAATATTTAGAGTTAAGTGGGGTTAAAAGGGTCATTTTCCATAATTTTTTGTATTTTTTCTCTTTAGATATTTTAACTGTTATTGTAAAGGTTGCAACCCTTAATGGAAATCTTATGATAGCAGTTGAAAAACTGGAGAAAATATACAAAATACTTTGATTATGAACTTTTAGCAACTGACCCTACATTATCTCCTACTATACATCAAAATCAAATACAAGTTTTCCCAAAAAATTGGTACAGCTTCAGTCTACTTTTATAGTGGTGGCAACAGTCTTGACGTTTTTTCTTTTGGTGCATTTTTAGTAGCGAGTTATGGCAGGTTAAGGCTACCCATCTATTACGGTTATTGTGGTTTTCATGGCAACCTCGGTAAACGGAATCTTTAAATTTTTACTTTGATTATTCTAGAAAGTTCTTTCAAAATACGTTAAACTGCTGTTTGATTTCATTGGTTCATTTGAAATAATTCTTTTCTTGGCAACTTTAGAAAAGCACCAAGGCCGTTACCACCGCTATAAACATAGAATGAATCTGTACCCAACAATTCTGCAAAAATGCAATTACAAGCAACAAATATTAATTTAATGCACAAAAAAACTTCATTAGTTACACAAATTTCAAATTTTATACCACAAGTTGTATCGCTGGCCTCATGCCGACGAGACGTTGTTGTGGCCATGGAAAAAAACTGTGTTTTTCAGTGTTTAAAAATTACAAAGCAAGTGTACTTTATTTGAATTACAATTTCGGCAAATACGATTGATTCGATTCTCAAAAGTACTTGTAATCGCGCATCTCAAAAAGGACAAACGATAATAGTTGCAATTAAGATGTCAAAATTTTAAAAATTTCCTAATATTTGTGAAATTTTGAATTTTTTTTGAGATTACCCTCATTTTTCCAGAATTAAAAAGCTTCCCGAGAATTTCCTGATTTCCCAGTTCCGTTACTACCCTGCCCGCCTGTCAGCGAGAACCTTTAATTGTTGGCTACTATGCATATGTAAATCCACTGAACCAGGAGGAATTTTTTTGTCGATCAGTCACAGTGTATAACACACGACCAGTGCCTGCATGCGAGACATAATCACTGTTGCAGGGCTCCTAACAGGTTTAAAGGTCTAAAAAGGTGACAAAAGTGACTAATTTAACCAAAAAGGTGACAAAAAGTGACTAATCAAGCAGAAAAAGGTGACAAAAAGTGACTAATCGAGTAAAAAAAAAGTGACAAATAACAATAATGCTAACTATATTCAAGTATAAAGATAGAAAATAAAAAGATCCTCCCCTAGCCTTTCTTTTTCTTTCTTTGGAAGGATATTTTCATTTTCTTCATTTAAAAAGAACATCATTTTAAATATATTAACATAAAAATAAAAAATCGTAATGATGATTTTTTAATTTGTTCATTTTTGACACTGCTTCAAGAATTTCTTCCTTTTCTTTGAAAGATTATGTCTCATTTTTATTTTGTTAAAGTCTGAAATTATTTTTGTCTTTTTCTTCTCAATAGAAGAATGTGCATTTTTTAAAGTCTGTCTTTGCTGACCAGCATCATCTGACACTTTTGCCGCTCCTTCAATCATTGCCTGAGCAAGTGCTGCTTCCTTAAAAACTTTATTTTTCATCGCCTCCTTGAGCCTATCATTGGCTTCCTTTAATAATTTTGAAGCACTGTCCAATATCACATTCTCTTCCTTACGCAAGCATTTTACGTTTTCATTCGTCTTCTTCTATCACCTTTCTGTTCTTTGCCAGCTGCTTTAAATTTTTTTTTCTCTGCTCCCAGTCTATCTTTTTCTTTCTTGTCCTTCTCTAATTTTTCTTGTGCCTCATGTTTTATATCTTACTAGGCTTATACAGGGCTCCTAACAGGTTTCAAGGTCTAAAAAGGTGACAAAAGTGACTAATTTAACCAAAAAGGTGACAAAAAGTGACTAATCGAGCAAAAAAAAGTGACAAATAACAATAATGCTAAATATATTCAAGTATAAAGATAGAAATTAAAAAGATCCTCCCCAGCCACCCCTATCTTTTCAATCTTTGGAAGGATATTTTTATTTTCTTCATTTAAAAAGTACATCATTTTAAAATATTTAAAAAAAAAAAAAAAAAAATATTTAATTGTAACTGATTTTTTTATTTGTTTATTTTTGACACAGCTTGAGGAATTTCTTCCTTTTCTTTGAAAGATTATGTTTCATTTTTTACGTTGAAAAAGTCTGAAATTAATTTTGTATTTTTCTTAATAGAATAATGTGCATTTTTTAAAGTCTGTCTTTGCTGATCAGCATCATCTGAGACTACTGCCGTTCCTTCAATCATTGCCTAAGCAAGAGCTGCTTCCTTAAAATCTTTATTTTTTTATTGCCTTCTTGAGCCTATCATTGGCTTCCTTTAATAATTTTGAAGCACTGTCCAACGCCTCATGTTCTTCCTAAAGCATAATTTTAAGTTTTCGTTCTTCTTCTATCACCTTTCTTTTCTTTGCCAGCTGCTTTAATTTTTTTTCTCTGCTTCCAGACTATCTTTTTCTTTCCTGTCCTCTAATTTTTCTTGTGCCTTACGTTTTATATCTTCCAAATAGGCATTGTAGGCTTTATATGCAACCCTTCTCATATGCATTAGCTTTGATGTGATCGGCACCAAATAAAGTTGATTGTCAAAATTTGCCAAGCTACTTTTAACTGTCATCAATGCATTGAGTGTGTGTTCTGACATTGATGCTCCATCTCCTGTCAAAGCTCTTACTGAGGCTGAGAAGCCATGTTCAATATCAGCCCTACCATGAGAAGGTGGCAGGGCAGCCTTCACTAGCTTTGACACAACTGGGTACTTAGGATCAACACCACTAACATCTCGCAGACTGAAGAACTGGTTCCAGTAAACATCAATAGGCTTCATTCTAGATCCTTCTTCCTCAAATTATCTTTGAAGTAATTTCCACTCATACAGTAGTATGTCTGTCGGGACATCCCATGGCATTGCTCTTGCAACTTCTAATGCTTGTCGAACACTCTCAAGAGGACCAAAACAGGATACACTTTTAAGGAGAGATGAACTGAAGGACTTCTTCAAAAGATATTTAACACTGACAATGTAATAATGCTTCTGAGACATTAGAAAAAATAAATTCCTTTCCTTCTCTTTGATATTCTGTAGTGCTCTAGAAATTTTATCTCCAATCACAATATGAGCCAGAGGCAACAGTTTGTGAGGACATATATCTTCCAATTTATCCATTTTCAAATCTCAAATAAATTCCTCTTTGTAGAAGATCCTAAACAAAATTGTTCTTGTCAACAATTCAAGTTGAGATTGAAGTTTTGTATTAGAGGTTACTTTTTCTGAAGAAATTCGGTCACACGATTAAATATACTTGCACTTGATACGACAAATATCACCTCAGCATTCATAGTTTCTCTTCTAAGTAATTGAACAATTTTTTTGTAGCCTGGTTTTTGTATCATTTTTGGCTTTTTTATTGAAATATAGTCAAGGAAATACTTTCGAACTGCAATTCACTGTTCAAGCAACCTTTCAGCAGCTGGCTTTAGGCTTAGCAATCTGCTTGAACAAAGCTTGATGAAATGATGAGTGGGAAGTTTCAAGTCTTCTTGAATTTGTTTGTATGTTGACCAATGCTTAGGCCACTGATTAAAAAAATCTGTGAATAGTAAAAACTAGTTCGGACACATCTGTTCCAAACTCTTTTAGACGTTTAAGAAAAGCATTATGTATTGTGTGAATATTACATGTCCCAATGTTAATTAGTTCCTTTTTTTGGGTAGAAAGTAACGTGTCATTAATCTTTTTAAAAACTGACTTTCACTAAAAAAACTCAAGAATTTATAAAAATTAACTTTGTGATAACAGATTGCGATTTTCAATACGTTCACAACGCTCTTTCAATATTTAACCCTCTGGATACAGAGAAGCCCGAAATTTTTGCAATCTCTGGTTACGGAGGGGGTTGGAATCTTTCAGATTTAAAACTCTTGAAGAAACGGCTGAAGTCCATTAAGATTTCCATCCCCTCATTTCTGTGCCACAGAGAGAGCAGCGCGTGAATAACCTATGTTCCATAGACAGGAATGTCAGGGTTCTCGATGGAGAGCTTCGAGCGCTTGGCATGTGTGAGAGGTTGATGATCTATCCCCTTAAAAACTTTGCTGAAGAAACCTTTGAGTGTAAATTATCATACATATTGAAGGTTCCGCCGTCCTTTCAGAGTATACCTGTGACGTATCTATACCTTCTAGACATAATCAGACCCACAATAGAAACGGCAACATGTGATGACAAAGGTACTAAACGCATTACCTCTAATCCTGGGGAAAAGCCACCCCCAGGAGAAGAGGCCGGTTCAGCCGTGTTTCAGTTTGCTGCTTCTTTTGGCTGTTTCCGTAACACGAAGGTAGTAGCCGCTCCGTATGCTGAGGGTTAACGTTGAGTTAATATCAACTTGATCCATCCGGTCTCTTGACCTCTCCATTCTTGTCTTATTCCAGAATCCGAAAATAAAACGGGTCTGTTGAAACAGCCCTCAGATCTGTGTATGGAGGATGTTAACCCCCTTTAAAGTGACCACTGGCATCGATCACTATTTACGAGCTGTCAGCGTCTGACCTTCTAGAGGGTTCCTCCTTTTGTTCGACCCTGTCGAGCGGTGATATCTCTCTCGCGCCAAATGATATGTCATACAATACTATGAAAGAAGAGCGTCAGTCGTAAATCCCACTCAAGGTTCTATTGCTCAAGTTAGGTAATTAGGTAAGAAGGGTCGAATATGCAGATGTCCCTGCATCCCTTAAACTTCGACGCTTCGCCTTACTGATAGCCTTTTCTTGTGGGAAAATTTCCAGACCTTGCTGCTAATACACAGCGGGCAACGTGAAGTATACTTTTACAGTTGAAGTGGTACATTTTTGAATCCGTTCTTGCTGTGGAATGTAGCGTGCATTTCGAAATTTAATTCGTGCGAACTCTGTTTTTTTATAGAAAAAATATTAATTTTTTTAACTGCGCATCAAATATTTTTCTTCTCCAAATAGAATTTAAGAACTTAAAACCCCTGAAAAGGTGACAAAATGTCAAAAAGGTGACAAAAAATAAAAAGGTGACGTGTTAGGAGCCCTGCTTATAGGAGGCTCCGCCCCCTGCTCGCTTACGCTCGCCAACCCCTGGGGATTGCTACGCAATCCCATTACTTACGTTGGTTGCTTCGCAAACCAACATTACTTTCGCAGAGTGCATCTCCTGGACAGCGAAACTATCTGAATAATTCGTATAATCCTGATTTGACTTTCTGGTCCATGACGTCACAGCGAGGGCTTCGCCCTCTGCTCACAGACCCCCCAGGGATTGCCACGTAATCCCGTTTGGGTCGCGAAGCAAACCAATACTTTTGCAAGTGATTTCACTCTTTTTTACTTTAACACTTAATGCACCCTAAACTAATAGCCGCATCAGTAAAATACCTTCTGCATCTTGTTCCTTGTACAATTTTAAGTAATCTGTGTTAATCTCCCAACTTTACGTTCTGTACTTCGTACTTTCTCCGTAAACCTTCTGAGAACAAAGTGAAAAAAGCGAGCCCTTTTCCTCGCCAAATAAAAAGAAATAATTTTTATGGCAATTGTTGCTACGATAAATATCTGACAAACCCGATAATCAAAAATACAACCCACAACTGCGTGCAAAACCTGCAATGCGAACTAAAAAATACGAAATTTGTGTGACCAACTTTTGATTGCATCGAATTTATTTATGAACCAATTTTTAAAATAATTGTACCATAAGAAAGAGTGTAATGTAATGCATTCAGTGATGTTCTCAAATTTAAAACTCAAATTTTCAACAACAAATTTTCATGACAAACAAATTTTCAACTTTGTATTATGTTTGGCTTCTTTATTGGAATGTAGTGAAGGAAATACTTTCGCTCTGCAATTCAATGTTTAAGCAACCTTTCAGCAGCTGGCTTTAGGCTTAGCCACCTGCTTGAACAATGGCTTGATGAAATGGTGAGTGGGAAGTTTTGTCTTCTTAAATTTGTTTGTATGTTGACCAACGCTTAGGCCATTGATTAAAAAATCTGTGAATACCAAAAATTAGTTCAGACACATCTTCTCCTAACTCTTTTAGACCTTTAAGAAAAGCATTATGTATTGTGTGAATATTACATGTCCCAATGTTAATTAGTTCTATTTTTTCAGGGAAGAAAGTAATGAGTCATTAATCTTTTTAAAAACTGACTTTCACTAAAAAAAACCTTAAGAATTTGTAATAATCAACTTCGATGATAACAGAGAATGATTTTCAATTCGTTCGCAACGCTCCTTCGATATTTAACCCTCTAGATACAGAGACGGCCGAAATTTTTGCATTCTCTGGTTACGGAGGGGTTTGGAATCTTTCAGATCTCAAACTCCTGAAGAAACGGCTGAAGTCCATTAAGATTTCCATGCCCTCATTTCTGTGCCACATTTCTGTGCATGCAGATGGCCCTGCTTCCCTTAAACTTCGCCGCTTCGTTTTACTGATAGCCTTTTCCTGTGGGAAAATTTTCAGAAATTGCAGCTAATACACCCCGGGCAATGTGAAGTATCCTTTTAGGCTTTTGAATCCATTCTTGCAGTGGAATGTAGCGCATTTCAAAATTGAATTCGTATAAACCCTGTTATTTTAGAGGAAATTAATTTTTTTTTACTGTGTATCAAACATTTTTTTTTCTTCTCTAAATAAAATTTAAGAACTTAAAACCCCTGAAAAGGGGACAAATTGTCAAAAAGGTGACAAAAAATAAAATGGTGACAAAAAATGACGTGTTAGGAGCCCTGCTGTTGGCTTCCATGTGTATAAAACACTCTACTGGGAAGAAATTTTTTGTAGATAAGTTACAGCGTATAACGCAAGACCCCTGCCTGCCAGCGAGACACAATCGCTGTTGGCCTCCATGTATATAACCGCTTTTTGGTTCCTTTGCGTGTACCTTTTGAGAATTTCCTACACAGAGACCATCCAGAGTTTTTAATATAAATTACTGAAATACATCTTTACAGGTTCCATTGTATACTATCATCAAACATTTTTGCAAAAACATGAGAATTAATGCAATTACAAATACAGCAAAAAGTCCGAAATCCAGAATTGACCAAAATCTGGACGTTTTGCTAACCAACATTTTTCTTCTCAATTTTTTACAAAAATTAGAAGATTGGAAATAAAATTTGCTCTATTGTATTAACAAAATTTGTTTTCTTTTTAAAAAAATTAATCCCATTTATATATCTCATATTTTACTACTGCAAATGCAAAATTCGCTAGGGGTAAACCCTATTAAAGCAAAATAAAAGTGCAACTTACTTGAAAGAATCAACAAAGAAATATGAGAGCAACGGACAGAGCAACCACAGACACAACTAATGTAAAAAAATAATAAAGAAAAAATGGCAGAAATATAAAGGGTTGCCTTAAAACTGGATGAAAGAATGCAAACTCGCGAAAACTGGAAGGTTACCACATTTGGCTATAAATCAACATAAATTGTAACGTATCGGATACTACATACCACCCAATTCAAATTAACTAGAATTAAACAAATAATAGACAGTAACAAACATGAAACATAATTTTTCCATAGATACTGAGCAAAATACATTCTTAACTACAACTATGACAGAATAATAGTATATCGAAATGAAGTTCTGACAATTCATAAATATTTACTACACAAAATATAGAATTAAAAGTGCAAAATAATTTGCCAAAATATTCATGTTTTTCCTCTTTTTTCTTGTTTTGAAAAAAATGAGACAATTATTTTAAAAAACAATATAAACACAAAAAGAAAAACTATAACTGTATCTGTGTATAACTGTATCTGCTGTGTGGATATAAAAAAAATGTAGAAAAAGGATAAATAGATTTCAACTTACAATTCAAGTAATTTGGATTTGCAAGGCACTGAATGAACTCCAACTCTATCTGAAACCTCAGACGTTGTTGCTCTTCACTTTCTACAATAAATCAATAACACAAGCAAAATCAATAATGCTACAAAAAAATTTTAAACTTTCAAAGAAATACATTAAAAATTATTTAATTTCAAACAAAAAATACTTGATCAACTAAAACTTTATTCATTTTTAAGTTGTTGCACATTAAGCTGGTATGTATTAACAAATAAATACTTTGGAGTAAGTTTTTTGAAAACATGAATTTTTTTGTTCTGGATGTTGAATGGAGAAATAAACGCAGGGGGAAATCAAATTAGGGCCCGCGGTTTTATCCGATTGGTTGGTTTGGGGGTTTTATGGCCCAAGGGCAATATTTGGCCAAGCTGCACCAGACATATATATCAAGTAACAGACATACACAATGAAAGTATTACGCACACAAACGAGAGAAATATACAAAAGGAGGAATACACCTGACAGGAATCGAACCTACATTGTAAGGTTTATCTGATTGAAGACAAATTCAAATACTATTCGAGTTAAGATCAGATCTGGAAAAAAAACTTAATAATTTTGAACCCATTGTGTTACCATTTATTTTATTTTGTTAGACCTTTTTTAATTGATTTTAAAGAAATACTTAAAAAGGGTGCAATATTAGAAATACCTTAAAGGATACAAAATTTAATTTCGAAAAACTCAGTAGTTTGGCCACAAGACTTTCATAAAAAAATAATATAAATATATATTTTTTATTGTGGTATACCTTTTTATCTACTTATGAGCACATGCTTATATAAGTCTGCTTGCTTTTACAATATATTACATAGAAAAAGATTAATTTGGAAGATGACAGAAAACAAATAAGAAGTCAAATGTCTATTCCTATGAATAATTTGATCTCAACTAGGATTTGTCACGATTAAACAATAGAGCTCAAAAGAACAGTACAATTTCAGAGTTGTGTAATTAAAGGATAGAAAATCAAAGCCAACATTTTTAATAATTAAAATTCCATTATATGTAAAAAATAATTTTTGTTTAATTTGTTCAAGACATATTTGACCTTTCAAACAGGTTTTCCTTCACAAGATCTAAGTACACTAATTGTACTAGTGTTTCAAATTCAAAATATTTGAACCTTGCAGTGACAGAAAAAAAAACATCGAAATGTAAAAACAGAAAATTATGAAAACCAAAAAATCTGCATCACTTTAATAAACATGAGAATCTAAATTTCAAACAATACTTAAAACAGTGTAATTTGTTTTGAGAAAAATAGAGTTAAAAGCATAGCAATGATGTCCTATTTCTAGTGCTGAAATAATCACCATAAATACCGTATCATACGTACCTACATACAACGTAATCAAATGTTTGTTTTAATTACATCAACTAAACACAAGAATAATTTAACAAGAACATTTGAAGCAAGTTATATGGAAGTTACATACAATTATTTACTACATCTACGGATTAGGTAACACATGAAAATCAATTTATCAAATGTTTGAACGAAAACGAACACATGAGGATTGTTTTAACTGGTAAAACAATTGATATTCTATGGAGAAAATACGTAAATTATTCAAAAAACAAAACTTTATTTTGCAAGAAAAGTTTTTTCCATCATACCTTTAATCGACATAATTCGGTGCAAAATAAAACATGATGCCAGATTAAACAAAATTATGAATGTTGAAAAATGGAAATAAAATCTGAAGTTACAAAATATCTTCGAGCAAAAGAGAAAACCAGCTCTCCTTTGTTTTTCATCTGAGGGATGAACTGTTTCAAAATGTTGTTAATAAAAAATATTTTTTACTCTTTAACAGCTATTGCAGATAACAGAAAAAGTAAATTCAGTGAGATTTCAGTGGATATTATCTTTAACTGTCAAAAGTGTTGCTGAATTCAGGAATTTTATAATGGTTATGATATTACGTACAGGACTTTACTTAGAAGTCAAAACCTTGTGCGCATGTAGTGTAGAAATTTTTGGCGATTCCCTGGATCACGTCGCCAACCAAGCCTTCGGAAGAGGCAGGAGGTATTGGCTTGCTCACAATAATCGTTTCGCCAAGGTGCACACAAAAAAAATTTCAGGTCACATGCTCACAGTGCATTTTCCTGAAAATCAATTTAGTACAAAATTCTATATGATGTTGACTTTAATGAAATTTTGAGGACACTCGACTTGTGATTCGGTTGTCTGTGCTGAAGAAATCACTCTTGTAGCGAAATTATTTTGCACATTTCTGATAAACATGAACTCCCAATGTTTGAGGGTAATTTTACATTTCCTTGTGAACAAACTTTGTTCTTTTTTGTCTAAAGGCTTTCGGTTAAGATGCATGTTTCTGATAACGTAGTCATTTCTTAATATCAAAATTCCAACGAAACATGAATTAAATTTGTTTTAAAATTGCTTTACCTCATGTTACTTATGTCAGAAAGGAATCATGATTCTTGTTAATGTGTACGAAAAAGCAGAGCTCGTTAATTTTGTTATATTATTTTGCGTCGTATTTCACAAAGTGACAAGAACAATGCTAATTATTCGTATTGCATACTTTATTTCTCACCTGATTATGCTAAGAATTGTGCATCATAATGCAGTGTGACCGAAAGCCATCTTAAGCTTTGTCTATTGCTATGTTTTACCAAGTTTCTTATGTTTCCATTAACGTTTGGCAAGGTTTTAGAGTTGGTGTTTTGCTTTATAAAATGGTTCTTTTATGCTAAACTATTATGATTTTATAAAGTTCTTAATATCATAGACTGTTGATTTATTCCTTGGTGTAAATGTTGGAAAAATCATTCTCATTACTCTACTCTAGCAGTTCCCAAATATTTTTATCCAGAGGCCCTTTTAAAGCAAAAGCTTCTTGTAAAGATGTTTTCTAAGGCATATTGCACACAATATATATACAAAAGTATGAATAATAATGTAAAAATTAATATACTATAGTAAATATGAACTGAAGACAATGTTATTTAAATCTATAAAATGATCTATTTAAGATATTTTTAAAATATCAAAATTAACACCCAAAGTTAATATGAACAATGTACCTGCTTCTTGTAGCAGAGTTTGTCAATGTCGGGTGTCAGTTGAAGTCGCATATCGTCTTCTGCATCCAAACAAGGTCAATATTTGAGTTTTGTAGCCGTTTACCTCAAAAAGGCAGTTTCACAGAGGTATGTCATCCCAAAAGGCAGTAAAAGCAATTTAGCTTTTGAACTTATCTTCAAAAGATCCTTCCCTAACTGAGCTCTAAAATTCGAGAAGTGGTTTGCTTTTAAATTATATCTGACATTGGCTGTCCAAAACGATGTCTATAAGGACCTCATATTATATCCTAGTGAGGGCTGCTGGTTGCTAACGTCTCAGAAAATGAAGCTTCAATCCACTCGGAATTCTTTAGACTCGATTCCTGAGTGTCCCTTGGAAAGTATGAATTTAAATTTGGAAGCAAATTGATGAGGTGTTCTTTTATTAATGGAAATGATTAATTCATTGTTATGTTATTTTCTTCTAAAAAGTTTGAAGTCAATGTGAAACATGTTGGTTCCTTATTCTTGATGCTTTCAATGTAGAATGCTATCTTTTTCTTCAGTACTGCAATTTCGTCATCAACATCAAATATTGTCTTCCACTTCCCTTGTATAAATGTGCTAAATTCGTTCATTTTTTTAAAAATGTCTGCCAAGTAACATAATTTGCACAACTATTCCTTATTCAAATAATCTGCTAACAATCTGTAGGAAGTAGTTTCATTTTTGTGCACTAGATGGAAGCAGCAATTTAATGTTTGTCATAACTGCAGTGGACGGAGCCCTTGAGAATCTCACAAAGTCCTTGGGGGCTCCATTGGAGCACAGTTTGGGAAAAGCTGCTCTACTCTATTGAAGGTTTTCCATATTGTGAAGTGATGCTATGTATTTAAAAACTTCTTATTACTCAACTAAGATCTAATTTATAACCATTGAGCTATACTACAGGGAACTGGTGTGATGACTACAATCTGATCCTCCATCATCTCCCTTTTGTTATTTCATTTACAAGATCTAGTCTAATTAGTTCTTGTGTTACAAAATATTATGATAGGGTGACACCAAACTGATATTCTCAAGCCATTTAAACCATTAGTTGAGACATGCATTACTGTGTGGGTAATGAGTTCTGCAATATCAGCGTTTGAAAAAATATTAGTACCGTGTAAAATCCTCAGGACCTCTGTCATTTCAGATTATTAGTATTTTTTGTCAAAAAAACTTAATTTTACCATCACACAACGTGAATTTTGCATTTGCAATAGTAAAATAGCAGATACATAAATAGGAATATTTTTTTTTAAAGGAAAAAACCTTTTCAATATAATGCAACAAATTGAACTTGCAAATCTTCTAATTTTTCTGCATGTTTTTTACTCTGAGCATTTCCGTTATTTTGCGGTGTTTCATCAATTAGGCCCAGGTTTAAATCCTAGTTCTTTAAGAATTGTTGAAAAGAGTCCTGGCTCGTAAATTTTTTTATTTTTGTCTTCCCTTGCATTACACAAACAGAACAAAAACTGTACAATAACATGAGAAGCCACTATCTTTTACAAAGCCGGAAGCGATGGTCTCTTGTGATGGGGCACCTAGTGGGAGAACCATCAGCTCCCCTAACAAAGGACAGCACAATTCTACGACCTTGACTTTCCCAGGATTGGAATCCAGGCCCATCAGCATGGCAGGCGGGTGCACTAACCACTATGCTGATTGGGTGTCTATGGATGTTTACAAAATAAAAAAAAATGTTTTTGTTGCCACAGTCAATTAAAGGAGTGACAAGTAGTTTAGACCTACTAGTGGGGTTTTTCTTCGACTGTCTTGACATTTAGAAGCTAGACTTTTTTAAGTATAACATTAATGTATAATATTTGCCCATGCTTGAATGAATGTTTTATTGTTTGTAACATATAAAATTATGCCTGAACATTGTCAAAACTTTCTAATAGGTATCAACTTGTATTTTACTTTACTGTTTGGCAGAATCCCTGACTCAACAGGATTACTTAGTCCATAGACCCTCAGATTATTTGCAAGTATCCAGTGCCAAACATTTTTTCAAAAGCTGATCAGTACTGGGTGTAGCTACTAATGCTGAAATTGCCACGAGTGCAGAAAGTTTGAAGCATTTGACGAGTTCTGTGATTTTTATTGGGTGTATTTACTTAGTTATAAAAATGTTAGATTGGTTGTGATTTAAATCAATTTTTTTTTTAATCATTTGATTAAAATCGTGATTTTAATGGTTGATTTAAATTTAGACACCCTGTTATCAAACATCTGCTTTTTTTACATAGTTAAACTAACTTTCCTAAGCTGATTAGTTTTGCGACAGGATGCTACTTGCGAAATACTGTTAGTTTTCTGTTCCAATTGTAATCGATATACAGGATTATTCAGAATTCCCTCCCGGTTTTCAAAGCGCTATAGTAAAAAAACTAAGACTAATACAGCAAAAAGAACATTTGAAAGAATACAGAAACAATTCAAGTTTTATTGTCACCAGTTGGTGGTAGACTGGAGGCAGTTAGTAAATAAAAATGGCGTTTAAAGCCTTTTGTGGTTTAGAATTTGCAAAATCTGAATCAGTGGTTTTGGTTCAGCGGGCATTTTGTACGAAATATCGAACTCAGGGACCAACTAACAAAACAATTAATGCGTGGTACAAGAAGGTCAAAGAAACGGAATGCCTGTGTGATAAGAAACGAAGTGGTCATCCGGGTCCATCTGCGCAAAACGCAATTGATGTATAAGTGAAAGTTTTTTTAGGAGCCCAAGAATTGGAGATATATCGCAACCAACAGTGTAGCGGATTCTACACAAAAATCTGTGTATGAAACCGTACAGATTGCAAGCGCTGAAGCCGTCCGATTTCATTTCGCGTGCGGAATTTTCTATGTCGTAGAACATGAAACACTAATGCCGGAAATTATTTTTAGTGACGAATCAACCCTCCACTTGTCCGGCAAAGTAAACCTTACGCATTTGGGACACCAAAAATCCTCATCGTGAAGTGGAACATTATCGTGATTCCCTAAAAGTTAACGTGTTTTGCGCTATTTCCTCCTCACGTGTCTATGGACCATTTTTTTTTTAGAGACTACCATCACTTGTGCAGTGTACCTGGATATGCTACAATTGTGGCTAATGCCGCAATTAGAGGAACATGGGGATGACGTCTTCGTTTTTCAACACGATAGAGCTCCTCCCTATTTTATGTGTGATGTACGTGAGTACCTGAACACACTTACATCATCGTTGGATTGGGCAAGCTTCCGAAGATGACATACCTCTTTTGCGATGACCCCCACGCTCGCTGTATTTAACACCTTGTGACTTTTTCTTGTGGGGGTATGTAAAAGACCAAGTTTTCGTACCCCCTTTGCCACATGATGTAGCTGAACTGCATGAAAGGATTATACGTGCTGTCAATAACGTTAATAGTACTATGTTGAGTAGAGTGTGACAGGAACTGTACTACCACATTGATGTATACCGTGTGACCAAGGGTTCACACATAGAACACCTGTATGCTATGTAATTAAAACTTGAATTATTTCTGTATTCTTTCAAATGTTCTTATTTGCTGTATTAGTCTTAGTTTTTTTACAATAGCGCTTCGAAACCCAGGAGGGAATTCTGAATGACCCTGTATGCTTTTTAAAAAAAACATTTTCATGTTCTTTCCTGTAGTTGTAACAAATGTATACTAAAATACATTGTTAAAATTATGTTACTTGCTCACAAGTGTGCAAGGATCTTGGTTGCAAGTTTGAATCTTGTAAGTAGTACTGAAGTCTGGTTGTCTGCTTGAAGTTTCCTGGTTATTTTCAAGATTACATAAATGCAGGACAGATCTCTCAAAATCTTCCAGAAAGGCATGTCCCGCACACTATGAGTGTCATGTGGCAGCGCCCCCTTGGGCAGGGATGGGCAAACTTTTTCAATCGCAAGCCAAAAATCAAAAGAAGAAAAAATTGGCGGGCCAAGATAAATTTTTCTAAAATTTTAAAAACAATATACAAGTATTACAATTTAAATAAGTTAATGAGATGAATGAAATTGCGATTTCATTTTTAAAGTTCCTTATATTGAGGTTCGAAGTGAGATGTACTGATTCTAAGGAACAAGGTTAAGTGCTCATCTGTCAGTCTACTTCTGAAATAATTATTTCTAAGGTTCATAGTTGAAAACACTTGTTCACATATATAAGATGAAGCAAACATAGCACTGATTTTCTGGGCATGAGATATTAAATTTGGGAAACTTACTTTCCATAATGATTTGTAAAACTCTAACTTTGACATACTTAGATTTTTGCAACATTTAGAAACAACTGCTAGAGATTATAATTAGATTGCAACTCAATTAATTCAAGCTGCAAATTTGACGTCACTGCTTCACAATTTACGTTGAAAGGCGTGGTAAAAATATCCAATTCTGTTTGAATGGCACTGAAATCTTGAAATCTGCGTTCGAATTCAAACTGCAGTTTTTTCAAGCCATCTTCATAATTCATAAGCTTTTCTTCATTTACTGAGGGTATTGAATTTAACCTCGAGAAATGAGACAAGTCGTTCTTAGCTAGCTGCCCAGCAAACAATTTAAGTTTTAGTTTAAAAGCTTTGAGATGGGTCCAGATATCGTCGATAAATTGATTTTTCGACTTGCATCTTGACATTCAAGTTGCTCATATGACAAAGAAGATCTGTGAAATATGCAAAGTCCGAAAACCATTCTGTATCTTTTAACATTTTGCACTCCACAGAACACTGTTTCTCATGGCAGAACGACACAATGTCGTCTTTCAGCTGCTTAACTCGCTCGAAAACACATCCTGCTCTAAGCCACCTTACTTTCGTGTAATACAGTACATCAGAGTATTCAGATTGCACGGACTGAAGAAAATCTTGAAATTGCCTGTGAGTAAGCCCATGAGATCGAATAGTATTTACAGGCTTCACGGCTGCATCAAGCACGGGTTTCATATTCAATGCAGATTTACACAGAGCATCTTGATGTATAACACAATGTAGAAAAACAACATTGTTCCTGGGATAGTTTTGATTAAAGAGTTCAAGAAATCCAGATTTTTTTCCTGTCATATTTGGTGCTCCATCGGTTGTAATATTACATATATTTGTTATAGGCATTTGTCGGCCTGATAATTTTTTACAAAGACTTTCTACATTTTGTTTTCTTTTATATTCGGACATTGCTTCGTAATTGGAATTCTTATGCTTAGATGTGAAATGACGGGAAATGTTATATTCTTTGAAGACTGCTACAGCTTCATTGCAGATGAGACACACTGGTTTATCTTTAACAACTGTAAAAAAATATTTCCAGATCCAGTCATCATTAAAAGCACGGCACTCTGAATCAACTTTACGTTTTTTAGTAGCCATTTTGCGGTTGAAATATTTTACGAATAACCCAAACAAGCACTAGCTACGCTATACTTTTAATACTTTCACCACTATTCACAATGATGCTATATGTCCGCAATCTTTCCATACACAATCAATAATATTAAAACTTGCGCCAAAAGAAAAGGCTGCTGGCTGAAGCTTAAAATGCGCAGTCTGCCACGTGGGAGGTCTAATTCACCTATATTGGATTCCCATACGTCTGCTCCCCGAGAAAGAGATAACACTTGTTAGCGCCAGTCTACAGCTATAAATAACAAAGAACTTCCGCTTTTAACACTTTACCGATTGAAAGCTGCCTGTGCTTGCTATTTCCGTCGATTTATGTTTTGTAGAACAAAAATAGAGAAAGTAAAAAGATCATCAGTCCTTTGAAAAAAAAGTAATATTTAAACAAAGGAGATTGATATATAATATATAAAGCATATTTTCTTTTAATTTCCGTCGGACCAGCAAATTAAAATTCCATCCGCGGGCTGGATAAAACCTTCCGGCGGGCTGTAGTTTGCCCATCCCTGCCCTAGGGTAAATCAGAAACTGACATATGTTCTTGTCAATAAATGCTTGAAAAGTCATACAATCCACTATTAAGCATTGGGGAAATTAAGTTTTTGTAAAACTTGATTTTAATTATATTGTAGATCAGCTAATAGAAGGCTGTTATAGCCTTATATATATAATATATATATATATAATCTTAAAAAGAATATAAGGTATAATCATCTATAAAATATGTTAGTGATGTCATTTTGATTTTTAATAACATTTAAATTTGAATTGTATGTTTTTCTATCAAATAAAATAATGCATTGACATTGTATGGAAATCTTTTATTTGTTTTAGGCCTGTTCAAAATACTTCAATTTGTCTCGAGCTGTTCACACCACTAAAAGCCGACCTGCTTCTGTAGATCCAAAATTTAAAGAACTACAAAGACAATTTCAGGTAAGAACAAGGTTAGAAGCAGAAAGCTGAGTGTTTGTGACACCCATTTTGTCAAAATTTGTTTGGTTTATTTTATTTTGGAGGATATGTGTTAAACAGTTAGAGCTGCCTAGACTTTAATGCACCTATTTAAAGTAAAAGATTGTTAGAAGAAAGAGTAAATGGTTAAGTCAATCAGAATTTGCAGAAAGTGAGCAAAAAATTCCGTAAAGTTAAGCATTAAAAATGATGACTAGGTCCCAATACTTGGCGAAATTAAATTATTTTATTGCAACACTAGCAGTACCCCCGCAATGTTGGTCGCGACTAAGTTATGCTTTTAAAAAGTAGACCATACTAATTCCGACAAAACAAAATTTAAAAATATTGGAACAAAAGATCAAAATTAAATATCGCTATACTTTCAAAAATTTTAAAAGATAAAGATAAAAACAAGAAAATTATGCATTTAAAAAGTCTTAACATTAAACCTCACTAACTCCGACAAACAATGTAAATCAAAACCAAATGAAAAAGTAATAAGTTATGCTTTTATAAAAGCAAGAAACAATACAACCTGAAGTAACTGCACTGGATCGTGACTCAAATCAAACAGAATGGTAATTCTTCCAATTTACAATCCATTAAGAAAATGATAGGGGAAAAAATGAAATCAAAGGAGAATTGGCAAAGTCGAAACTTAGAATGTCCAAAAAAAAGCAATTCCGATTTAAGCTACCCTGAATATTCTCCAGTAGCAGTCAGTGACATCATTGGAAACTTAGCATGCATCCAAAAGAAAAACTGCAATTAATTAAATTTTAAAATGTTCAAGGTTAAATTTTAAAATTTGGGGGCTTTGAGGTCTATTTCAGGACTACCTGTGTGCCAAATTTCATGACTGCTATAGATTCGTCTGGCCACCTCAGACTAAAACTTCCTCTGGGTTTAAAATTTAAATATTAAAGGAAATGCAAGTGTTAAGATTTATGTCACAGTTGGAGTAAATTTTTGTCCAATTTTACAGGAATGAAAGTTGTGCTTGACAGGTCTAAATATTTAATATATGCAATCACTGGGAAAATGAACCACTCCTCTTCATTTGAGTAACTTTAATTTAATGCAAATTCAATCCATGTTCCTCATTAGTGCATGTAATATAGAAATGATATGCTACAAATAAAAAATTTTTAATTGACTTGGTTCGCTCGTGTCATGCGAAAACAGAATTGGAAGTGTACTTCTACTCAGGGTGTGCCCTTATTCTTTGAGTATTACTGAGAAGCAGAGACAAGTTTTAAAACTTATTTGAATCATGTACTCTGCCTTGGGTTTTCATTGTCATTATTATTTTCTTTTTTTAAGAAAAAGAAAAAAAATTTAAGTGATTAATCCTAATTTTTTTGTAAAAAAAATCACTTGATTTAAAAATTGGGGTACCTGTACCATACCATAAAATTTTGAAGGATTTCGGGGGAGTTAGGCTTCAATGGCATGCTTGATGTAGGTTTCAAAAAGTATCTTATTTGTTTTGTCATTGGAAACGTTGCCTTTCCTGTTTAAGAGACACAAGGTTTGGGTTCCTAGGGGTTGGTGCCCTGTAATGGGATGACAACCAACCAACAAATATTTTTCTTTTTACTCTGAAAACAGTTCTCACAAGGTTTGATCAGCAGAGACTGAATTTTATACATATAGAGCTGTCCATGCATTGCACAAAGTGTTTTAGGCTAATTTTGAACTACTTTTCCTCGTGGAAAGGATAGATATACTTAAATTGATGCCCTTGCACGAGAGAATGGGCTAATTCAGATAAAGGAATCAGTATTGTTTCATATTTGTTTTCAGAATGTTACATGCAGGTACTGCATGCCCCTTACTTTCTAGCTCATTTAATAATAAACACTCCAGAAGAAAATCGCTGACTTTAAATAGAAGAACTGCTTAATATATTCACAGAATATTCATCAACCCTGTTTGTAAATATGAAAGTTCAAGAGAAAGGGAATATTTTTTTTTCTCTTTTCAAAAGCTTTTCATCGCAAGTATCTCTTAGAATGGAGAAACTTGTTAAGATTTTAGTGTTTGTGTTGAAAACAAAGAAGCCATTCATAACCAAAGTTAATTTTATCTTAATTAAAATGCCTATTTTTTAATTTAGAATAAAGAGTATTGAGGATTTGTGTCTCAAAATGGTATTCAAATGAAAGAATAAAAACAACAAGACGCAAGAATAATTTCAAGTGTTTTAATCTCATACAAACATCTGCTCTGTTATATTTTATAAACCCTCGTATATTAGTGTTTAGCAAAAATCCATACTATCTAGAAATGACAGTTATTTGCCTGTCCCATGTCAAACGAGTTTATGTTTAGAGTAATGAATTAATTAAAACCATAAAAATCTAATTTAATATTAAAAAAATCCCTCTTTTTAATAATTTTTTCATATTATATTTTTGGTGTCTTGTTTTCAGGTTGATGATGGTGTTCCAATTTACCTCAAGAGGGGTGGTAGTGATCGTCTCATATTCAGTTTCGTTGCTCTAGGTGTTGGTCTCTGTTTTTTGGATGCCTTAAACACCGTTTATAAACTCATCTATCCAAAGCCTAATAATTAGGTTATCTTTATTGCTTACCACACAAGATATGTAATTATATTCTAAAACTAATGGGCTGTATGTAGCAATATATACATGAAATAAAATAGAAAGATTGATATTTGGTATTTCTTTGTACAATGTAGTAATAATTAACTAGTGTTCCTTCAGCAGCTTTCATTTTTTTTTTTTATTGTCGTTGAACTTTATTTTCAAATAGGATTATGTTCATTAAGGGGTTGTAATGTAAATTATATTTGACACCTGTAGCTGCTCTCCAGGTAATCAATCTGCACATTCTCTGCCAGGCCATATTTGAGCAGGTAAATTTTTCAGGCCATTTGTACCACAAATGGTGCGTTATAGTTTGATTTGTAAAAATGAGTATTTTCCGCGTTATTTGCGAGTTAAATAGGTTTGTTTCGTTAAAAATATGTATCTAATAAAAATCTTATATCACTTGGCCTGAAAATGAGTTTCAATGTGGTATACCCAACAGGGGATACATATTAATGAGTTAAGATATTATAAGCTTAGCTTTATTGTGTATAAAAATGAGGTTTTTCGCTAACATTTATTTGCACTACTACATTGTGAATAGATAAATATTCTATTAAGAGTGTATAGGATATATATTTGTGAAATAACATAGTCTTTGTAACCATGACT
This sequence comes from Metellina segmentata, assembly GCA_947359465.1. Classification (NCBI taxonomy): domain Eukaryota; kingdom Metazoa; phylum Arthropoda; class Arachnida; order Araneae; family Tetragnathidae; genus Metellina; species Metellina segmentata. Next base: position 27,993,443 of record OX375881.1, on the reverse strand, counting down.
GAATGAATCAGTATCAAATAAAATTCATTTCTAATAATAATTTTCTTGTATGTATCCAAAATATCTATTTAATTTTCTACACACATAACTCTAGTACTTTAGTAAAGAATTGACTATGCAAGTTGAGTTTGATACTGGTTCTGAGTATGCAAATATAATTTAGATAGTTATAGTTAGATTTAAAGCCATTTTAATTTAATGTGAAGTAGAGATTTTACAGAACAGTTTTAATGGCCTGCTCAACTTGAAACAGATTTTGTTTTACGAGGTTGTGATACAGAAATTTTTTAGTTGCATCTTTTGATGACTCAAAAACTCAGCTGAAAAGGGAGTTAAATTGTAATGATTTTTAAGATTACATAATTAGTAGAAAATTTGTTGCACATCTATTGTACTAATAAATATTTTCAGTAAATGCAAACTAAGATACATTTGCTTGGAAATGAGAACAGCTTTCAAAAGTAATAACTTTAACTAATTTAGTTGCTAGAAGTGTCAATTTTAAGAAAGACTGATGTCAATGAGAAAGAATCCACATAGGCAGTAAAAATACCTTATGCTACAAATGTTTTCTATATTTATTATGTGAATTCAATACAAAAAGTAAATGTGTTGTTGGATAGTAGAAATTGTGTGAATAAAACAAACATTCAAAAATAAAAGGTTTTTAAAAATATTCAGCCAAATTACTGAAATAATTTTCAGTAATTCGGCTGAAATTATTGCTGCTCCCTTGTCAATATAGCACAGCTTGTCTGTTTCTGGACCTCGTGCCATAAAATCCAAAATTCCTATGTCAGTCATTTTAGTTTTCCAGATATTACAAAATGTTTGCTCAATAATGCATGAAAACATGTTCAGGAATTACAAGAATGCAAAATAAGATTTTAAAATCTTAACAAAAGGAGTTTTAATAGTTAAGTAAATTTATTTCAATTCTTTATTGTTGGGTTCCGGGACCAATCAGAATTGTTGGCAATGAATTGGCTGATGCTGCAGCAAAAAGTTCAATGAATTTTCAAAATATTCTCATTCAATTCTATGATCTCCCGTCATTTCGTACGGGATATAAGGAATAAATGCCGCAAAGACAAGTGAGCAGATGAATAGTCAACTGCACATTTCCAACCATCACCATCTGAGCTGCTTTATGTTCTTATTACTAGTCTTCACATCAGCCATTCCAGATTCCCATACATTTATGGGTGAAACTGCTCCATCATTGTAATTAACCATACACTATATTTTACTTCACATTTTAAACATTTTTATCCCTTCAATATTTTAATACCTCATCACCAATTCTATCAGGTTTGTTGGGTCAATGCCTACTCCATCACCTTTTCCCTTCATCTTTCAGGATTTTTACATTTATGATCCATCACCTTTTTAATTCCATTTCATTAAGTTTTGTCGAAGGTGGGATTTCCCATATTAGTTCTAATATCATCTTACAAGTTTATACATTTTCTTGTGAATATATAATGTCAAGTAACTCATTTGGTTTCATTCATTTTATCTTCACATTTAATGTTAATGTCTGGTTGTTATTCTAATGCCTTTTAAATATATTTTACTGAATTTTATCGTGTTGGGTGTAACTTATCAATATTTGGATCTTTGCCATATGACTCAAACCACCCAAAACCTCTATTTGAACATTTTTTATTCTTATCTAGATTACATTATGTGCTTGGCAGAGATTAAGCTACGATCGCCTTTTTCGCAAAATGAGAAAGAAATAGTGACCACTTTCACAAAAATCTGAATAAAAAATAGCTACGGCATATGTTCCAAACATCGTTTCCTTGATCACTGGTGCGAGAAAGAAAGAAAAAAAACGGAATAGGATCAGAAGAAATATCGGTTCTTAATAATTTAATCAAGAATAATAAACGCTGAAGAAAACAATTGTTCCCAATTCTGTTATTAAATTAAATAATTTCGATTGAAATATTCCAATCCAATGTTTTTAAGCTTTTGTGCCTTTTCTGACAGTTCTAAAAATTGCTGTTACTAACAAATTTGTTATTTTAACATTTTGCTAAAGCTTTTTTCTTCATTTTAGCTTTTTTGCTAAGGAAATTTTTTTCTCTAGCCTAAACCCTGGTGCTTGGAAAACAATTCCACGGTACAATTTTGAGCCTCAAGCAAAAAAATAATTCTGATTTCATGCATCATTTAATATTTAGTCCATGTGATCCACTACTTTCTTGATTAATATTTTTGTGGTACAGTTTTTATGATGAATTAAGTCAACAGCATTTATTTTGCAATTTTATAAAACTTGCTGCTGTAGAAAAAAGCAAATTGAGTAATTAAAAGAATAACCATTTGAGTAATATTACGCTGCATAAGGTCCGAAAATATTTTGATTCATAACAGTAATTCAAGTTTTTGTTCTTTTAATGTAAATATATATTTGATTAAACGGCAGTTACAAGTAAATATTTTCCATATAAGAGCACCTTATAATTGAAAGTATGCAAAAATGATGCTTAACATTGTTAATGTTTGATTATTAAGCTTTGTTATTAAATATTTTGATCCTTTTTACAGTAAGCATTTAGATCTTGTTGTACATGCAAAAGTTAAAATTCTAAAGTTTGACTATTTTATTTCTTATTTTGAGGAAATGGTAAAAATACATGCTAATAAAAAGGAATTTGTAACATTTGTGAATTTCGGAAATGTAAAGTGAATATTAATTTACTAAACAAGTGATTTTCTTGTATTAAAGCTCAAAACTATAACCACTAAAACTCGATTACAAAAATTCATTCTTATTACTCAATTCATTTTTATACCACTGCTAATGTTCTGGATCTCGTTTCTTCCAATCGTCATCTGACCGTGACTCAAAAATTTATCAGGTGTCTTCGTATCCTTCCCTTGATTCTTGGAGCTGGACCGTCACCTTAGTCCATTGTGTTTCTTCAGTACGACGTTAATTACCTACCTATAAACAGTTTTTGATTTTTTGTCAAAGCTACAGAGAAATTTTAAATAACTATCCTGTGCTGCAATCTCCAAAATGTTTTTAACTGTTTTAGAAAGAGGGGTTACGATGCCTTCTTCAAAGATTAATTGTCAAAAACATACAAAATTTAGAACTAAACATTTGTTTCCGCACATCATTACAAGAAGAGCAATTTATGTGATGTAATAATGAAAATATATTTGGAAATTGTTCTCCGAAAATTTGTATTAAGTTTGGTGTTGAATAGGTTATTTTTCATTAAAAATTGAACTCCTTGAAGTTTGTTCACACTCTTCAATCTTTTATACACTGTACAAGAGGTTACATCTTTTTAGCACACTTGATAAAAGCATGGTATGTGCATTACCCTTCAACTTTTTAACATTAGCTTGGAACGCTCGGAACAAGCCGAAAGCTACCTTGTATGAATCAACATTGCAAGGAAGATAATAGGCCTATGAACTTGAAACATACATGAAAATTGTATTTGTAGATTAAACAGGTTTGTAAATCTGAAATGTAACAAAGATAAATTCAATTAAATTTTGGTTGATTGGTTACAAAGTCACAAATCTTCTAGAATCGTGTCTTAATTAGAACAATCCCAATTCGTTCAAAAAAGAATTTTGTTGAACTGTTTGCTTTGAAGGGCTGCCGATGGCTGTGAATTTGCCCACTGCGCTAGCAGCCTGCGAGTTGTCGCAGGTTCGACCTGGGAACATTTTTCAGTATGTATCAGTAAACCTTTTTCCTTGTGTGTATGTCCATTACGTGATATTGTCTTCTGCTTTTACAAATATTGCCCTTGCCGCCATAAAATTCAACCAATCAATCCTTGCTTTGAAAAGGTTTTCGCTGTCAATTTATACGTGTCGAACTGTTAAATTGTACTTCGTTTCAGTGATTTCCAATAGTTAATTTCAGAACAGCTTATAAGCAGAGCTGAAAGCAATACTGAAACTTTCAAAGTGAAAAAATCTCATTTGGAACAGTTCATTCTTTCATTTGTTTTTGTAGTAATTTTATTTCATTTATTTGAAATTGTTCTGAAAAGGAAGGTCATTTAATTTTTGCTTTGCTTTCTTTCAGACTAACAACACGTACCAAAACTGGTTGAATGGAAAGCAATTTTTTCCTATTTGAATTTCTTGATTATCCAATGAGTTGAAGGCTACCGTCTATTCTAAAATGAGCTTAAGTAATAGGACGAAGATAAGAAATTTAAGGGTGCAGGATAACGCAGGACACTAATGAAACATTAAAAATCGATTGTCTATATTTTAAAGAATTGGTTTCAAGTGAAAGAGTGACGGACTTGACGAGTTCGAACCCAACCAAAGACCGTAGTGCACAAAAGAGGGCTGGTGCACATTAAAAATGTCGAAGCCTCAACTGTCCTCACGTTGGCGTGCTGTGAAAATTTTGAGAGGTGTGGTGACAGCTCAGGTTTGACCTAGTCATCTGACCGTGGTTCACAATGACGTGGAATTATCCGTAATCTTTCCCTTGGGGGAATGATCCCGGACCTTCGTCGATAACCCGTTGTGTTGCTTCAGTATGATGTTAATTAAGTACATATACTGTTGAGGCTGGTGAAATTGTAACCTTTTTTCAGCGTATAAAAAAAAATCAGAACAAAACTCCCTATTCCTGTAGTTTGCAAAATGCAGTAGTCTTTGCTTATGAAAAATAGCAAGGGTTTCTAGTCGATTCGCACTTATTTGGAACATAGACGTGAAACATACAATGAACTATAAGGCCCGGTGCGCACATCCTGTTTTTCAACGTGCGACTCCGCTGCCGCAACGCAAGTGCGGTCTGAGATACATTAGATCTTATGGAGAAGTGCACACATGCCGTGGCGACGACGCACGTCATTTGAGAAAGCGCAAATGACCCAGCGTAACTTAGTGTCCACCAAAAAGTACTTCATGGTAGAGTTGGGTTACACTGGTATTTATACTACACATTTGTAAATTAAGTTTTGGAGTGGTAGCTACGCTCGCTACATGCACAAATTGCAAGCGTGCGTGCTATTTGCAGTTCTCGATCCACGGCGCCGCACACGCGTCTGCGGTCTGAAGTACCTTGTTTTCATAAATAAATGGAATATAAATAATAATAAATGGTATCCAGTAACGTTATTTATTAAATAATTAATTATTTATTTAAAGAAACTCACATTTAAAGTATCGATCTGGTGTCAAATTTTCCGCAGATTTCGAATCCGTTGAAATTTTTATTCTGTGTTTAACGATCCCGATTTTACAAAAACGAACTATTCAATGGCAATCAAAAATGTTTATTTATATTGCTCCTCTTTGCTCGAATCGTTTGGAGCAGGAAATGAAATCTGACCACTACAAGAGGAAAAACGTTCCCCAACTGTTTGAGACCGCTATGACGACAGTCATGGAAATGGCGGCTCCGATCATTTTCGTTACGCTCACAAACAACGCTCTCTAGGAAACCAAAACCATGTGTTAGTATAAACAACATTTTAGTGACGTCACCCATCGATACATCACGGCCGCTAGATCACGGCTACGCTTTCTTAGGCAACCGAAGCTTAAGGGACTGATCCCGGACCGTCGTCAAAAGCCCGTTGTGTTGCTCTAGTACGACGTTAACTAAAATTACCATTACCTAAAAATCTCAATGATTTGGAATCGAAATCTACTGACATTCTTCGAATTTCTTACATTGATCCGTTGGCCAATGTACCTCGAATTTCTTGTTTCATTTTCAAGTTTTGAGACTGATCATGTGTTCTCCATCTCAAGTTAATTAAATATACATACCTACCTACCATCTCAGGAAGGTCCTTTCAATTGGTCATAAGTAAATTAATTTACAATCTATTTGCGCAGATTATAGAAATTTCAAGTTACTAAAACTGGAGTAGAACTCGTAACCTAATACAGTGCGCCGTCTGGTAACGAAAGGAGCGTCAATCACCCCAAGTTGTGAAGATTTCATGAGATTCAGGAAAAAATAAAGAAAACATTTATGCGCATTTTAAAGAAAATATATTGCGCTTTTTTATGCTAAATTTTAAAAGATTTCTCTTTAAGTTTGTTAGAAAAAAAATTTTCATTTCCAAATAGTCTGAGTCACTCAAATTCCACTGTAACATTTATTTTGATTACCTATTTTTTCCTTAGATAAAAAAACCTGTTTTCTCCACAAAAAGTTTTTGAACAACTGAATTAAATAAAGATTTTAAATATCAATTCACGTTTTGAAAAAGTTTCAGTAAAAACATTCATATTACGCATTCAGATAACAAAAGGGGAGGGGGAAGGGAAAAAATTGCTGTGTGTTTTTCTTTTTCCCGTTAGGTGGTAAAGTTAACAAAACAAAAACAAATTTAAAGCCGCCATCAAGGACGTTTTTTTTTCTCACTTTTTTTTCTACGTGCTTTAATAAATATAAATAGAATTTTTTTGTTGGAAATATGTTTTATTTCAAAAAGATTTGTTTCTTGGTTTCGATTTTTTCTTTTGTTTCTTGTATCAGAGTAGAATGAGTTATATTTTTAGTGAAATTTTATTACATGGTATCGTAACATCCAGACAGCGGTTTTTTATTGTATGTCTGCCTAGACCTTTTTTTTTACCACAGCTGTTTGACTTATGCATTCCGACTGACTCTGACGGTTATTACGGGAGCAACGCTGTCAAAGTTTGACAGGTTTTCTTTTTAGAATGGCGGCTTCAGATCGTTACAAGAAATTATTGGACTTAGATGAAAGATTTTAAAATTGCGTCTAAATTCGTTTGGCCTTCAAGTCATCTCGGTAGCTAAATCGGATAGCTATGGACCATTCACGAGCCACTTACCTGAAAAGTAAGTCCAAAACTTGCCACTTTTAATTATGCTAAAATCTTTTCAGTGTCTCTAGTTTTGTATCTCTCTGGTTCTTATATTAGAAATCACATTTAGGCCTATTTAAATCGGTAACCTTCTTGATGCATGCGTTGCAAAAAATCAATTTATCATACCCGCCGATAAATGACTAGATTCAATTAAAAGTTTGTGTTTCAATTCAATATATTTGTTGTCTTCGTGTTTTTTTATTTCGATTGATGGAGGATTATTTTGCTTTTTTCACATCTTTCAAAAACGAAACTCGGGTTTTTTTTTTAACTCTTGGAACTTTAAATGCTTAAATTTACGTCATTTTACAGAAGGAATTTCCGGAAAATATTTGTTTCTTTTGATCAGTACTAATAAAGTATGTTACTGAAGCTTCATTCAAAACATTTATTTACCTCTCTCTTTTGTTTTTCGATTGTCAAATTTTTAATATATGTCAGTTTTTGTTTATTAATGAATTTGTTGGGCACAGCATGCTTTGAACACAAGATGATTTGGCTGCACTCATTTTTTTTTATATTTATATTTTTTTTATGATGGAATGTTCAAAATTTTTGATACAATACTTTTTGATTTAGTTAGTTGTGTGCTGTTTCTCTTATTGCAAATATCCTTTGTTTTTCATATTTTGAGTTTAACACTGTTAATTTCTCTGATTGATAAACTAAATTGATTGTGATTGCTCTGATTGATAAATCTAATGTTGATAAAGCATTTGATTTGTCAAATAAAAAAAAAGATAAAGTGCCACATTATGTAGATTCGGTTTTCTGCTTGCAAATGTTAAAATTATTAGAACATGAAGCATAAGTTTCATAGCTTTTAGTTTTTGAAGATTTCCATTCAGGCTTCGCAGATTTAGGTTTGAAAAATCATTATTTTTTTAATTAATGTTCGACAGTGTATGATGCACATCAATCAAAATGTAATTGAATTTTACTTTTTCTGTTTCATTTAATTACTTCAAAGCTATGACCTATCTACAGATCCTTTAGTGATAATCCTAAGATGCTCTATTCAGTATAGCATCACTTAAATTCTTTATTTATGAGGTTGAAAAGAATTCTTTAGGAAACGGTGTTTTAGTTTTAGGCATTCAGTCACTCCAAACCATTTATTATATTTCAATGCAGCTTCCCGATTCTGTATGTTTCTAATATTAAACAAATTTGCCTATTGTTTTCACTGAGAAGTAAAAAAAATTGAAGGGCTTCAGGTAATTTATGAAAATTCACGCTTGCATGCTTTTCAGGAAAACAATTTTTAAGTTAAAAATTCCTAAATAACAGGTAACTTTTCAAGAGGTCAAGTTATCTTAAACTTTAAACAAAATGCACGTGTTAAAAATACTTGTGGTCCTCAAGGATATTTTTTTCATTATGGAACATTTATTTCCGTGGCATATCATTATGTTACTGGGAGCTGTTCAGTTTTAATTTTGAAATATTCGTCCACTGTTGATATTTTCTTCCGAAACTAATAACATACACCACATCAGTATAATCGTATTTTGACTAACATTGGTTTAAGTTATATCTGATCTAAATTGAACAATCTTTTTTGACTTCCCACTTGGAAATGTCTATCCTGAGAAAAATTTATCTATACCCTTGAAAGTATCATTTCACATGGCCCTGCAAAAGGTACAAGCTGGTAACTGACAACAAAATTTGATTATTTGGTTAATTAAATTCAGATGTATTTTTCAATTTTAATCAGATAAACCTTGGAGGACAATGAAAAAAAAGACCCTGTCACTGGATGGAAAGAAGGGAAGCCCCTGCCTGTTGGCCAACGTGTTTAAAAAGCAGTAAAATAATTGAACTTGTAGCATAGATCTATTCCCCACTAGATTTCTGTGATTCGTGCTTTTAATCACAGTGCTAGTAGGCATATTTTTTTTTTATAAAAAAATGATTCACTCTCTTGATTGATGTAATAATACCTATCTTTTGGCGTAAAATATAGCTTAAGAGGCCAAATGAATATCATGCTCTAGTATGGCCAGGTAAAAAAGCCCTGCAAATGCATTTTCTGTCGTTGAAATTCGTCAAAACACAAAAAGTTTTATTTTACCCGAGTAAATTACCAGTATATTTTCTTTCAAATAAATATTTGATATAAGATGTGTGTTACAGGTTTACAGTAAAATATGCTGATGCAGGAATTTTTTTCAAAGGTTATATTGCTGTCTGTAAACTGAATACATGCTGGTATTATTGCTTATTCTCAGTTTCTTAATCATGACATTAATTTTGCAATTCAAATGAGCTGTTAATCACTCATAATTCAATGATTTTTACACTTCTAAGGAGTCATGTAGGTCACACATATTTAACCAACGCATTTGTAATGTTCAGAACCATTTCTGACTTGTCCAATGTGTAGTAAATTTTATCTGTCTGACACATCTTAACTGAATGGTCAATACTTTTCGATGCAATCTCTTTGTTGCTACTTATCCTATTGTTATTGATTAAATGGTAATTAATTTTTTGAAGTTCTGTACAGATCCTGATATACTTGATTTATTATTAATATTGGCAGAGCTGGGCGAGACAGACTTTGTGCCGTTAAAAACCAATCACACCAATAGCTCTTCTTTTTATTTGCATATTTCGATTTCCTACTGAAAGCTTTTCACTACTTCAATGGGGCTTACTATGATTTAATTTTATTGTAATGTCTTTTGTTATTTGTCAGTCTTTACAGCTTGTTATGCTATTATTACCCTTTCAGATGTCTGTCAAGTTGCATCTTCTCTCAAATTTCTATCCCTCATGAAGAGAAGCTAATCATTGCAGTTTCTTTTATAACACAAAATGATCTTATTTGATGGAAAAACTATTTGTCTAAAGTTACCGAGTTCACAGCGCTTCAGTTTTTATTAACTTGGGATCCTTCCATGTCAAATCACTGGATTTTAATATTCGTCCGTGCCATCACGTCTCGTATTTGTCATTTTTTTAAATAAAAAGCACATGAAATTAACTCAAATTAATTTTTTTGATTAAAAATTTGGTTTGGAGAAATTTTTTGAAAAATGATTTAGGCTATTGCACTCTTTGTATGATTTTTGAAAAACCTTCCTGTTTTACTTATTTTTCAACCAATAAGGCTGATCTTGGTATCAAATTAAAGCTAATGCTTTTCTCTTTCAAAATAAGCTACAAAAGTGATTCCAAAGGCATTAGTGTTGCCACTCATCAGGCTAAGTGATTTTTTAAATATTTTTTCGGGGGGGGGGGCAGGTTTTATGGGTATCTCATAAACCACAAGTAACACATGTGTCGTATTTTTTTCTAGAATGAGAAAATCATGTACTTGTTGTGTTTTAAAATAATAAGAAAAGTGTGTGTTTTTTGTGGTTTTATAGTAAAATGTAAATTTATTTTGTAAAAATTTTATTTCATAATCAACTTTATGTTCTTTCTGATACAGATGATGTTAAAGTAACTAGAACTTGGGCTATATTTTCATAGGGAACCCAGCAGCAATCAATTTTAGTTGGCCAAAAATATGTCCGTGAAGGGCCTGTCGACGCATGAATTGAACTTTTGCATCCCTTTCTTCACATTTGTCTAGCACCTTCCATCCACAATTTATTGTCATAGATGACTGATTAAAACTTTTCAGGAATAATATTTACTACTTCTCTGGCTTTGCTATCAACAGTGGCTGTAAGAGAGTTTTCAGAAACTGGAACCTTCACCAAAATGTCTCTTCTGTCTAATGGTTTGAAGAAGTGGTTCTCTCTGGTACCAACTATTGGTAATGACTTTTCATCTTTCCTTCAGAAAATCTTCATTTGCTGCCACCTCTGCTGAAAAACACCTGAATCCGCTTTATATTTTGGGAGGCAAATTCTAACAAATCGTGTTATTCAGCGTTCTTAATCATTGGTGGTCTGCTGGTCAGAGACCACTAAATGTACGATTGGACCAGAAGATTAAAGATCTGGATGGTCTGTTAGACCAGTAGCTATAATGAGAAAAACGAGTGCATGTGTTTACTGTAAAATAAGTTTCAAGGTTGTAAACAAACTATTTTACAGATAAAAGTTCAAAAATTCTAGTAGATAACATGAAAAAATTAATAAAATGAATTTGTAAAGAAATGAAAAATAAGAGAGTTAAAACATGAAAGTATTATAATTTAATTTCTACAGTAAATAGTTTTTAAAAACTCAACCTGATTTTCCAGCCATACTGGTTAAACAAATTGAGTTTGTAACTTCTATCGCAATAACGCTCAATAGCTATTCAGTCATTTCTTGTCAATCCATCTGCTTTGGTTTTGAATTGAGACATTCAAAATAAACTAATAGGACTGTATTAAATGAAGCAAAAAGTTTATTGAAAACATTAACAAAATCGAATAAAGTAATGTGGTGGTGGGCAACAATACTGACCACAGCCTAGCTAATCTAAATCCAGTCTTTTTCTCTACTCGATTCCTCCTTCTGTTTCTTCTTTTCACCAAGGGCACTTGTGTGCTAACTCCATCTGCACCACTTAAATTAACTTAGTTTTCAAGCAATGTGTTTGAATATGCTATAACAGAAGTCTGTAAAAAAAATCCAATCCACTAATACCTTATTTATTGCTGTAGGCTTTGTATTAGTTGAGAAATACAAATAATGTCTACAATAGGTATTTTCCCAGCCATACTGGTAAAGCAATCAACTTCTACTGTAGCACTACACTCTTATTCTACATTATACACATTTTGGCAATTTTATTGCAAGTTGTAACCTGCATGTTACTCAATGGATGTTTATAAGCTTGACAACACTTCTAACTCCTTTCAAACATGAAAATCCAAATTCATAACTTTTTTTAATAAAACATGTACTACATAATTTGACGGAATTTTCATTTGGCAAAGTAAAAATTTCACTCGCCGATGGCGCATGGAAATTTTTTGCCTTAAATGTGTGCTATTAACTAAATTAATTTATGATTTGAGGAGTGGACCAGTATATTCTTGTATAAACTGGTCCATGGGACCAGTCACTTTTATTTTTATTTTCTAATGCTGATGTGAATTTAAATTCTGTCTCTCAACAGTTCTTTGAAGACTTGCTCTTGTGGCAAGGCGCTTTATTGTACCTCCTACTCCATCACATATATTTTTGTCATGATTATTGGCAAAGCATTTAATGGACTAGTGGAAATGTCATTCAACAGTCATGCCAGTCTACTTCGTGATGACTGAAATTATGATATATGAAATGATATATATATATATATATATATATATGTGTTATATGAAAGTTAATTTTACTCATCTGATAATTGAGTGAGTATGTTGAGAAAAGATGGGTTGAAGCACAAAGCTATTAGAATTGGTAAATTTTTTTATTGAAAACTCAAAATTCCACTGAATTGGCGTCCAGAAATTCTGGGGTATATTACAGATACTGTTCAGACATTTTTTAAGCAATTTTTGATGAGCTGTAAAAAATTCTTATGCTACGAAAGAATTTTATTTTTACAGCAGTTAAAAGTACAGCGGAATCACGATTTAACATTAAAAAAAAACATTTGATTTCCAGCGCATAACGTCATATTTTATTGTTTCCCAAATAATATCCTGTACTTTCAATATTAAAAAAATCCTGTATTTAACGTTATGACTTCAAAATATTTCCCTCGTTTAACGTTTTTTTCAGCAAAGCAATTTTCTTAAAATAGTTAGATACTAGCAGGACAGTGTTGCCAGTGCCAGTTCTTTTCGTGTCCTTACTGATGCTGAAAACTTTAAAAAGAAAAAACAATTTTAAGAATGAGTCCAACACCGACATGGCATGTCGGAAATATACATAAAATTCGGACAACCTGAAGTACCGATCTGGTGTTAAAGTTTCCGCAGATTTCAAATCTGTTGAAATTTTCACTCTTATCTCTAAGTATAGGGAAGATAGAAAACCTCAAAATAGTGGTTTTTTGTGTTTGTAATGAATATCTGTGTCAATTGCAAATTAGATATACTTAAAAACTTACAAAAATTCATATCTGGAGAATAATGTTAATGATTTAGCAAGTAAAAGCAAAATGAAAACCATAATAACTTATTTCTTTAAACAAACTATTGTAAATGAAGAAATAAAAGGTATGTTACTTAAATTAGTCTTTATTTCATCCTCCATGTTTACTTTTTCCCCGACCCCGATTTAACATTTGCCCGCATATAACCTTATTTATTTCCGGTACCTTGAAATACAAGGTTCACTGTATATCTTATCGTCTTCTAACTAATTTTGTTTCAAAACGGTGCTTTTAAATAAGCAACAGATTAAAGGCTATGTTTCCACTCTTTTTGAAGAGAATTATGCTGATTAATTTTTATTCAAAAATGCTGTAAAGGTCATGTTTTTTTTTTTAATATCTAAATTTATGGTTAGAATAATGTTAACGAGGAAGGAAAAACATAAAAATAGAAAATGATTCCAAATGCATAACCAAAACGGAAAATAATTTCTGATAATATTTGTAAGGTAAGGATCTTTAATTTTAAAAGATGATCTGCCAAGTCACAGAAATATTGCAGTAATTGAAATGTTCAATTTCAACTGTAAATTATATAATTAACAGTGATTTGTGAATCTTAAAAAGACCAAAAAATACATTGTATATGAACAATGTTCAAATCCACGATGTATCGCAGAACTTGCTGCATAATTAGGAAAATGGTGTGACAGTAGACAAAGTGTGAGTGTAAGAACAATTTATTACAAAAGAGGAGAGAAAAAAATCTTCAAGCGTGTGCATAGTTCAAAGAATATAATGAAACCTTGTTGAGATTTTTGATTGTTTCTGGTTTTGCATAATGTAAAATTAAAGTAAAGAGTGGAAAATAATGTCAACATCGACTCTACGTACTATAAAACCATATGTTATCTTCAATATTCAAAAACACGCCATATCTGGCCAGTGCCAGCAATCAGAATAAAGCATGTAGCCACATATCCAAATCCACTAAAAAAATTCCTGTGGAAAAGGGAACTAGAAACTGGTATCAGTCTATGTCCTTTACCGCTATACCTGCTAAATCTTCAGATGTATCACCTATGTAATTTTAGACTTTTTAAAAAGAGCATTATCGAACCTAAAACCTTTCAAGGACTTAGGAAAGATGAGGAACAAGATGGGACAAAATACCTTAGTCGATACTACAAAAGTCATTATCATAAAAATTAAGGTGTTAAAAGATAGTTAACAGTAAGGGCAAATTGAACATTTAAAACACAAAGCTTCATGTAAAAAATTTATCTTCAGTCCATTAAGATTAAAAAATGTCCATACAGCCTCTATTACGTTTGTTCTAGATTAGAGGTGCACAACCTATTTGGAAGAAGGGCCACTCGCACCGTTGATTGAGACATGGGGGGCCTTAGTTGAAGTTACAGCACAGACACAATGAAAGTGCTACTACCCAATTATGTACAGTTGTTATTACACTTAATATGTATAGTAAAAAAAAATATATATATTAATAACTTTTTTTTTAAAGATTAAACTTACAAATGTTTTCTAAAAAAATTTAGGAGCTCGTTATAGAGCTAAATGAATGATATTGTGAATAGTTTAAAAAAAAAAAAAAGAAGTTAACAAACATTTGCAATGATCAATCGTTTAGAATTACTTTTCAGAATGTGTCTGAAGAACGTCATATGTGCTTCAGCAAATTATTTTAGGCTATAAATTTAATTACAGTAATAGTACAATGAGCAATAAAGATGAGTGTCAGAAATTTTAATGATATCAGTAAAATTAGAAATAAAAATTGCAGCATCAAATATATTTAATATTAAAATTTCTAAAGCATAAACAATAATTTTGTTATAGTTTGCTAATGGGATGGCTGATATTGAGTTTTACTAATTTATCAATACTGCTAATAGAAATTCTTAAGACTGATTCTAAATGTTTGTCAGTCGATTTGCTTCTTAACTTAAATCCTCTTGGAGTTTTATAGTCAAAATTAGTTTCTGGGCCGCATATTGATGATGCGCGGTATCATCGCGCGGGCCACAACATGTGGCCCGCGCGCCGCAGGTTGTGCAACTCTATTCTAGATCTTCATATAGGAAAGCTTCATTTTTTGTTTCATATAAGTATCCCTTTTTGTGTGCTTCGAATATACCTGTGAAATACTTGTCAATGCTCAAAGAATTTGAAAACTAGATTTTTTATTTCAAATTTATTTAATTCCATGTCATCTAATTTCTTATTGTTAACTTGCAAAAAAAAAAAAAAAACACACAATTTTTTTTACCAACAACTTATTTTTGCAAGCTAAAAAGAGTAATGAGAAGTAGGAATTTTTTCCAAGATGCAAGTTTATTTTCTACTTGTGACATGATTTTTCTCAAAGGCAAGTCTTGAACCAATTAATTACTTTACATCAAAATAATTGAAGTTGTTCTAAACATTTTATTCATATGTGATAAATATATAGTGTAAAAAAATTCTGAAATTTGTATGATTGAAAAAATTCACTATATGGTGTCGGTAGGATTTGGCAACCTTATTTATCTATGTCCAGAAAATTTACTTCTGGTTACATTTTAAACTTCATTTGTTGAAACTCCAATTAATGTCTCGGTACACAAGACATTAAATACTAGTTGTGATGTAATATCAGAACCTGGTTTAATATTGGTAGCAATAATTAGGATAGAATAGGAATTTTTGACTGACTTAAACACCAGGGCATTATTAATGCTAAAAGAGTTTCTATTTCACACACTTTATGGAAATATATCTAGAAAACATGCAATATTAACTTATAATTATTCTCACTTACTCAAACAACGTTGGCTATTTAATTTGCATTGTGAGACCATTTATACCAAACCTTTATCACTGCTTCCCAGTGCCAGAGGTTTTGTCATAAATCATTCTTGTTATTCAAACATTGCCTGCTGTAGCAAAACCATTTCGTGCAAATTGTAATGGTGAACACTCAACTTATTCCAAATCATGTCCATATTGGTAAAAGAAGAAAGAAATGAACAATTTACTGTGACTGCCCCAATTTTAAGAATTCAATTGAACACTTTACTTCGATTATACTCTAATTTTAACTTCAAATCTCTTGAACAAGACCCCAAAAAAGTTTATTTGTAGTTCTTTTAAGGTGTTGATTTTTACAACTTAATCTAAACTAAACCTTACCAGTACCAATATATAAACAGAATTTCACTTTATTTTTATTACTTCTAAATTAAAATGTTTTATAAATTTTAAATAACTATATTCCTTTTTGCACGACATTTTTTACAATCATTGCAGCCAGTCTAGGCACATATTCAATTTCTTTTGTATTAAAAATATTAGTATTCAATAGTGCATATTTTAAAGAGTAGCTATTTATTGAGACCTACACTATTGAAACTTGTTTTGAAAAAGGTTTAGAAGTGGACGAATATTGAAATTTTATTAGTTAAATGTTGAATTATGTTCTCTAAAAGGGTCAGATTCCATGTTAAATGAACAAATCAACTATGGCTGCATGTACCTAATTTTGATGAAAATCAATTTAAATAGATAGTAGTGACAACTTCAAAATATTAGGTTTCAGAAATTATATTTTGTTAATCAACATTTAAGGTTCAAGATCAGACAAATTTAGACCTTTTAGCTTTAATAGTGGCCTGCTGTGACCCTATGTTTAATTTATTGACTCAAATTTAAAACTTTTATCTTTTTTGCATTCTTTAAATAAAGGTCTCTTAAGAAAGGTATAATTTATAGCGCTCTTTGCTAAACTTGAAAGATTAATAAAAATAGAAATTTTGTCAATTTGCAACAAATTACTTTAGTATCTCTAGAAATGGAAAGACAATATTGAAAATGAATGTGTTAATAAAAAAGAAGACCTTTTTATTACAAAAAGTATAGTGTAATTTTATGATGGTGTTTCTTTAGTAAAGAAACACATTCAGAAACTAAAATTACGGGGAAATGGTTTTTCACATTTTTTAAACTATTTACTGAAGAAAAGCTCTGAAAACTTCAACTTTTTAATATCACCAACCAAGATGTCTTATATGTCCTGAAAATTTCATTATTACCTTTTGCTTGTTTTTGCCCAATTTTAACATGTACATTCAACAATTTTTATCATGGTTGATTGAGAAAGTTAATTTATAAGCTTTGATAATATAAAAATGTGGTATAATGAAATTATTATGCATGTTCGCATAACATTTTTTAAACTGTATAATCCAAAGGCTAATCAATTGGTCAGTGGTAAGTCATTTTGTTTGAGAAATCTGATTTGCTTATATACTACTATGATAAAAAAATATATGGAATGCTTGCTTAGAAATACATGTATAGTAAAAATCATCTGCAAACATTTATCAAATATTTTTACGGCAAAAACATATGGCAACAATTAGGGGTTTATTTAATTTTATCGTCTGAAAAGAAATTAATTTTTAATTAGAATAATTTTCACTTTGTTGATTTTGCAAAATGTTGAATGTAATTGAGCAAAGAACATACCTTAAAATTTGTTTCCGCAATGGAATTTCTGCTACAAACACATTAGAAATGTTGCAAAATACTTTTACAGGCGACTGTTCATCAAAACCAACAGTATTTGTTTGATACTATAAAATTTAAAGGTAGAGAATCTGTCTTAGGTGATTCGCGATCTGGTAGACCATCCACTTCGACTAATGATCAACATGTCAGACAATTGATGCTTAATGATCGTCGTTGAACAATAAGAGATTATTGAACATCTTCCTATACCATTTGGTTCCTGTCAAGCAATTTTGAAACATTTAAATTTCCGATGCGTTGCTTCTCGAGTTGTTCCCAAAACTTTGAATTTGTTTCAAAAACAACAATGTGTTGTGGTGTCCCTAGAAATGCTTTCTCAAGGTGATTCCTTTTTAAAACGCATTATAAAAAACATTTACCGATGATGAAACTTGGATCTATGCCTTTGGTGGTACTTGAAAGGTGGAGCAAGACTAAAAAGACTACATTAAAGTTGCAATCAAGGCAATGTTAAGTATTTTCTTCGACTGTCATGGGTTTTGTGCATTATGAATTTCTACCAACTGGTTAGATTCAATAAAGATTTTACTTGAGTGTTTTGCGCCGTTTGTGTGAAGTAATTCTAGAAAATGACCTGAACTGTGGCAAGATAACTCAAGGGTTTTAATTTAACCATTATTATTCATGATTTTTTGAGTCAACAAATATGGCTCCGTGATCACCTGATATGGCACCATGTGACATTTTCTTATTTCCACGGGTGAAACTCCCTCTTCGTTGTCACCCTTTTGATATGAAGGAGAGCTGACGAATGTTCTCCCAATTTCACGTGTGCACAGTTTTACATGAAAGGACTGACACGACCAGTCGCAGGGAGTTAATAAACATTCCAGCAGACAGGGAGAAGTAACCGAGAAAAGGGGGCACTTTCAGACAGAAGCGCTTCCTAAAGGGGTGCTAAGCGTGGGCACTCGCACGAGGACTCGTTACAAGGGTAAGTCAGCCTTCGTTCCTCCCTTCATGAATTCTGTTCCGTCCCTCTTGTTAATTGTATAATTCCGTTAATTTAAATAAATATTAAGTTTAAATCTAGTGATTGTTGTCGTCATGCTTCATTAGTCATGAGTCGGAGCTGAAGATCTTAGCAAGTTAATTGCGACTATAAATTAAGACATGTACTGAATCTATACGATCACATCGATTAAACATCAGCTCCGGTTCAGATACAATAAAAGAAAATTCGATACGAACCCTGAAGGTGTTTCACAAAAATGACTTTAGGCATGTTTGGAGAAATATTGACAGAAGAGCATTGAAGTCGTATGAGATTACTTTGAAGGAGATGTAATAATTTTTGACTAATGAATTGATACCTTTTGTTTTGTGACAACATTTTGGGTACTTTTTATCACTAGTGTATATTCTTAGAAAATGTAAGTATAAAAAAACTATTACATGTAAATATTAAATACATTTTCTTTGTATATATTAAGTATTAGACAAGTATCTACAGTATTTAATTTTGAGAACAATAAAGGTTTATAAACTATCAATTTGTACCCTGTTTCCCAATTGTATATATCTCTTAAAATCTTTGTTTCATATTTATCACAATAGCTTGTGGAAGAACTAAGAAGTAAAGATTTTAAGAATTCAACAGCACTAGGCAAAATTTCAATATAAGCAAATGCTAAAAAAATTTTACAAGATACCTTTATCAGATTGGGAAAGCGAATTTGTAAAGATAATCAAGTTAAAGTTGTTGCAATGTCCGTGATGCATGAGTTTAAATGTTTTAAAATTTAATTTTTGTGTTCTGTTTCTGTAATTGACTAAGTTACAAATTATTTGGTGTTTCTTTTAACTGTTGTCATTTGAAACGTGTAATGTGCATGGAATAGGGTAGCTTGTAGTAGGTCTCCAAATAGTCGTTTGGCGATAAAACTTTCAGTCAGCGATTGGGCTACCTTGCGTGTGTCCAATTTTGTTGCTATCAAAAGGTGAGCCTGAATTTGTTTACAAGTAATATACATATTAAACTATTTTGCTCCTAAATTTAGTTTTCGTCAGAACTTTCTTTGATTATTCCTGCCTATTTTGAATGGATAATCATCATTTTATAATTTTCCTTTGCTATTTTGAAGATGAAGAATATAAAAGTCAACTTCCAAGCTTAAACAATAGTTTTATCACCTAGCACTGTAACTGACATGTATTTCAAGTATACATTTAAATTCCTTTAGCCCATGGAAAACTTTTTAATTCTTTCAAAATCAACAATTTCCATATTTTGGCTGATAACTTTTAGCTTAAATTTATTGTTTCCAAATAGATGAGAAGAAAATTTTTCTTATTACAAACTTTGAAATATTGTTCTTTATGTTAAATAGTTTTTGAAAAAGATGTTTAAAGTTAAAAATCTTTAAAATGTCTGAAACTTCCAAAATATTTCCTTTTAAACCAGAGTAGTTTGGATATCGTTATTTATGCTTAAACTAAACCCCTGTACCGAATTTCATGAAAATCAAGTCACCTTACGGCCACTAAACGTTTTGCTGATTTCACCTGGAATTACCCTAAATTGTTTTAATACAACCTAGAAGGCAACAAAACTAAAAATATCTGTTTATGTGGTTACCATATATATATATATATGTAATTAGAGATTGGCATCTGCATACGCCGCCTTCTAAGTTGAAGTAGGTAAAATAAGACGGAAATTGTAGATTTCTAAAATTTGCTAGATTAGTCAAAATTATGCTTTCTATTCTGCTAATCTCCCATTACAATGCAGAGTGCGAGAGAATCTTCCGCCTCATCAGAAAGAACAAAACGAAATACTGTTTTCTCATTTCTAACAAAACGTTGGAAAGTTTTTTGGTGTTGAAGACACAAAACCCCAAAGCTTGTTTTGAGCAGAAAGGCAACTGTGCAGAATTATTAAAAAAGCCCTAAAAACTACTACAGCCTTATAGAATTTTTCTGAAACCCCCTCTAATAATAATAAACTAAAAGTTAAATAATAAATAAACAACTTTGTAAATAGAACATTGCATTTTTCTTTCATCTACTTGTAAATAAGCTTTATGAACACCAAAGATCTGTAATCCTGACACATGTTTAAATGGTATGTAACATACAGTTTTGGATACAATGTGTAGGTACTCACAAAATGAATATGCTTTTTTTTTTGTATTAAAACACTACTGCTTTGCAAGATTTCTTCAGTTGATAAAAATGTGAATGTTTACTTATGCATTTTTAAATACAAATAATTCTAGTTATTGTGACATGTACGAATATTAAAAAAAAAAATTAATTCATGTATTTGTGTTGTGTTTATAGAAAGGGGTGTTTGGCACAAAAGTTTTACTGATGCACAATTTTCAGTTAGCAAGTATACGTTATATAATTCTCTGTAAGAGGCTGTCAACAACTCAGTGCGTTCCTCATTAGGGTCATGTTTAACAAAAGGATTACATAATTTTCTGGCCAGTTCCTAACCTCCTTTTATTAAATCTGCATTCAGAACAGGATCATTTTCTTCATTATCACTATGTTCTGTGGCATTGGGAGTCTCAAGTACAACCTCTAATATTTCATCTTTGCTTAGGGCTTTGTCGACTAACAATTAATTCATCAATATCTTCAAATGTTAGATCATCAAATCCTTCTCTACCAATTGTGTGTGCCATTGTTTTATAATGTTGGAAAATTCGGTTGTACATATTAGGGACTAAATTCAATCAAACCGTATATTGATACATGAATCATCAACAGTTTTATTGAATTTGGTCCCTAATATGTACAACTGAATGTATATATAGATACCTAGACATACACATTGGTAAACGAAGGCATGTGTTTTAAAATGCACGCACTAGCTGTTATGCAATCTATTCATGTGTAATATAGAAATAATACAGCTGTGCCTTAGAAAAATATTGAAGCAGATAAGTCTTGTTGGTTGAAGATAAGCACATACAAAACCAGTGACTTGTAAATGATTAATCAAAAGAAATTACAAGAGTTCAGTAAATATCATTACATTGCATTATTTATTTAGACCGATAGCACAAATTGTTATGACTTCTCTATTATTATAAAAGTGTTTGTCTGTTTGTTTCTTGCCTGCGAAGTTCTGATGAATCTATGGCACTTACAGTTATGGGATTTGGCACACAGGTAGTGCAAATTTTTTGTAATTTTAGGGTCAAGGTGAATTTTAAAATTCAATCTAGAACATTTTAAAATGAATTTAAAAGTTTTTTTCACTTTCCATTTTTTCTCAATAATTTCAAGGAATGAAGAAACGTCAAAATTTAGATTTTCCACTGTCACATGTCAGCCTTTGGAACCATGGCAAGATTTTTTCATCTTTGGGAAGAGAACACAAATTCGAATGACCTTTGTTTGTTTCAAGATTCATTCATTTTGATTTCCTGCAAAACGGATTCCAGTAAAACAAAAGATTGTTTAAGTTATCACTGGCATTCTTCAGTGCTTTTTTTTTTATCTCGGCTATCATAAGGTAGAAAAAACAATTTAACAGATTTGCAATTTGCGGAAAATTTTACAACAGATAGATATTTTATTCATTTGATTTTCTTTTAATCTTCTATATTTTCGCAAGAGATTGTGACGTCACGTGAGCTTTCGCTTTCCAAAAATAAACAGATCGCCTTTTCTGCCCCTCGCGTTAAAATAAAAATAAAAACAGATTTTCATTTTAGCAAAGAAGAGCAAAGAAATAAAAAAATTGACTGGGATTGTTAAGTTCTCTTTTCGTAAAATCGAAATCGTTAGAGACAGATTAAAAATTTCAACGGATTCGAAATCTGTGGAAAATTTTACACCAGATAAAAACCACTCCACGGGCAACACCTTGCTATCTACACAGTGGCTAGTGTATATATATATATATATTTTTTTGAATGATACATAAAATAAACTTTTTTTTGCAATCAATGAATTGAAATTTTCTGAAAGTAAGATAAATAAAAAATTAGCGGATTTTCTCCAAATAGTACAATTTTTGGAGAATATTTCCAAGAAGGAAAATATTCTTTGCTGACATCTCTAGTTAGGATTTTTAATCATCATAAATTCATATACCTTCATTATAGAAGATGTTTGGGGAGTACCCTTGTCTAAATATTTTAAACTTTTTGTGTGACATTCATTTAATCCAACATATTTAATTTTATATACAATATCTTTTATTATTGCATACCTTTCTCATTTTATTGTATTATATTCATTTTGAAAATTTTATAAATCTTTTGACTTTCATATTTATACCAGTGTTTCTTAACTACAGGGCCCAGGCATTTCTACAAAGTTGTGAGCGGCTCTCCTATAATTTTTCATTTTTGGGTTTACAAATAAATATTTTTGTCAAAATATTCTGAAACGGATGTGTCAAAATGCTCAAATCACATCTGTCTAGTAAATGTCGTTGACCAATCAGCAAGGAAATATGAATTACATTTTCCACTGAAACTGAAAATCAATGCTTAATCATACCATGTAGCTTTTCTAATGTTAGTTTAATGTATGAACCTAAAGAAGAATAAAAGATGCATTTGCGAGTAAATTTGTTGTAACCAAACACCTGTCTTGTAATAAAGGATTTATCGGATCAAGGTCTCACATAGGTTGAGAACCACTAAATTATACAAAGCATATTTTAGATCCATATTTAGGTAATAAAGGCTTTTTTCATTGAATGTTTTTCTTTAATGTCTTGAGTTTGGCATAATGTCACATAAGTACAATAAAGTATAACCAATCTTAGTGAATGGTAAACTGTTGATCCTTTATTTTTATTATTTAAATCTGTCACTTGCAATGTATGCCTTTTCCTTATATATTTTTATTGTTTTCAGGCTCATCTGGGGAAAAATGGATTTATCAGTGAAACGAATATTTCATAGTGATCAGAATGCAAACCATCCCACACAACGGAATTGCTATACATAAATATGAGTCTTTTCACTTTATGTAAAATAAAAGGTATTGTTTTGAAATTATATCTGCTATTTTTAACTGTTTTAGCTATGCCAGGTTAAATCTGGTTCCGTTTTTCTCCTTAAATATATTATTTTTTACACTCGTTAAAATTTAGATTTGCCATAATCATTTCAGATTGAAGCAGATTGTTTTTACTGATGTAAGATCTACTTGAATGTTTCGTTTCTTAATGCATTTATAAAATTAAGAATGGCCATTTGGCTCCCAGTAGAAAAAAAATTCATTTGTGACTTTTCTCTAACCTGAATTGATGTATGATATAAATACTTGTTCCTATTTCACATACTTATCAAGTGTAATTTAATCCATCAACATAACTTCAATTTTATTACATTTGTGTTCACAAAAGACATAATCTCTTGTATATTTTCTCAAAATAGTTTAATTTCTTCACATCAACTTAACTAATTCATGGTCTTCAATTTTTCTCTTAAAGGCCAAATGTTACTAATTTCTAATTTATTGGTTTTTATTGCCCAGTAGGGAAAATAAACAAAAAAAGCACAGTTAAATAAAATGTTTCTGCATCACTTAATCTTTTAGACATGCATACAGTTTTGTTTAAAATGTATGAATATGTGACCATTTTGTCTTAACACATAATGTCTGTATTTTAGTAAAGAGCAGTTTTCCCAGAGTATTTAGAAAATGTTTGAAAATATTTACATTACTAAAATCTTTGAAAATTTACCTTTCATTTATTGTTTACTTTTTCTGTTAAATCCTGTCAGGTGTGATTCCTCCCTGAGTATATTTTTCTCTTATGTGTCAAAACTTCCATTGTGTGTGTTTGTCTAGTACTTGATATTATGTCTTGTGTCTGGCACATCATAGATCCTAAAATCCTAGTGCATGCCCTTAAAATAACCTAATGAACATGAGTTAAAATTTTTAGTTTGTTTCAAAATTATGGTTTGATGAGAAATTAATGGTTTGAATGATAAATAATTTTGAATTTGGCAAGTAACAATATACGTGTTATCTCATTGATATGAATACGAAGCTTTAAATTTGCTGTTTAAGATGTTTAACTTCCTGCATATTTTACATTTATTTTAAATTCCTACATTTATTTAATCCACCTGTATCAGAATTGCAATTACAGTTGTATCCACAAGAGAGATTACCTATTTAACAAATATTTTTGGTAAATAAAGATGGCTTGGTTAAAAAAAAATCATAAAACTATATATTAATTTAAATTTGTATTACACTTTTAATGTATTGTAATATTTTTTTCATGATATATTTGAATCTTACAATTACGTTGAATATTTATTTTGCTTTAAAAAAAATTTAGTGACTAAGAGTTAATGCAGATGTTTGTAGATCAAGAATTTCCTGTAGTATTGCTTATATGTTTTACAGTGTAACTAAGAAATGTTCACATTAAGTGTGTGTGTATATATATATATACACACACAATTTTATATATACAAAGAACAATAATTGCAAAACATATATATATATATATATGTTTTGCAATTATTGTTCTTTGAAATCAATTATGCAATTTTAACAAAAAATCTTGTTTCTCTTCGGATCTTTGAAAGTAATTCACTTTCTGCCTTCATTTCTTTTAGTGTCAAACATGTCCAATTTAACTAACAATAAGGTCTTAGCAAAGAAGAATAAATATTGTAGTAAAATATTGGAAATGAAAGTACCAAAAAAAAAATGTTAAAGAATGAATTTTTTAGATAATTTTTGTAATTTGTCTAAATTGAAGAAATCTGAAGTATATTTGCTGATAATTTGTATACGTTATCAAGTTTTAATTATATTTTTAAGAATAAAAATCCAATTTTATTGAATGATATAGATCCATATTCTTTCAAATCAATATGGAAGACCACATGTTTGAATACATTTGAAAGATAGATGCTTTAAAAATGAAAACTTGTATGTGGTCAGTTATTAATTTTTACTCTATTATTACTTACTATTTGCATGTTTTTATTTTATACTCTTTCTTTAATGCTGGTAAAATGTGTAAGAAAAATTATTCTTATTTCCTCTCATTCCAGATTATGACATTAATGTTTTGCTCAAGATTAAACTAGGCTCTCTGAGATAACAAATACATTTTTAATATACAATACAGTTTGAAAAGACAAGTAAAAGGAACTAATCATGCAGAACGGTACATATCCTTGGATGGCTTCCTCTTCAATAACTCAGAAGAGTTGGCCCCCTGGCTATCAAGCCAGTCTTACAGACCTGTTTTTAAAGAAAAACCATCTTCACTTTGGGACAGGAATTTCACAACTTGCTGCTGCATCCAATTACATAGAGAAAATGTCGACTATCAATGAACCTCCACCGAAATGCCCTCACCCAGACTCCAAAGACAAGCCATATCCATGTGAAATCTGCCAGCAGTACTTAAATATCTTTCGAAGTGATGGCACACCGGGTAATGGCCCACGACCCAGCAACAGTCCAGTGATGGCAAATTCGCCATCTGAAAGGAAACCAATGAATCTTATGCCCAACGCTCCTCCTCCGAATGTCGTTCCAACCAGCGGAATGCACCCCTCTATGGGCATGCACCCCGGTGCACCACCCGGCATGCAGAATCAAAAGAACCGGCAAATTCCCACTAAACAATTTCCCTGCCCTGTCTGTCATAAACTGTTTACCCAGAAAGGAAACCTCAAGACTCACATGATGATTCATACAGGGGAAAAGCCTTACGCTTGCCAAGCTTGCGGGAAAAGCTTCACTCAGAAAGGCAATGTTGACACCCACATGAAGATTCACACTGGAGAGCGTGAGTACGGCTGCGAGGCATGTGGCAAGCGGTTCACCCAGAAAGGCAACCTTAAGACTCATATTCGAAGTGTTCACACTAAAGAAAAGCCTTTTGCATGTGGTTTATGTGGGAAATGTTTTTCTCAAAAGGGTAACATGCAGACTCACTTAAGAACACACAACAAAGACGACCGTTTCCCGTGTACACTTTGCGGAAAAACATTCTCCCAGAAAGGAAACTTGAAAACTCATATGGCACGCCATGCTGGGCAGATACCGACAAAGCGACAGTTCGGCTCTCGCCTAGCGAACAGGACTTACGTTGGGCAGTTGGTAAAAGCTGGACAACCAACAGTGCCTCGCATGCCACCATTCCCCATCCAACCGTCTCCGGTCTCGTCTCAAGCATCGACTACATCTCCATTGAATTCTCCGACGACCCCCCAGCCCATGTCGACCCCTGTCCAGAACAACCACCCTGATATTCGTAGCCCACACCAAGGAATGGGCAACCCGTATTCAGAATCTCCCATTGACCTAAAGCCTCCCCTGAACTGTCATTTACCGCTCTCCCGGCCCATGTCCTGCAACCAGCCCCCCAACATGAATAATTCCCCTAGTCCCCACCCATCCCACTTATCAAGTCCCTCCCCCGAAGATGAACCCAACCCTCGGTCGTTCATACACAGCAAGCTGTTCCAGCATGCAAACAGTATGCATAGTCCAAACTACATGAATGATCAAATGCAGGACATGCATCCCGGCAGCGGCCTAATGAACTCCCAGCAGTCGCGGATAACTAGCCCGTTACCCGTTGGCACCCCCGGCCACCTGCAGAACCATGACCGCGACTCCCGACCCTTTTACTCTGCACCCCCAACGCCGATCCCCACCCCCCTGACACCAGTTTCCCGATGGCTGCCTCACAGCGCTGCACGCCACTATGATTCTTTTCAGTCCCCAGCAGGCCTAGGCTGCTATGGTTCCATAACTGCACATACAACACCTCTGTCGAGATTGTCTTTATTAGCATCTGGCTCTATGAACTCCCAGAACCACAACAACCAACAGCAGCTTGAAAATGGTGATGATATGGAGCATAAAGAAACTCAGTCTGTTCAGCAGCAGCAACAACAACAACAGCAGCAGCATTCTCAAGAACATTTCCATTCCCCTAATCCCGACTTCTCTCAATTACTTGATTGAAAATTTTGATGAATAATTAATACATAGGCATAATTAAACTCCCTCGTGTACAGTGTAAGTTATTAGTATTTATCAACTTACATGTACATACATTTTAATATTGTGATGCTTTGTCTGACAATGAGTGTTCCTTATACTCTTTTTTTAACTTTTGATTTCATTTAGTAATATCTAAAGTGCCACTTATCTATTTTATTCTATTGTACATAATCATGAAATCTAATATGTTTTTCCTGTTTCTTAATCTATTGTACTAGAAATCAGACCTAGGCACAGTGGTGTTTTCTCATTATGTTTTAATGCTATTCATATGTCCTTTTTAATCAAAAATTTTTATATTTCCGTGTTTCTTGTTATAGCGTAACTCTGAAATCCAGGAGTATAAACTTGTGTTTTTAAGCTGAAAATCAAAATTTTTGTAAGCTATTGTTTTACTTATATTTGTCTTATGTTTAATTATTTTTATATTTATCGTATTTTAGCAAAAGAAACTTTTAGTGTTGGGTCAAAATCGGCATGATTTTTAACTAAGCAGAAAGTTTTGCCACTGTTTTCGGTCACATGAATGAAGTTATCCATTGTTTTTGGACAGGGCTATGCAAAATCGAACTTCTAAATTAAGTTTTTCTGCGGGATTATCTCTTAAATGTGGATTGCTATGGTGCAAATCTTGCATGTATTAGTAGGGTGAATGCTTTGGATAGTGTAGATGGCACTTTCACTCCAAAATATAAAACAAACTTAAAAGTTTCTAATGGAAAATCCAGCCCTATTACTACTGGCTTAAAATCTGAGTAATTAAATAATTCCTTAGCTCAGAAAATCCTAAATTTGATCCTTAGTGCATCAAACAAATTCAAAGAGATTTGTTACATCAAGTTACCTGATGCAGTTGCTTCTGGTATTTCCATACAACTGCTCATCAAGTAAAAAGAAAAATTAGATTATCTTTAAAGTCTTATTAAAGTATACTTATTCTCAGAATTTCAAATAATTGGGATTTTTTAAGATTTATTTTAACCATTAATTCTTTTAAACTAAGTAATTTTGAAAATAATACAGATTGGGAGATTTTCATAAAAATCCGTTTATTAAGTTTTTAAAATTATAAAAATGATTTTTTACCCATTAAAATTTAGTTTTAGTGGAATAGGTCCTTATATTAGAAATTAATGTAAACGATAAAACCAGTAGCAACTGCATCAGGGAGTATTGGTAATAGCGTCAGTTTTCACAGCAACTGGTATTTGAAAGAGTAAGCACCAGCAAAGCAAGTTATGGCATTGCACATCTAATCATTAAATAGAAAATTGAAAAAAATTAAAGTTTTATTTAGAAACCTATATAGATTACGTTTATTCTAAATACAGTTTCTCATAATTCATTTCTCTTTTGGAAGCACTAAAAAAGTGGTATCGATAAAATCATTCTTGTTAATGTAAATTTTCTCATTTTGTTAAAAATTTAGTATATTTCTGTTTTCTGTACATGGTTTGACATTAAGGATTTCTATGATAATATTATATTGTTTTAGGGGTTATTTTTAAATTGTGTCCATTACTATTGAATAACTGGTTTAAAATGGGTAAGAGAGAAAATTTAACACACACAAATGTTTTAAAGCATTTTAACTATTGTAGCATTTATATTGTCTAGTTGAATTTTTAAAAAGAAAGGTAAAGAATGTAAAATAATTCTCAACTAGTAATTCAATATGAAGCTTTTATTTTCATTGTTTTTTCATGACTCATTTTTCATTTTGTTCACATTTTATGGTATGTTAGTTTTACATTTTTATATCCTGTGCCTGGCTCTGATTTTTGTGTGTACAACACTTATACAATTCCTTCGCATCTGCTTTCAAAACTCAGTTATGGCATCTAAGGAAATTACATCTAAAATGTAATAATAAAAAATATGCACTTTGATGTGTTACTGGTCGATTAAAGCTTTGTTTCGTTTTGAGATGCTATGACTGGGTTCTACAGAACTTTCAAGGGATTTTAATCATAAAATGAATCTTTCAAAACAGCTTTTGATTCTTATGTTTCTGTTGTAAAACAGTCTTTAGCATTCAAGCAGACATTTACATCTTAGTGACTTTTTATCAAGAAACAGATTGAAAAATGTATCCAGGCTTGTAGAAGGAAACCGATGTTTGCTATATTTTGTTAATGCTTATAATATTCATGTTTCTGTTGCTAATCTTTTATGTTATCAAGCTTTTAGTTCCTATTTAATTGATTCAATGTATAATAAGTTGAATTGTTTTTAGTCTGTTGGAAATGGTTTATGATATATATCCTGTCATTGAGCTTTGCTTTTAGTAGTTGGGAACATTTTTAATGATTCTGTAGTTATTGTTGAATTTTCATTTTGATTCTTAGAAACTGACTAAAGCAATATATGTTGCCTCTAAGGCTGCTGGACATTTTTATTTGTATATATATATATAAATATATATATGTGTGATGTAAAGATCAAAAGGAAAAGAGTGGAACTCTATGAAAGTTAAAAGCTTAATAGGGTCTGCAGGGTATTTCTGTTAAATCTGCTCATGGGTTTTTACAGATGTTGTGAAAACCTTAAATTGAAACTGTTAGGTGCACACAATAAAAAAGATGCACATCATTTAATTAGTGGTAGCAGATTGAAAACTCTAGATTTGTTCTAGAAAGTTTTTCTTTAAATTTGTGTAAATGTTCACCTGATTGAAGTGATACAATGAGATTGTGTTTTTATATAATTATGTAAAATATAAAATAAGGCCACTCTAATGTACAATATTTGCATTTTTCTAATGTGAATTATACTAAATTTAAAAATAATTTGTTTGCCATATTAATTTTTAGATGTTAATATTTAATTTTATTAACCTGCTTTTTCTCTTAATTTTTTACATTGATTAATGCTATTTAATCAGTCTTGAATAATTTAAGTATATGAATATATCCCTTCAACATTTTTGAAGTTTATGTTGAAGCAATACTTCTGTTAGTATTTTCTAGTGATGAATAAAATTTATCAAAAGATTAAATGATATTATTTCAAAATATGGTATCCAGCTAAATTTAAATGGGATTGTTAATTATTACTGTGGTAATGAATCATGTTGAGTTCTTCAAGTTTTAATATGCATATTATTTACTATGTGACGTTAATCAAAGGTACCGAGTGATGTAATTTTTTCAAGAATCTTTATTTGAAAGAGGTTATTTTGCTTTTGCCATAATGGTCACATTTTCAGGATGTCCAAAATTAGAAATGCATTAGCTCTCGCACATGCTTAGCTGCATTATTTAAATTAATGAAAGTCTCTGCATTGTAAAATTGTAGTTGGAAATACTTTATTTTCATGCACTATTTTGATTCCATTCATTCATGATTTAGCTCCTTTGAAAGGTAGATACAATGATTTTAATCAGTTATATATCCAATGTGATACAGTGAATCAAATGTACATTGTGGTATGCTAGCCCGAGTTAATGCATAGGTTGATTTCATTATAAATCTGGATATACTACCAATATATGCTTTCTATTGTAAAATGTGTATCATGTTCTTAACATTCCCCTTTCGGAATTTTATTAAGTTGCTATTTGGTCGTTAATGTTTCTGACACAGATGCAACTTGAAATCGGGGCTGTCCTAACTGGGGACAAGTTTTGACAAATTTTGTTGGAGGAAAAATGTAAGCAAATATCCAGAAAAAGGTAGGCACTTAAATAAAATTTGTTAAGGTTCCATAATTTTGGCCAGCCCTGTTTGGTGTTTATTGTTAGCAAAATGTAATTGATGATACAAGAGGGGGAAAGGGTCACATCCTGTCCTGTTGAGGATTGGAATCTGAAATGGTTTTTGTTATATTACTGTTTTTAAGCATCAGCTGAATTAAATACAGTGTGAGCTTTCATTGTTGGTAGTTAAAATGAACATTATTATTAACTGTTATCAAATATTTGATAGCTGATTAAAATTTGAATGTATTCCTTTGTTAGGCATATACTTTCCATTCCTAATCTTTACTGAACTGCAATAATTGTATTATTCTGACTTAATTTTTTTTATCTAGTTCAAGTTAGTAATCCCTAATCTGGATAGTTTGGATCCATCAATAAAATATTTTAACCTCTTTTCAAATAAAAATTCCAAACATATGTAGTTAGCAAAATTAATAAATAATTGTTTTCAACTAAGTGCAAGCCCTATGAAATGACTGGGCTTATTTGATTCCCTCAATATTTTCCCAAACTACACTCTGCTGCTACTTCTTCCTTAACTTTGTTAGTGTATGATGAACTAGCTTTTTAGTTTTTACAGTTTAGTTCATTGACTTTCCATTTCTAACACTTTTTTTAATGTAATGTAGAGAATTTTCATTGATAATATTTGGTTAATCCATTTTCCTTGATTTATTTATCATCCAATTTAGTTTATAATACATAAAATACACATTTTGAATTCTAATTAAATATCCTTCCCAAGAGATTTGCAAACCAGATTGAGAATTGCTATGAAATGTTAAAATAAGTTTTTTTTTCATTATGATGGACAATATATGCCACAAAGGTTTAAATTACTTGATTGTTTTGTCTTCAAATGCATGTTATTTGATTAACATAAGCTATGTGGGGGTTATTACTTAATTTGCGAATGTGTAGGTTTTTTTTCTTAAAGAACAATGCAATTTTTTTTAAATCTGTTTTGCTAGAATTTAAAAAAAATTGTTCATCTTGTTGATATGTGCTCATAATCAATGAAGCACCTACCAGTTGCTGCTTCTTTCTACCATCAGTGTCTGTGTTCTGGAATTATTGATGTTCATTGTTAATCCTTTTTTACTTTTAAACCGGTGACCTTTGTACAAAAGTTGAAATTTTTAACCTGTAAGATAATCATAGTTAAAGCTGTGTTATGAAAAATCAGCTGTTTTCGTGTGAGATGAAGAAAAGTAAATAAACATTGCTTGTTTATATTAAATTTTTTAATGAAACTAAATCACACTGAGTTAACTGCCTTTTAGTGCTTATTTTTGCTTCGAGAAAAGTTATTTGTTGTCGAATTAACATGTTGCTTGTAACTTACTTATTTGTGTAACATCTATATCTTGTTCTTTTTGCCATTTTGGAATATTGCTTTTCTGTGATTTGTGTGCCAACTCTACTAGTCTAGGGTGTAGTTCCATATTTTCTTGCTTAAATTCTGCAACTGTGGCAATGGGAGCAAAAATAGGTTTCTAAATGCTAATATAGGTAAAAACATATCATTTCATTCCATGCTACATTACTGTTACTTTGTAAATATTTTAATTTTTGTTGCTGGATTGTTTTAGTAAATTGCCATCTTTGTGGAATATTATTAGATTGAGTTTAGACTAATTTTATCCTATTTTTCTAGTAATCGATTTGTTTACTAAGTGCACATCTGAAAATGATTCTATGCTTGTTTGTGATCTCAGTTTGAAGTCTACTGATGTCTGCAGCATTAAAATTATCCTAAACATTTTGATCTTCATGTGCCACTTAAATTTATGTTGAGATTAGTAAAGAATTAACATTTATTCGTTAATCTAAAATGTTATTTGTATTTATTTTTGTTAAAGATATATAGAAATGGTTTAGATTGCAGCCTTATTGAATAGAAAACTAGTTTGAATATAATTACTTTTGTTGAGTAGAAAAATGGTCTTAATTTCTTTACTGTTGGGCCTAATTGTGATTGATAGTTTGTTCCACTATTTTTGCTTCCAATTGTTCACAGGAAAACTGAATC
This sequence comes from Metellina segmentata, assembly GCA_947359465.1. Lineage (NCBI taxonomy): Eukaryota > Metazoa > Arthropoda > Arachnida > Araneae > Tetragnathidae > Metellina > Metellina segmentata. Next base: position 27,960,299 of record OX375881.1, on the reverse strand, counting down.
ACGTTGCAGCTTGTGATGCTAAATTGATTCCTGCGTTTACTAGCTATATTCAAGTTAAGATTGGTGTACGAGTTCCTTTTTGCTGCTTGTTTGTTATTTTCAATCAAATTGTTTTTAATCAAAATTCCAAGATGATTGGATGTATTTATCTGTTGTTTTCATATGAATTGTTTTGATTGCAATCTTGTTTAAAATGTCGTTGAATGCTTCAAAAATGCACAGCCTATGTCCCATTTACAGTTGAATAAATTTCCAAGACCCTAAAATATATTTGAACATCTGGTGACTTTGTAGGTGTTCAGAAGTATGATCTATATCCGTAATTTGACACAATTAAAAATATTATTTCTTAATACAAATTATAAAGCTTAATGAAATTTTTTATCAAATTGGGAAATAATGAAACCTTGTTAGGAAAATACTAATGGAATTGAATATATATACACTTAAAATCCATCCTGAAAATCCCAGTTTTATTCCCAATTGTTTTTCTTATTAGAAATTTATTTAATGGCAAAATTGTTTTTATTATTGCAATACAGTACAAAATCCAAAATCCTCTAGATCTCAATCTTTCCGGATTTTGGATTATTTGCATTTTTTTTTGTTAAAAAAAAATTTTTAATTTAATCCACTCTCCCCTCACGTGAATTTTGCGTTTGCAATAATAAAATAGCAGATATATAAATGGGAATAATTTTTAAAAAAAGGAAAAAACTTTTAAACTATGTGCAACAAATTTTACTTGCAAATCTAATTTTTTCTGTGCGGTATTTACTCTAACCTTGTCCGTTATTTTGTGTTGTTTCATCAATTAGGTCCAGGTTTAACTCCTTGTTCTTTAAATATTGTCGGGAAGATGTAAAAAAGGGAGAAAAACAACAAAAAACGCTGGTTAGCGAAACGTCCGGATTTGGGACTTGGTACTGTATTTCCATACAAGTGCAGATAAATCGATCGTTTATGGGATAATGAATCACAACTCTTGATTTGTTTCAGGTTATCCAAACACTGCTAGACTAGAACAAGTAAATTTGGCATAAAATTAAACTGGATTAAAAACTAGGAATTCTAGTTTGAATCATTATGTAAATTAAATCGAAATAGCTCACTTCGAGAGCTAACAGGGCTACAACCCGCATGGAGTCAAGTAGTAGTGGACGACGATCCCATAAAATAGGAGCACAAGATAGGGCTGGTGGAGGTCTAGGATGAAGGAGTGCTATGGCTTTATAATATTGACCTGAAATGAGGTTCATAAGTTTGGTATAAAATCCAATTACATTTAAAACTAAAATACAGTAGTTCCCATTTGCTGATGAGAAACCAACTGAACAGAACACCTTGGAATATTATAAAGATAGTTAAAAATAAGAGACATTCATTACCAAATTGAAATACAGTAAAAAATCCGGACTTTGGATTATTTGTCGAAGAAAACCTTAATCTAACCCTTCCCCCCGCGCGAATTTTGTGTTTGCAATGGTAAAATAGATATATAAATGGGAATAATTTTTTAAAAAGGAAAGAAACCTTTTTAATACAATGCAACAAATTTAACTTGCAAATCTAATTTTTCTGTGTGGTATTTGCTCTGAACATGTCTGTTATTTCATCAATTAGGTCCAGGTTTAATTCCTTGTTCTTCAAAAATTGTCGGAAAATGTAAAATAGTGAGAAAAAAGAACCCTTTTTAGCAAACGTCCGGATTTTGGACTTTGTACTGTAGTATTTTTAAACGAAAAAGTAACATTTCAACGACTGTTTATGAAAACTGATGATTGTGGTCATTTGTTTTAAGATTTTACTGATACGAATATTCAAATTTGGTTTTTAAAAAATATATAAAATGTGTTCTATCTTGCGAGTTAAATGTCGTTTTGATTGCGGAATTGCTCGATGTCCCTTACAGTATTTGAACTTGGGAAAAAAAGTGAATAACATATAGTCGTTGTCATTGAGATAGACGTGATAGAGGGTGATCATTTTACATTCAATGCTTTTTTGGTTGAAAGGTAGGATCTGATTTGTTTGTATATAATTAATCAATTACTGATTGTACAGTATATGTAGATAATTTTACACTTCTGCAAATTTTAGCCAGAGTGTGCAAGTCTTTCGAATTGTACAGTACTAGAGACGAAGACAAGAACTACAAAGTAAAGATCGATCCAGCTGTGCCAAGGTATTTGTTGCAGTGTCTGTGATTTATCCACTGTATGATTATCAGTGTCAAAGTTTTTTGAAAAGTTCCTGTGTGCTTTCTTTTTTAGGATTTGGGTCTGACTGTGGTTATATGTTCTTTTGTTTTGTTTCATCAGCTATTTTTGTGACGAATGTGCTTGCCTTGTTAAATTGTGATTGTGGTGTCTTTTGCATTTCGAAGCAATGTAGATACTGTTATGCATTGGCCGATGACTGTTAGAAATGTACATTACCAATTATTGGTTTATTAGGTTATAAATAAAAAAAATAATCAATATTTGGTTGAAGTATTTATTCATTGGAAAAGCTGTCTTAGATTAATTACTTTAATGTATGTGAGTAAGCTGTTAATAGTAATCTACCACCATGATTTTGTGCAACTTGTGTAGTTGTAAGAATTAAACTGAAAATGAATCAACAAATGTTTCATTTTCCAAATTAATCTAAATACAGAGGGCACGAATGTTTGATTAAACATGTTTCTTAGTTTCTGTTGTAATTGGCAGGTTACCTGAAAGCAAATTCAGCAAACACTCCTAAAATCGTAATAAATCAAATTAGTTTTTAAATTGAAATATTTTCCTCCAGTAATTTGTTTCACTGAAAAACAGACAGTCTGAAAATGTGTTGGCCACATCAGTTTATAACTTCCTCATGAGATTTCCAGTTTACATTCATGCAATAAATGTTGCAATGCATTGGTTAAGTAATGTAGTATTCTTTTAATACCAGTTAAAAATATTAGGATTTCAAAGAATGCATATAATGTTTGCAAATTGTCCTATTGGATCGTGACTTGGGAAGCTTTCTTAAACAGTATTCCAATTTAAAAAGGCATTTTTTTTTTTACAATGCAGCTATGAATTTAGTATTTTGACTGAATTAGTTCTGCCATGATTTCAAGAGAAACATCAAGTCATCATCTTGGTCTTTCACATCGAAATTGACAATTAAAGAGTTTAAACCAGCGTTCACAAGTATCTTGAGATATAGGCATGTTCACCATAAGATTTCCAAGTTTATGATAACTTTCAGCAGCACTTAATATAATACTAACACTTCTATAACAAATTTTAAAATTTAATAAATTTTTTTTTTGTCATTACATCTAAAACGCTGGTTATATATATTCAAATCACATGTTGGTGCTGTTTAGTAATGAGGCTCAAAACATTGAAACAATTAGCTTTAATAACATACAAGCTAAAAACAAAAGTTTAAAATTCTATCAACTAATGCATATCACTAAATGGACACAACTATAATTTTCGCGTATACAACTGCAACGAGAAAACATGAAGCACAAATTTAGGCAGGATCAAGTTAACTTGTATTTAATTATCACTTAAACCTTTCCAAATTACAGTATATATTTCTCAAAGTGATATATACATTTTGATATAATTACACATGTATCAAAAAATAAATTGGAAATGTTTGATCCACTTCATATACAAATTTATATTTTCTATTAATCAAATTTTAGTGTAATAATAAGCATAACAAGTTACATTATAATATATTTCAATTTAGCATTTTCATAAAAATAACTGCATTAGCTGAATAAACATCAACAAAATTTACATTGTAAATTTAGATTCAGTAGTAAAATTTTAAAGATAAAATAATTAATATAGCTACATTAGTTTTTCATAGCAAATAGGTGTAAATAATAAAACAAAAACAATACACAAATGTCTACATTCAACTTAAAAACAGTATGAAATGTGTATAACAGTAAAATCAGTCTTGAGCATCTTAATCATTTTCAGATAGTCTAGAACTGTTTAAAATCACAGGAATAAATTGTTCATTTTATTAAAAAACAATATATTATAAAATGAGATTCAGATGTGAATACATATATTTGATTTAAAGGTGCCTAATAACCTTTACACAGTCATTAGTGAAAATGAAATCCAATTGATCAACACTACAATCCTAAATTCAATAAATGCATATTTTAATGCAATTTATCAAATAAAATTTAAAGTGCAATTCATAACTGAATAAAACTTACTATCAGGTAAATTAACAAAATAAAATCAACAATAATTGTAAAAAGTATACCATAATAATTCATTATATTGCTGTAAATACAAAATTTATAAAATTTCAACATATCAATTGACAAAATCGTATTTTTGATTTTGAGAGTATTATTTCAGAAATGCAAGAATGTATCTTATTTACGATTCCAGCTGTCAATCAAGAATCTAAAGTATAAACTGGTGTATTTGACATAGCATTTAACATTATCAAAATTGGCATTAAAGCATAGCATGACAAATATGGCATGCACTATAAATAAAAAAAATTCTCACCTTATAAACAGTTGATTAACTTGTAATACATAATACCCATAAAATTAGTTACAATTCGTGTTCACAAAACAATTCATTAAGGTATATTACAAATCTAATCCAACATTACACATGAATTACCTTGCTTTGTTTAAATCTTGCATTATTTTCCGCAAGATATCTGAAATTTCATTTACAATTTCAAAAACTTAAGATCTAGAAGAGCCAAAATAGTTTGAATTCTCATTATTAGAATGGATCCCATAACCATTTAATTTCTCTAATCAAACGAGTCAACTAGAATACCACCGTCACTACACTGAAAATGAATCTGCTTTTGGCTATTTTAACCCCTATATGCATTTTCTGGGAATTTTCAATACTAGGCCAAAAGCATGATTTTTCATGTAATTGATAATTGCACTCTCAATATATAATCGCTATAAGAGATCTCGATAGATAATAAATTTTGCCCTCTTCCTTTATTTCCATTATAAAATTAAATGTCATTCATCATGTTTTGGATTATTCAGATGTGGTCACATTTCAGTCCTTTTTTTAAGATGTTAAAATTTATTAAATTTTTAATTCTTGAAAAGTTATATTTTCTAAAAACGTTTTAGTGGAACTGTTTTTTGACAAGTCACACACATGCATTCTTTCTTTGACAGACCAAGATGGAAAAGGTGCACAGCAGCCATGATTCTTGTTGAGGTCTCAATACAACAAAAAACTAGTATTCTCTAGAACAGTAAAGGAAAGTCTCTCTTGTGTAAAATAATAATTTTTTATTTGAAATAATTTTTCATTGTAGCCAAATCATTTTAGAGGTCATCCAAATTTGGGCCATAATAATCATTATCTCAATGTTTTCCTTGAAACCAGTTTGGAGTTTAATAGTTTTGCCGTAGTGCTGACAATGTTTCAGACTGGAATGACAGACCATGTATGTGGGGTCACCTAATTCCAGTCAACGTAAGTTATTTTTGCCTCCGTCAACTTAAAAGGTAATAAGATTTTTAAGTAATTATGCACAAACAGAAGGTCATTTTTATATTAACAAGAACTGAAACCAGGGAGATAATAGGTACTCAACTAATAAATTTACAACATGCTAAACAGAACCTGAAAATTACAATTCAGTCTAGATAATGACATGTCACTCACAACAGAAAATTTTAAAATCCATCATTTAAAGCTCGGCAAGTAATTCCAGAAAATGGCATATTTTAAATTTGTAACAAGATTGTGTAAGGAATCTGAAAGTGGTACTCTCTACTTTTCTATAGATACCAACAGGCTCCAATAAGAAATGGAATATGACAGAAAGCATTGCTAAATCCCCCAAGTTAAAGAAATAATTAGAACCTTCAGATAGCTCAAAAGTTATGCAGATATAATATTTTTAGCAAAAAATAATATACGTACTTTAACTCCGAATGGCTTAGGCTGGGATGGTGGTAACTAGTTGAATACACATTTTCGCTTGCTTTTTTTTTCGAGCACTCATGATTGAATAAAATAGTTATACAATGTAACACCATACCCGCCAATATTTACCAGTAGTAACAGAAAAAGAATCGGAAATTTCAAAAATTCAATCTTAAGAGGCAATTTTACAAAAAAAAATATTGGTTTTGATTTTAGGACATCTGACAGAACCTCTGAACTAAATGAGCACTTCAACAGTTCCCACGGAAGTTTTAGAAATAATTTGGTACAGTACTGCAAACACTGATAAAAGGAGAATTTCCATTGCAAACATAAAGTAGAGCATTGACTACCCACTAAACAATAAGTCCAATTTTGTGTAAAACAGCACACAAAAAAATAGCTAACTTGTGGAACCCTGATTCAGGAATAATGGCTGAATAGAGAAGTAATACAATTTAAGTTGAAAGTGCTTTTTCTAAAAAAGGAACTGCCCGTAACAACATGCACATATTATGTAACAAACTCGACAGCAATAAAAGTCACTTATTCTGAATTTACCTTTTTTCTGTGTGCTAATAGTTATTCAATTTCGTAAAATTTAATTCCCCTTATACATTTCAAAAACAAATAAATTGAAACAAACACAATAAATTGAATACAAAATATTCAATTAAGGAAAACACATTGTACATGTAAAACAATTATTTTTGGCACAGCAAAAACAAATGGTTACAATTCAGACATCAGAAACAATGAACTACAGCAATACAAGCACAGAAATTGTAACTATTCCAATTTATGGACTTTGACAAATGAGACATAAGATTGGCATTTTCCCCCCTTAGGAACTGAGCTTTCTAGAAAGCTAACTCATTTCAAAACTGACAATAAAATTTAAAACTTCAGAGTCAAAAACACTAACCATATTTATCAATTATCAACATATAAATAAATTCCAAAGCATTTATCTTCTGTAGTGGTTCCTAAATAGGTATGCATTGCAAAGAATAAAATTTTATAACGGAAATTTCGAATTCATATTTTAGTTTAACTAGATTGCTTATAAACTCTATCAAACAAAAGCACAAGAAAGTAAATTACTTTTGTTAGAAACAAAAATACACCCAGTTTGTTAGAATTTCTATTCAAAAGGTAGTTGAAAAGTAGGACATTTGAACATTTATTTGCTTAGTACAGAAATTATTTTAAACTTTAAGAATGGTATTTAATGCTATGGAAATAGTTACAAACTAGTTGATTGTTTGATGTTTTCAGCTATTATTTAGTTTGCCAGATAGATTAATTATAGGGACAAAAAATTACTGAGCATATTTTGTAGAATCCACTCAACTCGTTCAGAGAACAAAAACTATTTTTTAAAACAGGGTAAAATTTTATTTCATCACCAATTTTAAAAGCTCTACCTTAATTTAAAAAATGAAGGAGCAAAATAGATCTCAAAGTACAGGAACAACTACTAGGGAAATTTTGAAAAGTTATGATTCCAAAACATCAACCCACAACATTCAAGAATAAAAAATGTAGAAAACATTCCAAAATTTCTTTCAGTTCAAACAAAATTCAGTACATTATTTTTCCTTTATTTTCAAGTAGTGCTTTACAACCTCCCAGCACATCAAGAAAAGTGAAAATTATTTCACTACACATTATGAAGAAATTTTTTATTACAATTACCTTTAGTCATAAATGTTACAATTCTTAAAATCTGAAGAAATATTTAAGATAAATTTTAGTGGTATAACTAAAGTGCCTGGTAATTCATTACTAATGTACTGTGACTGTATTTAGGTGAAACTAATACTCATTTGGAGCACCAACTTAAGGTTTTTTTTAAGGCTTAGTTGACTTTTTCATAGGTTTCAGAGACAATTGGACTGAAATCTAGTTTTCAGTTAAAACTTTTATTTAAATTGAAAACTTCCCGATGGCAAACTTATAATATTTTAGTATGAATTAAAGCTCCAGAGTAAAGTTGCTTAACACTACTTTAGAGTTTGCATCTGTATTTTAAATATGTAATCCGTATCTGTTTAATAAATCACTTCGACGGATAAATATAAATGATGTAAAACTTCTTTTATTGCCTTACAAAAATACTAATTATTTTATACTTAACGAATACCAGACTAAGGTTTGACAAGTTTTAGCTGCCTTTTCATTACTGTCCTCTCACCATTTCTATGAGGCTTTGTGACGAGATGTAAATGGGAAAAAAAATTGCAGTTCCCTACTTTTTTTTATTAGGAAATGTTAAAAAGTCAACAACAAATGATTTAACTAATACGAGATTCTGTATTTTATGTGATTGTGTATTAAAGATAAAATAAATGATTATTTAATTATATAAACACAAATCAACTGTTAAGAAATACTTTGAATTACCATGAGATTCTATATACTGTACTTAATTGATATGATCTTGAAATTTTTTAGTTTTCAATTTGTAAAAAAATAAATCAGCTTGAAATAACATATACACTTAATTCTGTTTTTACACGAAAAATATGTTCCAGATATAAAAAATCAGTACAAATTATTTTTTTTTAAAACATATGAAAATATTATTTTAAGCTTATTATTTCATTTCAACAAAATACACATGTAGTAACATGTAATGAAAATGCATTAAAGTAAATTTGCATTTGAAATGAAAATATGTGATATCACTAGAAATGTTATGTGGCATTGTCTTTTTCATCTATTAATGAATTTTTCTGTGATCTCTTGAGCAAAATAAGTCTAATTCAGTTATTAATGGTTGTGTTCTGGTTAGGCCGTTATATAATTCTCTGTAAGAGGCTGTCAACGATTTCACTTGTTTTGTTGGAACTTCCCAGTATGTTCCTCATTAGTGAGTATTTATTTATTTTTGTTTTTAATTGGTTTGGGGCCCACTTGTATTAAAAGTTTGTGCAAACACAGAATTAGGTGTATATAATACACTAAAGAAAAGATTGAATCAAGTTCATAATTTAAAAAAAAATTTTAAATATCAACAAGATTTATGCAAAATTAAAAATAATGATGACAATGATAATAAATATAAATCTTCAAATGATTTTTACAAGTAGTATGCTGCAATTTTATCGAGCATATTTCACATCAAACATTAAAAAGGAACATGACTACAAGTTTTCAACATACTTTGAAAACCATACAACACACACTGAATCAAAAACATCGTCACCAGGAAATAAAATACTTTTTTAAATACAATATTGTACTTTAGAGAATAAGCTTGATTTAGCTTAGTTGAATGTAGCAATTCAAATATTATGTCCAGTGGAGTTGGTAGTTTTTAAAATACAGAATAATTCATTTTAAAATGTTATATTCAGAATGCACAAGCAATACTTAAAAATTTTCAACTAGATAGCAAAGACATTTTCTTTAAAATGCAGTCAAACCTTTCAAAGGAGACATCTAGGAAAAGTTACTTTTCAATAGCCTCAATTATTGTTTTGCCATTACCAAAGTTATTGTTGGTTTCACGTATGTTCTAAGCTTAGAACAAATGTAGAATATCGTTTTTAAATTAAGGCAGTTTTGTGATTAATAGGAGATAAAATGAAAGTTGTTCCATGACAGAAATAAATTTACAGTGCTATATAAAGCACATACAAAAGATAAAATAGCTTACTTCGACCCAAAGATCATGGTTCTAGAATGGACAGCAGGCTTTTCCAGTCTTCAAGATAAGAGAAGCCACAGCAACTTGTACAAAAGAAAATAAAAGTATTGCAGTGCATAGGATATATAACTGGAAAATTTAAGTCTTTTCGTAAAAAAAGAATTGATTGTAATCTCTCATTTAAAATAATTCCAATAAGGGACTTGTCAAGACAAGCTAGAGCATGTCTAAGCTAAGCTAGAACACAATTTCTGTTCCAATCAATAATTTAATGGAGTATTAATAAAAAAAATTTTAGAGCATCAGTTCTGAGGCTATTTTTTGCCCTTAGTGATTAGCATTATTTGCAGGAAAAGTCGTAAATACTGCAATTTCGTCAGTCTGGTTTCTAACAGTAATTTTTGTAACATTGTAGGGGTAGGATAATTAGACTTGGGCCACAGCTTATAGTAAATTCTGAACCCCAATATATGCCGACTATGAATCAATCCAATGGTCTGCTATGAACAGCTAGAGAACTAACTACTCAAAATTAGGCTGTCTTTAACCAAAGGCAATAACACAATAAACTACCTCTATATTAGTATCACGCCAACATAACAAACTTGAATGTATCAGTTACTTCATATCTAATTTAAAACGTAAAAAATATTGAAGCAGATAAGTCTTGGTTGAAGATAAGCACATACATAACCAGTGAATTGTAAATGATTAATAAAAAGAAATTACAAGAGTTCAGTCTATGGCGTTACATTGCATTATTTAGACGGATAGCATAAATTGTTATGGCTTCTCTACTATTATAAAAGTGTTTGTTTGTTTCTTGCCCGCGAAGTCCTGACGAATCTATGGCACTTACAGTAATGGGATTTGGCACACAGGTAGTGCAAATTTTTTGCAATTTTAGGGTTGAGGCGAATTTTAAAATTTAATCTAGAACATTTCAAAATGAATTTAATAGTTTTTTTCACCATTTTTCATTCTACCGCTGTAATTCTGAGGAATGAAGAAACATCAAAATTTAGACTTTACGCCCTCACGTGTCATCTTGATATCAGCCTTTGGAACCATGACAAGTTTTTTTATCTCCGGGGAGAGAACACATTCTAATCACCTTCGTTTGATTCGAGATTCATTCATTTTGATTTCCTGCGAAATGGATTCCAGTAAAGCAAAGGATTACTAAAGTTTTATCACTCGCGTTCTTCAGTGCTTTTATTTTTATTTCAGCAATCGTTAAAAGTAGAATAAAAATTTTAACGAATTTGAAATTTGCGGAAAATTTTACAGCAGATAGATATTTTATTAGTTTGATTTTCTTTTATATTTTTGCAAGAGAGTGTGACGTTTTAGGTAACTCGGTACAGAGGGGTCTGCTTCCATTCGAGAGAGAGAGTCATTTGTGAACTTTCACTTTCCAAAACCAAACAGATTGCCTTTTCTACCCTTTGTGTTAAAATAAAAATAAAAACAGATTTGCATTTTAGCGAAGGAGAGCAAAGAAATAAAAACATTTTGACGACTGGGATTGTTAAGTTCTTTTTTCGTAAAATCGGAACAATTGAAGACAGATTTAAAATTTCAACGGATTTTTAATCTGCAAAATTTTTTACACCAGATAAAAACCAAACATCACGTTGTTGCCCATGGTGTTGGTTTGCGAAGGGCACAGGCAATGCCGGGCTATAGCCACACAGTGGCTAGTGTTATATTTTTAGCCTATGCAATTTATAGCTAACACAGTTGAATTCATACCCCAGCATATTATTATACCTCAACAAGTTATGATTTCAATGCTGTCTTATGTGACATATTTCCAGTTTGACTGCATGTTTAAAGATAGTAACGGGTTATTCGATGAGTAAGGCTAACTACTTTAGAAGAGCAAAAACTACTAAGTAGTGTTGCATAATTTTATGAGAATTGGGGCTAAATTGGAAATAGGGGAATTTTCATAGTTAGGCTAGAAATACTTTCAAAAATGTGCATTTCTTTAAAACTAATTTAATCTATTACAGGGTAAAATATTTAAATTAAAAGGGACATAATATTTAAATAGCTAGATTATTTTTTAAATATTGATATATACATCACTCTCTTATCTTTATCACAATGGAAATTTAACCACTTAAAATAGTTTCAACAGGTTAACTCAGAATGGAATGTTGCAAAACGTTTCGTCCACATACCAGCAAGTGATCTTCACGAATCACCTAACATACCATCATCAGTGATGATGAAAGAAATAGCTTTTGTACACTGAGAAGGAAAGCATTAATAGGTAAAAAGCATTGCAAGATAAAATATGGAATAGAATATTAGGATTGTCGAAGTAGCAATCTGGCAGTCAATTTTTTTCAGATATTTACAGAACTTGGAACATGCAAAAAGAAAAAAGGTGAAATGTAAAATCTTGAAGCTATAATTCGTGTTTGAACCACACCCATGCATAGGAAAACAAAAATATATAAAAGCACTATCTCTGCTTTTTTTTAAAGATTAAATCCAAAAAAACTTGAACCAGTCGATAAAAAAAAATTCATTCTCGCACAGAGATAAAATTAATGAAATAAAAAGGCAGCTGCTACGGAATATTCAGATCAAACACTCTGAATGATTTTAGCAGCCGATTGGATGGTGAACACTAAAACAGAGAAATGAGCTTTGATCAACTCAGATGATTCAGTGTCTTGTGGGTATTGTTCAAGGTTGGAGAATTCGTCTAGGAGGCCGGGAAACATTCTGTTACTGGACAAATAGCTTTCACTTGGGGACATTATAATGTGCTTCTTGTATGGGTTGCGTGGTAAGCCATTTGGCTCCAAAAACGCCCTTTCCAGAAGGAGAAGCTGGTCATTGATTCGTCGAACTGTCATGGGATCAGACAAGTCAACAGTCTCCTGAGTAGAGTGGAACTGCATGGCGGCACTCGAGAAATTCTTGATTGCCGATTCCAAGTAATTCAGATTGATGCCGTGCTCTTCCATATTAGTTTTCATCTTGGCATGGAGATTCACATAGAAATCTTGCAGAATTTGTGCATAGTCAAACAAGTTGAAGGGCAAGAAAAGAGAGTCTGACAAGTCTCTTAGCAGCTCACCCAAGATTTTTGTCACAGCTGCATGGTACTTGAAGGTGGGATCAATAAAATTCTTCACAAAATCAAAGTTGTCAAACTCTGTGTGGTGCAACGGATACGAGGAGCTGGACATTCTATGATCGTGGACATAAGATACATCAACAGCAGGAATGCCTGCTTGTACGAAAAAGGGTGCATAGTTACCTCTCATATCCATTTCTCTAATTTTAGGACGAACCAATTGCATGGAATTCTGAATATAACTTTGCACCAGGCTAGAATGGTTACTATGTGGAGCTTTAATCGGCAAATCTTCAAAGTCATCAACATGGACTGGATTTGAGTACTTGGGATACAGCAAGTCGGATATATTTCTTCTGTTCTGGAAAGTATTCAGCCAAGCATCATAGACAGTTTTCAACCCTTCAGCTCTGTCTTGCTCATTTGGATTTGCAACTTCCTTGGTGGCATTGAAGATGGTATTATAGAGAAGAGGAGATGCTACAACGCGGATTGATGCATTGCCTGCCACCAAAATGTCAGCATTTATGTAAGCAACAGCTCTACCATGCAGCAGCTTGAGATTATCCTCCAACCATTCGGTGGAACCAATCAAGTTATACTCTTCGGCACCCCAGCTGCAGAAAAGGATGGTTCTCCTGGGACGCCATCCTTGCTTCAACAGCTGCCCATAAACTCTGGAGAGTTCCAAAAGGGCAGCTGTCCCACCAGCAGCATCTACAGCGCCATATGCCCAGGAATCCCTATGCCCACCAACGATGATTTGCCTATCTGGTTCTGTCTTCCCTCTGATGGTTCCGACAACATTATATATGGTCTTATTCACAAACTGATTGTAGATTTGCATTTGGATTTTCCAGGATGGATCCTTGAACATAGGACCCAGTTTGTAAGTAAAATTAAAACCACCTTTCCAGTTATCTGGAGCATCCTTTCCTCCCATGGAACTCAAGAGGTTGTAAGCATCAGAATAGCTAATAGGTTGAACAATGATAGCAGGCAATGTTGCTGAAGATATTGACAGGCGATTTGCATCATGCCTTGCCGGATAACCCGGAGTCAAAGGATCTCCAGCTCCATTCCACAGAATTGAATCTGTTCTAGCAATATTAGGTGGAAGCCACCAGGATTTGGGATAAGGCTCAGAATGCAATTGAGGAGGATTGTAGTCTTCAGGATCAGGATAGAGGATCAAACCAGCAGCTTTGAATTCCTGAGCATTCCACACTATTTCATCAACGGGAAGTTTAAAGTGCCTTGCTATAAAAACTTTTCCTTCTAAAGGGATGCCTTGTGCCTTCAAGTATTGGAAATCAGCTGTCCGTCCATAATTAACATAGACAAGATTCTCTGTCAAGTTACCAGACTGGGAGTATGCACTAAAAGGAGGATTCAGATTCTTTTTGCGGGGTGACTCAATCACAAATATATCTTTATTCTGATTATCAACCACCTTGATGACATTAGGTTTTTCTTTATTGGGATAGCTCAATAAAACATTATACTCAATTATTTCAACAGTATCCATACCATGCTTTAGCCATTCGCTTTTTATATTCTTCGCAAAATGACGGTCTGTCGAACTACCGGCTACGTGTGGCTCTAGACTGTAGGCTTTTATATATTTTTCAATTTCATCGCTGCTTACCATCTGTGAAATTTTTCTCCTAACGTATGGATTCGCCTCTTGAACAGAATGCAGAGCGACAGACAAACTAGGAACACATTCACTGTGTTCCGAATGCGCAAAGTAACCAACGATCAAACCAAGCAAAGCTCCGATCAGCCCGATACCGATGCCGCCAACTACCAAATTTCTATTGGAAACTCGAATATCTTCTGTTGTTCTCTGATAAATTTCAACATCACCTACCTCCTGATCACCCCAAGTTACTTGTTCAGCTTCCATACCGTCTTCGTTACGATATGGTCTATACTGAGCTGTCATCTTCATCACGCTAAAGTCATTAATAAAGTATATCGCCCGTTTGTGAAGCGGTACACCATTACTTCCAAACAAAGCAAATTTTCCACAAACTATGGACGAGAATCAAAGAAAATAAAAACAATAATGCTAAAAATACACAAAATATATATCTCAAGAGAGATCGTTATAAAATCCGCTGAAATTAATTTCAATTCTCTGTTGTTGGAAATAATAAATAAATCTGTTGCAGAGTTTAGAGATAAGTTGAGTTGAACAGTCTATAATAAAGTTATAAGTCATTTGACTGTTCCGTTTGATTTAAAAATATTTATTTTCTTTAGATGTTAAGAAATATTGTTAGAATCGTTTTAAACTAAATTATCTGTCTCTTTATATGTTTCACTGATCACTTTTTAAATAATGAAATTATTCCAGTTCGATTTTGATAATTTGAAAAAATGAGAGTGGCAATACAATCTTATTTATTTATTATTTCAGTTTTTTTACACGTGCGGCTCATATCTGTCGTTTTGTGCCAGAGCTTTATAAAAGTCGCTGATGTCTAAGGTAAAATTGAATCGAAACTTATTTATTGCTTTCTGGCTTTTCATTATTTAAACTTTTTGCATTTTAATTAGGAAATATTCATGATTGTGTTGTGTAACTTTGTTCGGTGTTTTCCAAAAAGGGTATTTACTATATACTCATAAACGAGAGGTTACACAGCTAATTTCCTAGAAACTTTTATTTATATATTTAATCAGTTGTGTTCAAAAAAATTTGTTATGCCCTATACTTTTGTTTGGATCGTACTGTATATACTAGCATAGTAGATCCCGGTGTAATTAGCATTCATGTAACAAAAAGTAACTGTATGGTAGCCAACTAAACCATACCAGCATAAATTTATAGCTTAAGACTACAAGTGCACATGTCAAAGTGAAATAAGCGATACTTTTTCTTCGAACAGATTAATGTTGTGCAATTTTGCAAAAACATTACACATGTATATATAATATTGCTTATACATGTATTTCTGCACGTTGTTTCTTAAAGGCCCTCGTGTTTTAGTGAGAGTGGTAAATCAGTAGAGGCTTCAGTTTGCAATCCCCACTTGCATTGCCACAGAATAAGAGCTAATATGTCCTTCATTGGTTTTTGCCCTGGCAATACCTTCTCCTCTTATGTTATATAGATCCTGTTAGGAATTTTTTCCAAAATAGGCCTGTTTTGTCACAATTAAAAACTTATTGGGGAACAAAACTCTCAGCCTCCACAATTTCCCCAAACTCTTTCAAAATCATTGATGGCATCTTTATTAGCACTTTTTCACCTCCATGCCTCACAACACTGAATGCTAGTCCTCTTAAAATTTTCAAACCAGTAATGGCTGGCTTTAAACACTTCATTTCCATGGCTCATTCCTACCTTGGTTTTCAAAAGATCGGTATGAATCAGTTTTGCCTTTTCGCAAGTCATTGCCTTTGATATGCTATCCCCTGCACACTATTTTTCTGTTATCCAGATCAAAAGCAATTTCTCGACCAGGTCTAATGTCTCTGATCTCCGTTTGGTAAATTAATTCACCAACTTCTCAATGTTAGCAGATTTAATAATATCTTTGTTTTTCACAATCGTAGGTACTGTCATTCGCGGCGTATAGTATGCAGCAGCAGGCCTCCTAACACGTCACTTTTTGTCACCTTTTTTACATTTTGTCACCTTTTCAGAGGTTTTAAGTTCTTACATCTTATTTAGAGAAGAAACATTTTTGGTGCACAGTTAAAAAAATTAATTTCCTCTAAAAAAAAACAGGATTTGTACGAATTCAATTTTGAAATGCGCGCTACATTCCACCGCAAGAATGGATTCAAAAGCGTACCGTTTCAACTGTAAAAGGATACTTCATGTTGCTTGCGGTGTATTAGCAAGTTCTGGAAATTTTCCCACAGAAAAAGGCTATCAGTAAAACAAAGCAGCGAAGTTTAAGGGAAGCAGGGCAATCTGCATGTCCGACCCTTCTTACCTAATTACCTAACTTGAGTGGCATTTATGACTAACGTTTTCCTTTCATAGAATTGTGTGGCGTATCATTTGGCGCAAGATAGATATCACCGGTCGATAGGGTCGAACAATAGGAGTAACCCTACAGGAGATCAGACGCTGACAGTTCATAAATGGTGATCGATGTCAGTGGTCACTTAAAAAGGGGGATAACATCCTCCATACAAAAATCTGAGAGCGGTCTCAACAGACCCATTTTTTTTTTCGAATTCTGGAATAAGACGAGAATGGAGAGGTGAAGAGACCGGACGGATCAAGCTGATATTAACGCAACATTAACCCAGGAGGATCCCAGGTATATTGTGGGTCTGATTATGGTCTAGAAGGTATAGATACGTTAGGGTAAACTCTGAAAGGACGGTGGAACCTTCAATATGTATGATAATTTACACTCGAAGGTATCCTCGGCCAAGTTTTTAATTGGATACATCATCAACCTCTCACACATTCTAAGCGCTCGAAGCTCCCCATCGAGAACCCCGACGTTCCTGTCTATGGAACGGAGGCTATTCACACACTGCTCTCTTTGTGGCACAGAAATGAGGGCATGGAAATCTTAATGGACTTCAGCCGTTTCTTCAGGAGTTTGAGATCTGAAAGATTCCAACCCCCTCCATAACCAGAGAATGCAAAAATTTCGTCCGTCTCTGTATCCAGAGTGTTAAATATTAAAAGAGCGTTGCGAACGTATTGAAAATCATTCTCTGTTATCATCAGAAGTTGATTATTACAAATTCTTGAGTTTTTTAAGTGAAAGTCAGAAACTTTTAATGACTCATTACTTTCTACCTGAAAAAAAGAACTAATTAACATTGGGACATGTAATATTCACATAATACTTAAGGCTTTTCTTAAAGGTCTAAAAAAGTTTTGGGAAGATGTGTCTGAACTAGTTTTAACTATTCACAGATTTTTTAATCAGTTGCCTAAGCGTTGGTCAACATACGAACAAATTCAAGAAGACTTGAAACTTCCCACTCACCATTTCATAAAGCATTGTTCAAGCTGTTGGCTTTTAGAAATAAGTGTACCGTAAGAAAGAGTACATTCTGAGGTATACTGCGATATTTTCAAAATTAAAAACTAATAGTAATAAGATATAGATATGACAGTTTTAAAAAAAAGTAACGAAAATGTCCTGATTTTTCCCGAATTTCAAAAAAATATATATTATTAAGAACCAAACTGAAATTTAAAAAAATACTCAACGAGCTGCAAAATTTTACGTTGAGATATACTCTTTAAAAAAAAGTCACGGCTTAAGACTGAAAATTTGTATATGTTTTGCTCACTTGCGGAAGAAATTTTGCTTCTTCAATTTTGACACTTAATAAACCCTAAACTACTAGCCGCATCGGAAAAAAATCTTAATAATTGTCCAGGGAATACGATAAAGAACAAACAATGTTTATTTCATATTTTTCTGATCCGAACTTTCTAGGGAAACCATCTAAGAATCGAGCTAAACAGCACAGTTTTCAATCCTGCGGCGGCGGAAACTTTTTTTTAATAAAGAGAGATATAAAATGTAAGGCAAAGAAAATTTAGAGAAGGACTGGAAAGAATAATATAAACTGGAAGCAGAGAAAAAAATTTAAAGCAGCTGGCAAAGAAAAGAATGGTGATAGAAGAACAATAATTTAAAATTATGCGTAAGGAAGAGGATGAGCCGTTGGATAGTGCTTCAAAATTATTAAAAGAAGCAGTACTTGTTCAGGCAATGATTGAAGGAGCGGCTAAAGTCTCAGATGATGCTGGTCAGCAAAGACAGACTTTTTAAAAAATGCACATTCTTCTATTGAGAAGAAAAAGACAAAATAAATTTTAGTCTTTTTCAACAAAAAAAATTAAGACATAATTTTTCAAAAAAAAAAAAAAAATTCTTCAAGCTGTGTCAAAAATAAAAAAATTAAAAAATCATAATTCCGATTTAAAAAAAAAATTTATGTTAATATTTTAAAATGATGCATATCCTTCTCTCCAAAGAAAGAAAAAGAAAAGATAGGGGTAGCTTGGGAGGATCTTTTTATTTTTTATCTTTATACTAGAATATGTTTAGCATTATTGTTATTTCTTACTTTTTTTTTTTGTTCGATTAGTCACTTTTTGTCACCTTTTTCTACTTGATTAGTCACTTTTTGTCACCTTTTTCTACTCGATTAGTCACCTTTTTGGTTTAATTTGTCACCTTTTTGGACCTTGAAACCTGTTAGGAGCCCTGCAGCAGCCAAGTCACTGATAAGCCTTCATCCTTTTCAACCATTTCTTTTTTCACCTCCATGGTGATCATAACCCTTTTCTTCATAGCTTGGCTCTTCTTATTAACTTTCTTAGAACTCATGGTTAATGAATTTACAACAAATTGCGCATGACAAATTTGTGCTCAAAAATACCTCCCTACCATTTGACACGCATGAGTCGTAAACCAAACAAAAGTTTTCGCATCCAAATAGCACATATATCAGGTTGGTCTTATTCCAAAGTGAATATATATTGAGGTATCACTGTATTAATGTTTAGCATAAATATTAATGCTTAAATAAATCATAAAAAATCTCAAATCTACACTTTAACAAATTCAAACTTGTATGGGCAAGGGATTAATTAAAATCATAATAATCCAATTTTTGTTTTCTAATCATTATTGTTTTCATACCCTGGTTTAAATGTATCATTGTAATTCTCAGGCTGGAAACATGCTTGCTGAACAGTTTAGAAGTAGAAAAAAAATGGAGTCCAAAAGTAATTATATTTCTTGCTATTTCTTTTTAAACTTTTGTATTTGATGTAGAACAATAAGATTAAAAGTAAAATTGGGATAATGTGTAAATTTTTCACTTGTGTAACTTATACTGAATTACCTATACTTACATATATTTATAGTTAAAATGTACTGGATGGCTTATATAAAATGTTTTAGATTGCCAAAATTTTATTTTATTTGTCAGATTTTACTCTTGTTCTACCCACTGTCAATTTTTTTTTCTTAGTGCTATCTTTATGTTATTGTAACCTTATAATCTTTCATCATAACCACAGTTCATGCAGCATCTAAATAATACTAGTGATACATTTGTAATTAAAATAAAAAAATTTCAGAAGTGATTTAAACCTAGATGCTAAATAGTAGATCAGTTAAGAGATGCAGGGCTCCTAACACGTCACCTTTTTATTTTTGTCACTTTTTTGACTTGTCAACTTTTCAGGGGTTTTAAATTCTCAAATTCTATTTAAAGAAAAAATTTTGGTCCGCAGTTAAAAAAATTCATTTTCTCTTTAAAAAAACCATGGTTTATACAAATTCAATGTCGAAATTCGTGCTATGTTCCATCGCAAGAATGAATTCAAAAATGTACCGTTTCAATTGTAAAAGGATAATTCACGTTGCCCGCGGTGTATAAGCAACAAGTTCTGGAAATTTTCTTACGGGAAAAGGCTATCAGTAAAAGGAAGCGGCGAAGTTTAAGGGAAGCAGAGCCATCTGCATGTCCGACCCCTCTTACCTAATTACAGGGCTCCTCACATGTCACTATGTTTTTTGTCTCTTTTTTGACTTTTTGTCACCTTTTCAGGGGTTTTAGGTTCTTAAATTCTATTTGGAAAAGAAAAAATTTTGGTCCAGAATTTAAAAAATTCTTATTTTCTGTAAAAAAAACAGGGTTTGCAGGTTCCTTAAAATGGATTTTTGTTTTTAAGCACTCTTAAAACTCCTTATTTTTATGTGCTACTCCTTAAAAAGTCCTTTTTTTATTTTCGCCTTTTCAATTTCAAAATGCGCGCTTCGTTCCACCGCAAAAAGGTATTAAAAAACGTACCATTTCAATTGTAAATACTTCACGGTGTATAAGCAGAAAGTTCTGGAAATTTTCCCACGCTATCAGTAAGTCGAAGTTTAAGGGAAGCAGGAACATCTGCATATCCGACCCCTCTAACCTAACTTGAGCGATAGAACCTTGGACGGCATTTACGACTGACCCTTTCCTTTCATAGTATTGTGTGGCGTATCATTTGGCGAGAGAGAGTTATCTCCGGCCGACAGGGTCGAACAAAAGGTGGAACCCTCTAGGAGGTCAGACCCTGACAGCGCGTAAATGATGATTGATGCCAGCGGTCACTTAAAAGGGGGTTAACATCCTCCATACACAGATCTGAAGGCGGTCTCAACAGACCTGTTTTATTTTCGAATTCTAGAATAAGACGGGAATGGAGAGGTCAAAAGGCCGGATGGATCAAGCTGATATTAACTCAACGTTAACCCTCTGCATACGGAGCGGCAGAATATCGTTTTCTCTCTTTGTGTTACAGAAACGGCCGAAAGAAGCAGCAAACTGAAACAGGGCTGAATCAGCCTCTCCTCCTAGGGACAGATTTCCCCCAGGAGGAGAGGTAATGCATTTGGTACCTTTGACATCACATGTTGCCGTTTGTAATGTGACTGATTATGTCAAGAAGGTACAGATTCGTTGCGGGTAAACTCTGAAAGGACAGCAGAATCTTCAATATGTATGATAATTTACGCTCGAAGGTGTCTTCAGCAAAGTTTTTAAGGGGATAGATCATCAACCTCTCACACATTCTAAGTGCTCGAAGCTCTCCATCGAGAACCCCGACATTTCTGTCTACGGAACGGAGGCTATTCACGCACTGCTATCTTAGTGGCACAGAAATGAGGGGATGGAAATCTTAATGGATTTTAGCCGTTTCTTCAGGAGTTTGAGATCTGAAAGATTCCAACCCCCTCCATAACCAGAGAATGCAAAAAATTTCGGCTGTATCTGTATCCAGAGAGTTAAATATTGAAGGAGCGTTGCGAACGTATTGAAAATCATTCTATATTATCATCGAAGTTGATTATTACGAGGTTTTTTTTAGTGAAAGTCAGTTTTTAAAAAGATTGATGACTCATTACTTTCTACCCAAAAAAAAAGAACTAATTACCATTGGGACATGTAATATTCACACAATACATAATGCTTTTCTTAAAAGGTCTAAAAGAGTTTGGGAAAGATGTGTCTGAACTAGTTTTTACTGTTCACAGATTTTTTAATCAGTGGTCTTCAAGTGGAAGGTGGTGGAAATTCAAGAAGACTTGAAACTTCCCACTCGCCATTTCATCAAGCATTATTCAAGCAGGTGGCTAAGCCTAAAGACAGCTGCTGAAAGGTTGCTTGAACAGTGGATTGCAGTGCGAAAGTATATCCTTGACAACATTCTAATAAAGAAGTCAAACAGGATACAAAGACCAGGTTACAAAAAATTGTTAATTTACTTAGAAGAGAAACTATGAATGCTGAGGTGATATTTGTCGTATCAAGTGCAAGTATATTTAATCGTGTGACCGAATTTCTTCAGAAAAAAGAACCTCTAATACATAACCCTAATTCTCAACTTTAATTGTTGACATGAACAATTTTGGGTAGGATCTACGAAGAGGAATTGATTCGAGATTTGAAATTGGATAAATTGGAAGATATATGTCCTCCTATATCAGTTCATCTCTCCTTAAAAGTTTATCCTGTCTTGGTCCTCTTGAGAGACTCAGTGTCGAGAGTGTTCGACAAGTATTAGAAGTTGCAAGAGCAATTTTATGTGATGTCCCAACGAACATACTACTGGGTGAGTGGAAATTACTCCAAAGAGAATTTGAGGAAGAAGGATCTAGAATGAAGCCTATTGATGTTTACTAGAACCAATTATTTAGACTGCGAGACATTTGTGGTGTGGATCCTAAGTACCCAGTTGTGTTGAAGCTAATGAAGGTTGCCCTATCACTTTCTCATGGTAGTCCTGACATTTAACATGGCTTCTCAGCCTCAGGAAGAGCTTTGACAGGAGACAGAGCATCAATGTCAGAACGCACACTCAATGCATTGATGATGGTTAACAGTAGCTTGACAAATTTGGACAATTAACCTTACTTGGTGCCAATCACATCAAAGCTAATGGATATGGGAAAGGGTTGCATATAAAGCCTACAATACCTATTTAGAAGATATAGATTTTAAGGAAGCAGCACTTGCTCATGCAATGATTGAAGGAGTGGCAAAAGTCTCAAGATGATGCTGGTCAGCAAAGACAGACTTTAAAAAATGCACATTCTTCTATTGAGAAGAAAAAGACAAAATTAATTTCAGACTTTTCAACAACAAAAAAGGAGACGTAATCTTTTAAAGAAAAGGTAGAACTTCTTCAAGCTGTGTCAAAAATAAACTAATTAAAAAATCATAAATTACGATTTTTTTTTATGTTAATATTTTAAAATGATGTACTTTTTAAATGAAGAAAATAAAAATATCCTTCCAAAGAAAGAAAAGGAAAAGATAGGGTGGCTGGGGAGGATCTTTTTATTTTCTATCTTTATACTTGAATATATTTAGCATTATTGTTATTTGTCACTTTTTTTTGCTTGATTACTCACTTTTTGTCACCTTTTTCTACTTGATTAGTCACTTTTTTGGTTCAATTAGTCACTTTTGTCACCTTTTTAGACCTTGAAACCTGTTAGAAGCCCTTGAGATGAAAAGTTTAAAATTTTACTCATAGAGGGCTTTATAACTGAAAAACTTTGCTTTTGAAACAAATTTACAAAGCATATTTGTAACCAGATAATGTAAAAAACCCTTAAAAAAATTGGACGTGTGAGGTTTGGATAGTAAAATGATAATACACTTATTACGAACTCGGATACAGCAAAATATTGGTTATTACAACTTTTTCTGTCCCTTTGGAACTGCAATATTAAATAGTGTTAAAAAAGTTGCATATAGTGAAGTATTGGAGCGTGAATATAGGATACTGCGAAGTTTTGTTTTCTGGCAAGGGGGAACCCCCCCCCCCTTCCAATTGTGACGAAAAAAACGAGAGGGGAGATATGCTATGGAGAAGATTTTCAAAGAAACGTGGGAGAAGAGGTTTTGCTTGTTGGTTGTTTATTGGTTTCTTGGGTCACGTGTTTTAACCTTTAGTTGTAAACCGGATATAGGGCTACAGAGTTGTGATTTTGTCTTGTTACATTACAAGACAGAATACATAGCAAGCAGATTAGATCTTTGTAGGGCTTAAGCTAGAGAAAAAATTATTTTAGCATAGAAGCTAAAATGGAGAAAAAAAGCTTAAGCATAATGCCAAAATAACAAATTGGTTAGTATCGTCAATTTTTTTGGCTGGAAGAAACAGGAACTTGTTGTAGGGTCATGCCTTTTAGTCTTTTCTGCATTATCAATTTAAATAAGGTTCACTCAGATTCATCAAAATCCTCAGAAGAACTGAGCAGTTGGAAATTTCAGAAATTTCCTCTTTTCGATAAGTCTCTAATTCTAAAGGAGTATCAGGCAGGTTGCTCAGCAAAAAAATATTAAAAATTGCTATTTGGTCCATGTTGCCAAATCTATCTTCAATATGCATAACTATTGAAACAAGAAACTCATCCATTAGAACCTCAAATGTTTTTCTTTGCTTTTCGTTTTCAGTCACACATATAAAATTTTCCCCTGAATCTTTAAGTATTTTATCCTGAATATCCATGAAGTATGTCCCAGTCTTATTTCTAATGAACTTTAAGTTTCCTGTGCAAGCATTCACACATGCTTGGGCAAACTCAAAAACTAAATTATTTTTCTGGAAAGCCGTGCTCAGCTTCATTATACAAAACAAAACATCGTTAAGCATTACCGTAGTGGCAAGAAACACGTATGAAGCCATATGTTTCAGTAGCCCTTGAGATACAGGGCGTTTATCTTCAACAAAAACAGAAATATTCAAAACACTGTTGATTAGGGACAACCATCTAGTGGCAGATAACTTGAACACTTTTCTGTTTGTTTGATTGTTCATCAAGCATTGTTCTAGCATAGGGGTGCACAACCTTTTTGCGAGAAGGGCCACTTGCACTGTTGAATGAGACATGGGGGGCTGCAAAGTTACAGCTCAGACACAATGAAAGTGCTACTACCCAATTATGTACAGCTGTTATTACACTTAATATGTATAGTAAAAAAATCACTTATTTATTTAAGATTAAACTTACAAGTGTTTTCTCAAAAATCTAGGAGCTTGTTACAGAGCTAAATGAATGATATTGTGAACAGTTTTAAAAAAGATGCTAACAAACATTTGCAATGATTAATCATTTAGAATTTCTTTTAAGAATGTGTCTCAAGAACGTCATATGTACTTCAGAAAATTATTTTAGGTTATAAATTTAATAACAGTAATAGTACAACGAGCAATAAAGAAGGGTATCAGAAATGTTAATGATATCAGTAAAATTAGAAATACAAATTACAGCATCAAATATATTTAATATTAAAATTTCTAAACCATAAATAATAATTATGTTACAGCTTGCTAATGGGATCTCTGATGCTGAGTTTTACTAACTAATTTAGGTTTTTAGGTTCAATACTGCTAGTAGAAACTCTTAAGACTGATTCTAAATGTTTGTCTTCTTAACTTAAATCCCCTTGGAAGTTTAGTCAAAATGAGTTTGAGGGCCGCAAGTTAATGATTCGCGGGCCGCAGGTTGTGCACCTCTATTCTAGCAGGTGGCTAAGCCTAAAGGCAGCTGCTGAAAGGTTGCTTGAACAGTGGATTGCAGTGCAAAAGTATTTTCTTGACTACATTCCAATAAAGAAGCCAAACATGATACAAAGACCAGGTTACCAAAAAAATTGTTCATTTACTTAGAAGAGAACTATGAAGGCTGAGGGGATATTTGTCGTATCAAGTGCAAGTATATTTAATCGTGTGACCGAATTTTGTTCAGAAAAAAGAACCTCTAATACATAACCTTCATTCTCAACTTGAATTGTTGACAAGAACAATTTTGGGTAGGATCTACAAAGAGGAATTTATTTGAGATTTGAAAATGGATAAATCGGAAGATATATGTCCTCATAAACTGTTGCCTCTAGCTGATATTGTGATTGGAGATCAAATTTCCAGAGAGCTACAGAATGTGAAATAGAAGGAAAGGAATTTCTTTTTTCTAAGGGCTTGTGGAAGCATTACAATGCCAGCGTTAAATATCTTTTGAAGAAGTCCTCCTTCAGTTCATTTCAGCTGGGGAGGATTTTTCTATTTTTATACTTGAATATATTTAGCATTATTGCTTTTTGTCACTTTTTTCTGCTTAATTAGGCACTTTTTGCACACCTTATTGGTTCAATTAGTCACTTTTGTCACCTTTTTAGACCTTGAAACCTGTTAGGAGCCCTGCAACAGTTACAACAATTACTATTTAAAAAAAAAAACAATAACCTTATTGGAAAGATAAAAAAAATCGACCCTATAACCGTTAATCAGGAAAGTAAAATGACTACATAAGTGGTGCACTTTAACACATGTTCCCTATTAAGATAGACGGGACTTTAGAAAACTGACCATATAAGCGGGGTGATCTTAGAAGAGGGTGACCATATAACCGGTACTACTGACTGTTCATACAAAGTTTACTCAAAAAGTAAATAAAGCCTGCTCTACAGACAGTGCAGAATCCTACTTGGCTTATTTTCTAAAGTTTTTAAATAGCATTGAGTTATTTGTCTGAAAAGAAAGAAATTATCTTAATATTATTCTTCAATTCTATAAAAATGTTTAATGGCTGACATGTCACAAAAAATTTATTTTATTTTCTAGACTAATTGGTTATTCAAGGGTAATGAGTTTTTTGGGATTGACATGTTCTACTTGCAATGCCAGAATCAGCAAATATATAAATCCTTAACAATGTATAAATTGAAAAGATTATAAACTGAAAGCTATTCCATACACTAGAAATTCTCAAATTTGAAAGTAAACATATCCAAAACATAATTTTATTCTAGTTCA
This sequence comes from Metellina segmentata, assembly GCA_947359465.1. Taxonomy (NCBI): domain Eukaryota; kingdom Metazoa; phylum Arthropoda; class Arachnida; order Araneae; family Tetragnathidae; genus Metellina; species Metellina segmentata. Next base: position 27,933,786 of record OX375881.1, on the reverse strand, counting down.
TTAATTCCTTTTAATTTTACAATCTCCATGCTCAGCTCTTCATAAAATAATATCAGATAAAAAAATAATCAGACAGAAATAATCATATACTCTTGAACAAAATAATAAATAATGAATTAATACAATGAGTAAAAACATTCTTTCATTTTTATATATTTGAATTTTACTAATTTATTTGTTTTGAAAACTTAACCTTTATTTGCATCTCAAATGTCAATTTTATTTTTAAATCATAGTATAGAAAAAAATCCCATTTAATTTTCGTAAATAAAATTCTAATTTTGTCAGAGTTTTAATTAATTGGTTTCATTTTCAAAGCATTTTTCAATAACATTTGTTAATCATATTTGTAGTACATTTTAGAGTCACATTGCATTTTTCTTTTCCATAAAAAAGTATGTTGCCTAAGAAGTTTGTTTAAAATGTAAGAAATGTATGTTTGTGTATGTTACTTTCTAAAAAGCTAATTAATGAAAATTTATATCAATGATTGAGTCTTGTCTCTTTTCTAAAACAGAGAAATTTAGCAAAGGAGAAAATAATACAAATGGTGTTAAAAAACCCAAGCAAAAGAAAAAAAAGCGCTTGATAATAAGGAATTTATCCTTCAAGGTAAATATTTTTATTTCTTATAAATTGACATTAAAAGTATCTGTTACAAACATTTGTCTATTACTAGAATAGGAAAGGGCAATTTTATTGTCAAATTTCTCAAAACAATTTTGTGAGCAAGTGTGACTAAAAATTGTATAAAAATCTAAAAAAGTTATAAAAAACTAAAAAATCTTTGCAATATTATTTTTAAAATATTGTTGGATATAAAAATTTTATAGGTGTTTAAGCATCTATCTAATCAATTACCTGCTCATTGTAAATCCAATATTTTGTTTAATAGTGTAAAATATCTTACTTTTAATGGACCTTAATGTATTAAGATTTTTGCTTTAATTCTTACACAAACTTATCCGATTCCAACTAGACGCAAGTAGACGGTGATAAAAAAATCATACATATTGCAGCAATCTATTTCTATCTTCTTCATTTCAATCTATTTCACTGTCTATCTTGCCATACACTGACGTACCAGAAAAACTAGTTCAGATGAGCCTATGCAAAATACATAGCAACGCCACCTGTGCACATCATTGCTTGCGTCTATCAGTGCATATATAAAGCGATATGCATCTGTGGAAAAATCTAAAACTGATTCTGTCTTACGAATTACTAGTAAATCTTAGTGACTTTTAAAGCTCGTGAGATGGGTCATTGCATATTGGAGGTAAAGGAGAAATTTCTATTTTCACATTCTATCATTTCAAGGGTATACCATGACTACGAGAATTCTGTCAAAACCTGAAACCAATGACAGCTGTGTAGCCATAAATAGGCTTGATATGAACATGACCAGCATTGTCTGGCAAGAATCGTTTCATGTGATAGCCGTACAGCAATGCTGGATGACATACATAACAAAGTGTGTACAAATACGTAACAAAGACAAACATAAGCATGAGAACAAAAACTGTCATTCAAACGATATGGGCCTTAGAAGCCGACCTCTAACTCGAGTACTCTTAATCGGCACACAGACAATGCGCCTCGACTGGACTCGGGAACACTGCCACTGGACCCTTGATGACAAGAAACGTGTAGCCTTGTCTCATGAGTCACGTTTCCGAATGTTTCGGATTGATGAAAGAATTTGTGTGGAGAAAATCCCTTAAAGCCATGGATCCTGTGTGTTAACAGAGGGATGTATATGCTGCTGGTGATGCCATAATGGTATGGGATGTGTTTAGTTGGCATTTAATGTAACCCCTTATACATCTACAAACGCCTCAGACATGTGAACACATTGTATGCAGAGATGCCAACTACTTTGGCTTCTACAGAAGTGAATCGGGTACTACAAATTACGGAATTGATGATTTTTCTATGGAAAAATTCAATTTTATTTATTTTTCACTACACAGAAATTAGTTTACTTATTTCTGTATTTTTTCGTTATTATTAATGCATATATTTTTTTGGTAAATGGGAGAGAGTGCTTAAATTTAATTATTAAATGTTTTTATTTATAATTCCTTCATACACAATTATTGGTTCTATATATGTGTTTTCAGCTATGAAAAACTTTACTAATTATAAATAATATAATGTGCTGCATCTATGTTTCAAATTTGTAATTAAATATTTAAATTAATGATATATGCGTATTATTAAAGCCGATTTCTTAAATTTTTACTTGACTACTAAAAAATTCTTAAAACTACAGATTTTTTCCTTTGGTACTACTAAAAACTTCCATTGCAGGTTGTCTTTTCTGAATTTGACACTACTTACATTTACTTCATAGTTTTAAGGTAGCCATTTCTGGCCTTTAGTGTATGTTTCTAGTATCAATCAATTGATCTTAACTCTTTCATTGTGCAGGTAGATGAAACAGAACTGAAGAAGGTATTTTCTGAGTTTGGAAATGTGGTTGATGTGAAGATTCCCCTTAAAAATGGTTTGATATTGATTTTCCTTTCCTTGAATTTCAGGCTTTTGGTTATTTTAAGTTCTTTTACTTTATTTCTTGTTGTGGTGAGACAAAAAGAAGTAAAGCAATCGACTTGCTTTGATGGAATACTGCATTGTTTTTAATATTAGGTCATCTGGAAAATTCTGTGCTTTTTTAATAATGAATACCAATGAAGCAGTACAAAAACTTGTGGAAAATATTTTAAAATCACATCAAAACTATATTGTTCAATGACTTTTTGCCATCCTTCTGCTGGAAATTTTTTTACTAAAAAAAATCATTAGGCTTATTTGTAAAGAATCTATTGAGGTTCTGTTTGATAGTTTCCAAAGAATTGAACTCCAGACCGTTCAGAAAATTTTGAAGTGAACTGAAGAGGTGAAAATCTGAGGGGCAAGGTCAGGTGAATATGGGGGTGACACAAAACATCTCAGCCATACTCAATAAGTCATTGTCTGGCATTCAGCAAAATGTGGGACCACACATTGTAATGCTGGAAGACAACACCTCGACAATTGGTCAGTTCTGACCCCGAAAGGAGCTCTATTTTGTTTCAGCAAAGAATCACATGATAAAATTCAAGCAAGCATATTCTGTGTTAAAGTATGGTACCCATACATCGTAGTGGTTTACATACCCACTCTTCTTCAGATGATCATGAACTGTACTTTTTGGAATATTTAGTCTGCGTGATAGTTCCTGAACTGTGTAACATGGATTTTCTGCAATGGCATCTTATAATAGGTCCTCGTTTACAGAGGATGATCGTCCAGAGCGGGCATCATTTTCGAGGCTGAAATTTCTGCGCCTAAATTTATCAAACCACCTTCGAACTGTGTCATCAGAAACAGCACTTTTTCCACATACAGCACACATTTTACGAGCAGTTTGATTAGCAATTTTTTCTTTCTTAAAATAAAAGCATAATATGATGGAAATGAACGTTTTGGTTCTCCATTCTTAACACTACAGTGAAACAAATGTTATGACACAACACAAGCTAGAATTATACATTAAAAGCAGAAAAGACCGAATTTACACATCTGCTTCAATCAATGTCACTCATTATTAGCACTAACTAGCAAAATAATAACAAAACGTGCTTCGATTTTAAAAACGCAGAACTTTCCGGATGACCCAATAGAAATCGCAATCAGATTATCTTCTAACATTGTATTATGATTCTAATGCAAAACAGTTACACAGTAGAATCTCTTGGATTATCCAAGCTCCGATTTACAGAGTGTTCATTTTGTCCAAGGCGCGAATTAATACCAAGATTTTTAAGCTTTAAGTAAAACTTAGCGCATGATTGTGCACTTTGTCCTTTACTGGGTAGTTTGCAGATAGTTCATTAGTTTGAATTTTATGACACGAAGTCCCAATTATGGTCAAGCTGTTCCAAAATGACACAGAATAAAATTCAATAAAAATGTATTTTAAAATGAAATATTAACAACCAGATCAACATTTAATGCATGGTAAAACATTTAATGCATAGTAAAACATTTAATAACATAAAAACAAAATAAATATTTCAAAGTAAAAAATCTATAAATGTATATGAAAAACATTTCTTCATCCAATATTAAATCTGTTATTACAAAAGATAAAATGATGCAGTTTTTGTGAAAATGCTATGAAGAAGAATACTGTTAAGGATTTTTCAAGAGAGTTTTATAGGTACTTAACTTCTTGCAACTCATGTCCAGATTTATTTTAAAATTGTCACAACAAATCCATTCTGTGACACTAATCTGAGGATATGTTATGTTGATCCATGTTTTATGGATCTTTCATTTGCATAGTTAGTAATATGTAGTGCAGTAAATTTTTTCTATTGTATTGGCTGTTTTTGTGTTACAGTGATCTCTCACTTATGCGCGGGGGTTGGGGACAGCGAACAAAACGCGTATAAGTGAAAAACGCGCATAAGTGAAAAACCACAAAAAGAAGCTTAAAAGTGAAAAATCAATACAGTGTACACAGTATATTGTTAGTTAATACTATGTATATAGTACTACAGAAAAATGGAAATAAGGTTACGTAGTTTCAAAATGTAAATACAAGTTTCCGTGTATAACTTCCTTTTACTATTTTTTAAGAACACAAAGGAAATGGAAAGGCTTTCATCTACATCAACGAAATCGTTGAAAGTAGTGCACGTAGCGAGTTCACCAGATACAATATGCCAATCTTCTTTGTTTATGTCATTTTCACAATTTTCACTTTCATTTTCTGGCTCATCACATTCATTTTCTGCTAGAAACGAAAATCCTACTTTCTTAAAGCAGCTTTTAATGCACTTGTCAGTAACGTTTCTCCATGATGAACACAACATATGAAATGCATCAAGGACGGTAATTTGCTTCAATTCGTCTTTTAATGCACGTTTTGTTTCTGACGCAGCCAGAAGTCGACGGATTAAAGTTTTTCTGTAGTGCACTTTCACACAACGAATGACACTCAGATCCAAAGGTTGAATCTTGCTAGTGCAATTTGCAGGAAAAAACACAACTTTCGTGTTATTGAAAGTTGTAAGATCTTGTGGGTGAGCAGAACTTTCCATTTTTCTTTTTGCATTTTCCTGTCGAATTTTTGAAGGAAATCCAAGAAAATGTGCGATGTCATCCACGCTGTTTTGTTGCTAGTGTAGTCGCAAGGAAGCTTCTTCTTCACGGTCTTAAAACAGGGAGGTTTTTTTTTATCTGCCAATGGGGACCAATGGCGGGAATTTTTCTGAACCATCAGCGTTGCAACACAGCAAGGCAGTTAGTCTTTCTTTACTTTTTTTCCCACCATGGCATGGTTCTCCCTTGAATGTTAAGGTTCTGTCGGGCATCAGTTTATAAAAAAGTCCAGTTTCGTCACAATTGTAGATGCTTTTCGGTTCGTATCCGTTCCGGCTTCTTTCCATTGTTCTACGGTTTCTTCGTTGACACTCGCACTTTCCCCAGAAAGGACACGAGTTGCCAAGCCATACCTATTTTTGAATTTTTCAATCCATCCATATGATGCAGAAAAATTTTCTATTTCAAAACTCTTTGACAATTGTTCGGCCTTCTCCCTTAGAAGCTCAACGTTAACAGGAATGTTTGAGGCACAAGCTTCTTTAAACCATAGCAACAAAACTTTCTCAAATTCTTCGAACTTTTCACCTTGAATTTTGCTTCTTTTCTTCGACTGAATTCCACATTCTCGATGAGCGACTATAATCGCCTCCCGATTTTTTAAAATCCCTCTCAATGTCGATTCTGGAACATTAAAATGCTCCGCTAAAACTTTTTTCAAGTTGCAAGAATTTTCTTTGAATTTTTTTATAACATCCATTTTTTAAACGAAAGCGACAATTTTGTTCGTTTTGGCATTTTAAAACGCAACCATCTAACCCAAACTCCAAAGAAGGTCCTTTCGTTAGCGCGATCAATGCCACGTGATACGTACCGTACTAACCACTCTAATTGTCTGCTGTATAAATGCGACTTTCACTGACGTCAGTCACAAGACCCCTCCGGTACACCCGTGTATTTGGTAGAGAAATGTGTTCCGGTAATCCGAACGATAGGGGAAGGGCGAGGAATGCATTCCTAGAAGCAGAACAAACAAGGAAAAGTTCTTGCGAGAAGCAACACCTGACTTGAGGAACCTAATTTTTTAAATGAAAATTTTTTTTGCGACGTGCATAAGTGAGAGCTGCTTTTTTATCGTGGCGTATAAATGAATAAGAGTTATCATTGTTTTCCTATATTCATGGCAGGGACCGCGAAAAAAACGCGTATAACTGAAAAACGCGCATAAACGAGAGCGTGTATAAGTGAGAGATCACTGTATTACATCCATATGATCCAAGGTTTTGGTGATTCCAGATTGATTCAGTCTACATTTCCTTGGACAGTCAAGGTTCTACTGTATTTAATTAATACTTCCTCTATACACTCTGTTATTTGTAAGTGTAATACATATTGTGTACTCATGAAGCCCATGAATGATGAATATCTCTTAATTTGTCTTGCAGATGGAAAGAAGAAAGGTTTTGGTTTTGTTGAATTTGATAATACAAAATCATTAATACAAGCCATGAAGTCTACAAATTACAAAGAAATTAAAGGTAATGTTTATTTTCTTACTACAGCTTTTGGAGCTCTTCTCTAGTATTATAAAAGGAAATGTTTGTCTGTCCCTATCCAGTGGCCCTGACGAATCTATGGCACTTATGTCCTAGATCATTAAAGATATAGTAAAAATTTCAACGGATTTGAAATCTGCGTAAAATTTCACACCAGCATACATACATAGATACCAGATACATACATAGATATTTTAATTTTCTTTTAATAAATAATTTTTTACTTAAATATTTATTATCGCAAGAGATTGTGACGTCCACTCCAATTCGGTCTCTTCGCAGTTCGAATTTGGCAGCATTTGACAATGAGTGTTTTCCGTTGCCCATGATGACTGTTATCCAATATGCTACGAATTCCTTTGCAAACCAAATTCATAGCTAGCACAGGGTGTTTGCGAGCAGTGGTCACACCTGACCCCACGAAAAGAACTGTCACAGACAGTTTTCTTAAAATATTTATTCCAATACAAATTATTTTATTCGACCAAATTATTCCTGTTATTACTTTGTGCCATCTCTACTATTATAAAAGAAAGTGTTTGTTTGTCTACGTGTACACATTGTCCTGACAAATCTATGGCATTTACAGTAATGAGATTTAGCACACAAGTTGACCAAATTTTTTGCAATTTTTCTATCGCGCCCAAATTTTAAAACTTAATCTAGAACATTTTAAAATTAATTTATTGGAATTTATATTATTTTTCTTAGAATGGCAACAGTATAAAGAGATGGCAAATAGTAAATTAATTTTTCAGTGAACAGACAAAACAAATAAAAAAATTTAACTTTAGTTATGTAGTTATTTTTTCTATCTCCAAGACCGTTAAAGATAGAGTAAAAATTTCAATGTATTTGAAATCTGCAGAAATATTTCTTGGGGGTCTGTCAGCTCATATTCTGGCACAACCTCTCCAATTGCATCCAAGTGGTTGGAATATCAGGCGACTGTATTGGAAGTATCCTGTCTCTCAAGGGTGACCTTGATGCATCGCCCCTGCAAACAAAACGTGATCAGATATCTTGCGGACTCCGTCTGACTGAGATGTCTCCATAGCAATTTGATTATTATAAAACTAAGCAATATGTTTTGCTTCACACTTTCTCTTTAATAATGCCAACAAAACTGAACGGTCACTGACCTTGGCAAAGTACTTAGCTTAGGTTGCACAAAGTGGCCTTCACTTAAAATCGAACTCATTTTCCTTGTGAAGAGTGAACAGTGAAAGGAATTACATGACTGCCTAATTATTTAAATAAATTAAGGCTGAGCTGAAAGCCACAATGAAAGCAAATTTTCTGTTCCATTATCTTATTTATCTACATTTTTGGCTTAACAAGAAGAGGTCAGGCCAACCAACCCAAATGCGTTTTGCTTCTAAAAATCTTCGTTCAAAACAACACACTGAGCAAAGTTCTTGGAAAAAAACATTTTGTGAATTTGCTATATAAATATTTACAGAAAGAGAAAAATCGTCCAAATATGCACAAAACATGCAAAATAAATTTGAGTATTTTTGATTGCAAATTGCTAAACAACACTCAATACGGATTTCAATCAGAATTAGGGACTAAAAAAAGATATGAAAAATCCGAGCTCTAGTTATAACAGAGTACCAAAAATAGATTAAATAAGGATTAATAAAAGAAAATTGAATAAAAAAGACATTAAAATTTTATTTGATGTTGTAACCTGTGATTTGACTGGCTAAAGTTAATGGCTTGGTTTCTAAAGTATCTATTAGGAATAGATTAAAGTATTCATTAGGAATTATTACTACATAAAGAAAATTTTATTTTTGTTAACAAGTTTGTAGCATAAATACAAAAAAAAAATTCATATTTTCAGTGGATTCGTATTAGGAACGATATAGAAGATTGTAACCCAATTAAGCAGTTTAGGATGTAATAGTGGGTCCGAGCACATTAGATTTTTCGTTATTGAAGGAACATACAGGACGTTTTTCAAAGTAACCATGGTTTCGTCTAAACAAATCGATCTAAACATTTCGTCAAAAAAAAAACTGAGCCTTTAATTGAGGTGTCTTTATCCTTAGTGCAGCTTTCAAGATGTCTGTCCTCTATGGGTATAAAGTCGGGAAGAGTTCTTGTATACTGCTAACATGGACTGTAGAGGCTGTGTCAATCACTCATTCATGCATAGTGTCAACCAGTAGAGTAAGGAAGGTTGTCTTATGTCTAGGGATCGTTGGTATCGCTTCTTATTTCTTGTTCTTTGGGGTGTCTTACTCCTTGGTCCTTCTTTAGAGTTTGGGGCATCGATTTCAGAGGTCTTTCGGGGTGTAACATTCGGAACAATGCCGAACATGCATAAACGGAGAAGATCCCTTTTCTTGGTCTGGATAAAACTATTACGTCCAGGATTCATGAAATCTTCTTTTGGCTTGTTCAGCAAGTATATCATTAAAAATCTTTGAGAATCATTTAGATCTTCCTTTTTCCTCCAGTATATTGACTGAACTAGTCCTTCATACATGTCTGGAAGTTATCTTAATAGTTGAAAAACTTGGTCCAGTTGGGACACTGGTTCAGCTGCCAAATTCAATTTTTCGGTGAAAGACAATAACTGTGCAACAGTATCAACAGCCAGATCAAATAGATCTCTGACACTCTACAGCAGATCCACTTGTCTGCATATATATACGTTATTAAGTAATTTGAATAATCGTACATCTTCAACTTCCAATCAGCCAATCAAAAAAATATATCTTGAATTGAAATAGAAGTAAATGAGTAAAAGTTGCAGTGTAGGTTTGATTGTATTGATGTCATGATCAATCGAAGAATATCGTGAGACTTTTAAATTATGGTTATTAAATAAATTAATGCTTAAAAATGTAACAGTCGCCAAAATATAAAAAGTTTGGGGAGGTGACCAGAAAGTAGCACTTTAACTTCTAATAGTTCATGTGATTTTGGAGGGTATTACTTTATCTGTATCTCTAAATACGCATAACTCCTCCTAGGTCGCAAAGTGGCAGTGGATTTTGCTGTGGATAAAACAACTTATCAATTGAAAGTTCAGAGTATGAAGCAAGAAAGCAAGGCTTCTGAAAAGGATAAATCTGAGTTAGATACTACAAAAATTAATTCTGAAGTTATGTCTGAGGATGAAACTGGAGATGAAGATGAAACTGAAGAAGTGGAGGATGAAGATGAAAAGAGGTTAAATGCCTTCCTCAAGGAATTTGACTCTGGAGCTGATGCTTTAACTAAATCTAAATCCCTTCAACAGGATGATGCAAGTACAGATAGCAGTGATGAGTCTTCCAGTGATGGTATTTATACATATTCTCATTTTGGGTGTTTAGCAAGATTTATTTTGCTGATAACATAATTTACCTTTTTTATGTAAACCTTTTTAAAAGTCAGTGAAGAAGTTATTTTTTATCAAAGTTAACATAATAAGAATTCAGATTTTCTGTTACACTTTTTAAAGGAAAAATTGTGCATTTAAATTTATATTAGTTTTATATTTTCTATAAAAGTATTTATGTATACCAAAATATCTTTGTTCCCAAATACATCAGGCCCATCTGGTAAGATATTTGTTTAAGGAACACCTTTCTATATTTCAACAATTGAAACTTATGATATATTTTAGTCATTACATATTCAATTTAATAACATGTCTAGAGGTGCAACTAATATTTTGATCAGTATGATTTTTTTATTCGATTTAAGAGAATTTTTAATCGACGGTGTATTTGGAACTTATAATTTGCGTTTCAAAATTATTACAACGGTAAAATCCATGGTATATTAAATGGTAAAATGTGAAAATACAATTTAAAAAATTTGAAGAGTTCTGATAGAGCTTTAAATAACTTTCCAATCTACTTGTAGAGAGCAGCTTCTCAACAGTAAGTAATTTAAGAACATGTTTACACAAAGCAGGTTTCTACTGGTAATTTACTTTCCTGAAAATTCCATAAGATAAAATTAGATATGAATACTTTTAGTTTTTTTACACATAATTTTCAAAAAGCAAACTTTTAAATTTGTTGTCATTTTGTGTAAAAAATATCCTATGAGGCAAGATACAGAATTAAAATGAATACTCTATAAATTTGATGAAACTTGTGTATCACTTTCTCCAAATTCTTAAGCTTGTTCATTTTGATTTTCCAATCCTGCTCCAATGTTAAATAGTATGCTTTCAGAAAATTTGGAAGGCAGGCCAATTTGGAATCTTTCATTTCAAAAGTTTTAAATTAAGACTTTAGGCTCTAATTTTTAATTCTTTGTAGAATCAGAGGATGATGAAGAAAGCTCTGAAACAGACAGAAAACCGAAGAGAAAATCCGACGAAATGCAAGGTTCATACTCTAAGAAACCTAAAAAAGACTCTCATGATATTTCTGAAGGGAAAACAGTTTTTATTAGAAATGTAGCATTTACAACCACTGAGGATTCTCTTAAAGAAGCTTTGGCAGAGTATGGTGAATGTGAGTACTGTTTGCTCTGTATGGATCAATATACAGATTACCCTAAAGGCACAGCATTTATTAAATTCAAAGAAAAGAGCAGTGCTACTAGACTAGTTGAAGAATCATTTAAGGTAAGTGCCAGTGTTTTATTTTTCTACATTGACTTTAAGTGAAATTTTGTTTAAATTCACACAATGTCAGTTTACTATCAAAGACCACAGCACTACACCTGTGAGTCTTAATCAAAATTGAGTATGTTTACCTGATAGTACCTATTCAAGCTAGTAAAATCTCAATAAAAATTAGATACTAGGGCATGGGTTAGTCAATTATCTCTTACTGTCTACTATCAATCATGTTTTAATTCTCAATTTATTTTCATGATTTGAGATGAAAAATTTTAAAGACGGTAAAACTTTTACATGGTAATCGATCAAAAAGGTTGCAAGAACAGGCTCACCTCTTTATTCCTACCCAAGGATTTACTTGATGTTGTTTGGTATAGCTTGGCCAAATATTGCTTTTGTGTCAAAACCCAATCAACCAGAGGAAGCTTTCCCCACCATCTAAAAACATGGTTTTGATCAGTCATTTTGGACATCAATGAAAGCAGATGTGATCCACCTGACTTCATATATCTTATTCATATATGTCGTGAAGTTGCAACAATGTCTTTTATTTCCAAGTTATATTATGTTTCGAGTTATATAATATGTTCTCATCAACTATAACGACTGCATTTTCCTGACATATATGAGTTGCCTATATGCCTTCGGGCACCACTATCTGCAACAGAACTTATCAAGAAATATAAATCAATTTTTTGGAGTAATGTTAAATTAGTCGAGTAACTGATTAAATTCCATTTAACTGTTATTAATGCATGTTATTATATTTCCAAGCATCATATAGTGCTGTGGTGACCTGGTTGGAAAAGTAGTTTATTAGCAACTGGAGGGTTGTGAGTTCAAAACTCGGTGCATGTTAAATCTGTTGTGGCTTGAAATTTCTTCATGTTGGTGTGGAATGGAAGTTTGGAGAGTGATGTGTCAGTTCAGGTGTTGCCTTCATCATCTGGCCATGGTTCAAAATTACAAGGTGTTGTCCTCCATCCTTCTCTTTGGGATTGATCCCAGACCGTTGCCAGTAACCCATGTGTTGCCCATGTATGACTTTAATTCAACTACCTTCCAACCATATATCATGTCTTTCTTAAAATTGCTTACATGTTGGAATTCATTTACTTCTGAATGAATTTTTCAAATGACTTTTTACTAGGAACCAGGTGTCGTTGTAGATGGAAGACCACTTTCCTGTTCACTTGCCATCAGTCGGGATGAAGTGACTCGCATAGGGGATGCATCCAAAAAACCAAAGGATAAAAGAAACTTGAACCTTCTCCGAGTTGGTTTGATAATGGCTAATTCTAAAGAAAGCGAAGGTGTTTCTCCCTCAGATATGGCACGAAGAGCCCAGGTATTATTTTTTTGTAAATATGAAAGCCACTGTTTTCATTTCTTGCAGTCAATTTGTTCTTCCATTGTTTAATTACTTCTCTGGTTTGATAATATTGATATCGACGGATTAAAAAACCAATGCACAAAACTTTAATTTCAATGTTTTTGATAAATGAAGGTAAACTGATTGGTTTGGTGTTGTATCAAAGGAAAATTTAATTTAGTTTTTAAATGGTAGTGTTAAAAAATTAAAAATAAATTACAACCATGTTATTTGTTTGAAAATAAGCCTTTTTTTTTACAAAATGAGATTTTATAAATGCTGTAGTTTTGTAAAGGAAATAGGATTAAAGTTCATACCAAAATCTACCAAGTTTGATTTAAAAGGTGTACAAAATTTATTTTTATCACAACCAATATTTTTTACTGCCAAATAGAGATAAGATTCATCTAACTCAAAATACATATTAAAAAATAACTTTTTAATATGTACACAACTTTGATGGTTGAAACTCCAAAATTGGAAAAAGAATCACTGAGTTAAGTAATTTTTTATCGTTTGGGACACAAAGACATGAGGGGGAAGGAAAAACACTAATAATATGTGACATCAGTAAAGTTTTTATTTAATTGTAAGACAAATGATAGTTTGTCTTTTTCACAATTATTAATGCTTAGAAAAGTTAATTTTCATACTGTTAATCAATATAACCAGGACAACGAGTAAAAACGCAATATCAGTTTCATAAAATCAAAGGTGACTAGAATTAAAGATGATAGCAATCGTTGTGTACATAAAATATAAATGCATAAATCAATTTGTTGTCAAAAAATAAACAGTATAATATTTTTGGTACATTACAACCTGATCGGACTTTTAAAAAAATTGCTAACATCAGAAAAAAAATGCACAGAAATCTAATAAACTTTAGGCCCTCAGTAAGACTATGAGCCATAATCAAGAATTAAGTGATTACAGGAAACAAACAAAATTATTGTACACTATAGTTTGAGAATTCAATTTCTAAAGCTTCTTCTCGCTACCGGAGGAGGAAGTATGCATATTATTTAATTTTTCCTTTCAGAACTGATGTCTTCTGTGTACGAGGATTTAAAGTAGTTGAGCCAATTCTCGACGATAACTTTCTCGTGTACCTTAAAACAGGATCGCCATTTTCAAAATACAGTACTTTCCCTACATAATGCTTAACACTGATTTTCCCCAAAAACTTAACTATAGTCCAATTACCAATTGCTATCTTGTCTGTTGTTTTAAATCTATTGACATCTCCTTCAACTATTGCCCTCACAAGTGTCCATGTCTTCAAAGTCATCTAAATCTCTCTCACTATACATTTTATTATCAGATTCTGATAAACTTTCGATTAGCTTTTTTTTTTTTTTTTTTTTTTTTTTTTAAAGTTAGTTACTGATTTTTTTTTAAATTATTATTTTCCTGTGCTTTTCTTATCTTTTAATTTTTCCATCTCCTTATTTTTGTTGATCCAAAAGCCTTTTATGAACGTCATCGTCATTTTATTTATTTTGTCTTCTAAGTTGTTTTATTACTCAAAGTGTAATTGAAGATTTATTAAAGTAATTATGCTCAACTCTGTTAATATAAATAGTTCTAGATCAAAGTGGGATGTGCATACTAGTGTGCACTTGCCCTGCTGTTTTAAAAAGGGCCACGTGCAGACTAATTTGCACTTACCCAGTGGCAACACCCACACTAATCCCTCCAGTGAATTTGTGACATACTAGGGGCCTACCTCTAGTAAAAGACAAAGGCCAAATAATTGGTGTTGTTCTTAAACAGAAGGATAGACACTAGTTTTTAGGACGTGAAAAAGTCCCAAAAAAGTGGGCAATATTGATTAATGTTCTTGCATTTCAAAGTTCACTTGCAACATATTACACCAAGTGGAATCAACAGGTGTGTTTTTAAACCTCCCCGGGAAGTTATGCCTCGCTTCAGCACACTCTAGTGGTGAAAGTATGAAACTGAAAGCTGTATGCTATAGAATCCCCTAGATGGCAGCTCAGTGAATTGTTTGGCACCATTATTATGGAACCCCAATGCACTTCCCCGAAAATGCACTTACCCCACTTTATCCTATATTGAAATTTTGTGAACGGAGGATTCAATACAGTTGGAAATAAAGGTATATGTCATATGTTACTTTCAATCACTGTTTAAAATAGCTCATAAATTAAATAAAATCCTTTTTTTTTAAGTTAGTTGTTTTTAATTTTGAACCAAATGCTTAAAGAATTCAATAAATGAAATATCCAAATAATAAAACCAAAATATGATATTTAGTATTTCCTCCTTTTTAAATTTATTGATACTTAAACCTTAAAAAATGACAGATTGTGTTTACACTTTTTCAAACATTAGTTTGATTAGGTAACTCCAGAAAAATATGATGGCTCAGTTTACATAAGAGGACTGATTTCTCATAATACAGAAAGTATCATTCTTGACAGCTTTCAAGAGTTATTTTGAAGGAGCCTTTTTAAAAGATTTAGCCTAAATTAAGTCATTTGTGATGTTTAATTTGTACAACATGTATAAGAATTTAAAAATACTTATCCATGGCTTTTTGTAGATCTGATACCTTCTGTTTGATTAATGTTGCTCAATCTTTGCATGACATATGAATACTTTATTATCTTCTAATATTAAATAGTAGATTCTAATTATAGTGAATACTAATACAAAGACATCCTTTTTTCAATATGATATTAAGATAATAAATTATAATTTCGTAGCAAAGTAAATTTTATTGGGAATTTGGGTAAACAAGTATTTCTGAGCTAAAATGTTTTTTTTCACTTTAGAAGCACAACTAGAAATTTCACATGAGAATGGTTGTTCAAATCCCCGTAACCCTTCATAAAATTAAACCTTCAAATTATTCAATATTTCAAATTCTGTTGACACAATGATAAGCACTATTTTAGTTGTGAACAAAGTAAAATGTTATAACATAACTAAAACTTAAGTTTATGTACCTATTCTCCAATCAAAATTATATACAGTGAAGGCTAGAAATACTTTGCATGTTATTTTATTTAAATATTTATGTGATAATTAATAACAGTTACAGTTAAAATATCTTTGCAATGAAAATACTATGTATCATCTGGAGTTTATGACAGGAATCCACTGCAACAGATTTATTAATTGATGTTTGCTTCAAAGAATTAACTAAGTTCATGGCTATTTCAAATTTTTAATAAAGACTGACACTGAACAGAAATTCCAAAGTTTATGGAAAAGAACTGATAAAAAAAAATTAACTATTTTGCTGTTTATGTTTAGAAATTTATTAGTGTATCATATTTAGAATTGTGTTTATATTTCCTATATAGCAGGCCTCAAAATAGATTTTTTAATACAGGTGCACCTTGTGCACCTAAGTTTTTAAATTAGGTGCACTGCGTGCACTTAGTGGGAAAAAATTAGTTGCACAATTATATTTTCATGTGCACCCGGGTATTTCGAGCCCTGCTATATAGTATTGCAAGTATTCATATTGCTTTCTTATTAAACTGAATTGTCAAGATGTCAAATGCTAAGTCATAACATAAACTGAATGATTTCATCATTCAAAATCTAATACATGTGATACATCTTGCTTTTTTAATTATTACTCTTACCTTCATGAATAAAATCTATTTTATTTGTTGTCATGAAAATTTTGCTTTGACCACTTTTAATTGCAAAAATATCTTGGTAAAATGAATTTTATTTTTGTTTTAGCTTGAAATAACCAAGAAGATGAAGTTGAGAAATGTAAATTTTTTTGTTTCTGACACACGGCTTATGATTCACAACCTTCCAAAAGTTTTTTCTGATGCTGAACTTCGTAAACTATTCAAAAATGCTGCAGAACCAGGAGCTGTTATTACAGAGGTATTATTTTTTGCTTGTATTTTTCAAATATTTTAATTACATTACGTAAATTACAGTAGCCACTCAATATACCTCTGGAGACAAGAAAAATACATACTAAAGTAAAAGGAACAATGTAGCTAGGTTCCAAACAAACTTATAGAAATAAAGAGTTAATTTGTCATGAAATTACTAATTTTTATTACAATTATGAAAACCTTCAACTAAACAAAAAAAAATGATAAAATTCGAAAATATAAAAAATTTGTGATTTTATTTGGATGATTATCCTATGAGAATTTAGATCCACAAGGGGACCTGCCCCCTGCTCGCTTATGCTCGCCAGCCCCTGGAGGATTGCTTGCTGCGCGAACCTATGCGAGCGAAGTGAGCATAAATGAAGACATGTGTTCTAGCAGAAAGAATGGTTTACAAAATTTGATATTCCAAAAAAATATTTTCAAACATAAATTTGTTGTATTACATTAAAAATATACAGTACCTCTAAAATCAGAATTCAAATGAAAACTTTGAGCCAATGTGAGTGCTGCTTTGGAAATTGCATACCCAGCATGTTGTTTATTTGTACATTTCCCAAGCAATCGAACCACCCATACACTTTTTCATGGAGTTTGTTATCAAAAGTTGTAGTGCAAGCATCTTTTTGATCCATAATTGTTTGTATTTTAAATAGCCCTGAGCCGACCAACCGGTATAGTGGTTAAGGTGTTAGCCTCTAGATCGGAAGGTTCCTGGTTCGAATCCGGGCATGGATGTTTGTAAGCGTATGGTGTAGAGGCGGCTGGTGCACCTTAAATCTGTCGTGGCCGAAAGTCCTCATGTTGGGTTGGTGTGGAAGTTTGGAGAGTGGGGTGCCTGCTCAGGTGTTGCTTCGGCATCTGACCGTAGTTCAAAATTATGAGGTGTTGTCCTTGGATCTTTCCCTTATGGGACTGATCCCGGACCGTCGTCAATAGCCCGTTGTGTTGCTCTAGTACGATGTTAACTAAAATTACCATTACATTAAATAGCCCTGAAAGAGCCTCTGCCTTCTTTGATTTCTATTATAAGCTACAACAGCTTGACTAAAATTCGTTTTTTTTTTTTCTCATTAAAATTTCATCCAATTTTGCTATAAATTCAACTGAGGCTTGAGGCTTCACGATAAACGAACAACTGTACAGTGTTTCCAAAACGCGATAAGAAATGTCTTTTTTGTGTACCACACAAGTGAATTATATATAGATGTTAGAAAGAAACGGGACGATTCTTCTAAAATTGGCAATAAAAATATGTTAATCAAATCACTTAAGCAGGCCAAAATCGAATCATTTCGTAAATCGGAATCGATAAACACAACTATCAGGGCTGTGCAGAATTAATTCCATTAGTCAGAATCTACTTATTATTAAGATATATCTTTTCATGACTGATCCATTTGTTAGAATTGTATACTATTTACTTGAATGTAAGTTCTTTTGTACATAGTAGAGTTATCCTTTAAGTGTAATATAAATCTATAGAAAATAGTAATTACAGTCCATTTATGTATCTAAATTCGTAACAGAATCTTGTTACTTGAATGTAAGTTCTGTACATAGTAAAGTTATCCTTTAAGTGTAATAAAGTTAAAGAAAATGGTAATTACAGTTTATTTATCTAAATTCTTAACAGAGGCTAACACTTTGCAAATTTTACACATTTATTTATTTATTCAATACAAAACTACAAACTCCTTTTTGTGCACTCCTCATTACATTCCTTTTTTTTTTTTTTTAATTTATTTTTATCACATTCAATATTGTGAATACAGTTGAAATACCATGAAAGACTTTGTCATGTAATTAAACTTTTTGTACACTCCTCACTACATTCCATTTTTTTTTTAAATTTATTTTCATCACATTCAATATTGCAAATACAGTTGAAATACCATGAAAGACTTTGTCATGTAATTAAATGTAGTGTCTAAAAAGAACTTTAGCTTGTGACCAGTTTTATTGGCATTATGAGTTGGTAAAAATGAAGTCTAATGGTGAGATTTTGAAGATGAATTTCAATCACACATTGAAAATATTTTGATGGAATAAGGCCATAATTTAGATAAACTATGACACTTTCTTTTTTCAGTCGCATGAAGTTTCCGCAGATGAATTTTCCAAAATAAAGAATGTGGGTGGGGAAAAGTAAAGAAGGGCTCAGGGAAATAGGGCTTCAAACATTCATCCACGAATGTTTTCTAAAAATACAATGTATGTGAGACATTTCTATTACTCAGAAAATCTCATTGCTTAAAACTCACAAAAATATGCCTTAGTGTAAGTGCATAGTGCTATTTTTTTTTTTAACGTACTTGAATAATGTACCAACATTACCAAAAAATATACGAAATTATTCAAGACCCAAATGTCTTCTAAAGTGTCTATAAAACTTCCATCATTAATCCTAAGATGATCTGACTTCCATCAGAATGATTCTAAACAATTTTCCAATTTTGTTGAGAGTAAGAAACATTTGTAATCATAAGAAAATTTTTGAACCATGGCCAGATGAATGTAAAATCCTAAGTTAACTATTTTTTTTATTTTGGTAACACACCACTGTGACTGACATCCTCATGTAATGACTTTAAATGTTTTATTTATATATTTTCACTGAATTTCATTGTCTTTCTAGGCTAGAACCATGAAGGAATTTAAAAAAACAGATGCAGAAGGCAAACCAGAAATTAAAGGATTTGGCTTTGTCACCTTCACTAAGCATGAAGACGCACTTACTGCATTAAATAAACTGAATAATAATCCAGATATTTTTACTTCTCAAAGGGTATTTATATATTTTGTGTGTTAATTAGAATTAAATAGTGTGGCAATAGGATCTTTTCAAGTAATTAAATAACTTAGAGCGATCGTTTCATTCTAATCTTTGTATCATAAATGTGCATTGCTTCAATACATTATGTTGGTCAATCGATCTAGTGGTTAAAGTGATGGTCTCTGGATTCAACTTTTGGTTCAAATCCTGGGTAAGGCATGAATGTTTGTCCACCTGGTATGAATATGTAACATCTTTATAAACAGGTTGTCATTAGAATGTCATGTATGTATGAAAGATGTAACTTGAACCCTATCTATGGTGCGTCCGGGTAATGAAAAGTGGTTCACAAATCCACCCTTGTGAAAAATGTTCAACTGGGCCAGGCAGGACCATCATGGCTTGGTTTGTATTCCTACTAGGCTCTCGAACTGCGAGCGTGACTAAATAAGGCCCTTGCGCAATAAAACCCCCAAACCAACCATCAATTGACTGGGCATTAGAAAAATATGTATATTGTTACTGGTTTAAAAAGTTAAATTATTTCTGGGTTTTTTTTTTTGACGTGTTTTATTAAAGATGCATGGAAGGAACTTCAGTTCAACTAATAGTCAAAAAATAATCAATTAAGGTAAAAACAGATCAGAAAATTGGCAATATTGGTCATCTCAGTGGAGCAAAACATCCATCATTATCATGACAAGTGATGTGATGATACTTGTTCTGATGGTGGGCAGTTTGTTCCATCAAAATAGCTGTTGACAATTTTGCCACCTATTTATATTGCTAAGGGACTCCTGCCCTGCTTTCTAATCATATGCTTTCCTCATTCTTTCCCTAAAGGAGAAGAAAAAAAAAATTTAAGAAATCAATCCCACCACCACCTTCCTTCCTTCCTTCGAATGGAAGCAGACCCCTCCGTACCGAGTTACTGAAAACCCACAGCGGATTAGCCGAAGCTAGGGAAAGCCTCTAATGAGAAAATGGAGAAGTGGGCCTAGTGACGCGCCGTCCGAAAAACCCTTATCTGCCCAGGATGAACACGATAGGGCGTGGACGTGGTCGACCCCGGAATGTGTGCGCTGAAGATATCCCACCACCACCCAACATGACACGGGCATGTCACCTCATTCCTTCCCCAAAGGAGAAAAAAATTGTAGGAATCAGTCCCACCACCACCCAACATGATATGGGCTTGTCGCCTCATTCCTTACTTGAAAAAGAAAAAAAAAAGACTTTAAAGTATATAAATTCCAACATACAAAACAAAAGAAAATCATTCACAAAAAAATATTACCAGGAACCAAATTGAAATTACTAAAAAAAACTCAAGTCTGAAGACTGAAAATTCCTATGTGTTTTGCTCACTCACGGAAGAAATTTTGCTTTTTTTTCACCTTGCTACTTAATGTACCCTAAATTAATAGCTGCATTGGAAAAACATTCTCCATCTTGTTCCCTGTGCAATTTTGAACAAACCATGTTCTTTTCGTAATTTTCTGATGTGTACTTTCTCTGGAAATCGTGTGAAAAAGGAAACTTCAATCCTGTGGCATTACCTTTTTATTTGGAGAGATTGTGTATTGGTTATTTTAAAATATTTTTCCCTGTTGTATTGTTATCACAATTTTTAAAATTCATGCATTAAAGTCTTTTTGTTTTTTAAAAATTATCCCCTGTGTTAAAAATATCGATTGCTGAATATTAGGGGAAATATTTCAGTGTGTTTATTTTTTTTTTCAAGCGACCTATTGTTGAGTTTACAGTTGAAAATAGAGTAGCTATCCAGTCTAAAGAAAGAAAAAAAGAGAGGGCTCAAATGAGGAACAAGGTAAAATAATCTCACTTGTAGTTATAGTAGTTTTTTTCTGACAAGCATAGCAAATTATATATTTTTCTTAAATTAAATTGTTTAACCATGTATATCACTTTAGAGACGAACAGAAGAGAAAAAAGAAAGGCAACAACAAGATAAGGAAGATGCTGAAAAACATTCTCAGAAAGAGACTCCTTCCAAGGTTAGAATCAGTTATTCATTTACTTTATATTATAACTTTATATTTTATTATATCTCACCCTCTGAATGTTAAAAGTTTTACAGATTTAATAATAAAATAACCACACCTATTTGGTAAAAGATTGCTGTGAAACTTTCAATTGGTGAAGAAGGCTAAAACTGGTTATAAACCATGCTGAGAAAACTACAGGTTGGATTGTGTGCATAATCCTCAAAGTGTTAAAACAATCTTTTGCATTCTATTTCAGTCTCATATCGACTTTGTCTCACTTTGACTGCACTGAAACCTGCAGAATAAACTAACCTTTATTCCAAATGTCTTTTTAAATTCCGTCTTCGTTATATTATGGAATTATGTGGCCTTTGAAATTAGTACTTGAATACTGAGGACTCTTTAAGAGCTCTTAAAAATGACAAATATTAGTTTGGTTAAAAATTTTCTTGCGGACCTTATATTTTAAACAAAAGTTAACTTGCAACCTCTAAATTTCTCAAAATATGTACCTTTTGTTCTCTTTCTTGTTGCTAGGATAATCCTTTTCAACTTAGAATTCAACTGCACTGATTTTTAAAACTTCTGAAATTATTGGAACTCTATTCTATAAAGTTATACTTTAATAAATAGTAACTTTTCAACAGCTGTTAATGGAACTTGGGTGAACGTAACAAAATTACCTAAAAGAAATTTGGTTTGTGTGACTGTCGGATGGAAAAAGTGGTTCTCATTTCATATTGCCAATTCCTTGATTAGTTGATAATGGCATTGAAGCACCTATCAATCAATTAACTCAGTTTTTATTTCAATATATTTTTTACCAATTAAACCAAATATTAATAGTTAGCATGAAGATTTTAGTTCTGGTGTTATATCATTACGTTATTTAAAAACAGTACTAAAATTAAAAGAAATAAATATGGCAACCATTGAGTTTTTCTCTCAAGGAAGTAAACATTTTTCTTTATAATGAAATATAATTAAAGGGGGCAGTTTCTTTATGTAAATAAAATAAGTTAAAACTTTGTGAGAGTTAGAAATAAATGACAAATTTTGCCATCAGGGTTTTTAAATTCTATGATTTTTCAATTTTAAAGTTTGTTTTACTTTTCTGTTTTTAAGTAAATACACGAGCTCAGTAAATGTGTTATTTTTAGAAAAAGAAGCAAAAGACTAAGCAAAATAAAACTGATGAAAAGAATTCAGAAAATGAGCTGAAAAATGACCAATTTATGGATAATCAAATTACAGAAACTGATGAAAATGGTCCTAAAAGTAAACAAAAGGTAAGTCTAGAAAAGTATTCTTTGATATTTTTATTTTGACTGCGTACTGTTTTTTTTATTAATCGTTCCATTTTATGAAAGCAAAAAAAAAATTACAAAGCTATATTTATTGCAAATGGCGAGAAATGAGTTTGTGCGTCATTTCACAGTTATGTGTGCATAGTTGGGCTTCGGTGTCGCACGTTGAAGAACCGGATGTGTGCACCGGGCCTTAAAGAGCATGAGGGCACAGCATTATTATGAATTGAATCTGCCACAGAGCCATAAGGCTCGTCAAATCGGAGTATCTTAAGGAGCGTCTGCTTCCTTCCGCTGTTCAAAGTCTCTTATTTGGAGCAGGTGAGCCCTCAGTACTACTATCATAAGAAAATATTAGAGTCAGCCTTAAATTTTATTAAAATATACAAAAATCCTGGAACATCTACACTCTACGTTTATGAGGGATGGCAACGTTCTTGGCGATTTTTTTTGGCACACTTCTAAAGTCTCCAAGGAAAAAATTATTTTCTAACTCTTTTTCTGTCACAATTTTTTTTCTTTTTACAACACACTTTTTTAACACATTTCAGAACGTTTTAAAACGTATATTTTTTGGTATTATTATTAGAAAAAGAAGCAAAGGAATAAGCAAAATAAAACTGATGAAAAGAAGTCAGAAAATAAGCTGAAAAATAACCAACTTATGGATAATCGAATTACAGAAACCGATGAAAATGGTCCTAAAAGTAAACAAAAGGTAAGTCTAGAAAAGTATTCTATAATATTTTTATTTTGACTATGTACTGTTTGTTTTTTTTATTAATCTTTGCATTTTATGAAAACAAAAAAAAATTTACATATTGGGTATCCATAAAACGCATAAAATTTCTATTGGATTAAAATTTGTTTTGATATGAATTTTTATTACAATCAAAATATTTCGTAAAAGTGATACAATTTTGGAAAGCATCTCATTTGCAACTCAGTAAATGAATCTCCCAGAAAATGTTTAAAAATCTTTTAAATCGTTTCACATCAATTGTAAAGTTATTGAATTTAGAAAAGTGCAATATCCATAGAAGGTTTAAAAGTTAAAGTTGAATCCAGTAAAATTAAAATTGATTGCATTTTCAAAAATTTCAAGTGTAAATTTCAATCTTATGCTGCTCAATCCTTAAAAGAAAGCTATATTATATGAAGTTTTACTTGTGCATATGTCAATCTTATTCTAATTTTATAAATATTTGACAGAAAAAAGGAAAATCTAAGAAAGAAAGAAGAGAGAAGAAAATGGCAAATGAGAAAGCAAGGCAAGCAGATGTGTCTGATTTAGTGAATAAATATAAAGACAAACTTCAAAATAAAATCGCTTAATGCATTTCACTTCATAAACCTGTCTGATTGATTTTTTTTTATTCTTTTGTCCTATTACTTGAAACTTTCCAGACGAATGTGAAAAAAATATATATCTTTCTGGTTTTAATTGAAATGCCAGTTTTGTGTCCAATTGTAACCCTTTTCACATAGCAATGCATTTCTCAACTGCTTAAATCCAGAAAACCTGAAGCATTTGAATTTCTAGAGAACTCTCTATTATCTTTGGTTAACATTTTTCAATGCATGATGAATAAGGATTGAAATTCACCACACCATGTTAAATCATAAACATCAAGCACATTGAACATATAAAACTACATCCTATTAATAACGTTTATTCAAAAAGTGTACATTTTGACTACTTGGTTATTGTCTGTTTATCATGAAAACTGCTCCAGACAAAATGTCTATAGCTGTCTGTTTCCGTAGAAGCAAGACCTAGACCAATGAGCTGGGAAACTCCTATTCTCCATATTTTAATGACAAGATATCCTTGTTGAAATTTCAGACCAATGTCTAAACTGCAAATTCAATACAAGGATTGAAAGGTTACAACTAATAAAGGCATGCGTTATTGAAAATTTATTTTTACTAGGTTTTTAAGTAAAGGATAGCTGGAATTTCAATACAAAGACTAAAACTTTCGACTCAATGTTAAAGTTATTGACTTAAACATATACGTTATGTTTCTTGCTCTTTGGAAATTTGAGATTTTCTGGTACCTACAATCAAGACGGGGCGGATTTCAGGAGGGGCGATCGCTCCTGACGAACGCCGACCTTTTGTTCAAATTAATTATAAAATTTAAAAAATCCTTTGGGTGGAGACTTTGGCCTTGCTCTCCCTCCCTCAGTTTATCCACTGTAACGTTTCTGGTCTTTAATTAGAGATTAGACTGGTTACACCACAATAAACTTTATTTCAAAGATAAATTAGAAAATTATTTACAAGTTGAGATTCATTAGGCCCGGTGCACACATCCGGTTTTTCAACGTGCGGCGTCGCTGCCGCAACGCAAGTGCGGTATGAGATACATTAGATCCAATGGAGCAGTGCAAACATGCCTCCAGCGCCGCTGAATCGACGAACGTCCAACTTGCGTGCAATTTGTACCATGAGTCTCCGTTCTGAAGTACCTTGTTTTCATAAACAAATGGAATATAAATAATAATTAATAAATGGTTTTATCCAGTAACGTCTATTTTGTTTCAAAATATACTTTTTTTTACCCCAAGTAAGCGAAATAAGCACGTTTTCTTCGATAGAATATTTATCGCAAATGGCGAGAAATGAGTTCGTGCGTCATTTCACGGTTATGTGTGCATAGTTGGGCTTCAGTGCCGTACGTTGAAGAACCGGATGTGTGCACCGGGCCTTAAAGAGCATGAGGGCACAGCATTATTATGAATTGAATATCCCTCGGAGCCATAAGCCTCGTCAAATCGGAGTATCTTAAGGAGCGTCCGCTTCCTTCCTATGTTCAAAGTCTCTTATTTGGAGCAGGTGAGCCCTCAGTACTACTATCATAAGAAAGCATTAGATTCATATTAGTCAGTCTTAAATTTTATTAAAATATACAAAAATCCTGGAACAGCTACACTACGTTTATGAGCGATGGCAACGGCCTTGGCGATTTTTTATTTTATTTGGCGCACTTCTAAAGTCGACAAGGAAAAAATTATTTTCTTTTTCTGTCACAGTTTTTTTTCTTTTTACAGCACACTTTTTAAAAGCATTTCAGAACGTTTTAAAAAGTACATTTTTAAAAAACTTTCACAAAAAGTAGTAAGTTTAAGCACATATCAAAATACATTTGTGAACCAGCAGAGAAACTAAGCTGCGAATGTTGGGTAAGAATACCTTAAAAATTATCAATTACACTAAATACAGTGGGCATGTTAAAAAAGAAAAAGATAATAAAAACGAAAATAGTCACAAAAAAAAAAAAAATCTTAATCCTATCGTGAAAACTATTATAATAAAATAAAAATTCCACAACTGTCAAAATACAAATAAATAGACCAATGGTATGACAGAAAACTACAGGGTTACTACAAAAGAATCATTCATTTTCAAAACCCGATTTATTCAAAAGTATTACACTTACAAATATATATATGAAAATAACCACAAAATATTCAAGTTTGTACACCATGTGGCGTGGCAGCACTAGTTCATGTTTGTCTTTCAGTTATCCCTTACGAGTTCAGTTCAGTCTCTCCCGAAATGTAGACAAAGCGAGAAAAGAGTTTCTGCGTCCTAGAATATGCGAAATGTTCTTCTGTTATAGCAGTGCAACGTTATTTCAGAAGGCAGCACGGAAAAGAACCGCCTTGTAAACAAAGCAATTTGCGATCAGTGATGCATAGATGAACATTGACGCGATCACGCTACAAAATGTGTGGAATGAATTGAACTACCGCCTGGACGTGTGTCGTGTGACCAAGGGGGCACACATAGAACATTTGTAGAGTGAGCATAAAACTTGAATATTTTGTGGTTATTTTCATATATCAATCATATTTGTAAGTATAATACTTTTGAATAAATCGATATGATTGATAAATATTCATATATCAATATGATTGATAAATTTTCATATATCAATCATGTTTGTAAATATAATACTTTTGAATAAATCGGGTTCTGAAAATGAATGATTCTTTTGTAGTAACCCTGTATTTAAAAATACCAATGCAATCAAAGGATATTTAAAAAACAAAATAACCAATGGGAGGAAAGAAAAAATTTCAAACGAATCAATGAAATCAAACGACTTTAACGGATTTTGGAAGAACTTTCTAGAATATTGAAAATGAAAATTGATAGTTTCCGTTTGCCATGAAAACCACAACAACCGTAACTAAAGATGGGTTGCCTTAATTTATCGTAACTCGTTAGTAGACGTGCACCAAAAAAAAATCGCCAAGCCGTTGCCATCACTCATAAACGTAGAGTGTAGCTGTACCAAAATCCTTCTCGAGATGTTGCTATTCAAGGCATGTACTTAATCACCAAGAATTCATCGATTCGAATCAAAAAATTACGTCTCAAGGTACAGCTACACTCTACGTTTATGAGTGATGGCAACGGCTTTGGTGATTTTTTTGGCGCACTTCTAAAGTCGCCAAGGAAATAATTATTTTCTAACTCTTTTAATGTCACAATTTTTTTTTTCTTTTTACAACACACTTTTTAAGCATATTTCAGAACGTTTTAAAAAGCATATTTTTAAAAAATTTCACAAGCACATATCAAAACACATTTGTGAACCAACAGAGAAACTAAGCTACGAATGGTATGAATACCCTGAAACTTATCAATTACACTAAATACAGTGAGTATGTTGAAAAAGGAAAAAGATTTACAAAAGAAAAAAAGCAAGAAATAATACCTGACAAAGTCAGAATTCTCTCGTAAAAAAATAATGAAAACGAAAATGGTCAAAAAAACAAAACTCTTAACCCTGTCGTGAAAAGTATTATAACAAAATAAAAATTCCACAACTGTCAAAATATAAATAAAAGGACCAATGGTATCACAGAAAACGATTTAAAAGGACCAATGCAATCAAAGGATATTTAAAAAACAAAATAACCAATGGGAGGAAAGAAAAAATTTGAAACGAAACAATGAAATCAAACGACTTTAACGGATTTTAGAAGAACTTTCTAGAGTATTCAAAATGAAAATGAAAAGTTTCCGTTTGCCGAGGTTGCCATGAAAACCACCACAACAGCAACGAATTAATTTATCGTAACTCGCTACTAGAAGTGCGCCAAAAAAATCGCCAGGCCGTTGCCATCACTCATAAACGTAGAGTGTAGCTGTACCCAAAGTGCTTGATAAGGCAGAACGTTTATTCAAAATTGGCACTCAGTTAAGCGATTGCTCTACACTAACAGCTACTGAGTATGATGTGACTGAATCATACAGAGACCAATTTATTGAAATCTAAACTAAATTTGAGAACTTACGAAAGGGTTTCAATGAAGAATTATCTGTTAAGAGTACGTCAGGTGATACCAATTTAAAACTTCCAAAAATAAATTTAAAGGTATTTGACTTAATGCCCAGGACGTGGGTCGCTTTTTGGGGTCAGTTTTCATACATTCATGAAAACGAAAGTGTTAAGGAAGAGGATAAATTTCAGTACCTCTTATCTTCATTTAAAGAAAACATCAAAGCTCGGGACATAGCTGAAAGCTACCCACCTTCTCGAGAAAATTACAAAAAATGCATTGAGCATATAAAATCTCGTTTTGGAAGAGATGGTCTTCTTATTGAAGTTTACATTCGAGACTTGTTGACATTCGTCATAAATAGATCTAATGTAAATTTAAATATTTTATACGATAAATTGGAAACATATTTGAGGGCTTTGGAGACTCTTGGTGTGACCACGGAGAACTATGCAGCAATGCTGTATCCAGTTGTAGAATCCTGTCTCCCTGTGGATGTTTCAAAAGCATGGGATAGGTACAGATTAAATCGAGAGTCCAGTGGTGATACTTCACGGTTTCTGACGAAAGAAAAACTCCTCGAGGAACTGATGACTTCTCTGGGAAATGAAGTTGAAGGTGAGGAACACCGCGCTTTTACGGATTCTGCATTCTTATCACCACAAAACAAGGTGAAAAGGCCATATCAGGAGTCTATAGATGTCCTATCAGCATCTGCACTTGTCTCATCAGTGCGAGGACATGTTGGTCAAAAGTTAAACTGTCTATTTTGTGAAAATCAAAATGACAATAGTCAGGATTGTGGCAAGACATACCAAATGTCACTAGATGACAAAAAGACTGTTATTATGAAGAAAAGGGGATGTCTTGTTTGTTTGAAAATTGCCCACATGGCGAAAACTTGCCGTAGTTCTGGGAAATGTGTCCTTTGTGGAAGGAGACAGTACGCCTTGTTATGCTCTGAGTTATCCAAGAGAGAACCGAAAAAGACGGATGAGACTACTACTTTAATCTCTTTTGGAACACCACCGGATATTATTTATTTGAAAACTGTACTGGTTTATATACGAACTAAAGGCAAAAATAGAGTAGTTAGGGCATTGTTAGACGATGGTTCACATCGCTCATACATAAAAGAAAATTTAGCTCAAGAGTTAAAACTTTCTCCCTCTGGGAAGGAGACATTGTCTCAAGGTCTCTTTGGAGGTGGTCACACAGAAGAAGCAGTACACTGCCGTTACGACATTTATCTACAAACTCTCTGAGGAAGATTTTCATGCCAAATATCCGTCCTTGATCAGCCAACATAATGTATGAACCTTCCTAGAGTAAAAGACAAATGGCTTATTTCCGAACTTGCTGAACATGGTATCAAGCTGACTGATGTTGGACCAGAAGACCTTCCAATAGGCATGCTACTGGGTGCCGACATACTTGGAAAAATTCTAACTGGCAGAATAGAAGTTTTGCGATCCGGAATTTCTGCTATCGAAACTAAATTTGGATGGAGTGTTTTGGGATCTCAAACAAAAAAGGCTGCAATAAATATGGTGTCCTTTAGTCTTCAGAAGCATGAAGTGCCAAAATTATGGAAATTGAAGACATTAGGTATTACAGATCCCATCGAAAGAAAATCTAGATTTGTGATGGACGAAGAAACATTACTTCATTTTCAAGAAAATATTAAAGTCGATTCACATCAAAGATACGAAGTTGCTCTACCATGGTTAAGTGGTCCTCCTCCTCTTAATAATCATTTAGATATAGCCAAGTCAAGGTTACGCTCTATTACCAAACGTCTCATACGAGAAGGAATTTTTGGATTATACGACACTATTTTTCGTCAATGGGAAAACGAAAATATTATTGAAAAGGTCTCAGACTCCGAGGTACGAAACCTGGAACATTATCTTCTTCACAGGCCAGTTCTGAAATTGTCGAGCCTAACAACAAAGGTCCGTTCAGTTTTTGACGCCTCTGTCAAGCGTCCTAGATCTACCTCCTTGAATGACTGTTTAAGTGTTGTTCCTACCATGTGTCACCAGATACCAACGCTGCTTACGATATTCAGATGGGGTGCAATAGGTGTAACAGCCGACATCAAACAAGCCTTTTTACAGGTGAGCGTCAACCCAAAGGACAGAGATGTTTTGAGATTTTTATGGTGGGAGGACGATAAATGTAAGGTGATGAAAACCTACAGACACTGTCTGGTAGTTTTCGGTGTTTCATCTAGTCCTTTCCTCCTGAACGCGACCATCAAACATCACCTGGATTCCGAACAACATAAAAATAAGGGTTTGGATCTAACAATTGAGAAATTGAAAACAGGCTTTTATGTCGACAATTTGATTACGAGTGTAAACAGTCCTGAAGAATTTCAGAAGTTGATGTTACAATCAAAACAAATTATGGCGGCAGGTCAGTTTGACATACGATGCTGGGCAAATACTGGCAGTGAGAGTGATGATGATCAGATTTTATTGGGACACTTCCACAGATAAACTTTCCTGTATTGGTCCGAAGGAACTAACAAACACAAGTGTTGTTACTAAGAGAACTTTGTTATCGGTGATAAATAGTGTATATGACCCAATTGGATTTACGTTCAGAAGTACAGATACATTTGGTATCAGCAAAACGTAGAGTTGCGCCTATGACTAACACCATGATACCGAGAATGGAACTTTTGTTGCGGTTATAGCTGCTCCGTGTGGCTAAGACAACACTGGAGGCTCTGAATTTGCCCATTAAAACATTCTTTTGAACTGACTCCATGGTAATTTTGACTTGGATACTAAAAGGAGAGCCCTGGAACACATTCGTGGGCAATCGAATAAAGGATATTCGTGAGGTGACTGACGTAGGTGACTGGAGACACGTGTCAGGCGATTGCAATCCTGTTGACTTACCGTCTCGATCCTGCAGTTGGCTTGAACTTCTAAAAGGAAATTGGTTTGAAGGACCTTCCTGGCTAAAGGAACCTGAGTCATCATGGCCACAAACAAACATCATTTGTCCCAAAGAAGCTTTGTTAGAAAGGAAGATAGTTTTGATTGGAGCAATAAGTGTTCAAAGGGATCAAGAATTAAGTATTCCCATATTATTGCACATTTCTGAATATATTAAGACCCTACGAATTGTTGCTTGGATCTTTTGATTCTGTAACAACACTCGATCGAAAAGTAAAAATACAACGGTAAAGTTAACTAGTGAAGAAATGGACAGAGCAGAAGTGGCTATTTTAAAAATGATCCAGAGAGAATGGTCCTCTGAAGGAAGAAAGAAATACGAAGATACGATACATTTTTACGAAGATGATGGTCTGTTAAGAGTTAAGACGCGACTGATACTCAGCGATGACCCTGAAGACTTTGTACGCCCCATTGTGTTACCGGATCATGCTATCACAAGACGTCTTTTTCAACATCATCACAATATGTTAAAACATCCAGGTGTACAAACCACTCTGTCGTGTTTACGACAGTGGTTTTGGATCCCCAAAGGTCGAAGAGTTGTTAAGTCATTCACAATTGAAGAGCCGGGGGGGGGGGAACCATTTATGTCCACTTTTTGTTAATACTGAACTAATAATGCCATCTAGTGGACAATAGCAATAGCTTCTATGTTATGATTCGCTTTGGGAGAAAAAGTATTCATGTCCGTAAATATAACAGAGGAAAGATATTGTGTATTGGGGAAAAGCAATTTTTTCGGATTCAAAACATAAGAGAAGCTTTGGCCGTTGTTGGAAAAGCCCTGATAGACCGCAGAGGAAAACATACCAACCAAAAACACGCAATTCCAGAGGAAACTGTTTTTAAAGTAATGGAGTTTATCAGCTCTCTCAAGGGGAGAAAGTCTCATTTTTCCTTAAAAAAGAGTAGGAAGATATACCTGCCGGAAGAATTAAACATTGCAAAATTACACGACATATAAAAAACGAGCTATTCGAATAATCCAGTATCGTATGATAAATTCAGAGATATTTTTAATTCTAAGTTTATCATC
The DNA here is from genome assembly GCA_947359465.1 of Metellina segmentata. NCBI lineage: Eukaryota > Metazoa > Arthropoda > Arachnida > Araneae > Tetragnathidae > Metellina > Metellina segmentata. The sequence goes on along the minus strand of OX375881.1, from coordinate 27,901,886 downwards.
GTTTTCGGTTACCCAAGAAAGGACACATATAGTTTCTGTGATACATTGAAAGCAGAGATTGATGTAATTGTTAAAAAATCGGAAAACCTTGGTGAAGGACAAGAAAAAGCAAAGCTGATTCAAGACGTGAAAAATAAAATGACGGAAAAAGAACTTCATTCCAGGAAGAGCGAAAAGTTTTATACGTTAAAGAAGAAAAACAGAAAAATAGCAGCGAAAGACGAATGCGTAGAGGCAATAGTGATGGATTATCAAAAAAATCTTCCCAAGCCCAACATCACTACCAGCGATGTTTACTACAAACGTCAGTTGAGTTTCATCAGTTTCAACATACATGTCCTGTCCATAGGTTCCTTAGCCGCCCTGAGTCCAAAACGTTTTACGATGAATTAGTTGGGACTGATGATGTTACTAATGTTAATGATTACCAAGATTAACATATGAAATTGAGGGAAAAAAAATTTGTCACCCAAAAAAAATTGAAAATTTGTTTTGCTCCTATTGTGTGTATATATATATTTGGGTTTTTAATACAAATTTTGTTTAATAAAGGTTAACAGTTCATAAGGAATTTTTTGTATGATTTATTAACAATATTTTCTTTATCATTGAAGTTACACAAACAAAACACTGATTTTTCTCAAAATTCATATCAACGGACATGAATGTTTCCCCCCCCCCACTCCCCTGTTCTTCAATTGCATGCCATGCAAATAGATTTCAGAGTAAACAGGATTAACAGAGTTGCTGCATTTCAAGTGACCGGAACCGACTTAGCAGGACCTATTTATTTGCGAAAATGTGTTAAAGCTTGGATAGTACTGTTTACCTGTGCGGTTTATCGAGCCATTCCTCTTGAATTGGTTACATCTCTCTCAACAGAGGCATATATCCAAGCCTAGCGTCGATTTATTGCAGGAAGAGGAAGAATAACAACTATATACACTGACACAAACTTTTGTAGGACTGCAAGAGCGCTGAGAGAGCTGGACTGGAAGGGAATAGAAGAAAGAAGTGCTCCTCTTCGAATCAAGTAGCGCTTCAGTCCGCCTGCTAGTCCATGGTACGGTGGATGGCGGGAGCGTTTGGTGAGGTCCGTCAAGGAATTATTGAGAAAAGGCCTAGGAAGAACTAGAGTGCCTATATAATAAGAGTGGCGACAAGGGACCAAATTTGGTCCAATGCGCATGCGTGGCAGCCATTTTTCTACCAGAATCGTCTCAAAGAAGATAGTTGGGCGAATTAATATATCATTTCAAGGAGAACAAACAGCATATGATTGTTATAATATGGATACATTCGGTATAAATGAATCAAATAAACGCTCAATTACATGCGTAATTGATGAGATGTATTGCACAACGCGTTAACTTAGATTGCGTATAACACCATGTTGTTCAAAAAAAGCTATTTACTTAAAAAGTCTTCAAATTTATACTGACAAAACACTAATATATTAATAAATAAACATTCTAGAACACGAAATGGAACATGAATAAGTTATATTTTCTTTTTAATTTAATATACACGCGTTTTTCTCGAACACAGAAAAAGTTCCCATGTTAAGTCTACGGGAGCTTGGAAAAGACCGGCTCGGGTGGTAGAAAAGGTCTCTAAGCCAATCAGAAAGTGTTTCCCGTATGTCGCCACTCTTATTATATAGGCACTCTAGGAAGAAAGTGCCTTAATTACGAAGAAATTATCACAGTGCTTTGTGACGTAGAAAGCACTATAATTAGCCGACCTCTTACATATGTATCAGATGATCCCAATGAGTTGACACCTTCCCATTTCATTCAATATATACGAGAAGTAGAAACCATAGATCTGGATATCATTGAATCAACTTCAAAGGTTGAGAAAGATTAAGAGAGCGATTCAAAGAGGAATATCTTGGGGAACTGGTACGATGCCCAAACTTTTCTAGAAAAAAGGCAAGTCTGTGACCCAGGTGAGGTGGTGCTGATTGGCACAGATAATGTGAAGAGGATTAACTGGCCTATAGCGAGAATTCTTGAACTCTATCCAGGCAAGGATAACATTGAGCGAGTGGCAAAGTTAAGGGTGGCTGGTGGTGAACTAATTCGACCATTACAGCGAATCTACCCCTTGAAGATAAGTTCTCCTGAAATGCCTTCGTCAGTAATAGAGACTGATAGTCGCATTCCAAGTAGCTCAGAGGAGGGCGTTGCGGCGACTACTGATGTTTCTAAGGTGCATATCGATGATTCTGATGTGGATGTTAATGACTCTATGACTCATAAAGTAATGAGCCAGAAATATCCACTTTTTGTGAAACAAACGCGTTATGGTCGACGAATCGTTCCTGCTCAGCGTTTGAACTTAGAAACATACTGCCCACAATGCAAAGGTGAGAGAATGTTGCCACTCAATTTGGTTTATTTACTTCGGTTCACTAGTTTTGTAATCAACCTTTATTTTAAATTTATAAACCTATTGTAAGATATTACTTTGCATCTGGCTTGTGTTTAACTCTATGTTTATGTGTGTGATGTAAAATAAATGCGTTTATTGATCTTTAAAGAGATTACGTGTATCCATTCGCACATTCAACACGTGGGTAGAAAAAGTCCAGATTCGTGTGTTTTCTTCTTTTCTCCGGAAGAAACGCGTTAAAGAACCCGCTAGAGAATAAAACTATCAAATTAATTTTAAAATGTTCTAGATTGAATTTTAAAATTCGCCGCGACCCAAAAATTGAAAAAATTCTGACTATCGGTGTGCCAAATCTCATTGCTGTAAGTGCCATAGAATCGTCAGGATTTTGCGGCAAGAAACAGACAGACCAAAAAACAAACACTCCTTTTATAATAGTAGGGATTACTGTAACAACCGCCAAGCGTAGCTTCTTAGCACTAAAGCGATTGTAAACATGGCTTTGAAACACAGTTAGAGAAGATCGGCTTGTGGGATTGGTTTTGTTGCATCTACATTTTGATTTTGCAATTTCACCATTAACAATTTTAGATCGATTTGCTAAGGAAGAAGACTTGAGTTGATATTATAATGATAGCCATATTTAGTGAAGTCTTAAAGATATAGTCTTAATATAAATGTGCTTCTTTTGTTTATATCAGTATTAATCTTTTCACGTGGAAATTTCTTGTGAACACTTTTGTGTTTAATACAGAATATAATTTAGTTTCCTTTTTCGACTTCAACATTAAGTTTTTCCGTTTTTAGTTTGTTATTTTCCAATCTTCCTTGTTTTGATTTGGTCTCAAAAAATGATTGGCCTACACATAAGCTGCAAAGAACTTCTGTGAACTTATGAATCGGTTCTAATTATTTCAAAACTGTCAGATATCCGTATATAGGAATCCGTTAAGAAAATCCTAAGTGAACAAATCTCGGAGCACATTTCGATCTACAGATCGCCCTTCCCAAACAAGGGGCCAAAAGTCTCTACTGAATCGAGTTGTGACAAAAATTTCGGCATGCTACCTAATTTCTTTTTTAAATGTTTAGATTTGTTTGATAGTGCTATTTGTGAACACATTAAAAGAGCATTACAAAATTGGAAATTTAAAGACAAAGTTTTGAAAACATTTCAATCATTAACAGGGTATGATGTCAAAGTAAGGATGACATCATATGGATGAATTAACCCCATCATTATCTAAATCTATAAAAGTCTGACAAACTCATCCGTTCTGTCCAACCTCTCCAAAAACGTCCAGCCAACCAGTTGTGGCATTAGATAGTAGACATCCTGTTAATGGTGAAATACCATAAGTTTAAAAATAAAGTGTGGATCACACTATATCACAAAGACTTATGAGTCGTTTCATTCTATCAGTTCTTGTGCAAATATAACTTTGCAATTAACTCTCATGCAGCAGAAAATTACCAGTGACAATAAATTTTCCACATATAAATGATGGAAAGTTTTAACAAATCATTGATGGTTCCAGGCCACTGGAACTAAAATGGTTTTGCATGAACAATGTAAAATAAAACTCAGGTCACTAAGTTTGTAAATTTTAGTCTAATTTATTTTACAAGCAGCAAGAGTATAGGACAATTAAATTTAAATAACTATTTAAAACAACTTAATTTTGTTGTTAGCAGTGAATTACAAATTTGACTACGGATAGTCTAGAATATGTTAGGTTACATTGAAAGTATGTTTTTAAATATGCCTTTTTACATAGTATGCAAACTGTTTATAGATACGCTAAGCTTTTGAGTTATGGGGTGTGTCATAGCTCAGTGATTTTCCCACTGCACTAGCAATATGCAAGTTGTAGGTGACGCAGTTTTGATTCCTCTATGTGCATTTTTTTTTTGGTTAAATTTTCCTTGTGTGTGAAAACGTCCATTACGTATTGTTGCTTGTCTTGTGTTTGGCGCAGCATGGCCAAATATGGTCCTTGCGCCATAAAACCCTCCTTTCTAGTTATGAGCGCTACACATTTTTTTAGGGAAGGTTTTCCATCTTTTATACTAAAATGAAATTTGCTCATTGCAAAAAACACCAACTCAACTATTTCAAAGTACTCTGATTGCTTGAAAACTATACTATGAAGCAAAATATTGATCGATAAACAGGATTTCCTATTGAATATGTTTCTTATTGAATTATGAGAATTATTGATATATGAGAAAGGACATAGAATCAATTGAAAGGGTTCAGCACAGAGCTACAAAAATAATAAAGGGGCTAGCAAATTTCGACTATAATGAACGTTTAAGTAAGCTAAACATGTATACACTGGAAAGAAGAAGAAGGAGGGGGGATTTGATTCAGCTTTTCAAGTTTGTAAAACAAGGGGACACAGAGGGCTTAAATTTCAATGGGGATAACAGAACAAGGGGCCATGGGTATAAATTGAATAAGACACATTTTAATCGGGATTTAAGGGAAAACTACTACTTTAATAGGGTAATAGACAGTTGGAACGCGTTGCCTGAAAATATAGTTAATTCAAAGGGAGTGTACGAATTTAAGACACAATTGGATAGTCAGTGGGAATTGGAGAATTCATAAACAAAGGACCAGCCTTGTTGGGCTTGAGTCTGTGGCTGGTCGTCAATATTTGTATTTGTATTTGTATTTGAATGTAATCAAATTGGTAACGGACATGCGCTCGTACGAATTGTAGTCCAAAGTTTAGGAATTACCTGAAATCCTGTATTAACCTAGCCATCCAACAAAGGCCTGTGATTGAAGCCTAGTTCTTAAGCTTTCGAATGACCACTTACAGCTTACAGTCTTCCACTCAATCTTAAGGTCTCACTGGCCCCAAACTCGCCCAGCACCTAGGAATTTTGATATCAAGAACTCGAAGATCCTGCGCTCTCTGTTCGAAGGTCGTGTCAAGTACGGACATCCTTCGTCTATATGACATTTTATTTATCTTCTGGAAATGTCTTGTTCTGAAATCAAAGACGCAGTTGTAATGCTTTTTAGTTACGCTCAATTTTTCATACATGCCCCATCAGTACCTACTGTTCCGATTTTAACCCTCGAATACTAACTATACGTCTCAGGTACGTAGTCGGTTCAAACGAACAGTGAACTGTTTGACCTTAAAGTGAGCCCCTTTCCCTCCAGTTATACTTCATGAAGCTCATTTTTCGATCAGTCCGTCTCCACTTCAGCAGCCATTTGGTTCACTCACGGTGAGTACCTATTGTAACAATTCTGTAACATGCATTTTTTTTTAGTTAGTATTCTAGGGTTCAGTAACCCCTTAGCCTTATAATGAATACAATAATTTCAGAAAGCATAACTGCTTTTAATGTCATGTTCGTCTAAGAGACGTACAGTTAGTAACATACAGTTTTTTGTTTGTTTGCTTTCTAGGGTTGAAGGCGTATTTAAGTAAGAAAGTGCTTGCTTTTTCCCAATGATAAACGAACTTCCAGCCTGTCTTCTAAATCCCACATGCAACTGAACATAGGGTCATTCCATGCAAATCGGCTAGTTTGTGTGTGGCTGACATCACCTATTTTTAATTAAGGTCGCGTTCGTAAACGCGAATAAAATCGTTGGCCTCGATAAAACGCAACGATTGTACGAGTTATTCGAACGGATCGTTCGGAAAGTCTCAGTTTTTTCTAATGTGTAAACTAGCCGCATTTTATGAGGAGTCCAGTGGAAACGAGAAAAACATAGATGGGAATGAACTGAGATTACTCTGTGTTTCCTCAGGGTAAATGCTGTAATGTATGGAAATTTTCGTAATTGCAACTTCCAAACTGGTCAAACGGGGGTCGCATGGATGGATTATTTTCTGGTTTCCACTTTTTAAAAAGAATTGTTTACGAACGCGATCTAAAATTAGTTTTTAAATAGATTACTAGTAGTAATGAGGAACTGCAAAATATTCTATTTCAGAAAATTTGTTAATTGTTGACACTTACAGTTCAAGGTCACAAATTTAGATTTCGAGCACTTAAAGCAGCCTATTACTATACTTCTATAATTGACTAGCCCCTTCTATAATTGACATAAATTAAATTTTTTTTTAAACCATTACATTCTTCATTTAAAAAGTCTCTTAAGAAAAGTTAGAAATAACATAACTTCTGTCACTAATGAGTCTGAGACATCTCGACAAAAATATAAATTTTGCCAATTTCTACAAATTTCAAATTGTTTTGGTATCACTAGAAATAGAAAGACAATATTAAAAAATATTCTAAATATGACGAGCTTTTCATAACAAATAGCGCAGAGTAATTTAGTAATTACATTTCTACTCTTTTATAAATTCACTTTGTTCGAAAAGTCTTTTTGATTTGCTTTTTGACGCAGAATACGTCTTACCTTTCGAAACTGGGATACCACATTTAATTTTTGAGTGTTACAAAAAAGCGTAAGTGCAAAAAATATAATAACTTGAAAAATAAAAATGATGCATAAATGAACGATATCGCGTTCAAAAGAGCATTAAGCAAAGAACCTTATAAATGCTCATTGATCTTGCTCTGACGTGTTGATGGAATCGCAGCGCAAAGATGAGTCACGAAAATGCCCACAGATGTAGACATTAATTTAGTCTAGCTCCGACCTCCTTTGCGTGAGCACGACGTTTGAGGTGCCATTACCAATTTCAGCTACCAGAGAATAGAAGAAAAAGATAACATGCTCTAGTAGGGATTTAGAAGATGTTGATTTTCAAACAAGACGGGCTTTCATTGTTTTGTGTTCAAAACGCGAGACATTTTAGTACTCCTTCTACTTCTTCTGAATGGAAACAATCCCCTCCGTACCGAGTTACTGAAAACCCACAACGGATTAGAAGGGAAGGTCTCTAATGATAAAACGAAAGAAGACCCGGGCATGTGGGAGGAGTGCTAGGTGCGCCAGGTTATCCGAGACGTAGACATTTTTGTACTGGGAACTTGAGTTCTCAGTAACGGAGAGACCGCGGTAGCCCCTTTTCAAGAGTTACGGATCTTGTCGTAGTTTCATATGTCCTTACATTGACGTGGTGTCAAAGTTTGAAGAGTGGGGCGTCAGCTCAGGTTTTGACCTCAGCATCTGACAATGGTTCATAATTATGAGGTTTTGTCCCCGAATCTTTCTTTTCGAGATTGATTCCATACAGTCGCCAACAAACCTATTAGCTTCTCCGAATGATGTTGATTTAACAACTAACTTACCTCTCAAATGTCATCTCAAAATATTAAAAATTATTAGTTTTAAAACTCCCACATTTACAGCTTGCCTATTAATGAAATTATTAAGAAGCGTATTCTATAGAAGTTATTTTCACAAACTTTTGAAATTGGTAAAGTAGGAATTGTCTTTGCAATTCAAAATACTTTTTTCCATGAAATTAAAAAGTATGCATTTATTTTGAAATATGAACAAAATTAATTTTTGCGCATTTCAAGAGAAAAAAAAAGATCCATAGATGGCTCGACCGGTAGCAGCATTTCTACCGTGATGAAAAATAGCGCTCTTCTAACATCCAATCACATTCAACTTACAGTGCCGCCATGTTTACTGTTAATGCTGATAGTGAGTGGTGCGTTTTGTAGAAATGTAAACGTGATTTAGTAACTTGTGCTATTTAGAATATTTAGATTTTTGTTTTATAATTGATGTTTTCAACAAATCGACGAGAACTGTTTTGCTCCATGTACAGATATGGATATTAGGACTTTGCGCAACAAGAAGAGTAAATCTCGCAATGCGAGACCATACGATCGTCCGAATGAGGTAAATCTCATTGTGTTTCTGAAATATTTTCACCTCAGGGTATTCGTAATTTTTAAACAGTGACAATGAAAGTCTACTTGTTCAAATTATATACAATTTAAATTTTGAAATCACTAAAGTAATTTCTCTTAAGTGTTGTGTGCTATGATTTTCTAATCGTGTGATATTTTCTGATGAATACAATGTGCTTCTAACCTTGGATTTTGTGTTCCTTTATCACACTCTAAATTTGTGTTACTTGCTGACAAAAAGCAAATATGGCACAATCTATTGTCTCCTTTGATGATTAAGATTTTAGGATTGTTATATTAAGGCTTAAAAACTTAATTGGAACCATTTTACATTTGATGTAATTCAGTGAATGAAATTAGCAAAATGTGTCGATGTAAATTGGCTTCAACTTCATATCTTGAATAGGAATGAGTTCGTTTTTGTAAGGATTTCGTTTTGAAATGACTTTTCCTTTGTATCAAGGTTTTTTTTTTCTTCGTTATTTTGTGTATTATATGTGAAATGGCTGTCATTAATGATCAAAAGAAAAGTACTAGTATCCTTAGGTAGTCGCCAAAGGAAGCCAACTTGGCACTGAATTAGTAGTCCAATAATTCTAAACTATAACCCTCACTTGACTGATTTCTTTCACAAAGTGCATTAAGCACATGGTTTCTTAGTATACTATATTTCTGTCTTCGAAATTTAAGTAAACTTTGAGGCAATGAGTGACGGAGCACAATTGTAATACTCTTTTGTAAAGAGAAACATTGGACACGCTATTGAATGGAGAGCCAGTTGTGTCCAATCAAGTCTTCATGATAGACAGAATTGGTGCTAGATAATGTCCGTTCAATGCAATTTATTGTTCTGTGAAATCTGTGAAAAAATTGTAATTATTTCAAGACCATGTCATTAATCAGGATTTTACCCACTCCTCATCTAACTGCTGTGTATTTACGTCAGCTTTTTGTATTAAGTGAACATATAGTTAGTACCCAGTGCAGGATTTACGTATAAGCAAGACAAGCTATAGTTTAGGGCCCCCACTTTCTTGGGGGCCCCAAAAAAATTGTCCGAGTGAGCAATTGTCAAAAAACTTAAATATACTGCAGCATTATTTGTTCCAATGCTGCACGTCCCATACGCTTCACACAATTTTTTTAGCGCGTCTTTTCGAAGAACAAAGCGCTATTGTGCTTAGGGTTTGCATTACCGATAACTGGTAATTATGACTACCGAAATTAATGATAAATTTCGACAGCAAATGCCGATAATTTCGGTAAATTTAAAAATTATTTCATTATTATTCTATAATAGAAATGGAACGTGTAAAGTATATAATTTATTTTACTATAAACTCGGGGATTCTCCTGAGCCTACACTAGAGCATGCACTGACCTTTTGTAGTTCGTGTGAGCCGTCAGACGATACAATATTTCTGACCTTTTATTTGAATATTGCAGAGAATGGTTAGTATATTCGTCAACAACTGGTCGTGTATACTGTTTCGTGTGTAAACTCTTTTCAAATTCTTTTACGCCATTATCATCCGATGGATTTTGTGATTGGCGCAACACCTATTTAGTTCAAAGTCATGAAAACTCTGTAGACCATAGAACAGCTTCGGTAACATATCTCACAAGAAAATGTGGCTCAACAATTGACTGCCAACTAGCAGAACAGATAAATAATAAACGGCAGTACTGGAAAAATGTTCTTGAACGAATTGTGGCAGTCATAATTACTATGGCAGAGCGTGGTTTACCTTTCAGAGGAGATAAGGAAAGATCTTTTTTTTTTCAGCTGAAGAGGAGAAAAAAATGACTCAAGATAAATTACGTTCCATTAGTCTCATGTGCATAAAAAGTGACAAAATACGCAGTTTATCATTTGATGATGTCATCAGTGATTTTGCTCTGGCTAAGGCAAGAAAGAAAACATTTTAGTTTAATATAATTCCTTGATCCTTATAACATGCTTCAATAGATTAGATAATAAGCCTTTGTAAATAGCGCCTTTTAAATGAACTTTTGTTTCTTTTTACCAGTTTGCATTTTTAAGTTTGTTATGAATAAAAATGATTTTAAGCTAAAGATTTATTATTTCACTATCTATATACTTCTTAATCGTATTTCAGTTTAACGCTATATCTAAGCAAAAATCATATTTGGCTCTGACATACAATATCTGGACTTATAAAGGGCCCCTTATCTCAAATAGCTTAGGGCCTTATCAAGTCTAAATCCGGCCCTGTTAGTACCTATGTAATTGCTTTCTTTTCGAAAGTTCAAATTTATGTGGTTTTGCTAAGCTATATAATGGGAATTTAAAGTTTTATTAGATATAAAAATATATCGTAGTTGCAAAAATGTCACTTTTTCTATTGTACTGGTTCGTTACGTGTCTGCCCATCTTAACATAAATGTGCAAGACCTTATAGAGGTACTGCTTAAAATGGTGTAGATCCATGAATAATTTGAATGGTATAAAGATTTCTTTGTCGTAATGCTTTTGTTTTTGGCATGCCTATTCTAGCTAGTAGTGGTAGGCAAAGGCAACATGTGTTGAAGAAAGGATTATAGTAGCCTCATGATTATTTGAATCTCTTACATGGTAATACATTTAAAAAATGAATTTTCAAAATAAAAGCAAAAGATAAAACATTTGTTTAGCTTTAAAACACAAGTTGACATCCAACATTGTTTTTCTTGAGTAATTTACATCATGTTGACAAATTTATCAGTAGGTGTAAGTGACAGACCTAAATTATAATCTGATTAGATAAATATTTGTTATGGGTCTATTATTAAAGTGACAGGTGGCTTTCAGGGGGGCAAAATGAAAGATGTTCAAACTTTCATCTTTTCAAATAAAAAGCTCAGTTGTATTTTTTATTTAATAAATTATTTATCACATTAATTGTGTTGCTTTGTATTATTAAGTATAACATTAATGTACAATATTTTCCCATGCTTCCCACATTTAAATGAATGTTTTATTGTTTGTAATATATTATAAAATTATGCATTTACATTTTCAAATAGATATCAACTGGTTTTTTACTTAACTGTTTGGTTTTAGCAGAATCCCTGACTCAACAGAATACTTAATCCATATTTGCAAGTGTCCAGTGCCAAACATTTTCTCAAAAGCTGATCAGTACTGGATGTAGCTATTGGTGCTCGTATATCATCATGAGTGCAGAAAGTTTGGCGGAGTGGTAGCAAACGGGACAGTGGACGATTTCTTGCCAAAGTGGCAACCTTAAATTTATACTGTTGTTAAGGCAATCCAATTTAGAAGTTTAGAACTGAAGACTATTGATGCCACCATCTTGGTTTGACGACAAAAACTCGCCTTGGCGCTACTGTCCTGTTTGCTATCACTCCACCGAAAGTTTAAAGCATTTGACGAGTTCTGTGATTTTCCTAGTATGTTTTTACTTAGTTATAAAAATGTAAAATTGGTTGTGATTTAAATAAATTATTTAAAAAAAAATCATTTCATTAACATTATGATATTAATTGTTGATTTAATCTTAACACACTGGTGCAAAGTACTTGATTTTTTAAAACAAGTACATAATTGTGTAATTTCGTCTTGTTCCGATTAGTTTCCTCCATAGCAGATATGCCATTTAAGCATCATTCTGAATGACACCAGTGTTTCGCAAGGTGTCTCGTGTTGATACAGAAATGCAAAGAAAATGAAGTGGGTCACCCTAACTTTTACATTACCATTAAAATTTGTGCAATTGACATACGTACAAGAAGGAAAGCTTGCAGCAGTTTCAGTTCGCTGAATTATCCATTTTCGTAAAATGAGGAAGGAAGTGTCTTTAAGCATGTGACTCAACGCTGTGAAATTTTATTTACAGACTAGAAATGGGAAGAATATTTTATATAATACTACTAGCAGGTAAAGGTGAAAATTAAGAAATTTTGTAAGTGTCCAGTGGCCACTGAATTTGTTTCATTCAGTGGTCACTTACGATCGTTCACATATTTTGTAGAATATACACACGTTATAGATATGCGGGTCCAAACCTTTATCTTTCTTTAAAAATTTTTTTTATGGTCCTTAGTAAAAAACCTTTTTAAAATTGGAAATTCCACCTTATAAAGTAATGTTTTTCAGAAAGTTTGGCGACTGTAGCAAAATGTTTGTCTCCACATTCAAACATTCAGTCGCCACATGGTGAGTGATGACTGTTAATTTTCACCTTTACTAGCAAGCCAGAACGGTGTTGCCCGTAACAGAATTCAGGCTTTGCTTAAAATTAAAACAACCTGAGGTATCAATCTGGTGAAAAAATTTTCAGATTTCAAATCCGTTGAAATTTCTACTCTTATCTTTAATGATTGAAAATGGAAAACCTCAAATAGTCCTTTTCATGTTTATAACTAATATCTTCATCAAATGTGGCCACATTCATATTGCAAAAATATAAATGTCACCATCGAAAAATTATTCATTAAAAAAAATTATTAAGCTGAGAAAATGAGAATTTTTTTAGCCCATTTAAGGTATCGATCTTTTAGTAAAATAGACTACTGGTCGCGGTGCTGGCACACTTTAGAGTCACCCCGTCACAAGGTATCAATCTACTGTAAAATTTGTTCACCTTGAAGGTGCTACGCTTATACTTACAAGAACTTCCTCCTAGCTCGTTGACACTGCATCGGATATCTGGATTTTCTTGGATTCCCATCTCTTGATCGTTTTTCGTGCTGATGCTTTCTATAAATATACTGTTTATTACGCATATATTCACATATTTTGCAATTTTCCACAATTTGAAGTCCAATATCTAAACAAGTATTAATTATTGAGTTTTTCTATTTATTATAAAGCACAGAGAGACAAAACAAATGACACTTCAAACGTTGTGCACGCACAAAGGAGGCTATAGCTAGACTAAATTAATGTGAGCAGCATTGCGAATTTTTGGGACAGCTTTATGTTGGCGATTTCATCAGCTGATGTCGCCAGCATTACATTCTTAAGAATAATATAGAACGGAATGCTTAAATGTATGGTACACAAGTAGGTGACATTTTACTTGCTTGAAAAGCAATTTACGATTCTTATGCGATAACTTTTTTAGGAAAACAGATTAGCTTAAAATGGATAAAAAATATTTTCTACTACTGGAGTACCCAGGCTTCAAAATTAGCATTTGTCTGTTGTATTTTTTGAATGTTTTGTTTTGATGATCAAGTTCTTAGACCCAGGTATCACTTTTGATGCACAAGTTTTGTGAATATTGGCTAGTTTTCTGTGAAATATATTTGCAAGTTTTTTTATTTTATTATTACTCATATTATCAATCGTTCATTCTTACTTCCAGCAATAGAGGTCGGTCATAAAGTAATTTCTCTATGCATGAACTCCTGTAATTTTCTATTAATCGTAATGAAACTTGAGATTTAGAGATTTGAATGTATGTGCTCGAGATCATGGACGAAAGCTCCCAGTTGACAAATTAAACAATTAAGCTTCTTCACAAGCTTTAAAAATGTGTTCAACTAATCTTTTCCCTGTTCCACACATATTTTTACCATCGAGTTGTGACACATTTTAGCTGCTTTCATTGCATAATATGCTGGTGTGAATATTTTCTCGACTTTGAAGATATCTTTACGTGTAGTTGTTCAATGTTGACTATTCATAGAAGCTACTTTTTCAGATCACTTCAAACTCAAATTTGGCCCCTAGAAAAAGCAGCAGCAATTGGGCAGTATCAGTAATGTCTGTCAACTCATCAAGGGCCATCGAAAACCACTTGAAATTTTTTGCCTTGGGTTTTAATTGTGTAACATTTTTTGCAGATTTCAAATCCGTTGAAATTTTTGCTCTATCTTTAACGATTGCAAAACAGAAACTTGGACTAAAGAATTTTAAAATATAAACGCCAGTCAAAAATTTGCATTTGTTTTGCTTTGCTGTAATTGTTTGTGCTCAGTAAATGAAAGGAAAAAAATGAATTTAAAATCTGATCTCTTTACACTTGTCATTCTAAGGTAAAAAAATAATATATAAATGCCAATAAATAAATTAAAAAAAAAATGTTCTAGATTAAATTTTAAAATTACTACTATCTGTGCCAGATTTCAGGACAGTATGTGGTATAGATTGTCTGAAAACACAAACACTTCCTTTTATAAGTATAGAGAATGTTAATCGTATAGAATGTGCGATGAATTAAGATATGATTGAAACAAAAACTGATTTAAATCGAAAACATCCAATTTTTATGAATAAAAAGTCGTGATTTTTTTACCTAGACAAGGCAATAGTGATCAGAATTTCCAACATTTCTGCTCGATTACATATTAAAAGAATTCTGATAATTCTTTTTTCTAGATAATTATAGCTAATAAACACTATACCTCCCAGTTTTAAATTTGAATTGTTGTCAATTTGGGGTTTACCAAGATATTTAGCTTCATGTGTATAAGTAGTAATTTTTTAAATTTAATTTCACCTTTCACATTATGTTTTTATTTTATTTTCAGGTTGTTTCTCTTTGTTAATTTTTACTATAGTTTAAGAATAGCAAAAAATCCTTGCTTCTGACACTTTTGTTTTGCTTCCATGTGATTTTGTTCACCAGTTAACACACATGGTTTTTATTTTCTTAACCTTCTTGCGGCAAACTATGGTTTCTGAGAAATTGTTCTTTTCTCTTTCAGAGTCTTTTAGGAAAAGTTGCATCAAAAGTCAAAGGCATTTTATATCCTTCTTGGCTTTCCACATGGATGTCCTCTGGAGAAGAGCAAGGTAGCCCAAATGATCCCTCTGAGGAAGAATCGGGAGATGAGGAAGATATTCAGCAGATCACACGTGGAAGCAAGAGGCCCAGGTTAAGGCTTCATGACCATAGCCCTCCTATCTTAAGTGAAGGAACACAGACATGGCTAGACACACCCTCTACATCAAGTATTTTCAACCAGGCATCTCGAATGCCATCTACAGTCACACAGAGTACCTTACTGCAGAACAAGGAATCTACTGCAATGATGAATGGTAATAGTTAGTTTTTCTGTGTTCTGATTCTTGCGAGTACTGAAGGTTTATTTAAATGTTGCCTAGAGTTTTATTGAAAAATGATTAAATTATAAATTGCTTAGCTTGTTACTACTGTTCAAGACTTATGCAATAATGAATTTAAAAGCAAATAAACAGCTATCCATTTGCAGTTTGTGATAAAATTGACTTATATAGCTTGATTTGTGTGTTGGCGTTTCAATTTTGTATCACATTTTGTAATAATGAAAACGTACAAAAAGTAAAGTACCACTACCATAATGAATGTAATGCTGTAAAAAATGTTGTAGTTATCACAAATGTGTGCATGGAAAATTACGTGGTTTCATTTACCATTTCTGAAGGTTTTATGCCCCAGTGATACATCTATGGGTGTGTATGGGCTCAAAGTTCTCTAGTGATCATTTCCCATTGAGTTTTATTTTCTAGTAAACACAGGGGTCACACTCCCTGGATACCTAAGCTATTTTTTCTGTTTTCATCCATTATTCTATTTTCCAATCCTTTGTTTCATCGCCGACCAACCGGTATAGTGGTTAAGGTGTTAGCCTCTGGATCGGCAGGTTCCTGGTTCGAATCCGGGTCCGGGCATGGATGTTTGTAAATGTATAGTGTAGAGGCGGCTGGTGCACCTTGGATCTGTCGTGGCCGAAAGTCCTCACGTTGGGTTGACGTGGAAGTTTGGAGAGTGGGGTGCCAGCTCAGGTGTTGCTTCGTCATCTGACCGTGGTTCAAAATTACGAGGTGTTGTCCTCGAATCTTTCCCTTAAGGGACTGATTCCGGACCGTCGTCAATAGCCCGTTGTGTTGCTCTAGTACGACGTTAACTAAAATTACCAAAAAAATTACCTTTGTTTCATCGTACATTTCTTGGCATTGTATTATGTTTTCCAAACGTCCCTTGTATCATAAAAACTGAAAACAATCTAATACATGCAGTAATGTTTTGGTAAAAAATTGCCCTTCATCTTGCTTTTTAATTCATTTGCATTGTTTCTTTGATCTTAAATTTTGTAAATTTTGTCATGGGGCTTCAGTTAAATGGTAGCAACTAATTGTTACTTCTTTTTAAGGGGATGACCACTCTGAAAACAGTGAGGAATCAGCATCCACTAGTGGCTGTTCTTCTTTAGTTTCACACAAGGACAGGTCTAATTGCATAGCTGGTGCAAATCTGAGGTTGCGAGAGAGCGAGCTAGAAAACTTTCGAGGACAATTGAAAGACGTCATTGGATTAAACAGCAGGCAAAGCGTCACATCCCAAAATGAAAGTCTTTCTGGTAAGCTTTATAAATATTGAAATTGATGGTGTGTGTATTTTTAAATTTCAAGCTTTGTGACATGTTCTTTTCTTTAGTCAATGTTGGCTCTAGTAGGCTGTCACTGTGGTCCGGATCTGGAAACTGTAGTCCAGCCACTAATATGCTTTGCAGGTCGCCTTCTGTTGTACAGAGAAGCCAACCAAGTTTTAATGTCAGTGCATTCATTGGACCTTCCAAGGTAATGTGTATTTTCTTATGATTGTGCAATTAACATGCTTTATAATTTAGAAACTAATACAAAATTCCTGTGGTCCTTGTAAAGCTTTCAAAAGTACTGTAAAACTACAATTATCCGTATCAGTTGAGATCAGAACCCATATGGATAACCGAATATCTGCATAATTGGATTATTCACAAATAAAAGGTTATTAGTAAAAACCGAATTTTGCTATAGTATTTAAAGTATTTTAATAACTGAAAACAATTTTGTTTACATTTTGTACTTACATACTGTATGCATTGCTTGAACAAATCAGTCAAAGTCGGTTGTTTCGCTCTCTTTACTCGTTTTCGTGCAGCCAAGTCTCACATGTGCTTGACGGTAATTAGCTGTAGATGGTTTCAATCAGGCTGCCTCTCCATCCATTTTAACGCTGTGTCAAGGCACTCAATTGTCTTACTAGCTGACTTTCCTACGTCTGGTTGAGTAGTAATATCATTGGCGCACTTTGAATGTGTTCATCGGCACTAAGACTATCAGGGGTAAAAATCTTCTGTGTTTACGCGGATTTCCGCTTTTTTCTTCTTCTGAGAACTTTTGCTTTTTCTGCAATTTTTTCTTTAGAATCAAATAATATCATGAAATTACAGCTAAAGAATAAATGTAGAATATAATAAGGAAATTGTGAACATCCTAACTTACAGGGATCAGATTATTACAACTTTTAGTGGTGTTAATGACGTTTTAAAATTTTTTGAGAAAATGACCGATTTGTTATCATTTTTTAAGAAAAAATTATGATATTTGCGCTTTTTGTGTCTTCTATAAACGTAAAATGCACCAAATGAGACATACCGCCAAAATTGCGCTCCTAAATTTTGCAAATTCTTCTTTGAAAAGAATTCTTTGTGAGAAGTTTATTAGTTCAATGACAAACCTGTAGAACTTGGATTTTGAACTAGTTAGCTTATGTTGTTGTTAAAAATTTCTTTGGTAAAGTGATACGTCATGATGCGGCGGAAAATCTATAAATGAAATATTTTTAGTTGATCAGATTTTAATGTGATTTTTCTTTCAACCAGAAAATAAGATGCTTGGTTATTTAACCTATAAGGTAATTTCGTCTTTTATGGCAACCTCCGGCAAGCAGAAGGTTTAAATTTTCATTTTGAATATTCTAGAAAGTATTTCCCAAATTCGTTAAAAATTCTTTCTTTGGCGACTTCATAAGTGTGCCAAGGCAGTTGCCACCACTAAAAACATAGACTGCAGCTATTTTTTGCAACGAAAATTAATGATGCTTCTTTTAAGGGCAATATTTATGATTGTTTTAAAAGGTTAAATTTTATTTCTTGGATGATTTGAGTTATTAATTTAAAGCTTTATTTTATTTAATTAGAAAATTAAAATATTTATGGAAAAATATAAGTCGACGGAAATGATTAGATATTTTTAAAAAAGGTATTTTATATTCGAAAATAGGTTGTAAATTTAAACTGAATTAAGTTATATTTTATTTACCACAGGGCTATAGCTTCAGTCAACGTTTTTAGCGGTGGCAACTGCTGTGGCACTTTTTTTTCGCGCACTTCTTGAGTCGCCAAGAAAAGAATTATTTCAAATGAACTAGTGAAATTAAATGACAGGTTAACAGATTTTGATAGAACTTTCTAGAATATTCAAAATGAAAATTTTAAACTTTCCGAGGTTGTTCTTGGGTGAGCAACACACCGGTAATTCTAGGTTCGAATATAAGAATTTATTCTCATCAAGCATTAATCTATATACAATTCAGCTGGAGACAAAAATACGAGCGTCAATTCCATCGTAATACATATCGCATACTGCACATTAAAGTTCTGAGTTATTACACAACAGCAGGAAATCGCCCGATCGGAGGAACTGTCGCGTTTCATGTTTGAAAGAGTAAATGGTTTGTTTTACTTACTTTCTCCAAACGATATTCAACAATCAACATTCTCTCACCTTGAGTTGATTGACAATCAATTCAACTCCTAAGGTTTTTAACACTTTTTACATTAAGTTCCAGAAAAGTCAGAATTAAAGTTATGGGAAAGTCACTGTTACAAGTCCAGCTTTCTAGGTACTTTGATCTTCCGTCCACTACGTGTCATAGTTCCTTCTTCCTTCGTAGGGGTAGGTTGGATACCAGTGTTCGTAAGAGGACGACGATGATCACTTACCCACGTTGAAGACACTTCTAGAGGATACAGTCTCTGGATAGGTCTTACCAACTGTGTCGTAGCGGTCTGCAAGCGTACCAGTCGATTGATGTTTTCTTTTCCAGGCAGAAGTTCTATAACCCGACCCAAAATCCAATCTACTCGTTTGGTATTATCACTTCCAATAATCACTACATCGCCAATCGAAATGAGACGATTGTACTTTTTAGATTCAGATTTTTGAATTAGTTGTCCTAAATACTTGGATCTAAATCGTTTCCGCAGGTCGGACACAAGTTTCTGACGGTATTTCAGTCTCTTATTCAGAGAATGTTCATCCACCTTGTCAAAATCTGGCACACCAGTCTGTCGTATATCTCGTATGAACAGAGAAGGAGACAATGGAACAAGTTCACTGTCATTCTCAGAAACATAAGTCAGAGGTCTTGCATTGATAGTTGATTCCACATCACACAAAACAGTGGACATCTCTTCATAGGAAAGATGAGCTTTATTTAAAACCTTCCTTAAAATAATTTTCATCACCCCAACTAACCTCTCCCAGAAGCCTCCCCACCAAGCTGCAGTTGGTGGATTGAACTTCCATTCAATTTTCCTAACAGTACTATATTGTACAATCTGATTCCAGTCAACAGACTTCAGTAAATTGGAAGCTCCAAGGAAATTGGTCCCATTGTCACAATAGACTACTGATGGTCTCCCACGTCTTGAAATGAACCGTCGAAAACTCAGTAAAAATGTTTCAGTCGAGAGGGAAGACAAAAGTTCAAAATGCACTACACGGTACACAGCACAGGTGTATAGGCAAATCCATGCTTTAACACCTCCTTTCAGATGGAGAGGTCCCGCTAAGTCGAAACCCGTGATTTCAAACACATCTGCATCTCTGGTTCTATTTTCTGGTAATGGAGCCGTTGGAGCATCTTAGTTGTTTTTTCCATGTCCTATACAGACCACGCACTTTGATAGTACAGATCTGATTGTTTTTCGTGCATTCAGTATCCAAAAATTCTCTCTTAAAATATTCAACAGCATCTGAGATCCAGCATGGGAATTTTTTCGATGTTCTGTCATGATAAGTCTTCTAACTACAATGTGTTCAGAAGGTAAAACCATAGGATTTCTGAAATTTTTCGAATCTTCCCGAAAGATGAACTTAGTCTTTACTCGCAAAATTCCCAACTCATCCTTGTACACATTTAATGTAGTTAGCTTCTTGTTATCAGAATTAAAAGATTGTTCCTGCACCAACTTTACTATTTTCAGTTCAGCGGTCATAAATTCTTCAGATGTTAATTCTCCAGAATTCCTCAAATGTTTAGGCTTCTTGCAACTGTTGATAAATCTTTGCATCCAAGATAACATGTGCACCATTTTATCGTAATTCGAAAAGTATCTAAAATACCATCGATCTCCATGAAATTTGCAAAGATTATTCCCTACTTCATTCGGTGATTCACACCATTCGCAATTTTTTGTGTGAGTCATCAAACATCCCGAGACTGCTTTTATTTCAGTCTCGTTAGTTTTCTTCTCCTTCAAAATAGATTCATCATTGAAGACTACTGCGGAAGAAGGCCACTTTAACGGAGATGCTTTGAGCCAAGTAGGACCCTCCCACCATCTGCTTTCTAGGAATTGCTTAGCAGAGCATCCTCTTGATGGTAGGTCTGCGGGGTTAACACAGCCAGGAATGTGTCTCCAACTTTCAGGATTGGTCAGATTCCGTATTTCACGGACACGGTTGTTGACCAAAACAGTCCATGGTTGATCCCTTTTTATCCATGCTAACACTGTGGAAGAATCCGTCCAAAAGTGTATCTCCAAATTTTCCCATAGAAGTCCTTCTAGAACTGAAGCACACAGTCTTGCTCCCACCGTTGCAGCTAACAACTCCGCACGTGGAATTGTGATCGACTTTACGGGAACTACTCTTGATTTTGCAGACAAAAGTTGTACGTTCACTTCATGTATGGTTTCTATTCTCACGTACACAGCAGCAGCATAAGCATGAAGACTGGCATCACAGAAGGTGTGAATGCTGATCGACTCCTTGTCACTTGCATCAGCTTGAAACCACCTAGGAATGAACACTTCCCTTAAGAGGAAAAGATCTCGATACCAGCTTAAAAATTCCTCTCTTGTTAATGAATCGATTTCCATATCCCAAGATATCCCAGTTTTCCACATTTTTTGTAACAAGAGCTTGGGAAACAAGGAAACTGGGCAGATCAATCCAATGGGATCGAACACCTTATTAGCTACAGAGAGTATGGTTCTCTTTGTGATCACTGTTAAATTATAGTTCTCCAGCCAGTTCAAATTAACAGTCAAAGTGTCTTTGGATCTATTGCAAGACAATCCTAATACTGGGGAAACAGCATCTGATCGTTGATCTCCAGAATATTGCCAGTCTCTGAGATTAAATTTCCCTTCTGCCAATACAGCTGTAGACTCTTTAATAAATTCTATTAACTCCTCCTTTTTGTCGACACTTGTGACGACATTATCCACATAAAAACTATTGAGGAGTTTCATTACTAATTGCTTGTTGTAGAAAGGATTTTCTAAATACCTTTTCAAGTGGTAGTCAAAAACAAATCCAAGTAGAAAAGGGCTGCTTTTCACTCCAAAAACCACACGTGAATGGCAGAAAATCTTTAATTTCTTCTCATCTTCATGACTCCACCACAATACAAATTTTCAGAGTGAAGTTTTCGAGTTGTTGACTCCAGTCTTTTTAACGCCAAAATCTGAGATGTGGGAAGGTGACGATAACCATCTGCCCAGGGTAGAGAAACCTTATAACGCCCTTCTTCATTGATTGAAATAGTTTCTTGAAAATGAGCCTTGATTTGAAACTATATCTTCCTTGGACTTTTTTGAAAAAGAGTCAGTTATGCCAATAACGTCTAGAATCCAGAGGTCAGTGATAGTAGCTTCTTTTACAAACATCGATGTTACTACCATTGCTGAATTTTCACAAGTCTCCAAAGGAGACTTCCCCATTAAAGTCCATCCTAATTCAGTTTCAATGGCAACTAATCCACATGAAAGAACTCTTCGCTGTCCAGTCAACAGTTTTCCAGCAACATCAGCACCGATTAAGATTTCGATTGGTCCTGGATTCTCTTCATCATCAGTTATTGAAATATTCATTGATTTCAATTCTTCTATCCACGGTCCAGACTTCACAGACAAAATGTTGTCGCAAATTACGGGTTGACTGAGAACATCAAAATTGCACAGGTATCTGCCGTTCAATTTCCCCAAGTGTACTTTAAAACAATCATGTTTCCGTGGGTTAGTTCTTTGACCACCAAAAAGTGAGTGAGTGATTACTTTCTGTCGTAAAGGTTCTAGATGCATTTTGGAAGCAGTACTCTTCAGAATATAAGACTTTTGAGATCCCGTATCGATTAACACCCGATCACATGAAGAACACGGTCCTCTTAAATTTACCTTCAAGGTTTGTAAAAATACCTTAGGACAGAGAGATAAACTAGCCAAATTAAGAGATTTTTCCTGTTCTTGGTAATCTTCCTTTTTTTCTGAACAAAGCTCAGGGCAAATTGTTTTATTACAAGGGAGTTCTGGACACATTATAACGACATGATTTTTGGTACAAATAATACATTTCACAAAATTTCTGCACATTTTACTGCGATGGCCCTTTTTTAAACATTTGAAACAAGAAGCTTTCTCTTTCAATAGTTTCTGTTTCTTAACTAAGCTCATTTTACGTGCATTAAAACAGTTGGAGCTTTCATGTTGTCCATCACAGAAAATACAGTTTTTATAATTCAGGTGGTTAGCAACTCCGCTGCTGTAGAAACTTGATTTTCCATTACAGGGAAGACCTTTTTCCGACTCTTGTTCTCAGTTTTAAGTCCAAAACCAGACATCGCTAAATTTATTCTCTCTTCTGACTCCACTTCACATTTTAAAAAGGATATCAGATTATCAAGCCTGCTTTCAGGTTCATTTCCATGAGCGTAATTAGAGCTTCTTTGCCAAGCCCTGAGTAAATCTGCAGGCATGCAAGACTCTACCAATGGATAAAGCATAGCTGCACATTTCTCAGTTGTTACACCGAGTGTTGAAAGTGCTCGAATCTGAGATTCCAAATTATCGTAAAGGGAGCAGAGAGAATAGGAATTATTCGCATCAGTTGCATTCCTTAAAACAAGCTTCAACAGCTCTCTAATATATACTTCAACTAACACGTCTTCACGACCGAACCGAGATTTTAAGCTTTCCACAGCCTTTCGGTAATTGTCACCAGTTGCAGGGAAACTTTCAATTATTTCTCTCGCACGTGAACCTTTCACAGTTGCTTGGATAAGATACTGAAACTTATCAACAGCATCGATATCAGGATCTTCATCTATATTTTTAAATTGACACCAAAATGGTAACCAATCTTTCAAATTTTCATCAAATTGTCTAAGTTTAAGTTTAGGAAGCTTAAACTTTCTCAAATTCTGTTTCACCCCATTTTCATCAATGCTTTCAGCATCTACTCTCGAAACATCTAAAATTTGACGGACACTTATAGCGATATCAAGGAATTGAGTTTGGTAGCTTTCACCTACCTCCATTTCATGGTCTAGATCGGCTTCATCGTCATCCAGCAGCACTTGTAATATTTTAGCATCTTGTTCCTTCAGCTGAGCAGCTCTTTCTTCCAGAACATTATAAGAAACTTGCAAAGCCTTCTTGTCAGGATCAGGTGCTTCAATTATGGACTTTATTTGATTTAAAACTCTCGTAAAGGCACTACGAGTGGTTTTTCTTAATTTACTTTCGCGATTGATATCCATGTCTTCGAAATCAATATTTAAGTAAATCCTTCAAAAGTCCTGTCACGGACGCCACTATCTTGGGTGAGCAACACACCGGTAACTCTAGGTTCGAATATAAGAATTTATTCTCATCAAGCATTAATCTATATACAATTCAGCTGGAGACAAAAATAAGAGCGTCAATTCCATCGTAATACATATCGCATACTGCACATTAAAGTTCTGAGTTATTACACAACAGCAGGAAATCGCCCGATCGGAGGAACCGTGGCGCCTCATGTTTGAAAGAGGAAATGGTTTGTTTTACTTACTTTCTCCAAACGATATTCAACAATCAATAGTTGTATTACAATTTGCAATAACCGTAATACTGATCGGTTACCATAACCTGTTATATTACTCACTATTAGAAGTGCGGCATCAAAAGCACCAAGACCGTTGCCAATACTATAAACATAGACTGAAACTGTACGATTTTTACTTTTAGTGTCTACTGATTTTTTTCTAATAACATTTATGCTATTTAATAAAACTAACCACTGTGTGACTTGCCCGGCGTTGCCCGTGGTGTAAGGTGTAAAATTTTCCTCAGATTTCAAATCCGTTGAAGATATTCAATTTAAAAATTAATATTTTTCAAAGAAAATCATATTTTTAGGTTTTATTAATACCACACATTATTAATCTAAACTGAAATTTTTCAGTTTTCAAATCCGTTGACATTTTTACTCTATCTTTAACGGTCTAGGTGATAGAACACAAAGAACTAAGTGACTCCAGTTAAGATTTATCATCTGGCTGGAAAATCATTCCTCTGCGCAAAATCAAAGCGAAAACGAAAGAAATAATTTTCATCTAGTTTACCGCAATGAAAAAAGCTTGGTATGTTTCCAAAGACTGACAGCAATGTCACGTGGGTACAAAAAGTCCAGATTTGAGTGTTTCTTTTTTTCTCCAGAAGAAATGCATTTGAAAAACAGGCAGAGAATTAAACTATTAAATTCATTTAAAAATCTTGTAGATTGAATTTAAAAATTTGCCGCAACCCAAAAATTGCAAAAAATTTGGACTACCTGTGTGACAAATCTCATTGCTGTAAGTGCCATAGAATCGTCAGGATTTTGCGGCAAGAAACACACAGACAAACACTTCCTTTTATAATAGTAGAGATTAGTATTTATTTTATTTGTTCTCTTGTAACAGCGTTTTTATTTCATGTTAATTTCATTTTTGTATCAAAGGTTTTGGAAAAATTTCAACGATTAAAAAAAAAATCGCACCATTGGTGAGATGTTCAAAAATATTCAAAAAAAATAACATTTTCAACTTCATGCAACTTCTTTTCTACTATTTACAGAGTTGCCGATATATTTTTCTTTTTGTGCGAAATACGGTTTCACACGCCCTTTTTCTTTTTTGCAAAATTTGAGTTTACGTGTATTTTTATACTTTTTATCCCTTTTCCACTCTCATGCCTGTTAACTATAAAGAGTATGTTTAAAAAGATGTAAAATAAAAATTGAATAAAGTACTTTTGAATTATAAAAATTCATACTTGTCATAGATACATATTCTGTACCAGTGGTGCAGTCGCGATTAGGGGGTTAAAGCCCTCCCCCCCCCTCTAAAGACAAATTTCAGTGTTTATAGTTGACTTTATAGAGCTTATTAAGCTAAATAAATATTGAGCAAAAATACATGCTTGTCATAAACGCATATTCTGTACTAGTGTCACAGCCATGGGAGGTTATGGGTTAAACTCCCTACTTCCAATGACAAATTTTGTTTTTAGTAGATTTTATAGAGCTTTATCAGATTAAATTTTCCTATCCCCCTCCCTCATAAAAAATTTCTGGTTGCACCACTGTTCTGTACACAAATATACTATTCTTATTCAGCTATTTTTTTTACTTCAAAACAACGCTGCATATATTTTTACTGTTTTCACCTCTGGACTATGGAATCCAGGGTTTGAAGAATCACACCAGCCACTCGCTTACGTCCTCTGCACTGCGCTCGGAACATTCAGGAATTTTCAGTATGATGTTTCATATGTCCTCAACCGACACTTAGTTCTCTTCTTCCACCTGCTTTTCACAATCCTTTCTTCCTTTTTCTGTACCTTCTCCTTGGTTGAAATACCATTCATTTTGTTTTCAAGCTTTTAATGTGGTTGACTACACCAAATGCCTTGCTAAATCAATCTTTTTGAGATGAGCTACAATGTCTTCTTCATCTTCTATCAAAAGTTTTCTTATCAGTTGTCTTCTGTAATTGCGCTTCATATATTCGATCAACGATTGATCCATTGTCTGCAACAAACTTGTTGAGTGTGGCGTCAAGAATATTTAACATCCATTTTCTTATCCAAGGAAATCACCTGTATGTCTTCGGGTCGGTCGATTCACTTGACCTCTTCTATATGGGGGGGGGGTGCATTGTCACTAATTAACAACATCTTACTGTCTTCTTTTCCTAAAATCTTTTGATCTTTTTTTATTTCTGGTATGAAAACGTCATTGTACCATTTGGTAAACAGATAAGCAGTCATCCAGGCTTTTGATTGATTCTTCTAAAAGAAAGGTAGTTTCTTCACAATTTTGAAAGCCGGGCCTCTTTTGTTTTACCTATCAGCAGAAGGGGTATTTTGTGCTTTCTTGTAGAGTTAGCACTATTTAGCAGGGTTAACGTTAGTAAACTTATGACCAGAATCACTAGATTCCCTTTTAGAAACTAAAGTCGTTCTAGAAAAAGCCTTGCAAATAAGGACTGTCTCATCTGTTATATATAAATTTGGCATCAAGATTTGGTTTCCATTTTGAATTTTTCAAATAAAATTTCTGCTTTAGAATCTGCTGGTAGTTTCTCACCACTTAGTTCTAACTCATGGATACCGTGTCTTGACTTACAATTTCATAGCCACCTATTACTTGCCTTAGAAGAAGACAAGCCTTCGATTTTTCTCGGCAAAGAGCTTCACTTTTTCTCAAATGATCGGCGCAAACGAAAGTGACAAGACTGGTCACTCATTGTCTGTGTATCTGAGCACACTTTTTTATCATTAAATTTTACTGATTTTTTTCTTAAAACAATCTCAGGGTTCTCGCAAACCTTGAAAAGTCCTTGAATTTTTTTTCCAAACTAGAAGCCCTAGGAAAGTTTTTAAAAATTATGGAACTTGGTGAAAAGTACTTTTTTTTTTAATAAACCTAGTATTGTGTAATTTCTCGTCTTGCGTTGGAACTGTCCAGACTAGTTTCCTCCACAGCTGGTGCGCTATTTGAACGTCATTCTGAACGGAGCCGTTGTTTTGCGCTGTGACACCATGTGATATATGTATCATACCAACCACAGTTGAAGGCATGGGTGAAGGGCATAAATCATATTTCATTGTCGCGTCGTCCCATGGCTTTTTTGCATAAACTACTCAGATGTGGCATTGAGATGAGAAGCCCACTTTGCAAAAAGAATTGAATGCTTTCATTTAATTTTAAATTTATACTTGCTTAGTTATGAAAGCTAAATTAACTTTTGTTAGCTCCTTTTTGTAATATATAAAGCTGTTGCATTTATTTGCAGGGCTCCAACACAGGGTTGTCAGTACCATGGTACTAGGAAATGTAAAAAGTTAATGTTCTCTATAATCTCTAATTTTGAAGAGTTAGTCCTACACAGTACATTTAGAGCAATAAAGCTGCACAATATGTATGCATAGGAATTGAAAAAATATGTACATTTACAAGTAAAACAATGAGTACTTGGTTGGGATGCATATTGTTATTTCATGTTGGACCTAATATCAGGACCTGGAGTGCAGATGTAGGGGCTGCGAATTATTTACTCAAAAATTGAATTGCTTATTTAAAATTATTTTTGCGTCTGGAACTAAAACTTGTCTTTCAATGGATGGAATAAAAATTATCTGGAATGTTAACTATTCCATTTTTGAATTTGGTGCTTTTTCCCTTGTTAGTTCTATAGGTCTTTTGAACATCGTGAAAAGGGACTGAGTTAACAATATTCCCACACAAATATAGCAGAGAATGAAGGAACGTTTGGTTATTCCACATAATGTTCTGTCTCTTCTAGCATGGACTATACTGATAGCATGTTCACTAACTAAAATACAAGTTTTTTTATTTGTAGATTTCTTTCAGCAATACGATATTAAACAGTATTTTTGTTTTCCACTCAAAATTCATTTTTAAAAGAAACTTCTAATGCTTGGGACTGTTTTTTATAAAACATCACACCAAGCACCTGCATTATCTTCGGAATACTCTACAATGTTAACACCATTTTGTGAAAGATTGCAATTTTGTTGATAATATCAATGCCATAAAATTTATTAAAATGCATTCTCAGATAAACAAGTCAGTTTTAATGATTAAAATTTTACCCAATAACTGCTTCAAGTGCAAGTTTTAACATAATTAATTTTGTTTCTTCACGAGTTCTGGTATAAGATATACATAGCTACTTCAACTAGCTTTCTACTTTTAATTTATACTATTTATGTTGCATGGAAAGCTAAAATTTTAAATCTGGTTTCAGCTGATATTGAATTCAATTCATAAAATTTTAATCAAAGAAAAACTATATGTTCTTTATGTTTCAAAATCTTTACATAATTCTTTCTAAATGTTCTACTTGTATTTTTTCACAGCTAAATCAGTCAACAGATGGTAAAATTTCATCACCTTTTTACCAAGGAAAAACTACATTTGGGGGTGCATCCTCAATTCGTAGAATGCCTGTAAGCGTAGCACCATATCAAGTAAGTTGATTTTACTTTACTAATATGAAAATGAATTTAAAAAACTGTCTCATGCTTGATAGTGTTGGTAGAGTTCTACCAGCAATTAAGGAAACTGAGATACGAGCTTCCATTGCATGTTCTGATCAAACACTGATTCTTTCTCCAGCTCAAATCAATGTGAATTCGCTTGTTTAATCTCAAACCTGCATGCTAGAATAACTTGCCGTTTCATATTATTTTATCCAGCATAGCTATTTAAATGATTTCATATGACAGTTTTGACTGTATTTATAGGTTGACAAGCCACTAAGGAATCAGGTTAAGGTTCGTTCTAATCAATCTGATGACACTTTGGAAGGCATGAGCTCAGCAGCTAAGAGGATATTAATGACTTTAGAGAAAATGTCATCACCAGTTACAGTACGTTGCAATAATCTATTCTTTTTTGTACATTTCATAGTTTCTTGTTTTAACACTACCACGTGATCTTAATTAATGTTCTTCATGTCAGTAGTCTGATATTTTTGTCATATTAATTGTAATGAAACTTATTAGACAGGACCTGGAGTTGGTCGGGAAATCAAATTTTTACTAGCATTTTATAAACAATGCCTGTGTAGAAAAAAAAATCTGTTATCTCCTGATTTTAGATGTACAATTTTAAGACTTTCTTTTGACATTTTTTGGTATTTCTGATTTTTATGGAACATTTTCTTTTGTTTTTCAAGCGACTTATCTGTCAGCTGTAAACAGTAGGGCCAAAAGGGTTCACTGACAGAAGAAAACAGAATTAAAATGTATAATAGTACCATTATCGCGTCTAATTGAAATGTTATTGGTACTAAAAACTAAAATAAGAAAATCTAAACTATTTAAAGCAACGTTTGCTGTCCAACTGAAATATGTAAACCATTTGCTACTCTGTTCCAGTAACTTTAAAAAAAAATTGTAATTTTAACACTCACAGACCCTTTGGTAATTATATTTGCATTCTTATTTGTTTTAACTTTCCGTTGACATAATTTAAAGAAAATACTTTCTTTATGGTGTTGCTTTTTCCCTACGTGATGGGGAAAGTACATACCATGGACAGTTTTCTTGTTTGCAATGGGATGCATTGTGAGTGGGGACAAGAGCATATTATCATTTCATTCTTGCCCTTTGGTTTGTACTATATCCATGCCAAAATCGAAAGGGTTCAAGCAGTGAAACTAATCTAAAGACTCATTCAATCATTTCCAGCATGTGGTGGTCCCTTACTTTTATCAAAGACTTTTTTATATTCAGTTGACTCATTTATTTTCGCAAATGTTCTTGCACCAACTTGTCCTACAAACATATTGTCATACTTTTGACAATGCTGTGATCGTGGTGGTAATCATCCTAATTAAAATCAAGTAAAAAATCAGAACACATCAGGTAATCAAAAGAGAAATATATTCTCACGTAATTCAAGAGAATGTTACATAATTGGTCAAATACAAAATAGAAATAATTACTGCATTTTTAATTTAACAAAAATAAGAACAAAATTATTTTCAATAAACCTGTCTAGTGTCCAATCCATCCCCCGGCACTTCATATGATGGTGAGTACAAAATATCTCATCCGTTACTTCCAGACACCCGGAGTCAACTCCCCCGAAATTGTTTTTTTTTCTCATCCCTTGGCACACTTGTTGATATTTTGCCGATTCGCCTTGCAACCCTCGGCACTCTCCAGCCTGCATCATGTTTTCAGTGTTTTTCTATTGGACAAAGGATAGCGTCCCTATGGCAGGCTGTCCATACTGGCAGACTCATTGCTCAGGGTTTTTTCCCCCAAACTCAAGCCAAGGAGCCACCCCACATGTAGGTTTTGCTATCAAATTCCCTTTAAGGTCAATGTTCGCTGTGTGGAGGCATCTGGTGTGCAGCTGCGGAAACATGTCTTGCGAGAAAATGTCAGCGGATAAATGAGATTCAATGTAGGTGCATTGTACCAGAAGCACTGCATAGTTATCATAAAACTAATTACATGTTCAGATGATCATTTCTGGTAAGAGTGTACTCTTTTGAAGCACAGCTTGGAAACAAAGTTATAGCCAGCTTTCGAAATCATTGGTGGTCCGAGACCACTAAAAGTACGATTGGACCGAGAGATTAAAAATTTGGGTGGTCCGTAGGACCAGTATCTATGAGAAAGCGAGTGCATGTGTTTTCTTCTCTACTATTATAAAAGGAAGTGTAGGTTTGTTATGTGCACATTCCTGACTAATCTATAGGACTTGGCACACCCAAATTTTTTGTGTGAAGCCTGAATTTTAAATTCAATCTAGAATATTTAAAAATGAATTTCATGGAATTTAATTATTGTTTTCTTTTGAATGGCAACACCATAAAGACGACAGTTTCTAAATTTATTTTTTCCGTTTGATTATCCCATCAAGGCTTTCAGCCGAAGAACAAAACAAAACAAATAAAATGTTCTCACTGAAGTTTTGTAGTTCTTTTTTCTATCTCCTAGATCGTAGAGTAAAAATTTCAAGAGATTTGAAATCTGGAAAATTTCGCATTGGATTGATATCTAAAAATGATTTTCTTTAAATAAATAATTTTTAACTTTTATATTTTTTTGTAATACGAATGTTGACAGGTCCTAAAAGAAAGTGGACTTCGGAGCTTTTCCCGGTCTTGTTATCACAATCGGCTGGAGGGGGTGCCCATACTTGACCACATGGTTGATCATACTCTGTTCTCTTATGATGGCCAGCTCGTCTGATTTCTGAGAGAGAGGCAATTAGAATTCCTTAGAGGCTTAAAACTACTAAAAAATCTACATTTTTACAGAATTTTTATTCGGCAAAGTAAAAATTTCGCTTTCCAATGGCAAGTGGAAATTTTGTGCTCTGAATTAACACACTATTAACTAAATTCATTTACTATGTGAGGAGCAGACCAGCCATTATGGCAGGGGACCTGTATATTTTCTTATACGCTGGTCCTTAGGACCAGTCTCTGTTTTTTAATTTTCTAATGCTGGTTATAGCCATCTAACATTTGGTTCCGATTGTCAAGAGTATTGTGTAAGAAGCATTTGATTCTTTACTACAGGGATGACTTTTTGCTACCATTTTTAAATCTTTGTGACTAGGGGTATCTTTTAAAGAAAATTCAAATCAAAAGTTCCTATTTTCAAAATTTTGAAAACTTGAAAATTCACTGAAAGCTAACGTAAATTTAATTCTTCTTCTTTTTTATTATTATTATTATTATTTTTTTTTAAAGCTTTAAGCGGACATGAAAAAAAATCTTTCTGAATTTTCTTCTGGGAAAAAATTTTCTAGGGATTCTAATTTCTAAATTTTTATGTTATGCCACCTCAACTATAAAAGAAAACATTGGAATCTGGTTCTGATTGTCATGTAAACCTTGTCAAGGAAATATTTATTTAATTTAAAAATTAAAATTCTGTGGCGAGATCTTTAACATCCATTTCATATTTGAGTAGCACATTTTGTGTTTTAGATTATTCATTTTGTGCTTGCGCAACCAAAGTTACTACTAAAATAAGGCTGAAGAGGAGACACGATACTATTTAAACAAATTTATGCTACTATTTCACAAGTGCTTTGGCTGCTGCAGCCGTGTTAATTTTTTAAAATAACCGTTGTGGTTCATTGGGTATGTCCAATGCACTATCTACCTTGGAGTTGTAGGAGGCACACGTTTGATTTTTTTTCACTAATAAAAAATATGGGAAAAGGAAATTTCCAGCTTCTAAGTATTACTAATGACCTGCACTTTAGTGGTACATAAAAGGGTATGTATCTCTGAGTAGTGTTTGTGTGCATGCTTGATAAATGTTATGAGCACACATGATAGGTCATATTTTTTTATCTATTTTTGTGTAAGAAATGATTCATGATTATCAAAAAATTCGATTCAAGTGAGCAGGTTTGATAAGATTATGGCCTGTTTAATGATTGTATGTGGAGGTAAAGATTAGATTAAGCAAAACATGCAGAATTAATGTCAATTGGTACTTTTCAATGTTATGTAAACATTCGGTGAAATATGATAGAATATTGCAAGTTATTGAAAACGTAATTATAATTTAAAAATTAAGAAGATAGCATTGATAGGTTTGTATAATATTGTATTATGTGGCTGATATGTGGATAATTCAATTAAAAATAATTCAATAGGATCACTATGTTGTAAGTTACTTTTTTAATTACAGTGCTAAGTCCAAAATCTGGAATCCTCCGGACCTTGGCCATTTTGGATTTCAGATTATTTGCAGTTTTTTTGTCAAAAAAAAAAACTAATCTAAACCTCTTTGCTTTATTTACATCTGGAACATGTTTGCAATACTAAAATAGCAGATATATAAATAATAAACATTTAAAAAAAAAGGAAAAACTTTTTAATAATACAATGCAACAAATTTTACTTACTAATCTTCTAATTTTTTTTGTGTGGTATTTACTCTGAACATGTCAGTTATTTTGCACTGTTTCTTCATTTTGGAACAACATGTTGAATGCTTTGTTCTTTAAAAATTGAGGGTAGAAGAGGTTTAAATATATATATATATATATATATATATTCTTAAAAAAACATCAGGATTTTGGACAATTCTGGATTTGGAACTTTGTTGTGTACTTCAGTTACTTTTGGAATTATTTGAGTTACTTTTTTGAATTACTGAATATGTTTACATTTAGGTAAGTTTATAGTTTTTAATGTCTAAAATGGGTGCTAAATAATGTGCCTTAATTTTGTTTACTTTAAGTCTTGTAAAAAATAGTTATAATTATTGAATGCTTTTACATGTACATCCGTTTTACTTATTTCCCTTGATAGTATAATAAGATATGCACTTTTTATAATTGACCTTATGAACTTGGATGGTTTGAAAATGCATATTCGCTTGTTTTCTTGTATTTATTACATTTACCGCATTACTATGTGTTGTATTTATTACATTTAAAAAATAATTAAAAGAGTAATCTTGCATTTCTTTCTCCTTAGGATGCAAAGAAAATTCCTAACACAAACAAATCTCCTGTTGACTTGTCTCTGTATCTAATGGTAAGTTTGCTTTTTTTTTGGAAAATTATATTACAATTGATTTAGCCTTAACTTTCACCATGCTATCACTTAAGAAAATTGTAAATGTTAGCAGTTGTATATTAAGGTGAGATTTTATATTTCATGAATGAAATGCTTTGTGAACTTTACATTTAAATCTACTTTTATCAGAATTTTTGATTACAGAATTCTACTTTAATTCTGTTAATGTTATGCAATATAACACATTATGTCTTGATTCACAAATAGTGTTTTCAATTATCTTGCATTAAGTAAACCATTTTGTTTTTTCAGCCACCGAAGCATCGGAGTAATGTTGTGTCTACACCTACTGGTGTGAGTGTACTTTTGTGAATTTCCTCTTAATTTTGAATCATTATTCAAGTAATTAAATGTAGAAATCTAATTTTTTTTAAAAATAAATTTTTATTTTCTCATGTGCATGATTAGTTGTATAAACAATCACATTCCCTGTCTAATAATATTTTGTTTTACAGACCTCAAAAGGACCACCCATAGCCAATATAAGTACTATATCTAAATTAACAACACTGAAAAGTTGTGGTTTAAGGAGATTTCAAAATTCTAACATGGTATGGAATATTATTTTGTATTAGTGATGTTGAATTTCTTGTCTTTTTATTCCCTGCAGAGCTTCATGTTATATTTTGTGTTAATATTTTCAGGAATCTCTCCCTGTTCCAGTTGAAGAGAAGAGCACTATTAATGACAGTATACAACAGCAAGATGTTATGCCTTTGTGAGTTGGCTGAATTTTTGACTAGGATGTTTCTGTGTATTGTTGCTTTAACTTGCATATTCCGACTAAATTAAAACTGCAATTTCTTCAGATGAGCAGAATATTTGTGTGATTCGGATATTGTCTCTCTGTATTAAAAAAAAGAAAAGAAAACTCCTTTTTTCTCTCGATTCTTAGACGGTTTCCTGAGAAAGTACGGATCAGAAAATTATGAGATTAACATGGTTTGTTCAAAATTGTACAGGGAATGAAGGATTTTTTGGTTGATGCGACTCTTAGTTTAGTGTGCATTAAGTGTCAAAGTCGATAAAAACGAAATTTCTAATGCGAGCGAGCAAAACGAGCACAAATTTTCAGTCTTCACTAGTGAGGTTTTTTTAAGAGTACCTCTAAAGATGAATTTTTGCACCACGCCGAGTTTTTTTAGAAATTTCAATTTGGTTCCTGATAATATTTTTTTTGAAATTCGGAAAAAATCTTGACATTTTCGTTATTTTTAGTTAAAACTGTCATCTATAGCTATTACTATTAGTTTTTAAATTTGAAAACATCACGAGAAACCTTAGAATGTACTCGTTTCTTATTGTACAATTATTTTTGAAATTGGTTAATAAATAAATCCGATGCAATTAAAAGTTGGTGATATAAATTTCATATTTTTTTTATCGTAATTTCCAATACATAACTAAAACTGTCACATCTATAGCTTAATACCATTATTTTTTAAATTTGAAAACATCACTGGAAACCTTAGAATGCACTCTTACTTATAATTAGGGCAACTTTTTTGTTGCAGTAAAAATAGGAAAAGTTGCATTTATCATTCCCTAAAGTTACATTTGTGGAAAGAAAGTTGCATTTATTTTGGATACACTAAATTCAAAAATAAATTATTCGTAAAAAATGAAAAAAATTAAAAGTATATTGACAATTTTAGTCGTGTACAACAGTATTATAAATACATACTGAAATACAGAAGAACGTTGAATGGCCGATCCTTGGCCAGTATTTTTTTGACGTTGAAAACCTGTTCCAGCCGCAGTCCTATAATGTGCTGTATCGGATAGTAGAAGCGCAAAATCCTTTCGTTCAACATTCAGAGATTTTAAAAAATCTACAAGGCGTACAACATATTGATGATCGACACTCACCTCGCAAACTATGCCGTCAATTACGCAAGTTTCCTCAGGATTATCAAGAGTGCCAACTAATGTGTTAATGTACTTCTTGCCATTTATTTCACTTTCGTCTTAGGATGAACACCTTCTTACTATGAACTTGTTTGATCTGCAATAATTCAGCGTTTGCAAGATCAGACACGCGTAATCGAAGGGTTGATTCAGAGAGCAAAAAATTAAATAGTAATTGTTATTAATTAATTTTAAGCTATATTTTAAAAAGTTCCAGGTGGTTGCATTTATGCAGAAAGTTGCATTTATGTTGCGGTTATAACTCACTTACTATACACCTCATGAAGGAGGAATTTTGGTTTTAGTACATTACATGCAGCGTAGAATACGTGAAAAAAAGTTGCATTTGTTGCAAAAAGTTGCCTTACTTATGTTTACTTAATAATATAGTTATTTGTAAAATTGGTTTATAAATAAATTTTTGAGCCAAATAGCCAGCAGTGGGCTTAGCCCCTTTAAAAAAAATGACCTAACATGAGCGGAATCTTTTCTTGCATGGATTTATTAAGCTCGACCTGGGTTTCTGTTTTTGTAGTGATTTGGTTTGGGACCTATCTTTCAAGCAGTTCATCAGATTTTCTTCTCAGCCATGGTAAAAAAGTGAATCTGGGTCACACTGCTCAAGTGTGCTTCATGTGTCACCCACCTAAGAAAACAGGTTGACCATGGACCAGACTTGTAAATCGTGATGGAGAATGGGCGATGATTCAATAAGCAGCATTATCCTGTCCGAATGTGCAATCCGGTTCGCTGTGTTCAAAATGCTTTGTGTTTCCCCCACCTTATTGTTTTGCTGTGTTGTACACTAATAAACTTACAGTTTACATCTGACAAACAATAAATTGGAAAATTAAATTAAACAATTCATGTTTCCAAATATGTGTCAAGGGAGAACTGGCTAGACAGTATTCCTTTATGTTTAAAAATATTTCAATAAACAAAATGATATAAGTTTGAATTAAACTCCTGCTCTAAAATGCCTTTAACAGTTTATTTTGTACATAATGTTGTATGGTTTTATGCCATATTTATAACTCAAATACTTAACTTGATGAAGAGGTGAAAACATATAAAAAAATGTAACAATCTTAATTGTTGGAATTTTAGATTACCAGAGTTAGCTTATACATTTTTATATTTACAGTCTACTTATTGTAACTTTGTCATAACTGTCAATAAAAAAAGTAATGCTAGTTTTCTCTTCTGGCATTCCCCCTCTTATTCTATCCTATTGTATCCAGCCATTTTTTTTATATCTTGTTCAATTTTTTAGGACCATGTTTTATCTTGTTAGCTTAAAATAAAATTTGTCTTTCGGTACAAAGCAAAATAAATATACACCTTATTCTTCCCCAATTGGAAAAGGTGGATTAAGTTTTTGTAGTAATTTTGAGCTGAAAATGATAAATAAGCCAATAATGATTATTTATCATTATTTGCAGTGCTACAAAAAGTGGAGGTGGAAAAATGAGAAGCAAACTTACTCAACAACATCAATCCTCTGCTGGACATGGAATGTCCGAGGTAATATTTTTTGTAAATTTTATTTTGAAATTTTTTAAAACTTTAGTGAAAGGTTTTCTGCAATGTTGATATGATTGCTGTGGGTGGAAATACATTATGGCAGTTTTCATGAAAAACCATGTGTTTTTGTTATGCAGCGAAAAGTGAGAAATAAAGCAGACATATTAAATAATATTAAACATGTCATATAATTGACTCAAAGAATTAGTTTAGGATGAAACTGATTATTTTAAATTTGTTTGGTTTTACAGGCCTGATGAATTTATCTTTACTTCTTCCTTGTTAAGTCAAAAGGCTTTAAATAAAACAGCAATAAGAAAATGATTTTTGAGTAAAATGGTGGATTGATTTTGCTACTAATACGTTTTAATGCTGTTATCGGGGGAGAATTTATGGCTCTGTCTATCCACAGATATGACCTGTTTTCGTTACAGGCATTCAATAATATTAAAGTATAAGCACAGCTTTAAGAATAGGTTTCTAAAAGTTTTTTTACTTCAATTATACCTTTAAAGTGTTAAATTTTGGTTTGTTGTGTGAATTATATAAAACACTTAAAAAACCAAACCAGTAGGTGGTGATTGTTCATGGATGTAACAAATCACATTCTATGAACACATTTGAAAAATTGAAAATAATCTTAGGATATTTTAACATTTTTACGTTCTCTCCGGATCGTTTTACGAGAATCAGTTCGCAGACTAAATCTGGACTTGTCACTGAACATGACTCCACTGCTGATGTTCCAAACTCCACTGCAAACATGCGTTTCTGTGCTGATGTCTAACATAGAGACCAGTGTGTCTGTTTCTCCGGTCTCTGTGCTGAACCCAATTGTCTGGTAGCACAGTTTCTCTGACCTCCCGTAGTTATCACCAGACATCGGTCTTGCCGATTGGTTGTTACCCTTGGCCGCCCTGGTACTGATCATTGGGTAGTATCTCTAGTGGTTTGAAACCTCTGTCACAATCTGTAGGTCACACTGAGGCGCATTCAGAATATGAGATACTTAGGTTTGTGATCGACTGGATTCCAGCTTTCTAATTTGTCCTCTCACATACTTGTCCTGTTGGCATCTATGTGACATTTTTTTGTCCTTATTGATTGTTGACAACGGTCAGTACCACAGTAATTGCGAAATTGGCCATGCCACTTGAGGTCATTTGATACTTGTTGCGACGTACATGTTGCTTTTGCTTTAAGCATGTCGAGGTTGATTAAACTTTTTTCATATGCACAAGTGATTTTGAACCATTGGACCCATATTTCCTCGTATTTGTTTCGCATTTTACGAATTATGCTTAACTTTTGGACATGAGTGTGTATGATATATATTTAAGGCTACACAGTACCCTAAAAATAACAAAAATATCAAATTTATTTTTTTGTATTTTTCGATGGTCCATACAGTTGAGAAGCTGACCTCAAAATTCTAGATCTAATATCCAATTAATTTTAAAATCTAAAAACAACATTTAAATATACCAACATGTTTCTCTGTAACATATATATATATATATTTAATTCAGAGAGTTGGAAAATAAAATATTGGTACAGCACGTAATACTGTCCCAAGGTACAATAACCACATTGTTTAAATAAAACCAAAATGGTGGTCAATCTAGATGCACTATCAATTATTTTATCGTAATCAAAACATTTAAAACCGTTCTGTTTTATAACCAAATAAAATTCAGTTGACTACTTACACATACAAAGACAGAAAATTAAATTAAAATAAGAAAAATATTTACTTTGTAGTAATGAAATTTTCTTTCACTCACCAATCATCAATTCAATTATTTTGATGCTGTTTGTTACTAAGGTGCCATCTATTGGTATAGGTCGCAATTATAAACTAAAAAAACATGGCTGTTAAAAAAAAGATTCTTAAGAAATTGTCAGTATCCCAAGGTACAACACTGTCCCCTATTTGACAATCAGTTTATTTAAAGTTTTAATAGCATAAGTAATCATAAGTTTTATGAAAATATTGTTAACTAAAGTAAGATGAAATTAAAAATAGTAAGGATGTGTTTTTACGTATTATCTCTTATTAAATTTATATACTGGTGTTAAAACTACACCAGCCATACTTTAGTGTTAAGATCTTTGTTATTTTGGATTTATTATTTTTATATCTAGGTCTTTGAATCTACTCCTTTACCGAATATCCCTCTGCCCATATCTACACTGCCAACTTTCAATTTTGAATCTAAGACAAATACTCAAAGTACCAAAAATGCAAAGATGAATGAGGTAGACTTTGTCTTTTCTAATCCGATCGTGGTGTTGCCAAAAACGACTGGGACACTTATACCTACAGATTTTAAGGATAGAGTTAAAGTGAGTCACTCTTGTAGATTTATTTTTAAAAGTTCCTATTTATATTGTACTCTCTTTCTAGTAATTTAGTTTGAAACATCTTATGTTTTTATTTTCAGTCGTCTCAAATTTGTACTAATGCTGTAAGAAAGGATAAAAGTAATGATGAAAACCAAGCTTTTACATTTGCTAGACCTATAGAACTTGAACCGCCTTTTGCAGTACCTTCAACAAACAACAGCAATTCAAGTATGACGTGGGAATGCTCATCTTGTTGGGTTAGAAATCCTTCTAAGGAATCAAAGTGCTTAGCTTGTGAAACACCAAAAAGTTCATTTGGTAAGATTAGTGCTTTCAGTACACTTACGATATATTCAACCTGTATGCTTAAACGTTCGGCACTGATGAAAAAACTGTTTAAGTTGTGCCAGATTTGTTTCATTTCAACACTTCAGTTCAACAAATGTGTTTGCAGATAATTTCAATATTTGGGTTTTAAAATATCCTTATAGATAATTCTTGGGTCTTAAAATAAAAAGTATAGAAAAAAAATTATTTCCTAAATGTTTAAAAAAAGCCACTTTCAAGTTAAAAGGATGGGAATTGTTGTCTTTATATTTGTAAATAATCAAATTGCTTGGTTGGATCAGTAAAATATACATAATTTTTGGTGTGCTGTGGAATTTTAGTAATTAGTTTGTGTGATGTTAGATGAAAAAGGTTGAAAATCGCTGCTTTATTTGACAATTCATTGCTCATTATGTATTATTCAGTACTCTTTTATTGTGTTGTGCTATACTTGTATTGGAGAAGTAATTTTTAAGGTGTATATTAGGGTATTTAAGTTGGAAACGCTACGGAATGCATCACTAAAACTTATATGATTGTAATAAAGGGTCATTCCTGGCTGAAAGGGGAAAACATAAAATAATAATAATAGATATATTTCACATAATTTTGGGTTTAAAAAAAGTGAAGTCCTTTGTAGGTACTAATTTTTTTTAGAATTTAGTAAAATTTAGTTAGATTTTAGATTAGCTAGAAATTTTGAATTAGAATTGGAAAAATAAAGCATAACATAAGTTACTGTTTTGCAAGTTACTTAAAAAAAATTTGCATTAAATTTAATTGATGAATGCCAGTTTTAAAAAATTGCATGACTACAATTATGAAAGGATGTAGAAAGTAATGTATATACTTTTCAAACTGTATTGTGTTGAACAGAACAGAATTTTATTCAAATGTTCATGAACCTTTTCTGTTATTCCTCTTTACTGTAACGTAAGTTACTACATTAAATTTAGTTCTGTGAACTTAAAAATATCAGTAAATTCATAACATTCCCATCAGAGGTTAGCTTTTTATTAGGTTGCTGAACAATTCAAATGAATATTTTTTTCCCCATTATTCTTTGCAAAAATATTTACACTTCAAGATCAATATATTTGTCTAAATGTAACGTAAGTTACCGTGGAATTGCCCTAAACCCTATAGTGGTTTTTTTACGGTACTCTTAGGTTAATGATAAAATTTGGGAATTCTTCCTCTATTCTCTTATTGAACCTAAGTATTGACTGCAGTATTACTTTAAAATAAATAAATTTGCTTTTGGTGAATTTAGGTTCGTCTGAATCTACTTTGCCTGCGGTCACACCAGCATCCATTTTCAGTAGTGCCACCACAACATGGGAGTGCAGTTCATGCTGGATTCGAAATCCTGTCAATGAGTCCAAATGCATGGCTTGTGAAGTACCTCGACCAGGTTCATCCTCATCGTCTGGTACCGATACATTCAAAAGTGCATCGAGTGGGTTTGGTTCAGCTTTTACGAATACTCCCTCAACGTGGGAGTGTAATGCATGCTGGATCCGAAACCCTGTAAATCAAGTCAAGTGCTTGGCATGTGAAACATCAAGAGTCAGTGAACCGTCACCGGCATTGCCATCTACCACTGTGAAGAGTGGAGTTGCTAATCCTCCTTCCACTTGGGAATGCAGTGGGTGTTGGGTTCGTAATCCCATTAAAGAAGCTAAGTGTTTGGCTTGTGAAACTCCAAACCCATCACACAAAAGTTTGTCAGGTAATGGTATTTTAGCTATCAGTGTTAATTTAAAGTAAACTTGTTTCAGTGTGGGCTGTTACGGTTTCCAAGAACCATAATTTCTAAAATAATTTTTGAATTCTTAAAAAAAAAAATATTGGAAACATATTTTAGTTTAGTATACATATTTTTATTTCAAAATTGGTATTTACATTTGAAAGTAAATTTGATTGATCTAACACTTGTGTACAGTATTAGATAATAGAGAAATAATATTGGATAGTGTTCTTTAAGATTTAGAACATAAAGGAGAATTATGAATCGAATGTGCATACGACTTAGAATATGAATAGATTTGGAAATTGGAAAGTAATAATGAATCGAATGTGCATACGACTTAGAATACGAATAGATTTGGAAATTGAATTGGGTACTTACCCCTATTTTCCCAGCGTTATGGAGAGGCAAGCCTAAAAACAATTACTGGAGGCAGGTGAATAAATCACTAGAGGATAACTTTAACACTGTTTAATTATCCTAAACGTTTACATTTGTAATGGACATGGTTCAAGAGGTTTACAGATTAAAAAAAGGTTTGTTGTAGCGGAGACACACACAATGCGTGTCTGACCCTGGTGACTGTCCAAGCTCGAATTCGACCCCGTGGCGTCGTTTTTTATCTTTCGACCCTCCTGAAGGGGTTCCAAAAGTTTCGGTTCGCATAGGGGAGAGTTTTTTTGTTTCCTTGGTTGTTCGCCTTTTCCTCCCGTGTGGCCGTTACTCAACAGATAGTACAATATATATCACTACAATAGAGCTCAGAAGATCTGAACTTCACTGGAAGTTGTAATGATAGGCAGCATTGAACTGAATTATGTCAAATTATTTTTTTAATTGTTTCGTATGTATAATTCTGTTATCAACACAAGTAACACCGAAAATACTCTGTAAGTTGATTGCTGATGCCATTCCACTTATCTGATTATGTTTGTTTGATTGATTATGTCTTCAAGTGGATATTAACTCGTACTCTATACACAGAAGCAAACAAAGTGATGTTTTAAAATTTATTCTATGTTATTCAAAGAAAAGTTTTTGTATATCTTAATTTTAAATTTATTATAAGTAAAAGTGGATTATCCTTTTACTTTTAGAACCCTGAATTTCCGAAAAACTTATTCTATTGTCATAAAAAATTAATAAGGACTAAAGATTTGGGAGAGGGAAATGATTATTTGACAAATATTATTTTGTATTTTAGGTTAAAAGGCATATTGGTGTTGCAATATTTATTACCTTCAAAATAGTTTTAGAACCACTGATTTATAAAAGTACAAAATTGAAAGAAAAAACTGGAATTTAATTTGATTGGTATTCTTATGAACAATATTAAAGATTGTAGTTTAATATTGATAACCAAATCAACTTCAAATTTTTGAAATACGAACTATAGTATTTCTTCCGAGTGGCTAACCTATTGGTCTGGGTGCTGGATCGAAAGATTCCTGGTTTGAATCCAGGGTTAAGGCATATATTTTTGTCTGTCTAGAATGAATGTGTGACCTCTAAACGGATTGTGCCTAGAACGTGGATGTATGTGAGGTGCAACGTTAA
The DNA here is from genome assembly GCA_947359465.1 of Metellina segmentata. NCBI lineage: Eukaryota > Metazoa > Arthropoda > Arachnida > Araneae > Tetragnathidae > Metellina > Metellina segmentata. The sequence goes on along the minus strand of OX375881.1, from coordinate 27,858,866 downwards.
CCCATCCCTGTGGTGCACCAAGCTAACTCTTAGTGGTTCACACATCTGCCCTTGTAGTACCATAATGATTACGTTTAATTGGCCAGGCATTGGCAAAATGTACTTATTCCAATGTTATTTCTTTCAGGTGAGAACATAGATGATGCAGCTAAATCTTTGACCAGCAGTTCCAGCTTGTTCTTCGGTTCCACATCTAGTGCGAGTAGCGGTTTCTTCTCTCAATCCAGCGCCCCATCATCGGGTTTCAAAATTGCAGGTTCTCAAAATGGACCACAAACTGTTTCATTTGGGGGTTTCAAGATACCAGTGTCTAAGCCCTCTGATTCTGAAGAGGTGACAGAGAAATCCTCTGGAGACAAGGAACAGCAACTCGATACTGTCGCCAAGACTGCATCTCTAACAAGCACCAGTGTTTCCCAATCAACTCTTATGAAGTCTTCATCCAATCTGAAAAGTGCTAAAGGAACTGACTGCTCTTTGAGAATTAATGGCCCTAACAGTGTCTCTTCTCTCGGTCACAAGTCTATTAGCAAAGTCTCTGAAAACATTTCTTTTGGCTCTGAGAAAGAGAAGACGAAAAGCAACTTTGGTTTTAAATCCAATACAGCCCTTTCTGGCTCATCTCCTTTGTCAGCGTTTAGTACAAAGCCTGTAAGTATGAAAATTCTCAGAAACTTGTGTTTTTTTTTTCAGGATTGCCACAGTTGACTTAAGCTACTATTTTTCAATCTCAGTGACTTATATTTCTAAGCAACATCGTCCTTAAAGCTACTGCAGTTCAAAATCTGGAATCCCACAGGCCTCGGCCATTCCGGATTTTGGATTATTTGCATTTCTTGTCAAAAAAAACCTTAATCTAACCTCTCTCCCTGTGAATTTTGCGTTTGCAACAGTAAAATAGCAGATATATTAATGGAAATAAACTTTTTAATACAATGCAACAAATTTTACCAGCAAATCCTCTGAAGATGTCCGTTAGTTTGCGTTGTTTCATCAATTAGGTCCAGGTTTAACTCCTTGTTCTTTAAAAATTGTCGGGAAAATGGGGGGGGGGGAACCCGCCAGTTTGCAAAACGTCTGGATTTTGGACAATTTCGGACGCTGACTTTGTACTTTCAATTTCAAATTTTTGTTGACTATTTTTTAAAACTTTCCTAAGTTCTGTGAAAATTTAGTAAATTTTTTAGCAGATAGCGGACTGAAAATATTTGGAAACGTTTATCTTTAGCGTGAATATTTTCCAAGGAATGCCAATTTCGAAGTTTTAGCACCAAGTGATGGCAACCATGAAAGAAAATCATTTTTTGGGAGATCTGCAATGTCAGATTCATACTTTATTAGCACTTTTTGTACGTTAGACAAGTGTATTATGAAATGAAGGCTATACATGTTCTATAAGACGCCTAGTAACAGTTTACCGCAGGGCGTCAAGATTTAAATCACTTGATTTAAATCGACAATTAAAATCATGATTTTAATCAAATGATTTTTTAAAAAATCACTGATTTAAATCACAATTAATCTTACATTTTTAAACTAAGTAAATACACCATAGGAAAATCACAGAAGTGGCCAAATGCAAGTGAAAATTCATTTATTATTGCTGCTAGGCAATTTTATTATTATAATTTTACTATAGTCTGATTATTTCAGTCCTCTATTCTTTTTCTCAGACTATAGTTTAGGTCTGTCACTTACACTTACTGATAAATTTGTTAACATGATGTAATTTACTCAAGAAAAACTATGTAGGATGTCAACATGTGTTTTAAAGTTAAACAAATGTTTATCTTTTGCTTTTATTTTTATAAAATTCATTATTTAAATGTAGGACCATGTAACAAACTATGATTTTTAGTAAGTAAATATTGATTTACTCAGCCACATATTCTGATTGTTTACTTAAAATAAATATTGGTTTACATGTCATGTTACAAACTCAATTTTTATTTAACAAATTTGTATATAATTAAAATAAAAACAGTGTATAGGGCCTACAGAAATTGAAATAAAAAAATCTGATTTAAATAAAAAAAATCCGATTTAAATAAAAAAAATCCAATTAATTGATTAAAAAAAAATCTTGATTTTTTTACACCCTGGTTTATTGCATCAAAAGTTGTCTTACATTTGGCACAACTTGGTCAAATGTGGCCCTTGTGCCATAAAATTCCCAAACAACTACAATTGCCATTTAATGTTATAGAAAGCTGTTGATTCATGAAGTTTGAAGCCTTTTTTTATAATGCAAGCAAGTTACCAAGGAAATATTACTGGAACTGTTTTTAAATAGTATTAAAAACCTTTCCTCATTAGAAATTTTATATTACTTTAAAAGGGTAAAATGTTACTAAATACGTTTTGCGTGATAAGTAGTTTAGTGTTGGATTTTTTTTCTGAAAAATTAAAAACATACTTGTATGGTAATTTTAGATTTTTATAAGCACCTGGAGAATGTTATAGAGCAGCAATTTCCAGCTCTTTTCATCTTGTGGCACACAAACTAATGACTAAAATTCTGCAGCACACCAAAAAAATATTAGATTTTTAGCCAATATGACAAAATGTATGCAATTTTAATTGATTTACAAAAGATATAGTAAATTCCTACCATTTTTTGTTCCAAATTGGTTTATAAAACCTTTTTTTGTTTAAATCAATTTATGGCACTTTGTAATAATATAATACTCAAAATTGTTCATGATATTAATCAAAAGAGTTTTTTTTTACACACATGTCGAAAGTTCAAAACTAAATCATTTCATCATATCTGCAAGCACAGCAGCTTTATTCTTGTTTCCCACTGCTCAAAAAATGCTGCTATAGAGAAATTTTTTCAATTCCTTTTCACTCAACAAAATTTGTTGACCTACTGCGAGATTTGAATACCTGCTTTGGTACTAACATCTAAAGAAATCCTTTTTTTTGAATGGTTTTGTGCTCTATTTATTTCTATTTTTAAGTTTACAACTGCTGCTGTATGGTTTTTGCATAACAATTCTATATTTTTCAGAAACATGGATTTTCTGTCTCTGGTGGTTGGGAGTGTGATGTCTGCTTAGTGAGAATTTCAGCAGATACTCAAATATGCCCGGCCTGTGAAACACATAGACCTACGAAGAAAAATACTTCTGGTACTTTTGCATTCTCTTAGTACCATTCAATTTATTTATGTCTAGCATGATATTGTTCTGTTCAGATTGTTAGCATTTGAATTGTTATTGTTATATTTGGTAAAAGCATATATTTTATACTAGTATCCCAATAATATAAACTTGTTTCAATTTCATTTTTTGATTACTGTCAGGTTGGATTCCTCCCTGGTTTAATTTCTCTATTCTGTGTCGGTTAAACTTTTCACGTGTGGTATGTCTTAATTTAGTTGACATTGTCTGTTTTGCAATTGGTGCTGCTGGGTTAAATATGGCCCTTGCACCATAAAAGCCAATCAAACCAACCAATATTATTTACAAGTTAGACTTGTAAATGCTATTGGTATTAAAGTTCTGAAATTGTATAAAAAGTTTAAATTGTACAGAACTTCTAAATTTAAGAATTCAGAATTTTGGTACTCCCAATAAATCAGTGGCCCCTAATAATAGGATAATTATAAAATTATTGAAAAAATATAATTTATTTGGACTTAAGGCCCATATTGTATAAACTATTTAGTCAATTTCCTTGGTATTTAAATTCTAGTGTCCTGCAAAGAAAATAACTGAAGTATTTTTTGTTTAAATGATGTAAATTAAAATTATATTCTTTGTCTTGCATAATTTAATCTTCCTTTTTTCGAGTTTTACTATCAGTTGATTAAAATCTAATTAATTGCTAGGTTTTCTTTGTTTAGTTGGGGGGTAACATTTAATTTGATCCTGGCTACGTTTTGAATGAACGTGTAAAAGAAAATTAAAATGGAATGGGGGCAAAATGTTGATTATCTGTTACTAGATGAATGCATGCTACTCTGATTGAATTTCAACACAAGTGCTAAGTAATTAAAATTCTAAAGCAACTCATTCGATCTGATAGTACAGGCATTAGATTTATTTCTACAAAACACAAGAAAAGAAAAATCTGGCATAAATACAAAATAATTAAAATTAGACAAACTTGAAAATATATAAATTGCCAGAGAAAATTTGCAGTATCACAAAACAGCTAACATGATCTATATTTCCTATAAACATGTAAAATGTACAGAATTCTTGGTCAAGTATTAATCACAGAACTGCCATAATGTTCAAAAGTGGCAGACCAGATGAAAAGATGTTAGTCATTGAGAAAAGTGCTAAATGATTTGTTTGAAATGTTACTAACTTGTTTTTGCTCTTTCATGTCATGGTTAGAATTCTTATTAACTAGAACCGACTATTAATTTAAGTATAAATTTATCTGTTTTTAATGTGCTTTATTTTTTAATATAAGTTCTTGTGTTTAGGTCTGAAGGATCCTGACTTCTTCAAATTTAGTTCACCTTTACAGGGTTCGCCTATAACATTCAAATTTGGTACAACCCCTACTACATCTGTAATAGATACTAGCACCACAACTACTAGTTCTGCAAGTTTCACATTTTCTACTCCGATTAGCACTGTAAGTGAATTATTTGCTCCTGTGTCAAGTACTTCGAGCATTCAAAAAAGCTTGGCAGAGTCCAAATCCTTGTTAGCAAAGGAGGCACCTGCCAGCAAATTATCTGTTCCTGAATTTAAGTTTGACTCTCCTAAACTGCCATCAGCAGATACTGCAAAACCAAGCATACCTGTTATAAACCTTGTGGACAAAACTGAAAGCTCTGGTGATGAGAAACAGCTGCTAGATCTCGGTGCTGCAAGCAAAACCACTGCTTTGAGCAGTGGAACTCTAACTTTTAGTGCCAGCAAAAGTTCTAATACAAATTCAACTATCAGTAGCGTAACTTTCTCAACCCCTGCCTCTACTGAATGTAATATGCCTAAAGTGTTTGTATCTTCAAATCTAGAAACATCAAGCGCTAACATTCTACAAGTGCCGGACTCCAAGAAATTGGCAGAGAATACCACATCAGGACAATCTAGTTTGCCAACTGGTGGCTTTAATTTTAAGATACCTAATGTTACCTTGGGTGGCCTTTCTACGCCTAATAGTTTAGTGAGCAAAACTGCAGAAACTGTTTCAGAGAAAACAACCACACAGAAGCAGCCACTCTCCAAGGTCAGTGAATCTGGTGAAGAGAAAAAAACTGCTTCCCCCTTTGTTCTGACCTCGTCTACTACATCGTTGGTGTCACCTTTCGGACAGTCTGCACCCACTGCATCTATGTTTAATGTTGGTGACAACATGACACCAAAGAGCTCAACCGAATCCTCGTCTTTGGTCAAGAGTTGTTTTGCAATTTCTACGACCTCGAGCAATCCGACGGCTTCCTCGTTCAGTTTCGGCAACAATTCCACAGGTGCATTTTCCTTGGTGCCGAGTTCGGCACCCCAACCAAGCATGCCTACCGGCCTGCTTCAGTTTCAGTCCGGCATCAATAAGAACCAGGATGTGAAAGCAGCCACACCAGTCTCAGCCTTATCTTCTACACTAACCTCAAGTACTTTTACTTTTGGTGACTCCACGACTGCAGCAACACAGCAACCCAGTGTGACAACAGGTTTCACGTTCTTCTCTTCGTCTGCCACCACTACCACAACTACGAGCAGTGGTTCCAACCTGTTTTCATTTGGCTTGACTTCTCAAGTATCTAAACCAGGTGGTAAGTGATCATTTTACTACTTACTCTGTGGTAGTCTGCAAATAATTTTATTTTGTAATGTGCACAGCCTCAGCAATTCAAGGAGAAATATAGCTTAGCAAGACCATTTATTGCATCTGATAAACCATAATTCCACTGTTGCTAATTGCTATAGAATGTCTGAAGGTTCTACATTTGTTGATTAAAAGTCGAGGACATTATTGTGAAATTAAGAAATTAGGAATATTATTTGGAAATTGGTTTAAAACTTTCCTTTTAAAAAATACATGACTTTGATAACCAAAAGTTATTTATATAGTTTTTTAATCTTTTTGTGTTTAATGTCTACCTGCTATTAGTTTATTAAATTTAAAAGATCTGGCAGTTGGAAAAGACTAGTGTCTTTTTTCTGTTTTGCTTTTAACAAACACTGACTTTTATTTTTCACACTAGTTAATGACAAAATGTGTTTGTTTTATTTTTGCTTTGGAGAATTTTATTTTGCTTAGTTTCAAAGGGGATGTATATTCAACGTCCCTGTTTTAATTAGCTACTCTATTATAACTATATTTAGTACCTTATTTAGACAAAATGAGACACATAAACATATATCGTTAAATTTAGTAAATAAAATTTTGCTGGACGAATAGTTGGTGAAAAATGTGTCCTGATGTTGTTTTTGAACGTATTTGAATGATTTTTCATTAGAAGTACTTTGTATAAACTTTCATGTTACATGTTTTTCTTGAATTAAAAAAAGTATGCACTTTTAAAAACACTGTTTAATAACTGAAGAGAGACAATTTTATTTAAATTCAATCTTTTGACTAGTTATATCATAGTGGCACAGAACAGGTAAAGCATATGTTCACTGGTATATATTGAGGTGATAATTTGTCTAATTTTAGTTCTTTGATTGGTTTTATTTTGTAAATTACATCCATGTTTTTATGCCATCTTCTGAACCAGTTAGATGATGCCTGTCAAAGATATAGCAACTAAATAATAGTGTCCTTTGAAAATCTAATTAGCTTCAGTTTTAATTTACCTTTAAACAATTTATGAATCCTTTGTCAAGCTCTGGTCAGTCTGGCAAATTTTATTACTGATGAATCTTTGTGTTGAACTTGGTGATTAAGAAGTATATTTCAACTGTGTTTTCATTTTTTATTCAAGTACTAGTTGAATAACCTGTCATTGCTCGGATTTCAAATATGACAGCGACATTTCCGACAAATACACAAACTCTAGGACATGGTTCTTACCACGACATCTAAAATATGGCCATGACGTTTCTCTGTGTCAACTCGTACACAAATCCTGTTGAGTGTTTCCTTATCCATGTCCATTTATTGCAGAAAAACAAACTTTAGATTTTTAAAATTGGGGCTTTGAGGGACACTTTTAGGACTAATCTGTGTGCCAATTTTCATGGCTGTAGATTGGTCTGAAGACAGGATAGAAATAGCCTATGTTTTCTGCAGTGTTCTTAAGTATTTGTGTACCAAATTTGGTGTGAATTAGTCAAATGGTGTAGATTTGTTATAGAGAATATACAGGGTTCCCACGGGTGCTTACAAAGTGCTTATTTTGACCTTCCATTTCTAAGGGCCCTTACAAGTGCTTATTTTTCATCAATAGTCCTTAGAAAGTGCTTATTTTCCTTTGAAAAGAAAATTCAGTTTTCAACTGACGATATTTTTACACAATATTTCCGACCTCTTTTTAGCGGCTGATCGGCGATAAAACTGCTTACAAGTACGGTTTTGGTGATGATTCGGGAACTAGCTTGCTTTAATAGCAACCCTTGATAGCCGATATAGAAATCGTCGATCGACTCTTGATGAGCACATAATACACTTTAAAAACTTGAAAACCCATGAAAATCGGTCTGTTTTCGACTTATAAGTGGCTCTCGCAATGCACAAAGTAGTTGTCCTGCTAGAGGAAACAAGAATACAATCATCAAATCTTAATCAATTTTGTTTTATCAGTTACCCGTGAGTGCAATGTTTTAAAAATGTATTATAAGTATGGGAATGTGTATTTTTAAGTTTGTAGGTGAATCAAAGACAATTTATTTTAATTAATACTGCTATCTGAGGTGGCAACCCAATGTGTTGCAATTTTTTTTTAAATCTAGCTTTTTTTATGGTTTTAATCATCTGTGATGAAATCCAAATGAAGATTTTATAGGTGATTCTGCTTTGCAAATTTAACGCAATCGGTTTTCAATTCCGGAAAAAAAACCCGCTCGATTAAAAAAACATTAGAGGAAAAGATCGTAAAAACGTAAACCAGAGTGCTGGAAAACCGAGAATAGGCAGAAAATTTCATGAATCGGGAAAAATCATTTGAAAACTGGAAATTTGGGACTCTTATCGTGTTTGGCCGCTGACCTAAAAAGAAAGTAATTTTTCTATTCTTTATAATTTTTTTCTCTTTGCATCCGGGTGACAAATACTCAATAGCCGACTGTGCTTGAATTTCACTTTGCTTTTGTTATCCCATGCGCAATCTGTTTCCATTGTCAGCTTAGATGATAATTTTCAAATTAATTTTGTTTCATAAAAATTATGTTTGTAAGCGTATCGTGTAGAGGCGGCTGGTGCACCATAAATCTGTGGTGGCCGAAAGTTCTCACGTTGGGTTGGTGTGGAAGTTTGGAGAGTGGGGCGCCAGCTCAGATGTCTAATCTGACCGTGGTTTAAAATTATGTGGCAATACACCGAATGGCTTAGGCTGGGACGGTGGCAACTAGTTGAATATCTATTCAAGAAAATTTCATTTTATTATTTTAACATTTTTATAAATTTATCAAAGTTTTTGCGTAATTCTTATGATTCATTTTGGTTCACGGGAAAATATTTTCTTCGAAACTCGTTCGGTCTCTGATCCAGTCAAATTTGACTCAGACGTATGCAACTTGCTATCCTTTTACATCCTTTTAGTGAATGAATAGTGTGCCACTAATTTTATTGTATTGAAGCCTCCGATGTGCCAATAAATGAATTTACTTCTTACTTTCATTATGAATTTATGAAAGTGTATTATAAAATAATTTCTGGTGTGAATAATTTCCATTTCATAAGCAGATTGAAGCTGCATACACAACAAAATGAGCACTTTAATTTCAAAAAGAAATTTAAAATACAAAAATTAGGAAAATTTTGAAAATAAAAGTGTATGTGGATCAGGGATGAGCCTGACAAAATGGTGGTTCCTACCCATGAGCAGCAATATGCTAAAAAATTGCTCATACACTCCCCTTAAGACCATTAAAAAGTAAAAACAAATCAATATGAAAAGAATAAGAAATCAAAATCAAACTTGCAACAGCAGCTTTGAGACCGAACACACCAAGTCCGGTCCTCATCAAACTTAACTCTTTCTTTCATTTTTTTATAAAAGCAAATGCACTGTGAAGAAATTAAAGAAATACATATATATATATATATATATATATATATATTCATTTTTTCCCTTGGGGTCTCCATTCTATAATTTATTTATGTACTTACACATATTATTAATACATGTACACGTAAATGCCCATATATTAACTGTTGAATTTTGTAAAAATCAGACAACTTATTTTGAAAACTCATTAATTTTTTTTTTTACACATGTTATTAATACGTGTACACGTAAATGCCCATATATTAACCGCTAAATTTTGTAAAAATCAGACAGCTTATTTTGAAAAATCTCATTTTTTTTAGAAAATAGATTTGAATTCTAAATTTTTTACATACTACTATTCTTATAAGATTAACTAATCTGTAAGAGCATCCCCATTTGGTCGAAAGTCGGGTAAGTCCTTATAAAGTCCTTATTTTGTCTTAGAAAGTCCTTATTTTTAGTTAGAAAAAAAAAGAGTGGGAACCCTGATATACACATACATATAAACCCACATTCTTATATACATATATATGTGATGTCAACACTGGAAGGTCACTGAAACTATTACCTGAAATTATATTTTGGAATGAGTCCATGTGTTATCAAACACAATAAATATTAATATAATAGAAGATGGTACACATTTACGTCCACATAGGACTAATCGCCTGTAAGTGTTCTGAAACAATACATAAAAAACAACATCCACAGAGGATATTACACCGTTGATTCAGGGAACTCGCTATTTAGTCTACAGAGGACACATATGAGCCACAGAGGTCTCGCAAGATTTGCATAAAAAAGTACGTAAGAGTAGCCACGCAGGTCTCGACTCTCTCCGGTCACAGAAAAAACTGAAGACCCGCCGCCGTGGGCAGGATCAAGCCTTTTCCCCTAAGCGTTCTTGGTGATCCGTCTCCTCGATGAAATAGTTCCTTTCTCCTTTCGGTAGTAGGTAGGGAGGCGAAAGGATTCCGTTCCTACATATATGTATATGTAAAATATATATATATATATATACACATACAGTAGAGTCCCGATTATCCAAGTTGTGGACCAAGACTAACTCGGATAGCCAAAAAACTTGGCTAAAGCGAAAACTGTAAATAAAATAAATCTTGTAGGTTTAAATATATATTTTAACAAATACAAAAGTTATACAGATACACTACATGCAATTCATATTGACGATAATTAAAAAGTCCTTGATTTTGTTTTGGTTTTAACGTTACTCTGGCGTTTTACTGCAGCAATGTTTCGCCTTTTTTTTAAGGATAACAGAATTTCTGGTGTCGCTTCTTGTTCTATATAATCATAGCACTTTTGATAGCTTTTGGTCCATCTGTATGGGTCGATTATATGTCGATTTTCATCGTCTCACTGTCTTTTTTTTTATATCATCACTTTTCCTTAATGACTATTTTTATCTGTAATCTCTTGTTATTCATCAGCGTTTATCCAGTCACAGAATTTTTTGGGTAGTTTAAAAAATGAAAAATGTAGAATGAAATAAAAAATCCTAGAAATATTTGATAGATCAGTTAAAGCAGAAACTTGGTTAATCGGGGCTATGATAATCAGGGTTTTATATGTATATATATAGGGTTTTATATGTATGTGTGTGTGTATATATATATATTTATATATTTATTTCTCCATCAGATATAATTTTCAATTTATTAATAGTTTTCAACACTATGGTGGAGTTGAAGTTCTTAATAATTTTAATTTCTTTGTATGATATTCACTACCTCTTAGCAGCTCTAAATATGTTGATGTGTTTATTATACTTTACTCTTTTTATTGCAAATTTAGGCTTTACCTTCAAAAGTGCAACCGAAGAAAAACCTAATCCAGTATCATCTAATTCAATCTCTTTTGGGGTTCCTACAACTACAACATCCTCCTCAGCTCTTTTTAAATTTGGAGCTGCAGCCCCTGCATCGACGGGTGGTTTTGTTTTCGGTGCTGTGAAAACTGAACCAGTTACAACTGCATCTTCTGGCTTTTCTTTTGGTTCAGGTAGAAATTTTTAATCTAGGATACAAAATATTATTATTATTAATTGTATATGTCCTAATTTAAAGAGTGGTGCAGTACTTTGGAAGTTAGCACCTGCATGAAGTAATTTAAAATTTAAATTGTTTGTGAAATAAAATTAGAATTATGCTGCAATAAAAAAAAGTTTTTCTTTATTTGATTCAAAGTATAAAAACATTTGATAAGCATGTCCAAAAAATCATCTGAAGTTTCAAAATTTTTGGTTTTGGAAGATCTTAAGAAAAAAACTTTCTCAGCTATACTTTTAATTTATGTAGAAATCATATATTTCCACAAATGCAGTTAGCCTAGTATCCACTTTAATTCAATGATTCAAGAAGTTAATTTAAAGAGCTTGAAAAATTGAGTTATAAAAGTTTTTGTCAATTTGTTTGATTTATACTTTGCAGAAAATTCAGAGCTAAAATGATGTGTAAATTATTTTAATCTTTTATCTAATAAATTTATTTTAATGTTGATGGAAGTTCTTAACCTTGAATAATTTATTATTGAAAGCAGTTTTTTTTAATGCGATTTCCCCCCCCCTTCTTTTTTTTCTTTTTATAGTAACGACAAATCCTTCAACATTTTCTGGATTTCAACCAACACAGCCAGCTACTGCTCCTGTTTTCCAGTTTGGCTCTCAGCCTTCTGGTGGTACAGCTCCTGCACCTCAGTTTGGTGCTCAGCCTTCTGGTGGTGCAGCTCCTGCACCCCAGTTTGGGGCCAACAACTTCACTTTCGGTGCGAAGAGTGAGGCAACCAATCCACTGACTCAGCCAGCATCCGGTGCTGTGGCCCCAGCCTCAGGATTCGGCGCTGCTACCATGCAGCCGATGTTCGGAAACACGCCAGCTGTAGCTTTCGGGAAAACAGACAAGCCTGGATTTAATTTTGGAGCAGCTGCAACTGGAGCTGCACCTGTCTTCCAATTTGGAAACGTGGTAAGATCGGTTACTTATTCTGTGTTCTCGCAGTGTATGGGTAAAGGGGTTCCATTTGAATTCGATTCTTTAGGAATTACCAGCAGTAGATAAGATTCAGAAAAGAGTTTAGCTTTTTGCAAAATTCGGAAAATTAAGAAAAGACCTGACAAAATTTTGATTTCTGTAAAGGTTTTTATTTACAGAAATATATCCAGATCATGTTGAGCTGTGAAAAAGCAAGAATGGGTACAAGTAAAGTTCTTAATTGTCTGTCAACACAAAATTGAGATTTAATGTACTGCTTATTGTCTTTTGACTATGTATGTTTTTACTTTATTTAATTTGACTGCACCTGCAGTTTAATCTACTAAATATCAAAATGGTCAGACAGGTCTAATAAAAAGAACTTGCATCAGTGTAGTGATTGATTTATTTTAATACTACTTTGTGCCATATCTGTTAAACTTCTCTGATTTTCTTGAATTTTATTAAAAAAGTAGCTCTCTTTTGAGCATATTAACTATAATAATTACCATATAACCAAGTAAACTATTTTGAAGCTGTATAGCTCTTTCTGGAATTATGTCTTAAGGCAATGTTTTGTGTAATTCAATTAGGAAGAAAGAATCCTCATTGTCTACTTCTGTAAAGAATTTCAGATTGGGTAGAAACAAGAATCCAGCTTACCTTGCTCTCTTTCTGGTATTCCAAAGTCATTTTGTATTGGCAGAACTGATTATTGCAATTTGTTCTGCCTAGAATTTAAGGTTCAATCTCTTCCTGCATGAATGAAGACTTACGGGGGAAATATTACTTTCAATTTTGCAAATGTATTTAATCCTGCAACTTATAAAAACTAATTGTGGAAGGGAGAAAATATATTTCTTCTAATAAGAATTCTCCTTTTCTCAAATTGTGATATTTGTTTAATTATTTGTTGTGATTAATTAATGAGTCGTTTGTAAAATATTAAATGTTTGAAATAAAATGAATATCTTTATTTTTCTTTCAGGAGAAAAAGCCAACTACACCGCAGTTTTCTTTCGGCACACCCTCTCAGGAAGCCGCCACACCTAATTCGTTTGTACCTGCGTTCAACATCAGCACCCCAACCAACTTTAATTTTGGAGCTGCATCATCTTCAGTGCACCCATTTCAATTTGCGTAAGCAAATTCATTTATGTATATCTTATACTCGGATAAGTGTCAAGTAGGATTAGTTAATTTTTATAACGATCTCACATCACTGATAGCTACCAAAAGTATGACTTGCTAAGTGATTAGTTTAATTTTATAGTGCATTGATTTTCCTTCAAAATCGTCTTTTCTTGAAATCTACAACTGGTGAAACCCTAAATGTGTTTCTGTTCCGTTTTTGAAATCTACTATGGATTGCATTTGTATGTATGCAAATTTATTAGAAGTCATGAAAATTATTTTCCACTGATTTTCAAACGAAAATGTACAATGTAAGGAATTTTTAAGACAAATAATTTATAATATTGAAATGCTATCGTTGTATTGCGAAATTTCTTATTATAGCTTCTAAGAAAAGGTACACATAGTCATGCTTTTTTTTTTTTTTTGGCAATTGTGTCTTTGTTTTTGGATATGTCTTTGAATCTAATGAGGTAGATTTTCACATTTTGCTCGATGTTTTTTAAACAGAGCATTTGCAGTCAAGACTTTTAAAATATAGTCTGGACACTTTCTACGTTAAATATACATACCGTTAATAATTTTAATTATAAAATCCACCAAAACTAATAATGCAAATCAGTGTATGCAACCCTTCTTTTGAACAATGAAAAATTTTGTTGTTGAGGTTTAGTTGTTTCTGATGGGGATTTTGTAGAGGAATTCCTTTCATTTCATTAAATACTCCTGATAGAATTCTGAACAAATTCGCATTCAAAAGTTGCAACCAGATTTTCCAGTTGAGCAAAGAATTTATGTCGTGATAAATTTATTCATTTTTTAAGGATGTTAAAATATTTAACAAATACTTTGCTTAAACCATTGTTTGTTGATTTGCAAAACTTTACCCTAAAAATGGTAAATCAAAGGTATTTTGAAGATATTCTTCCAAAAAATAGACTAATTGGATTGCAGGCAAGGTTTTTATGAAATTGTACAGAAAGCAAAGCAGTTTGAGTGTTGCTTACCTTATCGATGTCTTACCAAAACATCAGGTCAAATAATATTATTGTGTGTGCGTTTACATTATGAGGGGACAAATTGCAATAATGAGAAAAACTTTTCATTCACCTCAAATGAACTATATAAATTTTTTCAATGAAAAATATCTTAGTGAAAGCACTAATTCTTGAAAGTTTTCAAATTAAGGAAATTAATTTCAGCAAACAATGTTTTTCTCTGGTCTAGGCAGAAAAAATATCTTTAGGATATTTTTCAATTGAAAAGTTTCAATATATTATTAAATATTTTTATTAGTAATGATATGGAAGATTGTAACCCAATAAGCAGTATATGATGCAACAGTGGGTCCGAGCATGTAACTAGTTCGCCTATAAAGCTAACTAAAAGAAGGTTGACCAAACTTAAATAAAATAAAGTTTTTTATTAAACTTAAAGCTAAGCGAGCAGAGCCCACTAGTTTAAATAAAATAAAGCACGTTATCCTCCTAACAGACTGGGATAACTTGCAGAAAGTAAGTATCAACTACTGGACTGGGTAGGTCTTTACAGATCCATTTGTCTGCGTATATATAGGTTAAGTAATTTGAACAACCAATTGAAGAATATCATGAGAGTGCATGTGTACTTTCAAAGTTGCTAACACTAAACGTTTTGATAACAAGATGGCGGCAAAAGCGATCTGCTGGTAACTACGAAGTTACCAAGACTTTTTAAGTATAGTGGTTAAATAACTTAACATAATTTCTGCTAAATACTTGCAACTAAGTTTTGTGTTTAAATATGCATAATGTTGCCGGGATATAAAAAGTTGGGTGAGGTGACGAGAAAGTAGCACTTTGCCGTAAAATAGCACCAACATCTAACAATTTTAACTTGGGATCATTTATCAACCCTAGTTTTGAGTGTTACAATTGGAAATCTAAATAAAAATAAGCTTTTTATTATAAACTTGCAAAATTACCCAACTTTACTCAGGTTGAATTGATTAACTCTAGATTGAAGAAATGATCAGAAGATATAATCAATTTGTCTTTCCTAGTATAAATAATATTTTAACACCTTTCTACATCTTTATATTTCTGAAAAGAACTGTCACAAGCAACACTGTGCTGGCCACACAGTGGCTAGTATGAAAATAAAGAGAAGCTTAATATTGCATTGTGTAAACTAATATGTGATGTATAAAATAAAGCACATTGTAACCAAATATATGAAATAAAATTCAGTTGATGCCTGTACAAACACAAAATCGAACATAAAAAGTTGAGACTGACTGATGCAAGGAAGTTCAGTCACTAAATGAATGTTAGTGCTCACAGTATGCAAAGTTTCATGAAAATATTGTCACTTAGAAACTAGAGGTAGTTTTTATGATGGCTTCAAATAACACAGGCGTTAACTAGGTTAAACAGTATTTATTCACAGCAAAGGGGAGTGTGGGGATCTAGCTGATCTTACATCAAAACTGCCTCTCAGCTCAAGGGCAGCAGCTTATATAGGTGCAGACAATAGGTCTAGAATATTCTAGAAACATTCAGATTAACTTTGCTCGAAATTTCTGTAAACTCCCAGTGAGCCAGATTAAAAACTTGCAAATCGCCATCAGTGGGTTTCGAACCGACGACCCAGAGCTCGCGTCATTTCCTCTGAGCCACCTGTCTGTCTGAACAGAGATGAAATATGTCAATATATTAAACCGCTACGATGTGCATTGGGCACACACATACATACAGACACCAAATATGCACAGATGTTGCATATGAAGGGTCCAAAATATCCAATGTAAAAATGATATAAAGAAATTGTTCCAGAAAGGCAATTGTCTGGGTCCTAATCTGTATCACATTTCCTCAAAATTAGTAATTTAGTTTATGTATTATACATGTTTTAATATACTTTGTTATGGTTGTGTGATTGAAAACCTCTCTCTTTCAGAGCAAGTAGTGAGTCTTCTGTGAACTCATCAGGTCATCGCAAAATCAGGAAAGCGGTGCGGCGAGTTCAAAACAAGCACTGAATTTAAGAAAACGACTTGTGTTTACTTCTAAACTTTGCTTCAAAAGTTAAACAATAACAAATAAATAAAAAGCCTAAATGAGCCATGAGGTGCCTGATGCCATTCTGTTGTGGAATCTGTTCACAGGGCATGTTTGGTTAATAAAAAAAAAATGATGCTGTGCCATTGCTGAGGATTCCCGATTGTAGACGACATTTTGCGCTTCAGACGAAAGTCACATCAATTGTGTTCAAATGCTCTTGGTGGAAATTTACAGTAGTATTCAAATTCCTGTGTAGTCTACACAGCATTGCATATCAGCTGTGTAGACATAGCGTATATATTTAAGGCTACGCCTGCAAGTCACAGGGTTCGTAATCACGAATACATGGAGACCTAATTGTAAATATTTTACGAAAACAACAGTGCTTTTCTCAAAAAAACAGTTAAATTATATTTAAAATAAAAGTGAAAATAGACCTCAGGATGGTATCCTCTGAACTGCATTCACTTGCAGATAACACAATAGTCGAGTTATGATTATTGTAATTGCTTTAAATGAAGGAATGAAACTTGGAACATCAACCATCATTATGTGTATTGTCTTGTATTGAAAATATATATGACAGTCCAAGCATAATTAATTGTTTTAAATGTGTTGTGATTCTGTTTTAATCCTGTATTTTATTTTTAATTGGATTTATAAAGCAACCTTTTCATGCCATTTTGTAAAAATAAAATTGCATTGATTCATAAAATGGGGAGTAGAAGACAAAATTTAGCAATGAATTGTGCCATAGGCTTCATGCATTTTTAAGTATACAAATTAAATAATTACTCGCAATCTCATAGATATAGATGCAGTTTTATTGTTCATTATCTTTTATAAATAAATATATACTCTTTCCAAAAAGTTTTGTTGTATAAATTACTTGATATTAGACTTGCGAATTTTATAGGGGTTGTTATTCAAGAGAAACCAAATTGCAAAATTAAACTTCTGGGGAAAACATTCAACGTGTTGTGAAAATGACAGATTTGTTGTATTTATATTTTACTTGAAACCCTATTTCTTTGTGAAGTGTCTTCTGTATTTATAACATTATCTTTTAGTAATTGTTTTACACAAGTCATTCAAATCACTGCGAGCATTATTATTTTTTGTTCATTTTTTAATCTATCTATGACTTCTAGTCATGGTCATAACAAAAGGAAAAGAGGTCCTGTTTGCGACGTTACTTGGTGTAAAAACTAATCAGAAACATGGCCTCATTTGTTAGCAGTACTTTCATGTTATTTTTGGTACTTTAGCCTCATGGTTAAAATAGCATCTTCGGATTTACAAGGAGAAAATACTCGCTACCATTATGTTTGTTCACTTTGTACATATATTTAAAAAACTTTAAAATATATATAAATCTTGCCTTTTGTAAATTTGCTTATTTCTACTTGGAAACTTGTGTACAAGTGAGAAAAATTAATTTGAATATAATGCTATTCTATAAAAAACAAATAAATTATTGAGCAGTGTGATTTGAGTGCTCTCTCTTTGGATGGACTCAATTTCAATTGTAGCTGGGTTTTTTAAAGGAGTGAAAAGAAAAGATAAAAATCTATTTTTGATACAGGAACTGGGAGAGTTTGTGGCTCATTTGATTTGTGTATTTTTTTGTCGGATATTGACTTGTATGAATTCATGTTTCCCAATAAAGTTTTCCTCAATATCTCACAAATTATCTTTGCATTTTTATTTATGTCTTCATCCAAACATTCTTTGAAAACATGGTTGATTTTAACTGAATTCCAGAGGTAAAATTATTTGAAATTCTTGTCAATAGAATCATAAAGCTATTTATAAAAAGTACTTGCATTCCCTCAAAGACAAGGTTTAAAAAATATAACCGATGTACAAGTTTTGATTAACTGTTATGTATCCTTAGAGAAATTCACGTTGGGTTGGCGTGGAAGTTTGGAGAGTGGGGTGCCAGCTCAGGTGTTGCTTCATCACCTGACCGTGGTTCAAAATTACGAGGTGTTGTCCTCGGGTCTTTCCCTTAAGGGACTGATCCCGAACTGTCGTCAATAGCCCGTTGTGTTGCTCTAGTACGACGTTAACTAAAAATTACCCTTATTTACCTTAGAGAAATACCTAACAAATTCAAGAATCAAGCATATAAATTATTTTAGCAAATTTATTTAGGATAGTACATTTAATGAATTATAATTTTATGTTTTGATAAAAGTTATGAATTATTTCATGAAAGATATGTGAAGAACATCAACAGGGAAGAGATTGGGAGCATTAACTCAATTTAACTTAATAATCCAACAATTTCTGTATACTTGGACAGATGAGATCATAAACATAGTTGTGATTAAAACAGCTTTCAAGTGTTTTTCGCTAAGTCCCTTCTGAAGGGATTATTCTGATTTCGGAAGACAAATTTTCGGCATTTCGTTAATTTTATTTTAGAATCAAACTTTCTGGTTCACTTTCAAAAAAGATTACTGAATATCATTTTAAAAATTTCATTTTTACAGCTTTATCAGATTCAAGTTTCTGCATTGTCATTGAGGTTGCGACAAAATTCTAGATTATCCATCTTGTGTTTGGCACAGTTAGCTGAACTAATGATCCAAACCATGAACTTGTAGTTAACAAAATCGCACGTTTGTTAATGTTGAAGGACATCAATATAATATTGGAGGGTTGAAGAATTTAAAAGGTAAATTACAGAACATAAAACTAAATACTTTCAGAAAGATATTCAAGAGTTAAAACAACTCGAAGTAATTGAGTATTGAAGTGATTAAAATACAGTTTGCTTGCATTCTGAAATGAAACAAATTTTTATTTAATTTTAAAGGGAACCAAGTGTTCTGGATCTTGACTAGGAAATCCCCAAGGGCATATAACTTGCCAATGTTAAGGAGCAAAGCAGATCCATCCTGATACACACAGTTCAATGTTAATGCAGACTAACGAAAGGTGTCACATTGATGATTCACATAACACTAAATTTACTAACCTTTTGTAAATAGCTATTTTTACTGAAACATTAAATAATTTAATGATTCTAAACAAAAATTCAATAATATATTTTTCACTTCATTTAATGTATTTTTTCAGATGTGAGTTTGCTTTGCTAAGCACTTCCCAAACATTTCTTGCATAGAGCAAAGTTTAGAGACTTTATTTTCATGGTAATATATTTGGCACTTTTGGACACCCGTAATATGGTTGACGATGCTGCTGCCATATTAGTGCAACAAAGCATGGACATTACAGTGGTGTTATGCTTATTTTCCACAGGAGTGATTATGGAATGGTTTTAAAGTTGACAAAATGCTGTTAATATTAAACCAGTCAAATGACCACTAAAAAAGGCTTACTTTATGTATATACTAAATTAATTCATAAGGATTTCAAGAAAAGCGATAAAACATAATTTTAATACAGGTCATGTGACCCTCTTTGTAATTATGGTGTTGCATTAGCTTGTCTAAATAAATTGTTTTTGAAGAACCTCATGATACAATGGAAAGAAATTTCTTGAAATCCTAGCTTCATTATAAATGCAATTAAAGATAAAATGTTTTGTTTCTTCAATGCTAAAATACTTTTTCATTCAACTCTGTATTCTAATTAAGACTGAAATAAAGCACTTAGACGATAAAATACGATCCAGTTCTCATACCAGACGTTCACCTGACCATTTTTGTAAGCAAACATTTTATATATAGAAGTTAGGTTAGAACAGATAGAAAGCTAAAATTTGCATCCTAAAATGTAGGGATCAAACATGTAATCATCAGGGGATCAACAATGTAAACATCAGGGGTGCAGAAAATGTTTTAAGGCCCAATATTTCCCCCAGAACACACATTTGTTTTGTCTGAAATTTCCCTGCAAACGTCCCCATATTTTCTAGTTTAAGCGACTATTAGAGTACAATGTTGATTAAGAACTCTCCTTAAGACTATTACTTCCAAATTACAAAAATATTTATTCCAATAAAAAAATACTTTTACATTGATAAATTTGAAAATTTGCTTCACTGCAAAGAAAAAAAAATTGTGTTTGTGCGTAAATATAGTCGCTAGCCAAAATATTTGTTCAACACTGATGACAATTGAATTTGTAGAGTTTTTTTTTTTTTTATAAACTTGGGCACAAATTTCCCCACAGCTGCCTGAATTTTCCCCGAACCTCGTTCGGACATATTCTGCACCCCTTCCATCTTCGAAAAATGTACAAAAAATACATTTTAAATTGTCAATATGCAAGCCATGAATTACATTCATTGCTGTTTTAAAAATTCTGACATTCAAATTTAAGTATTTTCCATGAAAGCAATTTTTAATGAGCTTTCTCAAAATCTTTTTCAAGTTTGGAGATGGTAAATAGCAAGGTGCATTATTATGTCTTCAGTCAACTGAGGAACCTAAAGATTTATACTTAGAAAAATTTATTGATAAGAAATGATTTAACTAAAATTCAGTACTAATATTTTTTTAATAAATGACGAGTTTTGTTTACAAAAAATATACATCTGTATTAAAGGTGAAAATTAATGGTTGCCACGTGGCGACTGAATGTTTCAATGTAGAGACTAAAACATTTTGCTAGTCTCCACTTTTTAAAAAACATTGGTTTAAAAATGGTTGAAAACTCCGATTTTACGTTTTTTTTCATTCACTCACACACACATATATATATATAACAAGTGTGTATTCTACAAAATATGTGAACATTTGTAAGTGGCCACTGAATGAAACAAGTTCAGTAGCCACTTACAAAATTTCTTAATTTTCACATTTAATCTGTATTAGCCTAATTTTTCTCCAAGTTTAAAAATTATGAATTACATAGGTGTTCTGAACAATATATAGATGTAATTTCTATTAATTAAATAGAAATATTCATTAGAATTTTATAGGAACAGTTGGATATAACAAATATAATCAGTTGTTATTCCCTGATTAAATATATATTTCTTATTCAGTTATCATCTTTTAAACTTAAATTATTTTTATTGACTTTTAAATTTGGTAAAAAGTGGAATATCCATAAAAAATTGAAGTGGATGGAATTTCTCACATACTCTCAATTTTGCCACTGTCATCCTGGTTTCTCTGGCATGAGTTTCCTCAATAATGAACGAGTCTCTTCTAAATTTGTATAATTTAGAATTAGGTATGTGAATTTTTATGTCGCACTGGAGAGCAACATGACAGGCTATTAGCAACGATCAGGATCAATCCCGAAGGGAATGAACCATGGACACCTAGTAATTTTGAATCAGTCAATGACGATTTAGAATGGGGAGAAAAAAAAGACTCAAGAATAAGTAGCTTGGTTACTTAGACATCAGCAGAATTATATCAAGACTCAAATTGTAAGCATGCTAAAAATTGCTACAATCATTGAATCTGGATTTTCAAAATATCAGTTTTGACAATCAATCAAAGCACTCTGTATCTTATCCAGATGGAACCTGAAATATATTGTTTTGGTTGAATTTTTGCACTTGGGGAAATCTAGCTTAATGAGTAAAATTACACACTAGGAGAATATGAGAAACAAGAAATAATCAATTTTCTCGCTTTAAAAGCAAATAAAATGGTCACTAAAAATTTCAACCCTCTCATCTTAACACATTAATTTTATTCAAAGCTTTGCATTATACAATTGACATTTGCAAAATGTACTTTCGTAAAGATGAATGAAACTGCGAACCATACATGCAACAAAATATAGGATGTAATAATTTTGTATTGATACCATTTTTATAAGATGTAATAAAAATGATCTGCCATTTTTTTATAGAATGAAGAGAAATTTCTTTCAACAAGGTTAACAAATCAAAGGATCAGTTAATTTTTTGTCAGGGACATTTTTGCTGTAGTGCTTTTTTGAAGAAGTAACTTCTTGTTAATGTAGGTCACTGTAGTTTTAGATGAAATTTCAGATACTGCAGAAATAAGATAAAGGGACCATCAACTCAATGGTTTTTCACGTAATATAGTTCCAATAATGATGCCTACAAACACCTCTGAAGGAAATTGGAACTTTTACTGCTTAAAAAATTGTTGAAAACTAGGTCATTTTCATCTAGCAATTGATTGGAATAAAAATGTACAAAAGTATGTCAACCTCTGACTCGAATATTACAGCAAATGCTTAATTTGAAGTATAATGGTTGGAAATATTAAAATTATATTCCGAAATATAATTTAAATATTTCCAATTATTGTTACTTAGTTTTTATAACATTAATTTCAATTATATAAGGTGCAATAATAAAACTTCATGGTATTTTTCTTCCTATTGCAAATTAAGGAGTAGGTTTTAACTTTTTGTTCTCTAAAATTTACTGTAAAGATGCAAATATGCCAACATCTGAGTGCAAGGAGTTAAGAGTGATGTTAGCAGTGAGCAAACTTACTAAGCCACAGTGGCTTTTCTAAGTATTGTGGGTGATATCGCCATCTTAGTTGGATCAAGATAGCGAGAAAAACTAAAATTAAATTAAATACGGTTTGTTCGAAAATGACTCAAAAAGGTTGAATTCAATGTAAAAAAACATGAAGTACAAATAAACAATAACAGAGCAGACATTGGCAAGATTAAATACTCTTAACCTTACTATTTAGGGAATTCTTTTGCATGCCCTAAACATCTTAAGTCATCACAGTACATTGTTCCCTAACCATAAGGGCATAAGAACCACAGTAGCCTGATTGGAGGGTTGCAAGTTTGAAACGTGATCCAACCTATGACCGTCAACATTAAAACTGCAGAGGCCTCAAATGTCCTCACGTTGTGATGGTGGGGTATCAGCTCAGGTGTTAACACATCATCTGCACATTGTCCTTGAATCTTTTGCTATGGGATTGATTCTGGGCAGTCACCAATAGTCCATTGTGTTGTTGCAGAGCAACATTAATTCAACCACCTTTAACTATAAACCTGTTTTCATTAATCAATCATCTTTTCTACACCCAAATAAGTTTCCTCGAAAATGTGAAGAACCAGTTTTAATCTGCTGTTGAATCATAAATTGAAGAAATGGGTAAGTATTTGTCATCTGAATTACAAGCCTGTAAATTAATATTTGTCAGAATGTAGAGGAACTTCTATGTTAATGTATTAAAGTGTATGCAATCTGGCACCACAATTGTAATATAGCTTGCTTAATGACTTAATTGCTGTTGTGCATAGGTACTAATACCTGCTGTGTGTTATCCAGAGTAGATAAGTAACTAGAAATTTTTAGGGTACATTTTATACACCTGCTTGTGCTTAGCTACGTCGAACCTTCCAAAGATTTTGACAAGGAGGGTTTCGAACATGCAACCTTGTTATGCGTGTATATGATCTGGCAACACAATTGAAACATTGCTTACTCATTTAATTACTGTTGTGTAAACTCACTAAAACCATGAATATAAGTTTGTTTAGTGTAGATTAGTTTACAAATTTTGGAAATAAATTTTAATTCTATTTTATCCCTGTTTACGTCTTGCTACTAAAAAGAACACCTTGAACCTTCCAAAAAATTTTTTTTATCAAGTTAACTCTTCTGTTTTTATATGAATTACTAGCCACTGCGTGGCTAGCACGGCGTTGCCCGTGCTGTACTTTGTGGGGTTAGGTGTGTTAATTGTGAACGTTTGCCAACCATCAGTGTTTGCTACGCATGCCCATTTGGTTTGCTTCTCAAACCAACACGACGGACAACGCCGTGATGCCCTCGTCATTGTGAAATGCGACGAAATTGGAATTGCAAAAAGATCCAATCAGTGTGACGTCACAATCTATTAGAGGGTGGGGTGCCATCTAAGGTGTTATTATTTGACCGTGGTTGAAAATTACGCGATATTGTAAACGTATATTTTACTTATTGGATTTAACTCCGACCCTAGTTATTAGGTAGTTGTGTTGCTTGAGAACGTTAATTAAAAATTACCCAATTTTCTCGGATACTTTCCTTAGGGGATTGATCCTGAACTGTAGTAAATAGCCCGTTGAGTTGCTATAGTACGACGTTAAAAATTACCTTGGATATTTTGCTTAGGGAATTGATTTGGGACCGCTGTGAATAGCACGTTGAGTTGCTACAGTACGATAATTAAAAATGACCTATGATCTTTCAATTAGGGAATTTATCCCAGACCCTCGTCAATAGCCCATTGTGTTGCTATTGTGTAATGTTAATTAAAATTACAAATTTCCTCAGATTTAAAATTCGTTGAAATTTTTAATAAAAACTTGTAGAATTTCTGTTGATTGTTGTATTATTTTTATAATCCATTTTATCAGACTTGGTACAATTTCTGCTCTTGGGAATATGGCAGATGGAAAACCATGGGCTTGCCTTCTGGATGGCCAACAGCGCTCACGTCTTTCCCTTCTTCCCAGGGCAGGAGTTGCAAATTTTAGAATTATTAATGGACATGACTATCTGCAGGCCCACTTACATAAAATCAACTTGGTTGATTCACCTCACTGTGTACTTTGTGGCACCTTGCATATGACTGGGGAGCATCTCTTTAGTTGCCTCTTTCTTTCTAACGTCCGCTCCAGTGATGACTTTCGGGCCCTCACACCTTCTGGAGCCCCCTCGATTTTATACTGGACTGCAAGACGCCTCATGTCCAAAATGCCGATGGCGGGCGTAATTAAAAAAATATATATATCCATTTTATACACATGCATATTTTACACATTTTACTGCAATGCCAAACAATTGTATTTCTGACCAAGCTGTGCCAAACACAAGACAATATCATGTAACTGTGAAAAGAAAGGATGGAGAAAGATTGTTGGGCATTCTGGGGTCATGAATCCCCTGGTTTAAAACAGACAGAAAACCCCATGGGTAAAAAATAGATCACTAAGCAACCTTGTGTTTTTAAAGTCCATGCACACCTAAAGACGTGCTCCTGAGAGGACAATCAATATTGGAATTTGTATCCTTTACTTTGGGAGCTTGACCGCAACATAAAATTAAATTTGGTTCAACCCAAAGAGATTGGGTCTTTGATCTAAATATTTCCATTAAAATAGCATTGAACTTGCAAGCTGGATGATTGGTTCAGGCACTAGTTGAAGCATTTATTTAATCGAGGTGCTTCCTTGACATGCTAGGTGTTGTCAAAATTTCTGATTAAATACTTCCATTAGAACATTGTAGTACCTGTAAGCTGGGTTATTTTTTCAGGCATAAGTTCCAGCATTTCTTTAATAAGAGGAAGTTCTACCTCAACATGATGTGAATGATCAGGGTTTCTCTCTGTATACCTCACAATGAATCTGTAGCATTCCTCTGTTACTGAGATGTAGTGAAGTTTTTTCTTCATATCTGGTTCAATCAGTTTAGTATAATATCGACCTAGGTAGAAGTGTGCTATAAGGGCAGGCCTCACTAACTCATCGGAAAACACAGGTGGCAACTCCCCACTACTGTCCTTCAAGGAGTTGACAAAATCCTTGAAATGACCTATGCCTTTCAAGGACAACATGTTTATTTTTTTTACCCCATTAGACGTAAGCCCTTCGTCAGTCGCAGCGGATATTTTCGTTTTGGAGTCGATCATCTCGTAGCAGATCTCGCCCAGCTCAAACTGCAGCTGTCGACAAACAGACAGGTAGAACTGTGGGTTCAGTTTACCCAGGAGGTCCTCCAGCATGTCGATGCGCCGCTTGTGCATCTTACACTGCCGGCTGAGGTCGGGGTCATGCAGCGAGAGACCCTTGTACAGTTTGCTGTGGTTCTGTACGATCTGGGCATGGTTGTTGGCAAACTCGTGGAGGGTGAAGTATGAGCTTGCCACCGAGACATGGTCTTGGGCGAAGATGAAGAGGGTCTTTGCCTCATCATAGTTGGAAACACTGCATGGGATTCTCTTCTCCATTGCCACCACCTCTTCCTCGTCTATGAGCCGAGGCAATGTCTTGTTGGGATCCTCGACTTCATCCCATGACTCGGTCAACAAGCTTATGGAATACCTGAGCCAACAACAAGAAATCGATGCCTTTGTTTGATGAACCACATTCCATGCCTCCTGGTTCTCTTCGAGGTTTTTGTCGACTTTTATCTCATATCTCAAGAGGACGAATGCGGCACAAGACAGGAGATGTCGGGCCTCTTGGAACATTTTCTCCTGAAGAAAATACTGGGATAGGGTTGCACAGTTGATGGCCCAGTCGTTCGTTTCATACTCCTCGCCATCTCTCTGCCTTTTAAGCGTCTCTCGACAATATTGAGCAGATTTGGCATTGTCTTTCAAGTGCTCGTAAACCTGGGCAAGAAAATAAAGAGTTCTTGTATAAGCTTTTTCAACCACAGACCAATCCATTGGAGGATATTCCTCCACCCAAAACATGCCCTCGAAAGCAATGGGACAAGTATCAGCAGTTGCTTTATAGTTAGTGTACAGGTTTTCTGCTTTAAGGAGGTATTCCAGAGCTTTCTGGAGGTCACCTCTTCCACTCCAAAGAACACCAAGTTCATTCAATATGGCAAGTGACAAATTAACACATTCAGGTTTGGATTCAAAGTCCACGATTTCTTCCAAGGTGGCTGTAAGCATATCACAACCAAGACCATATTCTTCCGTTTCTAAGCAGATCTTACCAACATAATACCTAAAGAGGGCGGTTAGTACCTTAACCTGCATTGTACCAAGGCTTTTCCACTTGCTTTCGATTTCGGCCAAGAGCTGTGTGAAAACCTTTTTAGCTTCATAATGTGATCGGTAAGGTTCATTAGGGGGATCGGATGCAGACTTTTCCAAGTGGTTCTTAGCGTCAGCGTACCTTTTTAGGGCTCCAATTGCCCATGTGCGAAATTCCTTATTGTACATTGTCACACAATAGCAACAGCACTTCAGAAACTTACAACTTGCATACTGGTTAGAATCAAGAGTTGCAAAGGCAAGAATAAATTTCGTGTGTTGCTTTGTAAACCCTTAGAATGCAAATTTTTTTTTATTTAATTAGTTTACGGGCTTTATAAAATCAAATCTTGACATAAACAGATGATCATACAAACAAAACCGAAACTCGGGTTGTTGCCATATAATTAAATAATTCCATATACAAGGGTTTTCAATTGATTTTGACCCTCCTCGTTTTGACACTACCGTTACTTTTTGCTAT
Source organism: Metellina segmentata (assembly GCA_947359465.1). NCBI lineage: Eukaryota > Metazoa > Arthropoda > Arachnida > Araneae > Tetragnathidae > Metellina > Metellina segmentata. The sequence goes on along the minus strand of OX375881.1, from coordinate 27,831,456 downwards.
TCGGAAGCCAATTAGACAAGGACCAACGGTTTATAATTATTTCTATTGCATAAGGCACAGAGAAGTAAAAGACAGAAGTTCAATGCCATAGGAAGCAACGGACTTCTAAATAACACGGGAAATCGAATAGACGCTAGCGCCCTCGGTGCGGGTTACTTGACACGTTATATGGTACGTCACTATGGCGTCGGAAATAGGCCTGTTACCATAACAACCAAATTAAGTTTCCATAATAACCGAATTAGGTTTTCATAACAGCCATCTCGGGCTGTTTAATTCTGTTTGTAACGTCATTTGCAGTTCTGATTTAAAGCTAAATATTTGAACAATTCTAGCATAAATGCTTTAATATAGCAATTTTTTTTATGCCTTCTGAACTTGAAAAGAACCTTAATTTTTGAATTATTAAATTTTACTAATGTATGAATTTGTTTCTTTAATTTTAGTTTATTTTTTATGTGAATGCTTTGTTTAAAAAATACGAAAATATTCCAAAACAAACCCCTTTTCGATTTTTTATTTGGAAGATTGTTAATCTCTGTTGATATAGTCTGAAAAATTATTTGAACGAAAAGTACATTATAAAAGTTTTTTTATTCAAATAATCAGGTATTTAGTCTGTGATGAGGTGCTACATAATCCATTTTTGAACAAATTTTACGTTTTGTAAAAAGGAACAGAAATAAAGTGTTCATATCCGTAACAAATCAGGCTACTAGGAAGGGTAAAGCGGAACATAAACTCCAACTTGAAATTGTTTGGCACTCTCGTTGTCATTGAACAATGGAATACAAGTTGCATCGTTAAGACAAAACTTCTGGTCCATTTAGCCTGGCACTTTCTTCCACCCAAATTCAAGGCATTTCTTATTGTATAATTTCTTTCACTGGTAAAATTTATTAGATCTGCCATTAACATAAAAATTCAAATGTATATAAATCAAGTGTGCTATGAAAATTTTAGTTTTTTAGAATTCTTATCCTAAAATGTGTTTGCATTTAATATTTTTATTTTATGTATGCCCATCATACGAACACAAACACAAAATACATCTGTGTAGTCATTTTATGTTCGTGATGGCTCGAGAAAAATCTAGTTATTTTATAATTTAAATTGGGAAATTTTATGCATTCATCCCAGGAAATTCTTTACACTAATAGTATAATTATCCTGTATTTATGGAATTAAATTTTGGAATGTTAAAAACTAAACTGTCGATCTGATAACTGAGTGAGTATGTTACAAAATAGATTATGGACTGAAGCGGGATAGTATTTTAATAATTTTTATTCTATTTATTAAAATCTGAAAATTCCATTAAATTCCCATGTTCTAGGAAAATACTATTACACTTATTGTCCTGTTCATAGAAAAAGATTCGTTTTCTTGTATGTTATCTGTAATGATTTTATGTGTCCTTAGAATATAAGTATTTAATTTTGCAATTGTGATCAATTCCCTGTGAAATTTTGAAAAATGGCATATTTTATTTCAATTTGTGTATATTTACATCTAACTTTTTACTATTTACTTACAAATAACCCTTTTCAGAGGCGGTAAGTGGATTATGTGGCCGCGTAGGGCCCCGGAATACCAAAAGTAATTTGACCATTTTTTAATATTTCTAAAAGAAAACGAGGACCATAAAAATCACAACAGACATCTATCGATAAGCCAAAGTTCTTATAATGTGAAAAAATTATTTAAGTAGTACTATGGGAGAAAAAAGATTAATTAATATGTATATAGAGCTTCTGTATATAGAGCATTCTGTATGTAGAGCAAAAATTTAAAACCGAATTGACACTGCCAAAATAATTGACAAATATGCAAGAAATAAAACAAGACGTAAATTCATTAAATTATTTTTTTTTAAATAAATTTATTTGATGTGTTATGGCATGAAATTTTTGACTACGTTTCTTTTTGTTAACTTAATGAGAGTTGTAATGATCTCCCGACAGGTGATTACAAACACAAATAACTTATAAGAACAGTTGTTCTTCTGTTCGGGTTGCTACTATACTAGTAGACGAACATTGATTTATTACAGGGCCTAAATTCTGATACTATCAAGAACATGTAATTTTGGTACTGTTCGGGATAAGAACGTGAATAAGGTTAGATTTGTTGAAGACTATCGGAAGAGAGAGAGAGACGTGTTTTTGCACCGGACGGTGCGGCGTGTATATCTGAAGTTTTGTATTATACTGTAAAAATAAATGTGCGTGTCCAATATAGTTATGCACTATCCCTCTGTTCTTGGCCACTACTACACCCTTGGCTATCAAATTAAGACATCGCTTGGTCATTCTGACAAGAGTTTTATTGAAACTTTTTTCCTAACTTGAGTTTGAGGGCCCGCGTTCCAAAGAGCATTAAACAAAGAATGTCATAAATGCTCATTAATCTTGAGCTGATGTCATCAGCTGCAACACAATGTTGAGTCAAGAAAAGGCGCACTACCCCTCACATTAATTTAGTCCAGCTCAGGCCTCCTTTTTGGAGCACGATGATTGAGGTGTCATTTGCTTCGTTTCTATGCGCTTTATAAATAATTATAGAAATAAAACCTAAATATTCAATACGTATTTAGAAATTAGACTTCAAAGTGTGGAAAGTTCGAAAATATTTCAGTGTCCAAATATATGCATAATAAACACCAGAAAAATTATACACTCGTTGCCATAAAAATTTGCGCACCAAGAAATAATTGTGGGATCGTAATGAAACTTGGAATGAAGGTACATGTCGGCCATATATGCAAATGATTAGAAATGCAGCGTGATTGCGTAATGCCACTAGAGGACGTTGAGCTTCGTTCTCCTTGGAATATAAAATAGGTAATTGTTTGAGTGTACTTAATATTTTACAAAGGAAACGCTGAGTATTTATCTCTGTATACCTCACAATGAATCTGTAGCATTCCTTTGTTACTGAGATGTAATGAAGTTTTTTATTCATATCTGGTTCAATCAGTTTAACCAGATGATGGAAGCTGGGTGGTCAGCTCGGCGAGTAGCTCGTCAAGTAGGCCGTTCTGATTTTACTGTGAGGAGGTGTTGGGACCAGTGGACAGAAGAGACGTCATTTACACCCCGACCAGGCTCAGGACGCCCTCGACAGACCAGTGGTCGAGAAGACCGTCACATCATACGAAACGCACGCGTAGAGCCAACTACCTCATTGGTCGCTATCCAGACACAGGCAGCACCTTCACCTACTTATATCAAAGTAGTACTTACATGTGTAAAATTTCGTTTCATTTTGACGACTTTTTCTTGGTGCGCAAATTTTTATGGCAATGAGTGTAGAAACGTCAACAGGAAGATATATCAAGAGATAGGGAATCCAAGAATACCCGGACATCCGATGATGAGTGGCAACGGGCTTGGAGGAAGTTCTTGAAAGTATAAGCATCGCACCTTCAAGGTGAACAAATGCCTGATACAAGTGCGCCAAGTACCTACACCACTCAGTTCGATAGCATATCTGTTCGATAGCATATCAAATAGCATATCTGATGACAAGCGTTTTGTAATAGAAAGATGGAGTTCGACCTATAGAGGTCGGTAATGATCCATAACTTTCAACATCAACAGCGTTCTGTTTTGAAAAAAAAATTTATTAGTCTGATCACTTTTCAATCAACATATAATTACTTCAACCAAAGCAACTCCGGGTAATTCTGCTAGTCCTACTATATGAAAGACAAAACGTGGGACGGAATATAGATAACTTTTTATCCTTCATCGAGGTTAAAGTTAAACAAAAAATATTGAAATACTTTCACGTAAATAAATATTAAAATCACGATATAGATATAAAGAAACGAATAATGGCAAGCGATAATAAAAATGCTAAAATAGTAATCACAAGCAATATTTATGAAGAAACTTCGTTGAAAGCGCACAACGAAAGTATAATTACGTCTTTCGATTGGAATGGAAAACCGGGTGAGAAGATTGGGGCCTCTCCGAAATCGTTTGCGTTATTCCAGCGTGGATCGAAAACTTGCGCTATATTTATCTTCTGAAGTTTCTTCTGTTTCTGAAATCATAAAACACACAAAACAGTTGCAAGACTTTTTTGTTACGCTATATTTTTTTTGTGCATGGTCCTCAGTACTGCCTTGATATTAAATGACGTATTCACGTCAATAATAATAGTTTTATATGTATCCCCATTCTTCGTGATCCCCTTTTCAACTCTCTGCGGCCAATAAATCAAAAGAAATAATAATTTAAAACGTATCTCCTTTATAATGTACACCACATCTGAAAGGGTTGAATTTGCGGGCACCCACATTGGATAAAATTAATGATTTATCGTAGAAACAACAATTACATGGGAAATCTCTGTAAGTGCATTCTTAACTTTGGAGTTAATATATGAAAATAAAAAAATAATGATTGGACTGTATGTATTTTTTTAATGAAACATTTCTTAATACAGCTTTGATGTCAAGACTTTTTGTGGCAACTTGCCTGGTCAGATGAATCCCGATTTCTCATTCATCACGTCGATGGTGGTGTTAGGTTATACCGTCTGCCACGCGAACAGTTGCTCCCCTCTTGTGCAGCAGGTCATACACAGGCTGGTGGTGGCGGTATTATGCTTTGAGAGACGTTCTCATGGGAGACTCTGGGACCCGTAGTTGTGGTAGAACAGACCATGAATGCTGCGAACTATCTGAACATCATTGTAGTACTCTTACAAGGCATCTGTCTTCCCAACTGTAAATGGAATCATCCAGCAGGACAACTCCCCATGTCATAAGGCTAGGATTGTGTTGGAGTGGTTTGAGGAGCATACTGATGGATTCCACTTAATGTCCTGGCCACCTAATTCGCCGGATCTTAATCCGATAGAGCACATTTGGGGTGTCATGGAGCGGCAGCTCAGAGTTCAAACACCACCATGTCCGAATATCTCGACTTTGCGTGACCGCTGCTTAGACATTTGGTACAACCTGTCTCCAGTCATGTACCAAGAACTTGTGGCATCTATGCCCAGACGAGTTGCAGCTGTTTTGCAGGCCGAAGGAGGCGCAACGCGTTATTGAGTAGGTGGTTATAAAGCTTTGGCTTTTCAGTGTATGTATACATTTCCGAAAAAATGTATTTATGTAATGTAATCCTTTTTTTGTGATGTATTTAATCGAGTTTGTATCGATAAAAGTCTTTTTTTTTTTTTTTTGTGAAATTGGCGTAAACGTAATTTCTTGCATCGTTTTTTATTGAAAAGTATTTTTAAAAACATTCCTGTACCCCAAGTAAGTTAGATAAGTTCTATATAGAACGATAGACAAAACTTCACTCAAAGTGCAAAAGGTGGCAAGTCAAAAATTCCACTTTTCTTTTAATATTGCTGTATGTGGCATTTTATGATATCTAATCTGGTGGGAAAATCTCCTATGTCATATATTCAGATGATCCACTAAAAGTTACAACTTAACGTATATTCAACTAGTTACAACCTTCACAGCCGATGCCACGTAATTTTGAACCACGGTCAGATGACGAGGCAACATCTGAGCTGGCACCCTACTCTCCAGACTTCCACACCAACCCAACGTGAGGGCTTTCGGTCACGACAGATTTAAGGTGCACCAGCCGCCTCTACACCATACGCTTGGACTTGGACACCGCAGGTGTCTCCCTTACCCCCCGTCCATAGGATAGGCAAAAGTGTTTTTTTGTGGACACGCTGCGGAAAAGTGGTTTGGTTTAAACAATGGCACTCTTTCTTTGGTCTCATGGTGGGAACTTCTCATAATGAGGGTTCCGGTTTTGCAGTACATTATGTATACTGTAATAATACAAAGTTACTTACAAAAAAAAGGTCACATAGTGTGTGTAGTCGTGGTTAAGATACTCTTGGATTTGAATATGTATAGGTACATAAACAACAATTTATTGGATGAGGTAGTCTATGTTGTCCGAAAGGAATCTCATGACTGATATTATCTTTGATTGGGCTTGATTTTTGCTGGCTGTGTTTGTTGCCCATGCCGCATAAATAACATCTGATGACTGTGTGAGATGATGAGAACACGTTAGGAGGCATTTGAAGATGTAATGATTGGGCGTTCCTGTTTGTCCGCAGGTGCAGTTGCTAGAATTTACCACATTGAATCGGATCAAATAGCTGGGGAAGGGTTCATGGCCTGTGAAATATGACTTGAGGTAGGGACCATACAGTTCTTTTCTGGGGTAGATTTTTGGGAAAAAAGCGAAGGGTCTCCTTCTTGTTGTTCCTGTTTCCCATTCCTTCTATCATCTTTGCATGGCTACCTTTTTCATTGAGCTTTTCGTGTGACATTTCGTTAGATTGGCGGATACCTTGAAATCCGTTTCGCCCATTGCTGCTTCCTTGGCTAGCTGATCAGCCCTTTCATTTACCAACTATGCCAATATGTGCTTTGACCCAGTTAATGAACGTGTTGTGGATATTATCTTGTAGTAGTGCTCTTATTTTTTGGGCAATGGAATTTTTGGTTTGAAATTGCTGCAGGGTTTTGACTGTGGAGAGGCTGTCTGTGAGAATATCGCATTTATCGTAGTTTTGTTGTTGTGCCGAAGCGAGAGCGAAAAGGATTGCACTTTTTTTTGCACAAGTTTCTCCACTTGCGGCACTGTATTATTTTTACTGAACTCTATTTTCCTGGTGTATATTTCTCTTCCTTCCCTATATGCCACAAAGGCCGCTCACACTCCGTGTGGCGTCTTGGATCCATTTGTATAAATGATTAAGTCGGTCTCCATTTGATCTTTTGTGCCTATTGTGTCAAAGTCAGTTATCCAAGTATCTTCTTTAAGGATGTCCGCGTCGTGTTCGTAGACATTTGTATGGTAGGGGACTCCTAGGAAATGTATGTCTTGCTGGAATCTTATTAGTTTTGTAATCGTTGCCTCTCTATGTACCACTAGGTGCACTGGTTCGGTTCCTGCCAGTATTTGTGTAGCATTTGTTGGGGAGGTGCGGTAGGCTCTAAGTATACGGACAGTGAACAGGCTCTGGAGGCTTTGCAACTTTTGGATATTGCGCTGAGTTAGTTGTTGGGCCCATGTGCTTGCTTCGTAACATATTTGTCTCTCAGCGACTGCCTTGTATTACATCTTGAGGAACCGTGGCTTTGTACCCCACGTTCTTCCACCGTGTGGGCCATCTTATTGCTCAGTTGGAGGCATTTTGTTTTTAGGTGAGCGATGCGTTGGAGAAAAGATAGCTTAGTGTCTAGTATCACGCCCAGTAGTCTGATGTGTTTGATTATTTTAACTCTTATGGTGCCGCTTTGGAGTAATGGGTTTCTTTTGAGTGGTTTTGTGCTCCTATTATCATGTCTGCTGTCTTGCTCTCGGATAATGTCAGTTGTTCCTGTTGGCACCAAGTTTGTATCCTTTGGAGGGCTTCGCTGGCTGTTGTCTCGAGAATTATTCTGTTGTTGCCCGATACGACTACATGGTGATATCATCTGCGTACGCTTGGATTTTGCAGTTTGTTGGCCATGTTTGTAGTAGTAGCTCGTTTACCACGAGTAGCCATAGGAATGGTCCGAGACATGAGCCTTGAGGGCATCCCCTTTGGAGCTTGTGAGTTGTTGAAGTATTGCCATGATGAAGAGTGGCATTGTAGTTGTGAAGATAGTTTTTTGTTATATCTATTAAGTCGGGTGGGAATTTATGCTTGTGTAGTTTATCAAATAGAGAGGGCCACCACATGGAATCGAACGTACCTTTAACGTCTAGAGCAAAATAATGCAAGTGTGATTCCGGTTTGTCTTATTGTGGTCTATTTTGTCAATGATATCCTTTAATGCGTGTTCTGTGGAGCGTCCGGTTCTAAAGCCGTATTGTTTATTGCTGAATATTTTGTAACTAGATACGAATTTATGGAATCTTAAAAGTAGTAGTTTTTACAGCATTTTGCCCATTATGGGCAGTAGGTTGATTGGACGGTAGGAGTCGGTGAGTGATGGGTTTTTTCCGGGTTTTGGAAACAGGACCACCTCTCCTGTCTTGAGGGCCGTTGGGAAAAAGCAGAGGTTCTTGCAGGTATTTATACAGTTTAGTAGTTTGTTGGCATCTGCTTCTAGGATGAGTCACTGCGTAGTGGCGTCAATGCCGTCTGGTCAGGAGAAACATTCATGCCCTGACCCCCGGATTCGAACCAGGAACCTTCCGATCTAGAGGCAAACACCCTAACCACTATACCATTTGGTCGGCACAACTACAACTTAATGTATATAGTAATAATAGAATCAAATCATAAGGAAACGATTAGTGTTTCTTGCTCTCCTGAAAATGCAGCTTTTAAACACACGACCTCTTGCACTTTGAGACACAATATGCTGTTCCATGTTTTTATTATTTTACATTTTATTATTTTACATTTTATTATTTTGCATTTTATTATTTTGCATTTTATTATTTTGCATTTTATTATTTTACATTTTATTATTTTACATTTTATTATTTTACATTTTATTATTTTACATTTTATTTGTTTACACATTTAATTATTTTACTTATTTTAAAAGACAGTGTTGAAAAATGATTTACTAATCATAAAAATACTATGATAGACCACAATTAAAATACATATGTTTGCCGTCCAAATAATTTCTTTAATTCGGTTAGTTGAGTTTAAAAGTGAAAATTTTCCCAAGTATGGGCACTTGAATATACCTTATTTCTTTTTATGCAACTGCAATAAGTAAACATTGAACACACAGAAACCAACCTCTTCATGATTATTCAGATCAGAAGTGTCATATCAAAATGAATCAAATAATTTCACAACTGTTGGTTCATAATATTAACGAATCTAGGAAGTGATGTTTTTATTTTTAGCATGAAACCATTTATTATTCTTTGAACGTATATTATATCCTCAGAACGTATAGTTTGGTTGGAAGAGTAACGGGTTAGCAACCGGATGGTTGCGAGTTCAAATCCAACAGAAGGCTGTCGTGTACAAAGGTGGTTGGAACACGTTTATTCTGTCGTGGCCTCAAATGTCCTTGAGAAATGTCCTCAAATGTCATTCCTCCAAAAAATTGGCGTGGTGTGGAATTTTGGAGAGTAGGGTGCCAGCTCAGGTCTGACCTCGTCATCTGACCGATGTTCGAAATTTCGAGGTGTTGTCCTGGGATGTTTTCTTTCGGGTTTGATCGTGGACCGTCGCCCATAACCCATTGTGTTGCACTAGTGCAACATTAATTAAAATACCTACTCTCCTCAGAACACATTGAATTAATATTTGACCATTTCGCGGAGATACATATTTGTAGTGCTTGTTTACATCATTTTAATTATCTATTGATTCTTAAATAGTAACACTTAATAATTTGCTCTAAGTTTTCTTTTTTTTTTTTTTAAATTTTCATTTAAGTAAGATTCTCTTAACACGTTCGCTGTTGTAGCTGATATGGTGCGTTGATAGTTATTGCCCCGCAGTAGAAATGGGTTTTTACCAGAAGCCAATACCAAAATAGATTGACGAAAGCTCAGCCAACAAATTTGTAATTTCATCATCTGTTAGAGGCTTATTAGATTGAATTTTTCTTTTTTTGTGGGCGCGAAGGCCCTGCAGAGCTATTGTCGCTTCAATTCATATTACAAGATTTTTTTAATAGCTAAAAAGCTGCAAATTCGAAACCACATACCTTCACAACTAGTCCTTAGTCCACGCCAATACTGCGACAATATCTAACATATAAATAACCCACACCCACGCACTGACGCGTGATTGGCTCTTTACCGTTGACGCCACATCACGCGCTGCAACGAGATCGGCAGTGAAAGTGTTCAAGTCATTTGGTTTCTCTCAACGGTCATTTTTACCCCGGCTGGAAGAGTTGTGGTGGGGTAAATCCGAAAACGGAAGCGTACAAACAGTTCGAATCGAACACGAGAAGACAACGAACAGCTAATATATTTAAGTTCTTATTATTTCAATAAAAAGAATATTAAGAAAAATATACGGTATTTACATAATTACGTTAACATCATTACACCAATTTATAAAAGTATGTATCATCACAGCCCAGCACGGTGACCAAGCGTCATCCTCTCCTCTGACTCTCTATCGTCGACTCTCACATGCTCTGCCCGCAATCCAAAAAGAAAGCCAACTGCAAAAGTCGAAAATCAATCAGAGATCATCTGGACGAACACCATCTATACTCTGTTTCACCTTAACTTGTCAGTAGAGTAAAGGCTACGTTGACCGCATCACAGCCGTTGTCGTAGAAACTAGGGTTACAATGTCAGAAGAAGTCAGCTATAAGCGAGGAAATTCGCCCTTTTTGGCAAGGAGAGATAAAATGCACGTGGAAATTCTATACGTTTCACAGATCTTTAATTTCTAATGGCTCTTGCATTACATTTGTTAATTAAACAAAAAGCTACTCTATGTTAATATAAATGCGTTTTGATTTTTCTAAATGAGTATTATTTTTAGTTATTTAAAAATATATATATTTAAAATTTTTTTACAATAAATGTTGTTTAAAAAAACAGTCTATTTAAAGATGTGATGAACCATAAAATTCATTTTTTGAATTTACTTACCTGAAAGCTAAACACCTTGATTAATACTTCTTTTTTCAATTTTAATAATTTTATTAAAGGAAATTAATCCAATTTAATTACTCCTTTGGTCTTACATTTGGTTGGACAAGGTAGGGGAGAGTGCGTCGTCTGCTAAAATATGTGTTTTTCTTAACAGCAAAATATAGTCTCCAAATTAAATCAAATTTATTCTGATAATAAAGAAAGTAAATAACAAATAAAAATACATATAACATAGAGGATATAAAATACATTCACAATAAATAAATAGAATATAAAAAATACAAATATAGTGAATACACATACAATAATAAAAAAAATGAAACCATTTTAAAAATTAGAGTTAAAAAAAATAAACCTTATATGTGTGAAACATATTCTGAAACTCGCGGAACGGTGTCGGGTTGATTAGTAGTAAATTATTAATTTTATGAATAATTTAAAATAGTTTACAAGAAAGTGTACAGAAGAAACCAATCTCTTTCATGAATAGTAGTTACAATGAGAAAACTATATTTACGTTTTACTTATTCATCACATGCATTTATACATCATCAATATATGTAAAACATAGCAAACATCATAACAAATCTATTTACATTATAATATACTTATTCATCACATGAATTTACACATCATCATCACTTAACATTTCCGAATCGCTATCAGACTCACTATTAAAAGAAATTACCAAGTTCTTACTTTCCCAAATATCATCCACAAGTCCATCTACTTCCCACATGTATTTCTCTTTTTCAGTAACATGGTTTATGCAGTTTTTCCAATTTTGTACAGAGACCTTTTCAATCCCTTGGATGACTAAATCCTTCACATCGTTCAGTTTAAAAGTCTTGTTTTCCCTGGCAACGTGTCCTTTTACTTGACTCCATATCATTTCAATGGGATTAAGCTCACAGTGATACGGGGGAAGTCTCAAAACCTTATGTCCAAATTTTTCGGCAATTTCTTCAACTCTGTATTTATCAAACATATGTTTGATTTCGCTAACTTTTTTCAACAGTTCAATCTTGATCATGTCCTGGTTCCACGTAATGTTTTTCAACGATAGCCATTCTTGAATTGCACTTTTTTTCCAAGATGTCGTCGGAATTTTTTCTTTCTTCACCGAGTGATAGGGGGCATTGTCCATCACTACAAAGCTGTTTCGTTTCAATTTAGGCATGATATCTTCAAACCACTTCTCAAAATGGTTACCATCCATTTCTTCGTGGTAGTCACCGGATTTTTTTCCTACAAAAATGTCAGCCGCATCAGGTACAAATCCTTCATCACTTCCGATATGGGTAATGATGAGTCTTCTTCCTTTTCCTTTTGGTGCAGCCAAGCCTGTTGTCAAACTTGAAGAGGAAGCTTCATTGGTGCTTTTGATGTTTTTGTCTTGCCATACTCGACTTTGTGAGTGTCCTTCATTCACCCATGTTTCATCTAAATAATAGATTGAAGCATTTTCATTCTTCAGTTCTCTAATTTTTCGTAAATAATTTCTTCGCCATAAAATTATGTCGTGTCTTTCTAAAAGCATAGCCTGCCTTTTTCGCTTTTCAAAGGAAAATCCCAAATCTTTCAGTATCCTGTACAGTGTACTTCGGCTAATGTTTGTCGAAAAAATATCCTTATCATTGTTAATTTCATTTAGAACTTTGTCCAATGTAGGAATTTCATTTCGACGAAAACAATCATGAATTTTTCGTCGGATGCACGATAAAGTAAAGTTGTCATATTTCATCATTCTTGTTCTTTTTCCAACGGCATAAGGTCGTTTTTTTCCTGGAGTACTCAAAGGACTTGTCGTCTTCTTTTCTTTTTTCAAACGAAAAACAGTTCTTTTGGAAACACCAGTTAGTTGAGACACCTTTCCGACGATTTGGTTAATGGAATCACTATGGTTTTCTTCTCGAAGTCTAGAATAAACATTCAATATGTTCCTGCGAGCTCCACTACCAATTGATTTTCCTTGCTTTGATGGCGTATACAGCTTGGATGGTGACGTTCCTTTTTCAGCCATGTTCAGAGTATCAAACACACTCCAATAAAATAGCACAAGAGAGATATGAACGTAAATACACACGCTAGCAAAGACGCAGAGCGAAATGGCGCAGACTTGGCCGGAAAGCGTATTTAGCTCGCCAGAAATGTTACCATGGAAACCGGTTTAGAATTCCGTTTCGGATATATTCATTCGCTTCGGTCAAAAAAAAATGCTTTTTACAAATAAATAACCGATTATAAAGGTTCAAAAATCACTCCTTCATTGTAGGACAATTTTTACACGTTTATATGCATTTTCTTTATTTTAAATTCCAAATCAAGTTGGAATTATTTTTCATGCGGATGAACATCATTTCTGCCTTTCCCAATACTGACAAGTTAATGTGAAACAGAGTATAGTATTTACCATTCTAGTATTTCACCTCTTCTTCTCAAGTCGTTGTAAAGCGCGCGACGAAATAATAACCAATTCGAATATATTTGGCATTCTTATGCCACAATGGACAATGGAGAATAAGTTCCTAAAGGTCAAGTACAACGGAGTTAATCACGATGTCACAGCGGATAAGCAACAGGACGGCTGCGATTTCAAAACTAGTTCAACCAAACCCCGTCGTGTACATGGGGTTGATGCATGTTTATTCTGTCGTGGCTTAAAATATTCTCACCTTGGCGTGGTATAGAAGTTTGGAGAGTGGAGTGATTCCTACTTAGGTGGGACCTCATCATCTGATCGTGGTTTAAAATTACCAAATGTTAGGCTTTCCTATCGGAATTGATCCCGGATCGTCGCCAATAGACTGTCGTATTCGTGCAATGTGACTTTAGTTCACCTACCTACCACGGTCATTTTTTGTTGCACGAGGGTAAAAGTTAAGTCTGCGATTAAATCTCTTGAGTTCTAAATGTTAAAAGGCGTTGGAGGTTATAATTGTTTTAATTTTTTAGGAAATGTTGAACACAATTTATGTTATAAAATGAATAATACAAAAAAAAAATAATAATAATAAATTTGGTGAAAATTTTGCTTTTTTGAGGCAGTTCTATTAAAAGAATGAATTCTTATGAAAAGAGGATTCCATAATTTAAAACATTCTGTTTTAAGTCGGAATAATGTATTAGAAAACTTCCTTTACAATCTATTAAGCCTCTTAGTCCCATAATTCGAACCAGATGGTTCAATAAAAGAAACGGGCAGACGATATTTCGATTCGCCATTCGAAGGATGTTCCGATTAAAATCTAAAACTTTTCGAATTAACAGACTTAAGTGCTTTCTATTAGTGTTGATTTTGAGTAACGTTTTTAAATTTTGAGAAGCTACTTTAATGATTAAGATGTCATATTTAAATTGAAATATTAATCTCTATGCAAAGTGATGATATTGAGAGCTATTCTATTGAGAGTAATTCTCCCTTTCCATGCCACTTTTCTCAATTAATTACGAAATTCCTGTTACAAATTTAAACCTTCTTTTGTAAAAATATTCTGCTCTTATTTTGCTGTAAGAATTTAAGTTTATCCGAGTGTTTGAAATCATTTTCCACGTTTCACACATTCGAATTGGCAATTACGATATGATTATTATTTACCGATTATTTTTGTAAAGTTGTAAGCTTTTTATGATGAGACTTAGTCTTCGAAGCATGATTTGGAATAACTTCGAATTTAATCCTATTTAAAACTCACAAGAATTGATTTCACCGTTAGAAATTTTTTCTTCCAAAACAAATTTTCATATACAGTTCACCACCTTTTAAAAGCACGGAATATTTTCCATCTTCGTTACTTTATTTATTATTCTGTTTCATAAATAGATACATGTTGCAATTAGAAAATAAAGTATTAGTTTGTGTCAGCTACTTTCGTTAGTTAAAACTTATGTAGAATTTTGAAAGTGATTTCAGTTATATTTTCACATGAAGTGAGAAAGTTCTAAAGGGACTATCGTTAAAAACACAGAAAAATATATTCAGAACAGAGGTGCATCACAGGAATAAATTACATAATTTTGTTGTTTTTCTTCTTGAGAATAAATATTTTACACCTTTTAATAAACATTCTTTCTTTTGCGTTTTAATTTGGATCTGGTGAATAAACACCAACAAAACATTGTTTAATAATTTACAAATTTCTATTTTAAGAAAGTTTTTGATTTTTATAAAATTTAGAATAATATGTATAAATAAGAGGTTTATTACAGAGGTAAAATAATAAAAATGCTTTTTAAGTTCAAAGAAAAGTTCAGTTCCGTAACAACGTAACTTGAACAAAGCACAAAGTCTGTCAAGAAATTGTCCATTTTATGAAATTAGAAATACAGTAAAAGCCCGATTATCCGAGTTTCCACTTTAACCGAGCTATCAATTATTTCTAGGATTTTTTTTGGTTCTGCATTTTCCATTTTTTAAATTACCGAAAAAAAAAATCTGAACTTGATCTCACAAACACTAAGGAAAACGAAATCCGTGACTGGATAAACGCTGACGAACAACAAGAGATTACAGATAAAATGATCGTCAATAAGGAAAATGAGTCTAGCGAAGATGATGAAAAGAGAGTGACGATGAAAATCGACACATGAAAATCTACCATCCATACAGATGGAATAAAAGCTATCGAAAGTGCTATTGAATCTATAGAACAACAAGAAGAGACACCAGCAATTCTGTTATACTTAAAAAATAGCGAAACATTATTGCAGAAAAACGCCAAAGTAACATAAAAAAACAATTAATGACTTTTACAAGTACGAACTGTTTAAGTATCGTAACAATATGAATTGCATGTGGTGTATCTGTATAACTTTTGTATTTGTTAAAATATACATTTAAACCGACACGATTTATTTTATTTACAATTTTCGCTTTAACCGAGTTTTTGGTTTTCCGAGTTAGTCTTGGTCCACATTAACTCGGATAATCGGGACTCTACTGTATATGAATAGGAACATTACTGAAAACTTAATAAATTAAAAACCAATAAATTAACCACTCTTGAACTGCAATAGGGACACAACTAAAAAATTACGATTTTTTGAGTAAGTACGTTTTATAGTCGAAAACTTGCGTCGTAAAGTCGTATTTTAACAGCAAATTGGGAAACGTCTTCTGTTTTTAAAATTCAATACTTGACCACTAGATGGCAGAAGTGTTTCACAACATGCTATGTATTTTCATGCAGCAAAAATATTAAAACCATTTTACAAAGAAATGTGTGTGAACTAAGGTGGGCCGAAATTTTTTTTTTTTGCTATCACATTGTAATAGTGCGGAAAAGTTGGCTCATGCAATAAAACTTTTGTGTAAAAAATTTCATCCCGATTTATTGACATCTTTTGCTTTCCCAAAGGGTTCAAACCCTCAAAAAAGATAAAAATTAGGACATTTTTTATAAAAAATAAAAATGCTTACAATTATGTTCTAATAGTGCGCAAAAGTAAGCTAATACATACAATATTGACGGTAAAAAAATTGTTTGTAAATTGTTAAATATCTTTTGCTCCCTAACGGGGGACAAATAGCAGAAAAAGCTGAAAAAATGACATTTTTACAAAATATCGACTTTGGCAATTACGGTAAAAACTGGTGATCAGTTTTTTCTGCTATTTGTCCCCCGTTGGGGGAGGCAGAAGATATGTACTGATCTAAACAATTTTTTTACCATCAATATTGAATGTATTAGCTTACATTTGCGCACTTCTAGAATGTAATTGTGTAAACATTTTTATTTTTTATAAAAAAACCCCGAATTTTTATCTTTTTGGAGGGTTTGAACCCCTTGGGAAGGCAAAAGATATCAATAAATCGGAATGAAAATTTTCACACCTTAGTTTTACTCCGTGAGTCAACTTTTCCGCACTATTAGAATGTGATAGCAAAAAAAAAAAAATCAGCCTACCCTAGTGTGTTCTTTATTTATGCCACTGTTGAAGGTAAAGTAAAACGAATCATTCTTGTTACAAATTAAAGATAATATTTTTACTCTTCTTCTTAAACGTCAATGTTTTCTTGAACTTGTGTTTAACTTGAAATTGTTAGCGTCTGGCTCCAGCGAGTTGGCAGCTACGTGGTTTTGAAGGAGTAGACTATTTTTTAAATTAAGTGATAGATGGAAACGTAAACGAAGCCCTCTTTATCAACGACGTCTTTCACAATTTATTCTGGATGTAGTAAGTCCATCGTTGATAACGAGTTGACCCCGGGAAAACCATCCACGGCGATCGCCATTCATGATATTGCGTATAACAGACTTCTAAACAACTTCCACGCCTTTTCAGAAATTTCTTGACCTAAGGTCGCAAATGGATTCTTTTCAATCGTATTAACAGAAACATTATGTGCATCCAAAATTGTAGAAGATTTATTTGGGGAAGAGAAAGGAGAAAATCAAAAGAAAACGAAGCAATAAGCGTGCCCCCTTCAAATGAAGCACTAGTGTCTTAAAAATTATTCACTATTTTTTTGTGTTGGGCAGGGAAAATTCATCTAAATTAAACAGCGCTGACTGCATAAAATATTTTTTTAAAGAATGTCCCCCCCCCCTCTCTTTCAAATAAAACGAGAACAGAACTATTTTCTGACAAAAATTTTAGCAATCAGAAAATATCTGTCGTATTAAGAATTATCTGTGTAACTAAAATTATATGTATGACCAAAAATTATCTGTATGATAGATAGTCTGTAAAAACAAGCATCTGAACCTCAAGGATTTTAAAAGAAAATAATGATTTCATTCTTTTAAAAATATCCATACACGAAAAAGCATTAAAGCTCAATGAAGTAAATCTTGTTCATGGTTACAAGAAACTAAAGGTATCCGTGAAATCGGGGTAATTTCAAGACTTGAAATGGTTGAGTTGGTTTGAAAAAAAAAAAAAACGGTCGATTCCAAGACTCCTAGTAGAAAAAAAAATTTAGATAATTTTGTTGAAATAGAAGGAACTAGTGGGCACGCCCCCTGCTCGCTAACGCTCCCTCTTCAACCCTCCTCGCCAACCCCCTGAGAATTGCTTTGCAATCCTCATTGGCTCGTTGCGCGAACTTCAACTCAAACATGCACGTTTTCTACGATTGCTTTCTGTTCTGCCATTACGTCTTGCATCTCTTTCAATCAACCTTTCATTGGGTTGTCTTGTCCACTTTCATTGATTTCTATAATAAGCTGCAACAGCTCGACTAATATTCATTTTTTCAATAAAATTTTATCCGATAACACTATAAATTCAATTGAGACGAGAGGCTTCGTGATAAACAAACGATCGTACAGTGTTGCCAAAACGCGATAACAAATAACGTCTTTTTTGCGTGCTACGTACGAGAATTATGTATATTTATAGATACTATAGTACGAGAATTATAGTACGAGAATTATGTATATTTATAGATACTATAGTACGAGAATTATAGTACGAGAATTATGTATATTTATAGATTTGCATCACCTAAGATTACGTATTTTAATGCTGAACCTAAATTAATGGTTACTGTTCGAAAAATCTGCCTCATCTTACATTTATTAAACTCAAAAATTTGATCATATGTAATACTGTTTAAATATAAAATCTTTTTCTAAAAATTTAAAATTAACTGAATTATTTTTTACACGCAATATTATTTTTTTAAGGAAATATTTACCAAAGACGAAAAGGTGAAACTCACACGTTGCTACTGATATATCGTCAGAGCATGATAAATCTGATGCTCGTGGTGGCCAAGCGATGTGTCCATCTTGGTCAATTGGTCGAGTCCCCATTATACACTAGTGATCCCCCTTCAGACATGAATTCAATTTTCGTGATTTTTCATTAGTTTTCCACTTAAAATTGGCATCCGCCAAGGAACTTTGAAAACCCTTTAAACTATATTTACAGAGAAAATGTCAGCAAAAAATATGTTTATAAAAACAACTGTACCAGATTTTAGTTAGCGGTTTATTATCAAATATTTTAGTTTTTACTTACAAATACAGTTAACCCTCGTATAGCACGGTACTTCTATAACACGGATTCTCTATAACACGGTTCCAAAATTGCGGCATCCCTCATATAACACGCCTAGGTTCACCATATTACACGGTTTACAATAACAATGATAATCTGTATAAATAAGAGTGGAGTGTTTGTTTGTACATTGAATATTTTCGACCCATTTCAAGTTTTCTATCCGCTTTGCACCCTTCTTGCGCGTCTGTCTGTCTGGTCTGTTCGTCTGTCTTGTTTGTTTTGTATGTCTTGTCTTGTCTGGTCTATTTTGTCTGGTCTGTCTTGTCTGGTAAGTCTCGTCTGGTCTGTATGTCTGGTCTGTACGTCTGGTCTGTATGTCTGGTCTGTACGTCTGGTCTGTACGCCTGGTCTGTACGTCTGGTCTGTATGTCTGGTCTGTATGTCTGGTCTGTATGTCTGGTCTGTATGTCTGGTCTGTACGTCTGGTCTGTATGCCTGGTCTGTCTGTTAATCTGTGTCTGTATTTGTGTGTGCCCTATACACGGTTTAATACATAGTTAAAATGTTTTTAAAACTTATATGAATTTACTTATATTTTTTAATGAACTTTATTTAAGACACAAATAAATATGTTAACTTTTCCTATGTTTTTTAGTTCTCCGTATAACACGGTTTTAGTTTCCTTATTACATGGAACGCAATCTCTACTTCTATATAATTCCTAAGTTTCGCTTAACACGGTTTCTATGCAACACGAACTATCCTATAGGACGGTTTCCATAATGAGACGGTACCAAATATACAAAATTGTATGACCCCCATGTTTCGTATAGCACGGTTTCCTTATAACACGGTACCATTTGACCAAGAGAGTCACCTGTACGTTCTTAATGTAACTCTTTCGTCAAACGAATTTTGTGATATACAGGGCCGATCCTAGCAGGTGTGCAGCGCGTGCACCGCACGTGGGCGGCCAAAACAAGGGGCGGCCGCAAGCCGCATATAGTTCTATCCATCAAGTAAAATGTTTTGAAACTTATAATAAGTCGAATAAATATGCTGAATTCTAATAGTTATTAAAAAATCAAAATAAGTCTCGATTTCGCGATAGCATAGCATAGTTTAAGAAAAATAGAATGTTAGTACACAGTGTGTTGGTCCACTGTCCATTAATGTCTACTCTTTATACACATTCTTCATTTGATAGCAAAATTCGTGGCAGAGCCGGCAATACGGCATAGAAAAGGATACCAAATTTTAAATTCTTATCTAAAAAATAACCAAAGGGCATATTTTTGTGGTGCGAAATAAAGACGAGGCTGGAAAAAAAATTGTACTATTGACGCGGAACAACAAATTGTTCACAATCGAGAGAAAAAGCGATGGCGCGCCATCATTGAAAGAATAATTGCTGTAGTACAATTTTTAGCCAGTCAAAATTTGGCTCTCAGAGGAACTAATACGAAGTTGTATCATAGAGATAATGATAATTTTTTAAAGGCAGTGGAGATGTTGCCCAAATTTGATCCGGTTATTTCAGAACACCTTAATAATGTCAGTAAATACAAAGATAACAAAACACGTATTCCACACTACTTAACGCAGCATTTTAAAAATGAAATAATTAATATTTTAGCCGAATCTATTCGTAATGAGATAACACGCATTGTCAAAAATGCCAAATATTACACTGCAATTTTCGACTCTACACCAGATATTAGCCACACAGAACAAATAACGTTTGTAATTAGATGTGTGAACATTACTGATGGTAAAGTAGATATTTTAGAATTTTTCCTGGGATTTTTTCCAGTAACTAATACTACTGGAGAAGGTCTGTGCAATTTTTCTATTATAGAAGCTATTACCTAGTCTGCAGCTCGAAGTTAAAGATATACGGGGTCAGGGCTACGACATTGGATCGAACATGAAGGGGGAAAATATAGGGCTTCATAAACGGATTCTCAATATCAATCGTAGAGCATTATACGTGCCGTGTGCGGCTCATACATTAAATCTAGTCGTGAAAGACGCTGCCAGCTCCAGTGGTGAAATTTCTGGTTTTTTGATATGGTACAAGAGGTATATAATTACTTTTCTGCGTCCGCATAACGATGGGATTTACTAAAAAAACACGTGAAAGGTCTAACTTTAAAACCGTTAAGTGAAACAAGGTGGGAAAGTCGTATCAATGCTATTAGACCTCTAAAACATTATTACCGCATCAAATGCCTTAATTGAAGATACCACCAGAGACACGAAAATAAAAATGGGTGCTGAATCAATAATTAAAAATCTTGAAACATTTCAATTTTTGTGTTCAATTTTAATTTGGCATGATTTATTATCAAGAATTGATGTATTGAGTAAAATGCTTCAAAATTCTAAATTAAACATCGCGGAATGCATTGAAGGCTTAGATAATCTTAAAAAATATTTAGTTTCCCAAAGATCAGACGATAATTTAAAAATATTTGTCGATTCAGCAACAACACTTGCTAGATATTTAGGAATTCATCCCGAATTTCCCATCTCGAAGCTCAGGAAAAAGGTCCGTTTATTAGATTGCGAGGGCAGTGATGAACCAGTTTCAAATCCCATCCAGCAATTCAAGACTGCTTTCTATTTTGCAATTCTTGATCACGCGATCTCTTCGGTAAATGAAAGATTTACCTTATTATCTGAGTGCCATTCAATATTCAGCTTTCTGTATGATTTTCACAACTTTTCTAATGCTGATCTCATAAAAGCCTGCATGGACTTAGATATTAAGTTACAGGTACAGGAGGAAGGAAATATTGTGAAAGATATAGACAGTATATAACTTTTTAATGAAATAATTTCATTCAAAGATATTTTTCCAGGTAAAAAACAGCCAATTGAGATATTAGAAATTATAGTAAAAAATAATCTCATTCCCTGTTTTCCAAATTTTGGTCTAGCAATAAGAATTTTTTTAACCTCTGTTTCTGTGGCTTTAGGTGAAAGAAGTTTCAGTAAATTAAAAATTACTTGAAAAATAATATGACACAAGAAAGGTTTTCAGATTTGGCCATCATCTCTATTAAATCCGAAATCTCTGAAAAAATTGATTTCAACGAAATTATTGAGAAATTTGCTTCTCAGAAAGCCAGAAAAGTTATTTTATGGTTAGGTAGTCTTTATAGAAGGACTGATTTATATACTTTTCCTTTCATGAGATTTATACTTTAGTACTTTTTTTATTAGATTATATTTTCTGAGTAAATACTGTTGTTTTGCATTTCTAATTATAAAATGTCTATTTTTATTTCAAAGGTAATGTTTTTGTGTGTTTGTTATTTTTTAAAGTATTTTGTCGCTATTATAATCTATTAACTGGCCAAAAAATAAAGTTTTGCATTTCAAATTTTATTTGCATTTATTAATGTTTTACTTTTTACTCTTACACAGGTAGATGTGTTTATAACGTCAACGTTAAGAATTAGTCAAAATATGAAAAATTCTCTAGAGGGGCGGCACATTAGGCCTTTGCACGCGGGCGGGCGACACCCTAGGAACGGCCATGGTGATATATATTCAAGATTAAAAAGATTGAAAACAAATTTTCTCACTGCATTTAGTTTATCTTTTCACCAAATTTATGATAATCAAGCTATCTCGCTAAAAAAGGGAATATTGACGAAGATGGGAATATGAAGAAGATGGGCCTGGACTTCAGCCCCTGCCAGCTGTAAAATCCTCCTATTAGTTTAGGTGAGATATGGGCAATTTTACGACGATGTATCAATAAGTAACGCACATAATGTTAAAATTAATAATAATAAAAGCAGTTAATGACAATAGGAAACAGAAATGAAAGTATTACCCAAATTATTACTTTTCCCACATAATTTCCATGCATGTTGAGGCATTTTCCCCAACGATGGATCAGTTTGAAAATCCCAGTCTCATAGAACTCCGTCGGCTGCGAGAAGAGCCATCTTCGCACGGCCCGTTTGATTGCCGTCGACAGAGTCAAACTTCTTACCGTCAAGGAACTTCTTTATAGGTCCAAAGCGCAGTGCGACAAATCACCACATTCGACTGCTGCACGACATCGCTCGTCTGCATGTGTCTCACCTAGTTCGTGCAAAAGTGCAGGGTTTCGGTTGGGAAGTTTTGGAGCACTGTCCATACAGCCTGGACCTGACACCCTCCGATTTCCATCTGTTTGGACCCATAAAGAAGTTCCTTGACGGTAAGAAGTTTGACTGACGACGGCACTCAAACGGGCCGTGCGAAGGTGGCTCTTCTCGCAGCCGACGGAGTTCTATAAGACCGGGATTTTCAAACTGATCCATCGTTGGGGAAAATGCCTCAACATGCATGGAAATTATGTGGAAAAGTAATAAATGGGTAATACTACACAGTCCAGTCACATTAATGTGACCACCTGTCAAAAGCCAAAATAACCACCTTTGGCAGAGCGGACCGCTGCGAGACGTGCAGGAAGAGAGTCAGTTAGGTTTCTGATGATGATGAGTGAATCCAGTGAATGCCAGGAAAACAATCCCCAAACTATAATGCTCCCTCCTCCAGCCTGGATCCTTCCGGCAATTGTTGCAGGGTGTTTGCTTTCAGACGTTTCAAGCCGTATACGCCAACGTCCATCTGTCCGATGGAATAAAATGTGATTCATCGGAAAAAGCCACCTGTCGCCATTCTGTGGACGTCCAGTTGCGGTGCTGGCGTGCAAATTCCAGCCTTCGTCGCCGATGAACAGCAGTCAGCATAGGTGCATTAACCAGGCGTCTGCTGCGGAGGCCCATGCGCAGCAACGTTCGCTGAACCGTTGTTGAGGATACACTCTTGGTAACCCCTTGGTTCATCTGGGCGGTCAGTTGTTCAACAGTTGCACGTCTATTCGCCCGAACGCATCTCCGTAGCCTTCGTTCGCCTCTGTCATCTATAGCCCGTGATGCACCACATGTGCCACGCCGCTGATTTTGGATCGTGCCATTTTGCCATGCACGGTATACTTTTACCACGGCGGCACGCGAACAGTTCACAAAATTAGCCGTTTCCGAAATGCTTCCACCCTTGGTCCGAAAGCCAATAATCATGCCCTTTTGAACGTTGGATAAATCGCTACGTTTCTGCATTACGCCAACGATTTAAATGCTTTCCGACGCCCTTGGACATCCTTTATATACACTCCACTGCAATGTGCTGCCACCTGCCTTTTGTGATTGGTTATTTCACGTTGACGTCGAAAGTAGGTGGTGGTCACATTAATGTGACTGGACTGTGTATAATTTCTGTTTCATATTGTCATTAATTGCTTTTATTATTATTATTTTTTACATTATGTGCGTTACTTATTTATGCTCCCTCGTACTAATGACGAGATACCTCATCGAGATAACATTGACCTATTACTCCAAGCGAATGAAGCTCCAAGTTGGAAATACGAATCGCCTGCTGCCCAGAACTAATGAAAGTTTGGAACCGGTTTTTGAATCAGGGCTGGTTACTACAGGTCGATTTCGACGCGTAGATAATCCACCAGGAGGGACAAGGGACAAAGACTGCTGTCCAGGAAACAAAGCTCAGTGTCGCAGTAGTTAGACGATTCCTGGCAGTTCCTCTCCAAAATGGACGTAGATTAGGGTAACACGCGACTTCTCTCCACTGTTTGTCGGAAGAGTTTCATCTTTTTGTTCCTTTGTTGGGTGTTTTTTGAGGCGGCATTGTTACCTCCTCTCCTCCAGAAAAGGTGTCGATTGGTGTCTTTGTGTGGCTCGGATCTACTAAAGATGTGACATGCGGAGAGAGACCTTCCCGGCACAATGAGGACGAGACCCGCATCTCTGGACGGAAGGGGAACGTCCACAAAGTGTCACTTCGATAAAAGGGGTGGGACTAGACTTTTTGGGACCTGGGGCTGCGGATCCCGCAAAGCAAAATTTACTTATTTAACCCTCCTAGTGGTTGTTTGAATGAGGTATAGCGTCATGAGCAAAACTGACCAGATCTTGATGGACGACAGATCTCGTCATTGGAAGAAAACTGAGCAGATCTTGATCTCGTCATCATCAAAAAATCAAACGTATCGTCACTACCAGAGTAATCAGATCTTGATAGACAAAATATTTCGTCGAAACTACTTGAAGGTTTAGAATGGAGATAATTAGAATACAATATACACATCGAGCTATAATAATTTTGTTAACACCTCGTGTGGTTTTCGACGCAATAGATCTCGTCCAAGATCTGATCAGTTTTGCTAAGGACGAAATATCTCCATTACTCCATGAGGAAATGAAGATCGAAGCAGTAAAAACAAATTTTTCCTTTTTTAGAACTGATGACGATTTGGAACAGTTTTTTGTATTGAAGGCAATGGTAATGGCTTCCTTTATGGTTAGTGGGTCTCTAGGGCAGGTTTTGACGCGAAGTTAATCCACCAGTTAATATATACATGATTTCATTATTAATTTTTAGCAATTAGTTATTGACTGCATAAAGACCAGCAAAAGGCCAAGCTAAATTTGTTAACGGCTTTGCATTTTTTTTTCAATGCAAGGTTTAAAGATTACTTTAGTCATAAATATAATAACAATAACATAATGATAGAAAGATCAATTAGAATTAACACTTGATCACAAGAGAGATAAACTCGAATGGCCCCTGGCTTCCTAGCAGCGGTACTTGGTAGGTAGTTGACATTACGTTGCACTGAAGCAGTACAACGAGTTATTGGCATCGGTCCGGTACCAATCTCGATGGGAAAGATCCGACGGCAAGTCATAATTTTGAACCAAGGTCAAATGATGAGATCAAAACCTGACCTGAATAATTTTGAACCCCACTCTACAAACTTCCACACTACGCCAACGTAAGCACGTTTGAGGCCATGACCGATTTAACGTACTTCAGCCTTCAAGTACACCACTCCCAGTAGCGATCAAAAAATGAGTTCTATATGAACGTAGGTTGAGAAAATGAGTTCTATGTGATCGATATCAATTTCCTGCTGAAGATCATAGTGCCTTAGTGATCTATTCCAGGGCTCGAAATACTCATGTGCATAGGTGCACTATGCACATGAAAATATAATTGTGCACCTAATTTTTTCCCACTAGGTGCACACAGTGCACCTTGTGCACCTAATTTAAAAACTTAGGTACACAAGGTGCACCTGTATTAAAAAATCTATTTCGAGGCCTGATCTATTCTTTTGCCATGGGGTTTATTGTATGGTAAAAGGGGGTTCACGAAACAGGATGCAGCGATCTTCCTCTACTTTCTACTATCCATTTTCCCCCCACTACTTGACATTGTGTTTGGCAGAGCTTGACAAAATATGGCATTTGCACCATATAACTTCAAACCAACCTGAAGATCGCAGAGCCTGCAAAAAGGGTCAGAGGTGTAATTTTGCATATGTTACAATAGATAGTCGCATTGGCAAGGAATAATTCAGCAACAGCACTATTCTGAGTTTAATAGTTTAAACCTGCATTGTAATGCAGGATAGTAAAGCTGTGCAATAAATGTGCAAAAGAATAAATAAAAAAATTACAATCAAGTCAGGCAATGTGTACTTGGGATGTATATCAATATTAGTATTTAGTGAGAGGGCCCGTTAATTAACCTTATATTGGGGGTGCACATGTAAGAGGCCTGCCTCCGGAGAGAAATTTGTAGAAGTTAACGCATGAACTTAAAAACCTCACTAGGTTAGGTACTTGTTTCAAGAATTTGCTACTGATTCATTTACGTAAATGAAAGCCTTCTTAGAAATATTTCAAAATGGTAGATGGGTCAGGCAGGACCTCTCTAAGGATCTGTATGCCGAAGAGGGCGTACATAAGTAGTTTTAATAAATATTAGACCAACAATAACCTATTTTCCACTCACTCCTTAGAAAAATGAAGTTGTTATATGTTTGGGCGTCTCCAAAGTAGACTATTCTTCCAAGCCCAAAGGTACTCTCGCACATTTGAGTGCTGAAGAAAGAAACTAAAAAATCTTAATAAGGTACATTTTGATAAAAAAAGAGCCTTTTACTGTCGACTTAAAGTATCCAAACACGTTAAAAATGTAATTTTTGATCAAAAATTTACAAAAAATTTTTTGACCTTATTTGATACAGTACTTATTTGACTTTCCAAAATGTATCTGATTTTTTCTCTAAGTTAATTAGTTGCAGAGATATTAAGATTTTAATCAAAACCGGAAGTAGGTATAGAAAACACCGGAAGTGGCCTTTAAAAGACCAAAAACCGTGTCAAAATTAAAAATAAAACTTACTTTTTTTGCAAACATTATTTTAAAAAGGTTTTCAAATGTCTGAATGGTTTCTCTTTTGGAAATAGTGCAAAGAAGTGAAGAACAAAATTGTTTACACAAACAGTAACAGCAAGAGAGCAAACGATGCACACACACAATTCAAACTATTTTTTACTCTAAATTAATGTTTATGCATTATTTCCTCACTTCAAATGTTATAACACAAAAAGTTATTGATGGATCCTCATAAAACTTTGAGAACATGTTCGTTATAATGTTGTCTAGGGAAGGAAATAAAATAATTGTACTGTGTTGAAAAGTTTTTAAATTATGGTCACATTTATTAAAGAAATAGGACTGTAAAATTATCCAAAAATCTTGTTTTCATTTTTCGATCGCTTGTAAAATTTTTGTTTACATAAATATCTTTTTGATTCTAGTTCATTCCCTAGAAAATGTATATAGTTTATTTTGGTAGCATGATTTTTTAAATCGGTTGAATAGATTTTTATGTAGCACATTCAAAGTTTTTGACAAATTCCTTTAAAATTTCATACATAATTCTCCATTTTACAAAATTATTAATATATATACATATTTTTATAACCCAATTCTATTGTTTAATAACTCTAAACATAAAATATCATTAAAATTTTTCTATACCACATTAAAAAAAAAAAGGGTTTCCAACGTGTCCGGATACCAAAAATTTAGGCGCGGTAGTGTTTCGTGGTGGAACATGCTTCCTGTACATATCCTCATTTGTCTTGTTTTCGAATACGATTTTAGTATATAGTCAATAGTAATTCTAAAAGAATTAATACCCAATCGATACATCGTCGGCTATAAAGTGAAACACACTAAGTTAAAATTTCAAGATATAAGTTTTTCGAGACCAGAATGGGGTAATCTGTAGTCTGAAGAAGTCTAAGTCATTTTTTCTTAGTATGAAAGCTTAATTTCTTCTTGAGAAAAACACTTAAAATAGGATTTTTCCTAAGTTTGTTTTTCCAGAACTAAGGCTTTGACTTGTACGTCGAGAATGTGATAGTAAATTGGTCAACGCGAATTTGAGTAAACACCAAAAGTTACCGGAACCTAATACAGTACAAAGTCCAAAATCCGGTATCCTCCGGACCTCGGCCATAACCGGATTTTGGACTTTACCGGATATCGGATTATTTGAATTTTTGGTCATAAGAACCTTAACCTGTTATGACTCACCACGCGTGAATTTAGCGTTTGCAAATAGTAAAATAGCAGATATATTAATAGGAATAATTTTAAAGAAAAGGAAAAAAACTTTTTAATATTGCAATGCAACAAATTTTATTTACAAATCTTCTAATTTTTCTGCGTGGTATTTACTCTGAACATGTCCGTTATTTTACGTTATTTCATCAGTTAGGTCCAGGTATAACTCCCTGTTCTTTAAAAATTGTCGGAAAGATGGAATAAAGTGAGAAGAAAAAACCGCCAGTTAGCAAAACGTCCGGATTTTGGACTTTGTACTGTATAAACTAGTCAAGGTAATGCGATGTGTATCACGAGAGCATTTGGATAACATGATGCAAAATTTCCATCTTCCCTTCCCGTTTTGTTACTCCAGTGCGAAGTTAATTCAACTACTTACCTATTCTTCCGCCCGCTTTGTTTACACGGTAAATTTAAAAATTTACAAGACAAAATTTACACGACAAATTTACAGCAGTTAAAGGTTCAGTTATAATTTTCAAGTAATACCATAACATCATAGAAAAGAAAAAATAACAGTTTGACTTGTACACTTTAGTCTTAATTTTAAGCAAAATCTGTTTAAAGGACGGGTGGTTTAGATGTTTGGAAAGCAGCACAATTTCAAGACGTTATTTTCCTGTGGCGTAGCGCTCATCGTAGATCAGGAATATGACATCCCAGGAATCTGGAGAAGAAAAAATTAAAATCTGACATTAAAAATTACAATTGATAAAGCCTGAAGCAAGAACAACTATATTTTAAATGCAAATCTGAGCGAGGCATCGATTTCCGTTCTCAGTGGCATATATATTCATAACAAGAAGCCAACTAGAGACTGTAGATCAGGGGTGGCCAACCTGTGGCGCATGCGCCAAACTTGGCGCATGTGATGATTACACGTGGCGCATTGCATTCTTGTGCCTGCATATTCTTTGATTACAAGTGAACAAGCATTTTCATCTATGAAAAGCATTAAAAAGAAAACGAGGTAGCGAATGAATGATTCAAATTTGAAAAAATTCTCTGTTGCTCTCAGTAACAACTTTACAGCAAACATTGAAAGACTAGCGAAATCCAAACAGGTTCAAAAGTCTTATTGATGGTAAGTTATGTTTATGTGCTGTAATAGACATTGTTTTACGTACAATAGTTAAAGCACTAAAAATGTGAATTATGTCTATAAACATACTTTTATTAAAAAAGTTATTAAGGATATGGCACGACCATGAACGTAAGGTAGAAAAGGTGCTTGAGTTATATGGCGCATCGTAACTCGTATGTGAAAAAAAAATGGCGCATGGTATGTAAAAGGTTACTTTTACATATATACTGGCTGTCAATACTTCCAAAATAGTTCATTCGCATTTAAAAACCCACACACTGTCGTAGCTGTAGCATTCCTTACAAGTTTACGTTATTCATAGCCGTGCATTCTTTTATTTTTATTTATATACAAAATTAGTTCATTTTAGGGGCAGCAGTTACCCCTGCGTAGATAGATGCGTAGATACTACCCCTGCGTAGATAGATGCTCTATCGTTTCAGTCTCAAATGGTTTCTTAATATGATTGGTTAATGGCCTTTTTTGTACACTACAGGTATCTTCAGTACAGACTACAGACTCTTCTCTACTCTATGCTAAACACTGAAGCCAGCATCTAGCCCACATAATATACCAGTAGGTCTTTGTGCATGATCTATCATTCTTTTTCATTTCCGCCTTTCTAAAACAACCCCAAGTCCTAAGCCAACGCTTGAATCATCCACTCATTTGACAGGATTGACCGCAATGGAGCCTTTCGGGCTCCTTAAATCTAAAAATGATTTGAGGAATATAAAACGGAATATTTGACTTATACGGTATGTCTTGAGAATATACAACGGAGAATATGGTTGACTTATAAGGTATGTCTTGAGAATATACAACGGCAAACATGGTTGGCTTTTAGGTATGTCTTGAGAATATACCAACGGCGAATATGGTTGACTTATGAGGTATAACTTGAGAATATACCAACGGCGAATATGGTTGAATTATAAGGCCCGGTCAACACATCCGGTTTTTCAACGTACGGTGCCACTGCGGCACCGAAGCCCAACTATGCACACATAACCGTGAAATGATGCACGAACTCATTTCGCGCCATTTGCGATAAATATTCTATCGAAGAAAACGTGTTTATTTCGCTTACTTGGTGTAAAAAAAAGTATATTTTGAAACACAAACTAGACGTTACTGGATACAACCATTTATTAATTATTATTTATATTCCATTTGTTTATGAAAACAAGGTACTTCAGAACGGAGACTCATGTGCGGCGACCGTGCGGCATAAATTACACGCAAGTTGGACGTGCGTTGGACGCTGGAGGCATGTGTGCAATGCTCCATTGGATCTAATGTATCTCAGAACACGCTTGCGTTGCGCCAGCGGCGCCGCACGCTGAAAAATCGGATGTGTGCACCGTGCTTAAGGTATGTCATGAGAATATACATCGTCAAATATGGTTGATTTGTAAGGTATGATTTGAGAATATACCAACTGCGGATATGGTTGACCTTATAAGGTATGTCATGAGAATATACAACGGCGAATATAGTTGACTTATTAGGTTGTCTGAGGCTAAGCATCATATACTTTTGCTTTCGGTATGTCTCGGCATCTGCAGTGATGAATGCTGTGCTATGTTACTGCTCTTTCCTCTGGTAGTCCACTGGAAAGCAGACCTCCACTTGGAACCACCGCGTCTTGAGGGCAGCCCCCATCACGTAACAGAAACGGAATAAAGGATGTTTTGCCGAGGGAGGGACCTAAGGTGTGGGTGGAAAGGGGGTTTGCACTGAAAGGGCCCCCTTTCGCTTGTCCACGCCTAGCACGTCGCTCCTTTGTTGGCAAACAAGAATCATTCAGCTTGCGCCTCGTTTATCGGCGGAGTTCCCCCAAATTGAATCAATTTGGCGAATCGGCAAACTAACTCGTTTTGGCTGCCTATCAGCCGTCTTTAACTTTGTTTGGGCTGCGGTCTCTCCTTTCCCCCGCGCCCTCAATTACGCCCCAATTAGCGCCTCCGCCCCGCCGTGTTAAAGAGAGCAATCGAGGCGCCCCCTTCACACACAACAAAAGGGGGAGAGGCGGCCGCAAGAGTTTCTGTCCGGACCCTCACAGGGGCCGTTTAGCCACCTTTAACGAGGTGCTATTCAGCGGCTAACGCGCTTTTTTTTCCACCCCAACCTCGCCCCAATCATGAATCGAACAAGGTGGTTGGTGGGGGAGGAGGGGGTGCTTTCTCCTTTTTTTTGTTCCAATTTCTATCTCGTTCCGGAATCTCCCCGTCTTCGTTTGGGCTCGTATTGTTCGCTCGTTTTGACTTCGTTTCGCCTCGGCGCTTCGATAAATGTCGCTTCCGCGGGGGGAAGTGTCGGTTCTTGACGGAGTAATTGCTCGGTCGGGCCGGGAATTCAATTGGCGTGTGGGCGGGCGAACACAATCACGGCCGGGCCACACTGCGGCGGCAAAAAGGTTAATCAACCTCCACGTCGGAATGAAAAGGGGGGCTTCTACCCCCGAGAGAGGGTGGCTAATTGTTTTATTCGGTCCTCTAATTGAGGAATTTAAGGACGCCGACATGCTCGTCGGCTTTCTGTTGTTTGCTTGAGAACCAGACAAATCTCATTTCTTCTTTTCTTGCATCGCACAATAGGATAAAAGAAATTCTAATGTGGTGCAAGAAAGATTTCACTGTGAACTATATTGGTGTAACGAAACTAGTGTTTGGACCTTCGTACTGTTTTTCCATAGAGTCTAGGGCCGCGGATTCCCTGTCGGATTAGCAATATGAGGGTTCAAACTAATGTCGAAGACCTCAGTCCACGGGGGGCTTTGTTTGCTTGAGAACCAGACAAATCGCATTTCTTCTTTTCTTGCATTCTACAATAGGATAAAAGAAATTCTAACTTGGTACAGGGAAGATTTCACTGCGAACCATTGATGTTAACGAAACTAGTGTTTGGACCTTCACCTTCGTACTGTTTTTCCATAAAGTCTAAAGCCGCGAATGCCCTGTTGGATTACTAATATGAGGATCCAAAATAATGTCAACGATCTTTGTCCACGGGAGTTTAGTGTATGTTGAATATGTCATGACCTCAAATGCCCTCACGATGGCGTGGTACCGAAGTTTGGAGAGTGGGGTGCTAGCTCAGATGTTGACACCGTCATCAATCTATATATATAATTCTCTTACGTGGCAAGCAAAAAAGACGTTTTTGTTATCGCGTTTTTGGCAACATTGTACGATTGTTTGTTTATCACAAAGCCTCGCGCTACAATTGAATTTATAGCGTCATCGGATGAAATTTTATTCAAAGAAAATGAATTTTAGTCGAGCTGTTGCAGTTAATAATAGAAATCAAAGAAAGCGGAGGATCTTTTCAGGGCCATTTAAAAAACGGTCCTTTTCAGGGCCAGCAATTATAGTTCAACAAGACGCTTGCACTTCAACTTTTGACGACAAACTCAATGAAAATGCGTGGGTGGCTCAAGTGCAGGAGTAAATGTATATACAAACAACATGTTGTGTATTCGATTTCCCTATCAACGCTCACATTTCGAGTCAAAATTTGCGCAAAGTTTTCATTTGAATTCGGATTCTAGAGGTACTGTAAATATCTTTTCTGAAAAACATAAAAAAATTTAGATTTGAAAAATATTTTTTTGGAATATCATATTTTGTAAACAATCTCTTCTGCTAGGACACATGTCTTCATTGATGCGAGCGAAGCGAGCATATGTTCGCGCAGCGAACCAATGAGGATTGCGGAGTAATCCTCCGAGGGTTGGCGAGCGTTAGCGAGCAGGGGGCAGGCCCCCTTGTATATTTTAATACCAAAACCTCTTTTCTCATTCGTTAACGTTTTCTTTTCTGTGCGTCCATTTCTGTCTTTTAGATTCCTCTCATTTGTGTCATTTGACGTCTAACGGCTAAGCTTATTGGGTTTTGACACGCCTGTCAATACTTCCAAAATAGTTCATTCGCATTTAAAAACCCACACACTGTCGTAGCTGTAGCATTCCTTACAAGTTTACGTTATTCATAGCCGTCCATTCTTTTATTTTTCTTTATGTACAAAATTAGTTCATTTTAGGGGCAGCAGTTGCCAGAGTTTGGAGGATTGCGAGGTCAAAATCCATTCCACGAATATACAGAACATTGATTGGCAATTGTTTCTGTTGACTTTTAATTTTACATCTTTCATGCATTATAAGATGAATTAACTCATTAGCTATTCTTTATTTCTAAATCCTACAGTAGACTTACTACTAGGGATGCAACATCGACAACAAAACATCGATGTTCAAAATTAAAACATCGATCTGGATAATACATCTCCCAAAAAGCATCGATATTTTAAACATCAGTTTATTTAAACTTGCCCCCCCCCTTACCCCATTTCTTAAAACTGGTTTAGTAACATCAAATATTAAGTACGCCCGGGGGCTTTAATTTGTCATTTGCTGTGTTCATTAATTTGTAACTAAGATTTTTTTAACTGTCAAAACAAAGTCACATTTTTTTTTTGAATAATTAACACATTTTTTATTTTCAAATTGAATAATTTTTTTACTATAATTTGACAAGGTACTACTAACTATAAGTATAATTAGGTAGGTACATAACAATAATTATTGTCAGTTGTTATTAATTATTTATCAACTTATGGGGGGGGGAACATAACAAACCTATTTTTATTTACTGTAAATAAAAAGTATTGAGGCCTATAATTATCATATGCTCCAATGTTTATTATTTACAGTTTGTTAAAAATAAGTTTGTTAACTTTCTCCACCTTAAGGTATCAGACTACTTTCGGAATGCTTTTTTTTTGCAAGTGATTCAATAGCACCTTTTTTTCTTTTAAAAGTTGAATGAACATAAAAAAAAAACACATTCTAACCCAGTAAAACTCTTAAAGAAATATTTTTTTTAAATAAATGCCAAAAACTGTCTTGTTTTGGTCAAAAAAAGATGTTAACGAAAAACACTCCAATTTTCTCACTCATCACAATATTAACATAAAACTTTACACTACGACTCTTAAATATATAAGCTAGTGTCTGAAGCTGGATCTAAGCTAAATTTTATTCTAATCTGGAGATATAAAAGCTGACGTAAAAATTATATGAATTTCTGAAATTTTTCACTACAACATAACAACGAAGTGACAGACAATTTTTTTCTTTTGAAGATACACATAAAATCCATCTTCAGGCTCAAAAATACACATATAAGAACCATAATACCAAATTTCAAAAATATATATGAATTACTTTTTTAGTTATTATTGTTACCGTGCAATGATTTGGTTGAAAACAGAATTCAAAGAAAAAAGCATTTAAAGATTGAAAAGCAATTTTTTGAATACTAATCTTTATCTATTTGCTCTAAAAATAAATGTTGACTGGAACAATAGCACAACTAAAAATCTTAAACTGTAATTTAAAATTTTAAAATCTTGCGAGAAGCCGAAACCTGAACCAACTTCCGGCGCGCAAACACCACTTCCGGATGAAAAAGTTTGCATTAAGGTTTTTTTCAAATTGAAATATCTCAATTTCTGTTTTTGTTAGATACAAAACAAAAACAGTTTTGGAAAGATAAGAGTTCATATTTTAAGAATATAAAATTTTAAAAAATTCGAAATTTTGGTCAAAAACTGACTTTTTAACGTAGACAGATACCTTCAGGGAGACACGTAAGGAAAATCCCAAAATTCTTATTCATTTTACGTAAGCAATTTTTTTTAGTGATAGTTAAGAACATATTTTAAATCAATAATAAAAAAATTTTTGTTTTTATTTATTTTCAATTATATTTTATATTACGATTGTCATATGTTTTTAAAACTGTAAAACACACTTTTTATAAAATCTACTCCTCTGTCAATTTTTAATATTTTTGTATGAAATAAATTTCTACAATATTGTTATAGTATATGCAAAAGACCTACGGAGAGATTTTCTAAGATTTATTTACGAGTTTTCATAAAAAAAAAAAATATTTTTCTCATTATACGTTAAATTTCTATAAAAATTTCCAATTTTTATGTTTATTAATTTTTATAAAATTTTCTGAACTATTTATAAAAAAAAAGCTCTCCCAATGTCTGTTAAACAGTTATTCAAGACCTAAAAAATGTAAGCAGTTTAACTCTAAGTGCTATATTCATCAAAAAGCTTTAGTACTTTGAACTTTGGCAAAATTGCAAAAAACTGATTTTGAGATAATCGCATTTTAAGTACAAAATATAACAGAAGTTAACAAAAACAACTTAGTTTTTGCAAGTACTATTTTTTTAGTAATTTCTATTACATTGAGACTCTTATCAAAACAAGAGTTTTTACCGTAAACTCGTATATATTTTTTAAAAGCCAGTTTTATCTCTGATGGCAAGTGATTGATTTGTGATAATTCACTGAAAAATTATACATTTCTTGTTTAATGAACTGAAAAAAAAATATTTTATTGGATTGGTACTATTTTAAAATAAGCCACCAGTGTATAAACCACACATTATTTTTTTACAGGTATTTTTTTTCTGTAAATGAGTCTTTTTGGGTACAGCTACACTCTACGTTTATGACTGATGGCAACGGCTCGGCGATTTTTTTTGGCGCACTTCTAAAGTCGCCAAGGAAATAATTATTTCTTAACTCTTTTCCTGTCACAATTTTTTTTCTTTTTACAACACACTTTTTAAGCACATTTCAGAACGTTTTAAAAAGTATATTTAAAAAAAACTTCCACAAAAAGTAGTAAGCTTAATCACATATCAAAACACATTTGTGAACCAGCAGAGAAACTAAGCTACGAATGGTAAGAACACCCTGAAACTTATCAATTACACTAAATAACAAGCGGATGGACAGAGGAAGAATCCTAATGTTAAAACTTAGACGAATTTTCGGAGGTTGGCGCATGCGCATTAGCTATAATTTCGGATGGGGAAAAATATTTTAGGGAAGGATATTCGTACAAATGGGGAAAATCTGGGCATGGGTGAATTTAACATAAGGATTCTTCCTCTGTCAAATCTTGGTTCCATAATCCATTATTTTTTCGGCGTTACGTTCCATTTCTAGGAGTGATAAAAGCAACATATTTTCTAATCGTTTTACTTGGGTGTATGATACGTTTAAAATTGTCTTTTCTGCTGTTTCATTACGAATAGTTTAATTACATTAGGATTCCTGCTCTGGCTAATCTCTCGGCATTTAGTTTATTTTTCATCACCTTGATTCGAGTATTTTAGCAAGCTTTGGTTTCTAATTTTGCAACATTTAACAAGTCATTTCTTATGTATTTTGTTGTTTACTTGATTTTGTAACATTGCGGTTGCATTTCTTGATCTGCCATATATTCTATGGTTTGTAAACTAAAATCCTTAAATGTAATATTTATCTTACAAAATTTCGCTCATTGTGTTTGATTATTTAACTGTGTTCAAATTTATACTGTTGAGGCAATTCATAATTCGATCTAATTTCGTGAAACTTGTATAAATAAAAAATAGTTCAATTAATTTTTTGCTGATTTCACAATCTGATAATTAATTGGGTTGATTATATTGTATTTTACAACTAACCTTTCTTGTACTTCTGTCAGATAAATTTAAGGAGTTTTATTTTATTCATTTTGATTTGGGGGAAGCATTACTTGACATAAATTAAGGAGTATTGTTTGTTCATTTGGGGAGTATTGAGTGATTAGTTTGGATTTTGTGGGGTTATTCTTTTTGTTGATACATAAACATGATTTAAATGAAGTTCCTGTGTTAAGCATGATAAAAAAGCATTCTTGACCATACCAATTTATACTATGTCATGAGAAAGTGTCATGTCAGATTTGTGGAACTCAGTTGTAGAATGTAAAATGTGTGTGTTCCCCAATTACATTTCAATCCAAAATTCTTTTGAGAACTCATCTGAAAATGATTTCACTCAGTAAACTGAGGAATTGTATTAGCAATAAAAAGTATTAATTGCTTGAAAAAATGACTGAAAAATAAATATTTTTCAGGGTTATATATAGCAGAGGAACAGCCTAAGTAAATAGGATCTGAACAATTTTTTAGCATTATCATGGTTGATTTTCTATAGCAAGGGAAAGAGAAGTATTGAGTGGATAGGTTCTAACAAAGCAGTTCTATGTATCCTATGATGAAATTCACAAATTAATGGTGTTTGTACATGAAAATCAAAGTTGATCATAACTTGGGTAGAATGAAAATTAGTAAGTAGGTATTGCTTTGTAGCTATGCAAATGGATACCCATCCCAATTCTTGATGATATTAGTGCTCGTTTAGAACCCATTCATCTCTTTAACTTTTAGTGCCAAAACTGTATTGGTTTTCAACTGTCTCAATGTATTCACAAAAACAAAATAGTTATTTATCTTATGCTAGCCAAGAGATGAGCAAATTGAGATTTTATTAAATGTACCAAAAAGGTGTAGTTTTTTTAGGAGTTATATCAGGTGCCAGTTCTGTATCCCAAAAAATAGGTAGGGGAAGACGGGGTACAATGAAACATTACTTCTAAAATCAGTAAAATTTGTCACAGAAAGTTGCAATTTATATACATGTTATGCAACTATGTGTTCCAATTACTAATGTGATTTGGATACATTCACACTTCTACAACATTAGCAATAGAAGATTATTGGTTTTTCACCATGGAAAGTAAGTTTCTTTACTAAAAGTAATTTTGTTTCTTTTTCCTCATTGTTATATGTAATAATTATTTATTCTATACATTGTTATCTTTGTGTTGTTGTCTTCATACCTCCAAAACCAAAATTAAAAAAAATAAATTTTAGATGTTTGAAAATTTGTTTTATTTAGTAACCTCAGTATGGGGTACAATGAAACACTTGCAGACGGGGTACAATGAAACATGTTTCATTGTGCCCAGGGTGAATGCATTTACTTGAAGTAATATATCACTGGTAAATATAATATCACTGATATAAAATAACATATTACTGGTTGTCACTAATATAAATAAAGTCTAAATTTTACGAAAGATAACAGAATTGTTGTAACCCTGCCCCACATACCAGTAACAAATTGCAACCTTTAGACAAAACTGTGTTCAAATCACTTAAAAATTTCTTCAATCTAGCTGCAAATGATTGGATGCTGTGTAATCCAATTCATACAATCTATATATGAGATATCTTCTTTGCTTGGCATTGCTTATTGTAAGTCTTTCACTCCATTAAATATTACAAAAGGTTTTTCAGAGACTGGAATATGGCCTTTTAATAGAGAAATGTTTTGTGAAGAAGATTATTTGTGTTCGTACATGTCAGATAGGCCTAGTCCTACTAAAAATTATTTCCATATTCAGATCAATGAAACTGAAGAGCTGACTAATGAAACTGAAGACCAGACAGACAAAACCCAAAAATCCAGAAGTGGTGGATCTTGCCATTAGTAGATCAGAGTCACAGACTGCAGATTGTTCAGCAACTGTTCACACACCATGCACTAGCTCTCAACCTGTGAGGAAATATATTTCTCCTCAAGAGATAAAACCTTACCCTAAGGCTGGTACAAGAAAAGTAGTAAGAGTAGGAAAACAGAAAATAAAAAGAGTTTTGTTCTAACCACGCCAGTAAAAATGCTCTTGTTGAGCAATTAGAAAGTAAAAAGAGGAAAAAACTAAGAAAGTATTGTTTTCAAAAGAAACTATCTCCTACAGACTCTGACGATGATCCAGATTATTTTCCAGCTCCAGCTGATCACCGAAGTACTAAGAATGAGATATCCACACATAACATGTGTGACACAAGAAGTATCTGTATAAATGATTAGGTATGTTTTAATCAAGGAGGGTGAACTGAAACATAAGGAAATGTATTCTGTTGGAGAAATCATAAATTTAAATAAGTCAAATGTGACTAAAATAAACTATATGGGGTGAAAATTGCTTGCATCATTTGGAGTGTTTCATTGTTCCCCAGTATGTGTTTCATTGTACCCCGGCATATGGGGTACAATGAAACACTATGTGACATTTACTTTTTGTTATTTTTCAAGCATAAAGATATTGTTTAGAACCAAATAAAAATTTATTTAGATGGGTAAAATACAAGATTAAAAGTATGAATTAATTATATTTTAGTGCATGCAAAATTGTGGAAAGGAAAAATTAATTTGTAAATTTTGTTTCATTGTACCCCGTCTTCCCCTACATATTTAATGATTAAAATTATCATTTTTCACTGCTATGGTGTAATTTTTCTTATGAACAGAAGAAAAGTAATGTTTGTTTTGTAAAAAAAATGTTAATATTCATTTAAATACTAAGTGTTCAATAATTTGATTTAATGAAATGTGGTATATCTTATGGTACTTTTAATTTACATCTCTCTCTCTCCCCCACTGGAGCAACAGGCATTGGTGATGGTATTTTTTATTAACGTTGAACTGGAGCAACATTATGGGCTATTTGTAACAGTCCAGGGTCAACCCCAAAGGGAAAAATGAAGACAACATAATTTTTAAATAACGAGGCAACACCCAAGCTGGCACTCCTAACTTACACACCACACTAATGTAAGAACACAACATATTTAACATGCACCAGCCCCCTTGCTACACGACGGTCTTTGGCTGGATTCGAACTCCCAACTTTCCAATTGCTCTTCCAACCGTGGCACCTGTTATAGTTTTTTAGTTCATCAGATGTCAGTTTCGTATGCCAAAAAATACATAACCAATGATTAAATATATAATTTTTCACTGCTATGAGGCAAGATATATGTAATTTTTCTTATTATGAACAGATGAAAAGTAATTTTTGTTTTATAATAAACTGACAATATTAATCTGAGTAATATTATTCGTTTGGCTACTAAGTGTACAATAATTTATTCACAAGACCTTTAACGAGTTATAAAATGCTACTGATTAGTCTAAAACCAGGATTTTGATGAAATGTGGTACGTCTAATGGTATTTTTAATTAACGTCCCACTGGAGCAACAGGCATTGGTGATGGCATTTTTCAATGAACGTTATACTGGAGCAACACAATGAGCTATTTGTAACGGTCCTGGATCAACACCAAAGGGAAAGAAAAGATACATAATTTTTGAATCATGGTCATATAACGAGGCAACACCCAAGTTGGCACTCCACACAACAGATTTAACACACACCAACCCCCTTCTACATGACGGTCTTTGGCTGGATTCGAACTCCCAACCCTCTGGTTGCTCTTCCCACCACAGCACCTGTTATATTAGCATGATGCTGGTTTAATTTATTTTTCAAAAGGGCTATTCAAAATTATTTTATCTAAAATTTTCATGTCCTGATCAGGACAGATGTTGAGTGAGTTACATGTATGGAGATAGCATGAGCACATTTTATACTATAAGTTTCACAGAAGTCTACTTTGAACAAGTTTAGCTGACCCATAGTTCCAGATAAGCTTTGAATGATCTGACTAAAGCCAATAATGCTAAAGTTGCAAGAATCAGATTGTATAGCTACAGAAAATTTTACGACTTAAAGATATTTACCAACCTAACAATTGGTTTACAATTTCTTCAGTTATGCAGGATGTTTACATAGGACATCATTTTGTTTTGGAATAACTTTTAAATAAAACACTTCTAATATCATTGTGCACTCAATGAATGACATTATTAATTTAATTTGATATCGGTCAAATGACTGCCAGCACTGCAAATTTAGTCTTTTGACCACATGATTTTTTTCAGACCATTTTTCTCAAAAGCTTTTACTGGGTTTGATTGTCATTTGTTTAGGAAGCTGACCTAGGATAGTGAGTGTGAAGCTTCAGAACATTTTAGCAAAATATTTAATCAAAATGCATTATCTGTGATGGAGACTTCTAGAAAATTGTAAAATTACTTTGGGTTACATCATGTGCCTTCAAAATAAATATATGTAAAAAAAAATTTCAAAACACTGTTCTCCGCAAGATATGAAAAAGTCTGACTGACTTCTTACAGAAAGTTCCCATGAAAACATTGTTACTTTATGATATAGTGTTATTGAAAAACAAGGGATCTCTGTTGACATTACACACAAATAGGCTTTCTCCAAACACAATATGGAGAAAATTTGGATTTTCATCGAAGCTCTAAATGTTTTTATGCATGCAGTCACTAGGTCTATATTATATTCCACAAATAAATATAATTATTTCAGTTCTAAAATTCAATTTAAATTACATTCCAAAACAGTTCAATCCAGAAAAAAAATTACTAAGTTACCAATTGTCAATTTAAAAAATACTTGCGTGTACCAGGCATCATTGGTAATCTTGAATAATTATGAAAATCAGAACTAAATATAAATCTTTTAGTGCAAATTGTAAGCAACATTTAATGTATTCAGAATGATTTATTGAGACTGATTCTGACATTGCAAGATATTTTTGTAAACAAACACATGAAGGTAAACAAAAAGAAGTGTTTCAGTTACAGTGAATATATGTACTTCAATTCATTATAAAAGGTATTTTTTAATTAATGTTGAACAAGAAAAACAAAGAAACAAATGGTACATAAAAACTTTTATTTTCAATTCAATACACAATGAACTTTAAATATCAATTTAGTCATACAGGACAAAAATTCATTTTTCTGTAAATACAATTAATTGTAGTACAAGACTCGAAAAAAAAACTTTTTGCATGACAACTTAACTTATGACCATTAAGTGTAAAATTGGTCAAATTAAAGTATTTCCAATCTTAATTTTTTTTTCTTCTTGAAACTTATTATTATATTTAATAGAGGAATTGGTTATTTTTGTAAAAAATTGGGTAATTTAAAAAATTACTTATCATTTTGGCAATAACTGATTTGCAATAACTACTATCACAAAAACACCTGCTTCTAGAAATAAAAACAAAACCACATAGAAACACATTTTGATAGTGGTAATTACAAAATCATAAATACGAGTAAGAGGGCTAGTTAAAAATCTGAAGGACGAGGAACCTGAAAATATAAAGTGTGCACATCAGTACAATACAAATGAGATCACAAACTCGCCTTTTCGTGTCAACTTAATGTACACCTAATTCTGTTTGGACGAGCACGAGTATCATCTAGTGCGGATGTTTCACCAGTTTTACGAACGAATTCAGTTATTAATTGTTGTGTTTGTGTTTTGGTTATGCCATTATCTAATTATGTGTAAGAGGCTACCAAGAACTTCAGTTCACGTTGAAATTTCCCAGCGCATTTCTCATAAGGGTCAGGTTTGACAAAATTATTAACCAATTTTCAGGTCAGTTCCAGACATTCTTTTATTAAACCTGTATTTAGAACAAGATTCTGTAGGATTAGGAGTCTCAAAGACTACCCTTCTAATATTTCATCTTTGCTTACGGCTTTGTCGACTGATTCATGGATATCTTCAAATAATAGATCACCGAATCTTTCTCCAGTTGTGTGCCATTGTAATGATGTTGGGAATACAGTCGTGTTGGTTACCAAATACAATAAGAACATTGTAGATACATAGATGTATACATTGGTAAATGAAAACATACGTTCCAAAACGCATACACTAGATGTTATGCAATCTATGTGGGGGCAATATAACTGACTGGCCACTGCATGACCAGCACGGCACTGCCTGTGACAGTTCTTTTCGTGGGGTCAGGTGTGACCACTGCTTGCTAACCTCCTGTAATTGCTACAAATTCCCATTTAGTTTAACAGATGATACTACTATGCCACAACTATAAAAAAAAAATCGTAAAATTTCGGCAAATAAATTTAAAATGACTGGAGTAAATAGAGAATAAAAAATTTATTTTGAATTTGAGTATAAAAAAAGTTTGTGCAAAAACAGAATTAGGTGTGTATACACAAACAGGA
The DNA here is from genome assembly GCA_947359465.1 of Metellina segmentata. Lineage (NCBI taxonomy): Eukaryota > Metazoa > Arthropoda > Arachnida > Araneae > Tetragnathidae > Metellina > Metellina segmentata. The sequence continues at coordinate 27,788,503 of OX375881.1, read as the reverse complement.
AACTTTTGACACAAAAAATTAATACGCTCAGGGTAGTCACATGAATTGAACCTATGTCATTCATCTACAGCTTGCAAGCTACTAACAATGAGAAACCCACTGAACCACCAGCAAGTTACTTTCCCACTCCTTGCCCTCAGCAATACTATTCTCTCTACATCTCGCCTCCCTTTTACGGCTTATCTCCCCACAGGTATATCAATAGAATAGCACAAAATCATTAATACTACCCTAATTTTATTCAACAGAGGTTTGGGAAAACCAAATCGACATATCACATTGTTTATTTTAACATACCTATATGAGAACTTAGAATAAAATTTGAAATAAACAATCAGCAAAACAACTCTTACCGCTATTTAGAAACAAATATTGAGAAAATACAGTACTTAACCGTTAGCTGGGTACCAAAAAACTGCCAAGCTTAACAGTTAGTGCAGCTATCGTCAAGCCTAAATATTCACGCAAAGAGTATTTCCAGGCATTTTTGGCAAATGAAAATTCTGTCATAGATAAATTCAAGTCTATTTCACTGTACGAAACTTGGGCATGCCTCTAGTATGCAGTGTGTCCCTCATAAATGATGCAGCCAGTTCACACAGTGTCATTTGTCTACAAAATTAATAATGCAAAGATTTTGGCACAGGCATATGAAGGATTAAAAAATAATACAAAGATTTCGCAAATGAAACCACACAAAAAATAGCTAGAGATTAGGAAAAAGCGTGTCTCACTAATGAAGTCGCACTGGCCACGGCACGTTTTTAAGTATAATGCTTGATTCAAATTGCCCATTGGATTTATAGTCGCATGGAATGTTTAAAACAAAACCTATGCTGATGAACAGGCTTGTGAGTGACACAAGTTCAATGGCCCATTTACTATTGAACTAACTTGAATAAAATAGCACGTCTCTTCATAGTTATTTCATTTTCAATATTATTACACATAGTACAGAAAGGAAATTGAAATTTTAAATTCTTATTTAAATCACTGATTTTTTTAAATAAAAAATCACTTCATTTTAAATTTGCATACATACCCTGTAACAATCTAAAAATCGAAAGAAATGGTCTGTTTTAATAGAATCAGATGTATTTATTCAATTTGTGGACTTTCATATTATGCAATCTCAAAAACTCGATTATATCTAATTATGCATCAAAAAATTAACTACTGATCGCAGAACGAACAATCTCACTGCCTCTACTAAAATTACACTTCACAAATTTAATTAAACGCAACAGCGTAAAACAATTCAAAATCGAAGCTGGAGATTGGATGCGTAACTGAAAAGTAAATACAATCTTTCTTCGATCAAGAATACGCCTAAAGACAAATTAACTTTTCCTAATTAAAGTATTCCGCTTTCAATAGAAAGTCCGTTGCAATCCATCAGCTCCTCACCTCACAAGCAAAAACAAAACAGAATACATACATTCAACATCAAAACAGGGATTTTTCAAACCAGTTCAAAATTTTCCCTACCGCCGACAGAACTAAAAAAGTGTACGCCATCTAGCGGTAATTCGTCTAAGTTTTAACATTAGGATTCTTCCTCTGTCCATCCGCTTGTCACTAAATACAGTGAGCATGTTGAAAAAGAAAACGATTTACAAAAGAAAAAAAGGAAGAAATAATACCTGATAACGTCAGAATTCTCTCGTAAAAAAATAATGAAAACGAAAATGGTCAAAAAAACAAAACTCTTAATCCTGTCGTGAAAACTATTATAACAAAATAAAAATTCCACAACTGTCAAAATACAAATAAATTTACCAATGGTATCACAGAAAACGATTTAAAAGGACCAATGCAATAAAAGGATATTTTAAAAACAAAATAACCAATGGGAGGAAAGAAAAAATTTCAAACGAATCAATGAAATCAAACGATTTTAACGGATTTTGGAAGAACTTTCTAGAATATTAAAAATGAAAATTGAAAGTTTCCGTTTGCCGAGGTTGCCGTGAAAACCACAACAGCAACGAAAGATGGGTTGCCTTAATTTATCGTAACTCGCTACTAGAAGTGCGCCAAAAAAAAAAAATCGCCAAGCCGTTGCCATCACTCATAAACGTAGAGTGTAGCTGTACCTCTTTTTGTAGTGATACAAATGCGACGAAATTTAGCGTTTTTTTTTCAATGTGTTTCCTTCAATGGCGTCACCACTTGATTTACATGAGGATCTGGATTTTGTCATTTAGTTTCCGCCGATTGATAGAAAAACAAGGAGCCTACACCTTAAGGGTATTTAAAATGTTTGGAATAATCATCGATAGATACACTATGATATATAATATATAAAATTTCCATGTCACAATGTTAGTTACCGTACTCCTCCGAAACGGCTTTACCGATTTTTAGCAAATTTTATATGCGTATTCAGTAGGTCTGAGAATCGGCTACTATCTATTTTCCATACCCCTAAGTGATAAGGGTTGTTCACCCTTAAAATTTATTTTTTTAATTTTTTGACGAAATTTTTTGTTTTTATTTTTTTATAATGTGGCATTAAAAAATACATACAACCCTTAATTTTTACTTTTTTATCACCAACCCCTATTTTTTTATGGCCATTTTAGTAATTTAATCATTTTTCATCCCGCTCGATAACTGATCAATTATAGTGTTTTTAACTGTACTTCGATTAAAAATCTAAAATTTTTTAAAAGAAAATAAACATTTATTTTTATTATTAAAGTTTAATCCTGATATATGCTTAGTGTTACCAATCTTAGATTCTTAAAATTTGCCGCGCGTGTATTTGGCACGATTAGTTCAGTTAATCAAGTTTTAGTTAAACAAGTGATTTACATAACCTTAAAAGTACTCAACACGTGTCACGAGCTCCAACCAACAACGGCTTTTGTGTTGTAAGTATACTTTTTTTATATAATTATTTGAATTTTTTACAACTATTGTTTCAAATTTTTTTTCACAAAACTAATATTTTCGCTATAATCCTGGCCGATGCTGATGCACGTGTGAGCATGCAGCAATTGCGTCAAGAACAATCAGAAGATACACGAGCTGAGCGCAATGAAGTTATTTCATTAATTCTATTTATATGTGTTTTGTACAGTGAGCAATGCCAAGAAAACGCAAAGGGGCTGATTTGAGCCGTAATACAAGTAGGTCCAGAAGTATGAGAGATAAAAGATCCCAAAGAACCGAAGAACTAGTCCAGCAACAAAATGCTGATGCACGTGTGAGCATGCAGCAATTGCGTCAAGAACAATCGGAAGATACACGAGCTGAGCGCAATGAAGTTATACGTTTAGAACAACGACAATCACGCCGTTTTACGGTTAATAGACGCAGAACAAATGACCAACAACGCCAACAGGTACATCGTGCATTTACATCTGATTCAATTTTGCGTCTAGCATTCCAGTATGAGCCCGATATTGAATATTATGCTCATTCAAAAGTGGTAATTGGTGCTATGGATAAGGAATGTCCGCATTGTCATGCTCTCAAATTCAAAAATGAGCCACCTGGGATGTGTTGCGCGTCAGGAAAAGTGCAACTACCTGAAATTGAAACACCACCTGAACCATTGAACGGTTTACTTATCGGCACGGATCCAGATTTTAACGTATTCCTGAAGTCAATTCGAACATTCAATTCATGCTATCAAATGACATAGTTTGGAGCAACAGAAATAGTTCGAAATACTAATGCTAATGGTCAACAATACAATTCTACATTCAAAATCAGAGGCCAAGTTTATCATAAAATGGGCTCATTGCTGCCAATGCCAAACGAACCACATAAATTTTTACAAATCTACTTCATGGGCGGCGAGGATTCCGGAAGCGCACTTGCCAATCGCGTGAATGCACGTTGTGACTATAATAACCTTGATTCATTTTTTGCCAGGCGCATCGTCAGCGACTTGGACGCTCTATTGAACGAGCACAATGAATTGTTGAAAATATTCAAATCACACATGCACAAATTACAAAGCGATAATCACGCTATTGTCATTAATCCTGATAAAACACCAGCTGGAGAACATATTCGTAGATTCAATGCACCTGTTGTTGAAGACGTTGCTGGAATCATGGTTGGCGATCGTACAGGTACACGAGAAATTGTGATTCGTAGAAGAAATAATAATCTTCAGTTCATTGCTGATACACATCGTTCATATGACGCTCTCCAATATCCGCTAATATTCTGGAAGGGGCAAGACGGATATTGCATAAACATAAAACAACGAGATCCCGTATCAGGTACTTCATTTATTATGAACTTGATCATTAACCATTTAAAAAAACAATTAAATTATTGAACGGAATTAATTTAAATTAATATTCATAAATATATTATTACAGGAGCTGAAACAAACAAGAACGTTAGCTCGAAAGATTATTATGCGTACCGATTAATGATTCGGCGCGGCCTGGACAACGTCATTCTACGATGTCGTGAGCTTTGTCAACAATTCATGGTCGACATGTACTCGAAGATAGAGGGCGAACGACTACGATACTTACGATATAATCAACTCAAGCTGCGTGCGGAAGAGTACATTCACTTACGAGACGCTATTAACAACAACGTCGACGTCGCCGAAATTGGTAACTCTGTCATTTTACCATCATCGTACGTAGGCAGTCCACGTCATATGCAAGAATATATACAGGATGCTATGGCTTACGTGCGCGAATATGGACGACCGTGTTTATTTATCACGTTCACATGTAATCCAAAATGGCCAGAGATTACATCTTTGCTATTGCCTGGCCAAAATGCAATACATCGTCATGACATTACAGCACGTGTATTCAGACAAAAGTTGAAGTCTCTAATAAGTATCATTACTAAATTACATGTATTCGGTCCCACACGTTGCTGGCTGTATTCAGTTGAATGGCAAAAGCGAGGATTACCTCATGCGCACATTTTGGTTTGGTTAATCGACAAAATCCGTCCTGAAGAAATCGATAGTATCATTTCTGCGGAAATTCCAGATCCGTCTACTGACCAAGTGCTGTTTGATATTGTTACAGCAAACATGATCCATGGTCCATGCGGTACTCTTCATCGTTCATCGCCTTGCATGGCAGATGGAAAATGTACTAAAAATTTCCCTAAAGATTTCACTAATGATACGATAACAAATACCGACGGATATCCAATATATCGTCGAAGAAGTCCCGATAATGGCGAACAATCATTTATTAAAAATATCAGCAACACAGAAATTGACATTGATAATCGTTGGGTGGTGCCGTATTCGCTTCTGCTAAGCAAGACATACAATGCTCATATTAATGTTGAGTTTTGCAGTTCTGTGAAGAGCATCAAATATATTTGCAAGTATGTCCATAAAGGCAGTGATATGGCTGTGTTTAGAGTAGAAAATACTAATGTAAATGCTCCTCCAATGGATAAAAACGATGAAATTACGCTCTACCAAATTGGTCGGTACATCAGCTCCAATGAAGCTGCTTGGCGTATCTTCGGTTTTCCAATTCATGAACGGGATCCAGCAGTTGTTCAGTTAGCCGTCCATCTTGAAAACGGTCAGCGTGTATTTTTCACGAACGAGACAGTGATTGATCGTGCTACAAATCCACCTAAAACTACACTCACTGCATTTTTTGAATTGTGTAATAGTACGGATGATTTTGGTGCCTTTGCAAGAACATTACTCTATTCACAAGTACCACACTATTTCACATGGGCTCAAACAAAAAAATGGATGCCCCGCAAGCAAGGCTCACCAGTTGATGCATATCTCAATTTATTTAAATCGAACGTTTTGGGGCGATTATTTACAGTCAATCCAAGACACACTGAGTGCTTTTATCTTCGACTGTTGTTGGTTAATGTTACTGGCCCATTATCATTTCAAGATATACGTAAAGTGAATGGGCAACAGTATCCGACATATAAAGACGCATGCCTTGCACTCGGCTTGCTGGAAGACGACAACCAGTGGGAGTGTATGCTTGCTGAAGCTGCATTGAACTGTACAGCAATACAAATTCGTCTACTATTCGCTATAGTGTTGACTACATGTTTCCCAGCTCGAGCACAGATATTGTGGGATAATCACAAAGATTCAATGACTGATGATATATTGCATCAACATCGTACACGGTGCAACGATCTAACGATAACATTCAGCGACGCTATGTACAATGAAGCATTGATTGCTATTTATGATCTTTGCATTGTCATTACCAACTTATCACTCTCTCATTTCGGTATGAATTTGCCAAATCGAACTGCATCTGATTTAATTAACACTGAAATGAATCGTGAACTGCAGTACAACACTGTAGAAATGGCAGCGATTGTTACTCGCAATGTCCCACTAATGAATGACGAACAAAGAACCATTTATGACCGCATTTTGCTCGCAGTTTCAGCAGGACAAGGTGGGTTCTTCTTTTTGGATGCACCGGGTGGAACTGGCAAAACATTTCTTATTTCACTAATTCTTGCTGAAATACGATCAAATAATGGCATCGCATTGGCCGTTGCATCATCGGGCATTGCGGCAACTTTATTAAATGGAGGCAGAACAGCTCATTAAGTATTTAAGCTGCCACTAAATATTCAAAATAACCCTGACGCAGTGTGCAACATTAAAAAACAATCGTCCATGGCCACCGTGCTGAAACAGTGTAAAATTATTATCTGGGATGAATGTACTATGGCACACAAACATTCAATTGAGGCGTTGAACAGGACATTGAAAGATATTAAAAACAACGACAAACTATTTGGCGGCACTCTGTTGGTGCTTTCAGGTGATTTCAGACAAACACTTCCCGTCATTCCACGTTCAACATACGTTGATGAGATCAACGCTTGCTTAAAAACATCTCCATTGTGGCGTAATGTTGAAAAAGTACAGCTGAAAGTAAATATGCGCGTTCAAATGCTTCAAGATCCATCCGCTGAAACATTCTCAAAACAACTCTTAGATATCGGTGATGGAAAAGTTGCTACAGATGAAACTGGATACGTAAAATTACCGACCGATTTCTGCACAATCGCTGATTCGCAAGATACTCTCATTGAACAAATATTTCCCGATGTACACACACAGTACATAAATCATGAGTGGCTTGCAGAAAGAGCTATTTTAGCAGCAAAAAATGCAGACGTTGACAGTTCTAAAGTCGCCAAGGAAATAATTATTTCTTAACTCTTTTCCTGTCACAATTTTTTTTCTTTTTACAACACACTTTTTAAGCACATTTCAGAACGTTTTAAAAAGTATATTTAAAAAAAACTTCCACAAAAAGTAGTAAGCTTAATCACATATCAAAACACATTTGTGAACCAGCAGAGAAACTAAGCTACGAATGGTAAGAACACCCTGAAACTTATCAATTACACTAAATACAGTGAGCATGTTGAAAAAGAAAACGATTTACAAAAGAAAAAAAGGAAGAAATAATACCTGATAACGTCAGAATTCTCTCGTAAAAAAATAATGAAAACGAAAATGGTCAAAAAAACAAAACTCTTAATCCTGTCGTGAAAACTATTATAACAAAATAAAAATTTCACAACTGTCAAAATACAAATAAATTTACCAATGGTATCACAGAAAACGATTTAAAAGGACCAATGCAATAAAAGGATATTTTAAAAACAAAATAACCAATGGGAGGAAAGAAAAAATTTCAAACGAATCAATGAAATCAAACGATTTTAACGGATTTTGGAAGAACTTTCTAGAATATTAAAAATGAAAATTGAAAGTTTCCGTTTGCCGAGGTTGCCGTGAAAACCACAACAGCAACGAAAGATGGGTTGCCTTAATTTATCGTAACTCGCTACTAGAAGTGCGCCAAAAAAAAAATCGCCAAGCCGTTGCCATCACTCATAAACGTAGAGTGTAGCTGTACCTCTTTTTGTAGTGATACAAATGCGACGAAATTTAGCGTTTTTTTTTCAATGTGTTTCCTTCAATGGCGTCACCACTTGATTTACATGAGGATCTGGATTTTGTCATTTAGTTTCCGCCGATTGATAGAAAAACAAGGAGCCTACACCTTAAGGGTATTTAAAATGTTTGGAATAATCATCGATAGATATACACTATGATATATAATAATATATATATATATAAAATTCAAATACCACTCACTCACTGACTGATTGACTGACTGACTCATCCCTGTATCTCAATAACTACAAGTCCTAGGAAGCTGAAATTTTGCAGGGTGTTTCTTCTTATACAGTAGGGGTGCACTTAGAAAGGATTTTGAAAAATTCGAATCCTAAGCAGCCTAAAATTGACCTAAGGCCTAAGCCAAAAGCAATTTGAAATCGCCATAGAAATAACATTTGTAATGGAACCAACAACGCCCCCTAGCGGACTGACAAAAACTTACACAGTGTAACTCCAACCCTGGAGCAAGCAGCAGCTAAGCTGTAGTATGTGATAGTAAAAATGTCCCTGTCCCGAATATTTTATGTGCGTGAGTCTTGTAATTTCTGTAGTGTATGTGTGTGTAAATAAATTCAATTTAAGTGTTAGCTAGCCGTGTCAGTATACATCATTGCTACAGATAAATGGCTACCCAACTGTGGGCCCGATCCCGATATCCATCGGATAGATAAGTATTTTTATACTTTATGTAGTCTAAACCTAGACAAATAGTGATTTATAAAGAAGGTTTTTCAAAGTTGTATTGTAGAAATAGTAATTTTTAACTCAGAAGAAATTCCTTTATTTTGTATGTATTGTAATGAGTAAAAAATTGATTTCGTTTTAATGCTAAGTTGTTCGTCTGACTACTTAAACTTGCAAATCAATCCTGATTTAAGTGTTTCAGAAAGCTTAAAACTATTTAACTGTATGTATGTATTTAAATAGTTGGATAATTAACGATTTATTATGAATATTAATGCTGTAGAATGTGTGTAATGTGCAGAAATAATGTATCGATAACTAGTAGTTGAACGACCTTGAACTCTAAAATCTCCCGCCTAAAGAAAATCTTAGTCGACGTCTAACACGGCGCCAGTTGTTTTTACTTTTCTTATTAGGCGCGTTGCATTGAAAAAAAAAATATTTTGTATGTATGGTTTTTTGTTTCATGATCTTTATTTTATATTTACTGCATTGTCATTCTTCAACGAGTGGAAAGAAAAATAAAGTGTGTTTCAATAAAGATAACACACACACAAAAAAAATATCACTTTCTGAATTTAGGGAGATATTTTATTTCATAAGAAGTTGATATTTAAAGTATTGCCTTTATTGAATTATTATTTTTGTAATGAATGGTAGTTTAGATCAAGTTATTAAAGTGTTGAGGAATTCATGATTTATAATTAGTGTTAATGCAAATATCTGTATACAAGTGTTTCTGAATATATTTCATACTTTGCTATTTTTCATACTTTAGCTAAGTGAATTTTTTAAAGTGTTTGGGAAATGTTTTATTTGTATTTTGATAATGGTTCTGAGAATTCAAGAATATTTGCATATAACTTTAAAAAAACTATCAAAACGGAATGAACATTAATATATTCTAAACGTTTTGCATTTAAAGGTATTAAGTTTAGGACTATTGAACTTTAAACTTAGGACTCTAGATTTAGGACTCTCTTCTTAAAGAAAAAAAATTCCAACCTAAACAATAGTTAGGGGTTTTGGACAATATGGCGTTCCTAGGGAAAGGAAGGAAAGAAGACCTCCGAACTCTTGCATCGGAGCTTGGTCTGGCTGTGTCGGACAGCTTAAAAGTTATCCAACTTCGAGAACTTATAATTAAAATTGAAAATTACGAAGAAGAGCTCGTAAAGAATATGCTCGCCGTTATAATTGAAGATCGCCTAAAAGCGGAGAATGCGGCCGAGGAAGACAAGTTGAAGGCTGAAAAGAAGGATGAGGAGGATAGGTTGGCACGAGAAAAAGAAATTGAAGAGGAAAAATTACTTAAAGCACAAGCAGAAGAACAGGTCCGAATTGAGAACGAGCGCAAGTATGAACTCGAAAAGCTAAAACTCCAGCTTGAAGCTCAAAAGGTTTCCAATTCAGTTGTTTCTACTCATGGCTCAGAGTACCCGAAATATGAACTCAGTCGGATTATCCCTAAGTTTAATCCAAAAGAAGATGAAATAGGACTGTTTTTAATTATTTTCGAACGTCAATTGAAGTTTATGAATCTTCCAGAGTCATCATGGATACCATATCTCATTGGTTCCTTACCAGCTGAAATAGCGCAGTTACTTGCTAGAGAAGATGAACAGGAGGCTCAAAATTACCAAAAGGTGAAAGAAATGCTTCTCAAGAGATTTAGGGTCACTGCTGATAAGTTTCGACAGTTATTTTCCCTACATAGGAAGAATCCTGATACGACATGGAGGGACTACTTTTTCGAACTGGCTTCTTATTGTGAAGGTTGGACAAAGGAAATGAATGTCACCACCTTTGATCAACTCAAAAGTTTATTAATTACTGATCAAATTAAGAAAAGGACTCCACCATACATCAAAGATCACTTCATTGATTTGTGGACAGATTGGGCCAACCCTCTAGAGTTAGCTGAAAAACTGGATACTTATGAGAATATCCGTCAAGGAGTGAAGAAACACGTGTCGCAGACTCAAAAGAAAACATATTCTAGAGACGAAAATAAAACAGCCTCTACAGATAGAAGATTCCGTCCTGTGGTTAATAGACACGAACATACGCAAAGTCAATTTTCAAGAGTTTCAATACCTCGAAATTCTACTCCTAGATCAGAAGGAAGACCCCCAATTCGATGTTTTGGATGCGGAACACCAGGAGTTGTAATATCTAAATGTCTTACTTGTACAAAATCTAAAGTTGAAGAAACTACTGTCAACTGTATGAACTTGTTCACAAGTAATACAACTAAAGATCTTTCAAGCTTGATTATCTTTGAACTTTTTGGTGAGAGAATTGCTGTGTGTGCCGATACTGGTGCCTCACACTCTATTGCAGGAGAAAAGCTGTATAACTTTCTACGAAAGAATGGAATTGCTTTCGAGGACAAAAAGATTTCACTGACTCTTGCTGATGGAAAACTCCAATCCATGGTTGCTCTTAAAACGGTTATCAACTTGTGTATAGAAGGTAAAATTGTGTCAACAGAACTTCTTGTTCTCCCTGAAGCAAAAGGGAATAGCACGCTGTTAGGGAAAGACTTTCTCCATGCAGCCGGTATTGTTCTCAACGTTCAAAATGGAACCTGGCATTTTAGTGAAGATCCCCATAGACAATATTTCTTCTATGTAAAGCCTACTGAATTAAAGGATGCGCCGAAAACTTTTAAATCAACGATTGTGCCTGAGCCTACTACTATTGTCCACTTGAGAAGTGATGAAGGAAGACATCTGACCCAGATGCAAAGTGTAGAATTAAACTGCTTACTTCAAGAGTACAAACGCTGCTTTGAACCAGGGGGAGAACCTACTCCTTTCATGAAGCACAGAATAGTTACTATGAATCATCATCCTATATCTGTTTCACCGTATTGTATGTCACCGGCCAAGAAAGAAATACTGAAAGAACAAATTGATGAACTTTTGGCAAAGAACATAATAGAAGAATGTGAATCCCCATATGTTGCTCCGGTAGTGCTCGTCGCTAAACCAAACGGGAAAGTAAGATTATGTGTTGACTACAGAGGCCTCAACGCCGTTACGAAACCGGACACTTATCCATTACCTAGGATGGACGATCTTTTAAACGAAGCTACACCGACATCATACATGTCAACTATAGATCTACAATAAGGATATCATCAGGTGCAAGTGGATGAAAACGATTTGGACAAAACTGCCTTTATTTGTCCTTTCGGAACTTACCGTTATCTACGCATGCCTTTTGGTCTGCGTAACGCACCTGCCACTTTTCAACGCCTGATAGATAAATTCCGAAGTGGCCTGAAAGATGTTTTTGCACTCTCATATTTGGATGACATAGTCATCTTATCAGAGACTTTTGACAAACATTTAAAAGATCTAAAGACTGTTTTTGAGAGACTTTCTCTTTTTAAACTTCATGCACACACACACACACACACACACACACACACAAATAGAGAGAAATGCCATTTTTCTGTGATCGTGTTAAGTACTTGGGTTTCTGGATAACAAGAGATGGAATTGAAGCCGATCAAGAGAAAATCGCTTCTATCCAAAGAATTCCAGTTCCAACTAATGTGAAAGAACTTCTGTCTTTCTTACAGACCTGCTCATGGTTCAGAAGATATGTTCCGAACTTTGCAGACATAGCACGACCTCTTAGCAATTTAACTAAGAAAAGAGTCGATTGGTCGTGGGGTCTTGAACAGCAAGAAGCTTTCGAAACCCTAAAAGAACGCTTGACAACAGCCCCTGTGTTAAAGCAACCTGATGGATGTAAGCCTTTCATAATTCGCACAGATGCGAGTAACTACGCCCTTGGCGCAGTCCTTCTCCAAGGAAATGGTCCAGAAGAACATGTGATTGAATACGCTAGTCGTCTGTTGATCCCAGCAGAACGCAATTATTCGACTACTGAGCGGGAAGCTTTGGCAGTAGTTTGGGCCTTAGAAAAGTTCCGAGGTTACATCGAGAATCAAGAAATTATCATTGCTTCAGACCATCAACCTCTTAAATGGCTTCTGAGCATTAAGTCACCCTCAGGACGTTTAGCAAGATGGGCTCTGAAGATCCAATCGTTTAATCTGAAAATCAATTATACGCCAGGAAGAGCTAATGTAGTTCTCACAAATCGATCGCCGACAACATATGATATTGCCGACCCGGCCAGTCCAGACCAAATTCTTGGAACTTATCATGTGTCAGCATTAAAAACTTACTATGAACCCCAAGTAAAGAGAGACACTGGGCATGTAGCTCCCATAAGAAGAAGGGGTCGCCCTAGAAAAAATAATCCTGGCTCATCGTCGGGACGTCATCAGAGCCAGAAGGGGAGTCTGTAACGGAACCAATAACGCCCCCTAGCGGACTGACAAAAACTTACACAGTGTAACTCCAACCCTGGAGCAAGCAGCAGCTAAGCTGTAGTATGTGATAGTAAAAATGTCCCTGTCCCGAATATTTTATGTGCGTGAGTCTTGTAATTTCTGTAGTGTATGTGTGTGTAAATAAATTCAATTTAAGTGTTAGCTAGCCGTGTCAGTATACATCATTGCTACACATTGAGTATAAAACGATTGCTTTACGCATCTCAGATTGCTTTACCAGTGTTGATCGAAAAAAAATTTTCTTAAAACAAATTAAATTATAAGGTTCATGTTTGAACTGTATTTTTACTTCTTCCCATGATGAAAATAATATTTATAAATATTTGATTGATGAAGAAAGAATATTTAGAACATTTAATTTCATATTTACTTACATTTTATAATGGAGCACGAAAAGCCCAAACGATAAACTCATTGATAATAAAAGCGTAATTTTGCTACTCGGTATCTGGCAACATAAGAATTAATGTTTAATTTTTTAATTTGATTAATAATTCTTTTTTGGGGTATTTGAGTTGAAAACGAGATGGTTGCGATCATATTTGAGGATTCCCAGGTTTTATAAATATATGTTCTTTTTTGCTTATAAATCATTATTGTCTTTATCAACATATTGTTCAAGTTTTTTGTCGCATTGTTTTACTTTAGAATATATTCAGGAAGTCGAAATTCAACACGCTAGAACAGATATTTTTTATTCAGAAATCTTCCTGTTTTAAGGGTCGGAATTTTGTTTCTGTTTGCATTTTGGGTGGAGTGGTAGCATCCGATACGTTAGGCCGCCAAAGCGATTGTTTACGCCAAATCAAGATGGCGGCCGATGTAAGCAATTCCAAGATGGCCGCCATATACAACGTGAACCTTTGCATACAGTGCATAAATAATAATAATAATTTGTTTAAAAATTAAGAAAAAAGCAATATAAATTTCACTTGAAAATTTTCTAATATTTCAGTCTGGTTTTCTCCGAACATGTACGCAATTTTGCGTCAATTTCATCCTAGTTTTGTCACTTAAAAAAAAAAATTTTTAATTAAAAAAAAAACTAGATTTTTTTTTAAACGTCCGGATTTTCATCAATTTTGAATTAGAAACTTTGCAATGCATAGAAAATTCAAAACAAGAAATCTTTTTTTAATAAGGTAGTTCTTTTCTGTGATCATAATCCACACAAAGGTTTTTGATGAGAAAAAAAAAATCTAAAAATTCTTCTGCTATCTATAAGTGTGAAAAAATATTTTTTCACAATTTTTCTAGCAATTAGCATTATGTGAGCAACTCAATGGGGATATTCCAGGTTATAGAGCCATATATGGAAAAGCAAGACAAATATTTTTATTGTAACGACTTTACAAGAGGAAATTGTTTTTTAGAGAAGTCAAAGCGTATTGCGCTTAAGGTTTCAATGCGTTTAAACCAGTATACTGGGAGAAATTTGTTTGTAGATAAGTCACAGCGTATAACGCGCGATCCCCGCCTGCCGGCTACCTCGCCGCCCCTCCGGGGCCGGCGAGGACCTTTCACCGTTGGCTTCCATGCGTATAAGTCACCGCATTGGGTGCCCACCCAAGCATAGTCCAGTGTTTGTAATATAACCAAAAGCTAAACAAAAATCAAACTTACCCTCATAGCCGGGTCCTTGAAATTCTGACAATGGTTAACAGTCATATGCTCGAATCGATAACCCTTTAACTCTTTGTCCTTTGGGTATTGATACCAGCATATGACTTCCAATAGTCAGAAATTTTTGTAGTTCCTTGCAAAATTCAGCTCTGAATTACCTCAGCCAAAACTTTCTGGTTCCTATTTTTCACCTCAACCATAAAACATTTATCCGTCCCTCGTTCAAGTCCTCCAAACATCCATTTACCCTCCAATTTCTTACTCCTGTTATACTTTCTTTTGCCAAACTTTTGTCCTACCTATCACCAGCATCCTTTCTCAATGTTAAAATCATATCATTCTCACATGAAAGACATTTCACCTTCTTCCCAATCAAGCTACTACATGTTTGCAAAAAAAAAAAAAACATTTTCTAACGTTCAATAACACTATCCACTGCTATATCAAATCAACTAAGGGGAAATGAGCAACCAAAAGGGGAAAAAAATTCTAAATTCCAATATGCAATTTCAAAAATCAAATTTAATCCAAATTTTTTTTCGAAATTTTAATTGAAATTTAAATAAAGTGACAAATTAAAAAAATTGTAACTTACAATCTGCTTTCCAAACTTATCCTAAAAATTTTGAAAATTAATAAAACAAGTCGATTTTATAAATCAAGAGCAAAATTCATATGCACCCAACAATTTCAAAGACTGTCTAAATTTTAATTCCGTTCTACATTAAAAATAAAAGTGGAAAAGCGTATTTTCTTCCTTAACCAATCATGAGACCCGTTTATTATCGTCAGGAGAAAATATCTAGGGTTGCCTTAAAACTAAGAAAAGCGCGAAAACGGGAAGGTTACCACAATTGGCAATACATCGCTCGAAAGTTGTAACGTATCGGATACTACATACCATCCGCATTTTGTGTTCCGGTATATTACCTATTCCAGAAATATTATTTAGAAGTTGGATTTTATTTATTTACTAGCAAAATACCCGACCTTACTCGGTTTGAATTGGTTTACTCTAGATTGAAGAGATAATCAAAATATATAATGACTTACGTTTTTTGTAGAATAAAAATTTATTTTAACATCTTTCGCCATCTTTATATTTTCTACTACTTACTTTGGACACAAATCCTACACATGCATATCCATTCATGTAATACATTTCACATACATCGCACAATTGCTGTATGACAAAGCTACAAAATGACGAAAGGTGATACTAAGGTTACTACTATAAAAGACGATTTATAGGAAGATTTGGAATTCCCTTTCTTAAGTTCTTTTCATGTTCAACTCAATTAATTAAAATTACGATTTACGGCGAGTGCTCTCGCACTCATAGTCAACAAAACAATATTTTTTTACTTGTGGCACTCTTGCCTCCGGTATGCGAGATTGTGAAATTTTGCAATCTTCTCCTGTCATTATTACAACGAATTTTTTAATGTTGGAAAAAGTTCCAGTTTGGATTAATAAACATTATTATTCTTTCAATAACGGCATTATTCTTTAAAAAAAAAAAAAAAAAAAAAAAAATAACGGCATTATTCTTTCAATAAAACCATAACTACACTTAAAATTTACTGAAAATTTATACTGACTTACCTAACATTTTTAAGTCTAATACTTTGTGGTGCTGTTGCGTGTGATGAGAAGGAAAACACATTTATTAAAATAATAAATATTTAAAACAGGAAAAAGCGAAGTAAAACAAAATAAAAGATGTCGCAAAAAATTGTTCTAAAGATATTAATTTGTGATTCAATTTTATCTCTTGGTCTCGCACAGTTGCCACAACTTACAACTAAAAGTGTACAACATTTAGAAATGTGAAATTAATTCATAGCGAAAGAACCAGAAAAAATATCACTGCTCGCGCGATCTTGTTCATTCTCGTTTCATTGAAAAATATCGTCTGTCCCAAATATTTGGAAATCGTTTTCATTGCGCAAAGAATAAAAATAAGACTCGAAATAAATGAAGTGTCAGAGATGAAATTCCATAAAAAAAAAAAAAAATTTTGAAGAATAATTACTTTTTTAGCAGTACTGGTAAAGCAATCGAAGTAATCGTCATATTCAATAGACATTCCAATTTTTCCAAAACTACCAAATTATGGTTGACTTAAATATACTTACTCAGGTGTTTTAGCATGAAACTCAACTAAATATAACAATAAAGAAATGTTTAATATTGCATTCACTAAACTAATAGATAATGTATAAAATAAAATACAATGCAATCAAATATCTGGAATACAATTCATGTGATGTCTACACAAACACACAAACACAAAATCGAGCATAGAACAGAAAGACGGACAGACAGACTTTCGCAACCAATGCCACTCACTAAATGAAGATAAGTACTCACTGTATGCAAATTTTCATGA
Source organism: Metellina segmentata (assembly GCA_947359465.1). Lineage (NCBI taxonomy): Eukaryota > Metazoa > Arthropoda > Arachnida > Araneae > Tetragnathidae > Metellina > Metellina segmentata. The sequence goes on along the minus strand of OX375881.1, from coordinate 27,771,499 downwards.
AAATATCTTAAACCGCGTGGACGTGTATAGGGCACAACATACAGACAGACACCAAACGAGAAAAAGGCGGATTCGGCATCAGAAGGGTCCAAAACGGATAGAAAACTTGAAATGGGTCGAAAATATTGAATGTACAAACAAACACTCCATTCTTATTTATATAGATTACTTGCAAAATATCATTAGACATGGGTACTTTCGTGGTTGTATATGTATATTTCCAACACTTTCTTTAAAACTTTGGTTGAATACGTAATAGTGTGTAGATAAAAAGAATAAATAAAATTTACAAATCAAAATATTTTTAAGTGTGTAATTTGTTGTTTTAAAATGACATGAACAATTTCAAAAATAACTTTAAAATAAGATGGGTTACGTTAAATTAAAACTGGTAGTCATACTTAGTTGTTCAAAATATATTTCAAAATTTTGATATAGATTTTCATTGAAAAACGATTAAAATAAATTAAATTTCATTTATTTTTCGTGTTTCATTGGTGTTATTGGAAGCTGTACTCCATAGTCAAGTAATTACATCTATCATTCTAAATAGATACGTGCTTTCCATTTAGAAACCAAATTTCTGATCTTAATTTTAACAAGACTTGGTTGATCTTGGAATAATATCACACTAAGTAATTTTGAAAAATCGAAATTTTATATCTTAAGAGGGAGAAAGTCGAGGTTGCTTACTCTATTTAAGCTGTTCTTACGCAACTTAGATGCATGTGAATCGTACGTTGAAAGTGATTTTCTTTTTGTAAAATCTCTGTAAAATCAACCTTTTGTTTATTAAAAAATTGTTATCGATTGGGTTTAATTTGTCTACTCTGATGGCATGTATTCTTAACAAAAGCTCTCTTATTCCACATGCCAATGAATGGAATTTTTTGGGAAAAGTGCCGTTTGCTTCAAATTAAATTAGTCATGAATGCCGTAAATTTTTAGCCCCCTTGGACCAATAGAACGCGGGTTAATATGTGGCCTATCATATCCGCAAGGTTCTAAAATATAAGTGTATCAAATGTGTGGATTGGTCAAAAGGTGTATTAGTGTAGAGAACAGACAACGTCAACTCTGCTTTATATATCTAACAGAAGTTCTGTTATTCCACCTGCCGCTGAATGGAATTTTCAAGAAAAATTGCGTTTGCTTCAAACTAAATTAGTAACGAATGTTGTAACAATTTAACTTACCATCTTTTCATATTGATGATGAAATTCGAAAATATCGCATACTAGGTGAAAAAATGGTACAATGAAAACATATTCATAGGAAAATTAAGTGCAAAACTATCCACCGAAAATTCGCCAGTTTTACTGAAATTGAATGCTCGGGAATATTCGTAGTCACTTGAAAACTTAAAATCAACTTCAGCAGAAGTGTGACGAATATTAAATGGATTATATGGTTGGATACAACGTATATGCATATTTGCGTCCGAAGTAAATTGTAGAAGCAATGGAGAAGTTAAATTGGTATTAAATTTTTTTCCCCGTACACTTAAATGATGCTAAGATTCTTTTATGAAAAATAATTGATAATTACTTTTCAATCAACATATTATTAATTCAACCCGAGCAAAGACGGGTCTTTCTGCTAGTGTTGCATAAATGGAAGTTTTCATGGAAAACGAAGCCAATGGTTGGCAGTCGATTATGTAGTTGGAAGGTCAAATAAAAGTTAAAAAGCAGCTGGTAGCAATTTTCTTCGACTCTGAAATTTTGTCCATTTGTTCTTGAATATATAATGCATCGTTTTATCCAAAAACAACAACAAAAAAACACTTTTTGAAATTTTTTTTTGGAAATTTGGGGTTTGGGTCTTCCTTAAGCCGATTTCCTTTTTCGCTAACTATCCCACCCATTTAGGAAATAAACTCTTTATGATGGAACGGATGTTGCCATCACTGACAAATACTTAGTTGCACGGTTATTTTTCTTAATTTTTACTATGGTACTTTTTAAATCAGAAATAAAACATCGAAAACGCTAAAACATCGACAATGTTGAAACATCGATGTTAAACAAACTTCGGCTCCAATAAATCGATGGTAAATACATGGATGTTTTTTTTTATAAAACATCGATGGTTTGAAAACATTGACATCGATGTCGCATCCCTACTTACTACTACAAGACTAGTAGACAATAAGAATGGGCGGGTCGGCTGCCAAGAGGTGAAAGTCCGAAATTGCACTTTTTCAGGAGAGCGAATTGAAAGTTTTCAACTGTCTATAAATTCAGCGTATTATGCTTTTACACAATGCAATAAAACGCTCTGAACAACGAAATAAAGAAGTGACGGTGTAAGGCTACACCGTCTGATTGGCGGCTGTTTTACACACATCGCTTGTCACCGAACGTCTCGGCCATACCGTTTAGTGAAATACATTACGCTTTCATAACTATTGAACCAGGACCACTTGGTAATTTGATGCATCTAGTTGCCTAATATTGGAAAATGGCGCAAGTTCATTTTCGGTCTTTTGGGGCATACATCACTTAACATTCAGTTTTATGTAAACCAACTGGAGAATTCGCGAAAACTTGATTCATGACTTGTTCTGAGAAAATCTCATTGAGATGCCTCAGTTTTCTTATACTCTCTAGGTCTGGAAGCCGAGTGGTTAGCACCCTGGTCATCAGATCAACAGGCTCTAGGGTTCGAAGTGATTCAGAATCTTTTTTAAGTCTAATTAGCTCTGGTGAAGCGAAAAACAAAAGACAGTAGTGCGTCAAACCTATGGACCTCATTGGTAGGGTTTCTGCAACCCTGAGTATATTCTTCTCTTCTGCATCAGTAAAACTCTTCTTGTGTGTTTATCTCCATTATATGACGTTACCTATGCATTTTGGATCTTGTGTATGATAAAGAAACTTAGCGCCTACGCGATGATAAATGACCTTAGTTGGTACTAGATGTCATTAATGAATGAGTTTTGTATCTGTGAGAATATTTGATAAAATAATAGTTGTAAATTCTCGGCTGGGCTGAAGGAACCTTTTCCAGCATTATTCAACTCGAGCGCCGGGCAACTTACGAATATGTGTGTGGGTGGTGGATTAAATAAACTTACAGGACTGCCTGGTCGTAATTACTGCGATTTATTAACAGCAATCATTGACTCTATATACATGAAGGCCGCGACTGAGTCGGATCGCGTCTTTTACACATCCAAGCGTCACATCACACTTCACTTTTCGTACATCCGGGGCTCCCTTGAAAAATACATCTGCGCAACTTAACTGCGCATTGGAGGAGGAACCTCCCAGGCGCCATCTATTGGTCTCTTTCGAAACCAACAGTTGGGTGCTTAAAACATATATGTTACATACTCCCCCTCTGGTTTCGCCGACGTCCCGGCAAGGAACCAGCATGCTTTCGCTTTGGACGCCCACGCTTTCGTAAGGGCGTCAAAGGCCGAGCATCGGAATCAAGGCAAGGTCTTAAAGCCGATGAGTGATAAACTCCCATTGAGACTTCAGGAGAGTCTGGATTGGCTATTTGATAAGTAGTAGGTGATCGCTGAGTGAGAATGACATAGGGACCGTCCCTCCGAGGCATGAACTTGCTTGTTCGTTTCTTTTTGGCATTACTAACAGGGTGGAGTGTCACCCAAACAGAATCGCCCGGAGAAAAGCTCGGTCCTGAACTTCTTCCCTTATCCGCACAGGCTTTTCTCTGGTCTTGTCTTTTCTCCATGGATAACTGTACTTCCGTGCTTAGGTTGGCAAATTTCTGAAGATAAGGGGTAATTTCGGGTACAAAATTATCATTTGAGACAATAGAGCGAAGGTCATGTTGGACATCGTCTGTGGTTTTAAGTTCTCGACCAAAATGAAGAAAAGCTGCAGTCTGGCCCGTGGTCGAACATCTGGATGAGTTCATGGCGAAACGAATGATGGGCAACTTCTCAGACCATGCAGTGTGATCATTTCCCACAAGAATAGCCAGACGAGGCTTTAGGTCCCGATTCTTTCGCTCAACAGGGTTAGCTTGTGGGTGATATACAGGTATCAACTCCTGTTTGATTCCAAGAATGTAACAGACTTGTTGCATTGTAGCACTAATGAATTGCGTTCCGTTGTCGCTAATGACACGCCTGGGGATTCCATATCTTAGGAAAACTTCTTCGATGAGAGTTACAGCGCATTCCTTGGCAGTGGCATTGGGTAATGCAAATAGTTCAACCCATTTGGTGCAACAGTCTTCGACTATAAAAATCCATTTGTTTCCATCCTTTGAGTCAGGTAGAGGTCCGAACAGATCAATCGCTAAGGTTTCAAAGCGCTGATTGTATATGGGAGTTCTGAGCAGTCCAGAAGGCTTCTGGTTCGAGGCTTTAAAACGGGCACATTCCACGCAACTTTTGACGTGTTCAGCAATGGATTTACGCAAACCAGGCCAAAAGTATCTCTGGGCAATCCGATGATATGTGCCCTCAACGCCATAGTGTCCTGCGGATGGAGCATCATGGTATTCTTCTAATACCCTCTTCCGTTCCTGAAGAGGAACGACCAGCTGGGCTTCTTCCGAATCGGAGTCGGGGGAAAAACGATAGAGCACACCTTGATTCATGAGGTACCCTCTATCGGTCCAATTTGCAAAATCTGCGCTTTTCTCTACGCTTTCAAAACAGTCTATAATCTTCTTTAGCTCGTCATCTTTCAATTGTTCTTCTCTTATGTCACTGGAACTTCTAGTGGGAATGTCAACAGATACCATACAGATATCACAATGATCTTCGGTGTGTTCACACAAAGGGCGAGACAACAAGTCAGCCACAACATTAGCCTTTCCTGGAATATATACTATTTGCAGATTGTGGGATTGGATCTGCAATGCCCATCTGGCTAACCTCCCAGTTGGAGATTTCAGGCTCATCAACCACCTCAGAGGTTGATGGTCAGAGGCTATGGTGATCTTTTGTCCCTCGATGTAACCGCGAAACTTCCCCAGGGCCCAGACAACAGCTAGGGCCTCACGCTCAGTGGTAGAATAATTTCGTTCAGCAGGAAGAAGGAGTCTGCTAGCATATTCTACGGGATGTTCTTCAGGAGGGTCTCCTTGAATTAGTACGGCACCCAGGGCGTAACTACTGGCATCCGTTCGGATTATGAAGGGCTTTGATGGATCACTTTGCTTGAGAATGGGGGGAGTGATCAACAACTCTTTTAAGGTGATGAAAGCCTTCTGTTCTTCTTCTGTCCATTTCCATGAGGCATTTTTCTTCGTCAAATTACTAAGGGGTCTAGCAATTTCAGAAAAGTTAGGGATGAAACGGCGATACCAAGAACAAGTTTGCAGAAACGATTGGACCTGTTTCACATTTCTAGGATTTGGCATTAACTGGATAGCGGAAGTCTTTTCAGGGTCAGCCTGGAGTCCGGATGGAGTTATCCAATGACCTAGGTATTTGACCTTAGAGCATCCAAAGTTGCATTTTTCCCGGTTGGCATGCAACTTAAATTGAAGGAGTCGCTCAAATACAGCTCTCAAGTGTGAGAGATGCTCTTCAAAGGTCTCTGACAAGACAATTATGTCGTCAAGGTAAGACAGCAAGTGCATGTCTTTCAGACCCCCTCTGAAACGATCAATGAGTCTTTGGAAGGTTGCTGGTGCGTTTTTCAGCCCGAAAGGCATCCTGATAAAACGGTAAGTGCCAAATGGACAGGTGAAAGCAGTCTTGTCACGGTCTGTAACTGCCACGTTAACTTGATGGTAACCCGCTCGCAAGTCAATCGTTGACATGTAGGATGTATGCTTTGCTTCGTGGAGCAAGTCGTCAATGAGTGGAAGAGGATAGGTATCAGTCTTCGTAATGGCATTCAGTTTGCGATAATCAACGCAAAATCTGTAGGTTCCATTTGGTTTTGGGATCAGAACCACAGGAGCCGCATATGGTGACTCGCAGTCCTCAATTATGCCTTCTTCCAACATTCTCTCTATCTCGTTTTTCATTATACTTTTCTTTACTGGGGAAACTCTGTACGGAGGTACTGCAACAGGTGGATGGTCCATAGTGTCTATCCGGTGTTCAATGAAAGGGGTAGCCTCTCCCCCTGGATGAAAAGACTTTTCATACTCGTTAAGGAGACAGTTCATCGTTTCACGCTGAGTTGACGTAAGGGCAAGGCCTTCCACCTCTCGAAGTGAACACGAATTAATTTTAATCTCGTTTCCGAATTTCTTAAATGACACAGATTTCATTTGTTCTGCAAATGGGTATTTGTGGCGAGGACTATCGCCGAAAAACCAGTCTCCTTCTTTTATATTTAGAACTACGCCAGATATCTTCAAAAAATCCGTTCCCAAAAGTGTTCGGTTTTCTTTGGCTTCGGGTAATGCAATCAAAGTGGTTGAAAAGAATCTTCCTTCAAGCTCCACGGTCACAAGGGTGGTGTAAACTGTCATTTCCGACTTGTGTCCATCCGCGAGGGATATGCTAAGACGAGTAGAAATAAATTCCGCTCCCTGCTCTCGCAAGAGGTAGTACAGTGCTTCACCAGCGATGGAGTGACTCGCACCAGAGTCAGCACATGCTGTTTCACATATTCCATTGATGCTCACTCTCAGCACTGCAACTGGAGATGACTCAGCTGTACTAGAATGTAGTTGGACGCAACCAATTCGAGCCGGGTTATTCTGCACAGATGGATTACACTTTGGGCATCGGGCTTTTATATAACCTGGTTCATTACATCCATAGCATCTTATAGCAGGTCGCTCCTCTTGGTTCGTTTCTTGCCTCGGCCTTTCAAACCTTTTCTGATAAAACTGGTTCTTCGAATTTCCCATTCTGGAAACTTCATCCTTATGTTTATTGAAAACTCTCTTCTTGAAATCAGGATTAGGGTCCTTCTTCATATTACTTCGCAAATTGTCGAACGACTCTAGTTTTTCTGCAAGTTCCTTAGGGGAAGTGCAGTCGGCCCACTCATCAAGGAAATGTTCTTTAACTTCTGGAGGGGTTTTCCTCTTCATCTGGTCAGATATTATTAGATCCTTGAGTTGATCAAAATCCTGGATGTGCAGTTCAGATAGCCATCCCTCAAAATAAGTCCTCAGCTCGAAGTAAAAATCTCTCCAGGTGCTCTCATGTGTCTTTTTATGTTGAGAGAACAACTGCCTGAATTTTTCGGCACTGAGTTTGTAACGTTTCAGAAGCATTTCCCTGATGTATCTGTAATCTCTAGACTCCTCTTCTGGCTCTCTTGCAATCAGTTTAGCTACATCTGGTGGTAGGGGTCCTATCAGATAAGCCACCCACTGATCCTCTGGTACTTTTATGAACTTTAACTGTCTTTCAAAAATGTTAAGGAAGAGACCCATATCGTCATCTTTTGGGTTGAAGCTAGGAATTAGTTTTCTCAATTCCCATTTAGGGTTTTCACTTTCCCTTTCGAGCCCAGTTTCTGTGGTCAAATTCACAGACTGAGCTTCAAGTTGCAACTTTATCTTTTCGAGTTCAAAAACTCTTTCCTTTTCGGCTTTCTCCAGTTCAAAAGCTCTTTCCTTTTCGGTTTTTTCCAGTTCAAAAGTTCTTTCCTTTTCGGCTTTCTCCAGTTCAAAAGTTCTTTCCTTTTCGGCTTTCTCCAGTTCAAAAGTTCTTTCCTTTTCGGCTTTCTTCAGTTCACAAGTTCTTTCCTTTTCGGATTTCTCCAGTTCAAAAGTTCTTTCCCTTTCAGATTCTCTGTTCTCTATGATTGTTTTCAGGAGTTCTTTTGCGAATGTTTCTTCATAATGCTCTGAATTGACAATAATATCCTTTAGCTCAAAGATTTTTAGATTTTCTCTTAAGACCTCCCCTAGTTCCTCTGCTAGGATCCTAAGATCCTCCCGTCTACCTTTAGCCAAAAATGTCATTTTTGTTTTCAAAACCAACTTTTAACCAATTAGAGGTTCCTCTTACAATGAATTTTGAAAATAGATTTTTAAATGACTAAATGAAAGTACTAGATTTCATACAATATATATGAACGACAAAAATATATGCAATAAATCCTATACTCTAAAAGAGAACACACAATACTAGCACTAAATCTTATACCCTAAAAAGATAGAACACACAATACATATGCACTAAATCTTATACCTTAGCCTCATATATCATGTAACCATTATAACTCATATAATTCAAAATAATTGAGATTCATATGCGATGCAGCATTTCTAATTAAAGAGAGAACACAAAAATATTAACACTATAAATCTTACTCCCTAGTCTCTCATATATCATGAAGCAATTTTAACTCAAATAATTCAAAACGAATTCCGATTCATATGCGATGCAGCATTTCTAACTACCAATTTATGCAAGTTGAAGTTAAATCGAAACTTGAATCACACTAAATCGATAAATTTTCAAGCTGAAGTTAAATCGAAACTTGAATCACACTAAATCGATAAAGTTTTTCAAGCTGAAGTTAAATCGAAACTTGAAACACAATAATTGAGATTCCTATGCGATGCAGCATTTCTAATTAAAGAGAGAACACAAAAATATTAACACTATAAATCTTATTCCCTAGTCTCTCATATATCATGAAGCAATTTTAACTCATATAATTCAAAACCAATTCCGATTCATATGCGATGCAGCACTTCTAATTACCAATTTATGCAAGTTGAAGTTAAATCAAAACTTGAATCACACTAAATCGATAAATTTCTTCAAGCTGAAGTTAAATCGAAACTTGAATCACTCTAAATCGATAAATTTTCAAGTTGAAGTTAAATCGAAACTTGAAACACAATAATTTTACAAAGTTATACAAGTTAAAGTTAAATCGAAACTTGAATCACACTAAATTCACAAAGTTAGACAACTTGAAAAATCAATCAAATTTCTTATCTGGGTCCAAGAAAGACGATGTTCCGGATTATCACTTTCCTGTAGAATGGCTCTCTTTCCACGTGCGACGACTCCAAGCGACCGCTTCCCGTCAATTCCACGTGTAGGCAAATCCAAGCGAACGCTTTTCCCGATTTGCCGCGATCTCCAGACTGTAAAGTGTTGCTTCTGCGGAACACTACCAGCGATTTCCAGGCACCATTTCCGTCAATTCATCAATCCGGCCCCACGTTGGGCGCCAATGTAAATTCTCGGCTGGGCTGAAGGAACCTTTTCCAGCATTATTCAACTCGAGCGCCGGGCAACTTACGAATATGTGTGTGGGTGGTGGATTAAATAAACTTACAGGACTGCCTGGTCGTAATTACTGCGATTTATTAACAGCAATCATTGACTCTATATACATGAAGGCCGCGACTGAGTCGGATCGCGTCTTTTACACATCCAAGCGTCACATCACACTTCACTTTTCGTACATCCGGGGCTCCCTTGAAAAATACATCTGCGCAACTTAACTGCGCATTGGAGGAGGAACCTCCCAGGCGCCATCTATTGGTCTCTTTCGAAACCAACAGTTGGGTGCTTAAAACATATATGTTACATAGTTCGAATATGGCAAATACGTGGTTTAAATTATCAGCTAGAATTTATTAGTGCGTCTTTATTTTGTCGAACTGTATGAATCTACAGCTTTTCCCCAGATTTCATCGTTTAAGCAAATATAGTCGATACTCAAGCTCACACAAGACTGATGAGAGTCAATATTGCGAGGTTACTGAGCATACTCTGCAACAAAAAATCGAGGCAACAAAGAGGAGTTTTACAGGAGTTGCGCCGGGCTTGATCAACTCGACGCTAACAGTCTTTAGTGACGAGTCCCGTTTCCAACTGTGTCCTGACGACAACCACAGACCAGTCTGGAGAAGTCCAGAGCAACGTGAGGATATCCCCTGACTATCTCACGCCACACATGCTCACAACAGGACGTTATGGTCTGAAGGGCCATCTCCTTTGATAGCCGGACCCCTTTGGTTGTCATTTCTGGCACACTTACAGCACAGCGGTACGTAGACGACATTCTACGACCGGCTGTGTTACCGTTCTTTTTGCTAACCCCGGACTTACTTTTCAACAAGACAACAAGACAGCTCAAAAGATCTAGTTGCAGACCGCTCTTTGGCGTGGTTCCTTACTTGTCATGGCTCGTTCACGTATTACTTACATCGTTTTAAATTAAAGACAGTGATGTGAGTTTTGTAGCTGTGGATCCGTGGGTGATCCAGATCCCTATATTTTTGAATGTGCACTCACTTCACGATATCACATAGGCAAGACCACGGACGACAATAAACCGAAATGGCTTATCTCAGTCATGAAGATAAGATATCTAAATTTTGAATTAAAAAATACACCTCCATTGCGGCTGAGGTGGCGAATGGGACCACTGAGGCCAGAGCACTGGGGACCTCCCGATGAGTTCTTAATCTGTTAAATTTTGAATTTTATTACTATTTTCCTTCTTATTGCTTAGACTGAAAATAAGTCTGTTTGAACACGTTCTTATCTTCTGTAAATATTCTTGTTATAACTGCCTAATATTATCTAATCTTAAGGGGGTCCGGAACTCAAAATTATAAAATCTTCAATTTAAAATTTTTTGTGCTGAAATTTTTTTTGTTGGTATACATTGTGTATTTGGCAATTATAATACCTTTTATTTTTTCAAAACTTAAAAATAGATTTTTATTAAAATATAAAAAATGTCAAAAGTTGGACTTTGGGCAAAATTGAATTATATCTTAAAATATTTTATTACAAATCACTTCATATTTGCATTAATTAACCTCTAAAAGTTGATACTATATATATTGTCTTAGTGATTTTTGGTTAAAACAATTAGAAAATTTTTTTTAAAATCTTTTTTTCAAAAACTACATAAAACACAGAGCATAACAAAGTTTGAAAAATTTAGGTGTCAATTTATTCAGAAATATCTATAGGATTTTTTAATATAATAAAAAATGGACCTTTTTTTTCATATTTTACGCATTAATTGTTTATTAAATCACATCATTACATAATGTACTGTTGAAATAAGAATAATAATTCGATTTTATGGTTAGAATTCAATAATCTATACGGTTTCCAAAAACCACAATAAATTCTAATTTATTCGAATAGTTTTCCACACACACATCGTTTTGCGTAATAAATTTAGTGGCACAGTGTTCACCCCCTGGTGATCGTCTGGACGAGGTGAGTTGCAAAACTGACCAGATATTGATAGGTGAAGTGAAAGTCGCCATTAGAAGAAAACCTGAATAGATTTTTATCTCGTCATCACAAAAAAGTGGCAACATCTTCATCGTTCGGAATTCAATCGACGCGCTTGATAACAAGATATCTCATCACGTCATTAAAAAAACTGACCAGATCTTGATTTCGTCATCTTAAGAAATGGCAATATCTTAATCATTCAGATTAAGATATTGCAATCGGTGTTCTTGATGACGAGAAATCTCATCATCAGCATAATATTGTCATACCTCGATGGACGAGATATCTCGTCAAAACCACTTGGACGGTTAAAAACATGCCTTATACATATCAATGTGTGGGAAAAAATTAATAAGAACAATAAATTCTGTGTGCGTGGGCAAATAAACTGTAATCTGCAACAAAAGCTTCAGTCAATGCCCAAAAATTCTCCAATTTAACGTCATTTCCCGCAAAGGAATATGGTAATTCGAATTCCAAACGACTTTACATTTTTAGAGTCGCAGTTACAAATGCAGTTATCCCTCTCGCCGTCGACATAAAAATGCGCAAAAGACGTTTAAAAGATAGGCGCCTCAACCAATAAGCTGATTACTGCCTCCAATACGGGGTTCTCGTTGCGAAAAAACCGTTTTCTGTTAATCCTTTCCCTTTACGGGATAGCTACTGCTCATTAGAACGCGGAGAAATATAAACTCCGAAGAGCTGAACGAAAAAAAAAGAACGCTCTTTTTTTCCCGGAAAGAAAATTTGTTCGAATCTTTTTGTACAAAACAATTCACAGGCGCGGAAAAGCCCCTATTATATTTTCCTAGTTCATAATAGGCGAGAAAAATGCGACACGGCCGCAACTCGCAACACCGAATCCGCTAGAGAGAAGCGAAGCCAGCTTTTTTGTCGGCTGTGTAAACCAACAAATTTCGAATTCTCAGCTTCATTAGTCAATTCTCAACTTGACACTCGATAGGGAAGTTAAGGTAAAATACAAGAAAAGAGGAAAAGAAAAAAAAAAGGACAGGAAATAATAAAATCAAAATAAAGGCGACGACGAAATCACGGGGAAATGTCGTTATTTGTAACACGACTCTTTTTTTTTTTATTTTACGTTTTTGTGCACCTTTCCCTTCTTCGAGTTTCGAATAAAAATGCAAATGCAGCAAAAAGCGTCGTTCAAATTAGAGAGTGAATTTTCATCGTGCATTTCCCAAAAGCAATCGTCTGAAATTGAAACATTCTCTTTCGAGATCTAATTTTGTAGAACAATGCGAATATATATGAGGAACTAGCGTAGGCCAGATTTCAAGAATCGAGAAAGGGTTTGTATTTATATCCTCGTTGCTTAAAAGTGGGTGGTAAGTATTCGTTTGTCGCTTGAGAAGGGATAGTTACAAATGTTTTTAAAAGTAAAGTTTATAGAAATGTTTTGGATATGTACTGACTTTTCAGTGTATGCCGATAAGAAAAGGTTTGAAATATTACAACTCGGCAGTTCATTTTAGAAATAAAAAGAATGCAAAAATTAAAACATCTGTTTACATTTTTATATCCTCTTTGAGTTTAATGTCATGATTCATTATTTATTTGCGCTCCTAGTTCTCTAATAATCTGCTATTTATTATTTACAGTGGCTTTAGACAGCTATTCGGTAAATTATCGAGTCCGTCAGAACAAATGAGTATTAAGGCCCGGTGCACACATCCAGTTTTTCAACATGTGGTGCCGCTACCGCAACGCAAGTGCGGTCTGAAATACATTAGATCCAATGGAGCAGTGCACACATGCTTCCAACGCCGCTGGGGCGACGCACGTCCAACTTGTGTGCCATTTGTACCGCAGTTCCCCATAGCGCCGCTTCTCCGTTCTGAAGTACCTTGTTTTCATAAACAAATGGAATATAAATAATAATTAATAAAAGATTGTAACCAGTAACGTCTATTTTGTTTCAAAATAAACTTTTTTTTTACACCAAGTAAGCGAAATAAACACGTTTTCTTGGATAGAATATTTATCGCAAATGGCGCGAAAGGAGTTCGTTCGTCATTTCACGGTTTTGTGTGCATAGTTGGGCCACGGTGCCGCAGTGGCACCGCACGTTGAAAAACCGGATATGTGCATCGGGCCTTAATATGATCATAAGCATTCAGCGTATAAATAACAGAACGACGGCTTATAGAAATGATTATCGACTTTGAATAAAAAAGATTCTACCATATCTTTTCTTAAAACCCACAGCGCCGCGGAATCTAAATTGATAGAGCAGTGGATTAGCAACAAGACGATTGCGTGTTCGAAACTGAATGCAACCAAAGACCATTGTGTACATGGGGGCTGGTACATGCTATCTCTGAGGTAGCCTCAAATATTCTCACGTTAGCACGGTGTGGAAATTTGAAAAATCGGGTGCCAGTTCAGGTGTTGTCCTCGTTATCTGACCTTGAAACAAATTAACACATTTCTGCCGGTCACGTTAGGATGTGTTTATAGTTATTGTCCCACCACTGAAATGGGTTCTTCCCAGAAACCGACTTACTTTTACAACAAATATGACTGAAAAGTGCGCCGATACCAGAATAGATAGGCGAAAGATCAGCCAACAAATTTGCAATTTTATCATCTGTTAGAGGCTTATTAGATTGCATTTTTCTTTTTTTGGGGGGTGATGGCCCTACAAAATAGTGCCCTACAACTCATATTACGATATTTTTTTTAATAACTAATACAGGCTATAAATTCGAAACCGCATACTTTAACAATTAGCTTCTAACCATTAATCCACGTCAACGCCTAACATAATGCCAATTGAAGTGGATAATAAATGTTAAGGCGCAGCTCTTCCCGCGTGAACGCATGACTCGCAACTAAGACATCACTACACACCACGCCCTATCGCGTGATAGGCTCTTTAGTGTTACCATTCCATCACGCGTCAGCGCGAGATTGGCAGTGAATGTGTAAAACGAGATGTTGTTCTTGGAACTTTCTGTTCGGGATTGATCCCGAACCATCTACAATAGGTAGTGTGTTGCTCCAGTGCGAGGTAAATCAATTACCATCACCACATCGCACTAGCCACTATAAATGAGAAATATAAGTAGACTGAGCCTTGCTATTTAGAGGAGCTTCAAAAAGTTTGACCTCCATGTCTACCAGTAGTTACGTGATTATTCTTTGAAAAGCAAACTTTGTTGGCCGATTCAGCATTTTATTGCGTCGTTTGGAAATCTCATGACGGAGTAAATGTGAGTTTGACATTTCTCAATGGTGCAGTTATTTCAGGGCTCTTAGACAAGTCGGACAGTCCTTTCAGGGCTCTTTGACCAACCGGACAGGCATTTCAGAGGACATAGCCCAACCGAATAATCATTTCAAGATCCGTTCCCTAATCGAACAATCATTCCAGGCCCTTCGACCTCGGGAGCAGAAAGTGCTTAAAACTACGACGTACATAGTAGAACAAAGTCTTCGCAGAACAATTTTTCCTTAATTTTATCTAACTTTTGGCCGATTTTTTTTCAATCAAAAGTATTGTTGTTCTGCATTGGGGGGCATAGCGCGCTCCTTACCACAACTTTTTTCTTTTTTAGTTAAGGAAAACAACCTCCCTACACTGCACAAATTACTACAGACACTTTATAAATAACACAACTTCTATGTCAATGACAAAATATTTAATTTCAAAAGTTATCGACAGAATTGCAAATTTTGAACGTATGCTTTGGCTTTAAATAAAAAGTAAGTTAATTAAATTTGTTGTTTTATTACAAATATGGTAAAACATATTTAGCCGATAATTATGTTTTACGTCTCCTTTTTACTTTACTTCAGTTTTCAAAATTCGGAGAAATGCCTGCAGAACACAATATGCTTCTGCGCCTGGGCCTTCGACCCATGGAAAATCATTTCATAACTCTTAACGTAACCGACAGTCATCACTTCAGGATCCTTCTCTCAACCAGCCCCTAGGTCTTTGGTGTCCTTTGAGGTGGATACTTGTAAAAAATAACTTATTTAGTATTAACATTTCCACTCTCGGGTGATGGTGGTCCTCTCATCAAAATTATTCGAGTTCAATTGTTGTGTTATTACCCAAAGACTTGGCTCTCGTACTTCCTACGTAACTTAAACAGCGAATTTACGATCTGTAGATGAATGTTCCATCCTTTCGCACACCCAGAATACTTTCAGCCTAGTACATTTTAAACTAAGCCCTGAAGAGACATGTGAGTCGCCAAGAAGCTAATGCGGTTAAGTGCAAAAAACATAAATTGAGAAAATTGATGTTTTTTAGCATATAGCTTTTTAAAATATTTGGTTTATTAATTTGATCAGAAAAGTACTATATAAAGTCTTTTTTTTCAAACGGTAGCCTCTGCAACAAAGCAAGATATCTACAGGAAGCGTATATAAAAATATAAGAAATTTATTTCAGGCCACGACAGTAAAACTACCTTACAACAATGGACCGGACGCCAGCGGATTTTATGCAAATCCACTGCTTGCACGTGATCTGTTAAGGTTAAATAAGATACATGAAGTGGTAACGTCGTTAGTTCTGTGTGAAATTGTGACACTATATCGAAACGAAAGGAACTTAATGACTTTGAAAGAGGTGTTATAGATGGTTGTCACAGGTGGCAAGTCTATTCACGCAACTGTGGTAGGATTATCACAGCCATGGGATGTTAAGAAGTGGGAGACTACGGGAGTTGGGGACACGAACTGCTTTCGTTGTTTCTCCCGTAAACTGACTTAACAGGATCGGCGTGTCCTGAAGCATGAGGTTTGTAAGAACCTCAAGAAACCACTCCAAATCTCATCAACAGTGAGTTTCAACAGGCAGCAGGGGTTACGGTGCACCCCAATACTTTGCGTGAAGAACTGCACGCCCTCAATATCCACGGATGTGTTGCCGCACATAAACCAAACATCACCCCATCCGACAGAGCCATTAGACTCGCTTGGTGTTTGCAACGTCGCAACTGGACTGTGGACCACTGGAAAACTGTTTTATGGAGCGACGAGTCACGCTACACGCTCTTCCAGTCGGATGGGCGTGATTGGGTTTGGCGAATGTCATGCGAACGTCTGTTACCCGAATACATCGTTCCAACTGTCAAGTTCGGTGGTGGTGGTGTACTTGTTTGGGGGTGTTTTTCGTGGTATGGCCTGGGACCTAGACATATTGCTACTCATCAATTGAAACCGACATCTACATGAACATTTTGGACAATCAGGTTCCTCCTACGTTCTTGCAATTTTATGGAATGGACTGATGTTAATTCAAGGACGACAATGCTGTATGTCATGTTACAGCTTCTGTCAAGCAGTGGTATCAAAATATGGATGTCAAACGTCTTCCCTGGCCTACTCAGAGTTCCGACCTAAACCCCATAGAACATTTGTCGATCAAGTTAGAGCAACGCTTACGGACCAGGGATCCACGTTTAAAATCTACCGCTGAGCTGGCTTCATTCTTGATTGATTCTTGCTCTTCTTCTCATTGATTCTTGCAGCAGGAATGGACACAAATACCCCTGTGTATCAAAACCTTGTCGAAAGTATGCTCATAAGGGCTGCTAGTGTAATTACAGCACGTGGGGGACCACCCCCTATTAAAGCATGTATTATTTTCCTCATACCATCACATCTTGCTATACTGTCCATTATTGTAGGGTAGTGCATAACGGGCCCCAGCTCCCATGTACACGATGGTATGGCTGGATCGAGTTTCGAACTCGCTACTATCTGGTTATCAATCCGCTACTCTTCCAACCAGGATCGCAATGATCTCTGAAACGAATGCAAGTGTTCGATTTTTGTCTGAATTTTCCGAACAGTCAAGAAGGAGCGTCCTTCAGAGAATTCTTGAAGTCTGTCTCCACTTCTTTTGCATCTGCCAGTTCTATTCACGGTGATGAATTGGCCTTTAAGAATTTCTTGCAAATCCCAAATGACAACGCGGATGAGCTGCATGTTGGACTGATGCTGATAGCAAATGTTCCTTGCCCAATGTGTAATCTTTTAACCTTTCGTTGAGGACGTTCAATTCCAGTGTTTTTAAGTCCCTGGTGAGAGATTTTACATTTCATCAGCTGCTAGATGATTTTCCTCTGCCTCATTTGTTCACATCTGTTTACGCATGAATCTTTGGTTTTCCATCAGTTCTCGAAGGACATGAGGGTTTTGTTCCAAAAGATATTCACTGGAGGAGGGTCCTGAGATAACATGATAGTTGAACTGATTAACGTAGTTTAAATTAGTGGTAGACTTTGGCTTATTTCATCCACCACAGAATCAATTTTAATCATGTTTGGCACCTGCATTACCAGAGTTATTTTCTTAGCTGGTATACACCATAGATGAAGTATATAAGTGGAGTGATCAATGGTAAACTTTTATAATCTGCCCAAGATCATGTGACCCAAACCAGTAATAACGTGACCCTAAAGCCGTGTTTACACCGGATTTACAAGTATATTTCTATCCCTTTTTGTGGCGAGGACGTTTTACGTTCCCCTATGATGACCACCTTTTCGTCCCGTTTTTCGACCGGTGTAAACGCGCACCCCGGAGGTACTGGCAGTTTGGTGTGAGATGTTGTTTCTTATGCCTACACTGGCAGACCATCGGAGTGCCAGGCCTGTCGTAGAGGGTAAGAGGCCAGGAGGGGAGGGTGGTTCCATGAAAGTGAGATCCATTGGGAGGAAGTCCGACTTGGCTCGAATTTTTAGCCAACAGATGGCAGCACATTGACGTCCTCGTTTTTATGGAGAGGTCACATTTTCACGACATTCAATCATCCTCAGGCACACGGTTGTAATTTTGATCCAAACCGGAGACCAACTAATCCCTGGTTCGGCATCCCCAGAGGTATTGATCTATTATGGGAACATGGAGGACTTTGTGACCACGACAGATTTTTCGTGCACCAGTCACCTTTAGCGTACATGGGAGTTTTCGGTCGGCTGGGCTCGAACTCATGATCAGTCAGTCACGAGCTCGACGCTCTACCGACCAGGCCACCCGGCCCCGGTGTGAGATGGGACCAAGGCAAGCAATGAGGACAAAACACCATAGAGACCGAACAAAAGACGACGGTTTTTGTCAGGCAATCGTCTTGGAGAAATCTCCCCCCAAAGTTACAACCCTTTGATCTTTACCGACTCCTGGTGGAAAACAAAATTGGAGTTGCAAACTCGCCAAATCGCCACCCCGATACGAGATCTTGGCGATAAAATCAATGCCGTTTCTCGGAATAGCTTCGATGTTTGGAGGGAGAGAAGTTGAGCCCGTGTAAACGCGGCTTTATACTACTTTCGTCTGACGGGTGGAACCTAACATTCATCATCTGATTGGTCAATGGGTGGGAGAAGTCGCCTATACATTGATTCGTCATCTGATTGGTCCATTGATTCATCTTATTCTAGCAGTAGACTGACGACTCCCCTACTTTTGTCGCCACTCTCGAAATGCTCATTCACACTCCTAGCCTGGCATATGATGTTTTTTCGCCAAACTAGGCGATAAAGTATCAAATCGGCAAAACAAGTTAATTTTTCATGGAAGAGTCACTGTATCCGTACGATAGCTCAGCTATTGGTTGTCGAATCCACTTTACACGAAATAACTTTCCTGACACTCAACACTAGGAATAACACCTCATTTGGACTGCAGCTTGTTTATTTCTCAATCTGAGAGCTGAAATATCTCACATCGCTCGGTGGCTTCTCAGAACATAGACTGACACACTTAACAGTTGCGACCTTCCAAAAATGGCGCTTCTCGCCTCAACATAATGTTACAATCTTTTCCAACAGATGGCGCTTCTGGCGATAACAGTCACGTGACTACTATTTTACAAATTGGTCACTTTTTGAAGTTGCTCTCAATAGCAATCATCAGCCTACTTGATAAAACGTCTGTGGTATACACAATTGAGTGGACATAGTGATGTGGTGGTTTTCTATGTAGTGATGAGAGGAGAGTGGTTTTCTGAAAGTGGAAGCCGAGCAAATTAAGAATGTTTGTAAAGTAGAATGGAACAAATGTATGGTCACACAAGTCTCATCAAACCCATGAATGTTTATAGTGCTGGAAATCAGCAATCTGTTCACCTAGACAGAAAAAATTAATAATATCTGTTCATAGAATAAGATTGGCTTGGCAGGTATTTACACCTGCCGAAATAGTATTGTACATTGGCTGAGTGGGGTAGATTTTATGACGCAAGAGGTAAAAAGTAATGAACAACAAACAAAGAAGTTTCATTTGATGCAAAAAGGGAGAAACATACCTGGAATAAGTTACAGATATCAAACCTGCGCCTCCTTCAACTAGCAGGGTTGCTGTGGCTCAGTGGACTAACCCGCTGAGCCAGCAAAAACAGAAGAAATATAATAGAGTAACCAACAGTAACCTTTTAAGTATCATGTGACCAAAATTAGCAGTAACGCGCCCCTTAGACTTATTTCGTCTGCCGGGTGGTTCATTGAATCATTACCTTATTGATTCACGTGACGAAAGAGGATGCTCATGCATTGATTCCTCATCTGATTGGTCCGGGCGACATTATAACAAACTTATGCGGTTTCACTATTATGATCTCCAATCTATGGCAATATGCATTCACATACCTACCCTCTCATAAAAAGATATGTTATATCACCAAACGAGGCGATAAGATGCAAAACGACAAACCTTATGTCATCTTTCTTAGATCAATCCAGATTACTATTAGTCGATACATTGGTCACTTTTCTCTCTTCAGCCACAGAAGCTCTTCTTAATAACAGTGCTCAGTTTACTTATTTTTCACGTCTATGCTAGCATCCTGTGAGTTATAGGAGGCGCATGACAAATTCAAAGAAATCAATCAATAGGGAATATAACGTCCCCTACAAAATTAAAATTCAAACAAATAAGGGGACGTTTTGCCCAAACAACAAAATTTCTAATGGAAACACCATGTTTTAATGCGATTATCAGATTCTGCATCGTTAAATTAGTCGAAATATGAAAGTTCATGACTTTACTACCTTCATATCCCGAGATATTAAATTCTGAAATTGGTGCAAATATCAGAGATCGAAATAGAAAGTCGCTATTTGTCGATCCAGATCGATTGTAGTTATAGCTACCCTAATTTCAATTTTGTACCCTATTTTAGCGATTAGAGAAATATTTAATTTATTACAAAAGTACAAACGATTTGAGAAATGCATTTTTATATTTACCATGAAAGTGCAAATAATCCAAGAATAACTATCCGAGGTTTGTAAAACGTCTTTTAAATTTTTGGTTGCCCCCTAAAATCGCCATGAGAAAAATTTTATTTAGCGCAAAAAAGGGGTATGAATTGAAATTTTGCATGACCATACCCAGAAGTCCTGAATCGATTCCCTTCAAAATATAATGAGGTTCCGATTCAAAATTTTTTAGAACATTAATTAAATAATTATTAGTACATACTAAAAACTATTTCTTAAATAAAATGTTAGCTAGATTTTGTTTGAGTTGTTTGACATGGCACAAAAATATCCAGCGCTATAGAAATATTATTTAGGTAATTAATTTTTTAGTTAACGTCGTACTAGAGCAACACAACGGGTTATTGACGACGGTCCGGGATCACAGTCCCTTAAGGGAAAGATCCGAGGACAACACCTCGTAATTTTGAACCACGGTCAGATGACGAAGCAACACCTGATCTGGCACCCCACTCTCCAAACTTCCACGCCTACCCAACGTGAGGAATTTCGGCCACGACAGATTTAAGGTGCACCAGCCGCCTCTACACCATACGTTTACAAACATCCATGCCCGGACCCGGATTCGAACCAGGAACCTTCCGATCTAGAGGCTAACGCCTTAACCACTATACCGGCTGGTCGGAAAATATTATTTAGGAAGATCTGCATAAATGTGCAAGGAACTGATTTAATATTACGAGCTCCAATTTTTCTGTACTCACAACTTCGAAACAGTAGTCCTAATGACATAAAATTTGATATCTGAAGTTAAAAATTTTGATATAGATTCGAAATTTTGCGTTGAAATAGGGGGTTCCATTGGAAATTATGAAGTTGGTGCTGAACTTAATATGAAGACGGTCCCTTATTCAACTTTATGTATTTGAATTTATAGAAGACGTTAATTCCAGTCAAATGACATCTTTAAATTTTCTCTATTATTAAAATTGCTCGGATATTTTTTTTTCTTCCGTGACTGTAAATTACTTCTGTTCTATATCTTTGCCAAATATGGTTCCTTCATGATACAAAACCAAAATAAATCAACCTACAACTAGGAGATTGCCGTCTGTAAAGCAGTGAGCAAACCTATTTCGCCACGGCGAAATAGTACATTGAATCTTGTGCTCTAAGCAATGATCTTTCTCTAATACCGAAGGATTACCTTATGTGTTTATACATAATACACTCTATAACAAAAGTATTGACGCACCTAGAAGGTACAGAATTATAGTGGTTCACGCCTTGATCAACTTGGAGCACGCTGACTGGGGACGTATAGTCTTTAGTGACGAGTCCCTTTTCCAAATGTGTCCTGACGACAACCGCAGACGTATCTGGAGACGTCCAGGGCAGCGTAGGGATCCTGCACTTTCTATCGCACGCCACACATGCCCACAATAGGGCGTTTTGGTCTGGAGTGCCATCTCCTTTGATAGCCGGACCCCTTTGGTAGTCATTTTTGCCACACTTACAGTACAGCGGTACATTCCACGACCGGTTGTGTTACCGTTCCTTTTGCGACACCCCGGACTTACTTTTCAACAAGATAATGCCCAGCCGCACGCGGCACGTGTTGCTATGAATTGTCTTCAAGCTTTCCCAACACTTCCTCGGCCAGCTAGGTCTCCTGATCTTTCTCCCATAGAGCACATTTGCGACGTTATGTGAAGGCGATTGCA
This sequence comes from Metellina segmentata, assembly GCA_947359465.1. Taxonomy (NCBI): domain Eukaryota; kingdom Metazoa; phylum Arthropoda; class Arachnida; order Araneae; family Tetragnathidae; genus Metellina; species Metellina segmentata. Next base: position 27,749,435 of record OX375881.1, on the reverse strand, counting down.
ACTATCTCGGAATGTTGACCATTTAGCCCGACAGTTGGACGCTATTTGGAAAGAAATTCCGATCAGGGAACTTTTGCAGTCTATGCCACTTTGGGTGACATATTGCATCCAGACCAGAGGTGGATCAACGCCTTACTGACTTCCTCCCTTTGTAGCGCTCAAACTCTAAAATAAATAATTCAATTGTTCTGAAATTATAATCGGTTGTTGTTCTTAGTATGTTCTTCACATCCACCGATTTTTCGGACAATTCCTTCTTGGTGTGGACCAACCGGTATAGTGGTTAAGGTGTTAGCCTCTAGATCGGAAGGTTCCTGGTTCGAATCCGGGTTCGGGCATGGATGTTTGTAAGCGAATGGTGTAGAGGCGGCTGGTGCACCTTAAATCTGTCTTGGCCGAAAGTCCTCACGTTGGGTTGGCGTGGAAATTTGGAGAGTGGGGTGCCAGCTCAGGTGTTGCTTCGTCATCTGACCGTGGTTCAAAATTACGAGGTGTTGTCCTCGAATCTTTCCCTTAAGGGACTGATTCCGGACCGTCGTCAATAGCCCGTTGTGTTGCTCTAGTACGACGTTAACTAAAAATTACCATTACCATTACCGGATCTTTCACTAGGAAATCGATCTAGGACCGTCACCAATAGCTCGTTGTGTTGCTCCAGTGCGACGTTAATTAACTACCAGATCACGAGTACGAGAATAGATTACAGTGCACGAGAAAAAGATTGGCGATATGGGAAATAAAGATTATTAAACAGCCAAAACAGTGGACAGTTTGGATAGTCAGATTTTAATAACAAATTTATTTAACCTCAAGCATGAGTAACGTTGCATGTTACAGCAGTATAACCCTCTTAGAATTGCATCATTGCCAAATGCTCTTTAAACAGCACACTGTTCTAAGTAAAATCCTTTCTAAGTGTAGGACTTTAGAGGGACGGAATAAAGACGCAATTTACTATCACCCCCTCACAGGATTCTAGATAAAAGAGCGAAAAATGCTCTATGGGGTCGGAAAAAATTAGAAGAGTTCATTTTTCTGTTTCTTAATTGGGAGAACATGCGTGGAGGTTTTTTCCCCTTGTCCTGCATTACGTCGGAGTCGCAGTTAATTATACAAAACGAACTGTTGACTCGTGTTAATTGGGTAAGCCTCTCCTAAGAATCAAAAACGCCATCCGAGTAAACTGTAACCGTGATCTCATTTTTTCACTGGTGTGTCTGTCGGGGGGTGGGGGCGGGAACTTCGCAGGCCAGTACAGGACTTAGCGAGAACGAAATGCTCTAAGGGGCGTGGAATAATAAATGAATTTGTGGTTAATTGAGTTGCTAGTTAGATTCCAGCAGTTACGATTAAAGCCAAGAGAACCGTTCTTGATTTCCGTCATTTGGGAATTGATGCAGTCAGGTTACATACCGACTTGAGATTTTTATAATAAGACGTGTTCGTAAAAATAAAACTTATTCGTTTCGCTGATTGCAGTTGTATGGTTAAATTACAATGATAGTACAATTTTTAAACATTTAATGATAATTTTAATTCAATTTTAAGAACCATCGGGTTGGGCCTTGGGGGTTTCTGAGCGCAAGAGCTGTGCCAGGCTATGCCAAACACAAGACAAAAAACTTCAAGTAATGAGCATATACAAACAAGAACAGTTGTACAGACAAAACAGAGAAATGCACGCAGGGTAAGTTACAGGAATCCAACTTGCGCCTCCTACAACCCAAGAACCATTCGAAAAATTTGCTTGGGACGACTGCATAATTTTATAAACAAAATGAGGGTACGAATTTTTTAACTTACTTCGCATGGCAGCAACACAACGGGCTATTGTCAACAGTACTTGATCAAACTCGAAGGGAAAGATCTGAGGACAACACCTCGTAATTTCGAACCACGGCGCGTAAGGTCCTTTATATTACGGGCACGGTCCTTTATCTTACGTCTACTGCCCCTTTCCTTACAATAATTTATTTTACAAGTACAGTCCTTTATCTTAAACGTAATTTATCTAACATATTGTCCTTTATCTTACGCGTACTGTCTTTTATCTGATTGGCAGGCATTATTACGTCGACCAACAGGTCTGTTGGTTAAGTTGTTAGTCTCTAGATTGGAAAGTTCCTGGTTCGAATCCGGATCCCGGCATGAATGTTTGTAAGCGTATGGTGTAGAGGCGGATGGTGCACCTTAAATCTGTCTTAGCCGAAAGTCCTCACGTTGGGTTGGTGTGGAAGTTTGGTGAGTGGGGTGCCAGCTCAGGTATTGCCGCGTCATCATGCCCGGATCCGGATTCGAACCAGGAACCTTCCGATCAAGAGGCTAACACCTTAACCACTCTGCCGGTAATAAATTGGTTACCTAGTCACTATGTGCTAAAGGAGAGATGTAATGCTAAAGCTACTTGAAAATTTCATGATGCTCCTAGTGTTAAATATAAAATATAATAGCTTATAAATTATTATTTTTAAATATTTTGGCCATGCCTAATTTAGTTCAAGAGGTAAAGGTGATTAGTAATTTTTCCGAGGACAACATCTCCAAATTACCGGAAGTTCAGAGTGAGCTGCCAGCTGAGTTGATGACCTCGTCATCTCACTGAGGTTCTAAATTACGAGGTGTCGTCCAAGGAACTTTCCCCCCAATTAATTAAAGGTTGAATGACAGTCGAAACGAAAGGGAGGAAAGATCAATCACTAGGGTACCTTGGTATTTGTGTGAAGTCCGTGTTTACTTAAAGAAACCCCCCCCCTAGGAATCGCTGTTCGTAGGTACCTCGCTTGGCTAGATTCTTTCGTTCCCTCTAACGACATCCCTTCAAAGTTTAATGTACGCGCACCGATGACCATGTGTGTGGGACGAGCATTTCTCTCGGTCATTTCCAATTCAGAGCCAATTCAGCTCTAACGATCGAAGGCAAGCCGGGAGCACGTTACACGGGGGCGCTGATGAAGAGCGGACGTTTCTGGCCGTGCCTTGTAACGACGTGCGTTAGCCGAGTAGCCCCTGCTCGTTACGACATTTGAAACGGACAAAATGGCTCCATGGCCGGCGGCCGCGTTCGGAATCGATAACGGTTGGGTGCTAATGAGCAAACATGGACGTCGAGTGGACGACCTCTGGGGCGACGCCACTGCCCCGGCAGCCGGGAAGGAGGGGACTGGTCCTCCAAGTTGAGAACGAGGGAGAAGTTTTGATTGGGCGATGTGGCAGAACGTACTCAAAGTCAGTGTATTTCAATAAAAAGTAGAGAGTAATTCTGCGCTCAGATGGGAGAAAATGTAATAAGTCCTTCCCCCCCCCCAAATTCAGTAAGTCCCATCCTGGAGTTTGATTTGTTAATGTTTAGAACAGGGGTTCCCAACATTTAAGTAACTGTGGGTACCACTTGAAATTTTTAGAAATTTTTGCCGTACCACCAGTCCTATATTTTTTTAGAAACATATATCTAATGTCAGAAAAGTGCTTAATGTGGCTTGTTTTATTTTAATTAAAATACTAAGAAAGTTTCATGTTTTATGATTAATGCAGGTGTATTTCGTATTAATGATGTTTTAATAAAGGAAAAAAATAAACAATTATTACAACAACACAACGGGCTATTGACGACGGTCCGGGATCAGTCCCTTAAGGGAAAGATCCGAGGACAACACCTCGTAATTTTGAACCGCGGTCAGATGACGAAGTAACATCTGAGCTGGCACCCCACTCTCCAAACTTCCACACCAACCCAACGTGAGGACTTTCGGCCAAGACAGATTTAAGGTGCACCAGCCGCCTCTACACCATACGTTTATAAATACCTATGCCCGGACTTGGATTTGAACCAGGAACCTTCCGATCCAGAGGCTAACACCTTAACCACTATGCCGGTTGGACGGCTAAACAATTATTGAAAACTAGGGGGTCCGCCCCCTGCTCGCTAACGCTCGCCAACCCCCGGAGGATTGCTTCGCAATCCTCATTGGTTCGCTGAGCGAACCTATGCTCGCTTCGCTCGCATCAATGAAGACACGTGTCCTAGCAGAAGGGATTGATTACAAAATATGATATTCCAAAAAAAATATTTTTCAAATCTAAATTTGTTGTATTACATAAAAGATATATACAGTACCTCTGGAATCAGAATTTAAATGAAAACTTTGAGCAAATTTTTACTCGCAATGTGAGCGCTGCTTTGGAAATTGAGGTGGAGTGGTCGTTCACGGTAAGACGTTTGTCGCCAACTAATTTTTGTCGCCAAATCAAGATGGAGGCCGAATTCCGTAACAGCAGATAGGGTTGCCATAACAAAAACGGCAGATGTGAAGAAAATCCGCAAAAGGTAAAGGTTACCATATTTGGCGACAAATCGACTTCTTACCGTGAACGACCACTCCACCGAAATTGAATACCCAGCATGTTGTTTGTGTGTACATTTCCCCAGTACTCGAGCCACCCATACACTTTTTGACTGAGTTTGTTGTCGAAAGTTGTAGTGCACGCGTCTTGTTGTACTATAATTGTTAGCCTTGAAAAGGACCGTTTTTTAAATAGCCCTGAAAAGATCCTCCGCTTTCTTAGATTTCTATTACAAACCGCAACAGCTCGTCTAAAATTCATTTTTTTCAATAAAATTTCATCCGATAACGCTGTAGATTCAAATGAGGCGCGCGGCTCCTAGTAAACAAACAATCGCACAATGTTGCCAATACGCGGTAACAAATAACGTCTTTTTTGCGTGCCACGTAAGAGAAATATATATATATAGATTACAGTTTTATTTTTTACTCACGGGTCTAAAAATAAATAATTATCTCGTGCGAATTACTTCGAATTATCTCGTGCGTATTTCTCATATATAAAGATAAAGGAATTCTTCGTAAAACGATTTGACAGGGAGAGATATCAACTTAATTTCTCCGAGATAGCTATTGAATAGAAATAGATAATCAGCAACAAAGTTTCTCTTTAAATAACGTGCTACTGTTAGCGCCATTTATTACAATGTAATGAAACCGTTAATCACAAAACGGATTTCATACAATCCCATTTTTCCTATAACGTGGTTGTGTGTGTACTTACTAAAAAATCGAACAAACTTCGTAGAATATTTCGGTCGCTCGTATCATCCTTGCGTACCATCTGAAACGTTGCCGCGTACCACCAGTGGTACGCGTACCATCGGCTGGGAATCCCTGGTTTAGAAGGTGGCAAAATGTCGCAAGTCTTTCTCGTTCAGTTTATGAGAAAACAAAGGTTGGAAAATTGTAATAAATCAAAAACCATAGAACCACATGTTGAATCTTAAAATTGCTGTCAGGAAAAATTAAAAAAAAAAGCGACTTATAACATTTTGCCATCTGAGCGTAGAATTTATGTTTGATTATTTATTTGATCATACCTAGTAATACCCACCAACCTGTCTGGTAGATAAGGTGTTAGCCTCTAGATCGCAAGGTTCCGGGTCAGCGCATGGGTGTTTGTAAGCGTATGGTGCAGAGGCCGGCTAGTGCACCTTAAATCGTTCTATACCGAAAGTCCTCACGTTGGGTTGGTGTGGAAGTTTGGAGAGGGGAGTGCCAGCTCAGGTGTTGCGTCGTCATCTGACCGTGGTTCAAAATTACGAGGTGTTGTCCTCGGATTTTTTCCTAATCGGATTGATCCCGGACCGTCGTCAATAACCCGTTGGGTTGCTCTTGTTCGACGTTAACTAAAAATTACCATTGTCATTACCTGGACCGTCTTCAATAGCCCGTTGTAGTGCTCTGGTATGTCGTTAGTTAAAAATTACCATTTACCAAAATGGCAGGTTGGTATTTTTCAGTAACGTCGTACTGTAGCAACACAACGGGCTTTTTTGACGACTAACTAACACCAACACACACTCTCGTGCCTAGTGTCGTGAGACACTGTACCAGTTTAAATAAGTGTGGTTGGATGAGTAGAGCATGACACCAAGGTGACATGTCAACCCAGAATGTTAGAGCACATTACATTACATTTATACATCCTTACATCTATACAGTATGTACATTAAATCATTATACAAGGTTACATTATAAATTTATAGATACATCATGCAAGGTGAGAAAAAAGTTCGTTTTCCTGGTCCAACTTGATGAATTTAGTGACACTTTTGGTAACACATCGTGCACCGTCCTGCCTATTTCCCCTTCGTCCCATTCATTCTGCCCCGCATCAAGTAGCCAGCTAGTTGTTTCCTTTCTGTAATGGATCTTGGGCCATTTCACCTCTTCATCTACGCATTCCATTGTTGTTGCCTCGGTCAATATTGATGGACTGGGATCAATATTTCGAGATGGAAATTCCATGTCATGAGTAACAAACATTGAGCCAAAAGATGATCACGCAAAATTCACTCGCGATTCTTTTTCGAACTCGCCCCTAATGCACCCCGTATCATAATGACGTCTGGGTTCGACCCCGTCCCAGAGCGACAGCCTGTAAGTCTCGTTTTCTGGCCTTCCCGCCTTTTAATTATCCTCGGGCCCTCGGAGATTTTCGCAAAAAAGGATAAACGAACGTACTAATCCGCTCATCTCTCGAACGATATGGGGCTGTGCCCGTGACGTCGCAAGGGGCCGCCCCTCCTATTAAGCACGTGTTTCCGGGGTTTATTAGCGCGATTGGATGCAGCTCAGCCCCTAGGATTACATCTCGCAAGAGGGGCGACGCTTTTTTCCCCCTCCCAGCCGCGCTCTCTCCGTCTCCGTGCAGATTGTTTTTGATATTCAGATCGCTGTGCGACGATTTTAGAAGTTTTTGTTGGCAATTCCTTTTTTTGGTAACTTTTGTCCAATAGGTTTTTGTAGGTTCATTATTTCTGCGAGATGGCTTTATTCAGTGTAAACCTACAGCACTCTGGTTTCTTTTAAACAGACACAAAAAAAAAAAGAGACAGATTTAATTAAAATTAAAAAACTATAATTTTGTTTATAGAGAGTGGAAAACTGTATTTGGTTTTAAAACACGATACAAAGGTAAAATACAATAGTTTTTGCTGTGAATTTCGTTAGCTAACCTTTTTATTCAGTACCCCGCTGTGTTTCTTCCAGGCAACGTTAGTTCAACTATCCCCTTCTATTCAGCTTAACACGTTCGCTGTCACAGCTGATATGGTGCGTTGATAGTTATTGCCCGACCGTAGAATGGGTTTTTCCCAGAAGTCAATACCAGCCATGCCAATATCCGAATTGATTGGCGACAACTCAGCCAACAAATTTGCAATTTCATTATTTGTTAGAGTTTATTAGATTGCAATTTTTTTTTTGCGGGCGTGAAGGCCCTGCGGAACTATCGTCTATACAACTCACATTACAATATTTTTTAAAAATAACTAATAAAGCTACATATAAATATTCGAAACCACATACCTTTTACACTAGCTTCTAACCTTTATTTCAAGCCAATACCAAGCCAACACCTAACATATAATACCAATTAAAGCGGAGAATAAATGTTGAGGCGCAGCTCTTCCCGCGCGAACGCGTGACTGGCTAATGAGACATCACTCTACCCCACGCGCTGGCGCGTGATTATCTCTTTAGCGTTGATGCCACGAGATAGGCAGCGAAAGTGTTAAAATGTTTTCATGTCAGAACTACTGCGATTTGTAGGTAGCTCAGGTTTGATTCTACTTACTTACCCAGTGTGAATTCAGTGCCAGTAAAAAAAATGTCTTATGTGTGTATTGGTGTGGCAGGAAAGTTTGGAGAGGGGGTGCTAACTGAAGTGTTGACTTAGTCCTCTGACCGTAGTTTAAAATTATGAGGTATTGTCCTTGGATCTTTGGTTTTTGTCTAAGTTCCGTTCATTTGTAAGTTTTATGCGTCTCATTAGTTAAAATGGATCGAGAATCATTGAGAGCGAGGTTAATTAGAAGCTACAGCTGATTCATATTTACTTTGCATGTTGCAAAGGGGGCTGGTGCACGTTTAATCTGTCTTGGCCTCAAACGTTGGTGTGGTGAAGTTTGGAGACTGGGGTGTGGCCTCGTCATCCGACCGTAGATTGATTTCGGACGGTCGCCAGTGTTTTGCTCCAGTTCGACCTAAATTTATCTACCAACCATTCGACTGTCTCTGCATTGGTCTCAAAACCAATGAATAGCACTCTGTTCAATAAGTGTACAACAATAGAGGATCCAATCTAGCTTTATTTACGCGTTGTAGGTTCAATTTCTGTCAGGCTGGATTTCTTACTGGGTGTATTTCTCTCCTCTGTATCAGCAAAACTTTCCTTCGGCAGGTTTATCTTACTTAACATTGTGTGAAGCAGCTTGATCAAATATGGCCTTTGCTCCATCAAACCAAACCAAATTAAACCAGACAATAATTGTTAAATTACATGTTCCTATTGTGTCAGATCCTATTTTGTCGTAGTGTGAAAAAAAGAAAACGCCTGCTCTAAGGCAACATACACACTAGCGAACATCTCAGTAGCCCACGATCTTATTAGCTTTGTATTCGTCCCATAAAACGACGGATAGCTTCCAGTGAGTCCATATCCAATAGCAAATGTCATTCTAGTATATGCCATTCAGTCTTTGTAGACGGATCAGGTTCAATCTCTTGGATATATTTCCCTCTTCTGTGTAATAAAAATTTCCTTGTGTATGTCCATATACTCGTCGTTATTTGGAGCAGCCTGATCAAACGGTGCTACAAAACCAAACCAAGCCAACCAAACACTCAAACAAGTGATTAACATTACAAATTCGTATTCTGTCCTATTTCGGCTGTAGAGTGCTGAAAAGAAAAATTTTGCTTCAAGGCAACATACACTAGCGAACACCTTGTTAGTCCAAGATTTTCCCTAAGATTCACTTTGTATTCATCCCATAAACCTACGGATAGCTTTCAGTATGCCTTGTTGAATAGGCATCCAGCCCTACCGAATCAAAATCCAGTATGTACTTGTAGGTGGATCAGGTTCAATTACTTCTTGGGTTAATTTCTCTCTTCTGTGTTAATAAAAATTTCCTTCAGTACGTCCATATACTTCACGATTTTCGGAGAAGCTTGAGGTTAACGCAGGTTAATTTACACGTTCCTTACCTGCCATGTATCCAATTTTGTCTTAGAGTGCAGAAAAAGAAAATGCCTGCTGGGAGGCAACATACGGTACCGTATCAACGAAAAAGTAAAAACACTTCCTGGTTAAAATAGTTATATTAAGAATTAATATTTACAGAACTTGTACAGCTACAGTTTTATAATTAAAGACGATATTCATCACCGATACAATACAGCCTCCTTAAGATAAAAAGTTTCACAACTCTGCCGCTAGAAAAAGCCTCTGTTCCAAAGTTTCTTCCCAGCCCGCCTCCTCCAGTCGTCATTCCGCAGTCAGACCAGGGGGTGGACTTGGTGAACGATTCCCATTGTGAGCTCTCTCGATTCTGGATGCTCTCACTATATTACAATACATTAGCGAACAGATCTCATCAGTCCACGATCTTCCTATGACCATCTTTGTATTCATTCCATAAACCAATGGACAGCTTCCAGCTTGCCCTGGAGTATCGTCCATTGTTCAATACAGCTGTCCAACCCTACCGAATCCACTCTAGCATGTACTTATAGGCTGGACAGATTCAGATTCGATTTCTTCCCGGGTGTATTTCTCACTTCTTCCTCACTAAAGCCTTCTTTGGGTACAGCTTCAGTCTTAGTTTGTAGTGGTGGCAACGCTCATGGCGCTTATTTTGACGCACTTCTGGTAACGAGTAATGACAGGTTTAGACATCCCATCTGTATTACGGTTATTGCGGATTTCATAGCGACCTCCGACAAACGGAAAGTTTTAATTTTCATTTTGAATATTCTTGAAAGTTATTTCAAAATCCGTTGTAATGTCGTTTGATTTTATTGGTTCATTTGAAATAATTCTTTCCTTGGTGACTTAATAAGTGCGACAAAACCGTTGCTTCCGTTATAAACGTGAACTGAAGCTGTATAGTTCTTCGTGTGTGTATGTCCATTACGTGACGTTGTCTGTCTTGTTTTTGATACAGCATGGTCAAATATGGCCCTTGCGCCATGAAACCAAACAATCTATATGCAGGTGGCACAGATGTGATTCCGTAACTTACACTGGGAGTATTTCTATTTTCTTCCTGCGACCTTCTTTGTATTCATTCAGTAAACCAACGGTCAGTTTCCAGCTTGCCCTTTTTGATGTTCGTCCCGTCGGAACGAATCTACCCTTGCACGAGCATGTTACAGTATACTGATGTGTACATGACTTCCCATGAAAACATAATTTGTTACGTTTTATAGAATTTCAGTACAGAATTAGTTTTCACGGTGGACACTTTTGTACAGAGTTCCCGGCCGAGTCGGATTAGTTAACATTTTACCAAACGTTGGTTTCCTATTTCGTCGTGCACTTCGGATAAAAGAAGCTCGAGTTTCGCGAAACGACATCATTACTCGGATCAGAGGCCGCTGTCTTCATCAATCCGAGACCACGAGAAACATAAACAAGCGCTTGAAAAATTAAGGAAAACTCTTCCCTAAAAGTTGATCCCTCTAAAGTCTACCTCCCCGTAACTTCGAGACAAAGAGATGACCATTAAGTTCTGCTCAGAAGGTCATTTGTCCGACGTCGTTCGTTAAGATGCGGTCTTGGGAAGAGTCTTCCAAACGGGCAGAAGGACCCCACTTGATTCCGCGGGGTATTTTTTAACTCTCATTAGAGATTGTTTTTAGAAAAGAGGCTAAAATGTTAGCCCTCGGGATTAGGTTCTTTCTAAGGGTCGTTGTGAGAGCTCCGCAAACAACTTTCTTTCCGTCCTTCTGATGTCGGGATTAAAAACGGGCTTTTTTTTGTGGTTTGCGATTAGAAGGCAACTTCTTTGCTTCGTCCTCACAATACAAATACTTGGAGGACATAGTTTGATTAATGAGGCAATGAGAAATAGGAATGTTGACAGGCCTCCATTCCCGAATGCAGAAATATAGTTTTAAAATTTGATCTGTTTTAATTAATTAGTATTGAAGAGGTAAGCTCTATAAAACCTAAAAATTTCATTATAAAAATGGACTGTATATTCTAAAACAACACCATCAGAAATACACTAAAAAAAATTTATATTTATACCTACTTTTAATTACTAATAAACAGTGCTAGCTCTCATTCTTCATCTAGCAAGCTCAAAAACACAATTTCAGACGATCTGGGAGATCGCCCAAAATATCATTCCCAAATTCAAGTTTGCGTTAGTTGAGGTTAATGCGACGTCATTGTCAGTTTTTGTCTCTATTGTTCAGTCACATAGCACCGGCTACAAATGGCGACATATAGAAATTGGTAGTTGAATTTACTTCGAACTGGAGCAACACAACCGGCTATCGGCAACGGTCCGGGATTCAACCCAAAGAGAAATATCCGAGGAAAACACCGCCGACCAACCGGTCTGGTGGTAAAGCTGGTAGCCTCTAGATAGGAAGGTTCCTGGTTCGAATCCGAGTCAGTGCATGGATATTTGTAAGCGTATGGTGAAGAGGCGGCTGGTGCACCTTAAATCTATCGTGGTCGAAATTCCTCACGTTGGGTTGGTGTGGAAGTTTGGAAAGTGGGGTGCCAGCTTAGGTGTTACTTCGTCATCTTACCGTGGTTCAAAATTACGAGGCGTTGTCCTCGGATCTTTCCCTTAAGGGATTGATCCCGGACCGGCGTCAATAGCCCGTTGCGTTGCTCTAGTACGACGATAACTAAAATTACCATTACCATTACCATTACCGAGGAAAACACGTTTGCATTTTCATTTTCAACCACGGTCATATGAAGAGGTCAACATCTAAGCTTGCACTAGTCCAAATTTCTACACCATGATTGCATGAGGGCATTTGAAACCATGGCAGATTTGGCATGCACCAGTTCTCACATACACAAAGGTGGGATTGAGTGTGTGTTGAGTTGGTAGCCCTTTTGGTAGAGTTGCGTATTTGCGACCCTCCGGTTGCTAATCCGAAACTCTACTAATCAGGCCACCCCTGTCTCCAAGTAGAAATTGAGAGTTAACAAATTTTTTTTTTCCTAATGGCGGGCACATTTTGACCGAAGTCATTGGCCACTACAAGGCCGGAAGTGATGGCCACTTGTGAAGGAGCACCCAGTGGGAGGGCCATCATTGCCCCTAACAATTACATCGTAATTTTGAACCATGTTCAGATGACGAAGCAACACCTAAGCTGGTACCTTAACCACTATACCGGTTGGTCGGCGAGTTAACAAATATTATGACTTTGAAATCAAAAGTATATGCAATTTACGGTATACGCTAAGACCGATGATGTCATAAGACATTTTAAAAACGGAAATACGGAGAGCGTTGATATTTTTGTATACAAAACATTCTTGGGAGCATTCTCAAAGGTCAAGGGGACTGTGCAGCATTTCTGAAACATTTAATAGTCTTGCGTCTTTTCTTAGGATAAAATGGTGTTTTCTAAAAACTGCTCTAGTACGACGTTAATTAAGAAATTACCAATTTTCCCCAAGAAATTTTTCCTGTAATATCATTAATGGCATGAGAACGGTTCATGTAAAATGTTCAGCTGTGTAAAAGTTAGGGACACTCCTGATTACTTAAACAACTCCTCAAAAATGCATGCTAACTTAAGAATTATGTGACTTCAATTTGTTATGTATTTTAAAACAATTAAAAAATTTGAATGGGTTATTTACATAATTGTTTTCTTATATTTTCACCATTCATACTTATAAAATATCAACGAACCGTTCGATTTAAAATTTTTACTCATCAAGGCAAAATATAGTTTTCAGAAATTGCAAATTCTAGGGAAACAAGGAATCTGAAACTATATCTTGAAAGAAAAATGCAGATCTCTATCTTTTTTGGAATTATCTGCCTTATAGTCTTAAAGCCTGCAGTAAAAAATTAAACGAGGATTACAAATTTCGTATGGTAAACTGAAGATACTGAATTGAGAAGATTAAGTCATCAAAGGGAACTCTCGCTTAATAAGGTATGTTTAAAAAAGACCGTTACAAATTTCAGCGTTGAGTTATATTTTTTTTTTGCCTTCCGGAATCTAACAAACTAGCAAACGGATTATAGGTCTTACGACTTAAGTTTGTCATCACAGAGAAATGTGAAACTGCTGCCGCCAGCTCATCTTTCTTTGTTATTCCTTCTGGGCTTTTTCAGCTTATTAACAAAGACTCGACTCGGATCTCATAGACTTACCGCCTCCTGCTCTGCTGATTAGGCCCGATTCTGCTGGCAGAGAAGCGATGAGCGCATCTTCGCAATTATTTTTTCCCAAGCTGCGTGAGGAAGAAGCAATCATAAACAAAAGAAAGCTGACATCTTTTCTTATTATTAGGATAATCCGTAATATACCGTTTTCTGACACTGAGAGATTTATTACGGGAGTTACGACTTTCGATTCGATGCTATGGATCCCTCACTCGTTGCAGATACGACTTGAGGAGATAATACATTCGGAAATGAATTCATTAACAGGTGTCTTTCCGTTTTTTATGACACCATGCGCTCTGTTTGGTTCATTAAGAACGCAATGAAACGAACTGGGTTTTAATATTATATGGTTAGTGTAGAAATACATTGAACCTTGTCATGAAAAATGCTGAAATTCGAGAATTGTTTCTTTTTTGGGGATATATGTAGCATTCGCCAAGCAATTTTTATTGTCAAAACAAGATGGCCACCGAAGTCAGTATCATTGCGATTCGATTAGTTACATATGGAAGTGAAAAGGTTGCCATAAATCTATACGTAGTATCAAAGTTACCATATTTGGCGAAAAATAGCCGTTGCACCGTATACTACATACTACCCCATTTTTGAAATAATAAACTTATAATTGTATGTTAAATTCTATCAGGTGTTTGATCTTTTGTTAACTGTTGGCAAATTTTTTAGTAGATCTTTTCATTACCGTATTTCTAAATAGCCTGGGTTGTCTGTATGGATAAGAAACTTAAGGATGGAAATTTATTGATTCCTTTTGTAGTGAGCGTTACTTTTAACCCTCCAGGTGGCTTTCTCGATGATATATCTCGCCATTAGTAGAAAACTGATCAGATCTTGATCTCGTCATGATAAAATATATCGGCAATATCTTGATAGCGAGAGATTTTGTCGTTAGCGAAATTGGTCAAACCTCTATGGATGAGACATTTTAGCGAAACTACTTGGAGAGTTAAATATTGCTTTAACCCTTTGACAAGGTACTCCGTCATGAGCAAAAATGACAAATCTTCATATACGAGTTTAGAAGTTTTTGTACCTACAGAACTACCAGAAAGTATCGTAAATCCAATTATCCGTGGTTATTGCCAAGTACCGATGAATCTATGACTTTAACGTCAATAATTTTAACCCTCGATGTTCCTGAGTCGTGCGAATTTAAGGTGGCTGGCAGATGTTTTTGTCATGGTATTTTTAGGCAGTAGAATGCGATGCGTGACAATTTCATCACAGGAACCACCACACATGTCGTTATACATCAAAGACAAATAAAAGGAGGGAGTGGCTTGTGACCCTGTAGTTCCTCCTTTCTGAATGACCCTGCATGAAACTACGAATTTCTTATAGGTACAACCTACGTTAAAAAAACATTCTGAGGGGTTCACAGACATAATTCCACCTTGCAACTTGCAGTCTTCCTTGCATGCCTCTATTTAAGCATCTTAATATTCTTGACCAATAGCACCTTTCTAAAATATTCTACTATTAGGAAATGAGCCATAAATCTCTCCAAAGGATTACATTTTAAGAAAAGAGTAGAATCTTTCAAAAGGGTTCTAATACATGGTAAAAGGAACAATATAATCTTTCCAAAGGATTTTATTCTAACGAGTTCTTTTTGTTAATGACCGCGGCCAATTGAACGTTTGAAATTATGGAATAACAAGGGGGAATTGTGAGCAGCTTGGCACTATGGAAGGTGGATTCACGTTACACCTCACATGCACACCATACATTCAAAGCACGATTAGTTTATAGAGAGGCCACACATTCGCTACAGGTGGATAAGCATCTATGCCCTACACCGGATTTGAACAGGGAACCTTTCGATCTAGATGCCAGTATCCTGACCACCAGTCCAATTGGTGGCCCTAATCTATAGAACGAGCCAATAGAATCATTCAAAGTATTACATTTCAAGGGAAGGACCAACAGAATTGTTTCAAAGGATTCTATTCAAAGGTTGATTGGTTAGGTTTAGGTTTTTTGTCACACCAAACACAAGACATACAATGTTAAGTAATTGTGAAATTGGCCTATTCTATATTATTGTCCTAAGTAATTGTGTAATTGGCCTATTATATATTATTGTCCTAAGTAATTGTGTAATTGGCTTATTCTATAGAATGAGCCAATGGAATCGGAATCGTTCAAAGAATTATATTTCAAGGGAAGGACCAACAGAATTGTACCAAAGGATTCTATTCTAAGGTTGATTGGTTGTGTTTAGGTCCTTTTAGTCACAACGGTTTTTGTTTTGGCCAAGCTGCGCCAAATACAAGACAGAAAATGTTAAATAATTTTGAAAAGAAAGAACGGGTGGAAGTAGAGAAAGATTGCTTGGGCATCCGGGGGTCACAGCCCCCTGGTTTAACAGAGGCAGAAATCCCCACGGAAAAAGAATATATCGCTAGGGTAACTCGGGGTCGTGAAACCTATACACACACCTAATGAAAAGACATCGAGAGGTCTATTATAAGGCATGGACTAATAGAAATCTTTATATAGAGGTTGGAAAGAATTCATCACGGATTAGAGAGAGAGAGAGAGAGAGAGGAGAGTGATGTGGGGTTATTTATTAATTCAGTTTTGTTGGGTAAAAGTAACATTATAATACTCTCAAATATCTCTCAATGGGTTCACTTCATCGTGAAGGCGGGAGACCATCCTGAAACTCTAGATCGTGGTCTCGATGAAGTGAACTCTTTGAGCGAGATTTGCGAGTAGTGTTGGCGTTAGTAGCTTTTAACCACAACACACTTAATGACTATAAATAACCACATCTCTCTTTTGATTCCTCGGATTCTTTTCAGCCTTTAGCGCAAGAGAAGAAAGATTCTATTGATCTCTTCCGAAGAACAGAATCCCTTGGAACGATTATGTTCATCCTCTCCATGTTTGGAGAGAATAATTTGGTTCGGGGGCTGTGCCGAGAGATCTTCGGCCTCCAAATGAATCCATCACCATACAACGAAATGATCAACATAATCGTTCTAAAGGGTTCTATTTTAAGGAAAATGCCAATTGAATCTTTCTCTCTCTAAAGGTTAAAGGATATATGGATTCATTGGAATATGTGGTTATTTAGTCATTAAGTCGGGTAAAAGCAGCATTAAACTATTCGCAAATCGTGCTCAGAGGATTCACTTTATCACAAACACAATCTAGAGTTGCAACAAGATCTCCGGGACATGGCTCCAAAACCAAATAATTCCATCTCTAAGCAAGAAACCCAATAGTTCCAAAGGATTCTATTCCAAGGAAAGGACCAGCAGAATGGTTCCAAATGATTCTATTATCTGGAAAAGTTCCAACAGAATATTTCTCTCTCTAAAGGTAAAAAAGAATCCACTGAATCATTAGAAAGTGGTGGTTTAGTCATTAACTGTGCTTTGGAAGTAAAAGCAACACTACACTGTTCGCAAGTCTAGCTCAAAGTCTCGCCGGCTTGGCTCAGTTGTCATGTCCCTAGAGCAAGCAGGCTGCGAGTGTTAGGCAGCGCATGTTTGATTACTGTCTGGTGCATTCCTCCTAGGGGTTTTTCTTTTTCAGTGCCAGTAAAAAGTTCATTGCATGCGTAAATGTCTCTTAATTGGTACTGTATGTATTGTGTCTGGCGCAGCGTGGTCAAATATGTCTCATGCGCTATACCCCCCAAACCAACCAACTCGCTCCAATGGTTCACTTCACCACGAACACGATCTAGTTCCAGGAAGGTCTCCGGGGCACGGCCCCCGAACCAAATAATTCCCTCTCTAAACGAGCTAGTTTTGAACGGAACTCCGGTGCCGCGTTTACTTATCTTCTCATTACCTAATGCGCATCCAGGAACAAACACTTGTTCGTTTGGGAAAAGAGCATTTGCCCAGTCGTTCCGAAGGGGGACGTACCACGGCGAGCCAATGGAAAACACTCATCAGCGTCGAATTTATTCATTTCGATGGACACCGCGTTTGAAAACGCCTCCGCGCGTACAAGGAGGGGGGGAGGGCTTAGGGCGAGATTTTTCGCCCCGGGTATTAGCAAGTGGACGTGGCCCTAACAAGAGGGCAACTTTTGATCTGTCCGGGAGGCTTATTAAGCTGACGGAGCGCCGCTGGTAATCCGATGACACTCTGTCCCTGTGATCCTTAACATTCATTAGAGCTGTCCTTTTGCGCCCGGGCTTTTTCCGTGCCGTCCGCAATGCGTGAGGACAGCGGGAATGTCCCCCACTCTGATTGGTTGACGGAAACCTGCGAGAGATTAATCGCCAAAGCCGCTTTGATCTGATTAAGGACGCGAAAATATACTTTTCTCCGCTGGCTGCTGGCAGCCGTTTGTGCAAATAGACGGCGCGTCCTGGCTGGACGAGGAGATCTCTCCGATTTGGGTCCGGAGATTACTAAGGGTTGCGTTTCTGCGTTTTAAAAGTTCCGTCTTCCGTCGCTTTCGTGATTATTAACTTGCGAGTCATACGGGATTAGGAGCCGTGCAAATTATGAGCAAGTGACTGCTTTGAGCAGGGACTTAGGGTCGTTCTCCGACGTGAGCTGGAATAGCCAGTTTCCAGAAAGTGAAGGATCTTTACGTTTGTCTTTACAGAAATTCAGTCGCTTCGAAATGATTTGCATCCAGTTTTATTCAAAGTACCAAAGCAAGCTCATTGTGCGATGAAAGTATCTACATTAAATTCGATTCCTTTGAATTCTTATCGATATTCATCTTATTATGCAATATTATAAAATAAAATGCTAGATTCTACTGTGTTTCCGTGGCTATTAAAGTTTTGATTTGTTGTGTGACGTCACGAATAGGTGGAGTTTCTAATTGTTTTGATTGGTTGTGTGATGTGTTTGGAGCAAAGCGAGATACGAAATACCTAATATCATTATATTCGAAATCACCATGGAAAGAACATAAGACGATTGACAACTACGCAGCTCATTGTTTCACCAGTTTTGATCAAAAATTAAGTTTTCCAATAATATTGTTTCACCTGTAAACATAATTCTTATAATTTGTAATTTTTGATGAATTATAAGAATGGTAAATGGATTGATTAATTAAATTTATACTTGAATTTTGATGGTTATAGGTAGATAATTCCACTTTGAACTCTGGGTCTATTTTAATAGTCAAGTGGGATGGAGGATGAAGATACGCTATGTTAGTTATAACTTTTAGAGAAAATAATTTTTATTATTTCATGGACATCAATCTGTTTTTTTATATCATCTTAAATCATACATCCTCTATGACAATTAAACAGCATCAATTAATTTATTTAAAATCAAGTCATATTAACGCTTTCAAACACTTAATTTACTCTCTTATGTTGATGTGCGGTGTTTTCAATATATTTTATTCATTCATACTTTTGAAACGTTCATTGAATTTTACTTCTGTCTTCTGATGCTGTTTTTATTGCTGGTCTGGTGGTTAATATTATATTTTAAAATCATTTTTAATAACTTTATTTGTCTCGCGTTTGTGTCACAGCTTATTAATTTTTGGATCTTGTCCATAAAACCCAAACCAACCTCAAAGTGGAGGTATGTTTATCGAAACAAGCACTAAAAGTTAGAGAATTTCTGTAATAATGTAACTGATGAGGAATATTCAAAGGTAGGTAGGTAGTTAACGTTGCAGCGGAAAAACACAACGAGCTATAGGTTACCCTCCGGGATGAATCCCGAAGGGAAAGATCCACCAACACCTCGCAATTTTGAGCCACGGTCAGATGACGAAGTCAAAACTTGAGCTGGCACCCTACTCTTCAAAATTCCACAACACGCTAACTTGATGACGTTTAAGGCTACTACATCTAACATGCAAAAGCCTTCGCTTACATGACGGTCTTCGGTGGGACCAAGTATCGAACTCTCAATCCTCCGCTCCTATATGCCATCAACTGGGCTGCGCAGCAACAACAAAAAGACATAAGAATCTACACTGACAGCCTATCAACTAGGGATGGGACGAAAATGAGTGATTCGTTCAATTGAATCGAATCTTTAAAATGAACGAATCGGTCAAACAACTCCTTTCAAAATGAATCGAATCATCGATTCCCTAGTTTTCCTCATGTGCGTTTTTTTTTCTTTTTTGTCTGTAGGGTTACTAGTTTCCATTGTATGGCTACTACATTTTCAGGTTTAGCGGTAATCTTTTCATTGAAAAGTGGTTGAACAGGTTCTGAGGCACTTACAATGGACGCCAAAGCATATGATTGAGCATAAGAGTGTCTCCCCTATCGCCAATAGGAGCCAATTGATTCGGTTCGTGAACGAAATGAACCGTGAACGAAATGACCCGTGAACGAAATGACCCGTGAACGATATGAACCGTGAACGAACAACTCTTTAGAGATTCGGCTCTTTGAACGACTCTTTGGGATTCGGATCTTTTACTGATTCGGCTCTTCGAACGACTCTTTGGGATTCGGTTCTTTTACTGATTCGGCTCTTTCAACGACTCTTCTGGGTTTCGACTCTTTGAACTACGGAACATTGAGAGTTTATTCGTTTGGTTTAGAATAAGATAAAAGTCTTTCATTTTATTTTTATTTTTTACATTGAT
The DNA here is from genome assembly GCA_947359465.1 of Metellina segmentata. Taxonomy (NCBI): domain Eukaryota; kingdom Metazoa; phylum Arthropoda; class Arachnida; order Araneae; family Tetragnathidae; genus Metellina; species Metellina segmentata. The sequence continues at coordinate 27,729,628 of OX375881.1, read as the reverse complement.
TTTTTTCTTTTGTGTTTCTTTTTACAATTTCTTCATAAAATATGGAATTTAAAATTAGGTACCACTATTATTTCCAGAAATGAATTTTTCTTTTCGGAAACAAATATTGTTTTTCATAAACATAAACTTGAGTTCGTCAAATATCTTCTAATTTAATATTTTTAAAAAGAAAATTGATTAATTATTTTGAATTTATTTAAAGTAGTTTTGATGAAAATTTTGACAACGAAAATTTTCTTTCAACATTTTATTCATTTTCCTAGAAAAATTTCGTTATTGAAGCATTTCTGTATTTTACACCGTTTTATTTTTTAAAGCAATCAAATTACATTTTGCGCAATTATATTTTGAGGACATATATTTACTAGTTTGAAATTGTTTTCATTCGTATGAATCATCAAAAAATCACTCATTCTTGTGAGATTTTATATAAGATGTTAGATTTTTTATTATGTTAGATAGACTTCGTTGCAATGATAATTAGTAGTTTACTTATAAGAAAACAACTTCAATCTACTTCACTGATATCTATACTACTAAATATGTGACAAAGAAGAAAGTCATTATATAAATCAGCATGTTAACCTTTAATTTGAAATTAATACAGATGGATATAAATTTTCTAATACTATTTAATAGAAATATATTTCCATGCTATATCATGTGGTCTATCAAGTATACAACAAATGTATCTCGAAAAACCTTGAGAGTAAAGTTATAACGTGCGCTAAATTGAAGTTGTGAAAGGTATGAATGTTCAATCTTGAAAACAAACAGAATCGATTTCAAAGTTACATATTTAACATACATTTAAAGTGCTTACTGCTGTTTTTTATTTTATCGTTATTTATTATTATTATTTTATCGAGGACGAACAAGGATGTTATTGAATTTGCGTGTCACTATAGCAACATAATGGGTTGGTGACGGACGAGGAAATTAGACGAATCTAACAAATCTTAGGTAAGACTTTTAAAATGTTAAAAGGTTGAATTACGGTCGCTTCGGTAGTAGAGCAACCCAATAGGCTATTTCGAGGATATTAGGGAGTCAACTCTTGATTCGGTTCGAGTTAAAGAACTTTCATTTCATTTTTCTTGCTTTGATTTTATTCTTTATATTTCCTTTTAGGAATTTTTTCATATTTTACGAATTTAAAATCGGGCAGTACTTTTAATGCATTAAATGAACTGCAATTATGAAAACTTTTCTTTAATTTCCAGTAATGAATATATTATCTTCTCGAAAACAAAAATGTTGAAGAATAAGAATAACAGCAATTGTATTTTGAGATGGGGCCTTAATAACCCGGTAGGAGGAGTATCGGATTGACAACCGGAGGGTTGTGAGTTCGATACTCGATTCAACAAAATACCGTTGTGTACGTGTGGGCTAGTGCCTGTTAATTCTGTCGTGGCTTCAAATTTCCTTCGTTGGCATGGTGTGGAAGTTTGCAAAGAGGGATACCAGCGTTATCTGACCGTGGATCAAAACGACGAGGTGTCATCGGATCTTTCTCTTCGGAATTGATCCCGACAGTAGACAATCTCGTTGTGTTGCATTAGTGGGGCGTTAATTCAACTACCTACCTGTTTTGAAATAATTTATTTACTACTTTTAATATTATTTTCTGCTTAACGTGAGTCATTAAAAAATTTCTCATTCTACATGATCTTCATATAAGATTTTCATTGATTAAATGATCATGCAACTGAGTAAACTACTCCATATAAATACTACAATAATCATAATCTGTGATCTGCAAAGCAAAAAAAAAAATACACACACACACATATATATATATATATATATATATATATATATATATATATATATATATATATATATCTCGCAAAACCAAGTTCTTAAAGTTTTAATGTGCGCTAATGGTCGAGAGCAATGGTACCAACTTGGAGAAATTATTGAAAGCATACAAAATAATAAATGCTTTACATATTTATGAGTGTTTCATGAATAATTAATTTTATTCATTTCTTTGCAAAGATTATATATGTATTCGTTTTATTTATCTCTCATGTTTGGGGGAGCCAGACCCTAACCATAGACTAACCCTTGTTGCGAGACGTGTCACCTAAGCGGTAAAATGAAACATCTGATTAAACTACTGATGCACGCCAAAACCGTGTTTATTTCAAGTATTTTCACAAAAGGAATATTTACAATATGCAATTACAACTGATAATTGTAATTTAATTCACCTCTTTTTATAATTTTTAATACCGTACAAGACATTGATGAAATTAATTTAAGTTCAAATTATTCCATTTCATTTTTTGTAATGACACTCGCCCGCAAATTATTTTCCACTATAAAATTCAGAAATCTAATCTTCCTTTTTTGGCCTTTTCTGGACCTGGTAGTCCGTTTTGTAAAGAAACGTAATCAGGCAGTTTCAGAAATAAACTCTAACATGAATAAATCTTACTCCGCTGTGTTGCTCTAGTACGACGTTAGTTAAAATTTTACCATTACTTATTGATGGTAATGGTAATTTTAGTTAACGTCGTACTAGAGCAACACAACGGGCTATTGACGACGGTCCGGGATCAGTCCCTTAAGGGAAAGATCCGAGGACAACACCTCGTAATTTTTAACAACGGTCACATGACGAAGCAACACCTGAGCTGGCACCCCACTCTCCAAACTCCCACACCAACTCAACGTGAGGACTTTCGGCCACGACAGATTTAAGGTGCACCAACCGCCTCTACACCATACGCATACAAACATCCATGCTCGGACTCGGATTCGAACCAGGAACCTTCCGAACTAGAGGCTAACACCTTAACCACTACACCTGTTCCATTACTTATTTAAATATAAAAATAGACAAATTTTACCGGTTTTTTTAAATTAAGTATACACCTTCTAAATTTCGTGCCCTTTATCAATCGTAATTATGTAAATTAAAAATTTGTACGTATTGAATGGTCTTTCCTGTACTTGGCGAACTTTTTATACTGTATAAATTCGATTGAACAAATGTAGTTTATAGCACGAAAAGTTTGAACCTATTAACTACTGCTGTATTTTATGAGTGAAATTTATTTTTTAACATTTTTTTTAATTCTTTCCATTTGAATAGTATTGCACGATTTATATTATAGTCACTAACTTTCTAAACTAGCTTACGGGATCCGAGTTCTGGCATTAGAAATAAATTTCTTATAGATTGATTCACATATACAAACAAAGCTTCTAATGTAAGAAAAAAATATTCATTATTTTTCTTTAGTTAAAAATACATTCTTCATTTTAAAATTAACCTCAGAAATGAAGAGTATAATAAACTGAGTTAAACATGATAAAAATCTTGAATAATTGAAGAAAAGTTTTTTTTTAATGTGTTTAATTCAGTTTATTATTATTTTTTTCATTTCTGAGATTAATTACAAAATGAGAGAGAGAAGAATGTATTTTTTACTTTAGAAATAATGAATATTTCATAGATTGGAGGCTTTGTTTCTATATGTGAATAAAGCCATGAGTAATTAATTTCTAATGCAAGACTAAAAAATAGAACTCGGATCCTGTAAGCTAGAGGTTAGAAAGTTAACGGCTATAATATAAATCATGTAATCGTTTCTAAAATTTGTGAGAATTTCACAGACACATCAGTAGAATGACAACAGAAAAATAGGATTTGTCTATAAATACATAGGATTAACAAAGAAAGCGCGACGAAAACGCCACACCAAGTCGAGTAATAAGTGTTTCTCAGAAAGAAAAAAAACCCCACGAAACAAGTTTTACAAACGCTCTCCCCCCCCCCCTCCAACAAATAAATTCGGAGAAAAGCCGAGATAGTACGACAGTTCAACACCAGGTGGCGCTGCTTGTACCGGAAGTCCAAGTGAGTTGTTTCCGGTGAACGACTCTTTTGAACGAATCTTTCAACTGAGTCGATTCAAAAGAATCGAATCTTTCAAAAGAATCGATTTGCCCATCCCTACTATCAACAGTTAAAGCAATCCAACGCTTGCAAAATAAGGACATCATCATCCACAAAATAAGAAGAAGGCTTCAACCCCACATCGAAAACATCCATATTAACTGGATAAAGGCGCATGCGGGATACTTCGGTAACGAAAGAGCGGACCAACTGGCTAAAGCAGCAACAAGGGGAAATTCAAGTATGATAATACATCTGAAGCACTCTAAAAGCCAACTAAAATCTCAGTTAAAGAATCTCACTTTAAGATCCTGGCAGGAAAACTGGGATAATGGGGAAACAGGTCGTCGAGTCCACACGTTTTTACGTGAAGTCAACAAAGAAAGACAGCCCTGTGGAGGAAACCTAACAGCATTCTACACTGGGAACGGCCCATTCCCCAGCTATCTATACAGGTTCAAAATAAAGAACAGCGACCTATGCATCTGTGAGGAGGTTGGTACTCCAGATCATTAAATTTTTGAGTGTCCACTCACAGGTTGCCATCACCTCAAGAAACCTGCCATTACGCAATACCAAGCTTGGGCCACCAACACAATCAGCAACAATCAGGCTCAACTTAAAATTACGAATGTTATGAAATTCTTAGTGGAAAACATTAACATTATCACCAACTAACTATCAGAAGACTGTGTACATTTGTATTTTATTGTTAATTTTTAGTTTCTGTCTTTTGCTGTACATATTTAATGCTTTTAATCTTTACTATTTACTATTTAAATATTAGTGTAATTTAGATAATGTTAAAAAATGATTCTTACTTCGTTAAATCAACTTTGTGTACGTGAGGCTGGTGGGAAAAGCAGGACTGCACCTGATATTTTATTTAAAAATTGGGGAAACTATTAACCTTACCCCAAAAGAGGAAAACTAATTTTAATTTAAGTCTCATGCAAAATAGTAAGGGAAAATCCTGCACACCCTACCGGCCCATGTTTTAAATGTACTTTCAAAAGAATTTTTTTTATCATTATTTTCAAAAGGATATAGAATCAGTAATATCTAAAGGATGTCTAACTCATGTAAAATATGTATCAAATGTATTTACAGAAATTTCGTCACGGGGTTGACCGGATTAGTCCGGTTTCCTTTGACGGGTTCACTCGATTTTTCCGTGGGTGACTAGTAAACCCTTTAACCTGACTAAAGTCGGGAGGTGAGGGGGTCACCTGCGGTGACCAACCAACCAACCGCTGCCGAAGAAATTAAAGTTAGAACTATAACATTAGATGCTATTGATCAAATTTTGGTTAACCTTCAGGTGGTTGTCTCTAGGTATCTCATCATTAGCAAAAGCTGACCCAGTAATGATGGACGGGATACCTAGTCCTTAGAAAAAAAAACCGGTACAGCTACATTCTACATTTATGAGTGATGGCAACGGCTTGGCAATTTTTTTGGCGCACTTCTAGTAGCGAGTTACGATAAATTAAGGCAACCCATCTGTCGTTACGTTTGTTGTGGTTTTCATGGCAACCTCGGCAAACGAAAACTTTTAATTTTCATTTTAAATATTCTAGAAAGTTCTTCCAAAAGCCGTAAAAATCGTTTGATTTCATTGTTTTTTTTTTGAAATTTTTTCTTTGCTCCCATTGGTTATTTGGATTTTAAAATATTCCTTGATTGCATTGGTCCTTTTGGATCTTTTTCTGTGATACCATTGGTCCATTTATTTGTACTTCGACAGTTGTGGAATTTTCGTTTTATATTAGTTTTCATGAAAGGGATTAAGAGGTTTTTTTTCTTTTTTCCATTTTCGTTTTTACTATTTTTTTAAGCAAGAGTTCTGACGTTATCAGGTTGTATTATTTCTTGCTTTTTTTCTTTTATAAATCTTTTTCTTTTTCAACATGCCTACTGTATTTAGTGTAATTGATAAGTTTTAGGTCTTACCCAACATTCGAAGTTTAGCTCTGCTGGAACACAATTGTGTTTTGTAATGTATTTACTTTTTATGTAAAATTAAAAAAATGTATCTTTTCAAAACGTTTTCAAATGTGTTTTCAAGCTTTCATTTTCCGTTGTGAAAAGAAAAATGTTTTTGAAAGAAAAAGATTTTTGAAATAATTCTTTCATTGGCAACTTTAGAAGTGCGCCAAAAAATCGCCAAGGCCGTTGACACCACTCATAAATGTAGAGTGTAGCTGTTCCAAAAAAAACTGACCAGATCTTGATCTCTTGTTCATATGAAATCCTAATGACGAGATATCTCGTCCAAAGCAAAATTGGTCCGATCTTTATTGTCTTCTCGTCGAAACGGCTTAGAGAGAGTTAAGCAGATATTCGGTGGAGGTCTGTTACATTTATTAAAAGTCTGGTCAATGACATAGATACTAAAATGTCTTGTTATTTTAATAGGCAACCTACAACTCTTATGTATTAGGGTAATTCATGATTTAGATGTTATTAAAATTACCGTAATAAAATGAATAGAGAAAGCAGCGATCGACTGTGGAGGTATCCATCCCAGCTTAGAAACCCGTTGTGGACCAGAATATCCAAGTCATATATCGATGAAACGGAAAACGGAATTAATCCAATCGCTACGTAATAAGTACAAATACATGATTCTTATGCTAACTGCAATCCTTTATTTGTATAAGTATGCAACATTTGTGCTGAAGCATCATATACATAAAAGCCAAATTTTCCTTTCAGAATCTACGTAGACGTCAAGGTAGGAACAAGCATCATTAGGATATGAAAGACTCTTTACATACATGATTACTCATGATTTAAAATTATGCCTGTGTTGAAAATATTAAGCATATAGATACCATTTCAGACTTACATTTGTTGAAAGGAAATGGGGATTTGAGGAAAAATCGGTCCCAAATCTATTTTAACATTTCGATAAACGTAAGAGGCATTCAGCATTTCTTAAGGAACATGCATTTTGAGAAAAATATTCTACTCTTTCTAGAAGTTGAGCTGTGTGTGCACGTTGGATACTTGTTGAATAAATATATTGAGCCTTATCCCGATAAACTGAGACTTTTTAAGAGGGTTATTTTTGGGATCAAAAAAGGAAAATACTCTTTATACTTTGTGTTTCGATTGAATGGAACAACTGCTTATGGGTACATGCGCTTTGTATTTCCCCAATGATTGGTTCTTAAAGTTTTTTGTTTATTTTCCCCAAGCAATAAAGCATTTAAAAAGTTTATTTTTAAAGTGGGTAATTGTATCGGTAGAACATAGTTTCAGTCGCTTAATCCGGATTCGATCTGGTCATTCTACTTCTGGGTCTTTTCTCTTAATCTAAATCAGCTATTTTCGTCATTTTTTCACTTTCCCTTGGTACTCCTAATTTTATCACAATTTTTGCGATTAATAAAGCTATCTGTGATTTAAATCTCGCAAACAAAAATACTATCACTAATAGAAGGAATTAAAAACAATGTAATAGAGAGGTGAACAATTAGTGAATACATTTTAACATTTGAAATAATATAACAAAAAAAAAGCATATGCGGATTTCAGTCTTAATTATTGTTTAAACAAGTTATACTTTCCATTCACTCTGGAAAAATAACTGAGGCCAGTGTTCGATTAGAATGTAATTTAACAAACGTAATATACCCGAAGTTATATAGCAATAAGCACAATACCAAATCTAGAGACTAATTGCATGTAGTCAAATGGAGCCTTGTACTATCCCAGTGTTTCTCAACCTGTGTGAGATTGTCAAATGTGCCGTGAGGGTTTTTGAAAATAATTAAAATTGCATTTGTTTTGTAACTTTGGAATAGTATTTGTAAGTAACTCAACGGTTACTAAAAAAATGTCTGTTAATATTGTTTTCGTGTTTTTTTTTTGATATTTTTTTTCCAAACTGTAATTGACGTTGATTCAAATTGGCTCTTTCTTAAAATCGAAAGATTTGTGAAATAAGTAAGTCTTTAAATTTCTTTAATGTGATTGCATTGCTGTGAACTATGTAGTATAGCAGCTGTCGTAAGTAGTATAGCTCTCGCTCTGGATTACGGAATTGATGTTGTGGATTCGTCCACTGAAGCGTAGATTGTCAATTTTCACCCATTCTCTCAATTTACTGACTCGTTTGAAGTGTTCGAGCATCGTTCAGTACTAGTGGTAAATTATTCTGGTATCCATTTAACTTCTTCCTTTTGTTTCAGCTCCCAGTTATGTCGGATGTAGGCTTTTAACGGTGATGCCCTTCTGTCCGATGTCTTCAAACCCTTGATCAATTTGGTATGGGTCAGAGAAATAGATAATAAGCGCTTGCAGAGTGGGATAATGTATATAACGTATGCAATATACAGTCCAAGTGCCGAAAGTTAATTCCGTTCCATTGTCGAAAGTTGGTTCCGATCTATTGTCCAAAGCTCGTTCCGATCAATTACCAAAAGCTAGTTCCGACCTATTGCCAAAAGCCGGTTCCGATCCGTATTGCTGATAGTTGATAGACCAATCATTGAAAGATGGTTTCATCCAATCTTGAAAAGTTGGTTCCAACCTGTCGCCGAAAGTTGGTGCCGACCTAATACCGAAAGTTGGTTTCAACCTATTACCAAAATTTGGTTCCGACCTATTACCGAAAGTTGGTTCCGAACTATTACCGAAATTTGGTTCCGACCTATTACAGAAATTTGGTTCCGACCAATCGCCGAAAGTTGGTTCCGTCCAATCGCCAAAAGTTGGTTTCATATAATCGCAGAAAGTTGGTTTCGTCCAATTGCCGAAAGTGTATGCCGTCTAATCGCCGAAAGTTGGTTTCGACCAATCGCAGAAAGTTGGTTCCGTCCAATCGCCAAAAGTTGGTTATGTCCAATCGCTGAAAGTTGGTTTCGTCCAATCGTTGAAAGATGGTTTCCTCCAATCTTGGAAAGTTGGTTCCGACCTATTGCCGAAAGTTGGTTCCGAACTATTACCGAAATTTGGTTCCGACCTATTACAGAAAGTTGGTTCCGTCCAATCGCCAAAAGTTGGTTTTATCCAATTGACGAAAGTGGGTTCCGTCCAATCGCAGAAAGTTGGTTTCGTCCAATTGCCGAAAGTGGGTTCCGTCCAATCGCAGAAAGTTGGTTTCGTCCAATCGATGAAAGATGGTTTCCTCCAATCTTGGAAAGTTGGTTCCGACCTATTGCCAAAAGTTGGTGCCGAACTATTACCGAAAGTTGGTTCCGAACTATTACCGAAATTTGGTTCCGACCTATTACAGAAAGTTGGTACCGTCCAATCGCCAAAAGTTGGTTTCATCCAATTGCCGAAGGTGGGTTCCGTCCAATCGCAGAAAGTTGGTTTCGCACAATTGCCGAAAGTTGGTTCCGTTCAATAAACAAAAGTTGGTTTCGTCCAATCGCAGAAAGTTGGTTTCGTCCAATTGCCGAAAGTGGGCTCCGTCCAATCGCCGAAAGGTGGTTCCGTCGATTTATATGGTTTCATGCTAGTTTTACATCATATGCAGTGTTCTTAAATTTTTTCCTTTGCATTTATATGTTATGATGTTATGTCTCCTTCCAGACAAATTCATAAAATTATAGTTCACAACTTCTGAGAAATCCGTGATTCTATGCATGTGAAGATAATTTTGGACACCAGTGTTATTAACAAATGTTTTATTCATTTAGCCATAATTAACAAATATTTAATAAAATCTCTGGTGCTTCATAAACAGAAGATAAACAAAGAAAAAAACGGAAGTATAAAGATTACTACATCGAATTCGGATTAATCGCAATTAAAACGGAAGGCCCTCAAATACCATTCTGTGTAGTCTTCAAAAAGAAACTTGCAAATGAAGCTCTCGTTCCTAGTAAACTGAAAAGAAATTTGGAAACACACACACACTCTCTCTTCACACCCAGAGGTAAAAAACAAACCAAGAGAATATTTTGAAAACCTGGCAGAGCAGCAAAATAAAACAGCAAAAAAACTTTTAAAAACTATATGAATGTTCTGGTTCGGGTTGTCTAGGGTGTTGATGTATGAAGACAAGAACAAGTCAGGTTCTAACAATAACTATATATTCTCAGGTTTAGCATACAACTTTAGGCTTTTAAGCCTAACTAAAAGACACATTAAAACGGAAACATCGATGAGAGCTTCGCTGCTGGCGACTTCGCTCTTCACTACTCTGCTCTCTTATGCACCTGCGCTCCGTGGCGCTGGCGTCACTACGAGTGTCGTCACTGTGCAGGTGGTTTGGCGGATGGGGTTTTGAGTATACAACACTCGTCCATCCTGACTGGTCGGTCCGCCGACCTTTGCTGTGAATTGAGGATCTGAAAAATAATCATAAGAAAAAGACATGAAAAGGGAAAACAAATATTTACAAAATCTATCTTGCAGACACAAAACGCTTTCTGAAATTGTTCATTCAGGAAATCTTCACATGAAATGAGAGAAAGAGGGGGGAAAAAAACTAAGTCTTCTCCCAAGGTTTCATAAAATCTGCACTGGTTGAAGTAACACGTGGACCTTCATGGATTCCCACTTTTTCCACATCATACCTGTCATTAGGTCTAACTTTCACCACTTGGTATGGTCCGAAGAACCGTGGTCGACGCTTTAGTCCGACTCCAAATTGGGTTCGCTTGATAGCAACTTTGTCGCCTACACCATATGTTTGTGCTTGTTTTTGTCGCTTGTCGTATCGTTGTTTACTTTGCTGCTGCACTTTAAAAATGTTAGCCTTAGCTTCCTCACGTAGTTGTTGGACATTTTGTAGCGATATCTGTATGTATTCATCTTGAAGTGCTTCCTTAATTTTAATGTCATCCTTGTTTTGCATTTTAATTCCCGTCAAAAGTTCAAAAGGGGTGTATTTGCTTGATGTCGTTTGACGTTGTTGATCTTTGATTTTTTGTGTTAGCTCATCACGCAAATTCAAATCGCAGATGTGCAAAGTATCAACTTCCTGTAAAGACGCATCAAGCTCGATATTACATAAAAACAAATCATCGCCGGCGTCGAGGGATTTGTTTAGTCTACTGTTTTGTTGTTGTTTCGGCTGCGATTTCTCGTTTTTCTTTTTTATAGATTCGTTGTCAGCTGTGCTTTTGTGGATTTCAATTTTACATACGGGTTTGTTTTGATTATATCTCTGAATATTATTTGGTCTGGGTGAGTTTCGGTGATTGTAAAATCCTCGCGTTGGGTTGTTTTGTCTTCGAAATTGTTCGTGTGGTGTTTGTCTATAACGGTTTTCGAATGTTGGCTGGCGTGTATGTGCGTCACTGAGTGATTTAAATTTTTTCCCGTTAACCAAAATGTTGTCGTATTTTGATGTATTGACGCATTCCTTTCGTTTCTGTGGTTTGTGACTTCCGATTTCATTTACAGGCTTGTTTTGATTAAATCTGGGATTATTTGGTCTAGGTGAGGGTACAGCTACACTCTACGTTTATGAGTGATGGCAACGGCTTGGCGATTTTTTTTTGGCGCACTTCTAGTAGCGAGTTCATATAAATTAAGATAACCCATCTTTCGTTACGGTTGTTGTGGTTTTCGTGGCAACCTCGACAAACGGAAATTTTCATTTTGAATACTGTAGAAAGTTCTTCCAAAATCCGTTAAAGTCGATTGATTTCATTGGTTCGTTTGAAATTTTTTCTTTCCTCCCATTGGTTATTTTGTTTTAAAAATATCCTTTGATTGCATTGGTCTTTTTTAAATCGTTTTCTGTGATACCATTGGTCCATTTATTTGTATTTTGACAGCTGTGGAATTGTTATTTTACTATAATAGTTTTCACGAAATGATTAAGAGTTTTGTTTTTTTTGACCATTTTCGGGTGGAGTGGTCGTTCACGGTAAGAAGGCGATTTGTCGCCAAATATGGTAACCTTCACCTTATGCGGATTTTCTTCACATCTGCCGTTTTTGTTATGGCAACCCTATCTGATGTTACGGAATTCGGCCGCCATCTTGATTTGGCGACAAAAATTAGTTGGCGATAAACGTCTTACCGTGAACGACCACTCCACCCATTTTCGTTTTCATTATTTCTTTACGAAAGAATTCAGACGTTATCAGGTTGTATTATTTCTTGCTTTTTTTCTTTTGTAGATCTTTTTATTTTGCTTTTGCTTTTTTTTTTGCCCACTGTATTTAGTATAATTGATAAGTTTCAGGGTATTCTTACCATTCGTAGCTTAGTTTCTCTGCTGGTTCACAAATGTTTTTGATATGTAATTAATATTACTACTTTTTGTGAAAGTTTTTTTTAAATATACTTTTTAAAACGTTCTGAAATGTGCTTAAAAAGTGTGTTGAAAAAAGAAAAAAAAATTGTGACAGAAAAAGAGTTAAGAAATAATTATTTCCTTGGCGACTTTAGAAGTGCGCCAAAAAAAATCGCCAAGGCCGTTGCCATCAGTCATAAACGTAGAGTGTAGCTGTACCTAGGTGAGTTTCGGTTGTAAAATCCTCGCGTTGGATTGTTTTGTCTTCGAAACTGTTCGTGTGGTGTTTGTCTATAATGGTTTTCGAAAGTCGGTTGGCGTGTGTGTGTGTCACCGAATGATTTGCGCTTTGAAGCGAAGTAAATGTCACATTCTTTTGCGAGTTGTGGTGGTCTAAACCAATTTTCGCCAGAGCGAATTGAAATATGTGATTGTGTATCCCTTTCTAAAGTACTATAAAGTTTGTCCGAAACCATTAGTTCACATACAGATTTAAAGTCATTGACATCTCGAAGTCTGCAATAATATTCGAATGCTCTAGTTAATCTTGCTGCAAATTGAGTATGTGTTTCATTAGGAAATCTTTGACATCTACGGAAATTAGCGAGACATTCTTGTGACGTTGGTTGGAATTCTTTTAGTACGGTAGCTTTGACCTGTTCGTAGTGTTTGAGTTCATTTTCTGGAACGTATTGGAGGATATTGGCAGCTTTTTCTTGAAGAATGTTAATTAATATTTCGGATTTATATTCTTGTGGCACGTTTTTTGTTTCAAAGGCACGTTCGAGCGAATGGAAAAATAGATTGTAATTTTCTGCCTTAGTTGGGACTGGCATGCTTAGCGTTTTAACACTTTTTATATAACTTTCTATGTTCGGCGGTGATGTGTCGTTCATTCTAGTATTGTTTCCGATAGGAGATTGGTTTGCTCCTGCATTATTTCTTATAGCAGCTAATTCGAGTTCTCGTTCAATTTGTGGTAACTTAAGTTTCTCGATTTCTCGGTTTTCGAGTATTTGTGTTAACTTAAGTTTCTCGGTTTCTGCTAACTTAAGTTTCTCGGTTTCTGATTCTTTAGCCTTTCTTTCTTCGACGATTGAACTCATTAAATCTTTTATAAATTCTGGGTCTTGTTTGAACGTATCATTTTTTTCAATAATTTCTTTTAGTTTGATTATAGTGGCACCTTCCGGTACAATTTCATCAATTTCTTGAACAACCTTTATGAGGTCTTCTTTCTTCGTATTTTTATACATGCTTAAAATAAAGGTTTGGTCCTACCTTAGATTCTTGTTTGGCTTCTGTTTTGGCACCGTCGTCGATTTGACCGTTGCACTTGTCACTTTCGTTGTGGCGGGGAGATTGGCCGTTTACTTCCGTTTTGGCACGTCGGTGAGCTGCACTGGACACTTTCGCTGAGGCGGGGAGTTTGGCGTATTGCTTCCGTTTTGCACGTCGGTGAGTTGCACTGAACACTTTCGTTGAGGCGGGGAAATTGGCCTCTTGCTTCCGTTTTCTCTGCGTTGTTGTTTGCTCGACTGTTGACTGGACACGTTAGTTGAGGCGGGGGAATTGGCCTGCGCTTTTAGTTGCTTCACAGTTGCACTGGACTCGTTCGTTGAGGCGGGGTAATTGGCCTCTTGCTTTGGTTTGGCTGTAGAATTTCGTTTCGTTGCTGTTAGTCCAAGTGCTGTTCGTCAAAGTTCAGAACCGGTTGAGCCCCCATGTTCTGGTTCGGGTTGTCTAGGGTGTTGATGTATGAAGACAAGAACAAGTCAGGTTCTAACAATAACTATATATTCTCAGGTTTAGCATACAACTTTAGGCTCTTAAGCCTAACTAAAAGACACATTAAAACGGAAACATCGATGAGAGCTTCGCTGCTGGCGACTTCGCTCTTCACTACTCTGCTCTCTTATGCACCTGCGCTCCGTGGCGCTGGCGTCGCTACGAGTGTCGCCACTGTGCAGGTGGTTTGGCGGATGGGGTTTTGAGTATACAACATGAATATACCAGAAAAAGAGTTGATTGCCAGCTACAAGGTTGCACAATTAATAGCACAACGCAAAAATGCACACATCGATGCCGAGTCCATAATTGCACCAACATTAGCTATCACTCTCGAAACAATTTTGGGAAAGGAATCGATAAAGAAGGTCAAGAAAGTACCATTATCCAATGACACAATATCATGCAGAATCGAAGATTTATCTTCACAATTAAAAAAAACCAAACTGTCGAGCATTTCGAATCGCAGGACAGTGAACTCTGGTAATTTCAGATTGATGAGTTGACAGATATCAGTGGAAAATCACAGCTCCTAGCTTTCATTCGATTTGTTAAAGATGACAAATTATTGAGTGAGTATCTTTTCTGCAAAGATTTTAAGAGCACGACGACAGAAAAAGACTTATTTGAGCTTGTAAAATAAAATATTTCAAGCTTTGGTTTTCTGTGGAAAAACTGCGTTTGGTGTTTGCACAGACGGATGTCCATTAATGTTAGGAAATTAAAAAGGATTTATCACACTTGTGCGCCAAGAAAATCGAAATATTATAAGCGTCCATTGCATGATTCATAGCGAATCTCTCGTTTCAAAATCTTTAACTCCAGATATGTTGATTGTTCTGAACCAAGTCATCCAAGTGGTCAATTTCATCAAGAGTCGACCTCTTAAATCTCGAATTTTTTTTCAGCTGTGCGACCGCAATGGATTCCTGCTACGAAACTCTTTTATATCACACTTAAGTGCGTTGGCTTTCGAAGGGAAAGGTTTTTAAACGACTCATACACCTGAAAGCAGAGGTGATTTTGTTCTTGGAGGTCGAAAAAAAAGCGTTTGTATTTTCTCTTCATAAAGAGATTTGGTAGCTTAAAGTTCAATTTGTCTCGGATTTGTTTGAAAAGCTGAACTTTCTGAATTTAAGTCTTCAAGGTCCATCTGAGAATATCGCCACATCAACATCAAAACTGAAGTAATTAAAAAAAAATTAGCCCTGGGGAAATCTGAAATTTCAAAACGAAATTTTGATTCCGGATTTCAATGAATCTCAGTGGAAAAATAAATTGCAGACGAAATTATAAGCACCATTGACGAACTTCAGACCTCACTTAAAAGCTACATCCTTTCGCTTCCAGTTGACGAATATGAATGGTTCATCAACCCATTTGTAATTTGCTAGACACCAAATTTGACAACAACAGAAAAAGAACAGCTCTTTGATTTGAGAAACGATAACTTTTACAGTTCAACATTCTTTGAGAAAAATTCTGTCATAAATTTGTACCCTGCAATCAGCTTGAAAGCTGTTAAAATTCTTTACCTTTTACATCTTCATAGCTCTGTGAATTTCGATTTTCAGCATTGACAGAAATCAAGTCCAAAAGGCGAGAAAGATTTTTAAAATTTGAGACGATGAAATGCGAACTTGTCTGGCGACTTTGAACCTCGTTTTGATTTAATTTGTTGACTTTCAAATTTTGATTAGCTTGTTGACATTCAAATTTTGATTAATTTGTTGACAATTTTGATGAATGTTTTGACAATTTTGATTAATTTGTTGACAATTTTGATTAATTTGTTGACAATTTTGATTAATTTGTTGACAATTTTGTTTAATTTGTTGACAATTTTGATTAATTTGTTGACAATTTTGATTAATTTGTTGACAATTTTGATTAATTTGTTGACAATTTTGATTAATTTGTGTTGACAATTTTGTTTAATTTGTTGACAATTTTGATTAATTTGTTGACAATTTTGATTAATTTGTTGACAATTTTGATTAATTTGTTGACAAACGGGATTCATCACTTTACATGAAACGTTCAATTGAAATTGAACGTAATCAATTGAAAGGGTTCAGCACAGAGCTACAAAAATAATAAAGGGGCTAGCAAATTTCGACTATAATGAACGTTTAAGTAAGCTAAACATGTATACACTGGAAAGAAGAAGAAGTAGGGGGGATTTGATTCAGCTTTTCAAGTTTGTAAAACAAGGGGACACAGAGGGCTTAAATTTCAATAGGGATAACAGAACAAGGGGCCATGGGTATAAATTGAATAAGACACATTTTAATCGGGATTTAAGGAAAAACTACTACTTTAATAGGGTAATAGACAGTTGGAACGCGTTGCCAGAAAATATAGTTAATTCAAAGGGAGTGTACGAATTTAAGACACAATTGGATAGTCAGTGGGAATTGGAGAATTCATAAACAAAGGACCAGCCTTTTTGGGCTTGAGCCTGTAGCTGGTCGTCAATATTTGTATTTGTTGCCCGTTCCTACCTTTCCACTACTATCGGACACGGCACCACTCCACACGCAGGCAGATGTCTGCAGTCCTGCCCACCAGGTGTAATGTTCGCAATGCTATTTTAGGCTATAAAGCGGACTACTTCATTCCCTAAAGAATACACGTACTATAATCATGTAATATAAAACAAGATAATTGTTGCTAAAACTTTTTACAGCCAACTTCAAAGTAGGCTGCTTGGGAGTTCACGCATTTCTCCCATCAATTCTTCCCATTTCAAAAAAATCTGTGAAGTCCATTGCTCGAATTACCATCAGAATCCTCTTGATCTCCTGAATTGCATCCCCAATGTGAAACCTCTTCTCTTTCAGAAGTGATCTTCGCTTCGTACCGCATCTCTCAGCTTGTGAAAAACATCGAGGTTGCACTCCTTATTAATAGTTTGACCTTTAGGAGAGTATTAATTCAAAGTAATTTGATTTGATGCTTTGCTTGATGATTTTTGTCAAAAAGCCTTGTTCCGAGACGAGATGAACATATAAGAATATACATACCGTAAACAGTAAGGAACCCATATATATAAATGCAGGAAAGAGAAAAAAAAACATTAGTGATTTACAACACTCATTTAAAAACTCCCATGCAGGAGAAGGATCAGAGTCGGAGAAAGATGAAAGTGGCGACTATTTAGTTTTCAGAAACTGACAATTAATTGATTCTTTTCATTTTATTTGTAGATTGTTCCATCTGTACATTGTTAAATATCAATTAAAATTGTTTAAGGTGATGAGAACTGTCGACTCCAATCCATCAAACTAAAGAACGGGGCAACTCGTCTATAATGCATTAGCAATGGCGTCGAACCTGCAAGTCATCAATGGCCCACAGCTACAGGTGTTTTCTTCAAACTGCATCTCTCGGACGGTGAAGAACATGGGGTAGTACTTATTTTTTTCTTTGACCTGGATGTGAGTTCGATCGATGGACAACGCCTTTACAATCAACCAACAATTAAGCAACATGGTCTTGATGTTGTAGCCATTTTTTCTGCCGTCTTCTGGAGAACAGAACTAGATATCTTCTAAACATAGGAACTCATAAATATAAATGCAGAAACAGGTAATATAAAGACTAGTGATTTACCACTCATTAATATGAAAATTGGAAGTCATTAATATTAACACTCTAGCGATTTACAACACAGTGTAATATAAACACTAGAAGGAAATATGCAACAGTTTTTCGTGCCTTCTTTGGGAGGCAAGAACTAGATGTCTTGTAAACACAGGAACCCATAAATATAAATGCAGGAAAGATTAATATAAGCATAAGTGACCTGGAGGTGAGTACCTCGTGATGAACAACTTCATAATCAACATACATGGTCTGGATGTTGTTGCGATTTTATAGTACCTTCTTCAGGAGGTATGACCTAGATGTGTATTGTGGGATGACTTCTTAAATAACGTGAATTGTTTCTGCAGACGAACTTCCAAGTTTAACGCAAAACCATGTAAATTATACGCTCTACTCGCTCGGCCATTTGGAATGTGACAATCTTACAGAACATTCGCTCACTCAAGGCGTCTAGTACCAATCAGACTAGTCCAATGGGTTCGTGACGTATCACGCATGTGCACTAATCTTACCCTCTCATAGGATGTCAAGTTACATCGTCGCCACACAAACCATTCTCGTTACATTATCAATGGCAGGATGCTTTCTGGACAGACCTCGGCCATACACTAGAACAGCTCTTAGTATGATCTCCTCTAAATCCGTTAGTGCTTAATTCTCACATGTACCCCAGAATGTCATAACTTGTACCTCCTCAGCGGTACGGGTGCCACAGGATGGGAATCATTGATCCAAACTGTCTTCGGCTAAAGCCAAAAAAATATCACGCTGTGTCTCGACTACATGTCAAAGAACAAGGATGAAATGAAATAATAAAATAATTAAAGAAATAATTACACTTGTGTGTGTGTGTGTGTGTGTGTGAACAAGCATAAAAAAGAATATTTAGGGCAAGGAACACAAAGAAAATTTATAAAAAATGGATAAGTACTCTGATTTCAATTTATGCTTAATAAGGCTTGTCTTTGTGAGTAATTCAATACAAGGGAATGCAGAAAAAAAAGTCTAAATTGCTTTCACGATTTATTTCTGTTACCCATTAGAAACTACAGCGTGTACGAAACGAACGAAGCCCTCTTGAAATAATTAATTAATTAGCAATTTAACGGGGTAGGACTTTTGTTCTTTCAGATTTTCCGAACAAATCCTATTACGAGAAGGACTTAAAAAAATAAAGGACATCTGAAAAAATTGGCATAAAAAAGGAAAACACGCCGAAGGAGAGAAACGGAGATGTTCGAGAAAAAAATATCTACAAGACAAAAAAAAATCAATTTGTGTGTGTCCCTTTATTTATTGTTTTCTTTAATTACATTTTTTCATTAACTGCCCGGTCTCTTTTTCAATTAGCTGAGAGATTTACTTTAATTAGATAAATATGCTTCGACACAGCACCAGAGCGTCGTATAAAAGGCAGAAAAATATCATTATTAGCATTTTTTTTTGTCTCTTCAATCACAGGGGAGTCACTGGGATCCGTACGCTCTATTTTTTCCGTACTTATAAACCAGGATTAATTAAGCAATTCACGTCACTTAATTCCAGGAATACGTTACTTTGCTTTTGAATTTGTTGCGTATCTCTAATTGCATTTTGACAACTTTGATTTGAATCGGGTCGTTCGGAACATAAATTGTGTATGCTAATTACATTAATTAAAAGGAAAATGAGAAGCGTTAGATTCAGTTATTTACTAAATAGGACGGCGCTATAGAAATTTCCTCTTTATTCTACATTTTTTGCCATTTCTTTTTTTACCCATCCTTCCTTTCTCATCCCTAAGTTTTTGGCTGTTTAATAATCTTTATTTCCCATATCGCCAATCTTTTTCTCGTGCAATGTAATCTATTCTCGTACTCGTGATCTGGTAGTTAATTAACGTCGCACTGGAGCAACACAACGAGCTATTGGTGACGGTCCTAGATCGATTTCCTAGTGAAAGATCCGGTAATGGTAATGGTAATTTTTAGTTAACGTCGTACTAGAGCAACACAACGGGCTATTGACGACGGTCCGGAATCAGTCCCTTAAGGCAGTGGTCCCCAACCCCCGGGCCGGTACCGGTCCGTGGATCAAATGGCACCGGGCCGCCCAAGGAACATTAAATTATTTCAATTTTATTTACTGTGGTGTATTTCTCTCGCGTTTGTGCAGTTTTTATCTATGAAATGTCCATTCAAATTAGGAGGCGGTAAATCAGAACTTGAAATTTGTTCTGTTCCTAAAGCTTCAATTATGATTTCTGAATTCTGTATGTCTCTATTTTCCAATTTCGACAAATGTGACAGCTGTTTTCAAGTTGGCAGAAAAAGTAGCTGCATTTAAAGCCAAACTGAAAATGTGGGGACGGCGCGTGAACAGAGGCATTTTGTACATGTTTCAGACATTAGCAGGGATTTTAGGCAAGACTGAGCCTAAACATTCATTCTCCCAGTTGGTGCACGATCACCTGTATTTGCTTTTAAAAGAGTTCGAGCGCTACTTCCCAACCACAAAAGACCCACGAAGTGGTAAGGAATGGATCCGCGACCCATTTGTCAACAAATCAGGCGAATCTAGCATGTCTGAGCAAGAAGAAGCACAGCAGCTGGAAATTGCAAATGAAGGCGGCCTTAAAACTACTTTCGAGACAACAACTCTGACGGTGTTCTGAATTAAAGTCATGGCAGAATACCCTGAGATTGCCACCACAGCACTTAAATCCCTATTGCCATTTCCGACAATCTATCTGTGTGAAGTGGAGTTTTCTGCAGTGACAGCAACCAAAACAAAACAACGGAATAAACTGGACATAAGCAACACACTTCGGGTGTCATTGTCTCCTTTACCTCCAGATGAAACCGTATAGTTGCAAAGAAACAAGCTCAGGGTTCTCATTGATTTAGCGTTCTAGTGAGTTAAAATGTTAAAACACCTTATATTCATTTTTTGGTGTTTCTGTATTTTATTTTGAAGGCATGTTTAAATACAATTAAATTAAAATTATTAAATCAAAACAATCTAAAATATAAACAATAAACGTGCCTCCCCCCACTCAGCGGGCCGCGTTAAAATTATCAAACGATGATCCGGTCCGCAGCGATAAAAAGGTTGGGGAGCACTGCCTTAAGGGAAAGATTCGAGGACAACACCTCGTAATTTTGAACCACGGTCAGATGACGAAGCAACACCTGAGCTGGCACCCCACTCTCCAAACTTCCACGCCAACCCGTGAGGACTTTCGGCCACGACAGATTTAAGGTGCACCAGCCGCCTCTACACCATACGTTTACAAACATCCATGCTATGACCCGGATTCGAACCAGGAACCTTCCGATCTAGAGGCTAACACCTTAACCACTATACCGGTTGGTCGGCAGTGAAAGATCCGGAGACAGCACCAAGTAATTTTGAACCACGGTCAGATGGTGATTTGACACTCGAGCTGGCGCCCCACTCTCCAAACATTCACACCACGCCAACGTGAGGACATTTGAGGCCAGGACAAATATAATGTACACCATCCTCCTTTGTACGCATCGGTCTTTGGTTGGTTTCGAACTCACAACACTCCAGTTGACAATCCGTAAGTCTTCCTACAAGGGCTACCGTGGCCTAAGAAAGTTTCGTAAATGATACAACTTGCATACTTTTGTGTCCAGATATTCGCTGATTCTTTAGGTTATGTCCTATTTGGCTTCTGTGGACCATCGATGCTGGACGAATCATGTATAAAGCGGAAAATCAAGTCAAATCTGGAGGATTGATGGTTGGTAGGTTGGTTGGTTGAATTGACACTCCACTCTTCAAACATTCACACCACGCCAACGTGAGGACATTTGAGGCCAGGACGACTTAACGTGTACCGGTCCTCGTATACACGATGGTCTTTGGTTGGATCCAGTTTCGAACTCGCAACCCTCCGGTTGCTAATCCGTTGTTCTTCCAACTGGACTTCTACGGTTCTTGCCTGTGATCTTATTTTCTATTTCGTTGTATAAAGTGAAAGTATAGAGTAATAATTTTTAGAGAACCTCATCTCTGTAGATAGTATGTCTTGTTTTCGACTCTTACATTTATTCAATCTATATATATATTTCTCTTACGTGGCACGCAAAAAAGACGTTATTTGTTACCGCGTTTTGGCAACATTGTACGATTATTTGTTTACTAGGAGCCTCGCGCCTCATTTGAATCTATAGCATTATCGGATGAAATTTTATTGAAAAAAAAAATGAATTTTAGACGAGCTGTTGCGGTTTGTAATAGAAATCTAAGAAAGCGGAGGATCTTTTCAGGGCTATTTAAAAACGGTCCTTTTTAAGGCTAACAATTATAGTACAACAAGACGCGTGCACTACAACTTTCGACAACAAACTCAGTCAAAAAGTGTATGGGTGGCTCGAGTATTGGGGAAATGTACACACAAACAACATGCTGGATATTCAATTTCCAAAGCAGCGCTCACATTGCGAGTAAAAATTTGCTCAAAGTTTTCATTTAAATTCTGATTCCAGAGGTACTGTATATATCTTTTATGTAATACAACAAATTTAGATTTGAAAAATATTTTTTTTGGAATATTATATTTTGTAATCAATTCCTTCTGCTAGGACACGTGTCTTCATTGATGCGAGCGAAGCGAGCATAGGTTCGCGCAGCGAACCAATGAGAATTGCGAAGCAATCCTCCGGGGGTTGGCGAGCGTCAGC
The DNA here is from genome assembly GCA_947359465.1 of Metellina segmentata. NCBI lineage: Eukaryota > Metazoa > Arthropoda > Arachnida > Araneae > Tetragnathidae > Metellina > Metellina segmentata. The sequence goes on along the minus strand of OX375881.1, from coordinate 27,707,418 downwards.
GAGCAGGGGGCCGGCCCCCTAGTTTCATATAAATTTCTTCCTCTTCCTCTGTTTAAGGATCTCAACACAAAGAGCTCCATACTATACACTATCATAACTATGCATTTCCCTTTCTACTCTAGAGAGTATGGCTATTCTAAACCTTCTATACGTTTTTGTAACCAGGGCCGTCGTGACTCAGTGATTTTGCCAGCAGCTTTAGAAGTAACCTGTGAGTTGTAGGTGGTGCAGGTTTGATTCATCTCAGGGTGTATCTCCTCTTTTATGTCAGTGGAACTTCCATTGTGTGTGTTTGTTCATTACTTGACGTTGTGTTTAGCACAGCTTAACCAAATGTGAGCATTTCGCCATGAAACTCAATTCAACCAACCTATCAACCATCAAACCTCCTGATTTGACTTGATATTCCGCTTTACACATGATTCGTCCAGCATCGATGGTCCGCAGAAGCCAAATAGGACATAACCTAAAGAATCAGCGAATGTCTGGACACAAAAGCATGCAAGTTGTATCATTTACCAAACTTTCTTGGGCCACGGTAGCCCTTGTTGGAAGACTTACAGATTGTCAACTGGAGTGTTGCGAGTTCGAAACCAACCAAAGGATAGTGTACATTAAATCTGCCATGACCTCAAATGTACTCACGTTGGCGTGGTGTGGAAGTTTGGAGAGTAGAGTGCCAGCTCAGGTGTTGCTTCCTCATCTGACTGAGACTCAAAATTACATGGTGTCGTCATCGGATATTTCACTTTGGAATTGATCGCGGACCTTTGTCAATAGCCCGTTGTATTGCTCCAGTGCGACGTTAATTAATATACCTACCTACCAAATTTCCTTTACAAATATAAGAGCGTGAAAAGTAGAAAAACGAGAAGTTTTCCGCGGTCAATTATGTTAAACCAACCCTGATTCAAATCAATCAATCTGGCTTTTTGAGGTGAAAATATAGGACGTTAGAATGTAAAATAACATTTCACTCAAATTTATCTTGTGTTTAACTGTAGTTTTAACCTAGGGTCTCATTGGTTTTTATGTTTGGTCACGGAATTCCAATTAGGGCGTGCCAGGCTCATACGGGCGTTACGTCAATGACTGTAGTACGAAGATTGACTGTAGTCCCAAATAGATCTTTCAACAAATAGAACCATCACATAGATTTATCGTTCGTCACACACACGCTTCGCGCCCGGTAATCCCAACAGACTGCAAGAAGCATTCAGACTCGATTCCCGCCTAATCACGCCCTTCTTCCACCCAATGCGCCCCAGACTAACGAAGTAATCAAACATCGAAAGGCTCCAATAAGCGCCCTTATTAAACACTTCTCGAGCTGTAAGCCCCATTGGGGGGCGACGACGCCATGAAGAAAACGGCGCAAAATACAACTTAAATTGCGATTCCGCCTTTTAATTGCGATTCCTTTAAAGACGCACTCAGCACAGATCAGAGCCAGAAAACAAAACGGACCTAATTAAAAGCATGGGCAAGTCTTAAGGCGTATTATCTCCAGATGGCATCCGTATTCAATCATTGCAGACCTAGTTCCTGGAAATAGGCTTTTCCTGCAAAGAATCGTTCCTCTTCTGCCCTCCCCTGTTACGAAGCATTCTCGGCAGATTATTGTCGTAATTAAACTGAGGGGGGTGGGTGGAATTAATTATTCGTGCATTTTCCCGCGTTGAACAAATAGCGTAATCGTCGTTGCAGGAGCGGAAAGTATAAGGACGGGATATCCTGGAGAAATCCCTTTAAAACGGGAGCTAATGACGTGTAATGAAATGCCGTCTCGGCAGAAGTTAAGCCCGCTTTGCGAGTTTTGCGAACGGATCCCTTTGAAAATCGGATTAGAAATGGGCGGCCTTCATTAGATGCGATTCTTGGAGTCGTTTCCACTAATGATAATTCTGCAGTGGGTCTTTTCTTTCGTGGAGGCGTTTTTCATTCTGGAGGAATCGTTGCAGTTGACTAGCCGGATTCGCCCGAGTTTTTGCTGCTTCGGACTACACAATAAGCGCCTCTGTTTACTCGGAATTATCTGTCGTCTGTTTTGTGTTTGCTGCAGTTGGGTTGGGTTTTATGGTGCAGAGGCCACATTTGAATATGGTGTCCAAACACAATAGGGACAACGTAAAATAATAGACTTTCACTCTCTAGGAGGGTTTTACTGGCAGATGAGCGAAGTAGACCCAGGGAAGAATCGCGAACCTGTACCACCTACAACTCACAGGTTGCTACTCACTGACCCACGATGGCCGCTGGTCAAAAGTGGCCCTTGTGCCACAAAATACAACCAACCTGTTCCATCAACAGGTTTATTGGATGGGTTTTTATGGTTTAAGGGGGTCTAGAACTCAAAATATGAAAAAAAAAGTCCAGTTTTTTTACTATCTTAAAAAATAATATAGATATTTCTGAATAAAATGACACTTAAATTTTATTTCTACAATCAGTAGAACCGGAAATCTCTACTATTATAAAAGGAAGTGTTCGTCTGTCTGTTTGTTTGTCTGTTTCTTGCCGCAAAATCCTGACGATTCTATGGCACTTACAGCAATGAGATTTGGCACACAGGTAGTCCAAATTTGTTGCAATTTTTGGGTCGCGGCGAATGTTAAAATTCAATCTAGAACATTTAAAAATCAATTTAATGAAATTTAATCATTATTGAATGCTACAACATAAAAGAGATCACAGATTCTAAATTTATTGTTCTCGTTTCCGTTTTGATTTTACTCGGAGGAATAATTTTCCATCCAGACGATAAAAACAAACAATATTTTAACTGGAGTCAATCATTTCTTTTTATATCTCCTAGACCGTTAAAGACAGAGTAAAAATTTCAGAGGATTTGAAATCTGCCGAAAATTTCACGTTAGATCCATACCTAAAAACATGATTTTATTTATATAAATAACTTTTAAATGGAATATATCTTTGATATTTTCGCACGTGATTGTGACGTCACGGTAACTTTCCCTTTACAAAAATAAACTGATTGCATTTCGTGCCCTTCGCGTTACAAAAAAACAGATTACATTTCTTGCCTTCTTCGATTTCAGTGGAGAGCGAGCGAGCGAGCGCACGCACGCACGCACACACACGCACGCACACACACGCACGCACGCACGCACGCACACACACACAAAAAACATTTTGGCAGGCATTGTTTAGTTTTTTTTCGTAAAAGCGGATTCGTTAAAGATAGATTAAAAATTTCAAAGGATTTGGAATCTGCGGAAAATTTTACACCAGAATAATACCTTGTATCACCGTGGTGTTGGTTTGCGAAGCAAATCCCAAACCAACACCACGGGCACGGGCAACTCCGGTCTAACCACGCAGTGGCTAGTATTTTTTATAAACATGACAGCTTCAAATCAAACAAGCCTTCATAATTATAAACGCTCTTTTTCTCCTTTTGTGTTAAATATGGGATTTCAATAGTGAAGATATAACTTAAAAACTACTTGTCATAAATGTATGAAAATTCTACATTTACTTTTCAAATATATTTCTTTAATTTGTCCTCAGCTATTATGTATACATACATAATTTTTTTCTATAATTTTTCGAATTTTGTATACTATGTGTTTTATGTAGTTTTTTAACAAAATATATTTTTTCATTTTTTCTAATTGCTTTAACTAAAAATCACGAAGATAGTTTATAGTATGAAATTTTAGGAGTTAATTAATGCAAAAGTGAAGTGATTTGTTAAAAAATATTTTAAGATATATCAATTTTGCACAACGTCAAAAATTTTAAAATTTTCAATTTTAATAAAAACAAATTTAAAAGTTTGAAAGCATAAAATAGTTATTATAATTGCAAAATACAATGTATACCTACAGAAAAAATTTCGGATCAAAAACTTTAAAACTGTAGTTTTTAGAATTTTGAGTCGCGGACCCCATTATGGCGAAAGCGGTTATATTTGATCTAGCTGCGTCATACAATATCAAGTAATGTACACGTACATACACAACTAAGAAAGTTTTACAGACACATGGAGAAAGAAACACAGTCAAGGGCGAAATCGAACCTGTGCCTTATATTTCAGACAAGCAAATCGCAACTGCTTTCCCAGAATTACTTGACGATGTCTCTTTTGTGTTTGGCACTGCTTGGCCAAGAACAGCCCTTGCGCCATGAAACACAGCCAAGCAACCTGTTTAATCAACAGTTTTCATTCTTCAGCGAATTGCTTTTTGAGCTTCAACTCTTGCGAAATGTTCTTTATTAAGTTTTACTTCCATGTTTCTAATTCAACAACTTAACCGAGCTGATAATAGTTGTGTCCACCTAGAAACCCCAAGCAGCTGTTTAAAACAGCTGCGCAAAATTCATGACACCCAAGCTGAACGATCAAGAGTTTTCTGTTTCAGACAAATGAAGACGCTACTGTTTTATCGGCATGATCTTTTATTCGGCCGCTATTACAATATAAAAGTTCTTTGGCAAAGATCTTTTATAAAAAAAGTTTGGCAACAAAATATGATAGTGCAATGGTCAACTTTGATAAAATACGCGCTTCGTCGAATTTTCTTTTATCAAAGTTAGCCTCCTCATCCAATATTTGAAAAAAATATTTATGTTGATGCCCTTTCTATCCTGCAGTTTCAACTGCTGAAGACTTGAATTTGAATGTTCCGATTGGGAACGTTCCGAATAAGAATGCAAGGAATATTTCGCTCTGGAAAAGAAAGGGATTGCTCCCTGTAGGGGATCACGAACGAGACCGTTATTCTGTTTTCAGGCTACCGTTTGGGGAGACCACAACACAACATACTTTGTGATTTGATCAAATAATTGAAAAATGAGTGATTGGTGGTCAGTGGGAGCTACAAAGTTTTTAATATATGAATATCAGGGGTTTGAATTTCTCCATGATGCCCGACATGCTGTCTACAAAAACAGAAACAAACTTTTGGATATAAGAAATAGTTAATGTTTTGAAAGAAAATGGATTCCAGTATATCACTGGAGAAGTGAAAAAGAAACTTAATAGGTTGAGGAGCCAATACCTTGAGAAAAAGTAAAAAGTAAGTGCAAGTACAAATTAGTAATTGTTACGCTATTATTAATAATACATATATATTCTTATACAGGTTAATATGATTGTTAAACAATAATATAAACAAACTAATATAATGATTCACTTATTTTTTTAAGGAAATTCAATTACCTTTTAAAATTAAGTTAATTTAATTTTCGAAGGTTCATTACAGTTTGGGGGTTCTTATTACAGACAACAAACAGTATAAACTGTAGAGCTGATGGATACAATATTTACAAGCCTTCTGTATACTCTATACTTGGCCATTTTTATAACCTTTTATAATTTTTATCGGATCAGAAATATCTCCCGAATTTATTTTTAATGACATATACACTCATGTCCATAAATTAAGGATAATGCCAATAAAATGCAAACAAAGGTTCAGAAACAAAATAAACGTGACTTATTCATAAAGCCCATGTATTAAACAAAAGATAAAGAACAAGAAAGATGGTGTATGTATGATATCATTCATAAAAGCTACGATTTTTGTTCACTGGAGCAATTACAAAAAGTATCGACCTTACGAAAACATAACATGACATGGTTGGTATGATGGTTAATACATTGTATGTCTCCCAGACGATGAAATACAGTCCGTACAACGCCTAGGCATGCTGAGGATCAAATTATCGAGCTCATCTTGGGGAAGATTACTCCACTTAGCAACTAATGCTTCCCGAAGTTTCGGTACACATGTAGGAGATCGTTGACGGGCTGCAACTCGTCGGCCAAGCATGTCCCACACATGCTCTATCGGATTTAAGTCAGGTGAGAATGCTGGCCATTCCATACTGGTGATATCCTCAGAACCAAGGCATTCGTTTACAATGTTTGCACTGTTAGTATGGGTGTTGTCATCCATAAACACAAATTCTGCGTCCATGGCACCCCTAAACAAACGTACATGTTGTTCCAGAAAGATGTCCCGATAAATTTGACCTCTCATGGTTCCGATTTGAACATGTAGATATGTTCTAGAGCTCAGTATAATTCCGCCCAAACGAGCAATCCTGCACCACCGCGTAACGTTGTCGTTCAATGATGTTGTCTTGGTGGTACCTAGCATTCTCCATAGGAACGTCTGCCGTTTATCAGACTGCAAGCTAAACCTGGACTCGTCGGAAAACATCACACAAGTCCACCGTGACGATACTCACATTGCACGTTCTCTACTCCAAGCTAACCGCTGGCGACTGTGAGTTGCTGTGAGCGGAACACATCTCACAGGCCTGCGAGCATACAGACCAACATGTCACAAACGTCTATAAACGTTTTGCCTTGAAACTTTCATACCCGTGGCTGAAGATAGCTGACTAGAAAGGTAGGATGCTGTGCTCCGTCTGTTTTTTTTGCAGTTACTGCCAAATACGGGTCGTCATTCGGCGTTGTAACTCAGGGGCTACCTGTACTGTAATGTCTACTGACATATCCATAATTTTAGATTCGTTGCCAAAGCCTAGAGATGACACTTTGGGTGATTCCAAGTTCCACTGAAACTTCCGTCTGAGTACGCCATGCGACCGATAAATCTACCACGTAAGAAATCATCGACATGCGTCCTCTGTGCCATAACTATTCGGTTGTAGCACTGGGCGGCTTACAGAAAGCTTGTAAACAATTTTACTTCTTTGCTACCATTCCTTATGCACACCTCTCTTGCACTCTCGTCATTGTGAAGTACTAGCGGCGTCATATGATGGCTTCCTGTAATTTGGATATTATTCTTGAAGATGTGTGCGATAATTCTGAAGGTTAAATTTTTACTTTAGAGTTCAATTTACCGTGTGATTCTGAATCATCCTTAATTTAGGGACATGTGTGTAGTATCTTCAACATTTTCAAGAATTTATTTTTAATTAATGGTTGTTGCCGATATTGTCCCTGGAAGTACCCTTCTTTTTTTTATAAGATACAGGAACCCACTTCCAAATTGGTATTTCTTAAAATACTAAGCACTATTATTTTTAACTTCATACATCCCCATTTCATTTTAATACAATTTAAAACTATCACAGTACTTTGAGGTATACGTGGTGCACTTATACTTTAAAACACTGCGGAAAACATATTCCATTTCTCTCCTGTCTTCAGACTAATCTGTAGCCATGAAAATTGGCACATCGGTAGTCCTAAAAGTGCTCATAGCAGGTCCGATTCTAAAATCTAAAGTTTGCTTTTCCAGCAATAAATGGGCATGGACAAGGAAACACGTTCTACAGTCTTTGTGTATTTGAGTTAACACAGGGAAATGTCACGGCCATAGTTTAGCTGTCGCGGTCATATTTTAAACCCAAGCAACGTCGGGTTATTCAGTTAGTCATTATATAAATTCAGAGTTAATTCTTTGAAACGGCAGTTGAGAATCGTAATAGAAAAGCAATTCAAGTGACGTCACATCCGGAATATATACAAGGAGGACATTCCATGACAAAAGAACTAACACCATCTACATTTAGCTCGACAAATAATTTTATTTTTACTCCCACGTGATAGTTAATTACCCGTATTATCTAATTTATCACAGCGTACGTAATGCGTAATTTTCTGATCTTGTACGATTCTGACCTCTTCGAAAATGTAATCGATATCTCTGAAACTGGGCTTCGGGGAATTGACTCCGTAATCACTTTTTAACAAGCAATGGAACATTAAGCTCATTATTAATCATTAACTGAGATGACGCATTTTATTGTTATGCAGGATTACTGCTACTTACTGAAGCCCCCGCTCGTAGTTTATAACTACTATCGCTTGTTTTGGGGCTTTACAAACTATTTAGTCGCTTTACTAAGTGTCCAGGGACTCCAATCGATGTTCGGGAGGTTTTTAAATATAAAAAGGCTCATTAGAAAATGTTTAGTCCGATTGTTTAATTCGGAAGAATTGTTGGCATGAGATTGTTTTCGTTTTTAAGATGCGGCCGCCAAAAAAGGAAGGCGTAAAGCTTTTGCGTAACGAATGACGAATCGACTTTTCTTAATGAAAAATATCGCGGAGAATGCGATGAGAAGGAATGAAAAAGCGCGAGATATAATCCACCACTCGCCAAGTCCTTTCAGAAAAGCAAATTGCTTCGGTAAAACGAAATCACAAAATAGCTTTGCGGATTAAATCTCACCAAAACAACAAGCGGAGTGAAAGCCGGTGCCCCAAAGTTGATGGCGAAGGTTGAGACAAAAAAAAACGGCGAGTTTTGAGTTTGAAAGAATGTTCCATCTGCCGAGAATATTAAGCGCAGCCAATCGCTAATGAACAAAAGACGCTCGCTTAAAACATATGTTGACTGGATTTTATGCGACTAATTACAATTAAACAGAAACGTTTCTCCGCTCTTCTTCCCCTCTGCGTTAATTTATTTGTTTTAAGTTGTAATTATTATGGCGCTCTTTTTTCGTTTTCCGAACGCGCGCATTTGTATATCCGTAAAGCGAGATTTCGAAAGATAAAAAGCTCTCTTTTCCGATTTTCATAACTGGAAAAGCGTCACTTTCCGTTCGGAATTTGCAGATGATAAATAAATTATTTTTTAAAAGGGGGAGGACAAAAAGAACGCGCGGATTAATTTTATGTTCCAAAGGCGCGCTTCCCCCTCTTTCCTCGAAAGATTGGGACAGGGATATTTTCGAACACACAAAAGAATGATGAAAAATTGTTCCAATTTCACGGCGGGAAAGAGAAGTCTTAATGCCAATTTAAAAAGAGGGGAGGGATCGGAAGTGGGTTCCCCCCTCCGTCAATCCTCGGGCTGCTATTAAACGAGGAACATACACGCGTTCGATTACATGACACGGAGTTGCAAGTTTCAGATATCGTCTGCCAACTATCATCTACCGTTTGGAATGAGATGCCTTTAATAGAGCGGATTCGTTACTTTTGTTCTATTTTCTGTATCATCCGCTTATAAAGTAATGAATTGTTTTTCGAATTAGAGCGGTGAGATCTTTTGAAGGCAGTTGTAATTTCGAATTGACGATTCCCGCTAAAACATCAGACAGGTGAAATCCTTGAAGCAATTTGTGAATTCTAAATAGGCTTTTTATTCCATTCGTATTTCATTTGTTAATCTTTGTTCACTTCGCTTGTCTGAACGTCTGTGCGTTCTTTTTTCTAGTTTATTGTCTGTGGGGACAGGGAATTTTCCCGGAGTAATTTTAATAATTCGATTGAATTCGTGATTATTTTCAAGAGTGGCATGTTGAGGTTGATAGTCATGGTGGATGTCAGCTATCAGAAAGGTTTAGTAATTAAATGCATGTGTCAGAAGCTGTGATGCTCTTGACACAAATTCAAGCGCGATTCAAGTCAAATTTAAGATCATTTAAAAGTACAGTAAATCCTCGATATATCACGATTCTTGAGGGATAAACGCTTTTTTAATTTAAAAGTTTGTAAAAAAATAAAGCAAAACCGATCCCGGAACATTTTGAGTAAATACTAACAAGGGAATCGTTTCACACGTTCGTCGTATTTGTAATCAACACTAGGCACAATTTGTAGAGTTTTTAATGCTGATTCAGAATATGTAATCATTTTTCTTCAACACTCACTTTATGAGAAATAACCTCTTAAAATTTGATAACTTGGCGACCTTTGGCGAAAAGTGATTGTGGCGCGCGTTCTTGAAATCGGAACGTTTTGGATGAAAGTTTTTTATCGAAGGGGAAAACATTCTTACTCCTCACGGCTTTATTTATTTAAAATTTTTCCAGAAATTGTTGCTACAATTGAATACCCATTATTGAATTCATTTATCATCGCCGAAAATTCAAAAGTGTGAGAAAAATATTAAAAAGAAAGTTATTTAAAATAGTTGTCATAGACAAAATTCCAAAACTTTTCATTCGGAGGAAATAAAAAGACGCAGACGATAACCATAAAAGATAACTTGAACTCAAAAATGAAAAAACGTTTTAGAATTTTAACACATGGTGATATATTGATGCCTTATGGAGCTTTAATTTGTGTATGAGATAGATTTTAAAGTACACATTGACATATTTTTTTTTGCGTTTTTCTCATTTTTACAAACATTTTCACTACCATTAAAATTATTAAGTAATTTTATTTGAATAATAATACTTGTTTCGTTGGATGCCTATTATTAAACTTATACTCAATTAAAAACAACTTAAAATATGCCCTTTCTCACTCGCGTTTTATGTGGCAGGTGGATTTCTGGTAGATTTCTGTCCTGTAGTGGCCAGGAGGTTCTGGAGTAAAAATCTGTGCCAAACCGTCACCAGTAATAGGCAAAGTGCAATTTGTTTTTCCTACTTTGATCTTTATTGCTCTTGTAGTAATAGACAGTTTTGTTTCAACGAGCTATTTCATCATTGGCAAAATTAACCAGATCTTGGACTTGATAACTGGTCATGACACTTAGAGGGTTAATGTTCGAAAATAAAAATTTCTGATGCCACAATATATTTAATCATCACTTTTTTTTGTTTTAGAGCTCTGCGGTCATTTTTCGGTACAGCTGCAGTCTACGTTTTTTTGCGGTGGAAACGGCCTTGGCGATTTTTTTGGCTAAAATTGCCGAGGATATAAAATAAGAATTTTTCAAAACCGTTTCTTTCACAAATATTGTTTTTATTTATTTTTTTTTTTTTTTCAACGGAAAATGAAAGCTTTAAAATAAATTTGAAACCGTTTAGAAAAATATATTTGTGAAAAACTTTCACAAAAAGTTTATAAGTTTAAACTGAAATTTTTTTTACAAAAGAAAGTTCCTTTTACAACAGAAAATGAAAGTTCTAAAACACATTTGAGAACATTTTGAAAAAAATATTTTTTAATACGTCCACAAATATTAATAAGCTTAAACTGAAATTCGTTGTACAAAAGAGAGTAATTAGTTTTAACGGAATGCAAGAAATAATACAACCTGATACGTCAGAACTGTAATGTGAAAAAAATTATAATAAAATAAAATTCCACAGCTGGCGAAAAAATATTAAATGAACCAATGAAATCGAATAAAAAAAATTTAAAAGGACCAATGCAATCAAAGCATATTTTTAAATTAAATAGGACAACGGAATAAAAAAAAAATTTCCAACGAACCAATGAAATCAAACGACTTTAACGGATTTTGAAATAACTTTTTAGAATAATCTAATGAAAATTTAACCTTCAGTTTCCCGAGGTTGACATGAAAACCGCTATAACCTTAACCTACCATAACTCGCTACTAGAAATGCGCCAAAAAAAAATCGCCAAGGCCATTGCCACCGCTAGAAACATAGACTGCAGCTATACCCATTTTTCTACACAAGGGCTCATTCAACCAAAATCTACTACAGCTAAGGATAAGTGTTTGAAACAAGAGAGGTTTGAGTTCTTAGTTCGGAAGACACAGATTTGGATTTCTTTCCTGATCACAAAGCAAATATTCAAAGTAGGGTATGTAAAACAAAAATTGGAAGATCGTTTAGAGGTCACAAATAGTTTTGATGTGAATACTCGGAATAAACCGTAAATATACATAGGACAACACTCCATTATGTTTTGTTTATTTAACTTGCCAGTGATTCTTTTTCAGGACCGACTAGGGACCGGAATTTATGTACTAGTACATGAAGATCTTAATTACGTCAATCTAAGACGGGAGGCATGGACATTTTGTTTATCATTCATACAAAGACTCCCACTGTTGTTAATGGGCCTCAGAAATTTAAATCTACGGGTACAAGTAGGGTACTCGGTAAAAAACACGTTGTAAGAATACGGTGTAAAAGGAAGGGTAAGTGTGTTCCAAATATCGCCTACCCTAACTATGTCTCTGTATCTTAGCCTCCTAGGTTCGGAAATCAAGCTGGAAACTAAATGAATTTCACTAGGAACTATTCTCCTTTGGTTTTCGGAGATCATATACGTTATTCAGTTATACTTATGTCAGTTTGTTAACTAATAAAACTTCAAAAAGTTTCCAAAGAGAATTTTCAAGAGTGGGTTCTTAATATCGCCTACCCCTATTCCTATGACCACCCACCAGGCGAAATTAGGAACTAATATCAAAGACGAGTTGCTAGTAGATCCTAGATACCTACTATTAGTATTTAATGTACTTTCAAATCAAATAAACGAAATTATGATTAGGAAACACTTACCTGGATATTCCCAGAATGGATTGAAGACAAAAAATACTTTCATCACAGCTTCAAATATCTCATTTGCAATAATGTTGTTGATATAACTGATAAGAATCTATGTGTGGTAAAACCTTAGGCCCGGTGCATACATCCGGTTTTTCAACGTGCGGCGCCGCTGCGGCACCGAAGCCCAACTATACACACATAAACGTGAAATAACCTAAGTACTCATTTCGCGCCATTTGTGATAAATATTCTAATGAAGAAAACGTGTTTATTTCGCTTACATGGTGTAAAAATAGTATATTTTGAAACAAAATAGACGTTACTGGATACAACCATTTATTAATTATTATTTATGTTCCATTTATTTGTGAAAACAAGGTACTTAGGAACGGAGACGCATGTGCGGCGAGCTGCGGCGCCGTGAGGAATTGCTGTACAAATTGCACGCAAGTTGGAGGTGCGTCGCCGCAGAGGAGCGGGAGGCATGAGTGCACTACTCCATTGGATCTAATGTATATCAGACCGCACTTGCGTTGCCGCAGCGGCGCCGCACGTTGAAAAACCGGATGTGTTCGCCGGGCCTTAGACCGTCAAAGTAACTACATAAACTCATAGATGTCGCACATAGTAGCTTGTAAACACGAGTAGGCGATATTAAGCACAGTGGCGATAGTTAGAACACCTATAGCAATGCATTTTTACATATGAATCTAAATTTATGCAGTTGTATTGATTTTTAAATCATAAATATTGACAAATTAAATTTTCTTTATCAGCATGGGAAAACACAAAAGGAACCAAAGGAACACATAAGGATTAAAATAACTTTCCTTCACACAATACCTTGGTACAATATCGAGAGTCTTCTAATCGAGTTCATCTGCAATCACAGTATTTTACTTTAGTTGAACATTTGTTAAGATTACAACATTCAATTACGTTCCTCTCTTTAGCTTTGTACTCTCTTCCTACTTTTTAAGTATGCACTTACGGAATATGCAATGCTGTGAGAATACAGATACTTTACATTTTGGGAAGTTCTCACAACTCTGCGGGCGAGCGGTCCATGTAACAACAAAACTCTTTCCAGTTGCTAAGCAATTGTGCTGGCTTTTGTTATTAAAAATTTATCGTCAGCAAGCTAAACAATTCTTGTTTGAAAATATTTTGTCATACGCGTTCTTGTGAAACATAAATACATCTATCAAGAAAAATTGACTGCAAAATTTTGGAATTAATTACATTTTTGAAGACATGGACTGAGCTGACCTGATACCAAAACACTTATTATTCACTATACCACCAAATATTTGTAAGTTCCCTTTTATTTATTTTAAACGAGAAGTAAAATATTGCATTAACGTTCATTTGAAATAAAATTTTACCACTATAACATGCATTTACGATATTTTTGGAAACATTTAATTGTAATGTGGGGGATTTAAAAAGTCAATGCTAAGAATTACTTACAAGTCTAAAATAGTGTTTTCCCCAATTTGATTAAATTTCAAATTTTCAACTATGTCCATAAAGTTTGTTAGGTATAAATTACAACTGTAGTTCTTTCGAAGGAACTTATGATGTTATTTCTTTTGAAATAACTCGAATTTAAAAACAACTCAAACAATTGAAATAATTATATTATATTTTAAGCTATACAGGACGATTTTAAACTAAATGTAACAAGATTTTCAAGGCCAGTTTTAGCAATTAATCAGATTTGTATACTTCTAGCAGAAATACCTGACGTTGCTCAGGTTAAATGTGTAAAATGTTGATTGAAAAATGATTAGACTATTCACTTTTCTTTCACAGAAAAATGCAAACATCATTTAAGTGTACAGAAAATAATTTCTTATTATCGATTTAACTTTTTCAACCTTCTACAATTTACTTCAGACGCAAATATGTATACATGATATATCCAGCCAGATAATCCTTTTCATACTTGTATTCATCTCACTCCTGCAGTAAGACAAGGTAAATTTTTTTTCTTAATATGACTACTTCAGAAGTCGATTTAGAAATTTTTCTCGAACACAAGGAAGCATTATTTTAAAGCCACAGCCTCTGTTAATATACTTTGAATTTGTGTAAAATGTGAGTTTTAATAATACAGTAAATATTGTTTGCGCTCGTATTTCATATCTTGGCTTGCGTATAATTAAAAATCGTTTATAGATTAATTATTTTTGTTTTTATTCTGTAGAGACGCCAGGTTGTAGCAACATGTAAAAAGATACCTTCAGAAATTTTTTTTTTGATATCATTAAAACTGCTGTAGTTAAGAATACCTCGATTTGCTGTACATCGATCTGAATTCTTTAACTCAAATTTCGTACGGAGGTACCAAAGCATTATTTTAGAGCCACGATATCTGTTATTGTACATCGAATTTCTGTTAATGAATGTTTATATATAAATAAGTTCTAATTATACAGTCAACTACTTCTATAATTAGAATTATAGTACTATTATCTTTCTTTCTATTATGAAAAAATTTTGCAATCTTTTTCAAGCTTATTCGCTTTGTGATTCGTAATAGCGAGTCTTACGGTTAAACGGGCTAATGAATTTGGAGCACGTGCAGACGATAAACAGTTATATTTTCTAATTAATTCACTAATAAAATTTGAGAGCACCAACTAGAGAGTTTTCAATGTTTCCAGAAGAGCCGACCAATTTGGTCGCCGTTTCTATAGCAACAGTCGAATATGAAAATATTAAGAAGTACTATTACAACAAACAACACGGAGAAGCTAAAACTTTTGAAATTATGATGAGATTTCCTCTGAATTTTAACACTATGTTGTGTTAAAATGTTTCTTTCTTTTTATGTGGAAATGAGATGTTTTGTTCTTGACATTTTTAAAGACATTTTGTTTTTATTTACACTATATAGAGGAGAGGAGGGTATTATGGAATAGTCGGGAAATATGGAATACCGAGGTTTCGGCTCTGTTTGGTGCTGTTATCACTTGGGAATACCATGAACTACTCAAGAAAGACCCCCATGATGCAGTGCAGTGAGAATTGGCCACATGTTGTTGTCGTACCACTTGTTACAGAACAAAGTGTTTTGAGATTTTCAAGAGTTTTTGTTGGTAAATTTTCAAACATTTTAACCTACTACACATGTGACTTGAACAATGATGCTAAGCATAATGTACACTAAAAGAATTGTAATTTGAAATACTGTGGTCGATTTTTAGCTTAGAATGTTTTGTTCGTCAGTTTAAAGGTTCATTTTCCAAGATGGCGTGTCGGGTGTTATGGAATGCTAGGTATTCCATAATACCCGACACGCCATTTCCTGTTTGCAATAACATACCCCATCCATTTAAGGTCGAAACTGATGGCAAAGACTGGTTCTACGCTTTTATGAAAAGGAAACCTAAACTTTCAGTCCCTAAACCCATGGGTACATCTTTTGCCAGAGCCAGAGGATTTAATAAAATAGACAAATGTTTTAACCTGATCTATGTTGTTAAAAAAAAAAAAAAAAAAAAAAAAAAACTATCCTCCTAACATGATATTTAATGTAGACGAAGAAACTGGTTTGTCTATGGTTCAAAGTAAAGTTCCTCATGTAATAGACCTAAAAGGAAGCAGACAAATTGTTTTAACAAAAAGTAGCGAAAATATCCAAAGATTCCGAATTTTGTGTGACGAACTTTTGATCGCATCCAATTTAATTATTAACCGATTTCCAAAATTATAGTACCGTAAGAAAGAGTATATTCTGAGGTATACTGCGATATTTTAAAAATAAAAAATTAATAGTAATTAGATATAGATACGACAGTTAAAAAAAAAGTAACAAAAATGTCCCGATTTTTCCCGAATTTCAAAAAAATATTATCAAGAACCAAATTTAAATTTAAAAAAAACTCGACGAGCTGCAAAAATTTACGTTGAGAGGTACTCTTAAAAAAAACTCACGACTGAAGACTGAAAATTTGAATGTGTTTTGCTCACTCGCGGAAGAAATTTCACTTCTTCAACTTTAACACTTAATAAAACCTAAACTAATAGCCGCATCGGAAAAAAATCTTAATAATTGTCCAGGGAATACTATGTAGAACAAACCATGTAAATTTTGTTTTTTTCCGATCAGTACTTTCTCGGGAAACCGTCTAAGAATCGAGCGAAACAACACAGTTTTCAATCATGCGGCGTCGGCGGTAACATTTTTTTAATATAGAGAGACAACAAAATAAATACAACAAGTTTTTTTACAAGTGACTGTTCATACCAATTAGTTATAGTATGTACTCATGATGATTTTGGGGATTTTTATTCCAAACCAGTAAAGTTATTTTTAGAAATGTAAATGGTATTCCATAATACCCTCCTCTCATATATCCGTGTATGAGCCGAGAATTTTTGGAACGCTTTCTAAAGCTAAAGTACTGGGGTCGGCTTATATAAGGATCCGCTTACCTCGCAGAAAAAGTAGGTAATTTTCCGTTACTCGGGCGCATGCTATAAATATCGCAATGGGAAGGGAACCTTCAATTAATGTCGTACTAGAGTTCCGGGATCAATCCAGCAACGATCCATATGGGGATGGATTGTGAAGCAATCCCCTCCCCCTCATTGTTGAAAAGTATAAATCGCAAAACGATCTAAATATGATTGCGTAGCAATCATCGGGGGTTGACTAGCGATAGCGAGCAGGGGGTGGAGCCCCCTAATACTAACAAATAATTAAAGTCAACTTATTTCTATCCATAACATTGCATAGAACAAACGGGAAAAACGATTAGTTAATGAAAAAGGTGGTTTTAATTAGAATGGTTTATCTACATTATTTTACTATTTAACATTTTTTTTACATAAATTATTTTGATTTTGACGAATGGCGGCATCAGTATCATCCCCCCGGTCTCTAAAAAGTCTATGCCTACGACTCTACTTTACCCTATAGATGGAACATTGCACCCATAGACACCCACCACTGTCAGCAGCAGCGAAAAGCGACATTTCCGTCTGACACATCCCGTGGCGCTCAGCACTGGAGCATCCGGAAAAGGGACTTTATCTAATTAACGGACATTCGTGCAGACGGTCCGACGTTTATTAATTAATGTGTTACGCTCCGTAATCCCGACCTCTTAGAGGAAGGAAGGACTTAATTAATTAAAGCCCCCCTCCTTCATTAGGGCGCTGCAGCCACTTTAAAGGATTGCACGCGCCCTGTCACATCAAAGGGGCTGCCCTGCCCTCCCGCTTCCTGCCCCATCGGAACGCCGCTGTCATTGAAATGGCGCAAAAAACGGAACGAGACATTGTTGCTTCTTAAGTCGTTTGGTGATGGGACTAGGAGGTGGGTGCAAGATAAACGTGTTTAGGCACGCTGGGAGAGTTGTCAAGTTTTTGGATGTGAGGTGATCGTCACGTGCTTTTTTTTTGGCCTTTAACTTTTAAGGGATCGTCGCTTTTAATGGCGTTTTAATGAGCTTTTTTTTCCAAATTTTCTTTATTCTCTCTCTGGAGAAAATTCGTTCAAAATCGGCTTTTAAGGATGGAAAATTTTAAATACATAATTCCTTTACTGTATTAAATAGATTTTTGTTTGGGATGAAAGTTGTTTAATTTGTAAGGGACGCCGTTTTAAGAAATTATATCTAATTAAATTTCATTCCATATGCGATTTTAAAAAGGTCGTTGACTAGATAACAGCATCTATTGGCTGAAAGAATCTTCGGAAATGTTAAAAGAAACTCTAAATTGCAACAAAGCATAATTTCATGACGATTTTTTTGCTTCTAACCGTTGATATAAACTTCAATTATACACTCGACCTTGTTGATGCAAGATGCCAATTGTTTATACCTGTTAAAAGCTAAACACTTCAAAGTAAACAAATAATTTTTTACAATTTATGCTTACAAGATCTATATTACGCCTTTAAATATATAAATTAGAAATCGTGTTTGCAAAGAAGCGAATATTCTGCCAATCTCAAGCTTAAACCCACCTCTCCCGAGAGACCCGCAGTTTTCCCGAGTAGTGTAGTGTTGCTTTTACCACACTACATGCATAATTTCTAAATAACTCCATCGATTGGATGAAAGAATCATAGGAATGATTCTATTGGTCAAGAAGTTGAAAACTGGTTAGAAGACATGCATGAAAAGCTGCAGATAGTAGAACTAATATATGAGTTTGAAGTCTTCAAAGGATTAACAGTGTTAAAACCCCCAGAGGGATTCACTGACATAATAACAACATGGAAAGTAGTCTTCCTTGTATGACTTCTAATCAGTTTATCTTCTTCATTAGTAGAATCTTTCAACCAACCCTTGTTAAACTAACTACCTAAGGTTGTTTTGTAACCCTCTGAACGTCACGAGATTTTTAAGGAATATAGTATTTGTAAATGTAGTAGTAACTTCTTATGTAGTAAGGAACGCAGCCTTATAACAACACGACTCATGACTAAGTAACCAAAGGTCTTGATTCAAAAATAATATTAAAGATTGTATTGGTTAGGACTGTGAAAACTGGTTAGAGTCATACTGGAAAGGCTGCAGATAGCAGAACTTTAACAGAGTTAAACCCTCAAACGGGGATTCACGTACATAATTCCTCCTTGGAACCTATAGTCTTCCTTGTATGACTTTTAATCAGTTTATCTTTTTGATTAATATAATCTTTCAACCAACCCTTGTTAAACTAACTACTTAAGGTTGTTCTGTAACCCTCTGAACGTCACGAGATTTTTAAGGAATATAGTATTTGTAAATGTAGTAGTAACTTCTTATGTAGTAAGGAACGCAGCCTTATAACAACAACACGACTAATGACTAAGTAACCAAAGGTCTTGATTCAAAAATCATATTAAAGATTGTATTGGTTAGGACTGTCAAAACTGGTTAGAGTCATACTGGAAAGGCTGCAGATAGCAGAACTTCAACAGAGTTAAACCCTCAAACGGGGACTCACAGACATAATTCCTCCTTGGAACCTATAGTCTTCCTTGTATGACTTTTAATCAGTTTATCTTTTTGATTAATAGAATCTTTCAACCAACCCTTGTTAAACTAACTACTTAAGGTTGTTCTGTAACCCTCTGAACGTCACGAGATTTTTAAGGAATATAGTATTTGTAAATGTAGTAGTAACTTGTTATGTAGTAAGGAACGGAGCCTTATAACAACAATACGACTAATGACTAAGTAATCAAAGGTCTTGATTTAAAAATACTATTAAAGATTATATTTGTTAGGACTGTCAAAACTGATTAGAAGTAATGCAAGGAAGAGACTGCAGGATGACTTGAGCACACCTCAAAGAATTAAAGTCAGAAGAATTCACGGCAATTTTTTTTTTCGATCAAAAATCTCCCAGACTTACCATCAAAACCTTCATCCTTTTACCGAAATGCGTCAGAAACATACGATTCCTAGAAATTCCAGCCTTAATATCCCAAATACCGAAAAGAGACTATAGCTATTTTCTCTGTTCAGCAGTTTCCCATTTAACTTTTTGTATATAATACCTGAACTGTTAAATATTAGAGATTTAACAAACTTATTTCCATAATCATTGTTCCTAGAAGTAATTATTGAATACATATATATCTTTATAAAGAAACTTTGACGTGCTATATAGACTAAGAGAATAATAATAATCTTATACAACATAGTTGATTTATTCAAACAAGAATACATTTAATTATTGTTAGTCAAAGGATTTAACACTACCTAAATATGAGAAGTTCTTTTGTAAGGACATCTAATAGGCTTATTTCGTTTTAATGAAGCGACATTGTAATTATCCTCTACCTTCTTATCAACTTTATTCAGCTAGTTTATAAAAAGGTTTTTCATGAAATTTAACTACACGCTTCCCTTCAGTTTTTAAATTGAACAAATTATAATTGTCTTTAAATACCTCGTCTAAACAGGACTGTAGTTCCGAATAATCCTTTTGCTAAAGCTCCTGTTAGGAGCTAAGATTAACAAATATTATTTTGGTATGGTAAATTTGAAAAAAAATATCCAAATAGAATCATAATGTGTGTGCGCTTGTACAATAACCTTATCCTATATTTTTAAATGGAATTTACAGAAAATTCTTATGGAGAAATTTATGTAATCCGTTTATCTTATTGATAAAATAATATACTAGTTTTGTGTTTGATGAATTCGGGTTGGTTTTGAACTCGAAAAATTTGTTATACTGTGATACGTAACTTATGTGCCTTGTTATATCCACTTGAATGCGTTTCACACAATATATACATTTAGCTAGAGTAAGACAGTACCATATTTTTACTGTATTAACTAAATCCGTTTAATATAAGGTTCTAATTTAATATGTGTGTGAACTAGTGTATTAGCTCTTTTAGTCTGAAAGTTCCCTTTTGTGGGCACGAACTACAGTAAATATACGAGTGTGGAAGTTACAAAAAAATAGAACTTTATTTTTTCAATCTATTTATACAGATGTAAGTGATGAGCAAGTTTGTCATTCTCTACAGTCTCCTTCCTTTTCGAAGCACTTGGTCCAGCAAACCAGAAACTTGCGTATTCCCTCCAAGAAGGTTTTCGGTTGGTCCCACAACAGTTTACGCACCGTTTCCCCTACTTCTTTACCCGTCAAATCTTCAAAGAAAACGGTGCGTTGTCGATGTATTGTTAGCTCGTCAGTTTACCAGTAAAATTTCTCGAGCTTGGTGAAAATTTTCTTAAGTGGTGGAGGTTGACAGGCTTCCTGCTCCTTCTTCGTGCATCATGCTCGTCCGGCCTTTTTTAGGCTTCTCGATCTCTTCATATGCACTTCTGCGTGGTAGAGCACGGCCCTCGTATTGTGTTGTAAGGATGAATTTCAGCCCCTGACACATACTACGACCAGAGAAATAGGATCACTGCTTTTCTTCCTACTTGTTGCTCAATGCTAGCGGAGTGATAGTATTAACACTGCGCCAGAAGCACGAAAAATGACGTTATTAAGGTCAAACCTCAGTAACGTGACAGCAATAATATCAACTCTAAGCATGCATGCGTAGAAGGCAGTAGGATAAACCTAAAGATGTGTTATATCGAAAGGGCAGATCATTTATGACGTGCCTTTTATTATTGTTTATTTTTGTGATAACGTATCTACACATTCGTGCGAATGGCGAGTAAAATCGCGAGGCAAGTGGCGGGGCCAATGTGTAGTCGGTTCATTCATCATTCGCCTCGTTCCTCGACTCGCGGCTCATAGTGCTCGCGCCGGAAACGGTTTGTTGGCTTGTAGCGACGCCGACGAGGCCATGTTCAGTTCGCAAGAAACGTGTTTATCAACAATTGCAGGGCGAACGCTGCTACAACTTCCACATTGTTCACCAGACTCGACTTGGTGAGCTAGATACTCGACTAGTATGTAAACGGGTCGCGTTGTGGGAACGAAAATGCAAATGGCGCGAATGTGTAAATGTGTCATTAAAGAAGGCGAATTTATGATGGGGCATTCATAATCATTCAAAATGAAAGAACGATTTTTTTTAAACCATGACACTTTTACAGTGGGGATTTGATATGCAAGAATCTCCACATAGTGTGCGTGGGGTTCGAGAAATGTGAAATGTTTGGTATTGTAATGTGCAACTTGTTTTATAAGTTCCTAAGTTATATATTGTACAGAAAATGTGTACATTTGTTCATTTTTTTGTGCAAAATTTCATTATTATACAGTTAAACAATATATAACTTAGGAACTTAGAAAACAAGTTGCACATTACAGGCATCTTGATTAATAGTTGAGGAATAAATTAAATCTAACAATTATACACGTAAAGTATAAGTTTTAAGAATGAATTCGAGTACTTATACTTGTCTCTCAAAGTAATTTTCCAAGCTGATAACATCATATAAAACAAATCATTTTGAAAGCTATATAAACAAAGTCTAATGTAGATCCTATATAGAATTTTCTATAGGTACTAGGGGGCCTGTCCCCTTCTCGCTAACGCTCGCCATCCCCCGGAGGATTGCGCGAACCTCAAAGTCATCCTCAGCGATTCCAGCCTCAAGGTCATCCTCAGCGATCCTCAACGTTCGCGCAGCGAACTTTGCTCGCTTCGCTCGAATCAATGAAGACAGTGTTTACAAAATATGATATTCCAAAAAAATATTTTTAAAATATAAATTTGTTGTACTACAGAAAAATTATACAGTACCTCTGGAATCAGAACTCGAACAATTTGTAATTCAAATGAAAGCTTTGAGCAAATTTTGACTTGAAATGTGAGCGCTGCTTTGGAAATCGAATACCCAACATGTCGTTTGTAAGCTGCAACAGATTCGACTAATATTCATTTTTTTAAATAAAACTTCATCCAATAACGCTATAAATTGAATTGATGCGCGAGGCTTTGTAGTAAACAAACAATCGTACAGTGCTGCCAAAACGCGTTAAGGAATAACGTCTTTTTTGTGTGCCACGTAAGAGAATTATGTATATAGATAATGTTTTTTAAAAAACTATCAAGAGAGATTATCCACAGGGTCATTGATGAATAAGTCAATAAAGATCAATTTACGCTTTCATAATCAACTTTTACTGACAATATAATTTCATCGCACGTTTATTGAGCTATCTCATTAGAAAACTACTTAAATTCAAAAATGGCATATTTCATGTGTAAAAATCTCTCTTTATACAAATACAAATACAAATATTGACGACCAGCTACAGGCTCAAGCCCAACAAGGCTGGTCCTTTGTTTATGAATTCTCCAATTCCCACTGACTATCCAATTGTGTCTTAAATTCGTACACTCCCTTTGAATTAACTATATTTTCTGGCAACGCGTTCCAACTGTCTATTACCCTATTAAAGTAGTAGTTTTTCCTTAAATCCCGATTAAAATGTGTCTTATTCAATTTATACCCATGGCCCCTTGTTCTGTTATCCCTATTGAAATTTAAGCCCTCTGTGTCCCCTTGTTTTACAAACTTGAAAAGCTGAATCAAATCCCCCCTCCTTCTTCTTCTTTCCAGTGTATACATGTTTAGCTTACTTAAACGTTCATTATAGTCGAAATTTGCTAGCCCCTTTATTATTTTTGTAGCTCTGTGCTGAACCCTTTCAATTGATTCTATGTCCTTTCTCATATATGGAGCCCAGAATTGTACAGCATATTCTAGATGTGGTCTTACTAAACCCTTATATAATGGCAAGATTATATTCTTATCCCTTGAAGTTACAGTCTTTTTAATATACCCCAATAACCTATTAGCCTTTTTACCCGCAGCTGAACATTGGTGACCCATTTTAAAATCCCTGTGAATTATCACCCCAAGATCCTTGACTGTTTCTCCCTCCTTTACCTTTACTCCCTGCAGACAGTACTCGGCTCCACTATTCCTGTAACCCATATGCAGAACTTGACATTTCCCTACATTAAATGACATACCCCATTTTACAGCCCATTCGGATATCTTATCAAAATCCCCTTGTAAATTTAATTTAGTACAATTTAAATTAGTTAAATTATAGTACACTTACGTTAAGCTGTACAAACCTGAGAAATTTAAACCATTCGCACATCCCATTTCTTCGTTCTATAACGAACGTCAAATGATAGAACGGCATTTTTAAGTGTATGCAGGGGAATATGGGCTCATTTTTGGAATCGGAACAGACGATTAACTTCCGTTTATCAGCAAAGAAAAATAAATTAGAATGCGCCCCAAGATTATGGTGCGCGTACACATCGATTTAGGGCGGTGTCATGTGATCCGATTATTTCAGCCCCAGCACATTCGCCCTCTCATTCGCTCAGATTGAGAGATCGTCTGAGTAAGGGGGATGGGAATAGAAAGGGGAGGTAGCACTGCCTATCACACCCTGGAAAGCCTTTTTTTTTATCTTCCTGTTCTCTCTTTCGAATGCGATTGAGCGGCTTATGCAAATTCCTACGGTTACGGATAATAGAAAATAACGGTAGCAGGCGATATTCACCGGGGGAGCAGTGCTGTGTTTGTTCCATGGAATTTTTGTTTCTTTTGGGGGATTCTGTTCATAAAAGACTTATTAAAGGAAGTCGAGAAAAATTCGAATTTCTCTAAGTTTAGAACGCTCTTTCCCCCTAAATCGTTTCGCTTGTAGAATCGATGGAGAACACTTAAAAGATGTCGTTCGCAAGCGAATTGGAGTTGCTGTTTTGTCTTCGAGAAAAGTTCCGTCGGAGAGAGGGCAGACGATAATTATTTTATTTCTAAATCGTGGATTTAATTGCTCGGGGCTTGGAGATAACGCTAAAGTAATCAAGTTGCAGCTAATGGTATAATATTACTGGATTTGTATTCCAGCTAAAATAAAGTTAATTAGCATCTTTATTTTACGCTATTGAAAAGTTTAATTTTATGTTGAATCCGATAATTTAGTGATAATCCTGACTTATCACAATGTCGTGAATTGATTGCTTTTAATATAACTCTTCAGTACGCAGGGTATTTGTCAGAATACCATTTAAGCAGGAATTGTAAGATAAACACTGATGATAAAGGGTTGAAGCTTGATCTATGCGTCTGTTTTCTTCAGTAGTTTTTTTCACAGCAGAATTATTCTTCTATATCCGTATCCTTCCAGTGTTATTATCCGCATCCATCCCTTTGGAATTGGTCCGAGTCATAGTGAAGGAATAGACCCGAGTGCTGTTTCTGTGACGTTACGATAGTGGGACAATGGAAAGAAGAATTACATAGCAAAGAGTCCGTGATCAGACTGAAATAGATAGAAAATATCCATACAAGCGAATCCATCAATCCATTTTCATCAAGATTTGAAACAAACACAGCTTATCCTTTTTGTCGTTAGTTCGGATTAATTTCAAACACAAAAATATTCTATCCTTCGTATTTCTGGGATTAACATAAAGTATTTGTAACAATTTTTGTTGGTAAGAGGTCCCAGTATCATATAATTCGTTAAAGTAGTGAATATTTGTCATACATTAGAGTTTTGACCTTTAGAAATAAGTACGCTTTAATTTAGAATGAATAAAAGCAGTTTTAAAGAAGTCAGTTAGTAATTGTGGAGCAATTTAAAATACTTCAAAGGCCATGCTTATGTGAAAAGTAATGGAAATATTTTCCTTCCTTCTCGTAAAATTCAAATTACTACTTAGTCGATTGTCTATCGAATCGCAGAAAAGTGTTTTTGATCACGGCAGATCACTTAAGCCAATCCGAAATTAGGATTCAAGATATATCGCACAACCACGTGACAGATCTTCAAACCGAGGGAGCGGGAGAAACAACGTATTGCTGTGCAAGTATATTCTACGTCTATTTCACTAGAGCAGTGTTTGCAAACCAATGTGCCGCGGCACACTGGTAAGGCGCGAAAGGACTGGAGGTGTGCCGCGAAAAATTTAACCGCAAAGTCCTGATTACGGGGCGACGGTACCGGAAGGATAGGCCGCTTTGTGGTTTCGTGTGCTCCGATAATTTCTCTGGGCCTTAATGTCTCATATGCTTGGGAAAGTAGTCAAATGAAGCGATGGTGGCCAAGTAAATAACATCGACGCTTTTTTACCAAGCATCCTTCATACATTCATAAGGAGTTAAACTATTTAAAACCGATGTGAAATCAAAGGCAAAGTTCTTTTATGAGATCAGGCTCAACGGTATCTAATCGAGCTCTAGAAGCAAGTTACAAAGTCGCGAGATTGATAGGTAAAGCCATAAAGCCTCGTACAATTGCAAAATCACTCATTTTACCAGCTTGTGTGTAAATTGTCGAAACTATGCTTGGAATCGATGAAGTAAGAGATATAGAAGAAGTACCGCGTTCACAAAAAAAAAAAAAAAAAAACCCAAAAAAACCAATACGATCAGCAGGCCCATCGAAGACATGCCAGTTAGCATAGAAGGAACGCTAATCCAGAAAATTACTGGTTAAACAAATTTCCTTATAGGTTGATGAATCAACAAATGATAGCAACTGTTGTCAGCTAAATGCACTTGTTCGAATTCCTGATAAGAAAGGGCGGAAAGATCGTTATTTATTCTGTAAAGAAATTCAGAAACGAACAACTGGGAAGGAAAACTTTAAAGTGATCAATGAATGCTTTGATACAAACATAATTTCATGGAAACGTTGCGTAAGTTTGTGTACTTATGGCACGAATGCAAAGGCAGGAAGGGTCAGAGACTTGGTGTCCGAAGCTCGGTCTGAAAACTATGATGCTCAAATAGTACACTGCTTTATTAATAGAAAAGCTCTCATTACAAATAGTTTACCTCCAGAATTAAAGTCCACACACAATGACATTATAAAAATGGTGAAAGTAGTCATATGTAGACCTCTTCAATGGCGACTTTTTTCAATTTTATGTTGTGAAATGGGACCAGAGCAATAATCGTTCTGTTCTGAAGGTAGTTGAATGTCGAGACGGAGAGTTCTGTTCAAAGTTCATGAGTTGAAACAGGAATTAAAAGTATTTTTGAGAGAAACTCTCAGCATTCAGCTACATTGGAAGACAGTTACTGGTTGCAACGGTTCATTTCGGATGTTCCATATTTTTTTTTTCCTTAAACAAGAGGAAATTCACAAAATAAAAACCAAAAGGAATTTATTGAAAACGAAAGTGTTGGTGGATCAGGGCGTCATCAGGGAGGAGCCTGATCCATACAACACAAAATGGTGTTTTCTACGAATATGAGCTGCAAAATGCTAAGAAATTGCTCATATACTCCCCCAAACACCATTAAAAACAAATATACAAAAGAAAGATTGAAATAATAAAATTTAAATCAAACCTGCAGCAGCAGTCGGGAGACCGACAACACAAAGCCAGAAGATCGCATCAAATGCCGCAACTCACTTAGTTCAACAAACCGCCAACACCAATGACTCAGAGGAAATGACGAAATAGAAATAGTCATCGGTGGCGTAATTGTTGATAATAATAAATCAGCTTCAGCTTACTTTATTACTTTTCTTGAAGGATTTATTTGTGAGCAGTGAGTTTTATGGTAATAACATATTAAAAATATAATAAAACACCCTGTCAGAGGAGTGCGCTAAAGCTGCAACTATCTCTGACTGGTATAAATACTTATATCATTCAAATACGTAATTTAATTTAATGAAAGATCAAAATAAAAATCATATGTATTAAACCAGAAAACGAAATATATATATATATATTATATTATATATATATATATATATATATATATATATATATATTATATTATATATATATATATATATATATATATATATATATATATATATATATATATATATATATATATATATATATTATATTATTTATATATATATATTATATATATATATATATATATATATATTATATTATTTTTATATATATATATATATATATATATATATATATATATATTATATTATTTATATATATATATTATATATATATATATATATATATATTATATTATTTTTATATATATATATATATATATATATATATATATATATATATATATATATATATATAATCTTGCACTAACAAACAATGAAAGTTCGAAAACAAATTTTACTTCGGAAAGATGCGTTGAAAAATGATTCCTTTGAAATGTGTAATCGGTGTTGTATTTCAAATCGTAAAAAAGAAGTACTAGAACTTGTAGATCAGTACCTATGAGTACCTTGAGAGAAAGCTTCATAACTATACATAAAATTGACAGAGACAAAGGAATTCGACTGGGTTCAAAATCCATTTGTTTCTTCAATAGATCACATGACATTTGATTTATCAGTGAAATCAAAGGAGTTGTTAGACTTAAAAACTGATCGCACTCTTGAAGTTGAGTTTGAGGATGTTCCATTATTTTTATTCTGGGTAACTAACTGCAAGAAAGGGTTTTCCATCCATCGGCGAAAAAAGCTACAAACATTTCTTTACTATTTGCTGCAACATACATCTGTGAACAGTTTCTTTTCTATGCTCACTATCAAAAATTTAAAAAGATCATCGTTGAAAAGTCTTGATCATGAATTGCGTGTAGCTCTTTCGGCCATAAACCCAGATATAAAAAGCTGCGTCCATAGAAACAAGCTCAAGTATCTCACTGAAATAAGAAGGTAATATACGTATTAACTGTGGTAAAAGAATATTGTAGATATTTATATTAATACTTGAAATGAATATTTTGTCATTAAATTATTATTATTAGAATATTTATATATATAGTCAGCAATTCTTTTGTGTATGATTAATTTTACTTAGATATTTTCACATTATAATTTCACAAAAAAGTTTTCTAAAAATTTAATCACAGTTAAATCTGACAAATTAGTTCATAGATGCGATATAAAACTATGTCAAATATCGATCAGTGAGGAAAAATGCATTAGGTATTTACATTCCCTTTGTTTCAATTATTTCGTGTTTATGACTACATAAAAAGACTTACCCGAAACGAATGTCCAACTGGAATATATACTACAAATATATTGCAAAAATATTTGAAAAATATATTATTAATTGAATTCCTAGTATGAAATAGGAGAAATTATTAGAGTTAATTGATAAAGGTTCCTTCACAGTGTGCCGTGAAACTTTTTATGCTACTGAAATGTGCCGTGACGTGAAAAAGGCTGTGAAGCATTGCATTAGAGCAGTGCTCCCCAACCTTTTTATCACCGCAGACCGGATCAAAGTTTGGTAATTTTAGTGCGGCCCGCTGAGGGGAGGGACGTTGCTTGTTTATATTTTAGATTGTTTTGATTTAATAATTTTAATTTAATTGTATTTAAATATGCCTTCAAAATAAAATGCAGTTACACCAAAAAATTAATATAAAATGATTTAACATTTTAACTCACTAGAACGCTAAATCAATGAGAACTCTGAGCTTGTTTCTTTACAACGAGACTGTTTCATCTGGGGGTAATAGTAGACATTGACACCCGAAGTGTGTTGCTTATGTCCAGTTTATTCCGTTGTTTTGGTTGCTGTCACTGCAGAAAATCCTGCTTCACACAGATAGGTTGTCGGATATGGCAATAGGGATTTAAGTGCTGTGGTGGCAATATCAGGGTATTCCGCCATGACTTTAATCCAGAACACCGGCCGAGTTGTTGTCTCGAACGTAGTTTTAAGGCCGCCTTCATTTGGTATCTCCAATAGTTGATCTTCTTGCACAGACATGCTAGATTCGCCTGATTTGTTGACAAATGGGTCGCGGATCCATTCCTTACTAGTTCGTGGGTCTTTTATGGTTGGGAAGTAGCGCTCGAACTCTTTCAGGTGATCGTGGACCAACTGGGAGAATGAATGTTTAGGCTCAGTCTCGCCTAAAATCCCCGCTAATGTCTGAAACATGTCCAAAATGCCTCTGTTCACGCATCGTTCCCACAACTTCAGTTTGGCTTGAAATGCAGCTACTTTGTCTGCCAACTTGAAAACAGTTGTCACATTTGTCAAAATTGGAACATAGAGAGATACAGAATTCAGAAATCATAATTGAAGTTCTAGTAACAGAACAAATTTCAAGTTCTGATTTACCGCCTCCTAATTTGAGTGGACATTTCATAGATAAGAACCACACAAACCCGAGAGAAATACACCACAGTAAATAAAATGGAAAAAATTTAATGTTCCTTGGGCGGCCCGGCACCATTTGATCCACGGACCGGGGGTTGGGGACCACTGCATTAGAGGATCGATGAGTTGCCAACATATTCACCAGTAACGTGGCTTAACATTGATAACTGGGTTCGCCGATTCGATCAATATTAAAAACATATCATGCTTTACTTAAGACAATCTTATAAGTCGATCATTTTTAGGCCTAAGTTAAAAAAAGAACATAAAAATGCACCCGAGTTTGACAATGTGGATAATACAAGCGCTATCTTCGAACATAGGGCTGTCTCTAGTAAAGGAGGGAAAATGAGGTGAGAACTGGGAGGGAATGATAGACCATTCATATGGACTCACTGAGACTATCTGGATTGGATGCTAGCCTTAAAAAGAAGCATGGGTAGCGGAGAAGAGTCTCTGTTGATCGTACCCATTACGCATGACAAACACCGTTTCTTAGGCGTGTAAAAAACCATTTGAAGCTGAAAGGATAGAGCAGCCGTTATCCTTAGTTGAATTTTGTGGTGAAAATCATTGACGTTAATACAGAAAGGGATATCTCACTTCGATTTAAGTTGCTTAAAATATTATCAATATTTATTTATCTTTACCATTAATGTTTATTTTTTATTAGTGGGACGCCGGCTTTTGGGGACGCTACGTTACCGATTCACGCATAATTAAATCGATTCATTGATTATTTTGTTACGAGTAATTCATTTTCATTTTATCTTAAGCAATTAAAATCCCGAAAGCTCACAAGCAGCATTCTTTTGTCAATTAAGACCCGACGGGAACCAAATCACGGCTTCTTATACCGTTAAAGCCAACGAAAACCTTTAAAAGCCAGTGGAGCGTTTTAACTTCCAGGCTATTTCTATCGAACCGATGACGCTTTGATGTGAAATTCATCTCATGAACAAATTCCCCCGAATTATCCCATTTCCAGAGAAGCTGAAAAAGAAGAGTAAGAAATTAAACGATGACGATGATGTATCGATGATTAAGAGCCCCGCAAAAGGCGGCGGCTTAACTCGGTGTCTCGTTACAGCGAGCCCCGGGCTGCATTCTAATGATACCGCCTCGCGATTTTTCGTCTTTCTTTGCTCCAATGAGGGGCGCAATGTTTCGGCGTTTAACCCGGGAATTACGCTGGGAACGCTTAAGACGACGGATTCATTAAGATCTTCTGCCGAAGAAAACGGTTGTGGTTCGATGCTGCCTTTTGAACTCTTCTCTCTCGCTGCCGCAATCTTTTAATTACGCCGATGCTGGTGATGGGTTTTAAAAGTTTCGAGATTTTTGATCGGGATTCGGATTGAGCCTGGAACTGTTTTGAGTGTCGTGTATATAATCTGAGCGGGGGATAGGCTCTTAGCGAACTCGCAATGGGAAGGTAGGTAGTTGAATTAACCCTCCTGGTGGATGACTTGACGAAGTATCTCGTCATTAGCAGATTTGGATTAACGAGGTATCTCGTCCTTAGAAGGGAACTGGCAGGTCTTGATGATGCTTCATCGGGTCATTAGCAAATTGGTAAGATCTTGATTGCCGAGTTATCTCATCATAAACACTTGGAGGGTTGGCGCAAGGCCTGTAGCGTAGCACTGGAGCAACACAAATGGCTATTTGCTGCAGTTCGTGCAACCTTGATCTCGCAAAGGAACCTCATCAAACACATTGTTAAATACTCTTAAGGAACATTTTTGCACAAAGTTGAAGCTATCCGGCACTGTATGTCCAAAATGTGTTACTTTAAAAAGACTGTAACTTCAAGGGATAAGAATATAATCTTGCCGTTATACAAGGGCTTAGTATGACCACATCTAGAATATGCTGTACAATTCTGGGCTCCATATATGAGAAAGGATATAGAATTAATTGAAAGGGTTCAGCACAGAGCTACAAAAATATAAAGGGGATAGCAAATCGAGACTATAATGAACGTTTAAGTAAGCTAAACATACACTGGAAATAAGAAGAAGGAGGGGGGATTTGATTCAGCTTTTCAAGTTGGTTAAACAAGGGGACACAGAGGGCTTAAATTTCAATAGGGATAACAGAACAAGGGGCCATGGGTATAAATTGAATAAGACACGTTTTAATCGGGATTTAAGGAAAAACTACTACTTTAATAGGGTAATAGACAAATGGAACGCGTTGCCAGAAAATATAGTTAATTCAAAGAGAGTGTACGAATTTAAGATTCAATTGGATAGTCAGTGGGAATTGGGGAATTCATAAACAAATGACCAGCCTTGTTGGGCTTGAGCCTGTAGCTGGTCGTCAATATTTGTATTTGTATTTGTTAGTAAACACAAATCTGTTCTAAAATGATTGTAGACAAATGATGTGACTAGGTGAAGTGGTTTTGCCCATTGTCGTAGTAACCTGTGAGTTGTAGGGTCAATTGAAGGTGTGAGTGAAAGAGGGGGTTACTTGACATTTTTTTACATTTTGGGATTATTGTAGTTTTGAAGTTGTTTCGGGGTGAGGTATAACTTGTGCTGACAGCTAGAGCAATCTATCGATTATTTAAGCGGATACTTACACCACCATCATTACCAAACTCCTTTCAAATCATGTAGTATGATTGACTTTGAGGCCAAATATCCCGAAACTATTAAATTTTTTCTCATTTATTCCACTCATCTCTTCAATTATCCTCGGATCGTTAGCGCTTCTGTGTTAGAAAAACTTTCGTTGGATGTGTCTGTCAATTATTTCACGTTGTGTGTCTTGTGTATACGCAGCTTCGTCAAATATGGCTAAGAATGGTAAATAGTGAATTTACGTTGCACTAGACCAACACAATGGGCAATCAATCCCGAAAAGAAAGAACCAAGGAAAACATATTGACGAGGCCAATACCTACGTATTAAGTGTGAATGTATGTAGGAGTGAAACTACTAATCTCCCCAGTCCTCACCAACAGCGCCCTCTACCTTCTATGGGCTGCGCGAGCAGCGAGCGACAGTAGAAGGAAGTTCAACATTAAAGAGGAAGGTTATTCCTCGGATGTTCTGAAAGGACTTACTTTAATGAGCAAGACTTGCTCACCGATGTTTGTGACTTAGTTTGTGGTTTGTGCCAGACGGGCATTGTTATTGAATATTATCATAGTGTATATATTCATCAGTTTCACCTCAATCATTAATTAAATATTATTTACCGGAACTGTGTGTGAACTCGATTATTACATGTATACTCAGTAAACCATTACATTAGTTCAGATATCAAGCATTTTATTCAATTGCTTTACACCAAGTGTAGTTTGTTCATTCGCAGTCGCGGGTCACAGCTTACGATGACTCCATCCTTGATGTCTTGATACACTATTGGAAAAAAACCGTAGAGATGTGACACCGAAGGACTAAATTTCGATGCACACATTTCACTGTGTTCCGGATGCTTATATCACACCCTTAAGTGTTCTGATTTCATTCGTTCGGATCCGAATTGTCTAGTCCCCAGAATGAGTGTTCCAAACGCAATTCTTTATTGGTAGTCTTTGGCGTAGTTCCCTGAATTCGAATGTTCGATGAGGTGATACATGCGTTCACACGTCTTTGGAACGGCAGAAGGTCAGCGGTGGAATGTTTTCGTGTCCGCCCATTCTGCAAACTGGAATGGTTTGAAGTAACAGAGACAGTTAAAAAAATAATCGTCTTTTTGAGATAGGTCCTCTCACTGGTCCTCCTCCCCGACGACGTCGACGTCCGGTTCTTGTAGACTGTCCTCTCTACTGGAGACTAGTCCTCTCATATCGTCCAGTAGCCTTGTGCTCCCTGTGCCTTGGGGATCGCCCAATTTGCTGTCCTCTGTCATCTTTCGAAGTTGCTTCTTGTGTTTCATCCGCCGATTCTGGAACCACGTCTTTACCTAAAAGAGATTGAAAACACATTAAAAGCCTTGGAACATTGATAGTTTATTTGATTTCACCATCTCAAGTTAAGAGTGTCGTCTCTATACACAAACAATGGATTGATGATTTGATTTCACTATCTCAAGTAAATAGTATTAATATCCACACAATATAATACCGAGCGTCTGTGGCTTCAAGAAGTTTGGTAGGTCGGTTGAGTGTTATGGGGCAAGAGTAATATTTGGCCGAACTGGGCTAATCACTAAACAACGTCAAGTAACGGACATCACATATTAAGAGAGTTTTCATGACAGAAGAGTATGCCAAGAGTCTACATCCATAGTAGATACCAACCTAGAAAATCAAAAAATTCCCGAGCGCCTGCTGCTTCTAAGAGGCCGTTAGTTTTGTTGGGTTTTATGTCGCAAGGGTCATATTTGGCCATGCTACGCCAAGCACAAGACAGGTAACGTTAAGTAATGGACATACACACAAGGACAGTTTTACTGACGCAGAAGACTGTTAAGAGTCTATATACACAGTAAGATATAGAGCGGTAAGTCTTTATTATAACAATACATAAACGGACTTAACGTAACTCCATCATGGGATACCGACTCTACGATTGAGTGTACGGTAAACAAAATTTCCCATAACGCGAAGATGACCAAATGAGAAAAGGGAAGAAAAAAATATTTTGTGATGCAAAGCAGAATTTTTGAGTTAAGAAATGCACGCGCAGGTGCTGCTCTAAAATTTTTTTTAATGATGTTAAAAATGCATTAAAAGTGTTGTAGTCAAAAAGTGATATTAAGTAGCTTGCTTGAGTTCCAACTCCCTCGAGGTCACAAATCGCACGATTTGTATTATTTTCCTTTGTAACAAGGGATGAACAGCCAAGCGTTTAAGCCAGGCGTCGTAGTACTGAGTTACTGGTACCTCGATGTGTAAATGAGATATGATAGGGCAGATGGTAACATAGATCTGCTTCCATGCCATAGATGCAGAGGTCACTACAATGAATATTGAATATTCATCCGAAATAGATAGTGTAGGAACTGGCCATGACTAGAGTGCCTATATAATAAGAGTGGCGACATACGGGAAACACTATCTGATTGGCTTAGAGACCTTTTCTACCGCAGGAGGCGGTCTTTTTCTAGCTCCCGTAGCCTTAACTTGGGAACGTTTTGTGTGTTCGAGAAAAACGTGTGTATATTAAATTAAAAAGAAAATATAGCTTATTCATGTTCTAGAATGTTTATTTATTATTATTTTAGTATTTTGTCAGTATAAATTTGAAGACTTTTTAAGTAAATAGCTCTTATTTTTAACAACATGGTGTTTCCCGCAATCTAAGTTAGCACGTTGTGCAATCCATCTCATCAATTACACATGTAATTCAGCGTTTATATGATTTATTTATACCGAATGTATCCATATAACAATCCTATGCTTTTTGTTCTCCTTGAAATGATATATTAATTCACCCAGCAACTTTCTTTGAGATGATTCTGGTAGAAAAATGGCTGCCGCGAATGCGCATTGGCCCAAATTTGGTCCCTTGTTGCCACTCTTATTATATAGGAACTCTAGCCATGACCCGTGTGAAAGTGTGTGAGCTCTGGGGTGGAGATGAGGCGCTTCGTGCAATCCTTGGGGAAAAACCCGAATGCTCTCCAACCTTTGATGGAGTTTATCCATCTCTCTTGCCAGCTGTTAATTGATGCAAGCTTGAGGGTCCTCTTCAGATGAGACGCTGGTAGAGGGAGGGGATGCAGGCGGATGGACGCATTACCGGTGGCACTTCTTGCAAGATGATCTGCTGCTTCGTTTCCTTCAACACCGGAATGTCCTCTGACACAAGATATATAAATGCACATCGATGGAGCTGCCGCTTCAATGATGGAATGTATTCTTTGTGCCATCGGGTTAGTAGTGAGAAGGTTGGTGAAAATAGTCATGCTGGACAGTCCCATAGGGAAATCAAAGATATTTTCGAGTGTTTGTTTCTAGGAAATCGGTAGGTTGGTTGGGTTTTATGTCGCAGGGGGTCATATTTGGCGATGTTGCGCCAAACACAAAGTCACCTAAACTCACAGGTTGCGAATACAATGGGCAAAACCACTTAGCCCTGACTGTCCCAGGAGGCCAATAGGACTTTCAATAGAGAACTAATGTGATAATAGACGATATTATCACGTCACTGACAAACTTGACCGGATCTTGATGGATGTGGTCGAAGCCACTTGGAGGTTTAACTGGTGGTATTTCATATCTTTAGAATCAGAGAAATGATACCTCATGGGATGGGATGTATTTAAATAGCGTCGCATTGTAAAAACACAACGATCTATTGAAGATGGTCCGAGATGGAACCCGAAGGATACTCATGGGAAAAAGCTAAGAAACACTGTACTAGATTTTAGACAATATGAAAGAACAATTCCTGTTGTCAGAACAGAAACTGAGTCCAATACGTTGTAAGATTTTATCACTTGTTCTTTTATCGTTACTAAGAAAGGTACCTACCTCCTCACAACATAGTTATTTTCTGACCAAAACAATGGCCGTAACAACATGAAGTACTCATTTTTATAATTGAAAACTCACCATTCCCACAAAAATTCTTTTAAGTCTTTATCGTAAATGTACGTATTAGGAACTTTATTTTACAAGCGAGGGGAAAAAATCCCCATTCACAAAGTAATCCGACACAAATTAATTTTCCCATCACCTCAAAAACTAATTTGGTTTTAACTTAAAAAATGATTCGCCTTCGATACGAGAGAAAGATTGTAATTTATTGAAGTTTTGAAGAACACTCTTGTAATTACTGTCTAAATTTCCGGGAAGCAGTGACAACGGGTTTCCTTTCAGATGATGCTACCCACAAAACTGCAGTTTGAACAGTTTAATTTACTTAACGCGGTTTGAGCACGAACCGCCATTTGATCGAATGCTTTCGGTGTAGGGCGGCGAACAAGTAATGAGGGAATTTTCATTAAAAACGTGCGCCATTTTTTTCAGTTTATTATTCCGAATAAAAGACCGTACAGAAGAGAAAAAAGACTATTATTTAATTAAATGCTATTCTGCCCTCAGATAAAACGAACAAAATGAAAAGCTTTATAATTTCGCGTTCCCGCCAACTTAAGGGCGCACCGGGGTAAATTTTTTTTAATACGATTTCAATTACCGTAGCCCCCCTCTTTCTTTTAAGCTCCTACCTGATCAAAAGG
Source organism: Metellina segmentata (assembly GCA_947359465.1). Lineage (NCBI taxonomy): Eukaryota > Metazoa > Arthropoda > Arachnida > Araneae > Tetragnathidae > Metellina > Metellina segmentata. Next base: position 27,670,571 of record OX375881.1, on the reverse strand, counting down.
CGGAGGTCCAGGTAATGAAAACGGCGGACTCTTTTTTTGCGCCCCGCTCTTCGTTTTTAAGTGCGCTCAATTACCGTATTTTGCGTGCTTCGGTTAAAAACTGCGGGCCCTAATTACCGACACCGGTATTTTATATTGGAGGGAAAAATCAATCCGATTAAGGACTAATCGTTGTTTCTCGGGGAAAAATTTTCTCCCTACGGCTGACTCTGTGTGCTCGCTTCTTTTATAATAACAACACTGTTTTTTGTTGTAATTTCTCATTTCCGTTCCTTTATTACAGGCTCCGCATGTGAAATGATTAAAAAACATTTTTATTTACAAAAAAATTATTTTTCTATTATTGGTCATTTTAATGCTGTAATGAGGTTCCTGTAATTAGTCTTATTTCCATGATAGTAAAGCAGTGTCTTTTTTCAAAGTTCGAGGGATGAAGAAGTAATACGTTAATTAAAGTTCGTTAAACTAAAAAAAATAATGTAGTTTCAAAATTTTTTTTACTGTACACAAAGAAACAAAAAAAAATTCGATTACCCCTTGGGTGAAGAGTAATAGCTCTCAACTGCTTGTGTTCTCTTCATCCATATTTACTTAAATGTGGTGAGATTAAATTAATTGAATACCCAATTACGGGATAAAGTAAATTTAAATTTATATTGCATCATTAATTCATTCCCAATGTAATTTATGATTTTATATCAATTTTGTTGAAAATAGATGTAAACTGGTTGTGAGTAGTAATGTAGATCATTCATGTAGCACGTAATATGGACACCTGTTTTTAAAAAGTTGCCAAAAACAGGTTATTTTTTTTAAACTAATCAAATACCAAATCGCGGCAAAATCAGTAAGATTCATATATGAATAGATAATTTATAAAATTTTGAAACCTTTCACGTTACACTAAAAAAAGTCTGAATCGTCAATTTGAAAAAACGGTATTGAATTGGTAAAACAAAAACCAAATACCTTCTTTTTTACACCCAAAAACATATATTTATTTAATTCCTATTCAAAAAGTTCGAATTATTTTTTTAAGATCTTGGACAAACGATAAACTAATTAAGTTAATAATATTAATTGACTGAATAAATAATAATACACTGAAACAATTAAGATTCTCAGCAAATATTACCGAATTAATTCTCATCAAAACTGAAGTTTATAAAAGAAAGCATTTTCTGTAAATTATGAAAAATGCTAATCTAATAATATTCCGTTTTAAGAATTTTCTATAAAAATATCTTAGGGCTCGCCTAGTGGATGATCTCTTACTGATTCTAAGGCCGTTAGCCCATTTTGTTTGATAAGCCGTCCAAATTGCCTGTTCCAATTCACTAGTGAGAAAGATATCTTCAGGGGCCAGTGAACCTACATTTGAAATTATTAACAAAACCAGTAAAAAACAAGCATTTGCAATTATTATCCGATTCTTCTAAAATTTGCTGTTTGTTTTCCATTAAAAAGCTTTTGTATAAAGTTTTGTCCAAATACATTAAGTTCAGCGGAAGTTAGTACATAAAACGAGGCCAAAGTAGTTGAATTAAAGTCGCACACTGGAGCTACCAAATGGGCTATTACCTAAGGTTCGGGATCCGCCCCGAACGGTAAGATCAAAGGATATATTTATCATTTGTCTTTAGATATATAGTACAGAAAACAAGAATTATCTAACAATATTTAATGGTAACCAATTAAATCACGAACTCCAATGGGCAATTGCCGTCCGTCCGGGGATCCACCCCATAGGTAAAGATCGGAGGACAATACTTCGTAATTTTGAACCACGGTCAGATGACAAGGTCAACATCTGAGTTGGCACCGCATTAATATCTTTCAGTTATCGTTTCAAAGCACATACATCAGCGGCGCAGGATATAACCCCACTCCCCTCACGGTCCACCAAAAGTTAAGCGCCTTCGGTTGTACCTGGCTTGACCGCTTGAGTAACTGTCCCGATACGAGGGTAAACTTTTGAAACTGCTGATAAATTTAGGTTATACAATACTTTTAATCAGAAATTTTATTAAAATATTTTAATTTCCGTACATTATTTCATATTTTACTCATTATGAAGAGATAACATAAGCTGATATGCACCTTATCTCTTACAGAACAGTCGATTAAAGAATAACTGTAAATGTTTAGGTAAAAAGTAAATAATAAACACTCTGATAGTGTTATATTTTCTTTCAAACCGAATACACAATATGACAATTTATTTCTTGCCATCAGGAAAATAATCATTAATTGTCAAAAAATGCTTTTCCTAAAAATGCCACTTCATAAGTTTCTTCTTTAAGTCGAAGATATCGTAACTACCAAATCGTTACCGAGAATATCGTTACCAAAGACACCAATCTGCATATTGACGATTTTCATCTAATTGCATTTTTCGAGTCACCATTTCATGTTTTATGCAATTTAAAAGCCATGAATCATCTGGACTGTTAGTGGAAATGCCGATTATGGAAAAACCTTGGAGTCGTCAAAAGCATCAAAACTTGGAACGCGTTTTTGTAGAAACGTCAATTTTGCAGATTGGTGTCTTTAGCGCGGTGTTAACAATATGACCAGTCGAAGAGAATTGCAATGGTTACCTGTGTCTCTGAGAGGCTGAGTGCCGTTGCCAGTTCGAGCCTTTCCGGCGTGGAAAGGTACCTCTGAGCCTCGAACCTTTTCTCCAGGCCGTGCAGCTGCTGGTCACTGAAGACGGTGCGGGCCTTGCGACGGCGGCATGGCTTGCCCCCTTCCGACGGGAATAGCGCCCCGGGAAAAGGCAGACCTGCAACACACACATACATCTGTGAGATTCAACAGTTTGCAATGCAGGAGTCTCAGTTTACTTCGATTAATGGTGGGAAAAAGTGGCATGCAGTGGATAACACAGGAGCATGACTGATGGGCTTCAACCATCCTCCTAGGTGTTCCCTTAAATTTGTTACGGGCAATTTTCCAACTTCCTTTAAATCACCCCAAAACCAATCAATTCAATTTAATCTACTTATGTTACAATATACACTACCCTACAATAATGGACCGTACGCCATCCGACTACTTTTTTTTTCGTAGTATAGTCTGGGACCTATGCATGTTTTTACTGGTAAATTGAAAGCCGACGCCTAGATGAACATTCTGAACAATCTTGTTCTTCCTACGCTCTGGCAATTTTATGGAATGGACGACTGTTACTTCCAGTACGACAACGCTTCATGTCGTGTTGCAGCCTCTGTCAAGCATTGGTAGCAAGATATGGATGTGAAACGTCTTCCCTGGCCTGCCCAGAGTCCCGACTTAAATCCCATAGAACATTTGTCGGACGAGTTAGAGCGACGCTTATGAACCAGGGAACCACGTCTGAAGTCTACAGCTGAGCTGGCGACATTCTAGCAGCAGGAATGGACACAAATATCCATAGCTAAGTCTCAAAACTGTGTTGAAAGTATGCCCAGAAGGGTTGCTAGTGTAATTGCAGCACGTGTGGACCACCCCTATTAGAGCATGTATTATTTCCCTTATACCATCACATCTTGCTGTCCGGTCCATTATTGTAGGGTAGTGTATTTTTGTGCTATAGCAAAATAACGAAGCCTATCACATTTTGTTATTCCATTATCGTATTTTTCACTTATATTCCCCTAGGTGTTCCCTCAAATTTTTTCTGGGGTTATCTTCCAACCTTCCTTCAACCACCCCCAAGCCAATCAAGCAATTTAATTCCCATCTGCTACGATATATATATATTTGTGCTAGAGCAAAATAACGAAGCTTATCACATTTTTTAATTCCATTATTGTATTTTTCAATTATTACAACGCACACCGGATGCAGTACCACCATAAATCAAGATTCCCCTAAGTGTTCCCTCAATTTTGTTCTTGGACCATCTTCCAACCTTCTTTCAACCACTCCCAAACCAATCAAACAATTTAATTTCCATTTGTTACAATATATTTTTGTGCTATAGCAAAATAACTAAGACTATCATATTTTGTCATTACACACATACACATTATCGTATTTTTCACATATTACATCACCAGCTGTCTGTACTCTGCAGTATCACCTAATTCAAGAGATGAATTTCAATTTTTATCTTCGAAAAGATTAAATAAGAGCTTTTGCAAGCTACAAAACTGCCACAACTGTAGATTCTATTGAAGGGTAATTGAAGCTCCAGTAAAAGGCAGTTTTGGAGTGCTTTTTTGCTATTACATCGAGCGACGACTGCAATGCCTCCACAGATCAAAAATGAATGTATTTTGTGAAGAAAGACAAAAAATGCATCTGCTAAATAAATGCTACAGAATTCCTACAACTGTATAATTCCAGTGGAGAGCAGTTGAGGCACCAGCTGAAGGGCAATTCTTCAGTACTTTTCAGTTGTTATGTCGCACGCGGACTGAAATATCAATAATTATAATTCAAAAAATGAATATCTAGTTCTATGCGCAGACTAAATATATACTTCTGCATGCTACAAGATTGTCAAAACTATATTCCAATAAGGGGCAGTTGATTCAGTTTAACAGCATACATAAACATGAATTTAGACTTTTTACGCATAAAACTAGAAAATAATTTTTTGAATTATGATGGTTTTGTAGCCTGCGTGAGATACATTCACATCATAATATATCTCAATTTTCTTACGTGATTGAATGTCAGGACAGGGAAATTATTTCTTTTTAGGAATCAGTTAAGAGAGATGATCATTATAACTTGCCTGAAATCAAAGAAATAGTAATTCATTCGTAGTTAAAAATGCTGAAATAAATTGATTTTGCTCAGGTTTTTTATAAATTTTTTTTAATCAAGTCACAATTTACTTATTTAAAAAAGTCAAGCACCCGCGCAAATTTATATCCTAATCAAATAGAGGGATATTGCATTAGATGGTTGACTGTGAACAATCAATAATAATTTAAGTTTAGTTACTTAATAATTTAAATTGAGTTAATTAAATTATTTTGCGCCCACGTTTTAAAGGTATTCTTAAATGTGCATTCTATAACCTTTGGATTTCTTAAAACTTATTAATAGCGATTATAATCTATTTGGGTTGCGTTAAACCTAAGCTCAAAATGAATAACGAAGAGATGAACGAACACAGATGAACAGCAAGAAAAATTTAAGAAACATTAATTAAAACAAAATTTATTTGTTATTTGAAGAAAAACTTGACTAGCTTGGCTTGTGTGTGAGGGGAAATTCCCTTCAAACTTTCACTCGAATCCGCCCCTTCTCCCTAAATCGTCTCCCAAATTACTCTAAGTTTCAAAATTAGCTTGCGTTAAGTTTTTTTATCTTACGGGATTAAAAAAATTAATTAATTAAACAAGGAGGAGCAAGAAGTCAAAATAATCTCCCTCTGACGTCATAAGCCGTTTAGTAATTAATGAGTTAATCACGGAAAAAAGGATTTTTTTCAATCTTCTGTTCCGGAAAACAAAGAGATTGTGGCTTCACTGAAGACGTTTACTTAAGTTATTAGAACAAAAACTTTAATCGGGAATTTAAGTTAAGAAATTCATTAATTGAAAAGAGGATATCCGGCCGTTATTGTTGTGATCTTTCATAAGTAAAAGCTTATAGTTTCTTGGTTTTTACTCTGAATTAGCACGTACCCTTTTAATTTCAATTTGAAGGTAATGAAAGAATGTTGCTGAGAGACCACTGAAGTAGAAAGTAAAGTACCCATTCCCCATATGTACCTGGTGGTATGAAATCGAGAATAAATGCAAAGAATTGCAACAATGCTATGCTCTGGAATGCACGAGTAACGAATATATGAAACTAAACATAAATCTATATATATATTTCTCTTACGTAGCACCTAAAAAAGACGTTATTTACTATCGAGTTTTGACAACACTGTACACACAACGAAGCCTCGCGCCACAACTGAATTTATAGCGTTAGCGGATGAAATTTTATTGAAAAAAAAAAAAAAAAGAATAATCTATATATATAATTCTCTTACGTGGCACGCAAAAATGACGTGATTTGTAATCGCGTTTTGGCAACACTGTAGGATTGTTTGTTTATCGCGAAGTCTCGCGCATCGATTGAATTTATAGCGTTATCGGATGAAATTTTATTGAAAAAAAAAAGGAAATTTTAATGAGCTGTTGCAGTTAGTTTATAATAGAAATAAAAAAAAGCGGAGGATCTTTTCAGGGCCATTTAAAAAACGGTCCTTTTCAGGGCCAACAATTATAGTTCAACAAGACGCTTGCACTACAACTTTCGGCAACAAACTCAATGAAAAAGTGTGGGTCGTTTGAGTGCTGGGAAAATGTACACACAAACAACATGCTGAGTATTCAATTTCCAAAGCAACGCTCACATTTCGAGTCAAAATTTGCAGAACGTTTTCATTTGAATTCTGATTTTAGAGATACTGTATATATTTTTTCTGTAATACAGCAAATTTAGATTTGAAAAACATTTTTTTGGTAACATATTTTGTAAATAATCCCTTATGCTAGGACACATGTCTTCATTGAGGCGAGCGAAACGAGCATAGGTTCGCGCAGCGAACCAATGAGGATTGCGAAGCAATCCTCCGGGGGTTGGCGAGCGTTAGCGAGCAGGGGGCAGGCCCCCTGGTTATAGTTTATTGCACTAATTTTCTTTCTTTTAAAATGTCAAAAACAAGATTTCAGGACCAACTATTATAGTTCAACAAAACGCTTGAACTACAACTTTCGACAAGAAACTCAATGAAAAAATGTATGGATGACTCGAGTGCTGGGGAAATTTACACACAAACAATATGCTGGGTATTCGATTTCCAAAGCGACGCTCACATTTCGTGTCAAAATCTACTCGAAGTTTTCATTTGAATTCCAAATTGTTCGAGTTCTGATTCCAGAGGTACTGTTCAACTTTTCTGCAACACAACAAATTTATGTATGAAAAATATATTTTTGGAATATCATATTTTGTAAACAAATCCCTTCTGCTAGGACACACGTCTTCATTGATGCGATTGAAGCGAGCAGGGTTCAAGCAGCGAACCAATGATGATTGCAAAGCATTCCTCGGGGAGTTGGCGAGCGTTAGCGAGCATTGGGCGGGCATCCCAGTATTACATTATATCTGCTTTGAGTTCAATGCTTTATTTACAGGAAGGTATTTATTTAAGTGATTTGAACAAAAAACTTTCAAGTAAGAAATAAATGTTTCCTTAAAATTCAGTCTAATTGTAAAATCGTAATTTTTAGAACAAAATAAATAAAAATCACAATTTTAGTAGCTGACATTACTATACGAGTAATGGTAAAAGTACTTAAACATACCTTTGTTTAGCATTAATCTTTAATATGAGTAAAGGAAATTTAACCGGATTTTGACGCAATAAACATTTTACATTATTGGAGACATAGTATCGATAGAAGTAGGCCGATAAAAGAAGAGTAAGAGTTAATATAGAAATATCAAGATATGTGTGACTGTTCAAGCAAGTGGTGCATTTGAAGATAATTTTCATAACTTTAAAAAACTTTACAAAGTACTATTTTATAACATTATCATCGTTTATTTTATTTTGTTAGTTTTAAAAAGAAAATTTCTCCCCCAAATTGTTTTAAAATAAAATTTTATTTGAAAACATTTTTCTTGTTTTTAAACGAAAAAGCAAAAAATAGTTTTAAAATGCATTAAGATCAGAGAATTGGAGAGACTCTTGAAAGGTACAGGAAAAATACTGCATACCCTTTTACGATTCCTACTCTGTTCTTGGGATAATTACTCGAAGAAACGAGAAATAATCTTAATTTTTGGTTTTCGATGCACTCGAAATTTCACCGGTTTCATTAAAATACCATTTATAATCCAGTCTATAGAAGACTACACCATACTGCTACTAAAATTATTCTTCAAAGATGGAACATATTGAAGAGATGGTTTTTTTATATTTGTCCTTCAAACATCCTGAATATATATTACAAACCATTAGCTTCTATCCCTTTAATCAGTTATGTTTTTAAACTTTCAGAGGGAAAACGCTTCAAAGGAAGCAGGACATGGCTGTTCAGGCACGAAATTTGTATACGGACAAGTTTTATTTCTAGTTAAAAATGAAGAATTTCCGCATTGTAGTATTTTTACTCGATATGAAACAATTAATATGAATTCTCATATAATTTTTATATTTGAAAACAGAATGTAGTGAACTATTAAAGCTGTTGAACAACTATTAAAAAGCACAATTCTTCATTAATCCATCAAATGTTTTCGACGAGTTATCTTGTTCATCAAGATCTTACCAATTTTGATAATGTCGAGATATTTCGTCATCAAGATATTGCCGATTTTTTATGACGAGATCAGTTAAGTTTTTGATGATGATGAGATATATCGTCCATCGTGATCTGGTAAGTTTTGCTTCAAACGAGATACGTTGTCAAGACAACCACCAGTAGGATTAAACAGTTCTCTCTTTAAACTCAGAGGCACAAGAACAAATATAACACAACTCCCCAGAAAGAAAATTAATTTGAAAGCAGAACAGCTTAACGTATTTCTAAATTGGAATGAAATGCTTTCCTACAACAATTGCAGCATTAGAGTATTGTTATTTTACGAAAAACATTTAATGTGACTTCTGATATTCCGTTAGATCCAAATAATGAGATTAATTTCAGTAAGTTATGCAGTTTGCTAGAATTCTAAAGGCTTATCAACAAATTTTTCTCCAAACCCAAGGCCTTTTCTTTATATTATATGTACATATTTTTCTTGCACTCTTACATTCAAACCTTAATTTATTTACAGAGACGAAATTAGACTTTTGTGACTGGCAAAAATTCTGCTTATGACCGCCATTCGGCGGAAACATAATTTATATATTTAAAAATGAAAATCTATTGAAATATAATACGGATGTTATCTTTAATGAGTACTACAGTAATATACATTTATCAATCATTATTCACGATATAAATATCTGATTTCATTTCATTACTGCTTTATATAAATTTTATATGCAATGCATGTATGACTTATATTTGCTGATAATTACGTTTTCTAAAGCGAATTTCACTCAGATAAACGAAGCCGGACGGCAAACAATTTTGACCCGAGTGTGTTTAATATCAATAAAATTCTTACCTTATTTTAAAATTGAAGAACTAGAAATACAATATGAGGTTACTTAATTGATCAATCTGATTGATCTTAATTGATCAATTTGGAAGCTCATTTACACGTCCTATTATGATGGAACCCATTTTTATATTATCCTGCTGCACACTCATTTATCCATTCTGCAGTCTGCAGAGATTTTCTTGTGACTTATAACAAGTTTTAACCTCTTGAATGATAAAATTTTTCACAGAATTCTTTTAACTAGCACTCTATTGGTGGTTGTCTAGAAGAAGTGTCTCGTTATTAACAGATACGACCAGACATTGATGAACGAGATATCTCGTCATTAGAAGAGAAAACTGGCCAGGTCTTGATGCCGTCTATAAAATTATTCAGATTTGTCATTGAGTAGTGGTTTAATTTATTAGCGAATGAATTCTTGTACTCGACTAGCCGTTTCGTGAGGATATCTAATGACTAGGGCAACTTTTTGCAACAAATGCAACTTTTTTTCACACGTTCTACGCTTTGTTTAAATTACTAAAAGCAAAATTCCTCTTTCATGAGGTGTATTGTAAGTGAGTTATAACCGCAACATAAATGCAACTTTCTACATAAATGCAACTTTTTGCATACTTGCAACTTTTTACAATTTAGCTTAAAATATTAATTAATATGAAATTACTATTTCATTTTTTGCCCTCTGAACCAACCCTTTAATCCCGTTTGTATGACCTTGCGAAAGCCGAAGTATTGCGGATCAAACAAGAAGTTCATGGAAAGAAGGTATTCGTCCTAACAGACGAAAGTGAAATAAATAGCAAGAAGTACTTTAACACATTGGTTGGCACTCATGATAATACAGAGCAAACTTGGTAATCGATTGCAGAGTTTGTGAGGTGAGTGTCGATCATCAGTGTGTTGTTTCCTTGTAGATGACGTTTTAAAATCTCTGAATATTGAGCGAAAGGATTTAGAGCTTCTGCTATCCGATACAGCATATTATATGACTGCGGCTGAAATCACACTCAAGGTGCTTTATCCGCGATTGCTCCAATTTACTTGAGTGGTACACTTATTTCACAACTGCGGAAAAAGTCCAATGCAACAATGTCAGGCAACATCAGTCTCTGTTGAGCGCAGTTTTTAAATGTTAAAGAAATTACTGACCAAGGATCGGCCATTCAACGACATCAACGTTCTTCTGTATTTAATGATGTAGAAATAAATTTTGAATTTTTTCATTTTTTTACCAATAATTTATTTTAGATTTTAGTGTATCAAAAATAAATGCAACTTTATTTTCATAAATGCAACTTTGGGGAATGATACATGCAACGTTTCCCATTTTTACTGCAACAAAAAAGTTGCCCTACCAATGACTTGATACAGAGCATAATGTAATGAATTATCATATAAATTTTTTTTTTATTACAAAAACTTTTTTTCCGGTTCGTGTTTTAATAGGAAAAATAATGAAACTATCCCATAGTGACGTTTAGTGCAAATATTTAGTATAAATTATTTAATAAGCAATGGTAGAGACAATAATGCAGTTTACCTGGCATTCAAGAAATAGCAACGCATTACGAATAAGTAAGTGAAAATATAAATTTTACAACATTTTGATAAAAAAAATGTGTGTAAGAAAAATCGATACAAAACTGCTCTCAGTGGAGTGATTAGCATAGTATAACTCTCATTTTATGATAGAATATTTTTGGAGAGAAAACTTGAGTGCAAATAATAGAATACAAATATCACACCTTGATAAAATTGGTTTGAAATGTATCTGTTACGTTTGCTTTGGAATATAATATTAGAATCAATTCAGAAGATATATTACTGTAATTTCTACTTATAAATTTTTTACGATTTAAGTACGTAGTTACATTTAAAATTTTACCTAATTTAAGCACGCTATTATTAATAACCTTATAAGCAAAACGTTGCATTGTTTTTGAAATTGCCCTTGTAATCAATTGACTGTTTCCAAATATATAAATGCACAGCCTTAAAGTGGTAAGTGGCATGTAAAATAAAATCAATAGAAATCCCCTCAATAGTACACAGATCATGTGATCAGAGATAACAGATCATAAGCCCAATTTTTTAACTGGGCAGTAATTTTAATTATACTTAGTTTTGGGAAAATTCAACCGTTCTTAAAATAAAACATCCAGAAATCTTTACCCGAAGCATAGACACGCAATTTTATGCCTGCTTCCAATATTCATCATGGACACATTACTTCTGAATATGAAATTGGATTATCGCTTATCGTCATCATATCAGATTAAATCATCAGCGATGTACCACAAAATAGGGTTTACGAAAAAATACCTTTTAAAGGGTAGTAGGAGCCTATGAAAGTGAGTAGGGCTAAGCTTTACTTTTTGCCCTAGAAACCATCACGAACGAAAAATACTGTACTGTATAAAAATAACTGTACAACTGAAAGAGACAACTGTTAGCGAAACTGAACTGGATTATAATAAACACCAGATATTGTTCAAAGCTGTGCTGTATCAATGTGAGGACAGATCGTGACATCGCATTATCTCCGAGATCCTTTCACTGTTTGTGTGAGTGGGACACTTTTGATGCATTGTGTTCAGGGTTGGAATTGGCTTAATCAGTGGTTTTACCCGGTTTAAAACCGGTCTGTCCAAAATGTCTCAAGTGGTTAAAACCACCAAAAAGTGACTTTTTGTTACTTTTTTAACCGAAAAAATCGAAGAAAACGTGCTTATTTCGCTTACTTGGTGTACAAAAAAGTATATTTTGAAACAAAATACACGTTACTGGATACAATCTTTTATTAATTATTATTTATATTCCATTTGTTTATGAAAACAAGGTACTTCAGAACGGAGACTTATGTGCGGCGCCATGGGGAGCTGTGGTACAAATTGCAAGCAAGTTGGACGTGCGTCGCCCCAGCGGCGCTGGAGGCATGAGTGCACTGCTCCATTGGGTTTAATGTATCTCAAACCGCACTTGCGTTACAGCAGCGGCGCCGCAGGTTGAAAAACCGGATGAGTGCACCAGGCCTAAAAGCTAATTCTGGTAACATGACTCAGACATGAACTTTTTACTATGAACTTTATTGGATATAAGAATTAACACAAGAGTACACTTGAAGAATGCAATGAGGAACTTGCACGGTTTTTTTTAATATAAAAAATGAAAAAATATGATGGAAAGTATCTTTCTTTTTCACTTTTACAGCCCGAAAAGGTAAAAAAAAAAAAAAAATTTAAGTTCACACTACTTACTTCATCTCAAAAACGCTAGTTTTCCAAAGCCGTTTCTTGTGACGTCACTATGCACTATGACGGTTTGTTTACTTTTATAGAAACGTTGAAATAGCAAGAAAATTTTTTTTTATTGATCGTTTAAAAATTAAAAGAGCAAGCAATATGAAATTTCAACGCGCTAGATAAACGTAAACATTACATCGTGGTGCACAATGACAATTTTGAGGTCATGTGCTTTTGCCGTACTTTCTGGTAAGTTAAAACTTGAAATTTTAATTAATTAAGTCTATTTTATGTATTTTAATTTGTCGTTTTTGAACATTTTGACGATCAATCTATTAATAAAACACAGAAATGAGCATTTTCCTCACTGTTGCAAGTTCCTCATTATATATTTTTGGCTTTTATGAAATACAGAAGCATTTTGTTTAATTTGGACACATAAAATGTGCATATCGATGCTTATATTAATTATAAATGCATTTAAATAAGGTATGAAATGTGAATAACGAAAAGGTCATCAACACGTATGAGCAATTTACAAATAAGCGAATATGCTATTCCTTTCTAATATTAACAAACGCGTTGTTGGATTAAGTGATTTATAGCGTAGAGGTTATAGTTGGTCTTGCTGTGCCAAACACAAGATATTAAACATAAAGTAATGGACGCACACAAGGAAAGATTTACTAACACAGAAGAGATAAATGCACCCAGGGATGAATGCAGCTCAAAATCTTTAACTTATGTGAAATGTTTGTTACATTAAAACATAGCTAGCTTCCATTCACTCTGTAGAATTAATGAGGAACAATGCTTTATTCAAATATTTTTTCAGCCATTGTTAAGGTACATTTACCCTAGTATGCATTTTACGAATACTTCGGCTGCAGTTCCTTATATTTGTTAAACCCGAAAAAGTTTTTAAACAGATCAGGACATAAATATTTACACTGGCATTGAACAGTGGAAGAAAATTTCTGTTTGATTATAACTAAACTGCCATTTAAAATAATTGAAATATGTATACTTTGACATTAAATTTATTAAACGTATGGAATATAATGAATAAAATGTATTTTTAAACATAGAAATGTAATGTTTTAGCAAGGATAGAAGAATTTTCTATTCTAAAATATTGCAGGAAGAGGGAAAGAATCACAAAATATTCCATCCGAAATCCCGAAGTTTGAGATTCTGAAAGTGATTGAAAAGCCATTTCCCTTTCAAGACCTCACATGTATTTCGCGGATAGAGAAACGCAGTAAGCTGAATCTTATATATATGCATATTCAAGGGGAAAAAATCGTATTTTTTTCAGGCACAAACCTAAAGGGAAAATGGATTTGAAAAGTTTCAATCCAACCCATTGGGGCTTTGTCTCTGATATATAAAAAGCGCAGTTTCGACTCCAGTTATGTCACAGAAAATTTTGTTTGCTGTCACATTTTCGGAAATGTTTTCGCCATTCAAATTTGAAAAAGCGAATGATTTTTTTTCTATTTTTTCGAATTTCGTATAGAAACGATTTTCAACTCTGTTTTTCCCCCAGTATTATTGGTTGACTCGACAAATGCGAGGTAGCTTGCTGGTTGGGTTTTTGGACTATGTAGTCTGTTTTGTAATAAATTAGCTATATGCGGTGGTATGGGGTCTTGTGATTCTTTTACTAGTTTTTTTGTGCGATTATAGAGCCTTTCAAATTGATTGTAACTTGTGGATTAGGTGAAATTTCATTTAATATATTCTGCCCGGGAATAAGTGTTACTGACTTTAGAAACCCGATCACATTGGGATCCTCCATATTTTAAGTTGATTGGTTGGGTTTATACGGCGAAAGGGTAATATTTGGCAAAGCTGAACCAAAATAAAGTAGGACAGAAGGGAAGAAAAAAGACGCTGTTTGTCCAAGGACCAGAGTCACTTCAATGCAGAAGACTGACAGCATTAATAGGAGGTAGGTAGTTAATTAACATTTCATGTGCCGAATTATATTCAGTCAACACAACTCCAAGCAATGGCAATTGTTTTGCAGGCATTTTGACCGAATTTTGAAAACTGCAGTAAAATCAAAAACAGACGTAAAACACCATTATCGGCTAAATATGTATTACCACATTTATAATAAAACATCACAATTAATTAACTTACCTTATTTAAAATCAAGGCATACTTTCATAATTTACGATTCTGTCGATAACTTGTGAAGTTAAATATTTTGTCATTGACATAGAAGATTTGTTATTTATAAAATGTTTGTGGTAATTTGGGCGGTGTAGGGAGGTTGTTCTGTATCTAAAAAATAAAAGGCGTGGCAAGGAGTGCGCTTTGCACTGCAGAACATCGTAACTTATTATTTAAAAAAAAAACGACCAAAATTTTGGTAAAATTAAGGAAAATTTGTTCTGCAAAGACTTTGTACGTCGCAGTTTTAAGCACTTTCTGCTTCAGGGTTTAACATTGCAATGGAGAAACACAACGGGCTATTGGAAACGGTACTGCATCAATCCCGTATAGGGACAGATATGATGATAACATCTCGAAATTGCAAACCATGGTCAGATGACGAGTTATACAGATATGATGTGACAATCCACCTCCATACTTCCCCACCAAGCCAGCGTGAGGACATTTGAGGTCACAACAGGTTTAACATGCACCACCCCATATACATGATGGTCTTCGGCTGTACAGAATTTAAAATTAAAACTCTGTAGTTGCTAATTCGCTGCTCTTTCAACTGGGTTACCACGGCAGCATAAGAGGAAGGACTTGCCTCAATTAGGAAGAATTCTACCGCTAAATTTACCTAGATTGACAGTCGAAAAGACACGAAGCGGATTTTGTGGTCAAAACAGCTTTTGTTCAGTTAAAAATCATAAAATAGAAAATCAAGCATACTTCTGACCACTGTTTATTTAATAGTGCTTTTTTAATTCGTTTATTTGATCTTGAATATCGTAGCATCCCTTTCAAAGGCGGAAATAGATAACTTTCAATCGCTGATTTACTTCAGTTTCTGCATTGTCAGCAATAATTAATAGGAATAATCTATATATATAATTCTCTTACGTGGCACGCAAAAAAGACGTTATTTGTAATCGCGTTTTGGCAACACTGTACGATTGTTTGTTTACCACGAAGCCTCACGTCTCAATTGAATTTATAGCGTTATCGGATGAAATTTTATTGAAAAAAAAATGGAAATTTTAATGAGCTGTTGCAGTTAGTTTATAATAGAAATCAAAGAAAACGGAGGATCTTTTCAGGGCCATTTAAAAAACGGTCCTTTTCAGGGCCAACAATTATAGTTCAACAAGACGCTTGCACTACAACTTTCGGCAACAAACACAATGAAAAAGTGTGGGTCGTTTGAGTGCTGGGAAAATGTACACACAAACATCATGCTGGGTATTCAATTTCCAAAGCAACGCTCACATTTCGAGTCAAAATTTGCACAAAGTTTTCATTTGAATTCTGATTTTAGAGATACTGTATAAATTTTTTCTGTAATACAGCAAATTTAGATTTGAAAAACATCTTTTTGGTAACATATTTTGTAAACAATCCCTTCTGCTAGGACATATGTCTTCATCGAGGCGAGTGAAGCGAGCATAGGTTCGCGCAGCGAACCAATGAGGATTGCGAAGCAATCCTCCGGGGGTTGGCGAGCGTTAGCGAGCAGGGGGCAGGCCCCCTAGTAATAATTATTATTATTACTACCATGCGGATTCTTTGGCCAAAGAAGCTAGAGAACTTGATCAGAGGTGCACCACCACCACACTAGCTGATGTTAACGCAGTGGCCAGATATAGAATTATGACTCACACATACAAGAAACCCCTTTTAACAAAAATGACTGTCCCAGAAATATCACATCCACTATTACAATGCTTAGAACTGAGCATTATAAGGGCATGAAGATCCACCCGAACAAAACAAGAACCTATGCCCATTGTAAAAACTGCCCCGAAGTCCAACTCACGCCCAACCACATCTGAGAATGCCCAACTGTTGCGGTGTATCTTTTGAAGATTGGAATGGTTCCACTCAGGGACTCATTACGGGAGATCCTCTACAGTTTTGATGCACCAACATTGGCAAAGGCTGTGACCAATGCTTTTGATGGAATCTAGACAGCTACCACACTACAATATTGCTTGTCCATGGACACGCGAACAACAACAACCATGCTATTCACGTCTGATTTTTTAACTTATCTGTATCAGGCACATAAACGATGAACTGGAGAAAAAATTTGTAGATATAGAAAATGCGTCGCGAGAACTATCCGAAAAAGAATATAGAAAGACACTCCTGTTTTGATTGAGATTCGGAAAAAGAAACCGAATTACGCGATCAACAGAATTATAACCGAAAAAAACAAATGTCCTGACAATGACCAAATAATTTGGATTTATATCAAGAGAGAGAGAGAGAGAGAGAGAGAGAGAGAGAGAGAGAGAGAGAGAGAGAGAGAGAGACTGCACTAAATGGAAAATATATGATGGATGAATGATTACTTTGCTGCTCGAAATATTTTACCCGAAAGTAAGTCCCATTAATTTTCTAGATCTGGTCAGTTTTCTTCTAATGACGAGATATCTCGACCATCAAGATATGTTCAGTTGTTACTAATGACGAGATACCTCATCCAGATAACCACCAGGAAGGTTAAGAAACTTTAGCGCGAGTATGTGTTAGTGTACCATAAAGGATTTAAAGTATCACGTCCATCAAGATTTGATCAGTGTTTGCTAATGGCTAGATAATCCTCAAGACAATCTCCAAAAGGGTAAAAAAACTTTAGAGTGGGCATGCTAGTGTATCATGAAGTATCTCGTCCATCAAGATCTGCTGAGTTTTTGCTAATGAAGAGATACCTAGTGTAGACAGCCACTAGGTGGGTTAAGAAGATAGAGCGTGGGTATAAGCTAGAGCACCATAAAGTATTTAAAGTATCTCGTCCATCAAGATATTATCAGTGCTTGCTAATCGCGAGATACTCGCCAAGACAATCGCTTGGAGGTTAAAAAAACTTTTTAGAGTGGGGATGCTAGTGTATCATGAAGTATCTCGTCCATGAAGATCCGATCAGTGCTTGCTAATGACGAGATACCTCGTTTAGACAACCAGCAGGAGGGTTGCGAAACTTAAGCGTGGAGATGCTAGCATACCATAAAATGGCAAAAACTAACATTAAACAAAGTACACTGTCGAAAGCATTTGTCATGCATTTACTCGAGTCCAAAACCAAAACAACGCGACGAACGAGCAATCGGTACCACGGCCCTCGCCTTCTCCATGCTTCTTACCTCTTTTCACTTCCGTTCATTCCGATTCACGACTCATTAGCGAATCCCACCACTGACAACCCCGCCCCCTGTTACTATATATGTATGAATATAAAAAACCCTCCCCCACCAGAGGACAAAAACTCCCATTTTAATTCCCGGCAACAGCATGGCTTGCGGGAAGAGGGCAAAAACAAGACCTTGCAGCATCAGAACACAACAAGCGTCCCTAACAAGAGTTAGGAGGAGGAGGTCTTCCTAATGAATTTACATTTCGCGGATTACACCTGCCTTCTTGCTGAGGCTTAGGAGGCCATTATTTTGGTAAGGCCTTCCCGGCCATTAGTTGCAGATTTGGGTGGCCCCAGTGCGGCACATTACCCTTTTAATGATGGTCCGTCCTGCGGGAAGGACGTTAAACAGCTCCCTAAGTACAAATAATGTCGCCAAATTAGGGGACTAAGAATCTGCCGCAAGAAAGATCTTTTCCCTTTTTTTCCTCCTCGTTCCATCCTTCTTTTTCTGCTTCTCTGGCGGTCGATTTTTGCGCTTCCTCTGTTCCGTTACTCTTTTTGGAACGCGTTTTGTGTCTCTCAGAGTTTAAATAGAGAACGGGTCTGTTGGTTTTACGGAATAAATGTTTTAGGGGAGTAGAAGCGATTGTTTGAGTGCTTTTAATAGCTGTTCAGTATGTTTTACTATTTTTCTGTTGCGAGA
The DNA here is from genome assembly GCA_947359465.1 of Metellina segmentata. Lineage (NCBI taxonomy): Eukaryota > Metazoa > Arthropoda > Arachnida > Araneae > Tetragnathidae > Metellina > Metellina segmentata. The sequence continues at coordinate 27,652,207 of OX375881.1, read as the reverse complement.
TCATATCAGACGTTAATGAGTAATATACTCCTGTACGTCAACTGTTGAACAAAAGAATTTCATTCATAAATATGTTTCATTCAAATTTAGTTAAGTCAAAGAAGTGGAACTTTCTGTGTTCAAATTTTCTGTCTGAGTTCTTCGTTTTTGTGCTTTCCGAAAGTAGAAGCGAATGTGGATGGTTTGAAACAGCTGTTTGTTTATTTACAAACAGCTGTTGTTTGTTTTATTTATGTTAATTGTGTGCTGTTGTTTTTTGTGTTATTTACATCACACTTGCCGTTGGGAGTAATATATTCCTGCACGGACATTGCTGAATAAAAACATTTCATTCAAATTTAGTTAAACTTAAGAAGTTAAGCGTTTTTGTGTTCAAATTTCATGTCTGTAGAGCTGCATTGTGTTCGTTTTTGTGTCTTCTCAGAGTAAAAGCGAATAGCGGTTTGTAATAGCTGTTCCAGATGTTTTATTCATCATCTGTTACAAACGTCAAATTCTATGTTGACGATTAATATGCAACTCTCAATCATTACTGAATAAGAATATTTCATTCGTAAAAAATATATTTCATTCGAATTTAGTTAAACCCAAGAACTTTTTGAGTTCAAATATTCTGTCTGAAGATTCTGTGTTCTCTTCGTTCTTGTGTTTTCTTAGAGTAAACGTGGATAATATGTGTTCTAACAGTTCAAAATTTTGGAAGATGAAAATTTTGTTATAAATATAAGAATTATTCGACCAGTCACATTAATAATTTTCCATGAAATAAAAATATTTCAATGCAAAATTGCTGAAAAAAAAATAGTTCAACCCAATTAGAAATGTTAAACGTTTCCGTGTTCAAATTTTCCGTCTGAAGAGCTGTGTTTTGTTCGTTGTTGTCTTCTTAGAGTAAAACGAATAATGGTTTGTAACAGTTATTCTATGTGTTTAAGCGCCCTATATTCTGTTATAAATATAAAAATTATATCAGAAATCACATTAATTGCTATTCGTGAAATAAGAATACTCCAATGCCACAATTGATGAATAAAAATTGTTCAATCAAATTAGATATGACAACGTTTCCTTGTTAAAATTTTTTCCGTCTGAAGAGCTGTGTTCTTTTTGTCTTCTGATAGTAAAATCAAATAATAGTTTGTAAGAGTTGTTCAAAACTTTCAAAATTTAATATACTGCTTTAGATATAAAAATTATATCAGAAGTAACATCAATTGTTTTTCATGAAATAAAAATACTCGAATGCGATAGTTGTTGAATGAGGTTGAGTTCAATTAGAAATAAGTTAAGAGTTTCCGTGTTCCAATTTTCTGTCTGAAGAGCTGTGTTATGTTCGTTCCTGTGTCTTCTGAAAGTAAAAGCGAATAATGATTTGTAATAGCTTAATATGTTTAAGAGATCTACGTATATTCTGCTATAAACATAAAAGTTATATCATAATTCACATTGTTTTTCATAAAATACTCCAATGTGATAATTGATGAATAAAAATAGTTAATTCAGATTAGAAATAAATTAAACGTTTCCATGTTCAAAGTTTCTGTTTGTAGAGCTATGTTTTTGTGTTTGAGAAATTGAAGAGAACTGTGTTCTGTTGCTTTTATAGAAGAAATGTTTAGGAATGTGGAAGCGAATAACGACTTGTCATAGCTATTCAGGATGTTTTACTATTTTCCTATTATAAGCATTTTATCAGACGTTAACAAGTAATATCCTCTAATACGACAATTGAATTAAAATACCTTATTTTACTTCAAAAATATATTTTTTTTCTGTCTTTAAACTTTCTTTCTGAAGAGCTACATTTTTTTCGCTTCGGGAAGGTTTGTGTCCCAGATATTAAAGAGAGAACTGGTCTACTGGTTTCATGGAAGAAATGTTAAAGTATTAGGAATAGATTAATAGTGTCTAAAAGCTTTCTGATACGTTTAAGAGTTCACTATATAGATCTTTAAAAATATTAAAAATATATCAGAAGTCACAGTAATTGTTTTTCATCAGGAAAATTACTTTAATGCAACATTTGTTGAATATTAATATTTCCTTCTTAACTCTTCTACGAGCTCAAGTTTTCTGCCTGTAGAGTTGTGTTATGGTGTCCCTAAGTCTATGAGTTTAAAGAGTCTGTTCATTTTTATATAGTTGAGCGAAATGTTAAGAGTGCTAATAATGGTTTTCAGTAGTAATAATTCAGATGATTTTTGACAATCCACTATTTTACTGGTCGCAGATTCTGTTATTTCAGGAGTCACAGCAATTTGCATCTATAAGTAAAATTACGCTTCTTGTGTTCTATTGTGTATTGTTCTCAAATTGTTTTCGTGTTCAAAAGTTCAATATAAGTCCAGCGTTTCGTTATCTAAGCTGGACCAAATCTGACCCTTGCTTCTATAAGAACCTAACCAACTTACCATTATTTTAAAATGGTTTCAAAAATGTGAATTTTAAAAATGGAACTAGTTTTCTTTTTTCAGAGTAGTTAAGCGAAATGATGCGGGATTTGAAGTTACACTTGGTTAAAGGAAATATCGAAATAAGCAGGCATTTAAAAATTCTTTATTTTGGCGTCCCATACAAATACATCACAGATAAATTGTTTTTTTTTCATAATTGAGAATACCTTTTTCTTCCTCTTGTTCATAATATTTTATTCACAATTTCCCAAGAAGTTTCGTTTTCCCACTTTCTTTATACTTATTTTTATCAATTGGTGAACATGCTCATTTTGAAACAGTGTTCAGAATATTTGTGAGAACTTACTATCTGTTGCCTCACATTTGTACCAAAAGTCATTAATTGTTTGTCATAAACGAGTGAATACTTTTATACTACTCACATTGTATAAAAATGTGTTATTCGCAAACTTGGAAATGTCAATTTTTTCCTTCGATTTCAAACTTTCTGTCTGAATTTCTGTTAACCCCTTAAGAACGCTTTGTTCCTGATGATTTAAAGAGAACTGCTTTGATGATTTTTGCTTAGGAACCAAATCTCTCTATATTAAAAAAATGTTACCGCCGCCGCCGTCGCCGCCGCCGCCGCAGAATTGAAAACTGTGTTGTTTAGCTCGATTCTTAGACGGTTTCCCGAGAAAGTACTGATCGGAAAAAAACAAAATTGACATGGTTTGTTCTTCATCGTATTCCCTGGACAATTATTAAGATTTTTTTCCGATGCGGCTATTAGTTTAGGGTTTATTAAATGTTAAAATTGAAGAAGCGAAATTTCTTCCGCGAGTGAGCAAAACACATTCAAATTTTCAGTCTTCAGCCGTGAGTTTTTTTTAAGAGTACCTCTCAACGTAAATTTTTGCAGCTCGTCGAGTTTTTTTTTAAATTTCAATTTGGTTCTTGATAATATTTTTTTGAAATTCGGGAAAAATCAGGACATTTTTGTTACTTTTTTTAAAACTGCCGTATTTATATTTTATTACTATTATTTTTTAATTTTTAAAATATAGCAGTATACCTCAGAATGTACTCTTTCTTACGGTACTATTATTTTTGAAATCGGTTAATAATTAAATTGGATGCGATCAAAAGTGGGTCATACAAAATTCGGTATCTTTGGATATTTTCGCTACTTTTTGTTACTACCGTTAACTAAAACTGTCATATCTATATCGTATTACTATTAGTTTTTTATTTTGAAAATAGCGCAGTATACCTCAGACTGTACTCTTTCTTACGGTACCATTATTTTTAAAATTGGTTCATAAATAAATTCGATGCAATCAAAAGTTAGTGACACAAATTTCGTATTTTTTATTTCGCGGAGCAAATTCGCGGAGCATTGTATTCGCGGAGGGTTGTATGTTTGACTATCGGGTTTGCCAGATATCAAATTTATCGTAGCAACAATTGCCGTAAAAACGATTTCTTTTTATTTGGCGAGAAAAAAGGCTCGCTTTTTTCCTTCTGTTCTCAGACGTTTTACCGAGAAAGTACAAAGTACACATCGTAAAGTTTGGAGATTAATAGGGTTTACTTAAAATTGTACAGGGAACAAGATGCAGAAGATTTTTTACTGATGCGGCTATTAGTTTAGGGTGCATTAAGTGTTAAAGCAAAAAAGAGTGAAACCACTTGCGTAAGAGGTATTGGTTTGCGAAGCAAACCAAACGGGATTGCGTAGCAATCCCCGGGGGTCGGCGAGCGTAAGCGAGCAGGGGGAGAAGCCCTCACTCTGACGTGATGGACCGTAAAGGGAAATCAGGATAATACAAATTATTCAGATAGTTTCACTCTGCGAAAGGAATGTTGGTTTGCGAAGCAAACCAAATGCCATATGTAAAAGGAGTGTTGGTTTGCGAAGCAAACCAAATGGGATTGCGTAGCAATCCCCGGGGGTTGGCGAGCGTAAGCGAGCAGGGGGCGGAGCCCCCTAGTAATAGTAAAAAAGAGTTGAAAATAATACTACATATACGTACGTATAAGGCATTCCATTTTTTACGGATGTGATTGAAAATTGTCACATTATTTATTGCTAAATAAATAATAAATAAATAAATAATAAATAATAAATAAATAATAACAAATAAATAAATAATAAATAATAAATAAATAATAACAAATAAATAAATAATAAATAAATAATAAATAAATAATAAATAAATAATAAATAAATAATAAATAAATAATAAATAAATAAATAAATAAATAATAAATAATAAATAAATAATAAATAATAATAAATACATAAATAAATAAATAAATAAATAAATAATAAATAAATAATAAATAATAATAAATACATAAATAAATAAATAAATAAATAAATAATAAATAAAATAGGCTGTTGAGTCACGATTTTTCTTTTGTCAATAACCAAAATTACTTCATGCCAGCAATTTTCTAGTAGTTGTAATCTGGCATTAGCGACATAGAAAAAGTTTTCATAAGCTGGACTTTACAATTTTAAAATTATTTTAAGGAATCGGATACAGTTAAAATGAATTACGTATACTATGTAGATAAATTAAAAATGAAAAACGTGCCAAAGATAATACATTCTTTCAACTGAAAAAAAATATAATATCTAGTTGGTTAACCAAGTATAGTAAAGCTCAAAGGAGAAGGCACATGACTTTGGGGAAGTCCATTTGTAGAAAGGTGGTTAATCTCTTTTAGGAGAAAAGGGTTACTACACCCAAAATCTAGTGTAATGATCGCCGTTACTGACAATTTGTTTCATCAACTCGTAATAAATGCTATGGTTCCTCAAACTTTCAAGGCAGCCCCAAGCCTTCGTTGCAAACCTCTAACAATTCATTACGGTCTTAAACGCTTGTTAATGGTAAGTAAAAAGGGCTAATATAACAGAGAACATACAAACTTCAGGTACATAAAATATTTCTTGAAACAGCATTTCAAAAACTACTTTCAACGTCCTTAGTACTTGAGTGTTAAATTTTGAAATTATCTCATTCAAAGTAACTCAAATAATTCACTCCACGTATGAGAGGTATTTTCAGTGAAGCTAAGTATAGGAGGTGGTAGTGTTTCTGAGACGATGCATGTTTCTTATACGTATTCTGAACATGACGTCAGTTGACTTGTTTTTCGAAAAAGATTTCAGCACTTTGTCAATAAAAATTCCAAAGAATAGATTCCGAATTATATATCGTCGATTTAGAACAGAAATTCGTTAACTGGCATTTGACTTGTTTTTTGAATAAGATTTCATCACGTTGTCCGTAAAAATTCCAAAGAATAAATTACAAATTATATATCGTTGACTTAGAGCAGAAATTCGTCAACTGGCATTTCCTAGGAGACACAAAATGCTTTGTTTACTATTGATCAGAAATACATTGTCGTATTGCAGCTGTTTAAAAAATGTATGACACTAGCAAAATGCATATCGCGTTCTTACAAAGAATTCTATTCATGAATTAATGAGTTTCTTCTCTAAACCGTCGATATGGCAGCTGATTCGTCAGCACCATTCATTAACTGGCATTTCCTTAGTAGACACTAAATGTTTAGTTTTCTATTGATCAGAAATACATTGTCATATTGCAATCTGTTTAAAAAATGTCTAACACTATCAAAATGCATATCGCATTCTTACTTTTTTTTACCTAAAAACCTAATACTTAGTCATTAAATATCGTTACAGTAAAAAATGCTATTCATGAGTTAGTGAGTTTCTGACCTAAATCGACGCTATAGCAGTTGATTCGTCAGCACCAAGTAGACTAAACACTAAATGTTGCCAAATCGGCGATAAACTACGGTTTCAGGCAATGCCGATATGTATCATGCGAAAGCATTTGAAGAGCAGAAGTAAAATCTACACTGACCTGCTGGTTTGTTTGTACTGAAAACATCTCTCATTTGGAGAAGAATCTGTTCATGTAGCATATGATTGGAATTCATTCAAAAAATAATTAGCAACTCCTAAGCTTATTCAATGTACTGTATATAAGAAAAGAAATAATTTATTTTAATTGAAATTTTATTGTGGTTATAAAATAAACAAAGCGTCAAGACTAGAGGATTTTCGTATAAAACATTTTGCGTTTCAAGTAATATTCTATAGTCTTGCATCGGAAATTCTGAGCAGTATTTCCCCTTTCGGCCATCTCTCCTGAATTTCTTGCGTTTCAAGTAATATTTTATACTCCTGCATCGGAAATTCTGAGCAGTATTTCCCCTTTCGACCATGTTTCCTGAATTTCTTGCGTTTCAAGTAATATTCTATACTCTTGTATCGGAAATTCTGGGCAGTATTTCCCCTTTCGGCCATATTTCATGTATTTCATGCGTTTCAAGTAATATTTTATACTCATGCATCGGAAATTCTGAGCAGTATTTCCCCTTTCGGCCATCTTTCCTGAATTGCTCTCCCATCTAGTTTATATATTGACGCTTCTTGGAAATAGAAACACCGTAATACAAAATGTCGCACCAAACCGTTCACCGCCCAAGAATTTCCAACCACTACTTCACGGTGGAAACAATGAATTGCATCCTATACATTTAGGGTTATAAAGCTCTTCGCGCTTGGAAAGAAAGAAACGTTTTATATCGTCACGTTTCTGTATACACGCAAACGGATCAAGAAACAAAACAAAGAGAATGCAGACACCAATCATTCCTCAAAAGGAAACGGCAAACGGCTCCATTCCGTCAACGCAACGCGAAAACAACACCATCCCTTCCACACAAAAAGACAAAAACATCATCTTCTCTCCACCGGAGTTTTATCCCTACAAAAAAGGATTACAGGCGACTTTGACGACGCGAGAGAAGCAAACAACATCCGAAACAAAAAACAAAACGACGCCTTTATTCAAAATTACGTCCACTCTCCAGAAAGCACGCGTGATTTTCGCCTCCAAAAACGGCAACAAAAACTGCGCAAAGCCCCGTGTCAACTGGTCCTTTCGCCGGGGCGTTATCGCGCCCCAGCCTTAAGCCTGTTAGGGCGCTCGGGATATCCGTACTTGTTAGGGCTCGCGTGCGGGCGTCCAAATCCACCCGTGTAATGCAGAAAAGACCGAGTAACAGTTTCCATCATTTGTCAATTTTATTTCCACCCTTTTTCGGGTATTAGCCCATCCATAAGGCGCCCGCCTGTCTTGGAATTCATCGCCTTATGTCAGGCGGCTTATCCAGCGGAATGGAATTTGAAAAGGGGGCTTAAGTCGACAGGTGGTGGGGTTTTTAGGAACGCGGGGGGTGGGGCTGTAATTCGACAAACGGAGCCCGTTAGATCATCCAGGAGACGAAGGGAGGAAGGGGCTTGCAACACACCCGAAGGGCATGATTTGATTCGGAGAGGTCTTGTACAGCGTGGACTTGCGTCGTTTTGGCACGATTTGGGAAGTTTCGTGTGTTTGGTTTTTTTTGTTGGTGCCTGAAGAATATTTACGTATAGAAGTGAGAAGATAATAAGGGAGGGAGATATTGCCAAAATCCTTGCCGTTCTTGAAAAAAATATATATACAGTGTGTTTTAAAAGTTCCCGTACTTCAACTTTAAAAAAATTTATTGCCTGTGTTTTTTTTTTTTAACTATTGAATTTTATCGTCTGCTTATAGTTTTATCGACTCTCTAATTTTTATCGTTTGATTTTCTTCGCACTCAAGTTGTGCGATAATAAAATTCCACGTCATTTTGTTCTTCATTGCAAGATGAACTTATCACGCATTCAGAGAACGACGCTGTTGGATGCTTATTTTGAATGTAAATCCTATGAAAGATGTCAAGAATTTTGGTGACCTAAATATCCAAACGATGCAATACCGAGTAAAAATACGCTGTATCAACTTATTCAACAATTTTTTGCATTATTAGAAGTGAATGAACGAGACTCTTGGTTTCCACAAGACGTTGCAACCTGCCTTATAAGTTATGAAACCATGGGCATGCTTCAATATTTTTTTGGAGATCGATTCATCTCAAGAAACCTTTGGCCACCTCATTCCCTGAACTGCGCATCCCTGACTTTTTTTCTGTGGAGATTTTTAAAGAACAAAGTTTATGAAGATAATCACCAAACAATAGGTGACCATTACTCTAAGGATACAAGAAGTCATTCCTATCATCTTGAAACGCGTTTCTAAACATATGCGCAAACGACTTCAGCTTTGCCTCCACGAAAAGGGCGGAAATTTTGAACATCTATTATAAATGTAAGTTCAAATTTTTTTCCTGCGATATGTTAAAAGTGCTTTTTACCATTGGCATAAAAATAATTGTTTTGAAGTTTGTTGTTTTTGTATAATAAATTCACGAATCGTCAGTACGAGAACTTTTAGGACACCCTGTATATTTCGAAAAATTGTGTGGTGATGGTAATTTTAATTAACGTCGTACTAGAGCAACCCAACGGGCTATTGACGACGGCCCGGTAACAAACCAAGGCAACTGAGGGCAACACTACGTAATTTTGAACCACGGTCAGGTGACGAGGCAACACCATAGCTGGCACCCAACTCTCCAAACTTCCACACCAACACAACGTGAGGAATTTCGGCCGCGATAGATTTAAGGTGCACCAGCCGCCGCTACACCATACTCTTACAAACATCCATGCCCTGGCCCGAATTCGAACCAGGAACCTTCCGATCTAGAGGCTAACACCTAAACCATTATACCGGTTGGTCGGCCAAAAAATAGTGGGAAACTTCGTTTCTTGATTAAGGGGACGCAGTACCTAAAAATCACTCAAAGTATCGACATTTTTTTTATTGCTTTAAATTAGAGCTATAACCTTTCTAAATAAGTGTGCAAAATTTTAAACTCGTAACTGCATTAATTAAAAAGTTATAGACACTTTTCTGATCCAAGACACAATAAAAATTACGCGCTTCGAAGTAGGTGTGCGACCTTCAGAGACGAAATTTTTAAATTTTAATTCAAAGTGTGTTGGCAAGAATATAACGAAGATTCCTGGTGCTTTTACCAAGCTGCATTGGCTCTTGGTATAACTCTTGGTTCGCATATGAAGCATATTAAACGAATATATATCAACATATCAACGAATCGCGTTTTGCAAAAATACTGTCAATTTACCAAAGGCTTGCTTCAACTGAACTGTTACAACGTTCTGTAATGTGTACCTCACAAAACTCTAATGTAAGCATGCACAGTGCAATATGGAGTAAGTGCTCAAAGCAAAGTTGTGCATCACTGCAACGTGTTACGATTGCTGTTTTTGATGCTATCACATTATTCAATGTGGATACTCTAAAAGATATAGAAGGTTTTCAAAAAGAAAACAATCTTTCATTTAGTGTGCATTCTAAACATCTTGCTATCTATAAGGACTATTGTAGAACATAGTTAAGAAACAGAAAGAAGACCAGCAGTTTATTTACTAGCTCAGAATGAAATTAAAACTGCACGGCTGCAAAGACAAAACATTCAACTAAAAAAAAGAATGAATTTTGAATTAATCTGGCTACTTTTAAATATACACACTGTTTAATGCCTTTTCAATAATATTTTTAATTTGTGTAAAGTTATTATAAACTGGATACTAAAAAAATTAAAATTCAAAACTGGAAAATTATGTATTGATGAATTTTTGAGTTCACGTCGATAACGAAATGTTTTTAAACTTCAACAAAATAACTTATCCTTACGGGTTATATTTTAGTTAAATAGATTTAAATTTGAGTGCAAAATGCTTTGAATTGCTTTAATTGGTATGGAAATCAACATATTAAGTCCAAATAGCTCTGAGTTTTGTAAATAATTTTTTATACGGGTTTTAAAACTTTAAAAGCATTTTTCTCAGCTTTGGTTTTTTTGGCACTATAAGGTATTCAAAATACTAAGGCTTTTTATGTATCACAGAAAAAGTTTCCAAACTTTTTAAACTTATTTTTATATATCTTTAGAATAAAACTGTGTATAGATTTACATCTAAGTGCTATATTTATTTTTTTAGAAATAGTTAAATATAAACATTTTTATTTTTGGTGGTTTTTGTATCATTTTAGATTTAAAAAATTGTATAAAATTAACTATGTTTTTTATTTAAAAATCCATACACAGTTTTGTTAAGTATATTTAAAATAAAGTTGAAAAAAAAATTTGAAGCAAAAAAATAAAAATTGAAAGAGTAGTAACATTTTAAAAAAATTCAAAAAAATTTGTAAAAATTAATTTTTTTTAAAAAATTGCTCATTTGACAAGATTTTTTCTTCTAAAATCAACTTATTGCTTACAAAACAATAGACAAACAACAATATTTTAATTATAATATTAAAATTGAAGAAAATTTTAAAAATGGTAATGCGTCCCCTTAAGGTAATTATTGTCTGCTCCCAAGTGAAACCCACCAAGTAAAATAATATTATTGTTCTGAGAAAACGAGGGAGAAAAGTACTACTCATTAAGCTAAACTGAGAATGTTTCTCGAGAAGATATCTAATCTTTATACAAAGACAAAACAACCTTGGTGGACACACATTTTTAATCAGTCTAAAGATCACTATATTCCAGCCAAGAAAATCTAAAATACTCATATCGAACATTTTGAGTGCGTGCGTTTCATGTGTAAACAGAGATATTTGTTTTAAAATTTTGCTGTATTATAAAAATTAATTCTTCACTAACAAAAAATATCTCACAAATTACATAAAATTATAATTATTTTTACTAACGAGTAAAGTCTAGTGATAGTTTTTTAACTAGCTTAATAAGAAATGGTAACACTTAACTAAATGAAGTTCTGTGGTTTGAATATGTTAAAAGTTTTTTTATTAGTCGGCAGCAATTAATATATTTTTATTTTAACGTCATGTACAATTTCAATACTCTATAAGTGTTCTTAAATTAATATTTTACTACTTTTCCCGTTTATGACGCTATAGTTAGGTAACGTTGGTATCGTCGCTATAATATGAATAGTTTAAGTGCTTTAAAGCACAAAAAATTTACAATGCACGAAACAAATTATATTTTATACCAAACAAATACATGAATTAACTCAATACTTCTACACGAGTCGGACATTTTTTCTACATTTCTGCTTACATCTTTTATTCTTTCATTCTATTAATCTCTGTTTGATTTTAGTTTTAAATTTTTCACATTTCTTTATTAATGTGTCATATACACTTGAGATACTTTTACGTTTCTATGGTTTATCCATATTTCTAGACTGTTATTCTTTATGTTTACTTCCTTGTTCTTAATTTCTTCCACATTTCTTTATTAACATCATATACCCATACGAAAGATTTACACTTACAACTCCCTTCTTATACTTACTCCCTTACACTTACCGCATACTTCTTATTTATATTCTTTATTACTTTACTGACCATTTGTGGCACGTATACGTTTCTCTGTTATTTTTATTCCTGTTCTTTATTTTTTGTAAATTTCTAGTTATTTATTTTATTCTTCAACGTTTGCGCCATTCTCTTTTTACGTCTACAGTTCCTTTACTTCCTCTTTCTAGCCTTCATTCTTTATTACTTTTCTCTCTCTCTCATTCTTCTTTTAACTTTTTATAAACTTGCTCTTTATACCTTTCAAGTACCTTTAACTACAAGAAACATATTTATTCGGAATTATTGGAGACTAATTTCAAAGTTAAAACTCAAACACGTTTTCCTATAAGCTCAATATCACAAAGGATATTTACGAAATCTTCTTTATGGTTGTTTATTTTGAAAACCTATTTGACTTTTCACTCTTTGCTACGACTTGTTAGTTACATTTTTTTTTAACATTCACAATTTTGTTTTTTAATTAAAGAATTTTAACTATATATATGGTGTTAATCTTTAATCGATCATTCTACGGGTAATTGATAATTTTGAATTTGTTTACCAAAGTTTTATTTTTGGTAAAATACATAATTGAATAGATGTACCTCTGAATCCAATATAATCATTTTTATTCTTTAATCCATTTTAAATTTTAACAACTGTTCATCAGAGGATTCATCGCAGAACTAATTTTAGCTGCATCATAAAATAAACTTTTCTAACACGATAATTTTCTTAAAGATGTTCTGGTTAAAATTATGTTGTGTATGTTTTAATGATGAAGCAGTAAATCTATATTTCTTTGCAATTTTGGTTTACTTTCAAAAGCACAAATATGCAGTCCATAGAAAAAATATGTTTTATGAAAATTTTCTTTTATAGTTTAAGAGTTTACACGATGTCTCTCATTCAATGAAAACATTAAGTTTATTCAGTTTGGACACATAAAAGACGGAAAACACTCAAAAATACTTTTAAAATCATAACTACAATTACATTTAGTGTGCGGATGTTTTTAACTTGAATGTTTAAAAAAACATGGAAAAGGGGCCTTTAAAATTGTAGCAAGTTGCATTTTAACTAAAGTTGAAAGGAAATATCTTGAAACAGATGTAGTATTTTCAAAATTTTAATTACTTTCAATCTTTTAAACTTCAATTTAAAAGCTAATATTTTAACATTTTGGAATTAATTTATTTATAAAACTATAAAGCCTTAATCCCTCTCGAAAATGGAATTTGAAAACTCTTTCCCTTAAACTTAGTAGCATTGGAAACGTTTGGAGCAACTACCAGAACCAGCTTCTTTCAATGACTTTATTTTGTGAATCTATTTTGAGTGCAATTCAAAAACATAACTGATATGAAATGTTCAATTTGTTATTTAATGAAAGAAGGAAAATGAAAATAAATGTTCCGAAAAGTATAAAACAATTGCTAACACAATACCTAATTACTCTATTGCACAATGAACCAAATAAGAAATACCTGCTCATTACCATCGGCACCTTCTTAATAATTTGCTTTGAAATCTTTCATCAAAAATAATGGGTAAAAGTAAAGAACTAGTATATCATTATTTATAATTTGGGTGTCAAATTAGTTGTGAACTAATTGGGGAGGTTCCATAATTTATTTTCAATTCGAAATTGATTTCAAATTAATTTCAAATTGTTCATAATCAAACTGATAAGAATATTTACAATTCTGTTGTAGCAATGGCAGATTTGTTAGGTTCTTCTTAAATATATTTCATGGATTAAAGTAAACAAATTTTAAATCGCCTTAAAACCACTAAATCCAGATCTCACGTTGAAGGCTTGTTTTGGGTTATTTGTGGACGTAAACCACTCGATTCAAGGTACCAAATGGTATCAATTTTGCTAATGACGAAATATCTTGTTCATCAAGATCTGGTTAGTTTTATTGCTGTTTAGACAAAACTGCCCTAATCTCCAATGAGAATGAAATTCGAAGAAGGAAAACAAATTGTCCCTTGCTTAGAACTGATGACATGTTTGCATTAACTATGCGATTGCTGTGGAAATTGAATTAACACATTAAAGGGGACTGACTTAACATTCCAAATGGCATCAACGAGGTATTTTGACCATCAAGATCTGAGCAATTTTGTTACTAACGAGATACTTTATCACCACGATCGATTTTTGATGATGAAAATCAAAATCTAATCGTATTTCTTCTAATAACGAGAAACATCTTCAATCAAGATCTGGTTGGTTTTGCCTATGACGAAATACCACGTCGAGGCAATCACCAAGAGTGTTAAGCGTTGTATTCTAAAGATGAAGTGCATGAAATACGTCCACCTACTTCACAGGTATAGTACTGGAAGACACTTTAATAGGAACAAATTGTACTTATAATTATAACAATTTACCACGAAACAATATGTTTTAATTATGATTCTAAAAATAATTCCCATTTAGACATTACTGCCCTAATGTCCCACACTATCCACGCCACAATAGATGGCACAGTATTCCTTGGATTATACGGTTTAAAGACCCTAATAATTCGCCATGCTGATTACGAACACAGATGGGTTACAAGAACAGTTGTACTTATGTTCTAGTTCCTATTGTTCTTGTGTTCTAGCTGCTATTGTTCTTCTGTTCTAGTTGCTATTGTTCTTGAGTTCTAGTTGCTATTGTTCTTCTGTTCTAGTTGCAATTGTTCTAGTGGACGAACATCAATAGATGACAGTGCCTGAGTTCTGATACGATCAAGAATATTAGGGGGCTGTTAAGGTGTTGGCCTCTGGACCGGCAGGTTCCTGGTTCGAATACGGGATCAGGACATGGATGTAAATTGTGCTGTCCTTTGTTAGGGGCAATGATGGTCCTCCCACTGGGTGCTCCTTCACAAGTGGTCATTACTTCCGGCCTTGTAGTGGCCAATGATTAAGTTCATATGTGCCCGCCATTGGAAAAAAAAATTCTGCAAAAGAACACTAATAAGGGCAGATTTGATGTACACTTCAGAGGAGTGAGACGTGTTTAGCACCGGATGGTGCAGGGTGTACTTTGAAACTTTATATTGTATTTCAAACAAACGTTAATGTCCAATTTAGGTGTGCGGTGTCCCTCTGTTCTTGGCCACTACTACACACACTGTATATCAAATTACACATCGCTCGGTCACTCTGACAAAGTGGTTTCGACGAGGTATCTTGTCCACCAAGATCTAACCAATTTAACTATTGACGAGACATCATGTCATTAACATAATACCAATTTCTTTATGGTGACGAAATCAAGACCTTGTTAGTTTTTTCCGGTGACAAGACATCTCGTCCATCAAGATTTTATCAATTTTGTTAATGACAAGATATCTCGTCCAACAAGATCTGGTCAGCTTTGCGAATGCCGAGATACCTCATCGAGACAACCACCAGGAGGGTTAAGTACATCTGAAACTGCCCTTTACTGGGGTAGTTAGTGAACTTTTGAAGGCTATTATTTCGTATCTTTCTTTCTTTCACTTCAAGCCCAACCCCCATCGGAAACAAAAAAAACTTTTATTTACAATCCATTCTTAAGCTCCTCGAGCAAAAAACGTCCCCGACACAAATCACAAACACACCATCCCAAAAGAGACAATCACCCACCCCCACCCACCCAAACCACTTGACATCTCCACAGAAGGGGATTTAAGCTGTAAACGGGGCCTCGTTTTTCACCCTTTCCCCCTATCCGGCGGCCCCAAATGAGGGATGCCACACATTTTCGGACACGCAAGAAAAGCGGGGGTGGGGCTAGAAGAATAGCGCCCTCCTTCCCATTCAGGCACCGATTGAGGAGATTAGGCACGGGGCGTCTGCAGGAGATAAAGCCGACGTGGGGCCGGCGCTAATGAGTGCCGGGGCTTTCTTTGGACTCGTTGAGGTGGCTGCGGGGAAATTAGGCGCGAGTTTTGTGTGTCCCAACAATAAGCCCCGGTTTTTTCATTGTTGTCTTTATGTGGTTACGGAAGAAAATCGAGAGGTGAACCGATTGGTGTCGGGGCTATCTACCTTTCATTCAATGGTAGGCTCTTCAAAATTACCATCTTCAATCGGAGTATGCAGCCATGTAGAACGAGTTCTGTTATCGTCAGAGTCTGCTGTAGAAATGGGACTTGTTCAGTTTTCCATTAGGAATTCCTAGTTCTCCTAGTGGTTGTCTGAAAGTATCTGGTACTTCGCAAAACTGACCAGATCTTGTCGGAGGGGATATCTTGTCATTGGAAAAAAAATGACAGGATCTCGATCTGGTTATCATAAAAATAATCGGCAATATTCATTGGTCTATAAGCATATGTATTTATTCGTACTCGCTTGCGAAACTATCTACTTCTATACGTCTATGTAGTAGGGATGCGACATCGATGTCAATGTTTTCAAAACATCGATGTTTTTAAAAAAAACATTGGAGTCGATGTTTTTGTAACATCGATGTTTATACGTGTCGATGTTTTTACGTTGTCGATGTTATTTTTAAATGAAAAAAGTACCGTTATAAAAATTTTAAAAATAACCAAGTATCATAATTTTTATAATCAGCTAATTGAACATACTTTTAGACCAAAGTGGCCAAGTGTCTGAAAAGTAGGGATGCGATATCGATGTCGATGTTTTCAAGACATCGTTGTTTTATAAAAAAAACATCGATGTATTGGAACCGATGTAGCATCACTCGGTGCTATACTAGTTTTAAGAAATGGGGAAAAAAGTTTAAATACACTGAATTTTAAAAACATCGATGGTTTGGGGGCGATGTATTATCAACATCGATGTTTTAATTTTGAACATCGATGTTTTGCTGTTGCTGTGGCATCACTAGTTGCTAAACCAGTTTTAAGAAATTGGGGAAAAAAGTTTAAATACACTGAATTTGAAATCACTACTATGTAGCTGTCACCCTCATCATGTTCTTGTCACAAAGTCTACACCTGCCGTAGAAATGGACCTGGTTCGATTTTCCAATAGTGATGCTTAACCCTCCGTTGTCTGAATGAAGTATCTCGTGCTTAACAAAACTGATCAGACCTTGATCAACGAGGTATTAATATATAGCTGATCTTATTATTGTGGCTAAATAAAGATATGGTCAGTTTTCTAATGACGAGATACCTGGTTGATCAAGGTCTGATCAGTTTTGTTAAGCACGAGATACTTCATTCAGACAACGGAGGGTTAAGCATCACTATTGGAAAATCGAACCAGGTCCTTTTCTACAGCAGGTGTAGACTTTGTGACAAGAACATGATAGACTGCTCGTGGCAGACAGCTACATAGACCTATAGAAGTTGATAGTTTCACAAGCGAGTACGAATAAATATATATGCTCGTCAAAACCGCTTAGATGATCAAAATGTTTTTTCAAGTTTGTCAAGTTGTTGTGCACTTGATAATAAATTTGAAATATATTTATGAATTTCAATTTGTTCCCGAGAACTATTATACTCCACAATCTCCCCCGTTCGCAGCATTTTTTTACTTGATGTAGGTTTGTCTGGTGTTTGGTGCAGCTTGGCCAAATATGACCCTGGCGCCTTAAAACCGAGATCAAATCAAACTGAGAATATCTATACTAGTAAACTACCACTTTTCGGCGCCAACATTCGCTGGAAACATGGTAAGCCGCCCATCAGATTCACCATTACTACGATTAGTTGAATGACTTGAAATATTTCTGATTGATCCGGAAGGTTAAATCTTGGTGGAACAATGAGGGCAAAAATGCAGGTTGGAAATAAGAAGTTATGTGTTCCTTACTATCTGAAGATCAAAGGTGTTACCATTTCCACCATTATCACATGGTAATATTATCACCATGATAAGAAGAGAGACAGTATGAAAATAAAAAAAATTATGTTGATTTGGTAATATGGTAAATTTTTATGATAATTTTGTAATATGGTAAATTTTTATGATAATTTGATAATATGATAAATTTTTATGATAATTTGGTTGGTAATTTTTCAATTTACGTCTTACTAGAGCAACACAACGGGTTATTGACGATGGTTCGGTTAAATCCCCAAACGGAAAGATTCGAGGACAACACCACGTAATTTTGAACTACGGTCAGATAACGAGGCAACATCTGAGCTGGCAACCCACTCTCCAAACTTCCACGCCAACCCATCGTGAGGACTTTCGGCCACGACAGATTTAAGGTGCACCAGCCGCCTCTACACCATACGCTTACAAACATCCATGCCCTGGCCCGGATTCGTACCAGGAACCTTCCGATCTAGAGGCTAACATAATAAACCGTGTATATGGTTATTCGAACCAGGAACCTTAGTATTGTTGAGTAGTTGCTTTAATTTGTTGGAAATTCAGTGATTTTGCTAAGCAAGAACATGTAACATCAACAAAACCATATGCGCACGTAAAAATGTATAGAATCAAAAATTAAGTCGTATAAAATACTTAGTTCATATACTCTTTCATGTTGAAACACTTACGAAAATTAATAGTATCAATCATTCGATAGTTTGTACGTGAAATTATAAACGTTTAAATCCAATACCTCTAAACCTGATTGAAAGTAAGCAAAACTCGAAATTTTGTCTATAAAATGTTTGTTTAGTTGATAAAATTATCACCAACATGGCTATACTAAAAATTGAAGCAATCTTCAAGGCATCAATCGCTATCTTTGATGGCGATAGCACCACAATATTCTCAGGCTACGCCAGAACAGTAGATTTTTCCTACCAAAAATAGCGATTAAGGAGGCATTGTAATAAAATACACGTTTATAAACTTCAGATTCCAAACAAGTTCTTGACCTGGAGGATCTCACTTGAGCAATGATTCAGATGTAACGGAGTAAACGTTGGAGACAGGAACTTTTCGAATTGATGATAGAGATTTAGCAATTGCCTCCAAGTTATGCATGGAGCCTTTTGCTTTCACTTCGAAAGGTGTTCTTAATTTACTAGAAAGAGTATAATGAATGAATTGTGAATAAAAACAAGGTAGGTGGCTGAACTTGCTTCACACTGTATGCAACACAACAGGCTATTGGCGTTGATCCGGGATCAATCCCGAACTGAAAGATACACGAACAACAAACTATTACTATAACAGCAAGACGCTGTTCTTTGTAAGTAATTGGTAATTTTTTAGTTAACGTCGTACTAGAGCAACATAACGGGCTACTGACGACGGTCCGGGATCAGTCCCTTAAGGGAAAGAACCGAGGTAATGGTAATGGTACTTTCAGTTAACGTCGTACTAGAGCAACATAACGGGCTACTGACGACGGTCCGGGATCAGTCCCTTAAGGGAAAGAACCGAGGTAATGGTAATGGTAATTTTAGTTAACGTCGTACTAGAGCAACACAACGGGCTATTGACGACGGTCCGGGATCAGTCCCTTAAGGGAAAGAACCGAGGTAATGGTAATGGTAATTTTAGTTAACGTCGTACTAGAGCAACACAACGGGCTATTGACGACGGTTCGGGATCAGTCCCTTAAGAGAAAGATCCGAGGACAACACCTCGTAATTTTGCACCACGGTCAGATGACGAAGCAACACCTGAGCTGGCACCCCACTCTCCAAACTTCCACGCCAACCCAACGTGAGGACTTTCGGCCACGACAGATTTAAGGTGCACCAGCCGCCTCTACACCATACGTTTACAAACATCCATGCCCAGGCCCGGATTCGAACCAGGAACCTTCCGATCTAGAGCCTAACACCTTAACCACTATACCGGTTGGTCGGGGTTCTTTGTAAGAGGATAGGCAGGTAGTTAAATTACCATCACACTGGAGCAACATAACGGACTATTTCTGACGGTCCGAGATCCATCCCGATGGGGCAGATCCGAGGACAACATCATGTAATTTTGAACCACGGTCAAATGACTAGATAAACACCTGAGCTGACACCCGACTCCAAATTTTCACACCACGCCAGAGTGAGACCATTTGATACCACGAAAAATGCGTATTAGCCGCCACTCAAATGACGGTACTTGGATCGATCCTGTTTCGAACTCGCACCTTGACTCTACCAACCAGGCTATCTTGCCCAAGACTAAAAACTGAACGGTTGTGATTGTGATAAATAGAGGCCCAAAATATATAATTCACTCGATAATACTTGTCCTTACATAGTTCTAGACAAAAAAAAACCATGATACATTGAAGAACAGTTTTTGTGTGAGTGTTTAAAAATAAAAATATCTGAAAACCTATACATAAAAAATTACCTGTACCAAATACTAAACACTTACCCCTATATTAAACAGAAATTTAACGCTATTTAATTTCATCCTAATGTTAAAACAATAATATCGATGTCATCATTTAAAGCCTATAATCTGAATAATCTATTTCATAATTAAACACCTTTCTAATAAACAATGTTCTGTTAAACGAATAAGCGACACTTTATGTTAAAAACTAAGCGATCATTCTAAAGGATTGAAATCTACCTTTGCCCGTTTCACCGCGATATGATTTTAAGAAGACTGAGCTGCACATAATCTATCGTGCACGTAAATTCTATAATTCGTCTAGTTCTTGTAAACTGATCGTCTGATTACTAATATGTAAGTCATCGTGAAATCAAGACTAGGATCAGAGGATTGTTCTTAAGAGATATGTTTCTTAAACTATCCAAGCTGCATTTATAACCATCTTAATTAAGCAAATACAAATTTTTTTTTGGCGAATTGGTAGAAGATAGATAAATACTCAAATTAACGTTACACTGGATCAACGAACACAACGGGCTATTTGCGATGATACAGTATCAATCTCGAAGGGAAATAGCCGAGGACAACACCTCGTAATTTTGTACCGTGGTCAAATGACGAGATAAACACCTGAGCTGCCACCCACTCTTCAAATTTTCCACTATGCCAACGTGCTGACATTTGAGGCCATGACAGATTTAACATGCATCAGACTTCATGTACACGAGGATCTTTTGTTGGATCTAGTTTCTAACTCGCAACCCTTCGTTTGCTTGTCCTCTACTCTACCGACAAGGCTACTACGACTTGTCCCCCTAAACCGTTAAAAGGAGATTATTTTTTAAAAACAAAACGAATCATAAAACTCAATTCACAAATCTTGACACATAATAAATTTTAAAAAATCATATCAAAATTTAACTTTAAAGGCCTATTGGGTATTCCTTTAATCCTAATATGAACAAAAAGTTAGATCCTGCAACGTAAGTACTTAGCGTTAGGAAATTTGAAATCAAATTATGGACATTCTCATTCTATTATGTTTCATCCGTTTGAAGTCATTGTATTAGTCTTTTAGAGGATTTTCGTTTAATTTATTATCGAAAAAACCGAATATTTGCAAATATATTTTTTATCAGGATTGCAAATTTTCTATAAAAACCTTAAGGGTCGAAAGATTGACAGACATTTTATGAAAAAAGTGGCTATTCCGTTGGCTTTTTCTTCTGTTATTAACATGGAAATTGCTTTGCAATGTAAATTGGTACGCGAGGAGGGTCGCCGAAGCACTCGAAGCAATAATATCTCCCCAATATGAATTTGAACTGCAGGAATATCTCGAGCAGGTTACTTGTGCCATATTTAAAATATTTAATTTCTTAAATAAGGAGGGACATAACATTTAATTGTATGAGCAGAAAGGTTTCCAAAAACCACGTTGCTTTGACCTACATTGGAGTACTTAAAATGATTGCACTTTATTTTCTGTTCGCTGAAAGAAGGAATCAGAAGGAAATAGAATGTGATGATTACGAAGTTATTCCCGATTAGCACATGTAATAAAACGCTACGAATACTAAACAGTAACAATATTTCGTTTTGCTTTTATACCAATTTTGTATTGATAGACATGATGATTAATGGTTTGGTAAAAATAAATATAATACCAAAATTAAATTTCGAAAACAAAAACTCGCATAATCGAAATACTGCTTTAAACGGTTTAATAAGAGATACTAGTATATCTGATGCTATCGCGTTTTCTAGTTCTAAAAGCTTAAGTTATATGCACGGATGTATTTTCAAAGTAGTAAAATTCTCAGTTGTATTCCTGTTGCAGAATCATACAATTTTTTAAAGAAAGAAAAATATATGATTTTAGAACTTTTATTCAACGAGATTTCCTTTTCGTTTTCGTTATTTTTACATTTTGAAATTATGAAATTCGAATAATAAAATAATATAAATACCTTTTACACTTCTGTATAATCTACAGCTATATATTATTTTCATAATTTCGAACCAAGTTTAGACTTTCCATATAACCGCTTCAAAAATTCTATAAAATTTAATCATAAGTTACATTCAGTTTTAAATTTTGTTGAGAAATTCCTATGTTAGACGTTTCATCTATTTCATACTAATATTAAAATTGTATCGAAAGTGAATGCTTTATAAACAGCTAAAAGCATACGTATCTAAATCCTATAAATGTGTAGGTTTACAGCATAAACTAAATGTCATTATAGAAGGCGATTCGATTCATTGGAATGGCTAGTTCTGTCGCAGAAACGATGTCTATTTTTGAACTATGATAATTTGAAATTAGAACTTAATTAATTTCATTTACTATTCTACATATTACTGCCAAAATGTGTACTTAAAATGCATCATAAGAAGGGTTACCTCTACTTATAAATCTGAACAAGTACCTCTTAGCATGATGTACAGTATATTTCTATGGAGAAAACAACATTATACCAACTTGAAAGGTCAGTTCTATGGAGCGTGAATTAATATTTGCGGAAAATCGAGCGACCCCTCTGTTTAAGTACCGTTCATAGTAGAGGCAAATCAAACTACCCAAAATTATTAATTTATTTCAGTACTGAGTTATTTTATAGCGATGGTTTTCGAGAGTGAGTTTAAACACACACACACAGCTTTCTTTAAATCGAAATATCTTAACTACCTAACTATCTTAACTAAACAATAAGAAATAAAGGTTCACTAGAAAACTAGCTATTAGATAACTTATTTAGTTTCTACGCAGCTCAAATAGTTTTAGAGCAGTCGTCAAATCAACGATTATTGGAAATATTCAGTTTTAAAAAGAATAGAACTGTTAATTGCAAACAATGGGTATAAAATTTCGTCACTTAGAACATCTATCAACCAAAATATGCAATAGAATTTTTGATCGGGTAGGAAGTTTTCTATAGTGGTAGAAGATTTTTAAAAGGTATTTAAGGAACCAATACAAGTGAAGCTTTCATATTTTATGCTATCAGGTTACCACTTAAAACCCTTTCATGAAATCATATAAAAATTGCACTAGATCAAAGTGGAATGGACTTAGACTCGTTTTTAGGAAGTATATGGTACTCTATTTACGCCCCTGTGTCAGACTGAGATTTTAATATTTACGGCTAAATTAATAAATCGGAAATTAGCAACTGGATAAATAGATCTTATTTGAGTTTTGTTTTATAAAACGTTATTCCACAAAAATAGTTAGATTCAATGAATAGATGAACTCTCCATCATCATATACTGAAGTTTTCTTTTTCCTTATCGACGTTAAAATAATTAAGGACGAAAATCTTTACTGAACCAAACCAATGTGTCATTCATTATTCTATAAAGTTTTTATCTGAGCACTTTTCCGACCTTGCACCCAATGTTCTTATACTCTGTAATAATTTAAAACCTATTTGAATAACTTCAAGAATGTAAAAGTTCTGTACTTGATCGTATTTTTACTTAGATAAGTAAAAGTAGCAGCCTTCGTACATGTTTGTTTTAAAGATTTCACCTTATGGATGTACAAGTTGTTAAGAGGATATACATATATGAACTTCTTTCTCTAATGGCTATTTGAAATGTTTAGGACAATAGTTCTCAATTGTTTTAATGTCGCAACCCGAATTTCATAACTGGTCAATCACCATAACTAGTAGAATGAATAATGTATCCAGCAACTACCCATTAAAAGCAATTTAATCTTATCTGTTCTTATGCAATTTGTATTAAGTAACTTTCTGGAATTACATGATTCTTTGAACGACGAGCGTTTTTAGGCAAGTTATATTTGAAAGGTTATCGCAAGAAAATCATTAAAAAAATCTGAATATGGTTTTGCTTTGCTCTATTTTTGGATTATCCGCACAGTAAAAAAAAAATCTTAGCTTGATTTAGGTATTCTTTATTAAACTTAAACGTATCAGTCGATTCCTAGTTATCTTAAATAATTAAATAAGGTATATCATATATCCAATACGGTCCATAGTATGTGGAAGGACTATCTAGTAGGGATACGACATCGAAAACAAAACATCGATGTTCAAAATTGAAACATCGATGTTGATAATACATCGCCCAAAACCATAGATGTTTTTAAACATCAGTGTATTTAACTTCCCCCCCCCCCTTCTTTAAACTGGTTTAGTAACCTCAAACATTAATGTTCGCCCGGGGGGTGGGAGATTTAATTTGTCAGTTTCTGTGTTTATTAATTCATAACTAAGATTTTTTTTAACTGTCAAAACATTTGATAAGAACAATTAACAAATCTTTTATTTTCATATTGAATCATATAAAAGAAAGTAATCTTTACAACAATTTGACACAGGTTCCACTAACTATAAGTATAATTAGGTATGTACATAACAATAATTATTGTTTGTTATTATTAATTATTTATCAACTTATGAGAAAAAACGTAACAAATTTATTTTTTATTTCCTGTAAATAAAAAATATTGAAGCTTATAATTATTATATGCTCCAATATTTGTTATTTACCGTTTGAAAAAAAAAAGATGCTTGTTAACTTTCTCCACCTTAAGTCGACTTCTTTTTTAACAAACTACCCGACCAGTCAGGGAAAAATCTCTTTCTGATGGGACGGATGTCGTCATCAATAACAAATACTTAGTCGCACAATTATTTTTCTTAATTTATACTATGGTACTTTTTTCATTCAAAAATAAAACATCGATGTTAAAGAAACATCGGCTCCAATAAATTGTTGGTAAATATTTAGATGTTTTTTTTATTATAAAACATCGACATCGATGTCGCATCCCTATTTCAGACACTTCACCCTTGGCCACTTTGGTCTAAAAGTTTGTTAAATTTACTGATTATAAAAATTATGCTACAAGGTTATTTTTTAAATTTAGTAATGGTAATTTTTTCTTTTAAAAATAAAACATCGATGTTAAACAAACATCGGCTCCAATAAATCGTTGGTAAATACTTAGATGTTTTTTTTTTATTATAAAACATCGACATCGATGTCGCATCCCTATTTCAGACCCCTCACCCTTGGCCACTTTGGTCTAAAAGTTTGTTAAATTTACTGATTATAAAAATTATGCTACTAGGTTATTTTTTAAATATAATAATGGTAATTTTTCCTTTTAAAAATAAAACATCGATGTTAAACAAACATCGGCTCCAATAAATCGTTGGTAAATAATTAGATGTTTTTTTATTATAAAACATCGACATCGATGTCGCATCCCTATTTCAGACCCCTCACCCTTGGCCACTTTGGTCTAAAAGTTTGTTAAATTTACTGATTATAAAAATTATGCTACTAGGTTATTTTTTAAATTTAGTAATGGTAATTTTTTTACTAAAAATAAAACATCAACAAAGTAAAAATATCTATGTTAAAAAGCATCGGTTCCAATACATCTATGTTT
Organism: Metellina segmentata; assembly: GCA_947359465.1. Lineage (NCBI taxonomy): Eukaryota > Metazoa > Arthropoda > Arachnida > Araneae > Tetragnathidae > Metellina > Metellina segmentata. Next base: position 27,626,816 of record OX375881.1, on the reverse strand, counting down.
TTTATAAAACATCGATGTATTTCCTGTCTAATATACTGATGAACAATTTAAGTAGCAATATAAAAAAAGATTTAATTAAAAAATGGACCAATTAGATTAAAAAATGTTGATATCACCATCATCAAATGAAGTTATTGTGGGTTTTTAGAAGTATTATATATGAATTTATCCCTTAAAAGCTCCGATAAATGGTAATTTGAATGAAAAGCAGACGTAAAGTTAACTGCATTTTCCGCAATTTCGTTAAAGATCACTGAAATACATTTCTGTTTGGAATGAGAGTTCATTCTGTTTCGGTTTATTTCTGTATAAAAATTATTTTTGAGTTTTGAAGAAAGAACTGAAATTTAAGTGAGGATTCTTTTTCCGAATAACCTCTTCCATCAAAATATTTTATTTAAACATAAGTGGAAATGTTTGAAGTAATTATAAGTTAATAATTTAAAATTAGGAAAACCATTATTTGAATTCAGGGGACATTATGCTAGTAACGTGACAGTTCCAATATATTTATGAGAGTTTGTACAAAATTTAGTTTTTTGTTTTTAAATAAATTTCACAGTTGAAGGGAATAACATTGAAATAATTCAAATGTAAATATAAATGCTCATATAAACACAGAATTTAAGGAATACTGATGAATTAAGTTAATTCTCAGATTGTGTGAAGACTCATCTGGCTTTTCTCATTTCTCCATGGTAAAACTATTGAAATATGAGAATGACGAAACTTAGAAAAGTCATCATGAGATTCCCACTCTAAGTAAAGGAAAAATTAAGGTATTTTCAAAAGCCCTTCCGAGGTTAGTTTTCATTTTGAGACTACATTTCTCACACTACATTTTTCAAATAAATCAATCTGTAAGGTCATAGGTGAGAAAATTTTCACAATTGTTAAAGTTGAGTTTCACAGATCCAGTTTTAAAGACAAATTTTAACTAACAAAAAAAAATTTGTTATAAGTTTTTCTACATATTGTTAATTTAATCAATGATAATTTATGAAATTGACATCGGTCAAATTATCACCTATGGTCGTGCTGTAAATACGGGCTAGTTCGATCGCGTGATTCGTTCAATTTATTCGCGCTTAATTTTGACTTCAATTGATACATAAAAAACAGGACAACTCTTCGTGGGGATCAGGAAATTCAAAGTTAATTCGTGAACGACCTCTTCATTCCAGTAGAACAACTGCTTGGTGTGGAATTTGGAGTGGAGTGCATTATTGGACCATTTGTTTCGAGGACTATGGAAAATACTGATACTGTCGATTGTGAAGAATATTATGTGTTGTAGCAAAATTTCTTACCTGAAAGGGATCGGAAAAACGTTAACAGCGTATGTGGTTTCAACAAGATGAAGGAAAATGGCATAAAGCTCGTGCAACCATGCGAATTCTAAAGGACGCATTTTCTGGCACAGTAATGTCCAAACTTGGTGATATCGATATGATCACTTGATCCACTGATTTGACTGAGCCAGATATTTTCAACAGGACTATTTTACCCTCCAAGCGGTTTCAACAAGATATATCATTAATCAAGATCTGATTAGTTTTGATAATGACGAGATATCTCGTCCATCAAGATCTGGTCAATTTCACCCATGACGAGGTAACTCGTCGAGGCAACCACCAATATGGTTAAAGGAATGAATCAATGTTAACAATCAGAAAACTACTCAAAAGCTCAACAAAACATTCCGAAAGAAATTGAAGGAATCGTCTCAGAAATCTACTTAAGCGGAACAGAGTGTGGTTTAAAGAACCCATGTTTACAGAGGTGGTCATTTGGCAGATGTCGTCAACCATAAAAAATTTCATTAATTGAACAAACAATTTCTAGAAAAATTTTAATTAGAAATGTTTTATTTCCAATGTCATTCCAAAGCCAAATATCGCCCATAGAAAACATTCTTGAATTTAATATAAGCTTTTAGATTATTTAGATTTTTCAAACGTCACATTTTAGAACAATACCTCTACCCTAGGCGTTGTTTACTTCAAAGTACCTGGCAATTCAAGTTAATTTATTTAATTTTGAATTTTAGAATATCTACAAAGGTGAGGATAAGACTAAAAAAAAACCCCAGTGGTCTGTTTAGATACTGGATGCTAACAATCATCGCAACAAAAGAGGTAAGTATATAGAGGCACAGAAATAGCAAAAACGAAAAATATTTATTTTTTATCTAAAAAATGCGACGAAACGCCATGTTTTTTTTAATGTGGACTTTCACTTTGGCCGATTAAACTCTGTAAAAAGCTAAATTGTTTTTTTCAAATAACTGTTTTTTCGTATTTTGGGAATGTTTAGCTTCTTTATTCTGTTTCATGAATCCCATCCTTTTGTAACATTTTTCAAATAATATATATTTTAAAAATTTATCTAAAGTTTAGGGGATTTTCTTTGTTTTAGAGCATTTTAATTTGTTTTTAACCATCGTAAATGCATTGGATGGAGCATTTTTTATTAATTTAAATTAAGATTCTACAAATAAGTAATTATTTTCTTGCATTCCTTAAAAATATATATTAGTCCATATAATTCAAGTTTATTGATTACCTATTACAGTATTTATATACACGAATTATTAATTATTATTATATTTAGTTATATACAATAATCTATGAGAAAATTATTGTTTTAATAATCAATTTTCCGTTTTGAACACTGATTAACCTCATACACGAAAAGTGTTCAATCTAAAATTTTTTTTTAATCCATTGCCTCTGTTATTTCTGACTTAGGAAGTTATATTTTACATTAACATTCCTATTTTTCAATTGAAAATTCTAATGAAGAATTATAAATTTAGTGGCTTTGAGAATAGACTATATTAAAAAAAATATTTTGATATAAGAATTATCCAATTATCTCTAATCTACTGTGTAAAATACATTTTTTCACGTGCCTAAGATAAAATCTCATGATACTTTAACGTAACACATAGATTTCATTACTCAAAGTGAATAAAGAATGATATAACGCAGGTTTAAAGTTTCTATCAAAAAGTAGCATAATTTTAGCATGATAGATAGATAAGTGCCATCGTATGAACTTATATATAAATATCACACCGAGGAAACACTTTCTGCAGTAAAAGTATGCCCCTGAAAATCGAAAGTAAATTTGTAAAAAGATTTATTTAATGACATAATTTCTTTTTTGTAAAAATATTTACTTGGTTTTTTACAAAGTTTCATAATTTAATTTAGTTATCTGGAATAATGTCAGTAGCGTTTCTAAGCTAGAATTGACAGGATATCTGCTCGGATCACAATTTTAAAGGAGCGTAAATCAACTATTTCTATAAAGGCAAAAAAAGCAAGGTACAATCTTCCCTAAACATCGTATTGATATTTCGATCGCAGATTCCATAGATATCTGAAAGGAATAGTTTTGCATTTAAAAGTTAGTAATTTCGTATTTAAGGTCTCGTTAGGTCAATACTGCCTCGTGCTGTTCTAGAGCTGCAGCTTATCTCTACTATTATAAAAGGAGGTGTTTGTTTTTCTGTTTTTCATTATCACAGTCCTGACGAATCTACGAAAGTTACAATAATGGGATTTGGCACACAAATAGTCCGAAATTTTTGCAATTTTTCAGTCGTGGCGAATTTTAAAATTCTATCTAGGACATTTTTAAATGAATTTATTGAAATTTAATTATTATTATTTTCTTTGGAATGGCAACAGCATGAAAAATCAGAATCTAAATTTTTTTTCCGTTTTCATTTTGCGCGGAGGAATGATTTTCCAGCGAACGATAAAAACAAAGTTTTAGCTTTAATTATGTAGTTCTTTTTTTCTATCTCCTAGACCGTTAAATATAGAGTAAAAATTTCAACGGATTTGAAATCTGCGGAAAAATTCACATTAGATCGACATCTAAAAATATGATTTTCTTCAAATCAATAACATTTTAAAATTGAATATCTTTTATATTTTCGCAAGAGAACGTGACGTCTCACCAACATTCGGGTTCCAAAAATAAATAGATTGCATTTCCTGCCCTCTTACTATTTCAGCGAAGGAGAGCATTACTAATAAAAAACATTTTGACTGGCATTGTTCAGTTCTTTTTTGTAAAATCGGGATCGTTAAAAATACATAGAAAATTTCAACGGATTTGAAATTTGCGGAAAATTTTACACCAGATATTGCATTATACATTTAATTTTCTTTTAATAAATAATTTTTCAATTAAATATTTATATTTTCGCAAGAGATTGTGACACGCCGATTGGATCTCTTCTTAATTCGAAATTGGCCGCATTTGGCAACGCCGTGATGGCTGTTATCCAATAGGCTACGAATTTCCCTTTCTCCATTGAACCAACGTTTTCGAACTTTTACCATTACGGACAAACACCGTGCTGTTACAGTGTAACCGTGTACAGTGTTACCGTAGTAACAGTGGCTACTGTTACTATAACAGCAAGACGCTGTTCTTTGTAAGAGGGTAGGCAGGTAGTTAAATTATCATCACACTGGATCAACATAACGGGTTATTTCTGACAGTCCGAGATAAATCCCGATGGGACAGATCCGAGAACAACACCATGTAATTTTGAACCACGGTCAGGTGATGAAGTCAACACCTGAGTTGTCATTCCACTCTCCAAACTTCCACTCTAATCCGAATGTGAGGAGCTACAATAGATTTAACGTTCAACAGCTCCTACGACAGTCTTTGGTTGGACGGAGTTCCGAACTAGCAACCCTTCGGTTGCTAATCGGCTAATCTTTCAACCAGGGCTATCTCTACCCTCTTTATAGAAGGGAATAATATTTCGAACTGAACTATGCAGACGATAAATAATTGGAAAAAAACCCAGGAAGAGAGTTTCAGATTAGAAAATGTAATTAGACTGATTGCAAACGATAATTTAATCCCTGATTTCGTCACCAAATGCCTCTTACTGAAGGTACAGGTACAATAGGTCTCTTCTGGAGTCATCACAGATTTGAAATTCTCACAGTAGTTCGAAATCAGGACTAAAATGTCACGGAGAAATAATAAAAAAATTCGAAAGAAGACTTTCAGGGATCATTTGTAGAAAAGGAAATGCACAGCGAACTATAACAGAATAAGTGTAAACGAAAAGAATTCTAAAGAATACTAATCAACGCTACATAAATTCGCTATTACCGTTTGATATCTAAGGATTGGTAACAGTAAGTTTCTGGAAAGTTCTATGATGCCGTTACCAAAGATGTAAAATAAGATGCCATTTTGAAACCTGAAACTCTATCTAAAAGGCTCTCAGTTTCTTATCGTCTGCACAGTTAAGCAATACAATCTTTGATCTTGCACTACAGAGTGAAGAAATATAAAGAACTGGAAAACAATATTGTTTACAACATTGGCCAAATATCATCAATTAAGGTAAGAAGGTTGATTCAATAATTTCCGTGTAGTGACATAATTCAGTAACATAGCAACCCTTTGATATAGTAAGGAAACAAGAAAAACATGCAATGTACCAAAGAGAGCTATGCAAAGAAGGTTGATTAAAACTCGATTATTAGATACGAAAAGGCAAAAATTCTATGAAAAATTACGTGTTTCTTTATTTAAATTTTCAAATTATTTTTGTGAAACTACGTAACTTAAACATAAAATCAATGGAAAAACCACTGAATATGGTAGAACATTTTTCAAAATGCCTTCCTTATACACACTTCATACCATCCAAAGTACTTTTTAATATTTCATTTTAAAATAACAGCTAGAAAAAAAAATTCATTTCGAAAGAAAAAAAAATGAACCTCCTCCCTAAAGACCTCCTCTACTGCTCAAAAATTGAAAATTCATTGGTGGACAAATAGAAAAAATAAATTGACCATAATGCACGAATATATGTTAAAATCTGATTCCAGAAGTGTATCTGCAGTTAATTTAGATACAACTACAGAAATTTATTTACTAAGTGATGAAATTGATTGGGAATATAATCAACGACGCACTAGAGCGGGCTATTGGCGACTGACCGGGATTTAACCCGAAGGGAAAGATCAGAGGACAACACCACGTAATTTTGAACCAGATGACGAGATCTCACCTGAGCTGACACCACACTCTCCAAACTTCAACCGATGCAACTAGGAGGTCCTGTACTAATGTTAACAAATTGCATATTTTGGGTACGTTTTATGATAAGGGCGTCTAAACTATGGATGACATACATTTAAACCTAGCAGATCCACGCATAGCATCTGAGTTAACTTATTTAATTGCTCATATCTATTGCCGACATAATGTCGTTAACCACATTTACAACTTGTTCAAATCCATTTTGAACGAATCTAGCATACACATTCGCATTTGACACCCCAAATGAAATAAATAATTCAAAACTACATACGCCGACCTACAGATACGGTGGTTAAGGTGTTTAGCATGTAGATCGGAAGGTTCCTGGTGCGAATCCGGGTCGTGTATGGATGTTTGTAAGCGTATAGTGTAGAGGCGGCTGGTGCACCTTAAATCTGTCGTGGCCGAAAGTCCTCACTTTGGGTTGATGTGGAAGTTTGGAGAGTGGAGTACCAGCTCAGGTGTTGGTTCGTCATCCAACCGCGGTTCAAAATTACACGGTGTTGTCCTCGGATCTTTTCCCTAGGGGATTGATCCCGGACCGTCGTCAATAGACCGTTGTGTTGCTCTAATACGACGTTAATTAAAACTACATAATTACCAAAAATACATACACATTTCTCGTAATTATTTGTATTAATTCATATTTCCCAAATAAATATATGGTCAAAAATTTGCCCTTATGTCATGTTACCCCAATTGGTTAATGAACGCTGATTTCAATTTCATCCTATTCCCCTATTCAAAGCCTTGTGCATTTTTGAACCATTAGATAATGGAAAAACAATGTTTGCCATAGCATGGCCAGATATGTTTCTTGTGCCATAAAAATTCAAGTAACCATGAAATATTGTACAAATAAAATACCAAATACTCAAAGGTATGAAGTTTTTTTTATGGTTTGAGTTTTTTTTTTACGCCGCAAGGGCCATATTTGGCCAAGCCGCGCCAAACACAAGACATACAACGGCAAGTAAATGGACATATGCAAACAAGAAAATCTCTACAGACACAGTGGAGTAAAGTACACCAAGGAAGGAATCGAAGACACGAGCCAAATTGTTTCTAATTTGGACCCATGCTGATTGTTTCTAAATACAAAATGAATCTATTTATAGCTTTCAAGCTTAAAGGAGACTGCTCACTAATTCACGCACTCATTGACGATTCGTTAAGCGTAATTTATCACGAATCGTTATTGCTTCTGATGTGGACGGTCACGTTGTTATACACCACAGGCAGTCCAACAGGTGATTAGAGCGTGCTCGCAAATTGACGAGACCACGGGGGGTGCTATAGAGTGTAGTAAAGGACAATGACTGCTTCCAGACAACACATTACCGAAGTTAAAAATGAACCGAGCTGTTCCTGAGTATTGTGCTGGGTTCGGACATGCTCGTAGGAAAATAGGGCCGGAAGAAAGTTGTCTGCAGTATGTCTCCAATAAAAGGGTCCAGCGATAAATTTTCTGATATTAATTTTGTACTTTTTCGGTACTTTTGCAGGTTCTATTTGAAATTGCAATAAAAATACTTTCGAATCTGTCAAAACATCGAAAAATATCTGTCAAAAAATGTTTTGAGAAAGCGAGGGGGGAAAAATTCCACTCCTTTAATAACTAAGCGTGTTTCTCAAGAAGAAATATATTCATGGAAAAAATAATTTATTGGACTTTAACAGTCTAAATATCGTCTTATTCTGGTCTAGAAAAGCCAAAAAGTGAAGGGGGGCATCTTACTCCCTTACTAACGAAGCTTGTTTCTCAAAATGAAATATAATCTTTATGGAAAAGAATAATTTAGAGTGGACGTCAACAGTCTAAATATCAACCTATTTTTGTCCAGAAAAGCGAAAAATCTTGAAAATTTCGACATTGTGTTCTCCTTCTTAGCCAATGATATTTTGTTCCTAATTTACATTACATATTTAATAAAAAAACATTCTTCACGGGTAGGGATGTTCCCAAAAAAGAATCCAAGGGACTCGGAAATTATCTTGGAAGTAAAAAGCTAATCAAAAACATACGCTTAAACTAGTCATATCAGATTATATCGATGTTTAGTGAGTCACTCGAGTTAAATAGTGACACAGTTTGACAATTGCACAAAGCTCATTTAGCATTTTCGGAGCTGGAAGAAAGAAGACTACCTGAATTTTTTTTTTTCCATACGCGTCCGGTGAAGAGTGCTGTTCTGTTGTCTCGACTAGATATTTCGTCATTACTAAACTGACCAGATCGTGATAAATGAAATATCTCATGATTAAAAGAAATCTCGTTATCGACATAAAAAACGCCAGTATCTTGACGAGTTACTTCGTCATAAACAAACACGGTCGACATTGATGGACGAGATATCTCGTCGAAGCCACTTAGAGGGAAAATAATTATAACTTTAAACTTTGTTTTCGAAGACAAATACGACTTTTTGAACACAGATGTCATATCCCAAATTGTGGTATACTCACAGAATTATAATTGGAGAATTTAATCATAATTTATTAAGAAATATAATGTACTCAACTCATCACGTTCAGGTAACCATTTAAAAATACTTTTCTGGACGGATAAAGGTTTTATATTCATACCGAAGTTAAATCTTTGGGGATAGTTTAAGAACTGGTGATTTTTTCAGGCTTCTTACATTGATATCAGTTCTTTGTGAGACTGAAAGCCCACCATTGAAAAGCTGATCTGTTGATCATTTAGGGCAAAAATCTCCTTTGAAATTTGTTTTTAGGATTTTAAGGAATTTTGGGATAAGAATCCATCTGAAATTTATCATTAAAATTCTAGGGGACATGGTTAAATTTGGGAGATTAGAAGTTAAAATTTGACCACTGTTCTAATGAGTCAGCGACTTTCTAGAACAAAATATTTTCACATTTCCCGGTACCTTGTAGCTAACACCACTTCACACTCCAGTCCCAGTATCGAGAGACACTGTATAAGTTTAAGTGAGTGTGGCTGGGTTGAACTGATTATATCTATTGATACTATTAGGTTTAACGCTTATCAATTACATCCATTCATAATTACATGTATACATTAACTACATCTATACATTATACCACGTTACACTGTACACACAACATGCATTTTAAAGTCGATCTCTTGGTATAATAAAGTCCTGATGAGTCTGAATCTCACCATACAAATAAATTTTAGCCTCGAGTCCTTGTTGTAAACAATATACCACGGGTACCGTGGTACCAAAGACCCCCCGTGGGGGCCCTTTTAGGGTGGGAGTAGAAAAAAGGGGGTTGACCACTTACCTGCCGAGAGTAGCAGGGGGCTAGCGTCCAGTGGCTTGCCCAGGAAGTGCTGCTGGGGCTGCTGGCACAGGTAAGAAGGTCCGAGCCCATAGAGCTGGTAGTAGGGCGCGGCGGCTGCCAGGGCAGCCCTGGACTGGGCGGCCCCGGGCGGCAGGCAGAGGCCCTCGAGCCTCGACTTGGGGGTGAGGATGTCCTCGATCATGAAGGAGGACCGGCGACTCAGCTTCTCCATCGAGTACGCCTCCATGCCGGGGTGGTGGAAGTGGTGGCCCTCCGAGCGGTACTGCTTCTCGCTCATACCCGGATGGTTTGCATCGGGGGGCAGCGGAACGAAAGGGTACAGCTCCGTGGCTCTAGCGTTTGCTGGACCTCAGGGATGATGATCTACCCCTCGTCGAACGGACGAGTGTTCTGACATTGCGGTTGTTTGGTTCTGTTTTGGATCTTTGAGAGGAATCGTTTGCCGCTTAGTTCTGAAATTGAGAGGTTAACTTCCTCGAACTTTGAAATGTTCTGAAGGCATGGCGAATGTTCGATTCACTTTCTTGAATGGAATTTTTGACACGAATCGAAAACACTGATATTTTTTACTTATATTACAGGATGAAATTTTGGTAATCGAAAAAGTTTCTCGTTTATTTTTCTTTATCAACCTGGACGTTGAAAGGTTCTGATGTTTTGGTGATTGTTCGATAGCTTTCTGGAAATTCGCTTATAAATTTTTTTATCTATATCCGAGGGTGGATAGACGATGAATTTAGTTTTGGCAAGTCTTATCAAGAGTCAAGCAGACTAATATAGAATTTTCGTAGAAGAATAAATGTTTTTGATTTTTCTTACAAAATTGAGAGTTTCCTCTGAATTAACATAGCCTTTAAATAATTGAAAATTCCGTTGTCACCACAAATACCAGACAACTACAACTTAAGTTCCTTCTTGTAAGCAAAACAAATACAACTAACAACGTAAGAAAATATTATTTTTCATCTCAGCAGTCTAAAAATTTCGACTTTCAATAACTATTGGATGAAATAAAATATACACTTGAGTTGAGATTCTTTCAAACAGGGCACATATCACTAAGTACTAAATGCCGAATAGTACAAGTATTATTTCAGAAATTGATACCTATATCTTTCGCTCCTCATATGACATCACTGGTATAGGTATTGAACAACAATCGCACTTTCGAACAACCAGTTTCAATAACGATTGCGATTCCCAAACACGGTGTGTCCAAAAACCACTTGTTCGGTCCTGCGTCCGTCAATTAGAAAGCTCGTCACAGCAGTCAGTGCCTTTCAATGAAAGCAAACGAGCGCTTTGCCGGCCGTTTACTCCTAACTCCTCCTTTCGGTTACGTCAGTGGTTAATGGGCCAATAGAGAGCGGAATAAGGCGGGGCCTCGGCCCGCTCTTCAGCCATTCAGGGGAGCGTGGGGATTTTGCTTAAAGAGGCGAGTTTGGGATAATAGCAGGATCGCGTTCGCGATTAAAGGCGAAAATGAAGCTCGCCTTTCCGGAATTGAAGGGGATTTATTCGTTTTTTATCCCCTCCACTCCTGTTTCATTTATTCTTATTTATTTATTTATTACTTTTCCCGTGGCGGATAATTTATTGTATTTAGGGTGTTGTTCTCCGGATAGGATTAATTACTTTTGTTCCTTGGAGATTTGGGAGAAGTCTGAGCAGTCATTTGTTATATTTTAGAGCAAACCTGTTTCTTTGGGTCACAGATGACGTTTTATTTTATGTCTGGCTGCTGATAAAGCGATGATTGAATTACGGCATTTGAATCCATGATTACTTTCCGACAATTAATTATGCTAATTTTTAATTCGGAAAGTTTAACTTTTACAATCGTACCTAACTGTTTCGAAAGAGAGTGAGGAGATTTTTAGATTTATAAATAAGTGATTTTCGACCTTCCATCGCATGTAGGGGTAAGTTAATTTTTGACTAGTAAAAATATGTCGCGTGGAAGCATTTCAAGTAAAAAAATTTTTTTGTAAGAAACCCTCTAATTTACTACATTTTACCTAAAAAAAACTTAAATCTGAAAAAAATATTTCTTCACATTGACTTCACAACAAAGCCATGGACCTGCAAAAACGGTAGGGAAGGGTATCTTCAAGGAAAACGTGTTCAAGGATCTAATGCGCTAAAGGATAAAATCCATCCTTTATTTAATAGTAGTCACTACGTGGCTAGCCCGGCTTTGCCCGTGACCCTGGTGTTGATTTGCGTGTAAAATTTTCCGCAGATTTCAAATTCGTTGAAGATATATTCAATTTAAAAATTATTTATTTAAAGAAAATCATATTGTTAGGTATCAATCTGAACTGAAATTTTCCGCAGATTTCAAATCCGTTGAAATTTTTACTCTATCTTTAACGGTCTAGGAGATAGAAAAAATAATTGTGACTGTAAATCATTCCTCGGGCAAAATCAAAACGGAAAAGAATTATTTTTTTCTTTCGCGTTTTGTCGGAGGAACGAAATTTGAAACTATCCAACGGCTGACGTGGTAAGGTCATTTCCGGCGTTTCTTCTCTCTCTGGTAGAAACGCGTTGAAAGACAGATGGAGAATAAAACAACCAAATTCATTTTAAAATGTTCTAGATTGAATTTTAAAACTTCGCCGCGACCCAAAAATTGCAAATAATTCGGACTACCTGTGTGCCAAATCTCATTGCTGTAAGTGCCATAGATCGTCAGAATTTTGAAACCGCGAAACAAAGAGACAAACAGACAAACAAACACTTCCTTTTATAATAGTAGGAGAGAGGTGAGATCAAAGCTCAACTTTACGTTTGGAGTGATAAATTTGGACCCGCTCGTTTGTCACAGTGGCCGCAGTAGCCATATGGGAAATGCAACGAATTAGCAACCGCATGGTTGCGAGTTCGGAACTAGCTCCAGCTAAAGATCGTCGTGTACGGGGTCAGGTGCACGTTAAATCTGTCGTGGCCTCAAATATCCTCACGTTGGCATGATGTGGAAGTTTAGAGAGTGAGGTGTTGGTCTCAGGTGTTGTTCTCATTTGACCGTGGCTCAAAATTACGAGGTGTTGTCCTGGAATCTTTCCCTTCAGGATTGGGATCTTCTCAGGATCGTCACCAATAGCCCGGTGCGCTGTTCCATTGCGACGTTATTAACAACATATTTATCTACCTTTATCACAGTACTAGCCCATTTGGTTTAAACCGAATGGGACTTCGTAGCCTATAGGATAACAGCCATCATGGTGTTTCCCGTGGAAATTCGCAGCGTATTGGAATTTATTCCTTGCGAATTACAAATTGGATAGTTAAATTATGAATGTTATGAACTATGGTTTGCTTCGCAAATTGGATAATAACCATAACGGAGTTACCAGTGGTGTTGACTTGCTTCGTAAACCAAATAGGAATTCGAAGTGACGTCACAATCTCCTGAGAAAATATAAATATTTAATTGAAAAATTATTTATTAAAAGAAAATCAAACGTATAAAGTATCTATATGGTGTCAAAATTTCCGCAGATTTCAAATTTGCTGAAATTTTTAATCGATCTTTAACGATTCCGATTTTACAAAAAAGAACTAAATAATGCCAGCCAAAATGTTTTTTGTTAATTTTTTCTTTCTTTCGCTGAAATTGAAATAGGGCAGGAAATGTAATCTGTTTATTTTTTGAACGCGTAGCTTGACGTGACGTCACAATCACTTGCGAAAATATAAACGATATTCAATTTAAAACTTTCATTTTTTTTTTAAGAAAATCATATTTTTAGGTATTGATTTAATGTGAAATTTTCCGCAGATTTCAAATCCATTGAAAATTTTTACTCTATCTATAACTGTCTAGGAGATAGAAAAAAAAGGATTAAATAATTCCAGTTAAAAGTTTGCTTTTTATCGTCTGCTGGAAAATCATTTCTTCGCACAAAATGAAAACGGAAACGAAAAAAATAAATTTAGTGTCGGTGATCTTCTGTGCTGTTGCGTTCAAAAATAATTAAATTTCATTAAATTTTTTAAAAAATGTTCTAGATTGAATTTTAAAATTCGCCGCGACCCCAAAAGTGCAAAATATTTGGACGACCTGTGTTTCAAATCCCATTACTGTAAGTGCCATAGATTCGTCAGGACTTTGCGTGCGGAAAACGAACAGACAGTCAAACACATCCTTTTATAATATTAGAGATAAGACATTGAGTAAAAGTAATGAATACATGTTGGCATAGATATCTAATATTGTTGATTCGTGCTTTAGGCGTAAAGCTAGCGATACGTATGCAGTACATAGCATGACTGGAGTGATAACAAAAGATCAAAAATGACTCCTGAACCAAGTTATAGAATAGTATGAACCGACCAGAGGGTCACGTGCAATATAGCATACGGGATTTAGTTTAATCTAATTTCATTTTAACTGTGACTGTCGCGAGAAATCCGTACATTTTTTTCTCACATGGGGCATCATTTGTATTTCACGTTTGGCAACGACTCAATCAAGCATGGATGAGAGTGATATCATTTCCGACTAAAGCCCGGTCCACAAATCCGGTTTTTCAACGTGCGGCTCCACTGCGGCACCGAAGTCCAACTATACACACATAACCGTGACATAACGCAAGAACTCTTTTTTTTGCGCCATTTGCGATAGATATTCTATCGACGAAAACGTGTTTATTTCCCGTACTTGGTGTAAAAAAAGTATAGTTTGAAACTAAATAGACGTTACTGCATACAACAATTTATTAATCATTATTTAGATTCCATTTATTTATGCAAACAAGGTACCTGAGACCGAAGAAGCGTGTACGGCGATCTGCGGCGCCGTGGGGAACTGTGGTACAGATAGCACGCAAGTTGGACGAGCGTCACCGCAGCGGCGCTGGAGGCATGTGTGTACCACTCTATTGGATCTAATGTATCTCAGACCGTACTTGCGTTGCCGCTGCGGCACCATAGCCCACCAATGCTCACATAACCGTGAAATTACGCTAGTACTCATTTCGCGCCATTTGCGATAAATATTCTATCGAAGAAAACGTATTTATTTCGCTTATTTGGTGTGAATGGTAATGGTAATTTTAGTTAACGTCATACTAGAGCAACACAACGGGTTATTGACGATGATTACTTGGTGTGAAAAAAGTATATTTCGAAACTAAATAGACGTTACTGAATGCAACCATTTATTAATTATTATTTATATTCCAATTGTTTCTGAAAACAAGGAACTTCAGAACGGAGACTCATGTGCGGCGCCGTGGGGAACTGCGGTACAAATTGTACGCAAGTTGGAGGCATGTGTACTGCTCCATTCGATCTAATGTATCTCAGACCGCACGTTGAAAAACCGGATGTGTGCGCCGGGCCTTAATTAACACTCTCCCATTCAAACAACACCATTACTTCAACGATGGTAATCACCGGAAATTGTCGAGTGTCGTCATGCTGAGTTGAAGTCAATCCCCTTGATCAAGACTTCTTTGATGAATTAGTTTCAATTTCCTAGCAATCTCTACTAAATCACGGCGGCTTCCCTGTGTTTTCTCTTAGTAATTTAGTTCATTATTTGTGCTTAGCAATACAATTTTTTTCCAAATCACTTACCGCTTTAAATAGATAGTTAATACGTTTGCTCTTTTCATGGGGCTTATAACATAACAGTTCACCGAGAGGGTTTGAAAGTTATCGCCGTTTCCATTACAGTTATACTTTCAATAGAAATTAGCTCAGATGTTGCCTCGTCATCTGAACATGATTCAAAATTACGTTAAATCCTCGGATCTTTCCATCAGGGATTGATCCCGGATCGTCGTCAATAGCCCGTTGTGTGTTGCTCTAGTACGACGTTAATTAAAAAATTACCAATTATTCCAATAGAAATTATCAACAATAGTTTTTTGTTTCTATATTTCTTGTGGCACCGTGGGTTTGCTCAATGCACAAGCAAAGTGCGAGTTCTAGGCGTCGCAGGTTCGACTAATGTATTAGGGTGAGTCAAAAACTATCCACACTTTCACTATAGTACACTTTTAGGTTTGTCACTCTGTCTTCTGCGCATGCATGCTTCAGTGTACATAGGGCCGCTCCACTGGCAAGGTGCACCAAGTAGGTATAAAGGGCAGTGATCCTATTTCATTTCTATGGTAGGAAGGTGTGTCAGGGTCTGAAAATCACCGAAGGCTTGCAACACAATACGAGGACAGGGCTCTACCACGTAGAAGTGTGTATGTGTTGATCGAGGAGCTTAAAAGAGGCCGGAGAAGTGTGGTGCACCAAGAAGGAGCAAGACGCTCGTACACCTTCCCCACTGACGAGAAGATTCAGCAAACTCGAGAAATGGTACTGACGAACCGGCGAGTTACCATCGACAACGAAGAGTCTTCTTTGCAGGTTAGACTGCCAGCCAAAGAAGTGGGGAAAGCATTGTATCCGAAAACATTCTTGGAAGGGAATATGCAAGTTTGTGGACAGCTTATCCAAGTACATTGAAAGGGATCGAGACTATGTGGAAAAGTGACAAACTTGTCCAACCCGTACATTTGTGTAAATAGATTGAGAAAATGAGAGACGTATAATTTTTTGCCTTCTCTCGTGTCTTTGACGATCCCTGGGTGTTTTTCTCAATTTAGATGTCAGTAAAGCTTTATTTATTTTCGTACATTCTTCGTTATTTCTTTTATTTTTTATGACCCAGGCCATCCAGTATACCAACTATAGGTATGGGCCTTCTGGCTCAAAAGGAACCAGATCTAGAATCTAGCTCAAAGAAAGGTCTACATTCAAAGATGTTGCTTACACAAAAATTCGCAATCATCAGCTGCAAGCGGGTACAGGATAGAAAAATTTTTTAAACTTCAGAGTCCATTACTTGATGTCTGTCTTGTGTTGGGCGCAGCTTTGACGAATTTGATCAATGCGTCATAAAATCAAGCCTGCCAGGTATTGCTTTAGCCGGGAGCCCTGTTATTTATTTTGATGGTCATCAGTAAAAGTTCAGCTGCACAAATGGCAGTCAATAAATTCTCTCAAGGTTAAAAAGTAATGAAAGTTAAAAAAATAATTGTCAGATACTTATCTTATTTTTCTAGAAACTTAATAATACAACTTTAAAAGCATGTATACGAAAGATGTATAATACGAGTATTGTAATATAATTTATAAAAGGTGTATAATAATATAATATATTATATAAAAGGTGTATTATAATATAATACTAGGGGGCCCGCCCCCTGCTCGCTAAAGCTCGCCAACCCCCGGACGATTGCTTTGCAATCCTCATTGGTTCGCTGAGCGAACCTATTCTCGCTTCGCTCGTATCAATGAAGACATGTGTCCTAGCAGAAAAGGTTGTTTTCAAAATATGATACTCCAAAAAAATATTTTTCAAACCTAAATTTGCCGTATTACAGAAAATATATACAGTACCCTGGAATTAGAATTCAAATGAAAACTTTGAGCAAATTTTGAGTCGAAATGTGAGCGCTGCTTTGGAAATTGAATACCCAGTATGTTGTTTGTGTACATTTCCGGCACTCTCGAGTAACTCACACTCCTTTTCATTGAGTTTGTTGCCGAAAGTTGTAGTGCAAGCGTCTTGTTGAACTATAATTGTTGGCCCTGAAAAGGACCGTTTTTTAAATGACCCTGAAAAGATCCTCCGCTTTCTTTAATTTTCTATTATAAACTGCAACAGCTCGACTAAAAGTCTTTTTTTTTTCAATAAAATTTCATCCGATAACGCTATAAATTCAATTCGTGGTAAACAAACAATCGTACACTGTTGCCAAAAAGCGATAACAAATAACGTCTTTTTTGCGTGCCACGTAAGAGAATTATATATATATATATATATATATATATATATATATATATATATATATATATATATATATATATATATATATATATATATATATATATATATATATATATATATATATATATATATATATATATATATATATATATATATATAGATAATATATAAAAGGTGTATAATAATATAATATATTGCATAAATTAGTAAAAAAACTGTATTAAAATTATAAATATATATTCTCTCAATCAAATAAATTTAATAAAACATAAATGGCATAAATAATTATATATGTATACAAAATAGTTTTACATTGCACTTGTATTATAAAACTAGTTTGAATATTCAATGAAGGAAGTAATGCGAAAGCTACGGATTTAAAATTAATGAATTGTGGTTCTTATTCACATCCTCGGAAGAGTAATTAGTTTCACAAGCATTCAAAAAATATGTTCTATGGAAATTCGAATTATTCGAAAGGTATGAACGGCCTACGCACATCAATATTGAAAACCCATCCTTTAAGAATAACATTGTATGAATTAACAACTCAACACTACAGAAAAAAATAATATTTTTATTTAATTTCAACTAACATCCTTTAAAAGGTGGTCGGCAGTAGTATTTGGTTGGAAGAGACTTAGCTGAAGACTTAGGTGAAGGTAGCTAGCGTGAAGTTCTGAGGTTTCTGGCTAAAGAACTGATCCAGGTGACGAAACTTTCTGAACCACTTATGGCACGTGGAATCGTCAACGACACACTCACCCTACACGATACACATCTTCTTTTGCGTCTGCGAAGTATTCTTGCCCTTTCGGAAATAAAAAAGCGTAATGTGTCAAAAATGCTCATTATTTCCTGCCATTTTTAATGCGTAACAAAATTTAAAAAACAAATAAATAACACATCCTCCCCCTCAGTATTCGCTGAGATCGCTTTCTTCAAACAACGTTAAGACCTTAACACACTTCGATTTTGCGATACAATGTCAAATAGCGCCAAAAACAGGAGGTACTTTGTAACAATCCAATATAATTTCTGTATGACTTCATCTAAAAGCATTTTTTTTAGAACATTGAGCGAAGCTTGACAGGTGTTTCAAGATGCCTCCTCATTGCTTCCAAAAGGACAAAATCGTCATTGAAACGATTCACACGCTTCAATAACTGATACTTAATGATACATCGATTTTCATACTTTCAAAACCTCATAATTAGCTATGTAGTTTATCGTTAATTATGAGGCATCTACTTTTATACCTTCAATGTCTGCATAGTTTAATCGTAGTTATAAGTCTTTGGGGTCAGGGGCTCTAGTATTAGATCCTTGACGCATACTTTAGAAGATCAAATGAAGTTTTAAAAACTATAAGATGGTAGAGAAATCTCGAAAACAGTTCATGTCTCATCGGTTACTATTCTTTGGAAAAAAATAACTGGAAACGTATTTTAGAATTTTGTTACTCATCTAATTGACCAAAATCGTGTGAAAGTTTTACAAATTTTCAAACAATGGAAAGGTTTTTATATGTATTTTTATAGTTAAGGCTGTGTGTGTGTGTGTGTGTGCGTGGCAATGAAAAAAAAAATTCAGTGATTTAGTTTCACAATCCATTCATATCTGACAGTAAAATAGACTTTATGCTGTGAATTTCAAGTCAACTTTTCTAAATTGTTTGGTTTGTCACTCTATGGTAATGTTTTCATTAATAGGTAAGTTTGGTTTTATGGAGGAAAGTCCATATTTGGCCAAGCTGCACCAAACACAAGAGAGACAACATCAAGTAATAGACAGACACATAAGAAAGTTTTACTGAAACAAAAGACATAGGGTAAGTTACATTACTCGTACCTGGGACGAATACAACTCGCAATTTGCTGTGCATCGGGCAAACCGACGTAGACACTTTCTATTACTGCGCACTTCACTAGCCTTAATTTGAAATTGAGATAAAACACTTCTAGTCCACCTTTCAATTTAAAACTACGAAACGACAGAAAAGAAGCACCGGAAAGACAAAATCGATCGGCGACTTAAAAGGAATCCAAAAACGAAAGAAAATATGCCGCCACTGTCAACGATTCTAAATTGCAATTTTTAGGTAAATGAATTTGAAATTTTCTAAGTGTATTGACAAATGGTTGTAAATCGCAAAATGTAAATAAAAACTACCTTTTCGAAACATGAACAATTTCAGCGTATGCATAATAAATCCTTTCCAAACCCACCCAAAGTCGAAACTGAGATCAAACACTCCCTGTCCACCTTTAAATATATTTCATCAAAACTACAAGACGACATAAAAGCAGTACCCAAAATGTATAATCGGTCTACACCTTAAAAGAAACTGAAAACGAAACAAAATACACCCCTGTAAACACTTCTAAAGTGCATTATTTGAGATAAATAAATTTAAAATTGATTAAATGTATATAATATTAGTTTTAATTAAAAAAAAAATTTATATATACTTTTTGTAAAACATAAGCTATTGCAGACTAAGCGTCACAAATTCTTTTAAAAACCATTTCTACCACCCTAAGCCGAAACTGAGATCATATTCACTGCCAGTCCCCCATCTCTAAAATATACTCTTTCCAAAACTACTAAACGATATAAAAGCAGTCCCTGAAAGGCATAGTCGATCAACGCCTTATAAGAAACAACCCAAAACGAAACAAAAAACACCGCCCCTAAAAACGATTCTCAATAGCATTATTTGAGATGAACGAATTTTAATGTCTAAATGAATTCAAATATGTTTGTAACGCAACAAATACATTACATTTACCTTTTTGAGACACATGAACGTTTGCAACAAATGTATCACACATACTTTCAGAAACCACTTCTGTCACCCTAAATCGAAACTGAGATCAAACACCACCTAGTCTACCTATAAAATATATTCTTGCTTCAAAGAACATGCAATCCTTCACTTCGATCGATCGACTCTTTATCATGAATCATCACGATAATCGATCGACGCTTTAAAAAACTAATTGAAAACATGCATCTCTTGTAAACGATGCTAGATTGCATTACTTGAGATAAATGTATTTGAAATAGTCTAAATTATTAAAACTAATTTATAATGCAAATAATAAATTTAATTTATATTGGTTTAAAAAAAAAAGGCGTTTCAGCATACACATCATACATTCTTTCACTAAACATTTTTATCGCCAAAGCCGAAAAATTGAGATCAAACACTCACCAGTCTACCTTTACATATTCCATCTAAAAAAACTTCAAAGCAGTCCTTAAAAGGCGACATAAAGGCATAATTTATCCATGCCTTAAAAACCTAAAACGAAACAAAAATGTAGCCTCTGTGAACAATTCAAAATTGCATTATTTAAGATTAACGAATTAAAAATAATCTAAACTCTTATAATTTGTTTCTTATACTGAAAAGAAGTTGATATTATCTTTGTGAAGCACAAGCCATTGGAGAACTTGAAATCTATCACGATAATCCGAAACTAATATCAAACGCTCTCAGTCCACCTTTAAAATATATTCCGTCCAAAACTGCAAAACGACATAAAAGCAGTCCCAGAAAGAGAAGGCTTAATCTACCGACGTCTAAAAAATCTAACGAATAAAAAAATGTCGGCCGTCGCTGTAAACAATTGTAATTTGCATTATTTAAGATAAAATAACTTAAAGTAATCTAAATTTATAATTTGCTTGTAATACAAAAAAGAAACACAAGCCACTGCAGCATTTGAAAAAACATTTTCCAACGCCATAATCCGAAACTGAGATCAAACACTCCCAGTCCACTTTTAAAATATATTCCGTCCAAAACTACAAAACGACATAAAAGCAGTCCCTGAAAGGCATAATCGATCGACGCCTTACATAAAAAAAAGCATCATACGCAACAAAAATTGCCCCGAAAACAGCAAACACGCAGCAGATATAAAAGCAAGCCATTTCGCAGAAGTTATTGGCTGTCAGGCGCGAGTTTACGGGTTGCTAATACCCCTCGTATCTGTCCAGATCTAGCAAGAAAGAAAAGAAGCGCTGAAGTTTCTTTCCTATCGCTTATGATTATTTGTGCACCTGAGGCGAGAAGCTACCCCACCGGGAGGCTCGATTAAGTCTCTAATCGCCTTGCTTGTCTCGCGATCGCTGAGATAATGCGATTATTAAATGATCATTTCGCTTCTTTGCTGCTTCCTTAAGCTGCAGCAGGAAAAGATGAACTCGACGAGAATTTTTGAGAGCTTTATGTTTTTAGGGATGGGAATTGAATAAGAGGAAGGAATAAATACCGTCTTGTGAGCGTTTTCTTTCTTTTGTTTTTAGAGGTTGTGTTCTGCAGGGTGTGTCGGAAATATCTGGCTGAATTGTATAGGGGTGGAGGGGCCCAAAATAAACATTTTAATCTATTTTAAAATCTTTATTTATTAAAAAAAAATTTAAAAACAAGCAATCGTTAGTTTCTGTTTGCAGTCCCATACATCAGCATATATACGAGCTCCGAATTCCAATTCGTGTAGCGATGCATACTGTTGAGAATCAGAGCATGAAATGACACCATACGCTACAGAAACGACGTTATTTGACTGACCTAAACAGCGCCTTGTACCAGCTAAACATTATTAAATGCTCCCAAATCGACGATTAAAGATTGAGGATATAAAAGTAAGGTAAAATTGGGAAAATACCAGCCCAAATCTTCGAAGTTCACATTGAATCTATTACTATTGACAGTTCCAGTAATCTTTGCTATACACTCCCAAACCGGTTTATAGAAAGTGGCTAACACTCTTATTTGAATGAATAAATATAGTCTTGTGAAGCGTTGACTTTGCTTTTGTTTTTAGAGGTTGTCTTATACATTGTGTGTCGGAAATATCTCTCTGAATTGTATAGAGGGTAGAGGGGCCCAATATAAACATTTTAATAAATTAAAAATTTTTTTTTTAAAAACATTTAAAAACAAGCAATCGTTAGTTTCCTGTCGCAGTCCCATACATAAGGTGCATATGTGCGAGATCCGAATTTGTGTAGCGATGCATGCCGTTGTAAATCCGAGTGGGGATGGACGCCTTACGCCACAGAAACGATGTTATCGACTGACCTAAACAGCGCCTACTACCACCTAAACACGTCATTTCCGGACACATATCTTGACAAAGAATATGCTTATTTTAGGCCACTCAACCACTCTTTAGAATTTGGTCATATATTTTTGAAACACCCTGTAGGTCACGCAACCACCGTATAAAAATTTGGTCAGATATTTTCGAAACACACTGTAGGCCACTCAACCACCCTTTAGAATTTGATCAGATAGTTTCGAAACACCCTGTAGAATGCGTTATAATAGATAAGGCACGTACTTTTTTGTGAATGATGGATGATTAACGACATTACTATGTTTTCTGAATGACTGAGAATTGAGAAAAGTGTTTTACCACAAAACATATACAGTCGAGCCCGCACATAGCGAAGTTGCACTAACACTTAAAATTATTCGTTATAACCGATATTCGTTGTATCCGATATAATAAAAAATGGACTTACCTGCATGTTCCAAAGCAAAATAATTTTCACACGAAGGCTA
Organism: Metellina segmentata; assembly: GCA_947359465.1. Taxonomy (NCBI): domain Eukaryota; kingdom Metazoa; phylum Arthropoda; class Arachnida; order Araneae; family Tetragnathidae; genus Metellina; species Metellina segmentata. Next base: position 27,604,044 of record OX375881.1, on the reverse strand, counting down.
AAACTTCAGTTCATATAAGTGGGCAAAAGTCTAAAACTTTCTTTTGAACAGTTGAATTTACAATGCAGTTGCATAATTCCTTTTCCAGTGCACTAAAATTATCACGGCAGTCAATGTTATGCGAATCGAAGAATGCACGCAAATTTTGAAGTGTGTTCACGGCAGATTTTGATGTCACTAACTGTCTATTTGCTTCAATTTCAATGTCTTCCTCTTCGGAATCATCAGATGTATTTTGCAACACTGCTGCAATAATGTTGCACTTCAATTTCTACGTTGCAATCGCTGGCAACATAATCAACAAAAGTAACATAACCACATCCAAAATTCGTTTTTCCTGTAAATTTTTCCACAGGAAACTTTTTTGCAGGACCGGGCTCAGAAATGAAATCTGAGTCCCCAAGTCCCGCTAAAAATTCTGCATGTTTCCAGAGTTTTGGATGGTTATTGATTGAACCAAACGCCAGGCACCATCTAAAAATTAGCAAGCAATTTTAATGTCCGCAACAAAATGCAGATCAGTTCCTAGATGCAAAAGAACACGTCAAACAATCTGAGACCTGTAACACAGACTTTCGTGCATTTTAATGTGCCCACATCCAAAGGCTGCAGTTTTGATATGTACTCTGACTTGTAACATAACAAGACAAAATCACAACTGTCCTCCAATATCCAGAACACAAGGTTAAAACACGTGATCCTGGTTACCAATAAACAACTAACAAGCAAAATCTCCCACGTTTCTCGGAAATTTTTCTCCTTCTCGTTTTTGTCGTCCACAGTTGGAAAAAAGGGGGCTTTTGGATCCTTGCCAGAACCCAAACCTTCGCAGTATCCGATATTCACGCTCCAATACTTCGCTATATACGATCTTTTTAACACTAATTAATATATAATATAAGTCCCAAAGGGACAGAAAAAAGTAGTAATAACGATATTTCGCTATATACGAACTCGCAATAAGTGGGCTTGACTGTAACGGTTAAAAAAACGAGTTTTAAATGCTCATAAATCGACGATTAAAGTTTGATGATATAATAGAAGTAGGGTAAAGTTAGGCAACTAGCCAAAATCTTCAAAGTTAACGCATTAAACCTATTACTACTCAGTTCCAGTATCCTTTATTACACACTCCCAAATCCTTTTATGACATGCGCTGACACTCTTAGTTGTTTATATATAAACTTATCATTAAAATAACCCGAAAATCTTTTCAATGCTTTATCATGAAGACGCACTTGCCCCACAGGATGGGGCAAGTCCATATCATAGACTGTCTTCTTATTTGAAATGTGATAGGATTGTGAGTGGGGCAAGAGCATAATTTCATTCGTTTCCTTCTTTGGTCTGCGGTCCTTTTATAAACTATAGGTCTGGTAGTCAGTAGATAGTTTGTAGAGTCGCAACTGAATGACTGCGAGTTTGAGACTCGATTCAACCAAAGACCGTCGCGTACATGGAGGCTGGTGCACGCCGTGGCCTAAAATGTCCTGGCATTCGCCTTGTGTGGAAGTTTGGAGAGCATAATACACAGATGTTGATATCATCAAATCACCGTGGTTCGTAATTGCAGGTGGTTTCTCAGACTTTTCCCTTCGTGATGGATCTCGGACCTTCGCCAACTGTCCACTGTGTTCCTCCAGTGCGATGTAAATTCAACATCCTACCCACCTACCTTTTATAAACACGATCAAAATATTTATTTGTAACTTTTAGAACTAGGAAAACAAACCAGGGCTATGGAGAAGATGGTTACAGGGCTCAACACCTGCTCTTTTTTTATCTTCGAGATATGTGTCCTTCACCCACTCCATGTTGATTTAAAATTTGAATAATAGTGTGAAAAAACCATAACTGTACCATCAATGGGATTCGAACCATCATTGTGGTGTGAAATGTCCTGCAATGCATGTGGATTCGGTTGAAAACTTTGCAGCTCGTGTTAATAGCCCGTGGATTGTAATCGTCCTTTCGACCTAGGTACTAGACAGCATGAGACTGCGTCCTCTTAGTCTAGTCAACATGTATAAAAAAAGAACTTGCCTTGCAAAAGGTGGGGTAGAAGATATTTTAAACAAAATTTTGTACATATTAGTACCAATATAAGTAAACCAAGTTATCCAACATGGCCGACTACGAAAAATCTTTTGGCGGCCGAAAAACCACGAAAATGTACTACTTTTTGGGATTTTTTCGATATTTCTCAGAAATGGTTGAATTTAGCGATACTTTTCTTATATAAAGTTTAAAGAGGATTAAATTTCCTACAATTTTTATCATTACAACTTTTTTGTACTGCGAATAGCAAACCCGTTACAACTTCTTGAAAGTCGGCATTTTTTCTCAACAGCAATTGAAGTTACTGATTGTGAGCGTTCTGAACTTACAAATATGATTAATACAAGTGATAAAGCCATTATACTCACAGTCTGTGCCAATACTACCTCTCTGAAGGATTTTGTTGCAATATTCAGACAGGCTTTGTGCGCTCTCGAATTTAATGAACCCACTGCAAAATTATGGCTTCAATACTTTCGTATGATAACACTCCTCAAACAGTTTATCGATGCTGAGCGTACAAGCAACTGGAAACTTCATCTTGACACAGTTCAAAAATCACTACCATTTTTCCAAGCAGTTGGACATTTTGTATACGCTAAAAGTGGCGCACCTCTACTTCCAGGACATGTTGAAACTAGAACAATTAATGAACCCAACTGAATTTCACGATTTTACCACCAAAGGGAAGTTTACCATTAAATGCTCTAAGAAGTACAGGTGCAGAATTTGGTCAGATCAAACCATTGACCAAACACTTATGAAAAATATGAAATCCCGTGGAGAGATTACACGTGGGAGAGCATTTTCAAACAAAGTTTTAGCAAAATGGACTTTGGAAATGGTAGTCATGCAGAACGTTTGTGATGAAATTGAAAATATCTGTGACATACATTATGAAACATCAGAGCAACATGTGGACAAGTTCTCGTATCCACAGAGATAGAACTGACTCAATTAAACTTCTAGTGTGGCTTTCACCCCCCCCCCCTTTTTCAGACACTGACACCAAAAGGTCTTTAAGCAATGGTATTGTTGGAGGGGCATATGTTAACTGTCATTTGGTCCAAGAAGTTGGCATGGAAATGGTTACAAAAATGGTCGCTTATGGTAATTTTAAAAATGTGACTTTCAAGAGGAAGCACAAGGTGGTAACTCTAGCATCTGTTGTTAATAGTTTTAAAGCAGGATACCTCAAAGTAACTGCTATTGATCCACTTACACTTTTCCAAAGATTGTGCCTTTCGAAACAGTCTGATGAAGAAAGTATTTTTATCATAAGAACTTGCACCCTATTACCGATTACGCTTTTTTTCCGAAGACGTATGCGAAAAGGTAACAAATCTTCTTTATACAAAGCTTTCACACCAAGCAACAGCAATGAAATGGCAGAGAAGAAAGTAGCTGAGCAGAGAAGATTGTGGGGGGGGGGGAAATATCTCCTACATAAAGTTATTTGGCCTAACAATGCTTTCTTTGCAACCATATCTCAGAGTTATTCTTCATTTCTAAAAAGACATTACGGATATCAGGTTGTGGTTGTATTTGATGGATATCCTGCACGTACTAGCACTATAATGCTAGATAATGGAGCACGGATAATGGCTTGATCACATGTATAAATCATATTTGCAAGTTCAGAACGGTCACAGTCAGTAACTTCAATTGTTGAGAATAAAATGCCGACTTTCAAGAAGCTGTAACGCGCTTGCTATTCGCATTACAAAAAAAATAGTAGTGATGAAAATTGTAGGAAATTTAATTGTCTTTAAACTTTATACAAGAAAAGTATCGCTAAATTCAACCATTTCTGAGATACATCGAAAAAAACCCAAAAAGCAGTAAAGTTTCATGGTTTTTCGGTCGCCAAAAGTTCTTTCAGGGTCGGCCATGTTGGATAACCTGGTTTTTTTTATGTTGGCACTAATATATACAAGCACAAAAAAAAAACTTCTATCCCATCTTTTTTGCAAGGTACAATGTATCTACTGACTGGACTATCTGACATTCAGTATAAAACTGCTATCAACTGTTAACAAATTTTAATTTACTTTATGACCTTGTCATCCTTCAGTTCTTCTGATGATATTTCTTCAATCGCGTCCCTCCACACAAATCCTCACTTTGCAAGGCAACAGGTTAATGGCTATAATTGGCTTGAAAATGTTATAAATTTAAGATACAAAAGTAGCACGTGTCTAGAGAAATGGAAGATCGGCCTTAGGCTGGTATAATTTGTATGTAGATGGGCATAATTCTCTGTGTAGATACTTCTACATACAGAATTTACATGAACTCAATTTGATCTCCTTCTTGAAAATGTTCTTAGGCCCATGATATGTCAGAATGAGGGGCGATAAAGAAGAGCTGCTCTTTTCGGAAGGCCGTATTTGGTCTGTGGTCCAAATAAAGTATTTGATCTCTGAGTTTGAGGCAATCCTATCGCTACAACTCTCCTTTAACTCATGCACAGTGTTTTTATCGACATCACCTGGCACTTAAGGGAACAAAAGCTATTTCTCAAGATATATCTAAAATCCATTAAAAAATTTTCCTTTTATAAAAGTTGACATCCATATTTGTAAACAAACAAATTATCTTGTGGTAAAAATAAACTATTTCGTTTGGTGCAAGAAAGATGTAGCTCTAATCGTTAGTTAAGAACAATTAAAAAAAATTATCAAAAAGAATATTTTCACACAACATAGAATTTTAAATTTTCAAACCTTTTTAGGATTTTCCAAAAATTTGAAAATTGGAGCCACCACTTTTTGCAGCAAATCCTTCAATTATAACGAGACATCGGAACAGACAAGCATACAGGACGATACGAACAGCGTAAAGACTCAGAGGCAGTTAACTCACTGCATCAAAACCTTCAATTGTCTTTTAAACCTGCATGCTTTATTCCATCATACACAACCTACAGTTTTTCCTGAATCATTTCTAAACAGTTTTACACTTCTTGGACAAATAGAGTCATAATTAGGATTATATTCCAATTTGAATCTTCCGCAGGGCAATTGAATAGGATTCTTTTAACCAATAGATGTGGCTACTTAGTCATAAGTGTATTCGAGGGTAGAAAAAATATAAAATATTCGAATAAAACCACGCTATGAAACTCATAAAGAATCGAAAAAGCAAAACTCGGAGGAAAAAATCCTTTCTGGGATTTTTTCACCCAATAGTTGTGACTATTCCTTATGTAATTTAGTCATTAAGTGTGTTCTAGGGTCAAAGCATTAGTATACTACTCCGATATCTCGTGACACGCAGAGTTATAAAAAAGAATCGGAAAAACAAAACTATGAGAAATAATGAAAGAATACTCTTAAAAAAAATTGATTTTAAGATTTGTGAGCCAAGACCATTTTTCACTTCGTGTGTGCAAGCACTTCATGGAGCTTGGGAACACATACTACACATTCGAAAGTACACAACAGTACAAAAACTTTTCACAGGGCCCCTTTATTACGATGATACAGCCCCATATAAGGGGAGGGATTCTAACTCATTTCATTCTAGGTTCGTTTCTTTACACTCAAATTAGAATTAGAATTTTTCTTCTGAGACATGCACGCTTTATTCCACCATGCTACACGGAATTTTCCCAGCATGACTTCTAGCCCGTTTTAGACTTATTGGGTAGCAAAATTATTTTAACCGATAAATGTGGCTATTTTGTCATTAAGTGTGGTGAAGGGGTGGTATACTAGCCTAGAGTAAGGCAGTGGTATGCTAATACGATACCTCACGACGCTTAGAATTATAAAATATAAAGGGAAACAACTTCGAGAAATAAAAAAAAATAACTATTCCTATTTTTTAAATTTGATGTTAACACTTTGGACCTCCAGGTGCAGAATTATATTCAGTGTTCTGCAACTCCAATCAATTGCATTTGTTCTGCAGGCACATTGTCCGAATTTTGGAAACTGCAGTCAAATCAAAAACAGACGTAAAACTTAATCATCGGCTAAATATGTATTACCACATTTATAATAAAATATCACAATTGATTAACTTACTTTATTTAAAATCAAGGCATACTTTCAGAATTTGCAATTCTGTCGATAGCTTTTGAAGTTAAATATTTTGTCATATACATAGAAGATGTGTTATTTATAAAGTGTTTGGGGTAATTTGGGCGGTGTAGGGAGGTTGTTCGTAGCTAAAAAACAAAAAAAAGTGTGGCAAGGAGCACGTTTTGCAATGTAGAACATCGTAACTTATGACTGAAACAAAAAATAGGCCATCTATATATATAATTCTCTTACTTGGCACGCAAAAAAAAAACGTTATTTGTAATCGCGTTTTGGCAACACTGTACGATTGTTTGTTTATCGTGAAGTCTCGCGCATTGATTGAATTTATAGCGTTATCGGATGAAATTTTATTGGGAAAAAAAAAAGGAAATTTTAATGAGCTGTTGCAGTTAGTTTATAATAGAAATCAAAGAAAAAGGAGGATCTTCTCAGGGCCATTTAAAAAACGATCCTTTTCAGGGCCAACAATTATAGTTCAACAAGACGCTTGCACTACAACTTTCGGCAACAAACTCAATGAAAAAGTGTGGGTCGTTTGAGTGCTGGGAAAATGTACACACAAACAACATGCTGGGTATTCAATTTCCAAAGCAACGCTCACATTTCGAGTCAAAATGTGTACAAAGTTTTCATTTGAATTCTGATTTTAGAGATACTGTATATATTTTTTCTGTAATACAGCAAATTTAGATTTGAAAAACATTTTTTTGGTAACATATTTTGTAAACAATCCCTTCTGCTAGGACATATGTCTTCATTGAGGCGAGCGAAGCGAGCATAGGTTCGCGCAGCGAACCAATGAGGATTGCGAAGCAATCCTCCGTGGGTTGGCAAGCGTTAGCGAGCAGGGGGCAGGCCCCCTAGTTGATAATATTAAGGAAAAATTGTTCTGCAGACTTTGTTTGTCCTGCAGTTTTAAGCACTCTTCTCCCTGTTGTGAACTAAGATAATTTCTCACATCGTGTGTGCTTGGCGTTGCTTAGTCTTACCCGTGTGTTAAATCGTATGACGGTACTTGGCCCCATCCGTACAGCGGTTCCTGGGTTCACCCAGTGTGCTCAGATCGCAGTTTGAACAGAACACTACTGTACAAAATCTGTTCATACGGTCCACTTTATATCTATGACCCGTGCACAATGGTGCCGTCCGATATGGGGTGGGGGGTCGTACGCATTCAATTTAGGTTCGTTCTTCCACCCATAGGGAGCGTCGTCTCGGGAATCGGACCTTCAATGTGTGCCTGGCCCCCCAAGTCTCCGGGGTCTCTCTCTCGCTGCAGCTCGTCTTCAATCAGTGCGGAGCCCGCGTTTTTGATCTTTTCCGCTCAAAGGATGTAGATTATGTAAAAGAGCTTTGTTTTTGCTCGAGTGCCGCCAAAAAACCCCCGCCGTAATTGGATGTGTAATGATGTGACGTCGATAACTACGCCTTTTCTTATTGGCCCTGCCGTATCGTTTTTATTACCTCTCTTTTTCCGCCGCTGCAGCCTCTTTAAGTTGAAATCGATGCGCGCGCGTAGGCAAATAGCATGGCCCGCGGTCACGGCGTGTGTAGGCCTCGGTAAAGAGGGCCTTGTTAGGCGAACGGTGCCGGTTCGATCGGTTTAGCGCTTCGGCTGGTCGGACCGGGCATGCCGTCCCGACTCATTATGCGTTGGGTTGGATGCTCGATATACGCGTGCGCTGCAGGTGTGCTTCAATTACGGGCGTGAAAATACTTTGGTCAGGATCGAAAGCGATTCCGGCTGTGAAATGTCAGAGCCTTCAATTGGTTTAGTGTGTCGTGTTTACGGTTTCAATCCTCCGGAATGAGAAATGACCCGCCCCCCTCAATGTGACGCGCGGAAGCGGGATTAGAATTGATATCGGGAAATATGTGTGGATGGTACTGCTTTGTCTTGTGTTCTTTAAATGACAGTATCATTAAAATTTCTTAATGAACTCTTAAACGGCTTTTTATCTCGATGGAATGACACAAGGATTTTTTTTATGACAGATAAAATGCTTTTAGACAGTTTTCTTAAAACATATTTAATAGCCTGTTGTGTTTGCTACAGTGTGACGCTAGTTAAAAAATACCACGCCATTATCTAAAACAGATTGCCGACCAACCGGTCTGGTGGTTAAGGTGTTAACTTCTGGATCGGAAGGTTCTTAGTTCGAATCCGGGTCCGTGCATGAATATTTGTAAACGTATGGAATAGAGGTAGTTGGTGCACCTTAAATCTATTGTGGCCGAAATTGCTCCAGTTGGGTTGGTGTGGAAAATTAGAGAATGGGGTGACAGCTCAGGTGTTGCCGTGTACCAACCTCACATGTATAAGACGGTCTTTTGTTGGATTCAAACTCGAAACCCTCAGATTGCTAAGGTAAGGAAGGGTAATTTTAATTAACGTCTAACTAGAGCAGCACAACCGGCTATTGGCGACGGTCCGGGATTCATCCCGGAGAGAAAGATTCGAGGAAAACACTTCCGGCCAACCGGTCTGATGGTAAAGCTGTTAGCCTCTAGATAGGAAGGTTCCTGGTTCGAATCCGGGTCAGTATATGGATATTTGTAAGCGTATGGTGAAGAGGCGGCTGATGAACCTTAAATTTATGGTGTCCGTAAGTCCTCACGTTGGGTTGGCGTGGAAGTTTGGAGAGTGTGGTGCCATCTCAGGTGTTACTTCGTCATCTGACCATGGATCAAAATTACGTGGTGTTGTCCTAGGATATTTCCCTTAGGGATTGATCCCTGACCGTCGTCAATAGCCCGTTGTGTTGCTCTAGTTCGACGTTAATTAAAATTACCTTTCCTTACCTTATCAATCTGAGGGTTTCGAGTTTGTATCCAACAAAAGACCGTCTTATACATGTGAGGTTGGTACACGTTAAAAATGTCGTGACCTCAAATCTACTCAGGTTGGCGTAGTGTGGATGTTTGGAAAGAGGAGTGCAGGCTCAGGTGTTGACCTCGTCATTTGACTGAGGTTAAAAATTACGAGGTTCCATCCTCGGCCTTCTCCCTTCGAGATTGGTACCGGACAACCGCCAATAGCCCGTTGTGTTGCTCCAGGACGTCGTTTAATTAAATACATATCAACCTTAAGAAGATTAACCTTTAAAAATGGGTTGGTTGAATCGCGGATACAAATAGTAGTTTTGATGTGAATACTCGGATCTGATGAGCGATTGTTTTTGCTGAGTATTCAACACTATGCAGTTCAAAAGATTACATTTCTCTAAATTGCTCCAGGGCGTTCTTAATTAAATACCTATCAACTTTAAGCATATTAACTTTTAAAATGGGTTTGTTTGGTCGAGGATACAAAACGTAGTTTACGTTAATTAAAAATTAAAATTACATATTTTATTTGATGCCTAATTAGATTTTATAGCAAAAGTTCTGGGTACTAATTTCTTAATAAAGTGAAAATGACTTCTTACGTGTCTGTAATGACACTTGTGCGTGCATTGACCTTTTTGACCGATAAAGTGTTTTAAAATTAACATAGAAATTTCTTACGGAATTTTATTTGATGCACATATTAATACTGTAGTAAAAATGTTAGTAATGGGTATTTAAAAATTGTATCTACATAATGTACACAATGATGAATCAATGAAAAAACGGTTTCGAAAAGGTGTTTTAAATCCAGATTTGCGAATTTCAATATATTCTTCTTCTCAACATTAAAAATATTCATAATTACATAAAATATTACTTTAAGCCAGTCACCATCGGTTCAGTCCTTTTTTAACCATCATATAGCTGAACTTGTATACCTGGAAGTATTCGTATATTTCAAATGGATTAATGTGGTTTTAAAAGGCTCAAACGTTGTTCTACTTTTAAGGAGAAACGGTAAATTTAATTTCAAATAAATATGACAAATAATTTTTATACTGTAGTTTCATATTCATTCGGACGATTTAAAATTTAATCATAAAAAAGAAAAAATAGTCCAATTAATTACTTTCAAGTGGTTAAACTGAGTTCGCATCGTAGAAAGTAACATCTGCATCTAAAAACTACTTTTGTTCATAAAAAAGATACTAGTGGTGAAATAACTCTTACCCCTGAAACTAATTACTCCGAAATTTATTATTGAACGGAAACGTTATTCCTGATTTATATTGTATTAACGAAAGTAAGTTTTCCATACCAATCAGATCCTTGTGGCGAAACAAGTCATAGAGATTCACTGTTCCATTTTCAACTAGTCTCGAAAATGCATTTCCGCCTGAAAGTTGGCTTTCACCAACAAATAGACGCTAGTGGTAAAACAGCTTTTACAGAGACTTTATCGGAACTATTCTCTGACGATACACTAATTGAACCGATTACCGTTTCTCACGATTAATCGTCCGGCATCGTTTGGGGGTGCATCCTTCGTATCGGTAGCCGTTGCCCGAAGCGGGAGAGGGGCTAAATACCGAATAATCGCATGCACACAGAGGGGTGGGAGGAGTACGTGCCGAGGTAGACAGGGCCTCCAGGGATGTTCTGCCGCTTAGAAGGACTTGTCTCCCTAATAGGGTGGAAAAAAGGGAACATATGTTGCTGGTGAAAGGCCACTTACTCTCCTTCTCGGCTGGTTTTTAGTCCATGCAGTCTAATGGCTGGGATTGGGACGCTTAGCTTGCAGCGTACTCTCATGCTGTTCAAAAAGGCAGTAACTCCAAGTGTTGTCTTTTCATATTGATTATTGTTACAGGCTATGTAACTATATATATGCTACTTAACAACACTACTAACACTTACTTTATTGATTATTGAGTTTGATATAACTATTTTCAAGTGTAAGAGGCATCAGATACTTATATATGCGGCATTTAAACCATCTGAACGTCGCGAGATTTGAGGGAATTTTAGTGTTGCTTTCACCACATCAGCCATCGTATGGAACGTTTCGATTGGTATAGAATCCTTTAGAACGTTTTTATTGGTCTTTTCCTTGAAATATAAATTCCTTTGGAACGTTTCGACTGGCCCTTTCTCTGGATTAGGACCTTTTGGAACGATGCATTGGTTCTTTCCTTGAAATAAAATCTTTCTTTGTAATGTTTCTATTCCTCCTTTTCTTGAAATATAATTTCTATTTGGAACGTTTCGGTTGGTCCTATCTTCCGAATAGAATCATTTCAGACAAGTTTATTGGCCCATTCTGTAGAATAGCACAATTTCATACGATTTTAGTAACCCATTTTGTAGAATAGAATCCCTTGTAAATATTTTATTAGACCTCTCTTTTGATTAGAATCGACTGCAAAGATTCAAATTCTTTCCTTAGAACGGAATCATTTGGAAAGATTATATCGCTCCTTTCTTTAGAATAGAATCCTTTGAAAACATTTTATTTCTCTTCTCCTTAGAATGTAATTAATCCTTTGTAAATAATCTATTGCGTAAGCATGCCAAAATTCTTTAGAAGTCCAGCAGGGAAGAATGCAAGTTGATAGGTTGAATTTTGCATGTAGAACCCTCAGAGGTTTAATAATCGTTGACTCTAAACACCTACCCTGGTGATGATACTTTCTTGACTGGCAAACCAGTATGAGTATGCTTCGAAAATTCTTTGCACCAATATGGGAAAGAAGAAACCTTATTGAAATTCCTATCGCGATCTGGGATTTAGTATCAGAATAGATAATAATTGTAAACATAGTTTTTATGTAGAAGAGGAAGCAATAGACCCCCTATCGAAATGCAAAAGTTTAATAAAATAATTTGAAACATAAAATACAGAAACGTTAACAGAAATGTTTAATAATAACAAGATTTTTGCTGAAAGAAATTTTGAATTCCTAACCATTTTTATGGGTTTCAATAGTTACACGCCATGATAATGCTTAGGTAAAATTATTTTTCTTAAATAAACCAGTGTTAAAAATGTGTCAAAATGTTTTGTATGATTTGTAAAGGCATTGTGTTACAGATATATGATGAGACTTTGTAATGAAATTATGTTGAATTGTCAAAGTAAGTTTTCGTAAAAACCTGTATAGGGGGGGGGGGAATAGATGGAGGCCAAAATCAACTTTTAAACTCTTAAGAACAACAAGCAATATCACGTTTCTCGTTATTGAGTGAAAAATTATCCCTGCACTGGTTTTTGAGTTTGTAACAAGAATATTAATTTTTCATTTTGTATTTTGATTTGCGCTTCGGTGAGTGTGATAAAACGTTTCTCACAAACGTACTTTGTTATTCATAAGCCACTGAAGAGAATATTCGTGGAGATCATCAAAGAAATTTTTTTATAGAAGAAAAGATGAGACAGTATGGCGATATTGTTGTAAGCTAAAAAGAAAAGATATGGTCAGTGTTATGAAATATATGAGACACAGAAGTATACCATTTTGAATTCTCGGTTAGCAAACTTAAATAATTTAGACATCAATACATTTTTCTGATTTTCTGTTTTTTTCAATACAACAGTTCTTTTTCCTCGTTTTTTGGATGAATAGATAGGAGGAGTATCGGATTAGCGTTGCGTACTTGAAAATCGATTCAACTAAAGACCGTCGTGTACATGGGGTCTGGTGTACGTTAAATATGTTGCAACATTAAATGCCATCCTGTTTGCGTGGTGTGGAAGTTTGGAGAGAGAGAGGTGCCACCTCAGGTATTGTCCTCGTATTTTTAACTGCGGTATTGATTTCGGACCGTCGCCACTAGCTCCAGTTCCACGTTGCTTTAGCCTGGAGCACATATCCGTTTTTTCAACGTGCGGCGCCGCTGTCGTAACTCAAGTGCGGTCTGAGATACATTAGATCCAATGTAGTAGTACACACATGCCTCCATCGCCGCTGCGGCTACGCAAGTCCAACTTGAGTGCAATTTGGACCGTAGTTCCCCACGGCGCCTCAGCTCGCCGCACACGCTTCTCCGATCTCAAGTACCTTGTTTTCATAAATAAATGAATCTAAATAATAATTAATAAATTGTTGTATGCAGTAACGTCTATTTTGTTTCAAAATATACTTTTTTTACACCAAGTAAGCGAATTAAACACGTTTTTTTCGATAGAATATGTATCGCAAATGGCACGAAATGAGTACTTGAGTAATTTCACGGTTCTGTGTGCATAGTTGCTACGGTGCCGCAGCGGCGCCGCACGTTGAAAAACCGGATGAGTGCACCGGGCTTGATTTAACTCGAGGTTGATTTAACTTCCCCTCATTATTGTTATTTTCCCTTTTTTGGGAGGTTTAGTGTTTTTATTTACACTACATTACCTTGGAAACAAATCAGAAACAAAGAAATACCATACGGTAAATAAAAGCATGAAAAACGTGTTCGAATAAAACAAATCGAAACAAATTTATGATTTTTGAATATGGCAGCACATTATGGTATGATATACAACATGAATTAAATTGGAGTCCGACTGTGTATCTTTTATCAATTTTCATGAAGTTACTTCAACCGGGAATGCCAAGGGAACGCTAAATCTCGCCAAAGGGGCCCTGCCTTGTTTATAGCTGGGAGATGGGGGAGGCATTAGTTATCCCAACAGTAGGAGCCCCGTCATTAAGGGGCTACCCGAGGGCATGCGCCCCATTAACGCAAAGTGGTTCGCCCCCGGCCGGGGCCGAAGAAAATGAGCCGTGTTGTGGGACAGTGGGGCAGATCGGGACACGTGACCCTCGCTTTTGAAATCGAATCTCTCCCCTTTCAAAAACTGCGTGGTGCCTAATTTCGCAAATCCCTAGCAGACGATGTCACAGCGTAATGAGGCATTGGACGCGGCATAATGCCTCGGTGGGGGTAGGGTAAACAGATGACACGGATCTTCGGAGTATTGCCTGCCCGTTTCTGTGGAGAGATTTTTCTAGGTTGCTCGTTTACAGTGCTGCTAATCAGTGCTGTTATTGACCCTTAGTGCTATTTGGTGGAGGTTTTGCTTGTATAATACAGAGTTAGATGTTTTAACCCTCCGAAGGGTTCATACGATCTATCCGTTTTACAACTGTTGTCTTCACTGCGTGAATTTTAATCAGTTTTGGCTTTCTTGGACTAATATAATGTTTCCTAAGGATTCTATTCTAACGAAAAAAGAAATAGAATCATTTCAAAGTATTCTAAGAGAAGGAGAAATATTATCTTTCAAATATGAATATTGTATTCTTAAAGAAAGGAAAAATAGAATCCGGAGGATTCTATTCTATGGGAAGGAGCAATAAAATCTTTCCAGCGGATTCAATTCCATGTAAAGGAGCGATAAAACCTTTCCAATGGATTCTGTTATAAAAAAAAAGCAATAGAACATATCCAGAGGATTCTATTCTGAGGAAAGGAGCGATAGAATTTTCCCAGAGGATTCAATTCTAAGCAACAGGGCGATATAATCTTTCTATTGGATTCTATTCTAAAGAAAGGAGAAATAGAATCTTTAAAAGGGATTTCATTACATAATAAAGGAGCGATAGAATATTTTCAGAGGATTCAATTCTATAGAAATGACCGATAGAATCTTTCCAGAGGAATCTCTTCTAAAGAAATGAGAAATAGAATCTTTCTAATGGATTCAACAGGGGATTCTACAGGGGTTGGACAAAATAATATGAACACTTGTGAAAGAATAGCACTCGAAAGAAACCTCTCGTATACTCCTGCCCTCTAGCGGTGAAGGGTGCCACCTAGCGGATGAGAAAGTGCACACATCAGTCGGCTACTAGCAGTGATAGAAGTTGGATGCAAAATATATTTCTGTGTTAAAATTGCGTTATGGCTGACCTCTGTGATTTCGAAAAAGGCATGATTGTTGGTGCCCGTCTTGCTGGATCCTCAGTAACGATAACGGCCGCCCTTCTAGGTGTTGGGAGAAGTACAGTGTCGACTGTAATGTCAGCATATTTGAAACAGGGAAAAACATCATCTAAAAAGCACAATAGTGATCGAAAATCGAAGCTGAATGACAGAGGCAGAAGGGTTTTGAAGCGGATTGTGGCAAAAAAAAAAAAAAAAAAACGAGACAACAGCATCTCACATAACATCTGAGATGAATACACATCCACAGGAAGCAGTTTCATTAAAAACTATCCTGCGTGAACTGCATATGGCAAATATTCATGGTAGAGCGGCTATTTCAAAACCATTGATTACACCATGCAATGCCTTGAAGCGATGAATATAATGTCGTGAGCATAAAGATTGGACACAACAACAATGGAGAATGTAATATGGTCAGACGAATCGTCGTTCACATTATTAACGACAAATGGACGTCTTTACGTTTGGAGAAAGCCACCAGAAGCCTATCAAGTTGACTGTCTTCGGCCTACGGTTAAGCATGGCAGCGTTTCAGTAATGATCTGGGGTGCGATATCACATCGTGGTCTTGACCCACTTGTTGTTCTGAATGGCCGTGTTACAGGAGAGGATTATGTCAGTCTTCTGGCCGACCATCTTCGCTCAATGGTACAAACTGTGTTTTCTGATAAACGACTAGTCTTCCAAGATGATAATGCCCCTATTCACACCTGTGGAATTGCCCGAGACTGGTTTTATGAACACGACTATGAAATAGAGCACCTCATCTCGCCCCCTCAGTCCCCTGATCTCAATATAATTGAACCTTTGTGGGGTATTTCGGAAAACAAGCTGCGAAATCGATTCCCCCCTCCAAGGACGCTTTCTGAATAAGGGACTTTTTTGCAATTTGAGTGGGGACGTATCCCTCTGAATGTTATACACGACTTGTATTTGTAAATTCTACGTCGGATACAAGCTGTAATTCATGCAAGAAGAGGACCAACAGCCTATTAATAAAAAAAATTCTGTATTCACAGGTGTTCACAGTATTTTGTCCAACCCCTGTATTCTATAGAAAAGAGCGATAAAACCTTTACAGAGGATTCTATTCTAAGAAACTCAAAACTAGAGACCTGACAATCCTCCGTCCTTGAGATGAGACAGTCTGTAGACTACATCACTAGATATCAAATAAACATAAGAAACTTGTGGTTAAATTTGAGGTAAATCAGTAAAAATGAGGCACTTTAACAATGAAAACCCCAATAATACCTGCTCGAGAATCTTCTCAACTAACATGAAACTCAAAGCAGAACTAACAACATCAAAACTTTTAGTCCAGACCAGTCAGAAAGAAGAAACTTTCCGTGAAATCAGTAAAATCTGAGGCCGTTTTCACAATGAAAAACCCAATAATATCTACACGAGAATCTCCTGAACCATCATGGAGCTCAAAGCATAACTAATAATCATCAGAACTTTCCGTCAGACCAATCCGATCATAAATAACGTGCGCTGGTCCGACCAAACAGAGGAAGAGGTTACGAATAAATCTGACATAAGACCTCGTCTCCCATGTAATAAGTTACCTGAATTTGAGTACGCGTCACACCCAAAGGGGACAATTAAAGTTCAGAATTGTAAAACCGTTACACTGTCCTCCGGCGGTGTATGGGGAACCTTCCTGTAATGCATTTTTTTCCTCTCTCCCTGTGACATCCTCTTACCCAGTAACTCTTCCGATAACCTATACGCGTGTTCCTACAAATTTGCGGTCCTTTTTTTTTCAATCTGCCATTGTTCTTTCTAATTCCCGATCGATATGCAGTGAGGACAGCTTTCTTTGTTTTCCAGAAAGAGAGGGGGGTGACTTCTTTTTGCGAAGGAAAGTGAAATGAGAAAGGAATAATGATAGTAATAAAAAAAAAAAAACTAGGAATCGCTCAAGGGTTTAACGTAGAGAAAACGATTCTAACAACCCGCTATTATCGATTTAATAACGTTTTTTTCACCGGACGAAATGCCTGGAACGCTTGGAATTTTGAAGAGCACTTTAAAAATGGAACCTTCACCGTTCGGAAACAATACTTTTCACTTTAAGTATGCGGATGTTTCCTTTTTTTCTATTGTTATTTCTTGTGCTCTTTCTTTCCAGCCCTATTGTCTTCACTCTCAATTTGGAAAATTTTCGTCTTTAAGACGTTATTATTTTTTGTGCCTTCCTCTTTTTACTGTAAAATCTTTCACCGTTTAATGCGGATACGCAGTTAGGAGTTAAGTAATGCCTGAGAGCGGTTTTAATGTATTATGTCCTTTTTTCTCTCGTCTTTTCTCGTTTTTAGTGCGCGCCCTTCGATTTTTAAATGAATCTCTTGAGCTTCCCAATGTGCACCTTGAGGCACGGTGCTTAGGGATTTATAAATGGAAGTAAAGTTCAGGATTATTAATTTAGTGCCCAGATTATCTAGAGAACTTGCTAAAAGGTACTTGTCGCACAAATTGTCGTTTTAGAATAGCGACAGAATATTCAGTACTCACTTTACAAGGCTAGTGATTTTCGTCGGTCTTTTAAGAGTAGTAAGCCAGTGTTGTATTTTTATTCTCTTGCTGTACAGAATTTATTTACCGTAATAAGTTAAAGGTGAATAGATAGATAGTTAGATTAGGAAAAATCCGATTAGTGTTGCCTTTTCCATCGTGGGAAAAGTAAGAAACGGAGATCTAACCCATGTAGCGATATATCGAGGTGTGGTATAACAAGGGAATGCTTTATTTCTACTTCGACATGAACTAAATCCTGTTAGTGATGCCGTATTCGTCGGGAGACAGGTCAAAAATGAAGATATAGCCTAATGCGCGATATAACAAGGGTTTCCTAAGTCTATAATTTACATGAACTAAATCCAATTAGGGTTGCTTTTTCCCATCATGGGAAAAGTAAGAAATGGAGATATAACCCATGTGGCGATATATTGAGGCGTGGTATAACAAGAGGATGCATTATTTCAACTTCGACATGAACTAAATGCGATTAAAGTTGCCGTATTCGTCGGGAGACAAGTCAAAAATGAAGATATAGCCTAATGCGCGATATAACAAGGGTTTCCTTAGTCTATAATTTACATGAACTAAATCCAATTAGGGTTGCTTTTTCCCATCATGGGAAAAGTAAGAAACGGAGATCTAACCCATGTAGCGATATATCGAGGTGTGGTATAACAAGGGAATGCTTTATTTCTACTTCGACATGAACTAAATCCTGTTAGTGATGCCGTATTCGTCGGGAGACAGGTCAAAAATGAAGATATAGCCTAATGCGCGATATAACAAGGGTTTCCTTAGTCTATAATTTACATGAACTAAATCCAATTAGGGTTGCTTTTTCCCATCATGGGAAAAGTAAGAAATGGAGATATAACCCATGTGGCGATATATTGAGGCGTGGTATAACAAGAGGATGCATTATTTCAACTTCGACATGAACTAAATGCGATTAAAGTTGCCGTATTCGTCGGGAGACAAGTCAAAAATGAAGATATAGCCTAATGCGCGATATAACAAGGGTTTCCTTAGTCTATAATTTACATGAACTAAATCCAATTAGGGTTGCTTTTTCCCATCATGGGAAAAGTAAGAAACGGAGATCTAACCCATGTAGCGATATATCGAGGTGTGGTATAACAAGGGAATGCTTTATTTCTACTTCGACATGAACTAAATCCTGTTAGTGATGCCGTATTCGTCGGGAGACAGGTCAAAAATGAAGATATAGCCTAATGCGCGATATAACAAGGGTTTCCTTAGTCTATAATTTACATGAACTAAATCCAATTAGGGTTGCTTTTTCCCATCATGGGAAAAGTAAGAAACGGAGATCTAACCCATGTAGCGATATATCGAGGTGTGGTATAACAAGGGAATGCTTTATTTCTACTTCGACATGAACTAAATCCTGTTAGTGATGCCGTATTCGTCGGGAGACAGGTCAAAAATGAAGATATAGCCTAATGCGCGATATAACAAGGGTTTCCTAAGTCTATAATTTACATGAACTAAATCCAATTAGGGTTGCTTTTTCCCATCATGGGAAAAGTAAGAAATGGAGATATAACCCATGTGGCGATATATTGAGGCGTGGTATAACAAGAGGATGCATTATTTCAACTTCGACATGAACTAAATGCGATTAAAGTTGCCGTATTCGTCGGGAGACAAGTCAAAAATGAAGATATAGCCTAATGCGCGATATAACAAGGGTTTCCTTAGTCTATAATTTACATGAACTAAATCCAATTAGGGTTGCTTTTTCCCATCATGGGAAAAGTAAGAAATGGAGATATAACCCATGTGGCGATATATTGAGGAGTGGTATAACAAGATGATGCATTATTTCAACTTCGACATGAACTAAATGCGATTAAAGTTGCCGTATTCGTCGGGAGACAAGTCAAAAATGAAGATATAGCCTAATGCGCGATATAACAAGGGTTTCCTTCGTCTATAATTTGACATGAACTAAATCCAATTAGGGTTGCTTTTTCCCATCATGGGAAAAGTAAGAAATGGAGATATAACCCATGTGGCGATATATTGAGGCGTGGTATAACAAGAGGATGCATTATTTCAACTTCGACATGAACTAAATGCGATTAAAGTTGCCGTATTCGTCGGGAGACAAGTCAAAAATGAAGATATAGCCTAATGCGCGATATAACAAGGGTTTCCTTCGTCTATAATTTGACATGAACTAAATCCAATTAGGGTTGCTTTTTCCATCGTGGGAAAAGTAAGAAATGGAGATGTAACACATGTAGCGATATATCGAGGCGTGGTATAATAAGGGGATGCCTTATTTCTAGTTCCACATGAACTAAATCCAATTAGTGTTGCCGTATTCATCGGGGGACAATGAAAATATAGCCTAATGTGACATACATTGAAGAGCAATATCAAGGGGTTCCTTTATCTCCAATTCGGCACAAACTAAATCCGATTAGTGTTGGCATATTCCTCTCGAGACAATTAAGAACTGGAGATATAACCTAATGTGAGATATAACAAGGGTTCCTTTATCTCTAATTCATTACAAACGAAATTTGATTAATGTTGCCATATTAGTTAGGCCTGGAGGACTTGGTTAATCGTACCCAAACAAACAGAAATAGAGAGAAACTGTTCAAATGTCTTCCTGGAAGACTAAAAGGAAATGGACCTGCACTTATGCGTCGACTTGAAAAAACTATTAACTCTGAAAAATCGCATAGCTACATATACGAGGGTCTCAACGCACTACGAAGTCTTAAACAAGAAAGGAACACTTGTATTTCAGGAGAAGTTCGCCAGATCTGTGTGTAACCAGGAAAAATCCAGGCAAAGCTTAGATAACCAGCTTAAAATGTTCATTTGGTTTCAAAGCAAATATTAGAAAACAAATAAATCCAGGAAACCCATGAGCAGCAACCAGGACAAAAACTCACAACATTCAAAATTTTGCAAGAACTAGGGCTGGCAACCTAGATTTTACGCATAAGCTAATAGCACCAGATTGTCCCACACACGATAATCCGACACCCATGCTTCCCAATCGCCATAATGAATTTCCCTCTCGCATAAAGGACACCGTATCCCATGCTCTCCAGCTTTCCCACACAGTTCATCGCCGGCAAAACAATATCTTTAACACCAGTGTTCAAAACCTCGGTCGGCCTAATCGTCGGGGCCGATAGTAAGAAGATACTGCGCACGCGCGGGACACGCCCAGCTCGGACCAGGATTTCGAGACCTAATTGGGCGGATGCCGAGGGATTTGTTTTTTTTCCAGTGGGGGAGCAGCACGTGGGGTTGGTGTGGAATGAAAGAATATTTCACTCCCCGTTCTCTTTATATCCCGCCTTAATTCCTTTCGGCGTAAGTGTATACCCACAGAGATGGCCGCTTTGCGAGGAGATCAGAAGGGCAGCAACTCGGGGATGTCGCGCAGTGGGGTCGGGGGAGACCCCTTTTTGTTTAATTCGGAAGGGGGTGTATCACGTGTGATATCCCAGTTGGAGTGGGGCTCGGAAGTTCTTGCTCACTTCCGAGGTCGGGGTGGGAGGTTCCTTTCTTCTTCCAGTCCGAACGGATTTGCAATCGGAGGGTTGCGAGTTCGGAACTCGGTCCACCCGAAGACCGTCGTGTCCGGGGGGGGGGCGAGGGCAAATAGAGGCCTTTCCCTAGCTTCGGCTAATCCGCGGTGAGTTTTAAATAACTCGGTACGGAGGGGTCTGCTTCCAACTCGAAGAACAAGAAGGAGGGGGAGGCTGGTGCCCCTCAAATGGCCTCACTTTGGTAGGCGCGTGAGTTTGTAGATTGGGTTGTGTCAGCTCAGGTGTTGACCTCGTCATCTGACCGTGGTGTTGCAATGGAGCTTTCCCTTATTTATTTCCTTGATTATTTCCCGAGGTAGTCAAATTAGGGTGGAAAGGAGCTACACAAAAGGCTCATGGCGACAATCTCGAAGGGAAAGTTTGAGGACAACACCTCGTAATTTTAAACCACTGTCAGATGAGTAGGTCATACTTGAGAAGGCAACTTACTGCCCAAACTTCCACACAACGCCAGCGTGAGGATATTTGAGGCCACGAAAGATTTAATGTGCATCAGGCCCCCTTCTGGTCCTTTATAGGATTGATATTTAACTTACCGCCCTCCTTTTTTTAATCAATTACTCTTTCATCCTGACTACCGTAGCCAGGTTGAGCTTGGAATCTGAACAACTGCTGTGCCCCTCATTGCCAAATAATCCGTTTGTTTATTACAATAGACTCCTCAGTGTGCAATAATCAACTGTAGATTTACCACTGTATTGTGTATTTGTCGAAGTATTTCAATATAATGTAAACCCAGTCTGACATCACGTTGAAAAATGCTGTCGTGTGTTTCATTAAATGCACAATAGTATACAACCGCAACGATTAAGCGGTTTAAAAGAATCATTTAAGGGACTATTCATGTCGATACTGACTTTAAATCATCTGATTTACTACTACGGTAATTTTTAGTCTGGCATGTAAAACGTGTCGGTTTTTATTATGTAGAAGAAGGTAATATTATTATTGGGACTATTAATTGGGTTCATACGGAATACCCCTGAATCTCTTATGGAGTTTCAGTCTTACAATAGTTGTTTCCCATAGAAAGGTAAATCTAAATTCAACGACATGGGACAACGCAAGAATACTCCCTCAACATTCTAAATAATTAAACTGTCTAAAAGAGAAGGATACTCATGTACACACAACTACAACTAAGCTGTCGATATTCTTGCAGCAGGAATGGACACCAATACCCATAGCTGTGTATCAAAACCTTGTTGAAAGTATGCCCAGAAGGGTTGCTAGTGTAATTGTAGCACTAGGGGGACCATCTCCCTATTAAAGCATGTATTCTTTCAGTTATACCATCACATCTTGCTGTCCAGTCCATTATCGTAGGGTCGTGTATAAAAAAATAAATTTTCTCAAACGTGCAATATTAATATGAGTACCAACTAAATGGTCTGAAAAGGACGATTAAGTGCAATCGGCATCTAATCTCGCAGTTTCATTCCCATAACTGCTTCCCACAAAGCAAAACCCAGAACGCATCAGCTATTTACTACCCATTTAGCTGAAGACCTTAACCTCGCAGCAATTTCCGATTTCCAATCGATGGCGTCTCCAAGACAAGAAGAAAAAAAAAAAAAAAACGTCCCTCCTCATCCATTAGAACTTCGGGAAGACCTGATCATCAGCATCATCTCATCGTCAATAACAACAGCATCGGACGAAAAAAAGCAACCCAACTCAATAGGATGATCATAGAGAAGGGAAAAACGCAGGGAAAAAATCAAGCAATGAAGGAAAGAGGTAACAACTAAGCAGGAAACAGGGGAACAACCTAAGCCATCATTACGTAACAAGAAGTCAAGACTCTCTTAAAGAGATCGCGAAACTCCTTCAGTCTTTATCGATCACAAGGCTACTAATAGCTCTATCCAAACTGACGAAACAATAAATTGAAGGCTGGCGCCACAGCCAAAACAAACTTTTTTCGCGTGTGCCTCGACTTATCCTCCGCTTCTTGTTACAGGGAAGCAATTCATTTCTGCTAACAAATCATCAATTTTCTAGGGGCTTTCTGGCCTGATCACTCAACAACCGGTATTGATTAAACTTTTTTTCCTCTTCTTTTTTCTCCCCGCTCCCTCCTCCTCCTCGCTCTCGGGGGTCTCGTTGGAGCGCTAAGCCCCTCCAAATGAAATGTTCTTTTTCCGGTATCTTCCCAGCGCGCGCGAGTTTCGCGTGTGGGAAGACGAGTTTTAAATCTCGATTTATTAGGACTCTTACCTCATGAAATGGGGGTGTTTTCGCCCCTTTTCGCGAAGGGGGGAATGGATAATAAAAAAAGGGGGAAGAGTTGGGTTTTTATGGGGCCTGGAAGACGCTTGTTCGCACGTTGGAAGAATGGGGAGACCTCGTTTATTAAAAACCTTCCTCTAAACGGATTCCGCTTTTTCGTTTTTCTCCGGGCTGGATGTTGGTTATTAGCCGTGTTTCCACATACACGCGCCAATTCCATCGGAATGAGGGGTTTGTTTTTATCGAAAGGCGGTCTTACAGAGGTTGGCGGAATCGCGAGAGGGGCTGGAAGTTTGTAGTGAGTCTGGGACTGTAAAGTTTGCGACCTGCCTCGAACGATAGAGGGGTTTGTTCTGTGATAGGTCGTAATGTCTCGCGAGGTGTGTGAAACGGGCGAAACGCGAAGCGATTGCACCGGGATTCTTTGAGTTATGTGGAGTTTGAAATAAGGGCATTTACGGCCATATTCACAAGTCTCGAGTTGACTTGTGGATCAGTAGATCAGCAAGTCAGAGTTCAATCGCAGATCGTCAAGAACCGTGTTCTCAATCGGCGGGTTAAGTGATCCACGGATTAAAATGATACGCTCGTGGTGATTGGCTACTACCGTCTCCTCACGATCATGTGATACTGTTTACATTTGTTACGACGCCCGAATCTGCATTCATGCTGATCAAGCACGTACTTCGCCGTAGAATTTATTCCAAATTGTGATTTTAATAGAACGCATACGACATTTTAATTTTGGGTTTGGATAAAGAAATGCAAATTTATTTAATTTCGAAATAGATGTTTATGGAAACCTACATTTTGAAGAAAGAATTGTACACAATGTCTTGAAAAATTAATATAATCCGATAATCTTTTTACGTTTCAGAATGAGTGTGTGTTGGTGTAAAGTGAAGAACTGCCAATGTCAATTTTCGCAAACCAAATGTGGATACGTAGCCTATTGAATAACAGCCATAACAGCGTAGCCCGTGGTGTTAGTTTGCTTGGCAAACCAAAGGGGAATTCGTAGCCTCTTGGATATCAGCCATGATGGCGTTCCCCGTGGTGTTGATTTGCTTTGCAAACCAAATGGAAATTCATAGCCTATTGGATCACAGTCATCCCGGTGTTGTCAAATGCGGCCAAATTCGAATTGCTAAGAGATTCAATCGGTTTGACGTCACATTCTCTTGCAAAAACCGTCGACGGCTTTGGCAAGTAGAGGATGCAGGGTGGAACGTCCTTCGGGGTCGGTAGAAACGATCACGTTTTATGTTCCGCTTGGCAACCCTCGCCTACTTTTTATTAAATTCCACTTTTAAAATGTTAAAGATTGAATTTTAAAATTCGCTGCGACCCAAATATTGCGAAAAATTCGGACTACCTGTTTGACAAGTCCCATTACTGTAAGTGCCATAGATTAGTCAGGAGCGTGTACATAAACAAACAAACAGACAAGCACTTCCTTTTATAATAGTGGAGGTGTAATCACGTTCTTGTTGCGATTCATATAGGATCAGTTAAATGTGCGTCGTCCAAAGAAAAACTGTAATTTAGCACAGAATGAAGTAAGTCGTCCATTTTGTTTTGTTTACTGTATATCTTGCTTATTTCGCAAAAAGATAGTTCTGCGCATGCGTAATATTCAACCGAGAGTTAATTCACCGATTTCGGAGGATCAAAATGTAACACCGAAACGGTGGTTTAAGCCTAAGACCAATCATTGTGAATATGGTTTTTTCGTTAACCCGGATATTATCATTGACCCGCGGTTTAACTAGGTGAATACGGTCGTTATAGGCAACGTTGAAATAGGTAAATGCAGATAGTACGTTAAGAATTCCTTAAATAAAAAGATATCAGTGAATTGGAAAGTATTTAGTACATATATGCTGCTCACTCACAGTGAGATATAATTTGAAACAAAGTACAAAATGGAAGGTAAAACGTTTTTGAGTACAAAATGTATTATGTCTTGTAATACTGAAATAAGAGTGTAGTAACTCAAAATCTAACAAGAAATTAAGTAATTTAAAGGTTTGCTGCAAAAAGAAGGTAGCTTCCTCTTGAGGAGTTTGGAGTTGCATGCACTACCTTGTGGTAAAAAATAATTTCATTTGTAGTAAGAAAGACGAAGCTGTAATTGTTAGTTAAGAACAATTAAGGAAATTTATCAAAAAGAATATTTTTACACAGCTTTGAATTTTTAACGTTTTTCATGGTATTCCAAAAACTTGAACAATTGAAGCTTTCTGTTTTTTGCAGCAAACTCTTCAATTATAAAGAGACATTGCAACAGACAAGCATACAGAACGATAAGAACAGCGTTAAGTCTCAGAGGCAACTAACTCACTGCGTATTATGGAAAGGATTACATCAGCCAAATGAACTGATAAGAATATGTATACAAGAAACAGAAGTGGAAACACAGGAAATCATAAATCTTAAAGCAGGAAAAAGCAATATTAAACACCATTGATCTACGACTCATTAATAAAAACACTTGGAAATACACGGCAAAATGAAATTGACGCAGCTTGTACGTTTTTGGACCTTGCGCTATAAAATACCAAAATTCAATCCTCCCTTACAATACATCGAACTTAATGAAAATTAAAAACTACAAAATATAAATCTGGGTAAGTGTTTACATTAAAATATTTTGTAATTGTTTTAGTTTTTTTACAAAATTGATACATATTTGGTGAAATGCTAGACCTTTCAAGGAAAACATTTTTTTCCATGCTGAAAAGTCTTGCTTTTCGAAACGGTGGATGATATATTAAGCAGAATTCTAAGAGAGAGAAAGAGAGTTTGCATTCTTATCGCTACAAAGTATATCCCTACGTTTTGTTTTTATAAAGTGCATTCTTCGTTTGAAGGAAAAAAAATTAGATTAAACTCCGGAAATGGCCAGTAAAAAAACAATAACACTGCTCTGCAAAAACAATTTTTTTTGGGCCCCGTCAGCATTCCAGCTGATTCTTACATAAAATTCCTCCTGAATCCGAATATGATCCCCGTTTTCCCTCATCTCGTACAGTTTTCTGGGGACGCACCCCCACTGTGTTTATCACTTTTCGATATAATTTTATGGACATAAATTTGATTTGGAGTGGGGAAAAGGATTATTTTAAACAGTAAATATCTTCTGAGGGGCTAGAGAGGTGAAAAGTTTTAAAACATGAACATTTGTATCAAGGAGGGAGATTTAGGGGACATTTGTCCTCTTAAATTGTAAAAAACAAAATCATTAAAAATAATCGTTTTTCTGGGGTTTTTTCGAAAATATTTCACTTATTTTCTACATATTCCAGCTTTTAGCCCCCCCCCCCTCCTCCTCAAACACCCCCAACTAATAAAAATATATCGCAACAATTTTTGCTAAAAGCGGGTGAGGGGTAAGGGTTGCAGAATCCCTCGCAAGAAAGTTTGGAAGATTCACTGAACGACGGTGACGCTCTCAATAACTCGCACGCTTCGTGGTTTCCGCAGGAATTTTCATGCTTTGACAAGTTTAAACTAACATTGCCTTTATCACTATAGTGGTGAACTGTAATCGTTATCTTCCTTCATTACATCTTTCGCGATCGTAGAGTCAACTTTTCGGGATTCTTGGCGGGGATTCTGTGTTTGCAAGTTGTTTAGATTGTGTAAAACGGTCCACATTTTTTCGCTCCCGCTTTTTCAAAGTGAATTACGGTAAGTGAGTGTATGTTGTGATTAATACCGATCGTTGATTTACTGTTTAATTATGCCACGCGAGTGTAAAATTCATCCCGATAGCTTCTATGTTTGCGGTGAATTGGCTTTAAAAGTGCAACGAAAACCCCCTTTATCCGCTTCTTAAAACTGCTCATCAATTTTACTTTGATGGCCAAGATGGTGGTCAGGACAAATATTAGGCTCCAAACGGTGGAAGTCATACAAAAGTAACAATCTGTGAGATGACAGCGAGGTTCGCGCCAAAACACGCGCATAGCAAATTGCATTGATTTACGGGTACCTTTGAGCCATTTAGTCAAGCTACTGTAACAAGTTGTGCAGCAAAACTTTGGAGCCCAATCCTTGTCCTGATCTCTAACTTGGCGATTAAAGTAAAATTGATAAGCAGTTTTAAGAAGCGTAGAAATTTTCGTTGCGCTTTTAAAGTCAATTCACCTCAAAAATAGAAGAAGCTACCGGGATGATTTTTACACTCGCGTGGCATAATAAAACAGTAAATAAATGCTCGGTATTAATCACAAAACTTACACTCACGTACTGTAATTCAATTTGTAAAAGCCGGAGCAAAAAAATTTGAACCGTTTTACACAATTTAAACAATTTGGAAACACAGAATCCCCGCCTAGAAAACCGAAAAGTTGACTCTACGATCGCGAAAGATGTAATGAGGGAAGGTAACGATTACAGTTCACAACTATAGTGATAAAAGCAATTCAAGTTTAAAATTGTCAAAGCATGATAATTCCTGCGCAAACCACGAAGCGCTCGAGTTATTGAGAGCGACGCCGTCGTACAGTGAATCTTACAAACTTTCTTGCGAGGGATTCGGGACCTCTCTCCACCCTCATCCACTTTTGGCCAAAATTGTTGCTATACAATTTTATTAGTTGGGGGGTGTTAGGGGCAGCAAACGGAGGGGCTGGTAGCTGGAATATGTAGAAAATAAATGAAAAATGTTTTAGAGCTTTTCACCTCTCTAGCCCTTCAGAAGAAATTTAATCGTTAGATAATCCTTTCCCCCACTCCAAATCAAATTTATGTCCATAAAATTATATCGAAAAGTGATAAACACAGGGGGTTGCGTCCCCAGAAAACTGTACGTGATGGGGGAAAACGGGGGGTGATATTCGGATTCAGGAGGTTATTTTACATAAGAATCAGCTGGAATGGTGTCGGGGCTTTTAAACATGCAATCTGCCCAGTGTAACCTGTCAAAAATTAAAAATTAAAACCTACTTTTTTTTGTAAACATAATTTTAGAAAGGATTCTCAAATGTTTAAATGGTTTCTCTTTTTTAAATATTGTGAACATTTTAAAAGAGAAGTGAAGAAAAAAAATTGTTTACACAAACAGTAAAACTGAGAGAGAGAGAGCAAACGATACACATCAAAATATTTTTTACTCTAATTAATTTTTGTGCATTATTTCCTCACTTCAAATGTTATAACACAAAAAGTTATTGATGAATTCTCGTAATATTTTGAGAACTTGTTCTTTATAATGTTGTCTGGGGAATGAACTAGAATAATTAGGCTGAGTTGAAAAGTTTTTAAATTATGGTAATTTATTTAAGAAACAAGACTAAAACTACCAAAAATCTTGTGTTCATTTTTCGATCGCTTGTAATATTTTAGTTTATTTAAATAGCCTTTTCATTCTAGTGCATTCCCTGGAAAAATGCGTGTTGTTTATTTTGATACCATCATTTTTCAAATTGGTTTGACCTGTAGCCCATTCTAATTTTTAATAAATTTCCTTAAAATTTCATACAATAATTATCACTTTTACAAAATTCTTGATATATATTTTAAATATACAATATATAGCCCAATGCTATTGTTCAATAACACTAAACCATAAAAATATCACTAAAATATTTCTGTACCACATTTAAAAAAAAAAGAGTCTAGAACGTGTCTGGATACCTTAAACCACTGAGTTTCACGTGATTTTCAGGCTGTGTAGAACTGCTTTCAACCCCACATGTAATAGCTAAATGATAATATTGAGTGGTTGAAAGAATCCTAGGTAAGATTCAAACCTAAAAACGATTCTTCCGTTCAGGAAACTATGCAAGGAAAACTGCAGGTAGTAGATAGGATATTTGCTTACTATCGTCTTATAGGACTAAATATGTACAAAAACCCCCTCCTGGTGGTAGTTTCGATGAGGTATCATTTGCAAAACTGACTAGATCTTGATCTCACCATCATTAAAAACACGGCAGTATCTTAGTTACTAGTTATCACGTCATGAGCAAAAATAGTCAGATCTTGGCGACGAAGTATCACGTCATCATAAAAAAAAATCAGATTTTGATGGACGAGCTATCACGTCATTAGCAAAAATAGTCGGATCTGGACAGGCGAAGTATCACGTCATTAGCAAAATTAGTCAGTTCTTGGTGACGAAGTATCACGTCAATATCAAAAACAGTCAGATCTTTATGTACGAGTTATCACGTCATTAGCAAAAATAATCAGATCTTGACTGACGAAATATCGCGTCATTATCAAAAATAGTTAGATCTAAATGGAGGACATATATCACGTCATTAGCAAAATTAGATCTTGGTGACGAAGTATCCCGAAGTTGTCAAAAACAGTCAGATCTTTATGCATGGGTTATCACGTCATTAGCAAAAATAATCAGATCTGGATGGACGAGCTAACACGTCATTAGCAAAAATAGTCGGATCTGGACAGGCGAAGTATCACATCATTAGCAAAATTAGTCAGATCTTGGTGACGAATTATCACGTCAATATCAAACACAGTCAGATCTTTACGTACGAGTTATCACGTTATTAGCAAAAATAATCAGATCTTGACTGACGAAATACCGCGTCATTATCAAAAATAGTTAGATCTAAATGGAGGACATATATCACGTCATTAGCAAAATTAGATCTTGGTGACGAAGTATCCCGAAGTTGTCAAAAACAGTCAGATCTTTATGCATGAGTTATCACGTCATTAGCAAAAATAATCAGATCTGGATGGACGAGCTATCACGTCATTAGCAAAAATAGTCGGATCTGGACAGGCGAAGTATCACGTCATTAGCAAAATTAGTCAGTTCTTGGTGACGAAGTATCACGTCAATATCAAAAACAGTCAGATCTTTATGTACGAGTTATCACGTCATTAGCAAAAATAATCAGATCTTGACTGACGAAATACCGCGTCATTATCAAAAATAGTTAGATCTAAATGGAGGACATATATCACGTCATTAGCAAAATTAGATCTTGGTGACGAAGTATCCCGAAGTTGTCAAAAACAGTCAGATCTTTATGCATGAGTTATCACGTCATTAGCAAAAATAATCAGATCTGGATGGACGAGCTATCACGTCATTAGCAAAAATAGTCGGATCTGGACAGGCGAAGTATCACATCATTAGCAAAATTAGTCAGATCTTGGTGACGAATTATCACGTCAATATCAAACACAGTCAGATCTTTACGTACGAGTTATCACGTTATTAGCAAATGTAATCACATCTTGATTGACGAAATACCGCGTCATTATAAAAAATAGCTAGATCTAAATTGAGGACTTATATCACGTCATTAGCAAAATTAGGTCTTGGTGACGAAGTATCTCGAAGTTATCAAAAACAGTCAGATCTTTATGCACGAGTTATCACGTCATTAGCAAAAATAATCATATCTTGACTGACGAGGTATCACGGTCATTAGAAAAAATAATCAGATCTTAACTGAAGAGATATCACGTCATTATCAAACATAGTTAGATCTTTATGGAGGAGATAACATGTAATTTGCAAACATAGTCGGATCGTGACGAACGAGTTATCTCGTCATTAGCTAAAATAGTCAGATCTCGATGAACGAGTTATCACGTCATCAGAAAAAATAGTCAGATCTGGATGGACGATATATCACGTCATTATCACAAATAGTTAAATCTAAATGTAGGAGATATCACGTCAGTAGCAAAATTAGATCTTGGTGACGAAGTATCCCGAAGTTTTCAAAAACAGTCAGATCCTTATGCACGAGTTATCACGACATTAGCAAAAATAACCAGATCTCGATTAACGAGATATCACGTCATTAGTAAAAAGAATCAGATTTTGACTGACGAGATATCACGTCATTAGTAAAAAGAATCAGATTTTGACTGACGAGATATCACGTCATTAGCAAAAATAGTTAGATCTTTATGGAGGAGATAACATGTAATTTGCAAAAATAGTCGGATCGTGAAGAACGAGTTAACACGTCATCAGAAAAAATAGCCAGATCTTGATGGAGAAGATATCAAGTCATTAGCAAAATTAGATCTTGGTAACGAACCATCACGTCATTATCAAAAACAGTCAGATCTTGATGGACGAGCTATCATGTAATTTTGAAAAATAGTCAGATCGTGACGAACGAGTAATCTCGTCATTATCAAAAATAGCCAGATCTTAATACATGAGTTATCACTTCATTAAAAAATAGATCTGGATGGAGGAGATATCACGTTTTTTAACAAAATTTGATCTTGGAGACTAAATATCCCGTAGTTATCAGAAATAGTCAGTTCTAGATGGACGAGATATCGCGTCATTATCGAAAATAGTCAGATCTGGATGGACGAGATATCACGTCATTATCAAAAATAGTCAGATCTTGATGGAGGAGATAGCACGTCCTTAGCAAAATTAGATCTTGGAGACTAACTATCCCGTAGTTTTCAAAAATAGCCAGATCTTCATGGGCGAGATATCATGTAATTTTGAAAAATAGGCAGATCGTGACAAATGAATTATCTCGTCATTTGTAAAAATAGATCTTGATAGACGAGGTATCATATCATCATCAAAATTAGTCAGATCCGGATGGACGGGATTCTACGTCATTAGCCAATAGTAATAGTCAGATCTGGATGAGATATCACGTCATTAGGAAAAATAGTCAGATCTGGATGGACGAGATATCACGTCATTATGAAAAATAGTCAGATCTTGATGGAGGAGATAGCACGTCATTAGCAAAATTAGATCTTGGAGACTAACTATCCCGTAGTTTTCAAAAATAGCCAGATCTTCATGGGCGAGATATCATGTAATTTTGAAAAATAGGCAGATCGTGACAAATGAATTATCTCGTCATTTGTAAAAATAGATCTTGATAGACGAGGTATCATATCATCATCAAAATTAGTCAGATCCGGATGGACGGGATTCTACGTCATTAGCCAATAGTAATAGTCAGATCTGGATGAGATATCACGTCATTAGGAAAAATAGTCAGATCTGGATGGACGAGAAATCTCGTCCTTAGCAAAATCCGCCAGATCTTGATGGACGAGAAATCTCGTCGAAACCCACGTGAAGGGTTAAAACACCCTGCATAACTAACTGTAAAGATGACCAAAAATCCTCCTGAGCAAGCGAGGAACGGAAGTCAAACGTCCAAAAGCTTGCGTCCCACTTTTCCCCCGCGCTACACAAATTGGAAAATCCCGACGATCTTTGATGAGATCCCCTCCCCCCCCTCGCCACTCGTGCCGAAACAAACTCGGAAATTAATGATCGCCGTTCGGGGAAGTGAAGTGGTGCAGCAGGCGATCGTTCGTTTTAAACATCGTTTGTCGACTAACTAAAGGCATTTGGCAGCGGCGACGGACGCACGACGAAATTCGACAAATCGTAGTTGCTTTTCCCTAAAGTGGCGTCCAATTAGAGAGCGGCCGCCTTTCAGGGTGCCCCGTCGCCATGGAGACGGGGGAGGGGTCAAAGGGGCCTCGGTAATACCGTCTTTCCAATCTCTCCCCATGGCAAGCAAGAATACCCTTTGTTCGCTGTGGTCAAAGGTACCCATCCGTAATTGGCCGGCAATTAAAAAAGGAGCTGGCCAGGACTCGCTCCTAAGGAGCTTACCGGGCCCGAGAGATAAATATTGCATCGGGGCGCTCTCCGGAAATCAAAGGCACGCGTGTCTCTGGAAAAACTTCGCGTTTAATTCATCAGGACGCAAATGCTCTGAAAGATCCCGTGGGTTAGTTAATGCAATTAACCCAATGCCGGGGAACGTACGTGACGTTTAATGGAGTAATTAATGAAATCAGATTTGATGTTTTTAATGCAATAAATCTAAGATGATTAATGAAGCGATTGATGTAATAAGAAGCGATAGCTGATGCAATAAATAACGCGAGCATTTAAAAATGAGGTATTTTGTATGGTAAATTACCGCGTTGTGTATTCAACATGCGTATGGTGTATACAGTAAAGCTGAAACCTAGTCTCAAGTAGATTGTTCATATAAAAGATGCAACGGTTTTAGAGGTTTTATTAATTTCACGCAGAGCAGTTTTAATAACGAGCATCGCATAGGGCTATTGCGTATGGTGACGTACAATAAAGCTGAAACCTAGTCTCAAGTAGATTGTTTATATAAAAGATACAACGGTTTTAGAGGTTTTATTAACGTCACGCAGAGTAGTTTTAATAACGAGCATCACATATGGCTATTGGCGACAATCTGGGAATACTCACGAAAGACAACTTTTTAAAATTAATAAATAATTAAAAATTAATTTTGAACCATGGTCAGATCACAATGTCAGAGCCCAAACTGGAACCCCCTCACAGTCTCCAAACTTTGAGTCAACATACATATGGGGACATATAAGGCCACAATAGATTTAACAGGTACCACAATTGTAAGTTTTGTTGTTGTTTAAAAGAAGGAATTTTAGCGAGTACCTGGGGAAAAAAATTGTGTTATTGGGTCGTTTTTAAAATTTTGTTAAGCATTAAAAATAGTAAAATAGACTCTACTAGGGAGCCCGCACCCTGCTCGCTGACGCTCGCCAACCCCCGGAGGAATGTTTCGCAATCTTCATTGGTTCGTTGCGGGAACCAATGCTCGCTTCGCTCGCATGAATGAAGACCTAGCAGAAGGGAATATGTCTTAAAAGAAGGGATTGGTTACAAAATATATTCCAAAAAATATTTTTCGAATCTAAATTTGCTGTATTACAGAAAAGATATACAGGGTGGTCCCGAATTCATGGTACAAACTTTAATGGTAGGTACAGGACATTGTAACAATGATTTATTGTATAGGAATGTATAGTCGCAAGTGACGCGGTGAGGCGAAAACAGGGGAAATAACGGCCGAAAGGAAAAACAAAGATTTTATTGAAAGCGTTGTTGACAAGTGTCATGTTTACAGTAATTGTTCAAAATTGCGTCCACCAGTATCGATACATGCTTGACAGCGTCGGTGGAGCGATTGGCGTACACGTTCAAAGATGCCTGGTATTTCACGCACACCTGCAGCAGCTACAGATAAGCGAGCGACGAGATCCTCATCTGAGTCAACTGGAGTCTCATAAACAAGATGCTTTAGATGTCCCCATAAAAAGTAATCGAGGCTCGATAAATCGGGAGATCGGGGTGGCCAAGGGACTGGTCCACCACGCCCAATCCATCGAGTACCAAACGTGGCATTCAGGTAATTCCGTACATCAATGCTGAAGTGTGCTGGCGCCCCATCGTGCTGAAACCACAACCGATGCATCATGTTCAACAGCGGCTAGACATATACTGCCCTCTACCGGCAATGATACCAACCGATCACTCCATTTCTCTTTCCTTTTATTTCCCCTGTTTACGCCTCACCGCGTCACTTGCGACTATACATTCCTATACAATAAATCATTGTTACAATGTCCTGTACCTACCATTAAAGTTTGTACCATGAATTCGGGACCACCCTGTATACTATACCTCTGGAATCAGAATTCAAATGAAAACTTTGAGCAAATTTTGACTCGAAATGTGAACACTGTTTTGGAAATCGAATACCCAGCATGTCGTTTATAAGCTGCAACAATTCGACTAATATTCATATTTTTCAATAAAATTACACCCGATAACGCTATAAATTCAACTGAGACGCGAGACTTGGTGGTAGAGAAACAATAGTACAATGTTGCCTAAACGCGATAGCAAATAACGTCTTTTTTGTGTGCCACGTAAGAGAATTATATATATAGATATAAAAAAAAATCGACGCATCAAGAAAGAGTTGTACCGTGTCCAACTTGGAACGGCGCTGACTGCGGACGTTTTAGTGACGAGTCCCGTTTCCAACTGTGTCCTGACTACAACCGCAGACGGTTCTGGAGACGTCCAGGGCAGCGTGGGGATCCTGCACTTACTATCGTACGCCACTCATACCCACAACAGGACGTTATGATCTGGGGTGCCATCTCCTTTGATAGCCGGACCCCCTTGGTAGTCATTTCTGGTCACAGCGGTACGTAGACCACATTCTGCGACCGATTGTGTTACCGTTCCTTTTTTGCGACATCCCGAACTAACTTTTCAACAAGATAATACCTGGCCGCACACGGAACGTGTTGCTATGCATTTTCTTCAAGCTTTTCCAACACTTCCTCGGACAGCTATGTCTTCTGATCTCTCTCCCATAGGGCACATTTGGGACGTTATGGGAAGGCGATTGAAACCATCCCGGAATGTTGACCATTCTGCCCGACAGTTGTCGAGACATTCTGCAGGACACCATCCGGGAACTTTTTCCGTCTATGCCACGCCGAGTGACATATTGCATCCATGCCAGATGTGGGCCAGCGCCTTATTGACTTCCTCCTTTTGTAACAGTCATCTACTTAAATAACATCTACTATTAGATTCGAGGCATCGATTTGTAATTTTTCCCTGAGATATGTTCTTATTTGATTGCATCGGGTTTGTTCCTTTTTGTGTTTTAAATTGCGTACTTAAATTCTTGTGATTAGATGGAACTTAAACTCGTGTTCTTCCACTGCAAAGACATATTTGGTAAATACTGTAGTTTTTCAAGTTTAGTCAACAAGACATTTTTGTAAACTGTCCCTTCTGCCTTATAAGAAAAGTGCACAGATTTGAGCCATTTTAGCCCTCTCGTCTGCATGACCCTGGAGCAAGTGTGTGATGATGCAATAAATCATCATGCTACATATTTAGCTAAGTACATAGTTGAAGCCCTGTCCACACTAGATCTTCCGCGCTGCGCTGAGCTGTGCAGCAGTGATTGCCCGCTCAGTGTGGACAGTGAACTACGCAGCGCTGCGCATTTTTGACAGCCCGCAAACGTGATCCTCTTCATGTCGGTACATCAAAGGAAAGTGAGTGCTTGTGCGCGCTGAATCTGACCGGCGTTTTTTGGTTCACTCGCGCTCACCTCACGATCCATCACCAGAACCATCGTTAAGAAACGGGTCGACGCTCGGAACATAGAAATATTTATTTTTCTCCAGATTTTAAGGTAATAATAGATTCAGACCATTGCTGAACGGTATAATGTTTGTACATAGTAAAAAAATGAAGAGAGGGGCTTCTTCTCATCTGACTTCACGGTATGTGTGTTTTAGTTACTACTATGGGGCGTGTGTTATTTGGATTTTCTTTGTTATAGTTAGTACAGATGATACGGGAGATCTCCCATATGCTATCTTGAATAGAGAAATAACACTTTCAAGAGGAAATGTCCCTCAAGCCCATCCCTCCGAGCAGTGATTAAAGGCGCGCAATACCGGAAGATCTTAATTATTCGAATCTGGAAGGTATCGTTTCGTTTTTCAGTCCTAAGATTTCTACTGTGTTAATCACCGCATGAATTAACTACCACATAGGTGCAAAGTTGTTACTTTTAACAAATAGATTGTAAAGGAGAATTCTATTTAAAAGGTGTAAAAATGATTCTTACATTTGAAGACCAAGTATAAACTACACAGTCCAGTCATATTAATGTGACCACCACCTACTTTCTACGTCAACGTGAAATAACCAATCACAAAAGGCAGGTGGCAGCACACTGCAGTGAAGTGTATATAAAGGATGTCCTAGGGCATCGGAAAGCATTTCAATTGTTGTCGTAATACAGAAACGTAGCAATTTATCCGACGTCCAAAAGGGCATGATTATTGGCTTTCGGGCCAATGGTGGAAGCATTTCGAAAACGACTGATTTTGTGAACTGTTCGCTTGCCGCCGTGGTAAAAGTATACCGTACATGGCAAAATGGCATTATCCAAAATCAGCTGCGTGGCACATATGGTACACCACGGGCTATAGATGACAGAGGCGAACGAAGGCTACGGAGATGTGTTCGGGCGAATAGACGTGCAACTGTTGTGCAACTGACCGCCCAGATGAACCAAGGGGCTACCAAGAGTGTATCCTCAACAACGGTTCAGCTAACATTCCTGCGCATGGGCCTCCACAGCAGACGCCTGGTTAATGCACCTATGCTGACTGCTGTTCATCGGCGACGAAGGCTGGAATTTGCACGCCAGTACCGCAACTGGACGTCCACAGAGTGGCGACAGGTGGCTTTTCCCGAGGAATCACGTTTTATGCTCCATCGGGCAGATGGACGTTGGCGTATACGGCGTGAAACGTCTGAAAGCAAACACCCTGCATTCTCAACCCATGGATCCTCAACCGCGTAATCTAGCGCAGCTGGCCACGTCACTGGAGTCGGCATGGCTCAACATCCCAGTGAACACCTTCAGAAACCTAATTGACTCTCTTCCTGCACGTCTCGCAGCGGTCCGCTCTGCCAAAGGTGGTTATTCTGGCTTTTGACAGGTGGTCACATTAATGTGACTGGACTATGTATTATAGTCATTGAAATTATTCAGCTAATTCGTACTTCATCAGCACAGAAAAACATAATAGGAACCTCAAATGATTTATCCTCATAAAAATATTGTGTAATTATCCCGTTCATTTTCCAAACCTCTCCCCCGTTACTTTAAGTACGTTAGTCCTCTCATAAAAGCACTAGTTTGTAGTGTGTAGAGAATGTGGTTCTCTCTGGTTCAATTTCACTGACAGTTGCCCCGCAATTGTTCATTTTTTAACAGTTCGAGTTTGTTCTTTAGTTTAACAGTTCTACATTATTTATCGCGGGTAAAAAGGCAAATAAGTCCTTCATAAAACGAATACCGCCCCAAGTTTGTCGACTTTCCAGCACGAGTGTCACGAAATGTCGCCGAACTGTCTTTCTTCTTTCTCTTTAATAAACTGTCAATGATAACATACGCGGCACTCGCAATTATGCGCCGAATTCGTAAAGAACGAGACCATTTAAAAAAATTTGTTTTAAACAATAAGTTTGCTGTTTAATTTCAGCACACAAACCTCCAGATTGCACGCGCGCACATTTGAAATTTGCGCACGAGCTGTCAAACCACAACAAGAGAGATTGATTAACCAAACTTGGCGCCGTGGTTAATCAATCATTTTGGTTTTGCGCAGCGCGTCTAGTGTGGAAAGGGCTTAATGTAATAAGATGGCGTTCATCAATTGGTAATTTTAATTAACGTCGTACAAGAGCAACACAACAGGCTATTGACGACGGTCCGGGATCAGTTCCTTAAGGGAAAGATCCGAGGACAACACCTCGTAATTTTGAACCACGGTCAGATGACGAAGCAACACCTGAGCTGGCACCCCACTCTCCAAACTTTCACACCAACCCAACGGCGTTCATCGAAATAAATGGTGTAATGCAATGCGGCATTTAATGATGCAATTTGCAAATTTATGTTTAAATGTAGTTCTTAATGCTTCAACACTTTTTAGGGTTAATTATTATTAGTATTATTATTTGTCTAATGTCGGGCACATATGAATTGAATCATTGGCCACTACAAGGCCGGAAGTGACGGCCTCTTGTGAAGCAGCACCCAGTGGGAGAACCATCATTGCCCCAAACTAAGGACAGCACAATTTACATCCATGTCCTGAACCCAGATTCGAACCAGGAACCTTTCGATCCAGAGGTCAACACGTTGACCACTAGACCGGTTGGTCGGCTTAGGGTTAGTTATAACAAGAGGCAATCGAATTGACTTTGCACTAGAGCAAAGCAATGCGTTATTTTTGGCGTTCGGGATCAATCCCGAAGAGTCCCATAATTTTGAACTGCGGTTAAATGACGAGGTCAACACCAGAACTGGCATCCACTCCATAAAATATAAGAAAACAAGAAATTTCTTGTATTGGTAACACATTTTGTTGATTTCTAATCGCGAATTTTTTTTTTTTGAAATTAGTTTCCATGGCAACGTTATTTATACATATTCCGTGTGTTTTCCCAATTTTATGATCTGGACATTTACCTCCAAGTGAGATACTCCAACGAGATAACTCGTCATTAGCGAGATAATGAGTGCGATATATCGCCAAGACAACCCCGAGGAGGGTTAAATAAATATTTTTATTTCATGGTACATATTGCTCTATATTTCTTTCTATGACTTTTATGTTTTTTTAAGCTTCATTCCACTTTTACTTCAAATGAAAATTTTCTCGCCGTAATACGTCAGAAATGACGCAAAAGAAAAGAAAAACCGGAAAACGTCAAAAATACCTCGAATTTGGGAAAGAAATCGCAGGAGCACTCTTCAGAACGCAAATTTTGGCACGAAACATGTCAACTAACGCAAACTTCCCTCTCTTCTCTGCTGTCACGCAAAAATGGCGCCCGGAAATTTCACTCCAGACTATAAATTAGGATGCAGTAAACTTCATAAGTACCGTAAACAAGCCAGAAGAATGCACCCTCCTCCAAGGCGTGCGTGCGGGCTTACACTCCCGAAATCGGGAGAAAAAAAAGGGAAAACAGGAAAACCCGCGGCTTCAGAAATCTCGAAAATGAAAGAAAGAAAAAAAAAAAGATTCGAAATGTTTACTTCCTTCGAACGAGACGTTTCGTTAGTGGTATGCAGGGGAGGGCTTCTCCTCTTTTATAACCTTTCAAAAAATCTTCGAAAGGAATTCTATAAAGCAATTGGGGGTGGAAGAGGAGAAGAACGAAAAAAAAATATTCGAATTTCCGGGGAACGAAGTGGAAGGAAAACGAAGTTTTTGTAGCGGGAGAGTGACTGGTAGCAGGCAAAGCGACCGAGTAAACCATTTTTAACTGGCAATTTGGGATCCCGGGATGGTATAATGGAAGTGTCCCTTAAAAGGCTGTGACGTCACGGGCGCAGACGACAAATGCGGAGTGACGGAAGGCAATGACGGCCACTAAAAGCCACTGATTAGGTTCGATGGATAAGGAAGGATTTTTCATGGGGAGCGCTTTTCTTTCTGGGAATTTCTGGGAGGACGGGGAAGTAAAAATCGTCTGGTAATACGCTCCCAGGGCCGTTACGGGGTCTGCCCTCACACTCCTTCTCCACCCCCGTGTTTTTCGTCTTGGAGCTATTAAGAAAAGAGAATGGGAAGAGCACTTAGCTTACCTGAGCGTTTACGGATGGGATCGGGGATCAGAGCGAAAGGTGCCTAACTCCCGTTGCTCGGAAAAGTGTCGTGGGGTTCGTTTGTGATAACAAACGAAACTTTTGGTTGAAATTCATGCCCATCTCTCTCCTGACAGAATATCAAAACGTGCACGAATCTTTCTCCTAGTACCTCGAGGTGGATCGGGATTGGAAATTGGATCATGACCGCGCTATCCCGGTTGGAAGATTAACGAATTATCAACCGGAGGGTTGCGAATTCGTATCTAACCAAAGACCGGTCCAGGTTAAATATGTCTTGGCCTCAGATGTCCTCACGTTGGCGTGGTTTGGAAGTTTACGGAGTGGGATTCCAGCTCAGGTTTTGACTCATCATCTGAAATTCCTTGGCATTACCCTTGTAGCTTTATCTTCGGGGTCGAATCTTTTCCTTGCGGATCGCCGCCAATATCCCAATATTGCTTCAGAGCGATGTTAATTTAAATACCTACCTACCTATTACTACTTTGTTTTATTTCATGGTTGGGTCTTATGGCAAAAGGGTAAGCATAAGACTTACAATATCAAGTAATGGACATGCACACAAAGTGAAAGTTTTATTGATACGAGAGACCCATGGAGGGGATAAAATCGGACATGGGCCGCCTACAATTCGGAGGTTGCTAGCGCAAAGAGAAATCCAACTGAGCCACTGTTATATTTTCTGAGAGGTTGCTGGTGAACGATCATGAGCATGTCAGAAGGTCACTTCTGCAATGTTAGAACAGTAAACAGAAGTTACCAACCAAAAAACGGAATTTAGGAGTTGAGCGAGGTTTTTGAAACTTAAAGACGGTCACTCCATTTCAAACATCTCTATGTAGCAAAACGTAACTCAAAATCTGATCACCTTAATTCGTGGCATAGTTTTCCGTGGCGCACAACTACGTCTCGTTTCTGTCCGGCAAACCACGAAAATGACATGACTTATTCCGACAATTTAATAGCGTAGAGGTAAATAAAACAGAAAAAAGCAGTTATAGGAACGGTAGCCCAGTTGGATGAGCAACGGATTGGCAACCGAATTGCTTCCAATTCGGTACCGTCGTGTGCATTAGGTATGTCCACACTTGTGCGCTTTCATTTTCAACTTGCCTTTCAACGTTCAATTCAACATGCATCAACACATATTGCATGCGCTTAGAGGCATGCCCTTCACCTGTCCACACTCGTGCCTCACTTCAGTTTCAAGATGAATAAAGATGATGCTATTCTGTTAGGAGGAATCAGTGCGGCATAATTAGTGATTAGGCTAGTAAATAACCGTCGGAAATCGAGGCGAGTGATTTGCATGAAAGAATATTTCAAAACACGTAATGAGCATTTATTAATTTACGTTAAAATTTATTATTATTTATTGGGGAGCACACGTTCAATCGCGATGTCTATATTTTCTTTGATTTATTTCGCTGGAATCGTTTGTCCGTATTTCCTGTTGCTCGTAGCGAATAACAGCTGAATCTGCTTAAAATAGGAACGATACCCCCCCCCCGTAAGTAAGTTGTTAAAAAAAGGAGGAAGGCGTGGTTTTGCGCCGATGTTTTATTTGATCTCGGGTCAGAGGACGAATGCCTCTTGTCTGGATGCAGCTAACATGTATGCCTTCCTTTTTCTAGTTGATTAAATTCTTGTTGTTACTGTTAAACTTCAGTTTACCTTTCTCCCCCACCCGCTGATTATTATTAAAATTTAATAATAATTTGAATATTTCCTGTTATTCTTTAGACCAATAGATGTGGTTATTTAGACCCTATGTGTGTTGTAGAGACAGTAAAAATAAATTCAAAACAAAATGTATAAAGTGGTTACAAAACAGTTGTAAATAATCGTCGTTGCTGATTAGAAGGATTTCAAAATTTAACTGCTGAAATCAGGAGATAAAACCTAACTGTGCATTTCGTTATACGTAAGTCCTTTTAATATTGGAGTTGTTGTTGTCGTGCGGGCCATATATGGCCCAATTGGGGGTGCCATTGCCCCGGAGGGTTGGATTTCTTAGTACACGACACATACATTCCACATGGAAGGTCCCTTTCACACATCCATTCACTCACACATATCGTAATTTAGATCCTAATCAGAGGCCAATAACCCCCTGAGCAGGTACCCCCAGAGGTATTGATTTGGTATGGGAACACGGGAGACTTTGTGACCATGACCTATTTAACGTGCCCCAGCCACCATTAGCGAACACAACGGTCTTTAGCCAGGTCTAAGCGCCGATCTCGCAACCATCAGAATTGCAGGCTCCGCTGAGGACAGAACCCACAACCCTTCCGATGCGAACCCGTCGCTCTACTGACTGAACTACCGCGACTCTAATATTGGAGTTAAATATGAATAATAATATTTGCATACAATCTATACTTATGAACTTAGATGACTTTTAGTTTACAAATAATTATATTAATAATTAACGGATAAATAAGTGTTTAAACGAAGTACATTTATCATATTTCTCCTTGCTGGCTTAAAAATAAATTTGTTTCATATTCATCCTTATACATCTTTAGAACCTACATCATAACTAAGAAAACTTTAATGGTTCCAACACTATGTTAATATTACACTGATATAATAAAAAGCTTAATTTGTCATTTTTTAATTCATTTAATTAAATATGTTTAATTAATTCCTATACACATAGTCAGATTTTCACTCTTGATATCCATTTCTTAAAGTCTATTTATGAAAATAAAATACATCAAAAAAAGATTAACTCATGTAGGGTTTAAGCAAACAGCAACTAAAACAGAAATATTTTAAATGCCATCTTAATAACGTTAAAGGCTCTTGTGTTGTTATTTCGCTAGGGAAATTTAATAATTGCTCTTTACGAGTTTTGAATAAATGACGTTTTTAATTATTTTTAATTTGATTTAAAATTTATTATTGCGTTATTAATTTATTTATTAATCATGACGTGTTTAATTTTTTTCGTATAAGATTTCAAGTGTATGTTCCACAAACACTCATAACACCTGTAGTCTTCTATAAATTTAAGAGTTTGTTCGTTATTCATGAAATAACACTAAAAAAAACCCAAACACAACAACTTCGGTAAACCAAAACACTGCCAATTGAAAGTTGAAGCGCACAGAAATCCAAGTCTTAGAACTCCTTGCGCTACGCTATGCGCTATGAAATACTACTACTTCTGACTCATCTCGGGCATGCCTTGACGTATGTGTCCCTTGCGTCGAGGCATCTGGAGAGGCATGCGCTTAGCGCAAGCAAAAGCGCACAAGTGTGGACATACCTAATGTCTACTGGTACACGGAAAATCTGCTATGGCTTCAAATGTACTCACGTTACAATGACCATCATTAATTCAAATGCCTACAGTTACACTCATGTCCATAAATTAAGTACAATTCAGAATCACACGGAAATCGAACTCTAAAGTAAGAATTTCACCTGTAGAATTATCGCACACATCTTCAAGAATAATCTTCAAATTACAGGAAGCCATCAGATGACGCAGATAGTACGTCACAATGACGAGAGTGTAAGAGAGGTGTATATAAGGAATGGTAGCAAAGAAGTAAAATTCTTCACAAGCGTTCTGTAAGCCTCTAAGTGCCACAACCGAATAGTTATGGCACAGAGGACGCATGTCGATAATTTTTTACGTGGTAGAATTATCGGCCGCCTGGAATGTGGGCGTACTCAGACGTAAATTTCAGTGGAACTTGGGTTCGGATCTTTCCCTTAAGGGACTGATCCCGGACCGTCG
Organism: Metellina segmentata; assembly: GCA_947359465.1. NCBI lineage: Eukaryota > Metazoa > Arthropoda > Arachnida > Araneae > Tetragnathidae > Metellina > Metellina segmentata. Next base: position 27,560,039 of record OX375881.1, on the reverse strand, counting down.
TCAATAGCCCGTTGAGTTGCTCTAGTACGACGTTAACTAAAATTACCAATTACCAGTGGAACTTGGAATCGCCCAAAGTGTCATCTCTAGGGCTTTGGCAATGATTCCAAAATGATGGAAATGTCAGTAGACGTTACGTAAATAGAGTTTCGACGAGGTATCTCGTGCTGACCATATTTATGGACGAGATATCTCATAATTAGAAAAACTGACCCGATCTAGATCTCGTCATCATAAAAAACAGAAATATCCTCATCGTTCGGAATTCAATTGACTTTTTAAAGACGAAGTATCTCGATATTAGCTAAATTTGTCAGATCTTGATGCAGATCGTAATTTTGAACCACAGTTAGACGACGAAGCAACACCTGAGCTGGCCTCCCACTCTCCAAACTTCCACACCAACCCAACGTGAGGACTTTCGACCACGACAGATTTAAGGTGCACCAGCCGCCTCTACACCATACGTTTACAAGCATCCATGCCCGGACCCGGATTCGAACCAGGAATCTTCCAATGTAGAGGCTAACACCTTAACTGCTATACCGGTTGGTCGGCGAGCGAACTTAAGGAAGTGAGCTTTTGTGAACGACGGTCTTTGGTTGGATTCGAACTCGCAACCCTCCGTTTGCTAATCCGCTACTCTTCTAACAGGGCTACCAGGTGTTGCTTCGTCATCTGACCGTGGTTCAAAATTACGAGGTGTTGTCCTCGGATCTTTCCCTTAAGGGACTGATCCCGGACCGTCGTCAATAGCCCGTTGTGTTGCTCTATTACGACGTTAACTAAAATTACCATTACCATTACCATCAAAACTACGAGGTGTTGTCCTCGGATCTTTCCATTAAGGGATTGATATCGAACCGTCGTCAATAACCCGTTGTGTTATTCTAGTACGACGTTAACATATAATTACCAATTATCTTTCCCTTAAGGACAGGTATAGTGGTTAAGGTGTTAGCCTCTAGATCGGAAGGTTCCTGGTTCGAATCCAGGTCCGGGCATGGATGTTTGTAAGTGTATGGTGTAGAGGCGGCTGGTGCACCTTAAATCTATCGTGGCCGAAAGTCCTCACGTTGGGTTTCTGTGGAAGTTTGGAGAGTGGGGTGCCAGCTCAGGTGTTGCTTCGTCATCTGACCGTGGTTCAAAATTACGAGGTGTTCTCCTCGGATCTTTCCCTTAAGGGACTGATCCCGGACCTTCGTCAATAGCCCGTTGTGTTGCTCTAGTACTACGTTAACAAAAAATTACCTAAATTACCTCTCCCTTAAGGAATTGATCCCGGACCGTCGTCAATAGTCCGTTGTGCTGCTCTAGTACGACTTAAATTAAAAATTATCATTTACCAATTACTAACAGAGCTACTGCGAACTGATTTTTCGCTGAGACAAACCACAAAGAAGATTGAATGTCGTGTTCAAACTCACATAAATCTCGGGTAGCAAAAGTTTTTAAAACAAAAAAATAAATAGACATCTTTTTTTTGCCTTTAGGTGTGTCAAGGGTATTTTTTTAACACATCAAGAGAAACACTTAGGTCCACCAATGTTTCTGAGGGTCACAATAGCACTTTCGGAAGAGTAACGAACTTGGAATCAGAGGATTGGAATCCGAATCCAACCAAAGACAGAGGGGGCTGATGCACGTTAAATCTGTCGTGGGCCCAAATGTCCTCACGTTTTCGTGGTGTGGAAGTTTGGAGAGTGGAGTACCAACTCAGGTGTGATATATTTGTCCGTGGTTCAAAATTACTTGGGGTTATCTTCGGATATTTTCCTTAGGGGATTGATCCCGGATCGTCGTCAATAGCCCGTTGTGTTGCTCTAGTACGACGTACGGATTGATCCCGGACCGTAACCTTAGACCATCCGGTCTGGTAGATAATGTGTTGGCCTCTAGATTGTAAGTTTCATGATTCGAATCCGGGTCAGTGCATGGATGTTCGTAAGCGTATGGTGTATAGGTGGCTGGTGCACCTAAAATTTGTCGTGGCCGAAAGTCCTCAAGTTGGGTTTGTGAAGTTCGGAGGATGAGGTGCCTGTTCAGGTGTTGCCTCGTCATCCGAACGTCGCTCAAAATTACGTGGTGTTGTCGGCGGAGCGTTCCCTAAGGGGGATTGATCCCGGACCGTCGTCATTAGCCTGCTGTGTTGCTCTAGAACGACAGTAATTAAAATTACATTACCTTACCGCCGACCAACAGGTATAGTGGTTAAGGTGTTGGCCTCTAGATCGGAAGGTTCCTGGTTCAAATCCGGTTCCAGGCATGGATGTTTGTAAGCGTACTGTGTCGAGGCGTTAATGGTTATGGTAATTTTAATTAACGTCGCACTAGAGCAACACAATGGGTTATTGACGACGGTCCGGGATCAGTCCCTTAAGGGTAATTGGTAATTTTTTAGTTAACGTCGTACTAGAGCAACACAACGGGCTATTGACGACGGTCCAGGATCAGTCCCCTCTAGGACAACACCTCGTAATTTTGAACCACGGTCAGATGACGAGGTAACATCTGAGCTGGCACCCCAATATCCATACTTCCACACCAACCCAACGTGAGTACTTTTATTTTAAGGTGTACCAGCTGCCTCTACACCATACGCTTACAAAAATACATGCCCGGACCCGGATTCGAACCAGGAACCTTCCGATCTAGAGGCTAACACCTTAACCACTATACCGGTTGGTCGGCGGTGTAGATGCGGCTGGTGCACCTTAAATCTGTTGTGGCCGAAAGTCCTCACTTTGGGCTGGTGTGGAAGTTTGGAGAGTGGGGTGCCAGCTCAGGTGTTGCTTCGTCATCTGACCGTGGTTCAAAATTACGAGGTGTTCTCCTCGGATCTTTCCCTTAAGGGACTGATCCCGGACCTTCGTCAATAGCCCGTTGTGTTGCTCTAGTACTACGTTAACAAAAAATTACCTAAATTACCTCTCCCTTAAGGAATTGATCCCGGACCGTCGTCAATAGTCCGTTGTGCTGCTCTAGTACGACTTAAATTAAAAATTATCATTTACCAATTACTAACAGAGCTACTGCGAACTGATTTTTCGCTGAGACAAACCACAAAGAAGATTGAATGTCGTGTTCAAACTCACATAAATCTCGGGTAGCAAAAGTTTTTAAAACAAAAAAATAAATAGACATCTTTTTTTTGCCTTTAGGTGTGTCAAGGGTATTTTTTTAACACATCAAGAGAAACACTTAGGTCCACCAATGTTTCTGAGGGTCACAATAGCACTTTCGGAAGAGTAACGAACTTGGAATCAGAGGATTGGAATCCGAATCCAACCAAAGACAGAGGGGGCTGATGCACGTTAAATCTGTCGTGGGCCCAAATGTCCTCACGTTTTCGTGGTGTGGAAGTTTGGAGAGTGGAGTACCAACTCAGGTGTGATATATTTGTCCGTGGTTCAAAATTACTTGGGGTTATCTTCGGATATTTTCCTTAGGGGATTGATCCCGGATCGTCGTCAATAGCCCGTTGTGTTGCTCTAGTACGACGTACGGATTGATCCCGGACCGTAACCTTAGACCATCCGGTCTGGTAGATAATGTGTTGGCCTCTAGATTGTAAGTTTCATGATTCGAATCCGGGTCAGTGCATGGATGTTCGTAAGCGTATGGTGTATAGGTGGCTGGTGCACCTAAAATTTGTCGTGGCCGAAAGTCCTCAAGTTGGGTTTGTGAAGTTCGGAGGATGAGGTGCCTGTTCAGGTGTTGCCTCGTCATCCGAACGTCGCTCAAAATTACGTGGTGTTGTCGGCGGAGCGTTCCCTAAGGGGGATTGATCCCGGACCGTCGTCATTAGCCTGCTGTGTTGCTCTAGAACGACAGTAATTAAAATTACATTACCTTACCGCCGACCAACAGGTATAGTGGTTAAGGTGTTGGCCTCTAGATCGGAAGGTTCCTGGTTCAAATCCGGTTCCAGGCATGGATGTTTGTAAGCGTACTGTGTCGAGGCGTTAATGGTTATGGTAATTTTAATTAACGTCGCACTAGAGCAACACAATGGGTTATTGACGACGGTCCGGGATCAGTCCCTTAAGGGTAATTGGTAATTTTTTAGTTAACGTCGTACTAGAGCAACACAACGGGCTATTGACGACGGTCCAGGATCAGTCCCCTCTAGGACAACACCTCGTAATTTTGAACCACGGTCAGATGACGAGGTAACATCTGAGCTGGCACCCCAATATCCATACTTCCACACCAACCCAACGTGAGTACTTTTATTTTAAGGTGTACCAGCTGCCTCTACACCATACGCTTACAAAAATACATGCCCGGACCCGGATTCGAACCAGGAACCTTCCGATCTAGAGGCTAACACCTTAACCACTATACCGGTTGGTCGGCGGTGTAGATGCGGCTGGTGCACCTTAAATCTGTTGTGGCCGAAAGTCCTCACTTTGGGCTGGTGTGGAAGTTTGGAGAGTGGGGTACCAGCTCAGGTGTTGTCTCGTCATCTGACCGTTGTTCAAAATTACGAGGTGTTGTCCTCGGATCTTTCCATGAAGGGATTGATCCCGGACCGTCGTCAATAGCCCGTTGTGTTGCTCTAGTACGACGTTAACTAAAATTACCATTACCAATACCTCGGATCTTTCCATGAAGGGATTGATTCCGGACCGTCGTCAATAGCTCGTTGTGTTACTCCAGTACGACGTTAATTAAAAATTACGAATTACCTTACATTACCATACCCGGACCGTCACCAATAGCCCGTTGTTTTGCTCCAGTACGAGACATTAATTAAATATTAATCTACCTACCCATTCCATATCCCATTGGAAGAAGAACGGACTCGGTCCACTGTAGTTCGTAAGCCGTTCCAATGAGATGAATGCAGTTGAACCGTAGCGACATATCTGGAGCTGCGATTGCAGGGAGATGCCTCCAAATTGAGTTAGCATTGAAGGAGAAATCGGAAGATGGAGTTGCTTGTAACCCTTAAATTAAATAGATTTCCAGCTACAGATGGCTAAAGTGCTCTCTGCATCACTCTATTTATTAACTTCCAAACTTACGGAATTGTGATGCCATTTCTTTTAATGACGTTGGAACAAATTAATTATAATGACGGTATTGCTTTTATTTGTATAAATATCTAATAAATAAGGCTGGAATTTTGATGGTTTTGCGATTAGCTCTTTGGCAAGTCTGAGATGTTATTTTGATGAAGAGAAAAGTTTAATAAAAATCTGAGTGGATTTAAGTGCCTTCGCTGTTGTTTTTTCATACACTAGGGGGCTCCGCCCCCTGCTCGCTTACGCTCGCCAACCCCCGGGGATTGCTGCGCAATCCCATTTGGTTTGCTTCGAAAACCAACACTCCTTTCACAGATGTCATTTGGTTTGCTTCGCAAACCAACATTCCTTTCACAGAGTGAAACTATCTGAATAATTCGTATTATGCTGATTTCACTTTCCGGTACATGACGTCACAGCGAGGGCTTCGCGCCCTGCTCGCTTACGCTCGCCGACCCCGGGGATTGCTACGCAATCCCGTTTGGTTTGCTTTCTCAAACCAATACTTCTTTCGCAATTGATTTCACTTTTTTTTGCTTTAACATTTAATGCACCCTAAACTAATAGCCGCATCAGTAAAAAATCTTCTGTATCTTGTTCCCTGTACAATTTTAAGTAAACAGTGTTAATATCAATACATTGTACTTTGTCGGTAAACTGTCTTGAGAACAGAGGGAAAAAAGCGAGCCTTTTTCCTCGCCAAATAAAAAGAAATCGTTTTTATGGCAATTGTTGCTACGATAAATTTGATATCTGGCAAACCCGATAGTCAAAAGTGCAACCCACTGCTGTTTGCCGAACCAGCTATGCGAACTGAAAAATACGAAATTTGTGTCACCAACTTTTGATTGCATCGAATTTATTTATGAACCAATTTTAAAAATAATTGTACCGTAAGAAAGAGTACATTGTGAGGTATACTGCAATATTTTTAAAATTAAAAACTAACAGTAATACTATATAGATATGACCATTTTAGTTTTGTATCGGAAGTTACGATCTGAAAGTTCCGAAAATTGTATGACCTACTTTTAATTGCATCGATTTTGTTTATTAACCAATTTGAAAAATAATTGTACCATAAGAAAGAGTGTAATGTAGTGTATTCAGTGATGTTCTCAAATTTAAAAAATAATGGTTTTTGCCGTAGACATAACGGTTTTAACAAAACGTAGCGAAAATATCCGAAGATTCCGAATTTTGTATCACGAACTTTTGATCGCATCCAATTTAATTATTAACCGATTTCAAAAATAATAGTACCGTAAGAAAGAGTATATTCTGAGGTATACTGCGATATTTTAAAAATTAAAAACTAATAGTAATTAGATATAGATACGGCAGTTTTAAAAAAAAGTAACAAAAATGTCCCGATTTTTCCCGAATTTCAAAAAAATATTATCAAGAATCACATTTAAATTTCAAAAAAAACTCGACGAGCTGCAAAAATTTACGTTGAGAGGTACTCTTAAAAAAAAACTCACGACTAAAGACTGAAATTTTGAATGTGTTTTGCTCACTCGCGGAAGAAATTTCACTTCTTCAACTTTAACACTTAATAAAACCTAAACTAATAGCCGCATCGGAAAAAAATCTTAATAATTATCCAGGGAATACGATGAAGAACAAAGCATGTTAATTTCATATTTTTCCGATCAGTACTTTCTCGGGAAACCGTCTAAGAATGGAGCTAAACAACAAAAATTTCAATTCTTCGGCGGCGGCGGCGGCGGCGGTAACTTTTTTTTAATATAGAGAGATCTCTTTCGCGAGTTTTACACAAAGTCACATTTGTACAGTTTTCGGAATTTTTCAGTTTTTTTTGTTCTTTTAAGCCGATATATTTTCTATGTTTTGATGTTTCCTAAGAAAACGAGAAGGTGTCCTAAGTGGGTTTGCCCGCTTAAAGGGTTTAGGTACCTTTTAAATGTCAAAATATGCAAAAAAATTATTACATTTCGAATTTTAATATCTCTATGAATAAATTATTTACATAAATGAAATTTTGTATGCAGATTTTAACTACCTTTATCTTTTGTAAACTATTTTTTGAAAATTTCTATTCGTAAATATATTATATATTGGACCAAAATGAAATCCATTTTTTTTGTTGTTAGAATATTATATGGTGCATTGCGCGCAGTATTCTAGACAAAATAATTATTATTCTGAGCTGGATTTTTTATATACTTCAAAATATATAGTATAATTACAATGACAAACTTGTATTTAAAAAAAAAATTCTTACAAAATTTTTTTTAATAAAAAAAAAAAACTGCATTTTTTTTAAACACAAAATTAACTTTTTTTTCAAAAACTCTGAACAGGATAGACAAAAAGGTTGGTCATTTTAAACATATATAGGGTTTACATAATCAATTAAAATGTCATGTATTTCTAACCAACCATTCCAGAGAAATCTTGCGCGCAGGTGGTAAAATTACAATTTTGAGATATCGTCGTTTAAAAACAATTCGCTTGTGAAATCCTTTCGCATTAAAGGAAGGAAACAAATGAAACTAAAAGTAGTCAAAGTACCTTGTTCCCAGATAAAAAATAAAATTAATAAAACAATGTACATGGAGATGGCTTTAGCAATATAGAGCGTAGTCAAAATACATTTTTGTGATCGCTCATATCGACGAAGTACAAAATGTAAACAAACCATCTGGCTCTAAATGTTTGATTAAGGGCTTCACTCTTTTCACCATAATTTCCGTTCTAGAGCGAAATTTTACACCAGGTTTGTTTTAAAACGTTGCTAAGAAACAGGGCATTAAAATTAGATCATAATATGTTTTTTATTTTTTGAAAATTTAAAAGGTTCTTAACCCTTTAACAGCTTTCGAGTATGTTACCACATGTGGTATATCCCACTGTGTCTCCGCATAGTCACTACAACTTCGAAATCAGAAGCGACATTTCATAGAATCATTTCGTAGATTGTATTTTATGTCTGGTATGTAGGTAGTAGAATTAACGTCGCACTGGAGCAGCACAACGCGGCAATGGCGACGTTCTACGATCAATTCCGAAAATAAAGTTCCGAGGACAACAATTCGTCATTTTGAACCACGGGAACACCTATGAACAAATAAGCTGGTATCTAACACTTCAATCTTCCACACCACTCCAACGATAGGAAATTTGAGGATACGAGTGATTTAACGTGCAACAGCTCACATATACATAACGGTCTATGGTTGGATCGAGTTCGGAATTCGAAACTCTCCGATAACTAATCCGTTACTGATTCAACCGGATTACCGTAGCCTTGGATTTTATACCGAAGGAGTCCAAGAGTTAGAATTAATTTTTTTTGTTTCATGGAGATCTGGAACATTACATTTTAACTGTCTTCACTAGTAGTTTTTAATCTTATTTCATTAGTTTAAAGTGTGGGGTTATGCTAAACCTTTTAATGCGCCTGAATTTCATGCTGTATAATAAAGAAATGTCTTTGCAATGTAATCGAAATATTTAATGGCCCACCGTAGTTCAGTGGAATTGCCCACTGCACTAACAGCTAGCGATTTATTGACAGACCAGATTCGATTCCTATAATTTATCCGGTAATGGTAATGGTAATTTTAGTTAACGTCGTACTAGAGCAACACAACGGGCTATTGACGACGGATCAGTCCCTTAAGAGAAAGATCCGAGGACAACACTTCGTAATTTTGAACCACGGTCAGATGACGAAGCAACACCTGAGCTGGCACCCCACTCTCCAAACTTCCACGTCAACCCAACGTGATATAATTTATCCGGAGTGTATTTCTATCTTCTGTGTCAGCAAATCGTTCCTTATGTGTGTGAGTGCATTTCGTAACGTTGACTGTTTTGTGTTTGGCTCAGCTTAGCCCGAAATACTGTATGCGGGTTTAATAGATTTCGGACATCGCACGATTTGCCTTAAGAATTACAACTAACGATTTCCGATGTTCTTGATACCGAATTGTCAACTATATAATACTTCTATCATAGATAATTAAAAAAAATTTTAATCTTAAGGAAATCCGGGAAATTGTAAGAAAATTTAGATATTGGGGCAGCGGTAGTTGTTGGAATAGCAACAGGTTTGGGGGTTCGAATCCAACCAAAGACCGTCGTGTACATTAGGGACTGGTACACGGTAAATCTGCCATGGCCTCAAAGATCTGCACGTTGGCATGGTGTGCTAGTTTGGAGAGTGGGGTGCCGAATCATGAGTGACCTCGTCATTTGACCGTGGTTCAAAATTACGTGATGTTATCCTCGGATATTTCCCTTAGGATTTGATACCGGACCGTCGACAATAGCCCATTGACGTGCTCCAGTGCGACATAAATTAGGTTCCTACCAACCCGAAAGATTTGTTTTTGGTCTAGACACATTGAAACTGTTTTAGGAAATAGATGCTCTGGCGATATACTGGAGATTCTGAATACACAGGTGTAAAATAAGTATAGACACGAAATATATAGAAACGGAAAATATAGAAAGTGTAAAATATATGCTGTAAAGTACAGGCGCACAACCTGCGGCCCGCGAATCATCAATTTACGGCCCGCAAACTAATTTTGATTATAAACTTCCAAGAGGATTTAAGTTAAGAAGCAAATTGACTGACAAACATTTAGAATCAGTCTTAAGAGTATACTAGCAGTATTGAACCTAACATACCTAAATCAGTTAGTAAAACTCAGTATCAGCCATCCCATTAGTAAGCTGTAACATAATTATTGTTTATGCTTTAGAAATTTTAATATTAAACATATTTGATGCTGCAATTTTTATTTCTAATTTTACTGACATCATTAACATTTCTTATACTCATTTTTATTGCTCATTGTACTATTACTGTTGTTAAATTTATAACCTAAAATAATTTGCTGAAGTACACATGACGTTCTTGAGACACATTCTTGAAAGTAATTCTAAATGATTGATCATTGCAAATGTTTGTTAACTTCTTTTTTTAAACTATTCACAATACCATTCATTTAGCTCTGTAACGAGCTCCCAGAATTTTTTAGAAAACATTTGTAAGTTTAATCTTAAAAAAATAAGTTATTATTATTTTTTACTATACATGTTAAGTGTAATAACAGCTGTACATAATTGGGTAGTAGCACTTTCATTGTGTCGGTGCTGTCACTTCATTTGCGCCCCCCGCCCCATGACTCAATCAACGGTGCAAGTGGCCCTTCTCCCAAAAAGTTTGTGCACCCTTACTGTAAAGATAAAGCCTTGAGTACGTAAAAGTACGGGATGTAAAAGTATGACACCAGACAACTTTTCTAAACATCAGCTCACTCCATATACCGCAGTAAGTAAAACTGAAGCAGATCACTGTAAGAATAGGAACTACTTCCAAAAAGTTATTTCCCTATAGCTCTGAGCTCCAGATCCATTACCACCAGTTGACGAAATGGTTCCAAATTCTAATTTCCTCAAGAGACTTCCCAACACAACTCTGCTGCCGAACTCATATTATGTTCCACGCGCCCCCTATTTGAAAAAAATAAAAGGAATCATTTTCATCTGCATAGACAAAAAAATTGCACCACTTTCGCAGGTTAGACCCCGCGGCGAAGGCTTTACTTTAACTTTCACTCTCACTTACAGTGAAAAGAGTAGCTCCGGGCCAAGCTCTATGCAAAAGAGATCCGAACTGTTACGCTGAATGGAGCCAGGGATCACAGCGGATGAAAATGATCTGCAATTTAAAGTCCTTTGGTTCGCTGTGGAAGTTCTCTTAAATCGGTGGGTGGTGGTTGTTATTTTAATCGAGAGTAAAATTGTTAGAGTTGAGATTAAGGGCTTTTGATGGAGTATAAATGAGGCTATCACAGGCAAGTGGCATAACCCATCTACATATCCGTTGGAGATAAATTCGATTGTCTTGGCACCATTTTTATTTATCCATAATAAGAATTAAGATTCTCGAAATGTGTTTTTCAGGGTAATGGTAATTTTTAGTTAACGTCGTACTAGAGCAACACAACGGGCTATTGACGACGGTCCGGGATCAGTCCCTTAAGGGAAAGATCCGAGGACAACACTTCGTAATTTTGAACCACGGTCAGATGACGAAGCAACACCTGAGCTGGCACCCCACTCTCCAAACTTCCACGCCAACCCAACGTGAGGAATTTCGGCCACGACAGATTTAAGGTGCACCTGCCGCCTCTACACCATATGCTTACAAACATCCATGCCCGGACCCGGATTCGAACCAGGAACCTTCCGATCTAGAGGCTAACACCTTAACCACTATACCGTTTGGTCGGCTGTTTTTCAGGGATCAGCATTAAGTTATTTTGTAATTCGAGAAGTCTTGAACCTGCTCATTAAAAAAAAGAAATGGTAATAATAATAATTTCGGATTTTTGTGGGTTATACCACTCTTGCTCTGATAGCCTTAAATCTCCACAACGAGGAATAGGTAATTGGTGGGTTCCTGATCTTGTTAAAACCCTTTGTCATAAATTATTTTCTTTTTTATTTTAAAGTTTCTGATAGAGATGGATTTGATGACACACAATTTTCATCTAGTAATTGGTAATTGGTAATTTTAGTTAACGTCGTACTAGAGCAACACAACGGGCTATTGACGACGGTCCGGGATCAGTCCCTTAAGGGAAAGATCCGAGGACAACACCTCGTAATTTTGAACCACGGTCAGATGACGAAGCAACACCTGAGCTGGCACCCCACTCTCCAAACTTCCACGCCAACCCAACGTGAGGACTTTCGGCCACGACAGATTTAAGGTGCACCAGCCGCCTCTACACCATACGTTTACAAACATCCATGCCCGGACCCGGATTCGAACCGGGAACCTTCCGATCTAGCGAACTTAAGGTAATGGTAATGGTAATGGTAATTTTAGTTAACGTCGTACTAGAGCAACACAACGGGCTATTGACGACGGTCCGGAATCAGTCCCTTAAGGGAAAGATTCGAGGACAACACTTCGTAATTTTGAACCACGGTCAGATGACGAAGCAACACCTGAGCTGGCACCCCACTCTCCAAATTCGATCGAAATTTCGATTCGTTTCAAACATTACCCGCTGGGCAACCCTGTAACTTGTTATTAGCAAAACTGACCAGATCCTTGATAGTCGCGATGCTGCACCACTAGAAAAAAACTGACCTGATCACCATAACAAAACCGATGATCTCGTGTCCTACGAGATGACTGGTCACCAGCAAAATTGTTCTGAACCAGATGGATGAGATATCTCGTCGAAACAACTTGGCGAGTTAATGAAAACAAATGCGGATTCATTGAATTAATCATTATTTTTTCTTCCTACAGAACACTGAGACGGAGATTTCTTGTGATAGTTCGCAACTGAATCAACGCAAGCAATATCATTTACCCTGCTAGCGATTTCATAAAGAATGATTATCATCATTTTTATTGATCAATTAAATCAATTCAAGTTGAATATATTAATAGACACAAGGAATCCATGACTAACATCATCACGCCCAAGGCAAACACCGAACCCTATTTTTTCTGGTGTCGGGGCTGTTGGGGTGGGACACTGGGAAGGGGGGGGGGAGGTGCACAGAGCAGGTAAGGAGGGCACTTAGAGCCTATCGGGCGACCCATTTCCACTAACAGGCCGCCCATTACGTGTGATTTGATTTCATTAGGGGGTATTTCCAGCGTCTTCTGTGCTTTCGCATCGGCACTAATGGAGGGCGACCAAAGTGTCTTGTCCTTTTTTCACTCTCCCTTTAATACCGGTATCCAATTCGATTAATATGGAAAAGATTGCCAGCCCGCTTAAAAGTAGTCGGCGACGTAATCGATTTTACGGGCCAATTATGTTTTTTTGCCTCTCCCCGTTGCTTTTCACTGAGGTTTTTGACGTCGAAGAAAGAGTATCGGGTAATGCGATTACGCGTGTTTTGTAGATGGAGGGGCACGTGCAGAAACCCCTCTGGCGACATCTGCAGAGGCCTCGGAAAACCGAGGGATGGCGAGTTTCATGTTGCGGTTTTAGTTTAAGGTGGGTAGATGAATTAACGTCGCTCTGAAGCTACGCAACGGGTTATTGGAGACGGTCCGGGATCAAATACAAGGTGAAAAATCTGAGGATAACACCTAGCAACTTTGGACCACGGTCAGATGATGAGGTCAACATAGCACCCCACCTCTCCAAGCTTGCACACAGCACCAACGTGATTTAATTTGAGGCGCTACAGTAGATTTAACATTCATCAGCTCCTACGAGGGTGTTCGATTGGATGGAGGTCCGAACAAGCAACCGTCTGGTTGCTAATCCGCTGCTCTTCCAATTTTCATTCACAAGTGTTTTCATAGATTTTAACAAAAGTCTTCCAGAAAGGAAGGTAGGTATTTTATTTAACGTCAAACTGGAGCAAGACAACAACCTATTGGCGATGGTCCGGGATCAATCCCTTAATGGAAAGATCCGAGGACATCACCTCGTAATTTTGAACCACGTTCAGACGACGAGGCAACACCTAAGCTGGCACCCTACTCTCCAAAGTTCCACACAAACCCAACGTGAGGACTTTCGGCCAAGACAGATTTAAGGTGCACCAGTCGCCTCTACACCATACGCTTACAAACATCCATGCCCGGATTCGAACCAGAAACCTTCCGATCTAGAAACTAACACCTTAAAAACTATACCTGTTTTATTTGTCTAGGATCATGTGACAAAAATATTTTATCAACATGACCTTGGACTGTTACGTTTGTCTGCCGGATGGTAAGTAGGTAGGTAGTTAATCAACGTCTCATTGGGGCAACACAACGATCTATTGGTCCAACGTGAAGGCATTTGAGGGCCGCGGCAGATTTCTGGTGTAGCAACTCCCTTGAAAACAGATTCCAATAAGTTTCTGAGAAACAAGTTTTCTTAATTTTGAACAACATATTTCATACGATTGCAGACCTTTGACGTATCAATAGACTCTCGCTCATTAATTCCATGGACCACTTAGGAATATCGCTCTCTAAACGTGTTGCCACATGGCAACACGTTTAGGTAATTTTTAACTAACGTCGAACAAGAGCAGTGTTCAGCAAACTCATTAAACCCCCCAAAAGAGCGCCGACCAACCGGTATAGTGGTTAAGGTGTTAGCCTCTAGATCGGAAGGTTCCTGGTTCGAATCCGGGTCCGGGCATGGATGTTTGTAAACGTATGGTGTAGAGGCGGCTGGTGCACCTTAAATCTGTCGTGGCCGAAAGTCCTTACGTTGGGTTGGCGTGGAAGTTTGGAGAGTGGGGTGCCAGCTCAGGTGTTGCTTCGTCATCTGACCGTGGTTCAAAATTACGAGGTGTTGTCCTCGAATCTTTCCCTTAAGTGACTGATTCCGGACCGTCGTCAATAGCCCGTTGTGTTGCTCTAGTACGACGTTAACTAAAATTACCATTACCATTACCCCCAAAAGAGCCAAAGATCAGCAGTATCACGATTAAGATTTCTTTTGAGAGCCAAATTTCTTTTCAAGAACCCCGATTTTAGGAGTCTGTTTAAACTAGCTATACTAACCTTAAACAAAACCAGATATCATAATAGTAATAATCTTATTTAGTGACAATTTTTTAAAAATAAAAATAAAAATATGACAAAACACGCATTTTTCCTTTGAAAGTTTGGATAAGTCAGGTTTGTATGTTGTTTATATTTTCAAGCAGGATTCCAGGTTCTCATCAATAAGACTAGTTCTGTGTTAACTTGATGAGGTTCACGCGTGAAAAAAATTGTTCGTATGAATATGTAAAGCCAAAGAGTGAAAGAACAGTAAATGCTAGTCTTTTTAAGTTAGTTTCTCCAAGTCTTTTAAGGCAGACCACTTTTTCTGTGTGTGAAATAAAATCTCATATTCATTTTCTCCAATTTTTCCATATCAGCATTAAGGCGTTCAAATTTGGAACTCCAAAATTCTTTGTTTTTGACTCCAGTAATTTCATTTCAAAAGCACCAACGTTAATATAAAAAATGCAACACTATGAAGGAGTCATCATAATTAAATGAAATTTAATGCGCAAACTGCTTGTATTAGTGCAAATAAATTAATACATTTTCAAAGCAAAAAAACAATATAAGTGTCCGAAATCAGTATTTGGTGTAGCCACCACGCGCTGCAATAAGTGCTGCTATACGACGTGGCATGGAGTGGAACAGATGTTGATTATGTCTGCTTGTGGAAGAGAATTCCATACTGTTTGTATGCGCACCCAAAGTTCATCTTTTGAGGCTGTAGGACGCGGATCACGAGCGAGACATCGACCAACCAAATCACACACGTGCCCAATAGGTGACATATCCGGCGAATAAGCAGGCCAAGAAAGAAGTTGCATGTGTTGGGCTGAAAAGAAGTCTCGAACATTCCTTGCAACATGTGGGAGTGCATTATCCTGTTGAAAGATAGCTCCAGGGATGCCTTGAAGTAAGGGAAAGACTTCGGGCTCTAGCACTTCACGGACGTACCTGTTGCTATTCGGATTACCCTCAATTCGTAGCAGCTGAGATCGTCCATGATACGAAATCGCTCCCCAAACCATAACTCCGGGTGTTCGGCCACTATGACGTTCGATAACGCACTCTGGAAGGCAGCGTTCACTGGTATAGCGTCTAATTTGAATGCGGCCATCATGGTTCCACAAATTCAAGCGGGATTCGTCAGAAAAAATACCTTGTTGCCAATCAGCCCGACAGGCTCTGTGCTCATGAGCCCATTGCAGACGCAGCCGTCGATGTTTTGGCGTGAGGGAGATCCTGTATAAAGGAATCCTTGCACGCAGTCCACGGTGCAGCAGATGTCGGAGAATTGACGAAGCCGAGATTAGAACACCTGTAGCAGTAGACTAAAGTGCTGCCAACTGCCTGGAGGAAGCTGTACGGTCATTCACCGCCATGTGAACCAGGTGTCTATCATCGCGTGCTGACGTCACCTTCCGTCGTCCATTCCCAGTTTTTCGAGTTGTCCGGTGCTCGTCGGTTCATTGCTTCCAAACTCGCATCACTGTGGAACTATTCTGCTGCACACGAGCTGCTATTGCGCGATAGGAAAATCCTCCTTCACGAAGGCCGATGATTCTCCCCCGTTCAAACCACGTAAGTTGTTGAAATTTCACCCTATTTCGTCCTGGAGTCATACTTAGGTCTCACTAAACGTTCGCCACTAAAAAATAAGCATGCACTATTATCAACGTCCCGCTACAGCCCTCTATTTATACGCTTTTAGCATCCGTTCAGAGAGCGCTGCTCACACCACGCATGCGTGGTTGCTCTGAAACTTTATTACTTTGCATAACATCCTATAATTGACATTTGATGCAAATTTCATTTCATTCGGATGATTCCTTCATGGTGTTGCATTTTTTTACAAATACCAGTGTATTAAAATGTGAAAAATTCAGTTCTGCTACGTCAGCACTGAGAGTTTTTTTAACCAAAGGCTAATATCGCTATGCTATTTCTAAGTTCCTGAAACCTCCTTAGAAAAGCTTCGTGGCACCTCACTCTCCAAACTTCCACACAACGCAAACTATTATTTTCGAGAAAAAAAATTACCTAGCACCAGTAAAAAAGGCTTATTGAATTGGTAATTTGGTAATTTTTAATATGTCATATATATATATACTGGAGCAACACAACGGCTATTAACGACGGTCCGGGATCAATCCCCTTAGGGAAAGATCCGAGGACAACACCACGTAATTTTGAACCATGGTCAGATGACGAGGCAACACCTGAGCTGGCACCTTACTTTCCAAATTTCCATACCAACCCAACGTGAGGACTTTCGGCCACGACAGATTTAAGGTGCACTAGCCGTCTCTACCCCATGCACTTACAAACATCCATGCACTGACCCAGATTCGAACCAGGTACCTTCCGATCTAGAGGCGAACCGGTTGGTTGACCAGGTGACCAGGTGGCAACCAGGTATGCAGAGAACAACTGGGGCGAGCACCATTGTAGTGTAATGTGACGAGCACTTGGGATCAATGGTTGGTTTCGAGGAGCAATTCTCGTTTTCTGAGCTGCCCTGGCTTAAGTCCAAAGAGCTCGTCTAACAATTACCAACTTTTCTTAATTATGAACAACATATTTTATACAATTGCAGACCTTTTATACGTGTCGATAAATTAGAGCTCATTAATTCAATGTACCAGTTATGAATATCGCTCTCTAAACGTGTTGGCATATGGCCTTGTTGTACAACTGGTACGTGCACCATTGCAGTGTAACATGGCGATCACTTCGATAGATGGTTGGATGATCTTTGAGGAGCAATTCTCGTTTTCTGAGCTGCCCTGGCTTAAGTCCAAAGAGCTCGTCTAACAATTACCAAGTTTTCTTAATTATGAACAACATATTTTATACAATTGTAGACCTTTAACGTGTCGATAAATTAGAGCTCATTAATTCAATGTACCAGTTATGAATATAGCTCTCTAAATGTGTTGGCATGTGGCCTTGTTGTACAACTGGTACGAGCACCACTGTAGTGTAACATGGCGATCACTTCGATCGATGGTGGGATGATCTTCGAGGAGCAATTCTCGTTTTCTGATCTGCCGTGGCTTAAGTCCAAAGAGCTCGTCTAACAATTACCAAGCATCGTGCATAATCTGCGGAGCAGCGCTCGTAATCTCCGATGTAATGGTCGACCGACTCGCAGCTGGATCATCTCTTAAGTAGGACAGCATAGCGCAAGTACGCGACGGCGTACTATAACAACCTGGTGAAGGGGCACGCTCATAATATGCGTCATTAACGGGTTACTTAGTAATGAACGTCAGGGTTACGAACGCTTCGTTGCGTTCGCCTATCTCCTTAAAATGAGCTCTAGGATTGATGAATAAGGAATGTATCATGCTAGCGACATCCCAATTTCTAGTCGCGGTCCTATGTAGTCTAGCTATGGCAAGTTGGCATTTGACCCTCGTAGTTTCTGAAGAGTCTATTCTTTACATGGGGAGTGTTTGGTTTTACCCTTAAGGTGGTTGCATCGTATCTCGTTCCCACTTTCTGTAAGAATGACGAACCTACGGTCAGAGGCGTTGAAAGGTCAAGTTGAACCCGGTGCGGAATTTTTTTTGTCACCCCCATTGAAATTATTAATAGAAAAAAAAATAAGATACAATTACAAATGTTATTCCCTGGTTTATTTACTTAGCACTGAGAAATAAGCACTTAAAGACGTATTTTCCTAACTTTGTTCTCTGCAAATTTTGAAATCACATCATCAAAATCAATTCCTTTCGCTACTTTATTTTCAATTGACAAGATAGCTTATGCAGAGAGCCGAGCTTGACTCATAGAGGACCTAAGATAAATCTTGATTAATTTTAGTTTTGAAAAACTCCTCTCACATGATGCTACAGGAACACATATGTTAACAAGATTCTTAAGTCTAAAATTAGGTTTGGCAATTAATTAACATAGTTCCAAAGCAAAACAACGAGCTATTGACGACGGTCAGGGATCAATCCCCTAATGGAAATTCAAGGACAACACCACGTAATTTTGAACCACGGTCAGATGACGAATAGTTAGATTTGGTACAGAATCTGAAAGTTCATATTCAACGACAAACTCTAAAAATATTAACGAAGACCATTCCAGAGATTACTTTTTTTAATTTTCGTTTTGGTTTTTGTAATTAATATAAATTTTCTTACGTTGGTGAAAGTATATTGCTTTCCATGCTATGTCTGCAGCTTCAGCACGCTTGCATGGTTAGCTTTAACTTTCGTTTTCAGGTTGAATATACACTGTGGCTATATATATATTTAGAACTTTTCTTTTTAAGAATACATCTTCTGTGCAGACAAAGCAATGGTAACCGCTAACAGCTCCCCCATTTCGCAGCACTCTTAAGAAAAATTAAAATCATTGTTTCCAACGAATATTTCACAGGAAGCTTAATTGCCAAACAGCTACAACTATTTTGAAGAAAGCAACTTCGACCTCCTGCCAATAATGACACACAAATTTCGATGTTTCAAATTTCCTAGTTGGAATATTTTAAACCGGGTTATTATATGGTCGGCACTTTTATTTTAAATTCGTTTTACTCTAAAGGACATACAGTTCACAGTCGAATCCTCATGGCGCTTTTTTTCAATTCAGGGATTCAATTTTTCGATGGATACCTTGTAGTTGTTATAAATTCTAGATTATTTACTTCACTATTGCGTACAGTTTAAATATAAAACGCAATAATTATTTGAAAAATAAATGCAAATTTAACTTATTTTAATATGCAAACCTACATCCAAACTTTAAAAAAATCTTTGAATTAGAATACATGTCAATTTTTATATTAGCATTATCTGAATCACTTTAAAATGACTTTTTTGGAATCTTTATACCTGTCTCACTTTAAAAGTAACTACCCGTCATCATCATATTTCAAAATATGTTACAGATTTTGTTTTGTACAATTTTATTTTTATGGAACACAGAATTACACAAGACCATTATACTAACCAGACTTTTGAAGAAAATTGGTTTAACTATACACATAACGCCAAGAAATTAACCCACGTATGTAACGATATTTTCCTCATAAAATGAATAATTTAGTAATATCTAATTTCTAAATAATTTATTTACAACTTATTAAAAAGAACACATAAATTCAACACGAACAGAATAATCCGAAATGAAATTCCTATCGCTAAAAAAATGCAGAGTTCTGAAAATGAACGATGTGGATAACCATGTTGCGAATATACGAGGGCATGTCAATAAGTAACGCACATTATGTAACAAATAATAATATTAAAGCAATTAATGACAATATGAAACAAGAAATGAAAGTATTGCCCATTTATTACTTTTCCACATAACTTCCATGCATGTTGAAGCATTTGTCCCAACGATATATCAATTTGAAAATCCCGGTCTTATAGAACTCCGTCGACTGCAAGAACAGCCACCTTCGAACGGCCCCCGTTTGAGTGCGTCGTCAGAGACAAACTTCTTACCACCAAGGAACTTCTTCAGGGGTCCAAACAGATGGAAATCGATTTGGAGGGTGCTCCAAAACTTCCCAACCGTATTCCACATCATGCTCGCAGATTTTGACTCTGGTGTCATGTGTAAAGTCATGTGATGAAGCCCTCTGGTGTCATGTGATGGAGCCCAGGTTTCATCTCCCGTGACAATACTCTTCCACAACTCATTACCTTCCTTGTGGTACCACTGCAAATGTGTCAGACTGTAAGCCATTCTGCATCCAGTGTGCTGTTCCGACAATTGTTTTGGAATCCAGCGAGAACAAACTTTCATGTACCTTAGCTTACCATGAACAATGTCCCAGGCAGTTACATAAGAAATGTCGCAACGTTCTTCTAATTCGTTCAACGTCGTTCGACGGTTTTCTCGTATGACGTTGTCGGTTTATAGAAATACAAATACAAATACAAATATTGACGACCAGCTACAAGCTTAAGCCCAACAAGGCTGGTCCTTTGTTTATGAATTCCCCGATTCCCACTGACTATCCAACTGTATCTTAAATTCGTACACTCCCTTTGAATTAACTATATTTTCTGGTAACGCATTCCATTTGTCTATTAACCTATTAAAGTAGTAGTTTTACCTTAAATCCCGATTAAAGTGTGTCTTATTCAATTTATACCCATGACCCCTTTTTCTGTTATCAATATTGAAATTTAAGCCCTCTGTGTCCCCTTGTTTTACCAACTTGAAAAGCTGAATCAAATCCCCCTTCCTTCTTCTTCTGTCCAGTGTATACATGTTTAGCTTACTTAAACGTTTATTATAGTCGAGATTTGCTATCCCCTTTATTATTTTTGTAGCTCTGTGCTGAACCCTTTCAATTAATTCTATATCCTTTCTCATATATGGAGCACAGAATTGTACAGCATATTCTAGATGTGGTCTTACTAAACCCTTATATAATGGCAAGATTATATTCTTATCCCTTGAAGTTACAGTCTTTTTAATATACCCCAATAACCTATTAGCCTTTTTACCCGCAGCTGAACATTGGTGACCCATTTTAAAATCACTGTGAATTATCACCCCAAGATCCTTGACTGTTTCTCCCTCCTTTACCTTTACTCCCTGCAGACAGTACTCGGCTCCACTGTTCCTGTAACCCATATGCAGAACTTGACATTTCCCTACATTAAATGACATACCCCATTTTACAGCCCATTCGGATATCTTATCAAAATCTCCTTGTAAATTTCCTATCTGTAACTTGGTATCCACTGTCCCCCATATTTTTAAGTCATCTGCAAATATACTGATTCTATTCTTGATCCCCTGACCTATATCATCTATGAAAATTATAAATAAAATTGGTCCCAAAACTGATCCCTGAGGCACCCCACTTATAACTTCTGTCCACTGTGAATAATTTCCTTTTACCTGCACTCTCTGCTTTCTACCCAATAACCAATTCTTTATCCATATCAATGTTTTCCCCTGAATCCACACCCTTTCCAATTTAAACAGTAATGCCTCATGCTTTATCAAAAGCCTTATGAAAATCTATGTACATGATATCTACACTGCTCTTATTATCCCTTTTTGAAAATTGGAGTTATGTTGCCCAACTTCCAATCCATTGGTACCCAACCCGTGCTATATGTTGAATTAAATATGATGTGAATTACGTCCCCCAATTCTTCCGCGCATTCCACTAGTACTCTCGGATAAATATCGTCTGGCCCTGGTGCTTTAAATGGCTTAATTCTTTTCAACTGATGAACTATTTCTTCCCTGTTAAATTTGCATTCTTTAATTATACTCCCTGCAAAGGTTCCATCATTTCTGATCCTTTTTTAATTTATAGTTACAATTGAAAAACACCAGAATAAAGTCATTTAACACGTTTGCCATTCCCACCTCGTCTTGAATTAATTTACGTCCCTTCCCCTCCAAAGGGCCCAGTGTAGTACTAAATTTCAATACTCTTCAATAATTGAACAGGTGGAAGAAGACTAAGCCTCCCAGATCGGACTTCATCGAGCTAACTCGTTCGCCCATCTTGAAACATTTTACATTATCTTCCCACACTGGTACGGTCAATACAGTCTTTTCAGTAAACTTCCACCACCTCGAAATGGATCTCTACAACTTTCTTTCTTTTTGCAAAAAGAAATCTTATCACAGCTCGTTGCTCCTCCACAGTTGACGATGTACAAACGGTACCGGTACGTGGAATCACGAGATCTTGCATTGTGCCCAGTCAGTAGCACCCTCTAATTCCCTTTTTACTAATTTTTTTCATTTTGACTAATTATTTTCCTACTTAAAAATTGACATGTGCGTTACTTATTGACACATCCTCGTACTAAGGAAGAGAGCAATTCAAAAAAGACTTTTGAACTATATTTATTGGACAGAAACCATATTTATTTACGTAAAAAACACATTCACAATACTTAGAAGCGATTAAATACGACAGGAACCATTTCGCTGTCGTAACTCAGTAACTAAGGAGTAGATGCGGCACGAGTAGGCAAGGAGTAGATTCGGCACGATGTAGGCAAGGATGAGATGCGGCACGGAGTAGGCAAGGAGGAGATGCGGAACGGAGTAGACAAGGAGAAGATGCGGCACGGAGTAGGCAAGGAGGAGATGCGGAACGGAGTAGGCAAGGAGGAGATGCGGAACGGAGTAGGCAAGGAGGAGATGCGGCACGGAGTAGGCAAGGAGGAGATGCGGCACGGAGTAGGCAAGGAGGAGATGCTGAACGGAGTAGGCAAGGAGGAGATGCGGCACGGAGTAGGCAAGGAGGAGATGCTGAACGGAGTAGGCAAGGAGATGCTAAATGTAGTAGGCAAGGAGGAGATGCGGAACGGAGTAGGCAAGGAGGAGATGCGGCACGGAGTAGGCAAGGAGGAGATGCGGCACGGAGTAGGCAAGGAGGAGATGCTGAACGGAGTAGGCAAGGAGATGCTAAATGGAGTAGGCAAGGAGGAGATGCTGAACGGAGTAGGCAAGGAGGAGATGCTGAACGGAGTAGGCAAGGAGGAGATTCGGCACGGAGTAGGCAAGGAGGAGATGCGGCACGGAGTAGGCAAAGATGAGATGCGGCACGGAGTAGGCAAGGAGGAGATGCGGAACGGAGTAGGCAAGGAGAAGATGCGGCACGGAGTAGGCAAGGAAGAGATGCTGAACGGAGTAGGCAAGGAGGTGATGCTGAACGGAGTAGGCAAGGAGGAGATGCGGCACGGAGCAGGCATGGAGGAGATATTTGTCTCGTGTTTGCTCTCAGTTGATCCATACAACAATGGCGCCTATGTTTTCTGGTTTTCCTGCGTTTGCTATGACGTTTTTGTTTCTTCCTATAAAAAGCCCTTCCACTTCCAAAATTGGGCATTCCCTCCCATAGTTTTTTTGAATTTTTTAAGAACTTCACGCCGGTTAGTTCTGCTTTTGAGTTAACGATTACTGTGGATTGTGATTGGGCAGGCCCCTCAAAAACCCATCAATAACAGTGTTAAATAGCAAGGGTGAGAGGGGATCACCCTTCCTGACTCCACGGGTGGGGACAAAAGGAGCCGTACAACCATCTGCGAGTCGTGGTGCCGACGTGTTACATCGACCTGATGTAGTCGATGAAGTCTGCCGGCAACCTCAAGGATGTCGCCGTGGTTTACGGAAGCGAATGCCTACAGGAGGTCAATGTTCGCTTCCTGGCAAAAGACAGAGTGGTATCAATTATAAGTGTATTGTCCATTGAGTCATCCAGAGGCTGGAACTCCTTCTGTCGAAGATCTAGACTCGCCCATTTGCGGAGTCTGTTTGCCATTAATTTATTAAAAATCCTACCAGCACGTTGGAGATAGTGATTGGGCCTCGGGTCACCCGGAGTGGTGGGCCGATATTTCTTTGGTATAAATACCGTCCGGTCCTGAAGCTGGCTTGCAGGTGGTCCCTTGCACAGAAGCATGAGGCTGATAAGCTTTGTCAGGAACTCCCATGGGAGTCCCTTGACCTGTGCAGGCGTGACCTTGTCTGGTCCTGCTGCGGCGGTAGCCTGTGGTATGGCTGTCGATATCTCGCCCCAAAGCGCCGGCCCCCACAATTTCCGCCTTGGGAACGGATAGTAAATTAACAGGACGGTCCTGAGGACGGTAAGATCTCCAAAAGACCTTGTGATTCAAAAGGGAGAGGACAGGCTGCCGTCAAAGATAGCATTGACACAGTGAGTGGTTTTTCAAATAGAGTTTCTGTGTACGTGCGTACTCCGCTCTACGCTGCTTTCTTCGAGAAGTACGTTTGGTCCTCGCACCAGACCCTGGTATTTGACGATTTTTGTTGTTGTGGGTCTGGGGTGATGAGGTCGATGTTAAACCTTGCAGTATGCCCCTAAGATCGCTGCAAGGTGACCCCGGAGGACTTGTTTGGGCGTGTCCTCCGACAGAGATAACCTATCTATCTCTGCAAATTGACCAAAGCTTGGCGGCAAAGTTCGTAAAATCATGAAATCTATACTCTCGTCCTCAGTAAGCCTAGGCAAGCGGCCGAGCAGGAGTTGATGGTCAATGATACTACGCCGTTGCCCAGGCCTATTTGTCGTATAGTCTATTGGCCACGGGTTCTTGGTGTAGACCTGAGGGTACTCGTCGGTTGACACCGAAGTGACTACAGGAGATGGCTCCTGCAGATGCACCTCAATGTGATCCATTGATCTCGGAAGGATGTTGAGGCGACGCCATGCGGGGAGCTGGGATCGCTGCCATCTGAGCCGCGTGGCTCGGGCCGGACTCTAGGAAGTCAGCAAATAAAGCTCTTGTAAGCGGACTTCTTACGCTGCCCCTTGATAGATTCTAATGTCCGACCCTTGAGGTGTTCGAACATAGCCACATTCATATATTTAACCCCACCTTTCTCGTGAGGTCTGCCTCAAGTTTTGCCATTATGTGTATTTCTTCCTCACTCCAACGGGCCTTCCCCCTGTTGGTGTCACTTTTGTCATTGGCCTCCACCGGTTGTGTTCTCCTGAAATACACCCCGACGCCTCTTTTTGTAGAAAAGGTGCGATCACAACTCAAGTAAAAAAACGGCAAGGCCTGACGTTTGACAAGCAGTACCACAGAACCAACTCCAGTCGATCGTGGAGTTCAAATTTGCAGAACCCTGCCGGTGTGCGGGTTATTATTCTTGTTACTATTTGGTGTGTGTGTGTGCGGCAAATAATAACTAACAGGGATGCGGACCCGCCCCTTCGACCAGTTAGCCCAGACACGTACATAACTAATGCTGGTTTCCAGTGGCGCTTGAGAGCAATACACGTAAGCCGCCGAAGAGACTAGGTAGTAAGGCAGGCAGCACCGCCGTAGCTGAACACACAGTGACAACTACCCTGGCGAAAACGTGGCTGGGTCTCTGTGCAACATGCCAACCCTTTAAATATGCCTATCTTTTCATGCGCTGCAATCTGGCGTTCCTCATGATCTTTTACGGACCCACTTCTGTTTTGGGGACCTGTCGTTGTCGCCCACGGCCCATACATGTACTCCTCCCCGTCCGAACGTGGAATGTTTCCTCAGGAAGAACCTCCGGGGAGTTTTGGGGATCTTTATGGGCTTGGGAGGTGCCTGGGGAGTGCATCTCCGAGGCAGAGGCGCTATCTCCTCCTCTTCATTGTCCGTGTCGTCAGACAATTCATCGTCCCTCATCGTTACCTCCTCCGTCCTCTCACCTTCTTGGGTAAATATATCTACTGAACGCGTTCGCCCTTAATTGCCTGCAGGGTCCGATTTAGAAAATTTGGTATAGTAGGCACAACACGCAGGAAGGCCCCCCCCCCATGTTATTTGTTCATCACAAAAACTAATTTTATAACAATAATTGGTACTTACGTATTTGACTTTTGACCGTTTCACAGATGTCACCAAAAAGTTTGAGAAAATCTTGACATCACTTATAACTCTTGGCAAAACAAAATAAAGCAGATGAAAATCAAAAACATAATAGTTAGATAATTAATGTAATTACAAGAATGTGATAGTGCGGGAAACGGTCGACGGGCATTTACGTAAATAACCAATAATTTATGTAACTACTTAAAAACTTTTTAAAATTTTTAGATACTTTTGAAACTTAGGGGCCCTCTAAATTATGGGGGCGCCCTAGGCCCGTGCCTTACAGGCCTTATGGCAAATCAGGGCCTGCTTGCCTGAACATTTTCCCTTTCAAGTCTTAACCAACAGATTCGCCTGGTCTTCCATGAAAATATTTGATAAAATGGACACGTTCGTGTATGGTGTGGCAGCGCTCCAAGATACGGAGCCACACCAAAGCTGAAGTCGGTACATTCTTACTTCCTTCTCAGCGATTCCCACACGTACATGTTGACATTAGGGGACCAATGCCGACCTCGAGAGGCTACAGGTAGTGTTAACAGGTATACTAGATGGCGTGAAGCCTATCCTGTCGCATACATCATTGCTACATCTGTGGCATGGAAGATATACTCTGGATGGATTAATCGCTTCTGCGACCCAGAGTATATCACACCTGATCAAGGCGGACAGTTTAAGAACGCCGTATTTCGTTCTCTTGAAAGCCTCTTGGGCACTTGTCATATACGGACGACGTCGTGGCATCCCCATTGCAATGGAATGGTAGAGCGAATGCACCGTTAGTTGACCGACTCGATTCGTTGTAATTCTACACACCGCTGGACTGAGGTTCTTATTATTTTGTTGTGAATGCGTATAAATCTTGAGGCATACAAAATCCATGTGCCACGCACGAATATTTTTCTGAAAACGTTATTATGGAAAAAAAAAAAACCACTTTTCAAATTTATAACTTTTTATTAACATCAATAGGAGAAGTACAACATTACCAAAGCATTATACCTATTTGTAATCTATGAAAAATTTATGCTAATATTTCTTTCTATTATAAAAGAGGATTTTTCTGTCTTATTCAGGTTTATTCGCTTTGTGATTGGTAAATAGCTAGTCACGTGATAGCAAGTTTTGTTGTTCGACGGGCTAATGAATTTGGAGCACGCGCACACGATAAACAGGTATATTTATAGTTCATTCATAAAATTTGAGAGCCCGAGCTAGAAAATTTGCAATGTTTTCAGAAGAACCGACAAATTTGGTCGCCGTTTCCATAGCAAGAGTCGAATATGAAAATCTTACAAAATACTATTACAACAAACAGCACAGTACAGATAAAACATATAAAATTATGAGATTTCCTCCGAATTTTAACAACATGTTATGCCAAAATATTTCATTTTTTATGTGGAAATGAGATGTTTATTTTCTTGACATTTTTTTAAAGCATTTTGTTTCTATTTGCACTATATTTCCTTGTATAAGCCGAGAATTTTTGGAACGTTTTCTAAAGCTAAAGTAGGGGGGTTTGCTTATAGACGGATCCGCTAATCTCGCAAAAAAAAAGTAACAAATTTTCCGTTACTCGGGCGCTGCGATAAAGATCGCAACGGGTCCCGGCAGGATCCGGATCAATCCAACAATGATCCAAATGGGGATGGATTGTAAAGCAATTCCCTCCCCCTTACTGTTGAAAAGTATAGTTCGCGAAGCGAACTAAATATGATTGCGTAGCAATCATCGGGGGTCGACGAGTTTTTGCAAACAGGGGCGGACCCCCTAGTCTATTATAAAAAAAAATTGCAATCTTTTTCAGGTTTATTCGTTTTGTGATTGATAGATAGCGAGTCACGGGACAGCGAGTCTTGTGGTTCAACGGTCTAATGAATTTGGAGTACGCACAGACGATAAACGGTTATATTTTTCATTAATTCATTCATAAAATTTGAGAGTACGCGCTAGAAAGTTTGCAATGTTTTCAGAAGAATCGGCAAATTCGGTCACCGTTTCCATAGCAACAGTCGAATATGAAAATCTTAAAAAGTGCTATAACAACAAACAACACGGATCGGATAAAACATTTAAAATTATGATCAGATTTCCTCTGAATTTTAACACTATGTTGTGCTAAAATATTTCCTTTTTTATGTGGAAATGAGATGTTTTGTTCTTGACATTTTTTAAAACGTTTTGTTTTTATTTACGCTATATTTTCGTGTATAAGCCGATAAATTTTGGAACGTTTTCTGAAGCTAAAGTACGGGGGTCGGTTTATATACGGATCCGCTAATCTCGCCAAAAAAAAGTATCCATTTTCCTTTACTTTGGCGCGTGCGATAACTATCGCAATGGGAAGGGAACCTTCAATTAACGTCGTATTAGAGGTGGATCAATCCAGCAGCGATTCATATGGAGATGGATTGTGAAGCAATTCCCTCCCCCTCATTGTTGAAAAGTATAGTTCGCAAAGCGAACTAAATATGATTGCGTAGCAATCATCGG
This sequence comes from Metellina segmentata, assembly GCA_947359465.1. NCBI lineage: Eukaryota > Metazoa > Arthropoda > Arachnida > Araneae > Tetragnathidae > Metellina > Metellina segmentata. Next base: position 27,531,663 of record OX375881.1, on the reverse strand, counting down.
GGTTTGACGAGCCATAGCGAGCAGGGAGCGGAGCCCCCTAGTAATATACAAAACAAAAACGGACGGTGCTGTGTTACTACCTCCTAGAGAAGATCAAAATCTAGGAGGTAGTAATAGTGTCGGGACACGACCGTTATCTTTAAGATGTAGAATACCTCAGTGAAGCCATGTGAGAAATGAGAATGATAAAAATTAGTACTACACTGTTTTAATTTTTTGGAGTTTTGCGTATGACAACTATTTCAAATAATTTTTGTTTAATATTCTCCCACGTTATGGAATTTTCTGCATTGATAAATGAAAGCATATATCAGTTTGGAATTGAACTAACGATTTCCAGAAAAGTTTTTAAATAAAGTCGTGAGAAGTAAGAAAGTTTTCCCCTTGCGATAACTTTCATCCCAAACTTTCCGATTTCGAGAAAGTGCGTCACTATCAGTTTTCGACAAAAGTCGCTAAGTTGTCAAATTTCAAGGGGTCACCATTTCTCATCAAGTGAGTTTTGCAAAAAACTGATTACATTTTCTGAATCTGCATTAAAAACTATACAAAATATGCATAGTGTTGATTGCAAATACAAGGAACATATGACAAGGTTCCCTTGTTTGTTAAATATCAGAAAACAATTTCTTTTTACCTTACTCAAGAAATATAAAAAAGTTTCATCACGACTGAAATTTTACAAAAAATATTTATTGTCTGACAGATAATAAGCAATTTGAAATCTTAGTCAGTTTTCGATGAAAAAAGAATTGTTTCCAGTAGTCAACTGGTTTGAAACTTGACTAGGACAAACGAAGAGGAACTTCTCAAACTGTTGATCCACAGCTAAGAAACTCCTAAATAGGGGGTAACAACTCTTGTCTGTCTGTCTTGGGACACCACTTTCCTCGTCCTGTCAACAACATTTCGTTGAGTTTTGAACAACAGTTTGTGCTGCCATCTAGTGTTGTGATTGATAACTATTTCGTTTGTGAAGCACACTAACTACTCGTGTGAAGTGGAGTGGGTAAAATTTCACTTTTATGATGCAATGCCATATAGCGTTAAAAACGGGACGATTTTTTTTGCATCAGTCGAATAATAACAATTTTTAATTCTGAATTGGCAGGACGATATACAGACAACAGTAGAAATACAGTCCAAACACAAACTAATACAATTCTGTCGTGTTCAGAAAGGAGAAACAACCGCGGTAATAACCCTAAAACTTGTATCTCTATCCAGAATTGAGAAATCTCGGAATCTCTATAAATGGTAGCCAATCAGGTGGGAAGTGTTTGTAACTTGCTTACAAAGCGGGCACAAAAGATTTTCCCGTGCTAATTCTATGTAGTTGGTTGGCAAGACAATCGCCCAGAAAAATGACATTCCTTTGGTAACTGAGAAGTATGTTACACATTGGGTGTACTGCTGGTTGTTTATGTCATTTTAATAAACGACCCCAAGCACTAAGACTGAAAAGTTCGGTGTTATATAATTTACCATAGTTACACCCCTAAGTCCCCAGACTTTTTTCATCGAAACGTTGTAACTCTTAAAATGTTTTGAGACATCTCGTTCATCATTGGACCAATTTTGCTAACGAGGAAGACATATATTCTTGGATAGTGGTAACACAAACTTGTTAATTATATCTGGGTGGTTATGATTATGATACATGATTTGAATATTATATATGATAGTTACATGAACTGCGATGGTTCGTACAACATTGAATAATATTGAAACAACTAAACGCAAAGTTTATTTTACTATAGATTCTCATTAATAAAGCTGCTCCTTGTTCCGTTTAAGTAAGGAAATAGAAGTATCTCAAGCAACTGTCACTATATATTTGCTTTAATGATGCATAATACCAGGAATAATCCATAAATTCAGATAATAGACTTTTACTTTTAAATATTAACTGTAGCTGTCTATGCACAACTCAACTCGATATAAATTATCAAAACAGTAAGAATGTCCAATGTCGGATATATATGTATACGACTTGCACTAGCACCAATACAATAAAGTTCATTCTTCACTCGTGTATTTCTCAGTAATCATAGCTCTTGCTAATTCTAAGATACTATAATAGACACTCCTGCTTAAAAAATATTTTTTTTTCCTTTAGTCGGCTCTAGCCTCTAAGTAGCTTCGACAAGATATCTCGTTCTTCAAGATTTGATCAATTTCGCTAAGGACGAGTTATCTCGTCATCAAGATATTGCTGATTTCTTATGAGTGAGACCCTTCTAATGACGAGATATTTCGTTCAAAGATGGGATCCGTTTTGCTGATGATGAGATACCTCGTCGAGAACACTAACAGGCGTTTAATAACATATTATGTAGCACTAGTTATTGTTTGCACTTATGAAATTCCAAGCTTTCCAGATAAAAAGAAATTCACGAATTGATGTATGATTGAAGCAGTGCTGCCTAGGATGGAAATTACAACTGTGCAACCAACACCGGCAAATAGACGATTAGGTAGGATACCTACATCATCAGAATTCGTAAGCAAAACTTGTTTGTGATTTTGTGGGGGCGTGAAATCAAATAACATGGGAGAAACTGAACATCATTGCGCAGTGGTAACGGGTCAAGGCACCAGAGGGAAGGACACCTGTCGATTCCGCGAGCGTTGTTCGTGAAGCTGCATAGAAATTACCACGTGTTTGTGGAATCTTACTATGAGTTACGAAGCTACGGAAATTAAAAGTCAACAGCAAAGGATACGGCTAGAAAGCATTTTATTCCAGATTAATAATGGTCTGGGAAACCTTGAAGATCTGGCTTGAGTGCAGTTGACAGGCCTAAAAAGTGCTACCACGTACTATACCGAGACCTTCGAGAGTATCAGGCCATCGTACTAGTTCGTGACGTCACTGTAGGTGGTTACACTTTCCCCTAACACTCATACTCTTTGGCCATGTTATTCTTGTTAGGAGAAACCTTCCTTTTCTCAATTTTACTAAGCCAACATAGTTGATTCGTACTTTATGCAAATCTTATCACGATTATGCAAATCTTGTCACGTGATCTTCCATACTATTATATAAAAGCGGTTGCAATCTGTTGCACCAGTATTCCCGCTTTAATTCCCGTTCTCACTTGTTTGATCACGTACCCGCTTACTTGATCTCTTCGATCAAGTTATTAGATTTACTTTTAATGTAACTGTGTGTCGAATGTAATATTTAAATCTTAACTTAAATTCAATTATTATCTTTTGAATAAATTCTAGTTTGGATTTTTAAAGACTTCGTCATGTGTACTTTTAGTAACTTAAGTTCATATCAGCCTAATAGGTGATAGTTTATTTCAATTCACTGCCGTGGTTACTCTAATTGATCTTAAAATTCAATCAATTCTTTGTTGAAGAGCTCATAAGTCCGTTTTGTAAGTAGTTTATAACTTTATCATGTAAATAATTTATATTAGTATCATATGGAAATTATATCTACAAAGAGAAGTGTAAGGAAATATTTAAAAAAAAGTAGCTTGTCTGATTTTATATATACAAAGCTCCAAGGACTTGTAAGGCAATTAATTGAAACTGAATTTGATATATGTTTTTTTCCCAAGAGATACAGAAATACTTTCAAAACAGTTTAATCACATTATATAAACCGCTTTCCACGTTACCTAAGAGGTACGGTTCATGAAACGCATTACCGTTTTAGCATAGCTGCAAGGCGAGTTCTCCAGTAGGTATATTCCTTTTTTATGTCCTTCCTGATCCCTGCCCTCAGCAGTCAACAATGTTATTCCCTCTACACCTCACATTACCCCAAAGAACCATGTCCTTCATCGCTCGCTCCTTTTTACGCTTTCTCCTTTTGTATTTTGTGCCTTTAGAATTTTTCCAAGAAATCGTGCAAGCCTGAATTATAGCCCCGTTAGACCACCTTCTAAATCCGCGACTGAACTCGGTCCAACCTAAAACCGTCGTGAACACGGGGACATGTTGCACGAAAATTCTGTCGTAGCCTCAAATGTCAAAGCGTTGGTTTGGTGTGGAAGTCTGGAGAGTGGGATACCTGCAGTGTCGGCCTTAGAACATTTTCTAGGTAGTGCGAGATCATGTTACGCCCCTATACCATAAATTTCAGAGCAACTTCTATGCAGTCGGTTAACGGATCAATTCAGAGACATATAGGCTATCTTTTGTTTATTAGTAGGAATTATAAATTGTTTGGTTAAATAAACAATCTTTATTCGAAAAGTAAATTTTTATTGAACAGAAGATCTGAATTACATAAAAAAAATTCAACATACTATCTGGGCACCTTTTTTGATTTAGCACTGGCAAATTTCTGCATCTGGTCGGAATGATTTATATTGTACCTTGTGCAATTTCGTTCTCAGTGGATAGAATTACATGAACTAAAAGCCTTTTCTGACACATAGTCGGACGTAAATAAGTTTTGAAAACTTTAAATTTAATAAAACTTCGTTCAGCTTTACTCACAGTGACATGTATTGTTAGCAAAACTCGAAGTGATGTCCATATGTTCGGGAAAATATCCTACCAGCTATTTTGTTCAGGGAGTTGAAGTACTGGTCACGACTCCGCTGATTCAGAATCTTTTAATAATGGATTCAGACTTTACTTAGTTCTTCTTAGGCTAGTTCTTCAGTCAATTCACAACCATATACGTCACATTTTTCGCAATCACTTAAATTGATTTGTAAATGTGCACAAAATTTTATCAATTGGGCTTTTCAGGAATTGGTTTGATGTTATACAGGGTGGTCCCGAATTCATGGTACAAACTTTAATGGTAGGTACAGGACATTGTAACAATGATTTATTGTATAGGAATGTATAGTCGCAAGTGACGCGGTGAGGCGAAAACAGGGGAGGCCGAAAGGAAAAACAAAGATTTTATTGAAAGCGTTGTTGACAAGTGTCATGTTTACAGTAATTGTTCAAAATTGCGTCCACCAGTATCGATACATGCTTGACAGCGTCGGTGGAGCGATTGGCGTACACGTTCAAAGATGCCTGGTATTTCACGCACACCTGCAGCAGCTACAGATAAGCGAGCGACGAGATCCTCATCTGAGTCAACTGGAGTCTCATAAACAAGATGCTTTAGATGTCCCCATAAAAAGTAATCGAGGCTCGATAAATCGGGAGATCGGGGTGGCCAAGGGACTGATCCACCACGCCCAATCCATCGAGTACCAAACGTGGCATTCAGGTAATTCCGTACATCAATGCTGAAGTGTGCTAGCGCCCCATCGTGCTGAAACCACATGCGGTTACGAATGGCGATCGGAACATCATGCAGCAGTTGTGGTAACACTTCTTTCAGAAAAATAAGATAGCTTCCGCCAGTGAGCCGCGTGGGTAGTAAGTATGGGCCAATCAAAAAGTCGTTCACAATACCAGCCCACACATTAATACTGAAACGTTGTTGAAACCAACCGATCACTCCATTTCTCTTTCCTTTTATTTCCCCTGTTTACGCCTCACCGCGTCACTTGCGACTATACATTCCTATACAATAAATCATTGTTACAATGTCCTGTACCTACCATTAAAGTTTGTACCATGAATTCGGGACCACCCTGTATAAAAATGACAAGTGTCATAGAATTTTGACTGTTGTTCATATCAAGTGACCAGTGCATCGTCAACTGTATCGATCATAGGATATAATATATGTTTTAAACAGTTCTTCAGGATCTATTTGAGTCTCATCAATGGTACTGGAATAATATCTACTCTTAGGCATTACAATTAGAAGACTCGCATGTACAAAACTCATAAGTCGAAATTGTTATTCTACCATCAACTAAAACTTCAGTGAGTTTTGTTGTATTTATGTATAAATGTTTTTCACAATTCATTGATATAAAGTCTATCGTACGATTTTCCTGCGAGAAATATTTTGACATGCAACATATGGTGTTGAAAAACTAAAATAAATATCGTTTTCACCTAAGTAGTTTAGTAATGTTTTCTAGTATACCTGTATATTGATGTGTGTTTAGTAAAAATTACACCCCAACTGAATGAACAAACAGCAATAGTTTTCAACGTGCATTATTTTGTTTTGACGCTCCCCCCCCCCTCTGGTAGCCTGATCATCACTATTGAGAGGAGCTTCAAACAATGATTGACGTGTTGATTAATAGTCACGTGACTGTTCTGTGAAAATTGGACTGGGTCGGCCGATTTGGTACTTTAATCGCCCCAAACGCCAATAAAATATCATATGACAAGCTAGTTCTGTGAATGTGCAATTCCAGACTGGCGACAAACGTGATGAAATCGCCAAAGTATGCTATGTCGCGCGGGCCAATCAGATAATGAATGAATGAATGGTGGTCTCAGGTTCTGTGGACCAATCAGATGACAATTCATTTGCGTAGCAATCCCCGAGGGTTTGCGAGCGTAAGCGAGCAAGGAGCGGAACTAGTTATAAAAAATTACATTCAATGAAACGTATGTGCCATTCTGTTAGGGGACCTTTCTCCATCTTTCAAGTAGCATCATCATCGCTGCATCTACAGAAATTCTGAGGTTTCTGGTACTGAACTGATTTAAGTGACGAAAATCTCTGAAACAATTACAACTGAAGGCCAACTTAGGATTCTCCGTTTGGCTGTATGCGTAGACTCCGCCTTAACGCATACGAAGCTACAGAGAGGGTCTGCGTAATCCTGCCCATCTGTCAATCACGTGGTTCTCTTCTATCATTGGTTCGACGCATACGGACATACGGAGAATCATAAACGGGCCATCACCCTACACAACTAGTGTTGCCAACTTTTTACGAGAAAATTCCGGGACATGTTACCCTAAACTGAAGTATTTGAATATTTTTAATTTCACAATATTCTCCACTGAGAAATCACTTAACATAACATACCTAGTTTTTTATGGAAATTTTTTTCATGCACAAATAATGTCATTTTTTTATTATTTTTTAAAATTTTAATTATTATACGAGCTTGATGGTCCTTTCATATACATAGTAATAATAATAAATCTAAACCTAACCTCTTGTTGCATTGAAACTACTAAAAAATGGTAATGTTTGTATACAAAATAGAGATATTGTTCATGTTTAGTTATATAGAACCGACAGTGTTCCGAACTCTGTTTTAAAAATGTCGGATATGAAAATTTGTGTTCGTCTCCAGCTAGAATTTTAAAAATAAAATTCAAATACAGTATAATAGAATTAATTGAATGGCGACAAATACTATTTCTTCACGATGATCCCGCTCTGAACAAACTGACATATCGCACCCCGGCATAAAAATTGACACAAGTCAAAAAATAAAAATTTTTATGTTATGTCATTGTAAAATATGTATGAGGTGCCTCAGCGCGTGTTATATTACTATTCTATAGAATATAATAGAAGTTACCACCATAAATGCTTACCTAAAGTTTAAAAGAAGCTTATACTATTTCAATATAAGTTTTATAGTATCCTTTAAGTTTATGTTTCTCAAATTCTGCAATTTTGAGTTTAGTCACTTTTCTTTTCGGGGTGCGATATATAGTATTAGCTTTGGGTAGTAGTGAAGGAACTGACGTTCAATGGATGGACACTATGTCGTGTGCAATAGAAATAACTATTTTGGAGTGGTCGATAGCCTTCTCTGGAATTCCGAGGTAATTTGACATTCAACCGGGATTTTGGACCACAACTTAAATTCCGGGATAACCCCGGCCACTCCGGAACGGTTGGCAACCCTATACACAACATATATCTTCTTTTACGTCAGCGAAGAATTCTTCGGAAATAAAAAAGCCGAACACGCCGAAAATGCTCCGTAATTTCTGCCATTTTGAAAATACTTAACAAAATTTAAAATACAACCAAATAACGCAATATTTTTGCTAGTACTCGATAAAATTACTTCTTTCAAACAATATCAAAACTTTTCACGTCATTTTTTAATTTATAAAACGGCGCTTTATGTTGAATCTTAAGAATTTACATTTTTTAAAGTAATATCAAAGCATCTTTACGTTGATGTATAGTATTCATACATCAAATGCTTTCAGTTCAATATCAAACTTCTAAACAAAAACTGTAAAGTTATTTCCAGTGTAAAAGAAACTGTTCCAAAGACATTTCTGTCTTGTTTATTTTAGATTTTGTAAATTTCCATGAATTGTATTGTACCTTTTTAGAACTTTAAGTACATAAAAATCTTGTTCCTGTATTGCATTGATGTTTTCTGATAGTAAACCTGTTTCGATTTTGTGTAATCGAAGATCAATGGATGTAGAAGATTTCATCTCTTTTTGAAAAACTATAAATTCTGCTTTTCTCTCAACATTTTTAATACCTCAAGGAGAAAATAAGAAAACTGCATGACAAATTGTTGTACTTTTAAGATTGTGGTTTCTAAAATCTAAAATAATCTGAAGATCATCTGGAAATAATCCTAATGTAGTGCTGCCATCTGTCGCTAGAATAAGAAAATTCTTTTAAATTGTGAATGCAAGTAAGAAAGTGATACTATTGTTCAACTTGGACATGGTAAGACAGCCATGATTAAAAGTCAAACGAATTCAAAATTTATTTTTAATTCAACAAAATATTTTCCCAATTTCACTCCTTAAGCTATTCAATTGATAACAGAGGATTTATTAGTAATTTCGCAAATATTTTTAGTACTGGAAATTACACGAAAACCTTAAAATCAAATAAAATCATTAACAGGTCTTGAAAACTCAGCAGAAAAAATGTATTTAAAAATAAGTATTAATAATTGTATGTTACATATACGCATTGGCAACATAATCATTTATTAATACAGAACTAAATTTAAGAGCAAAACACAACTATACGAGCAACAAAGGCTATATTAGAAGTGATTTTGTTAATCTTTCTCTAAGAGAACTTTCTAATTTCCAGTATCATTGGATAATAGACATATTCATGCATTAAAAAATTGTGCTAAACAAGCAAATTACAAAATGTGTTCAAGATATTATATTATTTAAACAATATATACACACTAAGACAAGAAAAGTTGTACCTGGAAGGAGCAGACCGGTATAAAGGAAATTTGTAGGAGTGATACATCTGCGTTGGAGATGCAAATGATCAAATTTTCAGAATAGTTTGAGCATACGACACATGCAAGGCAGCTCTCAAACACGCTGCATACCAGGGCAAAAAAAAAAAAAAAAAAAAACGGAACACAGCAAATTCATTACGACTCATGCTGTTGTGTTGGTTACATCATTTCATCATACAGTTGTGACAACAATTTTTCTTGTGTTCAAACGATGTTATGCACAGTGAGGAAGATGGTTGTTTTCAGTTTAAGTGGCGCTAGGACTAGTAATGGACAAATTGCACCCAGTCCAAATCGAATTTAAAACCGATTTTAATGTCTATATCAGATAGACAAACAAACCAATATTAAAAAATAGATTAGTTACATTTAATTTAAAATATAATAAAAGGTAGAAAATGAAGAAGTAGTAGTTGTCACAGTAACGTAGCAACATCTTGTGGTACCCCGTGCGGAAAATTTATTTTGTCACCCTCCCCCTCTCCCATTGAAAATATTAAAAGAAGAAAAAATAAGGTACATACAAGTATTATTTTCAATTATACAAGTGTTATTTTCTGGTTTATTTCTTTGCATTGAGACATAAGCACTTGGTCTTATTTTCTTAACTTCGTTCTCTGCAAATTTTGAAATGACTGTATCAAAATCAATTCCTTTCGCTATTTTGTTTCCAATTAACAAGGTAGCTAATGCAGAGAGCCGAGTTTTACTCATAGTGGACCCAAGACAACTCGTGATTAATTTTAGTTTTGAAAACTCTCACATGATGCCATTGAAACAGATAAAATTAAGACGATTCTGAAGGCTAAAGTTAAATTTGGTACAGAACATAAAAGTTCATATTCAACACCAAGCTATAAAAATCTTAAAGAAGACCGTTCCGGAGAGTCGTCTTTTGAAACTTTGGCAGATTGTCGATGTCTTCTTAGTTGTGAAATCTCTAAGGATATCATCTTCAGAAAGTTCATCATACTTTACGTCTGTTGTATTAACTGGCAGTTCATCTTCTGAAGTTGTAACCGGATTCTTGAACTCGAGAATCACAAACCGAGCTGTTATATTTTCCATGTCTCTACAGCGAGTGTCTTATACAGGGTGGTCCCGAATTCATGGTACAAACTTTAATGGTAGGTACAGGACATTGTAACAATGATTTATTGTATAGGAATGTATAGTCGCAAGTGACGCGGTGAATCGAAAACAGGGGAAATAACGGCCGAAAGGAAAAACAAAGATTTTATTGAAAGCGTTGTTGACAAGTGTCATGTTTACAGTAATTGTTCAAAATTGCGTCCACCAGTATCGATACATGCTTGACAGCGTCGGTGGAGCGATTGGCGTACACGTTCAAAGATGCCTGGTATTTCACGCACACCTGCAGCAGCTACAGATAAGCGAGCGACGAGATCCTCATCTGAGTCAACTGGAGTCTCATAAACAAGATGCTTTAGATGTCCCCATAAAAAGTAATCGAGGCTCGATAAATCGGGAGATCGGGGTGGCCAAGGGACTGGTCCACCACGCCCAATCCGTCGAGTACCAAACGTGGCATTCAGGTAATTCCGTACATCAATGCTGAAGTGTGCTGGCGCCCCATCGTGCTGAAACCACATGCGGTTACGAATGGCGATCGGAACATCATGCAGCAGTTGTGGTAACACTTCTTTCAGAAAAATAAGATAGCTTCCGCCAGTGAGCCGCGTGGGTAGTAAGTATGGGCCAATCAAAAAGTCGTTCACAATACCAGCCCACACATTAATACTGAAACGTTGTTGAAACGCATGTCGACGCGTTGCATGTGGATTATCGGTTGCCCACACATGGGAATTGTGCGCATTAAAGGCACCCTCGCGTGAAAATGTCGCTTCATCTGTAAATAGCACATAATCTACGAAATCCGGCTGCAACGCACATTGCTGCATCACCCACAGGCAGAAGTTCACGCGGCGAGGATAATCTGCCGGATTCAATGCTTGTACTTTCTGAAAATGGAAGGGGTGTAAGCGATTTTCGTTTAACACTCTGCATACAGTCTGATGACTCACACCTACGTCACGCGCAACAGTTCTTGTGCTTGACTCGGGTCTATCAGCCACAATGTTCAAGATGCTTTCTTCCAGCCTTGGAGTGCGTACAGCTCTTACTCGACCCGCGCCATGTCGGTTGACGTCGAACGCACCTGTTTCACAAAGTTGACGATGTAACCGTTGAAAAATTCTATGATCCGGCATTCGTCGATCAGGATACTCCGCGCGATACATTCGTAACGCAGCTCTGCCGTTACCATTTGCACGGCCGTACATGTAATGCATGTCTGCTTTTTCTGCATACGTAAAGTCACCCATCGTCTACGGCAGCACAATTGTGAATGGCGCTTTTCCCTACTGCGATGCATCATGTTCAACAGCGGCTAGACATCTACTGCCCTCTACCGGCAATGATACCAACCGATCACTCCATTTCTCTTTCCTTTTATTTCCCCTGTTTACGCCTCACCGCGTCACTTGCGACTATACATTCCTATACAATAAATCATTGTTACAATGTCCTGTACCTACCATTAAAGTTTGTACCATGAATTCGGGACCACCCTGTATATTGTTAAAACCTGTCAATGCACTCCAACATTGATCTTTTCAATTCTTCATTTAATGTCAGTGGTTCATCTTGAGCCTTTTCTCCAGCCATCATTTTCTTCTTTCGGACCATTTTTCTTTTCAGTAAAGGTATGTCCACCTCTTCACAAGTGTTCGTTGCAAACTGCAGAGCTTCCTCAACGATCTCATTTCTTTTGTCTTTCAGAAATATCTCGAGACTTATTATTTTGATAACACACTTCTCAAAACTTATCCCAGCAATCTGTAGGTATTTTGAGGGTGATTTACTTCTTAAAAAACTGCAGAAATACAAAACACATGAAAAGAAAAATCACATACTGCTGGCAAAAGCGTTTGCTCTGCTTCTCTTTTCGACAGATATGTAAAATCACACAGTTCTCCTATGGCATCAACAATCTTCTTGAAATTAGCATATACATGTTATACAGCTTCGTAGTGAGCACTCCATTTTGTATCTGAAAGTTTCTTGACTGTACCTCCAACATTAGTTAGAAGGATCGCCCATCTGTGTGGAAAGTGAGAAAAAGCAGTACAGACTTCCTAAGGTCCCAAAAAAGGTTGCACATTGTGAAACAGTTGTAAAAGAATACACTACACAGATTAAGAGTGATTTGTACAAGGAACAAATAATGTTTTAGGATTAAGTTTACGAATCCTCACCTGCACATGTATTTTTTAAAAGAGATGTTCTGGCAATCTTAGTAATAACCTGACTTATAAAAACCGGTTAACCGATAACGGTTTATTTTCTGAGAGTTGACACCCCTAGTACAAACTAAAGAGACTTCCCTTATCCATACGCTCTCCACAACGCAATAAGTTTTAATACGCATTATGTTGATTTATTGAAGTAAATTGCCAGATGAAGTTTTTGAACTGGTTTTAAATATATGTTTCTTTTTTAAATGTCGGGAGCCACTACCCTTTTCTAATTAAAAATTATTATTTTTTGTCATTTTGTCACCCCTGTCTGTGATGACACCCGGGACGGCCCGCACTCACCGCTCCCCCTTTCCTACGCCACCTGTTTGTCTGTTGCTTGATAGCAGAAGAGGAAGGAAAACGGAACTTGTGGGTACATAATATTGTCGTGTAGATTTGCAAAAGGCAAGCGAGGACAAAGATTGCTGATCTCAACTCGAGACTTTATTATTCTTGAACTGAGTGATACATCTCCTTTTATACCTTTTCCGAAAAATGAATCGAACATTCGAGAATTCGAAAGTTCTAGAAATTAACATAAGTATATTAACATAAGTATATTACTGAAGAAGTGAGAAACAAACAGAAAGGGAACTTTAAAATGAAATCTACTTTTAGGCCACTTGCCTCTAGTGGGATTGGAACTCCGTACCTTCCAATTTGCAGCAAGGTGCAATACCCGACTGAGCCACGATTTTCAGACGAAGTGAATAAGTTTCGCTACATTTCCCCCTCCTTAAGACCAAGCAGCGTCCCGCTGCAGCCTGATCTGGCTCCTTGTAACAGGTCCCCTGGAAATGCTGTGCTCTCTTCCGTCATCCAGTTGTTTCTTTGGATCAAGATAGGGTTTTAACCTAAGGACGTGGACTACATCTTTTGAGATCCGCCGTCTGCTATTCTCCTCCATACTTTCTACTTCGTATGTTACGTCAGATAGTCGCCGTGTTATTCGATAGGGTCCGAAATAACGTCTTAGGAGCTTTTCGGACAGTCCAACCTTTCGTACTGGAGTAAAGATCCAGACTAAGTCTCCGATGTTGTAGTTGACTGGTCGATGTCTCTCGTCATATCGTCGTTTATCAGTTTGTTGAGCGTCAAGGATGTGGATTTTTGCAAGCTGTCTAGCTTCCTCTGCCCTGGTGATCAGATGTTGCACGTAATTATCGTCGTGATTTTCTGTATTGAGCGGAAGAATTACGTCTAGAGGTGTCTGGATATCTCTGCCATGAACGAGAAAAAATGGACTGAACCCTGTGGTGTCTTGTTTTGCCGAATTGTAGGCGAAAGTCACAAAGGGTAGGATGGTATCCCAATTTCTTTGCTCGACGTCTACGTACATGGACAGCATGTCTACCAATGTCTTGTTAAATCTTTCTGTCAAGCCATTGGTTTGTGGATGGTAGGATGTTGTCAGAAGATGAGACGTCTGGCACAATTGATTGACGTCTTTCACAATATTGGATAAGAAGGAACGTCCTCGATCACTTATCATTTCTCTGGGAGCACCGTGCTTCAGTATGATATCTTCGACTATAAATTTAGCGATTTCCGTGGCCTCAGCAGTTGGTAATGCTTTTGTGATAGTGAACCTCGTAAGGTAATCTGTACAAACAATGATCCAGCGGTTTCCGTTTCGGGTAACTGGAAAGCGTCCAAGTAGATCAATCCCAATTTTGGCAAATGGTATGTCAGGGGGTCTGATCGGGTGAAGTTGCCCCGGTGGCAATTGCGAAGATTAGATTTTCGTCTTTGACATTCTCGGCAATGTGACACATATCGGCGTGTGCTCCCATATAGTCCTGGCCAATAGTATTTCCTCCTTATTCGGTCGTAGGTTTTGGCGAATCCGAGGTGACCGGCGGTTGGGGCATCATGAAGACTCTTTAAGACATCGCTGCGGAGTTGTTTCGGTACGACCAAGAGCCACTGCTGTCCCATAGGATCATAGTTTCTTTTGTAAACCACACCGTTTCTAAGTTGATAACTTCGGTATCCGTCACCTCTTTTAAGAATTTTAATTATGGGCTTCAGCTGCTTATCTTTTAGCTGCTCTTTTCTGTAATCTGTGATGGCTGAAAGGAAGGGGATTTCATCACCGTTTTCGTTTACTGTTTCGAGAAGGGGCTTTCTCGACAGCGAATCGGCATCGGAATGTTTGTGACCGCTCTTGTAGACTATGGTGATGTCGTACTCCTGCAACCTTAAAGCCCATCGTGCAAGTCTTCCAGATGGGTCCTTAACATTGGCTAGCCAGCACAAAGAGTGGTGATCCGTTACTACGGTAAAGGGTTTTCCAAATAGATACGGTCTGAATTTACTGATCGACCAGATGACAGCAAGGCACTCCTTTTCGGTTGTAGAATAGTTCTTTTCAGCGGCTGTCAGGGACCTGGATGCGTAGGCTATCGGTCTTTCCTTATCATCTTGGATCTGTATTAGTACTGCGCCGATGCCATAACCACTAGCGTCTGAATGTATCTTCGTTTCTGCATTTGGAAGGAAATGTCCCAAAACAGGTTCACTTGTTAGTAATTTTTTGAGAGTTGAAAAAGATTCCTTCTGTGAAGTACTCCAAGAAAACTTCACATCTTTCTTCAATAAATCATGCAGGGGTTTTGCAACATCAGCGAATTTTTTGACAAATCGTCGGTAATAAGAACACAGGCCTAGAAAACTTCGAACATCTGCGATATTTTCTGGAACAGGAAAATTCTTTACAGCGGCTATCTTTTGTGGATCGGGATAGATTCCATGTTGATCAACAAGGTGTCCAAGTATCGTTAGTTTCTTTTTGCCAAATGAGCATTTGGTGGAATTTAGCGTCAGTCCGGCTTCTTGGATACATTTCAAAACTTTTCTCAAGCGTATTTGATGTTCTCGGAAATTCGGTGCATACACAATGATGTCATCTAGGTAGCAAAGAAAGATATTCCACTTCAGGCCTCGTAGTACAGTGTCCATCATCCGTTCAAATGTAGCGGGAGCGTTACATAATCCGAATGGGGCATGACTTTAAATTCATAAAGACCATCTGACGTTACAAAGGCTGTCTTTTCTCTATCTTTATCATCAACCTCTATTTGCCAGTAACCGGATTTTAAATCCATCATAGAGAAAATTTGTGCACCAGCTAGGCAATCCAAAGCGTCGTCGATGCGTGGTAGTGGATAGACGTCTTTTTTAGTGACCTTGTTCAATCTTCTGTAATCGACACAAAAGCGCCATTCACCATTTTTCTTTTTCACAAGTACGACTGGAGATGACCATGGACTGGTTGATGGCTGTATCACGTCTTCTTTTAGCATCCGTTGTACTTCGTCTCCAATCACACGTCTTTCAGTGGCTGATATACGGTAAGGTCTCTGCTTGATTGGGACGCTGTCACCTGTGTCGATCTTGTGTTTCACAGAATTACCACTGGATTTCTTCAATTGCCTGTTAAAGTCGAAAATGTCACTAAATTCTTCCAGCAGATTCAATAACTCGTCTTCTTCAATAGTAGTCAGCTTAGTATCTAAAAGTTCTTTAAATGTTTCTCGTTTTAATCGCCTTCTGGAATTGTGTCTCTTAGAACCTTCTCGATCTTCATCACTTAAAGAACAAATTGCATCGTTTGTTACTGTCGTTAAGCAAGCTATGTTCATTCCCTTCGGTATCAGTTGGGTTCGTCGAGAGAAATTTGTAACCCATACTTTACAACAGCCATTTTCAACGTTAACGATTGAGGCTGGTATAGACAGCTCTCTTTCACACGTGAGAATTGTATTACCAATAATCATAGCTTTATCTGCTTCTGGAATTTCTGGATTAAGAGTACATATTTGCTTTGTCGAATTGGCTTCAATTACGTAATCTGTTGCGGCAAACAAGGTGCAAGAGCAATCTTATTTACCTGACACCTGGTTGTCTGGAAGGATTTCTGCAAGTTGAAGTTCTTCATTTCCGCAATCTATGACAGCATCAGTGGCACGGAAAAAGTCCCATCCAAGTATCATTTGGTGGCTACACTGTGGAAATACCAGAAATTCAAACGGTTTCACAGTCCCATTCAAGTCGACTTTTAATACACAGCGTCCTGAGGCGGCTACAGATTTTCCACAGGCAGTTTTCAGTACAGGTCCATCCTCAGTAAACATAGGTGTATTCAATTGTACTCGTAATTCTTCAGATATGACCGAGTAATCGGCACCAGAATCAACAAGGGCTTTTACACATTGTCCATTCACTGTGATATAAGTGGAATTTTTCTTTAACTTGGTTGTAGTATACGTCGGAGGATTTTCTTCAACTGCGGCCTTACCTCCTGGACAGGTCGCCCGAGTTAGTTTTCCTCATTTGGTCGGCGTGGAGAACGGCTGGAGCGGCGAACAGGCGATTGTGACTGTCGGCGGTTGAAGGAGCGGCGAGGGTATGGTGAACTACTTCTGAAACTGGAAGAAGTAGGCTGTATATGTCGTGCATAGTTGTCGTCAAAGCTGTGTAGGGTCTCAGTGTCAATTTCTCGTCGAGGATTAGATGTTCTGAGGGCTCTTGTATCTGCAAATATTTGTCGTCTCTCCCTACAGTACCTCAGCACGTGTCCTGGGCGTCCGCAATGGTAGCAGAGAGGTACATTATTGGCAGCTCTCCACAAATCTGTCTTACGCTGTGGAACGGCGCTGTTTCTGGCCTCACGTCTTGGCTGTGACCCAACTGGAACTGAAACTCGAGGAGGGCCGTTGCGACTTCTTGGACCTGTGAGTGGTGCTAGAGCTTCCATAACTTCTTCCCGGACCAGAGATGCGACGTCCGTTGGTGAAGCAGGGTCGTCGTTCGTGTAGTTTTGTACTTCCGGCAAGAGCTTTTGAAGCTCTTCCCTGACAATTGTTCGTACCAGCGATCCTAAATCACCAATGTCCGTTTCGGCCGAAACTGCAGAAACATTTGGCAGCCTCTGGAATCTTGGTCGGGTGATACGTCTTCGTCGGAGGCTTTCTATTTGACGGCAGCGTTTCACAAAAGCATCGACGGTCTCATAGTCCTGAACTAAAAGGATCTGGTGCAAGTCCTCTGCAATCCCCTTCATGAGATGGGCTACTTTCTCGACATCTGGCATGGAAGGATCAACTTTTCGGCATAGAGCGAGTACGTCTTGGATGTATGATTCAGACGTCTCGCCAATTTGTTGAGCACGTGCAACCAACAGTCTCTCAGCTTGACGCTTTATGTCATCTGTTTGGCAAAACGTGTTGTTCAGGGAATTCCTGAACGAAGTCCAATCAGTAAAAGTGTCCTCATTGTTATCAAACCATTGTCGGGCTGTTCCGGCGAGGTAGAATATGACGTTTGCCAGACACATCTGTTCGTCACAACGGTTATAGCTGGCGATTCGTTGAAAGTCCTTGAGCCACCGGCGAACATCTGGTTGGTCGTCTCCAGAGAATATGCATGGACTTCTGGGTGGCTGGTAGGTCAGGAACGGCACTGGTGCAATGGTGACTGGAGCGGAGCTGGCAACTGGGAGCTTTTGCTCGGTGTCTTCATGGTCAGACATTTTCCTCGGGCCTCTACTAGGATTCGGTAAAGAGCCAAACTCAGGAGGGAGTCCTTGAAGACGTAGACTTCTGCGAAGTTCTTCCGCCGTATTTATTTTACCCGGCGCCTCCACCAAAATGTCGTGTAGATTTGCAAAAGGCAAGCGAGGACAAAGATTGCTGATCTCAACTCGAGACTTTATTATTCTTGAACTGAGTGATACATCTCCTTTTATACCTTTTCCGAAAAATGAATCGAACATTCGAGAATTCGAAAGTTCTAGAAATTAACATAAGTATATTAACATAAGTATATTACTGAAGAAGTGAGAAACAAACAGAAAGGGAACTTTAAAATGAAATCTACTTTTAGGCCACTTGCCTCTAGTGGGATTGGAACTCCGTACCTTCCAATTTGCAGTAAGGTGCAATACCCGACTGAGCCACGATTTTCAGACGAAGTGAATAAGTTTCGCTACAATATAAATAAGAGGTTGGTATTTTTTTTTGGTAATTTATTTAATTAACGTTGTACTACAGCAACACAACGGGCTATTGACGACATTCCGGGATCAATCCTCTAATCTATTAGATGTTTTGAAAACATACTCATCGATGACGTATCCCTAGTCATGATTGCCGACGTCCGATGTGGTTTTGTGAGAGCGCACTCATTTAAAGTTATACAAATTCTTAAAATCCGATGCGCGTGGTGATGTCTTTCGTGCGATACGTACTAGTGTGCTCTCACCTTTAATGATACATATGACTTTTCAGAAGAATAAAAATAGGCACCTTTCCGTTTCTACCAATAGATGGCAGCATGGTATTTCAGAAAAGTTTGCATTAGGAATTCGACTAATATTAACTTATACTGCACTATCTCCTTTGTGAGTAAATTTTTAGAATGAACTAGCAGAATTACCCGGCGCATATAACAATTATGGTTGAATTGTTTAACTCGTTTTCGTCAATAATTTATAATTCCACTTGTAACAACTACCATACTCTATTAAAGGTACACAGTTATTCAATACACAATTTCACAAATGTAAATAAGTGACAAATTTAACATTTATATTTTTGTAGAACGAAACTTTTCAAAAAGAAATAAAAGTCTCTAGAGTGTACCAATGGGAACCAGAATGAGTAGAATAATTGAGAGTATGCTTATAAATGCCTTGTTTGTCATTTGAAAGCAAAAGCATTTCCTAAAAATGTTACAAATTATCACACAATGATTCAAATGTTTTAGACTAACTAAGCACACAACAACTTTGATTACAGATATTAGACAAAAAACATCAAATTTAACTGTCAGTGATTTTAAAAAATTGATTAAAAAAAAAAAAAAAAGCTTTGAAAAAAGCAATGCATCTGTTTTTCACTAAAAATGGATTCCTGGGACACAATCTAAAGAATTACAGAAGTTTAAAATAAGAAGCCGTTTAATAATGGTTGTTTAGTTGCGTATGCGAAAAACAATTTTTAAAAGTACCAAAGTTGTGTGCTATATTGACTACCAGTCTATTTTAAAAGATTTTGTTACGTATATTTTATTTTCATGCTATAAATGATAAAGTCCGTCCCAAATGTTCAGAAAAAAACAAGGGATTAAAAAAAAATAATAATAATTTAAATTGCGTTAAACTAATCCCCCCCCCCAAAAAAAATTGCCTTTTCAATGCAAGTAATCGCAATGCTTGACTTATCATTCAGCTTTTCTAAAACGTCTAAGTTATGGTTCATTTAAGTATAGTCACAGATATTTCAAAATGAAAAATGTCTAAATATGTTAACAAAGAAAATTTAAATAATGTATTCACTAAACTAAAATATGATGTATCAAATAAAGGGCATTGAAACAAAATATATGGAATAAAATATATGTGGTACTTGTAGAAACACATCGACACACAATCAGACATAGAATGCAACTAAAGTTCAGTCACTAAATGAATGCATGAAAATTTTAATGGAAAGTATATCCAACATTTTGGGCATAGTATGGGCACTAAAAATCAATAGGTGGTCACAAAAAATCAATTTTCGAATTTCTACCGTCCCCCCCCCAAAAAAAAAATGCCAATAAGGCTAGAAAATGTGATTGACAAAGTTTCAGCTCAACCTGATAATATTAACTCGTGTATCATTGAGGTTAAAGTTAAGAAAACAGAGATTTCTAGCAAAAAAAATCGTAGTTTTTGCTCCTTAAAATCGACATTATTCGTCCTAGAAACGTGGTTCTTGTCTCATTTCATAGGAAATTGTATTGAATTGAAAGTTGATCTCGTCCACTTTTTCTAAAACTGATAGAGTGGTATTTAGCATTTTTCAGGTCAGGCCCCGGTAGATATACTCAAAAGTGAATTTTCCTGCAAAAGCCTAAAACCATTATAATATTCAATTACATCTGCTTTCCAGATATTGCTTTTTGTAATTTTCATTTTGTACATTAAAAGGCTTTAATTAGAAGTATTTTCAAAAGTAAATGCATTAACATTCAAATTTAAAATGATGGAATTAGGGTAAAGAAGAGGAAGAGAGGGTTTAAAATGACAACAAATAGTGTTCAAATATATTTTATTAATTATATTGTTGAATTATACATCATTACATTATTATTATTTAAACATACAAATTGAGTGATTATTACAAATTAAGGTGGTAATGTGTTAGATATTACAGCTTTTGAAGAGTCTTGAAAAATGTGCCTAAATTAGATTGTAAAAATTCATGGAACAAAATGGGGGGTGATGTGAGTCAATAAAATTTTTTTATGTTTTTGTACTGCTTCGTTGGTACTTCTAAGTATAAAACTAGTCTCAAAAGAAATTGGTTACTATGCATAATGACGTAGTATGTGTAATTTAGACCTTTGCATATGTATCTTCCTAGTTAAACTAAGCGTTGAAAATTAAGAACATTTTTTTAGTAACAAAATATCCTTTCATTTAAACTTTGACCTAGTTCTATAAAGAACAAATAGATGGCAGCACGTGAGGAAAATATTACAATGATTTTTATTTTTGGGGGGGGGGTTAGAGGTATTTAAATTAACATCGTACTGGAGCAACACAACGGGGTATTTGCTGTAGTCTAGAATACAGTGAACTAAAAAATCTGTCTGAACTTAAAACCGGAAGATGAAGGAATTCTCAACTAATCTACGTATCCGAATATTTGAATGTTCAATTTTCAAGATAAGTGGTAAATTTTTTTAATAATTTACTTATTTACCTTTAGTTTGGGTCGTTAAACTGAATGCTATTTGTATTATTTTAATGCAATCAATCAGTTTTCTCTTATTCTGATTGGATTTTCAAGTTCCATAGTCAATGTTATTTTTGTGCCAGTATACGTAGTATATGTTCAGTCGAACTAGTCATCAAAAAATTAGATAAGTAATGAAGATGTTTAGGTTTTAATGCTTTACTACTTCTAACTGGATGACTAGGTAGGTAAGCATTTCAATTAAGGTGATACTGGAACAGAACAAAGGGCTATTGATTAGGGCAACTACCGGGATCAAATCCGAAGGGAAAGATCTGGAATCTTCGTTTCAACCTTCCTGGCTGTTTATTCAACGATGTATCTCATCATAAGCAAAACGGACCAGATCTTGATGGACGATACGCCTTTGGTAAAAACTGACCAGATCTTGTCAAAACAATATCGACAGTATCTTGATGACAAGATAATTTGTCATTAGCTTGGTCAGATCTTGATAGGCGAGATTTCTAATCGAAACCATTTAGGTAATGGTAACGGTAATTTTAGTTAACGTCGTACTAGAGCAACACAGCGGGCTATTGACGACTGTCCGGGACCAATCCCTTAAGGGAAAGATCCGATGAAACCACTTAGGAAACGATTTGATTAAAAAGAAAAGATTTTGCAACGATAGGACTCTTCAATTGTGTAAAAATATCGGTAACCTATTATTAGCTCATTGAGAACACTACTAATAAAGAAAGCTTTATGTGCGCAGAAATTATACAAATATAATTTGTACAATATAAAAT
Organism: Metellina segmentata; assembly: GCA_947359465.1. Classification (NCBI taxonomy): domain Eukaryota; kingdom Metazoa; phylum Arthropoda; class Arachnida; order Araneae; family Tetragnathidae; genus Metellina; species Metellina segmentata. The sequence continues at coordinate 27,509,755 of OX375881.1, read as the reverse complement.
TTTAGTTTTTTTTTTAGGGGTGTGATGGCGACTTGTTATTTCACACCCCATCTACAGAATTACTAGACATCCATATTTATATTCCGTAGTAGTGTTACACCCCCACCCCCCAGAATACTTATATACAAACAGGTAGGTGTTTCGCAACACAACAATATATTGGCGACTGTCTGGGATGCATATAACCTACCTTTACTCGAGTAGAAGCTATGGGAAAATTTTAAGCCCGCTGATTCGTTGGTTTCTCACCGTCATCTATGACGTCACTCTTGAACTTTCGAATTAAAAGAACGTTCATTGAAAATGTGCAGTCTATTGTTTTAGGTGTTCCGAACAGTTAATTGAGAATCATTAATAAAATATCCACTGATAAATCATGACGAGACGGACTGAGCACGAGACTTGCAATTGCAAGTAAATATTTATACTTCTCACGCATGCGTACTATGAGTGACGTCATAGATCATGGGGTGACAAACCAACAAATCAGCGGGCTTAAAATTTTCTTATAGCTTCTACTCGAGTAAAGGTAGGTTATATGCGTCCGGAATCAAACCCGAGAGGAAAGATTCATGAACACCACCATAATTGTGAATAAATGTCAGATTATGAGGTGACACCTGAGTTGGCACCCCTTTCGCCAAACTTCCACACCACGCTAAGGTGAAGACGTTGGATTCCGCGATAGATTTAACGTGCATCAGCCTACACGTCGGTCTTTGGTTGGATCAAGTTCCATACTGCTAATCCCCGAGTACCAACTGCGCAACGTGAAGCTCCAAGAAACTATTGGAAGCCAGAAGAATTGGGTATCCACTGGTTGTTCTCATGCTGTGTAATAATCATAAGAAACATGCGATGTAATCAAATTATTATTCTCCAAATGGTACTGAATTCCTCCCCGGGCGTATTCCTCTCTTTTGTGTCAATAAAACTTTCGTATAACCTTCCTGGTGTTTGTGTCGAGGAAATATCTAGTCATCAACTGAGCAAAACTTGATGGACGAGATACCTATGCCATTAGACAAAAACTCACCAGATCTTTATCTCTTGAACAAATAAAAATCGACCATATCTTGATGACGAAATATCTCGTAATTTGCAATATTAGTTGGTCCTCGATGGACGAGATATCTCGTCGAAACCAGCAATTTTGTTAAATTTGTCTGTCTTGTTCTTGCCGAATAAGACTTTTGAGCAACAAAAGCAATCAGACAACCGAAGGCTACTGTTGAACAGAATAAAAATATTCTACTTTATAGACGATTGTCTTACAACGGAATGTCGAAAACATCAAAACTGAATGCCAGTACAGATAATCTCGGAAAGATGGAAGAATGCCAGATTTTCAGCCTCAATTTCCAGTATTAACCCTGGAAATTTTCAGAAAGCAGGATCTAATTGATTTGAATAGAGGGAATACAATTCTCTTTTCCTTCCAAAAAGGATCATGAAATGATGCATGGGGATGTTTTTCTCTAGTTTCATTTGTTTCGTTTCCATAAGGGCGGGGGGAGGAGGAGGAATTATGTTCTTTTTTAGAATCTTTACACCATTCGAGATCCGGAAATGAATTAAGAATGCTGTTATACTCATACTTCTCGAATATTTTAATATCAACTACGAGATTCGAGAGTTTTTCTCCGAGTCTTAAAGGTTTTCGGATGGGAGTCGGTAAAAAAGTTTTGTTCGATCTTCGAATTAAATGAATGGAGAACGTTTCTTGTTATTGTTTTATTACCATTGTTACGCTTTTGCAATGTTCAGAAGCGAGCTCGCAGAGAAAGTAATCCCCCGTCGCCATTTTGATATTAATTAGATTTTTTTCACCCTCTGCCCTCAAAATGTTCGATTATTAATATTTAAACAATGCAAAGTTTTGCATTTGTATTCTACTTTTATTTATCCTTTTTTTTGTTTGGGAAACTGGAGTTTATAAATTGGATATTGCTCGAAAAAAAGAAGTTTCTCTTCCTTAATTACGCTAGGAATAAATTAGGTATTTTTTGTCTGAGAATTTTTGAGCTTTATATTAATCCGATAAAAGTTTTCCGAAAGTAACTACGGTCGCAGTTAATACATTAAAAGTGAGAGTTTTTTATTACGTATACAGTTAAAAGAATTCTCATCAAAGAAATTTCCCAACACTATCTTGTATTTACTAAGTTTGTATGAGAAGATGCATATTAAATTAATCATCCGAATGGAATGTATTAATATTGTGGATATTACATGCATTTCAGACTTATCAAATTTATTATGACATTAGTGCAACGCTGTGTTTTATTCTAAGCAAAAAGTAATTGAAGTCTAGCCATGAGTCGCAGTCTTTGATCTTATCTAACGTCTCAAGAAAGTTTAATTAAATTTAAAATCGGGTTACAAGATTATATTCACTGTTGAACGGATTAACTTATAATTTAGAATATACATTTAAAACAAGTACTGAATAATAGAGTTCAAAAAGCACCGTTAATAAATTCTATAGTTTGTTAACTTATAGTGTTTGCTGTTCATCCTCCTGGTGGTTGTTTTCGGATCTTTCCCTTAAGGCAGTGTTTCCCAAACTTTTGACATATGTGTACCCCTTCTATAACTTTCGTAACGCTGAGTAGCCCTCGTCAAAAAAAGAAATATATTTTAATAACAATAAAAATGTATTTTTTTTTGACACACAAATTAATAAGAAAAGAGAAAAAAAATTATTCATAATAAAATATAAATAAAAGTTATATTATAAATAACGTTTATTTGGATCAATGAGAAGGATGAAATTGTTTGTGCTGAGATAACAGATCGTCTTAATTTGGTTCCCTGGTTGTTAATTTTAATCTGAGATGTGGTTCCACGTCCAATAGTCTGTTCCTTTTTTTTCGACTTAATGTCTACGTATGCTGAAAAAGCAACTTCACGTAAATATGAAGTTGGAAAAGGCAAGATGTAATTTAGAACTTCTTCTGTTAAAACCGGATACACAAGTTGCATTTGTAACCAGAACGATGTTAAAGTACTCTCTTTATAATTATTTTTAAAGAATCCGCGTCTGAGGCCCATTCCAACAATTGCTCTTCTTCCTCATGCGACAAATCTTCTGGCATGGATGTTGTGTTAATGTTAAACGGAAATCTTGTCCATTCAATATTTTTGGTTAAATCAGGGAAATAGTTTTCCAAGCCCACTTGCAAACTCTCCAAATGCTGCGTTATGTAATTCAGAGTATCAGCATCAATTTTAGTAGTCGAACGTGTTATAAACTCATGAAGAGAGGGAAACGAGTCTACTTCTCCATTACCAACTCTCTTTTGCCATAACCAGGGGCGGATCAAGTCAAGTGGGGGCCCCAAGCGGTAAAATTTCGTTGCACTCAACCTCAAATTAGAGAAAATTTTTTTTTAAAGAAACTCTCATTACGTTATTTATAAAAACAAAGTAATCAAAAATGTCATGCCATAACACATTATATAAATTTATTAAAATAACATTTTTTACACGAATTTCCGTCTTGCTTACTTCTTAAAATTCGTCAATTATTTTGGCAGTGTCAATTCGGCTTAAAATTTCTTGCTCTATATACAGAATGGCCATATTAATTAACCTTTCTTCTCCCATAGTACTCCTTAAATAATTTTTACACGTTTTAAAACAGAAAACTACATTTCTCCTGGCGTATTAGATAAGGGAACTGTTAAAAAATTTGAATACTATTTCATCATTCGGAAATGTGCAAGTCATTTCCTTGGCGGCTCGACATATAGCTGGTGTGGTTTTTATGGTGTCCTCATTTTCTTTAGAAATATAAAAAAATGGTCAAATTCATCTTCATAAGTACAAACATCAATGTAAATTCTGTAAATATCTTTCAACTGTTTTAGTGTTATTTTTTTACTGATAAATCCCTTTAAAAAATATTCGAAAAGACTCCACTACAACTTCATACGTCTGAGTTCTTTTAGATAATTCTGCCTTGGTGTAATTACATGTCCACAATCATAAATTCATGTCCGACTTTATTGTTTTCATCAAAAAACATTTTTATCTATTTTTGTCTGCAAGGTTTGTCCATCTTCCACGTTAAATGATAGCCCTGATAAATAAGTTATCTCTTTTTCAAATTCTTCTATGAAATTATTTATAAAATTTTCTAATGACTTCAGTAGGATAGATACTTTCTCAATAGTTCGCATTCCATACTGATTGCAGTGATTTACTAGTAGCATTTATTCTTTGTAAAATAGTATTCCAAATAACTGTCATTAGGGTGGTTTCATATTTGTCCATTTTCTTCATAAGTGAATTCGCCTCCACTATGACAACTTTTTTTCTTCTTCTGAATTATAAATTTCAGTTAAAGCCTCTTTTATATGGGTGGAGTAGTGGTCCGAGGCCGATGGTTGTTGATGAACTCCGTCGTGAAAGTTTAGTAAAAAAAAAACTCAAAAGACACAGAGTCAAAATTCTGTATTTGGAGTATATTTTACTAAATTTAATCGATCGTCACGTAAGTTACATGTAGAATAAAGTAGCAATTACATTTGGATAGGCATTCAAAATTGTAACTTTCCTCCCACCGCTGTATAAAATCTTTTCTTGATCTCCTCTGTTCTAAAGATGGATTTTATCTTTTAGTTGTCTTGGTAACTATAACTATTTATTGCTCTGACTTTTTTAATTGGCTTTTGCCGCACTTCCTCGGCTTGAAATCTTGTGGACGTTTCTTTTAATTGAAAAAGCTTTGTTCTTAGGTTGCCAGCTTGGCGTTTTCTATGTAGGGTTGCCAACTTGGCGTTTCACTTCTTGTAAGATGCGAGATGGCGAACCTTACATGTCCCTCCGGGGAAGCACATCCATCACTTAAGTCATAAGTGATGATGCTGCTGCCAATCGCCATCTAGAATCATAACTAAAAGTCATAATTAATTAGCTGGTCTTCATTACGATATCCAGTCCTTCGAGAGAAGCGTGAGAGCTCAAAAAAAAATATCTACACTAACATTCATGAACTCCCACATAAAATACATAATACAAGACACAAGAACGTTATCAAAATTATCTAAATCAGATTACAGTTTTGAGAAGAAAAAAAAATATATACATATTTATATGAACTGAATAAAAACTAGGGTTCATCAATTTTGATGCGCGATAAGGCATCTGCATTGCCATGCTTACTACCCTTTCTGTACAATATATTCATGTTATATCTTTGCAATGCCAAAGCCCAACGTGCAAGTTTTGCACCCTGTGGCATTCCCTGGGTCAAATAAGTAAGGGGGTTATGATCGGAGACAATTTGGACTTGTGCTCCAAATATCCAAGTGTCAAATTTTTTCAACGCACTTAGAACAGCATACGCCTCCCGTTCGATAGTAGCCCAACGAGTTTGGCATGGGGTGAGTTTTCTACTGTAAAAGGCGATAGGACGTTCTTTTCCGTCTTCGTCTTGCTGAGCTAGACACGCTCCAATCGCTGTTGCAGAAGCATCGGTGTACAACTGGTATGGCTGATCTAACACTGGAGTATATAAGAATGGAATTTCCGTCAGCCTTTGCTTCAATTGTTGGAAGCTTGCTTCCTCTTCATCACTCCAAGGTATTTTGTTGGGCACCCTTTTCTTTGTTAAGTTTGTCAAGGGTAAAACCAAGGACGAGAAATCCTGAATGTACTCCCGATAGTAGCTTGCCAGACCAATTATGCCTCTTAACTCTTTCTTAGTAGTTGGACGTGCTAAGTTCTGCATGGCTTCGATTTTCTGGGGATCTGGTGCATGTCTTCCGGAACCTACAATGTGTCCCAGGAACCTCACTTGTTTTTTACCGAACTCGCACTTTTTAAGATTGACTGTTAATCCAACGGTCTGTAGAGTTCTCAGCACGTCTCTGATGTGACGCAAGTGATTCTCCCACGAGCTGGAAAAAATGGCCAGATCGTCGATATACGCACGGCAGTACTTTCTGTGTGTCTTAAGTACTTTGTCTATGGACTTTTGGAACGTACTTCCAGCATTTTTAAGTCCAAATGGTAAAACGTTCCATTGAAAATGACCAGAATGTGTCACAAATGCCGAATATGGTTTAGCTTCTTCTTCTAAAGGGATTTGCCAATAACCCTTTGTCAAATCTAGAACGCTGATGAAAGGAGCACTACCAATTTCAAATAGTAACTCGGTGGCCTGTTGCATTGGATAAGCATCCGGGACAGTAAAACTGTTCAAAACTCGAAAGTCGACGCAAAGTCTTATACTTCCGTCCTTTTTGGCCACACAGACGACTGGGTGTGCCCACTCACTGTCACTCTCTTCAATCAGTCCTTGTTCAAGTAACTCTTGGATTTGGCGATCCACCTCGGTTTGTAAGGCGATGGGAACCCGATAGGGATGCATTTTCTTTGGCACACAATCTTTAGTTAGTTTGATTGAATGTCCATCAACTCTGGCTCGGCCAGGTCGTGCACTGAAAATTTCTCGAAACCCTTCCAAGGTCTGAACTAATTGGTGTCGCTGTTCTTCGCACAACGCCTCTGTAGTCTGGAACACATGACCCTTAATATCGTCGGCAGATTGACTCTTATTTCGAGTAGGGGCATAAAAGATTTCCCCAAAGTCCTGATCTTGTTCGAAAATCAACCCCACCTGTTCAACTCGGGCTATATAAGGTCGTAGTTTGTTGAAATGCAGCTCTTTTCGGCTTTTATCCTCCATCTCGACCAACGCAGAATGAGGTCGAGTTAACTGGATAATAGTTGCAGGTCCTGACCAGTTCTTCAGAAGTTTGTGACTAGAAGATGGAATAAGGATCAGTACCTTATCACCAACCTTGAAAGTCTTTTCTCTCGCTCTCAGATTATATTTAGATGTGTAATAGCCTTGTGCCTTTTCGGCATTCCCTGCGGCAATCTCGTGTGCCGTTTTCATCCTTTGACGAAGGTCTTCTAAGTATTTTTCAACAGAAGGAGATGCTCCTGTTGGAATTTCGGTTTCTCCTAACCAACTCTCCTTAATTAATTTTAATGGACCTGGAGGTAACCTTCCATATACCAACTGAAATGGCGATACTCCCGTGGTACTGTGAGGTACTTCTCTGTATGCGAATAGTAAGAAAGGGAGATGAATATCCCATTGTCGACCATTTTCTTGTATGTTCTTACTGAGCATATCCTTCAGGGTTTTGTTCCATCTCTCCACGGCTCCCATGCTTTCTGGATGCCCCGGAGTTGAAAATCTTGGTGACACCCCGATGACTTGCATGAAGCCCTTGGTGAGCTGTGCTGTGAAATTTGTCCCTTGATCGGTACAGATAGTTTTAGGAAACCCCGTCTGGGAGAAAATCTTCATCAGGACGTCGCAAGTTGTTTTCGCAGTAATGTTCTTGACTGGTATAGCTTCCGCCAATCTCGTGCACAAATCCACAGCACAAACGATAAACTTGTGCCCTCTTGAGGATGGTGGCTCTAGGGGACCAATACAATCTACACTCCACACTTCAAACGGATTTTCAGGTCTCACAATAGGTTGGATAGGAATTCTGTCATTGTAAGTGGTACCTCTACGTAGCTGGCAGACCTTGCAGCTTTCACAAAAATGCTTGACATCAATCTTGATATTCGGCCAGTAAAAGGAATACTTTATCCGTTGTTTGGTTTTCTGTTCTCCTAAATGACCGGCCAATGGAATTTCGTGTGCCATTTTTAGGACATAGGGCCTTTTAAATTTAGGCAAAACTACCTGCTGAATTTTCTCTCCTCCTACGATTTCTGAGTGTACCAATAACCCATCTTGCACTTCGAATGCATTTCTTCTATTTCTTGCTAATTCCCAAATATCCTTTAAACTTTCATCTTCCAATTGAAATTGCACGAACTCGTTCCGTTTCTCATTAACCCCAGGGTGATTTGCGGTGTCACTACGGGCCAAGGTAAGTTCGTTTAAGGACGAAACTGAATAAATTTCTCCAACTCGAGAAACCCCTTCTTGGCTAATAATATTGCCATAAAGTTCCACCTTCGAGTTTAAAGCGTCATACGTTGAAACGCTTACGAGCATGTCGCTTACTAATTTTTCAGACACTGCACATGTCACTGGGATTTCTCCGTGTCGTCCGTCATTGATTTTCACATGGATTATCTTGAGAGGTGCCATTTCTGTCTCACCAAATGCGGATACAATTTTAATTTTTCCTTCCCCTTCATTTTGAGAATCCTCAATCAGATCAGCCCGGATGACTGAAATCTGCGCTCCAGAGTCGATAATACCGTCGAAGATATTATTACCGCTTTTTAAACTCACTATCTTGAGTTCATCAATACCTCTTTGGTATTCTACAGGCTTTGTGACTGGAACGGTCACTTTTGCCGTCAACATCGATGGAGGCTCCACCATGTCTTCCCTTGCACATGATGTTGTAGCGTCTTGGGCTCCAATATTGCTCACAACTGCTGAAGTTTGTCTTCTTCCTAGCTTAGGACATGCGTTTCTAAGATGCTGAAATGATCCGCAAGAATAACACTGAATCTTCTTCTTCCTTCCCGCTTCATTTTTCGGACTCGTATTACGTTGATGAGTACTCCTCTCGTGAAACTGTCCATATCTAGCAGGAAAATCGGAGTTCCTTTCTTGAAAGCGTCTTCTTTCTTGAAAATGTGAATTTCTTTCCTTATTTACTATGTTTTCAGGTGATTGGAATTTCTTCTTGAACCCTCGAACACTTTCGTATTTGTCAAGGAGTTCCGCTAGAGTAGTAGGAGATTTTATTGTGCTCCACTCATCGACAAAATGCTCTCGCATTTCCGGAGGTACCTTACGTTTGAATTGATCCGTAATTACCAGATGCTTTAACGTTTCGAAATCCGCAACCTCAAGACCTTGAATCCATTCTTCAAAATAATTTGTCAATTCAAAGGCAAAATCCTTCCACGATTTATCTTCAGTCCGCTTGAGCTGGACAAATTTCAATCGGAAGGTTTCTGGGCTTAGTTTAAACCTTTTTAGCAATAACCCTTTCACGTGGCTGTAGTCATATGCGACAGCCGCTTCTTCTCTAGCAATTAACTGAGTAATGTCATAGGGTAATAAACCCAAAAGCTGTGACACCCAGTCCTCCCTTTTTATGTGAGCATGTTCTGCCTGCCTCTCGAAAAGAACCAGATATAGACTGATGTCTCCTTCTTTAGGATCGAACTTCTGCATCACTCTTTGTAGATCGTATATGTGCTTAGAGTTGCTCGAATTCCCTTCATTTGATGTTTCTGTATTGTGACGGCCTTCCATTTCGAGCCTTAGCTTTTCTAACTCGAAAACAGAACGTTTCTCGAGTTCCATCACAAAACGTCTTTCTTCAGACTCAGCAGCGAGGCGCTTTTCCTCACTTTCAGCCAAGAAACGCCTTTCCTCGGCATTTTTCCGATCTGTTATGATACTGTTTAAAAGATTTTCGGTAAACTCCTGTTCATATTCTTCGCTGTTCAATATTGAGTTCTTTAAATCGATGATTTTGTGTTGCGGCAACACATCTAACCCCAATTCATCTGCCAACACCTTCAAATCCTCCTTCCTTGCTTTCGCGAGATACGCCATCCCAAACAAATTTAACTCAGGAATTAAATTTACGCCACAGAATGCAGAAATAAAAAAAATAAAAAGGTTGGAAACCTCACTCTAAATAGTCTAAAATTATGATTTATATTAACTTTACGCCTTAGCGACAAGCATTCCCAGAAATCCCCGTTTTCCAAAACGAAATAGTTATTCTCTAACCCAATAACACAAAAAGTATCTAGTTCTGATGAACTGTTTCACAATTAACCATTAATCTAATTAACACATGGTGTGCTAAATAAAATTTGCACTGTGGTGCACATAACACGTAAGTGGGTGGAGTGGTCGTTCACGGTAAGAAGGCGATTTGTCGCCAAATATGGTAACCTTCACCTTTGCCGGATTTTCTTCACATCTGCCGTTTTGTTACGGCAACCCTATCTGCTGTTACGGAATTCGACCACCATTTTGATTTGGCGACAAAAATTAGTTGGCGACAAACGTCTTACCGTGAACAACCACTCCACCCGTAAGTGTTCTAAACAAAATGAATAGCATTAGCTTTCAACAAAGTCTACTTTCGCTCCGTAATTGTGTGGGAGTTGCATGAATTAAAAAAATAAAAACTCAGGATGAGCTCTCACCTTCATTTCCAGGGTTCGAAGATCCATGATGACTGCGCCAGTAGTGGTCCGAGGCCGATGGTTGTTGATGAACTCCGTCGTGAAAGTTTAGTAAAAAAAAAACTCAAAAGACACAGAGTCAAAATTCTGTATTTGGAGTATATTTTACTAAATTTAATCGATCGTCACGTAAGTTACATGTAGAATAAAGTAGCAATTACATTTGGATAGGCATTCAAAATTGTAACTTTCCTCCCACCGCTGTATAAAATCTTTTCTTGATCTCCTCTGTTCTAAAGATGGATTTTATCTTTTAGTTGTCTTGGTAACTATAACTATTTATTGCTCTGACTTTTTTAATTGGCTTTTGCCGCACTTCCTCGGCTTGAAATCTTGTGGACGTTTCTTTTAATTGAAAAAGCTTTGTTCTTAGGTTGCCAGCTTGGCGTTTTCTATGTAGGGTTGCCAACTTGGCGTTTCACTTCTTGTAAGATGCGAGATGGCGAACCTTACAGGTGGAATCAAGTTTTATAGGTAATACAGCATCTGCTCTTGCTGATCAACTTGTATTAGAAATTCTTTTAACTGAGACGAAATGTTTACACATTTCAAATTTCTGGTTAAAATTTTCCAGCGATGGGTTGATGCAGAAAAAAATTTGGTTAAATTCTGCACAAACACAAAATACTGAATTGCAGCGCTACAACTTTCTGCCGCAAAATTTCCAATTCAATTTAAGGAATGATTAGCACACGGAATAAAAACCGCACTTGGGCTATGTTCTTTAATATGTTTTTGCAAATCTGAGTACTTCCATGACATATTAGAAGCTTTACCAACTGATTGCCCTAGACAGTTTTCTCTCAATATATCCACTCCTAATTTTATTAGTTTCCTATTATTATTAGTTACACTCCTAAGTTTGCAAAGCTTCTTGTTTTTAATATGATCTATGGGAATGAATTCCACAAATCTGTCCCTTATATTACCACAGTATGAAACACCGTATCACAAAAGTTAGTAGATCGACATGCGAAACATCGGGAGTATAGTCAACAATTATGCTATAATAAGTCGCACATTTGATTTCTTCGATTATTTCAGCTCTTACTTGATTAAAAATAAGAACTACAAATTAGTCACAAATATTATGAGATTAACAGTTTATATTTCCTCTTCCTTTGTTGGCATATTTTTGTAGGTGTAACTTCCCAGAAAGTTAAATAATTTCCTTTACTATTGAATTCTTTGCCTTCATCGTGACTCCTAAATCACAATCCTAAGCGACTCAATACTTCTTTTCCTTTACCTTCATCTATCTTTATACATTGATTTCAAATCTCTATATATAATTCTCTTACGTGGCACGCAAAAAAGACGTTATTTGTTTTCGCGTTTTGGCAACACTGTACGATTCTTTGTTTATCCCAAAGCCTCGCGCTTCAATTGAATTTATAGCGTTATCGGATGAAATTTTATTGAAAAAAAAATGAATTTTAGTTGAGCTGTTGCAGTAAATAATAGAAATCAAAGAAAATGGAGGATCTTTTCATAGTCATTTTTAAAAAAAGGTCCTTTTCGGGGCAAACTATTATAGTTCAACAAGACGCTTGCATTACAACTTTCGACAACAAACTCAATGAAAAAGCATGGGTGGCTCGAGTACTGGGTAAATGTACACACAACCAACATGCTGGGTTTTCTATTTCCAAATCAACGCTCACATTTCGAGTCAAAATTTGCTCAAAGTTTCCATTTGAATTCTGATTCCAGAGGTACTGTAAATATCTTTTCTGAAAAACAGCATAAAATTTAGGTTTGAAAAATATTTTTTTGGAATATCATATTTTGTAAACAATTTCTTCTGCTAGGACACATGTCTTCATTGATGCGAGCGAAGCGAGCATAGGTTCGCGCAGCGAACCAATGATGACTGCGAAGCAATCCTCTGGGGGTTGGCGAGCGTTAGCGAGCAGGGGGCGGGCACCCTAGTTCTATATATTCCCTATATTTTTTGGTTTGTTGCTAAGAATATGGTCAATAATAGCATCTGTTAATATTGTTGACCACAAAGCTTTATTATTTACTTCTTCGATGTCTTTCTCTATCGAGGCATCTTTCTGGACTATCTCTATCTTCCGTGTTTTCGGAATCCTTTTTACTGGTCACAACTTTACTCGAACACTAATGAAAATACATTTTAAGACCTCGGGGCCCCTTTGATATTTCGGGGCCCTACGCGGCCGTTTAGTCCGCGTACCGCTTAATCCGCCACTGGCCATAGCTTTAGTTTTGCGATGGCAGCGTTCACTTTATCTTGAACGTGAAACAATGAAACCTCTTTGTCTTGTAACGATAAGTTGAGGCAATTTAAAACAGAGAATATATCTGCTAAGTATGCTAGTTTACAAAGCCATTTCCAGTCATGTAAGCAATTTCTCAACTCAAATCTATCATTAAGAAAACATTGAAGTTAATGTCTAAGTTCAAACAATCGATTTAGAATTTTCCCTCGAGATAGCCAACGAACATTGGTATGATAAAGAAGCTGGGTATGACTACTTCCCATTTCTTCGCATATTTGCGAAAAAAGTCGTGCATTCAAAGGACGGTTTTTAATGTAGTTAACGATTTTCACGCTTTCATCCAGAACTTTCTGTAGATCAGTGGGCATCTTATGTGTTGCCAAATCCTCTTTGTGTATGCAACAGTGTGTGAATATGACATTTGGTGCAACATTTTGAATTCTTGCAACGAGTCCTTTATTAATTACGACCATACTTTTTGCTCCATCTGTGCTTATTCCAACACATCTATTCCAATCAATTTTGTTCTCTTGTATAAATTTTTTCATAACATTAAATATATTTTCTTCTCTTGTGTCCTTATAAAGCTGGCAAAATAAAAAGTTGTCATGAATTTCTTGATTTTTTTTTTTAGCAAACGCCATAAGATTTGCAAAATTCGCAATATCAGTGGACTCATCGACTTGCAATGCATAATAACGACTTTGAGAAACATCAGATAATCAGTCCACCAAACTCCGGTTCAACGCGTACCCCCCCCCCCCAAACTCTTCCCGTACCCCTGGGGGTACGCGTACCACACTTTGGGAAACACTGCCTTAAGGGATTGATCCCGAACCATCGTCAATAGCCCGTTGTGTTGATCTAGTACGACGTTAACTAAAATTACCAATTACCATTACCCCCTGGTGGTTGAATCGAAGAGGTATCTCGTCATTAGCAAACCTGATCAGATCTTGATGGACGAGATATCTCGTCATTAGAAGAAAGCTGACCAGATCTTGGACTCGTCAGCATAAAAAAATGGGCAATATATTACACTAGCCACTGCGTTGACCAAGACAGTTGCTTTTGAGAGGTTAGGTGTGACCATTGTTAACGCTCGCCAACCAACGGTGTTTGCTACGCCTTCCCATTTGGTTTGTAACTCGGGTGTTGCTTCGTCATCTGACCGTGGTTCAAAATTACGAGGTGTTGTCCTCGGTTCTTTCCCTTAAGGGACTGATCCCGGACCGTCGTCAATAGCCCGTTGTGTTGCTCTAGTATGACGTTAACTAAAAATCACCATTACCATTACCCATTTGGTTTGCTTCGAAAACCAACACCACGGGAAACGCCGTAATGGCCTCGTTATTGTGAAATGCGGACAAATTCGAATTCCGAAGACATCCTATCGCTATGACGTCACAATCTCTTGGAGGGTGTGGTGCCAGCTCAGGTGTTATCTCGCCATCTAACTGGGGTTCAAAATTACGCTGTGTTGTCCTCGTATCTTTTCCTTGGGGGATTGATCCCGGACCGTAGTCAACAGGCCTTTGTTTTGCTCGAGTACGTTATTTAAAAATTACCCAATTTTCACAGATATTTTCTTTAGGGGATTGATCTCGGACGGTCGTCAATAGAACGTTATGTTGCTCTAGTACAGTGGTGACCAACCTTTTACATACCATGCGTCAATTGTTTCCACATACCAGTTCAGATACGCCTTTGGATGCGCAAATTTACTATAATCTAATTCTAGATTTTCTAGGGATGCTCTTTTACTTTTTCAAATATGTTTGATCCACTTGTTTTACCATGCAATAACTCTAAACTAGCAAGTTCTTGAAAACATTAAAATTATAATTAATTTCTCTTAAAATTTTTTTTTTAACTGGGCTGCATCACATGTCCGTTGATTTATCCAAAGTTAGAGAAAAGAAAGTACAGGAATATACAAGGACTTCCAATTGCTGACATACATCCCGAGAGAGGGTTAACGAAGTAAGTTGTTTCTGTAACGAAGTGTGGTATATTTCCACCGTGTCACTCCGGACCATCTCACGCCTCACAAGACTGTCTTGACTTGACTCATGAGAACGTAGAATTAGGCGCAGCTAAGCACAGTGCAGTGCATATCCCCACAAAAACTACGATGCAACGCGTACCCCCACAAAACTCTTCCTTACCCCTGGGGGTACGCGTACCTCACTTTGGGAAACACTGCCCTAAGGGAAAGAACCTGTGAACACCACCACGTAATTTTGAACCTCGGTTAGATGACGATGAGAAAAGTTGGAAGAGTAATGGAATAGTAACCGGTGGGTTGGTATTCAAATCCAACCAAAGAGCGCCGTGTACAAAGGGGGCTTGTGCACGTTAATCTGTCGGCGTCTCAAATGTCTTCTCGTTGTTCTGGTGTGGAAGTTTGCAGAGTGGGGAGCAGCTCAGGCATGACCTCGTCATCTGACCGTAGTTCAAAATTACTTTGTATAGTCTTTGTTAAGGTGTCCCAGCCGCCTCTACACCATACGCTTACAAGCACCCATGCCCGGATCCGGATTCGAACCAGGAACCTTTCGATCTAGAGGCTAACACCTTAACCACTATACCGGTTGGTCGGCTGTGTGTTGTCTTTGGATCTTTCCTTTCGGTGTCGGACTTTTCCTTGGGGATTGATCACGGACCGTCGTCAATAGGCCTTCCCCCCCCCTGTAGCTCCAGTATAATGTTAATTAAAATACCTACCTACCTTTTCATTCGGAGATTGATCCTGAACCATCGCTTCACATTGGGTTGGCGTGGAAGTTTGGAGAGTGGGGTGCCAGCTCAGGTGTTGCTTCGTCATCTGACCGTGGTTCAAAATTACGAGGTGTTGTCCTCGAATCTTTCCCTTAAGGGACTGATTCCGGACCGTCGTCAATAGCCCGTTGTGTTGCTCTAGTACGACGTTAATTAAAATTACCATTACCAATTACCCGAACCATCGCCTTTAGCTCGGTGTGTAGCTTAAGTACGACGTTAAGTAAAAATACCTACCTACGCCGAAGGGAAAATACACCCGCTGAAGAATCGAACCTTCTCTGGTTACGACTGGAGGTTTCCTTAGTTTCTATTTGAAAAAAAAAATCTTGATGGTTAATTTAAATCTTCTGCTTGTTTTTTTTGTCAGGTTATAAATATTTGTTGTACTGTTCATGGGTGCGAAAATTCAATTTTCTTAGTCATGAGTGCAATTAAAACGAAATAAAAAGTACTGTATCGAACACATTTTTGGCCGACCAACCGGTATAGTGGTTAAGGTGTTAGCCTCTAGATCGGAAGGTTCCTGGTTCGAATCCGGGTCCGGGCATGGATGTTTGTAAACGTATGGTGTAGAGGCGGCTGATGCACCTTAAATCTGTCGTGGCCGAAAGTCCTCACGTTGGGTTGGCGTGGAAGTTTGGAGAGTGGGGTGCCAGCTCAGGTGTTGCTTCGTCATCTGACCGTGGTTCAAAATTACGAGGTGTTGTCCTCGGATCTTTCCCTTAAGGGACTGATCCCGGACAGTCGTCAATAGCCCGTTGTGTTGCTCTAGTACGACGTTAACTAAAATTACCATAACCGAACACATTTTTGAAAATTTTAATAATGTGGTTGCTTAAATCTTTGATTCATAGATGGCGCCTCATTCCTTGTGTCGCAAGAAACAAACCGTTAGGGAAAGTGAACATAATATTCTAATATAGAATTTTTTGTTTCGGATTCTCCATGTTAGATTTAATAATTCTGCTGTGATTGTTTAACTATATGATTCATAGATGGCGCCATGAACTCAAAATCAAAAGAAACAAACCGTCATGGAGAGACTGAACATAATGTTCTAACAAAAACAAAATTTCTGTATCGGACCCTCCATGATATTGATTTAATAATACAGTGTGTTTGTCAGCACTTTAATTCAGAGATGAAGCCACACTACCTTAGTCGAAAGAAACAAACTGTTAATAAACGACTCCATATTATACTATTCTAATTAAAAAAAATTAATTCTTAATCGTATATCTCCATACTAGGTCTAATAATTTGGTGTGTTTGTTTAAAACTTTGATCTATAGATGGCGCCACTCTATCTATTTTTCTTGATGAGAACAAACCGATAGAAACTAAAATTATTTTTTGGGACCCTTCCATGATTAGGTTAAAATTTTTTTGTTTTATTTAGTAAATTCTTTGATTTACAGACAGTGTCACACTACTTATGTCCAATGAAACAAACCGTAAGAGAAAGACGATATGTTCAAATGTGACATATTCTAATTTGGTAGAAATTTCTATATTGGACCCTTCCATGTTAGATTTAATTACTCGGTTTACTTGACTCTTTGATTCATAGATGGCGCTACACTACTTGTGTGGAAAGAAACAAACCGTCAGGGAAAAAAGACTCGACATTCTCCACTATTCGAAACTCCGCTCGAATAGAAAAGGATAGATTCCGAGAGGAAATAAAAACTGGGGAAAGAAATAACAGAATCGAATGAATCCCGCTCCCTACACAGGGAGCAGACGCTTTATTTATTTTCATTCCTCTTATTCTCAAAAGCAACGACCGTGAAGGGAAAATATTCAAATTCGTTTCGAATGGTGATATCAGAAGAAGCGAATAATTTCCAGCGCAGTAGAAACTTCTTTTCCTTACCAAGAATGCTTCTGCGTCGCATTTGCATAAACAGAAGACCATGTCTGCTGTTTTCACAACTCCAACTTTTATTTTTTCCCTACTTAAACAGATATATCTCATTTGCATATGCATTGTATTGGTATTAAAACTTCGGGAGAAAATGTTTCGGATACATTTTTCACTCAACTTCTGTGGAATGTCACTGGAAAACAGTTTTTGTTCGGGTTCTATTGTGTTTATTAATGTGCCTAAAATGATTCCAGATGAAGTGAGAAGAAGCGTTGAGATGTGTTTTTTGTGGGTGGTGTGATTCTGTGGATTACGCATATCGAATCAAATTTTATGTGTCATTATGAGTGAATGTAAATTTCCGAATACTTTAAAGACAACTGATGCGTACGATTCTTATTGAAGTAGAAAATTAAGAACATTCGAATCTCATTTGAGGATGTTGGAATGAAAGTGGAGGAAGTCAAAATAACTAAACGCCATTAAGGGTTTGTGGCGTAAAAATTTCCTCCAACTTGTAGGATAGCTAGAAGTGGACAACGAATAGCACCTTTTGGTAATGCAAAGCAGAAATGTTGAGTTATTAAATCTCCAATTGGCTTCGACGAGATATCTTGTCTGTTAAGACACAACCTATTTTGCTAATGGCGAGATATATCGCCATCTAGATACACACTATATGGACAAAAGTATTAGTTAGTTAGTTTAGTTGAGATATATAGATGGAAGTTGGGTACAGCTACACTCTACGTTTATGACTGATGGCAACGGCTTGGCGATTTTTTTTGGCGCACTTCTAAAGTTGCCAAGGAAAGAATTATTTCTTAACTCTTTTCCTGTCACAATTTTTTTTCTTTTTACAACACACTTTTTAAGCACATTTCAGAACGTTTTAAAAAGTATATTAAAAAAAAATTTCACAAAAAGTAGTAAGCTTAATCACATATCAAAACACATTTGTGAACCAACAGAGAAACTAAGCTACGAATGGTAAGAATACCCTGAAACTTATCAATTACACTAAATACAGTGAGCATGTTGAAAAAGAAAAAGATTTACAAAAGAAAAAAAGCAAGAAATAATACCTGATAACGTCAGAATTCTCTCGTAAAAAAATAATGAAAACGAAAATGGTCAAAAAAACAAAACTCTTAATCCTGTCGTGAAAACTATTATAACAAAATAAAAATTCCACAACTGTCAAAATACAAATAAATGGACCAATGGTATCACAGAAAACGATTTAAAAGGACCAATGCAATAAAAGGATATTTTAAAAACAAAATAACCAATGGGAGGAAAGAAAAAATTTCAAACGAATCAATGAAATCAAACGATTTTAACGGATTTTGGAAGAACTTTCTAGAATATTCAAAATGAAAATTGATAGTTTCCGTTTGCCGAGGTTGCCGTGAAAACCACAACAACAGCAACGAAAGATGGGTTGCCTTAATTTATCGTAACTCGCTACTAGAAGTGCGCCAAAAAAATCGCCAAGCCGTTGCCATCACTCATAAACGTAGAGTGTAGCTGTACCGGAAGTTGAATCTCACTTATTGTATTTCCTCGAAGAGCTGGGGAAATTTATTGGACCAAAAAATTTCGATTAAACCTCGTGAAAGAGCGGTCGCAGAATTTAGACTTGCAGTGGGGCATAACTGCCTTACAAACCACCTACACCGCATTGGCGTTTATGACAGTCCTAAATGCCCACTCTGCAAAAAGGATGAAGTTATGGACAGGTCCCATATCCAAGGATGTCCAGCTCTGTGTTGGGTCTCCGAGGTGAAACGCTACTGGAATGCTAGAGCCTTGCTGATGAGATACTGACTTTTTTATCTTACTGTTTTGTATTCTTGTGATCGTTTTGTAAGATATTGTCATTTTCTCTTGCCATTAGAAATAATAATTATAATTTAAAAAAATAGGACACTATGTTTTTGAGAAAAAAGTACTTTATTATTCAATCTAGTAACGGATGGGCCCTTCTTTTGCTTGTATTACAGCTGCAACACGTCGAGGCATACTTTCCACAGGTTCTCTGAAAGTCTGGGTACGAATAGCTCGCCATGCGTCTTGCAAGACTGGGAGAAGAGATTGTTGTGAAGATGGGATTGCGAGGCGTTGTATTCGTCGCTCCAGCAGTTTGTTCCATAAGTGCTCGATCGGATTGAGATTGGGACTCAGAACAGGCCAGTCAAGCAAATTCAACTTATTTTCAGGAAATTAGTCCAGCACACGTTTTGCAGTACGACATGGAGCTCGATCCTGTTGGAAGAAACAACCATCATCGCCGTAGTATTGCCATAGTGTAGGCAAGACCGAATGATCCAAAATGTCGAGGTACACGTCAGCGTTAATGGTACTAGGTACATAAAGCAATGGGCCCTGTCCTAACCAAGAAAACAACCCCAGACAAAAATGGATCCTTCTCCAAATTTCTATAGTGTCCAAATACTATAGTATACATATTTAATTTTTTATAATGACGAGATCCAGATCTGCTCAGTTTTCTTCTAATGGCAAGATATATCCGTCCATTAAGAACTGGTAACAATTGATAATTACGAAATACATTGTAGAAATAACAACTAGGAGGGTTAAATGCACACTCAGGTGCTCTCTTAAAAATATTTTACTCTAAGGGTTTTAGAGTGAGTGTAGAAACTGAATTTGTTTGTTGTTGAATTTGTTGTTTCTTTAGATTGAAAAGAGATAATGCGTAAAGAACGTTTTACATCTACATGGGTCATTCCATGTGAAACAGCACCAAAAAGAGGCCACATGAACTTCTCCATTTTTTTAAAAATTTGACTAGTTTGCATCCCTGCCATATATAAGAAATTCTCGAAATTTTAACTTCAAACTTAGCTTTCATTTTGTTTAGGTTTCAATTTTTTTAGCAAAATAAAAGTATGTAAGCAGTTACAAATAAACACTTGTATCTTCTGACCTGCTTGGCCAACTAAGATGAAAGAATGCTTATTTTATGGATAAAAGTATAACCTTTCTCTGATTACATACTTTTATTTATTTCGAATATTATTTAACTATCAAACCAATAGGTGTACCACTGTGAAACTTTCAGAAAGCAAAGGCAAGTAGTGTACCTTTAACATATATTTTTTAGGGAAATTTTTGCTTTACAACTGTAGGTCAGAGGATAAATTGAATAACCTTGAAATTAAAAAGGTGACTTAAAAGGTCACAGGATATGTCATTAGAGAGGCTGTACATTTTTCAACAAAATAAGCTATTCAGTATAATTGGACGATTAGGTGCAGAGGTACAAGAGGTTTAGTAAGTCTGAAATCATGATAAATTGCCCAATTTTCTTCACACTTAAAATTAATATACATAAAAAATATTGCACGTTGGAAGCTAAACATCTCCAGGAATCCTTATCTATGACTGGAAAACAAATCAGCCTGGTTTAAAAAGAAAGAGGTGGTCGGGCAGAAAGTGACCTCTGCGTGGATTCACATAAAATGGATGGCCCATATATAAAAGACGACTGAATTAAAAAGGTTTCTTCAGTTCAAACTCTCCGATGCCCACTAATAGCACGATTTATATGATGTTTCTTTGTGGTAAGGCATCGTATTAAGACGGGTCTGGTTGCTCGATGTGCCAATGAGTTGTGATGAGACAAGTGGAAATATGATGGTCATGGTCAGCTTCCATACATCAGATGCAGAGGTCACTGCAATGGATATTCCTTCAGAATAAATATTTCCGGAACGGTCCGTGGCCATTGTAATAACGTGCGAGCTCTTGGGTGGAAATGGGGTGCAAACCTTAAGAAAAACCTTCAACTAAACTCCACCAATGTTCTACGACCTTTGATAGGCCCTCAAAGGTACATGTCTTTAGGTGTGTTCGGGCTTTTGGTACCCGAAGTACTCCAGCGATATTTTCTTTTCTTGTCTAGTTTACTGTCTTTAGTAAATACGGGTGTTGCATTCCCGGGTTATCCAAATTATGCTTTCATCCACATGTTCTATTTCTACATCCTTTTAACCTTGCACAACCTTCTCGTTTAGTTGACGCTGTTTGCCTTGTGTTTGGGGTAGCTTGCAGAAATATGGCCCTAAAGCCATAAAATCTAAAAACAAACAACCTTTCTGTTGGATAGTAGTCTGAGGGACCTCTTGACGCGATACAGAGGGAGGACAGTCAAAACAACCAAAGTTTCCACAGTATTTTATAATGTTTTTGATAATTGTATAATAGCACTACTATTTTACACCATAGCAATGTGGATGACGCATCGACCAACCAGCGACGTCAACACTGAATTTCCCTGTCAATCAATGCTTTCTTCGTCGCTGATAGGCCGACGTGTTCACTACACATCTTCGTTTCTCAAGTGTAAAACACGCTTAAGGCACCTTTTCTTGAAAAGTGTTACACTGATTCTTGAACTTAATGAATTCGGTCAAGATAGGGTCAATATCTCTTATATTCGATGTCGCCACACGACAATCTTTGTTTGGATCCACCCGTTGCAAATTCACGACTTAACCAAAAGGGCAACCACGGCCAAATCGAACAACAGAGAGATCGCGGAGGAAAAGAATACAAAGTTGGCCAGATCTTGTATGGGTGAGAATGTCGTCATTAGTAAAGTTGGTTAGATTTTGATGAATGAGATACCTTGTGGCGAATCCACTTGTAAGGTTGAAAATCGTCCCCATCGATATGGACACTAAATCTGGAGGGAAGTTTTCTGTCATCAATGAACACCTGTCTATTTCTTATCACCAAGACTCAAAAGATGAACCAAAATTGTTACAACAAAGGAATTAATTGCAATGTAATAAACTCGAACAAACCATGGTAATAAATCCCGGAAATTCGCTTCAAATTTTAAATATAGATGTGACGGACTGAAACAAATTACAAATAAAGAAGTGAAATATTCTTATGAACCTCTTTGTCTCTGTGGAATGCTGGGTGCACTGGTTCGTTTTCAGGTGGAAAAAAACAATCCAGATAATGCGACGGAATGCATCAAATTTTTAAAATGAGAATGTCCATCTAATTGGAATTTCCTGTTTCTTTCTTTCCATATTTCACTGGACCGTGACACCCCAGTTGGAAGGTAGGTATTTTTAATTAACGTTGAACTGAAGCAACACAGAACGCTCTTGTGAAGAGGGGTGACCTATCAAAATTTGCAAATTGGCGGCTAATGCGGTTTATTAGTTGCTCTACCCTTTACTCAGGTGATAAAAAAAAATAAAAAAGTTCCTTAATGGTGACTGGGGCACGTTAAATAGGCCGTGGTCACAAAGTCCCCCATGTTCCCATACAAAATCAATACCTCTGGAGGTACCTGATCAGGGGGTTATCGGCCTCTGATCGGGATCTAAATTACGATATGTGCGAGTGAATGGATGTATGAAAGGGGCCTTCCTGTAAAACGGATGTGCCATGCATGTCGAGCAAAGTCGGATTTCCTCCCAATGGGGTTCAATAACATGGAAGGCGCAACCCCTCGCCTCTTGCCGTCTTCGACGGGCCTGGCACTCCTCCGGTCTGCCAGTGTAGGCATACGAAACAACAACAGCAACAACAACAACAAAAGTTCTTAAAATCAATATTTTTGTTTGTTCTGGGCACATTTTATTTCTATACAAAAGACAGTAAGGCCCGGTGCACACATCCAGTTTTTCAATGTGCGGCGTCGCTGCGTTGCCGCTGCGACCGAACTATGCACAATTAACCGTGAATTGACTCAAGTAAATATTTTGCGCCATTTCCGATGTAAATCTATCGAAGAAAACGTGTTTATTTCGCATACTCTTGGTGCACAAAAAATATATTTTAAAACTAAATAGACGATACTGGATATATCCATTTATAGATCTTACCGCTCATTTGAAAACAAGGAAATTGAGACCGGAGAAGAGTGTGCAGCTATCTTGCGGCGCTGTGGAGAACTGCGGTACAAATTGCATGCAAGTAGGACGTGCGTCGCCGCAGCGGCGCCGGAGGTATGTGTGCACTACTCTATTTGATGTAATGTATCTCAGAACCCACTTGCGTTGTCGCAGCGGCTCCACACGTTGAAAAATTGGATGTGTGCACAGGGCCCTCAGTGCGGCTGCGGCGACGCACGTCCAAATTGCGTGTAATTTGTACTGCAGTTCTCCACGGTGCCGCAGGTAGGCGCACTCGCTTCTCCGGTCTGAAGTACCTTGTTTTCATGAATAAATGGAATATAAATAATAATTAATAAATGGTTGTATCCAGTAACGTCTATTTCGTTTCAAAATATACTTTTTTATACACCAAGTAAGAGAAATAACCACGTTTTCATCGAAAGAATTTCCATCGCAAATGGCGCGAAAGGAGTACTTGCGTCACTTCACGGTTATGTGTACATAGTTAGGCTTCGGTGCCGCAGCGGCGCCGCACTTTGAAAAATCAGATGTGTTCACCGGGCCTAAACCAGTACAAGAAAACGCATGTAACTCAATTTAAGTAGAAACGTGAAAAGGGTATTCGAACTCACATATGCGACATTTGGAAGAATGCTTTTGAATGTTTTTTCAATCGGTTTCGGAGCAGGATTGGCTTGTGATGTTAATTTGTATTGATACTCGTATATGCTGTACCCCCCCCCCCCCCGATTGTTCGAGAAAATACCATTAGCTTTTGATCCGCTGAAACGAATTTCATACATGCATTTTAAATAAGAATGTTCTACTTGTATATTCTGTCATTGTCTCTTCAGTTAATTTAATGCACAACTTGCAATGGCGTTTTCGTTTTCCTTTTCGAAATAATGTTGAATTAATTGCAACTTCTTTCATGCTTCCTAAGAGGACCACAACGGGGTACTAGAGTAAGAAATTAGCAACAGTAGAGTTGCGAGTTCAAAACTCGATTCGAACAAAAGACCGCCTTATACGTGTGTTTCAGAAAGTGTATGCAAAATTTGTCTCAAATATATTCACGTTTGCGTGGTGTGGAGGTTTGGAGAGTGGGATACCAGTTCTGATGTTGATCTGGCCTTAGTTCAAAATGAAGAGGTTGGCTCCTTCTCGGTTCTTTCCTGACTCGGTTCTTTCCTTTGGGGATGGATATAGGAACGTTGCCAATAGCCCATTGTGTTGCTCCAGAGGACACGGCAGTTAATTAACTGCCTACCTCCACGATTCCATTGCATACAGCAACGTATCGTGGTAGCCCGGTGTTGCTCCAGAGGGCACGGCAGTTAATTAACTGCCTACCTCCACGATTCTATTGCAAACAATAACGGGATCGTGGTTGCCCGGTGTTGCTCCAGAGGGCACGACAGTTAATTAACTGCATACCTCCACGATTCCATTGCAAACAATAACGGGATCGTGGTTGCCCGGTGTTGCTCCAGAGGACACGACAGTTAATTAACTGCCTACCTCCACGATTCCATTGCAAACAACAACGTATCGTGGTAGCCCGGTGTTGCTCCAGAGGGCACGGCAGTTAATTAACTGCCTATCTCCATGATTCCATTGCAAACAACAACGGGATCGTGGTTGCCCGGTCAGTCGGGTAACGGAATAGCAACCGGAGTGCTGAGAGTTCGAAACTCGTTCCAATCGTTCCAAAGACAACGCCTCGCCATTTTGAACCACGGTCAGATGACGAGGTCAACACATGAACTGGCACGCTATTCTCCAAACTTCCACACCTCTCCATCATGAGGACATTTGAGGCCACGACCCATATAATTAGCACCAAACCCGTGTACGCGACGGTTTTCGGTTGGACCGAGTTTCGAACTCGCAACACTTCGGTTGGTAATCCGTTGTTATTCCAACTGGACTACCATGGCCCTATTATACCACACACTAAATGGGAATAGCTACACTCTACGTTTATGAGTGGTGGCAACGGCATAGGCGAATTTTTTTTGGCGAGCTTCTAAAGTCGCCAAGGAAAGAATTATTTAAAAAATCTTTTTCTTTCAAAAACATTTTTCTTTTCACAACGGAAAATGAAAGCTTGGTAACATTTAAAAACGTTTTGAAAAGTATATATATATATTTTTAATTTCTCAAAACATAAATACATTACAAAACACAATTGTATTCCAGCAGAACTAAACTTCGAATGTTGGGTAAGAATATTTTTTGTGCACTGAAACTTATCAACTACTCTAAATACAGTGGGCATGTTGAAAAAGAAAAAGATTTATGGAAGAAAAAAAAGCAAGAAATAATACAACCTGATAACGTCAGAACGTTTCAGGCCTTGCGTGAAAAATAATCAAAACGAAAATGGCAAAAGAACAAAACTGTTAATCCTTTCGTGAAAACTAATATAACGAAACAAAAATTCCACAACTGTCGAAGTACAAGTAAATGGACCGATGATATCACGGAAAAAGATTTAAAAGGACCAATGCAATCAAAGAATATTTTAAAATCAAAATAACAAATGGGAGCAAAGAAAAAAATTTCAAACGAACCAATGAAATAAAACGACTTTAACGGATTTTGGAAGAACTTTCTAGAATATTCAAATTGAAAATTGAAAGTTTCCGTTTGCCGAGGTTGCTATGAAAACCTCAACAACCGCAAAGACAGATGGGTTGCCTTAATTTATCGTAACTCGCTACTAGAAGTGCGCTAAAAAAATCGCCAAGCCGTTGCCATCCCTCATAAACGTAGAGTGTAGCTGTACCACTAAATGAACACAAACATTTGATTAATTAGTTGTTTCAGGTTGTATGGAGCAAGTGCCATATTTCGCTAAGCTGCACCAAACACAGTGCAGACAATTTCAAGTAAAAGAACATTCACTCACAAAGAACGTTTTACATACACAGAGGAAAAAAATACACTCGTGGAGAGGAATCGGACTGGGGGGGGGGTCCCAACGTATAGAATCATATTCAGTGTTCTACAACACAACTCCAAGCAATTGCAATTGTTCTGCCGGCATTTGGTCCGAATTTTGAAAACTGCTGTAATATCAAAAACAGACGTAAAACACAAATATAGGATAAATATACACTACCTACAATAATGGACTGGACAACAAGATGTGACAGTATGAGGGAAAGAATAATGCTATAATAGGGGGATGGTCCCCCACATGCTGCAATTACACTAGCATCCCTTCTCGGCATACTTTCAATAAGGTTTTAATACACAGCTGTAGGTATTGGTGTCCATTCCAAGAATATCGCTAGCTCAGTTGTATTTTTCTACGAGGTTCCTTGGTCCGTAAGCATCGCTCTAATTCGTCCCACAAATGTTCTATGGGGTTTAGGTCGGGACTCTGAGCAGGCCAGGGAAGACGTTTTACATCCATATCTCGATACCACTGCTTGACAGACTCTGCGACTTGACATGGAGCGTTGTCGTCCTTGAAGTAACATTTGGTCATTCCATAAAATTGTCAGAGCGTAGGAAGAACCTGATTGTCTAAAATGTTGATGTAGGCGACGGTGTTCAATTTAACAGGAACAACATGCAAAGGGATCCCAGGCCACATCACGAAAAACACCCCAAAGAAGTAGTCGGATTTTATGCACTAGCGCTGGCGTCTGATCATTATTGTAGGGTAGCGTATATTGCATATTTATAATAAAACATTAAAATTAATTAACTTACTTTTTACTTTACTTAAAACCAAGGATTATTTTCAGAATTTGCAATTCTGTCGATAACTTTTCAAGTTAAGTATTTTGTCATTGACATAGAAGTTGTGTTATTTATAAAGTGTTTGTGGTAATTTGGGCAGTGTAGGGAGGTTGTTACTGTGCATAAAGGAAAAAAATGGTGTGGCAAGGAGTGAGCTTTGCACTGCAGAACATCGTAACTTTTGATTAAAAAAAAACCCGGCCAAAAGTTTGATAAAATCAAGGAAAAATTGAATTGGTTTTTTGAGCAACCCCATGTTACTTTTTGTCGAAATCGAGTTTTCGGTAAAATTCTATTCTTCAGAGGTAGACGCATCTTTTATAAGTGAAACACTACGAGTCAGGTCATTCTACATAGTTTCGAGTATATAACATAGTTTATTCGAGATATCCAATAAGTCACTGACTTATGGGCTTTCTCGAATAAACGAAACTCATAAGAGTGAATGAACGAAAACTTTCATACGAGCCAACTCTATGTGTACCTGACTCGTGGGATTTCACTTCTAAAAGATGCGTCTACCTCTAAAGAATAGAGTTTTATCGAAAACTCGATTTTGAGAAAAAAGTGACTTGTAAAGTTCCAAAGGATGAGAAAGTCGCTATTAAAATCTCACAGTTCATGCAATTTTCACACTCTTTCAAACATTAGGATGTTGAAATTGCCAAACCTTTTAATGATGGGTTTTGCAGCCACATTTTTCGGTTTAAAAACAATAAAAAGCTGATTATATCACTTCCAAATGAACCAGTATATCCAAGTGGGAAACACCCAATCAACAAGAAAAAAATTGAAGACATAAATAAACTGATGAAATACATCCCAAATGAAGAAAACATTTAAGCATTTTACAAAGCGATACAGGGATTGGACAAAAATATACGAACACTGGTGAAAAAAATAGCACTCGAAAGAAACCTCTCGTATACTCCTGCCCTCTAGCGGTGAAGAGTGCTACCTAACGGATGAGAAAGTACACACATCAGTCTGCTTCTAGCAGTGATAGAAGTCGGATGCGAAATATATTTCTGTGTTAAAATTGCGTTATGGATGACCTCTCTGATTTCGAAAGAGACATGATTGTCGGGGCCCGTCTTGCTGGAACCTCAGTAACGATAACGGCCACCCTTCTAGGTGTTGGGAGAAGTACAGTGTCGACTGTAATGTCAGCATATTATAAAACAGTGATCGAAAATCGAAGCTTAATTACAGAGACAAAAGGGTTTTGAAGCGGATTGTGGCAAAAAAACACAAGACAACAGCATCCCAGATAACATCTGAGATGAACACACATCTACAGGAAGCAGTTTCATCAAAAACTAATCGGCGTGAACTGCATATGGCAAATATTCATGGTAGAGTGGCTATTTCAAAACCATTGATTACACCATGCAATGCCTTCAAGCGACGAATATGGTGTCGCGAGCATAAAAATTGGACACAACAACAATGGGAGAATGTAATATGGTCAGACTAATCGCCGTTCGCATTATTCCCTACAAATGGACGTGTTTACGTTTAGAGAACGCCACCAGAAGCCTATCAAGTTGACTGTCTTCGGTCTACGGTTAAGCATGGCGGCGGTTCAGTGATGATCTGGGGTGCAATATCACATCGTGGTCTTGGCTCACTTGTTGTTCTGAATGGCCGTGTTACAGGAGAGGATTATGTTAGTCTTCTGGTCGACCATCTGCACACAATGGTGCAAACTGTGTTTCCTGATAAACTACCAGTCTTCTAAGATGATAATGCCCCCATTCACACCTGTGGAATTGCCCGAGACTGGTTTTATGAACACGACTATGAAATAGAGCACTTCATCTGGCCCCCTCAGTCCCCTGATCTCAATATAATTGAACCTTTGTGGGGTATTTTGGAAAACAAGCTGCGCAGTCGATTCCCCCCTACAAGGACACTTTCTAAATTAGGGACTTTTTTGCAATTTGAGTGGGAACGTATCCCTCTGAATGTTGTACGTGACTTGTATTTGTCAATTCCACGTCGGATACAAGCTGTAATTCATGCAAAAAGAGGACCAACGGCCTATAAATAAAAAAAAATTCTCTTTTCACATGTGTTGACATTATTTTGTCCAACCCTTGTAGTTCACCAGTGTTCTACAGGTACATCTGATTCTCAGTTGTCAGAGAAATGCGCTACTGATGAATAAATTTTTTTTTCACCATTTATACCACTCTTATTTATAGAACTAAACAATCTTCTTATTTGTTTTTCATTTTTATTTAATGTTTCTACTTGTTTTAGAATGCATTTTTGAGGAGTACAAAGTGTCCTTTTTATTTTATACAGTTTGGAATGCAATTACTTTTTGCCAAAGGTATATGTATTTGAGAAACCCCATAGGTCAACTGACTTTAAAAATCCCTAATAATTTAATTATTTATCTTTTGATAAGAAACAATCTTTGTCCAATACATTTTATTAGAAATAATAATACAGAGGTTATCGGTTAACGCAGAAACAGTTTTTTCTCGATTTCCCAAATATTGTTCTCACCTGACTTATGGGGTTTCTCAAACAACCGATTCAATTGTTCTGCAAAGACTTTGCTCTGCGAAGTACGTCGCAGTTTCAAGCACTTCGTGCTCCCGGGCGACTCTTAGGTTGCCATGGCAATGAGAAACTTATGAGGCCCGTGGTTACATGCAGAATAAAAGATTTCGACACAAATTAGTTTCATGTTAACATCTAGAAAGTGTTTGGGCGAAACGTCATGGAAGCGGCCATTTATAGAGGCCTACTCCAGTGACCGAATGTCATCGAAAAGAAATCGTCCCCCCGAAATCGCATTCGCCACTTGACGGACACCTTGTTAGCGCCTCTTAAAAAATAATTGGGAAGGGGAGTGCTCATGCAATGTTCGAAAATCACCCCTCAAAATCAAGCAGACGCTGCAGAAACGGGAATAAAAAAGAGCCGATCCTGCCGACACTACGTTTTTGTGAAAGGTTTTTTTCCACCTCTCGGCTTGTCCGCTGCTCCAACAACTTTTTTAACTCGGGAAAAGGTTTCGTCGGCGGTTTTTATCGTTATTAAAAAGAGCTCAAATGTTTTTGCGAACGATGAGCTTCGTCGGCACCTTCCTGTCCCCAGCAGATGTTCCCCCAAATGCACTTTCATGAGCACATCGCCGAGCCTTCTTTCCTCTTTTCCGCTTCCGGTGTTGGCAGCACGGGTATCGGCAAAAGCGGCGTGTTCTGTTGAGGCGGTTTAACCGGGCTAAAAATGTTTCTAAGTTATTCATTCGAACGGGCGCCTTTAAAATCTATTAAAAAATCGTCTATTCTCCATCTTTGAAAGATTTTGTTCTGGAGTTGGAAACTTTTTTTCCATACCGGATCTTCTCGAAGTCTGAGTTCCAATACTGGAGAGGTATGATTATGCAAATTAGGTGATTACTTAGCAGTGGTGTTCCATCTGTGAGCGATAACTGCGAGGAAGGGTCCCCGCGTTATTGTTGTTTATCCTGGAATATATAGGTTACATGATGAACCCATCGTGAAATTAAAATGTTTTCCAAATACTCAATGTTTAACTTGCATAAATGTACACAATTTTCTCTTTTTCTTTGGATATTTAAGTTTGGAGCTCAAGTGCCAGCTCAGTTGTTGCCTCGTCATCTGACCGTGGTTAAAAATTACGTGGTGTTGTCCTCAGTCTTTCCCTTCGGGATGGATCCAGGACCGCAGCAATAGCCCTTTCTGTTGCTCAGATACGATGTTAATTCAACTACCCTTACATCTTTGGTAATTCAGAAGTTGTGTACCATAATAATTTAAAGGCGTGATCATATTTTTTAACCTCGAAGGTTTCTCATACTTGGTGTGAAATCACTGGGATTGATTTGGACCATCAACCGAACATTTTGGAATTCCTACAAGGGAGTCCCGGTATCTATCTTTAACAGAATTTACCGGTTTAGTCTTAGTTGGGTAGGCAAGTATTATAGCTAACGCGTCGCTCGGAGCAACACAGCGGGATATTGACGACGGTCCGAGATCAATCCCAAAGGATAGATCTCTCCAATAAACACTTAATTTTGAACCACGGTCAGATGACGAGGTCACACCTGAGCTGACACCTCACTTTCCAAACTTCCATAGTACGCCAACGTGATGACATTTGAGGCCACCGAGAGTCTCCTTGTAAATGGAGGTCATTGGTTGGATTCCAACTCGCAATTTTCCGGATATAGTCCGGCAATAGTCCAATAGTCCGTTACTCTTCCAACCGGGCTACAGTGGACGGAGCCCTTCAGAAATAATATCCTTAATACCCTGTATGGTGCTTGTTGGTAATGTACTTTTGACAACTTATCGAAGTTGGAGAATCACAATATCACTCAGCTAAAAAAACTAGTTTCTTTTTGATATATAACCTATATAGAGTTTTCCTTCCATGTCCTTAGACTGATAATAATAATAATAATAATAATAAAATACCACTGCTCAAAAATACAGCAAAATATTTTAGAATCCTGTCCCTTCAATGGTAATGGTAATTTTAATTAACGTCGTACTAGAGCAACACAACGGGCTATTGACGACCGTCCGGGATCAGTAACATAAGGTACAGATCCGAGGACAACATCTCGTAATTTTGAACCACGGTCAGATGACGAAGCAACACCTGAGCTGGCACCCCACTCTCCAATCTTCCGCACCAACCCAACGTGGGGACTTTCGGCCACGACAGATATAAGGTGCACCAGACGCCTCTACACCATACGCTTACAAACATCCATGCCCGGTCCCGGATTCGAACCAGGAAAATTTCGATCTAGATACAAACACTTTAACCACTATACCAGTTGGTCGGCCCCTGTCCCTTCAAAAGACACATATTTTTCATTATATTTTTCAAACATACAAAGTGTAATACAGGAAATATAAATACAGACACACAATACAGGAAACTTGAAAAAAAAAGACACTCTCGTCAAAAGCATCTTGCTTTAGCTCATGGATAAGTTGAAAACGTTCTATAGTAGTTTTTGTTTTGATAAATTTTTAAATTGAGCTATCTGTTGAGTTTTAAAAGTCCTTTGTCCTGAAGTACTAACAAAGCTTGCAAAATATATAGTGTTGTCTACAGTTATAGCCAACACAAGTGCAGAACATAGAGGAAATACTCGATAACATAAAAATCGACTCACCAAGAAGGCGCAGAATTACAGTGGTGCCGGGCTCGATCAACTTGGAAGAACACTGACTGGGAAGATATAGTCTTTAGTGAAGAGAGTCTCGTTTCCAACTGTATCCTTACGACAACCGCAGACGGTTCTGGAGACGTCCAGGGCAACGTGGGGATCCTGCTCTTACTACCGCACGCCACACATGCCCACAACAGGGCGCTATGGTCTGGGGTGCCATCTTTGATAGCCGGACCCCTTTGGTAGTCATTTCTGGCACACTTACAGCACAACGGTACGTAGACGACATTCTACGCCCTGTTGTGTTATCGTTCCTTTTGCGACACCTCGGACTTACTTTTAAACAAGATCATGCCCGGCCGCACACGGCACGTGTTGCTATGAATTGTCTTCAAGCTTTCCCAACACTTCCTTGGCCAGCTAGGTCTTCCTGATCTCTATACCATAGAGCACATTGGTGACGTTATGGTAAGGCGATTGCAATCATCTCGGAATGTTGACCATTTAGCTCCAACAGCTGGAGACAATTCGAAAAGAAATTCTGCAGGACACCATCCGGGAACTTATTCAGTCTATGCTACGCCTTGTGACAGCTTGGATCCAGGCCAGAAGTGGATTGACTTCCTCCCTTTGTAACAGTCAAACTCTGAAATAAATCATTCAATTGTTCTGAAATTTTAAGCCTTTGTTATTTTCTACGTATGTTCTTCACATCCACCAATTTTTATCGTAATCGGACAACTCCTTCTTGGTGAGTCGATTTTTTTTTGTTATAGAGTGTATAAAAGTAGAGAGATCAATTGCTACCTTTTATGTGCCCAGGATCATGTGATGAAACCTAATAGTAATGTAACCCTTATACTGATTTCGTCTGTTGGGTGGAACCTAGCATTAATTATCTGATTGATCCGCGGGACGTAAGAAGGCGCCCGTCCATTGATTCGTGCATTAATTTATCATCTAATACTAGCAAACTTTGGGGATTTACCCAAATTTGTCGCCACTCCACAGTATTGCGGATTCACAAACCTACCCTGTCATAAGGTGTTACATCACCAAACGAGGCGATAAAATTTAAAATAGACCAACCAAGTCATTTTCACAGAGCAGTCACTTGACAACTAGTCGCCATTTTGGTAACACTTTCTGAAGCTTCTCTCAATAGCAATGTTCAGTCTATCTATATTTCACATCTATGGGCAGAGGTCTATTGTTTCAAATATAAGGTAAGTAGGTAGCTAATTAATATCCCACTGGAGCAACATGGGCTATTGACAACTGTCCGCAATCCATCACCAAGCGAAAGAACCAAGGACTCCTCGTAATTTTCAACTACAGTTACATGAACAGCTCAACACCAGTGCTGGAATCCCACACTCCAACTTCGACACCACTTCAATGTTTAATCTGTCGTGTCCACAAAAAAAAAATTTGTGGACATGATTAACAATGCTTAAGACAATGCATAAGATTAACAATGGACAAGATTAAACATGCATAAGCTTGTGTACACGACGGTCCGTGGCCGGACCTAGTTTCGAAATCTTAATCCTCCTGTTGCGAATCCGTTGCTCTTCCAACTGTACAATCGCTGCCCGTTTAAAATATGAGATCTTAAACCTGTAAAAAATATTCAATTTTTAATTTTGGTCCACCTATGAAATAAAATACTGACCACCCCATTGGAGTATGTAGGTAGTTGATTTTTGACAGATGAATTGCGGAAATGGATAACTGTCACTTCAAACTTCTATGCTCAAACTATTCAGACCGCAGTCTCTTTTTATCAAACAGCCTTACATCTCAGTGCAGTAAATAATTATTTTAACTTGTAATTGCGCTAATGAATCTTCTCCGTAGAATGGCTTTCTTCGGAACACATCCCATTTAGTGGGTACTCATTCATCATGCACGAATGGGCATGCTATAAGAAATCGTTCTTCCACCTTTTAACTCTGGAAGCGATCTCCTGACAGCTTTATGGTCTTTCCATCATTCGCTCTCCCCATAAAAACGTCATCTTCCAGATTTCTAGGCAGGTGGGACATAAAAAGATGATTTTTATACATTTTTCTTTCTTGGGAGGACACACCTCGATAAGAAGCCGTACTTTCTTATCGGATAAGGAAGGATTTTTTGCCACACCTGACGCTTTGAATGGGAGGACATTTTTTTTTTGAATTTTCAGAACAATCAATTTTGAACCTGTTTGAGTGCTTTGGATTTAGTTATATACGTAGAAAAATTGCATGAGGATATATTTTTATTATATTATGCAATGGAACATTTATTTGAAATTAGTGAAGTTCCTTTATCGTGAACGTCAGATCTGTCGTTATTTCAAATATCCTCACGTTGTCGTGGTTGTGGCGTTTGGGGCACCACAAGCAAGACAATAGATCTGGACAAGGCTGATTACCTTTTCAAGCTATTTATTTTACTTAAAAGGCTTCAATGACAATTTGGAAAAATATCTACAAAATTATGTACAAATGAGCAATTACTGAATACATACAAAATGATTATTCACAAATGGGAGCGTTTACTGAATTGAATGAATGAGAGATAACTGAATGATAAAAAACGTCTTTCTTCACAGTTAGTTTTTTTTACCGGTGTTTAACCTCACCATATAGCTGTCTCGAGAGCTCTATCGTCCACCACTTGTTCCAGTGGCTTCTCATTCTCGTCTCTCTTTCCGTTTTTCGGGGGAGTCCGCCTCTCTCTTGAAATGTCGATCGGGTGTTTTCCAATGACACCTGCAACACTGAAGGGGTGTCAATTCTACACTTGCAAGTTCCCTCTTTAGATTTTTGGATACGTTAGAAAGTCATGTGCGAGACCACCAGCTGCCAGGCGCAAGATGTAGGATTTAGTGGAAGGCCCACGATGATCTGGTTGTCGAAAACGTATTTTTACCTGACGTCACAAGGTGTGGAAGATCGGAGAGTGCGCGTCATTTGTTATCATATGACCGTGGTTCAAAAGTGCGTGTTGTTCTCCTCGGATCTTTCCCTTCGGGTTCAATCTCGGACCCTCGCCAAGAGCCCATGTTTAAGATACCTCATGTCTAAGACACTCATGTCTATGGTACCTCACTCTCCAGACTTCCGCACCAAACCACCGTGAATACCTTTGAGGTCTCGACAGATTCAACGTGTACCAGAACCCAATAACACGACGGTACAATTGGACTGTTTCGAACTCGCATTGTTTTAGAATCGGGAGTACAAAGGCTCTTGATTCAAGCGGTTGTCCTAAGCGGGATTGGTATTTAACATTTGTATGTCTAGTACAAGAGAAGGAAGTAGGTAGTTGAATTAACATCGCTATGGGAGCAACACAACGGGTTATTGGACATGGTTCGGGATAAATCTCTAAAGGAATGATTCGTTGACAATGCATCGTTATTTTTGAACCACGATCAGATACCGAAGCCAACACTTGAACTGGCATCCCACTCTGCAAATTTCTACACCATATCCACGTAAGCACATTCGAGGAATCGACAGATGTAACATGCCCATACATGTAAGATTCGTGTTGTTCTGTTTGGTAAGGTCTATATTAAAGACTTCGAATCTTACAGCACATTGACATTTAATGAATTAATATACACAGTTATTATGTACAGTTGAGATATTTTAAAACAGTTCCGTCATTATCTGCAGCAGTCGTCTCTGCTCGGAAAAAATACGTCAGCTCTCAATGGCGTCCAGGGGAAAAAAGTGTCTGTTCTATTAATTTTCTCGTAACTGAATACCGGAATGTGAATGGCTCGTGACAGTCTTGCCTTGCATTCCTACTACAATGCAACTGACTCCTACCAGTCTCGTTGCTCTTATAATGAGTTCTTTCCAGACTAGTAGACAACTACCGTTGTTTAGTATTCCTACATACATTCAAGGCGGTGTTTGGTTTCATCGAGTTTTCAACAAGCAACCCTCGGTTTTTTAATCCATTACCCTTCCAACTAAACTACTGTGGTCCTTCTTGAAAATTAAAAGGGACCTACAGATTTCATCTTGTAGACTTGAGAAGGCGTCGCCGAGGAAGAGGCATTGGAACACATTTTATTTTTCTAAACAATTTTAGAGAACATTTGACAAGGTTATGTACCTCCCGGTTGATTATTACTGTTTTTAAAAGCAGGAAAATTTTCCTAAATCCTATCAACCTTTAGGGGCACATCTTCTTAATGTATGTATGGGCATAGCAAACCCGAGGTATCTTTTCTTCCCCTTTTTTAACACTCCCTCTCCTACTTTTGGGACAGCTACAGTCTACGTTTATAGCGGTAACAACGGCCTCGGCGATTTAAGGTAACCCATCTGCATTCACGGTTATTCCGGTTTTCATGGCAACCTCGGCAAACGGAAAGTTTATATTTTCGTTTTGATTATTCTAGAAAGTTCTTTCAAAAGCCGTTAAAGTCGTTTGATTTCATTGGTACATTTGAAATTTTTTCTTTGATTCCATTGGTTATTTTAATTTTTAAATATCCTTTGATTGCAATGTTCCTTTTAATTTTTTCGTTGAAAATATTTAATAGTTATTCTCCAGTTGAGGAATTTTATTTTACTATTATTTTTTTTCACGGCAGAGTTCTGACATTTATTGGTTTTTCGCCATTTGTGGAATTTTCTTTTTTAATATTTGTTTTTCCGGAACATTTCTGGCGTATCAGGTTGTATTATTTCTAGCTTTTTTTCTTTTAAAATCTTTTTCTTTTTCAACATGCCCACTGTATTTATAACTTATAAGTTTCAGGGTATATTCTTACCCAACATTCGCAGCTTAGTTTTTCTGCTGGTTCACAAATGCCTTTTGGAAATGTGTTTAAGCTTATTATTTTTTGTGAAAGTTTTTAAAAAATATACTTTTTAAAACGTTCTCAAATGTGTTTTCAAGCTTACAATTTCCATCGTAAAAAGAAAATTTTTTTTAAAGAAAAAGATTTTTGAACTAATCTTTTCCTTGTCGACTTTAAGAGTGCGCCAAAAAAAAATCGCCTAAGCCGTTGCCACCGCTATAAACAGAAATTGTAGCTGTACCATATTTTGCTTCCTCTGTCATTGTGTTGTTTGTCTTGGGTTTGGATCAATTAGACAAATATGAC
This sequence comes from Metellina segmentata, assembly GCA_947359465.1. NCBI lineage: Eukaryota > Metazoa > Arthropoda > Arachnida > Araneae > Tetragnathidae > Metellina > Metellina segmentata. The sequence continues at coordinate 27,472,710 of OX375881.1, read as the reverse complement.
CCTTGCACCATAAAACCTTAAAACAGCCAATCAACCTTCATCCTCTCCCATGATCAACATGTTCTTGCAGAAGAGAAGGGGTCCCAGATCTTGTACCCTGTTCTCCCCTCCGTTTCTGTCTCTGGTAAGAGAAAGCTGAGTTTATTTCCAGTTGCAGAAACATGTTTTTTTTTCAGGTTTCTTTTCAGTGTCGTAAAAACTGGTGTTCTCGTGGCTCGTTAGGAGTAATGGAGCAACGTGAAATCTCGTAAAACAACGGGAAAAGACGTTGTTTCTTGCCGTTAGGCCACGCAGTTGTTGGTTGGAAACTCGTTTAAAAGCTTCCCAACTGTCGTTATCGAGTTGTTGGATTGTGAACTATCGTCCGCTGTGAAGGGATTATGATGCTGTTAGTTGGAGTGAAGAATACGGGGATGAGCACAGCAACAGGCGGGTGCATTGTCATAAAGCGGAGTTTACAGGACTTTTCTGTACGAAACGCAAATTATGGTGGAAATAGTCAGGGAGAATATATAATTTACTTAAAAAATACATTAATTTGGAAAAACAGTCCTGAGAAAACGAAGGCTAAAAGTTCCATATACTATGCCAACGATCTTAAATCAACGTGGCTTCTGGATGGTGAAATAGTTTTTATTTAGTTTTAAAGTTTTAGCTTTGAATATTTCACAAGTGAGTTCCCGAAAATTTCAAGTAAGACAAACATAATAATCTTGAGTATTGTTTTTATTTACAAAGTATTATAAATAACTTGTTTATAATTGTGCTATAATATTAATGTAATGATTGTAAAATATTAATGATTGTGCCAGAAGTCACTTTAGAGTAAAAAGGGTATACAATTACAATGATTTTTTAAGCATATAACCATTACTATATGAAATTTTTTTTGTCATATATGATAAAAAATAGTTCGAGTTTTGCTTGTTTTACAAAAAAAATACTGTAATTTACTTACCTTTTCTCCCCCCAAAATGTTTTTTTTAAATCGAGAATCATTTTTAAACAATTTTGTTATAATACTTTGTAACAAAAATAATACTCAAAATTATTTGTTCGTATATTACCTGTAATTTTCGTGAACAAAGATTCAGAACTAAACCGTTGAAATGAAGTAAGTCACACACCATTTTAATTATATCATAAACTAATTAACTTAATTAAAACTTTGTTTAAATTGATTTTTACAAAAGATATCGAAACAATTTTTTGAACATTGATTTAATTTATAAAAAATAATTGAAGTTATGAGAATTGTAGTTATTAGTTTGTGTGCCATGAGATGAAAAAGGATGAAAATCTCTATGTGCATTTTAGGGGAAAGTTTTCTTCACTTTTCTTTCTCATTCATGTTTTGTGATTCCATACGATAAAAACTCTATAACTCAGTGATTGTATTATCCAATTTTAGAATTTCAACCAGCAAAATTAACATCACATTTACAACTGGGTGTGAGAGCGTCGGATTTTGAGCGGGTGTGTACCATTTCGATGGAATTTTAATAATTTAAACCAGGCCTCGAAATAGATTTTTTAATGCAGGTGCACCTTGTGCACCTAAGTTTTTAAATTAGGTGCACAGATTTTGTTTTGGGCACACATTTAAAAAAACGGTAATATAAGAGTATTAATGTAATGTAAACGACTTTATTTTAGTTGTGTATTTTTATATATAGGTTTTTTCGTAGTAGATAGTAAATAAAAATATTTAAAAATCGAAATTCTCCCTTCTCCGGTGGACGGCTGTTGCGACAGTCACTTCAACAGAGCCACCTGGAAAATGTTTCGATCATCGGAAAGTTCTGGTGTAAGTGACACAAGTAAACCTTCCTCCTGTATAAACCCGTTATGGCCCAGAGATTTTGTTTTCGCATAGTGTGTAATTAGGAATTTTAATTATTTTACTTTAGAGCGAGAGAGGTCGATACTAATATTTTGTTCAAACATGAAAATAACATAAAACACGCTCCCCCCCTTTTACTTTTTTAACGTTAGGTGCACAATTTTATTTTCATGTGCACAGTGCAACTGTGCACCCGGGTATTTCGAACCCTGATTTAAACCTTAGTAAAAAGTTGATTTTTGATATGTATTTTGAGTTAGAAGAATCTGCTCTCTATTCGACAGCAAAAAATATTGATTCATTGATAAAAATAAGATTTGTAGAGACCTTTCAAATCAAACTTAGTAAATTTTGATATGCACTTGTCCTACTATATCTTTCTTTGTTATGCTCACTAAGCGTGTCCCTGAAGACAAAATTCAACCTTCATTAAAAAAAAACTGATTTGGTGTGAACTTTAGTCTAAAGGTCACCCATTCTGGCCAAGAAAAGCAAAAATCCTCATAACTAGAAACTTTCACTTGCAAGTAGACGATAGATTGTTCCTATCGCAAGTGCAGACTCAGCTCAACACTTCATACCCAATCAATCTTGTTGAGTTTCCGGGCATGCTGTTGAGAGGGTTCAGATCCGGGCAGACTCAGAAGCGATCCTAACCTTTGCTCGAATCGGGAGATCTGAAAATCAATCGGACATTCCCTAGAGGAATGTATTCCAATTCTCAACGGGTGTGTTGAGAATCAATCATGGCTGGTTCTGAGTCTGAAAAGAAAGAGGAATTTGTGATGCTCTATAGTTTTCTATGCAACCGCATCTGAAAAAAGAGTTGTCTGTTTTCGGGGTTTTATGGCGCAAGGGCTCTATTTGGTCAAACTGCGCCAAACACAACACAACGGCGGAGGATGGAAAAAATATAAGAAGGGTAGGCGAGGGTATAAATGAAAAGGAGGAAATATCACTCAGAAATCTAGAAAATTGTGATGCTCATACACACCTAAGGAAGATACAAATTGTGATCCTCTTACACACATAAGGAAGATACAAATTGTGATATTTGTACACATTTGAGGAAGATACAAATTGTGATGCTCGTACACACCTAAGGAACATACAAATTGTGATGTTTGTACACACCAAAAGAAGATACAAATTGTGATGCTCGTACACACCTAAGGAAGATACAAACTGTGATGCTCTTACACACATAAGGAAGATACAAATTGTGATATTTGTACACATCTGAGGAATATACAAATTGTGATGCTCGTACACACCTAAGGAACATACAAATTAGGATGTTTGTACACACTAAAGGAAGATACAAATTGTGATGCTCGTACACACATAAGGAAGATACAAACTGTGATGCTCTTACACACATAAGGAAGATACAAATTGTGATGTTTGTACACACCGAAGGAAGATACAAAGTGTGATGCTCGTACACACTAGGGATGCGACATCGACAGAAAAACATCGATGTTTTGAAACATCGATGTTCAAAATTAAAACATCGATGTTGATAATACATCGTCCCAAAAACATCGATGTTTTTAAAATTCAGTGTATTTAAACTTTTTTTTCCAATTTCTTAAAACTGGTTTAGCAACTAGTGATGCGACATCGGCTCCAATTCATCGATGTTTTTTATAAAACAGCAATGTTTTGAAAACATCGATATCGATGTCGCATCCCTACTTTTCAGACCCTTCATCGCTGGTCACTTTGGTCTAAAAGTATGTTCAATTTGCTGATTATAAAAATTATGCTACTTGTTTTTATTTTTATTTTTTATAACGGTACTTTTATCATTTAAAAATAAAACATCGACAACGTTAAAACATCGACCTCAATACATCGATGTTAAATACATCGATGTTTTTAAAAAAAAACATCGATGTTGCATCCCTAGAACACACCTAAGGAACATACAAATTGTGATGTTTGTACACACCTAAGGAAGATACAAATTGTGATGATCGAACACACATGAGGATGATACAAATTGTGATGTTCGTACACACCTAAGGAAGATACAAATTGTGATGATCTTACACACATAAGGAAGATACACATTGTGATATTTGTACACACCTAAGGAAGATACAAATTGTGATGCTCGTACGCACCTAAGGAAGATACAAACTGTGATGCTCTTACACACATAAGGAAGATACAAATTGTGATGTTTGTACACACCTAAGGAAGATACAAATTGTGATTCTCGTACACACCTAAAAAAGATACAAATCGTGATGCTCGTATACCTAAGGAAGATACAAACATGCGTATCATTTTTATATCAGGAAAGAAAAAAACCCGACTTAACTGATAGATGTAGGTAGGTATTTTAATTAACGTCTTACTGGAGCAACACAACAATCTAATGATGAAGGTACGGGATAAATCCCTACGGGATTGATGGGAGGAAAACACCACGTAATTTTGAGCCACCGTCAGATGACGAGGTAACACCTGAGCTGGCACCCCATCCTCCAAACTTCCACACCACTCAAATGTGAGGACATTTGAGGTCACCACAGATTTAACGTGCAACAACAGCATTTTTACACGACGGTCTTTGGTTAGTTTCGAACTGGTAAGAGCGAAAAACGCAGAAAAATAGGCAAGGTTATAAATGAAAATGAGGAAATATCACTCAGAAATCTTGAAATTGTGATGCTGGTACACACCTAAGGAAGATACAAATTGTGATGTTTGTACACACCAAAGGAGGATACAAATTGTGATGAACATACACACCTAAAGAAGATACAAATTGTGATTCTCGTACACACCTAAGGAAGATACAAATTGTGATGCTCGTACACCTAAGGAAGATACAAACATGCGTATCATTTTTATATCAGGAAAGAGAAAAAAACGACTTAACTGATAGATGTAGGTAGGTATTTTTTAATTAACGTCTTACTGGAGCAACACAACAATCTAATGATGAAGGTACGGGATTGACGGGAGGAAAACACCACGTAATTTTGAGCCACCGTCAGATGACGAGGTAACACCTGAGCTGGCACCCCATCCTCCAAACTTCCACACCACTCAAATGTGAGGACATTTGAGGTCACCCCAGATTTAACGTGCAACAACAGCATTTTTACACGACGGTCTTTGGTTAGTTTCGAACTGGTAAGAGCGAAAAACGCAGAAAAATAGGCAAGGTTATAAATGAAAATGAGGAAATATCACTCAGAAATCTTGAAATTGTGATGCTAGTACACACCTAAGGAAGATACAAACGTGTGCATCATTTTTATAGTAGGATAGCAAAATTAAGGCTTAACTCAAAAACGAGGTAGTTATTTTAATTAACTTCTTACTGGAACAACAGAACGCGCTATTAACGACTGTCCGGGATTAATCTCTATGTGATGGATCCGGGTACAACACCACGTAATTTTGAACAAAGGTCAGATGATGAGAAAACACCTGAGCTGGCACCCCACTCTTCCACACCACTCCAACGTGAGGATTTTCGAAGTCACCACATATTTAACGTGAATCAACTCCCAATGTACCCTCCTGTTGCTAATCCGTTACTCTTTCAATCGAGTTAGCTTAACTGGTAGTAGCTACAGACTTTTTGTGCAACGCTTTTGGCTGGGTTTTGAAGCGAGTTGTTGGTGGCAAAGAAAATCATCTCGCTTTGTTTGGATTATGGTAACCTCACGATTATTTGAATCTCTTATCAACTTTCGTAAATGATTGCTTTTTATTATTTACCATGCCAGAAAACTTTATTTTGCTAGAATTAATTTGTTCTTTTATTACACCATAAAAACAGTCTGGTTTCATCAGACTTAAAATTAATAAATTCCTCAACTTGAACCAACTGCAAAAACAATGTTTCAGAAAAAGGAAATAATTTTTTAAACATTATAGTCGTAGAAAAAAAATTCATTTGAGTGGATTTTTTTCCATTTTTGAAAATATCTTCGTAAATTTTTAATTATTTCTCGCTAAGCCTAAAACTTTGTTTTCATCTAAGAAATTCTTCATTGGCGACATAAAAAGCACGCCAAAAGTAAGCGTGGGCAACAAAAAAAAGTCTTTCCTTTAAAGCTGTGCTAAAAGTAATGTTGGTTAATAAAAAATACAAGATTAGTAACAAATTAATGAAATTGTTTTCATGAAAATTTAAGATTAAATACAAATTAATTCAAATATTTTTACCCATCAAAAGTGTTTTCATAGCTGGAAACCAATTTGGTTTTTAATTATTCCAAATAACAATACAAAAACACTAATCCATCGCTAAAATTAAAATTTAGTTAAGGAGAACTAAAAGGGATGATGATGAAAAGACGTTAACTCTACGTTAATACAGATACTCTGTCATTAATTTTTTTAGGAAAGCAAAATAATTTTCAGAAATACATGTGAAATAATTGGCATGACTACTCTTTGTCTAGGCGAGGTGTGTAAATTTGGAGAGTGGGATGCGAGTGGTCAGGTGTTGACCTCGTCATCGGACTATGCTTCAATATTTCGAATTGTTGCCTCTAATCTTTCCCTTTGGCATTGACCCCTAAACGTCCAGTGCGATGTTAATCAAAATGCCTACTTGCCAAGTTAAGCTTTACTCACTCTCATAAATACACTACACAATACTTGCTTCTAAAATATGTACGATTGGTCAAAAATGGCCTTCACCATTTTTGATTAATCAGTGATAGGCTAGGCCAAACTAATCAGTGATAGGCTAGGGCCATGGTAGCCGAGTTGGAAGAGCGATGGATTAGAAACCGGAGAAATACGATCTCGGTCCAACCAGTGATAGGACCTCGTCATAGGACGATGGTTCAATATTTCGAGTTGTTGCCTCGAATCTTTCACTTCGGAATTAATCCCTAAACGTCATCAATAGAACGTTGTGTTGCTCCAGTGCGATGTTAATTAAAAGGACTTCTTACCATATTAGGTTTTCTCGTTCTCATAAATACAATACACAATACTTGCTTCTGAAGTATGTACCACTGGTCAAAAATGGCCTTCACCATTTTCGAACGTCAAGATTAGTTCAGTGATAGGCTAGAGTAATGGTAGCAAAGTTGGAATAGCGATGGATTAGCAAACTGAACTCGGTCCAATCAAAGACCATCATGTACACGGGGGGCTGAGCACGATCAATTATAGCCTCATATGTCCTCACGTTGGCGTAGTGTGAAAGTTTGGAGATTTTGATGTTAGCTTTGATGTTGTGACCTCGTTATCTGACCGCAGTACAAAATTACAGAGTTGTCCTTCTCTTAGGGATTGATCCCGTAGATCCATCGTCAATAACCCGATGTGTTCTTCCAGTGCGAGTTTAATTAGCTACCTAACTACCTCAGTGATAGGACGCGTATCTTTCATTACATGATTTGTAATATCAAGCTGTTCACTTAATTCAACCAGAGTGAACCTTACTAGGTTATAATACAACATGATTAATTAAATTCACAATTCAAAGAGGATATTTCATAGCATGGGCTCCCCAAAGAATGGTCATTCAATTTTTACAAATTGTGTAAAAAAGACTCATTGGAATATCGTGTTGTACAATGCGAAAATACAGTTGAAAACATAAAGAAAAGAAATACCAGATTTGCAGCTGTCCGTTGCCAACAAAGAAAATTTACGCGTCATAACTTTTTTGGCACTTAGTTTGTCTTTCCATAGATTTCAAAGTATTAACGGAGTAAAATTTCGAATTCATTTTTTCTGTGAATGTTCTGTTGAGCCTGTTATAATCTAAAGTGCTTGTCGTCAGATGACAACTGAAAATGGAACACAATATTGCCATTTCCGAAATATCCATAGAAATCACTTTGGAAAAAAATGGCACAGATGGAACAGGAGAAAGAAATCTAAGAAATAATCTGAAAAGGACGGGTTTATTGCAGAAACAATAAAGGAACATAATGGAGGCAATCACTAGAACCTTACTGTTCAAAATGTGCCGGAGGGGCAATATCTCACTTATGTATACATTCCATCTTTTCGAACTTCTTTCATTTACATATTCCTTGAAATGATATTTTCATCCTTGCGGGCTTTATTGCTATCGACAAATTCTTTATTTTTCGTTTCTTTATCAAAGGAGAGTTCCGTCGATTTTGCTTTCGAGGCGCAGCCGCCAGTGACTGCTAAACTCTTTAAATAAAAAATGGCGTCCGAATCTCGTTTTTTCCCCGCTCTTTGTTTTCGTTCTCGCGAGTTCTCGCTCGTAACGAGAATTGACGGCGCACGATGGCTGACGGGCTGCCAGATGCGACGAAAGAGTGGAATAGGATGAAAAAATAAGTAAAAACTCATAACAGTATTTCACCTGATCGGATCAAGTTCAGATCCAGCGGTGGTTGGTGTGTTCGAATCGATCGGTTCTCTGAGAAAAGCATTTCGTTCGAATCTCGCGATACGGCGGAATGTTGTTCTGGAACGATCGTAGATCAACTAGTGCTGTTGGCAAAGAGAAGTGAAAAGTTTTCGGCCGCATACAAATTGTAAAGAACGTCCAGACTTTTAAAACGAGAATAATGGAGCCTACGCAATACAATAATGTGATGCCATTGTCCAGTAAATCATGATGGTTTGAAAATCGTAGTACCTAATAATAAATGCTTTTGATATAAAATATGGATATTGCTTTCTCCATACTTGAAATATTAAATGCAAAGAGGAATATTTTTCAGTTCGCAAAGCCAGTCCTTCATGGCAAATCTCCAAATATTTTTGTGTTTGACCTTCAAAATTTAATAAAAGATTTTTGAAGGACAGTGTTAAGAGGAAGTTATGGCAGTGAGGTTTTGTGGTTGGTTATATTGAATGAGTTAACTTGGTGACCGGTTGAATTTTGTTAATTTTTAATTACGTTTTTGTAAATTAATATTGAATAGATGTCTATTGAATATGCAAGAGGTATTCAAATCGGTTTCTTCATTTTATCTTAATCGATCCCGTTTAAACAAAAAAGAACTAAACAATGCCAGTCAAAATGTTTTTTATTTATTTTGCTTTCCTTCGCTGGAATTGTTTAAACGCAGGAAATGGAATTTATTTATTTCTCGAACGCGAAGGTTGGAGTGACGTCACAATTTCTTGCGAAAATAATCAAGATATTCGATTTAAAAATTAGTTATTTAAAGAAAATCACATTTTTAGGTATCGATCGATTTTTAAATTTTCCGCAGATTTGAAATCCGTTGAAATGTTTTGCTCTATCTTCAACGATCTAGGAGATAGAAAAAGAAACTACATAACTCCAGTTAAAACTTTATTTCTTTTTTTTTTGTCGGCTAAAATCGTTCCTCCGCAAAATCAAACGGAAATTAAAAAAAAAAAAAAAAAATTAGAATCTGTGTTCTCTTTATGCTGTTGCCATTCAAATGAAAATAATAATAATTAAATTCTAATAAATTAATTTAAAAATGTTAAAGATTGAATTTTAAATTGAGTGCCAAATCTCTCATTATTGTAAGTGCCATAGATCAGTGAACTGGATAGGGACACACAGATAAACACTTCCTTTTATAATAGTAGAGATTATTCAGGTATGAGATAGAAATGGTGACTTTTTGAAACCTGGATAACCATGTATATTCGAATGCTATGCGTTAAATGTACTACTTATTCATTTGGCGTGTGTTCTATACAATACAATTCGAAGACCCACTTATCAGAACAGAACAAGTATTCTAACTTCCGACCGTCCACTGACACACAGCTCTCAAATAATGCCGAACATGGAGGATATAAAGGGAATTGACAACCTGTTAATGTTCCATTAACCCTGGGGGGTGAGAACCCGCCCATCGTCCTGAAGATTTAGGTAGCAATCTACATTTATTGCATTGATGGTCCATGCTTCCTTCCAATGCACCTTAACTACAATATTAATAAATATGTTATTAAATAAAAAGTAAGAAGTTAAGAAATCCAATTTAAAATATCTAGAAAGAAACTTATCAATAACACACTTACGTTCCCAATGTTCTGTATAGACCAACTTTCTATTCCTTGACATATCACGAAGATGATATCTTAACCCTCCAATGGCTATAATGATGCACCTTAACTATTAATAAATGTGTTATTAAATAAAAAGTAAGAATTTAAGAAATCCAATTTAAAATATCTAGAAAGAAACTTATCAATAATACACTTACGTTCCCAATGTTCTGTATAGACCAACTTTTTTTCCTTGACATATCGCGGAGATGACATCTTAACCCTTCCAATGTGGGTACCTTGGCATGTGGGTACCTTTGCCATTGAAATAATTAATAATAATGGTTGTCATTAGAAACTTGACGTTGTCAACATCAAACACTTTTCAACATCGATGTCGTCACCTAGCAATATTGGTCTAAACTTGATGAACGAGAGATCTCATCCAAACCCCACATGGATGACAAAAAATCATTTTCAAATTTCTCAATTACCTAAATCATAATTATTAAAGCAACAGGAGCAATTAAAACATTTTTGAAAGACTAACGAACCTTTTTCTGTCTTATTTTCACTTCCAGTTTTCCTCTAGGAACGTATTTGCTTTGTTCTTTGCGAACGTCATACTTTTCAGCGCAACTCGAATTTTATTTTTAAAATACGAATTCGAAACTACCCATTTTATTTTATTTATTTCAAATCCAGTGAAAATGTTCTTTCCATCGGCAGCGGTGTCGCGTGAGTCTTGATATAGTGGTTGCCACACAACAAATACAAATGAGGCTTTTTTTACGCCTTATGACAGAAATAAAATCATCGATTAGGTCGATCACGAAACTAGAAATGGTTTTTATACAAAGTAACTAACCAAGGAGGCCAGATACAATGTATACAAGTTAACCCCTGTCATTAAAATCCTGAATGTTTGAATTAATCTTTTTGTTGCTATAGGTATGGTTTATTCTAAAATATCCAAGTGTAAGAGTTGTTCTCTTTATTTAGAAAGCAATCAATTTTTTTATTGGGAATATTCAAGAATCGAACAAAAAATAAACTTTATTTCCCAAGCATTTTCTTGCAAAATACTCTGTAATAAAATGTTAACTTTAATTACTATTTCCTGTTCTGTTTGTTCCACCCATTCGGAGGTAGATCTAACAATTCTTCACGTTCTCTAGATGAAACTTTTCCACACCGTGACCTTGGGGACCATCAGTATCATCGTAATACAACACTGAACAAAATAAGTGTATTTATTAGCGAAGACGTACATTACAAACGCTGCAGAACCCATATTTTATAATAAAAAATATTTCTCCAGATGCAAATTAAAAATCGAGATTTCCCGATGAAGGGAAACATTTTTATCCATACTCCTTGCGGTGGTTCTTCTTGTATAGAAGTTAAAACTGTGGCATGAAACAACTTGCTTCGTGGAATATTCTTAATAATTAGGCAACGGATGGTACAGCAGTTGTACCTTGAAAGTTATAAGAATAGCTCCAAGAAGTAATTTAGACTACGGCTAGTACAACAGCGTATCTTGAAAGTAATAAGAATCGCGCCAAGAAAGAATCGCTCCAGTTATATCTATAGCAGTAGTCAAAAGGTTGAGATGAACAAGAGTAGGTTCCAACAGTTGCCTTTTCAATACTTTTCAGATGCAAACTGAGAATGAAAATGAGGATTCTGTTTGTGGTCATAATGCAGCACAGTAGCTATAATAATAGCATACGACGAGTCGTTCCTCACAGTTCAGTGGTTTCGACGAGATATTTCGTCTCTCTAAGATCTGACCCAGTATCTTAATGGTAAGATCTCTCGTCAACAAGGATTGTCAATTTTTTTATGATGGCGAGATCAAGATTTGATCAGTTTTATTTTAATGACGAGATATCCCGTCATCCAAGATAACTGGTCAGTTTCCTTCTATTGAGATAGTTCGTTCATCAAGATCTAATCAGTTTTCTTCTATTGAGACATTTCATCCATCAAGATCTGGTCAGTTTTCTTCTATTGAGATATTTCGTCCATAAAGATCTAGTCAGTTTTCTTCTATTGATCTGTCCATCAAGATCTGGTCAGTTTTGCTAAATACATCTCTTTTATACAACCACCATTAGGTATAAAGTAAAACACGGTACACACATCCCAGCGTTGTGTTTTCAGTACTTTTCAGAAGCAAATTGGGGAAGAGTTGACGATGGATAAACATTTGGATTTTCGGCGATTCCCTGCGGAGGACACCATTCCTGGGCAGGGGGTGGAAATCGGTTCATTTCTTGAAAGGCAGGTGGCCCATGGTGGTTGAATGGCTGTTGTTGCAATGTGAAATTCCTCGGATCAGCGTTTGGATCCTGGATACCGTGCACCATGTTGGAATTATTGATTACGACGTTTTTATCCTTGGCACACATACCACAGCAGCATCTACAAATGCAGTAACAGTAGCACACTAGAATGAAGATGCAGATAATTGGGATGGAGATGATACCTACCCATTCCAACGGGCGAAACTCTGGGCTAGAATCTGAAATGGACAAAGATCATTAAACACGAAACAGTTTTCTCAGCTCCGTTACTAACTGAGTTATTTAGGAGTCAATCTGACTCTGTTTATTGGCTTAGATTATCACACACACACACACACACACACACACACACACACACACACACACACACACACACACACGCACACGCACACGCACACGCACACGCACACGCACACGCACACGCACACGCACACGCACACGCACACGCACACGCACACGCACACGCACACGCACACGCACACGCACACGCACACGCACGCACGCACGCACGCACGCACGCACACACACACACACACACACACACACACACACACACACACACACACACACACACACACACACACACACACACACGCACACACACATATGGTCTTTCAATTTTCAATAGAACCATCTCCTGAGAATTTTTAACCCTCCTGATGGTTGTTTCGACAAGGAATCTCGTCATCAGCAAAACTGACCAGATTAGATGGGAAATCTATCGCTTCTCCGGAGTAACAATGACGCAAGTGCAAATTTTGTCTTTTTAAAAATAAATACGACGATTGTAAGAAAATTATGTTATTTAATCAGATGGAACAACGACATAATTTAATACATGTTCTTGGCCGTTAGAGAGCAGTTGCGTCGTTGTTCCAATTACCTTAATATCGCACGCCACACATGCCCACAACACGGTGTTATGCTTTTGGGTGCCATCTTCTTGCCGGGCCCCTTTGGTAGTCATTTCTGGCACACTTACAGCACAGAGGTACGTAGACGACATTCTACCACCGGCTGTGTTACTGTTTATTTTGCGACATCCCGGACATACTTTTCAACAAGGTAATGCCCGGTCGTACACGGCTCGTGTTGCTATGAATTGTTTTTAAGCTTTCCCAACACTTCTTTGGACAGCTATGTCTCCTGATTTCTCTCTCATAGAGCAAATTTGGGACGTTATGGGAAGGCGATTGCAACCATCCCGGAATGCTGACTATTTAACCCGACAGTTAGAGACAATTTGGCGAGAAATTCCGCAGGACGCCATCCTGGATCAACGCCTTATTGGCTTCCTCCCTTTGTAACGGTCAAACTCTGATATAAATCATTCAATTGTTCTGAAATTTTAATCGTTTGTATATCTATGTACAAAGGGCCTATCATAAAAACTGAGAGTGAATTTTTAACGTAGTGGCAACACCGCGAAACTAAAAAATAAAAGTGCAGGCGATTTTTTCAAACTGTTAACTGTACAATTATAAATATTCTAAATGAATCAGACGTTTTTATTTTACTAGTTACGTACTTGTTCAAACAAACTGTTTTTATTTGCCCTATAAAAATAGAGGTGAGTGATTCAAAGTTAAAAAGCGAAATGCGTTCTGCCATAAAAATTTGCTATCGTTTGGGCAAAATAGCTCCAGAAACAGTTAAGTTTATGAAAGAAGCTTACAAAGACAAATGTTTTGGTGAGTCTGCGATTTTTAGATGGCATGGTGATTTCAAAAAAGGACGTTAGTCTGCAGAACTGGAACCTAAGCCTGGCCGACCAGAAAATGCTGTAAATGATCGAAATGTTAACACTGTGCGGACAATCTTGCAAGAAAATTGGCGAATGACATACGAGGAGATAGCGGCATCAACTAACATTTCGAAAACGTTAATATTTCGCATTCTACGCAACAATTTACAGCTTCGCCATGTTTGTTCCAGATGGGTTCCTCATCATCCTACTAAAGAACAAATGCAAACAAGAATTCACCTATATTGTGAGTGGAAACAGATGATTCAAAATGATTTGAATTTCCTAAAGCCTGTAATAACAGGTGATGAAACTTGGGTGCATCATTTTGATCCCCTTACCAAGTCCGCAACAAGTGTATAGAAACACGCTGATTCTCCGCCTCCGAAAAAAATCCGACAAACCAAATCTGCTAGAAAGGTCGTGATGATTATTTTCTTTGATCACAAAGGTGTAATCTATCACTATATAACATAATCTCCAAAAACTTCTGTAAATGGTGAATATTATATTTCAGCTTTGAAAATTTTGCGACACATATCGAGAAAGCGATATGAACTGGTCGGGAATTGGACATTACATCACAATAATGCTCGCCCGCATGTCGCTACTTCTAGTTAACAATATCTTAGTAAATGCAGTATTAGAATCATGCAACATCCACCTTACAATCCAGATCTCGCAACATGTGATTTTTGGCGTTTCCGACGTTGAAGTAGAAGCTCCGTGGTAGAAATTTAATACAGATTCTGAAGTTATTTCAGCAGTGCAGGGTTCTTCGAAGCAGCTTCCAGAAAAAGGCTTCTCTACTTTTTTTGTAAAGTGGGTTGAACGATGGGACCATTGCATATCATTTGAGGGAAGGTATTTTGAAAAATAATAATGTTTTTATTTTCTGTAAATATATTTCTTGATTTTTTATGATGTTGCTCTCAGCTTTTATGGAACGTTCCTTGTATGTTATTCACATCCACCAATTTTCTTTGCAATTGGACAACTCATTCTTGGTGCGTCTATTTTTTGGTTAGAGAGTGTGTTTCACAATTTTTTTCTTCTAATAATGCTAGATATTGTATTATAATTGTAATTATTTCATCAATATTGTTATTTTGGACTGAAGGAAATATGTCTTTCTGTCCTTTTTTAAAGTAGGTCCGTTCTCCAAAGTGTTATTTGCTTTTTGAAATGCTTACAGTGGATGTAGAATATTTTCGTTTATACCGGTATTGACATTATTTAAATAATTGAATATATAAGCTAAATATACCATTTAAATACACCAAATATCACTTGTTAGAAAAGTTTAAAAAATATTCTTCTTCTTGTTTTGAAAAACGTTGACAGTTCATCCTTGAATTCCAAAATTCGGTTCAGCACTTTACCACGCGATAACCACCTTACCTAATAAACCACAGCATGTAGAAGTAAAGATTCATGCTGAGCTTCCCTAGATACACAAAGTTTTTTAATAGGCGTGTTTGTAAAGGTCCCGATTTGATGTAGTCTCTAATATAAAAAAAAAGGAAGTGTTTGTTTGTTTCTTGCACTCAAACTACTGACGCATCTATGGCACTTACAGTAATGGGATTTGGCACACAGGTAGTCCGAATTTTTTCAATTTTAGGGTCACGGTGAATTTTAAAATTTAATCTAGAACATTTAAAAATGAATTTAATAGTTTTATTCACAGCTCTTTCTGTTTTCAGAAATGAAGAAGCATCAAAATTTAGACTTTTCACCCTCACGTCACTATTGCCGTCAGCCTTTGGAACAATGCCATTTTTTTTCACCTACTGTCTCGAATGGGAGAGAACCGATTCGAATGACCTTCGTTTGCAAAGCAACCAAATGGGAATTTGTAGCAATCACCGGGAATCCGTTTTTTGGAATTACGTACAATCCGTTTTTTGGAATCACTTATATCCGTTTTTTGGAATTCGTAGCAATCACCGGGGGTTAGCGAGTAGTGGTCACACCTGACCCCACGAAAAGAACTGTCTCGGACAACGCCGTGCTGGTCTCGTAATGGCTAGTGTACTCTATTCTATAAACCTTACTCCATCATCTGAACCCTTCAAGTATTTTCGAGTAGATATGTCGTCCACCAAGACTTAACCAGTTTTGCTACTGACGAGATACGTTGTCATCAGGATGTTGTTTATGACGAAAAGATTAAGACCTGGTCTGTTTTTATCATAACTTTATAAATAACATAAAGCTAAGCACACATATACTCCGTCTAAAAATATATATTTTTTTCAAAAGCGGCCCACTAGTATACTTAACCTTTTAATCCTTTCATTGGGCACCCTTACTTTTGTAACGTAATGTAGTCTTAGCTTTCATAGCTGATTTCATTCGAATAGCTTTCATTTTTTAAGAGAAGTTGGAAGTTCCAAAAAAAAAACAATGTTGAATAACCCAATTTTTATTGCCTTTTTCTCAGAATGCTTCGCAAACAAATACCCCTACAGAAGCAAAAGACACGGGCAACGACGGGCTAGCCCCGCAGTGGCTAGTTTACCATATTTGCAATTTGCTCTAACACGGATTTTAATGTCGTGGGTAATGTTTTTATGACAAGCGATTCTCGGTGTAAGAAGCAGTGTGTAGAGATATGATATTAGAATTTTTCTTCTTCGCAAAAGAATATAAATCCTTTAAGGGGGTAGAGTCACGAACCAGAATCCCTATCTCAGTAATGTCAAAAAGAGACATTTTTAAGGAACATTTAAAAAATTTCTATTGATTATATGTCTCTAAATTTTTTACTGTATATTGCCTGGACTATAGTTCATACTTTAACCAAGGCTTTTATGATTTAATGTCCCATTATTTTTAAATTTTTTTTATGTGGAACTATGTATGTTTTTTCTGAAAAACACTGAAATTTCAACATATTTAATCTTGTAAATTTACTCTGAATTAATTTTTTCGAAATCCCATTGGTTAAAATATGTAACACAGTATCTTTATGAAGTATGCAAAGTTTTAAGTTGCTAAGTTCAGCAGTTCGCAAATTTGAGAAAAGGTTCCTTATATGGCGAAAAACATGGTTTTGAGAAAAACAGTTTTAAAGGAAACACTTATTTGTATACAATTAATACCAGCACCATAGCTTGGATTTTTTGTTTCATCTTATAGGTTATCTTCCAATCTACAATTCTGTTGCCTCTTTTTTATTATTGCGTCTTTAATATTTGTTTAAATGTCACGTAATCTATTCTTTTCGTAATCTATTCTGATCTGCTGCCTTCATCGCCCGAGCTGTGTAGACCAAGAGAATTACCTAATGTCGAAAGAACATTACATTTTGTAATGTTCTCCTTGTTATGTGAGGCAATAGTTTTATTGTCCCACTTTTAAATGTTTATAATTGTAAAAAAACAAAAAAATAACATTTTTCGGTAACCGGGACCAGATAATGCTACTTACACTCTCATTGCAGTTTTTGAGTTTTGCCGTGTAAGTATTTGGCAAACAGATCAGGATCTGTCAAGTCTCTAATAATATATTTAAAGTAATTTATAACATCTGCTGGTAATGTGTTTTTATGGTTATAATTTTCACCTAATGCAGTCGCTAGATTGTAACCACAACAAGTGTCTTCGTTTGTTGGGCAAAGACCATGCTGTGGGTTTTCATCTGTTGATGCCTTATGAAAGAAAGTCCATGCAGCTTGTTTCATGGACTTTATGCTATCGGTATTGTTTCTTATGACATTAGTTAACCTTCCACGTCCACCCAATGACTTTTTATCACATAATTTGTTTCCCTTTCATCTTGAGTTTAAATTTCTTATTCGCGTTCCCATTCGCTTTTCAATGTACTCAACACATTCCAACTTTTCAACTTGCAAATCTCCGTACGGCTTTAAATCTTTTACAGCTAAATCTTTTACCCTAAAAACCTAAAAATTGTTCAAAACCGTCACATAAAAATTTCGAGTACCGCAGACCATGCAAAATGTGCGAGAGCTGAAAATTTTTAATCACACCAGAAACTTTCATACTACCGCTATTTCCAAAATAGTTGACACTACATCGATTACTAAAACGTGGCATTGTTTATTTACTTAAAATACTATGCATTAAACAAAAAATAACACAATAAGCTAAACTAAAACTATATTCAAACAACAATTGCTGAAAGAAAATCAAAGTTAGAAGCAAATACTTGAAACTAGTATGAAAACAGCATGCTTTAAATTAAAAACACGAGAGTTAATTCAATTCATTTCTTCTTTTAGACGTTGTCACTCATACAATTAAAAATAAGTGTTTAAAAAATAAATAGGGAGGTATAGAAAGCAGTACGATGTTTGTTTTGGTAGGAGTAGACGTGGCACTCAGCATTTGACGGATCGTAAACAATTAAATTTTTTTTTTTTAAATACTTCTGTTATAGCGAGAGAAATAGTTTTAACACCATTAGGAGCACAAAAGTCTATAGTTTTCAAATATGCAAAAATTGAAAAATGGGTTTTTTGGTCGAAAAGTGTGAAATGGTTAGTAGAACCAACCATTGAAGGAATACCAGCGGTACAGATTCCTACACAGGGATTCGAAGTTTTGTAAAATTTATCCAAATATGACAAAACGGAGTCAAAAATATCCTATCCTATTGTGCTTAAGTTGTCTGCAGCATAAAAATTGATTCACAAATTTGTTTTCATCAATGAAACGAACAAATCCTAGTAAATGAGCTAAACTGCTGATATCAGTGAACTCGTCAACTTTTAAAGCCAATTATTGTGCTGAAAGCTTAAGTAACTGTTTTCTAAATGTCGTCTGATACATGTATAATTCTGTTTTTCTCACGTTCGAATCAGGAATTTTCATTGCTTCATTTTTTGCATCATCGCCAAACATAATTTGAACTATTTCAGTACATGTTGGTAAAATCAGGCGCTTTCCTATGGTTTGTGGTTTAAAATTTGTATCAATTATTTCGAAAACTTAATACAGTTTGTGCTTTATTAGATATTCGTTTGCTTGGCAAACCAAATTATAAATATTATGAACTATGGTTTGCTTCACAAACCAACATCACGGGCAACGCCGTGATGTCCTCGTATTGTCAAATGCGGCGAAATTCGATAGCAGCCATAGAGGCGTTGCCCGTGGTGTTGGTTTGCGAAGCAAACCAAATGGAAATTCGTAGCTTATTGTAGTGAATTCAATGCTGATACATGGTTACTATGGTTTGCTTCGCAAATTGGATAACAGCCATATAGGAGTTACCCCTGGTGTTGGTTTGCTTCGCAAACCAAATAGGTATTCGGTGTAACGTCACAATCTCTTGCGAAAATATAAATATTTAATTGAAAAATTATTTATTAAAAGAAATATAAACGTATAAGGTTTCTAACTGGCGTTAAATTTTCCGCAGATTTCAAATCTGTTGAAAATTTCAATCTATCTTTAACGATCCCGACTTTACAAAAGAGTACTAAATATTGCCAGCCAAAAAATGTTTTTTATTTTCTTTGCTTTTTTAGCTCAAATAGTAAGAGGGCAGGAATGTTGGCGGGACGTCACATTCTCTTGCGAAAATATAAGATATTCAAATTAAAAATTTCATTTATTTAAAGACAATCATATTTTTAGGTATCGATCTTATGAGAAATTTTCTGCAGATTTCAAATCCGTTTAAATTTTTACTATAACTGTAACGGTCTAGGAGATAGAAAAAAGAACAACATAACTAAAGTTAAAACTTTGTTTTTTATCGTCTGCTGGGAAATCGTTCCTCCGCGCAAAATGAAAACGGAAAAAATAAATTTAGAATATGATCTTTTATTCTGTTGCCATTACAAAGAAAACAATAATAATTATATTTCATTAAAGTATTTTAAAAATTTTCTAGATTGAATTTTAAAATTCGCTGTGACACTAAAATTGCAGAAAATGAAAACGGAAAAAATAAATTTAGAATATGATCTTTTATTCTGTTGCCATTACAAAGAAAACAATAATAATTATATTTCATTAAAGTATTTTAAAAATTTTCTAGATTGAATTTTAAAATTCGCTGTGACACTAAAATTGCAGAAAATTCGGACTACCTGTGTGCCAAATCTCATTACTCTAAGTGCCATAGATTTGTCAGGACTTTGCGTGTAAGAAACAAAAAAATAAATACTTCCTTTTATAATATTAGAGATTGTAATCATTTAAAAAATTTTCCTTGATTAATTTGATTATTCAACAATCTTTGAAAATGACTATTGTCTTAGGACTGGATATGGGCGTGTTTAGATATAAAATGCCGTTTAATTTTGATGGTACTGTTGCACTAATACTATTGAAAAGCTTTTCCCAACAAACCACGCAAAAGGAAATTTTACATTCATTTTTATCAATATAAGTGAACCCGAAATCTAAATAAACATTGTAATATTGACTATTGACATTTTTTATTTTGCTCTCCCAATTGTGAGTATTATTATTGATATTGATTGTACTTTTAACACTTGTACTATCAGCGCCAGAATCATGTTTTCGTTTTAGAAATGTGTCCATCTTGCCGTTATGGATATTTTTTTTATAATTTTTTTTTTGGGGGGGGGGTAATCATATATTGCTATTTTATTTCTAGAAGACCAATTTTTTCAAAAATGAACTACCTCTACAATTACAAAACAATACATTTTATGACACTGACAGTCTGTTCACAAAGTAGGACTTACTTGAAGGAAAAAATAATAATAATAACCTTTTTCAGCAAGAATTCCGTCCTACACTTCAGGTGCACACATCCGGTTTTTCAACGTGGTGCGCCACTGCTGCACCAAAGACCAATTTTGCACACATAACATCGAAATGACCCAAGCACTCATTTCGCGCCATTTGCGATAAATATTCTATCGAAGAAAACGTGTTTATTTCGCTTACTTGGTGTAAAAAAAGTATATTTTGAAGCAAAATAGACGTTACTGGATACAACCATTTATTAATTATTATTTATATTCCATTTGTTAATGAAAACAAGGTACTTCAGAACGGGACTCATGTGAGGCGACCGTGGGGAACTGAGGTACAAATTGCACGCAACTAAGTTTTTGTCTGTGATGGGGACATCCGTTCCATCAGAAAGAGTTTTTTCCCTAACTGGTGGGATAGTTAGTGAAAAAAGAAATAGGCTTAAGGTGGAGAATGTTCACAAACTTCTTTGTTTACAAAATGTAAATAACAAATATTGGGGCATATAATAATTATAGGCCCAATATTTTTAATTTACATTAATTAAAAAATAAGTTTGGAATGTTTCCTCCCCCATAAGTTGATAAATAATTAATAATAACTAACAATAATTATTGTTATGTACCTTCCTAATTATACTTGTAGTTAGTAGTGCCTATGTCAAATTGTTGTAAATATTATTATTTTTTATATTATTCATTTTAAAAATAAAAGATTTGTTAATTGTTCTAATTAATTTTTTGAACTAGTTTTGACAGCTAAAAAAAAAAATCTTAGTATTACCTTAATCAACACGGCAAATGACAAATTAAATCCCTTCGCGAATATTAATGTTTGTGGTTACTAAACCAGATTTAAAAAATTGGGGTATGAGAGTTTAAATATACTGATGTTTCAAAACATCGATGTGTTATCAACATCGATGTTTTAATTTTAAACATCGATGTGTTGTTGTCGGTGTCGCATCCCTACTTGCTATTAGAAGTGCGCCAAAAACATTGCCAAGGCCGTTGCCACCGCAATAAATGTAGACTGTAGTTATATCGAAACACGAAAATCACCAAATTATAGCACTAAAACTACATTTTGTTTTATTCTTTAATCGTCCCTGCAATTTTAGAAATAATTTCACTTCCGATAACATGGAGCTTTGAATGAGTCTTTTGGGCTAAGAACCATAACATATTCGTATTACATATTTATATTGACATTGTACGTATTGAAATTGACATATTACATATTGAAATTGTCATATTACAAATTGAAATTGACATATTACATATTGAATCACTTGAAAAATCTTTACATAATTGATATGAAACTCACATGAGTATACTTTTGTGTGTTAATTCGTTTTTCGCCCAACTTATTTTCTGCAATTACCATCGCATTTCTGCAATTACCATATAATCACTATCACAGGAGATACATCCTTAGGAGATTTTTAATGAATTTTAGTTTTTCCGAAATTCTATAGAGTTAAAATAAAATATTTTTAAAATTACATAATGAATAACAATTAAAAATTACATAAATACTTAAATAGTAAAAAAACTTAAATAGTTTGGAGAAAGTACAGTGAAATATTGCTCACCATAAGGCATTTGACAAAGAGAAATCTGAAGAACGTGACCAAGCCCAATATGCAAATATTCCAGGCGTCTACTTGGGCGTCTGCCAAAGATGCATGTGAAGTTACTTTTATAAAAGCGAAAAAGTGTTAGAAGGGTCACTGAAATGTTAGGTCTGTCGTGTCTACTTTCGCTTTTCTATAATATTGTTTGTAATCAATACATCTCATTGTTGTTTTGTTTGGTTGTCATAGTTCTAGTCTACTTGCGGTGCGCTTTCAAAGATCCATTTATAGATTAGTCATACAAGTTTAATACACACTTATCGTCCAGACTCCGATCAGAGCTTAATTAATGGCGTGTATAAATGAACCATCATACCATAAATTATTAAGTTAGTCATTAGCTTTCATTTCATGACTTGAGTTGCCAATTGAGTTTGACTTTATGGTCTTAACGATGTTTAAAATTAAACGCAGATATAACTTCGTATGTCCCACCGATGAGCGAAAAGAGGTCATTGTAGCCCAGTTGTAGATTCCAGTAGTAGGTAGTAAGGATGCGACATCGACAGCAAAACATCGATATTTTGAAACATCGATGTTCAAAATTAAAACATCGATGTTGATAATACATCGCCCCCCCCCCAAACATCGATGTTTTTTTAAAAACATCGATGTTTTGAAAACATCGACATCGATGTCGCATCCCTAGTAGGCAGAGTCGCGGATTAGCTACTATAGGATTGATAATTTGAAACTCGATGCAACCAGACTGTCGTGAACGTGGGTGGTGGTGAACGTTAAATATGCCGTGGCCTAAAATATCCTCACGTTGGATTGGGTCAAGATGTCGACCTTGTCATCTGACCGTCGTTCAAAATTACGATATGTTCTCGGTTCTTTCCCTTTGGGATTGATCCTGGACCGTCGCCAGTAGCCCGTTGTGTTGCTCCAGTGTAACGTTAATTTAATTGCTCTAACCCATCGAAAATATTTTCGAAAAATATAGAGGTACAATTATTAACTTTTGACAAAATTTGTCAACGTGGTCATTGTTTCTAGGTGTTTCAAGAAGCTGCTTAAAATATATTCGTGCATCATTTTTATAAATTTTATATTAGCTTAAAAATATAACCATATGTAAAATCAAACAACCGTTACGTTATTAATACAAGGTCCCTTCGTTATGTCCAGCATTTCGCTAAATAGCTCTATTTGAATTGCTCCCTGATGCATTTTAAGTTTGAGAACAGCAGATAAAATCACCACCTGTTGTTTTACAATTGCATGGCAGATTCAAAGGTCGCCATATTCAACCTGTTACTTTTATTTCTTCCATGGACCCTTCTGTCGCAATGCGAAATTTCGTATTTGAAACTACAGGCATCACCAAATTAAGTGGGTTGGTTAGTTCAGTCGTGTCGGAGTAAGTTCAATGGTCGTACTTCGAATTGATGTTGTAGTTGAATGTAAGTCACACTGGAGCAATACAAAGGGATGATGACGAAGCTCCGGGATCAATCCCTAAGTTGAAGATCCTAGAGCACCTCGTAAGTTTGAACCACGGTCAGATGACGAGGTCAGCACCTGAGCGGTCGGTCACGCCACTCTCCAAGTACTTTTACACCACGCCAACGTAAAGGCAGTTGAAGCACGTCATCTGACCGTGGTTAAAAATGAGGGATACCTGTACATAATTCAATGATTAAAGGATTAAACAGACATGACAAAATTTTAGTTACAGAAAATGGTAAAGGACGGTTTTCACAAATTAACTGTATAGAAGACTACTCAAATATTTACCTGTCATCAATGTATAGAGCAGGGTTTCATAACCTTTTTTGGGCCCACTAAAAATATCTGGAATCATTTGCAGCTCACCTGAATTTAAAATATGTAAAAGTTGTATGACGCAAAATATCCCAACAATTTATTTATTTACAAAATTTATTCAATGAGAGGGTGAGCCTGTTTTCTTGAACAAATTAAATTAAAACGAGGTTCAAATTCGCCAGACAAGTTCGCATTTCATCGTCTCAACTTTTAAAAGTCTTTCTCGCTTTTGGACTTGATTTCTGTCAATGCTGAAAATCCAAATTCACAGAACCATGAAGAGGCAAAAAGCAAAATAATATTTCTGCCTTTCAAGCTGATTGCTGGGTACAAATTTCTGACTGAAAGCAAAAACTCATCCAAATTTTTCTCGAAGAATGTTGAATGGTAAAAGGTATCGTTTCTCTAATCCCAGAGCTGTTATTTTTCTGTTGTCAAATTTGGTGTTTTGCAAATTACAAATGGGTTGATTAACCATTCATATTCGTCAACTGAAAGCGAAGGAAAGAAGCTTTTAAGTGATGTTTGAAGTTCGTCAATAGTGCTTATAATTTCGTCTGCAATTTTTTTCTCGACTGAGATTCATTGACACCCAGAAAGCCGTCAAAATTTCCTTTCGAAAATTCAGATTATTTGTAGGGACCATCTTTTGACAGTAGGTCGGAACCAGCTTTCGGCAATAGGTTAGATCCAGCTTTTCGTAATTGATCGGAACCGACTTTCGACAAATTGACGGAATTAACTTTCGGCCATTGGAATGTATATTGCATACGTTGTACACATTATTCCACTCTGCAAGCGCTTAATATCTATTTATCTGACCCATTCCAAATTGATCAAGAGATTGAAAACATCAGACAGAAGGGCTCACCGTTAAAAGCCTACATCCGACATAACCGGGAGCTGAAACAAAAGGAACGAGTTAAATGTATACCAGAATAATTAACCACTTTTATTGAACGATGCTCGAACACTTCAAACGAGTCGGAAAATTGAGAGAATGGGTGCAAATTGACAATCTACACTTCAGTAGACGAATCCACGGCATGAATTTTGTAATCCAGAGCCACAGCTCTACCACTTACGACTGCTGCTATACTACTACATAGTTCACATCAATGCAATCACATTAAAGAAATCACCAGCTTCTGTTGAGGTACTGCAGTGCCGGGAGTTAATACGTCTTTTTAGACGTGAAGACAAACGAATAAAGTTACAATGGATCCCTGGTCATTGCGGTATTCATGGGAACGATCAGGCAGACCTACTTGCACGAATGGGTGCCACTGTACAGCAATCAAGGGACTCTGGACTGTCTTTTTACTCAAAAAAACTCTACTGGAGACAAGCTTTGAAGTTAAAATTGGAAACACAAATGCAGGATAGGATTAAATCCAAGACCTGGAATAGCGAAGATCTTGCTAATATACCTGATTACCCACGACGTGAGGCAGTGGCATTGTTCTGATTGGTGACGGGACATGACTGCTTGAGTGAACATCTTCATAGAATTGGCATTTTAGACTCCCCTCTTTGTTCATTATGCGATCTGAAGGAAACCTTGAATAGAGCTCATCTGCGTCGATGTGGGGCACTTGGCGATTCTGCCGACTCCGAGACCACCCTGTACTGGAGAGCTAGAGAACGCCTAAGGCTACAATGACTTCTGTCAACTCTGTTTTTGTGGTATCGTATTGTCTTTGCAATTGTACCCTGCCTTGCCATTACAAATAAAACATTAAAGAAATTTAAAGACTTACTTATTTCACAACTCTTTCGATATTCCCAAGTTGGCACACCTGGCAAGTGGCCTCTTACTATATAGTTCCGTCACAACACAATAACACCTCGCCACTCTGTTTTGTACCCCTCCCACAATAGCGTATGTAACATAGGGATTAAAGCTATTAGTATTATATGAGAGGAGCGATTCTCAAACCAAATTATAAAACGAATAATGATCCGAGGAATATAAATTAAATCCCTTTGGTGGTGGTCTCGACGAGGTATCTCGTATTTGGCAAAACTGATCAGATCTTGATAGACGATATATCTCGTCATTGTGGAAAACTGACCAGATCTTGATAGACTATATATCTCGTCATTATGGAAAATTGTACAGACCTTGATGAACGAGATATCTCTTCATTATAAAGAACTAACCAGGTCAACATTAGCAAAATTCGTCAGATCCTGATGGACGAAATATCTCGTCGAAACCCCTAGGATGCATTACAAGTGATATGAAATTACCAGTGCATGTTTATTTTGGATGATGCCAGGATTAAGCAAAGACATTTATTGTTTATAATTTCAAATTTATTTGAGGGTATTATTTAATTTAATTTTGTACAGATGCAAGATGTAATAGTAATTTCCTAGGATCACTGGGTTTTTGAGGACAGTAGTATTCCGGTTGAAAGAGTGGTGGATTGCGAACGAGAGGGTTACGAGTACGAAACTCGATCCAACTAAATAACATCTTGAACGTATGGGCAAGTTAAATCCGTCGTGACCTCAAATGTCTTCAGGTTGGCATAGTGTAGAAATTTGGAGAGTTAGATGCCAGCTCAAGTGTTCACTTCGGCGTTTGATTGTGGTTCGAAATGACGATATGCTGTCATCGGATCGTTCCTTCCGAAATTTATTCCTGAGCATTACCAATAGCTAGTTGTGTTACTTTAGTTCGAAGTTAATCTAACTACCTACCTCCTTCTCTTCCACTAAACATACAAATGTTGTATACCAATTAGAGATGCGATAAAACATCGATGCTTATTTTAAAACAACGATGTTGATAATACATCGCCCCAAAACCAAAGATGTTCTTAAACATCAAAGTATTTAAACTCTTTTTCTGATTTTTAAAATCTGGTTTAGTAACCTCTAACATTAATGTTCGCCCGGAGGGTAGATTTAATCTGTCTATTGCTGTGTTTATTAATTTATAACTATGATTTTTTAACTTTCAAAACAAAGTTAAAAAAATTAATACGAACAATTAACAAATCTTTTATTTTCAAATTGAATAATTGAAAAGAAAATATATTTTCAACAATTTGAAATTGGTACTACTAACTATAAGTACAAGTAGGTGGGTGCATAACAATAATTATTGTTAGTTATTATTAATTATTTATCAACTCATGGGGAAAACATAGCAAACTTATTTTTTATTTACTGTTAATAGCCCGGGTGTATCATTATTATATGCCCCAATATTTGTTATTTACAGTTTGTAAAAAAAAGTTTGTTAACTTTCTTCCCCTTAAGCCGACTTCTTTGTTTACTAACTTTCCCACCAGTTAAGGAAAAACTCTTTCTAATGGGACGGATGTAGCCAGCACTGACAAATATTTAGTTGCACGGTTATTTTTTTAATATTTACTGTGGTGCTTTTTTTCATTCAAAACATAAACATCGACAATGTAAAAATCATCGACAACGTAAAAATCATCGACAATGTAAAAACACATCGGCTCTAATAAATCGATGTTTTTATAAAACATCGATGTTTTGAAAACATCGACATCGATGTCGCATCCCTAATACCGATCTAGCTCAGAAAATCTCCTTGAAACAAGAGCCTTTGAACTTGTAATCCTACAATAGTTCGAGTTTGGAACTGGAATGAAACCAAAAGACAGTTGCATAAGTAGGGTGTGGATCATTTTAAATTAGTCTTGACCTGAAATATCCTTTGGCTTGCTGTGGGAGTTTAGACAGCGGGGTGCAAGCTCAGAGTTTAACCTTGGCAACTGACCGTGGTTCAATGTTCCGTTCTCCGTAGTTCAAAATTGCGAGGCACTGTCCTCGGATATCTTTCTTCTGGATATGTCCAGCACATCGCCAATATCACGCTGTCTAGCTCTATTACGATCTTAATTCACCTACCTTCTTATTTCACGCATGAAATTGTTACACATATTAAATTACCACTGTTGTATATTATTTCTCTATTTTAGCGAATTAATCGCTATTAAAGAGGCTCTTACCCACTGTCGCTCTCATTCTCTAAACGACTCAATTAAAGAAATTGTAATCTTCTCATACTCAAAATCAGCACTCGAAGCCATACATAATGGTAAAACAACAATAACGCAAGAAATTAATACCCTTCTCCATTTACTAAATATACCTTGCACTCTCCAGTGGATCCCAGCTCATGTTGGAATTGAGGGGAACGAATGTGCAGATGCCCTTGCAAAGGAAGCACGCGACAAAGATCTACCTTGAGTAGTCACCTGTGCAGATGCGAATGCCGTCGCCAGGCGAAGGATCTACCACCAGCATTTCAGCAAGGCAACAATCCCCGATCTAAACTGCCCAAGAAACCTCTTCTCTACAATAGCTAGGCTACGTACTGGACATTTCAAAGGCATGAAGATTTCACGAACTAATATAAAATCCTATCCCATCTGCAGGTACTGCCCCCAATCGCAACTAACTCCAGATCATGTTTTTGACTGCCAGGCCATTATCGGTTCCCTCTTTCAACTTGGAGCACCCCCAATCGAAATACTCCATAGCCATCGAGCTCCAGAACTTGCAGATCTTGTCACCAAGGCTTTTGGAGGACTCTAAACTTCTGCACTAGTACTGTATGCATATACACGACAACAACAACAACATTTATCTATTTATGCATAGCAACTTAGTTTCAATTAACGTGAAACGTATACCGTGATCCGATCCTCGCAACAATATTTTAAGGCCTCGCAGTGTGTAAGTCGGGGTCCCGCGCCTAAATTTGACGGCATCCCAAGCGCAGTCACTAATTTGATGGAATACCGCCGTTCACAGTTGACTGAGCTCTCACCTCCGGCAATTGGCATTCAAACAGAAACTAACTGTGCGAATTAAACTGCGCCACTGCACCTACCTTACGTCGGGGGGAAGGTTGGAGTTACATACGCTATGGTGGGAGGGGTACATAACAGAGGGAGGAGGTGTTATTGTGTTGTGACGGAACTAGAAGAGGCCACTTGCCTGGTGTGCCAACTTGGGAAAATTGCTGATTCATTTTCAGTGATCCCGCGATACATCGCACAAATCCGGATATAGCGCTCCACCCCTACCAGTGGTTTGGACGAGATATCTCGTCCTTCATGATCCGACCAGTTTTATAAAGACGAGTTGAATCGTCCTCAATAAATTGTCAATTTTTTTGATGAGATGGAAATCTAGTCAATTTTCTTCTAGATAGACGAGATATCTAGTAGATAGTGACGAGATATCTAGTCCATCAAAATCAGCTAATAGCTTTGCTGATGACGAGATACCACGTCAAGAGACCCACCAAGAGGGTTAAATTAGCTGTAATGAAATTTTGACGGGATTGAATGCAGTGTGCAATCTTCACTGTGCTGCATTAGACTCTTTAGATGTAGGTAAGAAGTAGAATTAACGTGCTCTGGATCAACACTATGGGCTATTTTCGACGGTCCTGGATCGATCCTGATAAGGAAGGATCCAAAGACATAACCCCGTAAGTTTGAAACACAGTCTGTTGAAGAGGTTAATACCTGATATGACATCCCTCTCTCCAAACTCCTACACTATGCCAAACGTGAGGACATTTGGGGACATGAAGCATTTAACGTGCACCAACACCCACATATACGACTGTCTTATGGTTGAATCGAGTTTCGAACTCGCATTAATTGTGTCACGATTCCCTGTCTTTCACAACGTTGGTTACGAACACAGATAGGTTCCAAGAACAGTTGTTCTTTTGTTCCAGTTGCTACTTGTTCTAGTGAACGAACATGGATGGATGACAACGCCTGAGTTCTGATACGATTAAGAACATGAAATATTGGGTGCTATTCTGAAACAAAATACGAATAAAAATAGAATTGTTTTACAATTCGAGTGAGTCAGAAGTGTCTTTGCACCGGACGGTACGGCGTCTATTTTGAAACTTTATATACTGTAATTAAACATATAATTACAGTATATAAAGTTTCAAAATAGACGCCGTACCGTCCGGTGCAAAGACACTTCTGACTCACTCGAATTGTAAAACAATTCTATTTTTATTCGTATTTTATTCGTATTCGTCGCACACCTAAATTGGACATTTATTTACAGTACAACATAGTACTGTAAATAAATGTCCATATCCAATTTAGGTGTGCATTGTCCTTCTATTCTTGGCTACTACTACACACAAATTTTTTATCCAATTAGACGTCGCTCGGTTACTCTGACAAGTTTCGTATTGGGAATTTAAAAGAACTTGCTTCAGGCAGTTGTCCTAAGCTGGATTGGTATACACCATTTGTATACTGCTGTTTGTGTAAAAAATGCAGCACCATGAAGGAGTAATCAGAATTAAATGAAATTTAATACACAAACGGCTTGTATTAGTACAAATAAATGAATAAATTTTCAAAGCAAAAAAACAATATTAAGTGTCCGAAATCAGTATTTGGTGTAGCCACCACCCGCTGCAATAAGTGTTGCTATACGACGTGGCATGGAGTGAAACAGATGTTGGATATCTGCTTGTGGAAGATAATTCCATATTGTTTGTATGCGCACCCAAAGTTTGTCTTTTGAAGCTGTGGGACGAGGATCACGAGCGAGACACCGACCAACCAAATCCCACTCGTTCTCAATAAGCGACATATCCGGCGAATAAGCAGGCCAAAGAAGAAGTTGCATGTTTTGTGCTAGAAAGAAGTATCGAACATTCCTTGCAACATGTGGGCGTGCATTATCCTGTTGAAAGATAGCTCCAGGGATGCCTCGAAAGAAGGGAACGACTTCGGGCTCTAGCACTTCATGGACGTACCTGTTGCTATTCAGATTACCCTCAATTCGTAGCAGCTGAGATCATCCATGGTACGAAATCGCTCCCCAGACCATAACTCCGGATGTTCGGTCTCTATGACGTTCGATAACGCACTCTTCAAGGCAGCATTCACCAGCATAGCATGTAACACGAATGCGGCCATCATGGTTACACAAATTAAAGCGCGGGATTCGTCAGAAAAGACAACTTTATGCCAATAAGCTGCCAGGCTCTGAGCTCATTAGCCCATTTCAGACTCAGCCGTCGATGGTTTGGCGTGAAGGGGATCCTGTATAAAGGAATCCTTGCACGCAGTCCATGGTAAAGCAGACGTCGGCCAATTGACGAAGCCGAGATTACTACACCTGTAGCAGTAGATCAAAGTATTGCAAACTGCCTGGAGGAAGCTGTACGGTCATTCACCGCCATGTGGATCAGGTGTCTATCATCGCGCGCTGACGTCACCTTCCGTCGTCCACTCCCAGTTTTTCGAGTTGGCCTGTGCTCGTCGGTCCATTGCTTCCAAACTCGCATCACTGAAGAACTGTTTCGCTGCACACGAGCTGCTATTGCGCGATAGGAAAATCCTCCTTCACGAAGGCCGATGATTCTCCCCCGTTCAAAATCCGTAAGTTGTCGAAATTTTACCCTATTTCGTCGTGGAGGCATACTTAGGTCTCACTAAACGTTCGCCACTAAAAAATAACCATGCACTATTTTCAACGTCCCACTACAGCCCTCTATTTATACGCTTTCAGCATCAGTTCAGAGGGCGCTGATTACACCACGCACACGTGGTGGCTCTGAAACTTTACTATTTTGCAAAACATCCTATAAATGACATTTGCTGCAAATTTCATTTCTTCATGGTGTTACAGTTTTTACAAACAGCAGTATATGACCGGTGGACGAGAATGAGGAAGGTAGGTCGTTGCAATAACATGGAACTGGAGCAACACAACTGGCTATTGGCAATAGTCAGGGATCAGTCGCGAAGTGAAACATCCGAGGACAACTCTCCTCGTCATTTTGAACGACGGTCAGATGACGTCCACACCTGACCCGACACCCCACTCACTAAACTTCCACACCAGCATCACATTGGAAGGGTGTGGAAGTTTGGAGAATGGTGTACCAGCTCAGGTGTTAACCTCGTTACCTGAACGTGGTTCAAAATTTCGTGGTGTTGTCCTCGGATCTCTTTCGCTTGGGAATTGATCCCGGACCGTCCCCAATAGCATGCTGTGTTGCACCAGTGCAGAACCACTCCCGTTATAAGAGAGACAGATTAGCAGCCCTCCTAATTCATAATCCACCATCCTTCCAACCAGGATACCGCGGCCTCTTAACACGTTCGCTGCCAAAGCTGATACGGTGCGTTGATAGTTACTGCCCCGCCGTAGAAATGGGTTTTTTCCAGAAGCCAGTACCAGCCATGCCAATACCAGAATAGATTGGCGAAAACTCAGCCAACAAATTTGCAATTTCATCATCTGTTTGAGGCTTATTAGATTGCATTTTTCTTTTTTTGGGCCGTGAATGCCCTGCAGAACTATCGTCTCTACAACTCATATTACAAGAATTTTCTTAATAAAGATAAATTCGAAACCACATACCTTTATATTTATCATCTAACCTTTACTCCACGCCAACACCTAACATATTATGCCAATTGAAGTGGAGATATATGTTAAGGCGCAGCTCTTCCCTGTAGAACGCGTGACTGGGTACTGAGACATCACTGCACACCACGCGCTGTCGCGTGATTGTACCTTTAGCACTGTCACCACATCACGCGCTAGCGCGAGATCAGCAGCGAAAGTGTGTTAAAGACACTTAAGAATTTACCAAACTTACTTCAGTTGTTCTGATTTTACCTGGACTTTATTACATTTTCAAATAAATGCAACGGACGAGGTATATTCCGGATGAATGAAAGCGGCTAATTTTAATCAAAAGTATGTCCCATCGATGGAAATTGATTACAAGACCCGACAGATATCCATAAACCCAGCGAAGACGATAATAAAAACCGACAGCTTCGAAACCTGTCATAGAGTAAAATACTGCCATTTTTCTCTGAAGACAGAGAGCCTCGAAAATAAGTAACGAGAACTTTTTTTCTTCCAAAAAGGAGTAGACGGGGAAATGACCATCATTTGCTTGTCAAAAGGGAAATCCTTTCATTACACACAGCTTTGCATCCAGAGCTGACGTTGGAAGATATTCCGGCAGTCTGTCCTGTCGTCGCCTTTTTCCCACCCGGTCGGTTGTTATGTCGGCAGTTTATGGGAAAATTATGCACGTCCAGACGTGTAGAGGGAGAGAGAGAGGCACGTTCTTCCCATACAAGAGGATGAAAAATGTTAATAAAGTGTGATAGGACACCTCTGTGGGTTGAAAAATGCATGGGTCGTTTTCTTTTTTTTTGTTTTTGGATCTTCTTCCTATACATTTGGGAATTCGTTTCAAAGCTCAATTTGGGTTTTGCTGGAAGCAGACTGGATTGTATGGAATAAATATAAGTATAAAAGCGTGTCGTTTTTGATATACTGTGATCTGTCTTCGGAATTTCTCTTGGAGTGTCTCAGTGGAACTGCTTTATTTTATTATTTAGTATCTTGGATTTGGTATATGGGGTGGAATTGATTGGATCATTGGCAGGATATTTGTCAGTAAAATGTGACTATTCCAGTAAAATGACACGGGGCATTGGAATTAATTAGCTTCGTTTGACTTAGATTATCAAATTTTTAGTATCCAGATTGGATTTTTATTACATAACCCGTGGACATCTGGACGAGGTATCTCGTCCGATTAGAAAAACTGTTGGGATCTTGCTGAACGAGATATCTCGTCATTAGAAGAGAACTGGAAAATCTTGATTTCGTCATCATAAAAAAATCCAATCCTCAATATGTTGACGAACGAGTTCATCAAGATAAACGTAGATATGACCAAATTTGGTCATATGTTGATGAGCGTAATATTACGTCGTAACCACTTGGAAGGTTTAAATCTATGATTGTGATTCATTTTTTAACTATTGGGTCTTCTGTTCTGTTTGTTGCAGCTCAGGTGTTGCTTCGTCATCTGACCGTGGTTCAAAATTACGAGGTTTTGTCCTAGGATCTTTCCGTAAGGGATAAGGGATTGATCCCGGACTGTTGTCAATAGCCCGTTGTGTTGCTCTAGTACGACGTTAACTAAAAATTACCATTACCATTACCTGTTTGTTGCAGCTTGGCCAAATATCCTTCTGGTGCCATGAAACCCAAACAACCAAACACCTTTAATTATTGAAGGGGAAAGAACAAGAAAGCGTATTGCTACTTTTTTTACTGGTATTCGCTTATTCAGACGTATTTTTTGCTTTAAATAATACATAAGAAAGTTAGTTATTTTGGTGCAAACCTTTCAAGCCATTTGTGAAGTTCTCCGACCAACAGATTGAAGTTGGTCGGAAGGAACCATTGCATCTTCGAGGAACGTTAGTGGGGTGCCCTTGGAAAGTCATCCGAGTAAGGAGAACGAGAGGGGTGAAGAAAGAAATGGGACTTGACCAGCTGAGACAGAGTGGGACGGACGGTGTGTTTGAACGCAGTCATGTGAACGACCATGTAAATATCCATCTGATATCCTAGATATGACAACAATCACATTGTATATTTACCCCTGAAGATGTTTCACTATCTGGTAGATAAGAAAAGAACC
Source organism: Metellina segmentata (assembly GCA_947359465.1). Lineage (NCBI taxonomy): Eukaryota > Metazoa > Arthropoda > Arachnida > Araneae > Tetragnathidae > Metellina > Metellina segmentata. The sequence goes on along the minus strand of OX375881.1, from coordinate 27,438,238 downwards.
AGGAATGTCCGAGTTTAAAAGCTTTGTTACATCATGTTACATGGTGTAACTGATATTTCTTGGTCAAGTCACAATCATAGGTAATGATCTGCGAAATTTCGTTTGTTATCTGTGTGAGTTGAACTTTGTTATTTTTTAACCTTAAAAGGGTTTCTCGTACTTGGTGTGTAACAACTGAAATTGATTTGGACCATTAACCAAACATTTTGGCATTCCGCCAAGGGAGTACTGGTATCTATCTTTACCAGAATTTACTGGTTTTGAGGTCTTACATGGGCAGGTAAGTATTTTAATTAACGTCGCATTGTTACACACTGGAGCATCACAAACAGGCTATTGTTGACAGTCAGGGATCAATCTCAAAGAGAAAGATACGAACACCACGTCATGGTCAGATGACTAGGTAACACCTGAGCTAGAACCCCACTCTCCAAACTTCCACCAACTTGAGGCCGCGATATATTTAATGTGCACCAGCCCCCTTTGTACACGGGCCGACCAACCGGTATAGTGGTTAAGGTGTTAGCCTCTAGATCGGAAGGTTCCTGGTTCGAATCCGGGTCCGGGCATGGATGTTTGTAAACGTATGGTGTAGAGGCGGCTGGTGCACCTTAAATCTGTCGTGGCCGAAAGTCCTCACGTTAGGTTGGCGTGGAAGTTTGGAGAGTGGGGTGCCAGCTCAGGTGTTGCTTCGTCATCTGACCGTGGTTCAAAATTACGAGGTGTTGTCCTCGGATCTTTCCCTTAAGGGACTGATCCCGGACCGTCGTCAATAGCCCGTTGTGTTGCTCTAGTACGACGTTAACTAAAAATTACCAATTACCCTTTGTACACGGTCTTTGGTGGGGTTCGAACTCGCAACCCTCCTGTTGCTAATCCGTTACTCTTCCAACAGAGCTACCGCTGGCCGGTCTTACTTGGGTAAGGGGTAAAGTAATTTACTTAACTTCGAACTAATAAAAAAACAACGGGCTATTGATGAAGGCCCGGCATCAATAACGTAAGGGTAATGACAATTTTAATTAACGTTGTACTAGAGCATCACAGCGGGCTATTGACGACGGTCTGGGATCAATCCCTTAAGGGAAAGATCCGAGGACAACACCACGTAATTTTGAATCGTGGTCAGATGACGAGGCCACACCTGAACTGGTACCCCACACTCCAAATTTCCACACAAACCCAACGTGAGGACTCTCGGCCACTACCGATTTAAGGTGAAACCAGCTGCCTCTACACCATACGCTTACAAATATCCATGCACTGACTCGGATTTGAATAAGGAACCTTCCTATCTAGAGGGAAGATTCCTGGATCGAATCCGGGTCCGGGCATGGATATTTGTAAGCGTATGGTGTAGAGGCAGCTGGTTTCACCTTAAATCGGTAGTGGCCGAGAGTCCTCACGTTGGGTTTGTGTGGAAATTTGGAGTGTGGGGTACCAGATCAGTTTTACGAGGTGTTGTCCTCGGATCTTTCCCTTAAGGGACTGATCCCGGACCATCGTCAGTAGCCCGTTGTGTTTCTCTAGTACGACGTTAATTAAAATACCTACCTACCTCTTCCTCGGTGTCAGTAAACGTTCATTATGTCTAGCTCTGTATCTCGTAATTTTGAACCACGGTCAGATGACGAAGCAAAACTGAGCTGGCACCCTACTCGCCAAACTTCCACACCAACCCAACATGAGGACTTTCGACCACGACAGATTTAAGGTGGACCAGCCACCTCTACACCATACGCTTACAAACATCCATGCCCGGACCCGGATTTGATCCAGGAATCTTCCCTCTAGATAGGAAGTTTCCTTATTCAAATCCGAGTCAGTGCATGGATATTTGTAAGCGTATGGTGTAGAGGCAGCTGGTTTCACCTTAAATCGGTAGTGGCCGAGAGTCCTCACGTTGGGTTTGTGTGGAAATTTGGAGTGTGGGGTACCAGCTCAGTTTTGCTTCGTCATCTGACCGTGGTTCAAAATTACGAGGTGTTGTCCTCGGATCTTTCCCTTAAGGGACTGATCCCGGACCGTCGTCAGTAGCCCGTTGTGTTCCTCTAGTACGACGTTAATTAACATACCTACCTACCTCTTCCTCGGTGTCAGTAAACGTACGTTATGTCTAGCTCTGTATCTGGCGCAGCTTGGCGAAATATGGTTCCTTGAGCCATATTTTTTTTAAAATTATATTTCAGGGACCAATTTATAACACGTCTATTATATCAAGTTGCCATTGTGGGATATATTGTACAGAATACGGCCTGAATTCCAATTCCCACGATATCTGGCATGGCATCCAAGGCTATATAAGAAATAGAGAAGAATATTCTTACACAAATGTTGCGTTGCTCACTTTCGCGGCGGTTACTAAAAATTACGAAAATTATCAATTCAACTTATACAAATAGTTATTGAATAATTCGAGTTCTCTCCTTACATTCGTTTTAAATATTATTTAAATTTTAAATCTATTTCAAAAGTTGCTCTGTATGGGAAGTTTATTGTAGATTTGTTTTACATATTTGCCTTGCATGTGGATAAAGTTTGAATATCTAATGTGAACTTGAATGGTATGATCATTATAATGTGCGTATTTTTCTGAGGGAAGGTAACTATTTTTTATTGATATTATTTTTCACTATCTCCTCACAGGTGTGACTTTTTCATTAATGTTGCATCCTGTAACCTTTTGATTTAAGTTTTATGAATCATCAATAAGGTAAAAATTAGAAATTTTAACGAGTTTAGAGAATTTTCGTTGATAATTTCTTCGGGTTTGATCCCAAAGCGTCGCCAATAGCTCATTGTGGTGCTCCAGTGAGACGCGAATTACGCTCAGGTCCATAAATTAAGGATAATGCCAGCTTCGGAAAATAAAGGTTCAGAAACAAAACAAACGTGACTAATTCATGAAGCCCATTTATTAAACAAAAGATAAAAAACAAAAAAGATGGTGTATGTATGATACCATCCATTAAAACAACAATTTTTGCTCACTGGAGCAATTACAAAAAATACCGACCTTACTAAAACTTAACATGGCATGGTTGGTATGATGGTTAATACGTTGTATGTCTTCCAGTCGATGAAATACAGTCCGTTTAACGCCTAGGCATGCTGAGGATCAAATTATCGAGCTGATCTTGGGGAAAGATCACTCCACTCAGCAAGTAATGCTCTCCAAAGTTCCGGTATACATGTAGAAGGTGGTTAACGGGCTGCAACTCGTCGGCCAAGCATGTCCCACACATGCTCTATCGGATTAAAATCAGTTGAGAATGCTGGGCATTCCATACGGGTGATATCCTCAGATTCAAGGCATTCGTTTACTATGTTTGCACGGTGAGGACGGGCGTTGTCATCCATAAACACAAATTCTGCGCTGTGACGAATTCTGTGTCGAGGAAAGAAAAAACAAGCTTTCGACGGAGAAACTGCCAAGAGGTCAAGCCAGACGCTGAAAGGTCACACCGCGTATGACCTCAGACCGCGTGAGTTAACGAGCTGGCGTTGGTTCGAGGGATTTAGTTCCGACCGAAACGGAGCGAATGATCTTTGTCGCGATGCCGACGAGACACCCAGGCAGTAGTTCATTTCCGCTGCTTTAACATCATCACAAGAACCCGCGGATGCTTTTGTTCGGGCCGCCGTCCGCTAATGAGGCTACCGTCGAGATAGAAAATCAACGGTTTTCGAACAGCCAACAGCGAGACGACAATGAAAGAGAGGGGGGCCAACAACCCCCTGGAACTTTCGGGAGTCGAAAGCGTTTTGGGGTTGGAAGAAGAGAGACCAGACCGAGGGATCAAACTGATCCGGCTGAAGTTAAAACCGTTCTCGGTTTTTTGTCCGATACCCCGTCTCTGGAGACGTGCCGAGTCGCGACAGCTGTTCGTGGACTCAGAACGGATTGCCCAAACTGGGATTCCGGATATCAGACGCTAAAATAAAGCTCAAGCCTGAGCTGCTACTGTGCTGCATTGCACACGACCTATCGAACTGATTGCCCAAACTGGGATTTTGTCTATTAGACGGGAGAAAAACTCGACCCTGAGCTGCCGTTTGCTGACTTCGTACACGCGTGCGAGAACTTTTGGAGAAGCTCACCCGAGCTAGAAAACATTTACTCACCCGAGTAAGGTCTGGAGAAGGGCTCACCCGAGTCGGATAATCTACATCGGAGTTCTGCGGAAAAGGACAATTTACAGTCTGTAAAACGCCACCTACCAAATTCCTTCAAGATTATTCCTTGAATTGTAAATAAAAAACACCTTATTCAAGACCACTGCTAACATTTTTACGTAGTGAATGAATCTTCCATCCCTAAGACGTCACAGCGCCCATGGCACACCTAAACATACGTATATGTTGTTCCAGAATGTCCCCATAAATTTGGTCTCTCATGGTTCCGATTTGAACATGTAGATCTGTTCTGGAGCCCAGTATAATTCCGCCCCAAACGAGCAAACCTGCACCACCGTAACGGTGTCGTTCAATGATGTTGTATTGGTGGTAGCGGGTACCTGGCGTTTTCCATATGAACGTCCGCCATGAATCAGATTGTAAGCTAAACCTGGACACGTCGTAAAACATCACACAAGCTCACTGTGACGATGTACACATTGCATGTTCTCTACTCCAGGTTAACCGCTGGTGACAGTGAGCTGCTGTGAGCTGAACACATCTGACAGGCCTGTGAGCACCTAGAACAACGTGTCCCAAAAGTCTGTAAAGGGTTTGCTTTGAGACTGTCGTACCCGTGGCTGAAGATAGCCGACGAGAAAGGTCGGATGCTGTGCTTTGTCTACTTCTGTTTGCTGTTACTGCCATATACCGGTCGTGATTCGGCCTTGTTACTCGGGGCCATCTGTACTGAAACGTCTACTGGCATTTCCATCATTTTGGAATCGTTGGCAAAGTCTATAGATGACACTTTGGGCGATTCCAAGTTCCACTGAAACTTCCGTCTGAGTACGCCCACATTCCAGGCGGCCGATAATTCTACCGCGTAAAAAATCATCGACATGCGTCTTCTGTGCCATAACTATTCGGTTGTGGCACTGAGCGGCTTACAGAACAGTTGTGAACAATTTTATTTCTTTGTTACCATTCCTTATATACACCTCTCTTACACTCTCGTAATTGTGACGTACTATCGGCGTCATCTGATGGCTTCTTGTAATTTGGATATTATTCTTGAAGATGTGTGCAATAATTCTACAGGTAAAATTTTTACTTTAGAGTTCGATTTCCGTCTGATTCTGAATTATCCTTAATTTATGGACATGAGTTCATAATACCTACCTACCACTACTTATTTACCGGAATTGATAGATTAGGTAAATACGAAAATCAATTTCTGATGTTGAACATTGTCAAGATCATAACAGTGGTATTAATGAAATGAGCTCAATATCAAATATGAATCAGTTATGAGTAAAATATTAAGAATATATTTGTTACGAAACAATAGTTACTCAGAATAAAAAGAGGCCAAGGTAACCTAGTTGAAAGAGCAACGGATTAGCAACCGGTGTGTAGTAAACTCGTAATTTGGTTCAGCCAAAGAACGTCGTGAACACGAATGCTGGTGCACGTTTAATTTGGCATGACCTCAAATGTCAGGATGTTTCACTAATGTAACGTTAATTGATTACTACTACTATTACCTATTTTTTTTGTCGTTTTAAATTATATGGCTTCATTTTCATATTTGGTGAAGTTGCTCCAAAACACGTCAGGAAATTGGGTACACTCACATAGAAAGTTTTACTGAACAAAGAATCGAAAAAATCCACATTGCGCTAGTCACCTACAGCTTGCAGGTGGCTAGCGCAATGTGGAAACACACCACATCGTCTCTGAACGGCCTAACTTACATGTGTATGTGTGTTTCGAATCATTTTTATCCTCCTTTCACATTGTGCAGTTTTATAGTATAAAAATATTGATAACTTTCAAATTCAATAAACAGGCTGCATTTTGCAGTACAAAAATAAAAATATTCCAACATTTCCTTGATCTCATCACTTTTGTACAATGTTTCTGGGATTACCAAAGTAGCTCAGAGATTACTGATTTTTAAATTCCACACCAGGAACCTTCAGTTAAAATCCACTGCACACCGAAGAAAGATTATTTCTACATTTCCCTGATCTCATCACTATTGGGCGTAGCTTTGGGAATTTTCAAAGAAACTCAGAGATTTCAGATTTTTAAATTCCACACCAAGTACTTTCAGTTAAAATCCACTGCACACCAAAGAAATATTTATTTCTACATTTTCCTGATTTCATCAACCTTGTGCTTGGATTTTGGTATTTCCAAAGTAGCTCAGAGATTGTTAATTTTTAAATTCCACACTAGAAACCTTCAGTTAAAATCCCCTATACACAGAAGAAAGATCATTCATACACTTCCCTGTTCTCAGCACCCTTGTGTCTGTCTTTTGGGATTGACAAAGTAGCTCAGAGATTGGGGATTTTTAAATTCCACACCGGACACATTCAGTTAAAATAAACTCTCTCTCTCTCTCTCTCTCTCTCTCTCTGTGTGTGCACACTGAAGAAAAATAATTCCTACAACTCCCTGATATCAGCACTTACTTCCAGGTACTTGTACCTGGATTTTGGTATTTCCAAAGTAGCCCAGAGATTGTTGATTTTTAAATTCCACACTAGGAACCTTCAGTTAAAATCCCCTATACACAGAAGAAAGATCATTCATACACTTCCCTGCTCTTAACACCCTTGTGCCTGGCTTTTAGAATTGCGAAAGTAGCTCAGAGATTGTAAATTTTTAAATTACACATCAAGCCCCTTCAGTTAAAATTCACTGCACACTGACGAAAAATCATTCCTACAACTCCCTGATCTCAGCACTTATTTCCAGGTACTTGTACCTACATTTTGGGATTTCCAAAGTAGCTCTGAGATTGGAGATTTTTAAATTCCACACCAGACACCTTCAGTTAAAATTCACTGCACACTGAAGAAAAATCATTCCTACAACTCCCTGATCTCAGCACTTATTTCCAGGTACTTGTACCTGGATTTTGGGATTTCCAAAGTAGCTCTGAGATCGGAGATTTTTAAATTCCACACTAGGCACCTTCAGTTAAAATCAAAAATGCACACTGAAGAAAAATCATTCCTACAACTCCCTGATCTCACCACTTTACTTCCAGGTACTTGTACCTACATTTTGGGATTTCCAAAGTAGCTTAGAGATTGGAGATTTTTAAATTCCACACCAGACACCTTCAGTTAAAATTCACTGCACACTGAAGAAAAATCATTCCTACAACTCCCTGATCTCAGCACTTAGTTCCAGGTACTTGTACCTGGATTTTGGGATTTCCAAAGTAGCTCTGAGATCGGAGATTTTTAAATTCCACACTAGGCACCTTCAGTTAAAATCAAAAAAATGCACACTGAAGAAAAATCATTCCTACAACTCCCTGATCTCACCACTTTACTTCCAGGTACTTGTACATAGATTTTGGGATTTCCAAAGTAGCTTAGAGATTGGAGATTTTTAAATTCCACACCAGACGCCTTTTGTTAAAAGTCCACTGCACACCGAAGCAAGATCAGTCCTACATTTTCCTGATCTCATCCCCCTTGTGCCTGGATTTTGGGATTTCCAAAGTAGCTTAGAGATTGGAGATTTTTAAATTCCACACCAGACGCCTTTAGTTAAAAGTCCACTGCACACCGAAGCAAGATCATTCCTACATTTTCCTGATCTCATCACCCTTGTGCCTGGATTTTGGGATTTCCAAAGTTACTTATAGATTGCAGATTTTTAAATTCCACACCAGGCACCTTCAGTTAAAATGCACTGCACACCGAAGAAAGGTTATTCCAAACGTTTAATCGCAACTAACATAGATCGGAGGAAACTAATCACCCATATTACGAGTCCATCCCCCCCTCGCCGTTGTAGTCGTAAAACCGAAATAAAATCGTCAGTGCAAAATCGCCATTACCGAATGTCCCATTTGAGCGAAACAAATCGCTTACAGGACCCCCTGTCATTAAAGAAAAAAAGATTAAAACAAAGAAAAATGACGCTTGGAGAAGGAACTGCGTATCCAAATTCCATTCTGCGTAACACTTTGCGAATCGGAATTTCGGATAAAAGTGTTAGAGGCATAAAGATCGTCATTAGGGTACGATTTAAAGAGGATTCGTTGTTAATCGTGCGAGAAGAAAGGGTCTTATATAGACCAGTTTATCCGCCGGAGCTCACGAAATGGACCAATTATTTGCAATCCGAAATATGTCCAAGGGAATTATGCCGAGCATGATTGGGTTAAAAATCAAACGTGCCCCTTTCGTGCTTGTCGCAGTGAAAATGTAGGACATGTAGGACTCGGCGTTATAGTTAATCTTGTGCCGCTGAGTTTTAATCTTTAAGTGCGTGACATTTTCAGACTCGTATTCATCATGGTAATTAAAGCTTGGTCTGTAGTTAAAAGTACTCATTAACGTTGAAAAATGATAGTTGTTATGTGGAGGATTTGAAACTTCGAATGCTTGACATTATCTAGTGTTCGTTAAATGCTTTTGGAGAAATAATGGCGTGTAATATAAATTGCAACACAGACACTCGTAAGAAACACAAGAAACAAATAACATCAGTTTACTTAAGAACAATTAAATCAGTAACAGTTTAATCGCGCTGAAACATTTGAAAATGGAATGTTACTTTTATATGTTCGGCGGCATAACAATAGGTGAAACGTCAAAGTCAAAATAAGTGAAGAACCAATGTGTTAAATAAACTGTTTTCCTGAAAGCTCGATGTTACAGGTCAAATGTTACTTGATATTCAGAACACAATTGACGAATACTTAATCATAAGAAGTATTGCTTTTGTATTATCTGCTTTTACAGTAAAAGAACATCAAAACATGATGAAGTTTATAGTTTTTTTTATTTAAAGTCATTAATATCCGGTTAAGAAATTCCAAGAACCTTTTTTTTAACACCGACGTATTTGTGAAACATCTATTGATTATTTGTTTAAATCTATTTTTGTTGCCATAGCAAAGAAACAATGCGATAAATTAATTGAATAAATTCAATTCTGAAACACAGAAAATTAAAGCATTTATAAAAATCTCGTTTTCGAAAGTAATACCTGATATTTAACTAATAAAAATGTGATTATTGTTTGCAAAGATTTTTTGTTGATCATTTCCTATGTATAGAATCATTTGGAAAGATTTTGTATTGATCATTTCCTACGAATAGAATCATTTGGAAAGATTTTGTGTTGATCATTTCCTATCAATAGAACCATTTGGAAAAATTCTAAAGATCGTTTCCTTAAAATAGAATCCTTTGGATTTAATCAACTGCTATTATCCTTGGAAGTGAATTCTTTCTTTCCAAGGTATATTTTTAATTTGTGCCAGTAAAAGTTTTCCTTGGTTGTGTACGTCCATTTACTTCACTGTGTTATGTACAGCTTGAAAAATATAGTCATTGGCGTCATAAAACCCAATCATCCAGCCAAAGGCGATATTATGATATATATAGTGTTTTGTCTGTACATAATCTAGGTTGGCCACGGAAACCCAGAAAGAGGAGCAGTGGATTTACAACCGGAAGGTTGCAAGTTCCATACTCGGTCTAACCAAAGACAGACGTGTACACAAAAGCTTGTACACGTTAAATCTGTCATCGCCTCAAATTTCCTCACTTTGGCGTTGGGTAGAAGTTTGGAGAGTACGCTGCCAGCTCAGGAGTTGTTCTCTTTATTTGAACCGTGGTTTAAAATTACGAGGCTTTGTCAATGGACCTTCCTTTTGGGATTGATCTCGGACTGTCGCCAATAGCTTGTTGTGTTGCTCCAGTTAGACATTAATTAACTACCTACCTTCCTAGGAAGTATTTAATTAACCATGTCCATGCATTGTCCACAGATCTTCCTTTAGAAATTGATCCCGGAACTTTACCTATAGCTCGTTGTGTTCCTCCAGTGCGACGTCAATTAACTACCTACCTTCCTAGGAAGTATTTAATTAATGTTTCGCACTAGAGCAACACAACGGACTATTGGAAACCGTCCGGGATCAAACCCGAGATTCAACAGGAAGGTAATTGTTTTAGGCTTTAGATGGAAATGTCATGGACTATTTTTGAAAACAATGTTTTTGTGTGTTTCAATTAAAACGGGGTTTTCAATTTGTTATTGGCATCACTATATATTCTCAAATTTTCAAGCCCGATATCACATGTAGCAAAAGACACGAGAACTCTATTATTCGTAAATATTGACATAAACATGAATGATATTAAAATAAAATCTGTCTATTTTTTACGAGATATTGAATTTGTGAAACCGGAATAAGAACTGCTGAACTACATAGTGGTGCAATGTGTTGTGAGAAAGTTGATAATGATCAATCATTCATTTGATATTTATGTAGATGAACAAATGACGATCAATCATTCGTTTGATGTTGAGTTAGAGATCATAAAATTAGCAAATGCCAAAATAAAAATTGTACTTTTTAGTGTATTACACGTTTTGTTCTGAGCCTTATTTGCCTCCTACATCGTCAGCATGAAGCAGAAATTCATTAACTGACATTGTTAGAAGACACTAAATGCCTATTTTTATGGTGAGAAATACTGCTACATCGTAAATCTGTTTAAAAGACAATTAAAACCATCAAAATGCTTTTAATTTTTTGGCCTAAACACTAATAACCGTTATTTAAACAGTTGTATAATATGATTCGTTTTGTAACTTAAGGGTTTCTATTTTGAGCTTACTATATGTTCAACACGACTTAAAGGCATTTGTAAAAGATACTTCTAATATTTGAAATAAATGTAATGAATAAATAAAAAATTAAACTAGCCATTAATATAGTTACATGTACAATTAAAATTCAAATCCGTATTATTGCGATTTCTGTTTTGTTGTGCGATTCATTTATCTTTATATTGACGGTTGCTTTCATTTCATGAATTACATATCTTACTATTCAATGCACTACCAAGATCTAGAAACAAATTATCAGGTGTGTTAGTATGTAAATGAAAGAAATACGATTCTATTGGGTACATACATAATAATATTTTAATAGCCATTTCGAAAAAATTTCAATTGTTAAATAGACATTCGAGTCAATATAAGTTATCAATGACTTGTTTTGACGGATTAAATCAGATTCAAGATATTATTAGTATTTTGAAGGCACCCAAGCGTTTACAAATTATATTTTTTACACTCCCGAAGGCTTCTAAAATGTTGACCAGAATACAATCGAATTCAACGGCATGAAATCTCCGTGTTCCAAAATGCATTCATCCTTCGATCTGTTCTTGATACTTGTTTATTCTTTTCTTATCCTTCCCTATTATGCCAAGCTTTTACAAGGACTTCGTATTTTGTAACAATATTGCATCCATGTTATATCTTCAGAGAGAAGATACGGTTTATCCTATCTACTCGCATGACAAAACGGGCACGTTACACGCTGGCCGTCTTCCTGCTTTATGCAAGTAGTTACCGAAGTTCCTTTGTGTTCTTTTCTTGTGTATACAAACCAAAAGCACGTGCAAAGATCTCTTTTTGTGTCCCATTTTGCTGAGGTGTTCAGTGTTCTTGAGATCTTCTCCCCAAGTCAAAAATTTAAAAGAGAATTTTACAAACCAACCGAGAACTCTCACGGTTTTATCACAAACGTCAACATTTTGACAGAATATTTTGTGGTTTGGAAAATATATGTTCCCATGTTTTTAAGATATATCGTTGTCTGCAAATGTCACAACTCAACTGTATATCGCTGTTCCGGAAGAACAATGACTCATGCAAGTGTATTAAATATTTACCCCCAATTTTTTAAAGTCCTCTTTCTGCTAAACTATGGAATGAAATATTCTACAGTCACTTACAAAACAGCATTTTTATAAAATTTATTTATATTATTTATACACTATATTTTTTTACATTTTTATTCATTCGTTTATTTGCGTCATGAGACGGACATACTTTAAATTTTAGGCTTAGCGTGAAAAGAATTAAAAAACTAACAAAATTAATTTTAGAAATTAGAAAAAAAAAACCACAAATGGTTATTATTTTTCTACAAAACTACATTGATTTACAAAAATTAATAAGATATATTCAAATAAAAGCAAGATATGGTACAGCATAATGACCCTGCACTGTCGTGTTTAAAATACAAACTGAAAGTTTATTCTCCGAATTCACAGAAAACGGAGAATAATTTGATAAAAAAGACCATTAAAATCAGGACGTAAGTGAGAAAAAATTGCAATTTTTTTCAAATGATCCATGAAATGAAGGGACAATGAAACGGAAATGAGAAAAAAAAACCGTTATCAAATATTTAAGAGCGGAAAAGGGCAGGAACTGAAATTTTTAACATCGAGTAGTTTCCATAATCATAATAAATCACGGTTACCTTCGCCCACTGCAAAAAACACAAGAAACTATCCGAAAGTGTTGCCACAAAAAAGTCTATATCAAAGCTGGGCCAAAATATTTGGCAAAACAATTGGCCCCTTTTTCTCCTTATTTGACCGAATTGGATTTGTTTTCTTTGAGGCTACTTAAAGGAACGAGTTTCTAATAACAAGCCGACAACGACTCTAATGAATAAAGAAAAAAATTGGTGACACGCTTGGAAATTTGGAAATTACTTCTTTTCCCAGTGTTGCATAATTTTCAAGATAGGAGTACTAACTTATGATTTTTTCAGATAGAACTCTGCATGCATCTTGTAGCATATGACTATTCTAATATACGCTTAATTCTGTTTTTACACGATTGATACGTTCCTGAAAAATACGTGTAAGAAAAATTAATATGTGCAAAAAAAGACATTGTATCTATGGAAGGAAAGAAAACTGGGGTTCCTGTTCTAACAAATCAGTATAAATAATTCAGAAAACCATAGGAAAATATTCGTTTTAAGTTTATAATTTTATTCCAACAAAATATACATGGTAATACAGAGGCTGTTCACACATTTTTTAGACAATGTATATTGTATTCACAAAACTAAATTACATAAAATTCTTGTGTTTTAAATGTTCTATTTGATAGCCTTTATTCTGAACTATCTTTAAACACCGTAATTTCCAGGATAATAATGCCTTTTGAAGTGTCAGAAGAGGTATTCTATCCCATTCCTCCTGAACAGCTTTCCAGAGTCCTGTAAGAGTTGTGGGACGACGTTTGGATAATGCAGATTTTAAAAGTCCGAAACCACAAAAATCCATAGTTGATACATCGGGAGATTTAGTAGGGATATCAGTGAAGGGTATGGCCTTGATACCGGTTTTTTGTTCCATTTCTTTTAGGAAATTTACAGTGGATTTTGATGTGTGACTGCTAGCTTTGTCTTGATGGAGTTCCACAGATTGATGGCACTGTGGGTAAAGCTATGGTATTTCATTCAGAAAAATTGGCGATAAAATAGGTTCCTGATAGTATTTGGAGTTAATCCTGACATTTTTTTTCCACTCTCTTTATTTTTAACTTGCCATTATATGAAAAACCAGCAACAATCCTGAATCCCTTAGAAAATTTTTCTTTCGATTCTGTGAACCATGTACTTAATCTTTTTTTCTCCCCTTTTATGATAATAAAGGCCTCTTTTTTTGCTGCAATCATTTAAATACACCCATGATTCATCTAGTGTGACAATGTTTTTCCATTTTTCTTTGGATAAGTGTTTCTCATATAGAATTCGGCAGCGTGTCCTGCGTTCAGCGATATGCTTTGGAGAAAGACTGTGTACAATGCGTTTTTTCGCTTTCTTAAGATTTAAATCAACGTTTGTCATTTTTTTTTTACATTGGACACCGAGCATTTTAATGATTTTTCAACTGTCCTTTGACTAGGGGGATTTTCTTTTAACATTAAACAACGTACCTTTGCAATAGTCGAAGATGAACGTTTCTTCCTCGGGTACTTGTTTGGAATTTTGTCCCACTTGAGGCTCCAATTTGACGTTTTTTTCCTTTCTTGTTGACGATATTACCTATCGACGCTTTAGATATCACTAAAACATGACTCTCACATCGTTTTTGGATAACGGAATGTGAATATTTCTCTTCGGAAAGAGCATAAATATAGCCTTCGAACCACTGCTTCGTTAAAAACGCCATTTTGAATAAAAACAAACCTCTCAAGCCGCGACGATAATTTTGACTTTTAAAAACATAGTACAACTGCAATTATTTCTTTTGCAGCAAACAATTTTTTATTACCGCTAACCAAAATCGTCTAAAAAATGTACGAACAGCCTCTGTAAAGTACATTTGCATTTGAAATGAAAAAAAATTACTCATGAACAAAAAAATCTGTTTTGCACATAAAATTTTATATAATTTCTGACAATAAACGGCACATACGTTTGCGTACGACTGAAATGTTACTGTTGTCACTTGAAATGTTGTGGACATCGTCTTCTTCTACTATTAATGAATTTCTTTCTGTGATATCTTGAGCAAAATCAGCACGAGTCTCCTCTGGTACTGATGTTTCACCGGTTTTATAACGATTCAATTATGAATCGTTGCGTTCGCTTTTTTGTTGGACCATTATATAATTCTCTGTAAGCGGCTGTCAAGAACTTCAGTTCACGTTGAAACTTCCCAGCGCATTTCTCATTAGTGCATGTAATATAGAAACGATACTCTTATGCCACAAATAAATTAAATTTTTCTTAGAATTTAGGCAAAAAATAGTCTTCAAAATTGGCTTGGCTCGCTTGTCTTAAATCAAAATGACTCGCATGTAAAGAGAAAGAAATAAATACATTGAATTCGTGTTAAATCAATTTCGTATAAAAAAAGTCGTGCAAAAACAGATTTAGGTGTACATCACTTTCAAAATTAGCTATCTGTGTTCGACGGCTGTTGGGATGTATAAGGACTTTACCCTGTCCCAATATATAGTCGAAGGCAGATAAAAGTACAATCAGCAAGAAAAGTCCATTCAGTACAAAAATATATGAACGAGAAACCCCTTGTTACTAACGCCATATTTGAACGAGAAAAACAAATATTTCTCATCTATGTATTTGTATCTGACTAGGGGGCTCCGCCCCCTGCTCGCTTACGCTCCCCAAACCCCGGGGATTGCTACGCAATCCCATCTGGTTTGCTTCGCAAACCAACACTCCTTCTACATATGCCATTTGGTTTGCTTTGCAAACCAACATTCCTTTCGCAGAGTGAAACTATCTGAATAATTTGTATTATCCTGATTTCACTTTACGGTCCATGACGTCACAGCGAGGGCTTCGCCCCTGTTCGCTTACGCTCGCCGACCCCCGGGGATTGCTACGCAATACCGTTTGGTTTGCTTCGCAAAACAATACCTCTTTCGCAAGTGATTCCACTTTTTTTTACTTTAACACTTAATGCACCCTAAACTAATAGCCGAATGAGTAAAAAATCTTCTGCATCTTGTTCCCTGTACAATTTTAAGTAAAGCGTGTTAATCTCCGAAACTTTACGATTTGTACTTAGTACTTTCTCGGTAAACCGTCTGAGAACAAAGGGAAAAAAGAGAGCATTCTTCCTCGTCAAATAAAAACAAATCGTTTTTATGGCAATTGTCGCTACGATAAATTTGATATCTGGCAAACCCGATAGTCTAAAATACAACCCTCCGCGAATACAATGCTCCGCGAATTTGCTCCGCGAAATAGAAAATACGAAATTTGTGTCACCAACTTTTGATTGCATCAAATTTATTTATGAACCAATTTAAAAAATAATTGTACCGTAAGAAAGAGTACATTCTGAGGTATACTGCGATATTTTCAAAATTAAAAACTAATAGTAATACGATATAGACATGACAGTTTTAGTTTTGTATCGGAAATTATGATTTGAAAGTTCCGAAAATTGTATGACCAACTTTTAATTGCATCGATTTTAGTTATTAACCAATTTGAAAAATAATTGTACCATAAGAAAGAGTGTAATGTGATGTATTCAGTGATGTTCTCAAAGTTAAAATATAATGTTTTTTTCTGTAAATATAACGGTTGTAACAAAAAGTAGCAAAAATATCCAAAGATTCCGAATTTTGTGTGACCAACTTTTGATGGCATCCAATTTAATTATTAACCGATTTCAAAAATAATGTATACTACGATATTTTTAAAATTAAAAACTAATAATAATAAGATATAGATACGGCAGTTTAAAAAAAAAATTACAAAAATGTCCCGATTTTTCCCGAATTTCAAAAAAATATTATCAATAACCAAATTGAAATTAAAAAAAAACTCGACGAGCTGCAAAAGATTACGTTCAGAGGTACTCTTTAAAAAAAAACTCACGGCTGAAGACTGAAAATTTGTATGTGTTTTGTTCACTCGCGGAAGAAATTTCGCTTCTTCAATTTTGACACTTAATAAACCCTAAACTAATAGCTGCATCGGAAAAAAATCTTAATAATTGTCCAGGGAATACGATGAAGAACAAACCATGTTAATTTCGTTTTTTTCTGATCAGTACTTCCTCGGGAAACCGTCTAAGAATCGAGCTAAACAACACAGTTTTCAATCCTGCGGCGGCGGTAACTTTTTTTTAATATAGAGAGATAACACGAATTCCTGTGAAATATGCCCCAGTTCGGCTACTATAATACTTCTATTCGGAATAATTTAAATTCAACGTCTTCTGTAAGTTTCTAAAATACTCAATGCCCCCGAATTCCAGGAATGTGATATTTTTTGTCTCTCACTTATTGAATATGGATATAATTGATGTAATGGATAAAATAACTAAACAAATTATATTTCTTATCTTCAGAAGAAAAGTAACGTGGTTCAAGAAGAAACACCTTTGATCGATTATTTCAATTGGGTTTTTAGGTATGGTTATGATTAGTGAAGAAACCGAGGCTTTTCCGTCAATCATAATGCACGTGCATGTAATACAATGACTTGCTTTCTTCGACGTCAGTTGTACAAAGCAAGTACGCACATTATACGCACTGCCGACTGTAGAGAGCAATAATAATTTTACATCCTGAATCCTTTTCTGCAGCGCTTGGTTAAATATATCCATTTTGCCATAAAACCTCCAACGTTTTGTGTAATCGTGTCTAATCTTTGTTAACTTGAATCACAATGTTCGTTGACTCAGCAAGAATGTGTGACCGGTGTTTTGACAATCATGCTACTACCAAACTAGTATCTTAACGAATTTACTAACTTCATTTGGCGCTCGATGCTGTAAATCTTATCAGTTAACAACGTCACTTGTGCAAAATAAGTCATTACATTACACCCACTGCGTTTATATGTTCCGAGTTACTATTGTTTCATTTTATTACACCACCCTACATCTGACAACTTTTAATGTATTCCCTTTCGTCCAGATAAAACGTATGTATGTTGGATAATTGGATCGGACTACTTACTATCACCCTAACGAGAGAGCATTCACCAAAATCACTTTAATTGCATAGTCATTAATGTAACTTTAGTAGTGCTAAACAAGTAATTGCATGACATGAACTGCGTCTGCTGGGTGTTAAGTTCTTTTGAGTAGCCATGCCCAACTCCTAACCTTACTTAACTTACAGAGGAATCTTCGTTCACACAGCAAGAATATGTGACGGGTTCTTGGATTATATTACCATGCTTCTAGCCTAACGAATTCACCAACTGCATTTGGCGTTTTACGCTCTAAATCATGCCTATCGGTTTATATACCGTCAGTTGTGAAAATAATTCTCTGCATTACATGCACTTCTTATGTAGGATCTGAAGTGTAATTGCATCTTTTCCCCCTGTAGCCATACCCAACCTTTGTTAACTTACAGCGGAATCTTCGTTCACACAGCAAGAATATAACGGGTTCTTGTATTATATTAACATGCTTCTATCCTAACGAATTCACCAACTGCATTGGACGTTCGATGCTCTAAGCATGCCTATCTGTTTATATAACGTCATTTGCGAAAAAAAGTCTTTGCATTGCATGCATGCACTTCGTCTGTAGGATCTGAAGTGCAATTGGATCTTTGGACTATATTACCATGCTTCTATCCTAACGAATTCACCAACTGCATTTGGCGTTCGATGCTTGAAGCATGCCTATCTGTTTATATAACGTCAGTTGTGAAAATTAGTCTTTGCATTACATGCACTTCGTCTGTAGGATCTGAAGTGCAATTGCATCTTTGGACTATATTATCATGCTTCTATCCTAACGAATTCACCAACTGCATTTGACGTTCGATGCTCTAAGCATGCCTATCTGTTTATATAACGTCAGTTGTGAAAATAAGTCTTTGCATTACATGCACTTCGTCTGTAGGATCTGAAGTGAAATTGCATCTTTGGATTATATTACCATGATTCTATCCTAACGAATTCACCAACTGCATTTGGCGTTCGAGGCTCTAAGCATGCCTATCTGTTTATATAACGTCAGTCGCGAAAATAAGTCTTTGCATTACTTGAACTTCGTCTGTAGGATCTGAAGTGCAATTGCATCTTTTACCCCTGTAGCCATGCACAACCTTAGTTAGCGCGATCACCGTTCACACAGAAAGCACATGTGACGGGTCCTTGAGTCACTTTAACGAGGAGCATTAAGCAAGTCTAATTGCCCTTCAGCCATGACTGTGTCTATCTTTAAACCCGATGCTCTTTGCATCGGGCGATGCCCTGGTAGATCGACGCTTAATTAAACTCTACTCGACAACGCTCTCCCTTGCTAACGAAACAATTAGGCTTTCTCAGAAAAGGGACGACGCAAAGAAAGTCGACTGCCTAATGACGTTAGGATTCACTTTGGAGAATTAGTTGTTTAATCTGGAGGAGTTGATTGAATTTCGAAAGGGACTACAGCGGAGTGCAATATCTGGTAGATTTTTAATCGAATCTTTATTTTGTGAAATGTTTTGTGCGGAACTGAATTAAACGCATAACTTTCGGTGGTAGTTTCTAGAAACATTTAAATTAGGATTTATAAAAATATATATTTCATAAAGTAAAATTAATTTTAGACTCAAATTAATAAGAATGATTGAGTGGTTACTAGAAAAGGGTTGAGTTGTGGGATATTTTCACAGTTAATTTTCGGGCTTTAATAATCCTCCCGGTGGTAATCTCGACGAATACTTTGCCATTAGCAAAACTGGACGAGATATCACGTCCTTGGATAAAATCTGGACCAGATATATCTTGATATTATCAAAATAAAAAAATTGACAGTATCCTGATGACGAGGTAACTCGTAATTGGCAATTGGTCAGTTGTTTATTGACGAAATATCTTGTTGAAACCACTGGACAGTTGAGCACATTTCTGCAATGATTATAATAGAAAAACCTCTTGTTTTTTTTCACGATTTTAACTTTGCATTATTATCGAAAGAAATGAGAAGTAAAAAATTGTTAAATACAGCTTTTAATGTTTTATATTATATTTTTTAAAAAATTCTTTTGTATCTATCTTTTTAATATTTTAAAACTTTATATCGAAAGTATAATCACAAAAAACTAATTACTTTTCACTTGAATTATACGTTTAGTGTATACCTCAAAATTTCATGATAACCGGGAAAGTAATCAACGATCCCGTCGATGTCGACACCATAGTGAGGAAGCTGCCTCGTCAGCTGCATGACAGTTGAAGTGTTTTTATTCAATATAAAAATTCCTAAATTCTAATGAAACATAAAGACAACCCACCCCTTTTTTAGTTTAACCGCTTGAGTGTCACGAGATTTCCATGTTGTCTAGAGTAGAATCCCCGTGTTGTCCATGTTGTCTAGTGTAGAATCCCGGTGTTGTCAATATTGTCTTTTACCCGAAACACACATAATGACTGAATAATTTTATCTATTGGTTGAAAGAATCCTATAAAAGCTATTACTGGTCAATAATGTCAAAATAATTTAGAAGTCATGCAGAGAAGACCGAAATTTGTAACAGATAATTAGTTTAGAGGGTTAAATATGCATATCGATGAACTCTTTTCGTTTAGAACTCAGTAAATGCGCATTGTTGTTTCAAATTTGTTTAAGATATTTATAATTAATACTGCACATTAAAATATTCAGTAGTGTAAATAAAGAAATTCTTTGGATCATTATGGTAAATAGAGGAAATAAGTAACTCAAACACTTCAAAAAATGTTCGTAGATATATCGATTTAATAATGTAGAACTTTCCTTCAATACTTTCGATGGAAGACAAATTAGGAATATTTCTACACATATATCATAAAACCAAAAACGTTTTTGAAGCTGTTTATATTGTATACAAACACCCTAACTACAAAAAATGATTTTTCGTAGCTGCGAGAAAAAATATCCACTCGTTGCCTTTCACTTTCTCTCCTAAAATAAAAGACAAGTTTCGAAGAAAAACTTCAACTCCGAAAGGTGGAGATTTAGAGCTATTTATAAAATGAGGCGGCGAAAGTTGCTATAACAAAGAGGAAAAACTGGAAAGTATCCTCCATTGCATCAAGTTTTCTCGAAAACACGAAAACAAAGGAGGGATTAGTTAGCTCATCTTGAAACTCTAACATCATTCCACGAAACACAAGTTTTTCTCCTTATTCCTTCTCATTTATTGTATCTTTTTTGTTTTCCCGATTCCAACTGACCTGGAGAAATTTCAGAGTTGATGAATAATGGTAAATTTTTTAACTGTCATGTCCTTCTATTATTTTTCAATTCACTTCTTTTCGCGGTTTATTTTCTCAATTTTTCCAGAAGAAATTTAATTGGCTTTCGAAATATGATGAATTCAATTACCTACCACTCATCTAAAGAAATCCTTGATGGAAGCTCTCATACAGTATGATCCAAAAGTCAGGATATGAAAAGAAATGCAATCGAAATGATACAATACCTAGTGTAGGTCAGTTTACATCACATCTTAGTGCGTGAAACCGATGGTAAGGTAATTTTAATTAACGTCGTACTAGAGCAACACAACGGACTATTGACGACGGTCCAGGATCCATCCCTTAAGAGGAACCACGTAATTTTGAACCACGGTCAGATGAAAGGCTGAGCTAGCACCTCACTCTCCAAACTTCCTCACCAACCCAACATGAGGACTTTTGGGCACGACAGATTTAGGGTGCACCAACCGTCTACACCATAAGTTTACGAATATCCATGCACTGACCAGGATTCTACAGCCAGGAACCTTTCTACCTTGAGGTAAACATCTTAACCACCAGACCGTTTGGTCGTGAAACCGATGGATTAGCACCCCAACACCACTATGTCTTTCATAAAAACTAGCAGAATATTACCAAACGTTGCTCGAGTTGAAATGTTGATCATACGACGAATAGTCTCAGTTTCCCTTCCAATATTTTGATTTGTGTTACTCTAGCATATTGAAGATCCATTCTTTTTATGCAAATACACTTGAAATCTCCATTCACTGACACTTGAAATAGAGCGTGTCTAAGAGCTTGTTTAAAATAAAATGTCTTCACTGGGAGTAGCTTTTCCTGTAAAGTAAATGTTGATGGTGTTAGTGTTTTGAGATGGAAATTTCTGTAGGTATTCCTTATTGGGTAAACAGAAGTAAAATTATCTTCTTTCGATGGTTCCTATCTTTGAACTGGAAATCCTTCTCTTAGACAAAATAACCTTCCAAAATCGGAAAAATGCATTTAAAAAGTTTCTTTAGTCACTTTTCAGTCAGCTTTCCTATCAACATTTTGATTTGTGTTACTCTAGCATATTGAAGATCCATTTCTTTTTATGCAAATACACTTGAAATCTCCATTCACTGACACTTGAAATAGAGCGTGTTTAAGAGCTTGTTTAAAATAAAATATCTTCACTGGGAATAGCTTTTCCTGTAAAGTAAATGTTGATGTCGTTAGTGTTTTGAGATGGAAATTTCTGTGGGGAAACAGAGAAGTAAAATTATCTTCTTTCGATGGTTCGTATCTTTGAGCTGGAAATCCTTCTCTTAGCAAAAGTGACCTCCCGAAATCGAAAATATGCATTTAAAAAATTTCTTGAGTCAAATAGACGAAATTAGACTAATGGGCATGCAGTAAAATTTTAAATGAATGTATTAGAAATTCAGATTCAAATCAAATCCTTATGGCACTGATTTTCAATTTAAAGATTTGGTTTCTGAATTGAAATCAGGTAGCTGTTCATAACTACACCTGTAATTACATGCCTGATCAGAGTGCATCTTCAAAAAAATTTCTTGAAGCACGAAAAATAAATGTAAGTTTTACAGATTTAAATTGCTTTGTAAAGGAAACCCGAGTCAAAATTAAAAAAAAATTAAACAATTGCAATGTACGATTACACAGCAGTCTTATTTTTAAAAGATTTATTTGTCATATTTTATTTATTTTTATGAATACATAAATATACAACCGTGCATGTTAAATCAAGACTTTTGAGGGAAACTGGTCGAAATACAAATGCAATCAAGAAATAAACTTACGGCTTTAGTAATATATGTGAAAATTAAGTCAAAATTAAAAAATTGAACAATTGCAACGTACGATTAGACACAACAGATTTGTTTGAAAAATTTATTTGGTATATTTTACTCATTTTTATTAATACTGAATGATACAACAACCGTGTACGTTAAGTCAAGACGTTTGAGGGAAACTAATCGAACTACACACATGCAAGAAAGAAATGAACTTACTGCTTTAGTGATTCTGCTCAAATACATTTATTGTGATTAAAATAACGACTAAATAATTTATTTATGACCGAAATATAATTTAACGCATAAATTCTACAGTAGCATTTTTACAAACAAATGAAAATTAGGTCATTCAAAAAAATGAAGAATTCTTAAAATTGAAAGAACATATTGGATTACGGCTTCGAATATATTCAATAGTGTAATTAAAAAAAATGCAAACAAAAAGGATTTATTTAAAAACACAACACATATTCATAATACCTCAATGCTCAAATATGAATTGATTTCATTGTCTTTACTCAGATTCATAATGGAATTAATGCATTCTAAATGGAATTAGAAATAAAACATCAATTCTGGCATTGCCAAATATCGAGAAACAAAATTAAATTTATACTAACAGTGCTTTTTTCCTTGAGATCCTAGACAGATTCCTTAAACAGATTCATTTCCCACACAATGAAAGTTAAAATAGCTGTAACTGCGATAACATTTGAACTTTAAAATTAATTGTCATCTAAAGAAAATTTTCAAAATGTAAAGGTTTTGAATTATTTACGTATCATTTTTCAAACATTCAGAAAACGTTGAGATATTTCGAAATAATTTAAAAATTTAATTCAAACATGAAGAATTAGAATTTAGATTATGTGAAAATAATTTCTGGAAAACATTGCTACTCCAGCAACATTGGTAGAGCAATCAGTTTGATTGGTATCTCATGTTCTTGAAAGGCACTTAAAAAACACATTTGTTTCTTTGAATTTTATCCCTTTTTTTTGCAACGAAAACACATATTCGAGATTCGATTCTCGATATGTAAGCTACTTTTGTATAAAATATCAGGTAATTTTTCTGGTATGCGAATGACAAACAACACGCAATTTCGCTTTAATAACGTTGATGAACGTTGATAACGTTGATGAAACGCACTATACATAATTACAGAATTAAAAGGAACAAGAATAATGGACTTTGTCAAACAGTTTAGTTAAAATTTCATTAAATATCGAAGTAAATGTCTGTCTAAAAAAAAGAGACTTTAGATTAAGTACAAGACATTTATCTGAAAAAGCTAGGTGAAATCTGTATGGCCAATTCTAACTTTGGCAGCAAAAAAAGCAACTTTTTTGGAGGTCTTTCAGAAAAATGTAAGGTTATTTGCGTCTTGTTGAGAGAAAATGATAATTTTAATTAATGGCTCACTGGAGCAATACAACGAGCTATTGGTGACGATCCAGGATCAATCCCTAAAGAAAAGATTAGAGGTCAACACAGCCTAATTTTGAACCATGGTCATAGGACGAGGTCAACACCTGAGCTGGCATCCGATTTTTCAAACTTCCACACCATCGTGAGGACATCTGCTGAGGTCACGACCACCTAGTGTACACTTGGTCAGACCTAGTTTCGAACTTGCAACCCTCCGATTGCTAATCCGTTACTCTTAAGATCGAACTACCGCAGCCATCTTGTTGAAAATCAAAAAGGTGAAATTGCCATTACGAAAATGGCTTAGGCTTTCTTTTCCATTTCGATATTAAGCATTTTGTGAAAATTGTGCAGGCCACAGCAGAAGTAGGTTGTAGTAAACACTTGAATTACATTTAATGTCTTCTTTCCTGAAGTTTAAAGATATCTTTTATATTAGGATAGTATATCACTTTTTTTTAATATTATAATATTCTCTAAAGGGGTCAAAATATTCAACAAATTTATATTTTGGATCATTATAACATATGTTTATATATGTTTTATATATGTATTATATATGTTTTCCAAGACCTGTATATGTATCTAAATTAATTACTTCATATTATAATCTTTTTAGATAATAAATCAGAGGTTAATATATCTCAAAATCCCTTTTCATTTTTCGTATTTTTTTGCAATCCTTTCACTGGAAATACTCAATTCTGATATACTTCTTTTCGACTGTTCTTTTTACCACATCCTGAAGTTTTATCCAAGAATTATTTAGTACTTCAACCAGCTGCACCACTTTAGGTTCTTGTACCTAACACTGCTAAAATAGGAAGGCAGAAAACCTCCATATTAGAATTACATTTAAAAGAAAGATTAAAAAGCACGAAAATTGTTGCAGAAATATAATAGCCTATAAAACTGAAATACCTATAATAAAGATGAATTCATTTCAAAATTAGAAACATTCAATGAGAGTTCCATTTATTGTTGATGCTTCATCTGTTATAGACGTGTAATATAAGTAGACTGAGCATTGCTATTGAGAGGAGCTTCAAAAAATATAAACATATCAAACAATAGTCACGTGACTGGCTGTGAAAAAATAACTTCTTTGGCTGATTTGGTATGTTGTCGCCACGATTGGCGATACACCTTATGACAGGGTAGAAGTGTGAATGTGAATTTCAATAGAATGGCCACAAAAGTGGTGAAATTGCCAAAGTCTACTACTATCAGATGATCAGTCAATGGACCAATCAGATGATGAATGAATGGATGGGTGATCTGTCATGTTCTTTGGACCAATCAGATTATGAATGTTCATTTTCACTTGGCAGAAGAAAGTAGTCTAGTAGGAATTTTCTGTCAAGTGAAATATAGATGACGATGGAGTTTTTGCCGTGGAACATTTCCTGTATGTATTCCTAAATTACGTCACTTGTCTTGTGTGCAGAACTCGATTTCAGCACTTACCAATTAAAAGAATGAATTCTGAATTGATTTATGATGGTTTTATTGGTGAACGATAATTTGGTCAACGTCAAATGTTGATAGTGTTACGAGACTCTTTTCGAATCAAATTATTCAATCGATCTCTACAAAAATACACTTTATTTATATTTAATCTGATTCCATACATAGAAATATTCACACGGCTGCCTTATCGAACATTCTTTTTTGGAACGAATGCGGAGATCACAAGCTGTGCGATATCTCTCATACTATTATCATTCTTATCAAACGAAATTATACGGAAATATAACAGTAACTAGTGTGCAAACGATAATTCGCATTAATATACGAAAATATAACGATACGATAATTTGCATTTATTTTAACATCCTTCCATCTTTTCATTTTGGTTAATCGGAAAATAAAAAGGATGGAGGATGTTAAAAGTAATGCTAATATTGTTTGTACACTAGTTACTGTTATATCTTCGTATAGTTTTGTTTGATAAGAAAGGCAACAGTATGAGAGAGATCGCACAGCTCCTGATATTCGCATTCTTTCCAAAAAAAAAAAGAATGTATGATAAGGCAGTCGTGTAAATATTTCTATGTATGGAGTCATATTAACCCTTCTTTGCATAATGGTGGAAATTTCCATCATAACATTGAATGCCCAAAAATTATATAAAAGAACACGTTCACTTTAAGTTGATCGTGTCTGGATACCTTTTTAATGTCCATTGCATAAAAAAAACATAGCTGTCAAAAATAAGCAAGTGTCACTATCAGTAAAACGAGCTTGAAGTTGTCATTCCGCTGTTTGTTGTAGTTGCAATAAACGTATGATTTCGTTTTTAATTTTGTTTTATTATATTTGAGTTTCTATTGCTAAAAAAGTGAAAATGAGTGGAAGAAAGGTTTGTAACATGTGTTTCTGTTATTTTTAGAGCAATTTCTGAAAAAGTTTGCGTTTAATTTAAAAAATACCACATGATACCATAATATTGTTTTTTTGCTAAATTTATACTATAAATATGTAGTAAGATTTTTTTAACCATTTTTCCTTTAATTTTTTGAACATGAATTATATCACCTTGATTTATTTCACCAATAAAGAAAAAATCATGCAAAGAAGTTAAAGAAAGTGTATTTTTGTAGAGAAAACTATTGAATAATTTGATTCTACTTCTACTAACAAGGAGAGTCTCGTATATATAGGACAATTTAATGTAAACCCAAGCATTTTGGGCAACAAGAAATGATCCCCTCCCTGTCTTCAGTCTAGTTTGTTTTGACTGAAAACCTTTTTCCTTTTTATACATGTTCAAATTTATAAGTATTAGAAATACTATGTAAAATAATTCGCAAAATTTCTTAATTAATTCTAAATTAACCACTTCAAGTGGTTTCAACGAGATATCTCGTCCATCAAGATCTGGCCAATTTTCCGAATGACGAAATATCACGTCATCAAGATAATGTCGGTTACTTATGATGACGAGATAAGGTCCGGTCAGTTTTCTTCAAACGACGAGATTTTTCGTCCATCGAGACAACCGACAAGAGATAATTTGTTTCACTTTTAAAATGGGTTCCATTTTAATTTATTTTGGAATAGCTTATTCTCTTTTCATCTTTGCATCTGGCAACACTGATTAGGAGCTTATCTATTTCGAGATAAAAGAGATTGGTATTAGTATATAAAAAAAAGCATCACACTTTCGTGATTAAAAGTCACCATTATCTTTTTATCACGTTTTAGTTAAAGATAGCATGAAAATCACAAAACATTGTGGCAAGAAAACTATTGAAGTTAAAGCTTTGAGCCATTGTTTCATTGGAAGCATCGCTAATTTCATGGTGTTGTATTTCGTTTATGTATTCTGTTATTTCTAAGCATATATATTACTGCCATGGATTTGAAATATTTTTTGTTCTGCATGGTGCAGGAAATATCGATGTTCATCCATTTGTAATGAAAGTTTTTAATCTTTCTCTTTAATCTATTTTTTCTGAGAAATATCCACAACATCTCTAATTTGAAATGCTCTCAATTATTTCAACCATAGATATGCTTGTTTTGATATTCTGCTCATTACTCTTCCATAAAGTCCCTCCAATCCCCAATTGAAATATTTCCTCCGGTTAATGTTTAGTAACTCTTCTCATTAAGCCATACTTTTAAATGAAAACCTTGAGACCTCGATGTTTTAAATATTACTCTTAAATATTAAAAAAAAACCAGGGTTTTAAAGATAACATTTTTTCTATCTGTTCTGCGCTGAGATATTCTCAACATACAATTTTTTTTACTGAAGTAAAATTATTTGTATGTGGTAGAGTTTGAAAATGTTATTATAATGATGGATTCATTATTTTTCCTATGCGTTTGCAAACAGCTACTAGCTTTATGTCTTAATTTGACATTTATTTGAGCACTGAAAGCTGCTCGTAGCTTTCTAATAATTTGCTAAATGTATTTTAATTTATTCTTTAACTGGAACTTTAATGGAACGATGAGTATTTTGCATTTTGAATGCTGAAAAAAAATCGTCCGCTATTCGTTATAGTAGTTTGTATATCTACTAGCCACTGCGTGTCCATCACAACGTTGTCCGTGACAGTTCTTTTCGTGGGATCAAGTGGTACCACTACTCGCTAACCCCGGTAATTGCTGGGAATTCGTATCCTATTGGATAACAGCCATCACGGCGTTTCCCATGGTGTTAGTTTGCTTCGCAAATCAAATCGGAATTCGTAACCTGTTGGATAACAGCCATCATGGCGACGTCATTGTCAAATGCTGCCAAATTCCAATTAGAGTGACATCACAATTTCTTGCGAAAATATCAATATGTAATAGAAAAATTATTTATTTAAAGAAAATCAAACATATAAGGTATCCATTGAATCCAGGTAAAACCATTCTGGTGTAAAATTTTCCACAGATTTCAAAAAGTTGAAAAATTGCACAATTACGTTACATACTTTATTCAATTATGCTCCACTTTAAAATAACTTTCACACAGAATCCATCAAAACAATAGTGAAAATATGTGTCCATTTCAATAAGACACGTAATAAAATTTTAAGTGTTTTATTTTTACTTAGAGGAGAGTTTAATGAAAAATCAACAACACCATTTTTAATTTTGTAACAAAATAAGTTGTCTTTCAATTTTAAAAATGCTAAAATTATTTCAGTAGCTTTATAGGAAGGGATTTCAGTGTGAGCAAAAAAACTGGATGGAATATGAATATTTTTACTACAGCTACTCAAATGCTCTCTCATCACGTTTATGTGGGTTACCCTAAAATGTAGTTTATAACTATTTTTATTACGTTTGGCGTACAGTTTGACGTTAATCAATCAACTATCATATCTTCATTGGAAATTCATTGCTTGGAATTTTTGGTCCTCAGGGTCTTCATGAATCGAGGTACTCTAGTGGTCTATTCCCATATGGGGTTAATTGTCTAACCAATCACTGAGTTAAGCGTTACCGGGACACCTAAGAGATCTTTCTTTCTGCTTTCATCTCACTATTATATTCCCTACTCCTTCTTTTTTTCTCCTCAGAGATTTTTTTGCTTGTGTTTGCTGCCATCTTGGCCATATATGATCATTGTGCCACTAAAACTAAAAAAAGCCTACGAACCTTGGAATTTTAATGAAGTGTCTAATGAAGTGACTCGTTAAGGGACGCCATGTTTGGATTACGTAAAGGAAACACATTTTGCCACTCAAAAACTACCGCCATCTGTATTTTGCTGACAGAAAATGCCTCATATAATTTATTCTGAGGACACTTTGCGACCTGGGAAGAAACTTTTACACATGACCAGCAAGCTGACTTCATTTCCAGAGTCATTTAATTGATTGCCAATTGATAAAAATATAGCCAATTTTGATGGCAAGCTGCTACTTACGAATGCATCACAATTATTCCATGAACACGAATGGTGAGCTTTAATTCATGGTCAGATAGGAAAATAAATATTTAATCATTCTTGATAAATAATAGTTTATAATATTCGCTAGACCATAAATCAAGCATTACGTCTAAAACCTAGTCTACGTATGCCTAAGAACTTAACAAATGCATTCTAAGAAACATATTCTCAGTTGATCTACAAACTTTTCTCCTTGTTTATGCTACGCAAGATTTAAAAAAGCTTTGCAAGTAAAACGGGGCAAAGAAAACAGCGCTTTAAACTAGAAATGATTCCGAACACAAGAAAAGTCACTCGATAATTCATTTACTCGAAGGAATAAAAAAGAATCCCGGTGCTTGAGGATAGAAATAAAAGGAGGAAAATTCGAACAAAACAGAACTCGTGTTCTGCTTTACTTCTTTTCGTCCTCCTTTTCCTTCCAATATCGGAATTTCCCAGAACACGGCGAACGATATTACTCCATGTTTTTAAAATTAAAAATGGCG
Source organism: Metellina segmentata (assembly GCA_947359465.1). Classification (NCBI taxonomy): domain Eukaryota; kingdom Metazoa; phylum Arthropoda; class Arachnida; order Araneae; family Tetragnathidae; genus Metellina; species Metellina segmentata. The sequence goes on along the minus strand of OX375881.1, from coordinate 27,408,457 downwards.
CGTCGGGCTATTTTTTCCCTCGTCTTTATCCGCGTGTGTTAAAAGGAGCGGTGTGTTTCCATTAGCGTCAAACATACGTGGGTTTGTGTGTTCGCTTATTAGATTAACTTTTTGTGCTCTTGTATCCGAGCATTATTTACTTAGTATAAATGAGACACGATACAGCAGGGATGGAGGCGTGTTATTTGATTTATCTGAATTTCGTCCTGGCGTTTTGTTTACGATATGGATTTAAACAAATGATACTCCTATTGTTTTTATTGTTTTCAGTTTTTACTTAATGGCATTATTCGATTCCGTTGTTTGGAATGATACAAGCCTGTTTTGCGAATTGTGTGTTGAAAAGATTTTATCCGGTTTATACGGTTTATGTTTATAGCTTCGTTTCCATCTGCATGCTTCTCTCTCTCTCTCTCTCTCTCTCTCTCTATAACACAGTAACTGCTAAACCCTCCAACAAGGTACATCTGTTAAACTTCCACTAAACAATGTTACTTTACAAACTGATTACAATAGCCTGTATCAACAGGTGGTTTTTGGCGAAAAAAGATCGATTTCTCCCCGAGTGTATTTCTCTTTTTTAGACTACTCCACTTGCGATTTCTAGTAGCGCGATTTTCAGTCGCAAAAATTAAACTCATTGTTTCAAATACAAGTGCAAAAACTTGCGACTAAACAATCGCCGCGATTAAAAAGTTGCAACCTGTCCTATTTTCGCTATGACGCTACTGTCGATTTACCCAATGTATCACGTGGATAGAAGTGGATATGCACACACTTGCGATAGTTTAGTCGCGCGTTTTCCAAGGTCAGCTTTTCTAAAACATTAAGTTATGAATTTCTATTCCCCTAATTCAAGTTTCTATCTTTGCGATCGTTGAAAATAGAGTGAAAATTTCAACGGATTTGAAATCTGAGGAAAATTTTACACCAGCTTGATACCCTAATTGTACCTTTCTTTAAATAAATTATTAATTATTTGCTAAATAATTAAACTATCAAATGGTAAATAATTAAATTATAAATATGTTTTTGATTTCGATCTGCTGTAGAATTTCACGCTGATTTTAAATCCGTTGAAAATTTCACTCTATCTTCAACGATCGCAAAGATAGAAATTTGAATTTTGGGAATAAAAAACAAAATTTAATGCATAAGAAAAGCTCGAATCGAAGTAAAAGAGCGATCACACAATTAGTTTCAGTGACATCCATTGGAAAACTGTTCTAATTCAGCGATTTATCTATCACAGTGCTTGCACCTTTTAGGTTTTTTGCGACAGCGATTTTTTGGTCGCCACGACTAGAAATCACAAGTGGAGACCTAGCCTTATGTTAGTAAAACTTTCCTTTTGTATATATGTCCATTATTTGATATGATATGTCTAGTGATTGGCATAGCATGGCCAAATGTGGCACTTTTGCCATAAAACCCCCATTAAATCTACCAGCCAAACTGGTGATTGCCTCGACGAGGTACCGCATCATTAGCAAAACTCATCAGACAAAATCTTTCGCCCATCAAGATCTAGTCGTTTCCCACCATTTAAAGAAAATTAATCAGATCTTGATCTCGTAATCATACAAAATATCAGCAATGTCTTCATGACGACATATCGTGTCATTTAACAAATTAATCAGATCTTGAGTGGAAGAGATATCTCGGCCAACAAGATCTTGTCATCTTGCCACTTGTAGAAAACTGATTAGAACTCGATGAACGAAATATTTCGGCCATCAATATATCGTCGTCTCTCATTAGAAGAGAACTGAACAGATCTCTATCTGTACATCATACAAAAATCTGCAATGTATTGATGGACGAGAAAGCTCCTCATAATTAGCATAATTGATCATATATTGATAGACGCCGACCAACCGGTCTAGTGGTCAAGGTGTTGGCCTCTGAATCGAAAGGTTCCTGGTTCGAATCCGGGGTCAGGGCATGGATGTAATTGTGCTGTCCTTAGTTAGGGGTAGTGATGGTCGCCCATTGGGTGCCCCTTCACAAATGACCATCGCTTCCCGGCCTTGCAGTGGCCTATGATTAGCAATCGAGTGCCCGCCGTAATTTAATCTGATACTCAAGCACAGACTGAAGATTATGCATAGCTTTTATAAGCTATATAGGCATTAAAAGTTTTAAAAAAACAGAAGGAAGTGATCTGGTATGTATTGTTTTAGTCTATTGAATCAGAATTAATTAATATCATTACCGATATCCGCGAAAGAGGTGGAGTTCTGTATGCATCTGTTCATCACAATTACAGCCAAATTCATACATCCGAGAAATTGGTTGGGTTCCCAGATATTATGCGGGTTATTCTAGGCTACTCGTATTCACATAGTTTACGCGAATCCGACTGCCAAGTTCATCCGGGTTCGTATGTGCAATGCAGTCTGTTTCTGTTAGGTTGCTCTGATTCAATTTACAATTAGGATCAGAGTTCATTTTCAATGGGTTTATCTCAGAATCCTACTAGTCGGAGATATCTGATGTGTGAGCGATAGTTTGGAAGAGTATCGGATTGGAAACCGGAGGGTGAGTTTGAAACTAGATCCAACCCAATATCGTCATGTACATGGGAGGTTTGTGCATGTTAAATATGTCTTGACCTCAAATATCCTCACGTTGGAGTGGTATGGAAGTTTGGAGAGTGAGGTGGCAGCTCAGGTGTTGTCCTAATCATCTGACTGTTGTTTAAAATTACGAGGTGTTGTCTTCTGATCTTTTCCGTAGATGTTGATCCCGCACTCTCACCATTAGCCCGTTGTGTTTCTCTAATGCATTGTTAATTCAAACTACCCCTCAGATATGAATTCAATTCAATTCAAAGTGCTGGTCAAGTTATCATTCAGAATGACTACGGAGTTGATGCAGATAATATTCTTAAAGTGTTTTTCTTAAGTTTGGAGGGGGATCTGCAGAGAATTTCATGCAAAACAATTCCCAATAACACACGAAGTTGATGGAGGAAAATAATACTGTTTGGTTGAAGCATTTTTGGGTGACTTTATTTAGATTGGCGTCTTATCTCTTCGCATCTTGAACACCTCCCCAAGCCTTGAAAGGTTGTAGTTGCTTAGTGCGTATGCCCACTGTGCTACCAACTGTTAAAAATTATATTTAAAGTAATTGCAACGTTAGAGAATCTATTCACGGTAATCTTTACTTAGAACACCTCTCTTGCACTTACTTCTCAATCGTATTGTTCTATCAATATCTTTTTTTTAATCGCGTTAGTTTACAAGAGTTCGTTGCCATAGTAACAAGCGATGTCAACATTCGACCATCCTGACATACAATCGTCCTCGATGTAAAGAATTAACTAATACCTAATATAATTTTACAATATATACAACTGAAACTTAAAGTTCCTATGAAAGGTGACCAATATACATAAACACTAAAAAGCGAGCCGCGGTAGCTCAGTCAGTAGAGCGTCGGGCTCGCATCAGAAGGGTTGTGGGTTCTGTCCTCGGCGGAGCCTACAATTCTGATGATTTCGAGATCGGCGCTTCGACCTGGCTAAAGACCGTCGTATTCACTAATGGTGACTGGGGCACGTTAAATAGGTCGTGGTTACAATGTCCCCCATGTTCCCATACCAAATCAATACCTCTGGGGGTACCTGATCAGGGGGTTATCGGCCTCTGATTGGAATCTAAATTACGATATGTGTGAGTGAATGGATGTATGAAAGGGACCTTCCTGTAAAACGGATGTGTCATGTATGTCGAGCAAAGTCGGACTTCCTCCCAATGGAGCTCAATAACATGGAAGGCGCACCCCCCTCGCCTCTTGCCGTCTTCGACGGGCCTGGCACTCCTCTGGTCTGCCAGTGTAGGCATAAGAAACAACAACACTAAAAAGCAAGTATTAACTTAGAGTTTAAAGTTATTGTGGGTTTTAAGTCTCTCATTTTTAGTTCGGGTATCGGGCAGGAATTTTTTGGGTGCGTCTAGGATTCCTCCTGGGTGGAGATTCTATGTCCCGGTCATTCGCATGTTCGTCTTCCTCGCTCTAGCCACGCTTTCAACTGACTAACTTGAGCGGTGGTAGAGTAGAAACGTCTCTTCTATTTAGGCTCGAGTTGGGAAACTCTGTAAGCGTCTCTTGGGAGTAGCTTTGTCACTACTAATGGCCCACGATATATTGCTTGAGTTTTAGTTGGTTTTCCCGTTGATCTCGGTTATCTTCAAACCACGACTATTTCTCCTTGATCAAACTTCACAGATTTACACTTCTGTCGTAATATTCCTTTGCTTTTCACTGTTTATCGTCAATTGTATTTCTTGCTTCAGCTTGAACCTTTTCTGGATCTTTCCAAACATCAGCATCATCTTCTGCCAAAATTCGTAGTTTTCCGTCGTTGAATCTTGGGGAATAACCGTGCAGCAGTTAAAATGGCGTTTTGTCTGTTGTGTTGTTTACCATATATTTTCATAGAAGCGAACCAGTAAAGTTCCTTGATTTTGGCAGGCGTTTTGTCAACAGAAAAGTGTTCCATCAAATCGTGAAACCTGACGACAAAACTTTTCCTTATACTTTTAGGGACCACGTACAGTAACTTCTTTTCTTCCTTGTGTTGAACTATTCGATATAATCTCTTATGCTTGTAGTCAAAATCTTTTATTTTCTGTTTGTCATCGTTGGTTCTCTCATGAGGATCTTTTTCAAATATCTCTATGAGTTGCTTCAGTTCTTGATCAGCATGTTGCATTATTGAAACTTTTTCGTCCTCCGTAAATGTTTGATAAATCTCTAAGTTGTTTTCGACTACTGTATCTAACGTGTGGTCTTCTTTGTGGAATATGAGATCGACTTAAGGCGTCTTCGTGACCCATCCTCGTTCCAGGTTTAAACTTCACCTCAAAGTTTTATTCTTGTATCAGGTTACTCCATCTTGCAATTTGAGGGTTCTGCGTTTTCTTTGTCTTTAGATAAACAAAAGCCTGGCAATCTGTAACAACGGTGAACTCTATACCAACCAGGAATTGGTGTAGTCTGTCTAGATTCCAAACAATGGCCATCAATTCTAATTTGCTGGAATGATATTTTATTTCAGCAGCTGTCGTTTTCTTACTAACACAATATACTAAATGTAGTTTTCCATCTTCTCCTTGTTGAAGTAGCATATCAGCAATACCGTCAGAACTTGCATCAGTATGTACCTCTATTTTAGCGTCAGGGCGGTACAACACCAAAAGAGGTTGCTCTGTCAGATTATATCTTAACTTCTCAAATGCTTTTTGTTGTTCTTCATTCCTCTGAAATTTTGTATCCTTTTGTGTAAGTCGACTCAGTGGTTCAGCATGTGTAGCATACTTTGGTATGAAAGGTCTTAAAAAACTTGTGAGGCCCAAGAACCTTATAACTTCATGTACATTACCTGGTGTCGAAAATTCAGCAATGGCCGTTATTTTCCTTCGACCTGGTTGAATTTCATTTTCATTAACTACGAATCCTAGGAACTCGGTTTCTTTCTTGCAGAATTCACATTTTGGTAATTTTAATGTTAGTTTGGCTGACTTCAGACAATCCAAAACTTGCTTCAGTCTATCCATCATCTCCGACCAGTTTTTTGCAGGTATGAGATTGAGAGTGTCATCCAAATAACATAATACTGTATTGTTCAGCAATGGTCCCAGTACTATATGCATCATGCGTTGAAATTCCGAAGGAGTGTTGGTCAATCCAAAAATCATTCTTTCAAACTGTCCAGTATCGTCGGGAGTTATGAAAGCCGTCTTCTGTTTGGCGTCTTCACTTAACGGAATCTGTAAGTACCCATGGGCCAAATCTAACGTTGTAAATATTGAACAGTTGTTTAAGGACTCTAGCAGATCCTCTATCCTCGGTAATGGATACTTATCTTTTATAGTTTGCAAGTTTAACTTTCGATAGTCAACTACTAAACAGTGTTCCCTGTCTTCTTCTTTACAATCATCACTAGACTTGCGTAAGGAGATCTTGTTTCAGTAATGATTCCGTAATCTTTCCATTCCTTCACGATTTCCTTTATTACCACTCGTTATTCGGCATTTGTTCTGTATGGTCGCATGAAATTGGTTTGCTGTCTTCCACTTCTTTAATTTCCATCGTTACCAAATCAATACACCCAAGCTCAGTCAAGTTTAGAGAAAATCAATCTCTATATTCGTTTAGAAGATGAACTAACTCTTGCTTTTCCTCATAAGTAACATCTTTATCCATTTTTATGTCATCCTTTTTGATTGGGAATTTTATTTAAAGAATTTCATTTGAAGTATTTTAAATTTGGCTGTCGAAAATTTCGAAATTGTCTGATTTTGGAGCTTTATCAACCAGGATCGAAACGACACATTCTTTATTTCCTAAACAATCGTTGCTTGAAAGCAATTTTACTGCTTCACATCTACAAACACATTGATTTTGGTTTTCCTTTAAAATAATACTGTGATTTTTGACTATTTTCAATAGGTATTTTTGTTTCTCTTTAACCACTTCCAATAAACCTATATTTTTATTTCCCTTAACCATGACTAATCCGTCATACTGACTTTCAGTCCTACATTGGACCAGATTAACTGTATTTTTCTCGAGTACAGTAGCTTGCACTGATTTCAGAGGTACACGTGTGTTATTCATACTAATTTGCAGTTTATTGAATGGCGCTTCATCGATATGTAATTCGTTACCCATTCTGGCATAGGCTATATGAGGCATATCCAACCATGTTCTACCAACTAACAAGTCCACTGGTTGATTTTCATTCCCTACAACGAGAACTGTTATTTCCTTTCCTAAAACAGTATCAATTTCAATGTCAACTACTGCTTTTCTAAGAGTTTTAGCAGCTGGTGTAATTTGGCTTCCAAATCCGTAAACTTCATTTATTTCAGGAATAACTTCAATGTTTAACTTCTTTGCGACTGATTCTCTCATCAAACATCCTGAGCTTCCTGTGTCAATTAATGCATTTACCCAGTTTTTATTGTTAAGCCTGGCAGTTTTGAGGGAGAGAAACGAATTTGAACAGTCGCTAATCCTTGTGGTTAAATTGGTAACGTTATATCCAGAATTCTGCGTCTTCTCGGGACAATCCTTGGAATAATGTCCATAATCATTGCAATTGAAGCACTTGGGATCACCTTTCTCGTTACGTAATGGATTCCAGTAGCCTTGAGTCTTACAATTTTGGGTTGATTTCGTTTGTAGAACTCGGGGCTTTGATTTACTATTGCACTGATTCATTGAGAACTGATGATTGCACTGATTCAAAATTCAGAACGTTGAGAAAGAGCATTACTTTGATTTTTATCGAATTGATTTGTCTGCTTACGGTCAGAGGCCTTAAACGTAGCCCTAACTCCTCTCACTGTTTCATATTCGTCTAACTTGTCTGCAAGTTTTTTAGGAATTATGAACTTCGACCACTCATTTTTGAAATGATCTTTAAGTTCATTAGGGACTTAACTCTTATTCTGGTATGCAATCATCAAATCTTTCAGACCTTGAAAATCTACGATACCTAATCCCGCGATCAATTCCTCAAAGAAGTTTTGTAATTCAAAAGTTAAGTCACACCATGTACTGTTTGAATTTTGGTGTCGAGTAAATTTTTGATGACATTTTTCTGGACTAAGTTTAAGCCGTTTCAATAACAACCACTTGACATGTTCATAATAGTTTGCTGTTTCCTCTGGCTCTCTTACGATTATTTGGGAAATTTCGTAAGGGAGCAATCCCAGCAGGTGCGAAACCCAATCCACTTTTGGTAATTCAGCTCTCCGCGCTTGTCGTTTAAAGAGAACTAAATAAAGACTAACTTCCGTTTCCTTAAGATCAAACTTACGAATCAACTTTTGAAAATCAGTATCAGGCTTATTGACAATTACCCCCTGATTAAACAAATGATCAGTATCCGTATCATTGGTGATATTTTCATTTGTAATTCTCAACTTTTCCGATTCAAAAGCTCGTTCTTTTCTAGCTCAAAAGCTCGTTCTATTTCGTTCTTTTCTAGCTCAGAAGCTCGTTCTCTCTCTAATCGATCTCGTTCTTCTAATCTTTCTCGTTCCTTTTCCCTTAATTATTCTTTCTAACATTAATTTAACAAACTCTTCTTCATAATTTTCAGAGTTTAAAATTAATGATTTTTACTCCACAATTTTATCATTGATTTTCACACCTATCTCATCTACTAATTCACGTAATTCAACTTTCTTAGTATTCACCAAGACATTTTGCACATCAACAGAAAAGAAAGTTCAAACACACGCTATATGAATATTTGGTAAAAGTGAAAAACACGGTTAAATGCCAAATTTGGCGACTTTTGAAATGGTTACAACTTTGACAATTACTTTACATGGAGGATTCCGTAATACGTTGGAACTCAAATTGTTGCGTTCGAGTTATAGTACTTAAAGTACACTTTTGGATATAACAGGAGCACGTACCTTTTAAATCCGTTACGTAGAGGTTTACAGAATAAGTCGCACTGGAAAAGTTCATCGAAGCGTTACACTTGAAAACAGGTTCTGTCAGAGCTAAATCTTCGTATAAGACTTAACTTATAATTTTTCGTCTGTGCGATTTTTTGTCAATTTCGTAGTAATCGTTTATAAAAATTATTTCTTCGCAGAATGGTATATATTTTTTGATAGACTTTACCATTGTACGTCGGCGTTATTCCGTATTGCGTATTCCATTAGGCTTAATCGTTGTCCATCGTAATGCGTAATGTGCGTTTACGTGAATTATTTATACGTTTTGATCGTCGTCTTTTAACGGATTGTAGATATCAATCCCACTTCTGAATTGTTAAAACTTACCTTTAAAGTAAATGCAGCGTTAGAATATATTCAAGGTAATCTTTACTTACGAACATCTCTCGCAATTACAATTACAATCTCAATCGTATTGTTCTATCAATATCTTTTTTTATCGCATTAGTTTATAAGAGTTTGTTGCCATGGTTACAAGCGAAGCCAACACAACATGCAAGTTGTAGGTCGCGAAGGTTCAATGCCTCCCAGGGTGCTTTTCTCTATTCTCTGACAGTAAAACTTTATTTCTGTGTGTATGTCCGTTAGTAGATGTTGCATGTTTTGTGTTTGGCCCAGCATGCCAAATATGGCCCTTGCGCCTTAAAACCCATGGAACAATTCAGTTTTGACGTACGATTACATCTAACTCGGAGGATAGTACGGGACCTAACTAGGACAAAACTAGGATGATGGACAAAACTAGGCCCAAATAAAGCATAATAGCGTTAAAATACGTTTCGTGTCAGTACATTTCGTGTCAAATACAGTAATCGTGTCAACATATTTGTAAACAACATAGATTTCATTTCGCATACTGTGTACGCTATGCACCCTTCTCTCCTTATTGACGGGGAAAACGACACAATAGTACAGTCTATCTCGGCAATCGTGAGAGCAACACGGCTGTTAGTGGTATTGTGTTAAAGGTCTCAAAACCAAGATTTATTCAAATATATGAAACACATCAAACAGTGGATTTGAACTGAACATGTTAGGAACCGTTTACTTGTAAACCAGTGAACTCGTTTACTATAAATAAAATAAGCGTTTTGAAACAGTACTCGATTGGCTTCATTTCGGCTCAAAAATATTCCAATCGTAGTCCGTCGTTTCAAACTGATAGCTCAATAAGAACTGAGCATAATTTTTTTTTTTGGAGATTTCTGTCGCGACTATAATGTTTCAATTATTCTATCTTACCGACTTAGCCTGGTTGGTAGAGTCAAGGGTTAGAAACCGGTATGTTGCGAGTTAGAGAACCGATCCAAGCAAAGACCATCGTGTACAGGGGAGGCTAGTTCCAAATAAATGTGTGCATATGGTGTTGTAGCTTGTAGGGTGACAGCTCAGGTACTAACCTCTTCACATGACCTTGGATCAAAGTTAAGAAGTGTCCTTGGAGCTTTTATTTGATTATTGGTGATTGATTTAATTGATGATCTTGGATTGATTCCGGATTATCTCTAATAGAGTCTGTTATATTGCTCTACCACGATGTTAATTCAACTAATTTGTTACATCTTACTAGTAAATGTCACGTCGACACCCTCGTTGATCTACCCCCTATTAGTTACACTAATACGAATATCTCTCTCTCTCTCTCAACTGTTATTATCAATGCTAACTTTATTGAAATCACTGGTAAGTTAGTTATAATAGTCAATCATTGTTGATGAATAAGATTGGTACAGGAATTCATTATCTCTGGGCATTAGTTAGAAAATAATTAATGATGATACCAGATGTTCCCGATGCTACTTTATATCTACATTAACCAGCGTCTGCGACATTTTAATTACCCTTTGCAACTATTACAAGGAATTTTCTTTCGTTTCGTTTTATTTGACCGTCTGGGATGAATAACTCAGAGCAGAGTTTTTCAAATTGCACTGTGACTGTTAACAGTTGTGCATGCCTGAGTACTAAAAAGATAACCTGCATTTTGCGGATGATAATATGTTTAGGTACAGCTTCAGTCTACGTATATCACGGTGGCAACGACCATGGCGCTTTTCTTTTGGCGCACTTTTAAAGTCGCCAAGAAAATAACTATTTCAAGAACCTTTTTCTTTTTACACAACGGAAAGTAACAAACTTCAATATATATATATATATATATATATATATATATATCGAAGTGAGCCAAAAGAAAAGCGCCATGGTCGTTGCCACCGCTCAATAGAGAGAATTCATATTCACATATTCAATTAAAAACTATTAAATAATCAAACATCCAAGGGTATTAACACTGTTCAAACACAAGGAAAATGAAAATCAAAGTTAAAAAATCAACCGGGGCTTTTTTTACTTCATAGAAAAAGTAAAAACAAAGTCGTTATTAATTTTAACTTTAGAAATACTTAGTCTTTGTTTGCCTTCTTAATCTGTGTCAGGTTTTCTAAGTGTAATTCACTTAGATTGAAGCAGTTAGATTTAAAGCAGCTTTGTGTCACTGTAAAGTCACATTCAGGAAATAAGTAAAGAAAAGCAAAGATTCAAAATGCTTTTAATTTCTTCTTTTACAGTAGAGTAAAATACTTTATGTTACGTTTAAGTATTGCTGTAACATATGATACATATATTTTTAGAGTAGATGTATGAATATTTTTTTATTCTTTGGTTTCGAAAAGTTGAGAATAAAACATATTCAAATTTGTTTATTTGACAAAGAATGATGTATGAAACCCGGGATTGGATTTTATATGCATTGTACTTACTGTCTAAAAAGTGTGGGCAAGAACAAAATAGTTTTTATTAACAATGGATTTGGGCCACTTCTACCAAATGGGTGACAGTTCTAGGCGATAACTTAGTATCCTGCCACTTTAATAAAAAAGTGGCATTTATCAAAACTTTTTAAAAAAGCAAAGCTTATCATGCTGTTGCTAAAGGCTACCAGAATATTACCAGGTATTTTTCGAAATAGAGTAACGAATTTGCGGAGAATAGTTTTGCATTCAGATTTTTCATCAAAATTTTGACTTGTTGCGCTTTTGTATTAGGGATACGATATTTCTAAAATAAAAGAAAGGCTGAAAAATTAATTTGGTACAGTATTATAAGGCTCGACCTAACGAACTTTTAAAGAACACCAGAAGGCAATTTTTATATGACTCCTCGAAGGGGGTGCTAAAGAATCAAAAGAGAACATATTTATTAAATGTTTGAAAATGCCATATGATCCCTTCCGAAGCTGTTCTTGAACAATAGTTTACTGTGTTTTAACTAAACCTTCAGTTTAAATTACACAATCATTAAAAAAACCTGTAAATACACCTTTTACCCAGCAAATAAATCATAACCGTAGAATTAATTTAGTTTTTATCGACTACTTTGTTAATAACTTGACTGACAAAAGAAAGGCTACGGCATATACAACTGAGCACATTTAAAGAAAGAATGCAAAAGGGCAAATGTCACTGATATTAACGATTTATTTCTTTTGAAGTAAATACACACCAAAAAAAATATTTTAAATTAAATGACTTTGTGTAAGAGACTTTTTCTGAAAAGGCAAATATAGGAGGCGCTAGTGTTTCTTGTGATAGAATGGACTTCTTGTAGATAACCTCCGATTTAAAATCCTCGTCAAACCCTTCATATCAATAACCTATGCGTAATTTTAGATCGAATTGTCATTGGGAGCAATTCATTCAATAGCAATTCATTTTGAACTGTTTGTCATTATATCATTATGGATTGAAGATGTATTTATTAACAATTCATGCAGATTTAGAAAACAAATTCGCGCCTTTATATCAACTTTATAAAATTTCTCATTTAGCCATTATCCTCTGCTCAAATTTATTTATAAATCAAAACCACCACGCCAAGTTGCGAATCTGCAGAACAGACGTTTCTACAAAATCTCGTTCAGTTCTGATGCTCCTAGAAAAATCAAGTAACGACTCTAAGGTTATTTTGTCATGAAAACCGGTATTTCCATAAAGAATATCAAGATTCATCGCTTTGTAATAACTTAAAACATGAAATGGTTACTCGAAAGAAGCAGTTGGGTGAAAATTGCCAAAAATGGAGATTCGTGTCTTCAAACGATATATTGCTGAAATTTTAATTTTTCAAACTAAAAAAATAAACACCAACCTAAAAAAAATGCTTTATACCAAATGAAGTATTCTATTTTGCTGATCACTCGAAGGCATATATTTAGGTGTGTATGGAGCTTTACGAATTCCAGGTACTTTGTAGTGAATTGTGCTGTTCTAATGTTGGTTATTACATCTGGTAAACGCTGGGGGGGGGAGGGGTAGATGCTCACGACTTTGAGATGACCAAGAAATATTCCTCTACTTTCTTCTCTTTCCTTGCTTTTCATAGTTGATGTTTTCTGACTTATGTTCGGGAAGCTTAACTAAATATGGCCTCTGCACCATGACACTCAAATTTTACTAGGTATCTACTTTCCTTAATGTTGGGCACGTGGTGCCAGTTGAAGGAGTCGTGGCACAGCAACCGGAGGGTTACGAGTCTACATCTACTTCCCTTAATGTTGGACACGCGTTGCCCATTTGGCGAAGTCGTGGCTCAGCAGACAGAGGGTTACGAGTCTACATCTACTTCCCTTAATGTTGGGCAAGCGGTGCCCAGTTGGTGGAGTCGTGGCTCAGCAACCAGAGGGTTACGAGTCTACATCTACTTACCTTATGTTGGGCAAGCGGTGTCCAGTTGGCGCGGAGTCGTGGCTCAGCAACCGGAGGTTTACGAGTTTACATCTACTTCCCTTAATGTTGGACACGCGTTGCCCATTTGGCGAAGTCGTGGCTCAGCAGACAGAGGGTTACGAGTCTACATCTACTTTCCCTTAATGTTGGGCAAGCGGTGCCCAGTTGGTGGAGTCGTGGCTCAGCAACCACAGGGTTACGAGTCTACATCTACTTCCCTTAATGTTGGACACGTGGTGCCCAGTTGGCGGAGTCGTGGCTCAGCAACCAGAGGGTTACGAGTCTACATCTACTTCCCTTAATGTTGGACACGCGTTGCCCATTTGGCGAAGTCGTGGCTCAGCAGACAGAGGGTTACGAGTCTACATCTACTTCCCTTAATGTTGGGCAAGCGGTGCCCAGTTGGTGGAGTCGTGGCTCAGCAACCAGAGGGTTACGAGTCTACATCTACTTACCTTATGTTGGGCAAGCGGTGTCCAGTTGGCGCGGAGTCGTGGCTCAGCAACCGGAGGTTTACGAGTTTACATCTACTTCCCTTAATGTTGGACACGCGTTGCCCATTTGGCGAAGTCGTGGCTCAGCAGACAGAGGGTTACGAGTCTACATCTACTTTCCCTTAATGTTGGGCAAGCGGTGCCCAGTAGGTGGAGTCGTGGCTCAGCAACCAGAGGGTTACGAGTCTACATATACTTCCCTTAATGTTGGACACGTGGTGCCTAGTTGGCGCAGTCGTGGCTCAGCATCCAGAGGGTTACGAGTCTACATCTACTTCCCTTAATGTTGGGCAAGCGGTGCCCAGTTGGTGGAGTCGTGGCTCAGCAACCAGAGGGTTACGAGTCTACATCTACTTCCCTTAATGTTGGGCAAGCGGTGCCCAGTTGGTGGAGTCGTGGCTCAGCAACCACAGGGTTACGAGTCTACATCTACTTCCCTTAATGTTGGACACGTGGTGCCCAGTTGGCGGAGTCGTGGCTCAGCAACCAGAGGGTTACGAGTCTACATCTACTTCCCTTAATGTTGGACACGCGTTGCCCATTTGGCGAAGTCGTGGCTCAGCAGACAGAGGGTTACGAGTCTACATCTACTTCCCTTAATGTTGGGCAAGCGGTGCCCAGTTGGTGGAGTCGTGGCTCAGCAACCAGAGGGTTACGAGTCTACATCTACTTACCTTATGTTGGGCAAGCGGTGCCCAGTTGGCGCCGAGTCGTGGCTCAGCAACCGGAGATTTACGAGTTTACATCTACTTCCCTTAATGTTGGACACGCGTTGCCCATTTGGCGAAGTCGTGGCTCAGCAGACAGAGGGTTACGAGTCTACATCTACTTCCCTTAATGTTGGGCAAGCGGTGCCCAGTAGGTGGAGTCGTGGCTCAGCAACCAGAGGGTTACGAGTCTACATCTATTTACCTTATGTTGGGCAAGCGGTGCCCAGTTGGCGCAGTCGTGGCTCAGCAACCAGAGGGTTACGAGTCTACATCTACTTCCCTTAATGTTGGACACGTGGTGCCTAGTTGGCGCAGTCGTGGCTCAGCAACCAGAGGGTTACGAGTCTACATCTACTTCCCTTAATGTTGGGCAAGCGGTGCCCAGTTGGTGGAGTCGTGGCTCAGCAACCAGAGGGTTACGAGTCTACATCTACTTCCCTTAATGTTGGGCAAGCGGTGCCCAGTTGGTGGAGTCGTGGCTCAGCAACCAGAGGGTTACGAGTCTACATCTACTTCCCTTAATGTTGGACACGTGGTGCCCAGTTGGCGGAGTCGTGGCTCAGCAACCAGAGGGTTACGAGTCTACATCTACTTCCCTTAATGTTGGGCAAGCGGTGCCCAGTTGGCGGAGTCGTGGCTCAGCAACCAGAGGGTTACGAGTCTACATCTACTTCCCTTAATGTTGGGCAAGCGGTGCCCAGTTGGTGGAGTCGTGGCTCAGCAACCAGAGGGTTACGAGTCTACATCTACTTCCCTTAATGTTGGGCAAGCGGTGCCCAGTTGGTGGAGTCGTGGCTGAGCAACCGTAGGGTTACGATTTCAAAACTTTATCCACCCAAAGACCTTCGTGTAAGTTCGGGCTGGTCCCGCTAAATCTGTTGTGACCTTAAATGTCCTCATTTTGACATCGTGAGGAAGTTTGGAGGGTTTTCTCAGATGTTGACCTCGTCATCTGATCGTGGTTCAAAATTCGAGTATTTCTCCTAGGGCTTTTCCTTTCGGTATGGATCTCAGACCACCACCAATAGCCCATTGTGTTGGTCCACTGGAACGTAAATTCAACTATATACTTAGCTACCTTAGCGTTAACAATAGTAACGCTCAAAACGAACGTCAAAAAGCAACAATACAATTTCCAACTCAATGCTCTTGTCAAGCGATGCAATTTTTTGCGATCCATCGTACGAAACGTTCGCCCGAATGCCTCACCCACCGTTCGAAAGCTCATTAAAATCTTCACCCCTCCGACGGAAACGATACTAATTTTGTCTTTCGCCAAAATGGCAACAGAACAAAAAACGAAGCTCGCGATCTCTTTGTTCGACTCATTTGGAACATTAACAGCGGCCGCATTAATGGACGAGAATTCCTTTTCGGTGTTCTTTATTTCGTTCCTAAGTTCTTGTCAAAGGCGTTCGGGTGATAATGCGTCTTTTGAAGCCTTATTTTTATTCTCCGATCGCGGAGGAATAATTTCGACATTCCTCCGCGACTTTATTGTGGTCCTCTGGAGAGAACTGTGGCATTAATGGGGGTGTCGGATCGATGGGAGATCGAAGTTGTCGGAGGTCGAGAGCGGGTTTTCTTTCGAGATGATATTTTACTGCAAGGTGAAGCTTTTAAATTGCTCATTAGCGCAGGGACTGTTAGTGGGATTGCTTAAAATTACCATCATATGAGATCTTGATGGCGTTGGCTTTGATTCGCCATTTTCTTGAAATAAGGGAAGAGTAGTTGCGTTTTTATGGTGCTTTTTTATGGTTGTGTTCTTTTGCAACTTTGATTTTCGTTTTCGACGTAATACGGTTAATGTTTGCAGGTTAAAAGCATTTTATCCATTTGCAACGATTGAGAATATTGATAAAGATAACGTATATAAAGTGTCAAAGATTTATATATTTCAGAAGCATTTTCGAATTTGTAGGCATAAAATAGAATTAATACAATTAATTATCCTCTTGGTGATTGTCTCCACTAGGTGCCTTGGTGTAAGCAAAAAGGACGGACGAGATATCTCGTCACGTGACGAAATGACCAGCTATCCATCAACTCTAAATAAAAGTACATCAAAATTATGCAACAATCTATAAAACTATAAATAAAAGTGTTTTTATTCATATACAATTAGAGACTATTCATTTCTAATAAGCCAAGTTTTCCTCTTCCTCCCTGTATAACCCCACACTGTAACACCCCGTCACTGTATGACTACCTTCACTGTATCACCCCTCTGTGTATTGCTCTGTTTTTCCTGCCTCCCAAGAAGAGGAGATCGATTATTACAATTTATTACAGGTGTATTTCTCCTTTCTGTATCAGCAAACTTTTTTTTTGTTTGCGAATGCCCATTACTTAGCGTTGTTTGTTCTGTGTTTGGCACAGCTTTGACAAATATGGTCTTTGTATCATGAAACAATAAAAATTCAAAGATATATTTTATGTTTCCTTTTTTAAAAGAATGAAATAGCACGAATTGAGTATGTGTCGATGATTCAAACATTGGTCAAGAAAATGCCCCTTTTCTCAAATAGAGATACTCTAAAATTGGATAGAAATTCAGTTTTTTAATATTATCACAAAAATAGTGTAAAATTAATTGTTTTTTGAGACCAATATGGGCTTTCCTGGCCCCAATTTCAGGTTAATATACATGTTAAGCATTGAATACTGAGGATATATTCACTAATTAACTTGTTAAAATTTGTACAATTTTTTCTCTTCTCCGTTACTAATTGAAGCCCTTGCTGCACAATGGGTTTGTTCACTTCGCTTGTAGACCCATTTATTACTGTAACTCACCCTAACACCCTGACAGTTGTAGGCACGTTTGATTTCTGTAACTAACCCTAACACCCTGTGAGTTGTAGGCACGTTTGATTTCTGTAACTCACCCTAACACCCTACGAGTTCTAGGCCCATTTCAATCCTGTAACGCACTCTCACATCCTGCGTCGTGTATGCTCGTTTGATTCCTGCAACTCACCCTGCGAGTTATAGGCCCGTTTGATATATGTAAATCACTCTAACACCCTGCGAGTTGTAGGCCCGTTTGATTCATGTAAATCACCCTAACTCCCTGCGAGTTGTAGGCCCGTTTGATTTCTGTAACTTACCCTAACACCCTGTGAGTTGTAGGCCCGTTTGATTTCTGTAACTTACCCTAACACCCTGTGAGTTGTAGGCCCGTTTGATTTCTATAACTTATCCTAACACCCTGCGAGTTGTAGGCCTGTTTGATTCCTCCTGTAACTCACCCTAACACCCTGTGAGTTGTAGGCCCGTTTGATTTCTGTAACTTACCCTAACACCCTGCGAGTTGTAGGCTCGTTTGATTTCTGTAACTCACCCTGCGAGTTATAGGCCCGTTTGATTCATGTAAATCACTCTAACACCCTGCGAGTTGTAGGCCCGTTTGATTCCTGCAACTCACTTGAACACCCTGAGCGTTATAGTGCCATTTAATTTCTGTTTCAAGCAGGTTAGTCAAATGTAACCATTGCGCCATAAACCCAACAAACCACCCTTTAAAAGCACAATGTATCGAGTGTATCACACAAAATAGTAATATTTTGTTTGATAATTGTATTTTAAGGTAACAACTATGCCCTGGAGGTGCTTTCATTACACTTAGGTGGATTTCCTGATCCGCTGCTTGGTTGCTTCCCTTTCTTTTAATGTTTAACTCCTTTGTTTTTAGAAATTTCGTGAGTGCTGATTTTCTTGTCTGATAAAGAAGTCTTTGAAGCATCAAAATTGGTAGAAACCTTGATTTGAACTCATTAGATAGGAATATTTCTACTGAAATCTTCGACTGAAGCTACTATTTCTGCGAAATAAAACCGTCCTTCCGTGGATTTGTTCAAGTGTTTCTCTAAAAAAAAGTTTTTGTGTTTAATCTGCAAGAACGATTATTAATTTTTGAGGATCAATTGGTAGCATTCAATTTGAAAATTTGCGAAGAATGTTTTCCATTGATTAAGATCCATAAATTCAGATTTGTTATGATCTTACAAACTATTTCTTTTACAGTTTATATGATATAAGTAATTTTTTTGGAATGCAACTGCCCTATTTGATGTCCATAGTTGAATTTAAGAGGAAGTACAAAGCGTCCCCTTATGTTCAACTATGCACGCTGCGTGACTGATGTTTACATTATACCGATAGAAATTTTGTATTTAAAACTGGTTCTCTCTTTAGTACAGCGTTACCCTGGTTGGAAGAGGGTTGCGAGTTCGAAATCTGATCCAAGCAAACTGTGTACATGGGGAGGGGTTGGTGCTATCTATCGTGCCTCAGATGTCCATACGATGGCCTGGTGTGCAAGTTTGGAAAATGCGGTGCCAGCTCAGGTGTTGACCTCGTCATCTGACCATGGTTCAGAATGACGATGCGTTATCCTTGTTTCTTTCCCTTCGGGATTGATCTCAGAACTTCGCCAATAGCCCGTTTTGTTGCTGCAGTGCAATGTTAATTCAGCTACCTATCTCTGCCTCTTTTTTTATGAGTCGCGGTTCACCAGTAGGATGAGTATTGGATAAGGAATTAGAGGGTTGTGAGTTCGATACTCTGTCCAGCCAAAGACCGTCTCCAGCTGGTGAGATTATTTCTACTTTGACCTCAAATGTTTTCACGTACGTGGTATGGAAGTTTGTAGAGTGGGTTGACAGCTCAGGTCTTGTTCTCATAATATCACTGTGGTTCAAAATTGCGAGGTGTTGTTCTTGATTCTTTTCCGTCTGGATTGTTCCCGCACCGTCATCAATAGCCCCTGACGTTAATGATCTTACCTTACCTCTGTAGTAACACAAAAATTGCGTTCAATCTAACAAATCATTAGTACACCCTGTTCAAAATATTAATACACTGACTTTTTTTAAATTCTCTGAGGGATTCATTCAAGTATATCCGTTTAGCAACCTGCTGTCTTCCCTGTATCAATTCTAACCAGTTTCAATCTTCATCTACACTGAAGAGCCAAAACATTATGACCACCTACTGAATAACGCGTTACGCCTCCTTTGGCCTGCAAAACAGCAGCAACTCGCCAGGGCATAGATGACACAAGTTCTTAGTACATGACTGGAGACAGGTTGTACCAAATGTCTAAGCAGCGGTAATGCAAAGTTGAGATATTCGGACATGGTGGTGTTTGAGCTCTGAGCTGACGCTTCATGACACCTCAAATGTGCTCTATCGGATTAAGATCCGGCTAGTTAAGTGGACAGGACATTAAGTGGAATTCATCAGTTTGCTCCTCGAACCACTCCAACACAATCCGAGGCTTGTGACGTGGGGCGTTGTCCTGCTCGAAGATTCCATTTCCAGTTGGGAAGACAGACGCCATGTAAGGGTGCAACTGATCCGCAATGATGTTCAGATAGTTCGATGCGTTCATGGTCTGTTATACCACAACTATGGTTCCCAGAGTCGCCCATAAGAACGTCCCCCAAAGCATAACACTGCCACCACCAGCCTGAGTATGACCTGCTGTACAAAAGGGGAGCAAATGTTCGCCTGGCAGACGGCGTTCCCTGACGCGACCATCGACGTGATGAATGAGAAATCGGGATTCATCTGACCAAGCAACTCTCTTCCACTCATCCATGGTCCAATCTCGATGCTCCCGGGCCCACTGTAGGCGTAGTTGACGATAACGCTTGGTCAACAGAGGCACACGAGTGGGACGTCTGCAGAACAGTTCCATATCCAACAGTGATTTCTAAACTGTGTGTTCCGAAACATTTGCGCTTGGACCTGCATTGTATTGGGCTGTCAGCTGATCCACTGTCTCGCGCCGATTTTGCTTTACCAAGCGGGACAGTCTCCGCCGTCCTTTTTATTTGATGACGCGTGGATGACCAACACCTTGGTGTGTACTTTTGGTGTCACCGTCATTTATCCACTTTACATGAATACTAACAACGGCAGATAGGGAACGTCCTATCAGTCGTGCAGTTTCGGTGATACTCGTTCAGAGGCTTCGAGCCATTGTGATCTGCCTTCTATCAAATTCGCTTAGATCAACAGCCTTTCCCATCACTCGCAAAAGTAAGTGCAAGAGTGTTTACTTACCTTTTCCAGCAGCAGTTAAATACCATTCTCACTTAATCACATGTCCTCCACGTCATCCAGACGAGTTCATTGAAAAATGTCGGGTTGGGCATAATGTTTTGGCTTGTCAGTGTAAATAAATAAAAATGTTGTATTTGTTTGTACATTAAATTTATAAACTATATACATGTTTTCGACTCGTTTGTCTCCGTTTTGAGTCCTCAGATGCAAAATCCGTCTCTTGCGCATTTCGTGTATGTCTGTCCATATGTCCGTGAGTATGTGCATCCGTACAACGTCCAAGCATTGGAATACATTTTCATGAAACTTTGCATTCTGTCAGCAATTTCAGTCATTTAATGACTGAGCTTTGTATCGTTTGTGTCTGTGCACCTTACCACTCTATGTCTGATATTGTCCGAGTGTGTTTGGACACATATCACGCACAATTTATTCAACGTTTATTAATGGAATGTTCTACATTCGATAAATCATATTTTAGTTTAGAGAATACGTTCTTTAAAGCTTCTTTGGGGCTTACATATTCAAGCAAGTTACATTCTTATGATTGTTGAGTGTTTTTGGGGTATTTTGGTTACCATTGTCGACTTTCGCATCTATTCTTCGAGTATTTGATTTTACTTGTGAGGAGTGAGAAGAGGGTTGTTGAAGGCTTAGAATTTGTTTGTAGAGATTAGAAACCGGATTAGTCCTTTTTTTGTAGTTTTGTTTTCAAATGCTCGGGTCATCAGGTTATAGTAGGGTCATTCCATGTGAAAACACCCATTTTGAGAAAAAGTTGTTGCGCTATAGTAATGGATTTTTTTCAAATTTTTACCATAGATATCCTTGCAGTGAAACCCTTAGGTCTCAACTTTTTAAAATTTTTGTCCAATATTTGCAGAGATACAAAAATTTAAAAATTGGTCAATTTTACTAAATGACGGCCATTTTGGATTTGCCACTGTTTATACAGGGCCCTAACAATAGAACTAATTTATAATTTTAGTTATTTTGGTACCAAATGGAAGCCATTTAGTTCAGGAATGTACATGACATACAAAATCAGTGGTAATTTTACATCTTAGTGAGTTTTTTACTTGCAAATTGAAAAATTCACTTTTAAAAGCAGTCGACTTTAAAGGGCAATAAAAAAATGAACTCTCTTATTTTTCACTTAAACTTCGTAGAAGTATTAACTAACATATGTATTTTAATCTGAGAAAAATTCAAAGCGTGCAACACATTTTTCATTTTTGAATAAAAGCTATTCTAATGACATCATGGATTTCAAAACTGTGGTCATCTTACAGTGCAAAAATGACCATAACTTAAAAATAATGGTCCAATTTGAATTTTTATGAGGTACTAATTCAAAGCAAGATCGCATTATTTCATGTTTATATATTAATACAGTATCACATTATTTAAAATTTGTTTTATAGTATAGCTTTTTTTTTCAAAATGTACCTTTAAAAAGCAAAGTAGAAAAATGTTTTTATTTATTTAAATTTTTTTTAAATACTCTTCAAAATGTTATGCATTTTACAATATTTAATTCCAGTATTTTTGCAAAAAATTACATTTGTGCTTAGGGTATATTGTTTCAAAATTACCAGTGAAATTATTTTACTTGATAGTTTCTCGTCTTTTTAGAAATACAAAAATGCTTATAACCCTAATTGTACAACACAAACAATCATAAGATATGTATTGATATAGGTTCAATAAAAAACAAAATTTATCACAGTTGACATAACTTAAATATTTTAAGCTGGTCCAGTATAAAGAATCATTGTAGTAAATCTAACCATGTTCTTGAAATTGACAAAATAAAACTAAAATTTCTGAGCACTGAATTAAAAAAAAACAAGTCTTTAAAAATATATAGTGAGTATAAATAAAAATGGTCACAAGGGTTTCGATAGCTACTGTCAACATGAAGAGACTTATTTCTAAAACTTTAAACTCGATTTCTAAAGAACTGCGTTTTTTGCAATACGATGCTTTTTTCAAAACGTAATAACTATAAAATGAATTCCTCTTTCAAATTATTTTTGTATCCTTATGATCTGTATAATACAGCAGATGTTTTGGATTAAAATCAGAGTATTTAGTCTAGAAATGGATTTTTAATTATTTTTTAAATGTTGAAATTCCTGTAAAAATGTTTTTTTTTTTTTTTTACACTTCTTTGATTAAAACTTGTAAAAAAACTATATCGTCTAACAATTTGATGGAGGTCCTAAACATGAAGAATAATATTAAAAATAATTTCCAACACGAATCGCCTTTCTGAACAAACTAGAATTTGAGGTATCATGTTTCAAAAATCATGCTAATTTGCTAATTATATTTTAAATAGACAATTAATTATTTGCAGTCAGATATTTTCTCCCTGAAATGATTTTAAGAATAGACTTCTTACATGTAAAAGAAAAACTGGATTTTTAATGTCAAAATTTTTTTTTTAATCATCTAGAGCAGTGGTCCCCAACCCCCGGTCCGCGGACCGGTACCGGTCCGTGGATCAAATGGTATCGGGAACATTGAATTAGAGCCCAAGGAACGGGAGCCCAAGGAACATTAAATTATTTCCATTTTATTTACTGTGGTGTATTTCTTTCGGGTTTGTGCGGTTCTTATCTATGAAATGTCCACACAAATTAGGAGGTGGTAAATCATAGCTTGAAATTTGTTCTGTAACTAGACCTTCAATCATGATTTCTGAATTCTGTATGTCTCTATTTTCCAATTTTGACAAATGTGACAGCTGTTTTCAAGTTGGCAGACAAAGTAGCTGCATTTAAAGCCAAACTGAAGTTGTGGGGACGGCGCGTGAACAGAGGCATTTTGGACATGTTTCAGACACTAGCGGTGATTTTAGGCGAGACTGAGCCTAAACATTCATTCTCTCAGTTGGTGCACGATCACCTGTCTTTGCTTTTAAAAGAGTTTTATCGCTACTTCCCAACCACAAAACACCCACGAACTAGTAAGGAATGGATCCGCAACCCATTTGTCAACAAATCAGGCGAATCTAGCATGTCTGTGGAAGAAGAAGATCAACTGCTGTAGATTGCAAATGAAGGCGGCCTTAAAACTACGTTCGAGACAACAACTCTGTAGGTGTTCTGGATTAAAGTCATGGCGGAATACCCTGAGATTGCCACCACAGCACTTAAATCACTATTGCCATTTCTGACAACCTATCTGTGTGAAGCGGGATTTTCTGCAGTGACAGCAACCAAAACAAAACAATGGAATAAACTTGACATAAGCAACACACTTCGGGTGTCATTGTCTCCTATTACCCCCAGATGAAACCGTCTCGTCGCAAAGAAACAAGCTCAGGGTTCTCATTGATTTAGCGTTCTAGTGAGTTAAAATGTTAAATCACTTTTTCATTTTTTGGTGTAACTGTATTTTATTTTGAAGGCATGTTTAAATACAATTAAATTAAAATTATTAAAACAAAACAATCTAAAATATAAACAATCAACGCCTCCCCACCCCCCTCAGCGGGCCGCGTTAAAATTATCAAACATTGATCCGGTCCGCGGCAATAAGAAGGCTGGGGAGCACTGATCTAAGGGATTCAATTCCAAGGAAAGGACAAATATATAATTTTCCTTTCTGATTCGATTTTTCTAAAGATAGAGAGGATTAATGGATTCTCTCTCACTTTCAACCACATACACAGTCGGTAGTTATTTAGTCATTAATTGTGGTTTGTTGGTTAAAGCCATACTACACTATTTGGAAATCTCGTGCGATTTAGAAGGTTTTAGTGTACATAAATTTTGTTGTAAAGGCCTGCTTCGGTTCAAAAGACCTAGTTCTTCCACAAGCAGCTGCCACGTCATCGTACATAAATTATTTAACTGTTGTATAAAATTTTAGAATTGTATATTCCTGATAGCATTTTACAATCTTTCGTTTCCTACTCTCGGTTTCATGTCTTGGAATCCTAAAGTAAAATTCAGGTGAATATCGTCTGAATTATTCAGATAACGCACGAAACGTATCAATCAGAATTTCCATATTGTAAATATTTTCAAGTGTTATGAAAGTTCTGTCTACCGAAATGTCTTGAATTAATTTAAAAAGAGTATCTTCAAAATGAAGAATACAGGCGAGATATAAGATTGCATGTTATTTTATTGAATATTTGACCATATTTATATTTTAAAATGTGTGTTTGAAGCCTTCTTCCAGACATGGCCTGGAAAATGTATAAGCCTAGCAAAGTAAACACTTTTTTTACTTTGCAATCGCTTGAACCGTTATAAATAATTCTGTTTGTGAAACAAATGTGAAATTTTAGAACACAGGTTTGTATTTGTCTTTTCACATACAGAATTTATGTAGCATATCTATGCTTTTAGTTAAAGTTTAAGCGGCTATACAAACATGTGGAAATATTTTCACAAATCAGTTATTTGTGGTACATAATAAAGGAAAACATATACCAACTAGTATTATAGAGAATGCGTAATTCAATGGGAGATTTAAAAACTATTTTATGAATATTTTACTTAAATGCTTGATCGTCTAGTTATATTTTAAAATATAAAACTGACATGTTTCAAGGAAACTATCTTAAATGAGTTTTATTGAATAGTTTTAAGTTATTTTAAACAAATTTATTTGAAAGCATACCGATTTTGAATCGGAATTGTGTTGCATGCTAATAAGTTAGCATATCTCATACGATCCATTTGCTGTTTAAAAAAAGTATAATAAAACTGCTATATATGTGTTTAAAAATATTAAGAGTACTATAGAGTTTTATGAAGAAACAGACCAATATCATTGCTATAATTAAGTTGAAACTTTTTTCTTAATTTAGTTTAAAGTCAGCTTCTTGTACTTCTCCTTTGAAATGAAGTAGAACAAATAATTCAGATGGAAATTATGGAAAATCTTGTTTATGTTCTTTAATAGAAGGGGAACAAATCAGTAATAGTAAAAGAATATGCTGGTATTTAATATTTGTGTGTTTGGTAAAGAAAGTCAGTACTCGAAATCTAATGACACTCATAGGGTTAAAGAAAGCAACTAGAATATTTTAAGTTTCCTCTAATGGGGAATTGTGAGTTTTCTAAACTATGTTTCGCAAATCTTCATCTAAAATAAGCTGAAAGTGGACTTCTGTCCTTTTGAGGATACAAGGGATTGCAAATAAATTACAGGGTCATAAGTTTTGTACCGATTTCTTACAAATATAAATGTGAACAAAAAGCGCTAATGTATTTATACATTTTATTACAGTAATAAATTCACGTGAAGTATTTATCAATTTGTGGGTACCAGACACACTGTCACCGACGCTATTTTAACAGTTTTCATCATTTTACAAATGATTTTGATCAAATCATCAATTCGGTACAACAACAAAAATACGTACGGACTCTGAGTAATAAAATATTTATTCATCACCCAAGTGTTTTGAGTCTGTAAACTAACCAGATAAGCGCCATAACCATTAGGTACTTAATTCAGTTTTTGTTTTGAGATTTTTTAAGAAAGAAAACTTGGTGTGCAAATATCTGCTCCAGACATCTCTTTCCAGACATTAACTTCTTTCGTTTCTTTCAGACGTTAAGGAAAATGTTTCCTTTTCCTTCCTCGATGCACAAACTTCAGTAGTTGCCTTTCGAGACACTCACTTATTCAGGATAGAGACTATGAAGATTCTAGAAGATCGAGTGGAGACTAAAAGGAAACAAGGGTGATTTGAAAATCGCTGTAAATGACTTGCATATCTCAACTTCTGTATTAGAAAAGCTTTTCTTTCAAGAAGTATTTACGAAATAGTTCTGTAACTAAAAACATAAAGCGGTAGTAATATTTACGCTGTTAGTTGTATTAACCAGAGAACTCGTAATTAAATCAGTACATGAATTTGAATTTAATATAACTAGCACATTATTGAGACTTTGTTTTGTGATCTCTCTCTATCTCTCTCTCTCTCTATATATATATATATATAACCTTGGTGAATCACGGGGTGTTAATGTTGCAGCTAAGATACACATCATACATTCAAGGCACAGCCCGTTTGTAGAAAGGCCGCACACAGACGAACTGACGTACATTCCATACCAAACTGTTATTGCTATCACGCTAGACGTACATTCTTTACCCGGGATTTAAACTAGCAACCTTTAGAACTTGAAGTTAGCTCGCTGACCACCAACCCGATTGTTTGGTTTAGATCAAAAGGTACATTTTAATCCGACAAGTGGTTTCGAAGAGATATCTTGGCGTCAAGATCTTGATGATTTATTGATGATGACGAGATCAAGTTGACCATGTGCCGTACAAAATCATTCAATAGACCCTTGTATCCTTTCCTTACTATTGGTCGTGCCTAAGGTAACCTGGTTGAAAGAGTGACGGATTGGCAACCGGAGGGTTGCGAGTTCTAATCAACCTAAAAACATCGTGTACCAGGAGACTGGTACTCGTTAAATTTACCATAGCTTCAAATGTCATCCCGTTAGCATGGTGTGTAAATTTTGAGAGTGAGGTAGTAGATCAGGTGTAATATCACCTGACCGTGGTTCAAAATTGTGTAATATTGTCGCCAACTGGCCGCTGAGTTGTTCCAGTAACTTAAACTAAGTACCAACGTACCTTTCTATGGACTAATAGGGGAGAGAAGTGGGTTGAATGTTACTTGATACTAGACGAACGCTGACACTTGTAGACATAACATTTACATATAAAAAAAAAACGAACTACTCTACAATTTGAAATAAAAATTTCCATACAAACTATAGATTTGAAACTCTTTTTCAATCTCAACTTGAGAGTTGTAGGTGGCAGAGGTTCAATTCCACCGCGCATTTCTGTCTTCTGTTTCAAAAAATCTTTATTTGTGTGTGCGTGTCCATTACTTGTCGTTGTCTGTCTTGTGTTTGACATACCATTGCCAAACATGGACCTTGCGCCATAAAACGCAACTAACCAATCGTTCCGTCACGTTGTGCAACAGACTCCCCATTCGGTTAAATCTAGTAACCGATTGCGCATTACATTATTTCCAACCCACTGTATGTCAATGTCCCTATCTCTACTATGCAGTCGTCGTTGACCTCCTTTTTCAACCTCACAACCTGCTCATTTAATTGTGGTTCAAATTAAGAAGGTGTCCTCGAATCCTCTTTTCGGGAATTACCCCAGACCGTCGCCAATAGCCCATCCCAACAACGCAAATTCAACACCCAACCTTCTTACATCGGTATGTAAATAAACATAATCCGCAAGTATATTTCGTGGTACGTTTTTTTTTTGTATCGAACTGGATAGAGAAAAATGTCCTGGGAGAGCTTTTAGTAGCAGACATATTCTGTTTAAAAACTTCTGGAGCTATTTCGACTTTTCTCCCGTGGATGATACTTTTTTTCGTTATTCATTCAATCTCCGAAAGAATGTCTCTAGTGGTTCATTGCTTCTTTTCAGCCAATGGATGGATGGATGGAAAAGAGACGTATCGCGTTGTCAGAAGTTATGGAGCAAAGTCTGAGCCTAAATGAAGTTGGCACCATCTTTTATAGATCAGTGAAGGTGGAACTGGATCAATCCTTTTACGCCCGCCATTGAAGAAGTTGAAAGTTTGTTCTATATCTTATCCAATCTTTCATTGAAATGAACACGTGAAGGGTATAACTTATTGTAGCTAGTCTTAATGGCTACGTGTATGTGTATATAAGTAATAACAGTAGGGACTGAGAAGGATTTTCTATGTATACAAACGAGGCGGAAAGCAAAGATTTTAATTTCGCTACCAAAATGCTCTCGCATGTTACCTACCTCTAAAATGTAGTTTATTGCCATTTTGGCGAAGATTGGCGTTGCATCTGGGTGTTGACCAATTAATTATATGGATTTGGAATTTATTATTTTGAATTTATATAGACGAAGTTTTGATATCGAATTCGAAAAATAAGCCAAGATTCAAAATGTTTGACAGTCAGAAATAAAAGCTAGTGACACACGTAATCATCGTCAATTATTTTATAATTTCCGCATTTGAAGACTCTATATAATTTTAAATCATAATTTAATTTTATGCAGTCTATCTTAATTAGCACTTATTAACATGTAAATAAGGCAATGGAAGGAGTAAAGTATTAAACACATTGACCTATATTTATGATGCACAGGTTTGTTGAATTGGGTGTTGCGACTCAAGCTATATCTAGTCAAGCTGCGCCGAGCACAAGACATAAAAAATTCATATAATGGTCATCTTTTACAACCACAGAACAGAAGGGTTTAACTACTGGAATCGAAACTGCTTTGCCTGCAACTCACATATGCGATACACAGGAATCATCTAATCGAAATCTCTAAAACATTTGCTCTTCTAAATATAGTTACCTCATTTGTGTCCTTTGTTAGTAAATTGTTCCTTTTGTAAGTCCATTACTTGATGCTGTCTCTATTGAGTTTGGTACAACATGGCTAAATGTTTTCCCTTGTACCATGCCATAAAACTCAAAACGAACTAATCTAATATATTAAACAAATGAAGAATAAGCGGTTGATTCAAATATATGTTTTTGCAAGTCTAATGTTTTGTAAAGATAACAATCATAGATTAAAATAAATTATGAGCTAGGACTGTTAGTCATCGTGATTGTAAGTTAACCAGTAAAAATATATTATCGTAGCGTTTTAAATGCTAATTTCGAAGACTTGACGCGTTCCGTGTTATTCTCAAAATAAAAGAAATTCTCGCTACTGAACAAAAACATTTACAAATCCCAAAAACTTTAGCAGGAAAACAAGACTGGTTTCCAAAAAGCCTAAAAAAGAAAATATTTTTTTTTCTTCGGAGTTGTTTATCTTACGGTTATTCTGAGTCCAATTATGCAGTTTTTTATGTCCTTTAGGTCCTTTTAGTCCTATATATACATGTCGTACTAAAAAAAACCAGGGAACTCTTTTTATTACTATTAAAGTGTGGCATTATTTAGCGTTCAACTGCAATTTCAGAGATAAGAATAAAAGGTATTGTCACGAACATTAAAATTTATCGCCGCATTTGTAAGGGTACAAATGCATGAGAATTTAGAGAGGGTATTCATTTGGACGTAGAAATAAACAAAAGATATTTGCCTTTGGGAGAAAAACTAAACCTTGTCTCTTAGAAATAATTTTAATGTTCATGAATTTCAAAGCAGCGTTTTTGGTCCTTTCTGCAACTTTCTGCTACAAACTTCCTTTCATAAACAAAACATTTGAATGTAGAGAAGCCTTTGCGAACAGGCTGTCATAAGAGATTCTCATTATTATATTCAAAAAGATTGTCTTATGTTTTTCTGTAGGACTATATCGCTAAATATCAGACGACTAGGTTCATTGTGGAAACATAAAGTCGATAGAATTGAGAAAGTCTGGTAACAATAACTCCATCCTCTCTATTATGATACTATCTTAATATTTTTTCATATACATTCATTGCCATAAAAATTTGCGCACCAAGAAAAAGTCGTCAAACTGAAACGAAATTTTACACATGTAAGTACTACTTTGATGTAAGTAAGTGATTAGAAAATCAAAGAAAAAATAATCATTTTTATTGCAGAAAAAAGTACAAATGAATGGAAGTTTTAGTACTCGGGTACGATGCGGTAGAGTAGCGGTAGTACGAGCGGGCATTGTATGATGTACTGAGACATCTCGTTCCACAGTTGCTGTAAACGCGCCTCTAGTTCGACCAAAATCGTAGGGCGTCCAACTTGCCGTCAAAAATGATCCCAGATATTCTCGATTGGTGACAAATTTGGGGATCGAGCAGGCCAGGGAAGGTTGGTAATGGGGAGGAGGCAGTCTTGTGACATCCTTGCTGTGTGTGGCCGAGCATCGTCTTGTTGAAAAATGGCTCTTGGGAGCCCTGCCATGAGTGGCATCACATGTGGTTGAAGGATGTCATGAACGTACCGCTGGGCTGTCATTGTGCCATGGGTCAATATTAAGGGTGACCGTGTATCGTAAGCAATGGCACCCCATACCATCACACCAGCTGTGGGAGCGGTGTGTCGCTGTAAAGCGAAGGCAGGATTGAGGCGTTCACCACGGGGCCTCCACACACGAACACGATTGTCATCACTTCTCAAATTGAATCTAGATTCGTCGCTGAAGACGACCTGATTCCATTCCGTTGCAGTCCAATCCCGTCGTGCGCGACATCACTCCAAACGGAGGCGTCGGTGGGTGGGTATCATTGGCAGCACACGTAATGGGCACCGCGATGCCAGATGTCCTTCAGCCAGGCGCCTTGCGATGGTTCGGGAAGACACAGGGGCCTGTAGTGAAAGTGCTGCATGTGTCTGGATAACGGGCAATGAGGCAGTTGGTTCTAAGCGTGCGTTTCGTATGATGTGACGGTCTTCTCGACGACTGGTCTGTCGAGGGCGTCCTGAGCCTGGTCACCGTGTAAATGACGTCTCTTCTGTCCACTGGTCCCAACACTTCCTCACAGTAAAATCAGAACGGCCTTCTTGACGAGCTACCCGCCGAGCTGACCACCCAACTTCCATCATCCCGATGATTCTTCCCCTCTCGAACTCTGGCAGCTGCTCATATTGTTTTTGATGACGGTGTAATGGCATGTCTACCTCAGCGTTTTCTTTGCAAAAGATTAAGTTCACTCAAACAAGCTCTGCTTACCTGTTTTATACTCCAAGGATAACAAAGTTCAACGCCCTCTAGTGGCATTACGCAATGCGCAATCACGCTGCATTTCTAATCTTTTGCATATCTGGCCGACATGTATCTTCATGCAAAGTTTCGTTACGATCACACAATTATTTCTTGGAGCACAAATTTTTATGGCAATGAGTGTACAACATACGAGGGAGTATTAATTAGTAACGCACATAATGTAAAAAATAATAATAATAAAAGCAATTAATGACAATAGGAAACAGATATGAAAGTATTACCCATTTATTACTTTTCCATATAATTTCCATGCATGTTGAGGCATTTTTCCCAACGATGGATCAGTTTGAAAATCCCGGTCTCATAAAACTCCGTCGGCTGCGAAAAGAGCCACCTTCGCACGGCCCGTGTGAGTACCGTCGTCCGAGTCAAACTTTTTTCCGTCAAGGAACTTTTTTATCGGTCCAAACAGATGGAAATCGGACGGTGCCAGGTCCAGGCTGTATGGACGGTGCTCCTAAACTTCCCAACCGAAATCCTGCACTTTTGAACGAACTAGGCGAGACACATGCGGACGAACGATGTCGTGCAACAGTCGAATGTGTTGATTCGTCGCATGCGCTTTAGATCCATAAAGAAGTTCCTTGACGGTAAGAAGTTTTACTCTGACGACGTCACTCAAACGGGCCGTGCGAAGGTGGCTCTTCTCGCAGCCGACGGAGTTTTATGAGACCGGGATTTTCAAACTGATCCATCGTTGGGAAAAATGCCTCAACATGCATGGAAATTATATGGAAAAGTAATAAATGGGTAATACTTTCATATCTGTGTCCTATTGTCATTAATTGCTTTTATTATTATTATTTTTAACATTATGTGCATTACATATTGATACTACCTCGTATGTAATCAGAATTATGAGAAATGTTAACAATTCTTAAACATATTCGTCCCGTTAAGTTATCAATTGCATGTTAAGAAGTCGAACACAAGGTTAGTTATCTCATTAAACATATACTAAAACATCAGACATAATGAAATTTTCGTTAAATCGCACTTTAAGGTTTTCCTTACTTCGACGCAAACTAATTGAAACAACCATTGCTACAAATACTAATTCCAAAAACATCAAGGAAAACTGGTCCATGCAGCACGAAAGCCGAATTTCCTAAAACTATTTTCCTATCTAATGAGACGATCATTTGTGACTACTAGTACCCAAATCTGAAATAATGTGTTCAGTAGTGAAAGAAAATGGGGAATTTATTTTGATTTAGAATTTATATCAGACAGAGTATAAATCGAACAGCACTATAAACACCAAGTATTTCTTGAAAATAGTGTCCACTAACGGCAATAACGCGGTAATCTTTCGAACTTCAAGCGTTTCAGATGATACAAATGTTTACGACACCTTCTGGAACCGAGGTGCAGAAATAATGTATCGCCGAAACATCTAAACAGATAAAACGTAGAAAGGAAACAACATGCTCGGCGAAATAAATCGAACCTCACGTTCGATTCCTAAAAAGCAAGCCACTCTGAATCCTCCCTTTTTAAAATTCAACAGAGGCTCCTCACCCCTGCACCCAAGTCGAGGCTCGCCTCGGGTAATTTCACTAAGAGCTTCGGTTCTCTTGCCAAAAGCAAGGGAGACCTCCAAAATTTCGCAAAATAAATACGCCTCGTAAATTTGAGACAGGCTCTATGGCTGATTCTGAAGAACCCGTAAAACGGCTTTTTTATGAGATAGAGATCTATTCTTATATTATACAGTCTCTTGTGTCTCTGGACTCAATGTAGGGGAAGTCCAATTTGAAGAGCCTATTCACAGTCGGGAGGGGTCTTCGAATGAGGTACACAGGAAAGAGGTGGTTTTTTAGTATTATGGAATCGTTTCATTGTGGCATGGGTAATGATTCAGCAAATGAGGTCTTTTCGTAAGTTTCGAGGCGACCGTCTATTAAAGATTGGTGAAATGAATCGATCTTTTGCCATGAGCAACAGTTTACGCCATCGGATACAGATTTAGGCTGGTACAAGTGTTCGAAGACTTACTTGACGAGATGCTTTAACTAAAAGCAAAAATAATTTAAGGTTTTTGTAATTTAGAGGATTCTTAGAAAAGTATTTTGTAATTATTTATTCAATTGTGTGAGTTGCATGAGAATGGTTGTGATCCGGAAAATGAGAT
Organism: Metellina segmentata; assembly: GCA_947359465.1. NCBI lineage: Eukaryota > Metazoa > Arthropoda > Arachnida > Araneae > Tetragnathidae > Metellina > Metellina segmentata. The sequence continues at coordinate 27,375,109 of OX375881.1, read as the reverse complement.
CTGTCTAGGTTATTGGTTTGTCACTCTACCGTCATTTTTGCAGCACGAGAGTTATTTGACCATGTCCCACGCTTGAAGTTTTAAAAATGAATTGATCTGTTGACATAAGCAACAGTTTACGCCATTGGACGCAGATTTTGGATGATTCAAGTGTTGGAAGATTTACATAACGAGATGATCCAACTAAAATCTAAAAATAATTTTATATTTTTACAATTTAGATAATTCTTAGAAAAGTACTTTGGTACTATTTCTTCAATCTAAGTTGCCTTTGAATGGTCATGACCCATAAACGTGATCTTTAGATTTTGTTTTATACTATACAATCACGTTTTGTTATTCACAAGGACTATTTGACCATATCCTACACTTGAAGTTGACGAAAAGAGTTATCTGTTGACATAAGCAAGTTTACGAAAGCTGGAAACTGAGATTGAATTAGCTTTTGGATGGCTCAATCGTTGGAAGACTTCGTGTTAAATGAACCTTCCAACTAAAACTACAAATAATTTGAATAGTGATTTAGAGCATGTTTAGAAGTGTATTTCGTAATTATTTCTTCAATCGTAAGTTGCCTTCGAATGAATTTGATTCAGCAAATGAGATCAGTCTAGGTTGTTGGTTTGCTACGGTAGTTTTGTTGCTACGAGACAACTATTTAATTGGCTCCTAAATTTGAATTTGATGCGATGCATTGATATGCTGATGGAAGGCAACATCTTACGCATGTTGGACTCATATGTTGAAGGTAATTTTGGGGGTTTTGAACAGGCCCACTGAACATATATTGCTCTCCGGATAGGTTTAACCAAGCAGCAGCTCAGATATGGACCTGTAGACAAGTTTACCTCACCCACCGGTTAGATACAGCCATCCAAATTGGTTTAAGCGGTCCGCAGTTCAGGTACGGATGCCATATAGTCCTATAATATATAGAGGCTACTTATTCATAAAAAGTAATTAGTTAAAAAGTAGCAAAATGGAACCTATCGCTATTTTACAAATAGCACGTTGAAATGTATACTAGCAGATTCAGATATACCAGAGATGGACATAGCGTGGCTATCTCGGACGACAGGTGCATAACATAAGGTAAACCAAAACTGATCGATGTCCAAAAATAATTATATTATTTCATTTCTTGTTACTAAGTTACTAGCAAAATAAAACTGATCACTGTCCAAAAGTAATAACTTTATTTCATTTCTTGTTACAAAGTTATTAAAAAACATAAAAGTCTAAAAGTTATTGAAAAACATAAAAATAAAGATAAAATACTATTAAAAAACTACTGTTCTGATTCTATCAAACATTTTGTAAACACAATCTTTAAAAATTAGAATTGCTTGTGGGCTCTTGACCAAGATAAAATTTAATATATAAATGTCTCAAATATTCCTTCCTGAAATGTGGCTTCCAAGAGTGCTGTAGCTGGCCACCATTGATAAATACATATATTCCTGTTTCTAGTTTTTCTTTGGCCAACATTTGACCATAAAATTAATTGAATCAAAGAATCGGCTTTGAAATTTAAAAAAACATCGACATATATAAATACCCATTGAAACTCAAGTATAGCTTCAAAAACTTGCCACGTATTCATTAAGTAGAATGTTAGAAAGAGAAGTCGAGCACAAAAAAATTGGACGAAATTCGCTCCAAGAGACCAATGAATAACGAGCAGAAAGTCCATTACTCTTCGTCTAGTAAATGTCAAGAATGTTTAAATCATAACTCGGAAGCAAACTTAAGAGATCGTTAGTCAACATCTCGTAACGGACACAGAACTTTTAATGTTGATGTTTAGGCAGATATTCGTTTCTGGTGAGGGGTCTGAGGGACTGGCGAAATGAAAGTAAAAATGAAGGCGAGAATAAATGTTCAGTTAAATTTATTTCGAGTATGACACTAGAATTATGCAGTTTGACTCTTTAAAGTAGTATCTGTGTAGTTTAAAAATGATTTGGGTTTATTTTGGTATGTTATTTTATGAGTTTAGATTTTAGCAATTATACTTCAGTTTTTTCTTTAAAAATTAATCTATCATTTGCATGCAGAATAAGACAAGCAATTTGTATGCCGAACACACCTGTGTGCCGTAAGAATAGCATTGGCGTGACAAAATGATGAAACGGTTGAAATTGTGTGTAGGATTTATTTTATTTCAACTGCTTGGTTTTGAATAATGTGTTCACAAAGAAAATCAAGAAAACTCTTATTTTGAACCCTTCTATTGGTAGTTTGGACGAAGTATCTTGTCTTTATAAAAAAAAAACAGATATTGATGGACAAGATACACTCTATAACAAAAAAATCGACGCACCAAGAAGGAATCATCCGATTGCTTTGAAGTTTCATATGCAAAAATGTTTTGATCTAATATGCAAATGATAAAAATTTAGTGTCCAATGAATGAATAGTGCGCAGCGGAATCCAGCGCATCGGAACTGCGCATCCAGCAGATGTATATAAGGAGTTGTTCTTGAAGTGTTGTTAAAAATTTCTGCTGCATTACTATTTAGGATACCTAGTAACGACTGACAAAATGCCTCGCCGCAGGATTCGAGCTCATTACGAGCAACTTTCAGAGTTTGAAAGAGGTCGTATCATTGGATTAAAAGATGCAGGTTGTGCAAATCGGAGAATCGCTCGTCATGTGAGTAGAAGCGATGCGGCGATTAGAAGATGCTAGCAAGAGTGGGTGGACAATGGCAGATTTCAGCGTCATGATGGTAGCGGTCGACGTAGGGCCACAACAGATCGCGAGGACAGAGTGATTGCCAGATCAGCTGTCACAGCGCCTGATTCATCGCTATTAACCATCAATCGTGAGATCCACACACGAGTGTCCACCATGACCATTCACAGACGGATGAGAGAGCGAAATCTACGTTCGTACCGACCGTTACACCATCTGCCACTCACGCTTGCACACTGTCGAGCCAGATTACAGTGGTGCTTGGCTCGATCAGGCTGGAATGATGCTGACTGGGGACGTATAGTCTTTAGTGACGAATCCCGCTTCCAACTGTGACCTGACGATCATCGAAGACGTGTCTGGAGACGCCCAGGGCAGCGTGCTGATCCTGCTTTCACTATTGCACGCCATACGGGCCCTCAACAAAGAGTTATGGTCTGGGGTGCCATTTCTCTTGATAGCCGGACCCCTTTGTTCATCATTAGAGGTACACTTACTGCACAGCGTTACGTTGACGACATTCTGAGACCTGTTTTGCTACCGTTACTTTCGCAGTACCCTGGGCTTATTTTTCAGCAAGACAATGCCAGACCACATACGGCACGTGTTGCTATGACCTGTCTTCAAGCTTGTCAAACACTTCCTTGGCCAGCCAGATCACCAGATCTCTCTTCCATCGTGCATGTCTGGGATATGAAGGAAAGGCGACTGCATCCGGTAGTGAATGTTGATGACGGAGTCCGTCAATTGGATCAAATTTGGCAAGAAATACCACAGGAGACCATCCGTGAGCTTTATCGGTCTATGCCACGCCGTGTGGCAGCTTGCATCCAGGCTAGAGGCGGGTCAACACCTTATTGAGCTCGTTACTGTAACTCTGAAATAAATCCTTCAATTGTTCTGAAATTTTAATAATTTTCTATTCTGTACATAATTTTCCTATCCACCAATTTTTGTCTCCATCGGACAAATCCTTCTTGGTGCGTCGATTTTTTTGTTATAGAGTGTATATCTCCGTTGGATAAAAACTGACCAGATCTTGACGGACAAGTTATCTCGACATTGGAAGAAAACTGAGTAGATCTTGATCGACAAGATATCTCGTCATTGGAAGAAAACTGGCCAGATCTTGATGGACAAGATATCTCGACATTAGAAGAAAACTGAATACGTTTTGATGGACAACATACATCGACACTGGAAGAAAACTGACCAGCTATTTTGGACAAGATATTTCGTCATTGGAAAAAAGCTGACCATGTCTTCATCTCCTTATCATCTTCAAAATCAGGACAAGATACCTTGTCACAGCAAAATTGGTCAGTTCATCATCTTGATGTCTTCATAACGCCATTATCTTGATGGGCACTATATCTCATCGAGACTTGAAGAGTTCATATCATGTATAAATTATTTTAAGAATTATATTATTATTGCAAAGAATCATAAATAAAGTTTCAAAAATCTTTCTTAAAAAGCCTTTTGTTTGTAGTACCCATTAAGCTACAATGGATGTAGTTCATGGGGTAACAAAGAAAGGAAAATGATGATAGTCAGATAGTTAAACTCCATTTTTGCATTGCGTAAGACTCCAACTGTCACCCAATAGTTATCATGACTCTCAATATCGAGAAGTCTCAATATTACCACTGAGTACTTCACACAGATCCAGGTTAGATCTGTCCATAGGTTCTTTTTGTCCAGAGTGGGCAGGAAGAATCACTAATACCGATGCGACACAGATGAGAAGCAAAGATGTTTTGCTTAAAGGATGATTTAAATATATACATTTTATGGGGCCATTATAGCTCAGCGCGCAAACAACTTACGAGATGTAAGCCGTGCAAATTCGGTTCTTCCCTGAGTGTACTTCTGTCTTTTATGTCAGTATATGTCCATTATTTGATATTATTTGTCTTGTGTCTGGCGCAGCATAGCCAAATGTTGTCCTTGAGCCATAGAAACTCAACCAACCACACATTTAATCTTTATTCTTACAGTTTCGTTTACGCCAGCGGCAAAGTATGGATCTGGGCACTGTGGATGGTATCCCTCTTTTAAGTGACCGCTGGCATCGATCATAATCTTCGAGCTGTCAGTGACTGACCTTCTGGAAGGTTCTTCCTTTTGTTCGGTAACCTACCCTGTCGACCATGAGTTGTGAATGCTTGGGGGAAAGACATAAGGTAGCTCCGGTGATACCTATCTTACGCCAAACGGTACGCCACACAATACTATGAAAGGAAAGCGTCAGTCGTAAATTCCAGTAAAGGCTCTATCGCTCAAGTTAGGTAATTAGGTAAGGGGGTAGGACACGTAGGTGAAAGAGCCGTCTGTGAGACAATTGAAAAAATCGTAAAGGTCCTGTTTGTTGTCTCGACAAACATCTCGACATCGATCTTGTCATTAGAAAAACTGACCTGATCTTGATATCGCTGATTTTGATGATAAAAAAAAAGAATTCGGAATTCAATATGAATTATTGATGGGATTCAATAGGAATTATTCATTCGGAATTCAATAGGAATTTTTCATTCGGAATTCAATTGGAATTTTTCATTCGGAATTCAATAGGAATTATTCATTCGGAATTATTGATGACAAAATATCTCGTCATTACAAAAATTGGTAAAATCTTGATGGACGAGATATCTCTTCGAATCCACTTGGAATGTTAAAGTACATCACATATCATTTGGACAAAAAATAAATAATTTTTAACATGCTTTTTACTGTTTGTAAGACTATTTTAACTTTTTTATCCCTGCTTTGCATTATTTTGCTTTTGGTGCAGCTCATCAGTCTTTGAAACTCTTGCACCATAATACCCAAACCAACCCAACCGCAAACTTACAAAACCCTGTCCCTTCCCAACTGCAGAAATCCGGCCTCCCGGAAACACGAGATCTTTCCCGTTTTTCCATTCTGCCTCCCAAAGCTCTCGAAAAGCTTCAAGTTACTTAATCATTCTGCTTCATAAAACTCCGCACCGTAATGATGATCCAAAAACTCCGAAGCGCCCTCAGCATTAGAATATCCTCCCCCCTCCCCGAGGAAAAGTTTCCGGGGCCGGAGTTTAAAACCGGAGTTTAATGAAGCCCTTTGACTCTTTCCCGGACTTTGAAGTGTCCGGGAGAGCCGCCTTTTCCCGGACTGCCCCTCCGGGAACGCAGTGACTGGGAGTGTCGATTTCAGAGTCGCTAATGAAGAGTCGGCGAAGGACAATGTTGGCGGTGACGAACTAGGGGCGGGAGACATGGAACAGCCCTTGATGGAGAGGAATTGGAGGCGGAAATGGGTTGAGGCTTAGGTGAAGAGACCGTTATTTACGATCATTATTACCTACAAGACCATTAAGCATTCTGGTTTGAAAAACGGAATGTGTAATGGTCCTTTAAGTTGATTATTGGTTTGCATTTTGAAGTTATTGGCGGAATACGCTCTTAGCTTCATGAAATATAAATTTTTTTGTCTTTATTGAAGAGGCCGTTGATTTTATACATAAAAAAATTAGGTAGTACATAACTGATGCATATAATCTGGTTAGTTTTATTGCTCAAGAGCTATATTTGTCAAAATGCAAGACAGACAATATCAAGTAACATTGTCAATACAAGACATACAATATCAAGTAACATTGTCAATACAAGACAGACAATATCAAGTAACATTGTCAATACAAGACAGACAATATCAAGTAACATTGTCAATACAAGACAGACAATATCAAGTAATATTGTTATTCTTGTACTGTCGACAGTTGTTACAATATCAAGTAACATTGTCAATACAAGACAGACATTATCAAGTAACATTGTCAACACAAGACAGACAATATCATAACAGACAATATCAAGTATCAAGACAATATCAATGGACATACAAAGACTAGGAAAGTTTTACTAAAACAATAGAATAATTACAATTAGAATTAATAACAACCAGGGAACAATTGAACCACACAGAAATTGAACATGCGCCGCCTAAACCTCATTTGGCATAACTAATGAACCACGACGGATCCTAATACATTGAGGAAGTATTAAAGTAGAATAACCAATGGTAATTTTTTAATGTGCTCATTATCATGTGACCGAAACTAGTTGTAGCATGACCCTTTGATTACGAGTTTCCCTGGCTACTAGTACTTGTGAGCTTGGTGGAAAAGAACATTCATCATCCACTGTACGCTGAGGATGTCCATGGTACGGAGGAACATGTCTATCCAATGATTCGTCATTTCATTGGTTCGCGAGACATAGTAGTAGATTGACGATTTCCCCATTTTAGAGGGAAGAGACTGGGGTGCTGACGCCTTCATCCTCAGAACCACATATCTAACGATCATAACCCCATCCTTGAGTTTGGATCTCCCATGTGCTTCTGCCTCTAATTTGAATAAACTCGAACAAGTACAGCTTAGTGCTCCGTGAATCATCACTGGTTTGAGAAATAACTGCCACTCAAATAATGTTATTTTTGAGCCTGACCTACAGCCTCTTCAGTATAAAAGACAGGCGGGACTTGCCAAATACTACAACAAACTTTTAGTTATGCTCAACACAATGCAACTGCAGTGTATTTCAAAAACTGGAACAACAATCAGAAGTTAAAGGAAAACAGCCCCTTCAGCCAAGTTTCCTCCTTGTCACTGCCAAATAGAAATTTAGAGCATCATTCGTTGCATTGTTGCTTGGAAACTCTCAGGCGGACTTCCTGGGGTTAGTTTTCATTTTAACTTAGCCTCCTACGTCAACAAGCAACATATGGTCACCGAGCATATCAGGCAATTGGCCCTGGAAGTTACTAACAACATTCCTAAAAATGCCATTAAGATTCATACTGATGGCAGCAAAATAGATGGTCTTGCAGATAGTTGCATTTATATAGAAACCCCTCAGAATAAACTGTCCGCTTGTCGCCGTAACCCAGACTCATGTTCGGTTTTTAGAAGCTAATTAATAGTTATTGATCTGGGACTTGAGGCTATATTAACCGAAAAGGACTTTGGTAAACTTTGGATGCTATCTGATAGCCGCAGCTCCCTCCAACACCTCTGCAACTGAACACTTGTGGGCGACAAGACCAGTATTTCTATCATACGTAAGCTGAAGCAGCTTTCGTAACACCACGAGGTCCACTTGCAATGGATTCCTTCCCATGTAGACATTCACAGCAACGAAATGACAGACAAGCTCGCTGAGGAAGGCTGCGGACTTCCAACAGCCTTTTTCTCTGCACTCACTTACCTGAAACTCTTTTCCCTAGAAAAATCCCATTTAATGACGTAGTGGCTGGAGCCTCCTGTTCACTATTGGTATACGGGTAAAAAGCCTGGACTGATGCTGTCCTTTGCTTGTAACAGAGGCTCCAAGTCTGGGCTCTCTCGTCTTGCCAGTGGTCATCTCAAGAGCCTGTCGTTCAATGAGGGTGAAAAGGTTTTCGCCACATGTACCAAGTGTCTTGCCCATCCAGCCACTGCTGAGCACATCTTGGACTTCATGGGCCTCTCTAGAGAGGATATCTATTCTGACCCCTTTATTGTGCTCGATTTTCTGGGAGTCCATGGACTTATGGACCTTGGCTGACTTCGTCAGACACCACTGACGCAACAGAGAGAACAAAAGAAAGTATACAACAACAGAGGTGAGAAACAACAGCAGAGGCCACTCGATACAAATTCACTTGTCTATTCTCTCATCTATATATTGTGATATATGCGCGGAGCTACGAACATTTGGTGACTGAAATTAAAAGTCTCGTACTAATTTCTTTCACTCTCTTTCATCATATGATCTCATTTACATATTCTACGCTTTAAGCCTAGCGTCTGCGTCAAGACACAGCACCGTCCGCTTTTTTAAAGCAATCTTTTATGCACTGGATTTATTTTTATGAAGCATAATTCTACAAATCTATATGTATTGGACGGAAATTTTGTACAAATATACATATACCACCAAGTAATGAACCTATATATGTCTAGTGATACTTTGAGAAAACTAAAAAATCTGCGTCTTTGAAGAAAAAGAGGTCGATGTCCAGATTCACTGATTTTGAATTGCGTCCTTAAGTCACTTCATGAAAATGTTTATAAGAAAAGTCCCAGTATCTTCCGGTGAATATCTTTTCCCAATATCTTTATGAATATATCAAAACATTAAAAATTATTTCTCGTGTACCACATGTATAATAAATAAAAATAATAAAACTAGTATATCAGCTATAACAAAAAACTTACAGAATGAATACTGACCCCTTTTCTACCAAAATATAAAAGAATTCATAAAAATATACATCCTAGATAATTAACTTGCAACTCATATATATAACCAATGAAAAACTTGAATACAGCAATAGTAGCTTAACAAAAAGGAATTAAATTATGAACATTGTTAAAATTTAGATTTCTGAAGAATAAAAGATGAGAAGGACTGTAACGTGTCCGATTTTGATTTTAAATTATTTGAGAGAAAGCAATTCGTGATTGCTGAAGAGAAAAACTATCAATTCTTTTACAGAAAGAATAGATTCATAATACTTAGAAATGTTCAAATATGAACGTATCATTTACCTGTTTCTTAATTCAGATCTATAAACACTCACAGTTCTAAAAAAAATTAAACAATTGAAATAAAGCAAAGATGTAGCATTAGTTCTGGTGTGGCTGATTAAAGCAGCAAAATAGCACTTTCATTATTAATTGGATTTTTTGCATGCGGTTTTTGCATGAAATAGATTGGTTTTCTTATAGAATGTGTGCTATTCAAAATAAAATATTTTTAATCGTTTCATATCATCTGCCAAGTATTTATAAATTATTAATATTTTGAAAAAAGTAAAAAAAAAAAAAGATTGAATTTGTATCAGTATTTGAATTTTTTATTTATTATTACTTTTTAATATTAGAATTAGAATTTTTTTATACATAATTCTTTTGAAATTTTTTTTTCATCAGTACTGGTTAACAATCTGAACTTTATAGAGCACAATCGTAATCATAATGTTCTTCTCTCTTCACACCAAGGACAATTATAATGGGAGTTATTATGTAGTCTACGTTAATAGCAGGGTTCAAAAGCATAAGTGTACCAAATTTGGTGTGGATTGGCCGAACGGTATGGATTTGTATATAGAACAGACAAACGCCAACTATGATTTATATAGAGAGATATCCGCTGTTGCCATTCGAAAGTAAACAAATAGCGTCGATATCTGTACAACGTACAGTTGTGAAACAGCTAGTTCTATCTCTTGAAAAATCTACTGCTTTAAAATAACATCTACATTTCCTTTGTACACCATTAATCCAAACAAGCGTAGTAATGTACATACATTAGTAATTAAAATCTTTAGAGCAGCAAGTAACTCAATGTCCAGCAGTCAGTTACTAAACCGCGGGAATTAAACTCTTTGTAGAGGAAAATTAATTACTTGCGGAATTGCCAGACCAGTGTATTTACTTTGTAACCGAATGTTCCCCTTTTCAGCTCTCAGCGCACGAAGCGACGCATCGTATACGGCTGAATGGCTTTTTGACACTGTAAACAAACGTTGATTAATGACTGTATTATCGCCATAATGTATTTCTGAGCCCTTTGGCGTTTACAGTTCACAAAGTCATTACGCTGCTATGGTAAACTATATGACAGGACGCTCAGCTATATAGGCCTTTCCAATCTTGGGCCTGCCAACTCAGACATGCAGAAGCAGTAAAAAGTTATTCGTCTTCGTAGTAGCGGATCTGAGATGCAAAGTTGCAGTAGGTAATTCTTCATCCAATCAGGTTAAAAACTTATCCAGTTCTCTAACTTTTATTTTATAACAGTTATTTTTTCATTCTTAGAATTTTCGAACATTGAAGATAGATTAAATCTTCCAAATGGTTCCGACGAGATATCTCGTCCATCAAGATCTGGTCAATTTTTCTTATGACGAGTTGTCTCTTCGTCAAGATATAGATTTTTTTAAGGTGACGAGATCAGTTATCTTCTAAAGACGAGATAGTTCTGTTCATTGGATCTGGCCAGTTGCCAATGACGAGATACCTCGTCGAGAAAACCACAAGGAGGGTTAAGAGGTATGATTTTGCAACCTTACCTCCTTTAAGAGTGTGATCAGTCATGGATCAGTGAGTATTCTCACTTCCATAGCAAAATCTGGGAGTTGTTGGTGGTGCAGGTTCAATTCCTGTCGGGTGCAATTTGTCCTATGTCGTTGTTGTTGTTTCTTATGCCTACACTGGCAGACCGGAGGAGTGCCAGGCCCGTCGAAGACGGCAATAGGTGAGGGGGTGCGCCTTCTATGTTATTGAGCCCCATTGGGAGGAAGTCCGACTTGGCTCGACATACATGGCACATCCGTTTTACAGGAAGGCCCCTTTCATACATCCATTCACTCACACATATCGTAATTTAAATCACAATCAGAGGCCGATAACCCCCTGATTAGGTACCCCCAGAGGTATTGATTTGGTATGGGAACATGGGGGACTTTGTGACCACGTCCTATTTAACGTGCCCCAATCACCATTAATGAACACGACGGTCTTTAGCCAGGTCGAAGCGCAATCATCAGAATTGCAGGCTCCGCCGAGGGCAGAACCCACAACCCTTCTGATGCGAGCCCGACGCTCTACTGACTTAGCTACCGCGGCTCATTTGTCCTATGTTATACTATCTATTGTATAAGTAAGACTTTCACTGTATGTGTCTATTACTTGATATTATATATTTTGTGTCTGGCTCAGCGTGGCCAAACATGGTTCTTCCATCATAGAAACTTGTGGTAGTCTCTACGATGTTCGAGGAATCTTGTCGCTAGCAAAACTGACCAGATCTTGATGGACAAGATAACTCGTCATTTGTATAAAGTAACCCGATCTTGATCTTGTCATCACAAACAAATTTGCCAAATTTTATGATAAGATTTCTTTTTATTAGGAAAATTCTTTTGACGATTCCTTGCCCATATGACCTATGTACCTGAGATTCAACAATCTCTTATCTTATTCTTCTATTTCATTATAAGATCAGTGTACAACAAGAATATGTGTGGTCTTTTGAGAACATTTAAGTGAGTAATCTCCTATATATTTACCAGCTCCCGGAATACCCAAATCGGATCTTTGACTCTTTCATTCCATTTTTCTATTCCCTAATCACTCTTTCATTCCTTTTGATGACATTTTTCACTTGTATTCTACTGTGCATGGAGATCTTTGGCCAAAAAAACCCTAAACGCCATAAAACTCCAAAACAACCAACTAGTTGATGAGCGTAATAATAAAACACTAGTTTGCTCTTCGATACCCAATCGGCCTACGTTAATTCCCAAACCATTTCAACTAATAAATGAAACCATTTCAACAGATAAATGATGTTTCAGAACCAGCAATGCGATGCGATATACTGTTTAAACATTCTAAAGGACAGGCATTTGCAACCTGGAGTGACTAAATTTATTTCTAACGGAGGATTTGTATGAGAGCGAACGCTGACGTTACTGCCTAACTAGCAACATTAGTGTAATTGAAGACACTTCTAGACATTCGGCTTAACGTTATTGCGTAAGTGAATTACGATAATTTACATACACGTGGAAACATTAGTATGAGAACAATCCCATTTCTAAATAAATGGTAGAGATTTCTGTCAGTATTAAAATTTTTAGCGACGTTTTATCTAGCATTTTAAACGTATCTTCTTACTTTTACTTATACAAACACATTACATCCATAGATAAAACAATAAAATCTAGCGTTTTCTTCAAACTTTTATTAGTCGTTTGATTTGAATTAGGTCTAAAGATTTTACAGCATTGTTTTTATTGAGGGGCCGTGGTAAACCGGTTGAAAGAGTAACGGTAATGGTTATTTTAGTTAACGTCGTACTAGAACAACTCAACGGGCTATTGACGACGGTCCGGGATCAATCCCTTAAGGGAAAGATCCGAGGACAACACCTCGTAATTTTGAACCAGGGTCAGATGACGAAGCAACACCTGAGCTGGCACCCCACACTCCAAACTTCCACATCAACCTAACGTTGAAAGAATAACGGATTAGTAACCGAAGGGTTGCCAGCTGGAATCCAACCAAAGACCGTCGTGTACAAAGAGGGCTGGTGCCTGTTAAATCTGTCGTAGCCCCAAATGCCCTCATGTTGCATGGTGTGGAAGTGTGTAGAGTGAGGTGCCAACTCAAATGTGATCTCATCGTCTGACCGTGGTTCAAAATGACGTGGTGTTATCCTCTGATCTCGCTCCCTTGGGGACCATTGCCAATAGACTGTTGTGTTGCTTCAGAGCAATGTTAATTAAGTACCTACCACTTTTGTTGAATTATTTGTGGTTGGTGTATGGCATTAGGTTTAAAAGAGCTTTTTAAGGACGAACACTTTTAGGTTTTCAATAGACGAGGGCATTATAACCTTTAACTGCTGTCATGGGTCTCACAGACCCCAAGTCATTTTTAACAGGTCGTTTCCACCCTTTAAAGTGAATATTTGTCTCTGTCCTATTCAATATATTCCTACTACGTCCAACAGAAGGCACATTCCAAGACTGGTTTGGCTGCCCCAACTATTTCGTATTTCACACTATTTGCATTTACCGCGTGGTCTCTTAGACACCTTCATGGCATTTGAGTTACCGTTCTTGTTGAATGAAGTCGTCTAAGTTTGAGTAGGGAATTTCGACAGAGAGCCTAAAATGGCAACAGAAACGACCTTCGTATCATACACAAAAAGAAATTCAGGATATTGTTGATAATGGGTCGGAAATAGAGTACTGGGACAGTGAAATTTCGGATAATATTATTGAAAGCGAACACGAAATGGATTCGGAAATTTATTCAGATGAAGATGAAGACATTTCAAGTGCGTCTTCACAAGAAGAATATTTCTATGGAAAAAATAACTTCAAATGGATGCCTAGGAGAACCTAATCGTGCCGTTAGAACACCAAAACATAACATAGTTTTACAATTTTCAGGGTTGAATCATACTGCAAAATTAAGTCTGGAATCTACTTAACTTATATAGTAATATAAAATATATTTCATGTTAAGAATTGAATTATTTAAAATTAAAATGCATAAATAATAATTATCTAAAGAATCTTTCATTAATATATTATATTAATCAACTTTATACGCACTTTAGTGAGCGATGTCTGAGAGACTCCTCCACACTTGTTACGAGACGGTTTGTGACACAGCAGTTAAGGGATAATCAAGCACAATTATTGTTTAGAATAAAAACGAAAACGTAAGGATAACACGACAGCACATCCACCCTGGTTCGAACACTAACACAAGTACTCTTTTTGTTCAGGGCCGTTGTAACCCGTTTGAAAGAGTAGTGGATTAGAAACCCTACGGTTTTCAGAGTTCGAAACTTAAACCAACCAAATACCATAGTGTACATAAGGGTCGGGCCTGGTTCACAGTAAGTATATCATGATCTCAAATTACATCACAATGGCATGGTGTGAAGTTTGGAGAGTGAGCTGCCAGCTCAGGTGCTTACCTTGTTATCCGACCGTGGTTCTTGAGATATACTTGGATATTTCCCTTCGAGATTGATACCCGACAATCGCCAATACCCCCTATGTTTACGATGTTCTTTAAACAACCCCTTTTCCCCAGTACCTTTTCTCCTCACATCCCACTGCAACCCTTCGTATAGAGTTAAGGATGGTGCTCTAATAAAGTTTAAAACTTTCTTACTTGATGTAAACCGCATTTTTTGTCACTACTCTGTTTATTTTCAGCACGTAGTTCGATATAAAAATGAAGTGATAGTAGTATTATATTATTTCTAGGAGGAATAGGAAAAATGATCATGTTATCTTTCTGCTTAACATGAAGTGTTATCCATATACGAGTATTATATTTGTTGGGTTTAAATTGTCCTTTGATTGATGGACATAAATTGCCCACGAGTGGGAACTAAGCTTCTTTAACTCTAGAACTTATCATTTTTGATAATTAGTCATGGAGTTATTAAAGAAGAAAAATCTGCTTGGTAATAAAAACTACGTGAAATCTTTTAATCTTTTTCCCAAATATTAATTTAACTCCAAAAAAAATTAATTTTGTTTCCGTCTTTTAAAGAAATAAACGTCAGGAACGATTCAGGTAGAAGGGTACTGGAATTCAAACCCCTACAATTTTTCCGCTTAAGGTCAAAGTTCCCGCATGTAGAGATATCATCATGGAATGCGATGAAAACTGCACGATTTTACGAAATATCCTGTAGTATTTTTTTTAAAGCTTTAACCCTCAGAAAGGTTCAAGCGCAAGTACTTGTTTTATAACATATAGTCTATCCTGATTGACGTCGCACCAGTTTTGACATCATTGATCATAAAATTTTTTTTGAGATTCTTTCAACAAATATTGTTGCTCAAAATTACGTGGTGTTGTTCTCGGAATGGTCACGGACTGTCCTCAATAGCCCGTTGTGTTGCTCCAGTAAGACGTTAATTTAAATACCTACCAACTTAACTTTCAACAAATAGATGTTCTTCAACTGTCATGATATGTGTTGAAGATTAGAAGCAATACTACACTACTAGGCACTGTTACAATCAGAGGATTTGCACCATATAATTCCTTTGTTAACCTTATTGAAAAGTATATTAACATGGAAATGGTATCTAATAATTAATTATCCTTCCGTTTCGGTACATTTATCTCTGTGAGAAGAATAGCGAACATTAGTTGAAAATAATTCAACCATCGAGTTTATTTTGTATGCTTAAACGATTGAAGGTATCCATGAAATGAGAACATAAAATATTTCCAGAATCCCCATCTCCCAAAAGTGGAGCCCATCTTCATTTCAGTTGTTGTCCTTAACCAGCGGTCCGCACAGCACTGGCTTACATTATACAGATCCATTACGAAATCATACGGAACACACCATTTCGATACTTCGACGAAGTATCTACAATTTGTTTAAACTTGGGGCAGAGATAAGTACACCGCCTGAAGAACCCAAATGCTCTTTCTCCAACAAGATACGATCCGCAATACAGCACTAACGATACAAATATGCGATCACCCTGCATTATTCGAAACATTGAAAACCCTCAATCCCTCACGCTCCTCTTCATCAAAGCTCACCCCTCCTTTTTGCTTAAAATCACGTGATCATACATTCCCACATGATGATGATGACGACGGTATGTATCGCCTCCATCCGTGACCATATATTCTCGCAAATCACAAGCGCAGTTACAAGTTTGGAACAAGGTAAAGTTCCAGAATGCCAGCCATTTCTCTTTTTCGTTCGGGGCGATTTTTCAGTTTTGTTTCGGATCGTCTGCACGCGAGATTCTTTCCTAAAAATTGGCAACGGGCTCCCTCGTGGAATGAATGGATTTGAGTAGTGAAAGTTCTCTGCAAGGGTCATTGTGGACTCGTGCGCGTGGTGGGGTTTATTCCCTTTTCGAAGAAGTGCTTCTGGCAGACGGTGTTTCTAGGTTTGTTAGTTAACTTTTACGTTTTTTTTTATTGTCTGCTGTGGGATCTTTTCCATTTACAGTTTCTCTCAATGGATGCTCGTGGAGAAAACTAAATAAACTGAAAGAACTGCTCTGTTTCGCTGAAGCGAGAATCTTTGAGATCGTTTTGAAGACTCTTGTAATTTAAGGATTACTCCATAGCAAAAAAAAAATGACGAGATTCAAAAAGTTTGTGAATAGTAGAAAGGCATTTTCAATTTGGTAGAAAATATAACCCATTCTAAGGTCCACCAGAATATCTCGGGATTCTAATGTAAACTCGGCACAAAGAATTTAAACTTCTCCCACTAAATGATAGATGCTTCCAGTTTTTCACAGATGGCAAACTATACTTAAATGTTTAAGTGTCTTGATGTAAGTCTATGTCATGTGGGAGAAAGTTGTCAAGCTTATTTTTCCATGCTAGGATAGTCTGCTCTTAATCTGATTGACGAGTCTGATGTTATTTGTTTTACGTAAGAGAATGGTACCATTCCTTGAGCAAACTTCTGTAGGAATGACACCAACATACAGTTTATACAAGGTATATAATAACATTTATATATTTACTAGCCACTGCGTGGCCCGTGACAGTTCTTTTCGTGGGGTCAGATATGACCACTACTTTCTAACCCCGGAGATTGCTACGAATTCCCATTTGGTTTGCTTCTCAAACGAAAAGGGAATTCGTAGCCTATTGGTTAATAGCAATCATGGCGTCGATCAAAACATCGATTTTCAAAATTAAAACATCGATATTTTTAAAATTCAGTGGATTTAAACTTTTCCCCCCATATTTTAAAACTGGCTTAGCAACTAGTAATGCGACATCGGCTCCAATAAATACATCGATGTTTTTTATAAAACATCAATGTTTTGAAAACATCGACATCGATGTCGCATCCCTACTTTCAGACCCTTCACCCTTGGCCACTTTGGTCTAAAAGTATGTTCAATTAGCTGATTATGAAAATTATGCTACTAGGTAATTTTTAAATATTTATAACGGTACTTTTTTCATTTAAAAATAAAACATCGACAGCGTAAAAACATCGACAAGTATAAATATCGATGTTACAAAAACATCGACTCCAAAACATCGATGTTTTTTAAAAAAACATCGATGTTCTGAAAACATTGACATCGATGTCGCATCCCTAGTGTGAACTAGGAAGTGTTCAAGCACCAGGATGACGAAACAAACCGATTAGCAAAGAGATTTCAGGGAGACATGGAAGGACCTTGAAGAGGTGGCATACTGACACGGTCTATGAACATGCGATGTAACGATGATACCATGTAAATAATTCCCACCTGTCCGATGTATTTAACATATTTAATTGTAAATGACATCTCCTCTTAACCCCTTACCTACCAATAAGAGCTCTACTTCTACTATATTACTTTACATATGGCGAGATTATTTAATAAATCTAGATTACAAGAATAGATCGAGTTATCAAAAAACTTAATTAAGCTTAATATTATAAATAAACATGACTGGAAACAATTATTCGTCCAAACTGATGTATGAATAAAAATTGCAACCACAGCAGATAAAAGTTTTGTCTTCTTTTCAATGTTTAAACATTCTCACTATATTTCTGGTATGGTTTTATTTATTTTCACGAAAAAACGTAAAACTATCAAATTAAAGTCCTTTCAGTAATTTCTTTGTGGACAGTAAATCTAAACATCGGAACTGATTATTTATTGGTTCGCCCACAACAATTGACTTCTCTCTCGTGAAACTTTTTTGAGTTGAAAATAATTACATGCTTGACGGTTACTCGAACCGTAAATTTTACAATACCGTATCTCAAGTATTGAAAAAGAATTGTTGAGTGTAGAAAAAATGTCTCTTACGACTGGTTTGAATAGATGCTTGAAATATTCTGATCATAATGGTAACAAATAAAGATATATTTTGAAGTACTTATATAAAAAGAAACATCTGCTAGGGAATCAATTAGTTTTCAATGCTTCCTTATTTTTGAAAATTAATTCCTGTGTGTAATTATAATAAACCAGTAATTACTGCCTTCGACAGTTTTTATGGGTCCTTATGTGGAATAAAAACCATCCCAAATTCCTCTCTTGATGGTTTTATTTTACTTGGATATTAACGATTAAAAAATTATTATTTTTTCATTCCTACAAAGAAATTAAATTTGCGAGAACTTAATTTTTTATTTTCAAATTCAGCTTTATTTGCATTTATTTTAGTATTACTTAAATGGTTTGAGACTCATTTTTAGCATACGATATCCTTTTTTATGAATCTCTTAATGATTTTTATTTGCACATGCCCTGTTTCACATTTTTCTGTGGAGTACTTGGTTCGCGTAGTTTGTTTTAAGAGAGTTTTGCAGTCAAGTAAATATTAATGACATAAGAATACCTGTTATTGAGAAACTGACAAACCCAATACGTTTTGTAAAAACCTAAGATGAACTACTATGGAAGCGAGACATGCTTTTTTTTTAAACCAACAAATTCTTTGCTTTTTATAGTACGCTGAAAATGATTAAGATGTTCACTTGAAATACTATTGAAAAAAGCGCTCTGTGAATTAAAGTAAGAATACAGAATTTAGACAAGTATAATTTTATGTATGAAGTTAAATAAATATTGCCTCACAAATCAGTGAATAAAGTGCCAAGAACATATACTAAAGAGTAGAAATACAGCAAGCATGTTGACTATGGTTTGGGTGCATTAAACCCATTTACATAGACCTAGTGGTATCTTCTCAAGGACTGTATTTTGGAAAATGACCATCGCATCCCTGTTGGTAGAATAGCGGGGATTTTAAGATAACCAGATGAATGCCAATTTGAGACCCGATTCAAATAAAGACTCTCGTGTAAGTTGGAATGGTGTACCATCAATCTGTCGTGTCCTCAAATGTCCTCACGTTGGAGAGTGGTGTGAAACTTTGGAGAGGGTTCTTGTTATCTCACCGGGACTTGGGTTGTGACATCTTGTTTTCTTATAGACACCGAAGGACATTGAAGAGGTGGCATAAAGGCACGGTCTATGAACATGTGATGTAACGACGATACCATGTAAGTAGTTCTTACCTATCGAATGTATTTAGGCATATTTAATTGTAAATGATTTCCTCTCATCCCTTTTTAAACAAATAAGAGTTCTACTTGTATTATTATACTTTACATTTGGCGAGATTATTTAATAAATCTAGATTACACGAATATATCGAGTCCTCAAATTAATTAATTAAGCTTGATATTATAAATAAACATGACTGTAAACAATTATTCATCCAAACTGATGTATGAATAAAAATTGTAACCACAGCAGATAAAAGTTTTGTCTTATTTTCAGTGTTTAAACATTCTCGCTATAGTTCTGGAATAGTTTGATTTATTTTCCCGAGAAAGCGTAAAACTATCAAATTAAAGTCCTTTCAGTAATTTCTTTGTAGACAGTAAATCTAAACATCGGAACTGATTATTTATTGGTTCGCCCACAACAGTTGACTTCTCTTTCGTGAAACGTTTTGTGTTGAAAATAATTAATAATTAATACTCAAATATATATATATACATACATATATATATATATATATATATATATATATATATATATATATATATATATATATATATATATATATATATATATATATATATATATATATATATATATATATATATATATATATATATATATATATATATATATATATATATATGTCCTCACATTGATGTGGTGTGGAACTTTGGAGAAGGTTGTTCTTGTTATCTCACCGAGGTTCAAAATTACGAGGGATCTTTGGATCTTTCATTTCGGTATTGATCCAGGATCGTCGCCAATATCCCGTTATGGGGTTCCAGTTAATTCAACCAGTTAATTCAGCGTTAATTCAACCACCTATATTGGAAAAGGACGTTAAAGAAAGAATATAATACGGACAGTATATTTGGTTACAAGTATTTGACAATCCCAAAGCAATGCGATTTTACAGTAAACTTCGTTAAAAAAACACATTCAACTTCAAACAAAACGATGCATCTACGTACCACTATTATTTACCAACTTGTTCTCAATTTAAAATTTCAATACTTAGCTATGGAAGGTCTCGAGTTTTAAAAGAAATAATGTATCGCGCTCTCATGAGACATCATTTTCCGAATTCAAACCTTTTTCGTTAAGATAGTTTTGAACGCTCGCAAAAGGATGGCAATTGGATGGTTCCAGATGTGTTGACAAAGGATGAAAGAGACACAATTTTACGTTTAAACTGTCTTAATTTTTTACAGCATTTCTTTTGTCGTACGAAGTCATGATGAAAAAACTCGTCTCCTCTGCTATCTAGTAGAGGTCTTTTTTTTTAATCAAAAGATTTCTTTCTTGATGCAAGCATAGCAGTGTCATCTTTTCAATACATCTCTATTTGATTATGTAACTTTTTGGTAGCTGCTCATGACATAAATGACGTTTATTGTTTCACTCGCAGGAGAAAAATTAATCGGACGCACAATTATTAACAACACTATGAAAAATTCGAGTTGAAAGTTCATCATATTGTGCGATTACGCAATAAATACAAAGCATTACACCAGGCCTCGAAATAGATTTTATAATACAGGTGGACCTTGTGCACCTGAGTTTTTAAATTAGGTGCACACGTTATATTTTAGGTGTACATAAAAAAAAACTTAATATAAGAGCATTAATTTAATGCAAACTACTTTATTAGTTGTGTATGTTTATATAGGTTAGTAGTAGATAGAAAATAAAAATATTTAAAAATCTAAATTCTCCCTTTTCTAGCGCACGGCTGTCGCGACAGTCGCTTCAACCGAGTCATCTGGAAAATGTTTCGATCATCGGAAAGTTCTTGTGGCAGTAGCACAAGTAAACCTTCCTCCTATATAAACCCGTTACGACCCATCTATTTTGTTTTCGCATAGTGTTTATTTAGGAATTTTAATTACGTTCCTTTAGAGCAAGAGAGGTCGATTCTAATATTTTGTTCAAACATCAAAATAACATAAAACCGCCCCCCCTTTTTTTTTAACGTTATGTGCACTGCGTGCACCTAGCGGGAAAAAGTTAGGTGCACAATTTTATATTCATGTGCACAGCGCACCTGTGCACTCGGGTATTTTGAGCCCAGAATGACATCGTCAATTTTGACCGGAATCTGTAGGGGCTCAGTGGATTTGCTCATTGCGCTAGCTATATGCGAGTTGTAGGGGGTACAGGTTTGATTCCTCCAAGGATGTATTTATCTCTTCAGTGTCAGTAAGAAGCTCCATACGTCCTTCAATCTGCCCGAAATAGCTGAAAACATGACTCGTCACAACAGGCTACACATTTGCAGTCATCAAGCGTCCATTGAAAAGAGGTGTTTTCTTGTTGATAGGGAAAAAGTCGAATGTTTTTAGGAAAATCTTTTCTTTGTTGACTACTTCAGAATACGTATAATAAGCATCTGTTAATTACAATTATGCTAATTACAACCCTTTTAACTTAACGTAAAGATATTTTCATTTATTAATATAGTGCTTCTCACTTTACCGTAATTTCAACCACAAGAAGTTACACACCTTACTTAGAAAGTTTCGTTTTGTATATTTTATTTATTTTCACGAGACAAAATTCTATAAACCATTACGCATTCAAAAGGAAAGATAGAATCTACATGTGCCACCAAGAAATTACTCTTGTCTAGTGATATTTTGCAGAAAATAAATAATTCATTAAATCTAACTCCCAAATAATATATCTGCAATATGCAAAACACTGGAACACATAAATACAAACAGAAACGTAATTTCGATCTTTAAAAAATGGAGAATTATGAAAAAATGAGCAAAGTGTTGGATTTTGACTTCCTGAGTATATTCTGAAACGGAGCAATTCGAAAAAGACGTTTGAAATATATTTATATATACAATAATGATTAATTTACTGAAAAAAGAACACAGATTTGTAAAACCTGGAAATTCTAAAATATGATCGCAATATTTCGCTGCTTTAACTCAAATATACAAATACGGAATTTTGAATCAAATTTATAAAATAAATGTGACACCGAATGGAAAAATTCCGCTTGTATGGTGAAGGAATTTTTGTTTGTGCTTTTCGTGTGTTCCATTACAAAATGCAAGTTATATAAAGTTAAACTTTTTAACTATCATTTTTTATCAATCAAATATTCATAAATTATTTGTATTATATGAAGAAATAAAAATAATTTCAAGCATAAATATTAGAACCTAATTTGTTTCAGAAAAAAATTAATTTTTAAGCAATACTGGTTAAACAATGTTATTGGAAAAGTTGTTTTTCCATCAGTTCTGGTAAAACAAATTCGATTTCATAGCACGATCGCTTAGTACTTAATGTAATTCCTATGAGAATTTCAAATTGTTTTTAACCCCTCTACACACCTAGGTCGAAAAGAACGGGGGTTAATATGCAGTCAACTTTACCCTCAAGGTTCTCAAGTATAAGCGTACAAAATTTGGCGTGGGTAGGACAAACGGCGTAGATTCGTATAGAGAACAGACTGTCGCCAAATGTCCCGTCAAGTTTATGCTTCTATTATAAATAAAATCTTGCTTACTCGAATGGCCTTGTTCTATTAAGCCGATGCTGTTCCAAATGTAAATCTTTTCGACAGGTATTCTAAATAATTAGTCATATTTTTACACCACATATTTATTGTTCTACACTCATGTCCATAAATTAAGGATAATTCATAATCACATGGAAATCGAACTCTAAAGTAAAAATTTCACCTGTAGAATTATCGCACACATCTTAAAGAATAATATCCAAATTACAGTAAGCCATCAGATCACGCCGATAGTACGTCACAATGAAGAGAGTGTAAGAGAGGTGTATATATAAGGAATGGTAGGCAAAGAAGTAAAATTGTTCACAAGCGTTCTGTAAGCCTCTCAGTGCCACAACCGAATAGTTATGGCACAGAGGACGCATGTCGATGATTTTTTACGTGGTAGAATTATCGGCCGCCTGGAATGTGGGCGTACTCAGACGGAAGTTTCAGTGGAACTTGGAATTGCCCAAAGTGTCATCTCTAGGCTTTTGGAAACGATTCCAAAATGATGGAAATGTCAGTAGTCGTTACAGTACAGGTCGACCCCGAGTTACAACGCCGAATGACGACATGTATTTGGCATTATATACAAAAAGAAGCAGTCGCAGCACAGAATCCAACCTTTCTCGTCAGCTATCTTCAGCCACGGGTACGACAGTTTCAAGGCAAACCGTTTACAGACGTTTGGGACATGGTGGTCTCTATGCTCGCAGGCCTGTCAGATGTGTTCCGCTCACGGCAACTCACAGTCGCCAGCGGTTACCCTGGAGTAGAGAACATGCAATGTGGACATCGTCACAGTGGGCTTGTGTGATGTTTTCCGACGAGTCCAGGTTTAGCTTGCAGTCTGATTCAAAGCGGTCATTCATATGGAGAACGCCAGGATCCCGCTACCTCCAACACAGCATCATTGAACGACACCGTTACGGTGGTGCAGGATTGCTCGTTTGGGGCGGAATTATATTGGGCTCCAGAACAGATCTACATGTTCAAATCGGAACCATGAGAGGACAAATGTATCGGAACATCATTCTGGAACAACATGTACGTTTGTTTAGGGGTGCCATAGGCGCATAATTTGTGTTTATGGATGAAAACTCCCGTCCTCACAGTGCAAACATTGTAAACGAATGCCTTGAATCTGAGGATATCACCCGTTTTGAATGGCCAGCATTCTCACCCTGATTTAAATCCGATAGAGCATGTGTTGGACATGCTTGGCCGACTAGTTGTAGCCCTTCAACCACCTCCTACATGTGTACCGGAACTTCGGAGAGCATTACTTGCTGAGTGGATTAATCTTCCCCAAGATCAGCTCGATAATTTGATCCTCAGCATGCCTAGGCGTTGTACGGACTATATTTCATCGTCTGGGAGACATACAATGTATTAACCATCATACCAACCATGTCATGTTAAGTTTTTGTGAGGTCGATATTTTTTGTAATTGCTCCAGTGAGCTAAAAACGTAGTTTTTATGAATGGTATCATACTTACACCAGCTTTCTTGTTCTTTATCTTTTTAATAAATGGGCTTCATGAATAAGTCACGTTTGATTTGTTTCTGAATGTTTATTTGCTGGAGCTGGCATTATCCTTAATTTATGGATATGGTGTATTTACAGATGAAAGCTTGAATGTTCAGTGCCGAATTTCCGACTACTGACATAATAAATGCGGCAATTTGAACATTGTAACAATTGGACTAATAAGCAGCTCAGCGTCACACACTGTCAATGTCTACTATTATAAAAGTAAGTGCCTGTGTCATTTCTGTACGCATTGTCCTGTAGAATCTATGTCACTTACAAAAATGAGACTTGGCGCACAGGAAGTCCGAATTTTTTGCGATTGTTCTATTTAGAGCCCGAATTCTAAAATTTTATCTCGAATAATTTTAAATGAATTTATAATTTTTTTTCACCATCCTTTCTTCTGTTCCAGAGAAAGAAGCACCACAATTTCGAAATTTTCGCCTTACTGACGTCAGTTTTTGGAACAAACTTTTTTCACTTTCCGTATTTCGCTCCTAAATGTGACGTCACCTGTACCTCGGTTGCCAAAGGAAAGAAGACGAAAGTGCCAAATTTTCAGATTCTAACGTGTTTTGTCAAGTGGGAATACGTAGCAATCACCGGGGGTTGGCGAACGTTAGCGAGCAGTGGTCACACCCAACTCCACAAAAAGAACTGTCACGGGCAAGGAAAATTTTACATTGGATCTTTACACTATACATTTGATTTTCTTTTAATAAATGCTTTTCAATAGAATATTAATATCTTCGCAAGAGATTGTGACGTCACGCCGATTGGATTTCTATCCCCTAGATCGTTAAAGATAGAGCAAAAATTGCAACTGATTTGAAATCTTCTGAAAATCACAAATATTTTTTAACTAGCCGCTGTGTGGCTATCCCTGCGTTGCCCGTTCCCGTGGTGTTTGGTTTTTATCTAGTGTAAAATTTTCTGCAGATTTAAAATCCGTCGGAATTTTCATTCTGTCTTTAACGATTACGGATTTACGAAAAAATAACTTAACAATCCCAGTCAAAATGTTTTTATCTCTTTGCTCTCCTTCGCTAAAATGAAAATATGTTTTTATTTTTATTTTAACGCGAAGGGCAGAAAACGCAATCTGCTTATTTTTGGAAAGCGAAAGTTCACGTGACGTCACAATCTCTTGCGAAAAAAGAAGACTACTAAAAAAATCAAACGAATAAGGTATTTATCTGTTGTAAAATATTCCGTTAATTACAAATCCTTTTAAAATTTTACTCTACCTTTAACGATCGCTGAGATAGAAAAAGGCACTGAAGAACGCCGGTGATAACTTTAGTAATCTTTTGCGTTACTAGAAACCGTTTCGCATGAAATCAAAATGAATGAATCTCGAAACAAACGAACACCATTCGAATGTGTTCTCTCCTCGGAGATGAAAGAAATTAGCATGATTCCAAAGGTTGACGTGAGGGCGAAAAGTCTAAATTTTGATGTTTCTTCATTCCTCGGAATTACTGCGGTAGAATGAAGAATGGTGAATTTTAAAATGTTCTAAATTAAATTTTAAAATTCGCCTCGATCCTAAAATTTCAAAAAATTTGCACTACGTGTGTGCCAAATCCCATTACTGTAAGTGCCATAGATTTGTCAGGACTTCGCGGGCAACAAACAAACAAACAGACAGACAAACACTTCCTCTTATAGTCGTAGAGATTAAATTATTATCATTTATTTATTGCTAGCCACTTCAAAGTCATCACTGCATTGCCTGTGGTGTTGGTTTGCAAAGCAAACCAAATGTGCTACGCATTCTCACGCCCAAATGTGCTACGCATTCTCATTTGGTTTGCAAAGCAAACCAAATGAGAATGCGTAGCAAACACCGGTGGTTTGCGAGCGTTAACAGTGGTCACATCTAACCCCACAAAAGCAACCGTCGCTGTCGACGCCGTGCTGGCCACGCAGCGGCTAGTCTATAATATTATACAAAAGAACTTACTCTCAAGTTAAATCCTAACCAAAAGCCGTTGGTTTTCATACCCGATGCCAAAACTCTAAAGTTCAAAAGTCTTAGGTCACCAACTCTTCTTCATATATCTGTGGTCAAGAGAAAAAACGGGATACGTCGAAAGTTGCAAAAATGAGTTAGATTCGTTTACTTGAGGATTTGACTTGGAGCCTTACGCGTTGTGTAAAGTGGATAAGTAATGTGCGGGAGAAAAAAGAGTAACAAAGAAAGCAATCAAAAATAATTATTACAAAAACTCGATTTACAATAAATGGAAAAATCTTAGAAACGCAGTACTGGTATAGACTTAACCGCCGGAGCAGAAAGTGCTTTAAACTGCGACAACAAACAAAGTCTTTGCAGAACAATTTTTCCTTAATTTTATCAAAATTTTGGACGATTGTGTTTTATTCATAAGTTACGATGTTCTGCAGTGCACATCGCGCTCTTTGCTACACCTTTTTTACTTTTCTAGCTAAGGAACAACCTCCCTACACTGACCAAATTACCACAAACACTTTATAAAAACACATCTTCTATGTCAATGACAAAATATTTAACTTTAAAAGTTATCGACAGAATTACAAATTCTGAAAGTATGCCTTGGTTTTTTTATAAGTTCTGGTTTGAACTTTCTATTAAAATCATCAACGGCAAAATAAAAACAAAGTTTTTATTCAAAAAAACTAACCAAGAGAGTAGTTACAACAATAGGTCAGCATAACTAGAGAAGACAGCTTCAGAAACAAAATATCAACCTAATATATACAAAATACAGTTATGATCATAGTTAACACGATTTAATTATATGCAAAAATAGGATACTCCGCTCCCATTGGTCACAACTGATGACGTCACTGAAAAAGGGTCGGGGTTATGGTTTCCCGCGAAGTTTGTTTCAACTGGTGTGGCCACACCTCGCCATCTTGGCAAAACTGTTTACTAACAGGAAAATGCCTCTCTTGGGCGGACATTTTCTAAAAGGAAAAGGACGTGGAGATTCTAGCAAGTTCTGATGATTTAACTTATTTAAATATACTTATCCAACATATTTAAATAAAGTAAGTTAATTAATTAATTTGATGTTTTATTACATGTATGTAATACATATTTAGCCGATAATTGTGTTGTGCGTCTGTTTTTTATTATATTGCAGTTTTCAAAATTCGGACAAGATGGCTGCAGAACAACTGCAATTGCTTGGAGTTGTATTCAGAACACTGAATATAATTCGGAATTTGGGGACCAGTGATTCACCTTGTCCAATATGTGAATAGAAAATAGATTAAAGCAAACACTGACGTTTGATACAAAAGCTCGTAAATTACTCAGAAAACAACGCGACCTTTAAAGTAGACACCTTAGCCGTTCCTAACACGGCAAAAATATATACTTTTCTGAAAAGTTTTCTATAACTTCCCTTCAAAGTTGGTTGCTTCTTTTTGTTTCCGATTCACGCACCGAATGCCAGAGGGGAGGGATGGGGCAATCTCATTTGGACTTTGTGAAATGATAAAAGTGGATTTCATTTTTAAAAAATAAACTCAAGAAATCGGGACGTAAAAGAGAGCAATCGGATGTCCCTTCAAGAGGAAATGGACTTCCGGTGGACCATGTATGAAGAGATTATTTCCTCTTCAGCCTCAAATTGCTAATGGTGAAGAAAAGAAAAATCCGAGTTCATATTATTGCTTCCGATAGCATGCTCCAGTGACAAACCTCTGGCGGACTTCCATACATCCCTTTTTCTTTCATTGAGTCAGAGGCATCTAGAGATTAAGGGAAACTCTTTTCTTGTCTAAAATTTCTTTTAAAATATTGAAATCTAGAAAAAATAACATGTTTGGTTGCTGTGGTTTTATGGAGCAAGGGCTGTGTTTGACCAAGCTGAGCCAAACACGTTACAGACAATGTCAAGGAATTGGTACACACACGGAGAAAAAGGAAAGGACTCTAGTCTAAAGATAGGACAAAAGGAAATTTAAAAAATATTATATTCTAAGGTTTTATGGCTTTAATTTTTCAGATGTTATATATGGTGCAAGAGCCATATTTGGCCAAGCTGGGCCAAACACAACATCAAGGACTGGGTATTCACTCACAAGCAAAAAAAAAAGGATTCTAGTCTAAGGAAAGAACCAACGGAATCTCTTTCGAAAGGATTCAAAAGTTGTCTGTTTTTTTTTTAAATTCTATGGGTGCAAGATTCATATTTGGCCAAGCTAGACCAATCAATGTCGAGGGGCTAGATATACACTCACAAGCAAAAAAATAAAGGTTTTTAGTCTAAGGAAAGGACCTAAGGAATCTTTTTCGAAAGGATTGTACTCATAAGTTGTCTGGTTTCTTAAATTCTATGTGTGCAAGAGCCATATTTGGCCAAGCTACACCAAATAACCTCAAATAAATACAATCAGATTTTTATTGATACAGAATAAAGAAATGTAACCCAGGATAAGTTACAGAAATCGAATCACCGTCAGCAGTTTGTGTTTAGGCTCATTTACTTGAAGTAATTAACACAGCTTACCTAGTATAGACCCTTGTGTCATAAAATAACAAAACCCAAACAACCAAGCTCGCTTGCAATTCAGAAGTTGCTAGCAAAGCGGGCAAAATATCTGAACTACGTTAACCCTATAAAATATTTGATACTTGTTTTACGAGTGATGTGGATATTACTTTCTAATACGGTAGGAGTGACAGGATTGCTTCTGATTGCTTGTCATGAGGATTAGTTGTAAGTGATGATGGTGTTTTTAGAATTGGATCATTCGGTTTGATCTTCCAATAAATATGAAAGGTTTCCTTTCAGAACCCCCAGATTACTTGCAGACGCAGTATTGAAGATACCTTTATAAAGTTTCTAATAAGATCACTAATAAGATCTAATAAGTTATTTTTAAAGTACCTTCTAGTTTAAGATTGCTTCCGATTCCTAATAAGTTAAAAATGTCCTAAAACTGATTAGACATTCACTTCAGGATTGATCCCGGATAGTCACCAATAGCCCGTAGTGTTAATACCACAGTGCGTCGTAAATTAAAATACCTACCAACATAAAAATTAGGTTCTTGGCGAATTTACAAGTAATTGTAAGTCAAAGATTGTTTCTCAATTTAAGATACATACTAACTGCCTTCTACTCTTTTGATTATCATTAATTGTAAGATACTGCTTCGTACTTAATTGGGGCCACCGTTGCAATGTGGGTTTGCCCACTGAGCAAGCAACCTGAGAGATGTAGTCAGTTATCTGTGTGTATTTCGCTGTTTTCTGTGTTAGTAAAAGTATTGTGTAGTTTCTTAGATTCTATGTTAACTTGCCTTTGTTTCGGGCAGCTTGGCCAAATATGGGGCTTGTGCTAGAAAACTCAATCATCAGTACCTAAGTGGTAAGAGTGTTTCCCTCCGTATGTATATTGAATATACTTTTAGAATTATAATAGGTAGGCATTTTAGAAATCTCGTCCAACAAGATCTTACCATTTTGCCAACGACACGAAACATCTAATCATCAAGATATTGCCTATTTTTTCATGATGACGATGAAGATAAAATAATCTTTTTTAATTGCGAGATCTATCGTCCATTTAGATCTGAAGATCTTGTCAGTTTAGATACTGATGACCTGGTTGATAAATCAACCAGGAAGATTAAGATCTGGTTCAGGTTTGTTAATGACGAAATCCTCGTCAGGACCTCGTGAGTTGAAGGAGCTTAAAACTGCGACGTACGTCGCAGAACAAAGTCTTTGCAGAACAATTTTTCCTTAATTTTATCAAAATTTTGACCGTATTCCTTTCAATCATTAGTTACGATGTTCTGCAGTGCAAAGGGCGCTCCTTTCCATACCTTTTTTTTCTAGAACCATCGGAACTACCATCCTGCACAGCCCAAATTACCACAAACACTTTGTAAATAACACATCTTCTATGTCAATGACAAAATACTTAACTTCAAAAGTTATCGACAGAATTGCAAATTCTGAAAGTATACATTGGTTTTAAATAAATCAAGTTAATTAATTTTGATGTTTTATTATAAATATGTAATACATTTTTTGCCGATGATTGTGTTTTACCTCTGTTTTTGATTTTACTGAAGTTTTCAAAATTCGGACATAATGCCTGCAGAATAATTGCAATTTGAGTTGTGTTGCTAAACACTGAATATAATTCTGAACCTGGGGTCGAGGCAACCATGAGGGTAATGAATTTTGTTCTGATTATTTACAATCGGGTTCTGGATTTATTCTCGAGTTACATATGGAAGTGCTATTTCTCCTGTTTCATCGCGGTAGATTTCGAGATACGAAAGAATTATATTTGTCTTGTTGATGTCTAGACAGGAACATAACTTCTCTTTCTGAAAGTTACCGTAACTTACTCTTTTCTGTGTGATACAGCTATATGCAACAAAGATTGATTTAATCTCGTTCAGTCACTTCTTTTCACGACGTTGTTGTTGTTGCCTTTTCATTTAAATCTGACGCCGGTGTTGGAAAATATATGTACTTATACACTGTCTTTTCTCCTGGATAGCTATGCTCTTTGATATAGGGGTTACAATTATCAGTAAAGTCGTACTATAATTTTTTTTCAGATTAGAGGAGTGAGTGTAGAGTGTTAATACAAGCTAAGTGCATTTAAATAATAACATAAAATGTTAAGTCGTGAAATGATAAATACCTTATAAAATTGCAAATATGTTAAAAGGGATACTGTATAAATGTAAAACTTAAAAACTGATACAATTCTAAAAGTAAATTTTACAGCAGAACCCAAATACTGAAAATCTTTAATTATGCTCAGCTGTCAATTTAAAATTTGTAGAATTTGTTCACGTATTTCTAATTTTTTCCATATTTTCTTATTTTATTTCTTCGGTTCTTATGAATTTGATAGAATGTTTTGTTAATTGAAGAGATAAAATTTTCCTTTTTTAAGTTGTGGTGAGCTTAACGACTATAACGAAATTAAAGCTTAAAATGTAACACAAAAAACATAAATGTAACCCAGCTTCATCATGACGTATTCTTTGGAAGACAAAGTTTTTCTGTCATGCACGAGCTGCTAAATTGATGGCCCGGACGAGATTACAAACACAATCAAACCTGATGGTATTTGTGACATATTTCAACTGGCGTGTTCAGTAATCGGCACAATTTTCGATTAAATTAAGGGTTCACGGTGAAAAGTTCAATTGCTTATAAGTTTACAATCAATTCCAACTATTGTCTGAAGCCCTGTGATGTTTCTTTACATGTCACTGCTTCACTCATCTTTGACACTCAGCGTTCATTTAACATGGCATCCCCATTTCACTACCACACATTGGAAGTTCATGCATGGTCATAAAACAGATCTCACGCAATTAGCCCTATATATATATATATATATATATATATATATATATATATATATATATATATATCTATATATATATATATATATCTATATCTATAAATATATATATATATATATATATATATATATATATATTATATATATATTTTATATATATATTTATATATATATATATATATATATATATATATATATATATATATATATATATATATATATATATATATTTATATATCTACAATGAATGCATTTTTATACATAAAATCACCATTTTATGACTTCAACTGGTCATATTTACGTTTTTTTTCCTGTTTCAAAATTAGGTTTTTAATTACATGTCGCAACCCGGCAAGAAAAGTGACGCAGCTCAAAATTGCAGAATTTGAGAAACATCAACTTAAAGGATAGTATAAAACTTATATTGAAATAATATAAGCTACTTTTAAATTTTTTGTAAGTATTTATGGTGGTAACTTCTATTATATTCTATAGAATAGTAATATAACACTGTGGGGCACCTCATACATATTTTTCAATGAAATAACATAAAAATTTTTACTATTTGAGTTCTGTCACTTTTCTTGTCGGGGTGCAATATATTGCTTGGAAAAAGTTTGCAATCTCATGTCTGGAAAAACTCAGACAAAAGAAATACACGTCGTTGATCTCCATTAAATATATTTAAAAAAAATATTAGATTCTGATTTACAACAAGTGTACTAAAGTCGTCTAGACGACTGTAAACGTTTTTATCGACAGTTTTGCCAAATGGCATTTTAGAAAATGTAAAATAGTGATTCGAATGTATTGAATAGTTTTCTACTAATAAAATTAACTCACACGTTTTAAACTGAGCTCTGTTTTTTAAAACCAATGGATAGTTTAGGGATTATGTTAACACTGGTAGTAAGGAATTTTACTAACATCGCATAGGAGCAACACAATGGGCTATTTATACGAACACTGGAATTTGAAATTAGATATCGTTGCAAGACTTGTTATTCACTTAACTTAGTTTTGATACTTAGCATTTTGCAAATTTTTCTTCGATAGGACCTTAATGGACTAACTAACTATACTTATTGAGTCAAATGATAATATCGCCTTCAGGGTAATTACATAGTTTTAATACAGCATATTGCAAATGTTCCTTAGATAGGACCATAATGGACTAACTACTTAGTTAGTTAAGGGACAATATCGCCTTCAGGGTGATCCAATAGTTTTAATTCTTAGCATATTACGAATGTTCCTTAGATAGGACCTTAATGGACTAACTGACTATATTTATTGTCAAATGATAATATCGCCTTCAGGGTAATTACATAGTTTTAATACAACATATTGCAAATGTTCCTTAGATAGGACCATAATGGACTAACTACTTAGTTAAGGGACAATATCGCATTCAGGGTGATCCAATAGTTTTAATTCTTAGCATATTACGTATGTTCCTTAGATAGGACCTTAATGGACTAACTGACTATACTTATTGTCAAATGATAATATCGCCTTCAGGGTAATTACATAGTTTTAATACAGCATATTGCAAATGTTCCTTAGATAGGACCGTAATGGACTAACTACTTAATTAGTTAAGGGACAATATCGCCTTCAGGGTGATCCAATAGTTTTAATTCTTAGCATATTGCGAATGTTCCTTAGATAGGACCTTAATGGACTAACTAACTATACTTATTGAGTCAAATGATAATATCGCCTTCAGTGTAATTAAATAGTTTTAATACAGCATATTGCAAATGTTCTTTAGATAGGACCTTAATGGACAAACTATACTTAATGTGCCAAGTAACAATATCGCCTTCAGGGTGATCATATTCTTTACGAATCGGCAAATGAGAAATAGCCTCTTTGAATTGCAATACGCACTATAAAATTGGTGTAGTTTGTGATGTGAATTTAACTATCTTCGAACCAAAAAGTTATCAGGCTATGCCCCGCTCGTCGAGGCATCTGCAGAAATAAATTGCCTGACGATTTGGTCGTCCTTTTAGGTGCTCCCTCAAAGGCGAATCTTCTTTAGGTGTTTACGGAATCCACGGACCCGAGGTAATCTAGTGATGTTTACTTTCCCGTGGGGTTTACAGCTTTTTCTAAACACGGGATAGCCAAGGGATCTTTTTTCTACTTCGATTTCATTCTATGAAGCAAAGGTACTGCGTTGAAAGAGTAGCAGATTAAAAACCAGAGGCTTCAAAACTATCAAACCAGAGACAATCGTGTATATGGGTGGATGGTGAAAGTTAAAGGGGTCCGAGACACATTGAAAAAAAAAATTTAATTAATTAATTTAGAATTTTGATTTTTTTTGTACTGATTACCCATCTAACTAATAAGCGAAATCACAACACAAAATTTTTCAAAAAGTTCTTTAAAAATTTTAAGTAAAAATTAAAAAAAAAAAGAGAGGTCATTTTAAATTGCTAAGGCTCAAAATATTCTTGATTAGTTTTCAAAATTCTTGCAGTAAATTATTCACAAATTTATTAACTTTAATTTTGATTCAGCAATTTAAAAAATATTATTTTAATAAAAAATAAAAAACATTTGAATAAAAAATTTCGAAAATTTTAAGGTACTTTAAAAAAAAAATCATATTTTTAAAAGTAAATATTTGTTTTAAATTTGCTGAATTAAAATTAAAGTATAATGTTTGAAAAAGATATGTTCCAAATTTCAACCCTTAAACACTATCGGTTTTCGACTTATAGCAATTTGAATACAGGAAATCTTGAAAAATTGCATCATGGAGAAAAACGCATTTAAAGTTTTAAGGACAGATTTTGTTGCCATGACAACAACTGTCAAGAGTGTTAGATTTTTCAAAACAACGCATCACAAAAATTACTATATTTCTAGTTCTAATTAAGATAGAAACATGATTTAGACGTCCTTTTAAGCAGAAAAACACAGAGAATTTCTTAAAATAATAAAAAAAAATTCGAAAATTTTTGACGATTTTTGTGTCCCGGACCCCCTTAAATTGGTCGTGGTAGCAATTTTCCTCACGTTGGCATAGTGTGGAAGTGTGAAAAGTGGGATGTCAACTCAGGTGTGTCCTCGTCATCCCACCGTGATTTAAAATCACATAGGGTTGTCTTATGGAATAATCCCGGAACGTTGCCAGCTGTTGTCGTGATTTAACCGTGGCTTAAAATTATAAGACGTTATCCTTCGAATTCACCTTAGGGATTGATCACGGACTGTCACCAATACCCTGCTGTGTTGTTCCAGTGCAACGTTAATTCATCTACCTTCACATTATTCTATTCCCCAATTCATCTTTTCCCCTTCATGACACTTATTTCTTGAAGTTTTATGTCATGTTCTTGGCGCAGCATGGCTTAAAATGGCCTTTGTGCTCTAAAACGGAAAAATAGCCATGTAATTGACACCATCCAGTTTCATATTCCCACGTTAGGAAATGATTAACAATTATTAACAATGATTTATTAATTAAGGAAATGTTAAAACAATCCGTGTTTTTGTTTAATGCATTAATTTTCTAGTTTTTTCTTTACATGGAATTGGGAATGGCACAGTGAAAAATATATTTGAATTTAAAGGTGATCAGAAAAAAGTACATGCGTATTGCTTAAGATATTTATACTTTATTAAGAAAAAGTCTTTTGAAATGAATCATGTAAGAGAGTATGTAAGGGAATTTAATTAACTTTAAATTAAATATTACCTATTGATTTACGCATGCTTGGACTTAAAATACTTTTTCCTTTATAATTTTTCATAAACTATACGATTGAAAAAGCAGATGCATGTATTCATGAAATAGCTTTTTTTCCCTCTTAAATATTTATTTAAAAAAATCTAATTACAATAAGAAAATGCCACTGATTCAGACGTTTTTTGAAAATGTGTTTACTGAAGACATTTTTTTCCAGGTGGTACCTGGTTGTTAGAAAATACTGATTAGAAATGTTGCTATGTTTATCTTCCAACGCTAATAAACTTTCTATTCAGCTTAACATTTTCAACGCAAAACTTTATTGGCAGACATCAATATAATTTTTATGTCGTTAGATTAATTTAGCGTAAATGAATCCCTATGATTTTTAATACATCAGGTAAAGGTAATAAACAGGGTGTACAAAACATATCTTTACAATTTCAAAAATTTATTACAAAAGCAAATAAAAAGACGGATAAATTTAAATTATAATAAAATGAGACGTATATATTTAAGCTTTTTTTGCCTTATTTAATACACCTCTATATGGCAACCATTGGTTGCACGAAGCACTTCAAGACGGTAATCGATTGCTTGTCATGTTTGCTGTAGCATACCATTATCAATGGTGCCAATGGAAATGGCAATGATATACACGATATCTTTAACCTAATCCCATAGAAAAATGTACAGGGGAGTGATATCTGGTGAACGATGGGGTTTGGGAATTGGGCCACCCCTTCCAATCCTCTGGCATGGAAACATTTCATTTAGGAACCCACGAACATGCAGTCAATAATGTTTTGTATTTTGACAAAGGTACATCTCTTATCCAAAGTTTAGGATCACTGATGCCATTGCCACCATTGACGAGGGTATGCTACAACGCACATGGCAAGAAATCGAGTACCGTCTTAACGTGCTTCGCGCAACTAATAGTACCCACATAGAAGTGTATTAAATAAGGCAACAAAAAACATAAATATATACGTCTATCTTCTATATACAATCTATAACAAACAAATCGACCCACCAAGAAGGAATCATCCGATTGCCTTGAAATTTCGTATGCAAAAATGTTTTGACCAAATATGCAAATGATTAAAATTTGGTATCCAATCAATGAATAGTGCGATCTCCAGCGCATCGGAACTGCGCATCCAGCAGATGTATATAAGGAGTTGTTCTTCAACTGTTGTTAAAAATTTCTGCTGCATTGTGATTTAGGATACCTTTCAATGACTGAAAAAATGCCTCACCGCAGGATTCGAGCTCATTACGATCAACTTTCAGAGTTTGAAAGAGGTCGTATCATTGGATTGAAAGAGGCAGGTTGGCCAAATCGGAGAATCGCTCGTCATGTGAGTCGAAGCGATGCGGCGATTAGAAGATTCTAGCAACAGTGGGTGGACAATAGCAGATTTCAGCGTCATGATGATAGCGGTCGACGTAGGGCCACAACAGATCGCGAGGACAGAGTGATTGTCAGATCAGCTGTCACAGCGCCGGATTCATCGCTATCAACCATTAGTCGTGCGACCCACACACGAGTGTCCACCATGACCATTTACAGACGGCTTGAGAGAGCGAAATCTACGCTAGTACCGACCGTTACACCACCTGCCACTCACGCCTGCACACTGTCGAGCCAGATTACAGTGGTGCTTGGCTCGATCAGGCTGGAATGATGCTGACTGGGGACGTATAGCCTTTAGCGACAAATCCCGCTTCCAACTGTATCCTGACGAACATCGAAGACGTGTCTGGAGATGCCCAGGGCAGCGTGCCGATCCTGCTTCCACTATTGCACGTCACACGGGCCCTCAACAAGGAGTTATGGTCTGGGATGCCATTTCCCTTGATAGCCGGACCCCTTTGATCGTCATTAGAGGTACACTTACTGCACAGCGGTACGTTGACGACATTCTGAGACTTGTTTTGCTACCGTTCCCTTCGCAGTATCCTGGGCTTAGTTTTCAGCAAGACAATGCCAGACCACATACGGCACGTGTTGCTATGAACTGTCTTCAAGCTTGTCAAACACTTCCTTGGCCAGCCAGATCACCAGATCTCTCTCCCATCGAGCATGTCTGGGATATGAAGGGAAGGCGACTGCTTCCGGTAGGGAATGTTGATGACGTAGTCCGACAATTGAAGCAAATTTGGCAAGAAATGCCGCAGGAGACCATCCAGGAGCTTTATCGGTCTATGCCACGCTGTGTGGCAGCTTGCATCCAGGCTAGAGGCGGGTCAACACCTTATTGAGCTCGTAACTCTGAAATAAATCATTCAATTGTTCTGAAATTTTAATAATTTTCTATTCGGTACATAATTTTCCTATCCACCAATTTTTGTCTCCATCGGACAACTCCTTCTTGGTGCGTCGATTTTTTTTTTGTTATAGAGTGTATATAAAAAAGGATGTGTGTGTATTCTCTATACAAATAAACACCGTTTGACCAATCCACGCCAAATTTGGTAAACTTATACTTTAGAGCACTGCGGAAAACATAGGCTATTTCTTTCCGGTCTCCATACCAATCTGCAGCACTTACGACGATGAAAATCGGCACACAGGTAGTCTTAAAAGTGCCACTGGAAGCCCCAATTTTAAAATCTAAACTTTGTTTTTCTGCAATAAATGAGTATTGACAAGGAAACACGTTCTACAAGGTTGTTATATTTGAGTTAATACAGGAAAATGTCGCGGTCATACTTGAGCCATTTCTAAAACTCATAAATCATTATTTTTTTTTCTAATGGCGGGCACATTTTGACCGAAGTCATTGGCTACTACAAGGCAGGAAGTGATGGCCACTTGTGAAGGAGCACTCAGTGGGAGGGCCATCATTGCCCCTAACAATTACATCGTAATTTTGAACCATGTTCAGATGACGAAGCAACACCTAAGCTGGTATACGCTTACAAACATCCATGCCCGAACCCGGATTCGAACCGGGGACCTTCCGATCTAGAGGCTAATAAATCATTATACTCTTTATCAATAATTTTCTCCCTTTTTTGAATTGCTCTACTTCAGCTCAGGAAGTAGAAATTCGACACTTTGCACATCTTTTGTTTCTCAGAATTCTGCATTTTTTCATTGGATTTTTGTTTCTGTATGTTAGTCTTTTGGAATTAAATGTATATATTTGTATCCGAAGTAAATTATAGAAGCTATAAAAGAGTTAAACGAAGTTAAAAAGTATTTTCCGTACAACTTAAATGATCGCATTTTTCTATGTAAGAAAAGTGATTATTCCAATTCACTCTGCAATCAACATTTAGCCATTTCTTCGGTTTTCCAGCTAGTTTTGTAATAATTTCCGCTAATCTGTCTTTTCATTTGCTTTTGTAATAAACTTTTGAAATTGTAAAGATACTGTATGGACTCCCTGTATGCAATGTTTACTTTTAACGTAACAGAATGCTATACGTAGTATGACGAGCCAAAGTAATAAAAATGTTTTTCATATTTAACGTTTTTATCATATGGAGTTCTTGCAGAAATATCCAG
This sequence comes from Metellina segmentata, assembly GCA_947359465.1. Lineage (NCBI taxonomy): Eukaryota > Metazoa > Arthropoda > Arachnida > Araneae > Tetragnathidae > Metellina > Metellina segmentata. Next base: position 27,336,206 of record OX375881.1, on the reverse strand, counting down.
TGTTATTGAGTTAAGATTACTCAATATTATTCATATGGGGATTTCAAATTGATTTTACACCCTTTGCAGACACACGACAAATCTAACAAACATTATTATGTAGACTATGTTTCCTGAAGGGTTCCAATCCCTCAGTGGCACATCTTCTTTATGTATGTATGGGTATCACATCTCCAAGTAACCTGAGCGATCTTATCTTCTCTTCAATTTAACTCTCGCCTACTCATCTGCTATGTGCTTTTTCCTCCTCTGTCAATGTGTTGTCTGTCTTGTTTGTTGCACTTTGGGCAAATATGGACCATACGCCTTAAAACAACCCACCAACCCGAAGAGCTCAAAAACATAAGCGTACTAAATATGGTGAATATAGGTCAAATAGTGATCGTAATAACACTTATTGTTATTCTTATGTGGATTTCGATTCGAGTTCAGCCTCCTTTTCACATTCAGGGCAAATCGAACGGATGCTAATATGTTGCCTTCGTTTCCCGAAAGGTTCTAAATAATACGAGGTCGCTGTGCACAATTCGAAGAGTAACGGATTAGCAACCGGAGGGTTGCGAGTTCGAATCCAACCAAGCGTTGTCTCAAGTGTCTTCACTTTGGCATGGTGGAGATTTTGTGAGATTGATGTGCCAGCTTAAGTATGACCTCGTCATTTTCAAAATTACGGGGTGTTGTCTCGGATATTGGTTGTTCGGGTTTGATCCCAAACCGTCGCCAATAGTCCCCTGTGTTGCTCCAATGCGACGCTAGTTAGAAATACGTATACCTACCTCCTTTTAATAAGTCTCATATTCGATTTGAATTGATCCATTTTGAGTTGTCATGTTCTATTCCTTCCTAGGCAGATGTGGAATAGCTAAAGCTAATAATTCCCTGTTTGCTGTGTTGCTGAGATATTTAAGTTTCAAGAGCCATAGCTATAGCTATGGACCCGTGATCTCATAGCTATAGCTATGGGATCACGGGTGAAATTGATCGATATGTTTCTAGTTCAGGCCTTTATTTGCAATTCTGGTAATGGTAATTTTAGTTAACGTCGTACTAGAGCAACACAACGGGCTATTGTCGACGGTCCTGGATCAATCCCTGAAGGGAAAGACACGAGGACAACACCTCGTAATTTTGAACCAAGGTCAGATGACGTAGCAACACCTGAGCTGGCACCCCACTCTCCAAACTTCCACGCCAACCCAACGTGAGGACTTTCGGCCACGACAGATTTAAGGTGCACCAGCCGGCTCTACACCATATGTTTACAAACATCCATGCCCGGACCCGGATTCGAACCAGAAACCTTTCGATCTGGAGGCTAACCCCTTAACCACTATACCGGTTGGTCGACTTGCAATTCTGATAGATTAATATAGTTAAGAAATACCAACAGTGATCGCGGAAGCTCAAGCCGCGTCATAGTCAAGGATAGTTACCAGGCGTGATCAGTCTTAAAAAATTCACCTACTGTTCAAACACACGAGTTGGTACAGAAGTTAACGGACATCTTGGGCACATTTTCTGTTCATTCCACGGCAGATATGGAATCGCTAAAGATAATAATTCCCTCGGTTTGCTGTGTTGATGTTGATGAGATATTTAAGTAAGTTTCAAGAGCCTTGTGTATAGCTATGAGATCACTGGTGCAATTGGTCGATAGGTTTCCTGTTCAGGCTTTTATTTGCAATTCCAATAGATGAATGAAGTTAAGAAATACCAACAGTGATCACGGAACTTCGAGACGAGTCATAGTCAAGGATAGTTATCGGGCGTGATCAGTCTTACAAAATACACCTATTCTTCAAACACATGAGATGGTACAGAAATGAACGGATTTCTTGGGCCCATTTTCTATTCATTCCAAGGCAGGTCTGGATTAGCTAAAGATAATAATGATTCCCTCAGTTTGTTGTGTTAATAATATATTTAAGTAAGTTTCAAGAGCCTTATCTACATCTTTGGGATCGCATTGAAATTGGAAGTAATTTTTCTGTTCAGGCCTTTATTAGGAATTCCGATAGATGAATGAAATTGAGAAACACCAACAGTGATCATAGAACTTGGTCACTACGTCATGGTCCAACATGGTTAGCAGGTGGGATTTGTCTTTAAAACAATAAAACAAATTGCGTGTAAAAACCTGAAATAATGAAGTGAGAGATAAAATTAGAATTATTTGATTCCTTAATTTTATCAATAAATTTCTTAAATAAAGGGTAATTTTATAAAAAATAAAGGGAATTTCACTGTAAGTCTAAATCATAGAATAGACACGGAAGTTGAAAAAGCAATGGATTGGAAACTGGAGAGAGGAGAGATCGAAACTCGATCCACACAAAGACCGTTGTGTATACCAGGAGCTCTTACGCGTTAAATCCGTCGCGGTCTCAAATGCCTTTCCGTTGGCGTGGTGTGGAAGTACAGTTAAGGGTTGACCTCGTCATCGGAACGTGGTTCAAAATTACGAGGCGTTGTCCTAGGACCCGTCACCAATAGCTCGTTGCGTATCTCCAGTGTGACGTCAGTTAACTACCTACCGGTAAGCTGCTGTCAAAAACTTCAAGCGATAGATGAATGAAGTTAAGAAATACCAACAGTGATCACGGAACTTCGAGCCGAGTCATAGTCAAGGATAGTTATCGGGCGTTATCAGTCTTAAAAAATACACCTATTCTTCAAACACATGAGATGGTACAGAAATGAACGTATATTTATTTAGGATTAGCTTTTTCACGAGTAGTTGGCATGATATTTATTAGATTGACTGCCTAGAATTGCACGTTAAATAGGTCGTGGTCACAAAGTCCCCCATGTTCATATACCAAATCAATACCTCTGGGGGTATCTGATCAGAGGGTTATCGGCCTCTGATTGGGATCTAAATTACGATATGTGTGAGTGAATGGATGTGTGAAAGGGACCTTCCTGTAAAACGGATGTGTCATGTATGAAGAAGTCCAACCCTCCGGGGCAATGGCACCCCCAATCGGGCCATATATGGACCGCACGACAACAACAACTGGCTAGAATTGCTTACAGCACGTCGTGCAAATACTGCAGAAAAACGATATGTTATGTTTTTCTATTTTTACAGAAAATGCATGGTCTATTTTTTTAGGTTAATGTATAATTGGTATTTGACAAGTCACCATTTGCTCACATATTTAAAAAAAACTGTGTGGGTTCATCAAATTATAACAATATGCGTAAGAAATAATAAGCCGTTACATTTTCCCCATAGAGATCACTTTGAGTTGAAAAACAGTACCAACAGTGATCATGGCTTTGTGTAGGCTGGCAGAACTAATTTATTTTAAAATGACAAAAAAAAAGTTTTAAAAACCTGAAATAATTAAGAAACGAAAAAAAATTTAGAATTGCTCGTTTGGGCATAGTTTTGTCAGTAAGCAAATATGCCCGAATTGGAAATTTCAGAGAAAAAATTTTTGTTCTTAAACCTGCAACACAGAAGTAGCTCGACAGGAAATTAGTTTATCAAAATTGACAATTTAAGATGGAGAAAAAATATACATTTCACACAAACCTCGAAAGAGCAGAAACCTGAAGCAAAGAACCAATGGAAACACGTATTACTCCTATCTACAATTTACGTGCCCAAACTCTTTTTTTAAATTTTTTTCTCGGAGACGTTAAATTTCACGAAAGATAGAGTTTAAAGCGATTACATCACATCTCTTCTTTTACAAGCACCTCAGCGCAGCGGAGATAAATTCTCGCCATCAAAAGACTCGAACCTTGACGAATGAAAAGAAAACCCGAAAGGTTCGGAGGCCCGGAATCCTACGAACCCGTTCGGAAGATCAGAAAAATCTAATTAACTTTATCGACGAAAAAGATTCGCCCTCTTTTTCATCCCTGCTCTTCAAAAATCCCGTTATATACCTCCCTCCCAAGCGATAAGTAGTAGTTAGAACTTCTTTCTTTTAAAGTCTCTGATCCGATAAGTAAATCACGTTTCCAGTAGATGTCCTACTTACTCTTAGCGGACCCGACAGGCGAGGAGGTTCGCGAAATAATGTCTGCTCGCCCTACCAACTCATCAAGTTTTGGCATGAATAGTTGATAGGCAGATTTGCTCGACGTCTGAGTGTTAGATCTTTTTACGATTGAATCCTGTTGACCTTCTTCCAGTTTAACAGAGTGGCCCGCTTGGAAGAGTAGCGGATTAGCAACTGGAGGCTTGCGAGTACGAAACTGTATCCTACCGAAGACCGTGTACGTGGGGGCTGGTGCAGGTTAAATCTATCTCAAGTGTCTGCAAGTACTGTGTTGAAGTTTGGAGAGCTTGCCCTACCTACTCATCAAGTTTTGGCGTGAATAGCTAATAGGCAGATTTGCTCGACGTCTGAGTGTTAGATCTTTTTACGATTGAATCCTGTTGACCTTCTTCCAGTTTAACAGAGTGGCCCGCTTGGAAGAGTAGCGGATTAGCAACTGGAGGCTTGCGAGTACGAAACTGTATCCTACCGAAGACCGTGTACGTGGGGGCTGGTGCAGGTTAAATCTACTCAAGTGTCTGCAAGTGGTGTGTTGAAGTTTGGAGAGCTTGCCCTACCTACTCATCAAGTTTTGGCATGAATAGCTAATAGGCAGATTTGCTCGACGTCTGAGTGTTAGATCTTTTTACGATTGAATCCTGTTGACCTTCTCCCAATTTAATAGAGTCGCCCGCTTGGAAAAGTAGCGGATTAGCAACTGGAGGGTTGCGAGTACGAAACTGTATCCTTCCGAGGACCGTGTACGTGGGGGCTTGTGCAGGTTAAATATATCTCAAGTGTCTGCAAGTGGTGTGTTGAAGTTTGGAGAGCTTGCCCTACCTACTCATCAAGTTTTGGCATGAAGAGTTGATAGGCAGATTTGCTCGACGTCTGAGTGTTAGATCTTTTTACGATTAAATCCTGTTGACCTTCTCCCAGTTTAATAGAGTGGCCCGCTTGGAAGAGTAGCCGATTAGCAAATGGAGGGTTGCGAGTTCAAAACTATATCCCACCAAGGACCGTGTACGTGGAAGCTGGTGCAGGTAAACTTGCCGTGGCTTCAAATGTCTGCAAGTGGTGTATTGTGGAAGTTTGGAGAGGGATGTCAACTCGGGTGTTGACGTCATCTGACTGAGGGTTCAAAAATACGGACCTTGCTATCCCGGGATCTTACTCAACGGACCATCGCTAATAGACCACAGTATTGCTCCAGTGCGAAGAGAAGATATTTTTACTTGTTATGGTAAGCGTAGTCACCTTTTTGAAAATTGACTTAAACTCGGCTCTTCAAAAATCCCTATGCTCTAAGTAGTAGTTAGAACTTCATTTTTTTAATTCTCTAAACCGATCAGTAAATCACGTTTCCAGTTTATGGCCTATCTATTTTTAGCCGCCCTGGCAGGCGAGGGGGTTCGCAAAATGACGTTTGCTCACCCTATCAGCTGATTAAAGTTTCGCCATGAATGGATGATAGGCAGATTTGCTCGACGTCTTAGTGTTAGATATTTTTTTCCGATTGAACCTAATTGACCTTTTCCCAGTGAAATTGAGGGGGCCACAAAATGTCGGTTGGAAGAGTAGCGGATTGTAAATCACAGGTTCTGAGTTACAAACTTGATGTAATCAAAGAACGTCGTGTACCTCGAAGCTAGTGCAAGTTAAATTTTCGTGGCCTCAAATATCCTATGTTGAGATGATGTGGAGGTATGGAGTGGAATGCGGTAACCTGGTCATCTGACCATGGTTCAATATTATGAGGTGTTGACCTCGAATCTTTCCCTTCGGAGGGGTCTCGAACCGTCGCCAATAGTCAGTTGTGTTGCTTTAGTGGGATGTCAATTAACTAACTAACATGACAAGACGGGCCCTCGTGCCACAAAACACCAAGACTTTACGGGCAAACATGGAAGTTAGCAACTCTTCATAAAAACAATGAAGATGCAGAAATTAGTCAATTTTCGTTGTTTATTATTTTCCTTTATATAATAAACCTGTTGACGGAATTATGATACAAATTAAGTCCAAAAATGAGTCGAAGCCTCCATGGCGCAGTGAATTAGACGACTGTGCTTACGATCCACGAGCTGTAAGAAGCAATTCCTAATAGGATCTATTACATATTTGGTGTATTTCTCTTTCTGTTTCAGTAAAACTATCCTTGTATGTGTATCTGTTACTTGGCGCTGTCTTTTGCATGGGGCAGCCTGGGCAAACATGGCCCTTTCGCAAAAAAAACCGATACAACCAAAACGAAGAAAAATATTAATTATAGTCCACAGTTATATTTAAAAATTTATTTTTACAAAAAATTATATTAAAAAAAGCTTCAGTTCTCAAAACCTTTTCACAGTAAAAACTTCACAATTTGTTAAGTTCATATAAGATAACAAAGCCTAGTGACAGTGATTAGGCCTCAATACTTTTGTAGCACTTAGTTTCTTCTTGTAAGTTCATAACGTACATTTAATATAAACGCAATTGAATCCATAACTCCCTTTTTACTCCACTTTTCCTCACAAAGAAAAATTCAAAACAGTGACAAGACTCACACTGAGCTCCCTAAGAATGGCTTCATAGCGAACAAGAAAATTCCCTTGTCTTATGATGCCCGCCAAGAAGACTATTTACCTTATAACTAACTCCCCTAATGGAAGCCAAATCCCTAAAGATACATTGCTTTAGGTTTCCCGGCTAAAGTGGAGGATCCTGGGAGATGAAAAGTCTACACAATTCCAAACATGTAGCCAATAAGCGGATTCTCCACGATGATATAATATTCGTCAGGAAAATGAGGTCACGTGCTTTTCCCTCTCCAGTTGAAAAGTTGGAATTTAATACCAGAGTGAATAATGTCTTGGCGCCAACCAACCGGTATAGTGGTTATGGTGTTTGCCTCTAGATCGAAAGGTCCCCGGTTCGAATCCGGGTTCGGGCATGGATGTTTGTAAGCGTATACCAGCTCAGGTGTTGCTTCGTCTTCTGAACATGGTTCAAAATTACGAAGTATAAATTGTTAGGGGCAATGATGGTCCTCCCACTGGGTGCTCCTTCACAAGTGGCATCACTTCCGGCCTTGTAGTGGCCAATGACTTAGGTCAAAATGTGTCCGTCATTAGGAATAAATAATAATGTCTTGGCGAACTTAAATTCTTTATAAGCGTTTTGAATTACGGCTCGGAAAGGATTCTTCAATATATATCGCGTTTTTAGTAATAAAGATTGCTAGACGCAACATGAGTATGTTGTTTTGACTAGTGTTGTCTCTTTGAGAACGCAGTCTAAAATTGTACTTAGTACAGAATGGTTATAAATGACTCACTCTTTGGAGGCATCTGTAGATAAATCAAATCAAAGGAATTAAACCAAATTTGGTATTGAGGCTTTTGAAGACTTGAGGGAATGTAATCCGCGTTAAAAAGTTCAGTACTGGGGGTCAGTACAGTGTCTTGTGTTTGGCGTAGCTCGACCAAATATGGTCCCCTTGCGCCATAACAACCAACCTTTGGAAATATCAATAAGCATTCGCATAGCAAACAATGACCCCAAACAGAAATAACCAAACCATTGGAGATATTGATTGCGAATTCCCATCTATTAGAAAATGTTTCGAGTTCGGTACGAATAAGATTTCTAACTTAATTTACAAATCTACCTGTTTGCTGACAGCAGGAATAATTTAATTAAGTAAACCGATATTTATTGGACTTAAACTTAAAGAGCACTCGTAAAATGCCACCGCACACAAAAAAAAAATAAATAAGCAGACGCAAGTCGTTAAGAGTACTTTTGTATCCCAAGTTCCTTACATCATCGTGTTTTAGGGGGATTCGATTTAAGTAACTCAATAAACAAAAATCTTGCCTTTACTGGAAAGAGCCACGCTAATTTAAACCGTTGTGTTTAGTGATCAAATAGAAGTGTAATGTCACTTCTTTCAAATCCACGAAATAATCGGAGTAAAAGGAGAAAAATTAGCTTAAAAATTCTTTCGGAACTCGTAAAAGTACATGGCTGTTGAGTTCTGAGGCGAAAAAGTAGAACAGAAAGATCTTTTTTAAACCGATAATCAAATCTTTTAGCTTGGAGATTTTCAGATATCGCTTGAAAGGCGCCATTTCTGTAAAACTATCCGATAAAAATGTTTGAAGTAAAAGGATAAAAGTGCCACGTTTAATTTTGGAACTTTGTATGATATCGTTTTTTATCTGGTTTTTGGAATTGAAAAAGAAAGGAAGAAAATCAGCGAGTGTATAAAAACGTTTTTCGTTTTATCTTTTTAGTATTTGCTTACCGCTTATACTTGTGTTTAAAATGTTAAAAATGTTTTATCAAGTATATCTTATAGCACTTGTATTTCTTTTAACTTCTGAGAAAGTGTTTTGATTTCCTATTGGTTTGGTATCTTTTTCAAATTTACAAGATGTAGATCAATAAATTAAAGTGATCGTGGTAAACGCCGCTACCCACTTCGTTCAACGAAACGCCAACACCAATGACTCGGAGGAAATTACGAAATAGAATTAGTCAGCGGTTGCGTAACTGTTGGTAATAATAATTTCCCTTATTCTTTTTTTTTTATTACTTTTCTTAAAAGATTTATTGGTGAGAAGTGAATTTTTAAGACTTTTTAAGGGGGTCCGGGACACATTGAAAAAAAATGTTTATTAATTAATTTAGAATTTTTTTTGTACTGATTACCCATCTAACTAATAAGCAAAATCACAACACAAAATGTTTCCAAAAGTTTTTTAAAAATTTTAAATTAAAATGTTTTGATAAAAAGAGGGGTCATTTTAAATTGCTAAAACTCAAAATATTATTGATCAATTTTCAAAATTCTTGCAGTAAATTATTCACAAATTTATAAACTTTAATTTTGATTCACCAATTAAAAAAAATATTAATTTAATAAAAAATAAAAAATATTTCAATAAAAATGTTTGAAAATTTTAAGGTACTTTTTTTAAAAAAAGTCATATTTTTAAAAGTAAAATTCGTTTTAAATTTGCTGAATCAAAATTAAAGTATAATGTTTGAAAAAGATATATTCCAAATTTCAACCCCTAAACTTTATCGGTTTTCGACTTATAGCAACTTGAATAGAGGAAATCTTGAAAGAATGTATCATGGAGAAAAATGCATTTAAAGTTTTAAAGACAGATGTTGTTGCCATGACAACAACTGTCAAGAGTGTTAGATTTTTAAAACAACGCCCCACAAAAATTATTATATCTCTAGTTCTAATTAAGATAGAAACATGATTTAAACGTCATTTTAAGCAGAAAAACACAGAGAGAATTTCTTAAAATAATAAAAAAAAATCGAAAATTTGACGATTTTTGTGTCCCGGACCCCCTCAAAGACTTTCTTTCTCAAAACGCACCTATCACCAGTAAATTATTCAAGAAAAGTAATACAGAAAGAAGGGGAACACCCGACCAACGGCACACATACTCCATGAGTTTCAACAAGCAAGCGGGATTGTTGTTCCGATTAATGCCATCCGTAAGGAGGCACATCTGTTTGGTTTTCATGGTCGTGTTGCCGCCCATAAGCCTTTGATCACAAAGTCCAACCGCGCTGTTCGGTTAAGGTGGTGCAAAGCACGTCGAAAGTGGACCACCGTAGATCAGTGGAAACGGGTTCTCTGGAGCGACGAATCAAGGATGGTGAGAAATGAATTTTAAAGACTTTTTAAAGACTTTCTTTCTCAAAACGCACCTATCACCAGTAAATTATTCAAGAAAAGTAATACAGAAAGAAGGGGACCACCCAACCAACGGCACACATACTCCATGAGTTTCAACAAGCATGCGGGATTGTTGTTCCGATTAATGCCATCCGTAAGGAGGCACATCTGCTTCGCTTTCATGGTCGTGTTGCCGCCCATAAGCCTTTGATCACAAAGTCCAACCGCGCTGTTTGGTTAAGCTGGTGCAAAGCACGTCGAAAGTGGACCACCGTAGATCAGTGGATACGGGTTCTCTGGAGCGACGAATCAAGGTTCATCCTCTACCGTTCAGATGGCATGTTCTAGGTCTGGCGTCTTCCTAGAGTACGCCTCCTGCCAGAATGTTCAGAAGTCAGTACACCTCACCTACGCTATGTAAGTGAAGGCAGAAATGCTGGATCATCAACGCGTGTTTTCTGTCACGATGAGCTAAAGGAAAGAGTTGAATGCATTCGAAAGGGGCAGGATTGTAGGTGCCCATAAAATTGGACATTCGGTCAGAGATTTTTCAGCAGTTAAACGTTCCCCGGTCCACAGTTAGCGATATCATAGTCAAGTGGAAACGCCATGGAAACACTGAGCCGAATTATCGCTCTGGTAGGCCCAAGAAACTAAGTATTCGAGACCTCAGAACACTGAAGCGTGTAATGCGAAACAACAGGTACACATCTTTGTCGGAGGTTGCAGAGGACTACCGTGTCAGCTCACGTACACAGGTCAGTGACAAGACTATCCGCCGAGAGGTGATAGATAGCACTTGTTTCCATGGTAGTGCTGCCGCCAAGAAGCCACTTATCACACGCACCCATTCCCGGAGGCGTTTACAATGGCGCAAAGAGCACTGTAATTGTTCTTTGTACTTGTGGATGAATGCCATGTTGAGTGATGAATCACAATACATGATCTGGCACTCTGATGGGCGTGTATTGTGACGTTTTGGGGATAGTAGTGTCGTCTACTAGAAGAGATCGTTCGCAGTGGTCTGGGCTAATATATTTATTATGTACAAATAAGAATAACCTTGACGGATATGTAGGTAGCGTCTTTTGGCTGGCAGAGTCCAGGTGAAAGATTTTACCGAATACGGTAAATTGTCCTTGGCCTCCGGTTTCCAAGTTGACTATCCGGCTCGAGTGAGACCTTCTCCAGTCCTTACTCGGACGAGTAAGTTTCCTAGCTCGGGTGAACTTCTTCAAGTGTTCGAACACGCGTGTGTGAGATTCACAGTTCAGTTGAACTCACCAAAATGGCACTCGCTTGAGTGATTCCCAGCTCCTGAGAGCCTAGCAACAGGTTTTATGTCCGCTCCAAATCAGCAGGAGCAGCAGCTCAGGTATGAGCTTTCCTCACGTCTGATAGACGAAATCCTAGTTCGAGAAATTTCTCAGAATCAACGAACAACAGTCGTGATTTCTGCAGGCTTAGGCTAGCCTTTTTCCAGTGTTCGAGACGAGCACTTCTCCAGAGAACGGGGTATCGGAGACCGTGAACGAATGTTCACTTTCTCGGATCAGTTTGATCCCTCCGGGTCTGTTGACCTCTCTCCTCGAAACTTTTCTCCCGTTTCTCTCGACGCCGAAAGTTCCACGGAGGTTCTTTTAGCCCCCCCCCTCTCTCGTTTGATTCGATACACTTGTCCTCTCGACGTTGGCTGGTTCCAAATTGGGCTGTCCATTGGAGGTTAATTTTCCTCTTCCGGAATTTCATTCGAAAATAGTCGCCAAGGAAGTTCAGTCGGCGGCGACTTTTTTTATGGTGTGGTTTATTTTATTCGAGAAAAAAAACAAAAGAGTTTTTGTATTCTCTAGTACAAGTTTATATATTCGCGATCGTTAAAGATAGAGTAAAAATTTTTGAACGGATTTGAAAACTGCGGAAAATTGTACGCCAGATCGATACCTTAAATGTGATTTTCTTTAAATAACTAATATTTCCATTGTAAATTTTATGTTTATGTCAAATGCGGCTAAATTCGTATTGCAAAAATATAAAAGTGGGAATTGAAATTTATTTATTTAAAGAAAATCACGTTTAAGGTATCGATCTGATGCAAAATATTCCGCAGATTTCGAATTCGTTGAAATTTTCAATCCGTCTTTAACGATGCTGATTTTACAAAAAAAAAATTAATAAACAATTCCAATCAAACATTTTATTTTGCTTCTCTTCTCTAGAATAGTTCATGCGCAGGAAATGAATCTGTAAATATTTCCTGGTGTCAATATCAAGCGAGAGATCGATCTCCTTAGTGTGAAGGCCCCCTATCGCGAAGCAGCGAGAGATTTAAGACACTTAAATTCACAATGAGTGTGATAACATCTGGAGCCACGCAAGATAAGTTTTGCTGACAAAACACAGAATAAACTATTTTCATCTTTTTTGTTTTAATTTTATTATGTTAGAGGATGAAAATCCATGAAAAATGACGTATATATTATTTAAATTGGAAAACTATTCCCCGAGATATTAATTTTTAAATTTCGTTTCCGGAATTGGCTGGAAAAACAGGAATTTCGTAATGACTGCTCTGTGACGTCACAGCGCATAGTAACCCACTGCGCCGGCGTTGCTATGGTTGTTTATAACTTGGACACGTTTATAATTGTCTATAATTTGGACAAGTTCAGTAATGATACTTAGTCTAAAAGGGCTTAATGCATATCTAAAACCTTTTCCAAAACTTTTCGAATATTTCTGTTCTGCATAATATTTTAAACTAGGAGGCCTGCCCCCTGCTCGCTAACGCTCGCCAACCCCCGGAGGATTGCTTCGCAATTCTCATTGATTCGCTGCGCGAATCTATGCTCGTTTCGCTCGCCTCAATGAATACATGTGTCCTAGCAGAAGGGATTGTTTACAAAATATGTTACCAAAAAAATGTTTTTCAAATCTAAATTTGCTGCATTACAGAAAAAATGTATACAGTATCTCTAAAATCAGAATTCAATTGAAAACTTTGTGCAAATTTTGACTCGAAATATGAGCGTTGCTTTGGAAATTGAATACCCAGCATGTTGTTTGTGTATACATTTTCCCAGCACTCAAACGACCCACACTTTTTCATTGAGTTTGTTGCCGAAAGTTGTAGTGCAAGCGTCTTGTTGAACTATAATTGTTGGCCCTGAAAAGGACCGTTTTTTAAATGGCCCTGAAAAGATCCTCCGCTTTCTTTGATTTCTATTATAAACTAACTGCAACAGCTCATTAAAATTTCCTTTTTTTTTCAATAAAATTTCATTCGATAAAGCTATAAATTCAATCGATGCGCGAGACTTCGCGATAAACAAACAATCGTACAGTGTTGCCAAAACGCGATTACAAATAACGTCTTTTTTGCGTGCCACGTAAGAGAATTATATATATAGATTATTAATTGAGCCTTTCACTTGTTTATTTTTTTATGATTGCACTTTTGTAAACAGTATTTGTAAGTGATTTGTTGGTTCATGAAGTACTTTTTATAAACATTTACTATCTTATTTATTGCTGCTTATGAAATAAATTTGCGAATCAACATAGACACGTGTTGATTTCATACAAGAGCGATTGCGAGTGTACAGGGAGCATAGATGAGAGATGTAAACAAAAGTTCAGTTATGCGCAATGACGTCACATCCAATGGCGGCCTGCTTTCGGATCACGTGACTTTGTTTCGTTTACAACAAAATTAGAATTGATTTTATAATCCTTTCAAAATTATTTTGAAAGTTTAAACGCAATATTTAAGGATTTTTAAACTTAGAAATACTTGAAACGATCATTTGTTAGCAAAACTCTCGCACATGCAAATACCTCATTGTGTTGTATAATTCCAACTTTTACGGGATTAACTTCTGTTCACATTACCAGTCTGTATTTGTCGCCGTTTGTACCATAAAAGCGAAGGTTAATAATGATGTCGGGGGACGAACCATATCTCGGCTGAAAGATAAATGGACTACCAACCGAAGGTTTGCGAATTCGAATCCAACCAAAGACCGTGGTGTACAAAGGGAGCTCGTGCATGTTATATCTGTTGTAGGCTCAAATATCCCCATGTTGGCGTGGTGTGGAAGTTTGGGGAGAGGGGTTCCAACTCAGGTGGGACCTCGTAATCTGATCGTGGTTAAAAACTACGAGGTGTTGTCCTCGGACCTTTCCCTTCGGTGGTTGATCCGGGACCGTCACCAATAGCCCGTTGCATTGCTCCAATGTGGAGTTAAATAAAAATACCACAGCTATGATGTCAGATCCATAAATTTAAACGCATACAATTTTACTGGTTGGTCTGCTGATTACGAGAAGGTTTAGAAGAGTGAAAATGTTTGTTCAATTCCTAAAAAAAATTGAAAATGCGTTGTAAATAAATTTGATCTGTTTTGTTTAATTCTCATTTGCTGTTTTAATACCTTCATTTCTCTTAATATAGTTCACCCAATTACGTTTACGTACCAAATAATTGTTTATGCTCAAACAAGGTGTAATAAAAAATCCTTACTCGATAGAAAATGTTTGATTACGTGTTTGATCAAACATTTTCAACAACGAAAACGAGAAGGTTTAGAAGAGTGGAAGTGTTTGTTCAATTCCTAAAAAACTTTCTAAGAAAATGGGTTGTAAATAAATTGTATCTGTTTTGTTTAACTCTCATTTGGTGTTATAGTATCTACATTTCGCTTAATATAGTTCCCCCAGTTACGTTTACGTACGAAATAATTGTTTATGCTCAAACAAGGTGTCACAAACAATCCTTACTCGATAGAAAATGTTTGATTACGTGTTTGATCTCTTACAGGGAAATACTATCTGTCATGTTTTGACTCGTGACAAATGAACTACGAATTTTTCATCCATTGCGATTTATTATTATATTCCTTATTTCGTTTTTGGATTACAATCAGAAGTACAAACTACAAGAACGAAGCACAAATCACCTAGAAATTAAATTCATTACATCGCTTCAACACTATCCTCGAATATATTGATCTAGCGCAATTTCAACAGTACAGACATACTTTCATTCAAATATCTATTTACTTTCACATGTGTAAATAATGATACATGAAACTGCTCAAACATTTAAGATCTAATCATTCGTCTGTTTCATTGATGCTCAAATCCCTTTAACCTTTCTGGTGGTTGTCTCAATGCGTTATCTCGACATTAGCAACACTGATCAGATCCTGATGGAAGAGGTATCTCGTCATTAGAAAAAAAAGTGAACAGATCTAGATCTTGGTATCGTAAAGAAATGGACTGTATTTTGACAATAGGATATCTATTTTCTTTTCTATTTCATAGTCTATTTCTTCTTTTCTATGTTGCAACGTTATGCCCAACCAAACATAGAATATTTTTAGAAGAAAAATATATTATATCTTGGATAGATAAAAGATTATTATACACTTTGTACATGAAGGAATGCAGTTTCAAAACTGAGAAGAGTGAAAATCATCACTCGTTTAGAGATGCACAGAGAAGATCTATCAAAGATCATACGAAAGAGGCACACCGTACGCTCTCTCCAGAAGTCCGACTCAGAAGTCCAGAAAGTCTCTTGCAGTCCCCTTCTTATAGGCGACCTCACAGCTGGGGACAAATTCCTTCTAGTTAGGGTAAGGATCAAAAGGAACCGACTGGCTCGTTTGTCGGTCAGTCCAAAAATGTCCGGACTCGCCGAAACATTCCGTTCCCACGAGAAACTCCCTACGGGGGTGAATAGCGTGGAATCCCAGAGATGGTCCACAAAGAAGCGTCCCGCTTCAATGGAATCTTTTCACACGGGTTTCCCTCGATAATAACCCTTAAAGAGTGTGGATCTCACCACAATTCAAACAGGCCTTATTTTGATGAACGATATATCTCGTCGAAACGAGCTAGAGGGTTGATCTCACTTTTCACAATTTGGGTTTGGAAAATTGAGGTGTGAGTAATGCCACGTTCAACGAACATACATGGTTTCAGTAAGTATGACTACTGCGCTAGCAACCTTTGAGCTGTATGCGCACAGTTTCAATTTCTGTCAGGTGCATTCCTCTATGGTTGTATTTCTCTTCTGTATCTGTAAAAACCTTCGTTGTGCGTGTGTATGTCTACTACTCGATATTGTGTGTCTTATGTCTGGCACAGCATGGTCAAATATGGCCGTTGAGTCATAAAGCCCCAACCCAACGAAAATACATAGGGGAAAGTGACCTAACATGAGATTCTTTAAAAAAAAATTGTGTTGGTGATTGTCGAATGTAAAACTTAGCAAGCATATTTTTGAATGTGAACACTGTCTCTAAAGCTCTTTCGAAATGTTGATGATTTTTTGTCAAAATATATTGCAAATATACGCTAAAAAACGATTTTATAAATTATTATTATTTTTTTTAAATTCGTTGCTTTGGGAAAAGGTTACAAATATTGACGACCAGCTACAGGCTCAAGCCCAACAAGGCTGGTCCTTTGTTTATGAATTCTTCAATTCCCACTGACTATCCAATTGTGTCTTAAATTCGTACACTCCCTTTGAATTAACTATATTTTCTGGCAACGCGTTCCAACTGTCTATTACCCTATTAAAGTAGTAGTTTTTCCTTTAATCCCGATTAAAATGTGTCTTATTCAATTTATACCCATGGCTCCTTGTTCTGTTATCCCTATTGAAATTTAAGCCCTCTGTGTCCCCTTGTTTTACAAACTTGAAAAGCTGAATCAAATCCCCCCTCCTTCTTCTTCTTTCCAGTGTATACATGTTTAGCTTACTTAAACGTTCATTATAGTCGAAATTTGCTAGCCCCTTTATTATTTTTGTAGCTCTGTGCTGAACCCTTCCAATTGATTCTATGTCCTTTCTCATATATGGAGCCCAGAATTGTACAACATATTCTAGATGTGGTCTTACTAAACCCTTATATAACGGCAAGATTATATTCTTATCCCTTGAAGTTACAGTCTTTTTAATATACCCCAATAACCTATTCGCCTTTTTACCCGCAGCTGATGGTCAAATAGATGATGGTCCCGCAGCTGATGCCGAATATGGGATACTAAGCTTTCTTAATGTGATAATGTGCATTTACAATGACAAAAAAATACAAGCTTGACAAAAATATATTTAATATAAAACTTATTTATTTCTGTAAAAACTCTTTTAAATTGACTTAACAACTTAACTTATAAGTCTAAGGACCATTCAAAAAACGTTTTCAAAACTCTTAAAAACGATGTGCCACTATAGGGTGTTACTGAAGTATGGATCGGCTTGCAATGGGGAAGGTTATGTTTACATTGACTCTACAGTCTCCCTAGCTAATAGTTCATGACACTTCCAGTAGATAACGACATCGTAAGGTAAAGATACAAAGGTATCTCTAGGCAAGTATCTCATATTACGCCATTTCGCTCTAAACGAGAATTATTGACACAGTCGATAGCTGATTTTGGAGAAATAAGCGAAACCATGTTGAGCACTACATTTCTATTAATTATTCTCGAATTAACTAAATTAAGTCGAAACTGCGATTTTCTCATTATTAAGAAACACATTTTTTAAAGATAAGACTAAAACACTGCATAAAACTTTCCAATATTAATTATTAGGCACAATAATTGTTTTGATTACGTTCGATTCTAAGGGAATTTTAAAATATGAAAGCAACTTTCAGAAACTTAATCTAGTAACTTCTGTAACTTCTAATGGGTAATGGCACGCATGACGTACAAGTGTGTGCAATTATTATTTGAGATGATTATGCAACGATTGCATATAATGAATGCAAAATATTACATGATAGAGATGTTGTGCGATGCAATTTGTAATTTGGTTCCTTTTTGATATTCTTAAAAGAATATGCACATATTTCAAACACATATCTGTGTCTGGGGTCTACATAGTACCTTAAACGGGTGGGGGGGTGAAAATTTATAAACTTCAAACAAAATATGACTAATAAAGTGGGAAACATGTCAAGCGTATAGATATTTTGATGGAGCAAAATATCCTTTATCTCTTCTCAATTTGAACTATTAAAGAAGGCTTCTTTTATCACGTTATCACGAGACACGATTTGTTGCAACATTATTCTAAAATACTATTTAATCGTGTTTTTCTCTAATTGGTAGGGACCGTCGTGGACAGTTGGTAAGAGTTGCGAAATAGTAACAGGAGGGTTTGGAGTTCGAAACTCGATCCAAAGCCCGTCTTTTACGTGTTGGCTGGTGCATTTCAAAATCAATCGCGGACTAAAAGGTCGTCACTTTGGCATGGTTAAGAAGTTTAGAGAGTGGGATGCCAGTTCAGGTGTACAAGATGTAATTACTAGATGTTGTCTTCGGATCTTTTCATTCGTGGTTGATCCCGGACCGTCGCTAATACCTCACAGTGTTGTTCCAGTGGCGATATTAATTTAAATACCTCAGTACTACGAAACCTTCGTAAGGAGATCTTTCAACCAAGAGATCGGGCGAACCAACCTGAAGCTACGTGCCCCTGATCCTTCTATTACATTGGAATGCCGAAGATTACAGATCTTCATTTTGATACCGCTTGCTTAGACATCGCATCTTCGAGATTCAAGATTGTCATCTATTTTGAGAACTGATTTTGAGTGTCTGTTAACCCTCCAAATATTTCGACGAGATATCTCCTCCAAGATCTGGTCAGTTTTGCTAATGACTAGATACCTCGTTTAGACAAAACTTCCCAATTAATCCAAGGCAAAATTCAGCTTCAAATACAGATAAAGATACAGGCTCTGGACAGGCAAATAGAAAAAACAAATTGCCCCTTACCCACAAATGGTGACAGCTTGGAACAGGTTTTTGCAATAGAACTGGCTACTACCAAGATTCATGGTATAGAGTATAGAGAGTCCCATTAACCCTTAGCTACTACAGGTTTCGAATCGATTATAAACGAAAAGGAAGGTTAAATCAATGATTTGAAATACTGCTATCAATAAAACAGTAAAATAACGAATGTACAAATAATAGGTATGAAATCCTCTCATGATTGCAAGACTTGTTTTATTGCAAGATTAAATGATATTGTCGAAGGGTCCTGTTACTACTAGTTATGGTTACATGATCCTGGATCACATAAAAAGTTTAGAGTAGATATTCCAAATATCGCCTACCTTAACTATTTCTCGGTATCTCAGCCTCCTGGTTTGAGAAATCAAGCTATAAACTAAATGAATATCACTATAAACTATCCTCCTTTGGTTTCCAGAGATCATATACCTTCTTTACTTACGTCAGTTTAAGTTAACTAGTAAACCTACAAAAAAGTTTCCCAAGAGAATTTTCAAGAGTGGGCTTGTAATATAGTCTACCCCTGTTCCTATTACCACCCACCAGGTGAAATTAAGAGCTGCTATTAAAAACGAGTTGCTAGTAGAGCATACCTACCTACCTTTAGTATTTAATGTACTTTCAAGTCATATAAACGAAATTAAGATTTGGAAACACTTACCTGGATATTCCGTGAATGAATTGAAGACAAAAAATACATGATCACAGCCTCAAATACTTCAGATGCAATAGTGTTATTGATATAACTGATAGGAAAAACTTGCCGATGGCGCTACGTGTGGCAAAACCTTAGTCTGTCAAGGTAACTACACAAACTCATAGATGTCGTGAATAGTAGATTGCAAACACGAGTAGGTGATATTAAGCACAGGGGTGATATTTGGAACATCCACCCTACTATTGCTCACTCTACTTTTTTATATTACTCCAAGTTGATACCTAGAGAAAAATATAACATCAATTAATATGTAGTTTTCCTCTCAAAAGTGCAATTTCCATTCTGAAGACTAAGTTAAATGTTCTTCTATACCTTCACATTCCCCAAACGAAACCTACACAAACGTTTCTGTAATCCACTTTCTCTTATGGTTCGCAAATAGAACTGGAAACTCCACAATACACATTTATAAAACTCAAGGTCTTAATACTAAGCCTAAATCTTCGAGAAAGGGACGAACCCAGAAAAAGGAAAAACAGGACTCAGGCTCGGGAAAGCGAAAGACAAAACCAGACATGGAAATGTAATCTCTGGGTTTCACTGCCCAAACACGACCGAGCTCCTAGTCGAAAGAATTATTTTTCGAATTATTTACGGTCCGTGATCCCGTTTTTCCCGAGTCCTCTTCGGGAAGGAGAGAAATGGAGATAAATATCCCGTCTCTTGAGGGAAGCGTCTTGCCTCAGATGAGGAGAGATCTCTGTTTTTTGTGCCGAGATTAGAGCTCGATCTCCTTGCCTTATCGAAGGGCAAGCGCTGGGAACATTGCTCGATATTCATGCAATAAGACGCTGGAAGGTGAGGTGAGGGGTTGTTTCGGGGAAAATCAATCGTTTGGCGTTGTTATCAAACGACTTTTTTCCCTACCACAGCAACTGATGTAAGGGAATGTGGGAGATTATTTGTACGTTGCTATGCAGTTGCAGTAGATCAACGGAATAGATTCATGACTTGAAGAATTGGGGTTTCGGGGGCACTTTCTGTACTATAACTTACAAGAACAATCCATAATTTTAAAGAACAACTGTCCGTTTTTGCGATTGTAACAATACCAGGAAGTGCTGACGCTATATGATATCTTAAATAAATTGTTAAAATTGATTTTGATCGTCATCAAAGGGACATCCTCACCCTATCCCTAAATAAACAATAAATGGTTCTTTAAGAAGGGAAGGTGGGTACTTTATAACTAACATCGCACTTGAGGAACAACACAACAGAGTATTAGGGACAATCCGGGATCAATCTCTATGGGAAAGATTAAAGAACACCATGTAATTTTGAACCTCGGTCAGATGACGAGATAATACCTTAGCTGGCACCCAACAATACAAACTCACACACCACGTCTCAACTTGAGGAAATTTGAGGTGATGATAGATATAACGTGCACCAGTCCCCTCTGTGCATGACAATATTTGGTTGGATTCGAGCTCGAAAACCTCCGTTTGCTAATCCGTTACTTTTTCCAACCAAGCTACCAAGGCTCTTTAAAGAAGGGATATTACGTGGTGTTATCCTCGGGTCTTTCCCTTAAGGGACTGATCCCGGACCGTCGTCAATAGCACGTTGTGTTGCTCTAGTATGACGTTAACTAAAATTACGATTACCATTAAAGAAGGAATAAAGAAAACGAATAGCTTCTCTGCAAGTTGATGGTCGCTCAGGTTCTATTTCTGCAACTTACCTTTTCTCTCTCTTATCTGTCATTAGAACTTTCCCTGTTTTTGAAGTCCATTGAATTTTTATGTTGTTTTTGACCAAATATAACCCGGGGCCAAGCGGAATAATAGCAGATTAGCAGCAGATTTGTGAGTTCAAATCCAATAAAAGACCGTCGTGTACAAAGAGGGCTGGTGAACGTAAAATCTTTCATGGTATCAAATGTCCTCACGTTGGTGTGATATGTAAGTTTGGGGTGCCAGGTCAGGGTCTGACCTTGCCATCGGACTGTGGTTCAAAATGAGTAGGCTTTCTTTTTGAATTTAAATCCATCGGGATTGATCCCTGATTACCACCAATAACCAGTTGTATTGCTCCAATGGATCCCCAATTCAGCTAACCACCCCAATGTGGTTATTGCCACCACGAAATCCAACCTACTACGAATGGTTACAAATCAGTGAGAATAAACTTCATTTTGAGCTGATATAACTTAAATTTTTGGATTTATACCGTTTTTCATTTTGTCGAGTTTTGATGACTGTTTTTTTATTGAAAAATTACGTTAATTTTATTGGAGACACGGCATCAATGGGAAATTTATTTACATAAGATCTAAATCGAAAACTCTCAAGCAGATTCCTTATAATATCATAACGAATTCTAAATTTAAATATTAGATACAATATAAAATATCCTCGGAGGATAATTGTTTTAAGAAATTAGACATGAAAGCATTTCTTGGTAAAGCTCATGAAACGTTTATTTAGCATATCTAATTGCATTTTTCGGCTGAGCTTGTACAAAAAAACCGGTATATATAATATAGCATTTTTAATTAAATTAGTATTCAAAAATATTTATAATAGTAATAACGCATTTTGTATTCGTCTTATTAGTGATAGAATGAGGTTTAAAATTAATGTATTCTTAAACCATTGCGTTTATTTGAATAATGTTTAAGAATGAACACCGTTTAATATAAATTATGTTCTTGTTAAAACCAAAAAATTCGAAATGATACAGCATTAAAATAGTTTCCAATAAAATTGGAAACAGAATATACTAGTGAAATGTAATATGTAGGCTAAATAATTCAGTGTTTGTAATATCTAGACTAAATAATTTAGTGTTTATAAAGTTTAGATAAAGTAATGAACATCAAGTGTACAAATAACTACTGTTTATAATATCTAATATGATTAGTTATGATCTTTATTAAATATATCGAAGTTAGAATAATTATGGAATAAATTAGAGTTTGGAATGAATTAATATGTCTGTAGTCTTAAATTAACCAATTTTTGTAGTTACATGATATACTACGTTTGCTACGTAGTAGAGATCAAACATATTTTGACTAGTGTTTTTGGTAAGAACCGCACTTAGAAGAATAATTTTCAGAAGAAATTCTTTTCTGTAGATGGAATTAGTATACCTGTAGTCTTAAATTAACCAACTTTTGTAGTAATATAATAGAGTTTCATACATAGTAGAAAAAGAACGTATTTTGACTAGTATTTTTAGTAAGAACAGCTCTTAGAAGAACAATTTTCAGAATCAATTACTTTCGGTAGATTTAATCAGTATGCCTGTAGTCTTAAATTAATCAACTTTTGTAGTAATAAAATAGTTTTAAATACGTAGTAGAAATCGAACATATTTTGACTAGTGTTTGTAATAACAATAGCTCTTAGAATAACAAGTTACCGAACAATTTTTCTATAGATTAAACTAGTAGATTAAATGAAAACTTTTAAATTAAACCCAAATTTCTTGCGACCCATAAAAGTTAGATGAAACAAAAATTTACCCAATTGGAAATCCGTTATCTGCCATAATTACTATTTCACTTTGTCAATTTCGAGGAAACCTCGTCAGGTAATCATGCCAACAGAAAAGTCTTCCCTTCCTTTAAAGGACGCCGCGACTAATAATAAAAAAGAACGCAGAGAAGCCGTCCTAGATTTCGAGGATCCAAGCGAAAAAAAAATGAAGGAATTTTGTAATACCTATAAAATGAGCTTGGAAGGGGCGGGCAGGAACAGGCTTCTCGACAGGCCCGGCCTCCAGACTTCACTCCCCAGAAACAAAGAAGGATTAGTCAATATCTTTCCCGAAAACTGGCACACTGCTCTCCGAACTGCAAACAACAAAAACAAGAAGATATCTGTTTTGTCTTTCGCTTTCTTTTCTATCTCCTTTTATTCTACCGTTTATTCCGACTGGCCTTAAGCTTTCTGATGAGCTGAATTCTAAAGGGGGCTAGAAAAAGAAGGGTACCAAAAAAAGTTCTCCAACAAACATCACGGTCTCATTTAAGATGCGATGTCTTGTCGCCGGTTTATCTCCCTCTCTGGATTTTCCCCTTTTTTTCTTCCCTGGAAAATGTTTTCCCTACTGGTAGGACGCAAGCTGTGTGGATTAAATGTTGCCGTATATTATACGTTGTTTTGCTGGGTTGCGACGCAGGCTTTAAAAGTTTCGAACATTTGGAACTAGGTTTCCTGTTTTGAGTAGACGGAGATATTCTAACTTTATTTAATCTGAAGGGTAGTTTACGAAGTGCCTTGAATTTTTTTTCTGTGGTGAAAAATTTGTTATCAACTCAATTTGTCTGCAAAAAAGCCTTTGGTAATGTAGAGTGCAACATTAGCACTGGTAGCTCATGTCGACTTAAATATGCCGATAAACATTTGAAGTTTGTTTTAACTTTTTTTAGTGTGTATATTAGTGGCTCCAAAAGTAGAAAGAGAATTTTAAAAATTTTGCAGGCACTAAGTGAATATGGCTAAGTTGGGTTGAATTGAGGAAGATATGACTTCAAACTATTCAATTTCTGTTGTTTATGATTGTATGTTTAAATAATGTTTTCACTCTAGAGCGTTTGAGCTGAAACTGTGCTTCATCGAATGTACATGACCTTTACCATTCATCGATGTTCTTTGCATTAAATTTTGTACTAGTGGCTGTTGATTGGATTGGACGCCGTAGACTGACACTGTTTCACCTGTGCGGCTTTCAGCTGTATAGTCGGCCTTACGGAGGAGATTCTGGGATAAGGGAGAGCTAAGCAATCCACAATATATATATAAACGTTTAAGTACACAGAAGGGGAAAGTCAAGTGAAGGGCAAAACATGTAAGCACAAAAAATACAAAATGATAAAAGAAGAGGATGACAAAGTTTGAAAAATTGACACAGAACAAAATGAGAAAACAAAAACAAAAAAAGGACAAAAACATAAACAAACAAACAAAAAAAAATCATTTTCAGAAGAAAAAATAATAATAAAAAAATTGCAAAATACAAAAGTCAGAACGTTAAATACAGATGTCAAACAGCCGAAATGACCCATAAAAGTTTCGAAAGGAAAGCAAAGTTATTTTGAGAACTTTCGACTTAGACTTCTCAGCTCTCACAGATATAATCAATGTTGGAGCTGAGAAATTCCATCACTGGGGACCGGGAAAGCCCTACAGATGGAGGACAAAATAATACGAACACCTGTGAAAAAGTATGACGTATTTCACACATGCAATACAGCGTCGCGCCACCTGCAACAGTAGTCTGCCACCTAGTGGGCGTGAAGAGGAAGGTATCAGTCTCTCAACAGCAGTCACTTGGGTTGCATTCGTCTATCGAACTGTCTGTGATTAGTTGAAATATCAGACCTGTCAGAGTTCCAAAGAGGAATGATTGTTGGAGCTCGTTTAGGTAGAGCATCGGTTACGGACACAGCGAACCTTTTGGGGTTTGCAAGGAGTACGGTATCAGCCGTTATGACAGCGTACACGAAAAGACGATGTCTTCAAAGCACAACAGTGTCAGAAAGTCAAAGCTTGCTTATAGGGATGCACGGGTCTTGAAGCGCATAGCAGCCCGAAAGCTGAAGCAATCGTTTTCCGAGATAACATCCGAAATGAACAGTCATCTCCAGGACCCCGTTTCAACAAAAACTGTCAAAAGGGAACTTAATGCTGCGAACATTTATGGCAGAGTGGCAATTCGTAAACCCTTGGTGACAGCAACTAATGCTTTCAAGCGACACAAATGGTGCAGAGATCACAAAAACTGGTCCCCACAGCTGTGGCAACAGATAATATGATCAGATGAATCGTCATTTACCCTATTTCAGACGACCGAACGTGTTTATGTCTGGAGAACGCCCAAAGAAGCGTTTAATCCTGAATGCCTCTTGTCGACTGTGAAGCATGGGGGGGGGAAAGCTCCATTATGGTATGGGGTGCGATATCTTGGCGCGGTCTTGGACCACTTGTTATTCTGCATGGGAGGATCACATCCAATCACTATCCAAGCATTCTAGGGATCATGTCCATCCTTTTGTCCAGACTGTATTCAATGGGGAGCGACCGCTTTTTCAAGACGACAACACCCCTATCCACACTGCTAGGTGTGTTCAAGAATGGTTCGAAGAGCATGACGATGAAGTTGAACATCTCGCCTGGCCCCCTCAGTCTCCGGACTTGAATATTATTGAACATTTATGAGAATATTTGGAGTTCAAACTTCGTACCCGATTTCCACCTCCATCCAGACTTTTGTAATTAGAGACCGTTCTGCAGTAGGAATGGCTTAATATTCCTTTAAATATTGTCCATGACCTTTAAACATCTATCCCACGTCGCATTAAATCTGTACTTCAGTCAAAGGGTGGTCCAACCCCCTATTAATAAAGATTTTCCATTATTTCACAGGTGTTCGTATTATTTTGTCCTCCACCTGTATCTTCTCCATGTTAAATTCACGAAATTCAAGACCCTTTTTCTCAATAACTATAATAGTTATCAACACGAAATTTTTATGGTGGTTAGACTGATATGTTATACAAACTTTAACAGCTCACTTTTTTTTATTTGAAAAATTTTATTTTACAGAAATTTTTAACTGAATATTACTTTTCAGATAGCATTTTTTAACACATTTAAATTTCTAAAAAATCCAATTTTCAAAACATAAAAAAAATCCCCGTGTTAAAATCTTTAGAGATATAACACAAATATGTCATAAAAGTGTTAAGTCATTATGTTCAATAGATTCTGAGAAAATGGGGCATGAACCTTAAAAATCTAAGTTTTGAGAAAAACGGATTTAAACATTTCAAATAAATTTTTCTAAATAATTTTACGTCTAACCTTAATGAAATCCTGATTTATATAAAGGGTGATATCTTTTATTTTTAACTAGCCACTGCGTGGCTAGCACGGCTTTGCCCGTGCTGTACTTTGTGGGGTTAGGTGTGTTAATTGTGAACGTTTGCCAACCACCGGTGTATGTTACGCACATGTGTCTTCAATTTTTTTAATGCTTTTCTTTCTCTGGCGGGCCTTTTTACTGTATTCGGAGAGTTTTCCTTCTCCATCGATAACACGGTCTTAGTCTAGTTTCCTTAAAATTTGTATACAATGGTAGCCTGGATTGGTTTCAACTCTAGATAATGTATAGCACTTTATAATATTTCCACTGTTGCAGCAGGAAACAGCATCAAACACTCCCAGTTTTAAAGTTTGGATCGTTACAAACACATTTTTTCGAACACGAGTTCAAATCACATTGTTCACCGATTAATTTAGGTTTTGAGTCTTTCCGTGAACACATTTTTTCAGCAATTCTGGTTTCGCCAAGTCTCTGAAATTTGATTTAATTGCCTCCATAATATAGGCAATATAAGGCAAGGCAATATGCGTGTGTGTTTATTGTGGTAATACACATCACTTTTAGCTACAGCACGTTGAAATATTTCCACAAGCTTTCATTCCCAACTAGACAAAGACCGTGATTTGGATTTAAGTTACTTGACAGTAAATAAAAATATTCTGCCCAGACAGATTGTTGCATAATGTGCAGAAAACCATCATTTATCCTTATTGCTAGTCCATAATAGATCAAATGTCATGTCTCAGAAAGTGCTAACAACTTATATCGCATGGGAAAATTAATGAAAATAGTTAGAAACAAACTAAATGGTTACAGTTAACTCTACTGTTACCAGATTACCGAAAATAATTTGAGTAAAATAAAGTAAAAAATATAACAAACTTTGCTGAGCAACAAAGATTAGAAATGTCCACAAACGGTTTGTTTACATTTGAAAGGCCGTGTCAGCTGTGAAGTGCTTATTGGAAAAGTGCATAATTTTCAAACTTACTCTTATTCTATTACCTAGTGTGATATATCATTGGAAAGAGGAGATTTTAAACTACATAAATGAGCAATAAAATTGATTATTTAGTCGAATTTTGCCTACCCGGTCCCCTTAAGAATTTTTTGGTGGTAGGGTATGTTATTGGCAGTATTTTGGCACCAATGAGAGTAGTGTTGCAGAGAAGGTTTCAACAAATGCCACTGACTTGTGAGATCACAGTCAAAAAGATTGTGCATGGGATCACCTTCTCGACCGCATATACACAGCGCACTAGTTCGAAGGTGAAAACGCTCTAGATATGCCGGAAATGGTCCATGGCCTGCGAAAAATGGTACCAGCTTTGAGTTCTGGTATTTTAGGTATGTTGAGATCTTAGGGAAGAATTGATAAGTGTATCTTCCTTTGGTAGAAGTATCCCATTCTGCTTGCCATTGGTTAAAGATCAGTGCATCACTAGAACTTGATAATTTGCACCTAGGCCACTTTAGGCTGGTTGTTTGGTGAGAGATCCCATTTGCTGCAGATTTCGCAAGTAGGTCTGCTTGTTCATTTCCCTTCGATGCCAGCGTGAGCTTTAACCCATGAGATGTTAATTTGGGGTATTTCAGTGGCTTCCAGCAGTTTTTCCTTGACCTCATTAACGATCTGGTTGTGGGAAAAGAGATTATATGCAGAAATTATTGATGGACTGAATTATTATGAGGACTCGAAAAACAAGGGTACTAAAAAAACTGACGGGGCTGTGTCGGAACATGGCCGCTAGGTTTAAGGCGTAGAATACGTCAGTGAGGCCATACGGTGAATGAGAGTGAAAGAAATTAGATCTAGACTGTTTTAATTTCACACATAAAATTTTCATAGTTCCACACATATATCACAATTGCTGCACTCGCTGTTGATGTTGAAGTTTCTGATATATTACCGACCTCTATGGGTTGAACTCTATCATTCGATTATAAAACGTTTATGTCCTCCGATATGCTATTTGTGTCAAACTGAGTGGTGGAGGTACTCATCGCACTCGGTATCAGCCATTTGTTCACATTGAAGGTGCGACGCCTATACTTTCAAGAACACCCTGAGATCCCATTGACACTTAGCATTGAATGTCCGGACCTTCTTGGATTCCCCATCTTTGATTGTTCTTCGTGTTGACGTTTCTATAATTTTTCTGGTGTTTATTATGCTTATATTTGGAAGGTTTGATAATTCCCCACTTTGAAGTTCGATATCTAAACAAGCATTAAATATTTAGGTTCAATTTCTAATATTATTTATAAAGCCTCTGAACTTTTGAAAAATTTGAAATTGAATTGGAATTTTGAAAATTCTATACTTTGAAGTTCGATATCCAAACAAGTATTAAATATTTAGGTTCAATTTCTATTATTATTTATAAAGCCTCTAAAATTTTGAAATTGAATTGGAATTTTGAAAATTCTACACTTTAAAGTTCGATATCTAACCAAGTATTAAATATTTAGGTTTAATTTCTATTATTATTTATAAAGCCTCTGGAATTTTGAAAATTTTGAAATTGGTCTGGAATTTTGAAAATTCTGCACTTTGAATTCGATATCTAAACAAGTATTAAATATTTAGGTTCAATTTCTATTATTATTTATAAAGCCTCTAAAATTTTGAAAATTTTGAAATTGAATTGGAATTTTGAAAATTCTACACTTTGAAGTTCGAGATCCAAACAAGTATTAAATATTTAGGTTCAATTTTTATTATTATTTAAAAAGCCTCCAAAAGTAGCAAAAAAAATTAAAAAAATTTTGCAGGCACTAAGTGCATATGGCTAAGTTGGGTTAAATTGAGTAAGATATGACCTCAAATCATTCAAGAAGAAGAAGAAGAAGACTTCAAATCATTCTAGTAAGAGTGGGTAAGAAACTAATCAAATGACACCCTAAACGTTGAGCTCGCACAAAGTAGGTCGGATCAAGACTAAATTAATGTGAGAGGCAGTGCGCATTTTGTGTGTCAACTTTGCGCTGCGATTGCATCAGCCGATGACGTCTGCAGAAGATCAATGAGCATTTACAACATTAGTTTTTAATGCCCATTTGAACGCAATATCATTCATTTATGTATCACATATATCACAGTTATTAAATGTTTCGCACAACAATTTTTTGTGACACTCAAAAATTAAGCGTGGTATACCTCGGTTTTGAAAGGTAAGAGCTGTTCTACGTCAAAAGTTCTCCAAAAAACATCATTACATCATTTTAAGTAAGATGTCTTGTTGCCGGTTTATCATACTAGGTCCCCCCCCCCCGAAAAATATTTTCCCAAACGGTGAAACGCAAGCTGGGAGAATTAAATATTGCCGTATTTAATTCTCGCCGCATATAATTTTATGTTGGTTTGTTGCAAGCCAGACTTTAAAAGTTTCGAACTTTTGGAAGTAGGTTTCCTGTTTTGAGTAGGCGGATATATTCTGAACGAGTAACTTTATTTCCTCCCATGGGTAGTTTAAGAAATTCTTTCCATTTTTTTGTGATACAAAATTTGTTATTGACCCAATTTGACGGTTAAAAAGTCTTGGTAAGGACGTATGAATTATAACAAGGCACAGTGGGCAGTAACAACTTACAGAGAATGCGTGGCATCCATGACACGTACAAATGCTAATAACTATTTGAAAAATATTTAAATATGTTAGTTAATGGGCTCTAAAAGTAGCATAAGTAAGAAAATGTTTTATATCTATTAACCCTCTTTGTGGTTGATTCGACGGGGTAATCGTCATTAGCAAAACTGACCAAATTTTGATGGACAAGATATCTTGTCCTAAGAACTGACCTAACGGTGGTCTCGTCATCATCGAAAAAAGCACTACCCTCTTTCGGGATTCAATGACATTCTTTATAACGAGATATTTCGTCATTAGAAAAATTGGACAGATTCTGTTACACAGCTCGTTGAAACCTCTTGATTGATAAAAAGTATATGGGTGAAATGCAGATCACTATGGTACCATTAGCTTAAAATCGTCTTATATACCTCAATGTTTTCACTCCATTGAGTTTGGTAAGAAGGTATTTTAATAAACTTCGCATTGAAACAAGATAACGGGCTATCTGTTGGGCTCCGAAATCAAACCCTAAGGGAAACATTGGAAGCCGACACCACGTAATTTTGAACCGTGGTCAGATGACGAGGTCAAACCTGAGCTGGCATCTCATTCTCCATACTTCCACACAACGTCAACGTGAGGTATTTTTGACCAAGGTAGACTTACCATGCACCATCCCCCTTTGTACACGAGGGTCTTTGGTGGATTCGAACTCGCAACCATTTGGCTACATGTCCGTTACTTATCAAACCGGGCAATTGCGTCCTGCGTTTGGATTGAAACTTTGCTACATCTTGGTCATCTATGTTGTTCATATTACTTTATGCAGTGTTAGTGCACAGAGTGGCTGTTAATTGCACATCTTTCTGATGAACTGAATTCTTTAGGGGGCACAATAATGAAGGATAACAAAAAGTTCTTCAAAACAAACATCATTGTCTCATGTAAGATATGTCTTATCACCTTTAATGTCACTCTTCATTGGGTTGGTGTGGAAGTTTAGAGAGTGGGGTGCCGGCTCAGGTGTTTCCTCGTCATCTGACCGTGGTTCAAAATTACGTGGTGTTGTCCTCGAATCTTTTCCTTAGGGGATTGATCCCGTACCGTCGTCAATACCCCGTTTCGTTACTCTAGTACGACGTTAACTAAAATGACCAATTACCAATTACCTTTGCTTTGATCCCTGATCGTCAATAATAGCCCGCTGTGTAGCTGCAGTGCGACGTTAAATCCTAACTATCTAGTGTTTAAAACAGCTTGGTCAAATATGAGTCTTTCCCTTTGGTTTAATCCCTGATTGTCTCCAATAGCCCGATGTGTTGCTAGAGTGGGACGTTAAATACCTACCTGTCTAGTTTTTAGAGCAGCTTGGTCAAATATGAATATTTCCCTTTGGTTTGATCCCTGATCGTCTACAACAGCATGCTGTGTAGCTGCAGTGCGAGGTTAAATAACTAACTGTCTAGTGTTTAGAGCAGCTTTGTCAAATATGACTCTTTCCCATTGGTTTGATCCCTTATCGTCTCCAATAAACCGCTGTATTGCTACAGTGCGACGTTAAATACCTTCCTGTCAAGTGTTTAGAGCAGCTTTGTCAATATGACTCTTTCCCTTTGGTTTGATCCCCGGCCGTCTCCAATAGCCCGCTGTGTAGCTGCAGTACGACGTTAAATACCTAACTGTCAAACACAAATAACTGTCTAGTATTTAGAGCAGCTTGGTCAAATATGACCCTTGCGCCTGAAAACTCAAGCCATCCAACAAATATGCATCCTGTAGAACTCATACGTATACACCTCAGAGTATCTATTTAGTCATATCGGTTACGACAAAATAGGTTTCAATTGGGAGATGGTTCAAAGAGACAAAATAGGTTTCATTTAGGAGATGGTTCAAAGAGACACAATAAGTTTTATTTGGGAGATGGACAAGAGACAAAAGAGTGACAGATGATTCTCTCAAATCGAAAACCGTAAACTGAGGAAAAAAAGCATCTTCTTAGATTCGGTTCAAGCATTGATACCAACATATAGCAATTCCGTTTCCTGGTTTCACCTTTCCCTCACGATTCCCGCTTTCCTCGAACGCATTTTTCCTTCCTTGTTCGGGCGTTTGCACGTTTTTAAAATCTGTATCGGGGCTTTTATTTATTCCTCGGTCCTTATCTTTGAAAAAATGGGAGAGTACGGAAACATACGTCTCTAAAATTGTTTTCGGGGATTATGTTTGGGAAGAGAGTTCTCGTTTCCTCTACGGGGGACAGACGCTGCTTTCTTCGATGCGCTTCTATCTCAGATATTGATACCAGATTCAGATTTTCGTTTATTCTCGAATTTCTGTTTTGGACGTATCAAGACATGAAATTTCGATGGGTTGTGTATAAGTATTGAAGATATTTGTATTTATAGTTTATGGAACTCGGATACAATGTGCTTGAAAAGCATCTGGGCTTTATTTTGTTACATTCGTAATGCCTTACATTGTGACATTCTTATTGCACATGGGAGTAAGAACCTTGTACGCCATTGAAACTATCTTCACGTGTATTGCAACTGGGTTCCATGTTTGGAATAACAATAGTGGCAAAGACGTCAATATAAGATAGATAATCCTCTGCATATGACAATTTTTGCCTCGACAAAAATACTGACTGATAAATGCGAGGTCAATATATCGCTTATTGGGGTTGACTAACAGGCGCGATATACCGAAGACTATGATAGATATTTTAATTAACGTCGCACTAGAAAACACAACGTGCTATTGACGACGGTCCGGGAACAATACCCCAAGGGTCAACACTACGTAATTTTGAATAATGGTTAGATGACGAGGCAACACCTTAGGTGGCACCCACTCTTCAAACGTACACATCCCGTCAACGTGAGAACATTTGAGGCCCCGATAGATTTAACGTGCACCATCCTCCTTTGTACACGACGGTCTTTGGTTGGTAACGGTAATGGTATTTTTTCTTAACGTCGTACTAGGGCAACATAACTGGCTATTGACGACAGTCCGGGATCAGTCCCTTAAGGGAAAGATCCGAGGACAACACCTCGTAATTTTGAATCATAGTAAGATGACGAGTCTTTGTTTGGAACCAGGGATCGATATGAGATTTTGAAGCTGGCAGCAAATATCGCTGTGAGCTTTAACAAGCTGTCAGCAAACACTATTCAGCTCATGGCAAAACCTAAACCTTCCGTAATAACGTGCCGACCATCCGGTATAGTGGTTAAGTTGTTAGCCTCTAGATCGGAAGGGTTCGATTCCGGGTCCGGGCATGGATGTTTGTAAGCGTATGGTGTAGAGGCGGCTGGTGCACCTTAAATCTGTCGTGTTCGAAACTCCTCACGTTGGGTTGGTGTGGAAATTTGGAGAGTGGGGTGCCAGCTCAGGTGTTGCTTCGTCATCTGACCGTGGTTCAAAATTACGAGGGGTTGTCCACGGATCTTTCCCTTAAGGGACTGATCCCGGACCATCGTCAATAGCCCGTTGTGTTGCTCTAGTACGACGTTAACTAAAATTACCATTACTATAATAACGGTAATTTGCAGTTGTTTGGCTAAACTTTAAGACAATTGAATAAATAATGGCAATGAGGAAAAGAGAAAATACTTCAGTTTTCTCGTAAGCTTTAGGCAATTTTCATGTGAAACACTAAAATACATCCGGGATAAAAAATAAATCTCTCAAATAATATATTGTAGACACATTTATTTCCTTATAAAAATACGAATACATCAGTCAGTAATTAGGCTAGAGAATATTACAGTTGTTTCATAACTACATAGCCAAAAGCAAGGTCCCCGATCCATGCACGAAACCTTATCTGAACTGCTCGATCAGCCTTAAAATCTGAAAGCGAAGGACCATCTGCACTTATCCTCATCAAGACATAGTTTTTTCTTAAAAATAATTTTTTTATAGCTGGTATTTGAAAGAAATACTGAAACTTTCGTCTTTAAATAGTCGCAGCAAAACTTGCCATGAGAACCGTTGATCGTCGCGACGATTTAAGCTAAGCTCACGGTATTTGTCGTGGTTGACGCGACATAATTTGAGCCTTGGCAGGAACCGAAGATCACAATGAAATTGCTTATTGTATACCTTATACATTAAATGTAGGCTACAATATGTGCAGATAGCCATATATTCCGAATATTTCAAGTTGGGTTGGTGTGGAAGTTTGGAGAGTGGGGTGCCGGTTAGGTGTTGCTTCGTATTCTGACCGTGGTTCAAAATTACGACGTGTTGTCCTCGATTCTTTCCCTTCGAGCAGGGGTTCCAAACCTTTTCGTATATGCGTACCACTTAAAATTTTTAGAAATTTTTGGCATACCACAAGTCATATTTTTTAGGAACGTATATCTAATGTCAGAAAAGTGCCCAATGGCTTGTTATATTTTAATTAAAATACTAAAAAAGCTTCATATTTTATGATTAATGCAAGTGTATTTGGTATTAATGATGTTTTAATAACGAAAAAATAAAACGATCATTGAAAATTACAGTTTTAATTTTTACTCACAGGACAAAAAACAAATAATTTAAAATAATTGGTACAAACTAAGCAAACAAAGATTAACATAATCAAAAATCAATTTTTAGTGCGAAACTTGTTGTTTGTCTATTATTAAAATATCAATATCAGGAGCAATGGAGCTTAACTTCACTCTTTTTTGTCCTCTTCAACACCTACTCTGTTTCTATATTTATTTTTTATTTACAAAAGTTCAGAATAACCACTCTTACACAAGTAACTTGTAACAAATGGCATAAGACAGGAAGATATATCAGCTTAATTTCGCCGAGATAGCCATTGAATAGAAATAGATAATATGCAACGAAGCTTCTCTTTAAATAATGTGCTACTGTTAGCGTTCCTTATTACATTGTAATAAAAACGCTAATCCCAAATTGATTTCATGTATTCCCATTTTTCCTACTAGGTGGTTGAACTTACTAAAAAATCAAACAAACTTCTTAGAACATTTGCGTCTCTCGTATCATCCTTGCGTACCACATGAAACGTAGCCGCGTACCACCAGTGGTAAGCGTACCACCGGTTGGGAATCCCTGCCTTAGGGGATTGATCCCAAATCGTCGTCAACAGCCCGTTGTGTTGCTCTAGTACGACGTTAACTAATAGTTACCAATTACTTACCTGATATGTCAACCTAATTTATTTGGCCGCATGATAATTACATAAGGTTGGTTGAGTTCTACAGAGAAAGTGCCATATTTCGTCCCCGAACATTAAACAAACAATTTTAAGTAATGATGGACGTACACATATAAGGTCTTACTGACACAGAAAACATAAATATTTTCATGGTAAGTTACAGAAACGGAACCGCTCTTGAAGGTACGGTAAGTCAAGGTAAGGTAATTTTAATTAACATCGTACTAGAGCAACTCAACGGGCTATTGACGACTGTCCGTGATCAATCCCCTCAGGGAAAGATATGAGTACAACACCACGTAATTTCGAACCACCGTCAGATGACGAAGCAACACCTGAGCTGGCACTCCATCTCTTCAAACTTCCACACCAACCCAACGTGAGGACTTTCTGCCACGACAGATTTAAGGTGCACCAGCCGCCTTTACAACATGCGCTTACAAACATCCATGGCCGGACCCGGATTCGAACCAGGAGCAAAACGTTTTGGGATCATTGGTCTCCGGAGTTTTATTTCAGTTTCAACCGAGTACCCAGCTGTTATTTTGGCACACATTATTGTAGTAATACGAATTTCAAATGTGATATCTGACATATTGCAGCGTGCCAAGTAAAAGCCGTAGATGTATTTTCTGACTTTAAAATGTTATATTCCTTCCATATTGCTGTTTTTATGACAAAGTGAAAGCCGGACATGTCTTCTATGACTTTCAAACCGATCTGGTGATTAAGGTGTTAGCCTCTAGATCGGAAGGTTTTTGATTCGAATAAGGGTCAGGGCATGGATGTTTGTAAGCGTATGGTGTAGAGGCGGCTGGTGCACCTTAAATCTGTCGGGGCCGAAGTCCTCACGTTGGGTTGGTGTGGAAGTTTGGAGAGTGTTGTGCTGGCTCAGATGTTGCTTCGTCATCTGATCGTGGTTCAAAATTACGATGTGTTGTCCTGGAATCTTTTCCTTAGGGGTTTGATCCCGGACCGTCGTCAATAGCCCGTTGTGTTGCTCTAGTAGGACGTTAATTAAAAATTACCAATTACCTATAGCTTTCAACTGTCATATTAAACATAAAGCAATAATAAATAATAAAACACAACAGGCTATTGACAACGATCCGGGATCAATCCTTTAAGGGAAAGACCCGAGGACAACACCATGTAATTTTGAACCAAGGTCAGATGACGATGCAACACCTGAGCTGACACCCCACTCTCCAAACTTCCACACCAACCGAACGTGAGAACTTTCGGCCACGACAGATTTAAAACCCACTCTACACAAACACCTACAAACATCCATCCACCGACCCGGATTCGAACCAGAAACCGTCCGATTAAGAGGCTAATAACTTAACCACCAGACCCGATTGGTCAGCATGAGTTGTCTCAAAAGATAAGTGTTCATTTCGGAAACTATTGGTAATGGTAATTTTAGTTAACGTCGTACTAGAGAAACAGACAACGGGCTATTGACGACGTTCCGGGATCAGTCCCTTAAGGCAGTGGTCCCCAACCCCCGGGCCGCGGACCGGTACCGGTCCGTGGATCAAACGGTACCGGGCCGCCCAAGAAATATTAAATTATTTCCATTTTATTTACTTTGGGGTATTTATTTCGGGTTTGTGCGGTTCTTATCTATGAAATATCCACTCAAATTAAGCGGCTGTAAATCAGAAATTGAAATTTGTTCTGTTACTAGAGCTTCAATTATGATTACTGAATTCTGTATGTATCTATTTTCTAATTTTGACAAATGTGACAACTGTTTTCAAGTTGGCAGACAAAGTAGCTGCATTTAAAGCCAAACTGAAGTTGTGGGGACGGTGCGTGAACAGAGGCATTTTGGACATGTTTCATACATTAGCGGGGATTTTAGGCGAGACTGAGCCTAAACATTCATTCTCCTAGTTGGTGCACGATCACCTGTCTTTGCTTTTAAAAGAGTTCGAGTGCTTAGCGGGTTTTTGTGGTTGGGAAACCACAAAATACCCACAAACTTGTAAGGAATGGATCCGCAACCCATTTGTCAACAAATCAGGCGAATCTAGCATATCTGTGCAAGAAGAAGATCAACTACTGGAGATTGCAAATGAAGGCGGCCTTAAAACTACGTTCGAGACAACAACTCTGCCGATGTTCTGGATTATAGTCATGGCGGAATACCCTGAGATTGCCACCACAGCACTTAAATCCCTATTGCCATTTCCGACAACCTATCAGTGTGAAGCGGGGTTTTCTGCAGTGACAGCGCCAAAACAAAACAACGGTATAAACTGGACATAAGCAACACACTTCGGGTGTCATTGTCTCCTATTACCTCCAGATGAAACCGTCTCGTTGCAAAGAAACAAGCTCATGATTCTCATTGATTTAGCGTTCTAGTGAGTTAAAATGTTAAAACACATTATATTAATTTTTTGGTGTAATCGTATTTTATTTTGAAGGCATGTTTAAATACAATTAAATTAAAATTATTAAATCAAAGCGATCTAAAATGTAAACAATCAACGTAACCCCCCCCCCCCCTTCAGCGGGCCGCGTTAAAATTATCAAACGTTGATCCGGTCCGCGGCGATAAAAAGGTTGGGGAGCACTGCCTTAAGGGAAAGATCCGAGGACAACACCTCTTAATTTTGAACCACGGTCAGATGACGAAGCAACACCTGAACTGGCACCCCACTCTCCAAACTTCCACGCCAACCCAACATGAGGACTTTCGGCCACGACAGATTTAAGGTGCACCAGCCGCCTCTACACCATACGCTTACAAACATCCATGCCCGAACCCGGATTCGAACCAGGAACCTTCCGATCCAGAGGCTAACACCTTAACCATCATACCAGTTGGTCGGCCGGTAACATGGAAGATCAGCCAAAAAAGTGTTTATTCATACGAAATATTTGTAACAATTTCATATAATAAGAGATAATATCTATCTGATCATTCGTGGTCTGTACAAGACTACTTCTAATCAATTAAGATAGTTTCGAAAGACGGTAGCAGGTAGGTAATTTTATTAACGTCGCACTGCAGCAACACAACCGGCTATTGGCGACGGTCTGGTATTAATCCCTCTGGAAAAGATCCGTGAACAAAACGACATAATTTTGAACCGCGATCCGATGACGAGGTCCCATCTGAATGGTACACCACTCTCCAAAATTTCACAAAACGCCAACCTGAGGACATATGAGGCCACGACAGATTAAACGTGCACCAGACCCCCTCGCTCACGACGGTCTGGTTGAATTCGAACTCGTAACCCTCCGGTTGCTAATCCGTTGCTTTTCCATCCGGGTTTTCCCGACCCTCTGAAAAACGGACATTTCTCTGAAAGTTTATTGGAGTCGCCGTTATTCAGTGGATTTTCCGCTGCACCTGCATTTCGTTCGAGTTGTGGGCGGTCCAGGTTCATTTTTTCCCTGGGTGTATTTCTCTCTTCTGTTCCAGAAAAAGTGACCATGATGGTAAGTCACAAATGTTGTCATATAACATTAAGGAACCTTACTAAGTTAATTGCTTGTTCTAACACGAACCATTTGGGCATTTTCATTTGGGACATAAGGGACATTTCTTTTCAAATTGTGAATTAATACAATATTAAAAATGATCCTCACCAGCCTTTCTGCCTTATGGGGAGTTTCCCTCCCTCTCTCAGTTTTCCACCTTAAAACCTTTCAATTAATTTTCAATAGATAAAGTCTCTTCCTGCTCTTCTCCGTGCTCATGCCCTGGAAACTATTGCAACTAGATATCCAAAGGATACCTGACTTCATATATATATACCAATGGTTCTGCCTAGGAGGACTGTACAGCCGGAGCCGGTTGTTACTGTGCAAAGCTTTTCGAGGGTTCATATACTATAGGCTTGAATGATACGAACTTTGAGGCTGAAATTGAGGCCATTGGACAAGCAACATCTTATTTATTCAACTTAAATACTTCCTTCGGACACGCTGTTTTCTTGTTGATTCACAGTCAACGGTTCTATCCCTCTCCTCTTTCCACAATAGCGATTAGGGCAAGTGTATAAGAGGCAAAACAAAAAAAATTTACGAACACAACTGTGCTGGTTGGACGGTTCTCTACGAATGGATACCCGGCCATTGCGACATTCCCGGTAACGAGAAGACAGACGCGCTGGCTAAACATAGTTGCAACCTTCCACAGCCTCTTATTGCCTTACCATACAACCAGGCATTTTCCACCATTCTGAGATCAGCGAGGAGATACATACGCAAAACTCAAGACTGATGCTAAGTGTAAAATCTGGGAAAACCTATTATGTAATCCGGTTCTTATGGATCTCCCCAGACGAAACTTTGCGGCCAGCTTCAGAATTTTAAACGGACATGACTATCTCCAAGGACATCTACACCGGATTGGTGTGAAAGACATTCCTGACTGCCCTCTGTGTTCCAATGGAGAGACTATGAATTTTAGCCGCTTGACAGTTTGAGCTACGATGTCCAACTCAAATTTTAATGTTCTACCTCTTGGCAACTATATTACAAAGTCTAGTTGTAGCAGTGATGTTTGCTGACACGGCTAGCTAACACTTAAAATGAATTTATTTACATACAACATAAACTACAGAAATTACAAGACTTTCACGCATACAAAATATAAGTAGAAGGTAAGGGACAGGGACATGTTTATTATCACATACTACAGCCTAGCTGCTGCTTGCCCCAGGGTTGGAGTTACACTGCGAAAGATTTTGTCAGTCCGCTAGGGGTCGTTCTTGGTTTCGTTATATAGTTTATATTAGGCTGCACGAAGGGAAGTGGTCAATACGACCCATTCCTCAACGTAATTGAAAAAATTGCGAATTAAAGTCTTCCACCAACAATAATGATTTCACGTTGGTGTGGCCTGGAAGTTTGGAGAGTAGGGTGTTAGTTCAAGGGTTGACCTCGTCTTCCAGCCATGGTCAAAACTGTCAAGTATTGTTCTCGGAGTTTTTCATTTGGGACTTATTCTGGACCATCACCAGTTACCCGTTGTATACCCAATGCGATGTAAGTTAAACTACCTACTTATATACACTCTACAACAAAAAAAATGACTCACCAAGTAGGTGCATAATTACAGTGGTGCCGGGATCAATACACTTGGAACGGCATTGACTGGGGACGTATAGTCTTTAGTGACGAGTCCTGCTTCCAAATGTGTCCTGACAACAACCGCAGACGAGTCGGGAGACGACCACGGCAGCATGGGGATCCTTCCCTTACTATCGCACGCCACACATGCCCACAACAGAGCGTTATGGTCTGGGGTGCCATCTCCTTTGATAGCCAAACCCCTTTGGTAGTCATTTCTGGCACATTTACAGCACAGCGGTACGTAGACGACATTCTACTACCGGTTGTGTATCGTTCCTTTTGCGGCACCCCGGACTTACTTTTCAACAAGAAGCCTGGTAGCACACGGCACGTGTTGCTATGTACTGTCTTAAAGCTTACCCAATACTAGGCCATCTAGGTCTCCTGATCTCTCTCCCTTAGTGCACATTTGGGACGTTGTGGGAAGGTGATTGCAACCATCCCGTAATGTTGACCCTTTAGCCCGACAGTTGAGACAATTTGGAAAGACATTCTGCAGGACACCATCCAGTAACTTTTTCAGTCTATGCCACGCCGGGTGACAGCTTCCATCCAGGCCAGAGGTGGACCAACAAATTATTAACTTCTTCCCTTTGTTATGATTAAACTCTGAAATAAATCATTCAATTGTTCTGAAATTTTATTCGTTTGTTTTTCTATGTATGTTCTCTCTCTTTTTTTCTCTTCATATTCATTAATTTTGATCGTAATCGAACAACTCCTTCTTAGTGAGTCGATTCATTTTGCTATAGAGTTTATTTCTATACCCAACTACATAGTTATAGATTTCTGATGCAGTGGGTTCGGTGACTGAGCAATTGATTTCTAATGGTATCTTAATTAACTCTCAGTGTAGTATAGGTAACATAAAATTAATATGAATTTCTAATATACACAAGCTATGAAATTATAGGATGTGCTTCAAAACAATGAAAATTCACACACACAAACACAACCTTACAAAAAAACTCTGTAAAATCAATTTAAGCCATTTACGGCGAGAAGCGAGTTTTTCCATTGAAGAAATGATGGCGTCGCTGTGAGCTGCTATCAGAGCTAAGCCCGTCAACTTTTTCTGGCCTGTTATGCGTCTTAGGTATGTCTTGATTCGAATTTAAAATAGAAGAAATCAGTTCGAGCGTTGAAGTTGTTACTGGGATCATCGCAAAAATGTATGTAATTTCTTAATATTAAGGAAGAAAACTCATTGCACTCGTCGTAAGCCTCCAAAAAACACACAGCATATTCAGTCGCCCCCTTCATTTCTTACAAATCATACTCTGCTTTCCATGTTTCGGATGTTACATTATTCAAGTACAATTTGTTGTAATTATCAGGCCGCGTCACACACACACACACACACACACACACACACACACACACACACACACACACACACACACACACACACACACACACACACACACACACACACACACACACACACACACACA
The DNA here is from genome assembly GCA_947359465.1 of Metellina segmentata. Lineage (NCBI taxonomy): Eukaryota > Metazoa > Arthropoda > Arachnida > Araneae > Tetragnathidae > Metellina > Metellina segmentata. The sequence continues at coordinate 27,294,824 of OX375881.1, read as the reverse complement.
CACACACACACACACACACACACACACACACACACACACACACACACACACACACACACACACACACACACACACACACACACACACACACATCTACCATAAAGAAACATGGAACAAAATCTGCAAATTTCCTATGATATTTGCATGAGAGGCAAATCTAGCTTTCAATTACTCTCTAACATGATCCAGAAATGGATAAAAAAGTGCATGGAAGAACTGCTCTGGGGTACTGGCTCCAATGCTGCTTCTAGAAGTTTGATTTGATACTAGACGAGGAGCCGTAATTTCTGTTGCATCAAGAAGTTATTCGCTTCCTCAATGATATTGTAGAACGCAAAATAGATATCATCATACCTTATAGCTTCTTAAGCTTCAAGCACTGTTTAACGTGTTGGTCTTAGTCATGGATATTTTTGCTAACCATATGTAGGGTCACATTCAGACTTAATGTACAACTAAACACCTTATTCAACATCGGTAAAGAAATAACAATTTGCAGTTCTTTAGGCTTTGTATAAACTGGAAGGCTTGTAAGTCTTGAACATCAGTCTCCAAAGTGTGTTGTGCTTCCACAATAGCATTAAACATTTCTCTGAATCTGGCTTACGTCTATGGCTATAGAGCGGTGAACACTGTTTATAGAGGGACACAGACGGATTCTGGAAATCTCGGGGGTTTGCTGATTCATCGATGTGCAGTGATGACCGTCTAGAATTTTCTTTAGTGACAGTCTGAATCTGGCTTACATCCATTGCTATGGAGCGGTGGGCACTGTTTATAGAGGAACACAGACGGATTCTGGAAATATAGGGGTTTTTCTGATTCATCGATGCTCAGTGATGACCGTCTAGAATGTTCCTTAGTGACCGTATGAATCTAGCTTACATCTATGGCTATAGAGCGGTGAACACTGTTTATAGAGGGACACAGACGGATTCTGAAAATCTCGGGGGTTTGCTGATTCATCGATGTGCAGTGATGACCGTCTAGAATTTTCTTTAGTGACAGTCTGAATCTGGCTTACATCCATAGCTATGGAGCGGTGAGCACTGTTTATAGAGGAACACAGACGGATTCTGGAAATCTCGGGGGTTTGCTGATTCATCGATGTGCAGTGATGACCGTCTAGAATTTTCTTTAGTGACAGTCTGAATCTGGCTTACATCCATTGCTATGGAGCGGTGGGCACTGTTTATAGAGGAACACAGACGGATTCTGGAAATATAGGGGTTTTTCTGATTCATCGATGCTCAGTGATGACCGTCTAGAATGTTCCTTAGTGACCGTATGAATCTAGCTTACATCTATGGCTATAGAGCGGTGAACACTGTTTATAGAGGGACACAGACGGATTCTGGAAATCTCGGGGGTTTGCTGATTCATCGATGTGCAGTGATGACCGTCTAGAATTTTCTTTAGTGACAGTCTGAATCTGGCTTACATCCATTGCTATGGAGCGGTGAGCACTGTTTATAGAGGAACACAGACGGATTCTGGAAATATAGGGGTTTTTCTGATTCATCGATGCTCAGTGATGACCGTCTAGAATGTTCCTTAGTGACCGTATGAATCTAGCTTACATCTATGGCTATAGAGCGGTGAACACTGTTTATAGAGGGACACAGACGGATTCTGGAAATCTCGGGGGTTTGCTGATTCATCGATGTGCAGTGATGACCGTCTAGAATTTTCTTTAGTGACAGTCTGAATCTGGCTTACATCCATTGCTATGGAGCGGTGGGCACTGTTTATAGAGGAACACAGACGGATTCTGGAAATATAGGGGTTTTTCTGATTCATCGACGCTCAGTGATGACCGTCTAGAATGTTCCTTAGTGACCGTATGAATCTAGCTTACATCTATGGCTATAGAGCGGTGAACACTGTTTATAGAGGGACACAGACGGATTCTGAAAATCTCGGGGGTTTGCTGATTCATCGATGTGCAGTGATGACCGTCTAGAATTTTCTTTAGTGACAGTCTGAATCTGGCTTACATCCATAGCTATGGAGCGGTGAGCACTGTTTATAGAGGAACACAGACGGATTCTGGAAATCTCGGGGGTTTGCTGATTCATCGATGTGCAGTGATGACCGTCTAGAATTTTCTTTAGTGACAGTCTGAATCTGGCTTACATCCATTGCTATGGAGCGGTGGGCACTGTTTATAGAGGAACACAGACGGATTCTGGAAATATAGGGGTTTTTCTGATTCATCGATGCTCAGTGATGACCGTCTAGAATGTTCCTTAGTGACCGTATGAATCTAGCTTACATCTATGGCTATAGAGCGGTGAACACTGTTTATAGAGGGACACAGACGGATTCTGGAAATCTCGGGGGTTTGCTGATTCATCGATGTGCAGTGATGACCGTCTAGAATTTTCTTTAGTGACAGTCTGAATCTGGCTTACATCCATTGCTATGGAGCGGTGAGCACTGTTTATAGAGGAACACAGACGGATTCTGGAAATATAGGGGTTTTTCTGATTCATCGATGCTCAGTGATGACCGTCTAGAATGTTCCTTAGTGACCGTATGAATCTAGCTTACATCTATGGCTATAGAGCGGTGAACACTGTTTATAGAGGGACACAGACGGATTCTGGAAATCTCGGGGGTTTGCTGATTCATCGATGTGCAGTGATGACCGTCTAGAATTTTCTTTAGTGACAGTCTGAATCTGGCTTACATCCATTGCTATGGAGCGGTGGGCACTGTTTATAGAGGAACACAGACGGATTCTGGAAATATAGGGGTTTTTCTGATTCATCGATGCTCAGTGATGACCGTCTAGAATGTTCCTTAGTGACCGTATGAATCTAGCTTACATCTATGGCTATAGAGCGGTGAACACTGTTTATAGAGGGACACAGACGGATTCTGAAAATCTCGGGGGTTTGCTGATTCATCGATGTGCAGTGATGACCGTCTAGAATTTTCTTTAGTGACAGTCTGAATCTGGCTTACATCCATAGCTATGGAGCGGTGAGCACTGTTTATAGAGGAACACAGACGGATTCTGGAAATCTCGGGGGTTTGCTGATTCATCGATGTGCAGTGATGACCGTCTAGAATTTTCTTTAGTGACAGTCTGAATCTGGCTTACATCCATTGCTATGGAGCGGTGGGCACTGTTTATAGAGGAACACAGACGGATTCTGGAAATATAGGGGTTTTTCTGATTCATCGATGCTCAGTGATGACCGTCTAGAATGTTCCTTAGTGACCGTATGAATCTAGCTTACATCTATGGCTATAGAGCGGTGAACACTGTTTATAGAGGGACACAGACGGATTCTGGAAATCTCGGGGGTTTGCTGATTCATCGATGTGCAGTGATGACCGTCTAGAATTTTCTTTAGTGACAGTCTGAATCTGGCTTACATCCATTGCTATGGAGCGGTGAGCACTGTTTATAGAGGAACACAGACGGATTCTGGAAATATAGGGGTTTTTCTGATTCATCGATGCTCAGTGATGACCGTCTAGAATGTTCCTTAGTGACCGTATGAATCTAGCTTACATCTATGGCTATAGAGCGGTGAACACTGTTTATAGAGGGACACAGACGGATTCTGGAAATCTCGGGGGTTTGCTGATTCATCGATGTGCAGTGATGACCGTCTAGAATTTTCTTTAGTGACAGTCTGAATCTGGCTTACATCCATTGCTATGGAGCGGTGGGCACTGTTTATAGAGGAACACAGACGGATTCTGGAAATATAGGGGTTTTTCTGATTCATCGATGCTCAGTGATGACCGTCTAGAATGTTCCTTAGTGACCGTATGAATCTAGCTTACATCTATGGCTATAGAGCGGTGAACACTGTTTATAGAGGGACACAGACGGATTCTGAAAATCTCGGGGGTTTGCTGATTCATCGATGTGCAGTGATGACCGTCTAGAATTTTCTTTAGTGACAGTCTGAATCTGGCTTACATCCATAGCTATGGAGCGGTGAGCACTGTTTATAGAGGGACATATACGGATTATGGAAATCTCGGGGGTTTGCTGATTCGTCGATGCGCAGTGATGACCGTCTAGAATGTTCCTTAGTGACAGTCTGAATCTGGCTTACATCTATGGCTATGGAGCGGTGAGCACTGCTTATAGAGGGACACAGACGGATTCTGGAAATCTCGGGGGTTTGCTGATTCATCGATGTGCAGTGATGACCGTCTAGAATTTTCTTTAGTGACAGTCTGAATCTGGCTAACATCCATAGCTATGGAGCGGTGAGCACTGTTTATAGAGGGACATATACGGATTATGGAAATCTCGGGGGTTTGCTGATTCATCGATGCGAAGTGATGACCGTCTAGAATGTTCCTTAGTGACAGTCTGAATCTGGCTTACATCTATGGCTATGGAGCGGTGAGCACTGCTTATAGAGGGACACAGACGGATTCTGGAAATCTCGGGGGTTTGCTGATTCATCGATGTGCAGTGATGACCGTCTAGAATTTTCTTTAGTGACAGTCTGAATCTGGCTAACATTCATAGCTATGGAGCGGTGAGCACTGTTTATAGAGGGACATATACGGATTATGGAAATCTCGGGGGTTTGCTGATTCGTCGATGCGCAGTGATGACCGTCTAGAATGTTCCTTAGTGACAGTCTGAATCTGGCTTACATCTATGGCTATGGAGCGGTGAGCACTGCTTATAGAGGGACACAGACGGATTCTGGAAATCTCGGGGGTTTGCTGATTCATCGATGTGCAGTGATGACCGTCTAGAATTTTCTTTAGTGACAGTCTGAATCTGGCTAACATCCATAGCTATGGAGCGGTGAGCACTGTTTATAGAGGGACATATACGGATTATGGAAATCTCGGGGGTTTGCTGATTCGTCGATGCGCAGTGATGACCGTCTAGAATGTTCCTTAGTGACAGTCTGAATCTGGCTTACATCTATGGCTATGGAGCGGTGAGCACTGCTTATAGAGGGACACAGACGGATTCTGGAAATCTCGGGGGTTTGCTGATTCATCGATGTGCAGTGATGACCGTCTAGAATTTTCTTTAGTGACAGTCTGAATCTGGCTAACATCCATAGCTATGGAGCGGTGAGCACTGTTTATAGAGGGACATATACGGATTATGGAAATCTCGGGGGTTTGCTGATTCATCGATGCGAAGTGATGACCGTCTAGAATGTTCCTTAGTGACAGTCTGAATCTGGCTTACATCTATGGCTATGGAGCGGTGAGCACTGCTTATAGAGGGACACAGACGGATTCTGGAAATCTCGGGGGTTTGCTGATTCATCGATGTGCAGTGATGACCGTCTAGAATGTTCCTTAGTGACAGTCTGAATCTGGCTTACATCTATGGCTATGGAGCGGTGAGCACTGCTTATAGAGGGACACAGACGGATTCTGGAAATCTCGGGGGTTTGCTGATTCATCGATGTGCAGTGATGACCGTCTAGAATTTTCTTTAGTGACAGTCTGAATCTGGCTAACATTCATAGCTATGGAGCGGTGAGCACTGTTTATAGAGGGACATATACGGATTATGGAAATCTCGGGGGTTTGCTGATTCGTCGATGCGCAGTGATGACCGTCTAGAATGTTCCTTAGTGACAGTCTGAATCTGGCTTACATCTATGGCTATGGAGCGGTGAGCACTGCTTATAGAGGGACACAGACGGATTCTGGAAATCTCGGGGGTTTGCTGATTCATCGATGTGCAGTGATGACCGTCTAGAATTTTCTTTAGTGACAGTCTGAATCTGGCTAACATCCATAGCTATGGAGCGGTGAGCACTGTTTATAGAGGGACATATACGGATTATGGAAATCTCGGGGGTTTGCTGATTCGTCGATGCGCAGTGATGACCGTCTAGAATGTTCCTTAGTGACAGTCTGAATCTGGCTTACATCTATGGCTATGGAGCGGTGAGCACTGCTTATAGAGGGACACAGACGGATTCTGGAAATCTCGGGGGTTTGCTGATTCATCGATGTGCAGTGATGACCGTCTAGAATTTTCTTTAGTGACAGTCTGAATCTGGCTAACATCCATAGCTATGGAGCGGTGAGCACTGTTTATAGAGGGACATATACGGATTATGGAAATCTCGGGGGTTTGCTGATTCATCGATGCGAAGTGATGACCGTCTAGAATGTTCCTTAGTGACAGTCTGAATCTGGCTTACATCTATGGCTATGGAGCGGTGAGCACTGCTTATAGAGGGACACAGACGGATTCTGGAAATCTCGGGGGTTTGCTGATTCATCGATGTGCAGTGATGACCGTCTAGAATGTTCCTTAGTGACAGTCTGAATCTGGCTTACATCTATGGCTATGGAGCGGTGAGCACTGCTTATAGAGGGACACAGACGGATTCTGGAAATCTCGGGGGTTTGCTGATTCATCGATGCGAAGTGATGACCGTCTAGAATGTTCGAGATTATTAGGAAGGTAGGAGAGTCTATTAGGAAGGTTTGCGACTGTTTGAATCACGTCATAGTAAAACCCATTCATTTTCTCACTTCAGATTTTTCACTTATGTAATGTTTTTATGTTTTCTTTACTGCATATTAAAAATCCTATATTGCTTCTGTTGTTGAATATAAAAGTTGAATAACTATATTTTATCATTCTGTCTTTGCCTGTCGTAGGGAACGCATAACATTAGTGACGGTCCTGGTCAAACACTCTCGAAGGGAAAGATCCGAGGTAAAGAACAATTAATTTTGAACCTCGGCCAGATCACGACGTCACACACATATATACACTACCCTACAATAATGGACCATACGCCAGCGGATTTGCATAAAATCCGACTTTTTTTATGGAGGGTGTTTTTTGTGGTATGGCTTGGGACGTTTGCATGTTGTTTCTCGTCAATTAAACGCCGACGCATACATGAACATTTTGAACAATCAGGTTCTTCCTACGCTCTGGGATTTTTATGGAATGGTTGAATTTTTCTTCCATGACGACAACGCTCCGTGTCATGTTGCAGCCACTGTCAAGCAGTGGTATCAAGATATGGATGTCAAACGTCTTCCCTGGCATGCCCAGATTCCCAATCTAACCCCATAGAACATTTGTGGGACGAGTTAGAGCGACGCTTACGGACCAGGGAACCACGTCCAAAATCTACAGCTGAGCTGGCGACATTCTTGCAGCAGGAAGGGACACAAATACCCATAGCTTTGCATCGAAACCTTGTTGAAAGTATGCCCAGAAGATTTGCTAGTGTAATTGCAGCACGAGGGTGACCATCCCCATATTAACGCATGTATTATTCCTTATACCATCATATTTTGCTGTCCGGTCCATTACTGTAGGGTTGTATATATATATATACACTGCTGGCCACCGTAAATGCAACAAACACCCTGAAGGAAGCATGCAAATAATATGAAATTTACAACATGCATTAGCGGAGGTGAGATATGCAAATGATTAAAATTTCAGCGCAGACGCACATCACGCGCGCCTGTAGCGCCACTTCAAAGCGCTATTTAAGGCTTGGAGATTTCGAGGATTTCAAGTTCGGCAATTGTGTTTTTCTTGCGGTTAAAAAAAAAACGATCAACTATGCCTCGTAGAAAACAGCGATCATCTTTTCATCAAGTATCCGAGATCGACAGAGGAAGGATAGTGGCCTACCGAGATTGTGGATTATCTTTTAGGGAAATCGGTAGTCGTGTTGGACGAAACCAAACAACTGTAATGCGGATATGTGATCGTTGGGTGCAGGAGGGTACGACGGACCGACGTGTTTGACCGCATCCACCTCAGTGCACCACTTCACGTGATGACAGGCATATTGTGCGTATGGTAGTGACGGATCGCTCAGCCACATCACGAACCATAGCACAGCACATTCAATCTGTAACGCATCATCCAGTGTCTGCGCGTACCATTCGACGGCGTTTACAGCAGAGTGGTCTGTCCGCAAGACGTCCAATGCTTCGTCTACCCTTGACGCAGAACCACAGACGTCTTCTCCGCCAATGGTGCGATGAAAGAACGATGTGGACGGCAGAATGGAATGAAATTGTCTTTACTGACGAGTCACGCTTCTGTCTGCAACACCACAATGGTCGGATTCGAGTCTGGAGACACCGTGGAGAGAGGATGCTGAACAGCTTCGTATGCACCGCCACACTGGTCCTGCACCGGGTATTATGGTATGGGGCGGTATTGGATATCATTCTCGCACTCCTCTAGTACGCAGCATTGCCGGTACTTTAAACAGCCAGCGCTACATCTCCGAGGTGTTGGAGCCAGTTGTCCATCCTTACCTTGAGGGCTTGCCCACAGCCATATTTCAACAGGATAATGCGCGACCACACGTGGCACGCATTGTCCAAGAGTTCTTCGTCAATCGCCAGATTGAATTGCTTCCCTGGCCAGCTCGCTCTCCGGATCTTTCGCCGACAGAAAACATGTGGTCGTTGGTTGCTCAACGATTGACCCAGATTACATCCCCACCTGCCACACCAGATCAACTTTGGCAACGTGTGGAAGCTACTTAGTCTGCTGTACCCGAAGAAGACATCCAAAGTCTCTTTGAATCAATGCCGAGGCGTGTGGCAGCGGTGATCTCCAACAATGGCGGCTACTCTGGCTACTGATTTTGGCAGGAACCACACTTCACAGAAGTCTATAAATTTAATCATTTGATACTTGGTCGACATGTTATCTACAAAATAAATTTTGTTGTGATATCTCTTGTCTTTCTTGGTGTTGCAATTTGGGTGGCCAGCAGTGTATATATATATATATATATATATATATATATATATATATATATATATATATATATATATATATATATATATATACACAGTCCAGCCACATTAATGTGACCACCACCTACTTTCGACGTCAACGTGAAATAAGCAATCACAAAAGGCAGGTGGCAGCCCATTGCAGTGGAGTGTATATAAAGGATGTCCTAGGGCATCGGAAAGCATTTCAATCGTTGGCGTAATGCAGAAACGTAGCTATTTATCCGACGTCCAAAGGGCATGATTATTGGCTTTCGGGCCAAGGGTGGAAGCATTTCGGAAACGGCTAATTTTGTGAACTGTTCGCGTACCGCCGTGGTAAAAGTATAGCGTGCATTGCAAAATAGCACTATCCAAAATCAGCGGCGTGGCACATGTGGTACACCACGGGCTATAGATCAGTGCTCCCCAACCTTTTTATCGCCGCGGACCGGATGATCGTTTGATAATTTTAACGCGGCCCGCTGAGGGGGGGGGGACGTTGATTGTTTATATTTTAGATTGTTTTGATTTAATAATTTTAATTCAATTTTATTTAAACATGCCTTCAAAATCTAATACAGTTACACCAAAAAATGAATATAAAGTAATTTAACATTTTAACTCACTAGAACGCTAAATCAATGAGAACCCGGAGCTTGTTTTATTGCAACAAGACGGTTTCATCTGAGGGTAATAAGAGACAATGACACCCGAAGTGTGTTGCTTATGTCCAGTTTATTCCGTTGTTTTGTTTTGGTTGCTGTCAATGCAGGAAACCCCGCTTTACTCCGATAGGTTGTCAGAAATAGCAATAGGGATTTAAGTGCTGTGGTGGCAATCTCAGGGTATTCCGACATGACTTTAATCCAAAACAAAGGCAGAGTTGTTGTCTCGATCGTAGTTTTAAGGCCGCCTTCATTTGCAATCTCCAGCAGTTGATCTTCTTGCACAGACATGCTAGATTTGCCTGATTTGTTGACAAATGGGTTGCGGATCCATTCCTTACTAGTTCGTGGGTCTTTTGTAGTTGGGAAGTAGCGATCAAACTCTTTTAAAAGCAAAGACAGGTGATCGTGCACCAACTGGGTGAATGAATGTTTAGGCTCAGTCTCGCCTAATATCCCCGCTAATGTCTGAAACATGTCCAAAATGCCTCTGTTCAGGCGCCATCCCCACAACTTCAGTTTGGCTTTAAATGCAGCTGCTTTGTCTGTCAACTTGAAAACAGCTGTCACATTTGTCAAAATTGGAAAATGGAGAATTCAGAAATCATAATTAAAGTTCTAGTAACAGAACAAATTTCAAGTTCTGATTTACCGCCTCCTAATTTGAGTGGAAATTTCATAGATAAGAACAGCACAAACACGAGAGAAATACACCACAGTAAATAAAATGGAAATAATTTAATGTTCCTTGGGCGGCCCGGTACCATTTGATTCACGGATCGGTACCGGTCCGCGGCCCGGGGGTTGGGGACCACTGCTTTACTCCACCAAAATAGCTAATAATCCATTTGGATCACCTTATTTTTGCTTTTTTTATTGGTAATGTTTTAAGTTTTTTATCTCATTTATATTAGCTCTTATCTACTTTAGTAAATTGAATAGGAATTAGTAAATTTAATAAGTTTGTCATTATCTCTTTTTAGATACGACTAATACAGAAGATAAAATTACAAAAACTTATGTAAACTGATCTAATAGCTATTACGGTGATACAAAACGAACACTATCATCAGTACCAGTAGACATACCTAACATAATGACAATTGAAGTTGAGAATAAATGTTTGGCGCAGTTCTTCCCACGCTAACGCGTGACTGGCGACTGAGACATCAATCCACACCACGCGCTGGCGCGAGATTGGCAGAGAAAGTGTTAATTACTTAAAATCCCTTGATAGCTACATATTTCAAATCGTACCTTTTATTCGTGTTAAAATTAAGTAACTAATACTTCCTTTACTTTTTAGGATTTCTGCAAAACTTCTCCAAATGATAATTTCCAGTGTTTTTTACTTTGAACATATCCACATGCTCAAAACATAAGAGAAAATGGTTCAAGTCAGTGCCCAAATGTATTCCTACGGTATGGAACTCTATGAATTTCAGTCTACTAACAAATTCACTGCTTGGAAAATATGGAAAAAAGCTGAAAAATATGACTTTTTCTTTTAATAAACTAATACCCTAATAATAATTTTAATACCCTAACTGTAATTGTTTAGATGACTTTCAAGTGCTTGTACGCAATATTCAAAAGCTTGTTTACAGAAAAGACCAACGATGAAACCAATTGTGAGGAAACCAATTGTGAACAACAAAACTTTTAAACATCCAAATATCGGTAAGTTCTCTTGATTATATATATATAAAAAAAAATAAACATTTGTCAGAGCGAAAAAACGACATACTTTTTACAAGTATACATTGAAACTTTGATTAACCATCAGGGTCGCGACCGTGATAGTTAATCGATTAGACGGCCATAACAGATAAACCTTAAACAACAACCCACCCCATCCATTGCATATGAACTATTGGTAAAAAAACTATTTACGAATTGGAAACACTCACTGACAAAAGTTAAGCAAGAAAGGTAAAATGCGAAAAAAAACCCGACAAGTACAGCTTTGATTGACACGAAATTCGGCAAATAGTTTTATTCATGAGACAAAACTAAGAATTAAATACAAAGATGAAAACAATATTGAATTTTCATAAATTATAAGATGAAGTCATATTGGAATCATTAACAAAATGATTTTTAAATCCAAAACAAATAAACACAATTGGCATCAATAGAGTATGTGACCACCCTCAATCCTCATACAAAGTTTACAGCGTGTGACCATGCTTTCCATGAGGTGATCAACCACCCCAGAGTCAAGTAATCGACATTCCTCCTGTAGAGCAGTTTGCAACTCTGTGAGAGTTTCTGGATGGGAAACGTGCAGACATAGCATGTCTGAGGATATCTTAAAGATTTTCAATGGGATTAAGGTCGATCGAGTACGCCGGCCAAACCATATACGCAATCCCCATCACTATCCAGGTAGTCGTCGACGATGGGGACGCGCATTATCCTCCATTAAAAAGAAAGAATGTTAATGTGACTTCCAGGACGACAACGCTCCATGTCATATTACAGCCTCTGTCAAGCAGTGGTATCGAGATATGTATGTAAAACGTCTTCTCTAGCCTGCTCAGGGTCCCGACCTAAACCACATAGCTGTGTTTCAAACCTTGTTTGAGGTATGCCCAGAAGGATTGCTAGTGTAATTGCAGCACGTGGGGGACCATCCCCCGTATTTGTGTATTTTTGCCCTTATACCATCACTTCTTACTGTCCGGTCCATTATTGTAGGGTAGTAGATATATATGGATACGATACCTAAAAATAACCACTTATTACAATTCTCACCCTAGACCCGTCCCTTAACTTCCCAGTTTCCTCTCAGTATTTTTTCTCTTTTGTTTAATAGGTCAATATATCTTCCTACCTCTTGTGACCTCAGGACCTCTCTGTATTTTTGACCTCCCACGAACATTTTTCTTTCAAATCACCTGTCTAAGATCAAATTACTCCTTCGTTTAACTACCGACTTCTACCAATGCAATTCCTTGCAAGATCCAATGATCCTTTGGTCTTTCTTTTAATTCTTATCCCTCTGGCGAGTTCCATGTGAACTATGCACTTTTTCCTTGAGCCCCTTGGAATAGGGAGTTCTCAGAGCCGTCCTAAACTTCGTACCCTCAACAACCTCCATACGTTATTAGTTTGCTATTTATGTAATAAAGAATCTTTTTAGAATTTTTGCCTCACCATTTGAAGAACCAGCATTACATTTCACACCAATGGATCATCCTCATCCGGTTATATATATGCTGTCTATATATCCTACAGAACTATAGTCCGTTTTTCTATAAGCTTTATAAAGTAAGCTCTCTATAGACTTGATCTAAAGAAATCTCAATACAATGTCGGTAGAAATATTTTTCTAAAAGCTGTATAAAGAAAGGTTTATAGAAATTCATTGATTGTCTGTAGAAACCTACAGAATTATATAGAATTAATTCTATAGAAGCTCATTTTTGTTTTTGTTTATAGATAAAGCAAATTTTTGTATACGTATAAGCAAATATTTTTGCTATAAGCTTTATAAAGTAAGCTCTTTATAGACAAGATCTAAATAAATCTCAATACAATGTCGGTAGAAACCTTTTTCTAAAAGCTGTATGAAGAAAAGTTTATAGAAATCTATTGAATGTCTGTAGAAACCTCTCTAGAATTATATAGAATTAATTCTATAGAAGCTCATATTTTGTTTCCCAATTTTGCTTTTGTGTAGAATTCTATACTTATAAATTTCAAAAGAATAGGAGTTTGTTAGTTCTCTAAACAAATCTTGTAGAATTTTCTCCCCATTGAAACTAAATTTTGTATCTCTACTGAGTTTTATGGAACTTTATTAAAAAAATTTCGTAAGGAAAGGATTTGTGAGCCTGAAATAAATTTTAAGTTGCTTGAACAGTTTTGATTGGTGTTGCATCCCGAGGAAAGAAGAATCTTAAATATGAGGTAAATATATGAAAATGATTCAATGAATACAAACATAATGGAGGGAAGTATTTTTTATTGAGTTTATAAATAAGATATTTCATGGAATGTGCTTTTAGGTTTTTCGAATAACAAAAGTAAAAGAAGTGATTATACAGATGCTCCAAAAATAATTGTTGATAAATAAAATTTCTTAAAAGTCAGCTTTTAAAGTTTTCGTCGGAACGTTTTCTAAGTAATTTCTATGTTGTCCAGTTCTGGTATGCTTGTATTGATGGCATTATTTCGGTCAAAATCTACGAGTCCACAGTCCATTCGGTTTAGATTGATGTTTTTCTCTGCCGTGACTCTATTTATGCGATGGTTAGTACCACTGAGACGTCAAGACAAAATTGTCTGAGACTCCTTTGGTATCATCTGAAAGATTTGTGGCAGGATCTGCGGCTGGTGCGTCAACAGCTTCTGCAGCAGCAAGTAGGGCTCTTTCTGCCATCTCGTCTTCGATGGTACGCAAGCGCAAGTCCATGAATTCATCAGGGTTTTCAGCATTCCACTCTGCGAGGTAGTCGCGTTCAACGTAGGGTTGCTCTTTCTGTTTTTTGGCCTCCTTTTTTGCCTTTTTCTTCTGGCTTCGCTTTTCCCGAAACTTCCTTCTGAAATAGCAGGTCGGTATTTATTAATTTTCCAGTAAAGGAAGGACACATTATATGTATTTAAAACCAACAGTTTATGAAAAAACGTAATTTTAACAGACACCGAAAGGCACACAAATAAGTAATTTAAGGAAGATATGAGGAATAGATTACACACTTACATTTGTTTCTCGATCCAATCCAACATCTTGAAAGGTGAATAAGATGTCTATAAAAATGGCGTAAATAGCACTGAAAAGTACTGTTTGTTAAAAACGTCGGTAAAATTGACGTAGGTAGCACTGAAAAGTACTGTTTATAAATAAATTGCAGCGGAAAACTCCTCTACAACAAAAAGTCGCTTTAATCAAACGTATATTAATATCACTTGATCACAGCTTAAAAAGACGCAAGTTAGCAGTTCGAAAGATATAACATGAATGACGAAATATTTTTAAAACAATACATTTTACATGTGCAACAATGTTTGGGTAACAATGAAGTAGAAATTTCAATGCTCAGGAAACAATGGACTCCTCCACTATTATACTTAAAATAACTTTATTGTTTTAAGAAAAAAATGAGTGGATTTAATTGTATTTATTTCCATTCTTGTAAGTAGGAAGTTTGAAATTTATGCTGAATTCAGAATTAATGATATAATATGTATAATTTCAGTTCAATATTTTTTTAATATTTCATATTTTTTAAGATTCATACGTCATTAAAACTCCCTTTCTAAATAATAAGGCTGTTTTTACTTTTTATACTTCTACGACACATATGATTTGCTTTACTTTACATTTCTAGTCCTTAAATTCCCTTTTCACTCAGTGTATTTAACTCCTTAACAATTTCATTTTTTTTTGCGAATTCGATCCAAATAATGTCACTTTTTTTTGTATTTTTTTTCATAAAACATTTGGAAGTAGGAAATTATTATTAAAAACAACATTTCATCTTCAACAACTTCCAATCCCCTCATTCTAAAGGTAGTCGTCTACGATACCAGCTCTATGGGGACACGCATTATCATCGATTAAAACGAAAGAAGGACCAACTGCTTCAGCGTACAATCTCACAGTGGGTTCTAGATCTTCATTCGGATACCGGACAGCTGTCGCAGAACCCCGTCTATAGATGTGCAGGTCGGTGCGATATCCCAACGAAATGGTGCTTCCACCTCGGAATGCGTGATGCTCGATGATGTTATGCAGCCGATTGCGTGTGACGTATTTCTCTCCAGACCCTTACACGTTTGTCATCTGGCTCCAGAGCAAATCTCGACTCAATCGTGAACATAACGATAGCCCAATCAGACGCAGTCTAATTCACATGTTGTCGAAAGAATTTTTTCGTGCCCCTCTGGATTGGACGGATAGAGGAACACAAACTCGTGGTACCCGGTCGCATATTACCAACCTTCACTGGATTAGAAGACATGGAGGAAATTTTCGGCTCGCTGATTCGTTGTTTTCAATTTTAAGCCCGCTGATTCGTTGGTTTCTCACCCAGTGATCTATGACGTCACTCCCTCATAGTGCTCCACTGCTCATGCGTGAGAAGTATCCACATTTACTTGCAATATCGTGTAGTGCTCAGTTCGTTACAACATGTTTCACAGTTGAGATTTTTTTTATGATTCGCAATTAACTGTTATGAGCACCTTATTCAATAGACAATGCACATTTTCAAGATTACGAATAACTTTTTTTTTATTCGAAACATAGGTATGTATATACAGTATTCTGCACCTGATAGTAGAAGTATCGTACATGCAAATTTTTCGATTGTAGGGTATAGTAAGTGGAATTTAAACAATTGTAAGTGAGCAACCATTTATTTGACTTAAAAGCATCTATCTTTTTTAATGTTAAGAAAAAGCCATTTAAAATGACTTGTTCTCTATACTGTATAATTTTTCAAATGTCAATTACGATAGTTTACCCCTGAGGTACAGAATTATAATTACATTTCACAGTTCATGGGCATTGAAAACTTTGATTAACAGCAAATGCATCCATTTCTTGTGACAGTTACATTAGAATTACTATTATAGACATCGTTTTGTTGGCTATGTCATTTAATATAGGGAAATGTCAAGTTCTGCATATGTGTTACAGGAACAGTGGAGCCGAGTACTGTCTGCAGGGAGTAAAGGTAAAGGAGGGAGAAACAGTCAAGGATCTTGGGGTGATAATTCACAGGGATTTTAAAATGGGTCACCAATGTTCAGCTTCGGGTGAAAAGGCTAATAGGTTATTGGGGTATATTAAAAAGACTGTAACTTCAAGGGATAAAGATATAACCTTGCCGTTATATAAGGGCTTAGTAAGATCACATCTAGAATATGCTGTACAATTCTGGGCTCCATATATGAGAAAGGATATAGAATTAATTGAAAGGGTTCAGCACAGAGCTACAAAAATAATAAAGGGGATAGCAAATCTCGACTGTAAGGAACGTTTAACCCTTCTTTGCATAATGGTGGAAATTTCCATCATGACATTGAATGCTCAAAAATTATATAAAAGAACAAGTTCACTTTAAGTTGATCGTGTCTGGATACCTTTTTAATGTTCATTGCATAAAAAAAAACATAGCTATCAAAAATAAGCAAGTGTCACTATCAGTAAAACGAGCTTGAATTTGTCATTCCGCTGTTTGTTGTAGTTGCAATAAACGTATGACTTCGTTTCTAATTTTGTTTTATTATATTTGAGTTTCTATTGCTAAAAAAGTGAAAATGAGTGGAAGAAAGGTTTGTAACATGTGCTTCTGTTATTTTTAGAGCAATTTCTGAAAAAGTTTGCGTTTAATTTAAAAAATACCACATGATACCATCCTATTGTGTTTTGCTAAATTTATACTATAAATATGTACTAAGATTTTTTAAACCATTTTTCCTTTAATTTTGAACATGAATTATATCACTTTGATTTATTTCACCAATAAAGAAAAAATCATGCAAAGAAGGGTTAAGTAAGCTAAACATGTATACACTGGAAAGAAGAAGAAGGAGGGGGATTTGATTCAGCTTTTCAAGTTGGTAAAACAAGGGGACACAGAGGGCTTAAATTTCAATAAGGATAACAGAACAAGGGGCCATGGGTATAAATTGAATAAAACACATTTTAATCGGGATTTAAGGAAAAACTACTACGTTAATAGGGTAATAGACGAATGGAACGCGTTGTCAGAAAATATAGTTAAATCAAAGGGAGCGTACGAATTTAAGATACGATTGGATGGTCAGTGGGAATTGGGGAATTCATTAACAAATGACCAACCTTGTTGGGCTTGAGCCTGTAGCTGGTCGTCAATATTTGTATTTGTTATCAGGCCTATGTTCAAAATTACTAAACTCATTGTATCTAATATTATAAAAGGAAGTGTTTGTTTGTTTCTTGTGATCAAAGTCCTGACGAATCTATGGCATTTATAGTAATGGGATTTGGCACACAGGTAGTCCAAAGTTTTTGCAATTTTAGGGCTGAGGCGAATTTAAAAATTCAATCGAGAGCATTTAAAAAGGAATTTAATGAAATTTAATCATTATTGAATGCAACAGCATAGAAACAACACCTGCTGTCACAGATTCTAAATTTATTTTCTTCGTTTCCGTTTTGATTTTGCTCAGAGGAATGATTTTCCAGCCAGACGATAAAAACAATAATCTTTTAACTGGAGTCACTTAGTTCTTTTTTCTATCTCCTAGACCGCTAAAGATAGAGTAAAAATTTCAACAGATTTGAAATCTGCGGAAAATTTCACTTTATATCGATACCTAAAAATATGATTTCTCTAAATAAATAATTTTAAAATTAAATATATCTGTTATATTTTCGTAAGACAGATTGTGACGTCACCAAGAACTTTCTCTTTCCAAAAATAAACAGATTGCATCTTCTGCCCTTCGCGTTAAAAAAAAGATACAGATTACATTTCCTGCCTTATTCCATTTGAGCGAATGAGAGCAAAAAAAAAATAAAAAATAAACATATTGACTGGGATTGGAAAGTTCGTTTTCCTATAATCGGAATTGTTAAAGATAGATTGAAAATTTCAACGGATTTGAAATCTGCGAAAAATTTGACACCAGTTTACAACCTTACATCTCGGTGTTGCCCGTGGTGTTGGTTTGCGAAGTAATTTAAATACTTGAAACTTATTCTTTACGTAAAGTTAGTTGGCTTTTTTTCTAATGCGGTTGCAGCACTTCAACAGAAGATTTCAAACAAAGAAATCCAAATTGATAGATGATAGTTTATTGGCCAGCACCAATTAGATTAAACGTGATACGCCTTGCCAAAATGACGATAATGATCATAAGGTAACCCCCTATCTCTAATATATATTTTCATTGAATATATCTATAATGAATATATCTTCAACGGATTTGAAATCTGCGGAAACTTTTCCACCAGATTAATACCTTACACCAGTGCTCCCTAACCTTTTTATCCGGATCATCGTTTGATCATTTTAACGCGGCCCCCTGAGGGAGGGGGGACGTTGATTGTTTATATTTTAGATTGTTTTGATTTGATAATTTTAATTTAATTGTCTTTAAACATGCCTTCAAAATAAAATACAGTTACATCAAAAAATGAATATAAAGTGATTTAACATTTTAACTCACTAGAACGGTAAATCAATGAGAAACCTGAGCTTGTTTCATTGCAATGGGACGGTTTCATCTGGGGGTAATAGGAGACAATGACACTCGAAGTGTGTTGCTTATGTCCAGTTTATTCCGTTGTTTTGTTTTATTGCTGTCACTGCAGAAAACCCCGCTTCACACAGATAGGTTATCGGAAATGGCTATAGGGATTTAAATGCTGTGGTGGCAATCTCAGAGTATTCCGTCATGACTTTAATCCAGAACACCGGCAGAGTTGTTGTCTCGAACGTAGTTTTAAGGCCGCCTTCATTTGTAATCTCCAGCAGTTGATCTTCTTGGACAGACATGCTAGATATGCTAGATTCGCCTGATTTGTTGACAAATGGGTTGCGGATCCATTCCTTACTAGTTTGTCTTTTGTGGTTGGGAAGTAGTCTTTTCTTTTAAAAGCAAAGACATATGATCGTGCACCAACTGGGAGAACGAATGTTTAGGCTGTCTCGCCTAAAATTCCCGCTAATGTCTGAAACATGTCCAAAATGCCTCTGTTCACGCGCCGTCCCCACAACTTCAGTTTGGCTTTAAATGCAGCTACTTTGGCTGCCAACTTGAAAACAGCTATCACATTTGACAAAATCGGAAAATAGAGACATACAGAATTCAGAAATCATAATTGAAGCTCTAGTAACAGAACAAATTTCAAGTTATGATTTATCGCCTCCTAATTTGAGTGAACCGCACAAACCCGAAAGAAATACACCACAGTAAATAAAATGGAAATAATTTAATATTCCTTGTGCGGCCCGGTACCATTTGATCCACGGACCGGTACCGGTCCGCGGCCCGGGGGTTGGGGACCACTGCTATAGATGACAGAGGCGAACGAAGGCTACGGAGATGCGTTCGGGCGAATAGAAGTGCAGCTGTTGAGCAATTGACCGCACAGATGAACCAAGGGGCTACCAAGAGTGTATCCTCAACAACGGTGCTGCGCATGGGCCTCCGAAGCAGACGCCTGGTCAATGCACCTATGCTGACTGCTGTTCATCGGCGACGAAGGCTGGAATTTGCACGCCAGTACCGCAACTGGACGTCAACAGAGTGGCGACAGGTGGCTTTTCCCGATAAAGCACGTTTTATGCTCCATCGGACAGATGGACGTTGGCGTATACGGCGTGAAACGTCTGAAAGCAAACACCCTGCAACATTTGCCGGAAGGATCCAGGCTGGAAGAGGGAGCATTATGGTTTGGAGAATGTTTTTCTGGCATTCACTGGGTGCACTCATCATTGTGGAAGGCACGATGGATCAGCGCAAGTACGCATCTGTCCTTACGGACCATGTCCATCCCTACATGCGATTTTTTTTTCTCAGAATGATGGCATCTACCGGGTGGACAATGCGAGGTGTCAAACAGCGTGCAGTGTATGTGCGTGGTTCGAAGACCACCAGGATGCGTTTACCGTACTCCCCTGGCCAGCAAACTCACCGGATTTAAACCCAATCGAGAATATGTTGGACCACCTCGATCGTGTTGTTCGCGCCATAGATCCTCAACGGCGTAATCTAGCGCAGCTGGCCACGACACTGGAGTCGGCATGGCTCAACATCCCAGTGAACACCTTCAGAAACCTAATTGACTCTCTTCCTGCACGTCTCGCAGCGGTCCGCTCACCCTAAGGTGATTATTCTGGCTTTTGACAGGTGGTTACATTAATGTGACTGTATATATATATATATATATATATATATATATATATATATATATATATATATATATATATATATATATTCATTAAGTTTAATAACTATCAGGTTGGTCTATTTTAGCGAATAGCTTCTAACCAATTTATTCACAACCAAGGATACGTTTCTGGTTGATCTCTTAGGATATTTATTTACAAGTTATTGAGTAAAATAAGCCTTCCACTGTAGTTTAATTACTCCACTTGAAGACTAGTTACTTTCCAGAACATCTCGAAGAGGCAAGCTTCGAACTTAAATAGAATTCCACTTCTCAGCAGCGAGGGCATTAGTTTCCAAAGCCTGCAAGGAAATTTAACGAAGTTTCCCCAGCCTTTAATGTCTCGACACTCGAGTCCACAATTTCGAATGTTTGCCTTCGGAAATAAGGAAGTCAACAAGTTTCTACTAATTCTACAAAGTGTTCCAGTCGCGAATGCTAGGCTGGCTATTATTCAGGGAACTTGGAGCGGGCTTTTACTAGGAATACCTTAAGAGCCAATACTATGTTGTCACTTGCCTAACTGAACTCGAAGACTTGTGAGCTCAGATTTGAGCCAAATGTTTAAATGAAGTTGGAGACCGGATTTGTGCAAAACAAATTTTAAACCACTTGCTGTTGTTGCGTTACTTTAGGTGCTCGGGTAAGTTTATTTATGGACGACATGGGCAAGCTTTCGTGGATGAACTGTTTTCTGGAGTTGATTTCCGATATTGCTTTGTGTTGTTTGGACAATCTCTTTGGTCTTGTCTGTAATTTAGTTTTGTATGTATGTTAGTTTAATTTTAAAGGACAATATCTGACAACAGGGAATTGGTTACTGTAATCAATAAATAAATTGGGAAGTATTTCTTCTTTTCAAACATGTTAATGAAGGTTTTTAAGAACCGAAAATTGGTTCGATAAGGTTTAATGTCGCAAGTTCCGCATTTGGCCAGGCTGCACTAAACAACGTAAAGAAATGTGAACATACACAGAAAGTAAGCATAACTGATACTGAAGAGAGAAATATACCTACGGAGGAATCGAACTTGCTCTGACGACAACTCGCTAAGCACGGTGGACAAAAACCCACGAGACACATAAAGATAGGTAAAATAAAGATTTAATTTCATTGACGTATAATTTGATGCAGAAAAGTGTTAGGTACTAGCATATAAGTACTTATGCTTCATGAAACATTTAAAAAGAAATTCAGCAGTAAAATTATTTGGGAAACGTACTGTCTAAGTATTATCTTTGAGAAAATGTGATACTTAAAAGCATATAAAAATTAAAAAAAAAAAGTATTTGTAGCATCAAAACTTGAAATTTTTTAACTCTGACTCGTTTTTAACAAAGAGCGTTATAAATTTGTGAATTATTCAATAAAAGTTTGATACTTAAAAGATTGTAATACATACTTGAAGAGTTAGCTCTTAATTTTTAATTATCTTAAAAGTAATCTGTTCAGAAAATAATTATTTCATCAAAATATGATCTAGTATCTTCCTTACATGTCTACATTAACTATCAAAAATGGTTGCTTACCTAGTGAGGTACTGGTTAGCTCAATGCGTAACCATCAAAAATATTTGAGAACTTTTGATGTGACTGGTAAAGTTTTGCCCCTTATTTTCTTTTCGTCTGTAATCTGACAGTACCTTTGCTAATACCAATCCTAGGAGTACTAATAAATTTAGGGGTATTACCTACATCAATAACACAACTTATTACAAGTTAAATCTTGGTCATTATGAATAAACTAAAATAAGTTATAGTTTTGGGTTCGTGAAGTAACTAAATGACAAACTAATTACTCAGTGTCTTTATGAGAGCATTTTAAAAAGAGATATTCCTTATTAAAATGATATTTTTGTTTGTTAATATTTCTGTAATTTTTAAATAAAGGAAACACGGAGAAGAAACAATCATGTCATCCTACCATGATTGAGAAATATGAAGTTCTTAGGGTTTACAAAACCCTTAAATTAGTCACCTTGTTATACACAAGGGTATTCCAAAAAAGATTATTCCACATTTCTATCACAAAGGTCATACAAGGGGAGAGCAGGTGACACTAATTTTCAACCAAGGTAGATGTACCTCTTTATCGCCAACTCAGATTCTTCAAATTTCCCAATACACTAACACACAAAACCATCCACAGTTCAGATAAGAATGAGACATGATACATCCCACAAAACTTTTAGAATCTTTCGAATTTAAGAACGTGAAAAGAGAGCTGACGATAATAATTATCCACCCGACCCGGCCTTTAATGTCCTGACGTTGGCGTAGTGTAGAAGTTTGGAGAGTGTGTTGCCAGTTCAGGTGTGACCTCGTCATCTGACCGTGGTTCAAAATTACGTGGCGCTGTCATCGTATCTTTTCCTTCTGGTATGATTTTGAACTGTTGCCAATAGCCAATTGTGTTGCACCAGTGAGAAGTTAATTTAAATACCTCCCTTACCCTGAAACAAAAAGGTCTAGACATATTTTCCTCGTGCCTCGTATAGATTCTTAAGTCAAAGCTACCACACAAAGCCACAAACTACCATTCACCATTCAGATACGAAACACACATCTCTCAAAACTTTGAGAGCCTTCCCCTAAAAGAATCTATCGTGTTTATATTGATGCAATTTGCTTATTTTGATACTTAAAAATTTTTTTTTTTTAATGAAAGAGCACACACACACACACACAACTGACTAATCACCTTGTTATCCTACAGTGATTGAAAAATATGTTGTATTTTTGTGTGTGGTATGGAACCTATAAGGTATAGATAAGAACTATTTATAGATAAGCCATAAATATATATATAAAATCTCCATAATCTATTCATAAATAACCCATAGATATACATAAAATTACCATAAACTATTCATAAATAACCTATAGATATACATAAGGTTACCATAAGTTATTGATAAATAGCCCATAGCTATACATTAGATTATTCCACAAAATGCACCGTGAGATGTGTTCCTATTAATTTTAAGGCCATGAAAGGTGAGGTGCCGACAGTAATTTTCTACCAGGGCCAAACACGGGGCAGAAACCTCTCTCTTTGCCTACTCAGATTCTGCAATCAAATCCCGCAAGCTACCATTCACCTTTCAGATAAGAAAGAAAGAAACATTAAACATCCCGCAAAACTTTCAGAACCTACGAACTTGAAAGGAGAGCTGGCGACAATAATTATCCACCCGAGCCAAAAAGGTTTAGACATATTTTCCCCATGCCTAGCCAAGATTCTTAAATCAAATTCCGCAAGCTGCTGGCACAAATTACCCTCCCATCCAAAACAAGGAAGAAACAAAATCACGCAAAACCGTCGTCACATTCTGGTCCGCGAGGGAAAAGACGCGAAAGTTTAATAAACTTGAAAACGTGGCGCCGTTCGTAAAACGTAACGGGTGGAGTTCTTAAGAAGGTACTAAGGTAAGGGGAGGGAAGAGCATAGGATAATTACCTGTCCCTCCAGACAAGCTCGAATCCTCTAAATCAGGTGGTAAGATTCGCTAAAGAGGTTCCTCTTCGCACAAACAAACGACAATTGGGATGTTCCAGGCGATGTTTCTTGAATCTTCGGTGGCAATGGGGAAGTGGGAGGCCTGGCAATTAGCGATGCTGTGTTTTGTCGATCATGGCCTCCCTGGAGAAATTTGGAACTGAAGCGGATGTTCGGGAATCTCGTCTTCTGCAGCGAAGTTTCGTTTTCCACGTTGCTTTTGGGAAGGAATATTTCCTTCCGCAAGGCGATCGTGTAGAAGTATTGTACTACGACATGCGGTATTATCCCGTCGATTAAAGGGGGTGGGGTAACATTTTCACCTGGGGAGCAAATACCGCTATTGCGTATATTATAATTAGGTTTCGTTTAAGGTCTCCCTTGAAGTTTTTGTGCTTACCAGAGAGTTAACGTTTCGTAATTGGTTTGTAATGTATTGCATAACTATATTAATTGCTTAAGTATTCTTAATGAGATAAATAATCATGTGCCGTCAAGTGGAAAATTATTTTTTACCTTCCAAATTGTTTCGACGAGATATCTCGTCCATCAAGACCCGACAAATTTTGTGGTTTTGGGAAGAGGTATTTCCCTCTGCAATGAGTATTTCCCTTCTGCAATGAGATCGTTAAGAGGTATTGTATTAAGACTTGCGGTATTACTGTGTCGATATTTTCACCTGGAGAACAAATACAGCTATGCGTGAATTGCAGTTAGGTTGCGTTTCTCGGTGAGCTTTATGTAGTCTCGAAAGAGTTAATGATTTCTAATTGGTTTGTATGAATTTTATGACAAAAACTTAATCGCTAAAGAACTCTTATTGAAACAAATATTCCTGTACCGTAACGTAAAAAAATGTTTTTTAAATCTGCAAATAGTTTCGACGAGGTATCTTGAAATTAAGATCTGTTCTTTACAATTTAGTATTACACAATTTTTTAGTTGTGGGTTGAATCTTTTCACTGCAAGAAGTTTTTGCTTTACAAATACAAATACAAATATTGACGACCAGCTACAGGCTCGAGCCTAACAAGGCTGGTCCTTTGTTTATGAATTCCCCAATTCCCACTGACTATCCAATTGTATCTTGAATTCGTACACTCCCTTTGAATTAACTATATTTTCTGGTAACGCGTTCCAACTGTCTATTACCCTATTAAAATAGTAGTTTTTCCTTAAATCCAGATTAAAATGTGTCTTATTCAATTTATACCCATGGCCCCTTGTTCTGTTATCCCTATTGAAATTTAAGCCCTCTGTGTCCCCTTGTTTTACAAACTTGAAAAGCTGAATCAAATCCCCCCTCCTTCTTCTTCTTTCCAGTGTATACATGTTTAGCTTACTTAAACGTTCATTATAGTCGAAATTTGCTAGCCCCTTTATAATTTTTGTAGCTCTGTGCTGAACCCTTTCAATTGATTCTATGTCCTTTCTCCTTCTTTGAAGTTATAGAAGCAATGATGCGTTCGAATTCGGTTGCAAAAACAAGGAAACAAGTTTTTTCATTAAAGTAAAGCAAATGCATTTTTTTTCAAGGGCTGTTTCTTATCAAAACGTTCCAGTTTGAATGGTTTTCTCCTTCCAGATGAACGCCATAATAGTATTTTCCCTTTTTAATTCAGCTCAAGTGTTGCCTCCTCATCTGACCATGGTTCAAAATTACGTGGCGTTGTCCTCGAATCTTTTCCTTACGCGATTGATCCCGGATTACCATCAATAGCCCGTTGTGTTACTCTTCTACGACGTTCATTAAAAAAAATTTACCAACTACCATGATTCGGGACAATGTAGCCCGGTTGGAAGAGTTGCAACCGGAGGGCTATCGAATCTAACCAAGGATCGTCGGGTAAAAAGCTGGTTCGTGCACGTGAAATCTGTTGTGATCTCAAACTCCCTCATGTTGGCGGGGTGTGGAAGTTTAGAGAGAGGGGTGGCAGCTCAGGTGCTATCTCGCCATCTGACCATGGTTAAAAATTACGTGGTGTTATCCTTTTATCTGTACCTTCATTTTGTGATCCTCAACCGTCGCCAATAGCCCGCTGTATTGCTCCAGTGCGACGTTTTCTTAGTTGATTGAAATACCTACCTGAAGGTAAAAAGTGATAGATTCAATGAGTCTCAATATACTTTGTCTATAAAGATGGCAGAACATGATGAATCTCAACGAACAACATTTGGTAATGGTAATGGTAATTTTAGTTAACGTCGTACTAGAGCAACACAACGGGCTATTGACGACGGTCCGGAATCAGTCCCTTAAGGGAAAGATTCGAGGACAACACCTCGTAATTTTGAACCACGGTCAGATGACGAAGCAACACCTGAGCTGGCACCCCACTCTCCAAACTTCCACACCAACCCAACGTGAGGACTTTCGGTCACGACAGATTTAAGGTGCACCAGCCGCCTCTACACCATACGTTTACAAACATCCATGCCCGAACCCGGATTCGAACCAGGAACCTTCCGATCTAGAGACTAACACCTTAACCACTATACCGGTTGGTCGACTCAAAATGGAATGATAAAAATGGTAGTAGCCATTACTAGAAAGTTGCTTCCTAGGGAATTGAATTGAGGTGGGGTATAATCATATCTATGTCAGAGGATGCGAGTTCCTCCGGTCGAATTCCATTTCCAGTCTCCGACCAATAGAACATTATACATCATGGCACTCCATGCGTGGAATTGTGAACCACTTACCGTTACCCTGGTTCTCACAGAGATGAATCACGATCCGCCTCACATACACCGATCCATTCTAGGCACAACATGTACATAGAGAGATAACTCATTCCTTCAAGATATCCATGCTTCACCTCGGATTTGAACCACGAACCTTTCGATCCATTCCTACAGGAACACATCTCATTTCGATGCGATTTTGAGATAGATCCCGGATTGTCACCAATAGCCCGCTGTGTTGCTCCAGTGGGACGTTAATTAAAATACCTTTTTACTTACCTTTAGGTGCGTCTGAGATTTAAAGACTCCGGTGGTGTTTTCTCTTCCCATGGGGTGTACTGTCTTTAGTAAACCAAGCTAATTTTTTTGCTTTTATCCCACCTGTGGAGCCGCCGTGGTTCGGTTGGAAGAGTAATGGGCTAGCAACCGTATGGTTGTGAGTTTGAATCCAACCAAAGACCGTCGTGTACATGGGAGTTTGGTGTACGTTAAAACTGTAGTGGCCTCAAATGTCCTCACGATGGCGTGTTGTGGATGTTTGGATTGTGGAGTGCCAGCTCAGATAGTACCTCATCATCTGACCGTGGTTCAAAATTACGTGGTAGGGACTTCAGATATTTCCCCTGGAATTCATACCAGACCGTTTCCAATAGCCCGTCGTGTTGCTTCAGTACGACGTCAGTTAAAACACCTACAAAATAACGTGGTGTTGTCCTCGGTCCTATCCCTAGGCGATCAATCCCTGGCCGTCGCTAATAGCCCGTTGTGTTGCTCCCGTGCGACGATGATTCTACTACCTACCTACCCACTTCTCTATGTTCTCTAATATCTCTATTCTCTTCGGCGGTTCATCCTTGACCGTCACCAATAGCCCTTTGTGCTGTTTTGTGTGTAACGTTAATTCAATACCTACTTACTCTCTTTTTTCCTTTTCATTACATTTTAACTTGACGGTGTCTTGTGTTTGGCGCAAATGAACCACATTTGGCTCTTGAGCCTTCGTCCCCCCTCATGAATCTTCAAACCAACCAATCTTTAGATTATGAAGCTTGTTCCGTCACCACTGGACTTATTTATCGACATGAATTCGTAATCTATCTATATATATAATTCTCTTACGTGTCACGCAAAAAAGACGTTATTTGTTTTCGCGTTTTGGCAACATTGTACGATTCTTTGTTTATCCCAAAGCCTCGCGCTTCGATTGAATTTATAGCGTTATCGGATGAAATTTTATTGAAAAACAATGAATTTTAGTCGAACTGTTGCAGTAAATAATAGAAATCAAGGATCTTTTCAGTGTAGTTAAAAAAAAAAGGTCCGTTTCGGGGCAAACTATTATAGTTCAACAAGACGCTTGCATTACAACTTTAGACAACAAACTCAATGAAAAAGCGTGGGTGGCTCGAGTGCTGGGTAAATGTACACACAACCAACATGCTGGGTTTTCAATTTCCAAATCAACGCTCACATTTCGAGTCAAAATTTGCTCAAAGTTTCCATTTGAATTCTGATTCCAGAGGTACTGTAAATATCTTTTCTGGGTGGAGTGGTCGTTTACGGTAAGAAGGCGATTAGTCGCCAAATATGGTAACTTTCACCTTTTGCGGATTTTCTTCACATCTGCCGTTTTTGTTATGGCAACCCTATCTGATGTTACGGAATTCGGCCGCCATCTTGATTTGGCGACAAAAATTTGTTGGCGACAAACATCTTACCGTGAACGACCACTCCACCCTTTTCTGAAAAACAGCATAAAATTTAGATTTGAAAATATTTTTTTGGAATATCATATTTTGTTAACAATTCCTTCTGCTAGGACACATGTCTTCATTGATGCGAGCGAAGCGAGCATAGGTTCGCGCAGCGAACCAATGAGGATTGCGAAGCAATCCTCTGGGGGTTGGCGAGCGTTAGCGAGCAGAGGGCGGGCCCCCTAGTATATATATATATTTCTTACGTGGCACGCAAAAAAGACGTTATTTGTTAACACGACTTGTCAACATTGTAATATTGTTTGCTTTCCACAAGGCCTCGCGCATCAATTGAATTTATAAGCGTAATCGAATGAAATTTTATTGAAAAAAAATGAATTTTAGCTGAGCTGTTGCAGTTTACTATAGAAATCAAAGAAAGCGGAGGATCTTTTCAGGGCCATTTAAAAAACGGTTCTTTTCAGGGCCAACAATTATAGTTCAACACGACGCTTGCACTACAACTTTCGGCAACAAACTCAATGAAAAAGTGTGGGTGGCTCGAGTGCTGGGGAAATGCACACAAACAACATGCTGGGTATTCAATTTCCAAAGCAGCACTCACATTTCGAGTCAAAATTTGCTCGAAGTTTTCATTTGAATTTTGATTTCAGAAGTGCTGTATATATATTTTCTGTAATACAGCAATTTTAGAAGTGAAAAATATTTTTGTGAATTTTTATATTTTGTCTCTGCTAGGACACATGTCATCTTTGATGCGAGCGAAGCGAGCATAGGTTCGCGAAGCGAAACAATGAAAATTGCGAAGCAATCCTCCGGGGGTTGGCGAGCGTTAGCGAGCAGGTGGCGGGCCCCCTAGTTCATATATATTATTACTTCATTTAATTTTTTGAATGGCGTAAGGATTAGATCTGGCCAACCTACTTTAAGAAATGTTTTTCTATCGATAAACAGGCATACAAGGAAAGCTTTTACTCGCATAGAAGACTGGGAATACGCCCAAGGTAGTAGCATGAATCGAACTTGCACCACCTACAGCTGTTAGCTGAGTGGGCACAATCACTGAAGACGACAATCCTGTGCATATAAATCAAAAGTGGTCTTAAGTACTTTTAAAGTGTCTGCAGTGTTTTATCATTAGCGAGTTTTTGGGTGCTGCTTAACTTCAAAAAAGAGGAAACTTTTCGATATTTATGCGAACTCTATCAAAGAGACCTTTGCGTAACCAAGTGCAAAGTTAAAATTCATGAACTGCATCCTCTAATAGGAGTCACGGCGTACCGAAAAGCCGTCGTTATTCACCCCAAATGTCCCAACCCTTATCGCCAAAGCGTTTTAAAACTGCGTCCCTAAACGTGCCACTTCCATGCGTAATCGCCGTGATTTGTGCCCATGTAATGCTCTTATCGCCTCAAAAGCCGTTTATATTTCGCCAAAAGGAGCACGATAGAAAAAAAGCGCGTGCGTTAACGACATTTTATGAGGCTGTACATCCACCGAGAAGTTATATTTAGCTGTACTCTATCTTGGAAATGGGACTGCTCCTTTTTGGGTTCTGCTGGACATCTATCTCTTCAGGAACACGTTAATGGCCATTTATTTGGTTTCTGGGTACTTAGAGGAGGAAAGAAGACTGCAGTACAAATTCTCTGGACGGATGGAACTTGTTAATCCAAAGTTAATTTCAGCTGTTATTCTTTTCTTTGGAACTGTAGGTTTCTGAAGGAAGTAGACCAATTTTTCTTGGAAAAGAATGACGATGATAATTTGGCTACATTGGTTGAAAAACAGGCATGTAGACAACCAATATGGTTAGGCTAAATTACTCAATATTTTAGACTCCGTGATGTACTAGACTTGTTCTATAACAGATATTACATCTCTCTTACCCGTTTTGACGAAGTGTCTCGGCAAGATTTGGTCATTTTTCGCAAATGACGAGATATGCCGTCCATCAAAGATTTGATCAACTTTTATAATGGTGTGATACTTATAGAGACATACTGCCCTATTCCACATAGGCCTAGGGGAATGGAGATTTAATCTTTCGACAGCTGTAGATGTAGCAACCCTGATTTTTATAACTTTCAAGGTACAACTGCTGTAACGGTTCTAGTCTTAGAGCTGTCTATTACAAAGTAAATAATTTGTGTTAAGGTAGTAGTCTATCCCAAAATCCTTGTTTTGGTGAAGCATTTTTTATTTATTCATTTTATAGGCCACACTTTTAGGATTTCAAAAAGGCTTTGTTTATGTTTTTACGGTAACTAGAAACAAAGTTCTAGTATAAATAATAAACCTTGAACAAACTTGTTTGTGCTGTATTAAAATCTTTAAATGAGTTTTCTGAGAAATTGCGTTTTCGTTTGCGATAGATATATCTCAAAATGTTTTTAAGATTTTGAAATGAAAATTTTCTACAATCTTTTATTTATTTGTAGCTGTTATGAAAGAAAAATTCTAACCTCTCTCTATTGTTTTTATTTATTTTAATGACTACTCTTTTGAAAAAAAATGAGTTACATTTTTTAAATTGAGTTTTTGTACAAAATTTTTAATATTTTAATACTTTTGGAACTGCAGCAATTATTTTAGTTCACAACACAGATAAATATGTTAGTTACATGCTATAAAATTTATTGAAATATATTCATTAGAATTTGTTATATGAGGTGTGGTAAAAATGTAAGTTTTCACAAAATTGTTGCTAAAAACTGCGTGCATTTTCCAAGTTTATGAAAATTTTATTCCAATTTCATTTCAATTCATAGTTTTATACTCCATTTTAATTAAAAACATGTATGTTTCATTAAACTTTTATGTACTCAAAATAATGCTTCGAAGTGTAACATCTAGTTATTGATTCTACCTTACCATAGCGAGCTTAGAGACATATATACAAGCATTAATTTGAAAAAAATTACATAATCGGGAACCATTTTGTTTCCATCCCCATATTATACTTCTGTAAATTAAAAAAATTTTGCAATGACTTCTGGCTCTTATGTGCCTCAACTAGAGCCCAATATTCGAACAAAGTCGTTTCATTCAGGGGTTTTATACCTTGAGAAGCGAAAATACGAATGAACCAATGAAAAAAACTATAATCGTGAAGTCGGTTCTGAAAATTCTCGTATCTTTATTCCCTTTCATCTTGCTCCAACATAATGAGCTCTTGGAGACATCTTTTCTCCCGCTTCTTGATGCAAATACAGCAGAGTGTTGCGGCAGTGAGAGCAAAAGTGACATTAGGTCCTACCAAAAGGAAGTCGAGCATGCATATTGATTTCAATATTGTGTCGAGTCTATTTGGATGTCTGGTGTTAGTCACATTTGAAAACTTATAAGTAAAAGGAGAAATGCTGACGATGTGCACATATTAAAAAGCATGCCTTCATTCTTCTGGTTCATACTTAAATCTCCTGGTGGTATATGGTCATTAGCAAAACTGACCATTAATGGATGTATAAGGAATTTCGTCACTGTAAGAAAACTGACCAAATCCTGATCTCGTCACCATAAAAAAATGGCAATGTCTTGATAACGATATATCTTGTCGTCAGCGAAATTGTTCTAACCTTGATGGACGAGATATCTCGTCTGAATCACTTGGAGGGTTAATGAAAAGGTTATAAGCAATACAGTTGATGAGTGATTTTTCTTGTATAGGTTCATCTATATACATAAATCTGTTACGTGGCACACAAAAAAGTCTTTATTTGTTATCGCGTTTTGGCAACACTGTACAATTGTTTGTTTACAACTAAGCCTCGCGCCTCAATTGAATTTATAACGTTATCGGAAGAAATTTTATTGTAAAAAAAAATTAGTAATAAAGTTCATGGCACTTTCTTTCGAAATGTCAAAAACAAGTGCTCTTTTCGGTACCATTTAAAAAAAAACGGCCATTTTTAGGACCAACAATTATAGTTCAACAAGACGCCCGAACTAGAACTTTCGACGACAAACTCAATGAAAAAGGGTATGGGTGGCTCGAGTACTGAGGAAATGGACACAAACATGCTGGGTATTCGATTTCGAAAGCAGCGCTTACATTTTGAGTCAAAATTTGCTTAAAGTTTTCATTTGAATTCCAAATTGATTGAGTTTTGATGTACTTCAATATAATTCCAGAGGTATCTTACATTTTACAAATTTACGTTTGAAAAATATTTTTTTGGAATATTGTACTTTGTAAACCATTCCTTCTGTTATTACACATGTTTTCATTGATGCGTGCCAAGCGAACAATCGCAGCAAACCAATGAGGATTGTAAAGCAATCCTCCGGGTGTTGGCGAGCGTTTGTAAGCAGGGTCGGGTCCCCTAGTCGTTTATATTATGCAGAAAATGGAGAAGTTAGTTTTACTCATTTATTTTATTAGGTTAGAAGCATTCGTTAGATTAGAAACACATGTTCGGAATATGTGTATTTATGGAAATTATATAATTGTTATAAAACTACGCAAAAGCAAATTATTGATCGAGAAATTTGATACAACGCTTGAAAGTTTTTATTAATTGTGTTTCCATATATTTCGACGTGCCATTTATAGTTTACCTCTTGATTGAAAGATTCTGAGTGGAATGAAAATTGATAGATCTATTCGCTAAAAGTTGAAGCTTCAAATTAAATGAAATTATTTTTGTTTTTCCAAAATGTACGGTGAATCCAACAAAACGAGTGTAGTGATAATCGCCAAACATCGAAAAGACTATTATTCCTATCAATACATCGCTCGCGTTAAACTCTTACGGAAAAGTTGCTTAATCGAAATAAAAAAGGCACACAAATTAAACATTCTCATTAACAGGATATGAAATCCGCAGAAAGAGTCTAGTTCTGAAAGTGCAGCTGAATTGGAAACGCTTCCACAATACCTTCATATAGATTCGAATCAGGGAACTGAGAAAGCGAGGCGAAATATTTCACACCAACCTCATGTTCACCATGATTGGGCACGCAGACTAATGTAAATGGGGCGTTGTCGTCATCCAACAAATGTCGTTCGCCTGAGAACAGTCTGGTGGATAGGAAGAAGACATTCGTAAAGGCTGTAATATTTCTCTACCTTGTATTCCAAGGACCACGAGTGGTCCTAGACCAGGTTAAGATGTCGACCACCACCACAAACCCCTTATTGAATAACTCTTCAAGTGGTATCGACGAGTTATTTCGTTCATCGAGATCCCGCTAATTTTGTTAATAGCGTCTATCACGATCTCGTTAGTTTGCTAACATCGAGACAAAACTGCCTCATTACTCTTGGAGGAATGAAGATCAAATAAGTAAAAACAAATTGTCTTCCCCACAAATTGTGACTATTTGGTGCATCTTTTTACATTAGAGTCTGGCCATTACTGGACGAGATAAAAAAACCGGCAGGTGAGTTATCAATAAAAAGGAGGAAAGAAACATGCAATGCGTATTCGGGAGTTCTCAAGACAGATACACGTCTAGTTGTTTGAAATATTTTAAATGAATTTTCTTTCAACTAGACGACTATTCCCACTGAGTCCAGTATTCGTTATCTTATCTCTCTCTCTCTCTCTCAAATGTCACTTCAAAGCATTAGTTAGAGTTACCAGTGATTTTGAAATAGCCGCTATGGCACCCCATGAACATCCACATCACGCAGTTTTAGATGCAGAAACTTGGTTGAAACAAGATCCTGGGTATAGATGTTCAACTCAAAAATTATTTGGGATACCGTTGTATTGTGTACGCCGTATACAACGCAGGATCTATTTCTAAACAGGGTGTCTTTATGTCTTCTGTGGGGCCGTCTTAGCTTAGTGGGTATGTCCACTGCCTTAGCAACCTTCGAGTTCTAAGTGGCGCAGGAACGATTCCTAAGCAGGGTGTATTTATTTCTTCTGTAAGGCCGTCGTGGCTCACTGGCTATGTCCACTGCCCTAGCAACCTTCGAGTTGTAGGAGGCGCAGGATCGATTCCTAAGCAGGGTGTATTAATGTCTTCTGTGGAGTCGTCGTGGCTCAGTGTGTATGTCCACTGCCCTAGAAACCTTCGAGTTCTAGGAGGCGCAGGAAATATTCCTAAGAAGGGTGTATTTCAGTGGGTATGTCCACTACCTTAGCAACCTTCAAGTTCTAAGAAGCGCAGGAACGATTCCTAAGCAGGGTGTATTTATTTCTGCTGTGTGGCCGTCGTGGCTCACTGGCTATGTCCACTGCCCTAGCAACCTTCGAGTTGTAGGAGGCGCAGGATCGATTCCTAAGCAGGGTGTATTAATGTCTTCTGTAGGGTCGTCGTGGCTCAATGGGTATGTCCACTGCCCTAGCAACCTTCAAGTTCTAAGAAGCGCAGGATCTATTCCTAAACAGGGTGTCTTTATGTCTTCTGTGGGGCCATCGTGGCTCAGTGGGTATGTCCACTGCCCTAACAACCTTCGAGTTCTAAGAAGCGCAGGAACGATTCCTAAGCAGGGTGTATTTATTTCTTGTGTGGCCGTCGTGGCTCATTGGGTATGTCCACTGTCCTACCAACCTTCGAGTTGTAGGAGGCGCAGGAACGATTCCTAAGCAGGGTGTATTAATGTTTTCTGTAGGGTCGTCGTGGCTCAATGGGTATGTCCACTGCCCTAGCAACCTTCAAGTTCTAAGAAGCGCAGGAACGATTCCTAAGCAGGGTGTATTTATTTCTTCTGTGGGGCCATCGTGGCTCAGTGGGTATGTCCACTGCCCTAGCTACCTTAGAGTTCTAGAAGGCGCAGGAACGATTCCTAAGCAGGTTGTATTTATGACTTCTGCGGGACCGTCGTGGCTCATTGGGTATGTCCACTGCCCTAGCTACCTTAGAGTTCTAGGAGGCGCAGGAACGATTCTTAAGCATGATGTATTTATTTCTTCTGCGGGGCCGTCGTGGCTCATTGGGTATGTCCACTGCCCTAGCAACCTTCAAGTTGTAAGAGGCGCAGGATCGATTCCTGCTAGGAATTTCTTTCTTCTGTATCACCAAAACTTTCATCGTGTGTGTCTAATACATGATATTGTGCGACGTGTATGGCACAGCATGGCCAAAAAATGACCCTAGCGCCATAAAACCCATACCGACCCCAACCCTATCTCTTTTGTGTTATTATAATTTGTATTTATGAGCGAGAGTATGCCCATTACTTGCAGTTGTCTCTCTTGCTCAGTGCGAAGCGCATCCCTTCCTGCAACTATACACGTCAGCAAACCGTCTATTTTTATCAGCGACCTTTGACTTTTGTCCTAACGGTGTTCTGTTTCGAAGATGCCGTCTTATAATGGC
Source organism: Metellina segmentata (assembly GCA_947359465.1). Classification (NCBI taxonomy): domain Eukaryota; kingdom Metazoa; phylum Arthropoda; class Arachnida; order Araneae; family Tetragnathidae; genus Metellina; species Metellina segmentata. The sequence continues at coordinate 27,259,349 of OX375881.1, read as the reverse complement.
TGTCATGACTTTTGAAACAGTTCTCTTTACAATCACAGGGCCGCGATAGCCCGGATGTAAGAGTAACTAAATAGCAACAAGTGGGTTGCGAGTTTGAATTTAACCAAAACCCCGTAGTGTACATGGGGGGCTGGTGTACGTTAATTTGTCGTGGCTTCAAATGGGCTCACGTTGGCATGATGTGGAAGTTTTGAGTGGTGTGCCAGTTCAGATGTGACCTCGTCATCTGACCGTTGTTCGAAATTACGGGGTGTTGCACTTGGATTTTTCCATTGGGTTGGTGGGGAAGTTTGGAGAGTGGGGTGTCAGCTCAGGTGTTACTTCGTCATCTGACCGTGGTTCAAAATTACGAGGTGTTGTACTTGGATCTTTCCCTTAAGGGACTGATCCAGGACAGTCGTCAATAGACCGTTGTGTTGCTCTAGTACGACGTTAGTTAAAAATAACCAACTACCATTCGGATCGTCACCAATAGCCCATTGTGTTGCTTCAATTTTATGTTACCATATACCTACCTACCTTGCAAGTGCACAAGGTAGGCAATTTTCGTCATGAAAACTCACTGGAATAATCATGCCGCTCTAGAATCTGAGAGAAATAGGTAATTGGTAATTTTTTAGTTAACGTCGATCTAGAGGCTAACACCTTAACCACTATACCGGTATAGAATCTGAGAGATGGGATGTAACGTTGATTGGTAATGGTAATGGTAATTTTAGTTAACGTCGTACTAGAGCAACACAACGGGCTATTGACGACGGTCCGGGATCAGTCCCTTAAGGGGAAGATCCGAGGACAACACTTTGTAATTTTGAACCACGGTCAGATGACGAAGCAACACCTGAGCTGGCACCCCACTCTCCAAACTTCCACGCCAACCCAATGTGAGGACTTTCGGCCACGACAGATTTAAGGTGCACCAGCCGCCTCTACACCATACGTTTACAAACATCCATGCCCGGACCCGGATTCGAACCAGGAACCTTCCGATCTAGAGGCTAACACCTTAACCACTATACCGATTGGTCGGCTTATATAATATAGGAAAGTTAACTATAATACTATTTAGTTAAGTGATAATGTTATTAGTACATATTTTTGGTACGCTACCTGTACATATAAGTATTAGACATTTAGGAATGCCAATATTACAGATTTAGGAAAACTACTGAATCATTTCAAATTGCTAATGTAAAATCACAGGTATACAAGTTTACGAAGCAAACATCACTTTTTTATTTATTTTTATTGTTTATATGAATTTTGAATTTAATTAATTGATTTGTTAAACATATTTTAACCCAACTGTTCTCGACGATCATTAGCAAAACTGACCACATCGTGATGTAAGAGATATCTCGTCATTATGAAAAAAAACCCGTCTCGATCATGATCTCATTATCCTCAAACTAATAAAAACGGCAATATCTTCATTCTGAATTTAATCGGCAATCTTGATGACGAGATATCTCGTCATTAGCAAAATTGGTTGGATCTTGGTGGACGAGATATCTCGTCGAAACCACTTGGAGGGTATATGTGTTTTTCTCAGTATATCTTTGAAACTATGGTCAAGGCATCTCAGATTTACTCACGGGGTTGTACCTCAAAATGATTTTATCCCCCGCTGGGTTCTAAATAGAACTGGAGTTGTACCACTCATGCTCTGACATTAGTCCCAGATTCCTCGACGTTTTTTTTCTCCAACGACATTTGAGCTAGGTGTGAGGAATTCACCCCCTCTCCCTGAATGCTCTCCCGTAGATTACACCCCCATTGCCCCCAGGTGTGCATCAACAACAGAAGAATCCCGACGCATTCAACCCCACATTAGGCTACATCAAACACCTTCTCCCCCGGAGGAGATTGCTGGGACTAACTAAGAAGTCACCTTCCACCGATAGCATTAACTCGATTTTCCATTCCTATCTTTCTGGGACCACCCCCCCTCACCACCGGCACCCCGGGGGGTATAAGCCATAATGGGCGTGGGATAGCGATATTAAATTTTGGCGAATGTCTCATTGGAGTTGAGTTGCAGAGGTGCTGGTTCCGCCGGGAATACAAATTGAATCGGATCGATCAGTTCTGCGGGAATTCATAGCCCGAGCCAGGTAGAAGACGTCCAATTCGGCCGCTTTAAATTCGGTTTCGGGAGCTGTCAGTGGCAGGAATTTATCGGTACTGCACCCCGAAACGGTTTCGGCTTTGGAGAAGGGGGTGCCGTTTCGTGGACGCTCGGAGAGAGGGGACTTTTGGGGGAGATTGCGTGTTATTGTAGGGTGTAGAGATTTGGAGATCGAGATCAAATACGATATACTTTCATGTGGTTCTGCCGTGAGTGCGTTTCCTAAACAACCTGCAGATATCGATGCTGCAAGCTCGTGTATTTGCGTTCCGCTACTGAAAAATGAGAAATACCTTCCGTCGCTTCTTTGCGTTTGAATTTTGAATATTTCATCTCGGAATAAAATTTTGTTTCTGATAGATTTTAATAAACAAAAATTATCTTTATCAGTGTATGCAGATATGAAGATGTACCCCCGTTGTAATAGTTAATAACTTGTTTATGACACTAGATTTTAGTTTTGAATGAACCCTCTGAAGATAAATATAGCGGCGTGTAGGCTAAGGATGTTCGTTCGTGACATGACCTTTGAACTGTCTGCGCAGACATACTGAACGCGTTGAGGGGGTTGACAATATGTTGAAATTCTACGATACTGGCTAGCTTAAGGTCAGTTGAACTTTGGATTGCGTGGAGTGAAGTTTCCGTAAGTGGCGTTATTAGAAAGCTACCGAACAACCCTACAGTTAGTATTGGATGACAAACTTGCAACAATATTTAATAAACTGCACTTTAATCGCAAAAACGGTAATCGGTAATCGAAAAAACGAACCCAAATTCTGTTACTAACCAGTACTTAAAATACTGACGCTCGGTCGATGTGCAGATGATTTTTGTCAGTATTTTGGACTGGCTAATGGCCCGTTATAATACAATCCCTGCATTTTTCTTGTATAGAGATTAAACATATGAGCTATTTTTAAACCTCTTGTAGGCGGTTGTCTCGACGAGGTATTTCGTCAGTGGCAAATTTAACTAGATCTCGATGGACGAGATATCTCGTCATTAGAACAATTGGTCAGACCTTGATGGACGAAAAATCTCGTCATTTGAAGAAAACAAACCAGTTCTTGATCCAGTCATCGTTGAAATTTCGTCAATATCTTTATAACGAGATATCTTGTCATTCAGAAAATTGGCCATGTATTGATGGTCGAGATATCTCGTCATTTATAAAATTTGTCTGATAATAATGGACGAGATACTTCCTCAACAGTACAATTTTCCAGATCTTGATGGACGAGATATCTCGTCATTAGGCAAATTGGTCAGACCTTGGTGGACGAAAAACCTCGTCATTAGAAGAAAATTAACCAGTTCTTGATCCAGTAGTTGAAATGTCGACAATATCCCAATGACGAGATATCTCGTCATTCTGAAAATTGGTCATGTATTGATGGACGAGATATCTCGTCACTTATAAAATTTGTCTGATACTAACGGACTAGTTACTTCGTAATTAGTAAAATTTTCCAGATCTTGATGGACGAAATACCTTATCCTTAGTATAATCGGCCAGATTTTCATGAACGAGATAACTCGTCATTAACAAGAATGGTCAGGTATAGATGGATGAGATACGTCATCATTAGTGAAATTGGTCAGATCTTTATGGATGAGATAACTCGTTAATAACAAAATTGGCCACATCTTAATGGAGGAGATACTTCATTTTAGTAAAATTGACCAGATCTTGATGGATGATCTATCTCATCATAAGAAGAAAACAAACCAGTTCTTGATCAAGTCATCGTTGAAATTTCGCCAATATCTTCATGACGAGATATCTCGTCATCGTTGAAATTTCGTCAGTATTTTCATGACGAGATATCTCGTCATTGTTGAAATTTCGCCAATATTTTCATGACGAGATATCTCGTCATCGTTGAAATTTCGTCAGTATTTTCATGACGAGATATCTCGTCATTGTTAAAATTTCGTCAATATCTTCATGATGAGATATCTTGTCATCGTTGAAATTTCGTCACTATCTTCATGACGAGATATCTCGTCATCGTTGAAATTTCGTCACTATCTTCATGACGAGATATCTTGTCATCGTTGAAATTTCGTCACTATCTTCATGACGATATATTTTGTCATCGTTGAAATTTCGTCACTATGTTCATGACGAGATATCTTGTCATCGTTGAAATTTCGTCACTATCTTCATGACGATATATCTTTTCATCGTTGAAGTTTCGGCAACATCTTCATGACGAGATATCTTGTCATCCGAAAAATTGTTCAAGTCTTGAGGGTCGAGATATCTCGTAGAAACTAGTTGGTGGATTAGTATGTGTAAAACAAATAAATCAACAGACTTTCTACGAAGTTGATCGGGACTTTTATCAGTGACACCGAATAAAATCCCCATTAAAACGCGCTGTTATGGTGAAGCTGCGTAAAAGCATCGCATAAGCGATGATCGTAACGACCTTAACGAGAAAAATTACACCTCTGGGATCCAAAATGGCGGGGAAGAGATTTCCTGCCACGAGACAAAGAGGGAAGAGATAGCAGAAAAAGAGAGAAAACCGGCATGGGATATGCTAGGGGGTGTCTTCTTTTGTACGAGATCCATTTTTCGCATCATTGGTTAGATTCGGATGATTGCTGGAGAGCTAAAGGAACCATATAATGCATTAATGGAATCTGCCAGCCAATTAGCTTTTTTCCCTCTTATCTGCCGGCCCGTAAGTTAGATTTGGGGCTTAAAGCACAGCGGGAACAAAGGTGGAAAAATTTTCCCTGGAAAAATTGGTTAAATCTCCTGTTTCCTGGAATTGTTTCGCCAAAGCTCTGATGTGTGGGAACAAAAAAAACTAAGCGCACAGTAAAAATTCATTCATCTGTGTTTTTGGAATTATTTTATGCTTTCCGTATCTGTGGCGAACATGGGATAGCATTAAATCTGCGATCTGTTGCAGAAACTGTTGATGCGGATTTTTTTATTTAAAAAAGAATGAATGAATGCAAGAGCAAAATTCTGTACAGTGGAAAACCGCTAGAAGCGGTAAAAAAATTTAGGTTGAAATTATATTTGTGGTCGCTAACTTTTAATCGTTGTTTTTACAGTCCGTAGAGTGAAAATGATGTGTTAAATGTATTTGAAATACCTCTAATTTGGATCTTAAGAATAAATTCAGTTTCTATTTGATAGAGCTGTCAGGGGCACATCTCCTTTTGGTATGTTCCCGAAGGTACGTGAGTGATCAGTCCTCACTTGTTTTCATTCATGGCATATCCTACTTTTTGCTTTTTTTTTTTCCAACCTTGTTTGAGTTTGTGTTTCTCCCCAATATGGCCCTTGCTTCATAAAATCCCATAATTGGTGTAGTCTTAAAATCATTTCTGGGAGGTAAAAAAAAACCACTTTGCAAATAATTTTTGTCTAAGTAAGATATAATTAGCTAACTCTCATGTTTTTTGAAGCATGATGCCTCAAATTATAATTTATTCAGAAAGACAATTCCTGTTGGAAATTATACCTAGCATTATTTTTCATCGTTTGAAACTCCATCAAAGTGCTAAAAGAAATAGTTTTTTTACAATTTTTTAATCAGAAAAGCGTAAAAAGTCTACAATTTTTCTGGAATTTTGACATTTAAAAATCACTTTAAAATCCATTTCTTGACTAAATATTCTAATTGAGATTCAAAACATCTACTATATTATATATATATATATATATATATATATATATATATATATATATATATATATATATATTATCACGTTTTGAACAATGCTCCCTCATGCAAAAACACAGTTCTACAGAAATCGAGTCGATTTAAAGTTTTGGAAATATGTCTTTTCATGGTGACAGTACCTACCAAACGGAAACCCTTATAACTAGAAAACTATTTTAGAATATTTACACGATCTTGACATCGTTTGAAATCTAAGAAATTGGAAAATATTTTGAATTAATAAAAATATTGATATTCGTTGATTTTTTTATTTCAAGTTATCTTTTTCTGCTTATATCCCACAGCTCTGTTCCCCAATTCTCTTTTCCTTTCATAACTATTACTTACCGTTTGTCTTCTGGTTGGTCAAATATTGTTTTGCGCCAGAACACACCATACCAATAATTTTTTAAAAGATGTCTTAACTGAATTCGATTTTAAAGGGTCAATTCTCTTTTCTTAACCCTCCAAGTGTTTTCGACAAGATAACTCGTCCGTCAAAATATGACCACTTTCGCGAGTGACAAGATATCTCAAGTCATCAGGATATGGGCAAAGTTTTGATGAGGACGAGATCCAGATCTGGTTTGTTCTCTTCCAGTGGCGAGATATTTTGCCTGTAAAGATCTGCTCAGTTTTGACCTAATCCAATGAATCACAAAATACCTCGTTGAGACAATCACACAGATGGTTAAAGTAACCAGTGATGTGTCTGTCTAATAGTGAGAAGTCCAAACAAACCAACATAAAGTAAGGAGATTCAAAGTTTTTAAACACTGAATTGTTATTGTACACTATCTATATACTAGCCACTGCGTGGACAGCACGGCGTTGCCCGTAACAGTTCTTTTCGTGGGGTCAGGTATGACCACTGCTCGCTAACGCTCGCAAACCCCCGGTGATTGTCACATATTCCGATTTGATCTGTTTTGCGAACGAACTCATGCAACGTCATGATGGCCTCGAAGTGGCTATTATCAACAACCTAAATCAAAACACGCTAGAATCGGAAAATTTGTCATGGTTCCAAAGGCTGATGTTAGCGGTCGAACATCGCGAAATTCGTTTTTTCTTCTTTCGAGGTTCGCGTGACGTCACATTTCAGAGGGAAGAAAGAATGGTGAAAATAATTATAACAAATTAATTTTAAAATGTTCTAATTAAATCTTAAAATTCGGGCTGGACACAAATATTGCAAAACATTCGAACTGCTTGTGTGCCCAATTTCATTATTGTAAGTACTATAGATTCGTTAGGACAGTATACACAGACACACAAACACTTCCTTTTATAATAGTAGAGACACTTACCCACTACTATGTATCCACGTGAATATATAGACGTCTAAGGAATATAGTGATATTGGTAGAAATAACATATCTTTTCTGAGAATTTGTTTGGTAACTATAAGTTTTCAGATACTTTTAAGCAAATACATCTCATGAGAAAAATGGTGTCTGCTTTGATATTTACTCTTCTTAAGGTAACTAAAAGCTGAAATCGAAAGAATAATTTGAAAGTTAGATGCTCACTTTGAAAATTCGTATATCTCTTCTGACAAATATCTCGTAATCAATCTTGTAAATAGGGTTAATCTTGGATACGAGATTTGCTTTGAACTTGACATTTATCGATTTGGGGAAGTTCAATGGATGATTTAGGGCACTGACAGTAAAAATGGGCTGAGTCTACATTTGTGAAAGTGAGTTTGACAGTACGTTATTAATGGAAATAAAAATGGCTTAAATGGGCTTAAAAGTTACTCCGATGTTAGCAGTACATTAATATCTTTTAGCATTGTAGTTTTAGTTTTTACTTGAGGGCATAAATGAATTCCGGATTGATATATGGTAGTTGATTGACATATTAGTCTAAGTGCAAAAAAAAAAAAAAATCTGGGTATACATCTATTTTATGAGTTATGGATTTACTCGCTTTTTTGTTTAGATCCAGGTTCAATCTTTCTTTGGTGTATTTCTCTCTACTTTGACAGTAAAGCTTCCCTTCTGCGTTTGTCCATTTACTAGAAGCTTGGATCAGCTTGGCTAAGTATGACCCTTGAACTATAAAACCCCAAAACCTAAGAAATATTTTATTGAAGTAAAAACTGTCTTTAAGGACCATTTAATTAAGAACTGTCGAATTGTATACGAAACTCTTCAGAAACCCACATATTTTGAAAAAAAGTATTTCAGAACGAGCGAGGGCATCACGTTTCTCGCGATAGTCTCCTACTGGTGAAGGCCATCCAATCACAATCAGTGACTTTCCCCCAACCGCTTCGCAGCTTGTAAGGTGTTTTTATTTTACTTTTCGCCACCAAAAACGGCAATTCGAAAAGATTGGCTTTCATTTGGAAACGTTAGTACGAAAGGAAAACCGAGTGTAAAATGAATCTCACCGCAAAAACCATTTCCTCTTCTGATTGCATTTTATGTTGTGGCCAACTCTCTCTGGCCATTAAATTGAGAAAACTGAGAGCAGTTTGTGGGGGATCAGGTATCTGGTTTATAGAGGACACGAGGCCTTTACTTTCCTGATGAAAGCGCTGTGATCACTCTTTTACTTGATTACTACAACACTTCTTGACGAAGTTTCGAAAGGGAACCTCGACTTGAACTCTGTAGACTTGCATTTAGCCTATATATAGTCACAAAAAGCAACACAAACTACCTCCTTTATTTTAAGCACTATTTATACCAGAGTAAATTCAAAGGTACCATTTAATAGGGAATTCAAATTCAAATAAATTGCATAAAGGGATGTCTTAATTTCAAACATTGCTCTGTCAATGAAATTTAAAATAGAAACCATGTTTTTGATGCCGTAATTAGATTCTTCATCGTTAAATAATTTTAAATGTCACATTTTATGACTTTACTACCTTTATATTCTGAGATATTCAATCCTAAAGTTTGTATCAATTTCATGGATTATTTTGACATAGATAGTCGCTTTGTAGATTAATTGTAGTTATAGCTACGCGAATCCAAATTTGAACACGATTTCAAATGTATTCTTCAGCGATTCAAAAATTATTATATTTATCATACAAGTGCAAACGATTTGAGAATTATATTGCTACATTTACTACATTTCAAATTATCTGAGAATTATTACGAAGCTTGTCAGACGTTTTCTAAGCATTTTGGTAGCCCCCTAAAATCGCAATAATGAGAACAATTTAATACAGCTCAAAATCTACTAATGGGAATGAACTGAAATTTTATATTTGTATTAGATGTCTTTAGAATAGATTCCCATCAAAATATAATGCGATTTCAATTCATAATTATTTCGAACAATAATTTAATAATTATTATATTGCTTACAAAAATAATTTTCATAAGAAAATATTATGTGTGTTTTGTTTGGGTTGTTTAACTGTAACATTTGTAAAATTATCAGCTCTATCGAAATATTATCTAGGAAGATATGCATAAAAGTGTAATCGATCATATCCTGAACGCGATATGGGCTGTCTTGACTCAGTTTGTATGTCCACTGCGCTAGCAACCTTCAAGTTGTAGGTGACGCGGATTCGATTCCTGCCGTACTCCAAGGCGTATTTCTCTCTTCAGTGTCATAAATACTTCAATTGGGGGTATAAGTCGATTACTTGATGTTGTATGTCTTCTGTTTGGCGCAGCATGGTCAAATAGGGCTCTTCTACCATAGCACTCCAACCAACCTGGACAAAATATCTCGTCGAAACTACTTGGTGGGTTGACGAATTTGGACCTCGCAAAATCAGTACTCCGTGCATAGTGTCAGGTTATATGGATGATCCCTCTTTGAATACCAATAATCATTTCATCAGGGGTCTGCCAAGTACACCTTATTAAACCCCAATTCTCAGGGTTAGTTATGAGTGTCGGAATTCTAAGCACTTCTTAACCTTCTGTACGTCAGGACCTCGGTAGCTAAGTTAGTTTAGTCACGGATTAACAACCGGAAGATTTCGAATCGGAAACTCGATCCAACTATAAGGGCTTCATACCCACAAGCACGTTTACTCTGATTAATCCTTTAAAGCACGGAATCTCTCTATATTAAAAAAAAGTTACCGCCGCCGCAGGATTGAAAAGTCGCGTTTATCTCTCGATTCTTGGTCGGTTTTCCGAGAAAGTACGAATCAGAAAATTACGAATTTGTCATGGTTTGTTCAAAACTGTCCAGTCATCATGACGAAGAAGATTTTTTTTCCGATGCGGTTATTAGTTTTAAGTTTATTAAGTGTCAAATTTGAAAGCGAGGAAAAAGGCTCGTTTTTTTCACTCTGTTCTCAGACGGTTTACCGAGGAAATACAGATAAGAAAATTACTATATTAACACGTTTTATTTAAAATTGTACAGGGAACAAGATGGAGGAAGTTTTTTTCTGATGCGGCTATTAGGTTAGGGTGCATTGAGTGTTAAAGTAAAAAATAAAGGAAATTACTTGCGAAAGGAGTCTTGGTTTGTGAAGCAAACCAAACGGGACTGCGTAGATATCACTGGGTGTTAACGAATGTTAGCAAGCAGATGGCGAAGCCCACGCTGTGACGTCATGGACCGAATTATTTAGATAGTTTCGCCGTCGTAGGAGATTGACTCTGTGAAAGTACTGTTGGTTTGCAAACAATCCACGGGAGTTGGTGAGTGTAAGCAAGTAGGGGGCGGAGCCCCTAATTATAATAAAAAATTTATCTCACTGTTGGAAGAAGTACCATTTTAAGAACACATTGAATTGATTCATACAAAAGAATTTCATCTGAAACGGCCTTTCAACTTTTTTTTCCACAAAAATCACTTTTCAATCAACTTTGTGAAGTACCGGCCAGACCTTCTATTGGATTTACCGTAGAACGAATAGTTTTTGAACAAATTTATTACTGTTGATCGACAGATGGTCGTACTATCGAACACCTATCGTATGGATAACCCCGAAAGTACAAATACTTACATTATAAAAACCTAGGAGTTTTTACAGTGTGTTTGCGGTGAAACCACTTCACTTGAAAGTGCATACTACATTTTCTATCACATTACATTAGTATCTGCTATACACAAATTTTAAGTCAAGCTTCGTAAAAGTTTTGAACTCATCCATTCACGATTTTACTTTCGATAGGCACATTTTTATTTAATATTTTGTGTTTGTTTTGCTATAAATCAGTGTTTAAAAATTATTCATTTTTTTATGTTACCCAACAAGCTTTTAAATCTTTATTCTACTTTTAATTCGACTACCTATTTGAATTTTTTTTATTTGATGTAAAATATTTATACTCCTTGTGAATAACTCTTCTCTCTCATCGCTGTATTTACAACTTTAACAATTTTGTTAAACACATTATCAAAATGTAATATTTTTTATTAAATATCTGATCATTTTTCTACGTACAGACTGGTTTTTCTTTGACTTTGCGCTGTTTAAAAAATCTAACCAAACATTCAAAGTTATATAAATAGCACACGTAGACATCCTAACGCAATATAGCCACCTAGACGGTTCAGCACACAACACGTCAGTATTCCAACGCACTAAACACAAAACCCGTCTAATGCACAAAACACAAAAGAATTCAGCACACAAATCAAAAAAGCAGTTCAATATACAATACATAAAACAAGTGCAATACACAAAACACAAATACATTTTAATACAAAAAACATGAAAACAGTTTAATATGCAAAACACAACCGATCCAACGCATAAAACACTCAGTCCAGGGAACAAACCTCAGTTCATCTCACAAATCACAAACTCTAATGCAAAAACACAAAATGTTTAGCTCACAAAACAGAAACAGTCCAATGCCAAAACATTTAATCATAATAACGCGCAAAATACAAAATGCCCAACGCAGAACACATAAACAGTCCAGTGTACAAAACTGAACCAAAATAACCAAGGCTGAAAATACATTCCAACTCAAGAAACACATGAACAGTCCAATGCGAAAAACACCAATCTAAGACATGAATACAAAAAATCCAGATCAATTTAATGGAACGTTAGACACCTAATTTTATTTCATAACATCCTATTAAAAAAAGATTTTAAACGCGCAAAAACAGGCAACTACCTTTTACATACTTTCCTAAAACACATGAATAGCTCAACTCGCAAAACACATATGAACAATTTGTGTAAAACAAAGTCCAACACATAAAACTAACATTCTAACACAATAAATTTAATGAAACATAACACACCTATTTCTGTTCCATAGTATACAATGCAAAAAGTCTTTAAACGCGCAAAAAAAAAGAAGCGAAAACCTCTACCATATTTCCTTTAAACACACGAAGAGCTCAACTCGATAAACACACAAAACACATGAACAAAGCGCAAAGCACAGTTCAACAATTCAAACTAACACTACAACACACTCAATTCAATGTAGCGTAACACACCTAATTCTGTTGCATAACATTCTATTAAAAAATTTTTAAATGCAGTAAAACAAAAAAAAATATCTTAGGCCCTGTGAACACATCCGGTTTTTCAACGTGTGTTGACGCTACGCACCGAAACCCAACTATGCACACATTACCGTAAAATGACGCTAGTACTCATGTCGCGCGATTTGAGATAAATATTCTATGGAAGAAAACGTGTTTATCTCGCTTACTTGGTAAAAAAAAACATATATTTATATAATTCTCTTACGTGGCTCACAAAAAAGACGTTATTAGTTATCGCGTTTTGGAAACATTGTACGATTGTTTGTTTATCACGAAGCCTCGCGCTTCAATTAAATTTATAGCGTTATCGGATGAAATTTTATTGGAAAAAAATGAATTTTAGTCGAGCTGTGCAGTTAATAATAGAAATCAAATAAAGTGGAGGATCTTTTCAGGGACATTTAAAAAAAGGTCCTTTTCGGGGTCAACAATTATAGTTCAACAAGACGCTTGCACTACAACTTTCGACTAGAAACTCAATGAAAAAGCGTGGGTGGATCACGTTCAGGGGTAAATGTACATACAAACAACATGCTGGGTATTCAATTTCCAAATCAGCGCTCACATTTTGAGTCAAAATTTGCTCAAAGTGTTCATTTGAATTCTGATTTTAGAGGTACTGTATATATCTTTTCTGAAAAACAGCAAAAAATTTTGATTTGAAAAGTATTTTTTTGGAATATCATATTTTGTAAACAATTCCTTATGCTAGGACACATGTCTTCATTGATGCGAGCGAAGCGAGTTTTGGTTCGCGCAGCGATCCAATGCGGATTGCGAAGCAATCCTCCGGGGGTTGGCGAGCGTTAGCGAGCAGGGGGCGGGCCCCCTAGTATATATATATATATATATTTGAAACAAAATAGACGTTACTGGATACAACCATTTATTAATTATTATTTATATTCCATTTATTTATGAAAATAAGGTACTTCAGACCTAGACGCGTGTGCGGCGAGCTGCGGTGCCGTGGGGGAAACTGAGGTACAAATTGCACGCAAGTTGGACGTGCGTCGCCGCAGCGGCGCCGGAGGCATATGTGTACTACACCATTGGATCTAATGTATCTCAGACCGCACTTGCATTGCGGCAGCGGTGCTGCACGTTGAAAAACCGGATGTGTACAACGGGTCTTAATCACACTTTCTTCAAACGATCTTCGCATAACACCTAAAATAATACTCTTTATAAAACCCTATCCACTTTAAGCCTTAGGTTCTTACCTAATTAGCCCCCCTGTAGCACAAAATGACCTCAGAGTGACAAAAACAAACCTAAAATAATATATTCTCCCCAAACAGCCATATAAATGACATATTTTCCTAAGAAAATAACTCAAGGGTCTGGTAGTATAACACCGCGATGTCAAAAACTATTGGCTTCAAGAGGAAGACGAATGAAACTATTAACTAGAAAGATCGCTAACGAAAATAAAAAGAACAAATTCGAGAAGCACCCCACCCCACTACCGTAAGGATTATGAAAAGAAAACAAGGGCGGTGGTTTTGGAAGAGCACTACCTCACATGGTCTTAAAAAAGAAGGGGGCATTTGAGAAATGAGCCCCTGGGAGAAATTCTTAGCCCCGTCTCGATTGGTGGGAGAGTCGATTGATTAAGTGATTAGGGGGGACTCGTTTAAAAAACACGATAAGGGGAAATGGGATGTCTTCGAATCGAATGCCGATAAAATTTAGATTAAGAAAAGGAGGAATTAAAACCACTCGGTTGGGGGAGGTAGATTTTTTCTTATTCTTTGTCTTCCGATCATCGGACACACACACAAACTATCTGTCTGGTTTTTGTGGTTTTTAGAATGATGTTAAAATGGAATTTTCATTGAAATGGCTAGGGAAAAGGATATAAATTATTCAGTTTTTGGAAAATATTCTTCTATGCATATTCGAATTTGTTACACTTTTTGTCTGGTTGATTACGAATCTAGTCCTTTGTCTTTTCGATTTTGTCTTTGGGTTTCATCTTAAAACCATTCTTTTAATAGTCTTTTGGGGTTCGTTTTCCTGTTTCTAAAGACATACCGCTATGACTGGAGTGGGTCATGGTATCCTAGCTGAATGAGTAGCGAGTTTGAATCCTACCAAAGACTTTCGTGTACAATTTGACTGGTGCACTCTAAATCTGTCATGAGTTCAATTGTCCTCTTCATCTGGCATTGGATCAAAATTACGTGGTGCTGTGATCGAATCCTTTCCTTGGGGATGTATTCTGGACCGCTGCTAACAGCCCGTTGTGTTGCTCCAGTGCGAGTGATACTGTGTTGCTCCAGTTAATTAAATAATGTCTACCTCCTTGCAATTACTTTGGTTTGCTCTTTGTGATAACAACCTACGAGTTTTTGGTGCACAGGTTTGATTCAGCTGTAACTTAACCTATGTGTCGTCTCTCTTTTGAGGTAGAAAACTTTCCTTTTACCGGTCACCCGTAACATTGTATGTATCCATTACTTGGCGTTATTTGTCTTGTGCTTGACCCAAATATCATCCTTCTACTTAACAAACCCCCGGGAGCAGAAAGTGCTTAAAACAGCGACGTACGTCGCAGAACAATTTTAACTTAATTGAATCAAAATTTTGTCCGATTTTTTTTCAATCATAACTTACGATGTTCTTTAGTGCAAAGCGCGCTCCCTTTTGCCACATTTTTTTTTTCTCTAACTACGGAAAATGGAGATTGTGATCCCAGGATGGCCGAGCAATCTTCCTCTTTTTTTATATTCTCTCCCTTTCTCCTTCTTTTTTTTTACATTTACTTGGCATTGGGGGTCTTGTGCTTGGTACAGATTAGCCAAGTATTCCCTTGAGCCATAAACTCCCATACCAACTCCATTGCAATACTTTGTTTCATGTAGATGTAGCAATCAGCTTCTCTAAAAGGACTCTCGTCATTATTTATCCTTCTTATAGTCTTGTGAGCAGACCAACTGGTATAGTGGTTAAGGTGTTAGCCTCTAGATCGGATGGTCCCCGGTTCGAATCCGGGTTCGGGTATGGATGTTTGTAAGCGTATACCAGTTCAGGTGTTGCTTCGTCATCTGAACATGGTTAAAAATTGCGAAGTATAAATTGTTAGGGGCAATGATGGATCTCAAAATGGGTGCTCCTTCACAAGTGGCCATCCCTTCCGGCCTTGTAGTGGCCAATGACTTAGGTCAAATGTGCCCGCCATTAGAAAAAAATAGTCTTGTGATTCCCATACTATTATGCCGACCAACCGGTATAGTGGTTAAGGTGTTAGACTTAAGGTGTTAGCCTTAGAGAGTGGGGTGCCAGCTAAGGTGTTGCTTCGTCATCTGACCGTGGCTCAAAATTACGAGGTGTTGTCCTCGGATCTTTCCCTTAAGGGACTGATCCCGGACCGTCGTCAATAGCCCGTTGTGCTGCTCTAGTACGACGTTAACTAAAAAATTACCATTACCCATACTATTATGTATCCAAACCAATGTAAAATTATTCGATTCTGTATAAACAAAATCGTATAAGTATGAAATTGAAATTGATTATACTTACATTTAAAAGTAATTCTTACGAAAATTTCGGTCGGGGATATACATCTTGCGTTCATAAATAAATTAAATTTGAAGACTATCTTTAGCTCCACACATATAGTAAAATCGTGTGCATTTCTAAAACTAGCCAGTATGATCAATCTCAAAGATAGATTCGAGTGAAATCGCTTTTCGTAGGCAGCACCTAGAATCGATTGCAAAGCAAAAAGACAATCGACTCCCAGTTGACCTTAATCGATAAATATAACGCTCCAAGTGCACCGGTTGGCTATTAGGAAGCAATTAAAAAGCGTCAGACATGTGAGATTCGATGGGATTAAAAAGTCTGGAACGCTACTTAAATTGCAATAGCTATTAAATACGGCTTTTAAAGGTTCATTAGAGGGATTTAAAAACATTTGTGAGAACATTAACCTTCGCAGAGAAGTAACGTAAATGTTCTTTATGGAAGGGTGAATAGTCATTTGTGGCAGGAATGATTTTTTTAACGTCTCAAAATTCTTGATGGAAGAAAGAATAACTGAAGAGCAAATGTTCGGTTAAAAACTACAATTCTTTTGATATTCCATGAAGATTAGAAATAAGGAATCAATAAGAAGATTTAACTTATTGTGCTTCACAGAAATGAATATTTTCGGTCCTAGTGAGATATTTATAGTTATTATAGTTATAGAATACACAATACTTTTGTCAAAGAACTTATGAGCTGTCAACAGTTTTCAAATTCTAGGTGTAAAAAAAAACCACAAAAGAATAATGGATCTCTGAATTTACCTAGAAATGTATCTATTCTTAAATTAGCAAAATATATGTAGTTAACTTTGCAATATTCTATTTATATAAACAGATGAAAACTTCAAATTATTAATAAAAAATGTAAAATTTCAGAACTACTTATAAAAATGAAATTATTGGTAGATTGTGTAAAGGAACAGAAATCGTAGTTAGGATATGAATACTCGTACCTGATGTTGAATTGTGGAATGCAGCATTAAGCACATTCAACGGTTTATCTGTATTTTAAGTTAGCAATACCAATTGAAAAAAATAGGAACGCATGTTAACAATTTTTAATAACTGCTTCAAAATGTTTACCACTATTTCACAAACTGGTGTAACGTAAAGACGTTTAATAAAATCACAAAAAATTATTTTATGTTTATGCTAGAAAACATAGAAATCATTCAATGATTGGTCATTGTGAATATTAAATAATTAATTCTATTGTTTGAACAATTAAGGTGTATGTATACACTAGAAAAAAATCACGAAAATCGAACAGTATATCAATATATATTTATCAATCTATATATATAATTCTCTTACGTGGCACGCAAAAAAGACGTTATTTGTTATCGCGTTTTTGGCAACATTGTACGATTGTTTGTTTATCTCAAAGCCTCGCGCTTCAATTGAATTTATAGCGTCATCGGATGAAATTTTATTCAAAGAAAATGAATTTTAGTCGAGGTGTTGCAGTTAATAATAGAAATCAAAGAAAGCGGAGGATATTTTCAGGGCCATTTAAAAAACGGTCCTTTTCAGGGCCAACAATTATAGTTCAACAAGACGCTTGCACTACAACTTTTGACGACAAACTCAATGAAAATGCGTGGGTGGCTCGAGTGCAGGAGTAAATATATATACAAACAACATGTTGTGTATTCAATTTCCATATCAACGCTCACATTTCGAGTCCAAATTTGCTCAAAATTTTTTCATTTGAATTCGGATTCCAGAGACACTGTAAATATCTTTTCTGAAAAACATAAAAAAATTTAGATTTGAAAAATATTTTTTTGGAATATCATATTTTGTAAACAATCATTTCTGCTAGGACACATGTCTTCATTGATGCGAGCGAAGCGAGCATATGTTCGCGCAGCGAACCAATGAGGATTGCGGAGTAATCCTCCGAGGGTTGGCGAACGTTAGCGAGCAGGGGGCAGGCCCCCTAGTTCAAAATATTTTCTTACTTTTTAGCTTTTAAACGATGCCACAATCTTGCAAATATTCCAAATAGTCTTCTAGTTACAAGGACTTTTATTAGGTACTATCACCATGAAGAGTATTTACTCAAGAAATAGATTTTTAATTGATATTTTTAAATGTTAAAATTGCTAAAAAAATATTGACTTTTTTCCGCTTCTTGATTAAAAAAAATTGAAAAAAAAAATAATAAAATGGACAATTTATTCTAGCAACTTGATGGAAGTTCAAAACATGAATAATAATATTAAAAACAATTTCCAACAGAAATCGTCTTTCTAAACAAATTAGAATTTGAGATATCAATGTTTAAAAAAAAACATTATAATTTGCTAACTATGTCTTAATTAGATAATTAATTACTTGCACAATCTTATTTTTTTCTTCCTGAAATTATTTCAAGAATACACTAATTACCTGTAGTAAAAAAATGTATTTTTGCAGTCAAAATTTAAAAAAATATTCTAGTGTATACGTAAACATTAAAACGCAGTTCATTAATTATTGTTGAGAGATTATCGTACAGTATTAATTTGACCGTAGTTTCGTAGCTTTCGAATGACACCACTTACATGACATGCAACGTTACACTGGCCCAAAGCTTGCGCAGAACAGTAGAATTTTGACTTTTTGCCCACGTCTGCGCAGTCGGCCTAAAGGTCATGTCACGTACTAACATTCTTTTTCTACGCGACGCTATATTTATCTTCTGGTTGTTTTTTCTAGTTCTGAAGTCATAAGACAAAATATTTGCAACGCTAGACTTTTCATGTTTCCAGTACTGTTCCAAAATTAAAGACGTATTCATGTCAAAATGTAAAACTTTAGAGCATAGGCTAATAAAGATTAAAAACATTTCTTGCCATTTTGGTCTACTATCATCAGATGTCTACTATCATCAGAATATAAATACGTTACAAGAGCAAGACGCAAATTAAAACGTTTTTCTGGAATGTTATTGCCACAAATCACTTTATTTATCTAAGCCTTGTAAAGTCGACTCAGCCGTGAGTACATGCAATGAAGCACTAGTGGCGTTCATAGTGAGCTTAACAAAACGAATTATAGAAATAGATACGATTTCTCTAATGTTCAACTAGAGAATACGATTTTCAAAAGTTAACTTGGAAATAGTATTTCTCAAGGTATCCATATTTTTACAGCAAAGAATGTATGTTATGTAGTAACGGGTCTGTATTTCAAGTTATAGCAATGTAATAATTTTGCCAATTGGAAGAATATGGACATTTAAACAATTTTTAATAAATGCCTCAAAATATTGACCAACATTTATAACTTTATATAACGTAAAGAAATTTAATAAAGTCAGAAGCAATTATTCTGTGTTTATGCTAGAAAACACCGTTCAGGCATTCATTTATAATACAAACACTTTGTTTATACTTTCAAACTGTATTATGAAATTGTTTAGTTTATTTATTAACTGTGATGTTTGTAACGACTTGATAATAAATGCTTATGCTTTGCTGATACTTATACTATTAATTCATTTCTGTTAATGTTTGGCAACAAATAGCAATATTTAAACAATATTTAAAAATTCAGTTTCTCTATGTTTAGATTAATCAAGAAAAACAAAACGTAAAATAAATAAACGAATCTCATTAAATAATCTAGTTTTGAAGGGAAACTTCTCAACTTCGTTACTTTTTTATACGCAAAGAGCATTAAAAAAATAAACAAGCATCACATACTTGAAGTTAGAACACGCAAATCACAAAACAAAAGATAACTGAATTTAAATTTATAAACAGTTTTTCATGTACCCGTGCAACTGCAATATTTTAATAGGAAACTTAAGTTAAAGATCTTACAGCACAGAAAAAGTATCCATCAATTAGTAGTTTTTCATCCAAATCGATGAGCATGAAAGAAAGATAAAAATTAGATCCAGAAAAATGTCCCTATTATGTAGACCCTTGAAAACTTTAAAAAATAACAAGCTATAAATATCTGGAAAAAAAATTAATGCATTTCAATCTCATTACACAAATTATTTCTCTTTCAAAAGCAATTTTTTTTCAAAATGATGGAATCGACAATGGTCTCAGTCAAGGTTTTTCTGAAAACGAAGGATTATTTATACCCCCATGAGTGAACTCAACAATAGTTTCTTTATTTAAGACTTTTTTTTACATACGCTGTAGCGAAGCGGAACGTTTTTTTATGCAACAATGAGAAATTATTTATTTACGGCAGATTTTCTGAGGTTAAGGCCCGGTACACACATCCGGTTTTTCAACGTGCGGCGCCGCTGTTGCAACGCAAGTGCGGTCTGAGATATATTAGATCCAATGGAGTAGTGCACACATGCCTCCGGTGACACTGCTGCGACGCACGTCCAACGCGTGCAATTTGTACCGCAATTCCCCACGGCGCCGCAGCTCGCCGCAAACTCTTCTCCGTTCTGAAGTACCTTGTTTTCATATATAAATGAAATCTGAATAATCTATATAAATAAGAATGGAGTGTTTGTTTGTACATTCAATATTTTCGACTCATTTCAAGTTTTCATCCGTTTTGGACCCTTCTGATGCCAAATCCGCCTTTTTCGCGTTTGGTGTCTGTCTGTCTGTCTGTCCGTCCATCTGTCTGTCTGTCTGTCTGTATGTATGTATGTGCCCTATACACGTCCACACGGTTTAATATATTATCATGGAAATTTGCATGCAGTGAGAACTTATCTTCATTTAGTGAGTGGAATTGGTTGCGAAAATCTGTCTGTCTGTCTTTCTGTTCTATGTTGGATTTTGTGTTTGTGTGTTTGTGTAGACATCACGTAAATTTTATTCCAGATATTTGATTGAAATGTGTTTTATTGTATACACTATCTATTGGTTTAGTGAATGCAATATTAAACATTTTTTATTCTCATATTTAGATGAGCTTAATGTTAAAACACCCGAGTAAGTGAACTTAAATCAATAATAATTTGGTAGTTTTGGAAAAATTGGAATGTATATTGAGTATTACGATTACTTTATTTTGCTTTACCATTACTGTTAAAAAACAATAATTTTTTTTAATTATTTTTTTTTAATTAATTTTAGCTTACTTTATTTATTAGTAGTTTTTTTTTTGTTTGTTCTTTGCGCAATGTAAACGATTTCCAAATATTTGGGACAGACGATATTTTTCAACGAACGGGAATGAAACGGAAACTCGTGTTTCTTTCGCTCTGAATTAATTTTGCATTTCTAAATTTTGTGCAATTTTTAGTTGTAAGCTGTGGCAACTGCGAGATCAAGAGATAAAAAGGAATCACAAATTAATATCTTTAGAACAACTTTTTCCCGACATTGTTCATTTTGTTTCATTGAGCTGTTTTCTTTTGTTTTTTGTTTTAAATATTTATTAGTTTTGTTTAGATAGTGTTTCTTTTTCACCACACGCAACACCACCAAAAAGTATTCGACATAAAGTGGCAGGTAAGTCGGAATGTGAAAATTTTAAGTATAAATATGCCATTATTGAAATAAAAATAATATTTAAAAAATTCGAACTGGAACTTTTCAAACATAAAATTCTTTGTCATAATGACAGAAAATTTCGAAATTCCACCATTTCGTATGCCGGATGCAGGAGTGCCATAAGTAAAAAAATATTGTTTTGCTGACTATGAGTGCGAGAGCACTCACCGTAAATCGTCGTTTTTATTAATTGATTTCAACATGAAAAGAACTTAAAGGGAACTGTAAATTCCCCTCAAAATCGTATTTTGTAGTAGTAACCTTAATGTCACCTTTCGTCCTTTTGAAGCTTTGTCATACAGCTAGGGGTGCGATGTATGTGAAATGTATTGCATGAATGGATATGTAAGTGTAGGATTTGTGTCGAAAGTAAGTGATAGAAATTATAAAGATAGCGAAAGGTGTTAAAATATTATTTTATTCTGCGAAAAACGTAAATAATTATATAGTTTGATCATCTCTTCAATCTAGAGTAAACCAACTCAAACAGAGTAATGTTGGGTATTTTGCTAGTAATTAATAAATGGTTGTATCCAGTAACGTCTATTTTGTTTATAAATATACTTTTTTTTTACACCAAGTAAGCTAAATAAGTACTTTTTCTTCGATAGAATTTTTATCGCAAATGGCGCGAAATGAGTACTTGAATCATTTCACGGTTATGTGTACATAGGTGGGCTTCGGTGCCGCATGTTGAAAAACCGGATGTGTGCACCGGGCCTAAATCTGAATTTAAATGGTAATAAAAGTCTAACGACTATTTCTAAGTCTGTCATAATGGTGTATAGTGTTATACAGAGTCTGTTCACACATTTTTTTGACAATGTATATAGTATTCACAAAACTAAATTACAAAAAAAATCTTGTGTTTTAAAAGTTCTATTTGATAGCCCTTATTCTGAACTATCTTTCGACACCGTAATTTCCAGGATAATAATGCCTTTTGAAGTGTCAGAAGAGAAATTCTATCCCATTCCTCCTGAACAGCTTTCCAGAGTGCTGTAAGGGTTATGGGACGACGTTTGGATAATGCACATTTTAAAATTCCGAAAGCACAAAAATTCATAGGTGATACATCGGGAGATTTAGTAGGGATATCAGTGAAGGGTATGGCCTTGATACCGGTTTTTTATTCCATTTCTTTTAGGAAATTTACAGTGGATTTTGATGTGCGACTGCTAGCTTTGTCTTGATGGAGTTCCACAGATTGATGGCACTGTGGGTAAAGCGATGGTATTTCATTCAGAAAAAATGTTCCTAGTAGTATTTGGAGTTAATTTTGACATTTTTTCCACTCTCTTTATTTTTAACTTGCCATTATATGAAAAAAAAAAAACCAGCAACAATCATTAATTCCTTAGAAAAACTTTCTTTCGATTCTGTGAACCATGTACTTAAATTCTTTCTCCCCTTTTATGATAGCAAGTGGCTCTTTTTTTGCTGCAATCATTTAAATACACCCGTGATTCATCTATTGCGAACATTTTTTTTCCAATTTTTCTTTGGATAAGTGTTTCTCATATAGAATTTGGCAGCGTGTCCTGCGTTCAGCGATATGCTTTGGAGAAAGACGATGCACGTTGCGTTTTTTCGCTTTCTTAAGAATTAAATCAACGTTTATCATTTTGATTACAGTGGACACCGAACATTTTAATGATTTTGTAACTGTCCTTTGACTAGGGGGATTTTCTTTTAACATTAAACAAAGTACCTTTGCAATAGTCAAAGATGTCCGTTTCTTCCTTGGATACTTGTTTGGAATTTTTGTCCCACTTGAGGCTCCACTTTGACGTTTTTTCCTTTCTTGTTGACGATATTACCTATCGACGCTTTAGATATCACAAAAACATGACTCTCACATCGGTTTTGGATAACGGAATATGAATATTTCTCTTCGGAAAGAGCATAAATATAGCCTTCGAACCACTGCTTCGTTAAAAACGCCATTTTGAATAATAACAAACCTCTCAAGCCGCAGACGATAATTTTGACTTTTAAAAACATAGTACAACTGCAATTATTTCTTTTGCAGCAAATGATTTTTTATTACCGCTAACCAAAATCGTCTAAAAAATGTGCGAACAGCCTTCGTAGTTGAAAAAATGGTATATTCTTTTAAATCATATTGAATAATTAATACCTTTGTATTTTGTAGATAAAAATAAGAGTTAAGATGCTTGTATAAGGTACGTGGAGTTTATATTGAAATGGAAACAGAAATATAAAGACTTTGCTTTCCAGTTTTAATGATGTATAAATAAATTACTGTTGTAGCTCTATATTATAATTCACACACAATTATCCGCATGTCTGGTGTAGTTAAAAGAACGAGTTAAAATATTTGTATAGATTGAAATTATGAGACATTTATAGCTTCAGGTTACACCGATAAAAAAAAGATTAGAAAACCATTCAAACAATTATAGCAATTCTTTTACATTATAGTAATTAAATTTGAGAAGAACAAAATGATCAACTATTGCTGTTAAGATACACAATTCAAACTATTGCCCGCTGTGTTGTTCTAGTAGAAAGTTAATAAAATATAACCAACTAGGGGCCCGCCCCCTGCTCGCCAACCCCCGGAGGATTGCTTTGAAATCCTCATCGGTTAGCTCCGCGAACCTAAGCTCGCTTCGCTCGCATCAATGAAGACATGTGTGATAGAAGAAGAGATTGTTTACAAAATATGATATTCCAACTTATTTTTTAAATCTAAATTATCTGTATTACAGAAAATATATATACAGTACCTCTGGAATCAGAATTCAAATGAAAACTTTGAGCAAATTTTGACTCGAAATGTGAGCGCTGCTTAGGTAATTGAATACCCAGCATGTTGTTTGTGTGTACATTTCCCCAGTACTCGAGCCACTCATGCACTCTTTCATTGAGTTTGTTGTCAAAAGTTCTAGTGCAAGCGTCTTGTCTATAATTGTTGGCCCTGAAAAGGACCTTTTTTTAAATGGCCCTGAAAAGATCCTTCTCTTTCTTTGATTTTTGTGATAAACTACAACAGCTCGACTACAATTCGTTTTCAATAAAATTTCATCCGATAACGCTATAAATTCAATTGAAGCACGAGGCCTTGTGGTAAACAAACAATCGTACAATGTTGCCAAAACGCGATAACAAATAACGTCTTTTTTGCGTGCCACGTAAGAGAATTATATATATAGATTTAAATTCTACAATTCGATTAAATCATTTTATTTCTTAAATGTTTAAATTGTGTTAGATTTTAAATACAGTTTGATGACAAAAAAATTACCACAGTTTGATTTAAAAAACATCGGCTCCAATACATCGATGTTTTGTAAAAAACATCGATGTCGTATCGCTATTTGGAATGAGCTGAAATTTTGCCTGGTCATATTAGAAAAATCTTTCAATATTTATTCCCATCAAAATATAGTAAGGTTCTAATTTATACAGTTTAATAATTTATTAATTTAATAATTATTTTTGCATATTAAAAACTATTTTTAAAATAAAATATTATGTAGATGAATTTTGTTTGGGCTGTATCAGAGTAACATGGCTCAAAATAACAGCTGTAAACAAATATAATTTAGGAAGATATTCATAAAAGCCTAAGAAATTGATAAAACATTAAGAGCTCCAATCTTTCTGAACTCATAACTTTCAAACGTTAAGACCTTATGAAATTAAATGTGGTAATTGAAGTTAAATTTTGAAATAAATTCGAAATTGTGTAAATAAAAATAAATTGTAATGTAAAAATAAATTCAAAACAGGGGTTTCCATTGAAAATTGAGAAGATGATGCTCAATTTGATATGAATACGGTCCCTTACTCAAACTAAGAATTTTCATTTATAAAAGATGTTAGCTCTTGCCAAACTCCATGTTTGAACTTTATCTACTGTTAAAATTTCTCGAATGAAGAGGGATTGTACGGTTTGTCTTCCGCGACTGTACATCTCATACATATAACAGTTTGAAAAGTTTGTGCTCTAATTTTATACCTAGAAATACACAATGGGTTACCTGTATATTAGAAACAGCACGGAATTTGGTACTTTAGCTTTAAAGTGAATTTGTCCTTGAAAAACAGAAAGTTTTACTTTAATGAATTTTTTTTAAATTTTTGTAACCACCTAAGTTGTTTGAGTAATGTAACTGAAAAAGATCATCGACAGGAGAAAATATTATTAAAAAGGAATACCATAAACTATTTATTCTAACAGCAATTAAAACCCTCGTAGTATGCACTTTTCTGGATCTTTTGAGAGGAAATTATTGCGTACAGAACTAAACATGACAATAAAAGTATTTTTGTGACGAGTCATTTGAAAAGCTTATCCATACAAACGAATTCTTTTGCTAGTTTTTTCTTAGTCTATGCTGTCTTATCTATTTAATAACGTTGGATATATGCCAGGCAACTTTTATCCGACTAATTGGCAATTTGGATAAATGACACTTTTACTCGTTAATGAAATATTGAGTACCATACATTTAAATTGATTTTTATACATAATGCGTCACATTTAATTTATATTTGTGTTGTAAAAGGCAAGCAGAGATATTGTGTCATAAATATCAAGAAAAATTCTTTACATTTATGTATACTTATTAGTAAATACATTAATTATTACCTCAGGTTCACATTCGCCGACCAACCGGTATAGTGGTTAAGGTGTTAGCATCTAGATCGGAAGGTTCCTGGATCGAATCCGGGTCCGGGCAGGGATGTTTGTAAACGTATGGTGTAGAGGCGGCTGGTGCACCTTAAATCTATCGTGGCCGAAAGTCCTCACGTTACGTTAGTGTGGAAGTTTGGAGAGTGGTGTGCTAGCACAGGTGTTGCTTCGTCATCTGATCGTGGTTCAAAATTACGAGGTGTTGTCCTCGAATCTTTCACTTAAGGGATTGATCCCGGACCATCGTCAATAGCCCGTCGTGTTGCTCTAGTAGGATGTTAATTAAAAATTACCAATTACCTATAACTTTCAGTTGTCATATTAAACATAAAGCAGTAATGAATAATAAATCACGATTTATGATGAGGAAATATTACAAGTATACTACTGTCTTCGTTTTAAATATCTAACGTTTCCACCTACAGTTTAAGAGTTCAAAGTGAGTAAAGTTAGAATACTTTTATTAGAAAAGATTTCCAATTGGAAATTTAATAAAATTTACACATTTTTGAGGAAAGTAATTAATTTGGGCTGTCCTCGAATCTTTCCCTTAAGGGACTGATCCCGGACCTTCGTCAATAGCCTGTTGAGTTGCTCTAGTACGAGATTAACTGAAATTACCATTACCATTACCACCTCAGGTTCACAGGGCAATCATTCTTCCCAAAAACTTGTGAAATTAAAACTTTTAAAGAGTAGTGAAAGAATAAAGATGATGAACTAGATTGTTGAAGTTACTGTTCATCTATATTTCTAATTTATGAAAATGGTAATACATTTTTTAAAGTGGCTCAGTGAGGTTGCCTAATGTGTAAGCAACCTGCAATTTGTAGGTTGTTCAGGTTCCATTCCTGCGTTTTACATGGACCTTCTAATGAAACAGATTGAGTATTTGTATCCAACCATAGACCGTCGTGGTCGGGTTCATCGGGCTGGTGCATAATAAATCTGTCGTGACCTGAAATATCTTTACGTTGGCGTGGTGCGAAAGGGTTCAAAGGAGGTTCAAAATGAGGAGATGAAATGGAGAAATGAGGATGTTGTCCTTGGATACTTCTCTCCGCGATGGACCCCGTACCGTCGCCAAAAGTCATTGTGTTGTTACAGTGCAAAGTCGATTCAACTACCTTCCAACATGATATAACCATGCACTAGCCATTAATATTGTTGTTGAGGATGATCAATCTTGAGTAAATTATCATCAGATAAAAATTCTAAGGACACTGGATGTTACACAAAAGGCATTACATTTCCTCGTAACAAATCAAAACTATAATCCAATAGATTTCCTATATTTACTTACACATTTACAGAAGGATGGAACACAAACACGTCTAGCGAACAACAGTTCTCATAACGCAAAAATTGTTCGTACATATCAATTCTGATACTAGAAAAATTGTTCATTCATATCGATTATGTTACTAGGAAAATTAAAAAAAAAACTCACACACATAACATAACAATTATATAAGTGAGATATATATATATATATATATATATATATATATATATATAAATCATTGGAATATGCTTCGAGGTTGGCCAGCGACTCCGAGTATTTTTTCACGTGCCTTTTACAGTTTCGCAGCCTATTGCATCAGAAATAATTAATTTTTGCAAGATAAGCTAAATTCATCTTCCCACGCCGTGATCCATCTGTTCCCATCTATTTACTATAAGATTTCCCATCAAATGATACCATAAGGCAATGAAATCTGCTTGAGTATTGCTGATCAAGGAATAATTAATTTGTTGATACGCAACTTGTAACTTGTTGCGCCATCTCTGGTAACACTCGAACCATGACTGTGGCCTAATAAAGACGTCTTTTTCATTGCTCTCTGTCCTGCTCGTATTTTATGAGAACTAAGTAGTGAGACTTGTAGAAAGTCGTCACAAGTCGACAGGTTTTAATTCCTGTCGCGAAATCCGACGGCAATGCTAATTCGAAGTTTTTAAAAGGAACTATGCACGATGAAAGTGACCAACAATAGCGGCGGTTTGACTTTTCTGCCGTGGTTAAGGCGAAAGAGAAATTGTTTATTGTTTCTCTTTTCGATTGATGGAAGAGTGGGTGCATACCCAAAACAGCTGACGAAGTTAAAATTTTGACTAGCTGCCGTGATGAACTAAATGAATGGTGAAAGAAAAAGCAAGGGAGAAAAAATGATTCGTCTCCGTCGCTTCGGAAAGGTTACCGGCATGGACGCAAAGGTCGCCGGCGGGAAGAGCCGATCCACAGGCCCTCGGAGTCCAAATCCCGTAGCGGAATAACCTCACCTTGGAGAAGACCGACCCCTGCCCTCCCACCAAAGGCTGGAGTGCAGCAAAAGGAGTTGGAGGCCATTACCGGTGCCCATCATACGGACCATGGAGATCACCATATGTGTCCCGACTACTTTGGAGACCCAGACCTATCCAAACCCAAGGAGTGCCAACCCCACCACGAGATAGACTCACAGTGGCCTGCTACAATTGTGACCTGCATTGTCACTTTGCACGAGACTGCATAAAGTGATTTGTGTAGCCCCCCCCCACACACACACACCAGTATGTACTGTTCCATAAACGGATTTCTTGTCACCGAGATGTGTTTTCCAGATATTGGACATGACTTACTGGGACTCATTGACACTGGCAGCAATGTGACTATAATAAGCGAGTCTTTTGTCAGGTCTTTATAATGTAGAGAAATGGGGGGAGGGTGAACAGTTGAAGGGTTGAAGGTGGTGTGGCAAATCAATGGACGATCAGATGTAATCAAAATCATAGAGGTAAGTGCCAAAATAGGAGAAATTAAGAAAATAAAATAAAGTAAAAATGTTTGACAGATAGTGAGAATTATGATGTGATAGAAACGAGATATTTTTATAAGAATTATAATAAACATTATGGTAAAATTATTAAGTGTATTGATAATGTTTATGTGTCAGAGGGAAGTGCTGGAGATGTTGAGCTTCTACAACAATTACAGCAAGTGGGGATTACACCCTCCTTGACTGAAAATTTTAAAAGTCATTTCGCTATGCAGGAACATTTACCTGGATTTGCAGAAATGGACCAAAAAACAGAACTGGCATCTCTGATACTCTCCTCCCGGCACATATTTTCCAAAAAACAAATGTTAGATTGGACTAATTAGAATGGAACTTTGGCAGCATGGAGTCTGTGATAAATGTCAAACTTGTTTTGTTTTGTAATAATTGTTTTTGTATGAAATAGGATATTGAAGGAGTGTTGTTTTACTCTTTCACATATAGGTTTCATATTTTTCTATTAACAGCTTAAACATACAATAATTATCACGAGAAAACATTACTCTGATAAATTAATTGGAATTAAGTAAAGACATATTCATCCGGATTCATGCACCAAGAGAATTAGCGAGATTTTATTTAAAAGTTATTGTATTTTGTGTTTTTATCTCGTAAGTATCATGAGATGGAGCAATAGAAATAAATGCGTGATCCCGCAGGAGAAGTGTTTGTATTTTGTATTTGTAAGTTGAAAAGTTAAAGATTTGTTTATTTGTACTTGATACCTGAAGGAAGTGAAATGTATATTATAAATATATAGACGCAGAGAGTCGTAGATAATATTCAGGGTTATTTACTATGTAGAAATAATTGAAAGGAGTTTGTGAAATTGTACTTTGTTTATTATGAGGAAATATAACTAAAAAGGACTTGGAGAAATTTGTTGATGCATCCTAAATCCTGGATTATAGTAGCGCTACTTACTTATGACTTGTATAGAATTAAATTACAGTGATAATTATTTTATGATTTACAAGAAATGTTGTACCTTCATGTTGGGTTTTTGAACTTGTTCGCGACAGTAGCAAAATGAAGAGATTAGGGTAAGCCTCTGGGTCCCTGATATTCTGAAGTCTGTACTGGTCACACAAGTAAGTTAATATATTATAGTTGGAAATATTTCTATTATTATTGGTTTTTATTATACGATTATTATAATATGCTGTTTATAGTATTATTGGTTTTAATTATTTCATTTTCATTAGGTCAGTTTTTCAGAACAGAAGTCTCTGGAAACTGGTTGTATTATTTTGACAGTATTTGATTTGGTATGATTGTGTGTGAAGAAGTATGTTATGAATGAGCGCATTGATAATTCTATTATGATTATCAATTATTGTGTTTAATTTCATTTTAATGGATCCTGTGATTGTTTGTTGCATTTATACTCTTTACCATGACTGAGTTAAAGAGTCATTAATGTTAAAAGGTTTTTTATGTTTGTGTATGTTAGCTTGTATGTGTGTGTGTGTGTGTGTGTGTGTCAATAGATGGATAGCAAGTGGGTAGATAGAAGTTTTGGGTTATAGGGTTGCTAGTTTATTCCAAATTTTAGGTTTTCATTAACAGCTTCTTCCTAGATGTCCTACACCCTATGGACGCATAGGATGTAGTCTTCTTGGGAAGGGGGATGTAACATTAAAAAAATGATTCGAAGTAAAAATGCTTCGAGGTTGGCTGGCGCCTCCGAGTATTTTTTTCAAGTGCCTTTTACAGTTTCGCAGCCCATTGCATCAGAAATAATTAATTTTTGCAAGATAAGCTAAATTCATCTTCCCACGCCGTGATCCATCTATTTACTGTAAGATGTCCCATCAAAAGATACCAAATAAGGCAATGAAATCTGTCTGAGTATTGCTGATCAAGGAATAATTAATTTGTTGATACGTTGATATATATATATATATATATATATATATATATATATATATATGGCCTAACTCGCTTTGTGGCCTTAATTGGAAGCCATACCGCATTTGTAAGTTGTATTTTGTGATCAATTTGTACTTTTATCTACTAGTAAATCATTACACCATGCTTCATATTGAATCACCTTGGCGCTCTAGAAATTTGTTGTCTTTAAACCATCCAAGTGATTTCGACTAGCAATCACCATGATGGTTAAGAATTCTATTCGGTATTGTAAGATTTGTTAAGTTGAATACCATTCCCCTTTTACTGTACACTACGAAATCATGAATCCCAACTTCACACCCTGAGCAGCAAACACTTAAGCTTCCTCGTGCCGATTGTAATTGCTCGTCGACTGGCCTCGGTTCAATTTGCAAGTGCACAATCGGAAATCCGAGGCCCTAAATGCCTCCTCCGCAGGAACAGCAGTATTTCTCCCCACCCCTCTCCCAAAGTGCCAAAAGCTCCAAATCAAACGATTATTCATTCGCTCCATCCCCCTGTGTCTCTGAACCCAGAACAATCTGTTTTGTGATTGGGGCTAACCTGGCGGAACACTCGACTCAACAGCGCTCGTCTTGGAAACTTGGAAGAGGTTCGGTCTCTGGAACACCCCTCTGCGGTTGCTCGGGTATTCGAAAGATGAGGAAAACTGTCCCCTGCCTTCTCCCACCTGCGGAAGGAGGTTTCAAAGGAGGAGAAGGGATGTGGGTGAGGGAGGAGAGGCGACTTTCTTGGGAAATCTTTGAGGAGTGGATCGCCGGAAAAGATGTTCTTGAGATGAGAAGTGAGTTGATGTTGCAGGTGGAATTGATGAAAAGTTCCCGATGAGCAAAGCATAAAAGTGACAGCTGTCGATTGGAATTATGCGAGGTCTTTTGAAATTGTAATATGAAGGTGTATGTGTGTGTCTATTATCCTTCCTTTGTTAATAAATATATTTGGGTTAAAATTTAAATGAAAATTATACTATATATAATATAAGTTGTTATATAGATGGTTATGTTATATATATATATATATATATATATATATATATATATATATATATATATATATATATATATATACTGTGTCTACCACACACACAATGCTGTCTAAGCTACCACATAATGCTGTCTAAACTGCCACACAATACAGTCTATACTACCACACAATACAGCTAGTACTACCACAACCACACAATACAGCTAGTACTACCACAACCACACAATACAGCTAGTACTACTACAACCACGCAATACTGCTAGTACTACCACAACCACACAATACTGCTAGTATTTATAGTATCACATCACACGTAAAGATTCCTATACTACCATACAATACTGTCTATAATACCCCACTCTTTTGCCTATACCACAAGACCTCACAATACAGTCTATACTGCAACACAATGCTGCAATATACAAGTATAATTATACGTAATAATTATACAAGTATAATACCCCACAATATTGTTCATTAATCCCATAACACCCATGAAAAGCGAGTCGGTTAATTTAAAGTGACCCACTACACGTTAACTCTCTGGGCAGTTTCCAATTAACCGTAGTGATTTTAATATATCGAAGAGAAAAGACTGTTCCCTCGTTTAAAGAAGATTGATACGATAGGTCAGAAATAAAATTAACGACATCTGCATCGTTGCCCCTTTTAATCCAACACTCAAATATATGTACCAAGAAAACAACACAAAATAATCAAGGCAGGAACGCTATTCTAAAAATTCTTTGTTTTCCGGCACATCCACTCTTTATATAAGAAAGAGGGTTGTACAGTTATTTGCTTCTGGGTTATACATTTTTCGGTTTTGTCAAGGTTTATATTACAACTCGCATTTTTTCGACCAATTGAATCGCATTTAATACATCTTTTATCATAACAAAAAAAATGTTTACTTGAGTTTCCAACTAGACGAAATAAGAGATTTCCTCCCTTTGCCAAAGAAGTTCTGAATTCAATTTCTGAATTTCTAGAAAAGGTAGTTCACAGAAATTGAAATTAAATCTAATCTGAACCAGATTTATTTCTAAGAGGTGTTTCACAGAAATATAATTTTAGAACCTATTTGTACATTTTGAGCTCAAAATTTAGAAATATGTTTAAATTTTTTTTAAATAGAAAGCTTTTCAAGTATATTTAGAAAAAAATTAACGTAATGCTTAGTCTGATATGTGTGCTGGTATATATGAATTATCCAAAATAATTATGCAGAAAAATAAATTGAACTATAAGATTCTTAAATTTTCAGGGGGATATTTAGTCTAAACAATCAATAATTAATTCTGTAAGCTCATTGCTAATAAACGCGTTGTTAAACACTTCAAACTGAGCCTCCAGTTTTAAATATACTTGTAGAAAAAAAAACTGTGATGTAATATTTACTTTTTAAAAACCTTTTTATGTTGAATATCATTGGTGAAATCCTATAAAAAATTTCGAAGTATAACAAGGGTTCTCAATACCTTAATTAGACGGGTAGAATTGTAATTATAATTTTCATATGTCTTCGGATCAGTAGTTATACGTAAGAAGATTAAAAAAATTCTGTACAGATCTAACACGTTGGTGTGATGTGAAAGTTTGGAGATCGGGGCGGCAGGAATATTTTACAAGCTATGAAGTCATTTCTGGAGTTTTCTTTTATCGTTTTCAACACAAAAAATTCAGATTTTTTTGTAGTTACACTGTCTTATTTCATTGGCTCAAGGTCAGATTTAGTCAATATACACCAAGCAATACTTTTTACGACAAGTAAATAAACAAGGAACGTATTTTACAGACACGG
Source organism: Metellina segmentata (assembly GCA_947359465.1). Lineage (NCBI taxonomy): Eukaryota > Metazoa > Arthropoda > Arachnida > Araneae > Tetragnathidae > Metellina > Metellina segmentata. Next base: position 27,225,885 of record OX375881.1, on the reverse strand, counting down.
AAGGGAGAAAAAAATAGGAAAGTTACAGAAATCGAACTTATGCTGCCTACATCTCGCACGATGCTAATTGTTGTACGATTGCTGGTTTCCAATATGGATTGATTTGTAGTTTGGTAGCTTGCGATTGACACCACTTACGCACTTCTCAAACCACGCAATTCAAAGTCACACTGGCCCAAAGTTCGCCCAGCACCGCCAAATCTCTCTTTATTAAAAAAAAGTTACCGCCGCCGCCGACGCCGCAGGATTGAAAACTGTGTTGTTTAGCTCGATTCTTAGACGTTTTCCCGAGAAAGTACTGATCGGGAAAAAACGAAATTAACATGGTTTGTTCTTCATCGTATTCCCTGGACAATTATTAAGATTTTTTTCCGATGCGGCTATTAGTTTAGGGTTTATTAAGTGTCAAAATTGAAGAAGCGAAATGTCTTCCGCGAGTGAGCAAAACACATTCAAATTATCAGTCATCAGCCGAAAAGTTTTTTTTAAGAGTACCTCTCAACGTAAATTTTTGCAGCTCGTCGAGTTTTTTTTTTTTTTTTTAAATTTCAATTTGGTTCTTGATAATATTTTTTTGAAATTCGGGAAAAATCGGGACATTTTTGTTACTTTTTTTTAAAACTACCGTATTTATTTCTCATTACTATTAGTTTTTAATTTTTTAAATATCGCAGTATGCCTCCGAATGTACTCTTTCTTACGGTACTATTATTAAATCGGTTAATAATTAAATTGGATGCGATCAAAAGTTTGTCATACAAAATTCGGAATCTTTGGATATTTTCGCTATTTTTTGTTACAACCGTTATATCTACAGCAAAAACCATTATTTTAAAAATTTGAGAACATCACTGAATACATTACATTACACTCTTTCCTATGGTACAAGTATTTTTCAAATTGGTTAATAAATAAAATCGATCCAATTAAAAGTTGGTCATACGATTTTTGGAACTTTCAGATCGTAATTTGCGATACAAAACTAAAACTGTCATATCTATGTTGGCGAGCAGGGGGCGGGGCCCCCTAGTTGCTATATATTGCAGTAGCGGATTCCCTTCCCACGCTCCGGGTGCCTGTGCACTTGTTTCATAAGTAAGGAAACATCCTTTGGCTACACGTGCGAGTTCTCTGGGTTGTATGTGCTTTTCCTCCCTGGTTGTTCTTCTCTAGTTTTGTGCAAATTATACTTTCCTTGCCCCATTACTTGATATTGTAAGTCGTAGTCTTTTGTGTTTGGCATAGCCTCTCTAAGTATAGCCGTTGTGCTATAAAATCTAACCATATAAAGGGGTATTTGTCTGTTTTGCAGTCATAAGACAAAACAGTAGTGAAGATATATTGTAACGTTAGACTTTTTTTCATGCTCTCCCAGTCCAATTTTACAGGCTTATTCACGTTAAAACCAAACACCCTTTAGTAGTTTGGGTGCGATAGCTCTGTTAGAAGAGCAATCGATTAGCAGCCAGAGGGTTGCGAGTTCGAATCCCACCAAAGAACGTCATGTTCAAAGGTTGCTGGAGCACGTTAAATCTGTAGCGGCTTCCTCACGTTGGCGTGGTGTGGAAGTTTTGAGATTACGGTGCCAGCTCAGGTGTGACCTCGTCGTCTGACCGTGCCTCAAACTCAAGTACCTTTGTCCTCAGATCTTTCACTTCGGGGGTCGATCACGGACTGTCGCCACTATAGACCGTAGTGTTGCTCCAGTGCGACGTTAAGTAAAACACCTACATCTGTATTGTATCGGTGATGGAGATCTCGTCTGTGAACTTTTAAATTGTAGCTTGTAGATAACTTGTAAATATCTGTTACGTTAATACAGGAAAGTGGTGTATTTTATATCGCTGATATGGCACAGCACTGTACCAGCATCCAGAACCTATCGCGGTGTAACACCGGAAACTCGGCAAAAAGCCTCCTAACCACTAAGTAAAATATTACTTATGGATAACGAAGCACGCGATTTTATTGCTTCCGCCATCCTAACCTTTCCCTCGCAGTCCACCGATTACCGGTGATGCGTTTTTCAATCTGCCCGCTGGCGGGGGAGCACTCCTAATCTGCAGTAATCGTGTGTCGGACAGGCCATTTATAAGGCATATCGAAGCCGATCTATCTCATGGGGTGGGGGCTTAAAACAATAAAAGGGCTATTAAAGGGGACGGGCCATCCATTCGGCGGCGGCTTTTATCTCGCTTCTCAACGGCCAAATCCATCACCGGAGGATGATGAGAGTAGCCAGTGGCCGAAAGTGTCCCGATCGTTTTAAAGTGATAAAGATGGGTTGCTCTGGCGGGGCGGTCGGAATTTGTTGGCTAACCCGATTGTATTTCGGAAACGAAAAGGGTCGACGGAAGATGCGTTTTAAAGTCATGGTAAGGTAATTCCAATTAACATCGTACTAGAGCACAACAACGGGCTATTGACGACGGTCCGGGATCAATCCCTAAGGGTAAGATCTGAGGATGATACCACGTAATTTCAACCACGGTCAGATGACGAGGCAACACCTGAGCTGGCATCCCACTCTCCAAACTTTCACATCAACCCAATGTGAGGACTTTTGGTCATGTCAGATTTAAGATGCACCAGCCGCCTCTACAATATAGACTTAAAAATGTCACCCGGACTAGCACCAAGAACCTTTCTATCTAGAGGCTAACACCTTAACGCTAGACCGGTTTAAGTGTGTGTGTAGTTGAATTAAAATCGCACACAATTAAATATATATGGATGCTAGATTCTTCTGTGTTTTTTTAGCTATTAAAGTTTTGACTGGTTGTGTGACGTCACGAGTAAGTGGAGTTTCTAATAGTTTTGAGTGGTTGAGTGATATCACGAGTAGAAAACGATTGTCGTACTCAGCTCATTGTTTTACCGGTGTTGATCAAAAATTAAGTTTTCCAATAATATTGTTTTACCTGTATTGCACAAAAAACAACACCATGCGAAAGCAAGGCTAGTTGACAGATAGTGGTAGATAAAAATTTATAGATAGCCATTGATGAACAAAATTTGACAGTTGATGCTGAATAAAGGTTTATACACAGTTCAGTCACATTAATGTGACCATCACCTACTTTCGACGTCAACGTGAAATAACCAATCACATAAGGCAGGTGGCAGCACATTGCAGTGGAGTGTATATAAAGGATGTCCTAGGGCATCGGAAAGCATTTCAATCGTTGGCGTAATGCAGAAACTTAGCGATTTATCCGACTTCCAAAAGGACATGATTATTGGCTTTCGGGCCAAGGGTGGAAGCATTTCGGAAACGGCTAATTTTGTGAACTGTTCGTGTGCCGCCGTGTTAAAAGTATACCGTGCATGGCAAAATGGCACTATCCAAAATCAGCGGCGTAGCACATGTGGTGCACCACGGGGTATAGATGACAGAGGCGAACGAAGGCTATGGAGATGCGTTCGGGCGAATATACGTGCACTTGTTGAGCAACTGACCGTCCAGATGAACCAAGGGTCTACCAAGAGTGTATCCGCAACAACGGTTCAGCGAACGTTGCTGCACATGGGCCTCCGCAGCAGACGCCTGGTTAATGTACCTATGCTGACTGCTGTTCATCGGCGACGAAGGCTGGAATTTGCACGCCAGTACCGCAACTGGACGACCACAGAGTGGCGACAGGTGGCTTTTTCCGATGAATCACGTTTTATGCTCCATCGGACAGATGGACGTTGGCGTATACGGCGTGAAACGTCTGAAAGCAAACACCCTGCAACAATTGCCGGAAGGATCCAGGCTGGAGGACGGAGGTAATCTAGCGCAGCTGGCCATGGCACTGGAGTCGGCATGGCTCAAGATCCCAGTGAACACCTTCAGAAACCTAATTGACTCTCTTACTGCACGTCTCGCAGCGGTCCGCCAAAGGTGGTTATTCTGGCTTTTGACAGGTGGTCACATTAATGTGACGGGACTGTGTATATAGCCAGTGATGAACAAATGTTGACGGATAGTGGTGAAAAAATGTTTATATATACCCAGTGACGACGCACCCTCAGGTTTAAAAAAACATAAAAGAAGTTTGACCAATATAAATAAATTTTGCTATGCACCCGTTCTATGACAAGTCATTTATCCTAGTCAATTTACAATGCGATATTGCAGTCGAATCCGTACGTTCCCGTTGTAGTCGTTGTATGAAGCAGTGTGCACGACTCCCCAACAAGAATCCTTATCAGCATAGGGGTAGGTATTTGAATAAACGTCGTAATATAACAACCTAACGGGCTATCAGTGACGGTTCAGGAGCTATCGCGAAGGGTAAGATTAGAGGGAAATATCTCGTTAATTTGAACCACTTTCAGGTGCCGAGATAACACCTGAGTCACATCCCACTCTCCAATCTTTCACCAACATGAAGATATTTGAGGTCACGGTATATTTAACGTACACCAGTCACCACGCACACAACGGTCATGGGTTGGATCATGTTTCTAACCTCCAAACTACCTGTTGCCAATCCGTTACTCTTACAACTGAGTTACCGTGGACCTTGCCACGCTAAAATTATTTGTGACCATGCTTCAATATAGATTTTTAACCACCCCGGAATCTGTGTGGTTATCGCTATGAACATTGGTTCTACTGTCTCTAAGTATGAACGATGGTCTTGGAGTTAAAGTGACAAGAAATTCCTTTCGAGCCAACTGCGAGTTGTTGATAGATCATTTCCGGTTACACATTTTATAACAAATATGTTTGTTTTGGACACCTTTACTACCCTTCACAATCTGGCCAGATATTTTCCCAACACCTTGTATAGATACTCCAATATTTCAACTTTAAAATCATGTTACGTTACAGCTATCCACACAAAAGAAATGTAACTGTTCTCTTTCACTGACTTTACGGATCATTAAACACCCTCCACACCTGAAAGGGTTAACAGAAGGGTTCCCTTGTACAATAGACTAGTTCTTTCCTCGGAAAACCCGCTAGAAAATCAATCTTTTTGATTGATTGAAACGATTGCATGCTATTGACTATTTCACAAAATAAAAAAATAACTATTTTTAAATTCAGTGTCCTTTTTTAAACAAACCATCCTCTTCATTGTCAAATAATAATTTGGGCGTACTGGAATACACCCTTCACGACCACCCCGATGTCTAGAGTGGCTTCAGACAACAATAGGTACCTGGTAATCTCTGTCAACCCCTACACCTATTTCCCCATTCGACAACGTCTGGTATAGAATCATTCATCATGCAAAACTGCATCCCTTCCTTTCTCCCCTATCTAGCCCCTCCCCCAAGGGGAACTTCCGGAAAAAGAGGAGGGAGTAGGGAAAATGGTATTTCCCCCTCGGCCTTTTCCCCATCGTCCCGGCATTACTCCATTTTTTCCCGTTTTCCCGTACCATTTTTTTATCTCGTCCCTCTCACTAGCAGTTAATACTTTGGAAAGGGGTGATTTCAATATTCATGTATTGACGGATGTTCTGCCATACATATTTTTGTTCGCGTTTACGCGATTTTTTCCCTGGGGACTATAAATCACGGCAGAGGCATTTTCTGACGCAGATTACTTTAGGATGGTCTTCGGCTGTAGGGAAAGGGAAAAAACGTGTCTGAACACGCGCGCTTATATTGTCTGGAGCGTCCGAGTGTTCCCGTGATGCATCGCGTCGCTGTCATTAATCTGCAAATCAGACACAAATTAGGAGAGAGAAAGTCGATAAGGGTGGTGGGAAGGATCGTTCTTTTTGACGCGTCACAACCGTTCGTAGAGGTGTCGGTGCTAATCGTGGATATTAGGGGGTGCGCTTAGAGAAGAGGTGGGCGATTGTGGGTGGATCGTCTTAGAATATGAAAGGAATGTATTTTTATACGAAATTCGATTCGAGTAGGTCTATGAAAATCGAATGTTTTTTCGACCTACAAGATAACTGGATACGATATTTCCATTAGTATACGACATAAAACCTGATATCTGTCGTACATATGGATTCAGTATCTGTTCCTATTATCTTTGAGAATTCGGATAGTTTGTTCATTTTATCTAAGTATTCCTAAGTCGGTATCTAGCTTAGATTTTTCTTGGATTATATATACTTATAAGAATATGTTCCTATTGGAAGATGTTCTTATTGTAATAGGTTCGTATTGTGATATGTGTTCTTAATGTGATATGTTCTTATTGGAATATGCTCTTTTTAGAAAAAATTCTATAATTTGACTTGTTTTGGGCGCAGTTTGGCCTAATATGGCCCTTGCTCCATGAAACTACAAAACAATCAATAAAATACTCGATGCGAAGCAAGAAATAACCAAACCCAATGCAGCTTGATAAAACTCCGTGTTTTTCGGCTCTCAATTACAAGATATTAATTCAGCTTAATTAAACAACATATTAATGCAAGTTCTGTACCATTGTTCAAGTAGTTTTTGGAATGTACTTTTGAAGTGTACACTAGCGCCATTTTTAAGAATACCTTTTGAAAATCTCTGATTTTTTCATTAGAAGAATAAAAAAAAGTACATCATTTATACTTTATTGATGAATGATAATTAACAATGTCTTTATTTTAAGTAATTCAAATACATATACCACATTATCGTTTTGAAGGAAAATAGAAAAATTCAAATATAACGATATACCGAACCTGTAGAACGTATAAGAGATCGTAATACAAAATTTCATACTTCTCATTTGAACAGTTCAAATAATTTTCCTAGTGCATTCAACAATGTAAATTTTATATTCATATTAAACAACATATTTTAGCGAATTTTTAATGACTACGTCCACACTGCAGATGGTTCAAGTCATTTGACCTTCAGATAGTATATTGATGAAATATTTAACGTGAAATTAATTTCTGCTATGCTTTTATTTATTAAGTTAATTGAACCAAGTTTGAAATGTAATTACTATCAAAAGAGTTCATTTGTTTTTGTGTAAAGAATTGATAATAAAACAAATTTTTTCTCGAAAACAATTATATAGTCGTAAAAATGGAGTTTTTTTAATTTCGCAAATGTACCTCAAAAATATTTTAGTGATGTTTATACTTCACTTTAAATAGTAAACAAAATGTTTTTGTAATTGTTGAATCAAAATTCAGTCAAATACTTTATTAAATATTTACTCCTCTAGAATTCTATAGAACGCATTAAAAGTTGCAGTAATCTTACATCACATTATGGAGAACTTTGTAAACAACTCCCTGTTTTACCTTATAAAAACCATTAAACCTAATTGCTTTGTTTTGTTACTTGTGTTTACAGTTAAAATTCTAAAGAACTTGAGCACAGATTACTTTTTCTAAAAGTTGTAAATGAGAAAAAGCTAGTTTAAACATAATACAAGTTTTATGAACTTTGGTACATTGCAACCCAGGCAACTAATTTTACGCTTTTTAAAAAGCGTTAATTCACTGTAGCGGTGTGTTTTTAATTGAATAAAAAAACAATTTTCTGTGCTAGTATCAAGCTAATGTTTTCGATCAACATTTTCCCTGTCAACAATAGATTTCAGGTAAATTTTGAACTTAGAAATTAATTTAAATTTTGCATAAAAATAATAATCGTAATTTTGTATCCAACTATTTTTCAAACAATCAATTGTACTTATTTATTTCAAAGTTTTTCAGCAGATATCTAAAAAGACAGTGTTTAACTTGGAAGAAGTGTATTTCACTAAAAAATAGTTTTTGCTTAGGAAAAACAAATACGGAAATAATTAAATGCAAATACGCTGCAGTGCTCGACAATATTTAAAAAAATGCACACTTGATTAAATATTTTAAATTCTAATTGCAAATGGTTTTAAGTTTCCAATTAAGTTTTATCTACACTATTAAAACAGGTTTAACTGTGCAGGCTTTTGAAAACTGATCAATTTAATGTTAAAAGTTTTTGTCTCATATTTTTTTTAAAGATTCTCTGAGGTAAAACATCAACTGCTTAAATTCGTTGCATATTTTGAATTCAATAAAAACTGTTGTGTGTTCTCTAGCAGTATTTTTTTTTATCTGCGCATACCAGTAATTTACAAATTGCATCCATGGTGTTGCTGATGTGCAGAGCAGTTGGTAATGAGGGATAACAATAGAAAATGTATCAGTGCATTTAAAAACTAAATTTAGTTTAATAAAGATGAACTCATTGCATGACTAACATATTGTCGTACAAATTAAGGGGATTTATATCTAGTTCATATTTTGGCACTTTTAGTTATGCACAGGCCAAAGTAGATTTGTCAAAAAAAAACCCGACTCACCCGATCTTAATTGCACAATTTACACCACAGAACAAAACAGAAGGTAGTAATCGATAGGGATTAATGTTTTCTACAAAAATCAATACTTAAAATTTGTCTAAGGGGCCGTCTTCATATTAAATTGGGGGCTTGCTCCGATAATTTCAATACCAACCCCCATCTTTTATCACAAATTTGGATTCTACACAAAATTGCAGGCGGATTTTATGAAATAATGAAAAACAGCGTAAAATTGACCGAGAAAATCCATAAAAACCATTGAGGGATCATATAAATGTTCGGAATTCAATCACATTATAAATATTAATAAAGACGTGTATTGGCCGTCGCAGTCAATGACCTGTTGCAGGCGCCTTGATATAGAGTCCATTAGGATGGTGACAAATTCAGAATCCATTCTGATAGAATCCCAGGATCTGTTGGCAGAAATCTCTGTTTTCACTTTGTGAATAATCCCCAATAACGATAACAATCATCGAATTTTGCAAACAGTTTCATTACGTTGCTAATTATGCACGTAATGAGCTGAAATTTGGAATTCCGATATTTCAGTAACAGTTGAATCGCGTGAAGTCAAAATTTGAACAGGTTTCTATTCATAATTTTTATGAATATTAATTTCATAATTAATAAAAAATAGTAAAATTTAGTTTGATACATAAAATGTTTATAGATTGTGTTTGATTTTTTGGGTAGCAAAGGATGAAAAAAGAATTTCGAAGAAAAAATAATGTTTGTTGCAACAAAAAACGTGAAACACCAATTTAAGATTAGGAGATCTAATTTTCAAACACTTACAAATCGGACAAAATCCAATAAAATTTTTTGTATAGCAGTAACAAGGCTGGAGGTGTGAATTTCGTGTGCTATGGTACACCCGTCAAAACAAAAACGATTCAACCTATCGCAATTGCACAATTTATATCACAGAACAAAACGGAAGTTAGCAATCGATAGCGATGAATGTTTTCTACAAATACCAATAATTAAAATTTGTCTAAAGGGTCGTCTTCACATTAAATTGTATGCTTCCTCCGATATTTTCAATACGAACTTTGATGTATGGGTATATGTTAAAGCGATTATGTAGATAGTGTTCTTGTTCTATATATATTCTTGTTCTTGGAATAATAAGAACGTACGTAATTATCTTAGCTGTTGGTTAACTTCTCCCTGTGCATGATTCGTACTGTTTACACACTACCGTGTTTGGAGAGACAACACCACTCCTGTAAATTGTTGACGTTCCAGCAAAATTTTACTACGCGACAAATAAGGCCCTGTAATAGAGGTTTCTTATTTTCATTTTAATACATTAAATCCATAATTTCTGAGACAAATATCGTTATACTCTAGCAGTTTTTAGTTCATTTTCAAATTATGGCCACTGTAGCCTGGTTGGAAGAGTAACGGATTAACAACCGGAGGATTTGGAATTCGAATCCAACCAATGTCCGTAGGGTTAAAGGGGGATGGTGCACGCTAAATCTGTCGTGGCCAATGTCCTCACGCTGGCGTGGACTGGAATTTAGGGTTCAGGTCAGGCTTGACCTCGTCATCTGACCGTGGTTCAAAATTACGTTGTCCTCAAATATTTCCCTTCGGATATGATTCCAGATCATTGCCAATGTGCTGTCCCAGTGCGCGGTTAATGAAATACTTACCTAACTTTTTGAATTACAAAAATAAAGGTAAAACCTAGCGAATTCTTATCACGCAATGTTTGAATGCATTGTACTTTCATTTCATTTCCTACGTCACTCAAATTGTAGGACCAAGATGCATGAAGGGTATTTTTACAGTAATTTAAGATTTGATAGCGCGTTGGTCAGCTACAAATGTTTCTTCCATCACCGTCACATTAGTCGGAATACGTAAATAAAAATGTGCTGAAACTTCTAATTTAATTGATGTTATTTTAATCTTTGGAGGATAGCAGGTACATGAATAAAGCGCTCTAATGTCGAAATGAACTGAGCACTTTAATAAATGCAGTTTATCTGTGACAGATACTCTTTTTCAAACATATCGATGCTCCAAGAAGATGCAGAATTACAGAGGAGCCGGGCTCGGTCCACTTGTAACGGCGCTGACTAGGGACGCATAATCTTTATTATTAACGAAACTGTGTCTGGAGACGTCCAGGGCAGCGTGAGGATCGTGTCCTTACTATCGCACGCCATACATGCTTACAACAGGGCGTTATGGTCTGGGGTGCCATCTCCTTTGATCAGTAATCATTTCTGGTTTCGTAATCAATCGGTAATCATTTCTGGCACACTTACAGCACAGCGGTACGCAGTTGTCCGGTTGTGCTACCGTTCCTTTTGCGACACTCCAGACTTACATTACAACACGATAATGTCCGGCCGTACACGGCACGTGTTTCTATGAATTGTCATCAAGCTTTCCTAACACTTTTTTGGCCAGCTAAATCTCCTGATCGCTCTCCCATAGAGCACATTTGAGACGTTATGGGAAGGCGATTACAACCATCCCGGGATGTTGACCATTTAGCCCAACAGTTGGAGACAATTTGGCAAGAAATTCCGCAGTACACCATCCAGGAACTTTTTCAGTCTATGCCACGCCGGATGACCCTCCAGGAATAGAGGTGGACCATAGCCTTATGGACCTCATCCCTTTGTAATGGTCAAACTCTGAAATGAATCATTCAATTGTCTGAAATTTTAATCATTTGTTTTTCTCTGTATGTTCTTCACATCCACCAAATTTTATCGCAATCGTACAACTCCTTCTTTATGCGTCGATTTCTTTAGTATAGAGTATAGAATCCGGATAAATAAACGACCGTATGATGCCAAAGTGAACTTCCTCTTTCTTCTCGCCAGCCCTTCTTTTCCTATTTACTTGACACAATCTGTCCTGTGTTTGGCACAAACAGACCGAAAATTACCGTTGAGTCATAAAACCCAAAACTATCCAACCGTACAGATAAAATTACAAATTGAGTTGCATTACAAAATCATATAAAATATCACTTAACGATCTTAGCTCTCCGTGGTATCGAACTCAGGAATTAAGTTGTTTACTGTTTTAAATCAGCTTTAGAGAAAATGATTTTCATTTATCCTCCAAGCTATTTCTTCCTATCGTTCGGTTTGAAGATCACGTGTTTTTTGGAGAAAATCGTGAATCCCAATCTAGGGGAAATTAAAAAGTTGGTGAGCCTCCAAGATATCGCATCCCCAAGATATTACCGAATTTTTATGGTCATGCGGTCAAGATCTACTGTTTTTTTTTGTAATGACCAGATATACCGTCGATACAACCATCAGGGAGTTCAGTGGTGATTCGGCTCGATTTAATACACTAGCGATAGCCAACGTGATCATCATGTGACTTACCCTTCTAAGATCATGCTACAACTCTGCCCATATACTCTACCTACTTCATCGAAAGTTGGAAGCTTACATATGCATATAACTTTGGAATTTTTAGTTGATAGGTGCTCAATGTGTGTTCGAAAACAAGCCGAATGACGTCACGTTTGAAACACTTAGAACACGTTCCGTCGCAGAAGCACTACCATTACCTATACGAAGAACACGTTCTGTCGCAGAAGTACTACCACTACCTATATTTAGCATAGAAGAAAATGTCTGTAATGTGTTTACGTTCATCATCAAGTTTCGTAGCAGAAGCACTACCGCTACCAATATTTAAATTGTCATGAAATGTCTCGCACATATTCACGTTCATCAACACGTTCCGTCGCAGAAGCACTACTGCTACCTATATTTAGCTTGTCTAGAAATGTCTCTCATGTGTTCACCTTCATCAACACGTTCCGTCGTAGAAGCACTGCCGTTACCTATACTTAGAACACGATCCGTTGCAGAAGAACTACCGCTACCTATATTTAGCTTGTCAGGAAATGTCTCTCAAATGTTCACGTTCAACAAAACGTTCCGTTACAGAAGCACTACCTCTAACTATACGTAGAGCACGTTCCGTCGCAGAAGCACTACCGCTACCTATACGTAGAACACGTTCCGTCGCCGAAGAACTACCGCTACCTATATTTAGCTTGTCTTGAAATGTCTCTCATGTGTTCACGTTTATCAACGCGTTCCGTCCTAGAGGCATTGCCGCTACCTATACGTAGAACACAATCCATTGCAGAAGAACTACCGTTACCTATATTTAGCTTGTCAGGAAATGTCTCTCAAATGTTCACGTTCAACAAAACGTTCCGTTACAGAAGCACTACCGCCACCTATACGTAGAACACATTCCGTCGCAGAAGCACTACCGCTACCTACATTTAGCTGGTCCGGAAATGTCTCTCAAATGTTCACGTTCATCAACACGTTTCGTCGCAGAAGCACTACCACTACCTATATTTAGCTTGTCTTGAAATGTCTCTCATCTGTTCATGTTCATCAACACGTTCCATCGTAGATGCACTACCGCTACCTATGCGTAGAACACGTTCCATCGTAGAAGCACTAACGCTACCTATATTTAGCTTGGCAGGAAATATCTCTCACATGAGCATACTCGTGAAGAAAGAACAATTAAGACCAAATTACAAAACATTTGGAAAGAAAAACGAGCGCTTCAAGGAGCTTTATCAAGGAGAATAAAGTGAAAGAATATTTTAGTCTTTTCCGGGCTTATACGAGACAGTCTAAGGAGACGGATAAGTTTTGTTTCATGAAATTCTATATCTACCCCCCACCCAACTGGTTTTAATTTAAAATGTTCTCTCAGTCGATGACTGAAAAGACTTGTCATATTTCATTCTGTATCCTGTAACAATAGAATCCCTATTCGATGTCTGTCTAAGGACCTCGACCTTTCCCTTTCGAGATAGGAAAAAGACGAATCCGAATACTCGGAAACAACAATTGACACAAGATTCGTTATTCCACGTCTTCTCAGCTTGTGATTATTTTCATGCGATTCTTCTCAAAACAAGAAGATTCTTTTGATCTTCGGTTCGAAACAGGCGCTTTGACGAGCCGATATTTGCTTGTAGGCCCGAAGAACTTTATCTCCCAAGCGTATGTTCTTTTTGTTATTAATTCGAAGACAAGTTCTTCTCTTCCAGTGTTCTTATAGACTGACGCCGTTTTTGCTTTCGTGTGTATTCGGGAGTGAGAAGACTCGCTTTAAATTCTTTCGAACGTCGACAAGAAATAAAAATGGCAATTTCAAAATCACTCGTATGGAAGGACGAAATCGCAGAATTTCAAATAGTAGCTGGTTTGTAAAAAAATGTCTGCCCCGATGCGTTATTTTGTTCTTTTGGGATTCTATTCTTCACTAGTGTAATAGGGAATTGTTTTGGAAACGAAATATCTAACACTAAGCTTCCAGTGTTTGAAAAAAGTTCTGTAAAGTGGGAAAATTCACGAATCGTTTGGTATTTCTTTTCTGCTATGACGTCATTCCTGATGGTGCCATTTCTAGTTGATGCTTCCTTATTGGTACATTACACGCTGCGAAATCTTTATACGGAACATAACGATGTGACGAAACGAAGTCCTGTATTGTTCGTGTTATCTTTCAAAAATGATATCTAAATAAAGTAACTCAACTCTTTTATAAACAGAAAGTAAAAAAAAAAATTTTTTTTTGTAAGATTAAATCCATTTAACATTGGCAGAACTGAATTTATATTTCAGATTTACTTTCTCAAAATGCATGAATACTTTTGTTTTCGATAATGTCACTGTTCATTTTGTTTCATTACTCTATTCTGGCTGGAAATAAGAAAAACACAATTCTCAATTCTTGGCACTAGAATCAATTACGAAAGTAAATACTCTCGGTAGTTGTCGTGAAGATTGGTAATTGGTAATTTTTTTATTAACGTTGCACTAAAGCAACATAACGAGTTTTCGTGACGAAGTATCGCGTCAAAGTCAAAATTGATCCATGTCTTGATTGGCGAGATACCTTGTCATTCGAAACAAACTTACCAGATCTTGATCGCGACGTCATAAAATATCGGCAATATCTTGATGTCGAGATATCTCGTCTTTAATAAGATAGATCATATCTGTATAGACGAGATATCTCGTTCAACCTATTTGAAGTGTTAAATGTATCGAAATTTTAACTTCAGTCAGCTTTTTTGAACATATGTGAAACTAAAAACTCATATGAGATTTTTGAGGTATAAGTCTTGCCGTTCGAAACCGGGTACCACGCTTAACCTTTCAACTACGGCCGGTACAGCAATACCTGATCGCGCCAAGAAATAATTTAGACTAAGGCTTGTACATTAGCTGTACCCTGGATGATATAAGGATCGCACCAAGAAAGAATTGAAACTACGGCAGCTATACAGAAGTTATACCTTGAAAGTAATAAAAATCGCGCTAGTTATATCTATAGCCGTAGTCAAAAGGTTTATATTTGAGAGTCACAAAAAAAACGTAAGTGCAAACAATTTAATAACTTAAAACATATAAATGATACTTAAATGAACGCGTACAAAAGTGCATTAAAAAATTCTCTTTGATCTTGCGCTGACGTTATCGGCTGATGCAATCGGTAGCACAAATTTGAGTCACGAAAATGTGCATTTCCGCTCACATTAATTTTGTCTAGCTCCAGCCTCCTTTGTGTGACCAAAACGTTTGAGGCGTCATTTGTTTCGACTCTTCGCACTTTATAAGTAGACTACGGTAAGCATTTTCAAAACTTTGCGATGTGTTATTTAGAATCCATCTTACTCTTGATCGGGGAAATTCCATTCTGAAACGTGTTGAAAGCGCTTGTTTCGTGTTTTTTGTTAGTTAAATATTGGTTCAGTAAGACAAAAATGATTGGTAGCCATTCAAGAAAGAGTGTAGGTTACAGAACGAAGACCAAATATGAAGGCTCTACCTTTTTGACTACCATGACAATTAATGTACTATGGTAGAAGAGATGAAACATTTACAAAACTTTGCGATGTGTTATTTAGAATCCATCTTAGTCTTGAAAGGGGAAATTCCATTCTGAAACGTGTTGAAAGCGCTTGTTTCGTGTTTTTTGTTAGTTAAATATTGGTTCAGTAAGACAAAAATGATTGGTAGTCATTCAAGAAAGAGTGTAGGTTACAGAACGAAGACCAAATATGAAGGCTCTACCTTTTTGACTACCATGACAATTAATGTACTATGGTAGAAGAGATGAAACATTTACAAAACTTTGCGATGTGTTATTTAGAATCCATCTTAGTCTTGAAAGGGGAAATTCCATTCTGAAACGTGTTGAAAGCGCTTGTTTCGTGTTTTTTGTTAGTTAAATATTGGTTCAGTAAGACAAAAATGATTGGTAGTCATTCAAGAAAGAGTGTAGGTTACAGAACGAAGACCAAATATGAAGGCTCTACCATTTTAACTACCATGACAATTAATGTACTATGGTAGAAGAGATGAAACATTTACAAAACTTTGCGATGTATTATTTAGAATCCATCTTAGTCTTGAAAGGGGAAATTCCATTCTGAAACGTGTTGAAAGGGAGTCACGGCCAAAAACATTGCCGAACCACATCCACTACAAAAAATAATAGCATGTTTCCCACACAAAATCGGATTGCATTCCCCATTATCGAAATTGACTTCATCTGAGTCACTGCTACTAGTGTGCTCAATTTGCCGTGATTGATCGGAAAACGCACCCAATGCACACGTGGCCTCTGCGCTTGTTTTCCGTTTTCTTTTATGTCCACGCACACAAAGCAGCAGACACTACACCGAGCACGTGGGATTCGATTTCTTATTGAATTCGCATATCCCGTGATCCTCTTTGCACGTGGGCGACGGCGTCTGTGCTGTGGGCGAGTAATGTAGGTGGCATGTTTTGGGGGTGTGATTCAGGGGGTTGGGCAGCTGCGAACGCGATGGAAGTGCAGATTAAGTGCCTGTTTAGTAACGAAAACATTTTTTGCGTGTTTGGCCCGTCGTCATCGTTGTAATATAACTTCCAGTGACAATAGTATGCCACTTCGTTACTCGCAAAGGGGCCATCGTGGATCAGGGGGATTGCCTATCGCGCTAGCAACCTGTTATTTGTATGTCACGCAGGTTCAATTCCTCCATGAATGTTTTTCTCTCATCCGGGACAGTAAACTCTGTGTGCGTGCATGTCTATTACTGTCGTTGTCCGCCTTGTGTTTGTCACATGATGGCCAAATGTGGTTCTTGTGCCACATATAATGTGACCATACTTCCCGTTGTCCTCGAGCACAGCTTAGGGACGCCGAAAGGTCCCATTTTCAGAAAGTAATCAACCCACAGTAACAATTTCAAAAAAGGCACGAATAATTAAAAGAAATCTAACGGACCTCATCTTTTGGAAGTACTTATTGTAGATATTCCGGAAAATGTTAAGCACGAAAAAGTATCGCCATAGTTTTCGCGATAAGCGATTTTTTTACTGTGGAAGATCAGGAATACTTTTTTTCTCTTGTTTTGACAGAAGAAAACGAGATGGTATTGCTTGCTCGATCCATGTTATGCGCTTTCAAAATTCGAACTGTCATTTTTGATTAGGCGTAATTTTATTCGGTTCAACAAATTGGTAATATCTATAGAAAACTGGTCTGGTTTTGTCAACAAACGAGTGCGCCGGTGCATTTATTCAAATGCTAATGACGGAATATTAAATTTAGTACTTGTAATCACTTTAGGTGTCTAGAAATTTGGAATTCACATTTTAAAAGAACTGGTTGTTACTATTTCCCTCTCCCTAGTCAGAAGCTTGCTAGCTCGCTACTCAATTGAGAGTACGCGTAGACAGTATGTGCATCTTTCTTGATGATTGATTATTGTTTTTTTATTGTCGACGTGTGTTATTATAGTCAATTTACATTTCTTGTACGCGAAACATTCATTTCAACAAGTGCCTAAACGTAAGTGCACTTGTGCGTGTCTCGCCCGGCGTTGCCCGTGCCCGTGGAGTAAGGTATTAATCTGGTGTAAAATTTTCCACACATTTCAAATTCACTGAAATTTTTAATCCATCTTTAACGATTCCGATTTTTCGAAAAAAAACTTAAAATCCCAGTCAAAATGTTTTTTTTTTCTCTCTCATTCGCTGTAATGGAATAGGGCAGGAAATGCAATGTGTTTCTTTTTTTTTAACGCGAAGGTGAAGAAGATGCAATCTGTTTTTTTCGGAAAGCGGAGCTCACGTGACGTCGCAATCTATTGCGAAAATATAAAAGTCATATTGAATTTAAAAATTGTTTATTTAAAGAAAGTCATATTTTTAGGTATCGATCTAAAGAGAAATTTTCCGCAGATTTCAAATCCGTTGAAATTTTTACTCTATCTTTAACGGTCTAGGAGATAGAAAAAGAACTAAGCGACTCCAGTTAAAAGATTATGTTTTTATCGATTGGTTGGAAAACCATTCCTCCGCGCAAAGTCAAAACGCAAACGGAATCAATAAATTTAAAATCTGTAATTTCTTCTATGCTGTTACATTCAATAATGATTAAATTCCATCAAATTCATTTTAAAATGTTCTAGATTGAATTTGAAAATTCGACGCGACCCTAAAATTGGAAAATTTTGGTCTACCTGTGTGTCAAATCCCATTACTGTAAGTGCCATAAATTCGTCAGGACATTGCGTGCAAGAAACAGACAAACACTTCCTTTTATAATATTAGAGATATATATTCCTATTATTTTCATTAATAAATAAAAACTATTAAGGAATATATTTTCTTGAATACTCATAGTATTGCCTAAATATTAGTAGATGTCCCGTTTCGAGGAAAAAATAAATGGTCGTGTTAGCCCTACAGCCCAATCAACCGCAACCGTTGTTAATGAAGATACTACCGCGAGTGCTAGTGAAGGCAATGCATCCAAATTTCGCCTTTGCAGAGGTGACGATTGTTCAATGCTCAGTATATGAGCGACATTTGATGCAAAGCTAAATGTAGGTAGCATACGTGTTTTTCGGGCGAAACGTGTTTCATATACTCATTCGGAACGTGCTGATACTTGGCTTGTTCATCGAATTACAGCACGTCGCGAATAAAAATTCCAAAGTTTGTATTCCGCATTGATTAATGAAAGTTGATTGGTCAGTACTGATAAGATTGAACGCTAAAAATTGATCAATCGGCGTTTGCATAGTACGATATGCATTATTCAAGAGCATTTGGGTTTTCGAAGTAAGACTTCCGCAATCTGCATGGTTTGTTTGCACTGATAATCCATCTCGTATAAGTATAGAATACTTAACAGCTCTAGATAATTAGTCAATCCCTTAATCAACCCCCTTTTGAATTTATGAACCAGATGTCATCTAACTCGTCTAAATATGTGTGCCATATGACTGTTTTTAGCATCATGTCATCTTATATACTATTTATGTATGCGTCATAAAACCAATCAACAGAGAGATATTTTTGACTCTTACCTGGGTATATTTCACTCTTCTGTGTCAGTAAAACTTTGACTATATATACTTGAATTTGAATTACTTGAATTTGTTTGTCTCATGCCTGGAGCAGCATGGACTAATGGAGTCATTGCACCATTAAAAAAACCTACACAACAACCAAATCCCTCAATGGGTATATTTCACTCTTCTGTGTCAGTAAAACTTTGACTATATATACTTGAATTTGAATTACTTGATTTTGTATGTCTCATACTTGGAGCAGCATGGCCGAATAGTGTCATTGCACCATTAAAAAAAACCTAAACAACAACCAAATTCCTCAATGGGTAATATTTAACTCTTCTGTGTCAGTAAAACTTTGACTAAATATACTTGAATTTGAATTACTTGATTTTGTATGTCTCATACCTGGAGCAGCATGGCCGAATAGAGTCATTGCACCATTAAAAAAAACCTAAACGACAACCAAATCCCTCAATGGGTATATTTCACTCTTCTGTGTCAGTAAAACTTTGACTAAATATACTTGAATTTGAATTACTTGAATTTGTTTGTCTCATGCCTGGAGCAGCATGGACTAATGGAGTCATTGCACCATTAAAAAAACCTACACAACAACCAAATCCCTCAATGGGTATATTTCACTCTTCTGTGTCAGTAAAACTTTGACTAAATATACTTGAATTTGAATTACTTGATTTTGTATGTCTCATACCTGGAGCAGCATGGCCGAGTAGAGTCATTGCACCATTAAAAAAAACCTAAACAACAACCAAATCCCTCAATGGGTATATTTCACTCTTCTGTGTCAGTAAAACTTTGACTATATATACTTGAATTTGAATTACTTGAATTTGTTTGTCTCATGCCTGGAGCAGCATGGACTAATGGAGTCATTGCACCATTAAAAAAACCTACACAACAACCAAATCCCTCAATGGGTATATTTCACTCTTCTGTGTCAGTAAAACTTTGACTATATATACTTGAATTTGAATTACTTGATTTTGTATGTCTCATACTTGGAGCAGCATGGCCGAATAGTGTCATTGCACCATTAAAAAAAACCTAAACAACAACCAAATTCCTCAATGGGTATATTTCACTCTTAAGTGTCAGTAAAACTTTGACTATATATACTTGAATTTGAATTACTTGATTTTGTTTGTCTCATGCCTGGAGCAGCATGGCCGAATAGAGTCATTGCACCATTAAAAAAAACCTAAACAACAACCAAATCCCTCAATGGGTATATTTAACTCTTCTGTGTCAGTAAAACTTTGACTAAATATACTTGAATTTGAATTACTTGATTTTGTATGTCTCATACCTGGAGCAGCATGGCCGAGTAGAGTCATTGCACCATTAAAAAAAACCTAAACAACAACCAAATCCCTCAATGGGTATATTTCACTCTTCTGTGTCAGTAAAACTTTGACTATATATACTTGAATTTGAATTACTTGAATTTGTTTGTCTCATGCCTGGAGCAGCATGGACTAATGGAGTCATTGCACCATTAAAAAAACCTACACAACAACCAAATCCCTCAATGGGTATATTTCACTCTTCTGTGTCAGTAAAACTTTGACTATATATACTTGAATTTGAATTACTTGATTTTGTATGTCTCATACTTGGAGCAGCATGGCCGAATAGTGTCATTGCACCATTAAAAAAAACCTAAACAACAACCAAATTCCTCAATGGGTATATTTCACTCTTAAGTGTCAGTAAAACTTTGACTATATATACTTGAATTTGAATTACTTGATTTTGTTTGTCTCATGCCTGGAGCAGCATGGCCGAATAGAGTCATTGCACCATTAAAAAAAACCTAAACAACAACCAAATCCCTCAATGGGTATATTTAACTCTTCTGTGTCAGTAAAACTTTGACTAAATATACTTGAATTTGAATTACTTGATTTTGTATGTCTCATACCTGGAGCAGCATGGCCGAGTAGAGTCATTGCACCATTAAAAAAAACCTAAACAACAACCAAATCCCTCAATGGGTATATTTCACTCTTCTGTGTCAGTAAAACTTTGACTAAATATACTTGAATTTGAATTACTTGATTTTGTATGTCTCATACCTGGAGCAGCATGGCCGAGTAGAGTCATTGCACCATTAAAAAAAACTAAACAACAACCAAATCCCTCAATGGATATATTTAACTCTTCTGTGCCAGTAAAACTTTGACTGTGTATGTACTTGATTTTCTGTGTCCTGATTGGCGCAGCATGATCGAATACACTTGCACCATAAAATAACCCAAAACAGCTCCCAAACTCGTCTGTATCAGTTAAACTTCCCTTGAACGGAAATGTCATTTAACTTAATGTTGTCTAGTTCAGGGCTCGAAATACCCGGGTGCAAAGGTGCACGGTGCACATGAAACTAAAATTGTGCACCTAATTTTTTCTTGCTAGTTACACGCAGTGCACCTAACTTTAAAAAAAGAGGCCGCGTACGTGTTTTATGTTATTTTGACGTTTGAACAAAATATTAGAATCTACCTCTCTCGCACTAAAGGAACGTAATTAAAATTCCTAACTACACACTATACGAAGACAAAATTGCTGGGACGTAACAGGTTTATACATGAAGAAGGTTTAGTTGTGCCACTGCCACCAGAACTTCCCGAGGATCGAAACATTTTCCAAATGGCTCTGTTGAAGCGACTGCCGCGACAGCCGTGAGCCAGAGAAGGGTGAATTTAGATGTTTAAATATTTGTATTTACTATCTACTACTAACCTATATAAACATACCCAACTAATAAAATAGTTTATATTACAGTAATACTCTTATATTACGTTTTTTTTAAAATGTGCACCAAAAATATAACCTCTTCACCTAATTTAAAAACGTAGGTGCACAAGGTGCACCTGTATTAAAATATCTATTTCATGGCCTGGTCTAGTTCATGTTTGACGCAGCTTGGCCAAATATGACTACAGAATCCAACTAAATATCATGTCTTATAGTAATTATAAAATATGCCCGTAAAGGAATTTCAATTACCCGTTTTAACTTCATACTAACTTGGTTAGTAATGTACACAAGGGACATTAAATTAAAGTCAGTTCCAAGTTTATCCTTCCCTAAGGTAGAATCTTTCGGGAACATTTAACCCCGTTCCAACAGTCTCATAATTATATCACTCCCGGCACCAATGCATTACAAAAAAAGAGAACACACGCAAAAAAAAACACTGAGAAAAATGTTGTCATATTTCATTTTATGCATCGCCGACTTCATGCATGTAAAAATAATTAAATTAATTAACCGACAGTTAATGATATGCGTGGGCATCTACCCCTTTCTACCACCACCGCACAAAGAAAAAAGTAATACTTTTTCTAATTAGAAGCAGTTTTTGTTTTTTTCTAAACAATGGTCGAGTGACCTTTTAGTGAACAACCTCTAAAAGCTGTCACCAAGGGATGAAAGAGATTTAAAGGCCTCTTAAATGCGTTCGCTTAAGAGGTTTAAAATCTTATCTTCATTAAATTCGCGTGTTTTACTTCGATATATTGTTTATCCACTGTAAGGTCTTAAGCATTTTCTCCCCATCAAAAAATTTCCATTCACAAAGGAAAAAATACAATGAAATGAGTGTTTTTTTATGAAGGGGAGGAATTAATTATTATTTTTTTAATAATAGTGTAGTGATGCGAAAAGCGATTATTTTTTGCTCCAACGTAACTAAAAGTAAAGAACAACTAACAACAAAGATTGTCCTTTATTTTCAAAGCATTGGGTTAAATAAATAAATTAGCAATTAACTGGCAAGAAATAGTACTAAAATACACCATCCTACAATAATGGTCCGGACGCCAGAGGATTTGCATAAATCCAACAATTTGTTTGGGGTATTTTTCGTGCTATGGCCTAGGACCTTTGCATGTTGTTCATGGTAAATTGTTTGCAAGAACATTTTGGACAATCACGTTCTTCCTACGCTCTGGCAATTTTATGGAATGGACGAATATTACTTCCAGGACGACAACGTTAAATGTCATGATGCAGTCTCTGCCAAACGTCTTCCCTGGCCTGCTCAGAGTCCCGACCTAAACATCAGAGGACATTTGTGGGACAAGTTAGTGCTTGGATTACGGACCATGGAACCACGTCCAAAATCTGCAGCTGAGCTGTCGACATTCTTTCAGCAGGAATGGACACAACTACCCATAGCTGTGTATCAAAAAAATTTTAACGTATGGCCAGAAAGGTTGCTAGGTAATTGCAGCACGTGGGGGACTATCCCCCTATTAAAGCATGTATTCTTTCCCTTACACAATCACATCTTGCTGTTCGGTCCATTATTGTAGGGTAGTGTATAATTGCATATGTGTTCCACTAATGAAAATTTATAGTACATTATTTTTGTAAAAGCTTTTTTTACAATACCCATCGTACCTCAGAAGACCATCTCCCATGTGTGTCTATTTTAGGTTTGGATTCATGGACTCGAGATTCTCCTGGGATATCAATGATATCTTTTATGATTTCATCACGCTATTGTGTTACCCAATCCCTTTTTTTTCCTTTCTTGAACCCCTTGATTGTAAATCCACATGTGTGTGCGAACCCAAGGTACTCTAGTGATCTATTTTTCCGTGGGGTTTACTGCCTCTAGTAAGCAGAGCGATTGTTTCCCAAGGATGCCAAAGCGATCTTTCCCTACTTTTTTCTGTCTATCCTTGCTTTCGTAATTACTCGACACTGTCTGTCTGGTGTTTGACTCAGTTTGGACAAATGTGCACATTGCGCCGTAAAACCTCAAATCAACCAACCATTGTCGTACCCATAAATGAGCATTCTAGGCACAGCTCATTTATGGAGAGGCCACACTTTCATACCAGATAAACATCCATACAAACCTCGGATAGGAACCAAGAACCTAAATTCAGAAGCCAGAACCCTGACCACTATATACACTCTATAACAAAAAAAATTGACGCATCAAGAAGGAGCTGTCCGATTGGTGAAGAACATACTATTCAAATATCAGAACAATCGAATGATTTATTTCGTTGTTTGACCGCTACAAAGGGAAGAAGTCAATAAGGCGTTGATCCACCTCTGGCCTGGATGCGTCACCCGGCGTGGCATAAACTGAAAAAGTTCTCGGGTAGTGTCCTGAGAAATTGCTTCCCAAATTGTCTCCAACTGTCGGGTTAAATGGTCAACAATCCGGGATGGTTAAAATCGCCTTCCCGTAACGTCCCAAATTTGCTCTGTAGAAGAGAGATCAGGAGAACTAGCTGGCCAAGAAAGTGTTGGGAAAGGTTGAAAACAATTCATAGTAAAACGTGCCGTGTGCAGCATTGAATTATCTTGCTGAAAAGTAAGTCAGCGGTGTCGCAAAAGGAACAGAAACACAACCGGTAGTAGAATGTCGTCTACGTACCACTGTGCTGTAAGTGTGCTAGAAATGACTACCAAAGGGGTTCGGCTATCAGAGGAGATGGCACCCCCATACCATAATGCCCTGTCGTGGCATGTATGGCCTACGATGGTAAGAGCATGATCCCCACGTTTCCCTGGACACAGTTGGAAACGGGACTCGTCACTAAAGACTATACGTCCCCAGTCAGTTCAACTTGGGGGACTACAGTCCCCCAAGTTGAACGAGCCTTTCACAACTCCTTCTTGTTGCGTTGCTTTTTTTGTTAAAGAGTATAGATTGGTGTTTGTACGATAAAAAAAAATTCATCCCCTTAATTTCGAGCGCTATTCATAGTTACGTAAATTAAAAAACGTATCATACAATAAGGAATAACGTTCTCTCTACATATTCAAATCCACAAAATTGTATAAGCGGACGTCTCCATATCAAAATTTGCGCAAACAACGATATTTTTAATGGAAACACTATGTTTTGATGGCATAATCGGAGATTTTGTATCGTCAAATCAGACTAAAGATGAAACACATGACATTACTATCTTTATATACAGAGATATTCAATGCTAATGTTGTTGTTAGTTTAAGGGGTCATCACACACAGTAGATCAATATTAATTATAATTATTCAGGAACTGTTTATTTGATCCTTGGATGCAATAATTCTACTAAGAACCTTAAACGAAATGTTCATACTTGGCATAATAGTTTGCAATTAGTATAGCGCAAGAACTAACCATTGGAATTATCTGAGAATTTACATGATCATATTAGAAGTCCTTCTAATTCGATTCCCATCAAATTAAATACGATTTCAATCCATAATTTTTTCAAATATTAATTTAATAATTATTATTGTATACTTAAAACTATTTTAAATTAAAGTATTAGACGTATTTTTGTTAAGTTCTTTAACAACACCATGGCACAAAATATCATCGATATCGAAATATTATTTAGGTAGGTATCCATAAAAATCTAAGACACTGATTTAACTATTTTTAAAATGAAATATTAGACGGATTTTTTTTCAGGCTCTTAACACGGTAACAAGGCATAAAATATCAGCGATATCGAAATATTATTTCGGAATATATCCATAAATATCTGAGAAACTGATTTAACATAAGGAGTTTCACCTTTTCTGTACTCTTAACTGAAAACGCAAGACCATAATGGAATGAAGCTTGGTATCTGAAATTAAATTGGTATATAGATTCGAAATTGTGTGTGAAAATAAGAGTTTCGATTAGAAATTAATGAAATTGGTGCTCAATATAATATGAAGACGGCCCCTTATGCATTTGATACTTTTTATACAAAAAGTATAATGAAGCGAAAAACAATTACTTTTATTTCTAACGTAATTCAAAGATTGTTTTTTAATCTAAAATATTTTGAAATAAATAACTGAGACTCAAAAGAAGCAAAAAAAATTGATAATGTAACTGTGCAACGTTCAAAGTTTTATGCAATAGATTGTTTACAAAAACTGTATTCATTCGAAGATTTTTCATGCAAATACTTGTAAGTAGAAATTAGTCAAGGAGAAGCTATTTTTATGCCTCATATGTAGCAGCAATTATCATGCAGTTTAAAAACTTTTTAAGCAATGAGGTTTTTGAATAATGGCATAATAATTTTTAAAATAATTAAAATGAAGATGTGGCAAAGTGAATTTCTTTAAATTGAACTTATCAGAATAATGGTTTTTCATCTTTTAGTAGTCGTCTTAAGGGTCCGGGACACATCAGAATTTTTTTTTTAATTAATTTATAATTTTTTTGTACTGATTACCCATCTAACTAATAAATTAAATCAAAACACAAAAGTTTTCCAAAATTTGTTTAAAAATTTAAAGTGAAAATTTTTTGAAAAAAGAGGGGTCATTTCAAATTGATTAAACTCAAAATATTCTTAGTCAATTTTTAAAATTCTTGCAGTAAATTATTCACAAATTTATAAACTTTAATTCTGATTCAGCAAATTTAAAAATACTAATTCAATATAAAAAAAAATTTGAATGAAAACTTCTGAATATTTTTAAGGTACTTTTTCTTTAAAAGTTATATTTTTAAAAGTAAATATTTGATTCAAATTTGCTGAATCAAAATCAAAGTATAATGTTTGAAAAAGATGTATTCCAAATTTCAACTCTTAAACTTTATCGGTTATTGACTTATAGCAATTTGAATACAGGAAAACTTGAAAAAATGCATCATGGAGAAAAACGCATTTAAAGTTTTAAAGACAGATTTACAATTAATAAAATGTTTAAATACATTTTAAGAGCATCCAGATGAGTATCTAACTCCTTTTTCCTCTTAAATCTTTGGTTTAGTTTGATTTTTGCAAATTCTACCTATTTTCTGCATATTTATAAAATATTTAAAGGTCTTCGTAGACCTAAATAACGTCTTTCACAGATGTTGTTGCCATGACAACAGCTGTCTCAGTGTTAGATTTTCAAAACAACGAATCACAAAATTAATTCGATCTCTCGTTCTAATTAAGATAGAAACATAATTCAGACGTCATTTTAAGCAGAAAGACACAGATAATTTTTTAATATATAAAATATTTTTGTTCGAAAATTTGACGATTTTTGTGTCTTGGACCCCTTTAAGGAATAAATTAATTGTACTCAGTCACAAAAGCTATAAATAACATAAATTAACTCAAAAAATGATTGCGTGGTTGTCATTGGATCTTTCCTTTAGGGAATTGATTGATCCCGGACCGTCGTCAACAGCCCGTTGTGTTGCTCTAATACGACGTTAAATAAAATTACCGTACCTTACCAACAAAATAATGAATAATTTTTTTGTAAGAACAAATTTACATGTGCTTTCTTTTAATGCAATACGTAGCAAATGGTGAAGGTATTTATAATTTATATAAATGGATTCCACAAAACAAAAATATTATAAAACAATTCAAAGGTTTTTTTACATAAAATTTATTTTGCAAAGAAAATTGTAGTGATATCAAAAGCATTTATTTTGATTATAAAAAATCAAGGTTAAAAAATAGCTTTCCATCTTACCATTCCAACTTAACCATTCCAACCATAATACCATTCCAACTTAACCATCCCAGTCAAAATGTTTTTTTTTATTGCTCTCATTCGCTGAAATAGACAGGAAATGTAATGCGTTTATTTTTTTTAAAACTCAAATGGCAGAAGATGCAATTTGTTTATTTTTAGAAAGTGAAAGTTCACGTGACGTCACAATCTCTTGCGGAAAATATAAAAGATATATTCAATTTAAAATTATTTATTTAAAAAAAAATCTATCTGTGTGCCAAATCCCATTACTGTAAGTGCCATAGATTCGTCAGGATTTTTCGTGCAAGAAAACAAACAACCAGACAGACAAACACTTCCTTTTATAATATTAGAGATACCAATGAATTTTGTTATGTACCGACGTATGAGGGTCATTTATCCTAGTAGAAGTTATAAATACTTGCAAATTTTTTGTGCATGTGGACACAAAAATAATGAAATAGTTTCACAAAGCAAGAAATAAAAATGGCATAGCAGTTTTGTTGTTAGAATTTAGTTGTTAGTTTGTTGTGCAGAATGTTTTAATGTGTCGAAAATGTAACGTTTTTAGGAGAACTGATATGAAATACTATTGTGTATAGTTCGAACGAAACGAAAGATGTTATCTTATTGAAAATATTCATTTTATAAACAATTGGAGTTTGATAAGTTATGCAAGTAAAAAATAACGATGGTATCATCACTTTTTTAAAATCTGTAAATGAATTAAATATGATTATAAAAACGATCGTAACCTAGATTGCATCGAAATTTTTTTTTAAAGTTACGCATTGAATAGATTTTTATAGTTTTTGTACGATGTATTGTAGAACCAAAAACAAAAACAATGGTCTTCTCAAAACAATTTATGTTCATGCTGAAAAAATTTAAAAATTTATAAAAGTAGTGATAAAAAGAAAGGTTATATTTCTGAAAACTTAACTAGGCTAAAAATGTTTTGCCCTTTTAAATATGCGTTAGAACGGGTGCAGCAACTGAAACTGTAAATAATGATGGTGAAAAATAAAGCTTAAAGATTAATGAAACATATTACCATAAAACTATTAATAGTCTGGTGCAAGATGAATGTTTATTTTGGTGTAATAAATATGTAACGGGAAAGTACTTTTTATTATCACAGTTTCTATTTCACGTGTTAGACCTCCCAACTCAACAAATCTTTTTTTAATATCAGGCCTCAATAAGTATTATTTGTCTAGTAAAGTGTTTGTCTAGTATTCATCAATTATTCTCAACCTATACAATATATTTATTGAGGATAAAACGTTACATTATTAAAGTATTATGTAACATTCAACATTTTATGTCTACTCTAATTCAATAATATTTCGGAACACCGTCTTTACACTTCATGATTTCTTAAACTGAATTCAAAGAAGAAGATAAAGATGCAAAGCGACACGCGGAGATCAATCATAGATGTCGGCGCTAGCGGTGAAAACGATGATTGGTCTGCGCTTATCGCTTTGCATCTTGATCTTCTTCTTTGAATTCAGTTTTCAGTGAGTAAACTTTCGTCTTCGTATATAGGGTGAGTAGAGATTACCTCACAATAATACAACGCGATTCGTAATTGAAAATTCCCTATGCTTTTAGCGTTGAAATATCAAATGACCAGAAGCGAATTCAAGACGTTTGACGGAATATCTTAGGAACGGCACGGCGCAGTGGTAGCCCGTTTGGAAGAGTAACAGATTAGCAACCAGAGAGTAGGGAGTTCGAATCCTAATAAAGACCATCGTGTACAAAGGGGACTGGTGCACATTAAATCTGTCATGACCACAAATGTCCTTACGTTGGCTTGGTGTGGTTGTTTGAAGAGTGGGGTGCTATCTTAGGTGTTGTTATCTGTTAGTGGTTGAAAATGACGTGGTGTTGTCCTCGGACCTTTGTGTCGCTCCAGTGAGCTATAATTAAACTACCTACATACCGACATTAAACCGTTTGTTATGATTAATACCATCTTGTTTAGTCCTGTTCCTGTGCTAGTTAAATCCATGTAAGTTCTCCCGACTAGTCGTTGACACGTGGGAGAGAAGCACGAGTCCATGACTGCTCCTAAAAACTTTATTTAAAATTGGGCTTGCACTTTAAAAAAAAAACTTAACTTATCAATCGGAATAAAGTAATGGCATATAATTTCTATCTTACTTCCATTCTTGGCTTATAGGCCATAGGACTCAAATATCAACAGTGTCTGGAATTCTATTGTTAGTAATGTTAGGACAGTCCTCGAGTTAATCTACAGTCATTTCGTCCATTTCACAAAGGGAACTTTTTATTTTATCCTACGCCCAGCTCAAGGCATTTCGGCCATACGCTGTCTTGCCGTCCAATTTAGCGAAGAAAGTCCTTGGGGAGAAGTATCCCTGATGTCAATGTCCTGTAAATTAGAGCACTATGCAGGGTGTTGTCTGTTCATAAGACCATCGCAACAAAGCGGACAGATAACCACACCAATCCTATGTAGGTGCTGTTGAAGATAGTCGTGTCCGGTTAACAATAAGGGAACAGATATCTGATCTCGACACTCCAATTTAGTGTAGGTGTCTTTGTAGGTAGTCATGTCTGGTAAGAAGTTGAAACCAAGCAACTACTACAGCCCTGTGCAAGGAAACTGGCGTACGTGCTTTATTCCTCAATGACACATTACAGCTCTGAAAAGCAACGTTCTTCTTGAACTTCCCAATGTGTCTTAGGTCTTCCCTACATTATAATGGCATATGTTGTTGTTGTTTCTCATGCCTACACTGGCAGATCAGAGGAGTGTCAGGCCCGTCGAAGACGGCAATAGGCGAGGGAGTGCGCCTTCCATGTTATTGAGCCCCATTGAGATGAAGTCCGACTTTGCTCGACATACATGACACATCCGTTTGACAGCCCTTTCGTACATCCATTCACTCACACATATCGTAATTTAGATCCCAATTAGAGGCCGATAACCCCCTGATCAGGTACACCCAGAGGTATTGATTTGGTATGGGAACATGGGGGACTTTGTGACCACGACCTATTTAACGTGCCCCAGTCACCATTAGTGAACACGACGGTCTTTAGCCAGGTCGAAGCGCCGATCTTGCAATCATCAGAATTGCAGGCTCCGCCGAGGACAGAAACCACAACCCTTCTGATGCGAGCCCGACGCTCTACTGACTGAAATACCGCGGCTCATGGCATATGTAATGATGTCAAGTGGACGAACCTTACTTCATACTTTCAGCCTCTATCTAAATCTAAAATTTGCAGATCATCTGCATTATATATTTGCCCCTATTTTCTAATTCAATTCCTTTGCAGTTTGTTCGAGTGTATAATGTAATTAATCCTTTTTTTTTAAAGAATATATATACATTTTAAGCTCACCTTACTCCAAAAGGTACAGTATTTTTGAAATAAAATCTCTTACATAAGCATTAGTTTCATTTCCAGGTGCTACGACTCTTGACTAATTATATGTATGGGAAAAACAAAGTGTATTCACATAGAAATTCCAAGTATTGAATTAAAAATCCATCATCTACTGCAGTTGAAAAGTTGTTACAGTATTCACTTTCAAATGAAAATTGGCAGAAGATTCTCTTGCCCTTCATGGGGTGCACACAACGAAGGGTGTGCAGTACCAAATGTTTCAAGGAATTAAGAGGGAGTTCGCGATGTAAGTTAACAAATCGTTATATTTCTATTGAGTAGTTTTTAAAATCGTACAAAAGAAATAATAAGTCTAGCCTTGTAAATGTGAGACTTAGTTTTTCTGGGTCAGAAAGCGAAGTGATGATCTTTAAACTGATGAAAAACCTGCGAAGACTTTGTTTCTTTTTACGAAGATCAGATTTCTTGAGAAACACTCAAAATACACACTTTAAAAACAAATTAATAAATGTACATCACTTATATACTAATTGCTGACAGGGGCACATCTGTACGGAGACGAGATACTCAAGTGATCTTTTCTTTTCCCATTGAATTTACTGTGTTCAGTAAATACGGAGCGTAGCACTCATGAGATACCCAAGCAATCATTTTCTACTTTCACCTCATTCTATGAGACCGCGTTAACCCGGATGAAAGGGTATCGGATTAGCAACCGGATGTTTGCGAGCTCAAAACTGTTCTGTTTGATACAACCAGAGACAATCGTGAATTTGAGGGCTGGTGCACGTTAAATATGGCGTGGCAGTAAATGCCATCACGCTGCTCTTTATTCTCAATTACTGTTTTTCCCATATTCAAGACATTTTATACTTGACGTTGGCGTAGCTTGGCCAAATTTGGCCCTTTAGCCATAAATCGCCAAAACAACCAGCTTATTCATATTTTATTAATAAGATGTTATTGCAATACATGAGGCTATCAGGGCAAGAGTGGCCTAACACATCAACAATCTCAATGCAGAAAAACGAGATTTTCTTGTTCCCATTTTTTATAGATTTGTATTTATTTACAAATATGATTTGATATTCTGAAAATTTATATATCAGGGGTCAATAATAAGTTATTTTGTGATTTTAAAAGACTTGAAACAGCGCATTTTCCCCAAAAAAATAAAATGTCGTAATAAAAGGCAATAAAATTTTCTGGATTTTGCTGGTTAGGCCACTTTTTCTATGATATCCTCACATAATCTAATAAAGAAGTACTCCTTTCTGAATAATCAATAAATTGAGCAATTAGAAAGTGTAATAAATACTTGTTGAAGTAATAAAGTTACAATTTTTGAAATCATTTTGAATTATAATGTCTTCCCCTTTTATTTCTCAGAAGTATGCTTTAATTTTGAACGGTTCCACTTGTAAGCAAAGATGCGTTGTTAAAATGAGACAGTCTTTGAGAAGTATCCTTTATTCAATGTTCGACAAAGACTTTCAGAAATCCTTTATTCAATGTACGGCAAATTATATTCGTCAAACTTAATTATGTGACCAGGACATCACACTTAACTGTCTCCTCTCCAAAGACACGTCGATGAAACTGAACTTCAACCGATTAAAATTGTGATATACTAGTTCCAGCTACAATGATGCAGTTCAATAAGCGTAAGTTTCCAGCAAGGACTCTCAGCTTAGTGGGTTCTTCTTCCTTTCACGACTTTGTACACTTGCGAGGATTGATTTTCGGTGGTGCAGAAATTAAAATTAAATTGTGAAATGTATTACAACCGGAAACTGTTTGAAACTCATTCGCCCCTCCTAATCAAACGATAGGAATATAACTACCACTGGAATATAATTGGTAAATTCAGAAAGTACATCAGGCTCTATGAATACTGTTTAATCTTACGTTCACTACATCTCATTCCAGCCGTTTCGAAACAACCTGGAAAATTGTAGATGAGGCAAAATACGTAACAAGTTTTAATAACTTCCACGAAATAATAAATGTTATATACCAACTATTTTGGGTCACCATTCACGTAAAAATGATCAGAGGCCATATTGATTCAGTGGGTTCGCCCACTACACGAGCAACCTTCGTTTTGTATTTGGTGCAAGTTTGATTCCTGTGTGGCACATGTTTGATACGTCACAAGATCTAATAACTTTCACGAAATAATAAATATTATATACCAACTGTTATGGGTCACCGTTCCAGTAAAAAACATCAGAGGCCACAATGACTCGGTGTTTTTTTCCACTACACTAGCAACCTTCGTTTGATTCCTGTAAGGTTAAGTTCCCCCCTGGGTGTATTTTTCTTTCTGTTTCTGTAATTTTTTTTATGTGTCCAATTCTTGATGTTTTTTGTCTTGTGTTTGGCACATATTTGTCAAATATGGCTTTTGCTCCATAAAATCAATCACGATCAACCAACTCCTTAACCCTACTTGTCATTAGAAGAAAACTGACCAGATCTTGATCTCGTCAACGCTAAAAAATTGGTAAGATCTTGATGACGATATATCGCATCACAAGGAAACTTTATCAGATCTTGATGGATGAAATATCTTGTCGATACCAAATATAGGTTTAAAAATTGGGTAACTAATCCACTAAAGTTAGGGAAGCACCTATCTCGTAACTTATACAGAAAAGTTAGGGAAGCCCTTATCCATTCTTTTCCTGAATCGCGAAGACCTTAGTCTTTCGCCAAAAGAAAATGACATTACTCATTATAGACAAATGGAGAACCGAATCCAGAGCTAGATTACACCTGCCATCTTCAAGGACAACCTGTATAATGAAATGCAATAAAAATATGCACATACAATATTTTTCGAAAACTTTCCATTTGTTCATTACTTGACGTTGATTGTCTTGTGTTCAGCACAGATTTGCATATAAAAACCTTGAACCTTGGGACCATAAAATCTAACCCAACTTACCAACCAACTCCTTATAAACTGGTTAACAATTCCACCAAAGTTTGGGAAGCCCTTCTCTGAAAACCCTATCTAACACCTTAATCGGGAAGACCTGTGGTTTCCCCACAAAAGAAGGCGACATAACTCATTTTAGAAAAATGGAGGACCAAATCCAGAGCTAGATTACACCTGCATCTCCAAGGACAACCTGCATAATGAAATACAATAAAAATATGCACATACAATGTTTTTCTAATACTTTCCATTTGTAGATGTCCCTTACATGACGTTGTCTGTCTCGTGTTCACCACAAATTGGCCAAATAAGAACCTTGAACCTTACGCCATAAAATCTAACCCAACTCACCAACCAACTCTTTTAAAACGGTTAACTATTCCACAAAAGTTTGGCAGTTCTTCTGTGATAACCCTATCTAACACTGTAATCGAGAAGTCCTGTGGTTTCCCCACAAAAGAAGGTGACATAACTCATTTTACAAAAATGGAGGATCAAATCCAGAGCTAGATTACACCTGCATCTCCAAGGACAACATTTATAATTAAATGCAATAACAATATGCAATCCACACAAATGTTTTTTCTAAACCTTTCCATTTGTAGGTCCGTTAATTGACGTTGTTTCGCGTTCAGCACAGAATAGCCAAATATGAACCTTGCATCACAAAACCCAACCCAACTCACCAACCAACCCCTTAAAAAAAGGTTAACTATTCCACAAAAGTATGGGAAGCCCTTCTCTGATAACCCTATCTAACACCCGAATCGCAAAGACCTGTGTTTCCCCCAAAAGAAAGTGACATCACTCATTGTAGAAAAATGGAGAACCAAATCCAGAGCTAGATTACACCTGCATCTCCAAGGACAACCTTTATAATGAAATGCAATATAAATATGCACTACACGCAAATCCTTTTTCTAAACCTTTCCATTTGTGTGTCCATTAATTGACGTTGTTTCGTGTTCAGCACAGATTAGCCAAATATGAACCTCGCGTCATAAAACCCAATCCAACTCACCAACCCCTTAAAAAACGGTTAACTATTCCACAAAAGTTTGGGAAGCCCTTCTCTGATAACCCTATCTAACACCTGAATCGCGAAGACCTATGTTTACGCCCGAAAAGAAAGCAACATCACTCATTGTAGAAAAATGGAGGACCAAATCCAGAGCTAGATTACACTGTATCTCCAAGGCACAACCTCTATCATGCGGAGAGCGAGAAAAATCATGCAAAGCCCTTTTCTATTCCACCTGCACCAAAGAAATCCAGCAACATACATCTTCCTCAGAAATCCCCGGGACGAAGCTTTGGGGGAATGGACCTGCACAATTGACCATTCTTCTGGCTTGTACACAGGAGAAAACTTTCCTCTCTATACATCTTCTATTCTTGTGCGGAGTCCTAATTCTTCTACTACTGGGGAGCAGTAAAAAATGGTAGAAATACTACAAAGAAATGTATATGAAGAAGGCAGAGAAATATGGGATTAATGGTTATCGCTAGCCGCAAACGTCGATTCGCGAGGCTCTTCGAACAAAAGTAATGACTCGTGATGATTGTGTTAGTTGGAAAAAAGTGTTAGTGGTGAGGTTTGGATGGAAAGAAGGATGGGGAATAGTTAGGAGCTATTTATTTTCTGAGATGTAACAAAGTGAAATGTTTCGTATGATCTGTTAAATTCAAGTTTCGAAACTTCCACGATGGGTAATGTATTATGGGCGGTCATGAATTTTGACATGCGGTACCTATCTAATTCAAATCTATGAAGTATTGGATTGTCTGTTCAAATATTTGAGAATTATATATTATAAGTGATGCATAAAGAATTTAACAGAAACTACACATAGTTTAAAACTCATTTCCTAATAGTATTGTAAGCAACTCGATTTCTATCTGTAGACTGATGAACTGTATAAAAATTTCCAAGTTTTGTATGATTCTTTGACATATTGTATTGTATAATTCAATGAAAGAATTGCCTAATTCTAAAGATTATGTATATATGGGGTGTATGCATTGCATTTAGGATATGTTTATGTATGTGTATGTTTCATTATCAAGCTTACTTTTTGAAATGATCTGATTTCCATGTTCAATTTGGTAAATTTTATAACCCCTTGTCTCTAAGTAGTTTTGTCATTCGATAGCCAGTGTCCATGTAACATTACTTTTGTTCATTACTTGTCTGTATGAATCGATTATATTTTGATTTTCCAATTGTGCTAATAATCCTGAAGACCCTGTGGGACCTGGAGAATGTCTTCCAAGCAACCTCCTCTTAAGACTTGCGCCCTCTGGATTGGCTGGGTGGTTAGCATCTTAAAAATGGCGTATAAATTTAAGAATGTTTTTAATAATACTGATGTACAGTGGCTCCCAACTGTGTTTACACTTTAAAAATTAGTAGAAAAAGATCTGTAGCCTGACATTTAACTCGAAGATTAAGTCCAATATTTTTTCATGTCATCTCCATGTGATGTTGAATAGTTCATTTTCTTTTAATAAAAATGAAAATAAAAGGAGGCATTAAAAGAACACGTGACAAAAGTGATCGTACAACGAAACTTTTTCATAAAAATTCATAAATAAAACTATTGTCCATAGTTTATTTTTGCATTGTAGTGACATTTTAAGAATCGTTTGGCCTTAATCTTTGCTTGCTTACTTCGTAATATTATCTTTATTATTTAAAAATGGCTCGTAGTCGCAAGGAAACAACGAATACCAATGGAAATGGGTTAGTTTTCACCATTATAGTAGTAAATCAGTTCGGAATATCGCTAAATTAGTAAATTTATCCCATTCTACAGTGCAGTATGTTATAAAACGCTTTAAAGAAGAAAATCAGAACGAAAACAAGGTAAGTAAAGGTCACCCGGCAAAGTTAACTCAACGTGTTCATGTATTTATACTTAGATATTTTGTGAAAAATCATTTTCAAGTTTGAGTGCTGTAAACGTTTTTGCAGAATTTACTGCGAAATTTTCTATTTTAATTTCATCTGAAACTGTTCGAAGAGTACTAAGATCAGTTAGATTAAATGCGTGTTCTGGCCGAAGAAACATTTTTGTATGTACGAAAAACAGAAAGCTTAGATTTTCCTTCTCGAAATCAATGATGAATAAGCTCTAAACTATTGGAATTTTGACTTATTTGCAGATGAAAGTAAATTTAAGATTTTTGTTTCCGATGGGCGTATATTTATATGGAGAAGAAAAAATGAGGAACTTTTTCCCAAGAACTAACTTGGAACAGTAAAACATGGCGGTGGAGGTGTACTTGTGTGAGGGTGCATGTCAGCATCAGTAAAAGGTAATTTGTTATGTATTGATGGCATAATGAATCATGCTCTTTATTTAAATTTTTTAAATAAAGTTTCTTTAAATTTTTTAATTAATACTTCTAAGACAATTTAAAATTATCATCCCAAAATTTAGGTATTGGAAACAACTTTGTTTTTATCAAGATAACAATCCGAAGCAAACGGCTCTCATCGTTCGCCTCTGGTGACTCTGTAGATGTCCACAAGTTCTGAAAACACTACCGCAGTTGCAAGATTTAAACCTAATAGAACACATTTGGAGAGATCTCGAGGTTAGTGTGCGAAGACACGACATTAAAACGAAAAACGAATTAAAAATAGTAATGATTGAAGAATGGAGGTACATTGATGCAGAAATTACAATAAAACTAGTGAACTCTATTTTCAGGTGTTTAAAATTTGCTGTGGATGCTATTTATAGAGATTATTTTAAAGTGTACGAAGACTTTAGCGATGTAACTTTTTTTAATTTGATTATTGATTTTCCAACAAAAAAAATTTTAGCTATGTTTTAAAATTTTTTTATGTAGTTTTGATATTAACAAGTAATAGATGTTATAATGAAATATTAGTTTTTATTAATGGAGACAGAGCAGTATTTCATTGCAATTCGTAAGTACGAATACTTTTGGGAGTCACTGTACATGGTTTTATAACATGGAAAAATTTAGATTAAAAAAAAAAATATTTTTGGATACTGATTTGAGATGTGACTTCAAAAAATGGCCACTTCAAGGTTTTTATTTTTTAGGCATTTAATAATTGAAATATTTTAAAATAGTAGATAGTGACAGTCGGTGTCTCTTTACGTAGAGAATTTATGGCTAGCTTCATCAATCGATGATGAACATAAAGCCTTACACCTTTCCAAATCAATTCACCAGTTTACCTCTTTATATTGAGCATTATGCTCCTTAATAGATTGTCGCACATCTTTAATGAAATCTCTTTGGAAATACGAAATGGCATGTTTTTACTTCTATATTTTTACTTCTAAGAACTTCTGGATGTTCACTTTCACAATTAATAAAACTCCCTCTCAAGAATACTGCATCATGACTTACAATATTCATTTCTCAGCTATTTTAAATGCTTAATTTAAAAGTAGAGACTTTCGGAACATGTACTTTCGAAACATAAATTAACTACTGTTAGAAAACACTTTAAAGGTCCTTCTCTAGCTGCATTTGAAATGCATTTTTAATCAAACTGCTTTCTGAGTATCGCCTAATACCTTTTCAATCGTTATTTATTAAAATATTTCTTAAATGTTCATTCATTAATTTTAAGTGACTTAAGTATTTAAAAACGCTTAAGATGCCATTTTACTTATTTCTAAAGCGACTAGAAATGAATATGTGAAGTGTCCTAATTTTCTAAAGAGGGTGATTCATATCGGAGACTAAAACTAATTATAAGTCTATAAGCCTTTTCTAAAACTTAATAATTCATACTTTCAAAAATACATCTGACACTCGTCCCTTTTGAGGTTTAATTAAAAAACATTGAATCTTAAAAATAGACTGAATATTTATTGAAATTAGCAAAATACTTATACTTTTTTTAATTAACATGATAATATAAACATCCTAACTAGTTGAAGAAAAAAGAGCCGAACACTGTTTTCGGTTTAGAATTAATGAATATTAATGCATTCGAAGTATGCAGGAAAGTTTTGCACTCCTAATTTCCATTTTCAATATTTTTTAAGTATTGTGTAATGTGGTTTTTATGCTTATTTTTCGCACTTTATGCGTACTAGAGTCAGAATTTAATAACTTAAAACACCTTTTCCGGAAAAGCCATTCTTTTATCATACGTCTTTTCATTTTTAAACTTACCGTGAAAATTATGAAAGCCACATTTTAAAATTAATTTGAACACACTTAAAATTAACCTTCTGAAAGAAACGCCACTGGATACACTAATAATGGTGCGAATGATGATAAAGTATAATTGGTAATATATAAAATAACTCGAATGCAAGAAATTTTTTGTGCATTGGATTTTCAATATGCTTTTCTTAAAAATATCAAGTTTGTAGAATATACTTTTATGCAGGGAAAAGTACTTTTGTGTAAAATTTATAAATGTATGACGGTATGGGTAGAATATTAATAAGTGTTAATGCTTTTATGATGGATTTGAAATGATTGTGACAAATCTTATTTTCGCATGTTTTTGTTAGAGATATGAGTTGTGTTACATAAATTTTGTAAATATGAATTTTGTTTAGTGAGTTTTATATAAATTTGTATCTTGTGGTTAGTTTAAAAAGAAATTGATTTATGATGTCTCGTGTAGCAATTTTTTTTTTTGAGAATTTTTTTTTTTTTTTTTAAATCGAAATTGCTGTAAATTTATGATTGTAGTTAATTTTGGTTTTTGTAGCTAGTTTTGAAGTTGCTTCAGGTTATAAACATCAATTATGCGAGACTTTTCAAACATTAATGTGCAGATAAGTGAGATTCCTGTAAATGAGCATTTCGTTTGAAGACTGGCAATATTTACTCTTTATGAAATTATTGTTGTAATATTTGCTTACCACTAGTGAATTTGCATTGCCGTAAAGTGTTAAAATTTTTTAAGTGCTTTTTACGAGTGAAATTGTATTGTCGGAAAGTGTAAAGATTTTTTAAGCGCTTACCGCCAATGAAATTGAAATGTAAAGATTTTTTAAGTCATTGTTGTGATGTGCAGTTGTTATTCTTATTAATTATTGTTGTGATGTGCAATTGTTATTCTTATTAATTACTGTTGTGATGTGGAGTAGTTATTCTTATTAAGTTATTGTTGTGATGCGCAGTAGTTTTACTCTTACTTATGGTTATTGTTGTGTACTGCATTCATATAGAATATTCCATAATTTGATCTAAACCTAGTTTGTGAACTCATACATGAGAGTATTGTCGAGGCATGTTTGCCAACTAGGGACACAAACAATCACACACAGAGACTCCGGTTTTGTTCGTTGGTGATGACGGAGTTTAGAAGTGTACTACTACCATTGAATGATGGTTTTAATTGCAAGGCCAATGTTTCTGACAATTTAAAACCAGTGGGAGGTTGGTAAGGGTTCTGAGGTTCTCTTGCCAACACAGGGAGGAATGGTTGGCGGAGGGAACGATGGTCCCATAAGGACGCTTGCAAGGTGTCCTTGAAAGGTCACACAGGCCAGAAGGAAGAAAAGGGGAAAGAGCAAAAGGAGACTTGATCAGCGGATATCGAAGAGAACGGATATACTAGGGACTCTCGGTTGATGTCTCCACTGATCTGTATAATATGCACAACCAAGAAATGAGAATTAAACGTATATAAATACACCTATGAAGAAGTGTATTTATATATAGTGGTGGAACATGGTAATATTTCAATTGTGCTTAAAAGAGGTTTAAATTTTTCTGGAACAACTTGGGTGTTTACATTGGTCCCTCAAACCCTGATTAGTGCACATTTCATCTATACCAAAACGTCGACAGATCCTTTTTACCTCCTTTTCTCCATGGCGAATATCCCCTGTATTTATATTTTCTGGACTAAACATGGCTATATCCTTCAAAGTTGAAAATTTTCTTCATTAACATCAGAACAAAGTCATAATTTCATTCAATTGACATTACTTTGAATGAATTGCTTTTGATTAATATGTACGATTTTGGAATTAAGTACGAAGATGATGTCTTGAAATCGAAATTTTTCTTTTGCTTTTACAACTATCTGTGTTTCACGTGATGTTTTTCTAGGAAAAGTACAACGTGTACGTAGTTTTTAAGAAAAAGCAGAGGGTATACGAAAGTTGCTGTAAAAACCAGAGGGTATACGGCGTATACCGTCATATACCATCCACTATAGCCCTAGTGAATATAAAATATCACTAGAGCACCTCGGATCCGAGAAGCCCATACACAGATAAAGAAGATGCGCTCCTGAGGAATCTTTTCCCATGGAGTTTACTGTCTTCAGTAAACACAGGGTCTCTCTCTCGGGTTGCCCAAGCGATCTTTTCTTGATTTCAACCCCCTATTCTGTTGCTCAGTCCTTCTCTCCCCTTTCATGACATTTTTTACTTGACGTTGTCTAGAGTTCGGCGCAGATAGGCCAAATGTGGCCCTTCCACCATAAAATGCCAAACCATCAACCCAACCTGAGGGTAAGCATTGTTAACACGAATATCATGTTTTCGTAAAAGCGTCTAATGACAGCGTATCTAAGTGTTAAATGTCTCAATACATGTGAATAATAGTCATTTGCAACACAGCTCTAAGAATACCCTACAACATTTACATATTAATACCATATCTAGAAAAGCAGACGCCCTTGATAACGTACTATGGGTGGTGAGGATAGTATTCGAGAACAGATTAGACTGTCCTAGTGTGGGTGATACCCCTTTTAGGACACTAGGCGTGGCATTTCCTATCATTATGTCTGGGTGATAGTGATGTGTCGGTGAATATGTACCGATAAGAAAGTATATGTGACATTCTTCGAAATAGACCTGGTAATTTTCAAAAGATATATCAGACAGTACATAGCTTCTTTTGTTACAGAAAATTGTAGTTTAATTGTTCTCAAGTTATAATTCTGGAGAATTATTCTCTGGATAGATGACTCGAAACTTTTTATTTCAAAAATAAGTTGATTTGGGTAACTTTGGCCAATCACTCGATTAAAATGTTTCTGATAGATTTACTACCATGAATTACAGATTCACAGTGAGCAACAACATAGTATTTTCCTGTATTAAAAATATGTTTGGTTAGCTAAATCACAAGCTCTATTGTTAACTAAACAAAGCAGAATAGTTAATTTTTATTGACTTTTTAAGTTTTAATAAAGTTTCTCATATGAGCATATACATTGATGGGATTACGTTATTGATTTCTGTCCATTATTTTGACATAAAAGTCAAGCTGCAAAGAATTTCTCAAGATATTTAACCATCGAAGGTCTAGGATAAAAAGTACAAGTATATTATATTTAATTATAATATTTCTATCCAACTTTGGCCCAACTTTTTTTAGACTAAGATAGGAAAGAAATAATGAACGATAGTGACATATTTTTTTCATTGTACTTAAATTGCTAATTATTATGCAAGACTTTAAACCGCGAACAGAAATTAAAAATCACTGCAATAAATCTAATGTTACTCAATGACTGGTGTACATGATAAAAGTTTCATTTATACCAAATATTGGTAACGAAAAAGATTTAGCATATACACATAACTTAATATTAATATATAATTACATAGGCTGTATAGATGTAATCATATAGGTTATTATTAGTATATACACAAGCCTCCCTCCATCCAAAATAATATATCGTATTGTATAATACTACGTTTGTAATATACAGGGTGTTTCAGTGAACCGTTTCAGAACTTCTAAGAGGGGTAGGGTACATCCTGACAACTCGAAATCATATAGCAATGTGGGGTCGGAAATGCTTTCCTGAAGCTGTTTTGTACACAGTAGCACCGTAAAGAAAAGAAGCCGTAAGTAAGAAATTCCTTCTTTTCATGTTTTAATAATACATGAAAAGAAGGAAAAGGTACATGGATTAAAGTAAGTGTTCGAAGTTTCTTCCACGGGCTACAATGCACGCCTCATATCTCCGACGCATGAACATCCGAACATTCTGGAATACTCCAGGCATATCTCGAATTTCTCCGGCAGCTACTGCAATTCTTGCAACCAGCTTCTCAACATTGTCAACAGGGGTGTCATAAACTAGCGATTTCAGATGACCCCAGAAATAAAAATCAAAACATGATAGGTCGGGTGACCGAGCAGGCCAACGCACGGGACCACCACGTCCGATCCACTGCTGACCAAATGTGACATCCAGGTAGTTACGAACCTCTCCGCTATAATGGGCAGGGGCTCCATCGTGTTGGAACCACATTGTCTGTTGCGTCGATGCAGAAATCTGTTCATCTCTCAAAAGTTGTGGCAATACTTGCTGCAGAAAGAGCAAGTAGTTAGGTCCGGTTAAACGAGACGGTAACAGGTAAGGTCCGATGAGGTGATCTCCCATAATACCGGCCCATACATTGACCGAAAATCGAATCTGTGCTGCACGATGTCGTATTACATGCGGGTTCTCGACCGCCCAGATAGGGTCGTTATGCGTGTTGAAAATTCCTTCCCTTGTGAAGGATGCCTCATCGGAAAACAACACTTCAGCAGGAAAAAGGGGATTTGTAGCACATTTTCCAAGGTACCACTGTGCGAAATCAATACGAGGTGCATAATCCTCCGGTTGCTGTGTCTGGACACGCTGCACGTGAAACGGATGCATGTCTTCTCGGTGAATCCTCCAGACGCTGCAATGGGAAACCCCGACTGCGTTTGCTACACTTCGTGTACTCGTTCTTGGATTCCCCTGTACATGCTGCAGCACATTCTGTTCGACGTCTGCAGTCCGTGCTGTTCTTACCCTGTCCCTGTCAGCTCTTTCTAATGAACCTGTCTCAGCTAACCTCTGGTGCAGTCTTGCAAAGAAATTATGACTGGGGATACGCCTCGTCGGATATCGTTCCGCGTACAAACGCTGTGCGGCTGGCCCACTACAATTTGCAGCCCCGTACGCCAAATGCATATCGGCTAACTCTGCGATCGTGTAATCATCCATCCTACTAACTTGACGTTCTTGTGCGAAATGAAGATTCCCTACACGAAGCTCGGGATTTTCGCACAACGCCATCCACCGCGTCGGGAAAGCATTTCTGACTGCCCATTGGTATATGATTTTGGTTCGTCAGGATGTACCCTACCCCTCTTAGAAGTTCTGAAACGGTTCAATGAAACACCCTGTGTATATATATATATACACACTACCCCACAATTAATGGACTGGGAAGCAAGATATAATGGTATAAGGAAAAGAATACATGCTTTAATAGGGGGAAGGTTTCCCAATTACAGTAGCAACCCTTCTGGGTATACTTTCAACAAGATTTTGATACACAGTTATTGGTATTTGTGTCCATTCCTGCTACAAGAATGTAGTCAGATCAGCTGTAGATTTCGGACGCGGTTCCCTGGTCCGTAAGCGACGCTCTAACTCGTCCCACAAGTGTTTTATAGGGTGTAAGTCGGGACTATGAGCAGGCCAGGGAAGACTTTTTATATCTATGTCTCAATACCACTGCTTGACAGAGGCTGCATCATGACATGGAACGTTGTCGTCCTGGAAGTAACATTCGTCTATTGCATAAAATTGCCAGAGCGTAGGAAAAACCTGATTGTCCAAAATGTTCGTGTAGGTGTCGGCGTTCAATTTACCAGGAAGAACATGCAAAAGTCCCAGGCCACACCACAAAAATAACCCGAAATAAGTAGTCGGACTTTATGCAAATCCGCTGGCGTCCGTTCTCCATTATTGTAGTGTATATATAAAATCTATAATATATACATATAAAATCATATCTATTTGCAAGCATTTGAAATATGCATGTTTATTCACTTTAAACTTTTTTATTAAGGTTTAAAAATAATATGAATATAAGTTTAAAGAATTTCCCATACAAAACTATTGTTGTATTCTACTTTGAGAGAATGGTTTAAATATCAATATGCTAAACCAAAGTATTAAGCATTCAACGTTATTGAATTCTAATGCAAAATCAATATTTTATGAAACAAACCTTTCAAAATGCTATACTTTGAGAAATCTAAGATTTTCTACTAGAAGTCGAGTACAATTTTATGATAGATTTTGGAATGTGAATATCCTACTTCATATTACTAGAATAATAGATGATGCCGTCATAATTCTTTTGTAAATACTTCAAAAGGTTGTTATTCGATTTACGAATATTTTGTTCAATTTTAAATAAAAGAGCTACATTTCGAATACGACTATTGTCTATAGAACGTATAATTCTTTCCTTAACATTTCGAACCGGCATGCATCCATTAATTCTTAAGATTGTAATGTTTGAGAAAAACTTACTTTGGGGATTTAAATGGATTTTTCTCATTACAAGAATAAGGATATGTGTCTTGCAAATTAATTAGAAAACTTAAATTTTACTTCATTTCGATTAATTCAGGACTCTGATTACAATACAAGGATTTGTCATAAAGGAGTTTTGTACGACTTAATTTTAATTTAATTTAAAGATTTGTTCGGGATTCCAAGTCAAACTTGTATTTAAAAATAAATAAAACACGTTTTTTTCTCATGTAGTCACTAGTT
Source organism: Metellina segmentata (assembly GCA_947359465.1). Taxonomy (NCBI): domain Eukaryota; kingdom Metazoa; phylum Arthropoda; class Arachnida; order Araneae; family Tetragnathidae; genus Metellina; species Metellina segmentata. Next base: position 27,180,919 of record OX375881.1, on the reverse strand, counting down.
TAATTTCTGTTGATAAGCTATTGAAATATAAAAATATAACTATGAAATTATCTTCCCCTTGATGTAAGACTAGTGTGCGTGCATTCCATAAACAACAAATAATATTTCGCTTTGAACCTTTTTCTAGATTTAAAATTTAAAAATATACAGAATTGTTTTGTATAATTTATTGTATATTTAACCAACACTGATGTTAAAAGTGAAGTTTAAATTGTAGTTTCTTAGCATTTTTTTCACGATTTAACACACACATTTTTTAGTTATACTAATTTAAATTAATTAATTCTAGTAAATATTTTAAAATTTATCAAAGAGATGATGGCACATTCCTACAGAAGCATTATATTTTTCCTGTTCTCTTATTTTCCTATGGTCGTCAATAGCCCGTTGTGTTGCTCCAATATGACATTAATTAGAACACCATACTTATTTTCCTATGTGATGAAAATCTTAATTGGTGATAATTGTGTCTTAGTGTTCCTTAGGTGTTAACGTTTGATTTAAGGGGTTGTTGGGAATAATATATGTAAAAAAAATGGAGATTTTGTTTGTACATTGAATATTTTCGCCCCGTTTCAAATTTTCTATCCGTTTTGGGTCCTTCTGATTAAAAATCTGTCTTTTCCGGGTTTGGTATCTGTCTGTCTGTGTGTGGAGTATGGTGGAGCGAAAAACGCGAATTTCGGAAATTGAAAACGCCTATGGTGGGAATAGTTGGGGACTACCATGCTTGATAATAATACAAAATATGAGCTAAATCAATTAATATCTTCAGGTGCCAAAATCACTTTGAAATTACGAAATTTTGCCAATTTTTACACAAAAATGATAATAACGCATTTAAAAAATTTAATACAACCTATTTAAAGCTATGGGTGGGTTAAAATAATTTCCCTGCTTGTAAAAATAAGTTTTGCAACTAACATTATCCCGGAAATTTAAAAATGTCCCCTTTTTTTAGGGCGCTTCCCTTTCTTTGTTTGTTTATACGGGGGTGAACACTCATATTTCACCAAATGGAGTGGAGGTGTTTGGGTTTCTTTAAATACCCGATCACTTTTTTTTTCATAAATGTATAGTAGATGCATGTTCCTGCAAATGCCATATCGATCTAGTCTATCGGGGAAAACTAAGTCCTATGTTCAAATTGATTCGCTTTCGTTTGTTGGTGCGTATGTTACTGTTTATTTTTACTTATTTTAGATTTTTGTATTTAGAATTATAATTTTTAAATTCAGTTTTGTTTGGGTTTTGTTTGTTAAGGAAATACGGTTCTTTGAATAAGTCGAAATGCCTCGGACACGATCATTAGATGTATGTCCCGTGTTTGGAATGGCTGAAATAATGAAGCCTAACATGCTTCCAACATTTGCAGATGTTATGAAGTATTATCTTTACATACAGAAAGATTTTTGAGAAGTTAGAAGAGATGTTAGTATGGCTGATGTATGTTGAATTTTAATTAAAGAGCTTAATATATTATGGGAAAAAAAGTTCGATTCCAACTGTAACAAACTAACAAATAAGATATATGCTGAAAAAAAACCATAAAACGTATAGAAATATTAAGAAACTGTTAAAAATACTGGCAAACTAGATTTCTCAAAAACGGTTGTGTCCTTCAGGGAATCAGTAGAAAAAAATATATTTGATATAGCTTATGTAAATGTAAGGACTTTCTCAGTTGTACTTGCAAAAGGAAAGTACCTATTGCTGAAAGAGCTTTTTTAACAGATCTAAGGACATTTCGAAAAATGGTCATTGGAAATGTTGACAATAAAACCAGCAGAATGATTGAAGAAAAGATTGCAGCGCAAAGAAAGAGAAGCAGAGAGCCAAAACGTTCAGCTCAAAGATTGTAAAGGAAAACAATTCAAAATACTCCCGCCCTCTAATTCGGGAGCTACTTTGAGTTTTAATTTACTTAAGAATTCTAATGTTTTATAAACACAATCATTGATAATAATTATTCTTCAACTCCACAAACGAGAACTAAACTTCCAAATATAGCTCAGGCTTGTGACAGAACTGGTGTTTCCGATAGATCGGCAGCAATTATAATAAATGCTACTTTGAAGGATATGGGAATAATTTCCAAGTATGATTCTTCAAATATAGTTGATCGTAGTAAAATTAGAAGAGAAAGGACAAAGACAGCTATCTGAAAAGAAAAAAATGAGGAAACAGCCTCTTTATCAGAACATAGAATATAATTTGATGGGCGAAAGGATAAAACTTTAGGTATGATTAAAGAAAGAGAAAGGATTGCTAGAAAGACTGTAACAGAAGAACATATCGTTTTAATATCAGAACCAGTATCAAAATATATGGGACATGTCACTCCTACAACTGGCTCTTCTTAAAATATTAAAACAAGTATTTTAACTTTTTTGGAGAAAAACATCGATCTTTCTAATATGCAAGTTGTCAGTTGTGATGGTACAGTGGTAAATACAGGTTTGAAAAATGGAGTCATTTGACAAATCGAGCTTTTTTTAGGACGTCTTGTGTATTGGTTTATTTGTTTATTACATACAAATGAGCTACCTTTACGTCCTTTATTGCAACATTTAGACGGGAAAACCACTGGACCCAAAGAATACAGCGGAGAAATTGGAAAAATGCTAGAATATTGTGAAAAATTGCCTTTAACAAACTTTGAAAAGATAAAAGCAACTTTGCCAGATATGATCCTAGAGGATCTTAGCACTGATCAACGATACCTTTACGAAATGTGCACAGGGATATCAAATAAATATATTCCATTAAGCTTATCACAAAAAGATCAAGGAAAATTGAATCATTCCAGATGGTTGACGACGGCAAATGGAATTTTAAGGTTATATGTTTCAACAGAAGATCCAACCCATAACTTGAAAATATTATGAGTATGTTGTGAAGGTATAATCATATGTGTGGTTTAAAATTAAAAGTCAGTCATCATGTCGGTACGGGAGTCTTCATTTTTACAATATTATAAATAAATCGAGATTTTTGCCTGAGGAATTAAAAATTGTAATAGATCTAACTTTGCAAAGAAATGCTTATTATGCCCATCCAGAAAATATTATTTTGGCAAAGTTAGCTGATGATCGAAAACACGTTAGAGAATTGGGCCTTAGAAGAACTTTAAAATTACGACAAAAAAATAAAGTTGAAATGAATATTCGAGAGTTTTAAATTCCCAAGTTAAACTTCGAAGCAGACGATTTCACAAATCTAATTGAATGGCAATCAGATTCCGTTACATAGCCACCACTTACGTTATCTCTTTCTGATGATCAACTCAAGTCTACGATTATAGACATTCCAACCAATAGCAACATATTTAACTTTCCGTGCCATTCACAAGCAGTACGTTGTGGTTAAATTAGTAACTGAAGCATCACGTGCAGTATGTGGTACAGAGGCACGAGATGGATTTATTCGGTCAAGAATTGCTTCTAGACTTGCTTTACCCAGATTTGAAACCAAAAGCCTATATCAATCGCTTTTAAGCTAAACCACTTCTGTGCCAGTAACTGCACTTTAATTTTTTAGGGTAAGAAAGTAACTTCAATTAAATTTTTTTTTCATTTGGAGGGGGGGTGGGGGTGGAACTCGATATGCAGCCACCTCTTCGTGGTGAGTTCTGGGTTGTTTTCATAATGAAAACAAGCAAAGAGCTGCAAGGGGAAGCGCTCGTGTAAACGCGTGGTCGCAATGATGAGTCTATTGAGAGGAGTGTAGACGAGTGCGAAAGCGCTCTAAAAAAAGGGGGGGGGGGATTTTTAATTTCCAGGATAGTGTTAGGTGTAAAAATTTTTTTACAAAGAGAGAAGTTCATTTCACCCACTTATGGCTTTAAATAAGATATATTAAAATTTCTTAAATGCGTTACTATTGTTTTTGTGAAATAATTGGCAAAATTTCGAAATTTCAAAGTGTTTTTGGCACCTGAAGATATTAATTGATTTAGCTCATATTTTTTATTATTAATAAGCATGGTAGTCCCCAACTATTCCCACCATAGGCATTTTCAATTGCCTCAATTCGTGTTTTTCGCTCCCCTTTAGTGTGGAGGTCTTTGGTACGTCCAAACGGTTGAACATATTTTTATGAAACTCTGCATAGTGTGAGTACTCATATTCATTTAGCGGCTGAACAAGGCTGCGAAAGTCTCTTTGTTCGTCTTCTAGTTCCATGTCGGATTTTGTGTCTGTGTGTTTATACTAGTATCACATCAAATTGATTTAACATATGTTAATACAATGTTCAAAACTAACAACATCATATTTTAGTTTAGTGAACACATAACTTCAAATATCTTTGATTGCATATTTAGGCAGTTTTCATGTTGAAACATCTGAGTAAGTCATACTTCAATCATTCATAACTTGGTAATTTTGGTGTAGGGAGTGGAAGGTATATTGAGCATTGCAATTATTTGGATTGTTTTACCAGTGCTGTTAAAAATCAATTATTTTCCCAAAAACTATATTTACGGAATTTAAATTTTAATTCTTAATTTATTTTGGTCATTATTTTTTTTTACGAAATATAAAAAGTTCTGAATGTTTGGAATTGACGATATAGAAAATAAACAGTAGAAATAAAATATACAGAACAAGACCTTTTAAAATAGGACTGGTTTCTAATAAGGTACCTAGATATATTTTAATCGTTTGCTTTTTTTAATTTGTGTCCGCGCGCGCGCGCGCGCGCGCGTTATATTCTAAGAACCTATTTTGTAGTGAAAAAACAGATACATTCTTCACTTTTCGCTCGAAGTTTTATTTAATCTGTTTTAAGATGTATTTCTGGATTCTAAATCTGATGTTGTTTGGTCAACAACTATAATTAAGGTTAGTAATTGTTTAATTAGTTTAATAAACATTTTTAATCATTGTATGATAAATTTAATTAACGCGTTTGCTTTTAAGTGACATAAAAGTATTTTATATACATACTCTGAATATTATTCTGTGTTCTGGGAAACATGGGCACACTCTAGAAACTTTTCTTTCTTATCAAAAACATAAATTCTACAAAAATGTAAAATGTCAAATCTGACATTCATTTGCATTTGTGAAATTCTCTTTTTAACAATTGTGTAACTTTATTAGAGTGTGGTAGTTGATACAAGTGAGGAATCGGAATTCTAATTTACTAAATAAAATAGAAGTTAGTTAACCAATTCAATTATTCTAGTATAAAATAAAATTGCTTTTCCAAATCTACTTTTCTTTATCAAACGGAAGCATTTATCGTCGTGCTAATTAGCAAAACTCGTAAATACAATACTTTAACAATGGAGTTACGAGTTTTGCTAATTAGTATGACGTAAAGGTGAAAATTAAGAAATTTTGTAAGTGGTCAGTGGCTACTGAATTTGATTCATTCAGTGACAACTTACAAGCGTTCACTTATATATATATATATATATATATATATATATATATATATATATATATATATATATATATATATATATATATATATATATATATATATATATATATATATATATATATATATATATATATATATATATATATATATATATATATATATATGTGTGTGTGTGTGTGTGTGTGTCCAGGCTTTTTTTTCTTTTTTTTTTAAATTTATATTAAAGTCCTCAGAAAGGAAAAAAAAAACGTGAAATCGGTGGTTCCACCATCTATAATGCTCTTACGTGGCACGCAAAAAACACGCTATTTGTTACCGCGTTCTGGCAACATCGTACGATTGTTTGTTTACCACGAAGCCTCGTGCCACAATTCAATTTCTATCGTTGTAGGATAAAATTTTATTGGAAAAAAATTTATCTTAGTAGAGCTGTTGCAGCTTACTAATTACGTGCTGGGTATTCTATTTCCAAAATAGCGCTCACAATTTGAGTCAAAATTTGCTTTAAGTTTTCATTTGAATTCCAAATTATTCGAGTTCTGATTCCAGAGGTATTGTGTAATTTTTCTGTAGTACAACAAATTTATATTTGAAAATATTTTTTGGAATATAAAATTTTATAAACAATGTTTTCAATGATGCGATCGAACCAATGAGGATTTCAATGCAATCCTCCGGGGGTTAACGAACGTTAGCGAGCAGGGGGTACTAGTATAAACTAATGTTTTTAAGAAAGTGTGGTCACTAGCAAAATTTTCGAGTCTTCACATTGAAACATTAAGTCGCAACGTGGCAAGTGGAGAACGTCAATTTTCACTTATAGTATGACGATAAATGTGATAGGGCCGAGCCCCACGTGCGAAACTGACCATAATTCAGTAAATGAGCTGAATTAAAATTAAGAAGCGGAATTAAAAATGAACTACATTTTTTGACAGTATACAAATGAGATGAATTATTAGGGTTTGGGCGAAATTCTAAAATTCAATCTAGAAGATTTTTAAATTGTGACTGTGTGTTCTGAGAAATTCCTCCTTGAAGCGGGCGAACAAACGACAAACTCTCATTACACTCACAAACATTTATTAATCTAATTTACATAACGTGGACACAATATATACTATTTACATAACCTTTCATAACTACCCGACATAACGGACGCTATGACGCGTCTTCATTCAACACCGCCGATAACTCCCTGACCTCCTGAGGGTGTCCTTGATCGGAGCCGGGGTTAGATTTAGTTTTGGTTCTCACTTTTAGTTCGGAGGCTTATAGCTCTGCAGCTGACGCTGCACTTATAGTTCACTTGTTACAAAATGAATTTAATAGTTTTATTCTCTACCTGGTTCTTCGTCCGGACGAAAGAAGAATAGCCCCAATCGTGACTTTTTTACCCATTTGATCTTGGAACCATGCAAAGTTTTTTTCATCGCTTCGGAGAACGCTCAGAAAATTATTTTTTACGTTTCCGCTTTCATTTTGCACGGGGAGAAAGTAATATTTTTTGTTTCCACTTTGATTCTGCGCGGAGAAATGTTTATCCAGCCTGACGATAAATCTTTTAACTATAGTCACACTTTTTTTCTATCTCCTAGACCGTTAAATATAGAGAAAAAATTTCAACAGATTTGAAATCTGTGGAAAATTTCAGTTTAGATTGATAGCGAAAAATATGATTTTCTTTAACGAAAATTTTTTTAAATTGAATACATCGTCGACGGATATTAAATCTGCGGCAAATTGTACACCAGATTAATACCTTACACCACAGACACGGGCAAAGCCGGAGTAGCAAGGCAGTGGCTAGTGTTAGATAAAGTTGTAATTTTACGCCCGGAGCACACATCCAGTTTTTCAACGTCCGGCGCCGCTGCGGCACCGAAGGCCAATTATGCACATTTAACCGTGAAATGACGCAAGTACTCATTTCACGCCATTTACGATAAATATCCTATCGAATAAAACGTGTTTATTTCGCTTACTTGGTGTAAAAAAAAGTATACTTTGAAACAAAGTAGACGTTACTGGATACAACCATTTATTAATTATTATTTATATTCCATTTGTTTATGAAAACAAGGCACTGCAGAACGGAGACGTGTGTGCGTTGAGCTGCGGAGCCGTGGGGGAACTGCAGTAAAAATTGCGTCGAAGGAGGCATGTGTACACTACTTCATTGGATCTAATGTATATCACACCGCACATGCGTTGCGGCAGCGGCGCCGCATGTTGAAAAAACGGATGTGTGCACCGGGCTTTAACAGTCGTCTGCTTCAATGTCATTCTTCGTCAACTCCCAGTTATCGTCTGGTTCTTTCTGATGATTTTGAAGGTAAATTGGACAATTGCTGGATGAGTCAAGCGTGGGTGCTTCGAGCAAGCTATTTTGCAAATAGCTGTATCTCGCAAGTCTCAAAATTATTGTTTACTAGCAAAATACCCGACATTACTCGGTTTGAATTGGTTTACTCTAGATTGAAGAGATAATCAAAATATATAATGACTTACGTTTTTTGTAGAATAAACATTTATTTTAACACCTTTCGAAATCTTTATATTTTCTACAACTTACTTTGGACACAAATCCTACACATGCATATCCATTCATGTAATACATTTCACATACATCGCACAATTGCTGTATGAGAAAGCTACAAAATGACGAAAGGTGATACTAAGGTTACTACTATAAAAGACGATTTTGAGGGAGATTTGGAATTTCCTTTCTTAAGTTATTTTCATGTTCAACTCAATTAATTAAAATTACGATATACGGCGAGCGCTCTCGCACTCATAGTCATCAAAACAATATTTTTTTACTTGTGGCACTCTTGCCTCCGGTATGCGACATTGTGAAATTTTGCAATCTTCTCCTGTCATTATTACAACGAATTTTTTAATGTTGGAAAAAGTTCTAGTTTGGATTTTTAAACATTATTCTTTAAATAATGGGCATTATTCTTTGAATAGCGGCATTATTCTTTCAATAACTACATTATTCTTTATATAATGGCATTATTCTTTAAATAATGGCATTATTCTTTGAATAACGGCATTATTCTTTCAATAATGGCATAACTACACTTAAAATTTACTAAAAATTTATACTGACTTACCTAACATTTTTAAGTCTAATACTTTGTGGTGTTGTAGCGTGTGATGAGAAGGAAAACACATTTATTAAAATAATAAATATTTAAAACAGAAAACAGTGAAATAGAACAAAATAAAAGATGTCGGAAAAATTGTTCTAAAGATATTAATTTGTGATTCATTTTTATCTCTTGATCTCGCACAGTTGCCACAATTTACAACTAAAAGTGCACAAAATTTAGAAATCAGAAAATATTTCAGAGCGAAAGAAACAGAAAATATCACTGCTCATGCGATCTTGTTCATTCTCGTTTCGTTGAAAACTATCGTCTGTCTCAAATATTAAGAAATCGTTTTCATTACGCAAAGAACAAAAATAAGACTCGTAATAAATGAAGTATCAGAGCTGAAATTCCATTAAAAAATATAATTTTTTAAGAATAATTACTTTTTCAGCAGTACTGGTAAAGCAATCGAAGTAATCGTAATATTCGATAGACATTCCAATTTTTCCATAACTACCAAATTATGGTTGATTTAAGTATACTTACTCAGGTGGTTTAGCATGAAACTCATCTAAATATAACAATAAAGAAATGTTTAATATTGTATTCACTAAACTAATAGATAATGTATAAAATAAATTACACTGCAATCAAATATCTGGAATACAATTCATGTGATGCTTACACAAACACACAAACACAAAATCGAGCATAGAACAGAAAGACGGACAGACAGACTTTCGCAACCAATTCCACTCACTAAATGAAGATAAGTACTCACTGTATGCAAATATCTCAAACCACGTGGACGTGTATAGGGCACAACATACAGACAGACAGAAAGATGGACAGACAGACACCAAACGAGAAAAAGGTGGATTCGGCATCAGAAGGGTCCAAAACGGATAGAAAACTTGAAATGGGTCGAAAATATTGGATGTACAAACAAACATTCCATTCTTATTTATATAGATAGATTATGAAACTTTTCACTTAACGTATCCGGACACGTTTGAGACCCTTTTTTTTTAAATGTGGTACAGAAACATTTTAATGATATTTTTATGTTTAGTGCTATTAAACAATATAGCATTGGGCTATAAATATTTTAAATATATAATATAATTTTGTAAAAATGATAATTAATTTTAAATTTTAAAGTAATTTGTCAAAAACTTTAAATGTGATATATGCAAATCTATTCCACCCATTTAAAAAATGATGCTACCAAAATAAATTACATGCATTTTTCAAGGGAATGAACTAGAATCAAAAGGATATTTAAATAAACAAATATTTTACAAGCCATCGAAAATGAATACAATATTTTTGATAGTTTTACAGTCCTATTTCTTAAATAAATGGCCATAATTTAAAAATTATTTTACTCAGCATAGTTATTTTTTTCTAATTCATTTCCTATAAAACATTATAAAGAACAAGTTCTCAAACTTTTACGATAATCCATCGATAACGTTTTGTGTTATAACATTTAAAGTGAAGAAATAATGCATAGTTATTAATTTAGAGTAAACATAGCTTGAAGGGTATCCTTTGCTCTTTCTTGCTTCTACGGTTTGTGTAAACAATTTTGTTTTTCACTTCTCTTTAAAAATGTTCACACTATTTCCAAAAGAGAAACCTTTTAAAAATTTGAGAAACCTTTCAACTTTCTTGAGCAAACCTTTCCGCTCAATCAAGTGACGCATCTTCAAACCAAGCAACCGGAAGAAATAACAGAATACTGCGGGCACATGTTCCGTCTATTTCATTAGAAGGCCAATGGCATGAATCGGTGCCAATGCAACTTTGCATCAATGTCACCGACATCACCATTGCATATAAGCACGAAACACAGTAAATTACATAAATATTTGTATCGGCGAACTCAACAACAAAAGAAGCAGCTCATCTGAATATAGCTTTTCTCGTTTCCAGGGTGGTAGCCCAATTTGCTAGTTATCTATCCCTCTGAGTGATGAGGCCACGTTAGACAGGTTTGTTCAGTCACGGATGAGCAAACGAAGGGTTGCGAGTTCGACACTCGATCCAACCAATGACCGTTGTATAGGTGGGGCTGATGTACGTTAAATCTGTCGTGGTATCAAATGCTCTTACGTTGGCGTGGTTTGGAAGTTTGGAGAGTGGGTGCCAATTCAGTGTTAACTTCGTCATCTGACAATGCTTCAAAGTCACGTGATGTTGTCCTCGCATCTTCCCTTGGGATTGCACCCGGATCGTTCTTAATAGCCCGCCGTGTTGCTTCCGTGTGACAATAATAAATTAATAAAACAATAATTGCTAGGACTGGACAAACTGATCTAACGTGATCTATTATTCTAGTAATATGCCTTTGTTTTATCCATGCTTCTAATTCATTTTCTATTCTCTAATATTATTAAAGAAAGTGTCTGTATGTTTTCTGATAGTCTGTTTATGTGTACGCAGTGTCATTTCGAATCTATTACACTTATAATAATGAGATTTGCCACGCAGGTAGTCAAATGTTTTGCAATTTTTGAGAGAAAACAGAATTTTTAAATTTAATCTAGAATATTTTTAAATGAATTTAATGACGTATTTAATCATTATTGTTTTCCTTAGAATGGCAACGCCATAAAGAGATGTTAGATTCTATATTTTTTTTTCATTTCCGTATCTCCTAGATCGGCAAAGATAGAGAAAAAATTTTAACGGACTTAAAATCTGCCGAAATTTTCATATTAGATCGATTCCTAAAAATATGATTTTCTTTAAATGAATAATTTAAATTGTAACTTTTATATTTTCGCTCATAGGAATTTGACCTTCGCTGTCGAAAAATCAACATATTCCATTTCCTGCGTTCAAACTATTCCAGCGTAGGAAAGCAAAACAGGAAATTTTTTAACTGGCATTGTTTAGCTATTTTTTGTAAAATCGGGATCGCTAAAGATAGAACATTTCAACGGATTTGAAATCTGCGTAAAACTTTACACGAGATAGATACCTTGTGCGTTTAATTTTCGTTCAATAAATAATTTTTCAATAAATATTTATATTTTCGCAAGAGATTTTGACGTCACGCCAGTTGGATCTCTTCGCAATTCGAATTTGGAAGTATTTGATAATGGAAACGCCGTAATGGCAGTTATCCGAAAGGCTACGAATTCTCAATTGGTTTGACTCGCAAACCCATGGGAATTCGTGGCAATCACCGGGGGGTTAGCGAGCAGTGGTCATACCTGGCCCCACGAAAAGAACTGTCTCGGACAACGCCGTGCTGGCCTCGTAATGGCTATTGTACTCTATTGTATAAACCTTACTCCATCATCTAAACCCTCCAAGTAGTCTCGAATAGATATGTCGTCCACCAAGACAACCAGTTTTGCTACTGACGAAATACCTCGTCATCAGGATATTTTCAATATTTTTATGAGGACGAGATTAAGATCTGGTCAGTTCTCTTCACAACTTTATAAATAACGTAAAGCTGAGCACACATTCTCCGTCTGTTTAAAAAAATATTTTTCAAAAGCGGCCACACTAGTATACTTTACCTTTTAATCCTTTCATTGGGCACCTTTACTTTTGTTGTAACGTAGTGGACCGAGAGGTGTGCCTTTCTACAAAATGAAACAGCCTAATTTAAAAATAACTTACATTTTATTTTGAAAAGAGTTATATTTACACTTTGTATACTAGAGATTTACATCCCTATTACATGAGTGGTGCGAAACCGGAAAAAAACTCAACAGCCGCGGCCTCATCAACGAGCACCGCACAACAAAAAACCTCCGCTTCCCTCGAGTACTGCAACGTATCTGCCTTTGTCGACAGACCCCTCATTCCGCCAGCCACAAATCACTGGCACCCCAAAACAAACGGGACAGCTGTTGCGACATTCATCAGCAGGGTTCGGGCATATGTTTCAGGAATTCGGAATCAAAGGTCAGTGGCGGTGGCGGCGACGTCACGTTGTAATGTAATGCAGTCGGCTTTCATTTCAGTCTAGTCTTTTACCAAGACTCTCATCAAGTCATTAACACAATGAAGATAAACCAAAATGATCAACAAATTTCGCTTATCTTTAATTGCGTTGAAATATATTTTCATTGTAGACCGTAGTAACCACAAAATTTTAATGTTTTATACCCGCTTTCCAAATGTGTTACGTCTTGTTCCAGACATGGAAAGTTGCAAGAGTAAAGAACACTTCCCAAAATTATGTGCCAACCAACCGGTATAGTGGTTAAGGTGTTAGCCTCTAGATCGGAAGGTTCCTGGATCGAATCCGGGTCCGGGCATGGATGTTTGTAAGCGTATGGTGTAGAGGCGGCTGGTGCACCTTAAATCTGTCGTGGTCGAAAGTCCTCACGTTGGGTTGGTGTGGAAGTTTGGAGAGTGGGGTGCCAGCTCAGGTGTTGCTTCGTCATCTGACCGTGGTTCAAAATTACGAGGTGTTGTCCTCGGATCTTTCCCTTAAGGGACTGATCCCGGACCGTCGTCAATAGCCCGCTGTGTTGCTCTAGTACGACGTTAACTAAAATTACCATTACCATTACCCAAAATTATGTTGAAAAAAGTAAAGTGGAAGAAAGATAGATACTAAAATTCTATACGAAACACTAGGAACAGCAATTCGGATAAAGTCTATTGTGTTGCCATCTACTGAGGAGAAACGACAAATAATAATTAAAAAAAAAAAAGAGTTCGCGGCAATTGGACCTTGCGCTATTAAGCCCAACCAATAAACCAAAGGCAAAAAAAACAGCCTCACTTACATTTAGCTTGATAGAAAATGCCTCTCGTAAAGAGCTGAGATCCAGAATGGCCGACTTGGTTGTCCTTGCCCCGAAGCCCCGCCTCCTTTTGCTTTTTACCGTCCGGTGTTGCCAGCTGTCGGATAACAAAACGAAGCGTGTGATAAGTGGCTGAGTAATTGCGTGGATTATTCGAGCCTGATAAGAGTTCGGACTGGATAAAGAGAAGAACCTGGCCCACTTAATTAAGAGACGCTCTCATGAGAGTCTGACCAAAATGGAACCCTTGTAGCACAAAAGACGAGATATGGAAAATTTTAAAAGAAAACCAACTAATTAGAAATTTTCGGCCGCGAAACCTCGTTATCCGTCCTAGGATTCGAAAAAGAACGAAGTTTTCAATAACCCCTACCCCTTCTTGATGAATTTCTTGAGACAATTCGTGTTCTGGAAAAGCAGTTTAAATTATTAATTTTCTTCGAAATCTGAAAGATCATTTTTATTTTGCTCTCACTATTCATTGGTTTTTATAAGTTTAGAGATAGTTTTTAATTAATTGGCTATATTCAAATTTATAATGGAGTTTAGTTTTCAACTGAATAATCTTTTTATTAATAAAATAATATAACTATAGACGATTTTGTTACTCGTTAATTTTACTCTTGGGCGGTCGTTCATTTGGAAGAGCAACGGATTAACCCTTAACTGCTGTGTCACAAACCGTCTCGTAACTAGTGTGGAGGGGTCTCTCAGACTTCGTTCACTAAAGTGCGTATAAACTTGATTAATATAATATATTAATGAAAGATTCTTTAGATAATTATTATTTATACATTTTAAATTTAGATAGTTCAATTCTTAACATGAAATATTTTTTTTATTACCATATAAGTTAAGTAGATTCCATGTCTCTTCAGGCTCAGCTTGGGACCTAATTTTGCAGGATGTTTCAACTCTGGAAACTGTAAAACTGTTGTGCTTTGGTGTTCTAACGGCACGATTAGGTTCCCCCCCCCCTGGGTATCCCATTTGAAGTTATTTTTTCCGTAGAAATATTATTCTTATGAAGACGCACTTGATATGTCTTCATCTTCATCTGCCTACGAATCCGTTTCGTGTTCGTTTTTTAAAATATTATCCGAAATTTTACTGGCCCAGTACTCTATTTCTGACCAATTATCAACAATATCCTGAATATCTTTTTGTGCAAGATACACAGGTCGTTTTTTGTAAAGTTTGTTGCCATTTTAGGCTGTCTGCCGAAATTCCTTACTCCAACTTAGACGACTTCGTTTAACAAGAATGGTAACGCAGATGCTGTGAATTGGTCTAAGAGACCACGCGGGATATGCAATTAGTGTAAAACACGAAATAGTTGGGGCAGCCAAATCAGTCTTGGAATGTGGCTTCTGTTGGACGTTGTAGGAAGGCACTGAATAGTACAGGGACCTATATTCAGTTTAAGGGGTGGAAACGACCTGTTAAAAATGACTCGGGGTCTGCGAGACCCATGACAGCAGTTAAAGGTTAGCAAGGGTTCACAGTACAAAACTACATGGGTGCTAGTGACTGTCGTGATTTCGAATCTTTTCACGTAGGGGTGTAGTGTGATAGTTTGGAGAGTGGGGTTCCAGTTCAGGTGTTGTTCGAGTTATCTGACAATGGTTCCACATTATGAGGTGTTGTTTTTGGATCTCTTCCTTGGGGATTTATTCTGAAGCGTCACCGATAGCCTGGTATGTTGCCCCCATCAGGACGCTAATTAACTAAATGATTTTACTTTTAAGTTGTATACAAATTAACGTCTGTTGAAAATGAAAGATGTATATATCTTCCAAGTCAGGTAACAGGGATAAAATTAAAATTGTATTTTTTCAATTAGCGTCGTACTAGAGCAACACAACGGGCTATTGACGGCGGTCAGGGATCAATCCCCTAAGGGAAAGAACCGAGGACAACACAATGTAATTTCGGACCACTGTCAGCTGACGAGGCAACATCTGAGCTGGCACACGACTCTACAAACTTCCACACCAAACCAATGTGACGACTTTCGGCCACGACAGATTTTAGGTAAGTCTCACTGCAGATTTCTGTACTTCAGATACTCAGGCCGTAGTCAAATAGAAAGCGCAAGGCGCAGTTACACCAAGAGCGTTTTCACCACTCGCGCCAGCACCTTTGATTGATTGGAGCGCGGTCTAAATCCCTTATTGGACTGTGCGTGTCACCTTGCTCCTTGATCTTCTTATTTGACACGGTTTAACTAGTTTTTTTTATGTTATTCTAAAAATTAAATATTTTACATTACAAATCGAAACAAATTTAATAGCATATTCTTATATTTGTTATATTATGTAATTTATGAACATTGTAATTTGAAATATTTTAGTAATTTTTTAATTAACGTCGTACTAGAGCAAGTCAACTGGCTATTGACGACGGTCCGAAATCAATCCCCTAGGACAACAACATGTAATTTCGGACCACGGTCATATGACGAGACAACACCTGAGCTGGCACCCCACTCTACAAACTTTCGACTTGACGACTTTCAGCCACGAAATATTTAAGGTGCACCAGCCACCTCTACACCATACGCTTACAAACATCCATGCTCTGACCCAGATTCAATCCAGGAACCTTCCGATCTAGAAGCTAATACCTTAATCACCAAACCGGTTAGTCGGCTAAATTAAAATGGCTACTTTTCAATATCTTAAGTTGAAATTTTACTCTCACGAGTATTTAAAAAGAGAAAAAGAAGTACGCTTAGATACTATAAGCAAATGCAATTTGTATTTACACAATGGTACCAATTGTATTTGTCGACTTGTACTATTTGTATTTGTACAATTGTTCGATTTGTTGTAATTCGATTGTAAACAAATATTGCTTTACTTTTAATTTAATTATTATATTTTGACTTCTTTGAACTCATCAAAAGTCAGACATTATTATTTTCCTATTACACGGAAGATATAAACTTAAAAACATAATCATATAAATGCTTTTGAGAAAGAATTTACATTTTTACGAAATTGGGGAAATAGTTTAAAGTAAATGCTTTTTTGGATAACACATATAAATTAGTTTCCCCTCCTAAAAGTATGTTTTATGATGGATGTAAGCTATTCACTCCTGCATGATATAATTCATGACTACTTCATAATGGTATTTTGGATTCGGAGTTGCTCTTGTAGGAACCTAAATGATTCGCAATGGCAAGTATATACCGCATTATCGTGATTAATGCTGACAGGAAACATTTTTCTCTTTTCTGATAACAAAATATTTAGTAATGCTACATTTTACTTAACGAGTGTTGCAGCCGCTTGTTCATTATAAAAGCAGGTATCCACTGCTGAGTTTTCAGTCATTACACGTCTAGTGGTTGCGTTCGGACTTAATAAAAATAGATTGAGGGAGGACTGAAGAGTTTAGGGAAAACATCCTCTGATTTTGGCAGAAATTTCCAAAGCTTTGAATGAGAGACCTCAGTAACATGATAAATGGAATGAAAACACTGACTTTTCTCTAGTGGAGTAATTTGTCATTGCTACATTTTTCAAATATTGGAACTCGGATGTAAGTAAAAATATATAACATGATTTTAAACATTTTTTTTCACAATTTATATAAAAATGTATGCAATCATAATTTATATCAAATTGAAAACATAAATTATGCATATAAAAACATCAAATATGGTAAATTATATATAATTATAGTAAATTATATAAATATATACAATAATATTATGCATCAAAAATATTATCATCTTAAATATGTATAATATCATACCGTAAAGTAACTAAAACCTTACTGCTGTTACATATATTGCATTGAATCTAAAATATTATCATAATAAATCTCTAATATTATAAACTATATGTTCTTAGTTTTCATAAATAATCCAAATCCAAGATTGGTGGGAGTGCAGTAAAGCCCCTTTCAATACTGTTGACATTTTTAGGAAACCAAATAGTACAAAAATATAATAATAATAAATTAATTTTAAAGTGTTCTACATTAAATTTAAAATTGGGATTAAATATTGCTTTTCTTTCCATAAGACATGAAAACCAAAATGATAAAAAATAACTATACGAAAATCGAAGTACTATACAGAAACAAACAAAAGATTGCATAAATGAAACAAACCAGAATTTGCACAAAATATCAAAATTAAATATCGCTAAACTTTGAAAAATATATCCAAATAGTCCAAACTAAAAGGTAATAAATATGCTTTAAAAATGATAATCCGATCTATCATACTCTAAAAAAGAAACAATAACAAAGTATTTCACAACCATGATCCAGTTCCAAGAATGGAGAGTACACGGTAAATTAAAGATACTTATGATAATCCAAACTAAAATTTAATAGAAACTTAAAGTTAATATGTTTAAAAAAAATCAAAATCCAAACTATCGTATTCTAAAAGAGAAACAATAACAAACATATTGCACAACCGTTATCCAGTTCCCAAAATGAAGTAAGCACAATAAAAAGATACTTACATAAAAGATTAAAAGTTAACGCTAACTAAAAGTTAATATGCTTTTAAAAAGGCGAGAAATTTTAAACAGAATTTCCAGTTATCAGGCGGATACACGGCAACGGCTAGACACACGCACAGTAAACGGATTCATTCAATACCGATTCATAACTGTTGCCATTCGGATAAAACCAAATAATAATAAAATATCGCATTAAATTAATTTAACAATTTTCTAGATTAAATTTAAAAAATCGGGCTGGACTATAAAATTGCAAAAAAATTCGGACTGCATGTGTGCCAAATGTCATTGTTGTAAATGCCATAAATTCGTCAGGACACTGCGAACACGCACACACAGAAACTTCATTTTATAATAGTAGAGAAGGAAGAGTTTGTCTGTCTGTTTATTTGTTGGTTTTCTTGTATGTTTGCAAGCGTATGGTGTAGGGGCGGCTTGTGCACTTTAAATCTGTTGTGGACGAAAATCCTCACGTTGGGTTGGTGTGGAAGTTTGGAGAGTGTGGTGCCAGCTCAGGTTTTGCATCGTTATCTGACCGTGGTTCCAAATTACGTGGTGTTGTCCTCGGATCTTTCCCTTAGTGGGTTGATTACGGACCGTCGTCAATAGCCAGTTGACTTGCTCTAGTACGACGTTAATTAAAGAATTACTAAAATATTTCAAATCACAATGTTCAGAAATTACGTAATATAACAAATATAAGAATATGCTATTAAATTTATTTCGATTTGTAAATAAATCGATAAATGTTTAATTTTTAGAATAACATAAAAAAACTAGTTAAACCGAGTCAAATAAGAAGATCAAGGAGTAAGGTGACACGCACAATCCAATAAGGGATTTAGACCGCGCGCCAATCAATCAACCAGACCAATCAGAGGTGCTGGCGCGAGTGTTGAAAACGCTCTTGATGTAAGTGCGCCTTGCGCTTTTTATTTGACTACGACCTGAGTATCTGAAGTGCAGAAATCTGGAGGGAGGCTTACGAAATTTTGCTCAAAGTAGCATTATTAACGGGAGATATGTTCATAGGCCAATTTTGAAAGTATGACATATTTGTCTTTAATTTAAAAAAAAAGATGATTTTCCCAATCTGGAAAGCATTCTAGATTCGATTCGTCTACATCATATCTACCTACTACCTCCAAATGAAATAGACTGAGCCATATGGGCTAGGTCGCTGTCGTGAGATATCAGAAGTCCAGGTCACGTGGATTTGGGAATCGACTTCGACCGATTGGCTATGGATGAGCAAATACTGGTTTTCATCACGCTCGCCAATTAGTCTTAATTTCTCACGATTCGCACTTTCAAATACCAAATAACTTTAACCTGTAGATTTTTAAATCGAGCGATCGGAATAAATAACATGAGAATCTGTGTGTATATACTCCATCTATTTGATTAAAAGGTCAATGATCGTTTTAAAACAACATTGTCCCCATTGTTTAAAGCAACTTGGCTAAATTTAACCCGTAAGCCATAAATCCACAAACCAACCAACCTTAAAGTTACTTACACATATAACAATATGTATATAATTTTGCAACAAATTATAAAAATTTTTCTTGACCTATTTTCAACGCCAGTCAAGCTTTATGACACCAATGTCCTCTAAGGTTGATAAAAAATTCAGAAATGGAGAAAACGATGTGCAAAGACAAAATAGATCCCGATTCAATAGCTCTAAGACTTTCACGTAAACCTCGTTTAAGACTTTGAGGGTTATCTATACCTTTAAGTGTTATCCCGAAATAGATAAGCTCCACCAGTGGGACCAATCATTCTTTTCTTTGAAGCCTTATTCCTGGGAGCGTCGGCGGCGTTTATAAAGTAGGAGCTAAGTACTGCGCAAAGCTGCTGCTATAGATCCGTAAATCTCTTAGTTGATCTGCTGCTTCTTAAACTGAAAAAAAGCATTTATCGAACTGAGGGGATTTTTGATTTTTTTTCTTATATATATTTCTGGTATCCGGGGTAACCAGTACAAGGTATAGACTAGAAAACACTCAAGAAGAACAGGTACCAAGTTGGAAAAAGGAACAAACAGAAACGGTATAAAGAATAACTTGGTAAGAAACTACCGAGGATTTCGCCTCGTAATATCACCTCAGGATCTCCTTGGAGTGATTCCTGTAGAAAGTAGCAGGATCTTTCTATGGGTTTAATTTTTTAAGAGTGGGTAGGGAGACTGAGTATACAAGGCGTTTCGAAAATGTGTGGCGAAATTGTAAAGTATAGTAGAGGGACCCAAAATTAACATTTGTGTCCAAGAATTTGTCTAGAAATGGCATGTTTGGGTTGTAGAGGGCGCTATTTAGGTTAGTAAACGAGCATCAAAGTCTTTCTGTGGATAGAATATTTTTCTGTGGCGTAAGGCGTCATTCACCCCTCGAATTTTCAACGGCAAGCTCCAAATTCATTTAGCTCTGGATGCTGTTGAGAATCAGAGATTGAGAGCAAATGGTATAGCGCTTTCATCGCAGAAGCAATGTTATCAACGACATTTGAGATTTTTTTGTAATTTTTTGATGTTTTACTATGTTAAAATTTGGACCAACTTGATATTCATCAATACTGAACTTTGTCTCTCTCATTAACCTTTACGATGCAGCAGATAGAATTTTTAAATACCACTAAAATATATCTTACACCAGCGGTATGGTAGCGGTGAATGTTATCCCCCTTTTAAGTGACCGCTGGCATCGTTCACCATTTACGAGCTGTCAGCGACTGACCTTCTGGAGGATCCCTTTTGTTGTTTGTTGGTCCCCTACCCTGCCGACCGTGAGGTGTGAACGCTATGGAGAGAGCAGAAAGTCGTCAGGTGATATCTCTTTTCACGGTACTATGAAAAGATAACGTCAGTCGCGTAAATGCCACTCACACCCCTATCGCTCAAGTTAGGAAATTAGGTATGGGGGCTCAGAGAATCAGGAGAAAAGCCGTTCTGTGAGACGATTGAAAAAATCCAAGAGCCGCAGCGCAATTGTTAAATATTCCTGCGCTCAGGTTGATCCACTTGCAAGTTTCGCTACTCTTTATTACTTATTTTATGCAAATGGAATACACTATTTTAAACGACGCTACTGATAATACGGCTATTTTTAAATGACGATAACTGCACTGCAATACACCACATTCTATAAAAATCAATACGAAACATTCTTTTTTGGATATCAGGATTTGTAGGATATGAACTGGCCGATGCAACAGTCAAAACTGCCACGACTACGTTAAATATTCCTATTCCATACGATGATATGAGCAAGCTGTTCTGGACATTATGAAAAACGATTGGCGTAACGACTGGGGTATACAGAGTTGCAACAAGCTTCCAATCAAACACGATTTACTCCCAGGTAACCTTTATAAGGATAGTGTACCTGTATGTACTACGTGTGCAGTTCCTTTTACTATTCTTTATATTTTAAAGGAATGTCCAGTTTAATCTTCATGGTCAACCCTTTTTTTAATAAATCAATTTTAAACGCTCCAGATTTGGTAGGGTAAATTCCCAAAAAATGTTTAATTCTTACAAAGCTTACAATTTTTGAATTCCAACTGTTTTTTTAATCTTTCATGTTTTTTGAACCAACGTCAAATTATTTAAACTTTTTAACTATCACGTATTATTTTTATTTTGGTGTACACGATGGTCTTATATAATCCTTGGTCCATGTTAGTAACCCGCGAAGTGGTTTCGATGAGGTGATTCCTCTATCAAGGGTAAGTTTGTTTATGACGAGATGTCATGTCCGCAATAATGGCGACTTAATTCCAAATAATGAAAGTATTGACGTTTTGATGAGGTCGAGATACAGATCAGGTCAGTTTTTCTCATGACGAGATATCTCGTCCATAACAATTTGGTCAGTTTTGTTATGACGAGTTACTAGGCAACCACCAGGAGGGTTTCATGTTTAGACGTGATTAATTTTTTTGATGTTCTAAATACTTCAAAAACAGTACCTATATCAATTCAAATCTTTTTATTGCTAAATGAATGTTCAAAGTATTTTGCCTTTGTTTACTAGATTGAATTTTATCTTGAGTTTGGCGCAGCATATATATATATATATATATATATATGTCTCTTTTCGGGACCTACCGCCATAAAAACCAAACCAACCAGTCAAGCATTCCTTAAAACTCCCACTTCCCCGACACGAAAATGTCCTTCCGAGAAGAAGTCGATCTTTTCCAGATTCGATCGAAGACAGCGTTCGAGGAAGGGAAAATCGCACGTGAAAAAGGAGAGAGGTGAAGAGCACGAGTGAAAGAAGGAAAAATAAAGACACGAGGAATCAATTCCTACGCTTTTGAATTGCCAACTCCAAATTCATCGACATAGGAAAGAAAAAAAAGAAAAAAAAAAAAAGACCCCGGCAATCAATCGATGTCGCTTCATATATATAGAAATCGAATGGAACGAAAAAGCGCGGGAAATCATCTGTTCGGCGGCGAAAAAGGTTCGAGAACAAAAGAAATCGGTGAAAGGAACGCGCACGGAGAACGCTTTTTCATTTATTGTTTTCTCCAATAATCTTTCCGCTCAAGTTAATGCCAAACATCTTTCCAGCTCCCAGGGTAATCATTTCTTTACCATGCGCAAGTGGTAAAAAAGGCAACCAAGGAAATTGCCTTCTTCAAACCTCCTGCCTGTTGTCGAGAGTATTTTCGTTATCGCTGACCCCTTCCACTGCCGCCCTGACTTATTTCATTCTTTGCAGATATGAGATAAATAATAGACTCTCCCCCTTGTTGTACTTGCATCTCGCTGGGTGTTTTCTGGAACTGTTTTATTTCATTCGCTCTATCGGTTTGCGTGGATTTGGTTCGTGTTTGTTGAGCGCAGGGGGACGTCTGTTACGTTGCGAGACGGCCGTTATCCCGGTGTTACAGGAACGGTTTGATATCGCCATTTTTTTTTGCAGCTGCAGCGATACTGCAGCTGGCTTTTGATGGAGATGGCTGTATGGTCCGCGAATGAAATTCTGGAATAGTGCTGAAAAGTTGTTTCCTTTGTAAAGTGCGTTCCACTTCGTTGTTTTTCATGGATGGCTTCTTTATTCTTTGATGACGTCTTTAAATAAAACTGAACGTGTTTATGTTTTAGAGCATTATCAATGCATGGATGCTGCTTTTATTCTAAAAACATTTTGAAACAGCCACTCGTGAAAAGAGCCCACTCCATTACTTAAAAAAAATCCAGCTGAAATATTTCTGAAGGGTCTATTTTTCCTACATCAAATGTACCTGTCTTACTTAGCAGTAGATTGAACTGGGCCCCCATATATGCCCTTTACGAGCCCCAATAACTGTTTAGACGAATGGCTCCTCATGAGACTAATATTTATGGGCCAAGTTCTTGATTTTATCGTTGTTGTGAAAATAGGAAATTGAAAAATGAATAAAAAATGTAGAAATATTGTTTGTTGGTAAAGGGATGAATGAAAACGGGGGTTCTTTACTATTAAATATTATTAATTCCAGTAGATAAGGTAAACTATTTACAGTGGAATAAAACTTGCATCGTTACATCTCTGAGATCAGACCCTTTTGACGGTCTGTCTCTTAATCACTACCATCATCCTGACGCTTGACGACTTCCTTGATCGCAGGAAGTAGCAGGTGTTCTGATACACTTTTCCCAGATATACACATAAATTATGATAAATGATTAATATATTGAAAATAAATGGCGCATTGGAAAATACATAGATTTTCTTTGATATTGTCACCTGTGAGTAGGGTTGCCAACTTTTTCTAAGACAATTCCGGGACATTGCGCAAGACTGAAATATTAATATTGTCCTCCCTTCACCCTCGGATCAGGGTACCATGGTACTCGTGGGACCTTAACTCCTATGAGAGAGCCCTGGACTGACCTGGACATTCAGCCAGGACCCTATCCTTGTCTGATGACATCACACGATGAGATGTGTCATGTGAATCAGACCAGATCTATGTTCATAAATCGTGCGGTGACAGTCCCGTAAATAATTTAATATGTAATTTTTATCTAGTTTAAATATTTTTATTTAATTAATGGTATGCACAAACACGCATTCACTTTTGGTAGAAAAATGTCTGCCATTTTTCCATCATAAAACTTATTAAACTCTTAGCTTCAGCGCACTCCGTCGCGTACGTGATTGTTTAACGAGTAATATTTTCTGAATTGTATTACAGCAATATCAAATGGAAATATGAAATTTGAAAAGAATCGCCTAATTTAAAGTAGAAATATGCAAGATAATATTTAATACCTATCGTAAAACTTGAATCTAGTGTGTCCTTTTCTAACACCTCATTAGGAAAAGGGCAAGAAGTTTGTAAGTCTTTCTATACACGTCCCGATATTTTAGTTGGTATGTTAATTATTTTCCCATTCTCCTATCTAAATTGGACTGGGTCTATCTTTCCTTTAAATATATATTCTTTTCTTCTACATGGCATAAAGTGAATATTTTAAATATATAGAGAGACTTATAAACTTTTATTTGCCCGACTGTTTTCAGAATATATACTTTAATTTGTAAAAAACAATTGCAAACACTGATTTATAATCTGCCTAATGTAACATTTTAATGAATTAAAATACAACCTTCCAACAGAAAACCAGTTTCTTATTGCAACTACGTACTAATTTATTGGTTTCGCAATTATTTTGATTTAGATGTGAGACTCCAAAATAGACTATCTTTTTTGTTATGTGTGTTTTTGTCACATTCACTACTTACTATATATTTTCACAAAATAAAATCCATATGTATGGGTATTATGGTTCATAATAAAGAGAATAAATATATACCTGCAGTATTTATAAATGTATCGATTTACGAAAGAAATGTTTTGCAGCTTAACCATCTAATAGATAATTATTTACTCGTACATAAACCATATTAGTGTAATGCGTTTGGAACATAACTTCATAAAACTCACTGCATAGAAAACCATTATATTTTTGCAACTAAGGACAGAAATTGTATATATTTATTTTTCAGACTCGACTAATTAATGATTCTCTGAAAAATATAATTAATATTTAAAAAAATATAAGCTAGTGTTTCTAGTAATCTTTTTCAAATATCTTTTAGCCGAAATAATACCATTAACGAAATGCACTAAAAGTTTACTCTCTTAAAAATTCACACCTCATTTTATTATATCGCACCACCAATTAACAGGCAACAAAACTTAAGGATTTAAGCATTTTCGTTATCTACTGAACACACGAAATAAATTAGCGCAACCTACGAAAAAAAGGAAGAAGCCCACAAAATTGAATTATTGTTGCGTTTTTGAATGATAAAGTAGAAAACATTTATTTCACCCTATACCCGGGTAAGAAGATAGCTCAACCGCCCACTCGTAACTCAAATGGTTCGTCGGATAAAATCTTCCACTCTACCCGAAACTGTCAAATTTCGGCTGATTAATGCCATGAAAAAAGAGTGGAATATGCTAAGCGCTTAATCACAATTTAATGAGGTAATTTGCATTTCTGATGGTTCCTTCAGGGACAAGAGAGATAAATAAAAAAGTATTGCTTATATGCAAAGTTCATGTAGAAAATGCAATCATAATACCTTCTTTAAGGGGACAGTAGATCTTTTTAATTTAACGGCTTATTCTCTTTTTTTTAAAAGCAAATGACGAAGCTAATTTGTTCGAAGTTTGCATCGGGAAAAAAAAGGAAATGGAGATTTAGTTCGGAAAAAACGATTTGCTTTTTGTGTTTTTTAAATTTGATATTGAATTTGGAATTTCTTTCTCTTCTGTCTTAAGCACGCCTGTCTCGGAAGGGTTAAACTTCTGAATAAAGTATTTACATGACACAAGATGAGAATTTTAAACTGCTGCACAAATATCCATTATTGGACGTTTCAAAATCATACAACATCACGAATTACGAATTGTATAAAGAAGTAATGAATTGTGGTATCGATAGATTGCTTTAATGTGAGCAAAACTTTCCAGTTGCCTCTAAAACACCAGGTTACAAACATAAATTATGAATAAGTTTTATTTATTTTATATTTTTAGTGAAGAAATTAGTTTTGCCTCTCCGTGGGTTGGGTAGTGCCATATTCTCTCGCCAGGAGTCTGTAGTGTTAGATATTCTCGATAGAGGTCGTGCCACTCTCATTTGATATAAAGGAGTAGATTAACAAGGAGATTAAGGTCTAACACCGGTGCATAGGTTGGTTGTGCATATATTTTCCACCTACCGTGTTTGGTTTTGCAATAAGTCATTGTAAACAGTACATGGCATCTTTGGTATGCTGGGTACTTTAGAGTCATACCTTGCCATTACAGGTAGAATATGTAAATTGTCCATGGTAAAATAGAAAAGGGTACAGTTTTGGTCAAAGACCTTAGGCATTCGACGGTGGACCTCTGACTTGACCTACTAGTATCGGGAAGGTAGTAGAATTACAGTCGCACTGAAGCAACCTAACGTGCTATTAACGACGGTCCGGAATCATTCTCGAAGACAAATATTAGAGGACAACATATCGTCGTTTTGAACCACAGTCAACACCTGAACTAGCATCCTACTCTGAACACTTTGACACCGTATCAACGTTAGGACGTTTGAGGGCCCAACAGGTGTAACATGCATCCGCTTTCTCATACAAGACGGTATATTGTAACGTCTTGAGAGCATCCAGAATCATTATCGAGAATCGTGGGAGCTCACAACGGGAATCGTTCACCAAGTCCACCCCCTGCTCTGACTGCGGAAGTTACGACTGGAGGAGGCGGGCTGGGAAGAGAAACTTTTGGAACAGAGGCTTTTGCTAGCCGGAGACGATTTGAAGAACTTTATCTTTAGGAGGCTGTATTGTATCGGTGATGGATATCGTCTTTAATTATAAAACTGTAGCTGTACAATTCTGTAAATATTAACCAGTAAGTGGTTTTACTTTTTCGTCGATACGGTACAATATGATTGGATCGAGTTTCGAACTAGACACTCTCCAGCAGCAAAACCTCTACTCCACTTTGAAATAAATGTTAGCACTACTGGATTTGATTTTGAAAAGTGAAAGATCGTATGCACAAATGGAAGAATTCGTACTTATCACGAAAAAAATTTCAAAGAGGGAAGAATTCCTTATTTCCCATCCAAATTTTAAGGAAAGAAAAAAAAGTGAGAAAATTCAAATTATAATTCAATTACACTTAGTTGTTAAGAAGCTGATTGAAATTAGAAATTAAACGTCTTTGTACACGACACGTTTTTGAAGTTACTTGTTTACATTTTGTTTTTCTCTTGTGTATTTAACTAATCCTGTGCATTTGTAAAATTTATTACTGTATTTATATGTATGAGAAGCGATGTATATCCAAACGACTGAATTTTAATCCAAATGTAAAGTTTCTGAAAAAGGAGTGCCAGGTGTAATATATTTGCTCCAGTTTTTTATAACTACGGAATTATTTTAGATAAACATTTCGTTTGAACGAGTAAATAACCTGAGACTTCCCAGGCATTTGCAAAATTTGAGATATAAATAAAAAGACAAAATATTGAGGAGCAACTCTTGATGAATATTATGAAAATGCTTTTATTTTGTGGAACTGTACAGAAGTCCTCAAAATCAATGGATTTCGTATGTTATGTACGTCCATTACGTGACACTGTCTGGTCATCTAAGCCAAATATCATCCTTGCACAATAAAATCTAACTAAATGTATATTGAGCTGATGGAAACAGAATTATCTATTGACTCTGTGGGGAAAATTTTAATTTTGAGCACCAGGAACTTTCATATACATATATATGGTTATATGGTAGAAGAATGATTTACGAAGGAAGTTTTTCTATATTCCCAGGAATTAGGTTATAAATTCTAAAAACAATGTAATTTTTAAATATAATGTGTTTAACTGTATGCATTGGTCCCAGCACCGAATTCAGTTTTTTTGGACCATCAAAATAACCTTTAAAAGAGTCTTAATCACTGGTTTATTGCACGTTTTTGTCGTTTAATTCCCCAAATCGCCCATTACATAGAGGTTTTTCAATTATAAAAACAGATGATTAGCTCTGAGTTCCTTTGTTCCATACTCCCTCTTTCCATCGATGTAAAACAATGTTTATTTCAATTCCAAGATTCATTGTATTCCATAGAAAGCAAACAATGACTCTTGGAATTTAAACTGTCTTCCATGGTTATAATTAACCCTTCTGGTTGTTTATTTTCGCGGTGAATACTGCCCTGTAGTTGTCTTTCCCTTATCTCACTGGTTTAGTGTACGTTTATGTTACTTATTTCCCAGAATCACACATTACGTAGAGGTTTCAATTGTAAAAACAGAAGATAAACTCTGGATTCCTTTGTTTCGTACTCCTTATTTCCATGGAAAGTAAACAATGTTTTTTTCAATTCCAAGAGTCATTGTTTTCCTTAAGAAGAAAGCAATAGTTCTTGGAATTTATAGTGCCTTTCATAGCTATAACTAACCCTCTGCGAAGTTTACTTTAGCGTCACAAACTGCCTTGTAGTTGCCGACTTCTGATGCAAAATCCTTTTCCAAGCTATGAAAAATTCTAGTCGAGGGACTGCCCTACTTGGATCTTCATTCCCCTTGGTTCATAGGGCAGTTTTGTATCGTCATTACTAAAACTGATCAGATCTTGATATTGCCATTAGCAAAATTGACTTCATCTTGGACGAGATTGCTCGTTGAAAACACTTGGAGGGTTAACATTTAAAAAGCACTTATATACTGTACTAGGGGGCTCCACCCCCTGCTCGCGCCAACCCCCAATATATAGATACGGTAGTTTTAAAAAAAAGTAACAAAAATGTCCTGATTTTTCCCGAATTAAAAAAAAATATTATCAAGAACCAAATTGAAATTTCTAAAAAAACTTGACGAGCTGCAAAAAATTACGTTGAGAGGTACTCTTTAAAAAAAAACTCACGGCTGAAGACTGAAAATTTGTATGTGTTTTGCTCACTCGCGGAAGAAATTTCGCTTCTTCAATTTTGACACTTAATAAACCCTAAAATAATAGCCGCATCGAAATAAATCTTAATAATTGTCCAGGGAATACGATGAAGAACAAATCGTGTTAATTTCGTTTTTTTTCAATCAGTACTTTCTCGGGAAATCGTTTAAGAATCGAGCTAAACAACACAGTTTTCAATCCTGCGGCGGCGGCGGTAACTTTTTTTTTAATATAGAGAGATTAGTGGGTTATAACCCAAGGTACCCTAGGGATCAATTCGTTTCCCATGGGGCTTACTGCCTGCGTTGAACTTAGGAATGCCCACAAGATGCCCAAGCAATCTTTCCCTACTTTCTTTTACATTCTTTCGGAGCCATCATGTCCCAATGCGCCAGCAACTTTCTATACAGCTACACTCTACGTTTATGAGCGGTGGCAATGGACTTGGCGATTTTTTGGCGCACTTCTAGTTGGGAGTTACGGTAGATTAAATCAACCCATCCGTTTTTACGGTTATTGTGGTTTTTATGGCAACCTCGGCAAACGGTAACTTTCAATTATCATTTTGAATATTCTAGAAAGTTCTTCCAAAATCCGCTAGATTCGTTTGATTTCATTGGTTCGTTTGAATTTTTTCTTTACTTCCATTGGTTATTTTGATTTTAAAATATCCTTTGATTGCATTGGTCCTTTAAAATTTTTTTTCTGTGGTACCATTGGTTCATTTATTTGTATTTCTACAGTTGTGGAATTTTTATTTTACTATAATATTTTTCACAAAACGTTTAAGAGTTTTGTTTCTTGCCATTTGTGGAATTTCGTTTTTTATTATTTTTTCCCGGAACAGTTCTGACGTATCAGGTTGTATTATTTCTTGCTTTTCTTTCTTTCACAAATATTTTTCTTTTTCATCATGCCCACTGTGTTTAGTGTAATTGATAAGTTTCAGAGTATGTATATATATTCTAACCCAACATTCGCAGAATAGTTTTTCTGCTTGTGCGCAAATGTGTTTTGAAAAGTGTTTAAACTTATTACTTTTTTTGAAAGTAAATAAAAATACACTTTTCAAAACGTTCTTAAATGTGTTTTCAAGATTTCATTTTCAGTTGTAGAAAGAGAATTATTTTTGAAAGAAAGCAATTTTTGAAAGAAATCAATTTTTGAAAGAAATCAATTTTTAAAAGAAAGCAATTTTTGAAATTATAATTTCCTTTGTGACTTTAGAAGTTCACCAAAATAAATCGCCAAGGCCGTTGCCACCACTCATAAACGTAGGCTATAGCTGTACCCAACTTTCAAGTTGGTTCTATTCTTGTCAGGTGCATTGTAACCTGAGTGTATGTCTATCTTCTGTGTCAGTAAAACTTTCAACATCTGTGTTTATTACTCGATATTGTATGTCTTGTGACTGCCGCATCATGTCCAAATATGATTCTTGTGCCATAAAACCCCCAAAATTCTAATTCTCCAACCTATTTTTTAGAATTAATGGACACGTCCTTGTGTTTGGCAAGCTTGGCCCTATATGGCCCTTGCGCCATAAAACCACAAAGCAACCAACCTAGCGGCTAAATTGTTCTGATAGGCACTGGCTGACATCGTTGGGGAAACGTGTCAGGACTTGTCTTCACCTGCGAGCATTAGTCATTAGTGCTGCATTATTCAACCGGATCGCAATTCGCAGAACTTTGGAAATACCCACACAATGGCGTGACGCTTTTAACCCACATATTTAATACGAAAAGGGAAAGAATCATTTTACGGATTCCAATCTCCTCAATGACGTGGATAAATCCGGACTCCAATAAAACCGATTGCAAATACAATTGAAATGATTCATGGAAGGAAGTCAACCTCAAGCCCCTCACTCTATTCACTTCATCTGACCTCTGATATTTCCCTCAATTTTCGATACTGGCAAAAAAAATATCCCCTCACAAAAGATTCTAAAGGGTGGGTTCCCTCTCTCCTCTTGACATCCTCGTGTCACTCCACGACCACACTTCGATGTTTGGGCTGTTCATTTCGCTCTGAATTAGAAAAGGCCCTCCACACACAAAAAACGACGCTCAAAAGGTTGGTCTTTTATTAATGTAATAAGCTGTGGGTGCAGAACTGAAATCGTCGGAAAGCTGCCAAAATGTATTAACGAATGTTACTTGGAATGGCAACATTTGTGAGAGGGGAGGATTGTGAGTGGCAGTTCTGGAATAACAGTCGTTTGCTTTTCTGGCAGGCCGAAGTAATAATAATAAATATTGCGGTTGGATGTGTAAGGGGTGCCAAGTTTGTGCCTGATGATGTATTGTGTTTGGGATACTTGCTTGAGTTCATGATTGGAGATGCCGAAAACTGCTTCGAGAATGGGCTGAATTACTTCGTTGAGTAGGAAAAAGGTGAAAATGAAAATAAAACTAATATACTTCTGTAATCGTGAACAAATTTTGTCAGTCATACTTTATTGAAATTTTTGTGTTTTTGGTTTCAATCTGGAAGTGAAGGCTTGACGAAATAATTTCCAAAATTATTTGATTTGTTTAGTTTAAGAAACAAGAAGCGCACTGAATAACTGACATTTTTTCATGGACATTAAATGTTTAGTTTCATGATGAGGATTCACTTTGAGTGTACTTTTTGGAATTGAGTCCTATTTACTTCATTTTGATGAGAAAAAATTCACCTCAAATTCTACATTTATTCTTTCCAGCTCTTTCCTTATATTTGGCATAACGAGCTTATCCACTGCGCTAACTACATTGCGAAAACTTGGTGATGCATGTTCAATTCCTGAAAGTTGTCTAAGTGTATTGCTCTTTGAGTTTGTAAAACTTTCCTTCCAAATGTATGACCCATCACTTGAGTGGCCGCGTTAGCCCGGTAGTAACAATAGTGGATTAACATCCGAAGGGTTGAGAGTTTGAATCTTACCCCAACCAAAGACTGTCGTATATACGGGAGGCTGGTTCACGTTAAATATGTCGTGACCTCAAATGCCCTCACGTTTTTGTGATGTAAAAGTTTGGATTGTTCTTTGCCAGCTCAGGAGTGACCTCGTCATCTGACCGTAGTTCAAAATTACATGGTGTTGTCCTCGGATGTTTCCTTTCAAGATTAACTCTCACCGTGACCAGTAGCTCGTTGCGTTGCAACAATGCAAGGTTCTCAACCCCTCTCCCCTTTACTTGAGGTTTACGTCTGTTGTTTGGTGCAGTTATTACATACGAGAGTATATGCTCCTTAAGCCGTAAAAAAAAAAAAAAAAATATTTAATTTCTAATAACTAAGTAACTTCCTTGGCGAAATATACCCATATAAAGGCTAAAAATAAACCTACTAAATTTATTCTATTGGTCAATAAACATAAAACTGGTTAGAAAAACTGGCTAGTAGTCATACAGAAAACACTGGAAAATGTATGGCAAAATACCAATAACTCATTCTCAGAAGTTAAGTGACGAATCTCATTTCTGTTTTCTTCAACGAATGGAACGAATTAAGAAAATGTGGTTTCAAAATTTACTTTTATAAATTTAAAATCAATTACAAGCAAAATTGACGACAAGCAAAATCGATTTAATCGATCAAGCAAAATCGATTTAATTTAATATCGATTACAAGCAAAATCGATTTAATTTAAAATCGATTACAAGAAAAATCGATTTAATTTAAAATCGATTCAATTCGAAATCGGTTTAATTCAAAATCCATTACAAGTACAGCAATGCAAATTTGGAGTTAAATTCACTCATTGATTGCTGATTTTGGTGAAAGATGCTCTGCAAGTTTATTATCACTCCATCAAGGAGAAAGTTTAGTATCACTCCATCAAGGAGAAGGTTTAGTTATAACTCCATCTTTCCCCTTCCAAGCAGAGTACTTAAACTCCTCCGCCCTAGCCCACTTCATTTGAATCAGATATATCATACGGTCTCTAAAAATCCGAAAATAGGAAGTCCAATTTCCCCCAAGTCAAAGATCCAGCATTTCCGATCCTTAAACCGAAATTTATAAAAATTCCCAACTTTCCACGCTCCTGAAATTGCAACATTCCACCCTGAAAACGAAACCTGGGACGAGGGCCCTTTTTTCCCCGGAAATCTAAATTTTATGGAGCAAGAGCAATATTTCTGCCTGGAAGCAGCAGCAGCAGGGACAGAAATCCATTTGAAGGCTTCGAATTTTCGGGATTCCAAATGCCGAGAAATAAACTTTAATCCAATCCCGTGCTCATATTTATGCAGCATCTGCCGCGGCTATCGTTTCCAGTTTCGGATATTGAATTGAATCCGAGATCTATTTTTTACATCCCCGGCAGATGCTCGAGCTCTCATCTCGGATCTCGCGAGGAGTTTCTTTGTTTTTCGGTTTCTTGAAAAAGTTTCCATTCAGATCCGTGAAAGGGAGTTGCATAACCGCACATTGAGGAGGTCGCCTCGGAATACGAATCGAGTAGACTTTAATTCGAAGTACTACGGCGTTGACTTGAAGCGGGACTTGGAGATGGAGATGGAGATGGTCTTAGCGGGGTAGGTGGTAATGTGCTATTTTGGAACTACTATATGGCAGGGCTCGAAATATCCGGGTGCACAGGTGCACTGTGCACATAAAAATATAATTGTGCACCTAATTTTTCCCGCTAGATGCATGTAGTGCACCTAACGTTAAAAAAAAGGGGTGAAACGTGTTGTTATTTTGATGTTTGAACAAAATATTAATATTGACCTCTCTCGCTCTAAAGAAACGTATTTAAAATTCCTAAATACACACTATGTGAAAACAAAATCGCTGGGTCGTAATAGGTTTAAACAGGAGGAAGGTTTACTTGTGCCACTGCCACCAGAACTTTCCGATGATCGAAACATTTGCTAGATGGCTCTGTTGAAGCGACTGTCGCGACAGCCGTGCGCCGGAGAATTTAGATGTTTAAATATTTTTATTTACTATCTACTACGAACCTATATAAATTTACCCAAATAATAATATAGTTTACACTACATTAATGTCCTTATATTATCTTTTTTTTTAAATATGCACCTAAAATATAACTTGTGCATCTAATTTAAAAACTTAGGTGCACAAGGTGCACCTGCATTAAAAAATCTATTTCGAGGCCTACTATATGGGAGTTCGAAACTGCGTAAGACTAACAAAATCTTAAACAATTCCAATTGAATCTTCTCCTCTAAGGGTGTTTATTTTTGACGTAAATATCCTCTATGCACGAGGTATCTTTCCATTAGGTTTATAAGCATAAACCATACATGGTCCAATATAAAATAGTGTCACCTTCAATCCTCCTGGTGGTTGTCTCGACGAGTTATCTCGTCATTAGCAAAACTGACCAGACTGTGATGGACGAGATATATGTCGTCATTAGAAAAACTGACCTGACCTGGATTTCGACCTCATCAAAACAATTTCCAATCGATATAATCATTTTTGCAGGGAATGTATGGGGAATGCAGGGACAAACCAAATTGCGTTATACAATCAAAAGTGATTAAATGGTGTCTGATACGCAAATCAAGGCGTTACATCATCCGACGGAGAATCAAACACTTTGCGCAAAGTGAATATCTGAGTGAATTTTTTCACTACAGCGTTTGATTTCGGTGTGTAAGGACTAAAAACATAATGTTATGGCTTCGAAATATAATTTAGAAGAATCTGGGAAGTGGCGCATCGTCGGTCGATTAGAAGCAGGGCAGACAATCATGGATCAGCGAGATGTATGAATATTTCAAGACAAACAGTCTCTGCGCTATGGATTCCGAACTCTGAAACTGTTGTAAGGAGGCATGGATAAGGTTGTAAACGCTTAGCAACTGCTTCTCAAGATCGATATCTGGCAATCATCTGCCCGTTGTAGCAGGAAGTCTACTGCTCGGCAGTTAAGTTCAGAGCTTGCAGACTCCACGGCAACTGTTGTATCACGGCAAACTGTATGCAGAAGGCTTAATGATAAAGGCCTTTGTGCATGAAAGCCAATGGTACGTGTTTCACTGTCTTCAAAACACGAAAGGGATAGCTTTAATCGTTGGAAAGAACGTCAGACTGGAGTCAACAACAATGGACCCATTTCCATTTTCTGGTGAGTCGAGGTTTAGTTTAACGTCTGATTCTAAATTTTTTTACACCTGGAGTAAGGAGGTAGTCAGGAACGCGAAATCATTCTTCGAACATTATGGATTTTGACTGTTTTTGTAGGGCAGGTGTGACTGTGTGGGGTGGAATAGCTATCAATGAACGTACGCCCCTACACGTTTTCAACAAAGATGTGTGACTGGCCAGATATATCGGGATGAGAACTTAGAACGTTATGTAAGACTTTCAGAGGTGCTTATGGATCGGAATTTTTGTTTATGGACGGTAATGCTTCTACACATCGAGCAAATCTCGTTGAAGAATTCCTTGAAAATATGCTTTCGCTCATAGAGCTCAATTAATGCAAAACAATTAAGATTTGATTACATCAATATCTCCTTTATTGCCAACTTTATTGGATAGGTGATTTCGTCGTCCAAAAAAAAGTTGGTTCCCAATCTCTCCGAATTACATTCTTCCGTGATTAAAAGAGCAACTCACAGGAAGGCAGTAACGGTCACACTCCCACACAAACTCCCGAGATTCCGGAAATGCTCTTCGGAACCGGATTATTTATTCCAGTCTCGCAATTAATCGGAGATAGGAACCCCTTCCTCCATTAGGACAAGAAATTCAAATAACTTGCATTCTTAATTACGACGACTCGTCGCAGAAATCTGTCGGCACGGCTGCAGTTACGAGACGCCATCAAACTGATTATTCATCGACCAGGACAACAATCAAACATCGGAATGGTGAATGCCAGGACACACTGGGGGTGATATGTCCTATTGAATTTCCAACAAAGCCCCCTTCCTTTCGTCTCAATTGAAATTCCATTAAGCTTCCATGCTAATGCTTATTTGGGGTAAGGTTTCGATTGGATATCGATGATTCCGATTGTCGTAGTAATCAGCGATAGTTCTTCGTTGTCAGTCAATCGATTGGCTGGCTTGGGAAGATCGCCTTTTGTTTGCTTATCGCTTGTTGGAAGGGGATTCTGTTTCGATGGAGCATTTGTTCCGATCGCAGCATAAATAAAAGAGATGTAGCCTTAGAGGGGATGGATATTTTCTCCAAGATGGGTGTCTTCCCGTACATGGGAATGAATATTTTCTAAGACTGCTTCTGAAGCTACTCAGATACCAAGAGTATGTTGGTACCAATGGCAGATTTTACTAAAAGCGCGATTTGAAAAATATATCTCCCTAAACATAATATAATCACTAAAATATAATGAATGAATAGAAATAAGTCCCTGACATCGCGTTGTCAAAAATATTTTGAAACCGTACTCTTTCAATTCGTTTTCAAGATCACCTTGCTACAAAATAAACTCCATTATATGATCCGATCCAACAAATGGTTCGTAGTTAAAGAATTCGCACAATGTATAGGAACTTAAGAGGTAAAAATGATTTTTTTTTATTTAACGGAAAAATTAAAACAATTACTTTAATCTGTTTAGAGAACACGCAGTGCTGTTCAAAAAATTATTTACTGAGGATCTTAGAAACGAAAGAGGAATTTCATTATTTCTTTAATTTTTTAAATAAGTAATTTTTAAGGGAAAATAATTTGAGCATAATCTTCTTGCATATTATATGAAGATGCAACCATGATATAACTTTCGCAATATTTCGAGGGGAGTTTGAATAGCTTAGAATTGTAAGAGTATTGTCTAGGTGGGGATCGATTTCAATTGAAAACTGCACCGCTTATATAAAAAAAATCAATTTATTTCTTTCTGGTTGTCGATGGTGTCTAATTTAAAAAGTAAATGAGCTTTATCTAGAGATCTACTGGACTTTGGCAAGGTTGGAGTTTCCGTTGGATAAGGCACGGGTGGAATTTGATTTGTGTTACATTGTCCTATACCTTTCTTGTGTGACCAGAACTCATATCGGAATAGACGCAAGCTACCGCGCGAAGTTGTGATTGAAGAAAATCGAGAAAAATGTTTAGTAATTTTCCAGTCCGGTTCTTATGTATTCAATCTGCAATTGGAAATTGATCCCAAACTAACAATTGCTTTTCACTTCAGCATTACCGTTCCTTTCCAAAAGTCGCTCCAACAATTCAGTGCTTTTGTAAGATGAGCGATCATAAACTTATCCTGGGTGTGTTCGCTTCTTTGTCAATAAGATAAGTAGGTATTTTAAGTAACGTCGTACTGAGGCAATACAACGGATTATTGGCGACGGTCCGGATAAAACCCGGGAGGAAAGATCCGAGGACAACACGATGAAAATTTGAATCACGGACAGATCACGAGGTTACAAACTGAGCTTACACCCAACTGTCTAAACTGCCAATTCACTCCAACGTGCTGTGTTAGTAAAACTTCCCTAGTGTGCGTTTGTCTATTTCTTGACTTTCTCTTTTCTTTTGGCACAATTTGGCGAAATATCACCCTTTGCGCCTTTGAAATATCTCCCTCCATTTTACAATACAACACAAATAAGACTACCTGACCTTAATCCCACCACTCTGTCCCCAATCCTTCATTTTAACCCTTTCGCGACATTGTTTACTTTACGTTATCTTGTGTTTGACGCAGCTTTGCCAAATATGACCTTAGCGCCACGAAGTCCAAAACAGCCAAGCAACCAGATCACCCGGTCTACCGAATGGCGTACGATACAGTCACCGCGGTATCCTCACTACCATTCCCCACTTATACATCCAATCCGCTATTGGGAATCTATGCCAAAATAACAACTGTATTTCGCTTCCACATTACCATTCCGTTTCCGCGAGCCCTATCCAACAATTCAGTGCTCTTCAAAGAGCACCGCGAACCCTTCCCTGCAGCTTGAAAAAGAGTCCAAATATTGATAAGCCCAAAAGTCAACCGAAGGGGGTGTACTGCCCTCCCTCTCTTCCCTTTTACCATCGGATAAAGAAAGAGTAAACTGGGGAAATACCCCCCTCCACTAGCTAGGTACAGAAAAAAAAAGAATCCCTACCATTCACTTGTTTTGTGCGATTCTCTGATGAAAGACAAGCGACTGTGGACAGGGTAGGGTGAGGGACTATGTACAAATATGTCGAAAGGACAATCCCCAACCCATAATCCTTTGAGAGTTCTCGTGTCATCGGGAGTCAACAGTATCGTCCTCTAGACGTAGAGTTTTACATAAAAGGAAGCATCGAATGGGGTTTCGTTGTTGTGCATTTGTGGAATGCAAAATGTCTGTTTCCAGATGATATATCGGTGTAAGACTGAGAAGAGCAGACTTGTT
Source organism: Metellina segmentata (assembly GCA_947359465.1). Lineage (NCBI taxonomy): Eukaryota > Metazoa > Arthropoda > Arachnida > Araneae > Tetragnathidae > Metellina > Metellina segmentata. Next base: position 27,142,854 of record OX375881.1, on the reverse strand, counting down.
TAGTATAAAAATGATGAAGACAAAGATATGGATTTGATTCGATTGTATACATTGGGACAGGCTGTATGATTCATAACAATACACAGTTTTTAACAATATACAATGTCTCTACAGCGGTTTTGGATAATATATTTTAACTTTTATCATAACATGATTGCCGCTGAGCACGTGAGCAGAAATTGCTTAAAACTGCGACGTACGTCGCATAACAAGCGAATTCTTTGTAGAATAATTTTACCTTAATTTTATCAAAATTTTGGTCGTTTTTTTTTCAATCATAAGTTACGATGTTTTGCAGTGCAAAGCGCGCTCCTTGCCACACCTTTTTTTTTCTTCTCTAGCTACGGAAATACCTCCATAAACCACCCCAAAATTACCACAAACACTTATCTTAAACGCATCTTGAATATCAATGAAGTAACATGCCCGTGTCATGTTGTGTCAAAACAGTAACTCATTTTTTACATTTGGTTCTGTTCAAATACATAATCGATACTGTTTCAGGCTTATTCACACCAACAAACTCCAAATTTTTACAAAGCCACCTGTTTCATCAAGTGTGGTAAATTTTGCTTCTGTTCAAACACATCAACAATACTGTTCAAGGTTTATTGCCACCACCAATCTGTACAAAAAAAAATTTTAATTTTGCGTGGACAAATAAATTTCTAGCCAAACGATAAATCTTTTAACTGAAGTCAGTTCTTTTTTCTATCTACTACACCGTTAAAGATGGAGTAAAAATTTCAACGGATTTGAAATCTGCGGAAAATTTCAGTTTTTATTGTTACCTAAAAATATAATTTTCTTTTAAATATTTTTTTAATTCAATATATCTTCAACGAATTTAAAATCATCGGAAAATTTTACATCATATTAATACCTTACATCACGGCGTATGGTTTGCTAGCAAACCAACACCATGGGCACGTGCAACGCCGGGCTAGCCACGCAGTGGCTAGTCATGAATATCAATGAAGTAATGTTTAACTTTAAAAGTTATCAACAGAACTGCAAATTCTGAAAGTATGCCTTGGTTTAAATAAAGTAAGTTAGTTAATTTTGAAGTTTTTTACTATAAAACTATGCAATACTAGCCACTTTGCCCGCGCCCGTGGTGTTGGTTTGCGAAGCACGGGCAACGCTGGGATGTAAGGTTCTGGTGTAAAAGTTTCCGCAGATATCCAATCCTTTAAACATATAATTAATTTAAAAATTATTTAAAAAAGAAAATCATATTTGTAGGTATTAATCTAAAGTAAAGTTTTCCGCATACTTCAAATCCGTTGAAATTTTCAATCTATCTTTAGCGATTCCGATTTTACGAAAAAAACATAACAATCCCAGTCAATATCTATATAAATAAGAATGGAGTTGTTTGTACATTCAATATTTTCGACCCATTTCAAGTTTTCTATCCGTTTTGGACCCTTCTGATGCCCAATCCGCCTTTTTTTCTTCTGGTGTCTGTCTGTCTGTCTGTCTGTCTGTCCGTCTGTCTGTCTGTCTGTATGTTGTGCCCTATACACGTCCACGCGGTTTAAGATATTTTCATGAAAATTTGCATACAGTGAGTACTTATCTTCATTTAGTGAGTGGTATTGGTTGCGAAAGTCTGTCTGTCCGTCTTTCTGTTCTATGCTCAATTTTGTGTTTGTGTGTTTGTGTAGACATCACATGAATTGTATTCCAGATATTTGATTGCATTGTATTTTATTTTATACATTATCTATTAGTTTAGTCAACGCAATATTAAACATTTCTTTATTGTTATATTTAGTTGAGTTTCATGCTAAAACACCTGAGTAAGTATACTTAAATCAACCATAATTTGGTAGGTTTGGAAAAATTGGAATGTCTATTGAATATTACGATTACTTCGATTGCTTTACCAGTACTGCTGAAAAAGTAATTATTCTTCAAAAAATTATTTTTTTTATGGAATTTCATCTCTGATACTTCATTTACTTCGAGTCTTATTTTTATTCTTTGCGCAATGAAAACGATTTCCGAATATTTGGGACAGACGATATTTTTCAATGAAACGAGAATGAACAAGATCGCGCGAGCAGTGATATTTTTTCTGGTTCTTTCGCTCTGAATTAATTTCACATTTCTAAATTTTGTACACTTTTAGTTTTAAGTTGTGGCAACTATGCGAGATCAAGAGATAAAATTGAATCACAAATTAATATCTTTAGAACAATTTTTTGCGACTTCTTTTATTTTGTTTTACTTCGCTGTTTCCAGTTTTAAATATTTATTATTTTAATAAATGTGTTTTCCTTCTCATCACACGCAACAGCACCACAAAGTATAAGACTTAAAAATGTTATGTAAGTCAGTATAAATTTTCAGTAAATTTTAAGTGTAGTTATGCCATTATTGAAAGAATAATGCCGTTATTTAAAGAATAATGCCGTTATTTAAAGAATAATGCCGTTATTTAAAGAATAATGCCGTTATTTAAAGAATAATGCCGTTATTTAAAGAATAATGCCGTTATTGAAAGAATAATAATGTTTATTAATCCAAACTGGAACTTTTTCCAACATTAAAAAATTCGTTGTAATAATGACAGAAGATTGCAAAAATTCACAATGTCGCATACCGGAGGCAAGAGTGCCACAAGTAAAAAAATATTGTTTTGTTGACTATGAGTGCGAGAGCACTCGCCGTAAATCGTAATTTTAATTAATTGAGTTGAACATGAAAAGAACTTAAGAAAGGGAATTCCAAATCTTCCTATAAATCGTCTTTTATAGTAGTAACCTTAGTATCACCTTTCGTCATTTTGTAGCTTTGTCATACAGCAATTGTGCGATGTATGTGAAATGTATTACATGAATGGATATGCATGTGTAGGATTTGTGTCCATAGTAAGTTGTAGAAAATATAAAGATGGCGAAAGATGTTAAAATAAATTTTTATTCTACAAAAAACGTAAGTCATTATATATTTTGATTATCTCTTCAATCTAGAGTAAACCAATTCAAACCGTGTAAGGTCAGGTATTTTGCTAGTCTATATATATAATTATCTTACGTGGCACGCAAAAAAGACGTTATTTGTAATCGCGTTTTGGCAATACTGTACGATTGTTTGTTTATCGCGAAGTCTCGCGCATCGATTGAATTTATAGCGTTATCGGATGAAATTTTATTGAAAAAAAGGAAATTTTAATGAGCTGTTGCAGTTAGTTTATAATAGAAATCAAAGAAAGCGGAGGATCTTTTCAGGGCCATTTAAAAAACGGTCCTTTTCAGGACCAACAATTATAGTTCAACAAGACGCTTCCACTACAACTTTCGGCAACAAACTCAATGAAAAAGTGTGGGTCGTTTGAGTGCTGGGAAAATGTACACACAAACAACATGCTGGGTATTCAATTTCCAAAGCAACGCTCACATTTCGAGTCAAAATTTGCACAAAGTTTTCATTTGAATTCTGATTTTAGAGATACTGTATATATTTTTTCTGTAATACAGCAAATTTAGATTTGGAAAACATTTTTTTGGTAACATATTTTGTAAACAATCCCTTCTGCTAGGAGACATGTCTTCAATGAGGCGAGCGAAGCGAGCTTAGGTTCGCGCAGCGAACCAATGAGGATTGCGAAGCAATCCTCCAGCGGTTGGCGAGCTTTAGCGAGCAGGGGGCAGGCCCCCTAGTGTTTTTTATTTCTTGCTCTCATTTGTGGAAATGGTATGGGACAGGAAATGTAATCTGTTTCTCTTTTTTAACGCAAAGAGCAGAAGATGCAATCTGTTTTTTTTTTTAGGAAAGACAAAGTTCACGTGTCTCCAAAAGAAAAGAAAATATAAAAGAAGGTAACGTGGGTAGATAAAGTCCAGATTTGGGGGTTTCTTCTTTTCCCTGGAAGAAACGCGTTGGAAAACCGATGGAGAATAAAACTATTAAATTCATTTAAAAATCTCCCTCCTAGATTGAATTTTAAAATTCGCCGCGACTCAAAAATTGCAAAAAATTCGGACTACCTATGTGCTAAACCTTATTGCTGTAAGTGCCACATAATCTTCAGGATTTTGCAGCAAGAAACAGACAGATAAACAAACAAACACTTCCTTTTATAATAGTAAAGACATATTTAGCCGATAATTGTGTTCTACGTCTGATTTTGATTTTACTGCAGTTTTCAAAATTCGGACAAACTGTCTGCAGAACAATTGCAAACCGGAGGAAAAGATTGGAGATAAAAACTTCTAATACAAATCAAAATACTGTTACTTTAAATCATATTTTATAACTTCAGACCTCTACTGGGCTGCTCATCGATTAATTCCCTGGAGGGTTTGTCTATGAGGTACCTTGTCACTGCAAAGCTGGTCAGATTTTGATGGACTAGATTTCTCGTCATTAGAAAAAATTTACCAGATAGTGACCTGGTCATCACAAAAAATTTGGAAATATACTGATGACGAGGTACCTCGTCATTAGTAAAATTAATAAGGTCTTGATGGACGAGATTTCTCGTCAAAACCACTTGGATTTTTACTAACGGGTATAGGATAAAAAGAACAATTATAGAATAAGACTACTTGAAACACGTAGAAAATATTACTTTCTTCAAAGAGGCCCAAAACCGATGAGGTCGATGGGTTCGGTTTGTGTCTTATAACATAAGGATCATATTTGGTCAAGCGTTTGCCAAATATAAGGCAGACAACGTCAAGGAATGGACATATATACACAAGGAAACGTACTGACACAGAATAGAGAAGTTCTCTCAGGATACCTTACAGCACATCATGTAAGTTACACTTACACCTTCTACAACTCGGATGTTGTTAGCGTAGTGGGCAATGCACGGCTAAGTCACGTTGTGCCTCGAATACGGTTAGGAATTTGCACAGTAAACCGCACGTTTCACTCTGGTATAACGTGTGCATAACGCTCAGAGGATTATTTTTGGAAATGAGATTCTTTTGAATTAAATGGCACTTGAAGTACATTTATTTAAAATACTAGGGGGCTCCGCCCCCTGCTCGCTTACGCTCGCCAATCCCCGGGGATTGCTACACAATCCCATTTGGTTTGCTTCGCAAACCAACACTCCTTTCACAGATGCCATTTGGTTTGCTTCGCAAACCAACATTCCTTTCGCAGAGTGAAACTATCTGAATAATTCGTAATATCTAGATTTCACTTTCCAGTCCATGACGTCACAGCGAGGACTTCGCCACCTGCTCGCTTACGCTCGCCGACTCACGGGGATTGCTACGCAATCCCGTTTGGTTTGCTTCGCAAACCAATACTTCTTTCAGGTGATTTCACTTTTTGTTTACTTTAACACTTAATGCACCCTAAACTAATAGCCGCATGAGTAAAAATCTTCTACATCTTGTTCCCTGTACAGTTTTAAGTACACCGTGTTAATCTCCAAACTTTACGATCTGTACTTAGTACTTTCTCGGTAAAACGGAGAACAGAGGGGAAAGAGCGAGCCTTTTTCCTCGCCAAATAAAAAGAAATCGTTTTTATTTCAATTGTTGCTACGATAAATTTGATATCTGGCAAACCCGATAGTGAAACATACAACCCTCATATGCGTGAATGCTTCGCGAAACCTGCTCCGCGAAATAAAAAATACGAACTTTGTGTGACCCACTTTTGATTGCATCGAATTTATTTATGAAACAGTTTTAAAAATAATTGTACCATAAGAAAGAGTACATTCTGAGGTATACTGCGATATTTTCAAAATTAAAAACTAATAGTAATACGATATAGATATGACAGTTTTAGTTTTGTATCGGAAATTACGATCTGAAAGTTCCGAAAATTGTATGACCAACTTTTAATTGCATCGATTTTATTTATTAACCAATTTTAAAAATAATTGTACCATAAGAAAGAATGTAATATAGTGTATTCAGTGATGTTCTCAAATTTAAAAAATAATGTTTTTTTCTGTAGATATAACGGTTGTAACAGAAAGTAGCGAAAATATCCAAAGATTCCGAAGTTTGTATGACCAACTTTTGATCGCATTCAATTTAATTTTTAACCTATTTAAAAAATAATAGTACCGTAAGAAAGCGTACATTCTGAGGTATACTGCGATATTTTTAAAATTAAAAACTAATAGTAATAAGATATAGATACGGCAGTTTTAAAAAAAAGTAACAAAAATGTCCCGATTTTTCCCGAATTTCAAAGAAATATTATCAAGAACCAAATTGAAATAAAAAAAAAAACTTGAAGAGCTGCAAAAATTTACGTTGAGGTACTCTTAAAAAAAACTCACGGCTGAAGACTGAAAATTTGTATGTGTTTTGCTCACTCGCGGAAGAAATTTCGCTTCTTCAATTTTGCCCCTCATAAACCCTAAACTAATAGCCGCATCGGAAAAAAAATCTTAATAATTGTCCAGGGAATACGATGTAGAACAAACCATGTTAATTTTGTTTTTTTCCGATCAGTACTTTCTCGGGAAACCGTCTAAGAATCGAGCTAAACAACACAGTTTTCAATCCTGCGGCGGCGTCGGCGGTAACATTTTTTAATATAGAGAGAAATTAAGCACAAAGGGGCAAACACAAAATTTGATATCCCAAACAATGTGTTACATTAAAAATTCTCATCTTGAATGTATAATTGTCATACCTATTTTAGTTTTTTCACACTGAAATTCAATTATGTATTTATTTGTTATTTCTACAGAAAAGTATCTAATTAATGAGAATAAATATATATTATTCCTAAAATATAAAAGTATTGAATACACAAAGCAAAATAATTCATTGAAGCAGATTACTTGTTGTATTGAAATCTTCAAAAATGTATCAACTTTCGAGAAATAATTATAGTATTAAAATAATTATGTTTCTAGAGAAATTGCCACATACTTTTTTGAATGTTTATCAACGCAAAAGAATAAAAAGACAAACGTGTCAATATGTAGAAGGTCATAAAAACATATTGTTGCAGCAATATCTCTACGGACCTTAAAAGCAATAAACCGGATGTGATTTCGTAATTCAGAAAAAAGGTTACCTACAGATTCAACAACATAAGTATAATTATTATATGATGCCTTTAATGTACGATGAAAACATTTCATTGATATAAAAATTTTAGGTATAATATTATGAAACACGTAAGTGTATTTACACTATATAACAAACAAAGCGACGCACCAAGACGGAGTTGTCCAGGAGTTGTGCCGGGCTCGATCAACTTGGAAGGGTGCTGACTAGGTACGTATAGTCTTTAGTGACGAGTCCAGTTACCAACTGCGTCCTTACGACAACCGCAGACATGCAGCATGAGGATCATGTCCTTACTATCACACAACAGGTAGTAATGGTCTGGGGTATCATCTCCTTTGATAGCCGGCCCCATGTCATTTGTGGTACATTTACAGCACAGCGGTATGTAGACGACATTCTATGACCGTTTGTGTTACCGTTCCTTTTGCTACACCGCGGACTTACTTTTGAATAAGGTAATGTCCGACCGTCCACGGTACGTGTTGCTATGAATTTTCTTCAAGCTTCCCAACACTTCCTTCGTCAGCTAGGTCTCTTGATTTCTCTCCCATAGAGCAAATTTGGGACGTTATGGGAAGGCGATTGCAACCATCTTGGAATTTTGACCATTAAGCCCGACAGTTGGAGACAATTTCGCAAGAAATTTCACAGGACACCGTCCGGGGACTTTTAAACTCTGTGCCACGCCGGGTGACAGTTTAAATCCAGACCAGAGGTGGACCAACGCCTTATTGACTTCCTCCCTTTGTAGAGCACAAACTCTGATATAAAACATTCAATTGCTCTGAAATTTCAATCGTTTTTTTTTCCATGTATGTTCTTCACATCCACCAATTTGTATCTTAAACGGACAACTCCTTCTTGGTGCGTAGATTTTTTTGTTATAGAGTATACAGTAGAGTTTGTTATAGTGTTTCAGTTGTTTGTCACAACTTGAACAAATATGGCTTTTGTTGCATAAAACTCAAATTACCAATTGTTTAACATTTTGCCCTGTACGATCGCCTACAAAATATAAATGTTAAACTTTTATGAATAACTTTTTCCAATTTCCACATACTTCCGGTCTTTTTTCTAATTTCAATACCTTAGCTTGCATTTACTTCGATTCGCGCCTACCATTACATAAAATATCTAAATGTTGAACAAACCTTTTAATTATTCTGACGCCATTCATTTCCTTGTAGACCAGGTCCAATGCTACTAAAGGGGTGCAAGTTTCCTCTAACAGCCTTGTACCAAGTCCTGTTTACAAAGATGTAAGGTTTTTCTTTAGGGGATATGATGATATTCCTACTCTTTACGCCACTGTGTTATGTACGAAAATGCTCTTAGGTATGGTAGTGATTCAAGGTAGAAATTTGGTAGCATTTGTTTCAATCTTATCATTGAAACATTTAGTTACAAAAAGTTTTTTAACATGTCTAGAATCAATATGCCTCAAAAATTAAAATAAATTGTTTATGATAAAGATACAAGAATATTATTTACTATTTATACTAGCTCTTCTTTACCAATGTTTTGTATATACAAATATATTTATAAAAGATTTGACTTGTATCTGTTATTGAACTTTGCAATATTCTTTATCAGATACATTAAAACTATTTCGTTTTCTTGTGGCTTCCACAAGATATCTTATCATCAAGATCTGACTATTTTTACCAATGACAAGATATTGCCGAGCTTTTGCCATGATGAAGAGACCAAGATCTGGTCTGTTTTCTTCCAATGACGATATATCTCGTCAATCAAGACAAGGTCGATTTTATTTACGACGATACCTCGTCGAAAAACCACTAGAAGGGTTAAAGGAAAGTAACTAAAACTAACATTTTATATTTTATTCACTCCAGATATGTTGATGTCTTGGCAAAATAAAGTGTCTCAGTGGGTATGTCAACTGTACCAGATATCTGCAATCAGTAGACAGGGCATGTTCACTTGTTAATATCCAGGGTGTATTTCTCTCTGTGTAAATAAAACCTTCCTTGTTCGTGAATTTATATTTATTTGAATAAAAAAAATATTTTTCGACTCAGATCTTGTTTTCCACCATTAAAATATATCTAACCGGTCCAAATAAGCACTACTTTAACAACAAGTTTTAAAATGTTGAATGTTTATCGTAGTAAATATTCCATTAAGAAATCAACCTTTGTCGCGTTAACAAAATTGAGCTAGAAAACTATTGTTACATTTGGAGGGTTTGTGGTAAAGTTGAACTGAAGAGTTTGGGTACATGAATGTCACCCTAGAGTAGTTATACTGCATTGTATGTCGCTATATTGGGAAATGAGTGTAATTGTATCGACCTTAGAGTATATATTTTATCATTAGTTAAGTACATAAAATTGTAACATTTGTCTACCGTTGAAGTGTGAAATTTTAACTAATATTTAACCATTTATATCAAAATGTAGTAATTGGAAGTATATTTAAAAAAATTATGATTGATCTTGTCCATTTTTGAATATCTTGCGACTTAAAACCCAGATATTTGATCCACTCCAATCGAAAACTATAATAATGAACACTGTAGGTGGTTGTCTTAACTAGCAAACTTTGCAATTTATTTATATATATATATATATATATATATATATATATATATATATATATATAAATAAAGAGAGAGAGCGACGCTTACGGACCAGGGAACCATGTCCGAAATCTACAGCTGAGCTGGCGACATCCTTGCAGCAGGAATGAATAGAAATACCCATAGCTGTTTACCAAAACCTTGTTGAAAGTATGGCCAGTAGGATTGATAGTGTAATTGCTGCACGCACCAGAATATATATATATATATATATATATATATATATATATATATATATATATATATATATATATATATAGGAAATTTCAAATAAGATATTTTGAAAGATATACTTTAAAAAAGGAAAGTGTTGGTGGGTCAGGGCGTCATCAGGGTACCCTTACACACACAAAATGGTGCAAAACAACTGGTAGAGAACACAAGATGGTGCAAAATAACTGATAGAGAACACAAGATGGTACAAATCAACTGGTAGAGAACACAAAATGGTGTTCTCTACGTACGATCATAAATACGCTAAAAAATTGCTCACACACTCCCGCAAACATCATTTAAAAGGTAACACACAAAACTAAACAATTTAAAACCATATCAAAAATAAGAAACTATACCCACAACAGCAGACGGGACACCGGGGACACCAAGCTAGTAGATCACCATCAAATGCAACTATTCACTCCGTCCAACAAAACCATACCAGTAAGGACAGTTAAACTCTTTTTGCATTGAAGCTTTTTTTTAATTAAAAATAAAAATGTCTGTGTTCGTATAAAAAAAAAAGATATATTGTTCGTGTTTAGTTTTTTTTTTTTAATCAGAACCGAGAGTGTCCCGATTTCCAATTTAGGAATGTCGGATATAAATAAGTGTGTTTCGTCTCCTACCCCAATTTTAAAATAAATTAAAAACAGTATAATAGAATTGAAATGCAATTAATATGTTCCAGAAGTAATTTACGAATATAGTAAATCATCGGTTGATAAATTGTTGATACTATTAAATCTTTCAAGAATAGTATTGAAGAAAGAAATTGGGTATTTATTATGGAGAAGATGTATATTTGAGGTTATTACATTTTAAGATAAAGTTAGATATTCAGAGTTCCAGATCTTTCTGAAACGCACCAGTTGAGTAGCAATCCTATCTGTCACCATACAAATATTTTAAAGCATTTTATATAATAAGGTTTATTTAAATAAAAGTTATCCCAGCTATCTCTCTCTACTAAACTTTAATTGCATACGTAAAATACGAAGTTTTATGATTCTAACAAAGTATCCTTTTCCGACAATTACGACTTGACGATTCTACGCAACACATGATGGTAATTGAATGTAATGCGAACGAGGTTTCTCTTCAACCCCCACACATGTTTAATATTTGTGAATCAGACAGTGACACGATACTAAATCCTGTCTGGACATGTTTCCTTTCCATTGGGCTTCATTCATCCTCGTAACACGTAGTATTGGAAGAACGTGTAAAGAATATAAAAACCGTTACTGTCTTAAGAAATGCGTTAGGCGTCTCCTTAATGATATTTACCATTAAACTATACGGGACAATCTGTCTGCTATGGCTGTGATATTTCATCTAAACCAGTGATGACACTTCCATTAATAAGGATATACGTGCACTGGTATGAAAAATAAGGAATTCATATTTCGCTTGCATAAATCAATTTGATGGATTGAGGGGGCTATATTATATTAAGTAGAGTTTTTGTATTTGTGTTGAGTGGATAGTAAGTTTTTATGTAAGTTGAGACATTCATATATCTTATCATGAGAACAAAATTTATTAAATTCTATGCTGTTTAATTTAGACACCAGATTCATTAGAAACATGGATATTTCTGTGTCTCAGAATGTTTGGAATGAATAGATGTAGTACGATTCGGTTCTTAGTTATTTTCTCCGTATTTTGACGTCAATCAAGTAATGTCCGGTTTACATGAATTTTAAGTAGGATTTCTTCGAAAATTTTAAGGCATTCAAACACGTTACAAATGTTATTTTTGACCAAAAATTTAAAAAACAGTTTTTTATCTTATTTGAGAGAGTATTTATTTGACTTTCTAATATTTATTTGTGATTTTTCTCCAAGTTAATTAGTTGCAGGGATATTACGATTTTAATCAACGCGGGAAAACCGGAAGTATGTTTGGAAATTACAAGATGTGACGTTAAAAGACCAAAAACCTGTCAAAATTTAAATTTAATACTAATGCATTATTTCTTCACTCTAAATGTTATAACACAAAAACTTATTGATGGATTCTCGTAACAGTTTGAAAAATTGTTCTTTATAATGGTTTCTAGAGAATTAACTAGAATTTTTATGCTGAAATGAAAATATTTAGAATTATTTCTATTATTTAAGAAAGAGGACTGTAAAAGTATCAAAAATCTTATATTAATTTTTTTGATCGCTTCTAAATTTTTGTTTATTTAAATACCCTCTCGATTATAGTTCATTCACTTGAATAATGCATGTAGTTTATTTTGGAAGCATCATTTTTCAAATTGGTAGAATAGATTTTCACGTAGCACATTTGAAGTTTATGACAAATTTCCTTAGAATTTAATACATAATTATTATTTGTACAAAATTATTAATATAATATTAAATATTTATAGCCCGATGCTAGTGTTAAATGTTCCTATAGCACATTTAAAAAAAATGGTCCCGAACGTGTTCGGATACCTTAAGGACGATTAACTTCTTTTGTATCCGAACTTAATAGAGAAAACTAAACAATTCGTACCTGCTTTGTGTCTTGTCGGATAGGAGAGCAGTTATATATTATTTCTTGTACTGTACCTTTCAGGATCAACTCTCTAATTGAAAGTCATTATTTTAAAGCATCCAAAACTCGAATTAGTTCGCTATTGATGTGACGCATAATTCAGGATATATTCCAAGACTACTAAACATCTACTTCTTATCGTTACATGGATTAGCTCTCGTGAAATGTATTCCTTTCAATTCTCAGCACCAAATATACCTTTCTTAATCTTTTTGATATAACTATCGTGTTTTCAACGAAACCGTTACATGCCTATTACAGAGCCCATAAAGCATTTTGACCGATCTAAAGCCTCTGTAAAATCCATACTACATATACATGTTTTTAGTCTGCTCAATAAAGCGTCCAGCGATTCAAGTAAGTACTACACTAAAAAAATCAATGCTGTTTGATGCATAACGCTAAATACTAATACCGAATTAAGAATTTAAGACCAAATATTAACTTTTAGTCGAACATAATATCTGTTTAAAAAGTATACACACTTGTTCCATCAAAGTCATTTAGCGAAATTTGAAAGCCTGATTAAACTAATATTTTACTTCGAAAAGATGCAACAAAAAATTGTTTATCCAGAAAATTAAATGATTATCAGAAAATAAAAAGTTATTTGTTCTTTCTATAAAATTTTTTCGTGAAACAAAAAAACGGAGAAAAGTATAAGGCGAAAAACTCTTTTGTCAGAAGTTAATTAAACGCCCGAAAAGTGAAAAAAGTCGCGTGTCTTTCTTTGAACAGACATTTCTTTAAATCAATTAGAGTTCATTGGAGATCTATGGAACGAAAAATGTGAGTGAAAAAAATGGCGGAACACGGTTTTTAAAGACGATGGTATGGTAATTAAGCATTTAACGGTTGGCTGGTGTGATCGGACAGTTAAAACATCGACAAAGATCTCGGTGGTATAAAAAGATTAAATATTTAAAAAACACAGCAGCCACTGAAATTGTATGTATCTATGGAATTTTTTTGTTAATGGAACCTGAAATTTTTTTTAATGAAATCATTCCACCGATAAAACCTGTCTTATAGCTTTATTTCTTATCAATATACACTGCCAAGAAATTAAAAAAATCGAAACACCGAAGCCATCATTCGATCGAAAAGAAACTTATCATGTGACGTACATGAAGAGATGCAGAAAACATCACAATATCAAACATAGAAAAGTCTTTATTACTGTAAAATTGACAAAAAAGTTATAGTTCATAAAGTTGTAAAGCTCCCTGTGGGGCAATATACGGCGTGGAATGGAGTCAAATGGTGTCCTTATGCTCTATGGTAAGCAATTAATTCATTCTGCATCTAGTATAGCTTAGATACCGTTTATTGATGGGGTAGTACAATTTGACGGTTCATTATATCCCAGATCTGCTCAATGGGAGATAGATCTGAGGATCTAGCAGGCCAAGGAAGGGTTTAGAAACCATGGAGTCATCGTCAGAGGCCAGCCATATGTGGTAGGTCGTTATTATGCTGGTAAATCGACCCTTAGGACACATGATATGAAAGTCCGAACAACAAGTTGTAGGATCTGCTGGACGTATCGCTTTGTTGCCTATTACCACTATTGAAGAGAACCGATTATTGAAAGTAGTTCCTCACATTTTCATCACGGTAGCACGGTTGGAAGAACAACAAATTAGCAATAGGAGGGTTGCGAGTTCGAAACTCGCCGAGGACAAAACTATTCGAAAAGACCATCGTGTGCATGGGGGTTGGCGCTCGTCGAATCTGTCAATGCCCCCAATGTCATACGGTTGGCATGCTACGGAAGTTTGAAAGTGGGATGCTAGCTCAGGTGTTGACCCCGTCATCTGACCGTGGTTCAAAACGAAGAGAAAAACCAACCGAGTTTCTGGTGATATGAGAGGTTATGAGATGTGTCTGGTATTATCTGTTAACTCCTGATAATAAAGACTCTGCTGTATTTAACCCTCCAAGTGGTTTCAACGAGATACCTCGTCCATCAAGATCTGAAGAATTTCCGCAATGTCTGGCATAGTTCCGCACCTCGTCATTCAGATATTGCCGTGTTTTGATTATAACGAGACAACGACCGGGTCAGTTTTCGTCTAACAATTGTGATCGTGTTTTATTCTAGTAGGGGGCTCCGCCCTCTGCTCGCTTCCGCAACCAATACTCCTTTCGCAAGTGAATTCACTTTTTTTTTTACTTCAACACTTATTGCACCCTAAACTACTAGCCGCATCAGTAAAAAAACCTTCTGCATCTTTTTCCCTGTACAATTTTAAGTAAACCGTGTTAATCTCCAAACTTTGCGATCTGTATTTTGTACTTTGTGCAAAACTGTATGAGAACAGAGTGAAAAAAAGCGATAGAAAAAAAGCGACGATAAATTTGATATCTGGCAAACCCGATAGTTAAAATTACAACCCATACCTGACAGCGAAACCTTCTCCGCGAACTAAAAAATACGAAATTTGTGTGACCAACTTTTGATTGCATCGAGTTTATTTATGAACCAATTTTAAAAATAATTGTACCGTAAGAAAGAGTACATTCTGAGGTATACTGCGATATTTTCAAAATTCAAAACTAACAGTAATAATATATAGATATAACAATTTTAGTTTTGTTTCAGAAATTACGATCTGAAAGTTCCGAAAATTGTATGACCAACTTTTAATTCCATCGACTTTATTTATTAACCAATATAAAAAATAATTATACCATAAGAAAGAATACAATGTAAGGTATTCAGTGATGCTCTGAAACATATCGTCCAACATAAAATATTTAGTCAGTATTGCTAATGACGAGATATCGCCGATTACTTTAATGATGACGATAAAAGATCTGGTCACTGTTCTTCCAATTACAAGATATCTCGTCCATCAAAATCAGGTCAAGTTTTTTCTAATTACAAAAATATCTCGTCTACCTAGATCTGAATAATTTTTCTAATGACGAGATACCTCGTCATCCAAGATACTGCCGGTTTTTGATGATGACCAGCCACGATCGGGTCAGTTTTATTCTAGCAACTTTGATCCTGTTTTTTTTTTCTAATGGCGAGATACCTTGTCTCAAAAGACTTAGTCAGTGAGATTCCTCGAAACTACATTTTATACGGATTCAAGTTCCAATGCGAAACATAACGGAAGTTGAATACGAAATAAACCCGATTCCAAAACAACCACAGACGTTTACTAGAATTCGCTCCAAAGAACACATCTCCAATCCATTAAGCAGATAAATATTTCGTCTTGCTTTTTGCGTCCCCGTGGCGTCTTTTGTTCGTGTTAATAAAAGGGGTGGTTGCCCTGTCTCGGCTATAGAGTTACGCATCTAACATCTTAGGCATATTTGGGTCTGAATGTCTTCACTGGAATAAGACATTATCTGTTACTCGGAATTTATGTGCTTGTATTGTAGTGGTAGTTTCAGAGAACTGTATCAGATTCTACTCCAGTATACAATTTCTCAGTAGAGTAGAAGCCTGGTTTTCCAGATCCAATTAAAATCCCTTACAAGTAATACCAGGGCCGTATCAGTTAATAAAGTCGAGGATTATCAATCAGAGGATTACGATTTTGAAACTCGGTCTTGTCAAAGACCGTCGAATAAACTGAGGCTGTTGCATGTTAAATCTGTCATGGCCTCAAATGTCATAACGATGGAGTGATGTTAAAGTTTGGAGAGTGAGATGCAGATTCAGGCGTTGACCTCGTCATCTGACCGTGGTTCGAAATTGTGTAATGGTGTCCTAGGATCTTTCCTGTCGGAATTTGTCCCGAAACGTCGCCAACAGCCCATTGAGTTTGCTATCTTCTTGTTATCTAAGCCAAAATTCATACCGAGTTTCTTTGTTATGAGAATATTTCAGTCATAGGAATAGTAACATGTAGTAACATGCAGCAAGTCTTTTCTGTGTTTTTATAAGCTAGTTTGTGTTGCTACGCCCGTAATATGCGAGTGAGCTTCTGGTTATCCAGGGTTATTCTTCGGTTTATATTACCTTGTATAAAAAAGAGTTCTGTAAATGTTTGAGTATTTCAGTATTGAACGACAAAATATCTTAGTGTGTCAATAATAACTTCAGATAAAATTGATTTTATTTCCAATGGGATTCTTATTGTACAAACATATTGGATTCAATGTAGTGTTTTCCAATACTGCATCTATTTCTTTCGATTTCAGTTTTTCAGTTAGTCATTTTTTCCTCTTTAAAATACTTATAATTAAACTTGGCACACACAAGTATGAAACATTTGTTATCAAAGTACTAATAATTTTACATAGTACATTCATTGAAGTACATTTTACTAATTCTGAACTTCAAAATTTGATGATTTATTTCAAGTTGCATGCGACACAGTTTTGTTTTCTGTATCCTTACTCTTTATTCTCTACCTCCCTTTTCAGTATTAGCGAAAATACTTGTGTCTGTTGCAGCTTGTCTAAACATACTCTATAACAAAAAATAGGAGCAACAAGAAAGGATTGTCTTATTCGGATAAAAATTAGTGAATGTGAAGAACATACATGGAAAAACAGACGATTAAAATTTCAGAGCAATTGAATGATTTATTTCAGAGTTTAACCGTCACAAAGGGAGGAAGTCAATAAGGCGTTGGTGAACCTCTGGTGTGGATGCAAGCTGTCACACGGCGTGGCATACATTGAAAAAGTTTACGAATGTTGTGCTGCGGAATTTCTCGCCACAATGTCTCCAACTGTCGGGCAAAATAGTCAACAATCCGGGGTGGTTGGAATTGCATTCCCATAACGTCCCAAATGGGCTCTATGTGAGTGAGAACAGGATACATAGCCGGCCAAGGAAGTGTTGGGAAAGCTTTAAGACAATTCATAGCAACCCTTGCCGTGTGCGGCCGGGCATTATCTTGTTGAAAAAGAAGTTAGGTGTGTTGCGAAATGAACTGTGACACAACCGGTAGTAGAAAGTCGTCTACGTACCACTCTGCTGTAAGTGTGCCAGAAATGTTTACCAAAGGGATCCGGCTATCAAAGGAGATGGCACCCTTAGACCATAACGTCCTATGATGGGCATGTGTGGCGTGCGATAGTAAGGGCGGGATCCCCACGATGCCCTGGACGTCTCCAGAATAGTCTGCGGTTGTCGACAGCACACAGTTGGAAACGGGACACGTCACTAAAGACTATACGTTCCCAGTCAGTGGCGTTCCAAGTGGATCGAACCCGGCACCAATAAAATTCTGCACCTTCTTGGCGTGTCCATTTTTGTGTTATAGTGTCACACACTTTTTAACAAATCTCTACACTCTGTAAGTATACTCTTCCTTGCATCCATTGAAACCCATCTCATAAATAATGGGGCTTAAACTTCATTAAAAAAGAATGCGACAACATTTGCTCGTTAAACAAAGAGATATCGGATTGAAAGTTGATGCAGAGGCGAAAAATGTTGTGCCCCTTTGGCTATCTCCGTTCCATGTGAAGATCTCGGACATGCTGTACGAGACATTTCTATGGAACAAGTGTCAAAATGATTGATTTGCAAGCAACCAATAAACTCCATTAAAATCATCGAGGCATTTTATCATGGCCTTCTCGACATTCTGACGTGTTTTAACTCTCCTGCTGATTAGGGATGCGACATCGACAGCAAAACATCGATGTTCAAAATTAAAACATGGATGTTGATAATACATCGCCCCGAAACCATCGATGTTTTTAAAATTCAGTGTATTTAAACTTTTTCTTCCATTTCTTAAAACCGGTTTAGCAACTAGTGATGCGATATCGGCTCCAATGCATCGATGTTTTTTTATAGAACATCAATGTTTTGAAAACATCGACATCGATGTCGCATCCCTACTTCTCAGACCCTTCACCCTTGGCCCCTTTGGTCTAAAAGTATGTTAAATTTGCTGATTATGACAATTATGCTACTAGGTTATTTTTAAAATTTTTAAAACTGTACTTTTTCATTTAAAAATAAAACATCGACAGCGTAAAAACATCGACAGGTTTCAACATCGATGTTACAAAAAGTCCAATACATCGATGTTAAATACATGGATGTTTTTTAAAAACATCGATGTTTTGAAAACATTGACATCGATGTCGCATCCCTTCTTTTCAGACCCTTCACCCTTGGCGCCTTTGGTCTAAAAGTATTTTAAATTTGCTGTTTATAACAATTATGCTACTAGGTTATTTAAAAAAATTTTAAAACTGTACTTTTTCATTTAAAAATAAAACATCGACATCGTAAAAACATCGACAAGTATAAACATCGATGTTACAAAAACTCCAATACATCGATGTTAAATACATCGATGTTTTTTTAAAAACATCGATGTTTTGAAAACATTGACATCGATGTCGCATCCCTAACTGCGTATACGCCACTCTCGATTTACACAAAGGTATATTTTACTAGGTGAGATTGCCCCTGTTTGAAATGCGTGATTGGTCTATTTTACCGTTAATCATACTTGAATCACCTGTCCACTTTTATCCATTAACGGGGAAACTTATTTCACCATCGAATTTTAAAATTGCAAGATTAGGTAGAAGAAAATTTTCATCCAAATTCATTTAAATTTGTATGTCTGATTAACTTTATACGATTTTATACATATGTTTTTCTATACTTTTAAGCTATTCCACATTTCATCTGTTCTCAATATTACCATCGATCTAAAACTCATTTTTACCCTTTAAAATATATATTTTAATCCTAATTACTTTCATTGCATTTTAATTGTAGTTGCGTTCAATGTATTTCAATCAAAGTTAATATTTCATATCAACATTTATTATTGGTCTGATTACTATAAATATTTCAGCTGTTTTATTGGATTGCATTCTATCTTGTGTTTTCCGTAGTCTATCCTGTTTTGGAACCTGTGCCATAAAATCCCACCAACCCATACATCTATAATTTTTTTAATCTATAAATAATCGTCTTTTCTCTGGTATATATAAGACGGATACAACCATTTACGCCTATTATAAACTAGCCACTGCGTTGCTAGCCCTGCGTTGTCAGTGCCAGTTGCTTTGATGGGGTTATTGGTTTGCCCGGCAAACCGAATTTCGCAAAATGATCGGTTTGCGGAGCAAACCAAATAGAAATTCGCAGCCTATTGGATGACAGCCGCCTATGGTGTTGTTTTGCTTCGCAAACCAAATAGGTGTTGCACGTGACAATTCTTTTCGTGGAGGTCACATTGCCCGTGGTGTTGGTTTCCTCTGCAAAAAAAATATATATAAATATTTAATTGAAAAATTATTTATTAAAAGAAAATCAAACGTATAAAGTACATATGTGGTGTTTAATTTTCCTCATATTTCAAATCCGTTAAAATTTGTATTTTATCTTTAACGGTCGCTGAGAGAGAAAAAATAACATTTAAGAACGCCAGTGATAATTTCAATAACTTACTTTGCTTAACTCGAATCCGTTTCTCATGAAATCAAAATTAATTAATCTCGAATCAAACGAAGGTCATTCGAATCTGTTTCCTACCGTTCTCATTCATTGCGAATATACGAAAGGTGAAAAAAAAAAACTCGCCAAGATTCCAAAGTCTGACATCAATAGGGACGTCACAAACAGAGAAAAATCAATATGCATGTGGTTCTTCTTTTCCGGAAAAAGAAAGAACCGACTAAAAAAATTATTAAATTCATTAAAAATTTTCCTGAGAAAAATTTAAAAATTCGCCGCTTTCCAAAATTTGCAAAAAATTTGGACTGAATGTGTGACAAATCCCATTATCGTAAGCGCCATAGATTCGTATGGACTTTGATTGCAGAAAACAGAAATAGGACACTTCCTTTAGTAATAGTAGAGATAAGTTACTACGAGACTTATAGAAAAGACAAAAGACTCCCTCTATCTTTGGGTGATCTCTAATGTGTACTAAATGGGATTCAGCCATTAAGAGTAGATTACTTCCTTATTGGTTTAGATATGGCTTTCTATACCCTGCGAATGTTTTTAATCTTAACCTTAAAGTAATGAGAAGCTATTCAGTTCTGGATCAAAGCAATTAATTTATCCTTTGTGTGGTGTAACGGAGAGTATAGTGTTATACTTCGCGTGCGATATTATTTTACTTACGTGTAAGTCTTATCAAAGCGATGGTAGTAAGGACCAAACGAAATTAATGAGGTTATATTTTCGTACACTGTTGACTTAAGAAACAGGAGAACAATCTAATTTGGTCACCATTTTCGCTTCCTTTCATGCGGGGGTATTTGAAAGGAATTGTAATTTAAATTATCGATTATTTTTATTTTCCTAAAAGGACTGCAGCACGGATTCAAGTTTTTTGATGATCTCTGAATAGTTATAAGGGAAATTTAAAAAGGCTGACTTAAATTTTCTTTTATGATTTCCGAAACCTTATGAATACAAATATCGACGTGTTTGATTTTTCGCTTTATTTTCTGAACTGGAAGGGACGCATGATGAACGTTCACGTCAAAAGCATTCTTTATACACATCCATTGTTTGAGTCCCCGAAATTCAGGAGGAAAACACTGATTGGCGAAACGTGGTTAAACACAGCTTCCTCCTTAAAAATTACCAGCCAATTTTTCCGAAATTTTCCTGAATTTTTTTTTTTTGAAGCAGTTTGACCATATCTGGCAATTGTACCATTAACATTATCAAATAACTGACCTAAAATTTCATAAGATAAAGCATTTCTTTGCGCAGCTTGGCCAAATCTGTCCCCTTGTGCCATGAACATAGTAAACCAAATTCATCGAAATTTTTAGTGAAAAAACATTGTTTGTCGAAATCTTGCTTTTCTGCTATAAAAATAACCAACCGACCTATTACTTTCCTAAGATAAACATTTCTTGGTGCAGCTTCACCAAATCTTGCTCTTGTCATATAAAAATAACCTATCAACGATCTACATTTTCCTGGGAAAATTGACGTTGTAAGGAAATTTAGAGTCGTCATCTGATCGTGGTTAAAAATTACGTGGCGTTGTCCTCGGATTCTTCCCTTGGGATGTTGATCCAAAACAGTAATCAATAGCCTGTCGTGTTTCTTCATTACGACGTTAATAAAAAAATGCATACCTGGGAAAAACATATATTGCTGTAGCTTGACACTTTCATGCGTTTATAATTTCTGATACACGTAACCTTGTATAAAGAATCATATAATCTCGAGTATTTTCTGCTCATACATATTTTTAAAGTAATATACAGTACTTCGTTTCCCTTATTTCAACTGTGCATCAACGCCACCACCCTATGGTGACCCGGACGTCATACGAAAATTTTTGGATAGGTTCTTTCTGTTGCTTCCAAAATCATAAAAAGTCAAGACAGCAGTTTTTAGCCCCAAGATAATTTATTACATGAAAAGGGACGTGATACATAACATAGATATTACATGACCAGAAAACATTGTCTAGTTATTAATGACCGCAGCGCAAATTAACTTCGTATGGAAGAAAACCCAATAGGTTTCTTCCCGCTCGTCCTTCTCAAGCTGATCTTGGCAACCCTTCGCTGGGTTGTCGCGCTTGTCACTCGCCAACCACTCCAATTGGCACTCGCCAATCTCTCCACTTGGCGACAACTTAGTGACAAAATTGTTATTGTTTTCGAACTTTCGCCGGAAGGATTTAAATGGTAATTTTAGTTAACGTCGTACTAGAGCAACACAACGGGCTATTGACGACGGTCCGGGATCAGTCCCTTAAGGGAAAGACCTAGGACAACACCTCGTAATTTTGAACCACGCGAACCTTTGCCGGATTCAAATAAGGTATTTCATTTGTGAGATTAACTGTATTGACTAATACAAGATTACTGGATTGACTATCTAAAACAAGTTACCTATCAAAGCTGCTTAAACTGTACTCATGTCATATGATTTTCTCGAGTATTTCGACTAATTGAAAATGAAGCAACACGAAAAACACAACGGTTTTTATAAAAATCAATCTCTCCAACTACACACTCCGTTTTATATCCTGCGTTTCCTTTAGGAATCGAGCATCGACATCAGCGCACTGTATGGTAACTCGAACGTGATAACAAAACGTTGACGTCACCCCCTCTCACGAGATTCGAGGAAAATGCTTCTTTTCTGAGATTAACCGATTAGACTTTCATAAAAAGAAAAATCCATGTCTCTAAGCTAGTTAAATTTTATTCATGTCTGGTTTTCTTGTGCATTCCAGCTAGTCGAAAATAGAACATCAAAGAACACCACTATCTTCCTAAAAATCCAACACTCGAAATCCGTAAACGTCTCCACTCCACTATAAACGAATTCCAACTCGGCATGTAGGTTTCTTTTCCAAAGCTGCCACTTCATACCGGTCCTGCTCGCAGAAAAGATTACCCAAATATAATCCCCGTAGTCTAAAAGTCTCCTTAAAGTATTCCCTAACTCCATCCAGCGTGATTGACCGAAGGGGAGGGTTTATCAGTGGTCGCCATAAAAACCTTTTGATCTTCGATAGCGCCCGAGTGGCTTCCATCACGAAAGAAAAGTCAGTTAACTCGACACAGAGTCGATTGCGTCATGCTTGGGTGCGTTCGCAAAACCTCAGATGGACTGGAGAAGACGATGGCTTGTATCGTGAATTCTTGGAGCGTGTGATTCTCCACTCGGAGACATCATCAGAGGGAACGGAATCGCAGCGAGGTTGGGAAGACGTAAGCTTTTTTGATCGTCGTGGGAATCTCCAGACATCTCTAGGGGGAGTTACGTTTTAAGTATACGGATATTTATTTCACTGAGGTTTACTCGTTTGATTGAATCGACTTCGTTTTCTGTGATGTAGATTTTTGATTTTGGAACCTATTTGATTTTTTGTAGTAAAAAACCTGGATTTTATATAATTTTGTTTTGTTTATCGGGATAGCTTTCCCTTTGAGATTGAATATCACAGTAAAATGTTTAAACAAATGGATTACCGTTGGCGAATAAACATTTCATTATTTGTTGGTGAATGAATATTTAATTTACCGAAGAGTTCTCATTATTAAAGAATTAAATATTCAAGGTACTTTAGTAAACTTTAGGAAGATACTTAAGGGAATTTTTAACGTTTAACCTCTGAAGGGGTCACGAGTTTTCTGAGTAAAATTTTTATCCACAACACACATATTGGGTAAAAAACTCATTCATTGGAACAAAAATCGCAGGAAAGATTTTAATTGTCAAGAAGTCATCCATAACGAAATTTTTAACGTCTACCTTCTGAAAGGTCACGAGATTTATGAGTAAGGGATATGAATCACAGAACACATGTGCTGTTGCACATAGCTTTCCACGGCTTTCTGCAGTTTGGAAAATAACCAATGGGATTTACGTTTTAGTTTCCTACACATCCCCACTACTTTGGGTCTAAAATGGTCATTTAACTCCAATAAAGCACATTTACGGGTCCTCGAACCCCGCTTAGATGTAAAAGAGGAACGAACCCGGCCAGACTGTATACAAAACAAGCCAATTAAAATGCCACTACACGCCTCTTCTTCCCCTCTGAAGCAGGTAATAGGTAACCACTCAACTCCATCGGGGTTCAAAAGAAAACGGTTTCGGAGCAATTAAAAAGAGGGAGTATATCTAAACACGTTTCAAAAGCGTGTGGTTATATAACCTCAATCAACCAGATTCGAACACCTCACTTGGATTCTCTCTCACAACGCTTAAGAAACAAGATGGAGAAGTGTGCTCTGGACATGGAGTCCTGCTCAACAACCAGACTTGTCACGTCCGCCAATGTGTATCCTCTTTCTCTTAGTCCTACTTCCCCCCTTTTCTTATGATTCCGTCCGCGCATCCTCCAATGCTCCACACCGGATCAACCCATGATTTCAATATAAAATATTTAAATTAATCTATCGCTTCTCTCCATTTCTTGAGGTATGTGGTATTTAATTGTTTCCTTCCCTAGGTGATTACCAACGGATAAACTACACAAGAAGAACAACTTGGTCACACAATTTCATTCTTTTTCTACCACTATTTCAATCATGTTTCGGCCAAACAGCGTTAACTTTATTCTAAATCAAATTCTAAACAGATAATAATGATTGACAATCTCTCATCATACATAACACATATTGAGTGAATAAATGTATCGATTGGTTGAAAGAATCTCAGGAAAGATTCTATTGATCAAGAAGTCATATTTAAAGGAAGTTTTAACGTTTTCCCTCTGAAGGGGGTCACAAGATTTCTGTGTAATGTTTTATTGTTTTTATCCCACTGCACACATATTGAGTGAATAAACTCATCTATTTGCTTAAAAAACGTCAAGATTCAATTGTTCAAGGTCAAGAAAGGTTAGAGTTCATGTAACAAGAACGTCAGGTTTTGTAAGAGTATGTGCATAAACCTCTCAGAGAGGTTTGACACAATAATTGGGTTTTGTGTTATTTTACTTTGAATGTACAAATAGTGCTATTTCTGTTACGCTGTCAATCATGAAAAGTATTTGAATAGATTCAAGCATAGCATAGTTGAAGAACAAAAGTTAAAATTCTTCATAGTAAATATTGTAATGGATTTTTGGCGAAACGACATTCAAAACATTTTTATGATATTTTTTCTATGAAGCAATGTAGGTGTTACTGCGGCGAAACGTGTTTACTTTACGTACTCTGAAAGTGATGTCACTTCGCTTGTTTTTCAAAAAATATTTGACTAGCCAAAGAAAAATCCAACGAATAAATTACGAATTTGTGCATCAAAATTGATCGGTTAACTCCAAATATCGCAAAAATGGCTATAAACTACAATTTAAGGGAATCCCGATATGTATCATACGAGAGTATTTATAGTGGAAGTAAAATCTTTGATTTTCGTGTAGTTTGCTTACACTGAATAGCCCATCCAAACTTGTGTTAAATATATTTTGCAGACAAAATATGCATTTTTTAAACAATTTTAGTTTTACTTCAGCTTCATAAATGCGATGCTAAGATTGTGATTCTAGATTTAATGATTTGATTTCTTCGATCTTGATATTTTAAATTTTACACATGAAAGAAAAGAAGGGTAATAATAGGTAAGGAACGTTTCTAGAAATATTTTTTAAGTCTATGTCCGTCTTTGTCTGAACTAAGGAATGGAGAATATGGGCTTAGCTTCAGGCACAACGACAACCATATTTAAATATAAAAAAAAAAAAATTTGTGAATGAAAGTGGTTTTTCAAAGGTTCAGTAAAATGTAATGAAATCACGAACAACGGAACCTTCGCCTAGAACCTACATCAACATATACATCAAACATTAAACCCTCAATATGCCTACATTGAATCCTGTTTTCTACCTAAATAAAGAATTTCTAACCATGAGCCTTAATAAAGTCCAGAAAGTCAACTGTTCAAAAATTAAATACGCAATGATTTACTGAAGTTAAACATGCAAAATGATTTACTGAGGTTAATATGCAATGATTTACTGAAGTGCTTGTGCCTTTCTTTCCAGGTGAAAAATATAAATTCCTTTTTACAAATGTTTTACAGGGTGTTTCGAAAATATCTAGCTTGATTGTTTAGCGTTGAAAAGAGGCCCACAGTAAACATTTTTAGAGAGAACACATATTCAGGACAGACAAATTGAACCAGGAACCTTTGAATCCCTTTGTCATTTTAAAACATCTGAGCAGTCGTCCGTTTCCTTTCGCATCCTGGTACTTCGGCCGCATACCTACGAGCTTTGAATTGGAGTATCTATACATGCCTTAGAAAATCAGAACGAGCAGTGACGCATTACACCACAAAAATGTTATTATTGATGGGCCTAAACCAGTGATGGCGACTTTATGACACGCGTTTATACATTTTAAGTGACACGCATGGTTTACGGAGGATAAACTTAAAACTTTTTAACGAGATTTAGAGACCTAAAACTTTTAAAGTGTAGCTAAATACACTCTATAACAAAAAAAATCGACGCACCAAGAAGGAGTTGTCCGATGGAGACAAAAATTGGTGGATAGAAAAATTATGTACAGAATAGAAAATGATTAAAATTTCAGAACAATGGAGTGATTTATTTTAGAGTTACAGTAACGAGCTCAATAAGGCGTTGACCCGCCTCTAGCCAAGGTGCCACACGGCGTGGCATAGACCGATAAAGCACCCGGATGGTCTCCTATGGTATTTCTTGCCAAATTTGCACCAATTGTCGGACTACGTCATCAACATTCGCTACCGGATGCAGTCGCCTTCCCATCATATCCCAGATATGCTCGATGGGAGAGAGATCTGGTGATCTGGCTGGCCAAGGAAGTGTTTGACAAGCTTGAAGACAGTTCATAGCTACACGTGCCGTATGTGGTCTGGCATTGTCATGCTGAAAAATAAGCCCAGGGTACTACGAAAGGAACGGTAGCAAAACAGGTCTCAGAAAGTCGTCAACGTACCGCTGTGCAGTAAGTGTACCTCTAATGACGACCAAAGTGGTCCTGCTATCAAGGCAAATGGCACCCCTGACCATAACTCCTTGTTGAGGGCCCGTGTGGCGTGCAATAGTGAAAGCAGGATCAGCACGCAGCCCTGGGCGTCTCCAGAACCGTCTTCGATGATCGTCAGGACACAGTTGGAAGCGGGATTCGTCGCTAAAGACTATACGTCCTCAGTCAGCATCATACCAGCCTGATCGAGCCAAGCACCACCGTCATCTGGTTCGACAGTGTGCAGGCGTGAGTGGCAGGTGGCGTAACGGTCGGTACGAGCGTAGATTTCGCTCTATCAGCCGTCTGTGGATGGTCATGGTGGACACTCGTGTGTGGGTCGCACGACTGATGGTTGATAGCGAAGAATCAGGCGCTGTGACAGCTGATCTGACAATCACTCTGTCCTCGCGATCTGTTGTGGCCCTACGTCGACCGCTACCATCATGACGCTGAAATCTGCCATTGTCCACCCACTCTTGCCACCATATTCTAATCGCCGCATGCTTTGACTCACATGGCGAGCGATTCTCCGATTTTCCCAACCTGCCTCTTTCAATCCAATGATACGACCTCTTTCAAACTCTGAAAGTTGCTCGTAATGAGCTCGAATCCTGCGGCGAGGCATTTTTTCAGTCGTTAAAAGGTATTCTACATCGCAATGCAGCAGAAATTTTTAACAACAGTTCAAGAACAACTCCTTATATACATCTGCTGGATGCGCAGTTTCGATGCGCTGGAGATCGCACTGTTCATTCATTGGACACCAACTTTTAATCATTTGCATATTTGGTCAAAACATTTGGCATACGAAATTTCAAAGCAATCGGTTGATTAATTCTTGGTGCGTCGATTTTTTTGTTATAGAGTGTACTAGAAATACCGAAAATCGAATAGAATATCAACATTTGCTTTATTAATACAAATTATTGTCCAACTTCTTAGCTTTCAAACGATGCCAAGATCTTTCAAATATTCGAAATAGTTATTTAGTTACAAGAATTTTTTTTAGGCACTGTCACTATGAATAGACATGTTTCCAAAACTTTAAACTCGATTTCTGAAGAACTGCGTTTTTGCAATACGATGCTTTGTTCAAAACTTGATAACTCCACAAGGAATTCATCTATCATTATTTTTCCATCATTATGATTTATATAATACAGTGGATGGTTTGGACCTATGGATGCCTATAGGATGCTTTGTTCAAAACCTGATAACTCCACAAGGAATTCATCTATCAATATTTTTCCATCATTATGATTTATATAATACAGTGGATGGTTTGGACCTATGGATGCCTATAGGATGCTT
Source organism: Metellina segmentata (assembly GCA_947359465.1). Classification (NCBI taxonomy): domain Eukaryota; kingdom Metazoa; phylum Arthropoda; class Arachnida; order Araneae; family Tetragnathidae; genus Metellina; species Metellina segmentata. The sequence goes on along the minus strand of OX375881.1, from coordinate 27,114,749 downwards.
TGTTCAAAACCTGATAACCCCACAAGGAATTCATCTATCATTATTTTTCCATCATTATGATTTATATAATACAGTGGATGGTTTGGACCTATGGATGCCTATAGGATGCTTTGTTCAAAACCTGATAACCCCACAAGGAATTCATCTATCATTATTTTTCCATCATTATGATTTATATAATACAGTGGATGGTTTGGACCTCAATCAGAGTATTTAGTAAAGGAATGGATTTTTAATTGATTTTTAAGCATTGAAATTCCTGAAAAAATGTAGATTTTTTTTTACGCTTCCTTGATTAAAAAATTGTTAAAAATAAATGATTTGTTCTAGCAACTTGATTGAGGTTCAAAACATGAAAAATAATATTGAAACTAATAGCCAATAGGAATCGTATTTTTGAACAAATTAGAATGAGATATGTTTCGAAAAACATGTTACTTATGTCTTAATTAGATATTTAATTACTTGCACAATGTTATTTTTTCTCCCTGCAATGATTTCAAAAATACACCAATTATATGTGGTAAAAAATGGATTTTAAAAGTCAAAATTTAAAACAATTTTCTAGTGTATACTTACACTTTAAGTACCTTCCTCGAGTAAAGGAGTATTTCACAAAAGTCAACACAATTGAACGAAATGAAATGGATCCCATGCATATAAAATACCAGCATATTGTGAATTCGTTACTGGACCAATTCGGCGAAAGATTTAATCAATTTAGAAGCCTGGAACATACAGTCAAAATAATTAAGTTCCCGCATGTAGTAGTAGTCTACAGTACTTTGGAATTGAATGGTTTCCGATGGATGATGCAAGTTGCATCAACTTGCATAATTTCAAGGTATTATCTTGTGTCAAGTGTTTGTCGACTTGAGGTCCAAACTCGAGAACCTAAAAAGAAAATATTTTAGAGAATGAAGAAGAGTGCCACTACGAACAGGAAATTTGGAGTGCTTGTAATCATTACCGCATACATTTAACACCCTGAAAAATCAAGCAATGGCTTTACTCACAACTTTTCCCTCTACATGCTTCGTTGTGACCTTTATCTCTGTGTTAAATAATATTAAAACCAACAACAGAAAGCTACTGACAAATGAAGTTAGTAGCGCTTGCTTGGGCTTAAAGTTTTAAACTTAACAACTTATAAAATTTCTTTACTAGGGCTGCAAACATCACAAAATTATGGATGTTTCTAGATGTGACACGGCTCCCGGAATTTGGTTAGATTTTCCTGTTTTTGACATTCCTAGTTCAAAAGGTTCGCCATCACTGGCCTAAACAGTTCCCTCTACTTAAACCATACATAAACAATGCCTAAACGCGACTTTTTTCTGGACACATTCTTCTACTTAAAAAAAGTTCATTTTTGATGCCTCTACCACCCTTTACAATTTTTCCAGATATTTCCGAAACTTGTATTATTTGTATAAACTCATCTAGTATTGCAGATTGGGAAGAAACGTCCGCAGATACACTTATATTTGAACGTAATCAATTGTGAAGGACTGCAGGAAAAAGATGTTCCCCTTTTTTGCTAGAGTCTAAGAACATCTCTTCAGCAATCAAACGGTGTATTTCCTATTCCATCACGTAGATAAACAGTGAATGCTCTTGAAATGGGGTGGTCCTCTCTCCCCAACACTTCACATTTATTTGCTTCTCGTATGGGGAGATACAGCTTTTTCCGTGTCCTCTGCATTATTGATTGAGACGCTTCCTTTACTAGTTGAATCCTGAAGTGTGTTCCTTCTGTTCCAACCACTCGTTTCGCCACGTTCTTTTCAGCTCTTTATTGTTTGCCTGGTCCTGACAATCTTCACTCGATGTTGACTGTCTTGTGCTGAAGCTTGGCCAACTACGGCCCAAGCGCTATAAAAACCAAGCCAACCAATCTTATTCCAATCAACCCAGAGTATACTTGGGCAGCGATTGTAAGTCCAACTGATTAGCAACCGGATGGTTGCGAGTTGAATCTAACCATAGACAGTCGTGTATAAAGGGGGTTGGTGTACGTTTAATCTGTAGTTGACTCAAAGACTCTCATGTTGGCGTGTTGTGTAAGATTGTAAACCAGTGTGCCAGCTCAGATGTGAGCTCGTCATCTGATGGTGCTTCAAAATTACGCTGTGTTATGGATGTTTGCTTTCGGGTTTAATCCCGGACCGTCACGAATAATACATTGCATTTCTCAAGTGCGACGTTTATTATAACATACCATATTAATACCGTATCTTAGAGTACATTTGTTTTGAACTGTGAAAAGAGTTAATAAATGTCTTGTGGCAAAACAGCTTTCTAGAGAATTTATGTATGATTCTTAGTAGATTATTATGAGGGCTCGATATAGCTGGTATATGTACTACTTACTTCCTGTGCGACAAAATATATTTTTTGATTTATTTGTTTAGGTGTTTGAACATAATTACAGAAGTAATAGCAATAGAGCGCTGACCCATATTTTTATTAAAATGAAGCCAATCAAGTTCTGAAGTCAACGGAGGAACAAGAGATGGTTCTGGGCTATATTGTCTCTAACTAAGATAATGTCACCACGGCTAATGGATACCATGTCGGAATAAAAGGCAATCATCTCATAACTTCTGCCTCATTACAACTGGTTACAACTATCAGTCATTAATGTTGCCAGAAAAGTGTAATTAATTTTTATGGCAAGATTTGTGAAATTTGAAAGTTAGCAACCAATTACACTCAGTTTATTTATCAATTGAACAGTGATGAATTGCTTTAATGTGTTGCAAATAGTTCAATTGTCGTCGCACTGGATCAAATTCATAATTTTAAACTACGGTCACTCCAGTGTTCGCACCCATTCTCAAAACGTGAGTTCATTTGAGGTCAGGACAGATTTAACTTGCACCATTTCCCACTCACGCGATGGCGTTGGTTGAATTGAGTTTCAACTCACATCTGCTACAATGAGAAAGCTACATGTCAAATTGATTGCTTTCGCATTAAACATACGTCTTTTACTCATAAACATCTAGTAGATGTGTGTCCTTCATTGCACGCAACATATTCTGTACTACGTACTTTTAGATCATTACATATACATCACATTTGAATTATATACCCTGCTTTTTAACTATAATTGTCTAAAACATTTAAAACAACTCTTAATTTTACAGGATTTGACTGAAAAAAATCCCCTTTTTAAAATTTTTTTGGATTTGTATTCTTCAATGGATTTAACTAGTATGTATAATGATTTTTGTCATTAACAGACATTATTGTTGTTATTTTTTGCCATAGTACATTTTCATTTCATATTAAAATTATTTTGTAATTTCTTTATTGAGTTGTTGATCGCCATATTTTTGTCCAAACATGTTTTGACATGTTTTTTTTCTATCAAATTACTTACAACATGGTTAGCACCATAATGGTGTGACAACCAACCAACGAGTGATATACATCTAACCTCAACTACAGGCATTTGAAGCATTTCTGAAACAATCGATTCTATTGTTATTATCCCTCGATAGAAGCCTAATTAGCAAACAAGTACTATATTTAAGTACAAGTAAAATTATACGATGGCAAATCGGGGATTAATTTTAAAATTGTTCCCTATGCCATCGATCTCCTAATACGTGTATCCCTCTGCCAGCAACGCATGACTTTCAGCGAAATCGGTCGAAGAACGCTAATGAAGAGTGCAGGGTTCAGGCTATTAAGCTTCTGCAGCTTAATGTGGTGTTGTAAGTAATCAAGGATTACCCTGACCGTACAGCCTCTAATTGCCCGGGTTTCTGTCCGAGGTGATTACCGGTGACTATTTGGCTTCTCATCAGGGTTGCGCTTGCTTTCTTGTGAAACAATTTTCAAGGTAATGTTCTCGGATGGAATTTAGTACTGCTACCTTGTCGCTGTTCCGATAAGCGTTTAGCAGTGCAGTCAAATGTTTTCGGGGTATTTTGTTTGATATTTTAAGTGGGAAGGCATTATGTGAATAGATATCCTCTATTTTAGATAATTGTTTTAATTAACATAAATCTGCTCCGACGAGAAGTTTGTCTGCTATTGGACTATGTGCCATAACACTCCAACCAATCAACCAGAAAACAGTAGAATTTGGGTTGGTCGATTATTGAAAATTTTAAAAGCGCGTTTGATGATTGTCATGCGTAAACGAATGAGAGTGGATGTTTTTTTTCTCCTTCCAACTTGATCTATTATTTTACCATGGGCATTAATGGGGTAAACATGAAAATTGCGACCCCAAAATGCCCATGTGGTATATTTCTCTCTTTCTTTCTCTCCATTCTTCCATTTACATTGCAGCTTAGCCAAATATGGCCATTGCGCCATTAAATTCTAAAGCAACCAACCGAAATGCATTCGATAGACGAGTCAATTTTATACCTGAAATTTAGAGTATTTTGTTTAAAATTTGAAGTCGAGACACATGGATAAAAAACCTCGTTACTAGATTGTTGCTTTGGTATGGTGCGTCTTGGACAAGGAGCTTGTCCGCTATTTGACTGTACACCATAAAACTGAAACAAATCAACCAGTCGATTTTTTGAAAATGTTTGAAGACGAGTTAGGAGATAATAGTCATGAGGATAAGCATGAATGGCAATTTCCGTGAATGCTTTCTCCCATACCAACTCAATTTTAAGCATTCCTTGACAAGACAGACACTAATAGACCTGGTTTCCGTCTGAAGTGATTACTGGGTCCGTCTGGGCTCACTGCTCTAGCAACCTTCGAGTACTATGTGCCGCAGGTTCGATTCCCCTTGTCAGATGCATTCCTCCCTGGGTGTAATTCTATCTTCTGTGTCAGTAAAGCTATCAATCCGTGAGTCTATTGTTGTCGAGTCTGGTGCAGCGTGTCAAATATGCCCTTGCGCCATAAAACCCCCAAACCATACGTAAGGTGAGGTAATTTTAATTAACGTCGTACTAGAGCAACGCAAAGGGTTATTGACGAAGGCCCGGGATCCATCACCTAAGGGAAAGATCCGAGGACAACATAATTTTGAACCACGGTTAGATGACTATGCAACACCTGAGCTGGCACTCCACTCTCCAAACTTCCACACCAACCCAACGTGAGGACTTTCAGTGACGACAGATTTAAGGTGCACCAGCCACCTCTACACCATACGCTCACAAACATCCATGCACTGAGCCTGATTCGAACCAGGAACTTTCCGATCTAGAGGCTAACACTTTAACCTCTAGACCAGTTAATTGGCTTGACTTATCTCAAGTCATTACACTTAAATTCATGCAAGATTTAGGTTAGAATATAGCAACACCAATTCAAACTACTCTAAGTGAAAAAGGAGAAATTTTTCTAATTTTTTCGCGTCCTGACGCTGTTTTTAACACAATAGCATATAAATTAAGTTTTTATAGAAATACATTAAAACACTTATAATCATATGTATATATATATATATATATATATATATATATATATATATATATATATATATATATATATATATATATCATATAGGAGGATACAAACTTACATTTGTATAAAAGTTTAGCGAACATAATATTTTCCCATATATTAGAGCTAAAATTTCTTTTAGTTTCCTCTTTATGCACGGCACTTGTAATTCTCGGAAAGTAACTTTATCATATAATTAAAAAGTAATTAATTTTAGCTAATTGTACTACGCAGCAATAAAAACGACGAAATTCAAGCTCCAGAGTACGTTGTTAACGATAGCAAGGTCGGGCAGATTAGAAGTGTGATAAATACCCTTTGTAAAAGAACGATTAATTCACATTTATAATTTAGGACGGAAGCACAGGAACCTAATGGTCTGATATTCTTGAGATTTACGGGTTGGATTTTATTTTAAAGTGATGATAACACTAGAGTAGGTACTAACAAGAGTAACTATACATTTGACTAATGTACATGACACAGGAATCGGTGTTATTTTTATATTGGCAACAAAAGGAAATAATTAATTAAATCAACCGCTATATAATTAATTTACTAAGTGTGCTACAATGTTGAATCACATCTTGATACACAAGTCCGGGGTCCTATTAAGGCCAATTTTACGAAGTCTTCTTTAAACCAGATAGTCAATAGACGTGAAAAGAACATTAAAAATTAAAAAATTAAACCAACCCGTTTAAAATTAATTTACTTCGTTTGCCGGTTAGGTTATATAATATATTAGATATGAGTCCGGCGTAATTAACGTCGATTTCACGATGTCTTCTATGAACAATAGAATCACACAATGCACGTAAAACGAAAATTAGAAAAACTAAAAATTAAAACTAACCACTATGAAATATACTAGTTTGCAACGATGTTATATTACGGGTTTTAAAACACGAGTCCGGTTTATTAACGCCGACTTCACGATGAATTCTATAAACCAGAGAATCAATGCATGTAAAACGAACATTAGAAGAATTAAAAAGTAACACCAACCACTACGAAATTAATTTACTGAGTTTACCATTAGGTTGTAATATTATGTATTAAAAAATGAGTCCGGAGTATTAACGCCGACTTCACGATGAATTCTATAAACCAGAGAACAAATACACTTAAAACCAACGTTGGAAAAATTAAAACCAACCGTAATGAAATTAATTTACTAAGTTTGCCACTAAGTTACATTCCATCTTAATACACGAGTCCGGCGTTTAAGCCGATTTCACGAGGTCTTCTATAAAACAGAGAATCAATTCACGTATAATACAAACATTAGAAAAATAAAAAATTTAAATTAACCACTATGAAATTTACTAGTTTGCCACGAAGGTAAATTACGATCTTGATACATGAATCCAGACTATCAAAGCAAATTCCACGATTTCTTCTATAAACCAAGGAATCAATGCACGTAAGACGAACATTAGAAAAACCAAAAATTTTAAATTAAAACTAACCGGCTATGAAATTAATTTACTAAGTTTGCCACTAAATTACATTCCATCTTAATATATGAGTCCGACCTTTAAGCCGATTTCACTATGTCTTCTATAATCCACAGAGTCTCAATGCACGTTAACCTTTTGACTACGAGACTATAGATATAACTGGCGTGATCCTTATAACTTTCAAAGTACAACTGCTATACCGATCGTATTCTAAAGATTAAACGAACATTAAAAAAATCAATAAGAATAGAAGATGAATCGTTAAATTGTCTTTACGCTAGTTCTCTAAAAGTGTTCTCTCTGATGTAGTCAAACAAAACATACTCCAAAGTATCATCCTCATTAAGCAAATAACGCACTTGTTGGAGTCATCCAGGTGATAACGATTCAAGTAGGTCTGAGTTACAATATGTCCTGTTCGGGCCTTAGCAGAAGTGGCACCTACTCTAGGGATTTTTTGAAGTAATGGGGATCATTAGTCACAATCTGGAATTGAAAACGATGGCGACTCATTCTAGTGTTCTTCCATAAAGTACACCAAAGTCATCGAACAGCTCATGACCACAAAGTTTAAATACGTTAAATTTGAGATATGTGGCTGTATAATATTGCTAGAGCTACACGTAAGAGCACTCGCTACTCTAGTGGGAGCCTTAGTAACCCAGTAGGAAGAGTGGCAGATTAGTGATCACATAAGTGTGGAAACTACTCCAGCTCCTACACTTATGTCATCGTTAACCAGGTGTACGTGATAGGAATATAGAATGTAAATCTGTCCTGGTTTCGAATATCCTCATGGCGGTGTGGTGTAGAGATTGGAGTGCCAACTTGTGTATCGACGTCGTCACCTGATCTTCAAATGACGCGGTGCTGTCCTCTGATCTTTTCTGTCGAGATGGATTCGTGACGGTCGCCAATACCCCATTGTGATGCTCCAGTGTGACGTTAGGACTTGTAGGCAGCTCAAATTAGGTTCTATTCCTCCCTGGGTGTATTTACTTCTGCTGTGTCAGTATAGATTTCTTTAAATGTATATAAGTTCATTACTTGTCGGTTGTTGGTCTTGTGTTTGGTACAACATGCCCAAGTATGGTTCTTGAGGCATAAAACCAAACCCCAAACATCCATTCACTCATACTTCCTTTTTTTTTCGTTCACGACTGTCCACAATCATGTGTGTGTGATTCCCGCTTTCTTGTTGAGGCATAAACACTCTTTATATGCAATTTTCAACCACCTCACTACAAAGCACAACTCAGTGGATGGAGATAACTTCCCACACCTACAGGCAGCATTGTTGTCCCCTTAAAGCTCAGTGCACACATACGGTTTTTCAACTTGCGGCGCTGTTGCCGCAACGAAGTGCGGTCTGAGATGCATTACATCCAATGGAGCAGTGCACACGTGCCTCCAGCGCTGCTGGGGTGACGCACGTCCAACTTGCGTGCAGTTTGTACCGCAGTTCTCCACGGCGCCTTACATGAGTCTCCGTTCTGAAGTACCTTGTTTTCATAAACAAATGGAATACAAATAATAATTAATAAATGGTTGTATCCAGTAACATCTATTTTGTTTTCAAAATATACTTTTTTTTACACCAAGTAAACGAATTATAAACACGTTTTCTTCTATAGAATATTTATCGCAAATGACGCGAAATGAGTTCGTGCGTCATTTCACGGTTATGTGTGCATAGTTGGGCTTCGGTGCCGCACGTTGAAAAACCGGATGTGTGCACCGAGCCTTATACATATCGTCTGGAAATATATTATTATCAGACTTTCTTAATAATGATAATCAAATATTTTAAGCTTCAAAAAAAATGACAGATGAAACCAAGACGATAAAAGCTGTCTATAGCTATTTAGGTAAAGCAAAACATCCACCGTCATCAGGACAAAACAAGAAGAAACTCAAATTTGAAGATGTCTTTGAATTGTGTTGCCATCATTTGATTTCTTAATTAAGCTCTTCCATATTACGTTCGAAGGTGGTAAAGCACTAGTTTTGGTGTGTCAGTAAGTAAAATAAAGGTAAAAGCAAGTAAAAATATGTTATGATTGTCTAATGTTTAATTCGGAATGGATCTTGGAGATTGGATCATTTTCGCTTGTTAAAAATTCTATACAGTAATGTTAACAGTAATGCGCGATAGTAGATTTATTTATTTTCTTATTTTAGACGGATTTATCTTCATATCTACTCTTTTTTCCCTTGTATATTTAAAATCTACATTTTTCACCTAAGAAGATAATAAAATTGCTTGACTGCAAAACAAATAGAAGTTTAATTGCAATGAAAGTATTTTAGTTAAATTCTTTATTGCACTTCAAGTAGCATGTTCTCTAATTCATGATTGAACATAGAGTAATGCTAAAAAGTGTGCCTCTGAAATTAGGTTTCTTTTGTCCATTTGTTATTGGTTTTATGCAAATGGCAACTGAAAAAACTTCAAGTTAAGCGATCGGAAAACAACTGCAGTTATAATGTTTTTTAACAGCTTACACGTATTTTCTGTCGTAAAACTATATCACAAAAACCTAGAAAAACTACTGGCATCTGTTCGCCGTTGGATCTCGCGCTTTCTCGTCCGAGTACGGTTTTTGGCGAGATGTATTCGTTCCTTGGCCGAGCATTTAATTGCTTGTTGCAGTCGTTACTTCACCATTAACTTTTGGCAGTCATTAAGAAAAGTCATTACCTAAGCGCCCACTGAATGATTACTTTCTCCGGATTTCCTCCTTCGACACTTTCCTACCTTTTCTACTGCCACAAAATGCGTTAAAGCACACCCCCAAATACACCAAACAAGTGGTCCAAAGGCGGAACGAAAAAAATAGTAATCAACACTTGAAATGGAATGAAATTCGAGGCAAACTATTTTTGGAAAGCTCTCTAAGCAAATAGTAAAGGGAAACAGGATAGAATTGGCAGACAGTGCCTTTAATTTGGATATTGTTATAGAGGCGTACGAAGTGCTTTAAATTTAGATATTATTTCATATTTTACAATTAATGCGTGTACGTATATGAACAGAAAATTGTTATCATATTGAATGAAAGATGAGTTACACACTGATCATACAGGCATTAAGTTCATGAATATTTCATGTGATTATTGGTGTGAATCATTGTGGTCACAGACAGGTATGTTAAGGCAGTGATTCTCAACCTGTGGGGAGCGCCCCCCCTAGGGGGGCCCGAGAATATCCAAGGGAAAATATTATTTAAAAAAATTCATTAACTGACTTAAAGGAAAGCACACATACACGTAGAAAACAAAATACATTTCGACATACTTAATAATTAACTTATTAACTTATATTCATTACAGTATTTATTTATTTTATTTATATTCAGTACAGTATTTATTCATTTTATTTATATTCATTACAGTATTTATTCACTTTACAAAGAAAGTTGACAATTTTTTTTAATTGAGTGGCATTGCACTGATTTAACAATTGTTTTAATATTCGGTTCGATTTTTGAAGTAGCCAAAGCTCCCCCTAATTGGTTTCAAATTTTTACAAGTGGTTACCATTTTTCATTTTGTTAATATTCATCGCTGAAAACATATCCCCTCACATCATCTCGAACTATCGGGTTAAATGTTCAACATTCCGAGATGGTTGCAAATCGCTTTCCCATAACGTCCCAAATATTCTTTATGGGTGAGAGATCAGGAGACCTAGCTGGCCAAGGAAGTGTTGGGAGAGCTTAATGGCAACTCATAGCAACACTTGCTGTGTGAGGCCGGACATTATTTTGTTCAAGATCTACCATCTCCTGACTCCTCTGTTAAGGGGAGTTAGTACCTTTGAGACCTTGCGTTGCTCGCGAAAACATACTTTTTTCGATTCATCATAAATAATTGAGTTTTTTATATTGTAGTATAAAATTGATACAGTTTAAAGATAATTGTATGGCTTTTAAAAAACAGCAGTCATATTTGTAATTAAAAAAATATTTTTATATAAAACCTAGCAAAACTTATACATAATTTCTTCGTTTTGAAATTTACCCACTTAACTTTCCCTCAAGTTTAAAAAAAACTAATAAACGTAGAGTTAAGAATTTTTGTATGGTTATTCTAAAAGAAGATCTTAGTTCTCTGAACTATGGATTTATGTATGAGAGCTATAGTTTTTTATTTATAGATCCATACATAACTAAAAAAATTTCAAAGTTGACTTATTTTAATACTATTAATTTTTATAAATATTTGTACTTCAAATATCACAAATTCCTTAGTTCACAGAATTAAGACATTCATTTGCTTCAATTTGGTGCAAACATTTGGGTTTTACAGTGCATCTTTCAAAAGTTATCTTGTGGGAAAGTTAAGTGGGTAAATTTCAAAACGAAGAAGTTGTGTATAATTTTTGCTAGGTTTTATGTAAAAAAATATTTTTAATTACAAGTATGACTGCTGTTTTTTAAAAGCCATACAATTATCTTTAAACTGTATCAATTTTATACTACAATATACAAAACTCAATTATTTATGATGAATCGAAAAAAGTATGTTTTCGCGAGCAACGCAAGGTCTCAAAGGTACCAACTCCCCTTAAGTCATGTGAAGGGAGTGGGGAATGGACTTCCAGTTCACTGGTAGATCCTGAGGACCCGCACCCATCGACGAATCTATTAACATTTTCAACAGATACAAGAGTCAATGGCCCGAACAACAAATCAGAACACATAACACAAAAGATGGGCAACGGGCCCTATAACAGGATTTGATAACTAAAAGTAATTGACGGAAATGCAAAGCATGTAAATAAAAGGGATGCTACTATCACTATCTAATAAAAATACAGGATCATAACACAACAGTTAAAACTCTTACAAGATTAAAATATAATAAAGAGAGCATGAAAATGAACTTGACCTAGTCAAACGTTCTTACAGAAAAATGTAAAGATTAAAAGAGGGAGAGACCCAACAGTACCAGACTCAGGTCATCTCGTCAGCTACATCCACTACCATCATGAGGTATTTCCGGATCGTATACATGCATTATCTTGTTGAAAAGTAAGTCCGGGGAGTCGCAAACGTAGTGGTAACACAACAGGTTGTAGAATGTCGTCTACGTACGACTGCGCTGTGAGTATGCCAAAAATGACTACCAAAAGGGTCCGGCTATCAAAGCAGATAGCTCCCCAGACCATAACGCCCTATTGTGAGCATGTGTGGCGTGATAGTAAGGGCAGAATTCCCACGCTGCCCTGGACTAGGGCGTATCGAAAAAAATCGAAATTTCTTAGATCTTTTTCCTGTAGTGCGGAAGAGTTGTGTTCTCCCATCATTAAAAAACGTACGGAATCTTACAACTGTGAGTCGATTTCTTCTGTTGACTCAATGGTCAGAAATTTCCGAAAATTGGACTAAAAATGATTAAAATATAAAAATTAATAAATAAACACAGATTTCGTTGATCGGTTTGGGGCAGCGCTTAAAAGTTACTGTTTTTTAACAACAACAACTATAATTGTTTTTAGAATTATAGGTTAATATCTTCTGCCGCCTCATCGGGATCGAATTTTGGAAATTTTTGAGCATTTTGGTACTTTTCTGTACGACTGTTTACTGCTTTTACAATGCACAATCGAGACAGACTGGGTTTGGCGCTCTGCCAAAAAAGTGAAACAAACGCGTTCAAAACTGGATAACATAGTCCTTGTCACTCAATCATATGCTGCGTCCAACTGAGCCACGGTTGCTATTGCATCGAGTGTTATGCAAGATTTGGATTTAATATCGGAATCGGGCTCGTCACAGACAAAAATGAAATGTGAAGGGAAAAATCGAGAATTTACAAAAAATTGGTCTCAAGATCACATGAAAATCCTTCCACTCTATCTGGCCTTTATTTTGATGGACGGCATGGCAAAACGTTAACATCACAAATACTCGAGGACAAGCAGTCCCAAAGAACAATTGTAGAAGCACATTACTATATTGTATCGGAGCCTGGTTTTACGTACGTTACACCTGAAAGTGGATCTAGCCTTGATATATCTAATAGCATTTACAAATACGTAACAAGTGCTTTATTAGATGATTTTAACAACCTTATTATTCTCAGGTGTGACGGTAATGTAGTAAACACAGGAGTGTTTAATGGTGTAATTCGCAGGCTTGAATTGAAACCTCAGAGTCCAGTTTAATGGATTATCTGCTTACTTCATTTCCATGAGTTGCCATTACGACACCTATTTGAGTCCATAGACGGCAAGTCATCTGGCCCCACATATTACACCCACCGGAGACATTGGACGAAAGTTCAAAGGATGCGTAAAGCTTTCAACTGTCGCTTTTAATAGTATTGAATGCGAGTTGCCAGACATTGATCCCACCACCCTCAGTTTACACCGCCATTACTTCTGGCGTTTGTTGTTCAGATCTAGCTAACCGGGAACGATGAATTTGGCCCCCTGGCTAACAACTGCCAATCGAATACTGAGGTTATATATATCTACATCAGGACCCATCAAATGAGTTGCTAACTTTGTTTGTATTCATTCTAAGAGTCTACGCACCCTCATGGTTCCGAATTACGATTCGTCATTCCATAAAGGACGTTGCTAGACTCCTGTGGCATTTCATCAGCTTATGTCGGAACTTGCCTAAGAAGTATCGTGACATAATTGAACTAGTTATTTCTCGCAACGCTTACTTTTCGGCTCCAGAAAACATGCTTTTGGCCCTGTTAACTCGTGAGACGTGCCGTATTAGAACCCTGTCAGCTCGGCGGATTATCAAGGCAAGGGAAACTAGCCCAGATGGAAATTGTGTTCGCAGATTCGTTATTCCTGCTGTTAACTTTGGAGCTACAGACTATGTAGATCTCATTGACTGGCAAGCTTGTTATGTGACATCGCCTCCAGTTCACAGATAGATTAGTTCTCAAGAACTTCTGAAGATGATACTGGACGGTATGCTAATGAACTGCTAGGACTTTATTAAATTTCCATCACACACTCAACCAGTTGAACGGACTGTGAAACTTGCATCTGAAGCCTGCGGAAAAAACAGCTGGGCCGCAGAACAGGGAGGGATTTATTAGAGCGACACTAGAATCTAGAAAACTCATATCAAAATTTGAGAGCAAAAATGATCACCAGCAGTAATGCTTTTGTCATTTGTATGTTTGAAAGGAAAAATAAAGTTTCTGTTAGCATTAAAATGAGGTAAGTGTGACGTGTATTTATTTAAAATTCATTTTCCAGAATTTGGTATCGATGAGGCGACAGATGATATTAACCTATAATTCTAAATTTTTTTTGATTGTTGTTGTTAAAAAATAGTAACTTGTAATCACTACCCCAAACCGATCAACGAAATCTGTGATTATTTATTAGTTTTTGTATTTTAACCATTTTTAGTCCAATTTTCGTACTTTCGGCCCACTGAGGCGATAGAAGAAATCAACCTACAGTTTTAAGATATCACGTGATGTTTAATGATGGGAGTACACAACTTTTACGCACTACCGCAAAAGGATTTTTCGATTTTTTCGATACGCCCTACCCTGGACGTCTCCAGAAACGCCTGCGGTTGGCGTAAGAACACATTTGGAAACGGGACTCGTCACTAAAGACTATACGTCCCCATTCAGCGACGTTCCAAGTTGATTGAGCCCAGCACCACTGATATTCTGCACCTTCTTTGTGCGTCTATTGTTTTGTTATAAAGGATATGTTCGATGATACTCGCTGCACACATGCAATTTTAAAAAATTGCCAATTTTGTGACCTTTTAAAGTTAAAAAAATGCATTGTGAGGGGGTCTGCATGCGGACCGCGGTCTGTGCATCCCTGATTTAAACACTATTCAAAAGGTAACATAGCGAGTCGAAATTTTAATCCCCCACTTACTGACTCTACCTTGCGGGTTAATTGGACGCGTAATTTTCAGACAACGCTCCAAACGACATTGTTAGTTCTCCCAGGGACGTTATATTTGGACATCACCCCAGAGAGAAGTTTCGTGAAATACCTGGGATCTAATCTGTATTTAGTGGCGGAAAACACACCTGCTTTTATGTCCGCGGATCTTGGCGCTCCCTCAACAGCGCATGCGCATTTAATAAAGCATGTAGTAAAACCATCGTGGCTAATCCTCCCGGCAACTAAACCAAGTACTTAAGGTTTTATGAGGGGCATTTCTTATCATTTCCGCCACTTATGATAGCCGGAGATTTATTGAATCTTTCTTGGGAATATTGAGATGCTTTTTCGTATTCGCGACGCGGCGGATGTTACTTGGAAAGTATAAGCAACAGAATAATATTGTTCAATAATTCATAATATCACTCGAACTACAAAACTGCCAGAGTATTAAATTAAAAATATCAGCAAGAGCGATGGAAAACAAATTAATTTCTGGCATAACCTTGTTTATCCAAGCGCTTTTTAATCGAGTGTTTATGTTCTCCAAGCCAAATTTTGTATTTGATTTTTTAAGCTTTAGTCCCTGGTGGTTGTCCTACGAGTTATCTCGTCATTAGAAGAAAACAGACAATATTTTGATCTCGCCATCAACAAAATATCGTCAGTATCTTTATGACGTATCTAGTCGTAATTGAAACATCGTTAATAACGTGTTGATGAGATATCTCGGCATTAGCGAAATTTACTTGTTCCTCATGTTTTTCTTATTTACGCGTTAACTGGGAAACTTTTGGATATCGTGTCTTATTTGTCACTGAATAAGCAAGTTATCACTAAGAAAATTTACTTTCAATGGCGCGGTAGCTCAGTCAGTAGAGCGTCGGGCTCGCATCAGAAGGGTTATGTGTTCTGTCCTCGGCGGAGCCTGCAATTCTGATGATTGCGAGATTGGCGCTTCGACCTGGCTAAAGACAGTCGTGTTCACTAATGGTGACTGGGGCACGTTAAATAGGTCATGGTCACAAAGTCCACCATGTTCCTATACCAAATCAATACCTCTTGGGGTACTTGATCAGGGGGTTATCGGCCTCTGATTGGGATCCAAATTACGATATGTGTGAGTGAATGGATGTATGAAAGAGGCCTTCCTGTAAAACGGATGTGCCATGTATGTCGAGCAAAGTCCGACTTCCTCCCAATGGGACTCAATAACATGGAAAGGCGCACCCCCTCGCCTCTTGCCGTCTTCGACGGACCTGGCACTCCTCCGGTCTGCCAGTGTAGGCATAAGAAACAACAACAACTTTCAATGGATAGCCCTCAAAAACGATTAAAAGGCGAAATTTATACAATAATGAAGTATTTTAGCGGAATATGTATAGTTACTAGGGGGCCTACTAGCAATCAGTAGTTACTAGGTATAGTTACTACTGATCGCTAACGCACTCCAACCCACGGAGGATTGCTTTACAATCCTCATTGGTTCATTGCGCGAACCTATGCTCGCTTCGCTCGCATCAATGAAGACATGTGTCCTAGCAGAAAAGATTGTTTACAAGAAAATATTTTTCATACCTAAATTTGCTGTATTACAGAAAAGATATATACAGTACCTCTGGAATCAGAATTCAAATGAAAACTTCGAGCAAATTTGACTCGAAATGTGAGCGCTGATTTGTAAATTGAATACCCAGCATGTTGTTTGTGTGTACATTTACCCAGCACTCGAGCCACCCACACTTTTTAATTGAGTTTGTTGTCGAAAGTTGTAGTACAAGCATTTTGTTGAACTATAATGGTTGGCCCTGAAAAGGACCGGTTTTTAAATGGCTCTGAAAAGATCCTCCGCTTTGTTTGATTTCAATTAACTGTAACAGCTCAACTAAAATTCTTTTTTTTTCAATAAAATTTCATCCGATAAAGCTATAAATTCAATTGAGGCGCGAGGCTTTGTGGTAAACAAACAATCGTACAATGTTGCCAAAACGCGATATATATATATATATATATATATATATATATATATATATATATAGAGATTATGCATAATATTTGACAGGTATATTAAACAGGTATAAACCTAAAGCTTCAAATTATAATATTTAATTTAAATCTTCAAAGTACAGTAAATGGTTAATAAATAAATCAGTTATTTATTTGGGTTCGCGAATTGAATAGAAATTGTGTCGCTTTATACGGTGAGGATAGACATTGATTTATCCTTATTATATTTATTACTTGTGTCCGCTGATGTTGCTCTAGTACAACGTTAATCAAAAATTACCAATTACCATTTATTACTTCTATTACTAATTATTTTCACCCCTATTACTAATATTAATTTAAAGTATACCAATTTTTCCTGATGCAAAATTCTGGAAAGTAATATACTTTTTCTAGAAACATGACATCGTCATCTGACCAAGGTTCAGAATTAGTGGTGTTGTCCTCGAAACTTTCCACTAAGGAATTGATACCGGACGATCGTCAATAGCCCGTTGTGTTTTTCCAATACGACGTTAATTAAAATACCTATCTTGAAACACAAGATAATTCTCGATTTCATGTTTGAAGTAACGACTAGGATTATATATCGCAAAAGCCGTATTTTGACTGTGACATAAGAAGCACCCTTTTATTAAATAAAAGATTCGTCTATAACACATTTTAATACCCCAAACATTTGACGATTAACATTATTTTAAAACAGTTTAGAATTTTGATTTTGTTTATTTCTATTGTATACCTGGTGTTTGTTTAAGAGGCTTGTTCGACCGTTAGCCATCTCAGAATTTTCATAAGCGATGTTTCTGTATCCTTAATAATATGTAAATGAATTATTTGGTATAACTTTAGAACTTATTTACGGCGTTGCGCAAATCAACAGCGTGATGGCCTCGTCATTGTCAAATGCGGCCAAATTCGAATTGCAAAAAGAAACAATCGGCCTGACGTCACAATATCTTGCCCAAATATGAATATTGAAAAAAATTATGTAAAAAAAATTATATAAAAAAAGAAAATCAAACGTGCACGGTATATATCTGGTGTAAAATTTTCCGCAGATTTCAAAACCGTTGAATTTTTATTCTATCTTTAATGATCGCTGAGAAGCACTGATAAACGCCAGTCATAACTTTAATAATTTCTTTTGCTTCACTCGAATCCGTTGCTCAGGAAATCAAAATGAATGTATCTTGAATCAAACGAAGATCATTTCTTCGCTGCGACGAAATTTGTTTTGGAAAAAAATATAAAAGTAACAACTTAAAAAATTATTTATTTAAAGAAAATTGTATTATTTGGTATCGATCTAATGTGAAATTTCCCGCAGATTTCAAAACCGTTGAAGAACTGAAAAAGAACTACATAAGAAATAAAATAGAACTACATAAATCCAGTTAAAATTTCGTTCATCCACAGAATGAAACGGAAAAAACTAATTTAGAACCTGTCATTTCTTTATGGTGTTGCCAGTCTAAAGAAAACAATAATAAATTTAAATGCCATTAAATTAATTTTAAAATGTTCAAGATAAAACTTTAAAATGTTCTAGATAAAATTTTAAAATTCGGGGGCGATAGTAAAATTTAAAAAAAAATTCGGACTACCTGAGTGCCGAATCCCATAATTGTAAATGCCATAGATTCGTCAGGAGAGTCCACACACATAAATATAGAATTCCATAAAAAACCACTGAAAAATTCCACTGTATGTAACTCACAACGTAAGTGTATGGTAAAGTAGGTATTTAATTGACGTCGCACTGGAGCAACGCCAAGGGCTATTGGTGACGGTTCGGGTTCAATCCCTCTAGAGAAATTTCCAAGGACAACTCATCGTGACTTTAACCCACGGTCAGTAAACGAGAACAACACCCCACTCTCCAAACTTCCACATCACCCCAACGCGTGGCCATTTGAGGCCACGCCAAATTTAATGTGCACCAGCCCTCTTTGTAAACGACGTTCTTTAGAATCGAAGTCGCAACACTCTGGTTGATGGTTCGTTTCTCTTTCAATCTTGGACACCGCGATCCTTAAGTGTATGAAAATTGGATTATTCGTTAATATGCGTTGATTAGTAAGTTCGTAAGCCCACGTGATTTGCCCTTCAGAGATCTTACGACATGAACTTAGCCTAAGCTCTTTGTCTTTTCCATTAGAAGGTTGATGGAATAATTGGACACGCTTGACTAATTTCGCAATTACTTAACCGTTCTTTGTCAGTTATACGATAGCCAATCTAACCTTTTGGAATATACTTCTGGCAGTTAGTTTGTACCAGACGCCAGTTTTTAACTGAAATTTTAAATTAGCGTAAGTGCTGAAATCATGTAAACATAACATCAGAATGGATAAAAGCTGCTTTGCAATAACATATTTAGAACTCCAGAAATTAGCTTATTTAAATCAATAAGAATTTAACGTAATTACGCACAGTCAGCGCGTTCGAAATCTGCAAGACAGAAAGCTAGAATGAATCTAAAAACGAACGTTCCTTCTTTTTGTTCTTAATTTTTGAATAAGTTCGCAGCTCACAAGAACCTTCCGAAGCTCCAATCGGAACGTAAGAACACAAAGAACAGTTGCCATTAGTGGTCAATTTGGAGGCTATTCAGAAGAATCAAACATCTGACGTCACCGCACAGTTTTTTTACTTTGCAGAATGGAAGCAGAAATTTGTTTCATTTTCCACGCGTTTTTATTTCGGAATAATGTGAGACTAACCCTAGCATTTTCTTATCTTTAAAATAGTTTCGTGAAACGAAATGCCATTCAGTTTGTCCACTGCTATAGCAAACTGCGTGTTGTAGTTGACGCAGTTTCCAATTCCTCCTTGGGCTTATATATATTTTCTGTGTAAACATTTTGTATATGATTTTGTGTGGGAAGCATACGAATATTTTTGGTAGTATATATTTGGTTCGCAGTATTTTTAGTCGCGACTCCCTTCCAAAATGTAAAAACCGTTTTGTCCCACCAGACGTCTAAGTATATTTTCCTTCTTGTCGAATACAGTTTTTGAAGACATTCCATTCGAAGCAAAGGAGCAATACAATTTTTTCAAATGATTCGATTCTAAGCAAAGTAGCAATGGTGTAAAATCCTTTGGAAAGTTTCTAAGTAAATGATCAATCGAATATTTCCAAATAATTATATTTTAAGGAAAAAGTAATGGAATATTTCCAAAAAATTCTTTTGTAAAAAAAGTATATTAAAATATTTATAGGATTCTATTTTAAGTAAAACAACATTGTAATTTTTCCAAAGGATTCTGTTTTATGGAAATGATTAATATATGTCTCAAAATGATTCCATTCTAAGGAAATCAGCCATAGAATAAACATAATTATTTC
Organism: Metellina segmentata; assembly: GCA_947359465.1. Classification (NCBI taxonomy): domain Eukaryota; kingdom Metazoa; phylum Arthropoda; class Arachnida; order Araneae; family Tetragnathidae; genus Metellina; species Metellina segmentata. The sequence continues at coordinate 27,094,597 of OX375881.1, read as the reverse complement.
TAAATGAGCAACAGAATATTTCAAAAAGATCCATACAAAGGAAATGAACAACTTAATCTTTCCAAAGGATTCATTATAAGGAATAGAGCAACAGAACTTTCCAATAGATTCATTCTAAGGAAATGAGCAGTGGAATAATTCCGAAAGATTCATACGAAGAAAATGAGCAATAGAATAGAATCCTTTGGAAAGATTCCAAGGAAATGAACGCTATAATATTTCCAGATGATTCTATTCTAAGGAAAAGAAAATTATAATATTTCCAGACGATTCTGCTGTAAGGAAAATAGCATCAGAATCTTTCGAAATAATACTATTATAAGTAAATAAGCAATATAACTTTTCCATAGAAATCTATTATGAGGAAACAAACAATATAATTTTTTTAAATTAAAAAAAAAATGCTGGAGTCTTATAGACAATAGGTTTGGTTATTTAGTCATGTGCCTTGAGGTGGAAAAGCAATATAATCTACTCCGAAATATCGTGACACCCCGATGGCTAATTTCACCTCACTTCCAACGCCCAACCTCAATGGTGGGTTATTTTCTCTCTCAAGTGGTAGGTTCGATAAATACATAAAATATTTCTCCAATTTACAGAGAAAAAAATACTCCGAAGTCTTCACTTAAAAGATGTAATTTTCTTCCGAACTCTTCCAAAACAAAACCCTTTGTTCGTGCTGGAAACGCTTCATTCAATCCCAGAAAATATGAAAGTAGAATACTTTAATCTCGCAGAACCCCTCTTTTGCCACCTTTCACCCTAAAAGTGTAATTTCGTGTCACAATTTTATCTTGGAACCTTTCAATATCCTTCGAAAGGAACTAAATCTTGTTCGATTTTGGAATGGGTAAATTCAGGCGAAGAAAGGAGGGTGATTCTGTAAGATAAGTAGAACCAAGGCCCTTTTAAACCTCCCACACATCCGACCCGCCTTCCATGTGTTTATACGGAGTTGAGAGGTTTAATTCGTAGAAATGCTGACGGTTTTTAAATAATTTTTTTTTTCTTTGGCAACTTAAGGCGATAGTGTTCTGCGCCATTTTTCGATTCATTATTTCCAAAGAAGTTCAGTCTTTCTTTTTTAATCAGGATGGTCCTGGAGCTAAACTTCCCGCTCCGGTATTTTCTTTCTCGTTCACCGGAGAATGGGATCGGGAAAAGGAAAACCTTTCCGGAAGAAAAGGTGCCTGATTGAAAATATCTCGTGTCATTGTGCTGGGAATGTCTTTAAAAAGTCGAACATGGTTTCCGATGAAAGTTTTAAGAAGTAATAATCGGTGGTGTTTTTATGCAAGTTCGAAGAAAATTTAAATTCTATTCTAAAATTCGGTGTTATTATTCCAGAAACCGAAAGGGAATTTATTGAAAACTTGATGATTACATTTTATATGAAGGTTATTATGTTCTGGATATTTTATAAAATATGCCTATTTAAATCGCGTTTATCAAATAAAATTTTATGTTGTAATAGGTTATAAAATACATAAATGATCGTTATCAAAAATATCCATAACTAGAATAGTTTACCTAGGGCTTAAAGTGTGATGAAACAATATTTATCACACCAAGATTGAGCGAAAATATTTTAAAATTTTATGCCTTACATGTTTTTTTTGTGTATGTACTTTCTTTTACATCACAATGAAATAAATTGCTAGATTTTCTATATACCCTAATGTTTTATGAAAAGATGAATATGCCGTAACATAATAACTTCGATTGTTACAATAAGTAAACTCAGTATACAGTATGATAATTGAAAGTCATACTACTACAGCTTCAGTCTACGTTTATAGCGGTGGCAACGGCCATGACGCATTTTTTGACGCACTTCTTATATTGTCTACAAAAAAATTATTTCGAAAATATTTTTCTTCTTACAACGGAAAGTAACAAGCTTCAGAAACACATTTGTTCATTTTGGAAATATATTGCATACGCAAATAATATAAATATACGTAAATAAATAACTTAAAAATATATAAAATACAATTTGAGACGACAGCATTGTACTGGGACATAAATTAAAATGAAAGAAAATTCCACAACTGGAGAAAAACTATTATATGAAACAATGAAATCGAAGTAAAAATTTAAAAAAGACTAATCAAATCAAAGAATAGTTTAAAATCAAAATAACCAATAGAAAATAAAAAAAAAGATTTCAAACCAATGGAATCAAAGAAAAGATTTCAAACCAATAGAATCAAAGAAAAGATTTCAAACCAATGGAATCAAAGAAAAGATTTCAAACGAACCAGTGAAAAAAACGATAGTTTAACGGATCTGAAAGAACTTTCTAGAATATTCAAAATGAAAATTTAAACTTTCGGCTTCCCGAGGTTGCCTTAAAAAACAAAATAAAAGTAATACTGATGAGTTGCCTTAACTTGCAATAACTCGCTAATAAACGTATGCTAAAAAAGGGCCAAGGCCGTTGCCACCGCGATAAACTCAGACTAAAACTGCACAGTCATATTGCAGACAAAATATAAAATTATCCATCCAAATTGAATCATCAACGCTATTTGAAGTGGGGAGGCTGTTTAGCAAAGTTTGGTTCATAAATTTCAATGATAATCTCGAACAACCCTAGATCTACTCGTCTGTGTCATCTATGTTGAAACTTTATTGAAATAATAATATTAATTTGTCATCTATGTTGAACTTTTGTTAAGAATTGTAAAATAAATATTGAGCGATTATTTTTAAGTTTTTGATTCCGTTTTCCGTAAAACATTCTATAGAATTAATGTTTGATGAACAGTTTTACTTCTAATACGTGTACTGTGTTGCACAGCATCCACTCGCCAATCATATAAAGTCTTATGCTCAGAGTCATTATCTTGGTGGAAGTAGTAACTTTAATAACGACCAAAAAACAACCACTGACTTAAAACCAAGCTAATCATGAAGACCTTTGCTTTCAACTAACACCTTAACCGTTCAAGTGCTTTTTTGACGAGTTATCTAGCCCACCAAGACCCAGACAATTTTGCTAATGACACCTTGTCAACTAGAACTGTCAATTTTTTAAATATTTAAATATTAAAATATGTGTGTGTGCTCCTGTTACGTCATAAAAGTAATTTGCTATTTTCAACATCTGGTGAGCATGCACCCTTCTACCATTGCACTTTTGTTGATATTTTTTACGGTTGTATGGATATTAATTTTTCGTGTAGCTCCCGTCTTTAGATTCCATCTAATTTTCTCGATGATTGCTAAGCATTAAATTCACTTTCATCAGAAAATATAGTTTATTTCCGAAACTCTCCGAGTTCGTCGATGGAAACTTGCTAAATTCAATCTCTTTCTCAGTATTTCAAATCGCTAACAGGATTTTCAGTCCCTCGGTAAGGCTCGTATTGTTTTGAAATGAACTTTTATCTTAGCTTCTTTTAGTTCCGATGCAATCTAGTATGCTTTTACGAAATGATTTATTTTTATTTGTAAAAATATCTCTTGCCACTCTCAGTTTCTGTAGTAGGTCGACATTTATTTCCCTCGATACAAAAAATTAATATTACTCTGTATTTCAAATTAGCATAGCTTTCTCCAGCATATTCCTAATGTGACGAAATAATTTCTTCCTTTGAATAATTTAACAAGGAAATGTTTCTCATCTACAAATGCTACATTTATTTGGATACTATGATCGTGTGCTGAGACTCTCTTGATGCAGGTGAATAAGCGAGTCTCACTTGACACTTACAAAACCCTTTATTAAATTGACGTAGACACACATATTTACATGTTTACAGAATCATATCAAACACCCGACATTTCTCTGACACTACGCCACACACATACAATACATTCGCTAGCGACATTCAACAGTTTCCGTTCTTGATTACCAAAGGTTAAAAATTGTCAAGGTCATGTTGACTGTGCTGCCCTCTATTGAGCGAGGAATGTAATACCCATTATAATACTGAATTTAAACAATTTAGGTGGGGGGGAATAACTACCAGTCACTTTTTATATATTTTTCCGGCTATCATTGGCAACGGGAGCCCAGTTGGATGAGTAATGGACTTGCAACCGGAGGGTTTCGAATTCGTATACAACCAAAGAGCATCGTGTACAAAGGGGTCTGGTTCACGTTAACTCTGTCGTAGCCTCAAATGTCCTTACGTTGGCTTGGTGAGAAAGTATGGAGAGTGGGGTGCCAGCTCAGGTATGATCTCGTCATATGACCGTGGTTCAAAATATTGTGTTGTTGTCCTCGATCTGTCCTTTCGGGAATTGATTCCGGATCTACGCCAAAAGACGTTGCGTTGCTCTAGTGCAATGTTAATTAAAAATACAAACAAATTCCGTCACTAAATTTTTAAGTTTTAGAAAATTCCGAAATCGTAATGGTTTATCCGTATTCCATAGGTCATGATACCTCAAACTTTCAAGGATTAAACAATCAGAAATAATTTTGATCCTTTTGTGTTACGTATTTTGTATTGTGTTTGTGTATTTGGTTTTCAATTTATTTCATTACGGAACTTATTGACTGATGCAAACCACACTGTGGAAAGCATTATATAAATTACTTGTTACCCCTCCCCCATTCTAACTTAAAATCTTTTAATTGAGTGAAGCTAAAATGCTTTGACTATACGTGTGTATATAAATGAAAACTTTCTCAATAAATTTGAGTTATTTTATAGTTTTATAAATATTGAATACTTAAAACAAAAAGTGTAAAAATACTAATACATAACCCTTGTGTTGACAAAGTGTCTTGTCATTAACAAAACTGACTATCTCTGATGGAAGATATAGCTGATCATTCGAAAAAACTAAACAATTCTTAAACTCGTGATCAGAAGAAATCAGCAATATCTCTATGACGAGATATCTCGTCACTAGCAAAATTCTTCAGTTCTTAATGCTTTTTATGTTTCATATCAATTGTTTACCCTCCAAGCGGTTTTATCGAGTTTCTCATCTATTAAGATCTGAACAATTTTGTTGCTGACGAAATATTTCGTCCACAATATAGTGCCAAAGTTTTCAGAATGATGGGATCAATATCTGGTAGGGCTTTTTTCTTAGTGACAAATTATCTCGTCCATTAAGATTTGGCCAATTTTGATAATGACAAATGAACCACTAGGAAGATTTATGTAATAATAAACATGACTCTTAAGATAATTTATGCGTTATTAGGGCACTCCGCCCCCTGGTCGCTTACGCTCGCCAACGTTCGGGGATTGCTACGCAATCCCATTTGGTTTGCTTTGCAAACCAACATTTCTTTCGCAGAGTGAATCTACTGGACAGCGAAACTATCTTAATAATTCGTATAATCCTGATCTGCTTTTCCGGTCCATGACGTCACAGAGCGGGCTTCGCCTCCTTCTCGCTTACGCTCGCCGACTCCAGGGAATTGCTACGTAATCCCGCTTGGTTTGTTTCGCCAACCAATACTCTTTTCGCAAGTGATTTCACTTTTTTTTTTACTTTAACACTTAATGCACCCTAAACTAACAGCCGCTTCAGTAAAAAACCTTCTGCATCTTGTTCCCTGTACAATTTTAAGTAAACTCTGTTAATCTCCTAACTTTACGATCTGTACTTTTTCCGCAAACCGTCTGAGAACAGAGTAAAAAAAGCCTAGCCTTTTTCCTCGCCAAATAAAAAGAAATCGTTTTGTTTCTATGATAAATTTGATATCTGGCAAACTCGATAGTCAAAAATACAATCCACAACTGCGTGGGAAAAAAGCTCCGCGAACTAAAAAATTTCGAAAAAACGAAATTTCTATGGCCAACTTTTGATTACATCGAATTTATTTATGAACCAATTTTTTTTTAATTGTACCGTAAGAAAGAGTACATTCTGAGGTGTACTGCGATATTTTCAAAATTCAAAACTAATAGTAATACGATATAGATATGACAGTTTTATTTTTGTACAGGAAATTACGATCTGAAAGTTCCGAAAATTGTGTGACCAATTTTTGATTACATCGAATTTATTTTTTAACCAATTAAAAAAATAATTGTACCATAAGAAAGAGTACAATGTAAGGTATTCAGGGATGTTCTCAAATTTAAAAAAATAATAGAAGTTGTAGATATGACGGTGTTAACAAAAAGTAGCGCAAATATCCAAAGATTCCGAATTTTGTATGACCAACTTTTGATCGCATCGAATTTCTTTAGAAACCAATTTCATAAATAATTTTACCGTAAGAAAGAGAACATTCTGAGGTATACTGCAATATTTAAAAAATTCAAAATTAATAGCAATAAGATATAGAAAAAATATAAGATAAGTAAAGAATATGTCCCGATTTTTCACGAATTTAAAAAAAAAATATAATCAAGAACCAAATTGACATTTCTAAAAAGACTCGACGAGCTGCAAAAATTTACGTTGAGAGGTACTCTTTAAAAAAAATTCACGGCTGAAGACTGAAAATTTGTATGTGATTTGCTTACTCGAGGAAGAAATTTCGCTTTTTCAATTTTGATATCTAATAAACAATAAACTAATAGCCGCATCGGGAAAAAAATCTTAACAATTGTCCAGTGAATACGACGAAGAACAAACCATGTTAATTTCGTTATTTTCTGATCAATACTTTCTCGGGAAACCGTCTAAGAATCGAGCTAAACAACACAGTTTTCAATACTACGGCGGCGGCAACTTTTTTTTTAATAGAGAAATAACTTACATCTATGAACATAAATCGTTGATGCGTCGTTCTTAACGTTCCAAGTCGTTTCAATAAGATGCCTCTTAATTATTAAATCATCAAATTTTTTCATGATTACGAGATCAAGATATGATCAATTTCGGTAATAACGATACATTTCGTTGAGTTAACCACAAGTTGGGTTAATTAAGGCCTCCCTATGTCGCATACGGGAAAGTTTGTATGTAAGATAAGGTAAAATTAATACTAACGTCGCTCTATTTGGTTGAAAGACGTTTCTACGTCATTATCGCCAACCAATAATAGAATAGCAAAATAAATTCACATCCATAAACGAGAACAATAACTTTTGTTGTAGCGACTTTTAGAATTAAAAATGGGATGCATTAATCTAATTTTGTATACCATTATAGAGAGTACGTTTTGTTCAAAAGCGAACCATGATTTATGTAGTACGTGTCTCTAAATAAAAGACACTCACACCTACAGTAATTTATGAAAGAAATGCAAGTAATTTACGAAGAGCTTTTCAACAACATACATTCCAGTGAATTGCTTGCGCATACATATTCATGGCGGAAAAAAAATCAAAGATCCAAGATATAGACGCTAGCGTTTGGAAAGGAAACTAATTTCCAACTGTTCTCTTTTGGAATTAAAGCAACAGAACAAAAATTAAACGCATCCCTTTAAACGACACTTCAAAATTAAACGTGTCACCAAACTCTTAATTATTTATTGCTTACATTTGTTACGGAAATAAATTAATCGCTTGGAGGAGATGAAACGAAAAAGTTCCAATCTCGCATCACTCTTAAGTTATTTTTCCTCCCACATTTTATCGAAAAAAGTCAAAAAACAAAAGAATAAACGAAACAAAATAAAACGCGCAAAGCTATATATTTCCAAATAGGGGATTCCCCTCCGCTGCTCTTTCATATTACCGGTGTCTTGACTTCGGTTTTTCCCTATTTTATCCCTCGAAAAACTTTTCACTTCAATAGAGTTCTTTTTATCTTTTGTTTTCTCTGCCCTTTTATTATATAGAGGTGTTTTACCTAAGATAGAGGTTTTGTCGGCTCGAGTTTTTCATGTGTGTATCCTTTTTCCTTTTTTTTTATTCCGTTTCCCCTCCTTTTTTCCTGTTTTCATTTTCGTCCCCCGGGGATATTTCCAGACAGCAGCGTACGGTGCTGAGGACTTCTCTTTAGGGACAAGTGTAGGGGAACTCGAGGGAGATATTTAACGGCTTTCTCTTTTTTTTCTCTCTCTTTTCCTCCATCGTGATTTCAAGGGCACTGGTTATGCCCCGTGGGGTTTGTGGGAAAATGTTAACTAACACTTCAGTTAGTTGCCTCAACGTCGTCATATGCAAACGTGGACATATCGTGTTGTTGTCATCATTATAAAAATATCGCAAATACCTTGATGGACAAGATATCTCGTAATTAATTAAATAGATCAGATTTTACTGAGCGAGATATCTCGTCATTATAATAAAACTTACCAGATTTTAATCTCGTCAACATGAAAAAATCGACACAATTTTGATGACGAGATGTCTCGCTAAGCTTCATTTGTGTAATTTTGGAAACACAATTTGATATTTCATAGAAGTATGCGGTCTATTAAATAGCAATATTGGGAGAAGATTTTCATTAAAATCTTTTTACATTTTTACACACCGATTGGTTTTAAATTATTCTAAATTTTTCATAAATTCAACATGAGTTTTTTAAACCTCTTGTCAAAAAAAGCAATCGTCAGAAGCATCTTTAAAATTCAATTTTCAAATAGTTGAGCTGTGACGTCGCCGACACCGCCACTGACCTTTGAATTAACAAGGATTTTTAAATTTTTTTTAAATTCACAAAGAAATATATTTTTTTCTGTAAATATATTTCTTGACTTCTTAGGATTTTACTCTCAGTTTTTATGGAACGCCCTTTGTATTTACAGGGCTTTCTGTACAAAAAAAGTGGTTACATTTTCATTTGAAACGGAACAGTAGAACGAGCTAATTTAAAACGGAATAGTATCAAGACCGTCTTGTTCGTGTACACGATTACGAAGAGTAAAAAAGGTGATACTCGTAACCTAGTGCACAAATGGTACTAGTGATATAGAAAATGAGGTACCGACATAGCCATCAGCGATACCAGAGTTTGGTAGTGACTAGTAGAAATCACTGCAAAATCCACCAATCTCTCTATAAACAATCGAGAGGTTAAAACGAAACACCCCTCTTCATTCAAACTATTTTAGAAGTAGAGAAATTCATAGCTAACAATCGACAGTGAATAATGTCTTCCATAGGTCGTATGCATAAATTTTGCATTCGATGGCCGTCTTGATATTAAATTGAGCACCAAAATTATAACTTCCAATAGGAACCGCTATTTTGACACGATGACCTATTTCGGATCCATATCATAGCTTCAGATACCAAGTTTCATGTCGTTCACAAATATAGAATGCTTGGAACTCGTACTGTCAAATCAGTTTCCTAGACTTTTATGGATAAATAATATTTCAATAGCTTTGATATTTCGTAGCAAGTTAGGCTACTATTAAGGTACCCAAACAAAAAATGCAATTTTTTAGTTTTTAAATAATGTTTAGTTTAATATTAATTATTCAATTAATATTTGAAGGAATATGAATTGGAATCTTGATATAGTTTGACACAAATGGATTCAGAAAAGCTTTAAATATTACCATACAAACTTTTAGCTCTTTCTTCTGGATAGTTTTTGCGATACACTTAAATTTTCGTCCTACAACGGTAATATTAAGGGATTAAAGGGGTGAAAAAAATTATGACAAACCTGAGGAATGCGTAAATGTTTTAAAAATGTTTGGAAATACCTTTCATTGTATGTAACGGACATTACCTTCTACCTGTTATGTGCGATAAAGCTGAACAATGATCAATTGAATTGTAGAAATGATCGATAATATGTATCTACGATAGCAATCTTAAGGGCAAGTGAGAACTTGCGATAACAGTTATTTATTAACTTTTATTATGTAAAGCTTATTTAATAGGTACTAAATAAGTTTAAAAAATATCGTTAACTGTTAAAAATCGTAGTTGACTGGCAAATTAAACAGCACAAATATTGATTAACATTCTTTCTAAATTTCTCCTCCATCAAATCAGGTCAATTTTACTAATTTTACCTATTCGAGACAGCTACCAAGAGCATTATGGTTCTTTGTAAACTTATAGTCAAGCTAAAATTAACAGTTCCTGATTAAATACAAATAATCTCGAACGACAAATAGCGAATTTCAATGTGGAGATGATCTCTGAAAGAGACAATGGCTGTAGCATTGAATATATCCAGATATAATGATAGAAAATTCATAAAATTTCATTTGTAGACTAGTTTGGTAATGTAGAATATTGATTAGTCGTGTAATCTTTTATTAAGGCATCAAAATATGGAGTTGCGATTGGAAACACTGTTGCAGAATTCAATATCCAGATTTCCCTTATGGAATTATTTGGCATTATAGGACGTTATTCCATATTGAATGATAACTTTGAATTTAGTCTACTGTGAATAGTACACTGGAAAAAAAGGCGTTTGGTTCGTTTCTTTTTTCAGCGTATGTACATATGTATTTCATTAACGTACACCCGTCAATAAATAAAAAAACGACTCACCCGATCGCATTTGGACAATTTACATCGCAGAACAACACGGAAGGTATCAAATGATGGGGATGTATAGTAGGGTGGTCCAAAATTTCGAAGATGAAAATTGTTTAGGTCCTACCCTCCTATTTTGTTCCAATGCATTAAAAAATAAATCAGACAAAATTTGAAAACATTCCAATAATATTATGAGGTAGCTCAATGCATATCAAGTTTGTATCATTGTTTAATAGTGAGTATGTTGTCCAAAAATCAAACTAAACACAAATAAAATTGCTATTTTTTTTTTTAATTTCACCACAGTTGGTATGGAAGTTTGCATGAGTGTAGAAAATACTTTTAAAATTAAAAAGTCATTATCTTTGTTTCAGAATAAATCTGTGACTATGGCAGCTGTATCTACAAGATCAAAAACAGATATATATCTTCTTGGTTCTACCATAACTGAGCTAACTGGTAGCAAACTACCATCACTTGGCATGGCATTGGGTCTGTTTCTTCATCACCATGTTGAGCTGAATAAGACTATAAGGGAGTCTGCAACAACTACAATAGAAGAGATAACAAAATTTTGGGAAAAGCCAGAATACCTGTACAAGAACTCAGAAATTGTCAACCAAAGCTAGAAAGGCTATTTGAACAATGGAGGTTATTGCAGAAAAACAAAAATAGAAACACAGTGGCACAAAAGAGTAAAGAAGGTGATTTTGTTTCCAAGTTAAATAATCTTTTCGACATAGCACATGCTAACGCATTGAATATGATAAAAAATTCTCAAGATAAAAAGTTCTAGTTAGCTCAGCGTGAGAAAGGGAGACGAGGATCAATGCTAGGTGTAGACAAGCATCTTGAGAAAACTGAAAAAATGGCAGATTTCATAAAAAAGGCTAATCTTAAAAGGTATCAACAGATGAAAAAAAAATGTGAAGAAGTGGAAGAAACTGTGCAATTGGTTTCTTCTGATGAATCAGATGAGTTCGATCAGGAAGAACAAGCATCATTTACAGTAAAAGAAATTGATATGCAAAAAGAAAACAAAAAGCGAATGAAAGTTATGACACCATGTTTGGCAGCAGCTTTAGACAGGACAAAAGTTTCAGATCGCAAGGCTGTGTTTGTTGTTGCTGAAACAGTAAGGAGTTTGGGCTGTGAAGTGGATGGCATTACACTAAGCAGAAGTTCTATTCGTCGAGATAGAATGAAACACCGCTCTAATATGTTTCAACAGCTGAAAACTGAATTCCAGGAACATAATGCTAAATTAACAGTTCACTGGGATGGTAAACTGTTACAAAACTTAACTGGGAAAGAAAAAGTTGATAGACTTCCTGTCATAGTATCTGGGAAAAGTGTCCATCAATTACTTACAGTGGCCAAACTTGCATCAGGAACCGGAGAAAATCAAGCTGTTGCAGTTTATGCAGCTTTGCAGGACTGGGGCTTAGCTGACAAAGTGTCTGCTATGTGCTTTGACACAACAAGTGTAAATACAGGTCAAAGCAATGGCACCTGTGTCTTGTTGGAACAAAAAATGAACAAGACGCTACTATATTTGGCATGTCGACACCACATCATGGAATTGATTATTGGTGCAGTTTTTAATAAATGCATGGGATTCTCTTCCGCACCAAATGTACTTCTCTTTAAAAGATTCCAGGCCAACTGGGAGTTAATTGATAAGAATAAGTATAAGACAGGAATCAATAATAAGGACATTTGGGCCCAAGTCGCTGATATAAAGGACGATAGAATAAAATTTGTTGAAACATTACTGCATAATTCCCACTCAAGAGATGATTATCGAGAATTTCTTGAACTTATTTTAATATTTCTTGGTAAAACCCCTTCTTGTGGAATCAGATTTATGGCACCTGGGGCTATGCACCACGCTCGATGGATGTCAAAAGTATTGTACTGTTTTAAAATATGGATGTTTAGTTGCCAGTTTACCATCACTCCAACAGAAGAAAAGGGATTGCAAAAGATATGTATATTTGCTATACACGTGTATTTAAAAGCTTGGATGACAGCTTCTTCACCTCAAAATGCACCATATAATTATTTTAATTTAATGAAATCTTTATTGCAGTATAAAAAGATTGATGAAGAAATAAGCAAAGTTGCATCAGAAAAACTAGCTAATCACCTTTGGTATTTATCAGAGGATCTCGTGGCCTTATCTCTTTTTGACAATCAAGTGCCTCATTGCATTAAAAGACAGATGATAAAGGCTATGAAAGAAGTAAATGGAAAAAATAATGTTGCAAAACGTCCTAACATTAAGCTTAAAACTTTTATGGACATGAAATTTGAGGACTGTTACAAAGCGGTCAGCTTTGTTATTTAAAAGAATGAGTTTACCTGATACGTTCCTTCACGTAGATCCACAAATCTGGGAGCATCAGGAGGATTATTACAATGCACTAAAAATTATTGAAGGAATTCCAGTTGTTAATGATCATGCTGAAAGGGGTATAGCCCTCATAAAAGAGTTTAATGGGAAGATAACACACAGTGAAGACCAACTACAATTCTTGTTGCAGGTTATCGAAGAACACAGACGAGTTTATCCTGACTGCAAAAAGCAGAGTTTAGTGGGCGCTGGCACAAGTACATAGCACGCCCATTGTTGTTTAAATGTAACTTGTATTATTTTTTTTTAACTCACAAAATGCTATAAATTTTAACAAATTTAAATTGTATGTTTTTCCTAGCAAGAGTTTTATTTCTTTCTATATCTATAGCATAAAATGGAAAAACACAGAACTATGAGGGTGTTGAGCTACCTTTAAATATTAAAATTATGAGCTTAAACTTCACAACAATTATTTTTTTCATAAATGGAACAAATTAGAAGGGTAGGACCAATAAAAAAAATGGTTTTTTAAAAAAAGGCCTTTTTTGGACCACCCTAATGTATAGTTTCTACAAATATCAATATTTAAAATTTGTACGAGGGGCCGTCTTCATATTAAATTGGGTGCTTTCTCCGATAATTTCAATACGAACCCCCATCTTTTATTGCAAATTTGGATTTTACACACAATTTCATGCGGAAAGAAAAAAAAGTTCATCAATTTTATTGGATTTTTCACCGATTTGTAAGTGTTTGAAAATTAGATCTCCTAATGGAAAATTGGTGTTTCACATTTTTTGTTATTTGCTACAAACATTAATCTTTTTTTGGAAATTGTTATCTTATCCTTTGCTACCAAAACCCCAAACACAATATTTTTAACATTTTAATTATCAAACTAAATTTACTATTTTTTTATTAATTTTGAAATTAATATTCATTAAAATTATGAACACAAATAAGGACAAATTTTGACACCATGTGATTCAACTGTTACTGAAACATCGGAATTCCAAATTCCAGATCATTACGTGCAAAATTGGTAGCGCAATGAGACTGTTTGCAAAATTCGATGATTATTATCGTTATAGGGGACTGTTCACAAAGTGAACACATAAATTTCTGCCAACAGATACTGGGATTCAATCAGAATGGATTCTGACATAGTCATCATCTTAATGGACTCCATACCAAAGCGCCAGGTCATTGACATCAACCTCCACTACACGTCTTCATTAATATTTATAATATGATTTAACTCCGAACATTTACACGCTCCATCAACGGTTTTTATGAATTTTCTCGGTCAATTTTACGCCGTTTTACATAATTTTTTCATCAAATCTGCCTGAAATTTTGTGTGGAATCCAAATTTGTGATAAAAGATGGGGGTTCGTATTGAAATTATCGGAGAAAGCACTCAATTTATTATGAAGACGGCCACTTAGACAAATTTTAAATATTGATATTTGTAGAAAACATTAATACCTATCGAATGCTACCTTCCGTTTTGTTCTGTGATGTAAATTGTGCAATTGCGATCCGGTGAGTCGGGTTTTTTTTTTTTTTTTGACGGATGTACATGGCAGAGAAATATGTCTCATTTAAAATTTGTGGTGACAGACGGATATAAACACTATATAAAATAGACCATTTCAAATTTTTCTGCTAGGTTCAAATATGTTTGATGGGACTAAGAGCTGTATAGTATTTCTAGATCTGTACGGAATAGTTTCCAGCACTAATGAAATTCTTCAGCAGTATGATGATAGAAGGCAATTTGGCGTAACTGGAAATCAGCGCAGAAAAGAAAGTATGCGCTGATAGTCGTCAAAACATTCCAAACCGTCATTGAACAAGAGATAAGATAAAATTGAAGTTGACATTACACAACTGAAGTGTGCTTTTTGCTACATATTTTATTGAAAATAAGATCTAATAACAGAGTGAATGTAAAAGAAACGTTATTATATATTTTTGGATTATTCTGTTTCATCTATAGGTATGAAATCTGTTCAATAATATGGATGTTATGTCTACTATTATAAAAAGTAGTGTTTGTCTGTGTCGTATATGTACGAAATGTCCTGGCGAATCTACGGCCCGTACAATAATGAAATTTGACACATGTAGTCTTATTTTTTTTATATTTTTGTGTAACGCCCAAATTTAAAAATTTAATCTAGGATATTTTAAAACTAATTTGTTAGTTTTTTTCACCGTTCGTTCAATTCTCCAGAATGAGACGTCAGGAGAGGATTTTGCGATTTTCGACCGTTGTTGATTATCGCGACTTCGAGGACATCACGGCGTTGCCTGTGGAGTTCGTTTCAGAAGCAAACCATTTGGGAATTCGTAGCAATCACCAGGAGTTAGCGAGCAGTGGTCACACCTGAGCAAATGAAAAGAACTATCACGGGAAACGCCGTGCTGGCCACGCAGTGGCTTGTTCATTATAAATAGATGGGAAAAAATTAAATGCTGGAGATTTTTCTTCACGTCGAAAACTGCCCTGTAGTAACCAACATGTCATGCAAAAACCTGTTCAAAATTATTGCCAGTTTTGGTGATGAAAAAAATTTTTTTTTCTACTTTTATCTTCATTCTTTCGGAGCAATTGGGCAGTGGTATCCAGAGTGTGAGCACGGTGGCCTCTTGCTGAATGATAACTATGAGCTGGGACGGACACCTTTTGCTTTGGGCGGGAGTTGTGCAGGCTGTTGGGGGACTCCGACCACGTCTCGGATAACCTGGCGCACCTAGCACTCCTCCCACATGCCCGGGTCTTCTTTCGTTTTATCATTAGAGACCTTCCCTGCTAATCCGCTGTGGGTTTTCAGTAACTCGGTACGGAGGGGATTGTTTCCATTCAGAAAGAAAGAAAGTGGTATCTTGACGAAGTAGCTAGTTATTAACAAAACTTCAGATCGTGATAGACGAGGTAACTACTTGGAGGATTAACCCTCGGAGGAACCCCTCAGATGGAGGACTAACCCTCGTGTTGGTTGTCTCAACCAGGTATCTCTCGTCATTAGCAAATCTGACCAGATCTTGGCGGACGAGATATCTCGTCCTTAAAAACGACAGACCTGTTTTTGACGTGATAGACGAGGTAACTACTTGGAGGATTAACCCTAGGAGGAACCCCTCAAATGGAGGATTAACCCTCGTGTTGGTTGTCTAAACCAGGTATCGTCATTAGCAAATCTGACCAGATCTTAACGGACGAGATATCTCGTCTTTAAAAACGACAGACCTGTTTTTGATCTCGTCATCATAAAAAAACGCAAAAATTCATCAATCAGAATTCAGTCGATACTCTTGATGGCGAGATATCTCGTCGAAACCTTCTGAAGGGTTAATTGTCCATCCCATTAAAACCATCCGTTAATCCAATCAAAAAGCATGGGATCACACAATACCCTCAAGCCAGGCATCGCAAAAGCGCGCCTCCTTTGCACTTACACGAACTCAAACGCACGCTTTGTTCAAACAAAAGACATAAAAAAGCAGCTTGAAAAAGCACTTTTCACAACTCACAGACAAGACGTGGATCTGAGAGAGAAGGTGGAAGAAAGTAAAAAAAAATGGGAGTTAAAAGGGAAAATACAGTTAAGGCACTTAGCTAGCCCGGAGCGGTTTAATATCGTAATCGAATTTTAGGGGAGGAAAGAATTCGACCGATCGTGCGAGGCTCTTCGCAGAAAATGGATTCTTCTCTCACTTGTTGACGCATCCGCTTAAATCGCGTCTTTCCCCCCTTTTTTTTTTTTCGAAAAGTCCCACAAACTTGTCAACGCTGCCTTGCGCGGGAGGCGTTGTCGCCCCAAGCACTCTCGATCAAGCGATAGCGATGAAGACAAGATGATATCGGTAGTGTGTCTCGGGCTGGATATGTCGGGCTTGTTGAGGCTCGAAATTGTTAGCAACACTTTGACAGGGTTGATGTGTTTTATTCTGCTTTTATCTATAGGGATGTTTAGAGGGTGAGTTATTCTCCGACGATGCAAACCTATGGGAAATACATTTATTTTGTGGATGGAAGTTAGTAGATATGTCACAGTCTGTTAGTAACATGGAAGTGGGTGACTTTTGTGTACGAAATACAAAAAGCAAACTTCGCTCGAAAAACAAACGACAGTGCATGTGAATTTTCTTGCGTTATTACTAATATTGTCTTGGAGACTGGCTGTGAGCTGTATAATAGAGTAGTCTTAAATCCTCCAAGTGGTTTCGACGAGTTATTTCGTCCAACAAGAAGTGACTAATTTTGCTAGAAATATCTTTCAGATATTACCGATTATTTTTATGATAACGAGATCAAGTTGTGGTCAGTTGTTTTCCATTGAAGAGATGTCTCGTCTGTTGAGATCAGGTCAGTTTTTCCAGCGACGAGTTAACTCGTCTGTCAAAATGTAACTATTTCTCTTAATGACGAAATACCTCTTCTTCGAGATATTGCCAAATATTTTTATGATAAGTGGTCAAGATATGGCCTGTTTTCTTCCAATGATGATATATTTCGTCCATCAAGATCTGGTCAAGATTTTTGCCGACGAGATGCCTCGTACATCAAGATCTGGCAAGTTCTTCTTTACAAAAAATATTCTCTATAACAAAAAAAAAAATCGACGCAATAAGAAGGTGAAGAATTAAAATGGTGTCGGGCTCGATCAACTTGCAACGCCAATGACTGGGTACGTTTAGTCTTTAGTGGGGATCATGTCATTGCTATCGCACGCTGCACATGCCCATAACAGGGCGTTATAGTCTGGGGTGTCATCTGCTTTGATAGCCGGATCCCTTTGGTGGTCATTTCTGACACTCTTACAGCACAAAGGCACGTAGACGACATTCTACGACCGGTTGCGTTACCGTTCCTTTTGCGACACCCCGGACTTACTTTTCAACCAGATACACGGCACGTGTTGTTGTGAATTGTCTTCAATTTTTCATAATACTTCCTTGGCTTGCTAGGTCTACTGATCTCTCTCCCATAGAGCACATTTGGAACGTTATGAGAAAGCGATTGCAACCATCCCGGAATGTTGACCATTTAGTCCGACAGTTGGCCACGCCGGGTGACAGCTTGCATACAAGCCAGAGGTAGACTAACGCATTATTGATTTCCTCGCTTTGTAATGGTCAAAGTCTAAAATAAATCATTCAATTGTTCCGAAATTTTAATCATCTGTTTTTTCTATGTATGTTCTTCACATCCACTGATGTTTATTGCAATCGGGCAACTCCTTCTTGGTGCGTCGATTTTTTTATTATCGAGTGTATCTTGTAATTCAAGATTTCATCACACTTTGCTAATGACGAGGAATCTCGTAATGAATAGATTGCCGATTATTTCTGTATTAATGAGATCAAGATCTGGTCAATTTCTTAGTCTTGATGAAACATCTCGTCCATCCATATATGGTCAGTTTATTAAAGAAGAGATATAAAGCTCTTCAATAACTGACCAATTTTGCTAATGACGAGACATCTTGCCATCAAAATGCTTGCGATTATTTTCATGACCATGAGATGATGATGTGGTCAGCTTTTCATAATAAAGATATTTCATCCATCAAGATCTGGACAGTTTTGCTAATGACGAGATTCTTTCAACGAGACAACCATCAGGTTAAGATCATCAAAATTGTTTAGATATCCGATATTTTATCCCTGTTGATGGTGGTCTTGACAGGATGTCTCATTATTTACAAATCGAAGCAGATCTTGATGAACGAGATGTATCGTCATTAGCAAACTTTATCAGATTTTGATGAATCGTCGAGATATACCGTCAATGGAAAAAAACAATTATATATTTGTGTTGTCGTCACGGCATTATATTGATGACGAGGTATCTCGTCATTATCAAGCTTAGTAACATCTATATGGACGAGATATTTAGTCAAAACCACTAAATCAGTTACAAATATCCTGTTTCGCTTTTACAGAGGAATAATTAAATTCCTATGAATCTATTGTAACATTAAAAGGTACTGTATTTGTCTTTACAGGATAACGATACTTGTTAACAATTTATGACATATGTTTGCGATATGAATGCTGCCAAATATTTCCAGTTGTAGTGCTGGAAATCAACACCTCCCGTCCCACTGAAAGAAAACGACATTCAAAAAAGCAGACAGTAACTGAAACCTTCCCGGAGAAGAGGCAATATCCCGGATATTTATAGAGTCTGTCTTGGTCCGTTTTGTCGTCCCGATTCGGATTATAATTCTTGTCGATGACAGAGCAAAGATTCGCCATGTCGGAATGTGATTGAGATTACGTCATTTCGGTTCTAATGAAGAGGTATTTCATCCATCAAGACCTGTTTAGTTTTGCTAATGACAAGATACCTATTCGATACATCCACCAGGAGGGTTAACTGGTCCATAGGCTGTTTCAAAATTGACTACAGACTTTGCGTTCACATAGTGAACACCCCAGGATCAGAAATTGCTTAGAACTGCGACGTACGTCACAGAACTAATTCTTAGTAGAACAATGTTTTCTTAATTTTATCAAAATATTGGCCGATTTTTTTAAAATCATAAGTTACAATGTTCTGCAGTGCAAAGCGCTAATTCCCACACCTTTTTTTATTTTCTAACTACAGAACAATCTCCCCACACCGCTCAAATTACCACAAACACTTTATAAATAACACATCTTCTATATCAATGACAAAACATTTGATTTCAAAAGTTATCGACAGAATTGCAAACTCTAAAAGTATGCCTTTGTTTAAATAAAGTAAGTTAATTCATTTTGATGTGTTTTATTATAAATAGGCAATACATATTTAGCCTATAATTGTATTTTACGTCTGCTTTTGATTTTACTGCAGTTTTCAAAATTCGGACAAAATGTCTGCAGAACAATTGCAATTGCTTGGAGTTGTATTGCAGAACACAATATAATTCTGCACCTGAGGTGAACACGCACTGAAGTGCCAGAAAAACTAGTAGATTAATAAATAAATAGTCAAACTTTGAATGTCAAAGTTATTAATATGAGAAATATTTCGAGATTCAACGATAATTATAAAATGAATGTTACAAGAAAATGAAAAATACTAAGTTCTACATTGATAAATGTAATTAGCTATATCTCTACTTTATGCGAGTTTTAATACATTTGTAAATCAAATAATTTTTATTTCGTCTTTCTACATGCACCATCTGTCATTGATAAATTTATAAAGCTTATTTGTCGTTAAAATTAAAAATGTACAAGTGAAATAAATAGTTAATCCGAACTTTTTCGTCAAAGTTTAATTCATATGTAAAAATATTAATATTTTGAGAAATATTTAATTCACGTCTTTCATGAATTATTCTTTTCACTTTAGAAACATACAATTTCAGTCATTTCTTTACTGAGTAAAATGATTAATGTTTTAAAGTAAATTAATGCATTTATATTGAATTTTCTTGTGATGTGATACAGTTTGAAATGTTTCGAACTCTACAATATCTGGAATAAAATTTGTAACTGAACATCAAAGTTTAATAATATTTTCTGTTGAAAGATTTAATATAATTGCCGAGAAATGTAATTAATATATATATTTTAGAATATCAGCGAAACAAGCAAGATTGTGTAATTCTTGTCATTAGAAGTTTCTTTTTTTAGAGTTCTTAAAATATTTTTTGAAGGACACAACATATTTTTATTTCTTCGTGAAATCATTTTTTTTTTTCAGTTTTAACACTATAAATTTTTGAAATACAAATTTAAATGGCTATATATATAAAAAACAGTAATCAACTGCATATTAAATGGAACTAAATAATGAGTACTTATTAATTATTCAGAATATTTCATGAAATAATTTCACTCTTTTGTACAATATTCTTTCTTTAAACAGACGCAATTTCGTAAGTTTCGATATAAATAGCATTGCATCCAGATTTAATGTAAGTTAAATTATTCCCGAAGTAGAATTATAAAATGTTAATTGACAGTAATTTTACGACGCATAACATTTTATTTCAAATATGAAATATTTTATAGAATAAATATATTTTAGTAAAAATGTGTCGGCATATATTTTGGTGAACTATTTTTAAGTTAATCATTATATTTAATGACTAACTCTAAATTTTCATTTTCTGTGAGAAAATGTTTACTCTGAGCTACATATTGTTTTTTTTATTTTTAGCCGTAAAAATTCAATTATTTTCTTTAATTAATTGAAATTTTAAAAGTTAATAACAATAGTAGGCTATAGTGTAAAAAAAATCTGCTTAATATAATTTAAAATTTGGAAGAAATATAGTTGATTTTATGCTTTCTAGTTTTGTTAAAGTTCATGAAACGAAACTGAAACAGTATTGTGTTCAACTTTTAATTTAGTATAAAATATGCACCAAAAAATTGAGTAAGAAACTGAAAGGAAAAAAGCTTAACAACCAACTGCTGTAAAAATCAGTCACAGATATCTCTACTTAGCTCAGATCATTTAGACTCACTAAGTAGCTAAATTTAGTAAAACTTAATTCAGATTTACCATTTAAGAAAATAGTTTAACATAAACTAACTTAATTTGGAGTCGCCATCTAAGAAAATAGTTTAACATAAACTAACTAAATTTGGAGTCGCCATCTAAGAAAATAGCGTAACGTACTCTAACATAATTTAGAGTTACAATCTAAGTAAACGGAGTATCCGAATACTTAATATTTAGGAATACTTTGATTCAACTAACGAAATGTAGAAATGCTCAATGTAATCATAAAAGTGGATCAAAAATTTAAAAAAATTAAAAATTGAAATAAAAAAATTGTATTTTTATTATTTTAGTCTGGGTGAGAAAAAAAATTACATACATAGACATAATTAACTTGGTTAACGTTTCCCATGTCATTTAATTTCTAGAACTGCTTACATTGGCTTAAATATTTGATAATATAATAGGAATATCATGATACTGGTAGAGTTTCATAGGAACTTTTAAAAACATGTGGTTAAAACGTGAAATTAGTTTTGCCATCATGGCTGTCATTTAGGTGAAAGTTTTAGCTCTCATTCTTCTCTTAATTTTAGCAGAAATCCGATAAAATCAACAAAGTAATAGTATTCAAATATTTAAAATATAAATTATAAAATACTATTCAAATTTATGCATTTTTTGTTGATTAAATTAATAAACTATAAATCAATTAAATGGATTGGTTTATGGTAAGATATTGGAAAAACTAACACCTATTTAAAAATATTTTTTGATACTAAGGGCTCCGCCCCCTGCTCACCTACGCTTGCCAACCCTCGACGCTCTCGAAATTTCTAAAAAAACTCGACGAGCTGCAAAAATTTATGTTGAGATGTACTCTTTAAAAAAAAAACTCACTGTTTAAGACTGAAAATTTGTATGTGTATTGCTCACTTGCGAAAGAAATTCCGCTTTTTCAACTTTGACACTTAATAAACCTTAAACTAATAACCGCATCGGAAAAATATCTGTACAATTGTCCAGGGAACACGATGAAGAAAAAACCATGTTAATTTCATATTTTTATGATCCAAACTTTCTTGGGAAACTGTCTAAGAATTGAGCTAACCAATACAGTTTTCAATCCTTCAGCGACGGCTGCAACTTTCCTTTAATATAGAGAGACAACGTTCATATAAAAAAAGAAAAGCCATAGTAAAAGGAAACGGGTGGGACTTGGTCCCCTCAAGATGCTTCACTGATTATGTCACTGGTATTTACTAAAGGACTTATTACATTACACATATTATATGAAATATAAGGGATTTCGGGGATCAATGGGTTAACCCACTGCGCTACCAACCTGCGAATGTAGGAGGCGTTAGTTCGATTCCTCCCTGGATGCATATTTGTTTTCTCTTCCAGTAATCCATTTCTTTGCATGTGTACATTCTTTTCTTGTCCATTTCTTGATACAGGGTGCATTATGAAAGTAATGCGCATTTTTTGGGAAAAATAGATTTATTGATCCGATTGGTACAAATGGTTAAAACTCTTCAAAATAGTCCGCTTGTGCATCAATACACTTGCGGAGACGATTCTGCCGCGCCTGAAAGGCACCCTGGAACTCCTCGACTGGAATGCCTCTCAGGAACCTTGCAACATGATGTTGGATGTCCTCCACCGAGTCCCAGTGCTTTCCCTTCAGTTCTCTCTTCAGTCGGGGGAACAAAAAAAGTCACACGGAGCCAAGTCAGGGCTGTAAGGAGGCTGGGGCACCAAGGTGGTCTTGCTCTAGATCAGGTAGTTGGTGACGACGAAGGCCGTGTGGCTGGTGGCTGGGGCATTGTCGTGTTGGAGCTTGAAGACGTCTTTGATGTCAGGCCTGACTCGCGCGACCCGTCGTAACAGTCTCTTGAGCACCTCCAGGTAAAAAGCTGCGTTGACAAATTGTCCTTGCGGTCCAAACTCAAATTGGACGATTCCTCGGATGTCAACGAAGTCAATCAGCATTGTTTTGATGCGAGACTTGCTCCTGCGCTTTTTTTTTGGTTTGGGAGAAGCTTGTGTGTGCCTCCTTATAGGCCTCTTAAACCATTTGATAAGTTTCCGTTGCATTCTTCCCAAGCCGCACACAAAACTTTATCGCGTACCGCTGTTCTAGCGAACACTCCATCGTGCCGTGACACAATCGAAAAAAAGACTTTGCCCGAACACACGTCCTACCGCTCCTTCTGCTCGGAGCGAACTGAGACCGGACTCGTTTGGAAGGGCAGATCCCCCACCACATTTTTAGACCAATCCGAGCACGCTGCGATGGATAGTCGCGTCACAATAAAATCATGTGAATTACTTTCATAATGCACCCTGTATTGTATCTCTTGTGTTTCTCTACTGTTTCTTGCGTGTACTTTCTTTTCTTGTCCTCTTCATGACGTTGTATCTCTTTTGTTTCTCTACCTTTTCTTGCGTGTACTTTCTTTACCTGTCCATTTCTTGATGTTGTATCTCTTGTGTTTCTCTACCGTTTCTTGCGTGTACTTTCTTTTCTTGTCCACTTCATGATGTTGTATCTCTTGTGTTTCTCTACTGTTTCTTGCGTGTACTTTCTTTTCTTGTCCACTTCATGATGTTGTATCTCTTTTGTTTCTCTACCTTTTCTTGCGTGTACTTTCTTTTCTTGTTCATTTCTTGATATTGTATCTCTTGTGTTTCTCTACCGTTTATTGCGTGTACTTTCTTTTCTTGTCCACTTCATGATGTTGTATCTCTTTTGTTTCTCTACCTTTTCTTGCGTGTACTTTCTTTACCTGTCCATTTCTTGATGTTGTATCTCTTGTGTTTCTCTACCGTTTCTTGCGTGTATTTTCTTTTCTTGTCCACTTCATGATGTTGGATCTCTTTTTTTTGTCTACCTTTTCTTGCGTGTACTTTCTTTTCTTGTTCATTTCTTGATATTGTATCTCTTGTGTTTCTCTACCGTTTCTTGTGTGTACTTTCTTTTCTTGTCCATTTCTTCATGTTGTATCTCTTGTGTTTCTCTACCGTTTCTTGTGTGTACTTTCTTTTCTTGTCCATTTCTTGATGTTGTATCTCTTGTGTTTCTCTACCGTTTCTTGTGTGTACTTTCTTTTCTTGTCCATTTCTTGATGTTGTATCTCTTGTGTTTCTCTACCGTTTCTTGCGTGTATTTTCTTTTCTTGTCCACTTCATGATGTTGTATCTCTTTTTTTTGTCTACCTTTTCTTGCGTGTACTTTCTTTTCTTGTCTATTTCTTGATGTTGTATCTCTTGTGTTTCTCTACCGTTTCTTGTGTGTACTTTCTTTTCTTGTCCATTTCTTGATGTTGTATCTCTTGTGTTTCTCTACCGTTTCTTGCGTGTATTTTCTTTTCTTGTCCACTTCATGATGTTGTATCTCTTTTTTTTGTCTACCTTTTCTTGCGTGTACTTTCTTTTCTTGTCCACTTCATGATGTTGTATCTCTTTTTTTTGTCTACCTTTTCTTGCGTGTACTTTCTTTTCTTGTTCATTTCTTGATATTGTATCTCTTGTGTTTCTCTACCGTTTCTTGTGTGTACTTTCTTTTCTTGTCCATTTCTTGATGCTGTATCTCTTGTGTTTCTCTACCGTTTCTTGTGTGTACTTTCTTTTCTTGTCCATTTCTTGATGTTGTATCTCTTGTGTTTCTCTACCGTTTCTTGTGTGTACTTTCTTTTCTTGTCCATTTCTTGATGTTGTATCTCTTGTGTTTCTCTACCGTTTCTTGCGTGTACTTTCTTTTCTTGTCCACTTCATGATGTTGTATCTCTTTTGTTTCTCGACCTTTTCTTGCGTGTACTTTCTTTACCTGTCCATTTCTTGATGTTGTATCTCTTGTGTTTCTCTACCGTTTCTTGCGTGTACTTTCTTTTCTTGTTCATTTCTTGATATTGTATCTCTTGTGTTTCTCTACCGTTTCTTGTGTGTACTTTCTTTTCTTGTCCATTTCTTGATGTTGTATCTCTTTTGTTTCTCGACCTTTTCTTGCGTGTACTTTCTTTACCCGTCCATTTCTTGATGTTGTATCTCTTGTGTTTCTCTACCGTTTCTTGCGTGTACTTTCTTTTCTTGTTCATTTCTTGATATTGTATCTCTTGTGTTTCTCTACCGTTTCTTGTGTGTACTTTCTTTTCTTGTCCATTTCTTGATGTTGTATCTCTTGTGTTTCTCTACCGTTTCTTGTGTGTACTTTCTTTTCTTGTCCATTTCTTGATGTTGTATCTCTTGTGTTTCTCTACCGTTTCTTGTGTGTACTTTCTTTTCTTGTTCATTTCTTGATGTTGTATCTCTTGTGTTTCTCTACCGTTTCTTGTGTGTACTTTCTTTTCTTGTCCATTTCTTGATGTTGTATCTCTTGTGTTTCTCTACCGTTTCTTGTGTGTACTTTCTTTTCTTGTCCATTTCTTGATGTTGTATCTCTTGTGTTTCTCTACCGTTTGTTGTGTGTACTTTCTTTTCTTGTCCATTTCTTGATGTTGTATCTCTTGTGTTTCTCTACCGTTTCTTGCGTGTATTTTCTTTTCTTGTCCACTTCATGATGTTGTATCTCTTTTTTTTGTCTACCTTTTCTTGCGTGTACTTTCTTTTCTTGTTCATTTCTTGATGTTGTATCTCTTGTGTTTCTCTACCGTTTCTTGTGTGTACTTTCTTTTCTTGTCCATTTCTTGATGTTGTATCTCTTGTGTTTCTCTACCGTTTCTTGCGTGTATTTTCTTTTCTTGTCCACTTCATGATGTTGTATCTCTTTTTTTTGTCTACCTTTTCTTGCGTGTACTTTCTTTTCTTGTTCATTTCTTGATATTGTATCTCTTGTGTTTCTCTACCGTTTCTTGTGTGTACTTTCTTTTCTTGTCCACTTCATGATGTTGTATCTCTTTTGTTTCTCTACCTTTTCTTGCGTGTACTTTCTTTACCTGTCCATTTCTTGATGTTGTATCTCTTGTGTTTCTCTACCGTTTCTTGCGTGTACTTTCTTTTCTTGTTCATTTCTTGATATTGTATCTCTTGTGTTTCTCTACCGTTTCTTGTGTGTACTTTCTTTTCTTGTCCATTTCATGATGTTGTATCTCTTGTGTTTCTCTACCGTTTCTTGTGTGTACTTTCTTTTCTTGTTCATTTCTTGATGTTGTATCTCTTGTGTTTCTCTACCGTTTCTTGCGTGTACTTTCTTTTCTTGTCCACTTCATGATGTTGTATCTCTTTTGTTTCTCTACCTTTTCTTGTGTGTACTTTCTTTACCTGTCCATTTCTTGATGTTGTATCTCTTGTGTTTCTCAACCGTTTCTTGTGTGTACTTTATTTTCTTGTCCATTTCTTGATGTTGTATCTCTTGTGTTTCTCTACCGTTTCTTGTGTGTACTTTCTTTTCTTGTTCATTTCTTGATGTTGTATCTCTTGTGTTTCTCTACCGTTTCTTGTGTGTACTTTCTTTTCTTGTCCATTTCTTGATGTTGTATCTCTTGTGTTTCTCTACCGTTTCTTGCGTGTATTTTCTTTTCTTGTCCACTTCATGATGTTGTATCTCTTTTTTTTTGTCTACCTTTTCTTGTGTGTACTTTCTTTTCTTGTTCATTTCTTGATGTTGTATCTCTTGTGTTTCTCTACCGTTTCTTGTGTGTACTTTCTTTTCTTGTCCATTTCTTGATGTTGTATCTCTTTTTTTTGTCTACCTTTTCTTGCGTGTACTTTCTTTTCTTGTCCATTTCTTGATGTTGTATCTCTTGTGTTTCTCTACCGTTTCTTGTGTGTACTTTCTTTTCTTGTCCATTTCTTGATGTTGTATCTCTTGTGTTTCTCTACCGTTTCTTGTGTGTACTTTCTTTTCTTGTTCATTTCTTGATATTGTATCTCTTGTGTTTCTCTACCGTTTCTTGCGTGTATTTTCTTTTCTTGTCCACTTCATGATGTTGTATCTCTTTTTTTGTCTACCTTTTCTTGCGTGTACTTTCTTTTCTTGTTCATTTCTTGATATTGTATCTCTTGTGTTTCTCTACCGTTTCTTGTGTGTACTTTCTTTTCTTGTCCATTTCTTGATGTTGTATCTCTTGTGTTTCTCTACCGTTTCTTGTGTGTACTTTCTTTTCTTGTCCATTTCTTGATGTTGTATCTCTTGTGTTTCTCTACCGTTTCTTGTGTGTACTTTCTTTTCTTGTCCATTTCTTGATGTTGTATCTCTTGTGTTTCTCTACCGTTTCTTGCGTGTACTTTCTTTTCTTGTCCACTTCATGATGTTGTATCTCTTTTGTTTCTCTACCTTTTCTTGCGTGTACTTTCTTTACCTGTCCATTTCTTGATGTTGTATCTCTTGTGTTTCTCTACCGTTTCTTGCGTGTACTTTCTTTTCTTGTTCATTTCTTGATATTGTATCTCTTGTGTTTCTCTACCGTTTCTTGTGTGTACTTTCTTTTCTTGTCCATTTCTTGATGTTGTATCTCTTGTGTTTCTCTACCGTTTCTTGTGTGTACTTTCTTTTCTTGTCCATTTCTTGATGTTGTATCTCTTGTGTTTCTCTACCGTTTCTTGTGTGTACTTTCTTTTCTTGTCCATTTCTTGATGTTGTATCTCTTGTGTTTCTCTACCGTTTCTTGTGTGTACTTTCTTTTCTTGTCCATTTCTTGATGTTGTATCACTTGTGTTTCTCTACCGTTTCTTGCGTGTACTTTCTTTTCTTGTCCACTTCATGATGTTGTATCTCTTTTGTTTCTCTACCTTTTCTTGTGTGTACTTTCTTTACCTGTCCATTTCTTGATGTTGTATCTCTTGTGTTTCTCAACCGTTTCTTGTGTGTACTTTATTTTCTTGTCCATTTCTTGATGTTGTATCTCTTGTGTTTCTCTACCGTTTCTTGTGTGTACTTTCTTTTCTTGTTCATTTCTTGATGTTGTATCTCTTGTGTTTCTCTACCGTTTCTTGTGTGTACTTTCTTTTCTTGTCCATTTCTTGATGTTGTATCTCTTGTGTTTCTCTACCGTTTCTTGCGTGTATTTTCTTTTCTTGTCCACTTCATGATGTTGTATCTCTTTTTTTTTGTCTACCTTTTCTTGTGTGTACTTTCTTTTCTTGTTCATTTCTTGATGTTGTATCTCTTGTGTTTCTCTACCGTTTCTTGTGTGTACTTTCTTTTCTTGTCCATTTCTTGATGTTGTATCTCTTTTTTTTGTCTACCTTTTCTTGCGTGTACTTTCTTTTCTTGTCCATTTCTTGATGTTGTATCTCTTGTGTTTCTCTACCGTTTCTTGTGTGTACTTTCTTTTCTTGTCCATTTCTTGATGTTGTATCTCTTGTGTTTCTCTACCGTTTCTTGTGTGTACTTTCTTTTCTTGTTCATTTCTTGATATTGTATCTCTTGTGTTTCTCTACCGTTTCTTGCGTGTATTTTCTTTTCTTGTCCACTTCATGATGTTGTATCTCTTTTTTTGTCTACCTTTTCTTGCGTGTACTTTCTTTTCTTGTTCATTTCTTGATATTGTATCTCTTGTGTTTCTCTACCGTTTCTTGTGTGTACTTTCTTTTCTTGTCCATTTCTTGATGTTGTATCTCTTGTGTTTCTCTACCGTTTCTTGTGTGTACTTTCTTTTCTTGTCCATTTCTTGATGTTGTATCTCTTGTGTTTCTCTACCGTTTCTTGTGTGTACTTTCTTTTCTTGTCCATTTCTTGATGTTGTATCTCTTGTGTTTCTCTACCGTTTCTTGCGTGT
Source organism: Metellina segmentata (assembly GCA_947359465.1). NCBI lineage: Eukaryota > Metazoa > Arthropoda > Arachnida > Araneae > Tetragnathidae > Metellina > Metellina segmentata. The sequence goes on along the minus strand of OX375881.1, from coordinate 27,065,731 downwards.
ACTTTCTTTTCTTGTCCACTTCATGATGTTGTATCTCTTTTGTTTCTCTACCTTTTCTTGCGTGTACTTTCTTTACCTGTCCATTTCTTGATGTTGTATCTCTTGTGTTTCTCTACCGTTTCTTGCGTGTACTTTCTTTTCTTGTTCATTTCTTGATATTGTATCTCTTGTGTTTCTCTACCGTTTCTTGTGTGTACTTTCTTTTCTTGTCCATTTCTTGATGTTGTATCTCTTGTGTTTCTCTACCGTTTCTTGTGTGTACTTTCTTTTCTTGTCCATTTCTTGATGTTGTATCTCTTGTGTTTCTCTACCGTTTCTTGTGTGTACTTTCTTTTCTTGTCCATTTCTTGATGTTGTATCTCTTGTGTTTCTCTACCGTTTCTTGTGTGTACTTTCTTTTCTTGTCCATTTCTTGATGTTGTATCACTTGTGTTTCTCTACCGTTTCTTGCGTGTACTTTCTTTTCTTGTCCACTTCATGATGTTGTATCTCTTTTGTTTCTCTACCGTTTCTTGTGTGTACTTTCTTTACCTGTCCATTTCTTGATGTTGTATCTCTTGTGTTTCTCTACCGTTTCTTGTGTGTACTTTCTTTTCTTGTCCATTTCTTGATGTTGTATCTCTTGTGTTTCTCTACCGTTTCTTGTGTGTACTTTCTTTTCTTGTTCATTTCTTGATGTTGTATCTCTTGTGTTTCTCTACCGTTTCTGGTGTGTACTTTCTTTTCTTGTCCATTTCTTGATGTTGTATCTCTTGTGTTTCTCTACCGTTTCTTGTGTGTACTTTCTTTTCTTGTCCATTTCTTGATGTTGTATCTCTTGTGTTTCTCTACCGTTTCTTGTGTGTACTTTCTTTTCTTGTCCATTTCTTGATGTTGTATCTCTTGTGTTTCTCTACCGTTTCTTGCGTGTATTTTCTTTTCTTGTCCACTTCATGATGTTGTATCTCTTTTTTTTGTCTACCTTTTCTTGCGTGTACTTTCTTTTCTTGTTCATTTCTTGATGTTGTATCTCTTGTGTTTCTCTACCGTTTCTTGTGTGTACTTTCTTTTCTTGTCCATTTCTTGATGTTGTATCTCTTGTGTTTCTCTACCGTTTCTTGCGTGTATTTTCTTTTCTTGTCCACTTCATGATGTTGTATCTCTTTTTTTTGTCTACCTTTTCTTGCGTGTACTTTCTTTTCTTGTCCATTTCTTGATGTTGTATCTCTTGTGTTTCTCTACCGTTTCTTGTGTGTACTTTCTTTTCTTGTCCATTTGTTGATGTTCTATCTCTTGTGTTTCTCTACCGTTTCTTGTGTGTACTTTCTTTTCTTGTCCATTTCTTGATGTTGTATCTCTTGTGTTTCTCTACCGTTTCTTGTGTGTACTTTCTTTTCTTGTCCATTTCTTGATGTTGTATCTCTTGTGTTTCTCTACCGTTTCTTGCGTGTACTTTCTTTTCTTGTCCACTTCATGATGTTGTATCTCTTTTTTTTGTCTACCTTTTCTTGCGTGTACTTTCTTTTCTTGTTCATTTCTTGATATTGTATCTCTTGTGTTTCTCTACCGTTTCTTGTGTGTACTTTCTTTTCTTGTCCATTTCTTGATGTTGTATCTCTTGTGTTTCTCTACCGTTTCTTGTGTGTACTTTCTTTTCTTGTCCATTTCTTGATGTTGTATCTCTTGTGTTTCTCTACCGTTTCTTGTGTGTACTTTCTTTTCTTGTCCATTTCTTGATGTTGTATCTCTTGTGTTTCTCTACCGTTTCTTGCGTGTACTTTCTTTTCTTGTCCACTTCATGATGTTGTATCTCTTTTGTTTCTCTACCTTTTCTTGCGTGTACTTTCTTTACCTGTCCATTTCTTGATGTTGTATCTCTTGTGTTTCTCTACCGTTTCTTGTGTGTACTTTCTTTTCTTGTTCATTTCTTGATGTTGTATCTCTTGTGTTTCTCTACCGTTTCTTGTGTGTACTTTCTTTTCTTGTCCATTTCTTGATGTTGTATCTCTTGTGGTGCTCTACCGTTTCTTGTGTGTACTTTCTTTTCTTGTCCATTTCTTGATGTTGTATCTCTTGTGTTTCTCTACCGTTTCTTGCGTGTACTTTCTTTTCTTGTCCACTTCATGATGTTGTATCTCTTTTGTTTCTCTACCTTTTCTTGCGTGTACTTTCTTTACCTGTCCATTTCTTGATGTTGTATCTCTTGTGTTTCTCTACCGTTTCTTGCGTGTACTTTCTTTTCTTGTCCACTTCATGATGTTGTATCTCTTTTTTTTGTCTACCTTTTCTTGCGTGTACTTTCTTTTCTTGTTCATTTCTTGATATTGTATCTCTTGTGTTTCTCTACCGTTTCTTGTGTGTACTTTCTTTTCTTGTTCATTTCTTGATGTTGTATCTCTTGTGTTTCTCTACCGTTTCTTGTGTGTATTTTCTTTTCTTGTCCATTTCTTGATGTTGTATCTCTTGTGTTTCTCTACCGTTTCTTGTGTGTACTTTCTTTTCTTGTCCATTTCTTGATGTTGTATCTCTTGTGTTTCTCTACCGTTTCTTGTGTGTACTTTCTTTTCTTGTCCATTTCTTGATGTTGTATCTCTTGTGTTTCTCTACCGTTTCTTGCGTGTATTTTCTTTTCTTGTGCACTTCATGATGTTGTATCTCTTTTTTTTGTCTACCTTTTCTTGCGTGTACTTTCTTTTCTTGTTCATTTCTTGATGTTGTATCTCTTGTGTTTCTCTACCGTTTCTTGTGTGTACTTTCTTTTCTTGTCCATTTCTTGATGTTGTATCTCTTGTGTTTCTCTACCGTTTCTTGCGTGTATTTTCTTTTCTTGTCCACTTCATGATGTTGTATCTCTTTTTTTTGTCTACCTTTTCTTGCGTGTACTTTCTTTTCTTGTCCATTTCTTGATGTTGTATCTCTTGTGTTTCTCTACCGTTTCTTGTGTGTACTTTCTTTTCTTGTCCATTTGTTGATGTTCTATCTCTTGTGTTTCTCTACCGTTTCTTGTGTGTACTTTCTTTTCTTGTCCATTTCTTGATGTTGTATCTCTTGTGTTTCTCTACCGTTTCTTGTATGTACTTTCTTTTCTTGTCCATTTCTTGATGTTGTATCTCTTGTGTTTCTCTACCGTTTCTTGCGTGTACTTTCTTTTCTTGTCCACTTCATGATGTTGTATCTCTTTTTTTTGTCTACCTTTTCTTGCGTGTACTTTCTTTTCTTGTTCATTTCTTGATATTGTATCTCTTGTGTTTCTCTACCGTTTCTTGTGTGTACTTTCTTTTCTTGTCCATTTCTTGATGTTGTATCTCTTGTTTTTCTCTACCGTTTCTTGTGTGTACTTTCTTTTCTTGTCCATTTCTTGATGTTGTATCTCTTGTGTTTCTCTACCGTTTCTTGTGTGTACTTTCTTTTCTTGTCCATTTCTTGATGTTGTATCTCTTGTGTTTCTCTACCGTTTCTTGCGTGTACTTTCTTTTCTTGTCCACTTCATGATGTTGTATCTCTTTTGTTTCTCTACCTTTTCTTGCGTGTACTTTCTTTACCTGTCCATTTCTTGATGTTGTATCTCTTGTGTTTCTCTACCGTTTCTTGTGTGTACTTTCTTTTCTTGTTCATTTCTTGATGTTGTATCTCTTGTGTTTCTCTACCGTTTCTTGTGTGTACTTTCTTTTCTTGTCCATTTCTTGATGTTGTATCTCTTGTGTTTCTCTACCGTTTCTTGTGTGTACTTTCTTTTCTTGTCCATTTCTTGATGTTGTATCTCTTGTGTTTCTCTACCGTTTCTTGCGTGTACTTTCTTTTCTTGTCCACTTCATGATGTTGTATCTCTTTTGTTTCTCTACCTTTTCTTGCGTGTACTTTCTTTACCTGTCCATTTCTTGATGTTGTATCTCTTGTGTTTCTCTACCGTTTCTTGCGTGTACTTTCTTTTCTTGTCCACTTCATGATGTTGTATCTCTTTTTTTTGTCTACCTTTTCTTGCGTGTACTTTCTTTTCTTGTTCATTTCTTGATATTGTATCTCTTGTGTTTCTCTACCGTTTCTTGTGTGTACTTTCTTTTCTTGTTCATTTCTTGATGTTGTATCTCTTGTGTTTCTCTACCGTTTCTTGTGTGTATTTTCTTTTCTTGTCCATTTCTTGATGTTGTATCTCTTGTGTTTCTCTACCGTTTCTTGTGTGTACTTTCTTTTCTTGTCCATTTCTTGATGTTGTATCTCTTGTGTTTCTCTACCGTTTCTTGTGTGTACTTTCTTTTCTTGTCCATTTCTTGATGTTGTATCTCTTGTGTTTCTCTACCGTTTCTTGCGTGTATTTTCTTTTCTTGTGCACTTCATGATGTTGTATCTCTTTTTTTTGTCTACCTTTTCTTGCGTGTACTTTCTTTTCTTGTTCATTTCTTGATGTTATATCTCTTGTGTTTCTCTACCGTTTCTTGTGTGTACTTTCTTTTCTTGTCCATTTCTTGATGTTGTATCTCTTGTGTTTCTCTACCGTTTCTTGCGTGTATTTTCTTTTCTTGTCCACTTCATGATGTTGTATCTCTTTTTTTTGTCTACCTTTTCTTGCGTGTACTTTCTTTTCTTGTTCATTTCTTGATATTGTATCTCTTGTGTTTCTCTACCGTTTCTTGTGTGTACTTTCTTTTCTTGTTCATTTCTTGATGTTGTATCTCTTGTGTTTCTCTACCGTTTCTTGTGTGTATTTTCTTTTCTTGTCCATTTCTTGATGTTGTATCTCTTGTGTTTCTCTACCGTTTCTTGTGTGTACTTTCTTTTCTTGTCCATTTCTTGATGTTGTATCTCTTGTGTTTCTCTACCGTTTCTTGTGTGTACTTTCTTTTCTTGTCCATTTCTTGATGTTGTATCTCTTGTGTTTCTCTACCGTTTCTTGCGTGTATTTTCTTTTCTTGTGCACTTCATGATGTTGTATCTCTTTTTTTTGTCTACCTTTTCTTGCGTGTACTTTCTTTTCTTGTTCATTTCTTGATGTTGTATCTCTTGTGTTTCTCTACCGTTTCTTGTGTGTACTTTCTTTTCTTGTCCATTTCTTGATGTTGTATCTCTTGTGTTTCTCTACCGTTTCTTGCGTGTATTTTCTTTTCTTGTCCACTTCATGATGTTGTATCTCTTTTTTTTGTCTACCTTTTCTTGCGTGTACTTTCTTTTCTTGTTCATTTCTTGATATTGTATCTCTTGTGTTTCTCTACCGTTTCTTGTGTGTACTTTCTTTTCTTGTCCATTTCTTGATGTTGTATCTCTTGTGTTTCTCTACCGTTTCTTGTGTGTACTTTCTTTTCTTGTCCATTTCTTGATGTTGTATCTCTTGTGTTTCTCTACCGTTTCTTGTGTGTACTTTCTTTTCTTGTTCATTTCTTGATGTTGTATCTCTTGTGTTTCTCTACCGTTTCTTGTGTGTACTTTCTTTTCTTGTCCATTTCTTGATGTTGTATCTCTTGTGTTTCTCTACCGTTTCTTGTGTGTACTTTCTTTTATTGTCCATTTCTTGATGTTGTATCTCTTGTGTTTCTCTACCGTTTCTTGCGTGTACTTTCTTTTCTTGTCCACTTCATGATGTTGTATCTCTTTTGTTTCTCTACCTTTTCTTGCGTGTACTTTCTTTACTTGTTCATTTCTTGATATTGTATCTCTTGTGTTTCTCTACCGTTTCTTGTGTGTACTTTCTTTTCTTGTTCATTTCTTGATGTTGTATCTCTTGTGTTTCTCTACCGTTTCTTGTGTGTATTTTCTTTTCTTGTCCATTTCTTGATGTTGTATCTCTTGTGTTTCTCTACCGTTTCTTGTGTGTACTTTCTTTTCTTGTCCATTTCTTGATGTTGTATCTCTTGTGTTTCTCTACCGTTTCTTGTGTGTACTTTCTTTTCTTGTCCATTTCTTGATGTTGTATCTCTTGTGTTTCTCTACCGTTTCTTGCGTGTATTTTCTTTTCTTGTGCACTTCATGATGTTGTATCTCTTTTTTTTGTCTACCTTTTCTTGCGTGTACTTTCTTTTCTTGTTCATTTCTTGATGTTGTATCTCTTGTGTTTCTCTACCGTTTCTTGTGTGTACTTTCTTTTCTTGTCCATTTCTTGATGTTGTATCTCTTGTGTTTCTCTACCGTTTCTTGCGTGTATTTTCTTTTCTTGTCCACTTCATGATGTTGTATCTCTTTTTTTTGTCTACCTTTTCTTGCGTGTACTTTCTTTTCTTGTCCATTTCTTGATGTTGTATCTCTTGTGTTTCTCTACCGTTTCTTGTGTGTACTTTCTTTTCTTGTCCATTTGTTGATGTTCTATCTCTTGTGTTTCTCTACCGTTTCTTGTGTGTACTTTCTTTTCTTGTCCATTTCTTGATGTTGTATCTCTTGTGTTTCTCTACCGTTTCTTGTATGTACTTTCTTTTCTTGTCCATTTCTTGATGTTGTATCTCTTGTGTTTCTCTACCGTTTCTTGCGTGTACTTTCTTTTCTTGTCCACTTCATGATGTTGTATCTCTTTTTTTTGTCTACCTTTTCTTGCGTGTACTTTCTTTTCTTGTTCATTTCTTGATATTGTATCTCTTGTGTTTCTCTACCGTTTCTTGTGTGTACTTTCTTTTCTTGTCCATTTCTTGATGTTGTATCTCTTGTTTTTCTCTACCGTTTCTTGTGTGTACTTTCTTTTCTTGTCCATTTCTTGATGTTGTATCTCTTGTGTTTCTCTACCGTTTCTTGTGTGTACTTTCTTTTCTTGTCCATTTCTTGATGTTGTATCTCTTGTGTTTCTCTACCGTTTCTTGCGTGTACTTTCTTTTCTTGTCCACTTCATGATGTTGTATCTCTTTTGTTTCTCTACCTTTTCTTGCGTGTACTTTCTTTACCTGTCCATTTCTTGATGTTGTATCTCTTGTGTTTCTCTACCGTTTCTTGTGTGTACTTTCTTTTCTTGTTCATTTCTTGATGTTGTATCTCTTGTGTTTCTCTACCGTTTCTTGTGTGTACTTTCTTTTCTTGTCCATTTCTTGATGTTGTATCTCTTGTGTTTCTCTACCGTTTCTTGTGTGTACTTTCTTTTCTTGTCCATTTCTTGATGTTGTATCTCTTGTGTTTCTCTACCGTTTCTTGCGTGTACTTTCTTTTCTTGTCCACTTCATGATGTTGTATCTCTTTTGTTTCTCTACCTTTTCTTGCGTGTACTTTCTTTACCTGTCCATTTCTTGATGTTGTATCTCTTGTGTTTCTCTACCGTTTCTTGCGTGTACTTTCTTTTCTTGTCCACTTCATGATGTTGTATCTCTTTTTTTTGTCTACCTTTTCTTGCGTGTACTTTCTTTTCTTGTTCATTTCTTGATATTGTATCTCTTGTGTTTCTCTACCGTTTCTTGTGTGTACTTTCTTTTCTTGTTCATTTCTTGATGTTGTATCTCTTGTGTTTCTCTACCGTTTCTTGTGTGTATTTTCTTTTCTTGTCCATTTCTTGATGTTGTATCTCTTGTGTTTCTCTACCGTTTCTTGTGTGTACTTTCTTTTCTTGTCCATTTCTTGATGTTGTATCTCTTGTGTTTCTCTACCGTTTCTTGTGTGTACTTTCTTTTCTTGTCCATTTCTTGATGTTGTATCTCTTGTGTTTCTCTACCGTTTCTTGCGTGTATTTTCTTTTCTTGTGCACTTCATGATGTTGTATCTCTTTTTTTTGTCTACCTTTTCTTGCGTGTACTTTCTTTTCTTGTTCATTTCTTGATGTTATATCTCTTGTGTTTCTCTACCGTTTCTTGTGTGTACTTTCTTTTCTTGTCCATTTCTTGATGTTGTATCTCTTGTGTTTCTCTACCGTTTCTTGCGTGTATTTTCTTTTCTTGTCCACTTCATGATGTTGTATCTCTTTTTTTTGTCTACCTTTTCTTGCGTGTACTTTCTTTTCTTGTTCATTTCTTGATATTGTATCTCTTGTGTTTCTCTACCGTTTCTTGTGTGTACTTTCTTTTCTTGTTCATTTCTTGATGTTGTATCTCTTGTGTTTCTCTACCGTTTCTTGTGTGTATTTTCTTTTCTTGTCCATTTCTTGATGTTGTATCTCTTGTGTTTCTCTACCGTTTCTTGTGTGTACTTTCTTTTCTTGTCCATTTCTTGATGTTGTATCTCTTGTGTTTCTCTACCGTTTCTTGTGTGTACTTTCTTTTCTTGTCCATTTCTTGATGTTGTATCTCTTGTGTTTCTCTACCGTTTCTTGCGTGTATTTTCTTTTCTTGTGCACTTCATGATGTTGTATCTCTTTTTTTTGTCTACCTTTTCTTGCGTGTACTTTCTTTTCTTGTTCATTTCTTGATGTTGTATCTCTTGTGTTTCTCTACCGTTTCTTGTGTGTACTTTCTTTTCTTGTCCATTTCTTGATGTTGTATCTCTTGTGTTTCTCTACCGTTTCTTGCGTGTATTTTCTTTTCTTGTCCACTTCATGATGTTGTATCTCTTTTTTTTGTCTACCTTTTCTTGCGTGTACTTTCTTTTCTTGTTCATTTCTTGATATTGTATCTCTTGTGTTTCTCTACCGTTTCTTGTGTGTACTTTCTTTTCTTGTCCATTTCTTGATGTTGTATCTCTTGTGTTTCTCTACCGTTTCTTGTGTGTACTTTCTTTTCTTGTCCATTTCTTGATGTTGTATCTCTTGTGTTTCTCTACCGTTTCTTGTGTGTACTTTCTTTTCTTGTTCATTTCTTGATGTTGTATCTCTTGTGTTTCTCTACCGTTTCTTGTGTGTACTTTCTTTTCTTGTCCATTTCTTGATGTTGTATCTCTTGTGTTTCTCTACCGTTTCTTGTGTGTACTTTCTTTTATTGTCCATTTCTTGATGTTGTATCTCTTGTGTTTCTCTACCGTTTCTTGCGTGTACTTTCTTTTCTTGTCCACTTCATGATGTTGTATCTCTTTTGTTTCTCTACCTTTTCTTGCGTGTACTTTCTTTACTTGTCCATTTCTTGATGTTGTATCTCTTGTGTTTCTCTACCGTTTCTTGCGTGTACTTTCTTTTCTTGTTCATTTCTTGATATTGTATCTCTTGTGTTTCTCTACCGTTTCTTGTGTGTACTTTCTTTTCTTGTCCATTTCTTGATGTTGTATCTCTTGTGTTTCTCTACCGTTTCTTGTGTGTACTTTCTTTTCTTGTTTATTTCTTGATGTTGTATCTCTTGTGTTTCTCTACCGTTTCTTGTGTGTACTTTCTTTTCTTGTCCATTTCTTGATGTTGTATCTCTTGTGTTTCTCTACCGTTTCTTGTGTGTACTTTCTTTTCTTGTCCATTTCTTGATGTTGTATCTCTTGTGTTTCTCTACCGTTTCTTGTGTGTACTTTCTTTTCTTGTCCATTTCTTGATGTTGTATCTCTTGTGTTTCTCTACCGTTTCTTGCGTGTTCTTTCTTTTCTTGTCCACTTCATGATGTTGTATCTCTTTTGTTTCTCTACCTTTTCTTGCGTGTACTTTCTTTACCTGTCCATTTCTTGATGTTGTATCTCTTGTGTTTCTCTACCGTTTCTTGCGTGTACTTTCTTTTCTTGTCCACTTCATGATGTTGTATCTCTTTTTTTTGTCTACCTTTTCTTGCGTGTACTTTCTTTTCTTGTTCATTTCTTGATATTGTATCTCTTGTGTTTCTCTACCGTTTCTTGTGTGTACTTTCTTTTCTTGTCCATTTCTTGATGTTGTATCTCTTGTGTTTCTCTACCGTTTCTTGTGTGTACTTTCTTTTCTTGTCCATTTCTTGATGTTGTATCTCTTGTGTTTCTCTACCGTTTCTTGTGTGTACTTTCTTTTCTTGTCCATTTCGTGATGTTGTATCTCTTGTGTTTCTCTACCGTTTCTTGCGTTTACTTTCTTTTCTTGTCCACTTCATGATGTTGTATCTCTTTTGTTTCTCTACCTTTTCTTGTGTGTACTTTCTTTACCTGTCCATTTCTTGATGTTGTATCTCTTGTGTTTCTCTACCGTTTCTTGTGTGTACTTTCTTTTCTTGTCCATTTCTTGATGTTGTATCTCTTGTGTTTCTCTACCGTTTCTTGTGTGTACTTTCTTTTCTTGTTCATTTCTTGATGTTGTATCTCATGTGTTTCTCTACCGTTTCTTGTGTGTACTTTCTTTTCTTGTCCATTTCTTGATGTTGTATCTCTTGTGTTTCTCTACCGTTTCTTGCGTGTATTTTCTTTTCTTGTCCACTTCATGATGTTGTATCTCTTTTTTTTGTCTACCTTTTCTTGCGTGTACTTTCTTTTCTTGTTCATTTCTTGATATTGTATCTCTTGTGTTTCTCTACCGTTTCTTGTGTGTACTTTCTTTTCTTGTTCATTTCTTGATGTTGTATCTCTTGTGTTTCTCTACCGTTTCTTGTGTGTATTTTCTTTTCTTGTCCATTTCTTGATGTTGTATCTCTTGTGTTTCTCTACCGTTTCTTGTGTGTACTTTCTTTTCTTGTCCATTTCTTGATGTTGTATCTCTTGTGTTTCTCTACCGTTTCTTGTGTGTACTTTCTTTTCTTGTCCATTTCTTGATGTTGTATCTCTTGTGTTTCTCTACCGTTTCTTGCGTGTATTTTCTTTTCTTGTGCACTTCATGATGTTGTATCTCTTTTTTTTGTCTACCTTTTCTTGCGTGTACTTTCTTTTCTTGTTCATTTCTTGATGTTGTATCTCTTGTGTTTCTCTACCGTTTCTTGTGTGTACTTTCTTTTCTTGTCCATTTCTTGATGTTGTATCTCTTGTGTTTCTCTACCGTTTCTTGCGTGTATTTTCTTTTCTTGTCCACTTCATGATGTTGTATCTCTTTTTTTTGTCTACCTTTTCTTGCGTGTACTTTCTTTTCTTGTTCATTTCTTGATATTGTATCTCTTGTGTTTCTCTACCGTTTCTTGTGTGTACTTTCTTTTCTTGTCCATTTCTTGATGTTGTATCTCTTGTGTTTCTCTACCGTTTCTTGTGTGTACTTTCTTTTCTTGTCCATTTCTTGATGTTGTATCTCTTGTGTTTCTCTACCGTTTCTTGTGTGTACTTTCTTTTCTTGTCCATTTCTTGATGTTGTATCTCTTGTGTTTCTCTACCGTTTCTTGCGTGTACTTTCTTTTCTTGTCCACTTCATGATGTTGTATCTCTTTTGTTTCTCTACCTTTTCTTGCGTGTACTTTCTTTACTTGTCCATTTCTTGATGTTGTATCTCTTGTGTTTCTCTACCGTTTCTTGCGTGTACTTTCTTTTCTTGTTCATTTCTTGATATTGTATCTCTTGTGTTTCTCTACCGTTTCTTGTGTGTACTTTCTTTTCTTGTCCATTTCTTGATGTTGTATCTCTTGTGTTTCTCTACCGTTTCTTGTGTGTACTTTCTTTTCTTGTTCATTTCTTGATGTTGTATCTCTTGTGTTTCTCTACCGTTTCTTGCGTGTACTTTCTTTTCTTGTCCAATTCATGATGTTGTATCTCTTTTGTTTCTCTACCTTTTCTTGCGTGTACTTTCTTTACTTGTCCATTTCTTGATGTTGTATCTCTTGTGTTTCTCTACCGTTTCTTGTGTGTACTTTCTTTTCTTGTCTATTTCTTGATGTTGTATCTCTTGTGTTTCTCTACCGTTTCTTGTGTGTACTTTCTTTTCTTGTTTATTTCTTGATGTTGTATCTCTTGTGTTTCTCTACCGTTTCTTGTGTGTACTTTCTTTTCTTGTCCATTTCTTGATGTTGTATCTCTTGTGTTTCTCTACCGTTTCTTGCGTGTACTTTCTTTTCTTGTCCACTTCATGATGTTGTATCTCTTTTGTTTCTCTACCTTTTCTTGCGTGTACTTTCTTTACCTGTCCATTTCTTGATGTTGTATCTCTTGTGTTTCTCTACCGTTTCTTGCGTGTACTTTCTTTTCTTGTCCACTTCATGATGTTGTATCTCTTTTTTTTGTCTACCTTTTCTTGCGTGTACTTTCTTTTCTTGTTCATTTCTTGATATTGTATCTCTTGTGTTTCTCTACCGTTTCTTGTGCGTACTTTCTTTTCTTGTCCATTTCTTGATGTTGTATCTCTTGTGTTTCTCTACCGTTTCTTGTGTGTACTTTCTTTTCTTGTCCATTTCTTGATGTATCTCTTGTGTTTCTCTACCGTTTCTTGTGTGTACTTTCTTTTCTTGTCCATTTCGTGATGTTGTATCTCTTGTGTTTCTCTACCGTTTCTTGCGTTTACTTTCTTTTCTTGTCCACTTCATGATGTTGTATCTCTTTTGTTTCTCTACCTTTTCTTGTGTGTACTTTCTTTACCTGTCCATTTCTTGATGTTGTATCTCTTGTGTTTCTCTACCGTTTCTTGTGTGTACTTTCTTTTCTTGTCCATTTCTTGATGTTGTATCTCTTGTGTTTCTCTACCGTTTCTTGTGTGTACTTTCTTTTCTTGTTCATTTCTTGATGTTGTATCTCATGTGTTTCTCTACCGTTTCTTGTGTGTACTTTCTTTTCTTGTCCATTTCTTGATGTTGTATCTCTTGTGTTTCTCTACCGTTTCTTGTGTGTACTTTCTTTTCTTGTCCATTTCTTGATGTTGTATCTCTTGTGTTTCTCTACCGTTTCTTGTGTGTACTTTCTTTTCTTGTCCATTTCTTGATGTTGTATCTCTTGTGTTTCTCTACCGTTTCTTGCGTGTATTTTCTTTTCTTGTCCACTTCATGATGTTGTATCTCTTTTTTTTGTCTACCTTTTCTTGCGTGTACTTTCTTTTCTTGTTCATTTCTTGATGTTGTATCTCTTGTGTTTCTCTACCGTTTCTTGTGTGTACTTTCTTTTCTTGTCCATTTCTTGATGTTGTATCTCTTGTGTTTCTCTACCGTTTCTTGCGTGTATTTTCTTTTCTTGTACACTTCATGATGTTGTATCTCTTTTTTTTTGTCTACCTTTTCTTGCGTGTACTTTCTTTTCTTGTTCATTTCTTGATATTGTATCTCTTGTGTTTCTCTACTGTTTCTTGTGTGTACTTTCTTTTCTTGTCCATTTCTTGATGTTGTATCTCTTGTGTTTCTCTACCGTTTCTTGTGTGTACTTTCTTTTCTTGTCCATTTCTTGATGTTGTATCTCTTGTGTTTCTCTACCGTTTCTTGTGTGTACTTTCTTTTCTTGTCCATTTCGTGATGTTGTATCTCTTGTGTTTCTCTACCGTTTCTTGCGTTTACTTTCTTTTCTTGTCCACTTCATGATGTTCTATCTCTTTTGTTTCTCTACCTTTTCTTGTGTGTACTTTCTTTACCTGTCCATTTCTTGATGTTGTATCTCTTGTGTTTCTCTACCGTTTCTTGTGTGTACTTTCTTTTCTTGTCCATTTCTTGATGTTGTATCTCTTGTGTTTCTCTACCGTTTCTTGTGTGTACTTTCTTTTCTTGTTCATTTCTTGATGTTGTATCTCATGTGTTTCTCTACCGTTTCTTGTGTGTACTTTCTTTTCTTGTCCATTTCTTGATGTTGTATCTCTTGTGTTTCTCTACCGTTTCTTGCGTGTATTTTCTTTTCTTGTCCACTTCATGATGTTGTATCTCTTTTTTTTGTCTACCTTTTCTTGCGTGTACTTTCTTTTCTTGTTCATTTCTTGATATTGTATCTCTTGTGTTTCTCTACCGTTTCTTGTGTGTACTTTCTTTTCTTGTTCATTTCTTGATGTTGTATCTCTTGTGTTTCTCTACCGTTTCTTGTGTGTATTTTCTTTTCTTGTCCATTTCTTGATGTTGTATCTCTTGTGTTTCTCTACCGTTTCTTGTGTGTACTTTCTTTTCTTGTCCATTTCTTGATGTTGTATCTCTTGTGTTTCTCTACCGTTTCTTGTGTGTACTTTCTTTTCTTGTCCATTTCTTGATGTTGTATCTCTTGTGTTTCTCTACCGTTTCTTGCGTGTATTTTCTTTTCTTGTGCACTTCATGATGTTGTATCTCTTTTTTTTGTCTACCTTTTCTTGCGTGTACTTTCTTTTCTTGTTCATTTCTTGATGTTGTATCTCTTGTGTTTCTCTACCGTTTCTTGTGTGTACTTTCTTTTCTTGTCCATTTCTTGATGTTGTATCTCTTGTGTTTCTCTACCGTTTCTTGCGTGTATTTTCTTTTCTTGTCCACTTCATGATGTTGTATCTCTTTTTTTTGTCTACCTTTTCTTGCGTGTACTTTCTTTTCTTGTTCATTTCTTGATATTGTATCTCTTGTGTTTCTCTACCGTTTCTTGTGTGTACTTTCTTTTCTTGTCCATTTCTTGATGTTGTATCTCTTGTGTTTCTCTACCGTTTCTTGTGTGTACTTTCTTTTCTTGTCCATTTCTTGATGTTGTATCTCTTGTGTTTCTCTACCGTTTCTTGTGTGTACTTTCTTTTCTTGTCCATTTCTTGATGTTGTATCTCTTGTGTTTCTCTACCGTTTCTTGCGTGTACTTTCTTTTCTTGTCCACTTCATGATGTTGTATCTCTTTTGTTTCTCTACCTTTTCTTGCGTGTACTTTCTTTACTTGTCCATTTCTTGATGTTGTATCTCTTGTGTTTCTCTACCGTTTCTTGCGTGTACTTTCTTTTCTTGTTCATTTCTTGATATTGTATCTCTTGTGTTTCTCTACCGTTTCTTGTGTGTACTTTCTTTTCTTGTCCATTTCTTGATGTTGTATCTCTTGTGTTTCTCTACCGTTTCTTGTGTGTACTTTCTTTTCTTGTTCATTTCTTGATGTTGTATCTCTTGTGTTTCTCTACCGTTTCTTGCGTGTACTTTCTTTTCTTGTCCAATTCATGATGTTGTATCTCTTTTGTTTCTCTACCTTTTCTTGCGTGTACTTTCTTTACTTGTCCATTTCTTGATGTTGTATCTCTTGTGTTTCTCTACCGTTTCTTGTGTGTACTTTCTTTTCTTGTCTATTTCTTGATGTTGTATCTCTTGTGTTTCTCTACCGTTTCTTGTGTGTACTTTCTTTTCTTGTTTATTTCTTGATGTTGTATCTCTTGTGTTTCTCTACCGTTTCTTGTGTGTACTTTCTTTTCTTGTCCATTTCTTGATGTTGTATCTCTTGTGTTTCTCTACCGTTTCTTGTGTGTACTTTCTTTTCTTGTCCATTTCTTGATGTTGTATCTCTTGTGTTTCTCTACCGTTTCTTGTCTGTACTTTCTTTTCTTGTCCATTTCTTGATGTTGTATCTCTTGTGTTTCTCTACCGTTTCTTGCGTGTACTTTCTTTTCTTGTCCACTTCATGATGTTGTATCTCTTTTGTTTCTCTACCTTTTCTTGCGTGTACTTTCTTTACCTGTCCATTTCTTGATGTTGTATCTCTTGTGTTTCTCTACCGTTTCTTGCGTGTACTTTCTTTTCTTGTCCACTTCATGATGTTGTATCTCTTTTTTTTGTCTACCTTTTCTTGCGTGTACTTTCTTTTCTTGTTCATTTCTTGATGTTGTATCTCTTGTGTTTCTCTACCGTTTCTTGTGTGTACTTTCTTTTCTTGTTCATTTCTTGATGTTGTATCTCTTGTGTTTCTCTACCGTTTCTTGTGTGTACTTTCTTTTCTTGTCCATTTCTTGATGTTGTATCTCTTGTGTTTCTCTACCGTTTCTTGTGTGTACTTTCTTTTCTTGTCCATTTCTTGATGTTGTATCTCTTGTGTTTCTCTACCGTTTCTTGCGTGTATTTTCTTTTCTTGTCCACTTCATGATGTTGTATCTCTTTTTTTTGTCTACCTTTTCTTGCGTGTACTTTCTTTTCTTGTCCACTTCATGATGTTGTATCTCTTTTTTTTGTCTACCTTTTCTTGCGTGTACTTTCTTTTCTTGTTCATTTCTTGATATTGTATCTCTTGTGTTTCTCTACCGTTTCTTGTGTGTACTTTCTTTTCTTGTCCATTTCTTGATGTTGTATCTCTTGTGTTTCTCTACCGTTTCTTGTGTGTACTTTCTTTTCTTGTCCATTTCTTGATGTTGTATCTCTTGTGTTTCTCTACCGTTTCTTGTGTGTACTTTCTTTTCTTGTCCATTTCGTGATGTTGTATCTCTTGTGTTTCTCTACCGTTTCTTGCGTTTACTTTCTTTTCTTGTCCACTTCATGATGTTGTATCTCTTTTGTTTCTCTACCTTTTCTTGTGTGTACTTTCTTTACCTGTCCATTTCTTGATGTTGTATCTCTTGTGTTTCTCTACCGTTTCTTGTGTGTACTTTCTTTTCTTGTCCATTTCTTGATGTTGTATCTCTTGTGTTTCTCTACCGTTTCTTGTGTGTACTTTCTTTTCTTGTTCATTTCTTGATGTTGTATCTCATGTGTTTCTCTACCGTTTCTTGTGTGTACTTTCTTTTCTTGTCCATTTCTTGATGTTGTATCTCTTGTGTTTCTCTACCGTTTCTTGTGTGTACTTTCTTTTCTTGTCCATTTCTTGATGTTGTATCTCTTGTGTTTCTCTACCGTTTCTTGTGTGTACTTTCTTTTCTTGTCCATTTCTTGATGTTGTATCTCTTGTGTTTCTCTACCGTTTCTTGCGTGTATTTTCTTTTCTTGTCCACTTCATGATGTTGTATCTCTTTTTTTTGTCTACCTTTTCTTGCGTGTACTTTCTTTTCTTGTTCATTTCTTGATGTTGTATCTCTTGTGTTTCTCTACCGTTTCTTGTGTGTACTTTCTTTTCTTGTCCATTTCTTGATGTTGTATCTCTTGTGTTTCTCTACCGTTTCTTGCGTGTATTTTCTTTTCTTGTCCACTTCATGATGTTGTATCTCTTTTTTTTTTGTCTACCTTTTCTTGCGTGTACTTTCTTTTCTTGTTCATTTCTTGATATTGTATCTCTTGTGTTTCTCTACTGTTTCTTGTGTGTACTTTCTTTTCTTGTCCATTTCTTGATGTTGTATCTCTTGTGTTTCTCTACCGTTTCTTGTGTGTACTTTCTTTTTTTGTCCATTTCTTGATGTTGTATCTCTTGTGTTTCTCTACCGTTTCTTGTGTGTACTTTCTTTTCTTGTCCATTTCGTGATGTTGTATCTCTTGTGTTTCTCTACCGTTTCTTGCGTTTACTTTCTTTTCTTGTCCACTTCATGATGTTGTATCTCTTTTGTTTCTCTACCTTTTCTTGTGTGTACTTTCTTTACCTGTCCATTTCTTGATGTTGTATCTCTTGTGTTTCTCTACCGTTTCTTGTGTGTACTTTCTTTTCTTGTCCATTTCTTGATGTTGTATCTCTTGTGTTTCTCTACCGTTTCTTGTGTGTACTTTCTTTTCTTGTTCATTTCTTGATGTTGTATCTCATGTGTTTCTCTACCGTTTCTTGTGTGTACTTTCTTTTCTTGTCCATTTCTTGATGTTGTATCTCTTGTGTTTCTCTACCGTTTCTTGCGTGTATTTTCTTTTCTTGTCCACTTCATGATGTTGTATCTCTTTTTTTTGTCTACCTTTTCTTGCGTGTACTTTCTTTTCTTGTTCATTTCTTGATATTGTATCTCTTGTGTTTCTCTACCGTTTCTTGTGTGTACTTTCTTTTCTTGTTCATTTCTTGATGTTGTATCTCTTGTGTTTCTCTACCGTTTCTTGTGTGTATTTTCTTTTCTTGTCCATTTCTTGATGTTGTATCTCTTGTGTTTCTCTACCGTTTCTTGTGTGTACTTTCTTTTCTTGTCCATTTCTTGATGTTGTATCTCTTGTGTTTCTCTACCGTTTCTTGTGTGTACTTTCTTTTCTTGTCCATTTCTTGATGTTGTATCTCTTGTGTTTCTCTACCGTTTCTTGCGTGTATTTTCTTTTCTTGTGCACTTCATGATGTTGTATCTCTTTTTTTTGTCTACCTTTTCTTGCGTGTACTTTCTTTTCTTGTTCATTTCTTGATGTTGTATCTCTTGTGTTTCTCTACCGTTTCTTGTGTGTACTTTCTTTTCTTGTCCATTTCTTGATGTTGTATCTCTTGTGTTTCTCTACCGTTTCTTGCGTGTATTTTCTTTTCTTGTCCACTTCATGATGTTGTATCTCTTTTTTTTGTCTACCTTTTCTTGCGTGTACTTTCTTTTCTTGTTCATTTCTTGATATTGTATCTCTTGTGTTTCTCTACCGTTTCTTGTGTGTACTTTCTTTTCTTGTCCATTTCTTGATGTTGTATCTCTTGTGTTTCTCTACCGTTTCTTGTGTGTACTTTCTTTTCTTGTCCATTTCTTGATGTTGTATCTCTTGTGTTTCTCTACCGTTTCTTGTGTGTACTTTCTTTTCTTGTCCATTTCTTGATGTTGTATCTCTTGTGTTTCTCTACCGTTTCTTGCGTGTACTTTCTTTTCTTGTCCACTTCATGATGTTGTATCTCTTTTGTTTCTCTACCTTTTCTTGCGTGTACTTTCTTTACTTGTCCATTTCTTGATGTTGTATCTCTTGTGTTTCTCTACCGTTTCTTGCGTGTACTTTCTTTTCTTGTTCATTTCTTGATATTGTATCTCTTGTGTTTCTCTACCGTTTCTTGTGTGTACTTTCTTTTCTTGTCCATTTCTTGATGTTGTATCTCTTGTGTTTCTCTACCGTTTCTTGTGTGTACTTTCTTTTCTTGTTTATTTCTTGATGTTGTATCTCTTGTGTTTCTCTACCGTTTCTTGCGTGTACTTTCTTTTCTTGTCCAATTCATGATGTTGTATCTCTTTTGTTTCTCTACCTTTTCTTGCGTGTACTTTCTTTACTTGTCCATTTCTTGATGTTGTATCTCTTGTGTTTCTCTACCGTTTCTTGTGTGTACTTTCTTTTCTTGTCTATTTCTTGATGTTGTATCTCTTGTGTTTCTCTACCGTTTCTTGTGTGTACTTTCTTTTCTTGTTTATTTCTTGATGTTGTATCTCTTGTGTTTCTCTACCGTTTCTTGTGTGTACTTTCTTTTCTTGTCCATTTCTTGATGTTGTATCTCTTGTGTTTCTCTACCGTTTCTTGTGTGTACTTTCTTTTCTTGTCCATTTCTTGATGTTGTATCTCTTGTGTTTCTCTACCGTTTCTTGTGTGTACTTTCTTTTCTTGTCCATTTCTTGATGTTGTATCTCTTGTGTTTCTCTACCGTTTCTTGCGTGTACTTTCTTTTCTTGTCCACTTCATGATGTTGTATCTCTTTTGTTTCTCTACCTTTTCTTGCGTGTACTTTCTTTACCTGTCCATTTCTTGATGTTGTATCTCTTGTGTTTCTCTACCGTTTCTTGCGTGTACTTTCTTTTCTTGTCCACTTCATGATGTTGTATCTCTTTTTTTTGTCTACCTTTTCTTGCGTGTACTTTCTTTTCTTGTTCATTTCTTGATATTGTATCTCTTGTGTTTCTCTACCGTTTCTTGTGTGTACTTTCTTTTCTTGTCCATTTCTTGATGTTGTATCTCTTGTGTTTCTCTACCGTTTCTTGTGTGTACTTTCTTTTCTTGTCCATTTCTTGATGTTGTATCTCTTGTGTTTCTCTACCGTTTCTTGTGTGTACTTTCTTTTCTTGTCCATTTCGTGATGTTGTATCTCTTGTGTTTCTCTACCGTTTCTTGCGTTTACTTTCTTTTCTTGTCCACTTCATGATGTTGTATCTCTTTTGTTTCTCTACCTTTTCTTGTGTGTACTTTCTTTACCTGTCCATTTCTTGATGTTGTATCTCTTGTGTTTCTCTACCGTTTCTTGTGTGTACTTTCTTTTCTTGTCCATTTCTTGATGTTGTATCTCTTGTGTTTCTCTACCGTTTCTTGTGTGTACTTTCTTTTCTTGTTCATTTCTTGATGTTGTATCTCATGTGTTTCTCTACCGTTTCTTGTGTGTACTTTCTTTTCTTGTCCATTTCTTGATGTTGTATCTCTTGTGTTTCTCTACCGTTTCTTGTGTGTACTTTCTTTTCTTGTCCATTTCTTGATGTTGTATCTCTTGTGTTTCTCTACCGTTTCTTGTGTGTACTTTCTTTTCTTGTCCATTTCTTGATGTTGTATCTCATGTGTTTCTCTACCGTTTCTTGTGTGTACTTTCTTTTCTTGTCCATTTCTTGATGTTGTATCTCTTGTGTTTCTCTACCGTTTCTTGTGTGTACTTTCTTTTCTTGTCCATTTCTTGATGTTGTATCTCTTGTGTTTCTCTACCGTTTCTTGTGTGTACTTTCTTTTCTTGTCCATTTCTTGATGTTGTATCTCTTGTGTTTCTCTACCGTTTCTTGCGTGTATTTTCTTTTCTTGTCCACTTCATGATGTTGTATCTCTTTTTTTTGTCTACCTTTTCTTGCGTGTACTTTCTTTTCTTGTTCATTTCTTGATGTTGTATCTCTTGTGTTTCTCTACCGTTTCTTGTGTGTACTTTCTTTTCTTGTCCATTTCTTGATGTTGTATCTCTTGTGTTTCTCTACCGTTTCTTGCGTGTATTTTCTTTTCTTGTCCACTTCATGATGTTGTATCTCTTTTTTTTTTGTCTACCTTTTCTTGCGTGTACTTTCTTTTCTTGTTCATTTCTTGATATTGTATCTCTTGTGTTTCTCTACTGTTTCTTGTGTGTACTTTCTTTTCTTGTCCATTTCTTGATGTTGTATCTCTTGTGTTTCTCTACCGTTTCTTGTGTGTACTTTCTTTTCTTGTCCATTTCTTGATGTTGTATCTCTTGTGTTTCTCTACCGTTTCTTGTGTGTACTTTCTTTTCTTGTCCATTTCTTGATGTTGTATCTCTTGTGTTTCTCTACCGTTTCTTGCGTGTACTTTCTTTTCTTGTCCACTTCATGATGTTGTATCTCTTGTGTTTCTCTACCGTTTCTTGTGTGTACTTTCTCTTCTTGTCCATTTCTTGATGTTGTATCTCTTGTGTTTCTCTACCGTTTCTTGTGTGTACTTTCTTTTCTTGTCTATTTCTTGATGTTGTATCTCTTGTGTTTCTATACCGTTTCTTGTGTGTACTTTCTTTTCTTGTTCATTTCTTGATGTTGTATCTCTTGTGTTTCTCTACCGTTTCTTGTGTGTACTTTCTTTTCTTGTCCATTTCTTGATGTTGTATCTCTTGTGTTTCTCTACCGTTTCTTGTGTGTACTTTCTTTTCTTGTCCATTTCTTGATGTTGTATCTCTTGTGTTTCTCTACCGTTTCTTGTGTGTACTTTCTTTTCTTGTCCATTTCTTGATGTTGTATCTCTTGTGTTTCTCTACCGTTTCTTGCGTGTACTTTCTTTTCTTGTCCACTTCATGATGTTGTATCACTTTTGTTTCTCTACCTTTTCTTGCGTGTACTTTCTTTACCTGTCCATTTCTTGATGTTGTATCTCTTGTGTTTCTCTACCGTTTCTTGCGTGTACTTTCTTTTCTTGTCCACTTCATGATGTTGTATCTCTTTTTTTTGTCTACCTTTTCTTGCGTGTACTTTCTTTTCTTGTTCATTTCTTGATATTGTATCTCTTGTGTTTCTCTACCGTTTCTTGTGTGTACTTTCCTTTCTTGTCCATTTCTTGATGTTGTATCTCTTGTTTTTCTCTACCGTTTCTTGTGTGTACTTTCTTTTCTTGTCCATTTCTTGATGTTGTATCTCTTGTGTTTCTCTACCGTTTCTTGTGTGTACTTTCTTTTCTTGTCCATTTCTTGATCTTGTATCTCTTGTGTTTCTCTACCGTTTCTTGCGTGTACTTTCTTTTCTTGTCGATTTCGTGATGTTGTATCTCTTGTGTTTGGCACAGTAGATACAAATATGACCCTTGCGCATAAAAACCAACCAACAATATAGTAACCTACGTTGTCAAATAAATGTCAGCTGGTTTGTTATCTTGGGGAGGGGGGGGTTAAGACCATATTTGTTCATGCTATTTAATAAAAAAAAGACAGACGACGTTAAGTAATGTGCATACACACAGAAGAAAATTTAGGTTGCTGGCGCAGAGGAACCAATTAACAGCCACGGCGACCCCCATTAATATGATATATCCTGTGTGTATATCTATTTTCTGTGTCAGTACAAACCTCGTTGTTTGCGCATCTCTATTACTTTATGTCATCTGCCTTCTTTGACGCAGTTTGGTTAAATGCCCCGTATACAGTACGAAACCCGATCATACAATACAAAACCATTTGATACATATTAAATCTACATTGATAGGAGTCATTTATAACCTACTATTATACGACTCATTAATAACTTACATTTGTAGAATTCATTTATAACCTTCATTTATAAGATTCATATATAACCTACATTTGTAAGACTCATTGATAACCTACATTTATATAATTCATTTATAACCTACATTTATAAGACTTATTTATAAACTATATTTATAAGACTCATTAACCTACATTTATAGGACTCATTGATAACCTACATTTATACGACTCATTTAAAACTTACATTTATGACTCATTGATAGCCTACATTTATAAGTCTCATTTATAACCTACATTTATAAGACTTATTTATAACCTACATTTATAAGACTTATTTATAACCTACATTATAAGACTCATTTACAGCTTACATTTATAAGACTCATTTGTAACACTCATTAATAACCTGCATTTATGTAATTGATTTATAACCTAACATTTGCAAGACTGATTTATAGCCTAAATTTATAAGAATATTCCCCAAATTAAACACTTATACTGAAGTAGAGAAAAGCCTAACATACTTGTTCATCCTTTGAAATATGTGCGAGACTTTTACGTTCAAGAAAGATGAAAACATTTTGCATTGCTCATAATGACAAAATGTTTCGTTTGAGCGACTAAAACTCATCTCACTTGATCTCATCGCTAAAAGTCTAAAATTATTCTTAACGTTTCTCTTTACTGTTAATAGCTCACCTAACTTCTGAAGAACTTCAACACACCGGAAGCCATGTTTCATGAATTGGCTTTTATCCAGGCATTTCGATCATGAAATAAATAAAAGATAACAGCATCGGGGTCGTTTTTGAGCCTTATGGGCCTACACGGAGCTTTGTTAAAAGTGTCACAAAACTTGCACTTCCATATCCATTTCGCTGTCGGGAAATCTTAAGGGAAAGATATATCATATCGCATTTCATTCAGTTTTAGTGCAAGTCGGTCTTTGAACTCCAGAAAATAAATCAGTGGCCTTCTAGTGCAGATTCTGAAAGCAGTGGCTCTCGACTTAAAATTCTTGTATAAAGGGTTTGACACGAAACGGAAACAACGATAAATTTTAAATTCATTCTTTATTGTTCTATAAAACACGAGAAAAAAATATATGGATTGGAATGGAAGTACGATTGTATGATTTTAAAGTTATTCAAAGAATGGAGACATACCAGCCAATGTGTCGTATCGCTTTTTTGAGTATTTGAACATTTGAAAGAGCCGTCTCATTGTAAATTTATACATTTGTTTCTCACACAACAAATATCCGATCCGAGTAAAGCTAAAATACTTTCGACTTATATAAATATCGAATTTTCCTAACCTTCGAACGCAAAATCTATAATTTCATTCTGAGACATTTTGAAGATGTAAACGTTGTTCTTTTCCAAAATACTATTTTTAAGTTATTCAAAGAATGGATACCTATCAGCCAATATATCGCGTCAGGTTTTTTAGAATTTAAAAATTTAAAAGTAGTCTTATCGTCTACACGATCTATTTGTACCTATGCAAAACAAATCAAATCCAGTGAAACTAAAAACATTCTAGTCTCATATATTCACAATTTCTAGCCTTCCAAAAAAATCTATTATCTCCTCATTCTGATGCAATCATAAGATGTAATATACACAACTTTGTTCTATTCCAAAATGTTATTTTCAAGTTATTCTTAGATTTCAGACATTTAGATTTAGATTAGATCTTAGATTTTTGCTTCACTTGTTTTAGCATTCCAAATTTTGAGAGCGTTGTCTTTTTGTGTACCAATCCATTTTTCTCCTAAACAAATAAACAGATTGCGAAACTAAAAATATTCTAGTCTATCATTAACGTCAACGTTCCTTACCTTCGAACGCAAAATCTATAATATACTTCTGAGATATTTTGAAGATAAAATAAAACACAAGTTCTTTTTCAGAATGCTGTTTTGAAGTTATTCAACCCAGCCAATATGTTGCATCACTTGTCTAAGTATTCCAAATTTTTAAAACGCTGTCTTATTGTGTACCATTTTTTTTCTCTCCTATACAAAAAACATCAGATAGCGAGACTAAAAATATTCTGGTCTCTCCTTAATGTTCAATGTTCTTTACCTTCGAACGCAAAATCTCTAACCGCTTCCGACATATTTTGAAAATAAAATAAAACACCGTTCTTTTTCAGAATGCTGTTTTCAAGTCATTCAAAGAATGGCGCCTTCCCAGCCAATAAGTTGCATCATTTGTTTAAGTATTCAAAATTTGGAAAGCGTTGTCTTATTGTGTGTACCAATCTTTTTTTCTCCTATACAAAAAACATCAGATGGCGAGAGTAAAAATATTCTAGTCTCTCATTAATGTTCAACGTTCCTTACTTTTAAACACAAAATCTAGAACATCATTCTGACACATTTTGAAAGTTAAATAAAACTCTGTTCTTTTTCAGAGTGCTGTTTTCAAGTTATTCAAAGAACGGAGACATCCCAGACAGTATGTTGCAGCACTTGTTTTAGTATTCCAATTCATGAAAGCCTTGTCCTATATTGCATACCAATTCTTTTTTCTCCCATACAAAAAACACCAGATTGCGAGACTAAAAATATTATGGTCTCTCCTTAATGTTCAACGTTCTTTACCTTCGAACGCAAAATCTATAATCTCATTCCAACACATTTTGAAGATACAATACAACGTTGTTGCCTTCCACCGATAACGCACTTTCTTTTAGGACCTGACAATGATTCAACAGGCGCGGATTATTGTGTTTGCAATTTGGAGGTAGAAATCAGAAACGACTCTAGTATACGCTGGTACGAATTTCCGAATTCTTCATCACGTGTCCGAAATAAATTTTGACAGCTTGCTAAAAATAACGTTTGGAAGTTCGAAACTTATTTTAAAAGAAAACACGTGCATAAAGTTTCTCATTATAGCTACTGGTCCCACGGACCACCCAGATTTTTAATATCCTGGTCTAATCGTACTCGATAGTGTTCTCGGACCAGCAGACCCCCAATGATTTCGTACGTTGGACGTCTTACTGTGTATACCAATCTATGTTTTACTCCAAATGCCTTTGTCTCCCATCTTTAGGTGTGTACGGGATTCACGAATCAGAGCTACTCTAACACGATGGTGTGATATGAAATTTGTAGAGTGTGTGGTGCCAGCTTAGGTGTGACCTCGTCATCTGACCGTGGTACAGAATTACGTGGTGTTCTCCTCGGATCTTTCTGTTGGTGATTGATCCGGGATCGTCACCAATGCCCTTTGTTTTGTTCCTGTGCGACGTTAATTAACTAACCGAGCTACCCTAGTGATCTATTATTTTACCATATGGTTTACTGACTCTGGAGAGAATAAGTATTGCTTGACCACCATCCTAAGGTAGCGTCCCCCACCCTGTTTACCATTCTTGCTTTTAACAATTACTCGATATAGTGTGTCTTGAGTTTGGTGTGGTTTTACTAAGTATGGTCCATAAACCCCAAACCAAAGAAACAATTCATCAACAAAAAATAATTAGCAAACTAAAAATATTCTAGTCTGACATAAATATTCAACCTTCCCAACTTTCTAACGCAAAATCTATAATCTCCTCATTCTGACACATTTCGGAGATATAATACAACGCTGTTATTTTCCAGAACTCAACAATCTTTTAAACTGCCAACACTTTCAAACACACCTGCTGTATCATCTAAAGTTTAAAAGAACATTTTTGTTGGTTTAATGTGCACTCTATCACATACACAAGTTTAAAAGCATCCACCCTCTTAGTAAATTTTCTCTCCTTTTCGAACTTGCAGAATGCCAGTAGCTTTATATCGAATGAGAAGGCGAAGAAAGGAACGTAATAGCTTTTTATGGTGGTTTTCGCAAATTTATTTTTGAGCATTACGCTTATTTCTTTATGGATAAATTTGTGGTGTTTTAAGAGAAAACGGTAGTATAGGGAAAGTTTCAATGTGCAGTTAAACGTCTGCTTAAGTACAGCTTATAAGCTGCACGTAACCTCTGTTACACATAAGGGTAGCAGGACCCAGTTGTAAGAGCATTGGATTAGCAATTATGGGTTGCTAGTACGAACACGGTTTAGCCAAAGAACGTCGTGTACATGCAGGTTGGTGCACGTAAAATCTGTAGAGGCCAGAGATGGTAGATTGGGCCCAACCTTGAAAAACCCACCCGGGTATTTATGGGCAGGCCAACCAACAAAAACCCGCTGGATTTTTACTAAAAGTGGGGTTTTGTATAAGATTTGTGATATATTTTAAAAGTTCTAAAATTATAATAATTAATATAAATTACAGGATTATACCACTGTTTCTAAAATGTTACATTTTTGAGTTGTTGCTAATAATTTGACTTTGCAAGCACACACACATTTCTATCTATTTTCAAACTTGCTTTAGACGTGTTTGCTGCTTATAAATCTTTTACATAAAGAGGCATAACAAAAATATGTATACATGTTAAACCATAGCTTATAAAAATATATATAATTCAGAAAATATGTAGTAAAAAATATAAGTCAAAGAAATTTACAGTAAATGTATGATATACTATTATGAACGACTACAATTTTAGATCAAGCTTTTATTCCAACACACTATGACACAGATGCATCCTTCTGTCTGCAAAAATTATTGGATGAACCTGCCTGTCTTATTGATGTGCCTTACGTTTAACAAGCTTTCCAGTAGTGGTGAAGGATACTCTCTCTCTCTCTCTCTCTCTCTCTCTAGGCAAAGAAAAAAGCAATACCTCAAAACCTAAAGAAAAACGTGATCACAATGCGTTCTCAAGTTTAATGAATATCGTAAAAGTTACTCATTAAAAGTTGATTCAGGTGTTGAAATTCTGTAACTTACTCTGGGTGTATTTCTCTCTTCTGTAACAGTAAAACTTTCTTCTAGAGTGTATGTCCATTACTTCATGCTGTCTGTTCAAAGTTTGATGTAGTATGACCAAATATGCCTCTAGCCATTTACACTTTCTGAGACAAATCTTCTACAGATGAGTACGGGGGCTTCATGATCCTGAGGTACCCTATTGATCTATCTATTCTCATAGAGTTTTCTTCTAATAGCATACATTCGGTGGTGCGCGAGATCGGAATGCCCACGTGATCTTTCTCTTCGTTCTATTCCTTCAGAATTACTTGACATTTCTTGTGTTTGTCGCAGTTTGGCCAAATATGTCTTTGCGCCATAAAGTCCAAACGAATCAAACAATCAACCCATGGTTTTTTTTGTGCCTCTCGTAAACATGGGTCGCGATCCCAGGATTGTCTAAGCGATCTTTTCTCTTGTTTCTCATCTTCATCCTTTTATTCACAACTACTTGACACCTTCTTTTGTTTGTATATGTCCCTTACGCATTCAAACCAAATTAAACTAACCAACCAAAAAACTCAACCCACCTTTCTGTTGGTTACATTGAAAACATTAGATACACTGCACGTGCAAAGACATCCGCTGGCGTTTCCCCTGAAGACTGCCTGTCGCACAACGTCAAAAACAGCTCAATTTAATTCCAGAATCCATCCTTGATGATGGTGGAAATGGTTATCTCGGACATATCTCCCAGAACCCGTCGTCCATTCCGCTTTTCCCATGACAATACCTTTCCCTCTGGGAAAACTTCTCTCTCTGAGCACCTCTCCAAAGAGAGAGAGAGAGATGCGTGATTTATGGATGGTCAAGACAGACGCAAACGTAAGTAAAACTATTTCCCATTCATCATCTGCTCGTATGGTTCGCTCGGTTAAGTTGGAGGACGGAATGACTCTCATTTACATGATTGATGACGTACCTTCGCACGTGATCGGGAAGAAATTGACTCAAACTCGCTATCTGGGAAATATGCTGAAAGGAGTGTTTCTTTTTCCACACAATGGGCCTTCGCGGCGTGAATTAAATGATTCCCGATGGATGGGGAAGTTATCATAGAGTGAAACAGATTAAGATCTGAGATTGGAGAGGCAATTAATGGCTGGTGGCTTAATCTTTGGGTTATAGGAGCCGTAATGGGCAAAGAACGTATTGGACTGAACCATCTGCTTCAAAGAGCTGATGCACAAACGAAGATATGCAAAATGAAAGTCACGGTGTGTAGAGTAACGTAACGTGATATGAAGCAGTACGTGATAAGTATTTCTCATTTTTGAGTGGAGGAATTTTTAATTTTCTTCAGCAGGGACCTTTTAGAGCATTTATACATACGCCGATAATTATCGCATTTCGGAGACGTAATTATCGCAGTGGAGGTGTTCAGACATGGTCTCGGGTACATTGCGTCCGATTTTTTATCGGATATCTGCGTCACTTTCGTTTGAGCGTGATCAAATTGTATTATGTGTGTATCATTCTCAAAACGGAAACGAATTGTTATTTGGTACAGGATGAACTTGGCGAAATTATAGACGCTTTTGGATTCATTCACTAATTGCCGAACGATTTATGGAAAGTGCGTTTTATACACTGTTTTATAAGCAACGTAAGTATTTTAAGTTTCAACACTCATTTTTGTATCGTATCAGTAATTTAAAACGTGGGAAGCCGATTACTGCGACTAAAATGCCGATTCTGGAATGCAAAGCGCAAGCGCACTGATTATATATCACTCCGACCGGACCGTTCGACAATTCTAAATGTCTGATAGCATTTTTGTTGAATCCGATAATATCGGCCGGTCGTGTGCAAGGTACCGATATAAAGAATATAATTTGAATGTGTCCGACTATGACATCCCATAATTGCATTGGGCAACAAAATTTCAAAAGTTGTCTGCTTCCGAGATGAAAATAGTCACTTTCTAATTTTAATTCAATGTGCTGAATACGAATATGACAATAAAAAAGCTGAATTGGCTACGGTTTTTTTGTAATCTGTAAGCATTATTGAGAAAAAATGTTCATATGTAAATAATATAATGCATGTTGAGAAACCCTTAATTTTCTTCGGACTTTCGCTTTCTTTTGACCTTTCTTTTATGATAGACGAGGGGGAGTATTTCTGATGAGCGTCCAACAATATACAACCAGCAGTGATGTGGACCACTTGCCCTACTCCATCTTTGCAGTTTCCTGATCAAAACGCTCGCCGTGATCATCACTGACCTTTATGTGTAAAGTAGAAATGATGATTCTGTGTGGTTTTACCAATGGTGGGTACTTTACATTTATTTCTCCAAGCTTAAAAGATGCTCTCGAAAGCCAGTCTTTCTTGATATTGTGCAAATCGATTGCTCTGCTATTCCATAAACAAAGAAAACAGTAGTACTTTTTATATCCCTGCTGCAAACCCATCAACAAAGCCACTATCTTCAGTTCAGCACAGATCTGCCAGCCATACTTGCTGTAATTAATCCTCTCCAATAGCAGTTTTAGATTGTCGTACGTCTCCTTCATGTATACAACATGTCCGATCGATATGGATGGAAGCTGGTTCCTGTTATGCAGCAAAACTGCCTTGAGACTCAGTTTTGACACGTCTATAAACAGCCGCCATTCATATGGCTCATGTGCAATTTCTTGTAGTAGGCCATAGCAAAACACAAGGAGTTCTTCTTTTTCAAAGAAAGATTCGAAGGATTGATTACGATGACGAAATGAAGTCACTCAGACATTTTATTCGAGAAGATTCCACTGTCCGTCTTGTTGCCAGTAATTCCACTTTGCTTTTGAACAGATCCAAATTTTTAACAAGATCGTTCAGTTCATTCAAGCTAAGTTTATGCTGCGCACATGTTTCATAAAAAAACGAGAAAAGTTATCCTCAGTGCCACCACATGGTGACGTTGATAGTTTTGGAGATTTCGCTGACGTATGGAGATCCACCTTGACTGAACTGATAGTAATATCTGTAGGAGGCTCTGGAATAGGAGTGTTTCGCCACGCAAGACAGAACGAAGAGCATATGGAATGTTAGAGTATTCAACTGTCCACTTCTTTCAATTGGTGATGCCTCCGGGAACTGGTGTTGTCATGTAGAAATAACAGTCATCAATGTGATTGGTCAGCTCCCTCCAAATCATGGGCCCAGCAAATGGCATTGCCCTTTTTTGTGACATTAAGCCACTGTGAAATATTTACTGCATAAGTGCGGCAACTAACGTATGAGGCCTAGTCTTTGTCCTGGTGGCTGCAACCAAAATAGCAACGACATGCTTTCTTATCTATTGCACTGGTGGTCTTTTTCTGTGCAGCAAATGTCACTTCTTCGGAAGTTATTAGAACTACTAACTAAGTCACACGAGGCATTACTGCCATTGATTTTACACTGTAACAATCATTTGTGTATTCTAGAGCTTCAAAAAATATCGATGAAAAGAAAGGAACTTACCATCTCGCGTTTATACATAAACTATTGCTTGCTCTTGCGCAATCACCTTCACGAAGCCGCCAATATAAACTTGGTGTGTTTGATGCAATAACCTATTTGTGTAAAGGCATCATGAGATATGCCGCAACAATTTCGTCTCCACGTATTCATCTCACTAAATTGTATTACATTACGCGATAGGACTTATATAACGGACAAAACGTCCATATTTCTGCAACGAGAGCCAGTCAACTTTTTTAAAGGGGATATTCATCTTCAGCACATTGAAATCTTTCAGGATTGGGTTCTTTCATCTAAGAAGCAGTTTCACTGATAACCAGTGTTATCGGTGTGTGTTCAAACGCTCTGATGTGTGTATGGGCTTCACGGACATGAGGTACCCCAGTGAAGTTTTGTTTTCCCGTGGGGTTTACTGTCTTCTGTAAACACGCGGGTCATGACCCGATGATATTCAAGCGATCTTTTTCCACTCTCTCCATCCTTTCTTTTCACAATTTTCTTGACGTTGTCTGCTTTGTATTTGTCTCAGTTTTTCCATATATGACTCTTGCGCTATCATCCACAAACCATCCAATCACTACAGGATAGTTTTCGATGTAGAGATGAATCATAGGGGGGTTATAAAATGTATGACATGTACGTTATGACGTTGCCATAAATTAAGAATCTTTAACACAGATATATTATTTTCATCAAAAACTAGTCAATACAGGGCCCTCATGGTCACATCTTTATTTAGGTGTACACGGACTTCACGAAGACATACCCTAGAAATATATTATTTTCCTGTGGGGATTACTGTCTTTGCAAACATGGTGGTCCAGGCATACCCCAAGCTATCTTTTACTACTATCATCTCACTGCTTTGTTCCCAAACCTTTCTTTCTTTCTCTTCACACTGTCTTGTGTTTGTTTCTTACCAATCGTCTTGGGTTGGACTCAGCTGGTCAAATGGCCCTTGCGCCATAAAATCATATCAACCATCTGCGAAGGAAACAAAAATATGACAGTTTACTTTATCCTGGACTACATTATGTAGATGAAACAGTAACCTAAAGTCCCTAAAATAAAATATTCTCTCCTGATACGACGTTCCAGAATAACTTTCCTTTTCTCCTCTCTTTGTCTCACTGCTACAACTATCTGGGGATATGAACCCAATGTGTCTCTACACCGCTTTCAGCTTTTGACATTTCGCATTACGCTAACCATTTTTTGAAACAGCCGGCTCACTGAGTTTATTTTTTCCGTTATAGTCACACTGAACATATCACCAAAACACATAAGATACGTGTGCAACCTTAATACCTAGTCTTTCCTGACAATAAATATTTTAAAATTCCCCGTAATCTTATAATAATTCTAAATCCATATTCCTTTTGGATTAATTTGCAATTATTTATTTTTAAGAAGCCCATTAGAAAAAAGCGAATGACTTCGGAATTTGTGTCAACGGCTTACAAGTGAAACCATACAGGGCAAAATTTTAAAGATATGTTTTGCAGCTTTACTGAACCTGAGTATGGGTATCTCTAGAGTGGTGAATTATGTGTGTTCACTAGGTTAATTTTCTTTGCTTTTGTTACGGGAACGCATGCTTCAAGGACAAATCAAAGTTTAAGAAGTATCATTTATTGTCTTTTAAATAACGAGCATTTCTCTATAGCTTAAGATAAATATATTTATAAGTAATAACGGATAGAATATGGATATAGAATAAATTGGTTATAGAACCCCACCTGCCAACGTCCTGTTCAGTGATGCATATTCTGTTTCCATCCTGCTACTATAGGACTAGACGTGCCTGCTGGGTATGGCTCTCACTCTCTCTTCCTCCTTTTCTGCCTCTTGCTCTCAATTCAAATCAGCACCACCCTTTTTATGGGGGTACCATGTTTGTTATAGAAGCTTCCATTGATTACTAACACGCTGTTACCTATCAATTGTTTCCCACGTCCCCCCGATGAACTCAGAACTTAATTTGATTGGGGTTAAGAAACAAATATCCGAACTCGTGATGTATTACACCTCTGCCCTTGACCTTGAGATAATCAGGGAGAATCCCGTGATTTAAGTATCAAAAGGAGTAGAAAGGCCAAAGGGTGATACGGAATAGTCTAGGAAAGTCAAATAAGTGATCACTGGTGTTTGATTTTCAATTGCTGAGAATGGTGATAACACGGTTTTGTATTCCAGAATCTTTCTAAACTTAACTTAAGCGATCGTGACGATAGCAGCGTCACACTTTTTAGCATGTCGAACTGAAACAGTGCAACTTTATCTACCAAAAAGTACTTCTTGGTAGATTTGGGTTACACTGTTATATATACTACTGCATCGTAAGTTAATTATTGTAGTTGTGGCTAATATCTCTACAATACTCCCCCTCCAGAATTTAGCGGTAACCGAAATTCGATAGATCACCTCACTAGTAGAATGATTGCCATTTGCGTGAGACTGTGAGAGCTGTATTATACTCACAGTTGTCATATTCCTGTGTAGCCTTTAGCTGCCGAGTGTGTGTGTCTTTGCGAAGTGAAGGCTGAGCAGCAATGAATGGAGTGAAGCCGTGATAGTAAATGAACAGTTTCCGTTATCACAGAGATGCAGGTGGTAGTTGAAAGTGATTAGCATTGCATTGCTGATTCATTTATTCATCGTGGACCAACTATCGAAGTTGTAAGTTTCTGCGTGTGCGCATCACGTTCGTCAGTCACCAATTTAGCAATCTGGAATGAAACAGTCCAGCTTTGTCTTCCAAAAAGTACTTCTTGGTAGAGTTAGGTTACACTGTTAAAATACACTACTACATCGTAAGTTAATTTTTGTAGTGGTGGCTAAACTTCGCTACTGCATGAAGGTTAGATTTCTCTTTGAGTTTCGCTTAGGGAATATAAATTTTCACCATCGTTTCTTTTACCTGTTTTTTGACTCGCTGAGTTTCGCTTGAAAGCCGACGATACATGATAACTGATTGATCACCATCCATTGGATTAAACATCAAACATCACCAAAATAGACAATAAACAGCCTCTTGAGGTAACCCCGATATTTAACATGCGTGAACACTTGATCAACACAGGAAGTAAAACTTCGTCTGGTTTATTTAAACAGAAATCTCTCTCATGTCACACTTTGAAAGTGAATGCTTGGAAAAAAACTAATTTATTACATCGAAATTTTTGAAAAATAACAAATGAAACGTTAAGTTTCCTGGTGGTTGTTTCAACGAGGTATAACTTCGTCATTAGCAAAATTGACCTGATCTTGATAGACCTCGTTATTAGAAAAAACTGACCACTACAGCTTGGTATCGTCATCATAAAAAATTAGCAACACGAGATATCTCATCATTATTATAAACATTAACCACGTCTTGATGAACGAGATATCTCATCATTATTATAAACATTAACCAGGTCTTGATGAACGAGATATCTCGTCGAAAGGATAGGACTAGGACTAGGTACAGACTAGGACTTGATCTTGTTATTATAATTAAATCGGCATTATTTTGATGACGAAATATCTCGTCATTAGCAAAACTGACCAGATATTGTTGCACAAAATTCACATGGAAATGTGCATTTCTGCTCATATTGGTTCTTAATGCTTGTATGTTCAAATATGAACGTTATCTCTTGACGGTATTGTGTTTACCACACAATAACCGTCTTTCTATTAAAAAATAATTTAAAATAACGATTTCCGTTTGCTTTTATGGAGTTGCGGAAACATTTCCGTCATCAGAAAGCCCTTTCCCATTCAAATCAACGTAATGGACAACAGTGTCCAGAAAATGAGTTTTACTGCCTTCTTTAAATGCGCAAACACAAACCAACCTCACGCGACACTGAGCTATAACACGAGCCCCAAATTGTGATTTTTAGCGTTAACTCACCGGTACACAAACTAGAACCCGTGTGGCGTAAACTTCTCCCGAACCTTTTGCTTTGCTCAAACAACTTTTAATGAGTTTTAAGAATCGCACGCGTTTTCGTCAGGTGTGGAGCAAAAATTGCGAATGGCGTGGTGAATATCCATTAACCTCCTCTTGAAATTGATTATCAGCGGGGCGGTGCTTTCCCGATGGTGGGAATAATTTCGGGAGATTAAAAATACAGGAAAAGAAGGTAAACTTGTGTGCGGGGTAGTTAAAGTAATTGAACGTTGAAAGGTTATTAAACTATTTCTTCGACAGACGTTTTGTTCTTTGGCTCTTTTCTTTTTCTAAGCTACTTTGCTATCAAGAGAAAGTTTAAGCCGTTTTGAGGGCGAGGGTGATGTCTGAGATTATGTTTTTTGTTTTTTCCGGAAAAGATGAATGGATTTTCTTAAGTTTGAAATCCTTCTAAATAATATTGTAGAAGTCTCGACGAAGCTCATTTAGTAGTAAGTTAATTCACACACACGACCAGTGATAGTGGACTGTGCAAATTTTATTGTTGAATCATGAATTCAATCACCAATAGACAATTATTCAATGTGAAGAATATAACGCAAAAAGGTATTGAACTCCTAGGCAAAATCCCTCATGGATTGAGACAGCCCGCTGCTGTCTCCCCACACACTCCGAATAAAAAAACAAAAAGAACGAAGTTGGCACCTAAAATACTAAGTTTACCTGACTTTTGTTCTGAATGTAAAAAATAACATAGTTCAGCTACTGTTACTCATTGATACATATTTCTCTGTGATCCATCTAGAATATTCCATGTGGAACATCGACCTAGAATATTCCATGTCGAACATCCACCTAGAATATTCCATGTCGAACATCCACCTAGAATATTCCATGTAGAACATCCACCTAGAATATTCCATGCAGAAAATCCACCTAGAATATTCCATGCAGAACATCCACCTAGAATATTCCATGTAGACCATTCACATAGAATATTCCATGTAGAACATCCACATAGAATATTCCACGAAGAACATCCGCCTAGAATATTCAATGTAGAACATCCACCTAGAATATTCCATGTAGAGCATCCACCTAAAATATTCTGTGTAGAACATCCACCTAGAATATATATATATATATATTCCATGCAGAACATCCCCATAGAATACTCCTTGCAGAACATTCCAAGCAAAATTGAATCATGTGAGAAATAAACAGACTACAAAAGCCGAAGAGAATGGGATGAAGGCTTCCGAATTACTTTTCAAATTATTACGATTAAACAAATATAAATGATTGTATTACGCACTCAGCCGTGTTTATATTATAAAATGATAAATTATCTATATACATATATATAATTCTCTTACGTGGCACGCAAAAAATACGTTATTTGCTATCGCGTTTTGGCAACACTGGACGATTGTTTGTTTACCACAAAGTATCGCGCATCAATAGAATTTATAGCGTTATCGGATAAATTTATAAAAAATTAATATTAATCGAACTGTTGCAGCTTATAAACGACATGCTAGGTATTCGATTTCCAAAGCAGTGCTCACATTTTCGAGTCAAAATTTGCTCTGTTTTCATTTGAATTCCAAAGTGTTCGAGTTCTGATTCTGGAGGTACTGTATAATTTTTCTGTAGAACAACAAATTTTTGGAATATCATTTTTTGTAAACAATGTCTTCATTGATGCGAGCGAAGCCAACCAATGAGGATTGCAAAGTACTCCACCGGGGGTAAGCGAGCTTTAGCAAACAGTATATATATATATATATATAATTCTCTTACGTGGCACGCAAAAGACATTATTTGCTATCGCGTTTTGACAACATTGAACGATTGTTTGTTTTTCACAAACCCTCGCGTCTGAATTGAATTTATATCGTTATCTGATGAAATTTTATTGAAAAATTGAATTTTAGTCAAGCTGTTGCAGTTAATAGGAATCAAAGAAAGCGGAGGATCTTTTCAGGGCCATTTAAAAAACGGTCCCTGTCAGGGCCAACAATTATAGTTCAACAAGACGCTTGCACTACAACTTTCGACAACAAATTCAATTAAAAAGTGTGGGTGACTCGAGTGCTGAGTAAATGTACACACAAACAACATGCTGGGTATTTAATTTCCAAATCAGCGCTCACATTTCGAGTCAAATTTGGTCCAAGTTTTCATTGGAATTCTGATTTTAGTGGTACTGTATATATATTTTCTAAAATACAGCAAATTTAGATTTAAAAAATATTTTTTTTTGGAATATCATATTTTGTAAACAATCCCTTCTACTAGGACACATGTCTTCATTGATGCGAGCGAAGCGAGCATAGGTTCGCGCATCGAACCAATGAGGATTGCGAAGCAATCCCTCAGGGGTTGGCGAGCGTCAGCGAGCTGGGAGCGGGCCCCCTAGTTATTATTAATTTCTTGTAGTGCAATATTGCCCCTAAACTTTCTATGGAAATCTGATGTTTGAGAACTAGTATATTTCTTTGGTGGTTTCTTTTCAAAAGGGGTTAATCAAGTATTAGAAATGTGAATTATTATTTATTTGCGTTTAAGAAATTATTAGACTAGGTCCTAAGTTTGATGTGTCTGATACTTTCGATTCCCGTTTCCTGAAATTTCATTGAACTTAACAATACATTGAGAGTATCATCGTTTCTATAGAAGCTTCGTTAATGTTTCCAAATGTAGAATGGCAATACAGATAAAAACACTAGTACAGTGACTTGTGCATGTAGTGTTTTCTTGCTAATAATGTTTCTCTTTAATTTGTGATATGTAGGGCAACTTTTTTGTTGTAGTAAAAATGGGAAAAGTTGCATTTATCATTCCCTAAAGATGCATTTATGGGAATAAAGTTGCATTTATTTTTGATACACTAAAATATAAAATAAATTATTCGTAACAAAATTCAAAATCTATAGACAATTTTAGTTGTGTACAGCACAATTATAATATATCATTAAATACAGAAGAACTTTGATGTCGTTGAATAGCCGATCCTTGACCAGTAATTTCTTTATCATTGAAAAACTGCGCTCAATAGAGAGAGATGTTGCCTGACATTGTTGCAGTAACAAATACTGACTTGGGAGAAAACAGGTAGCAACAACCGTCATATCATTATTCTTTTGATTGATTTGCAATGATTTTCTTTAAAATCCATCGATCTGTCTCGATGTTGTGCGCTTTCAATTCCAATTTTTCTACGAGACGAATCAAACATTTGTAGCTGCTTTTGATTTTCAGCAAACGTCTTCACAGCTTGTTTTGTACTGTGGCTGCCTTAACACAAGCGATGAGATTGACTTGAAGCAATCGCGGATAAAGCACCTTGAGTGTTTCCAGCTGCAGTCATATAATATGCTGTATCAGATAGCAGAAGCGCAAAATCCTTTCACTTAACATTCAGTGATTTTAAGACGTCATCTACAAGGCGAACAACATATTGATGATCGACACTCACCCCGCAAACTCTGCAGTTGATTACCCAAGTTTCCTCTGGATTATCAAGAGTGCAAACCAATGTGTTAGAGTTCTTGTCATTTATTTCACTTTCGTCTCTGCTAGGACCAACACCTTCTTTCCATGAACTTCTTGTTTGATCCGCAATACTTAGGCGTTCACAAGATCAGACACACGTGATCGAAGGGTTGATTCCAAAAAATGAAATAGTACTTTCATATGAATTCATTTTAAGCTAAATTTTAAAAAGTTGGAGGTTGTTGCATTTATGTTGCGGTTATAACTCACTTACAATGCACCCCATGTAGGAGGAATTTTGGTTTTAGTACTTTACATGCAGCATAGAACGTGTGAAAAAAAGTTGCATTTGTTGCAAAAACTTGCCCTTAGTGATATGATAAGTATTGAGAACATTCTACTGTTAGGTACATGACAAACTCACTGTCCTATCTTTTTTTTCAAGAAGCTTATTGGAGGGTGTGGTGCCAGCTTCGGTGTTATTTTCGCAAACTCAACGTGGTTCAAAATTACGAAACGTTGTTCTTCAATTTTTCCCTCCATGATTGATACTACACTGCTGGCCACCCAAATTGCAACACCAAGAAAGACAAGAGATATCACAACAAAATTTATTTTGTTGATAACATGTCGACTAAGTATCAAATGATTAAATTTAAAGACTTCTGTGAAGTGTAGTTCCTGCCAAAATCAGTAGCCAGAGTAGCCGCCATTGTTGGATATCACCGCTGCCACACGCCTCGGTATTGATTCAAAGAGACTTTGGATGTGTTCTTGGGGTACAGCAGACCAAGCAGCTTCCGCTCGTTGCCAAAGTTGATCTGGTGTGGCAGCTGGGGATGCAATCTGGGTCTTGAGCAACCATGGACCACATTTTTTTCTATCGGTTAAAGATCCGGAGAGCGAGCTGGCCAGGGAATCAATTCAATCTGTAGATTGACGAAGAACCCTTGGACAATGCGTACAACGTGTGGTCGCGCATTATCCTGTTGAAATATGGCTGTGGGCAAGCTCTGAAGGTAAGGAAGGACAACTGTCTCCAACACCTCGGAGATGTAGAGCTGGCTGTTTAAAGTACTGGCAATGCGTACTAGAACAGTGCGAGAGTGATATCCAATACCGTCCCATACCATAATACCCTGTGCAGGACCAGTGTGGCGCTGCATAACGCAGCTGTTCAGCATCCTCTCTCCACGTTGTCTCAAGACTCGAATCCGACCATCGTGGTGATGCAGACAGAAGCGTGACTCGTCAGTAAAGACAATTTCATTCCATTCTGCCGTCCACATCCTTCTTTCATCGCACCATTGGCGGCAGAGAGGTCTGTGGTTCTGCTTCAAGGGTAGACGAAGCAATGGACGTCTTGCGGACAGACCACTCTGCTGTAAACGGCGTCGAATGGTACGCGTAGACACTGGATGATGCGTTACAGACTGTATGTGCAGTGCTTTAATTCGTGACGTGGCTGAGCGATCCGTCACTGCCATACGCACAATATGCCTGTCATCACGTGAAGTGGTGCACTGAGGTGGATGCGATCGAACACGTCGGTCTGTCGTACCCTCCTGCATCCAACGATCACATATCCGCATTACAGTTGTTTAATTTCGTCCAACACGACTACCGATTTCTTTGAAAGATAATCCACATCTCGGCAGGCCACTATCCTTCCTCTGTCGAACTCGGATACTTGATCAAAAGATGATCCCTGTTTTCTACGAGCCATAATTGATCGGTTTTTTGAAAAAACCACAAGAAAAACACAACTGCCGTACTTGAAATCGTCGAAATCTCCAAGCCTTAAATAGCGCTTTGAAGTGGCGCCACAGGCGCGCGTGATGTGCGTCTGCGTTGAAATTCTAATCATTTGCCTATCTCACCTCCGCTAATGCATGTTGTAAATTTCATATTATTTCCATGCTTCCTTCAAGGTGTTGCATTTACGGTGGCCAGCAGTGTAGATCAGCGCTAATAGCCCGTTGTGTTGATACTGTGCGACAGTAATTAGCTACTTACCTACCTCAAGGAAGCTTAAAGTTTTTCTGGGATACATCGTATTCATTTCTATAAAACGAGATGTAATACCAAATCATCTCCTATGATCATACCCAAATCATCACCTATATCTCAGCTCACATTGAGATGTTTCATAGGTGCCGTTTTCAAAACTAAATTCTGAAATACGGTTGTCCCACAGGTGACAGGTAAATGGGTATACCTTCAGTCTAGGTTTATAGCGGTGGCAACGGTTTTGGCGGTTCTTTTTGGCGCACTTCTAGAAACGAGTTATGGCAGGTTAACCTTTACGCTTTGGCAGATAGACAATTTTTACCACTAAAATTTCGTTTACTCCAGCGGCATGGTATAGATCTGAGTACGGGGGATATTATCCCACTTTTAAGTGACCGCTGGCATCGATAACCATTTACGACCTGTTAGCGACTAACCTTCTAGAGAGTCATTCCTTTTGTTCAGTACCCTCCCCTGTAGACCATGAGGTGTGAATGCTTTGGGGGAACGGCATATCTTTTCGATCAGGTGATATCTCTCTCAAGACAAACAATACGCCACACAATACTATGACAGGAAAGCGTCAGTCGTAAATGCCACTCAAGGTTCTATCGTTCAAGTTAGGTAGTTAGGTAAGGGGTGTCGGAGATACAAACGAAAGAGCCGTTTTGGTAGACGATTGAAAAAATCTAAGCGTAAATGTTAAGGCAACCCATCTGTATAACGGTTATTGGGGTTTTTATGGCAACCTCCATCAATCGGAAAGTTTAAATTTATATTTTGAATATTCAAAAAGTTCTTTCAAAATCCGTTAAATTATCGTTTGATTTCATTGGTGCATTTGAAATAAGTCTTTTCCTTGGCGACTTTAGAAGTGCACCAAAAGAAATCACCAAGGCCGTTGCCACCGATATAAACGTAGACTGAATCTGTACCGGGAAATGTCCCAGAAATTCGAAAAGCAGTGTGTAACCCTCCAAGAGATTTCAGCGAGATATCTCGTCCATCAATATCTTACCAATTCTGTCGATACTTGATGAGACATCTCAATTATTAGCTAAATTTGTCATCATCAATAAATTGCCGATTTTTTATGATGACGAGATGGAAAATGAGTCAGTTTTCATGTCCTGGTACCTCGTCCATTAATATCTGCTCACATTTGGTATAATGAGATATCTCGTCGTTAAAACCATCAGGAGGGTTAAAATATCACTTACATCTAATCAATTGTGATTATCTTAACCTTCCTGGTGGTTATATCGTCAAGGTTTCTAGTCATTAAAACATCTGACAAATCTTAGAATCGTCATCACAAAAAAGTGGGCAATATCTTGATGACGAGATATCTCGTCATTAGCAAAATTGGTCAGATCTTAATGGAGGAGATATCACGTCAATATACGAAAAATATCCACATCACTATCTCGTCATAAAAAATCGGTAATAGCTTGATGACGAGATACCTCGTCATTAGCAAAATTGGTTAATCTTTATTGAAGAGATATTTCGAACGGTCTTGGAAGACTATGGTAAATATCCTGCTTCACTTTCACAGAGGAAGAATGAAACTCTTATGAATCCATTGGTAGCATTAAAAGGTTGTGTATTTGTCTTTCCAGAATAACGGTGCTAGTCAACAATATATGATAGAAGTTTGCGCATATGAATGCCTCCAAAACCTTCAGTTGTACTGCAAATCAGCATTTCCCCGTCCCTCTGAAAGAAAACACCATTCACAATAACAGACCCCAACTGAAACACTCCCGGAGAAGAGGCAATATCCCGGACATTTCCCGAGCCCGTCTCGGTCCGGTTTCTCGTCCCGATCCGGATTAAAATTCCTGGCGATGAAAGAGCAAAGATTCGCCATGTCGGAATATGATTGAGATTACGTAGGACCCCGAAGAGAGGGATTTCATTCTGCGTAATGAAAAGCATATTGCTTTCCATTCGGAAGTATTGCTCGCAGAGGAAGCTCCGAGGGATTCAGCGGTGGAACAAAAGATAGTTCCGAAAAGCCCGGACTTAGGTGCAGGGGTATTGAAATAGGAAGCGGCATCATGAAAGGGTTGTTCTGAAGGTGGGGTGGTGAGTTCTGGTGGTGGAGTTTGACCCTCAGGCCTCGGGGTACCTTTTGTGATTGGACGACTCCAGCGCGAAGCTCGGAAATGCTCTAGTGCGATGGGATTAAGGATATTATATGCAGAATTTAGTTCAGAGGCTGCCTTAATTGCAGTGCATTGTAAAAAACCTGCAAAAGTGTGATTGGCCATGAAGGTTTCAATTTTTTATGGCTAGTTAACATTACCTAAACACGTCGTCTCCATTCAAACACTGCTTCTTTTGAATTGGTAGAATGGATCACATTTTTCTATGGACTATGAAGTAGCTGTTTTTTAATTTAGAATTCAGTATGGTTCTAGGTATGTTTTGAGTGAAAATATGTTCAGTAACGCTTTTATTTGCTTCGTTAATGTGCAGAACACTCCGTAAGAACTTCGTCGCAGTTGAAAAAATTATTAGTTTTAGGCGAGAGGAAGAATTATAATTGTTTTTAATTCGATGAATCGTGATGTAGTTATTTCAATTTAGAATTCGGAATAGTTTAAAACTGCCTGGCGTGCTCAGTATGTTCGGTGACATTTTAATTGTTTTGATGTCTAGTTAATGAGCGAAACACTGCCTGAGAACATTCTCGCAATTCGAAAACTGATTAATTTCCCCCAGGTGAAAGGAAGGATGAAATAAATTTTTTTTTAAACTATGAAGAACGAAGTAGCCTATTTCAGTTTAGAATTCAGTTTGGTTCAAGTTCTTTCGTGTACGAAGTATAAGAATATTTCAATAGCTTTGATAACAAAGTAGTGTTAGAAACACCAAGAAGATCGTAACGATTTAAGCACTGCTTGTTTTCAAATGAAGTTGATTGGTTGGATAGTGCTTTATGGCCCAAAGCCTAAAAGCCGACCAACTGCGCCGTATTTTCAAGTGAGATTTATAATCATATTTTAATTCTATGAACCACGAAGTAGCTATTTAAGTTTAGAATTCGGTTATGCTCAAATCTGTTTTTTCTAAGAAATATGTTCGGTAGCGTTTCAATTGCTTTGATGGCATTTTAATGGGTGGAGCACTCGCTATGAACATCGTCGCAATTCAAAAACTTCTCATTTCAGACGAGAGGAAAATCCCAATTCCAATTAC
Organism: Metellina segmentata; assembly: GCA_947359465.1. Lineage (NCBI taxonomy): Eukaryota > Metazoa > Arthropoda > Arachnida > Araneae > Tetragnathidae > Metellina > Metellina segmentata. The sequence continues at coordinate 27,022,802 of OX375881.1, read as the reverse complement.
ATTTCGGTGAATTACGAAGTAGCGGTTTCAATTTAGAATTATATGTCACATTGCTATATTTCATTTGATCCTCTCGAACGTGTAACACGTTCAGTGTAGGGTACTTCGTTCGACGATCCTATTTGGAATATACCCTTCATATTTTGAATTTCAAGCTAATAAGACCTTTGAGGTAATTTGGAATAAGGCAAATTCATAACACTATTCTTACACATAGATGTTGCTTCAGACATGTCTCCCATGAGCTTAACTTAACATGGTGTTTTATGAGATACGACATTATTCTTTTAGAGCTACGTGTGACTATAGAAGAAATGAGCAATGGGTAATACTTTTATAAATTAATTAAGCATCTCAAAAAAGGAGATTTCATTAACTTTGTGCCAGAGGAGATAAAATATAATCACAGATTTACTGATAGACATATAACAGTAAAACAGAAATAACATTCCTAAAAATTCAAACATTTCATCTTGAACAATAGCAGTGAATTATGAGGTATAGCAAAACAATCGGGACAATAGTAATCAAATTAATAAAATCAATTAAAGGCTTTATAATTTGTATTAGTGTGATACAAAAAGGATAGTTAAATATTCCTCACTAAATGTGTACATAATATAAACTCCTGAAGTTTTGATCCTGGACACAGAAAAATGCTTCGACGATCACAAATGCACATTTGTGCGTTCGTTTGATGTAAAGGGATAAGTGTCTTTCATGTTCTTGAAAATCATGTTGAGTTCCTTGATTTATCTAACCGAATCTTACAGTAGATCCCTTTTAAATTAAAATATCTGCAAGTGCCTACACCTGGCATTGTCTAGGCTACGTTGTGTTGGAAATTTCAGTAACGAGTTATTATTTTTCTTCTGCAACTTATGTACTTACGTATAACATTATTAATGTTAGCTCTAAGGATAGATGACAATACGTGTCCACTTCTGGCTTACTATCAATACTCTTAAGGTCATAGAGTGGTTAATCTCAGAGTTTCTCGGAAATTAATTTTCTTACACTCCCATCTAGTACCGCCGACCAAACGGTCTGGTGGTTAAGATGTTAGCCTTTAGATCGGAAGGTTCCTGGTTCAAATCCAGGTTAGGGCATCTATGTTTGTAAGCGTATGGTATAGAGGCGGCTAGGGCACCTTAAAATCTGTTGTGGCCGAAAGTCCTCACGTTGGGTTGCTGTTGAAGTTTGGAGAGTGGGATGCCAGTTCAGGCGTTACCTCGTAATCTGACTGAAGCTCAAAATTACGTGGTGTTGTTCTCGGATATTTCCCTTAGGGGATTGATCCCGAACCATCGTCGATAGCCCGTTATGTTGCTGTAGTGCGATGTTAATTAAAAATGACCAAAATTACGCATCTAGTACCAGATTAATCCTCCTGTTGGTTGTATCGATTAGCAAAATGGACCAGATACTGATTGAAGAGATATCTGACCAGATACTGACGGAAGAGATAGATGACCAGATACTGATGGAAGAGATATCTCGTCATCTGAAAAAGAAACTGAATAGATTGTGATCTTGACATTGTCCTCTTGCCATCGACGAAAAATCTTTACCATCTGGATGACGAGACATCTTATTATTAGCACAATTGGTCAGATCTTGATGGACAAGATAACTCGTAGAAACTACTTGGAGGAATAAAATGACGGGCTTCTCATGACATAAAATAGGGTTGCCTAGGACCGGTGGGTTTACCAACTTCGCAAGCAACCTGTAAGTTGTAAGTGGTGCAGTTTCCACTCTTGTCAGGTTTGATGTGTTATGCGTATAATTACCTCTTCCTGTGTCAGTAAAACTTTCATTGTATACAGGGTGGTCCCGAATTCATGGTACAAACTTTAATGGTAGGTACAGGACATTGTAACAATGATTTATTGTATAGGAATGTATAGTCGCAAGTGACGCGGTGAGGCGTAAACAGGGGAAATAAAAGGAAAGAGAAATGGAGTGATTGGTTGGTATCATTGCCGGTAGAGGGCAGTAGATGTCTAGCCGCTGTTGAACATGATGCATCGCAGTAGGGAAAAGCGTTGATGTACGGAATTACCTGAATGCCACGTTTGGTACTCGATGGATTGGGCGTGGTGGACCAGTCCCTTGGCCACCCCGATCTCCCGATTTATCGAGCCTCGATTACTTTTTATGGGGACATCTAAAGCATCTTGTTTATGAGACTCCAGTTGACTCAGATGAGGATCTCGTCGCTCTCTTATCTGTAGCTGCTGCAGGTGTGCGTGAAATACCAGGCATCTTTGAACGTGTACGCCAATCGCTCCACCGACGCTGTCAAGCATGTATCGATACTGGTGGACGCAATTTTGAACAATTACTGTAAACATGACACTTGTCAACAACGCTTTCAATAAAATCTTTGTTTTTCCTTTCGGCCGTTATTTCCCCTGTTTTCGCCTCACCGCGTCACTTGCGACTATACATTCCTATACAATAAATCATTGTTACAATGTCCTGTACCTACCATTAAAGTTTGTACCATGAATTCGGGACCACCCTGTATATGTTTGGTACAGTCTGCGTTTATAGCGGTAGCATATGGCCTTGGTAATTTTTTTTACTCTTAAAGCATTTTTCATTTAAAGATTTTTATTTACAAATATGAATAACATGAATAAATAGGTTAATTTTTCCAAAAGCGTTTTCTCCATATAGATTTGTATAACTTTTTAAGTGATATTTTCAATCTATCTCTAAATTATTAGCAGTTTTCTTTTGTTAATTCATTGGAAACCTTCACAAGCTAACTACATTATGTCTCCGCAAGAAATGAGGTATTTCCCTAAAGCCCCACCCTAAAAAACTACACAAAATAGACGACTGGTGCAATGTTGGATCCTGGCTGATACGCCAGTTAAAAATATGATTACAGAGGAAATATTGAAGAGGAAAATACACCAAACCCTTGAAAGAACGAAATTCTCAAGAAACGGGCCAAAGTGCACCTGAAGCATAAGCCTACCGAGACATCATCAACAAAAGATTAAGCTATAATGCCATCATATGCTGATAATGAGGATAACTTCTCTTTTTCAGAATTGCAATCAGACAGTGCTGCGGATTGTGATCCCTTAAGAATTAATAATGGGGATTATGTTTTAGTTGAAGAAGGACACCTTAAAGGACATAAATTCACTCTATTGGGGAAGTCGTGAATCAGAACAATGTTGATTTTAAAGTGTTGTACGTCCAAATAATTTTTTCCATCTTATAAGTTTTACAGAAATGCTGGTTTTCCTTGGGGATTTAACTTCTTATCAAAATCTAAAATAAGTTTACAATTTCTTTAATCTTATTTCATCATCTCTAAATGTAAGCTGCAATCATTGCTAATGTTTTGTTTTCTCAACTGTGTAGACCATAACAGTAAAAAGATTATTTTAAATTTTATTTCTTCTCTATATTTTCCCTCTCGTTTAAAGCTCTTTATTTACACGTAAACTACTCAAATGTGGCATTTTGTTTTTGCCTGCTTAAAGAATCATTAGATATTTGTATATTGCAATTCAAATGAATTTTTATAAAAGCCCATTCTTTATATCAACTATTGTTACCTATAACGTAACACTGTATACCACCGTGTTTAACACTGTACCCTGACAGTGGGGCACACTGTTACAATGTACATAATTACCAAAAACAATAAGTACTGGAAATAAATGTTACTCTTTTTAATTTAAAAATATGTAACATGTATGTAAGAGATCAAATATCATTTAAGGGCTTTGTTTGCCTCATATAGATGCATATCTTGATGCCCCAGCTGAAAATACTGCTGTAATTCACAGCTGTAATACTGTGCCCCACCTTCACCCACCTACATTGGGATTAAAATTTACAAAGAGATAGATTCAATCGATTTGAAAACAGTAAGCTATGATCCAGAGAATTTATGAAAGGCGCCGTTTATATTCAAGTCAGATTATAAATCTTTTGTTGACCTAACAAAAGCAAGTTGATGCTTATATTTATCAACTTGTATGTTTTTATTTTTAAAGCACATTTCAAAATTCCCCAGTAAACAAAATTCCCATTCGCTGTAAAAGTGTCTATGATTCTACAACAGTAGTATCATAAATTATTGTGTTATATCATTTTTAAAATGCTTCGCCGTTGTTTTGTGAAAAACATTACAGAAAACATAATTTATTATTAAATTGCAATAGGGATTACTTCTGTTTTATTATTGCAATAGGGATTGTTTGCCCGATCAGGCAGGAGAAAATTGATGTGAAAAAGAAAAATTGGACAAATTAAGTTGAAAAGCATAAAGGTAGCGTTTAATGTTTTACTAAATGTGCCATTAATTGGATCTTTTATGTAGGCTGAAATTTATATTAATTCCCGCATTTGCAGTTTTCTTAAAACACACGCTGTAGCATTTTTAATGTTTGCACAAACATTTACCTAGATATTTAGCCTATACGTGGATTGAGTGTGAATTGAATTGGGCTTAGATATTTTAATTTATGAATCCGATTCTGGTTTGTTTACCTCATTCTAAAATAAAATACATAGATCAGGTGGGAGTTAAGAATTTTAGAATAGTTTTGATTTGAGGTTTGTATGTTCAGTTTATTTCCATTAATATCGCTTAGACGAAACATCCACTTCTAGTCTTAAGCAATTCAATATTTGTATTGGTTCGGAAAAATTCCAGATTTACTAAAGCTGGCTGAGCAAAACAGCGAAAAAGAGTTTCGTTTTCAAAAAGTGCGGCCTGCTTCACTTAAACATTTGACGTGTTTACATTACATTTGTGTTTACATATTGGATGGTTGTATATGTAAGTGATGTTAGTGAGATTTTGAATGAAAAGCAAGTCGTAAAAATTGATTATAACACCTTAAAATAAAAATGATATTAAACATTAAATGCATAGTAAAAAGCACACATGTTACTAGAATCAAAAAGTGCATTGCATTCAAAACGACGTGCAAATAAAAACGTTAAATAAGAATTTATTCAACCTTAAATATTCTTGAACTTCATGTTTAGAATGATGGAGTGATGGAATATTAATTGAATATTGATCCTTAATGGAAGACTAAGAGAATAAGAAATAAAACAGACGGGATGCAAAGCAATTGGAAATGAAGTCTGTTGAGTGCATACAGTATTAATTACGCTTCTGCTTATATTGTGGAGTCGTGGTAACCCATGATATAGTCGAGGATTTGCATCCTAAATGTTGCAAGTTCGAAACTCGACCCAGCCAAAGACATCGTGTGAGTAGGGCTGGTGCATGTTAAATCGGTCATGGCCTGAAATATTCTCACGTTGCGGTGGTGTGAATAGTTGGAGAGTTAAGTGCAAGCTCAGGTGTATAACACTTTATCTTATCACGGTTCAAAATTACAAAGTGTTCTCAGATCTTTCCTTTTGGAATTGATCCCTGAACTTTACCGTTACCCAGTTGTGATACTCCTGTGCGACATAAACTCAACTACTTATTTACCTATCTGTTTAATTTAGTTACGACATAGCGCTCTTTTTTCTTAATAACAGTTGGTCTTATTTTTCTTGTCGATATTTTGAATATATATTCGTGGACTGCTTACGTCACAAATGTAGCTGAAAATGCTTCGTTTGTTGAGAGTAGTATTTTCATTTTGAGTTTCCCCTTTCATGATGACGTAGCTAATATGATCCTGCGCCATAAAACAGCAAAACCAATCAATATTTCAAAATGGCGTGCGATATGTTGTAAATAGATCATTGAAGAAATACTTACACAATGTAAAAAATTTGAATAATACAGATGGGACAGATACAAAATAGCGGACCCAATAATGAGATTTGCTAGTTAATCTAAAGTAGAAAATCCAAGTATCTATCGAAATCTGTCGAATGTTGTTCTATCAAAGTCTGAAAAAAGCTCAGAAGACGTATGGCGACAGTAGAAGATTATATTAAAATTTCACATAAAGTTACGAAAGCGCCAAACTGATCAGAAACTAAAAAATCACATTCTGGAATTCGTTCCCAGTTTTCCCTCGCTTCGTATCATTATCCACGAAAGAACTATCACCAACGACGTGCATCATATGGGAAAAAGAAAACGCTCCTTTTTGCAAAGCAATTCACTTCTCTTCATGCTTAGTTATCCCTCAGCCATCTCTTCAAAACGATTTCGGAGTCCAATGGAAACGAAAATAAAGATTACTGGCACTAAAATCTTTCCGGACATTGACTCGGGGATTTACGAGCTACCTTTGACAGCGCCATATTACCTGTCCGCAGTTTATTTTGCTCTAGTTTTTACATCGCGTATCGGCAGTGCTCCACTCCGGGCATTAACGTGTGGAACAGCTGTTTTTTACGACATCTTTCGCTCGACAGATGGCGCTGAATGCCTACTTCCCCAAATAACCGAGTGCGGAGGAATGATTTGTTAAAAAAACAGGTCTAACCGTTCTGTTTGTTTTTGCTCACACGGGCGGCGTGGGTGACGTGTTGAGTAATTGTTATTTTACCGGGGAGTTATAAATATTCTTTATTTTGCAGTTTCACGCGCTGTGCTAACAGTAATTACGTTTGTTCCAACAATCAAAATGGGGTTTCGCTTGTAATTCTGGAATGCAACGCCTTCACATGCCTGCAAGTTGGACGTAGATAATTTTAAGTAATTGGCTGGGGTGACAGGTATTTTATGTGTAACTAGATTTTACTTCGGTGTAATTTTTCATTTAAAAAAAATTACCTTGATGAGTAATTTAACTGCTGGATTTAAACCTGTATCCTTTTACATCCTTCATTCATTTGTGTATTTATTCTTACAAACTGAAGATATCAAACAAGCATTTTTAAACCTTTACAATCGGAGTTCATGTGGCGCAGTGGGTGTACCCTCTTCCCTAGCAACTTGCGAGTTATAGGCTTCGAAGTAGGTTGGATTTCTACCAATGTGTATTTCTATCGTTATCTCTCTATATTAAAAAAAAGTTACCGCCGCCGCCGCAGGATTGAAAAGTGTGTTGTTTAGCTCGATTGTTATACTATTTTCCGAGAAAGTACTAATCGGAAAAAAACGAAATTAACATGGTTTGTTCAAAATTTTATTCCCTGGACAATTATTAAGATTTTTTTTCCGATGCGGCTATTAGTTTAGGGTTTATTAAATATCAAAATTGAAAAAGTGAAATTTCTTCCGCGAGTGAGCGAAACACATACAAATTTTCAGTCTTCAGCCGTGAGTCTTTTTTAAAGAGTACCTCTCAACGTACATTTTTACATCTCGTCGAGTTTTTTTTAGAATTTCAATTTGGTTCTTGATATATTTTTTTGAAAAATCGGGACATTTTTGTTACTTTTTTTTAAACTGCCGTATCTATATCTTATTACTATTAGTTTTTAATTTTTAAAATATCGCAGTATACTTCAGAATGTACTCTTTCTTACGGTACTATTATTTTTTAAATCGGTTAATAATTAAATTGGATGCGATCAAAAGTTGGTCATGCAAAATTCGGAATCTTTGGGTATTTTCGCTGCTTTTTGTTACAACCATTATATTTACAGCAAAAACCATTATTTTTAAATTTGAGAACATCACTGAATACATTACATTACACTCTTTCTTATGGTCCAATTATTTTTAAAATTGGTTAATAAATAAAATCGATGCAATTAAATGTTTGTCATACAATATTCGGAACTTTCATATCGTAATTTCCGTTACAAAACTAAAACGGTCATATCTATATCGTATTACTATTAGTTTTTAATTTTGAAAATATCGCAGTATACCTCAGAATGTACTCTTTCTTACGGTACAGTTATTTTTTAAATTGGTTCATAAATAAATTCGATGCAATCAAAAGTTGGTGACACAAATTTCGTATTTTTTCTTTCGCGGAGCATATGAGGGTTGTGTTTTTGACTATCGGGTTTGCCAGATATCAAATTTATCGTAGCAACAATTGCCATAAAAACTATTTCTTTTTATTTGCCGAGGAAAAAGGCTCGCTTTTTTCACTCTGTTCTCAGACGGTTTACCGAGAAAGTACAAAGTACAGATCTTAAAGTTCGGAGATTAACACGGTTTACTTAAAATTGTACAGGGAACAAGATCAGAAGATTTTTTACTCGTGCGTCTATTATGTTAGGGTGCATTAAGTGTTAAAGTAAAACAAAGGGTAATCACTTGCGAAAGAGGTATTGATTTGCGAAGCAAACCAAACGGGATTGTGTAGCAATCCCCGGGGGTCGGCGAGCGTAAGCGAGCAGGGGGCGAAGCCCTCGCTGTGACGTTATGGACCGTAAAGTGAAATCAGGATAATACACATTATTCATAAAGTTTCACTCAGCGAAAGGAATGTTGGTTTGCGAAGCAAACCAAATGGCATATGTAGAAGGAGTGTTGGTTTGCGAAGCAAACCAAATGGGATTGCGTAGCAATACCCGGGAGTTGGCGAGCGTAAGCGAGCAGGGGGCGGAGCCCCCTAGTCAGTAAAACGTTCATTGTGTCTATCCATTTATTTTACGTCCGTTGGCTAAGTTTGGCCGAATATGTCCCCGTGCGTCATTAAACCAAACCAACCTTCCTATTAGTTTTTAAGCGTCGGTAATACAAAGCTTAGCGCATCTTAATTCCAAGCAGTTGTTTCTGGTTTGACATCCAGCCGAAACATTAACTTTTAGACTACGGCCGGTACAGCAATTGTACCTTGAAAAATATCAGAATCACACCTGTTATATCTATAGCAGTAGTCAGAAGGTTAATTTTCAATTTCAAGCCTACCAAAACAAAATTCTTCGTGAAAGTACAAATGCCCCATACCACGTAAAAAAAACCGATGGTATGGCATTTTTAATTAACGTTGTACTAGAGAGCAACACAACGGGCTATTCACGATGGTCCGGGATCAATTCCAAAGGGGAAAAAGGTTCGAGGAGAATGCTACGTAATTTTGATCCATGGTCAGATGACGAGGTGACAATGAGTTGACACCCCACTCTCCAAAATTAAACGCCACGCCAACGAGAGTACATTGGACGCATATTAACGTTCACCATCCCCCTTTGTTAACGACGTTTTATGACTGGATTAGAATAAGCGAATACAAAAAATTAACACTGTCGAAATTCGAATCGATATCATGAAAGCGAATACAATCTCCTAAGCATGACAACACCAGCAAACTTCAATCAAACATCTATATATATAATTCTCTTACGTGGCACGCAAAAGAGACGTTATTTGTCATCGCGTTTTGGCAACATTGTACGATTGTTTGTTTAAAAAGTAGCCTCGCGCCTCAATTGAATTTATAGCGTTATCGGATGAAAGTTTATTGGGAAAAAAAATGAATTTTTGTCGAGCTTTTGCAATTTATAATTAGAAATCAAAGAAAGAGGAGGATCTTTTCAGGGTCATTTAAAAAACAGTCCTTTTCAAGACCAACCATTATAGTTCAACAAGACGCTTGCACACAATTAACATGCTGGGTATTCAATTTCCAAAGCAGCGCTCACATTTCAAGTCAAAATTTGCTCAAAGCTTTCATTTGAATTCCGATTCCGGAGGTACAGTATATATATTTTCTGTAATACAGCAAATTTAGATTTGAAAAATATCTTTTTGGATTATGATACTTTGTAAACTATCCCTTCTGCTAGGACACATGTCTTCATGGATGCGAGCATAGGTTCGCGCAGCGAACCAATGAGGATTACAAAGCAATCCTCCGGGGGTTGGCGAGCGTTAGCGAGCAGGGGGCGGGCCACCTAGTTATTGTATAAATCTCGAAGGAATCAAAATCGATATCGCATTAAAATGAATCTAATAATTTAATAGGTGTTGGTTCATAATATTAATGAATCACGGGAATGATGTTTTGATTTTTAGCTTGAAACCATTTATCATTCTTTGAACGTATATATTGTATCCTCAAAACTCATGGCCCACGGTAGATCAAAGCAGATGGAAAAGTAACGGGTTAGCAACTCGAGGGTTGACAATCAACCAAAGACTGTCGTGTACAAAGGAGATTGGGGCACGTTAAATCTGTTAAGGTCTCAAATGTCTTCACGTTGGCGTGTGTGGAAGTTTGGAGAGTGTGGTGCCAGTTCAGGTGCTACCTCGTCATCTCACCGTGGTTTAAAATTACTTAGTGTCGTCCACGGATCTTCTCCTTAGCGGATTGTTCCCGACCCCTTCGCCAATAACCCGCCGTTTAGCTCCAGTACGTCGTTAGTTAAAATACCTGCCAACCTGAAAGACCTCCAACATCAGATCGCGACTCGTTTTTCCCGAAAAATATCTTCTAGACTTTTGCCATAATGTTCCATTTTTTCTTTGCTTTTAACATTTAATAGTCATTTCTAGACAAATTCGCTGCGGAATATTTACGATATATTTTCGATAAATATTACATATTTATCGAAATAGTCACACTCGAACACATTATATTCATATTTTTCTACATTTTTACAAATGCAATATATAAATGTATGAACGCTTTTGAAATGTCAAGATACAACAATAACGAACGCATAAATCATGAAACAGTATTTATCCTTTGTTAGGAAACATAAAAATATGAAGATTATTAATATATTTTCATCGACATAACAATTACAATTAATCGATGAAATGTGAATTTCGATAGAAGATTTGAATATCTGTTTAATGTTATTTAATTACAGTTAAATTCTTGAAAGAAAGACAACCCTTTTAAAATTATTTCTATTTTCAGGTAATCTGATTTGCTTCATTTTGTTAGAATCACAAAATCTCTTACCTTACGAACAATCTAGTACCGAAATGCAAAATGTAGAATCCAACGGAAACTTTAAAAATCTATTGTGATGTCCAGATCTTTATTTACAGTAAAAATAGTATCTCAATCGTTAGGCATCCTCAGAAATAAAATCTAGAAAACGATAACGACACAGGACGATACTCGGGAATAATCCTGTGTCTTCTTTGATGCAGTTTTCAACATTTAGATTTATACTCTATTGGATTTTCCGAGACTTTGGACTCTGACTATATTTTGTCCAAGCACTCGATTTCTGTCTCGATATTTACTCATTATTAGATGTTATTACTGCATGCGTTGCGGTTTGTTTGAGTATTTTTATGTTCTTGTTTTTATGTTTTAAATCAGGACACTTTCTGAATTGATATTTTATTTCTTGTACTAAGTTGTTTTTATTTTCTAAAATGTTGTGATGCAATTAATAAATCTACCCATTCCCATTATAGGATTCTAAACCTCCTAGCGAGTCAAGGGACGCGGATTTAAGAAATAAATTATGTTCATAGATTGCTTTAATGAGTACTAATATAAAATAAATTACCACGGGTTATAAAAAATTTGCTTATTATATATGTAAAGGTTCAATGAAAATACACTATTAAATCTCTATTAATTACAAACTGCATTCTGAAATTACCGATGATTTACTATTATTTCCTCACTTGGTTGTCTGGACGACGTATTTCGTCCTTAACAAAACTGACCAAATTTTGATGGACGAGATAACTTGTCATTGAAAAAACTGTCCAAATCTCGTTCTCGGCATCATCGCAATAACCAATACTGTACTGTATCTGTTAGCGTTAATTGTTCTAAACTTTGATATTCATAGGTAGCTTTAATGGATATTAATGTAACATAAATTGCTCTGGGTTATATATAAAATAATTTGCTCATTTTAATTGTAATGTTTCGATGTAAAGGTACATATTTAATTTACATTCACATTAAGAAATACATTATGAAACTACCAATTGTTTTACTTAAATACACAGTCCAGTCACATGAATGTGACCACCACCTACTTTGTGAAGTGAAACAACCAATCACAAAAGGCAGATGACAGCACATTGCAGTAGAGCATATATAAAGGATGTTCTAGGGCATCGGAAAGCATTTCAATCGTTGGCGTAATGGAGAAACGTAGCGATTTATCCGACGTCCAAAAGGGTATGATTATTGGCTTTCGGGCCAAGGGAGGAAGCATTTCGGAAACGGCTAATTTTGTGAACTGTTCGTGTGCCGCCGCGGTAAAAGTATACCGTGCGGGCTGTAGATGACAGAGGCGAACGAAGGCTACGCAGATGCGTTCGGGCAAATAGACGTGCAACTGTTGAGCAACTGACCGCCCAGATGAACCAAGGGGCTACCATGAGTATATCCTTAACAACGGTTCAGCGAACGTTGCTGCGCATGGGACTCCGCAGCAGACGCCTGGTTAATGCACCTATGCTGACTGCTGTTCATCGCCGACGAAGGCTGGAATTTGCACGCCAGTACAACTGGACGTCCACAGAGTGTCAACAGGTGGCTTTTTCCGATGAATCAAGTTTTATGCTCCATCGGACAGATGGACGTTGGCGTATACGGCGTGAAACGTCTGAAAGCAAACACCCTGCAACAATTGCCATGGATCCTCAACCGCGTAATCTAGCGCAGCTGGCCACGGCACTGGAGTCGGCATGGCTCAACATCCCAGTGAACACCTTCAGAAACCTAATTGACTCTCTTCCTGCACGTCTCGCAGCGGTCCGCTCTGCCAAAGGTGGTTATTCTGGCTTTTGGCAGGTGATCACATTAATGTGACTGGACTGTGTATTATTTCCCCTCTTCTCAACAAGGTATTTCGTCCTTTGAAATACTGACCACATCGTTATGGACGAGGCATTTCTTCATTACAAAACTTACCATACCTCGTTATCGTCATCAATCGGAATCAAATCACCAATACTGTACTCTATTTGTTATCTGTTAGCGTTAACTGTTCTAAACTTTTACGATCATAGGTAGTTTTAATGAGTATTAATGTAATATAAATTGCACGAGGTTATATATGAAATAACTTGCTCCTGTTATTTCCCCTCTTGGTGATTGTCTCGATAAGGTATTTCGTTTTTAGCAAAACAGAACAGATCTTGATGGACGAGATATCTCGTCATTAGAAAAATTACCAGATCTCGTTTTCCTCATCATCGCAATCAAATCACCAATACTGTTATAATTAACTGTTCTAAATTTTGATGCTCATAGGTAGTTTTACTGAGTTTTAATATCAAATAAATTACTCAGGGTTATAAAATAACATGCTCCTTTAATATGTAAAGGTTGAATGTATAAAAGGCCTATTTAATCTACATTCCTTAAGAAATACATTATGAAATTATCAATGATTTATCTTACTGTTATTTTCTCTCTTTGTGGTTGTTTCAGCGCGGTATTTTGTCGTTAGCAAAACTGAACATATCGTGATGGACGAGATAACTGGTCGTTAGAAAACTAAGAAGATCTCGATTTTGATGACATCACAATCAAATCACCAATACCTTGAGGACGTTATATTTCGTCCTTGACGATATCAGTCAGATCTTGCTAATCTCGATAACTCATCGAAACTTCTACGAGGGTTAAATTAAATATACAGAGGCTGTTCACACATTTTTTAGAGAATGTATATTGTATTCACAAAACTAAATTGCGTAAAATTCTTGTGTTTTAAATGTTCTATTTGATAACCCTTATTCTGAACTATCTTTCGACACCGCAATTTCCAGGATAATAATGCCTTTTGAAGTGTCAGAAGAGGTATTCTGTCCCATTCCTCCTGAACAGCTTTCCAGTGTCCTGTAAGGGTTATGGGACGACGTTTGGATAATGCAGATTTTAAAAGTCCGAAAGCACAAAAATCCATAGGTGATACATCGGGAGATTTAGTAGGGATATCAGTGAAGGGTATGGCCTTGATACCGGTTTTTTGTTCCTTTTCTTTTAGGAAATTTACAGTGGATTTTGATGTGTGACTGTTAGTTTTGTCTTGATGGAGTTCTACAGATTGATGGAACTGTGGGTAAAGCGATGGCATTTCATTCAGAAAAATTGGCGATAAAATATGTTCCTTATAGTATTTGGAGTTAATCTTGACATTTTTTCCACTCTCTTTATTTTTAACTTGCCATTATATGAAAAACCAGCAGCAATCATGAATCCCTTAGAAAAACTTTCTTTCGATTCTGTGAACCATGTACTTAATCCCCCCCCCCCTTTTATGATAATAAATGGCTCTTTTTTTTTTGCTGCAATCATTTAAATACACCCATGATTCATCTATTGTGACAATTGTTTTCCATTTTTCTTTGGATAAGTGTTTCTCATATATAGAATTCGGCAGCGTGTCCTGCGTTCAGCGATATGCTTTGGAGAAAGACGATGCACATTGCGTTTGTTTGCTTTGTTAAGATTTAAATCAACGTTTTTATCATTTTGTTTACAGTGGACACCGAGCATTTTAATGATTTTGCAACTGTCCTTTGACTAGGGGGATTTTCTTTTAACATTTAACAACGTACCTTTGCAATAGTCGAAGATGTCCGTTTCTTTCTTGGATACTTGTGTGGAATTGTTGTCCCACTTGAGGCTCCAATTTGACGTTTTTTTCCTTTCTTGTTGACGATATTACCTATCGACGCTTTAGATATCACAAAACCATGACTCTCACATCGTTTTGGGGTAACTTAATATGAATATTTCTCTTCGGAAAGAGTATAAATATAGCCTTCGAACCACTGCTTCGTTAAAAACGCCATTTTGAATAAAAACAAACCTCTCGAGTCACAGACGATAATTTTGACTTTTAAAAACATAGTACAACTGCAATTATTTCTTTTGCAGCAAACGATATTTTATTACCGCTAACCAAAATCGTCTAAAAAATGTGCGAACAGCCTCTGTAAATGGATGCTTAGGAAAAAAGCAATACATGAAACATATATTGGTATGCAAATATATGAGGTGGGATTTGTTATATAAGTGCACTATAAGTAAATTCTAGTTTCTGAAACATTCTCAGCTATTTGTATTCAGATTGAACCTAATAGTATTATATTCATAGTTGAAGCTTATTTTTAAATGAATTATAGTTAGCAGAATTTTAGACTTTATTTTTTTCAGTTTGCCAACCTGCGTTAACATTTTGACAACGGCTATGGATATAACAAACGCAATTCTTTCTTGGCACGATTCTTATAACTTTCAATGTAAAACTGATGTACTAACCGTTGTGTAAATGAGGAATTTGCATCGTTTTTTTTTTTTTTTATATATTTTTATTTAGTGGAAGAGAAAAAAACAGGAATAATGGAATATTTTTTTCCTAATTTTTGAATGCGGATAATTTATTAAAAATTGTTTAAATTTGCAGTTGGTGCGAAAACGCTACTTTTGCAATGGCCGCTCGTGTGATGTCACTGTGCATGTAAACAAACAGCGCAATACGTTGTTTATGTTAGATTCTGTAATTGCCATTTGATTTTCTGTGGAAATTCTTTATCAATCTTTTTTTTTTGCAATGAGTGAGAACGAAAAACCACCTTACAAGTACTCTATTGTACCTTGTTGCGTAAGCACAACTTCAAATTCAGTTGATAAGCTGTTTCTTAGCGTTCCAAAGGATCCAGTTAAAAGAAAAGCGTGGACTTACGCAATTTAGTTAAAAACGATAACAGGATTGAAGTGGCAAAAAGGCGAGCGAAAACAGCATCAGTTTCAACACGTAAATATTGATACTTCATGCACAGTGACGTCAGAGCCAATCAAGTAGCGTTGTGCGATTACGTCATTTTTCGCTTTTTTTAAACTAAATTTTTAATTTTTTTAAACTTCTTTTCGATATTTAAAGCGGCATATTCGAAAAAGGTGAAGCTGAAATTACCAGAAAATTATAAATTTGAGCAATTTTCTCAGATCCGCAACTTCTCCATTCTCTCTTTGCCCGATCATCCTTTGTCTAAATGTTAACATTAAGTACCAACTTTTCCGGAAAGAGCTGACGCAACTTAAAGTTAAAATGCCATATTTATAAGCAACAACGTGTTCCATTGAACTGAGAATACTCAAATGGAGCACCGAAAGTATACTAGAAATTTGTAAGAAGGATGAGGAACACACTTTCAAATTTGAAAATGTTATAAAAAGTATACTAGAATTTTAATCTTTACCCCCTTTTAAAAATTAATCTTTTGAATAATCTCCTTCTCTCAGGAAGTTCCGATAAATTACTTCAGAAACAGAAAAAATAATATTTATACCTAAAAGCTTTCAACACAAATAACATTTCTATTCAAATCCCTGATGTATACCTTAATGAGAGATAATTACCAACATATTCCTCGTCAGCGTAACACCAAAAATTATATTTGCATCTCACCCATAAACAAATTATATTTTCAGAATGATAATACTAGCTGTTTATTCTCCTATTTGTAAAAATATTTATGATTCACATCCGTGCTCATTTAGAGTGCAGCAAAAAAGTTGTTGCTTACCCAAACAAACGAAAAGAGAGCTCTTCATCAACATGTGTTTATTTACGGTAGCAGGATCTTTATTAAACTCAGACTATGCAAATCAAATCCAGAAAGTTCGCTAGAAATTTATAAGAATGTTTAGAAACAAAAGCTTCATTTTAGGAAAAATGCGTCAAATAATTTTAACTCTCATCCTTTTTTAAGAATTAATCTTTTTAATCATCTCTTCCTCTCGTGAAAGTACGATATCTTTCCTCAGAAATAGATAATACGAAATTTACATGTACAAGCTTTCAACCAGAATGAAATTACGATTCTTGTCTGTTAGGAATCTTTTAATACGAGATAAAATATTCAAACATGTTCTCGTTTGTAGAACACTGATGAATTATATTTGCAACATAAATCATACCTTTTGAATACATAACACCAGATATTTATTCCGCTAGTTGTGTGAATCTCTCCGATTCACATCCATACAAGCACTATCCTAAAGCACTACCGCATCCGTGCTCATTTGAAGTGCTGCAAAAAAGGTATTGCTTGCCCAAACAAACAAACGAAAAGAGATTGCTCCTCCAACCATATGTGTTCATTTACAGCAACGGGCCTCTTATTGACCTCAGACTATGCAAATAAAATCCAGAAAGAATGCTAAAAATCTGTAAGAACGTTTAGAAACAAACTACAAATTTGAAATTAAGAAAAATGTCTCGCCCTTTTTTTACGATTTAATGTATTAAATGATCTCTTCCTCTCTGGAAGATGCAATATATTTCTTCAGAAGCAGATTATATAAAATGTATATGTACAAGCTCTCAACCAGAATAAAATTGTGATTCTTCGAGACTGTAAGGAATCTTTTAATACGACATAAAATATTCAAGCATGTTCTCGTTTGCAGAACACTGATGAATTATATTTGCTACATAGATCATACTTTTTGAATAGATAACACCACTTATTTATTCCGCTATTTGTGTAGTAAAGCTTTCTGATTCACATCCATACAAACACTACCCCGAAGAAGAGTTATCGTACCGCATCCGTGCTCATTTGGAGTGCTGCAAAAAAGGTATTGCTTACCCAAACAAACAAACGAAAAGAGAGTGCTTCTCCATCCAGATGTGTTTATTTACAGTAGCAGGATCTTTTAATAAACGCGCATATTTGTGACAAGCGAATATGACAGTTGGGATCTTCTCGTTGGAAGGATGCCAAGGCAGAAGGGACGCTGGGTACGGGGGATCTGTAAACAAGATGAGGAAAGGTTTATTTACATATTTTCTCTCCGGAAGATATTCGCCAGAGACTTGGGATGCATTTTCTCGAGAAATTTTCGGGTTATTCTGTGTTGAGCTATGAATCAGACAGAGCGGTTTGTTGCGGATGTGCTTGTTCTATGAAAGTTTTGATTCGAGTCGCGTAATACGTGAAAAAGGAAGATTACACTATCTATTTTTTTTTTCATATGTTTTACTATTTGTTTTCTAATGACGAAATATCTCGTCTATCAAAACCTGGCCAGTTTTGTTGAAGATTACATTCTTGATCACATATCTTGTCGAGATTCAAAGAAGAGTATAATGTAACAATGCTTCTTTTCCACTCACTCTGCTCATCAATGCTACTTTTTCCTCTTTCACAACTGGCCGTGGTAACCCAGTGGGAGAAGTAGAGTAGAGTAGAAGAAGAGTATCGGCCTAACAACCGCTGTGTTGCGAGTTTGAATCCAATTTTTCCTCTTTCACAACTGGCCGTGGTAACCCAGTGGGAGAAGTAGAGTAGAGTAGAAGAAGAGTATCGGCCTAACAACCGCTGTGTTGCGAGTTTGAATCCAATTTTTCCTCTTTCACAACTGGCCGTGGTAACCCAGTGGGAGAAGTAGAGTAGAGTAGAAGAAGAGTATCGGCCTAACAACCGCTGTGTTGCGAGTTTGAATCCAATTTTTCCTCTTTCACAACTGGCCGTGGTAACCCAGTGGGAGAAGTAGAGTAGAGTAGAAGAAGAGTATCGGCCTAACAACCGCTGTGTTGCGAGTTTGAATCCAATTTTTCCTCTTTCACAACTGGCCGTGGTAACCCAGTGGGAGAAGTAGAGTAGAGTAGAAGAAGAGTATCGGCCTAACAACCGCTGTGTTGCGAGTTTGAATCCAACCAAAGGCCATCCTGTACAAAGGGGGAGTTATATCTGACGTGAACTCGCATGTCCTAACGTCGTGGAGCGGAAATTTGGAGAGTGGGGTACAAGCTCAGGGGTACCTCGTCATATGATCGTCGTTCTAAACTACTTGGTGTTATCCTCATATCTTTCCCTTCGGGATTAATCCAGGACCGTCACCAAGAGCCCGTTGTGCAGCTTCACTGTAATGTTAATTAAAAAATACCAAATACCTCTTTCATAACAGTTTTTATTTGAGTTTACAGTCTTGCGTTTGCTGCAGTTTCATTAAAAATGGTCCATGTTTCATAAAACGACAAAAAAAAAAGCCAATCTTTTGACCCACACGGTTGGATGTGGTTTATATAAAAACAAACCTGAATAAAAAGGGTAAAACAAACCTTCCTTTTTATTCAGCCATTGCTTGAAAATGTTGTTGTTTTGATTTTGATTACAATTAAATCTTACGATTGATATGAAATTCAAATACAAAAAATTAATTCCCCCCTCATTAAGTTAGATTTAATTAAATTTTAAATTAATGTAAGAGGAAAATTAGATTTTCCAAACCAGGGGTTTTAGTAATATGGTATTTGTTACATTAGGAACATTCATTGATATGTTACTTCGGAACTTATAGTAATTTTGCCCCTGTATTAACTTAAAGTTTCATAACACCCAACAGTCTTGGACAAATTAAACAATAACACGAGTTTTTACCACTATATAAGTAGCTTGATACAATGTTAATATGCTTCAAACTTAAACATCCTATTAGTTGATTGCAAACGAGACCAAACAAGGTTGTATATTTCTATAAGATATCGAGCATACAATTTATGCGAATTGGTATGCAATTTAACTTACGGTAAGCTCCTCTGATCAGAAGTTCAGAAAATTGAAATACAAGTAACCCTCGCATAATACGATGGATTGATGTCGTCCTATATAGAATCCGTGTTATACGAAATTTACAACTACCACAAATTTTGAAATTGCGTACTGTGCTATAAGGGAATCGTGTAATCGGTGACTCGTATTATATAGAAACCATGTTAGGCAAAACTCAGAATTTATATATATTTGATAATGCGTACCTTGTTGTATGGAAACTAAAACCGTGTTATATAAAATACACAAAAATTATACAAAAGTGAACTTACGGAGTTTTTAGAAAAACATTTTTTATTCAACTTTAAATAACAAATACAAAATTTAAATTCATTTAAATTATGTACATACATTCATAAAAAATTGCATTTAAAATTATAGAAAATTCAGATGGCTCTTTTTTTATTTTCGTCACTGGAATCGAAACATGTTGCGGGTTGTGTGTTTTTTCTTCCTTGGGCGGGGGGAACTATTCGTCAGTTGATATTTCTTCAATATTGGTTGGCTCTAATTGGACTCTTTGTATAGTATATGCTCGGGTTCTTTTATAGCTCCTTTCATACTTCTCGATAGGAAGCAACACAACTTTGAAGGTCTCGTTGAAATTTTCAACTACGCAAGAATAAAGGATATCTTTCTTTAAAATTAAGTTCCAATTTTTGCGCCAAATCTAAACCTGCAGTAATATTATTTATGGCAAAATCCGGAATCGAATAACACTCACTGTCTCCGTCATTTGTAAACAGTGCAATTTGGAGATCCTATGCGTGTTAAATGAGGGATGCCGCAATTTTGGTGCCGTGTTACAGAGAATCTGTGTTATAGAAGTACCATGCTATACGAGGGTTACCTATACTTTGTAGTGTCTACAAAATACTCTTGAAGAAAACCAGAATTCGTTTTAAACAATTCGAAATATTATTCCGCCATCACTGTCTGCAAATAAGAATTATAAACATTCGTCACATTCTAAAAACATAGTCACAAATCATGATTTATCAGGTAACTATAGAATGAGATAGATACCTCCGGAACCTGTGCACTGTGTATTGTAACGTACGTGAAGAAGAAACACAAGTGTGAAAGCGTTATAACTTTCTGTAGATGTAGAGTTAGAAGTATAAAAGCTAAGTACCTCCAGTAAGTTATTAGAACATTTAATGAATATTTTATTCCAGATACCTCTGCTTTAAACAGAAGTATTAGCAGAAAAATCTTCAAATGCATTTATAAAATGTCATACTTTATACATTATACGAAAAATTTATTTTCATCACTATATTTTTATCTATACATCAAATATTTAGTTTCGAAATCTATGTAAGTAAAAATAGAGTACGACGAAATGGAGTACGTTGGATATTTTTGTCCCTTTCCAAGTTTTTTATTCGTTTTGGACACTTCTGATGCAAAATCTGAAATGGTAATATCCATTGTGAAAATTAAAAAAATGCTACATATCTGGTAAAAGAGCGTAAAAATATTGATAGTGAGTGCTCGCCTTACATTCATCATTTTTACAAACTGAGTAGAGCAATTTTAAGGAAAATAACTTAAGAAAGGGAATTTCTAATCACATCTTAAAATCGTCTTTTATAGTAGTTACTTTAGTGTCTCTCACCTTTCATTAGTTTTTATCTTTAGCAAGGTGGCAGTAAAGTCAGGAAAGGTAATTTTAATTAACGTCGTATTAGCCAGGGTGCGATATATGTAAAATGAATAACATGGATGGATATGCATGTATAATATTTTTCTCTAAAGTGAGTTGTAAAAATTATAAATATGTCGAAAAGGTGTTAATAAATTGTTTTACTCGCACTTTTATTTGACAATTTTTCATGAAAGGAGAAATCAATTAATCTGGTTACTTTTTCAATCTATAGTTGATGAATTCAACCCGAGTGGGGTTGGATAATTTTGTTTGTATTTTAAAGCCCTTTTTGTTTGAGCGGATTATTTGTGTTAGTTGTTTTGCTTACTACATTGGAGTCATCAACAGTTTCATTCGTCAGTTGTAAGGTCGTCTTTCTGGCTTCAATGTTTTGGGAACGAACCTGAAAAAATAAAATAAGTCATGCTCTCTGACATGGATCATCATGAACAAATATTTACAGTAAAAGTGCTGTAGTTAACAAATCTGGTGAGATGTGCTTTAGTCTCTTGAGGAGTGGATCAAACTAAGTTACCAACAGTGCAATTCCTTCTCTTGAGCTACTAAATATTTAAAATATCATATGGTATATATAGTAGATGTACTAATAAATATGTAACAATTTTTTTTCCAATGGTTTGAACTGGACCCTATCCTTGGCCACTATAAGGCCGGAAGTGATGGTCGACTACTTCCAATGGCGGACACTAAGGACCTGTCCTTGGCCACTACAAGGCCGGAAGTGATGGTCACTTGTGAAAGGGCCTGTGATATGACAATCACATCAAATATTGTTTTGCCCTAAAAGCTGGGAAACACAGCCTACAAGCTATTTGTTTGAATGTCCAGTCCTCTAACGAATCCCTGAACTTGAGGATAAATCAAGTTCATCACCCCCTCGATTCCGAGAAAATGGAACGGGTGCGCTTTCATCCTTCACGCAATGGGGTTGATATCTAAAGTGGCGCAATGTCACTCGGCCAATAGAAGGATTGACCCCCTGGCAAGGTCAGGGTTTAGCACCCTGAATATTGGGGGAAGGTCAGTCGGGGAGAACGACAGGGAAACGCCAACGCTAAAAAAAGAGACGGAGGCTTTTTCGGTTGTGGCCAGTCATTTTCCCAAAAATATGGTACTTCTACAGTAAAACGATGTACCATCGACGAATTGAAGGAATAAATAAATAAACGAAGTTACCAAACAGAATACGGCTGCCATTACTGTGTCATCACCAATAATATAAATCTCTAGATTCCAGAAGGAAAGAACCACCTGATTCCAAAAGAGAAGGAATCTGTATATTCCGATGCCTTACTTCAACCTGACGGTCACCATATATAAAGGTATGTCCGTATTTTTTTCCGATACCGATTGAGAACTGCCACTTATTTCCGATCGAACCTGAGGTCAAAGCTGGATATTGGTATCCAGATCAAAATTAGGTAAAATAACCAGTGCATGGCTCCCTGTGGGATTACCATCATCGCCCCTAACAAAGGACAGGACAATTAACATCCATGCCCTGACCCCGGATTCGAACCAGGAACCTTCCGATCCAGAGGCCAACACCTTAACCACTAGACCGGTTGGTAGGCATATGTAATAAATAGAAACAAGTATATGTAATAAAAATCGTGATGATGACGTATTCCTATCTATGAAAGTTAAAAACTAATATTGTTATATTTTACATAAATTAAATGCCATTTTTTATATCAGCTATAAACATATATTAAAGGGAAAGTATTTTGATATTTTCGTTTTTCAAATTGGGATTTGTTTTAATATAACAGTCTCAAGCTAGAAAGCCTAAACGTATGTAATGCACAATAATCAGAATAAATAAATCAAGTTAACTTTAACAAGTATTCACAGAAGAATCTTAGTTCAGTGGAGTCTACTAAGTAAAATTCTACCCCCCAACGATTACTAAATATATATATATATATATCTCATGAAATTGTTTCGAAACATTCTTTATTGAACGTGATAAGCAAATGCTCGACGGTAAAGTCAATTTCATTTTCTGATCTACAACATATCTGATCATTTTTCACTTTATTTTTACAAGCTGAGTGGATGAAACAGAATTGGAAATACTTACGAATTCTTCATCTTCTTCAAGAGTCGTCGAGCCATTTTCAGTCTGTAGAAATAAGCAGCTGAAATAGAAACACTAGAAAAAGAAACTCTCTGAAAAAGATTAGATAAAATTCGCAGTATCATCTCACAAGTACGCTCTTTTAATGTTACAAGTTCCAAACTTTTACATCAAATTGAAAGAAAAGGGAACTTTATTTTACTGTTAGAAGTGTGCATTGTTGTAAGTTGCTATGCGTACCAATGTTGAAAAGTACTGTTTGTATACTTAAATCATTGCATACTATCAATGTTTTGAAATCATACAACACACTGAATCGGGTTGAATTTATCCGTTGTGTACCAAAACCAGACGTCACTGCAAAAACGAATTATACGGTAAGTCTATTAAATAATCAAATAAATACACATTCATCCATTGCATCATCAAGTACTAATTATTTTGGGTGTAAGGCGATATCCAATTTGGTAGAACCGTAGATTAACCGGAGTGCTACGAGTTCGAAATTCGATCAAACCAAAGTCCACTTTCTACATGTGGGCTAGTACACCTTAAATCTGTCGCTGCTTTAAACGTTCTCGAGTTGTGTTATTGTGGAGTTCTGGGAGTGCCTCGCGTCAGATCAGGCATTGAACTCGTCATTTGATCGTGGTTCAGTTACCAGGTTCTTATATTTCCTTTTGGGGGGAGGGATTCCGGACGGCCGCCAATAAAGCGGTATGCTGCTCCAGTGCGACTTATATTCACCTACCTCCTGCCAACTAAGTATTCTCACGTAGGACTAAGCCGGCAACCGGTCTGGTAGTTAAAGTGTTAGCCTCTACATCGGATTGTTCCTGGTTCGAATCTAGTTCAGTGCATGGATATTTGTAAGGGTATGGTATAGAGGCGGCTGGTGCACCTTAAGTCTGTCTTGGCCAAAAGTCCACACGTTGGGTTGGTATGGAAGTTTGGACAGTGGGGTACCAGCTCAGCTGTTGCCTCGTGATCTGACCGTGGTTCAAAATTACGTGGTGTTGTCCTAGGATCTATCCCTTAGGGGATTGATCTCAGACCGTCGTTAATAGCCCGCTGTGTTGCTCCAGTACGACGTTAATTAAAATTACCTTACCACGCACGTAGGACTAAATGGATTCGTCACTTAGCATTGGTGACAAAGGATGTTTCCAAAAAAATAAAATTAGAGGGGGGGGGATTCATCTTAGTTTCTCTTATTCATGACTATAATGGGAAATTGCTTTCCACGATGTTGCCAGGACTCAGTGAGTTTATCCACTGCTCTAGTAACCTCCTAGCGCCAGGTGGTGCATATTCGATTTCTCTATTTTTATTTGGGCCGTGGTAACCTAGTTGGAAAAGCAACGAATTGGCAACCGGAGAGTTGCGAGTTCGTTTCCACTGATCAGCCAAAGACCGTCGTGCATACCGGAACTGGTTAACGGACATGAAATGGCCTCACATTGGCGTGGTGTAGAAGTTTAGAGAGTGGAGTGTCAGCTCAGGTGTAACCTCGTCATCTCACTTTTGTTAGATATTACTTGGTGTTGTCCTAGGATATGTCCCTTGAGGATCCATCCTGGACAGTTGCCAATAGCTCGTTGTGTTACTCCATTGTGACGTTAATATACTACCTACCCCTTGATACAACTTCTATTTCGCACGGTTCTTAAATGAATTTCAAAAGGTTCTCTTACCTGTCAGACGAGAAAGACAATCTAGGCTTTATCCTTTTTAACCTTTATTTGACACAAACACAACATCACAAACAACATCAAAGACAACAACAAAGAAACACGGAATACTAATCAAGCGTCACATTTCTTACTCAAGCAGTACTGTACTGGAGCTTCAACATCTATCTCACGTCAGAGTGCAAGCAGCGCCCTCTGTTCAGCATTTGAGTTTCAACACCCCTATTTTTATTTATTTTCTGTGTCGTGGGTCTGGTGCATGTTAAAAATATAGTGCCCGTTTTTATCTTCAATCGAAATATTAGTGTAGTTTAGAGGTTTGGTCATTTTTAATTAACGTCGTACTAGAGCAACCCAACGGGCTATTGACGACTGTCAGGATCAATACCCTAAGGAAAAGATCCCAGCACATCACCACGTGATATTGAACCACGGTCAGATGACGAGGCAACACCTGAACTAGCACCTCACACTCCAAACTTCCACACTAACGCAACGGGAAGACTTTCGCCCACGATAGATTTAAGGTGCACTAGCCGCATCTACACCATATGCTTACAAACATCCATGCACTGACCCGGATTCGGACCAGGAACCTTCAGATATAGAGGCTAACACCTTAACCACAATCACGTTGGTCGGTTAGAAGTATGGAGAGTGGAGTGCTAGATTTGGTGTTGACATCGTCATATGACTTTATTGTTCACAATGACGAGGTGCTGCCTACATCTTATATGTCAGCAAAACTTTCCATGTTGGTGTATGCTAATTTACTTGCCATCACTTTCTTAGGATTGGCACAGCTTACCCAAATAGGGCCAACCAATCTTTCCAACTCTTCTTGAGAAATGTAAACGTTGCAGAAACGTATGAATTATGCACTCATAAAAGGCAAAAGATCAGCACTTGTGGAACTTTCGACTGCCCAAATATACGTGTCTCCTTATCACCCGAACCATTGGAGATCGATGCCACAAGACGACGGATAAATTTATAAGATCCAGAAACGTGGTCCACCATCAGTCACTGCAACTCTGACTTAATCACCGATGCTCCTGCATACCCTAAATCGCCCTGGATCGCTGTTGATAGCTTCCATTTGCGTCCTGACGTGTCGCTAACAACCTCAAATGATAGTTATTATGCGCCCCTGTTTCTCACTGTTAGTCTTCTTCTATTGTGTCTTTGTTTCTTTTCCTCTTTCTCTGCCTTCTGTTTCTTTGGTACATTTCATCTTTGTTCTCCTGCCCGGTCGTTTTCACCTCGTACGCATACAGAACGGAGGTTAACGGAACAACGTGTTTGTGGGTACACAACATTCTGAATCGATTCGGGAAGGATAACGGGAAATCGTGATCGTCACGATCTTTTGTCTTCTTCGACTTTGGGTGAGGGGAGTCTTGTTTTCGTTTGGGCCGTAAGGAAAATGATTGTCCTAGGTAAAAATTGTCGTGAGGAAAGAAGGCCGCATTAGCCCGGTTGGAAAAGCTTCGGTTTCCTAAGAAAGCGTAGCAGTGATCTAGCGGCCGTATGTAGCTGTGGGTGACGTCACTAAAACGTTGTTTATACTAACACATAGTGTTGGCTTCCTAGAGAGCGTTGTTTGTGAGCGTAACGAAAATGATCGGAGCCGCCATTTCCATGACCGTCGTCATAGCGGTCTCAAACAGTTGGGGAAAGTTTTTTCTCTTGTAGCGGCAAGATTTATTTTGCTGCGCCAAAGGATTCGAGCGATGAGGAGCAAAATAAATAAACATTTTTGACTGCCCTTGATTATTCGTTTTTGTAACATCGGGATCGTTAAAACACAGAATGAAAATTTCAACGGATTTGAAATCTGCGAAAAATTTGACACCATATCAATACCTTAAATGTGATTTTCTTTAAATAAATAATTAATTATTTAATAAATAATTAATTTATAAAATGGTAAATAATTGAATAATAAAACTGTTTTTGATATCGATCTGGCGTAGAAAGTAACGCTGATTTGAAATCTGTTGAAATTTTCACTCTATCTCTAACGATCCCGAAGTTAGAAACTTTGAACTGGAGAATAAAAAAACACTTTGTTTTGTTTCTAGAATAAAGTAAACCAGGACAGCCGTCTGTGTTGCCCATTCTCCGACGTATTCTGTCCGCCTAAGTTGACACCTCTGGACTCTTATTTAGACGGCCGTCTAGTTATGCCCGCGGCATCATGACGTATCACGGCTGTTAGATAACGGCTCCCCTTTCTTAGGAAACCAAAGCTTAACTGATTAGCAACCGGAGGGTTGCGACTTCGATTCCAACCAAAGACCGTCGTGTACAAAGTTGGATGGTACATGGTAAGTCTACAATGGCCCAAAATACCTCACGTTGGCGTGGAAATTTGGAGAGTGGGGTCCCAGCTCAGGTGTGACCTCATCATCTGACCGTGGTTCAAAATTACGAGGTATTATCTTTGAATCTTTCTCTTTGGGATTGAGCCCGATCCGTCGTGCATTTCCCGGTGTGTGTAGTTGAGCCAGATCGATGTTAGTTGACTACCTACCCTAAAAGCATTTGTACATACACTGATTATTATCAGATGTCGGAGTCGGACACCTTCAATTACACTGTATGATATTGGTACCATGCGCACGGCCGTCTGATATTATGGGATACGCCATTTATGCTATCTGTTTTGAATTGTTGGACGGTCTGCTAAAACGGACGATGAATATCCAGTTCGCCTGCGCTTCGCATTCCATATTTGCAATTTTTTACTTGTTTATCTGTATTTTATAGTCACAGTAATCGAATTCCCATATTTTAATTTATTGATAACATACGAAACGTTTGATATTCAAATGGTTAAAAGTTATATTACTTACAGAGCTTATAAAACATTGCATAAAAAGAACCTTCTACATATCTTTCGTCCCCACGTGCAGAATTATATTCAGTGTTCTGCAAAACCACTCCAAGCAATTGCAATTGCTCTGCAGGCATTTTGTGCGAATTTTGAAAATTGCAGTCAAATCAAAAACAGACGTAACACAAATATCGGCTAAATATTTATGACATATTTATATATTAAAACATCAAAATTAATTAAATTTATTTAAAACCAAGGTATACTGTCATAATTTGCAATTTTGACGACTTTTGAAGTTAAATATTTGTCATTGATATAGAAGATGCGTTATTTATAAGTGTGTGTGATAATTTGGGTGGTGTAAGGAGGTTGTCCCGTTGCTAGAAAAGAAAAAAAAGGAGTGTCAAGGATCTCGCTTTGCACAGCAGAACATCGTAACTTATGATTGAAAAATTAATTAGCCAAAATGTTTACAAAATTAAGAAAGAATAGTTTCGTCTGACTTTGTTTGTTTTTCGACGTACTTCGCAGTTTAAAGCACTTTCTGCTCACTGTCTTTCGTGTATTAGTGGATGAATCCAAATGGATCTATAATGTCTATGCTATCGCAAGTACATCCAATACGAAATAACACTTTCTTTTTTTAAGCGGTACACGCATATTCAATTTAGGTATAATTTTTACTAAGCTCCTAGAAACGCTGGATACCTTCGTTTAATACAATTTGATCACATTGGGACGAAAAAAAAGCTGATCTCCGATAAAAATCGGACGCAATGCACAAGGGACCATGCCTGAATACAGCCACACCGATAATTACGTCTCCAACATTCGATGATTATCGGTGTGTGTACATACGCTCTAAGGGTTAATCATTAACTTTCTGACCATTACACGTTTTCTGTGTAGTGTATTATTGTATTATTGTTTTCTTCTCCCAACACATGACTTAATAACCACATCTGTTAATTGAAAGAATCTTCGGAAAACTAATTTTAGCCAAGGTCACAAAACTGCTTAGAATTATGCATGGAAGCGTGTAGGTTAAGAACGGATATATGCGGGGGGGGGGAACCCTCAGGGCTAATGCAAGCGTTGATTGTCTAGCACTTTTTTTTGTTTTAGTATGATTTTTCATACTGAAATTGGAATTTCGTTTTTAAATGAACGTTCTGAATTATAATTTCCATCAAAATATATGTCGGTTTCTGTTCATAAATTTTTCTAATTAATATTGCACGGACGAACGTAAAACTAAAGATAGAAACTTTGCGTATATTTTGTTTGGGTTCCTTAGCTCCATGAGGGTTTCACATCCATTCTGTGATTCTTAAATTTGAAAGCGGAACTTCTAACCTGTTTTGACCTTCTTAGACAATAGAATCTTTCATTCAATTGTTTCAACCAATAGACGAGCGGGCCATTCTAGTACTCCTCAACAAACATTCTAGTGTCAACCTCAGCATTACTATATTATTTGGAATTATCGTGATTCTCAGGGGTTTGAGATCGATATTAAAGGTGAAGAAAAATACGAGAGGCTAATTCAGTCATTAGATATTCCAAATTCTTCAAACAGCTTTGTTAAATGCCTTCGTATAGGCTAACCGAGGCTATATTTTGATATAAATTCGAATATGGTTGGTTAAAAGGTGTGTTTTTATAATAATATAATAACACTAATTTCACAATATATAATGGCTAAAATAAATGCGATGTGTTTCTTGTGATTGGCTCAGCTTGGTCAAATACGCCATAAAACACCGAACCAACTTTTAAACTTGTTTTTCTATGAACGACTAGCGAATAAAATGGATGGCTTGCTTTTACGCGTACTTAAAACAGTACATAAAAGTACATATAACATAGTACGTAAAAGTACATATAACATAGTACGTAAAAGTACATATAACATAGTACGTAAAAGTACATATAACATAGTACGTAAAAGTACATAGAACATAGTACATAAAACTAGCACTTAGGAGGAAAAGTACACAGTACATAAAACTAGCACATAAGGGGAAAAGTATGAAGTACATAAAACTAGAACCAAGTGGGAAAGTACATAGTACATAAAACTAGCACCTAAGGGGAAAAGTATGAAGTACACAAAACTAGCACCTAGGGGAAAGTACATAGTACATAAAACTAGCACATAAGGGGAAAAGTACGCAGTACATAAAACTAGCACCTTGGAGGTAATGTATGTAGTACATAAAACTAGCACCTAGGAGGTAAGTATATACAGTGCAACTTGGATGATTCAAAGATGAAGGGTTCATTAAAAAATTTCTAATTAAAAAAGTTACATCTTTTAACTTTAATTTCAGGTCTACTGAATGCTTGAAAAAATTATTCTGTCAATAAGTAAATATTTATTCATAAAGATGATGCTATGAAAGACTTAAACATTATATGTATATAAACAAAATAAGATTTACATTACGTAAGCTACATTACATTTTACATTCAATACAGAAAATGATAGTTTTTCAAAAAATTGTGCAATGTCTAATTTGTAGATTTTAGTCGTTCAAGGTTAGCAAAATCAGCATGAATGCTTAGTGAACGGAAAATAGCTTCACTTATGTTTCATTGTCCTTCAATTTACCGACGAAATTCCCCAAAATGAAAAAGCGCCTCCACGGATGAAGGTATTGGCGTCTATTCTTCTTCCTCTACATCATCCTCTATATCGTACCCCGCTGAATTCGTCTTATTTAACACCTCTGATAAAATGTCTTGATCTGACCGTTCACCACCAACTTCCACGTTTTCACCTAACTTGACGTATTCTTCGAATGTCAAGTTAGGCCATATAATTATCCCATGCCTCCGGTGGCCGGCGATGATTTCTTTATAATGAAAGGCCGAAAAATCCTTATGGTTCGAAAATTTTTATAAAAAACTTCGAATTAAGGAAGGTGAACTTCGAATTATCCACGATTTTTTGACACTGATTTAATGAGAAGTTCAAGGGAATAAGAGGTATTTCGAAGTAGGGACGTTCGTTTTATCCAAGTTGCAATATAGTACATAAAACGTAGTTTGGTGTAGGATTGCAAAAAACAGTAGATTTTCAGTCTGATTAGTAGTCATAGAAAAAACTGAGTAGGGTGACCTAAACCAACCCCTACAACTTACCTCTATGAATTCTAGCACCAACACTACCTCTGATATCAGTGATGTAACTGTATCTGTACCAGCGTGTCCAAAACGTAGAGATCAGCTATATGTATCGTCACTATTAATTTCTGTTACCAGCACCATATAATGGGATACTGCGTATTTGCATATTATTATTGAGTTATCAGCAATAATTAGCCTTTTCGGCATATATTACAATATGTGGGAGGATTATACTATTAACACTGTAGTTAACACTATATAGTGTGATTTGAATCTTAAAGTGACAACATTGTTCTAATATCCGACTTGTGGTGGAGAAACATTGCTTGTGATTGTGACATGGTGAGTTAAAATTCCTGTCATTTTCGGTCAAAATTCAATTAGATATGTGCATTTCGAGGAAAGCAGGCAAGGTTTGTTGGGACAATAGTTAATGAATCGATAATATTGTATGCCGCAATTAATCATAAGCTTATCGGTTGATGTAAAGTGAAGGCTAAGATTTGAACCATTTAAGGGCCCAATGCTATAAAAGTCTTTTAAGCAAAAAACCCAGTAAGAGTGCAAGTTTTATACGTTAAACTGTATGTGTGAAAAATATGAGTATTGAAGTATAGCGAGCTTTATTCACAAATTATTAAAGGTGAGATAATACAGGAGGTAAAATAAGTAGGTAGTTAGTTAATGGACGTCCCAATGGAGTAACACAACGTGCAAGTGGTGACGATACGGGATCAATCCAGAAGGGAAAGACCCGAGGATATGGCATCATAATTTTGAACCAAGATCAGTTAATATCAACACCTGAACCGGCATCACACTGTCCAAGCTTCTATATCACGCCAACGTGAGGTCATATGAGGCCACAACAGGTATAATGATCTCCAGCCACATGTACGCAATTGTCTTCGTCTGGATACAGTTCAAAAACAGTGGAAATGCTGATTTTCACGAGAAATTCACCTTGTCTTATCTTCATTCACTTTCCCGAAGCACCAAAACTTTGAAATTTTGAATAGATTGATAGGCTTTGGTGTTGTGGTGTATATATATATATATATATATATATATATATATATATATATATATATATATATATATATATATATATATATATATATATATATATATATATATATATATATATATATGGAGGCCGGGTGTTGGAGTAGTAGGTAGTAAACAAATTAAAGAATAATAAAGTTTAATGAGTTGATGATCATGATGGTACTATTTGCAAGATGGGATGATTAAAACAAAAGTAATAAGTTCAAGTCCGTCTTAAAGTGTCCAAGATCAGCGCTCGTCGTTGCGGTTCGGTTCACGCGAACCCGTCTTTCTCCTCGCGGTTTCGTCTTGCGTCTGCTGGATCACGGCGTTGCGCGGATGCGCTGTGTGGCTGTTCAGTGGTCGTAGATGACTTCAGCGTGGAGGTGCCCTCTAGTGGAAGGCAGAGGCTGGGCACCACACACACACACACATATATATATATATATATATATATATATATATATATATATATATATATATATATATATATATGATACGATATCATAAATTAAAAGATTCAGCTTGGTGGAAAAACGCTTGTTTAAAGTTTTAAAATGTACGGATTTTTTGTTACAAAATCACAATTTCTGACAGCTTATACAAAATAAATATTACTTTCCCAACTTATGAACTGCACAAAACTTTCTTTTGATCATCTATTAACTAGTTAAGTGCTTGCTCCATGTCTAGCTTGATCCCGTTTTATTTTAAAACATGCTAAGTGATTGCGTCTTTTGTACTCAAAAACTTCGCAGAATTCTTTTCTTCCAGCATACAATAAATCCTAAGCAAGGCAGGAAAATAAATCCCTAATTAGTCCATAAAAAACTTGATTAACACATAATTAGCTCCTTAGAAAGAGACAAAGGCAGGCTGTGATAGGCGTGTAATCATAGCTTCTTCTCAGTACGTAAAAATCACAGGAGAAAGTTTCCCGGAATTCTTTTGTTGGAATTTAATTAGTAAAAACTAATTTCAGTTAATTAAACTTGTTTTAATTGGAGAATGTTTGCTTTTGTAGAAGGTAAAAAGACAAGGACATCACACATGTCATGTTTGAGAGAGCAGGACGAGATGTAAGGAGATGCAACAGAGTACATGAAGTGGGGCTCAGTGTATGGCTGGGATCTTAACTCTCATGCTGGTTGTCTACACGAGGTATCTTGTCGCAAGCAGAAGTGAATATTATTTGATGGACGACGTACCTCGTCATTAGGAAAAACTGACCACGTCTTGATTCTGTCATAATCAAAAATATTTTCAATATCTTGATGACGTGTTGTCAAGTCATTAGTGAAATTGGTCGGATCTCGATGGACGAGGTCTTGGATCTCCACTTGGAGGGTAAGAAGATGGAACATCTTTCTACTATTGTAGGGTGGAAAGAGATGGAACATCTTTCTACGTTTGTAGGGTGGTAAGAGATGGAACATCTTTCTACATTTGTAGGGTGGAAAGAGATGGAACATCTTTTTATGTTTGTAGGGTGGAAAGAGATGGAACATTCTACGTTTGTAGGGGGGTAAGAGATGGAACATCTTTCTACATTTGTAGGGTGGAAAGAGATGGAACATCTTTCTACGTTTGTAGGGTGGTAAGAGATGGAACATCTTTCTACATTTGTAGGGTGGAAAGAGATGGAACATCTTTCTATGTTTGTAGGGTGGAAAGAGATGGAACATTCTACGTTTGTAGGGTGGTAAGAGATGGAACATCTTTCTACATTTGTAGGGTGGAAAGAGATGGAACATCTTTCTACGTTTGTAGGGTGGAAAGAGATTGAACATCTTTCTACATTTGTAGAGTGGAAAGAGATGGAACATCTTTCTATGTTTGTAGGGTGGAAAGAGATGGAACATCTTTCTACGTTTGTAGGGTGGTAAGAGATGGAACACCTTTCTACATTTGTAGGATGGTAAGAGATGGAACATCTTGGTCTCAACTCGGAGGGTAAAAGGATGGTTCATCTTACTCCTTATTTTGTTGGTTAGTTTTGGTGTTTTGTATGGTGCATGGGCAATATTTAGCCATGCTGGACAAGACGCTAGATAGAGTCAAGTAATGCACATGCTCACAAATATCGCTTTTACTGACACATAATGAGCTAAATGCACCTAGAGTGATGTAAACATACGTGAAAACAAATTGAGCCTGCGACGTGAAGCTAGCCTTGCTAACTTTGTGGGTATTGTGACGTCTGGAAAAAAAGACGATTTCAACACCTGGATCATTGTGGACCTTCCACGCGTGAGGCCACCCAAAAAGAACATGTGTGGTTACTGTTCTGTAATATCTCAGGCCAGATAGGTATTAAATCTATCGTAGAGTCGGCATGTAAGTTGACTTCTTGCACCTATCTGTCTCACACATCATTATCTAACTTTTCCGAGATCCAAAGAGGGGATTTGCGGCGTTGACACCCCTTGATGTTGCAGGTATCATTGAAAAACACTAGAATCAACATTCCAAGAGGGAGGCACACTCCCCCGCACGAAAACGGAGACGAGAGAAAAAAGACACTGGATGTAGTGGCGAAAAGAAGAGCTCTCGTTTAGATAGCTATACGGTGAATTTAAACACCGGTGAACAAAAAAACTAACTGTGAAGATAAACTTATTGTTTCTTCATGAACATTCGTTCATTGACTGTTCACTGTAAATAGGCTTTGTATATTAACGGAAATTTTTGACTTTGAGTATTAACATCCCCCATTTACTGAAATGAAACTATTGTACATCTGTTTAGAAACTTAACTTATAGGTAAAAAAATATTATCAGCACTTTGATAGTGGCATTTCAAATCGACTCAAATTTGACAGCCTGTTTCTCATCATTATGAAAATAAGGATTCAGTGCTTCCGAATAATGAGTTTCTGCTTGAAGCCGATCGTAAAGTGAATGATTGCTGTTGAAAAACATTAAATACCGAAATAATTTCATCGGTATAAACATTTTAAGTTTTCACCAACAACAAAGAACTAGGAAATTTCGCCTTTTTTCTTTCAAAAACAAGTTGAAAACTTTATTCAGAAACTTTTTACCCTCCAAGTGGATTAGACGAATTATCTCCTCTATCACACGATCGTACCAATTTTGCTTATGACGAGATATCTCGTCATCAATGTATACTGTCGACTCTTTGATAATGACAAGATCAAGATCCTATCAGTTTTCTTTCTTCTAATGACGAGATACCTTGTTGAAACAACCACCAGGAGGATAAATTAAATTTAGTAAGCTAATTTCGAAAGTTTGGTTGAGGTACCATTGAATTACAAATACTTTTTTGAAAATGTACCTTGTTTTGTAAGTAAATCTTCAAAATGAATATAATTATCCTGTGTTACAC
Source organism: Metellina segmentata (assembly GCA_947359465.1). Lineage (NCBI taxonomy): Eukaryota > Metazoa > Arthropoda > Arachnida > Araneae > Tetragnathidae > Metellina > Metellina segmentata. The sequence goes on along the minus strand of OX375881.1, from coordinate 26,987,620 downwards.
GATTGTTTTGGATAATTGATTAATTATGTACATTAATAATAAAAACTATATTGGAAGTTTACCAAGATGGTAGATATATATTTTAATTAACATCATACTGGAGCAACACCAACTGGCTATTGACGACGATCCCTGATTAATCCCGCAAGGGTATCAGAAATCATAAAAGTAAATGTCGGTTGAGGTATCATTGAATTAAAAATTACCATTTACAGATCAATTTTTGAAAATTTACTCTTGTATGCCAGTTAATCTTTAAAATGAATATAATTACCCTGTGTTGCACGAATGTGTGTTCGGGTTGTTTATTAATTATGTACAGAAATCATAAAATATACATTGGAAGTACATCAAGATGGCACGTAGGTATTTTAATTAACATCATACTGGAGTAACACTAACCAACTATTGATGGCGGGCCAGGATCAATCCCCCAAGGAAAAGATCCGAAGACAACACCTCGTAATTTTGAACCACGGTCAGATGTTCACCAAGATGGATGGATAATATTAGATTCCAAAAGAGGGACTGGATCCCTGTTTGTGAGGCACTAGCCTCTCCACGCCTACCCCCAATGTTAATTGTTTCCTATCAAACACGGAATGCAGCTCCATCTATCGTCAGCTACGGCGCAGAATATTGGAACGGGAATAGCCTTGTCTGCCAAAGAGATTAGGCTTAACTCGCATTCCCCTTCATTACCCGTGGGCATCCGTCTTACGCGACCAGTATTTACACCCAGGCAGGTGCTGCTTCATGTTGATGAAGCTGCGCTCGGATAGACGCATTGTTACGCGTTCGATCCCATCTGCGCGGACATCAGTTTGTGTAATAATAGGACTGGAATCACACGCTGTTCGCCCCGAATCGACGCTTTGAATTACTGGACTATCTAAACGATCACGGGTTGTGCTGATGGCGCGTGGTTTGGCTGTGGTACAAGATTCGTCGCAGAATTGTATTCGAGTGAATGTGTGTACGAGGTTTAGATACGGTCAACCACAGATTACACTGGGTGATTTGAAATTCCCTAGCCTTAACTTAACCCTCTAAGTAGTTTCCATGAGAAATCTCTCTTGTCCATCAAGATGTGAACAAGTTCGATAGTGACGAAATGCCTCGTTATTAAGACATTACCGATTTTTTGATGATGACGAGGTCAAGACCAGGTCAGTTTTGTACCAGCACATTACACGGATGTATTTACAATCCCAGATAGTCACCAATAGCCCGTTGTGTTGCTCCAGTGGAACATTAACTAAAATACCTACCTATCTCCCGCTTATAACATCCCCGAAAAAATTCGACAATTGTTTATATCTATTGATGGCAAAGAGTTACTAACACTTCATATCTTAGTACAATCCATATATGATAGTCGTCTATAGCCCGTTGTGTTACTTCAGTACGACGTTAATTAAAATACCTACCTACCATATACGTGATGAATATAGCATCCATATTATAAATAGATTCCATACCTCTAAATTATAAAGTTTTCTAAAAATGTAAAACTGGATTTCGATTACTTTTACGGGTATTGATTCGTATTTCCAATAAAATGGAAAAATGAGACCTCAATCAGGATACCACAAATAGATTCTGAATGTTTATTTCAGTTTCATCTCATTCTCTCGTTCAAATACAGTGCAGAATGTTTATATCTAAACCTATTTTTGTTCACATTTTATTTGCTGCTTTGTATCTTCCAGATTTTTCTTTGCTTTTTTTATTCGGACTGCTGTAGACATTCATAAGTATTGATGAGCTCGTTCGTTAGCTATAGAACTATTATGCAGCTCTAAGGCTGGCTCAAATATAACATGTTTAAACCAAGCGGCGACTTCGGCGAATGAATTACGAAATGGTCAATTACATATTGTTTATATTTTTAAAAACTCTTGGGGTTATTCTAAAAATGCAATATCATCAATGAGTTTATTATTTGGGACTAAGATATTATGTTGACATATTTTTAGTGGCTTCAGTGGCTAGAAAGTAAATAAAGGAACTGGGATAGAAATGTTAAAGGAAGTGTAGGTAGATGCGCTTCGTAACTTTACCACAGTCAATTTCTTCAGATCAATTTAATTGTTTAATAAAACATGCAAAAGTAAATTTTTGTGATAGCAAACATTTTTTTAAATCACTCACATAGTGTAGAGTGAGCCGTGTGAGCTTTAGTGTGGTTCGATTCAGCGAAGGAAGATAGATAGAGAGAGAGAGAGAGAATAGGTTCTTTAACTTTTAGTAAACAATCCTATCAAAATATTGTTATATTTGTTATAATTAGCGTGTTTTTGTTGCATACATTTGTTGATCTCATTCTGATAGTCTAAAAGGTGAGACTGGAACCCAAACGCTAATGCGAATTTTTAATATGCATCATTCCATATTAGCATTAAGATTCTGCATATATCATGTCTTCAAAAACCCTTGGGGTGATTTTAAATATGCAACATTTTCAGTGAGTCTAATATTTGGGACTAAGATATTCGTTTGACCGATTTTTTAGAGGCCCCAGTGGCTAAAAAGTAAATTAAGGAACTGGAATAGAAATGCCAACGGAAGAGTAGAAATATGTACTTTATAATTTTGCCACAGTCAATTTTTCTTCAGGAGATAAATTTAATATTGCTTAATAAAACATGCAAAAGTATATTTTTGTGATGGCAAACATTTTTTATATCATTCACAAACTGTAGAGTGCGCTGTGTGATCCAGTGGGACTCGATTAGGCGAAGAATGCCAGATAGATAAAGATAGAACATGTTCTTTAACTTTGAGTAAAAGATCGCACAACAATCTTGTTACATCAATTATTGTGTCTTTGTTACATAGATTGGTCGTCCCCCCCCCTCCTATTCAGATAGTCTAAAAACCAAACTTTGTGTACACAATTTTACACATTGTTTTGTTTAATACAAAACATTGCTAGTTGCTGTATATACCACTTTTTTCATCACGTCATCTAAACATTCCTTCTTCTTTTTATAACCATCACCGCTATCTCTTACCATTGTACGCGATTAATTAGCACAGGGTGCGCTAGTCAGCATACTAAGCTGTACCAAACACTGAGTTTGCCTACTAATTCACTGTTTTGTATATTAATTTTCATCCGAGATTCCTGAGCAGTGTATAATTGCTTTCATAGGATAACACAAAATCAGATTTATTTAGATGGCCTATTGCTTCGCTTGAAAATAATTTCCATATCCTTGTCCGCATCCTTACCTCTTGGATTTACTGGTGTAAAACCACGAGGAGACACTCTTGAAACTTCCTCTCCTGTCTTTGACTGCATCGGTGCTTTTTGGATAGATTGGTGGAATACCAAGATCAGGCAGCTTCTTTATCTTAGGTGACGAAATTGTATGCAGGTGATCTAGCAATTTGTACACACCAGACGCATACGAAATGGTACTCTTAATGGATAAACAACCACATATATTGCTTGAAATAATCCAAAGGATTCTACTGGTCGAAAAGGTGAAAACTAGCTACAGGTCGTGCAGGGAAGACTACAAGTTCCAGCAGTAGATGTATGCGTGTGAAACCCTCAGAGGGGCCTTCAATGGCACATCTCCTTTAATTGGTTAGAGACTTCACTAACCTGAGGTTTTCTTGTAATCTTCTTCTCTTATAGGATTTACTGTAAACTTTTCCCATAGGATTTATTGTAAACTTTCCCCATAGAATTTACTGTAATCTTTTCCCATAGGATTTACAGTAAACACGGGAGTCGCGTAACCGGGATAGCCAATAATCTTTTTCTACTTTCATCTGATGATCCTGTACATTCCCTAATCCCACTTTCTCCTTTTCAGGACATTTATTAGTTGAAGTTGTCTGCCTTGTGTTTGGCGTAGCTTGCCCAAATAAGGCTTTTGTGTCATGAAACCTAAAAAAAATCAACCAACTCCCTTAGAGGGTTAAAACTTTAATTAAGGGAACCCACTAACTATAAAGTGTCGCAGGGCCCTATTCCAAATTGAAACTAAGCCTAAGTTAAGGATTCCACAAAAATCCAACTAGGATTTTCCTTTATAAGTTTTCTAAATACAGTTTATTTGATGACGTTACAGTTTATTTCATAATGTGTGCATAAATTGCGCCTCAAATTAAGATGGGATAAGATATTTTTAACATTTAAACAATAAAGACCTAATCCTATTTTAGAATTTATTCACATTTTAAATATATTGAGCAGTTTAGAAGTATTTGTATTATAGGTTAAGTAGAGATTATAACCTCAAAAGATCCTCAAAACCTTTGAGCTCTGCCATTAATCTGACTCAATCCAACTCCAGTTAAACCAATTTAATCTCTATAAACAATTACACCAAGTTATTTCACAATAAGCCGCATGAATTTCAGACGCTCGAAGAACATTTTTTTCTTACTCCCAAACGCGCAAAAAATCAGACATCAATCTTGCTTTGATTCGGACATAATAACGCTGTGGCCCCGCGTGCAAGAACACTCCGCAAATTAAATCCCTTTATTCATGCCATCGGCCTTTGTTTCACTTGTTTACTTTTCTCCGGTGCAAAAAATCGAGGAGGAATAATGATTGCTTTTTAGTCGCTGTTTTTGCCGCTTAATCCTTTCAATGGCAAAACCACTTAATATTGCACCGGGTATCGCTGGGGAAAGTAGCAATAATAATTCGAGCGGCGCGGCAAAAATAATGAAAAAATAACATATAGCTTTTAGATAAGCCTCTTTAGTCTTCTTTCTCCGATCTCTTCACTTCATTTGTTTGGTATATTTGAAGGGATTTTTTCATGATTTTTTTTTCATTTTTCATGGGTTTTCCCCTGTGCTTTCGTTTTTATTGCTCAAACAGGCGTCTGCATTTTACGCGGCCGTCTTAAGTTTCTCCCGGAAATTCTGGGCAGGCACGGATTTTCTCTTAATTGTGTTTTTAAAGTGCGTATTAAAAAGGAATTTTCGAATAGCTGCTGTTTCCGCGGAGATCTTTTATGCTAGTATTGTTGTTTCATTGCACTTCGGGATGGACGAAGAAGAGAAAAGTGCGGATTAGGTTTTAAGGAACGGTTGTGATAGAGAGGGAGAGAAAAATAAAAACGGCTAATGGTTCGAAGAGTTATTTTGGAAATGAAATAATATTAATACACGGGGTTTGTTATGTTTTTATGAAACTCATTTGCAGAAGAACTCACTGGGTCGCGGTAACACAGTTGGAAGAATAATGCATTAGCAAACGGGTGGTTGCCAGGTCGAAAGTAGGAACAACCGAAGATCGTCGTTTACACAAAAGAGACTGGTGCATTTTAAATTTATCGTGGCCTCATTAGTGTAAGTTGGGAGAGTGGGATGTCAGCTCAAGTATTGACCTCGTCATCTGAACATTTTCCAAATTTACGAGGTTTTGTTCTCAGATCTCCCTTAGGAATTGATCCCGGACCATCCGCAGTAGCCCTGCGTGTTGCTCCAGTGCGACGTTAATCAACTACCTACCTGCAAAGGAACTCACTATTTAACTTAACATAAGGAGTACAGAGTACACATGAAATATCCGAGCTTACGGCATGTAGGTAGGTAGGTCGTTAACTTCATAATGAAGTACCACAACGCGCTGTTGGCTACGGTTCGGGATCAATCCCGAAAATATGCGATGACAAGGACCTCGTAGTTTTGAACCATTGCCAGATGACGTGGTCAACTCTTAAGCTGGCATCTTACTCTCCAAACGTCCACACCATGCCAACGTGAAGGCCAAGAAAGATGTAACATGTATCTTTTCCCATGTACGCGACGGTATTCGGTTGGATAGAGTTTCAAACACGCAAGCTTCTGGTTGCTGATCTGGTGAAGGTAAACTCAATTAATATGAATACTGACCATTTAGTACTGTTTTGATTGTACACTGATTCATATGGATCTTCCAAAGTTCCATGTAAGAAAACACGTGCAATTAAATTGCAATCAGACCATGTATAAAATTTTACAACAATTTTCCAGATTAATCGAAACGTCGTGGCAATCTTTTAAGATGAAATAAGAAAGCACGAATGCGTATGTTAACAAGTGTGGTATTTTGGAATAATTGTGTATTAGGGTGGGTCGAAAAAATTTCAAAATTTATTCTTCAAATCGTAGTACCGCGAAAAAGTTGCGAATTTGGAAGACTTATGAGGGATGAAAAAGAAATAAAATCGGTTTATACCTTCCGGTCACGCATGTGCTCTAAAGTTTGCCGGAAGGAATTTGCCATTTGAAGGAATTTGCCATTTGGAAATATTCACATTTTAAAAATAATTTTTAACATTTTTAAATTAGCCTCTTCCCGAACGTAATAGCTCAACTTCTTATGAATTAAATTCACAGAAAATAAAGTTTAAATGCTATGTAAATCCATCAACATCTTCCGGTCGCGCATTGCCTTCAAAGTAAATGAAATTTTGAAAAACATTTACAAATATAGGTAGATCACACACACACACACAGTTCAAGGAAAAAATATTAGCAACTTACATGCCTTCTTTTTGGTTTTCTTTATTGAATAGAAGTTTAAATGTTTAAAAACAGATTATTTTAGACCATTAGTAATATTTATAGACAGATATTTTTATTGAAAAACGAAGTTTTTGTGTGAAGTTGTTAGTTCAAGAAAATCATGTTGAACAATTGAACACCTCCGTTTTCACTCATTCTTAGCTAAAGTTACTTTGAAATCTGATTTATGGGAGAAGTTAGGCATGATTGACATTAACAGCAGAGTCGTTTTGATAAAGCCATCCCTAGACTCAGCTCCGCATACTTTACCTGAGGCTTCTGTCACGAGTTGCACACATCGTTCAACTGCTTGTGTGTGAACTGGGAATGTCTTGAATGTTATATCCCCATTAGGGGACTGTGTCACTTTGAATATGTGATTTAATCTCATCGTCACTGATATCTTTTAATAATGGAGGAGAAGATAAATTACACAGTCCATCCAGTTAATTATTTACGAATTGTCTTGAGCCTTGAAATTGAGTTTTGGCGGCATGAATGTTTTGATAGTTGTTCTCTTTTGATCTAACTGTCTCGCCTTTAGAATTCGTCAAAGTCCGAACTCTCTTATGTGTTTTGTATTATCTTGTGTCATGTCTAACGTTAAATGTTATGGATGAGCGAAAAAGCCATTTCGTTCGATCACAGGGTCGACAATATTACGTAAATCTTCAGGCAGGTACCTTGAAGATTGTATTGATTGGTACACAAGTTTTGGTCCTTATGTAAGTATTTACTGGTTTTAATACTAAACCACATTGGCATGTATGACTTCAAAATAAATATAACTATTTCTTGAAGTTCAGGTGTGGGATTTTCTTCACTTAAGTACAATCTGATAGTTCGATTTGCTGTTTTCAACCACCTCGAGTGTGACGAGGGACGAGGATCTTGTACAGTCAAATCCTCTTTACAGTTGTTTCGAGACTTTATTGCCATAGAAATATCGAGTAGATACTGCTGATCCTTACTTAGTGTACTATCTATAGTGGGAATCTGACAGCCGACTCTTGAAGGCAATCACTGGACGTTCTTTGCAGCCACTTAGCTTTTCACCGATGGGCCCTCTGAAAGATTTCGGACCCGTCTAGGTATTGAAACAGATGCCGGAATGGCAGTTAATTGAAATAGAGAAGGCAAACTGCCCATTGTAACGGTTTCTCATAATGTACGGGTGATTACAAATGAATATCCCAACTTTGAAAGGCTATATCTTCTAAACAATACAACGTAGCGTTCCATTCCACACATCGCGTTGAGTGAGAAGTTTTGAAGTTTCATTAATATTAAGTTTCATTTTTTTGGCGAAAGATGGCGCAACGAGCGGCTATTGGGAAGAGAACATCGTTAATGGCATTTCTTACCTGGATATGCTGCAGATTTGGTTGTTTCCTCAGCTAGAAGAAGAAATGGGGTCTTCATCTTCCAACAGAATGGTGCACCCCCCTATTGGCACCTTTCTGTACGCGAATTTTTGAGCGAGCAACTGCCACAACGGTGGATTGGTCGCAGAACAGATTTCGACCATGCTCTTCATCAGTGGCCCGCAAGAAGCCCTGACTTAACCTCCTGCGATTATTTTCCTTGGGGCTACATGAAAGATAAAGTGTTTTTTACTCCTCTACCAGCTGACATTGTTGAACTGAAAACGGGGATAACTGCAGCCATCGAAACTGTAACACCAGACATGCTGAAAAAAGTGTGGTATGAATTCTGCAACAGAATGGATATCGTTCATGTTTCTGGTGGTGGTCACATTGAACATTTATAACTGTATGCTTATTAGTTAACTTTACAATGTTATTTTTATTTCCTTTTTCCCAAAATGCATGTATCTTCTGTAGTTTTGTAAATATAGCCCTTCAAAGTTGGGATATTCATTTGTAATCACCCTGTATTTCAATTCGGCGAATCAGACCGTTTTTTCAACCTGTATTAACAGCAGTACCATCACAACCTATGACAACTAATTTTTCAAGGGAAATACCACGACCAGACAGATAAGAAATAATAGAAGTGACAGTATCTTCAGAACTTCCAGAACTTGAAGTTAAATTGCCGATGTAGACTGAACCAGGTTCTTGAATTAGTGAGTCATACTCTTCCTTTTTTACTTTACGGAACCTTTTCGAATGAGCTAGATCTATCACTAACGTGTCGTCCTTCCTCCCATCGAAGTAGAAGGTTTAAAATTATGAGTGTAAATTAACAATAGATGTGAAGCGATTATATACCGACTACAGAGTAGTTCGTTGTAAACATAGCTCATCAGTGAATATTAAATGCTCATATGCCAACTACAGCGGTTCAAAAATGGATATGAAATGCTCATGCTGACATAGCTCATGAGTACATGTTAGGTGATCATAAGCTAATTTTAGTGCGATTTAACAATGGATATTAAGTGCTCGTCAAGCAACTTCATTGGTGCTGAAAGTGTGGCTCAACAAAAGATATGAAGTGCTCATACGGAACTATAGCGAGGCTCAACAATGGTTGATTTATAGAGTTTGATTCACATTACCTGTATCTACATGTTTTGTTTGTGGATCATTAGTTTATGAAATTCCTTCTTAACACACAAATCACATGTGCATGACTGATTTTTATGTTCTATTGTTAACCTAGCCAATTAATTTATGGACTAAGACTAGGGGATCTAATTTATATGGTAATCATATGTCAAAACAATAGGAACTATCACTCGATGGAAGATTCCATAAATCTATGACGTCATAAACTTAAAACTCAATTCAATATTTCCCAAATTCACAAATCTGAAATGTCTCAGTGGGTTTGTGTATTGCCTTAACAACCTGCGAATTGTAGGTGATTCCTAAAATTTATCCTGAGCGTATTTCTCTCTTCTGTATCAATAAAACTTTCCTCGTGTATGTCCATTATCATTACTCGACGCTTTCTGTTTTGTTGGCGGAGCTTTGCCAAATATGACTCTGGCGCCTTGGAACCTAACTAAACCAACCACAAAACATTCGCATTAGACTCCACAAACCCATGTCTTCTGATCTGACGTAATTCCCCAGAGAAATGCTCCCATCTCTAACATACAACCGCATTCTGTTACAAACAAAACTATTTAGGACAACTTCATGTTTCATCGAGGCACATACTATCTGCAGAGAACATCGATTCCCCGTGAAAAATTCAAACGGGGACAAACATCCCTCCATTTCCAAGTCTCGGTGAGTTCGGGTTAGCTTCCTTTACCCCGATGACTAGTGGAAGAAGGTCTGGCACTCTAGGAATGCGAAGGTCCACAAAATGAGACTCTTGCCTCACACCGTTCCAGCAAATCAGGAATGCGGCTGTTTCTCTGCTGCCAACATTCTCAGCTTAATAACTTGTGGTAAAAGGGTGGGGGACACCGAGGATTAGATGGTAGGTTTTCTCACTCTTTTAAAAAGAGAACGGTAAAGGGACCATTAAGAGGGGAATCGTCCAATTTTCGGACAGGGGTCGTGTTTGTGTGTGTATCCATTGCCTCTTCGTTTGACTTATTTAAATTGCACGATTGGGGTGCTATTGGAGAATAAGAATTACGGGATCCTGTAAAGAAGTAAATAGGCTCTTAGAACGGAATTGATTTTTTGTGCAGGAAATAATTTTGTCTAATTTCCTAGCGTATTTCTTTATTCAAACTATTTACGTATTTATGTAGTTGGTCCTTATTTTGTAGTTGGCCCGAAACTTATTTTCCGTATTTTTCAAGCTCTCAAGGGCACATCTTTAGGTATGCACTGGTTTCCATGAAGCCGTACTAGTCCAAGTCCACCTAGTCATGTTTTCTGTTCACATAGGGTTTATTGTCTCTAGTAAGCTGGCGGTCATGGTCCCGAGATACCCAAGCGAACTTTATATTATTTTATACTACTACTCTGTTCTGCAATGCTTCTATTCTTTTCATGACATGCTTTACTTGAAGTTGTCTTGTGTTTGACGTAGCTTGGCCAATTATGGTTCTTGTGCCGTAAAACGTCAAACCAAACAATCTTATTTTTAACTAGCTGAATAACCCGGCGTTGCTCGGGTTTCAAATATGACCGCGACATCTAAAATATGACCTCTACATTTCCTTGTGTTAACACAAATATTCAAACTCTGAAGAACATGTTTCTTGTCCATGTCCATTTATAGCAGAAAACCAAACTTCAGATTTTAAAATTGGAGCTTCGAGGGGCACTTTTAGAACTACCTGTGTCCCAATTTTCATGGCTACAGATTGGTCTGAAGACAGGAAAGAAATAGCCTATGTTTTCCGCAGTGTTCTAAAGTATACGTATACCAAATTTGGCGTGGATTGGTCAAAAGGTGTAGATTTGTCTTGCGATTATACACACACATCCTTTTTGATATCTATGGAATTTAGTACAGAGTGGTTTGGAATGGATATATTGGGAAGATGTGGGAATGCTACTTATATTCATTATGAACATTATATGCTACTTATATTCATCATTTTGCTCGTGGTTTGAGCTACCATATTTGAAGTAAGGTAGAAATATCAAGAGTATTTCATTACTATTACATACTATATAAATAAAAGGAGGATGGTACTAATTATATATTTTACGTATGTTTAAAGCAATGACAAAAGAATTTCAGCTACTGTATATAGAATAAGATGAGAGCACCAAACGTATTTACTATTATATTTACAGCAAGGAGCTAGTGACAATATGGTTTCAGTTGATATATGAAAAAGAAGAGGAGAGTACCGATTGCGTTTAAGGCTGCTTTGATACGGCACACTCGATGTATGGCCACTGAATTTCTAGACACTGCAAGAACACTGAACTCAATGAGAGCTTACACATAGACACACAGTGTCTGGGTCCACTGCAATCCTTGACTGTCCTCTCCAGTCGCTCCGTAAGCTGCCTTGTGTATCAGCCAATTCCCCTTTTTTATTCAGTAGTCCCAGTTTTTTTCTTCGCGATCGTTAAAGATAGAGTGAAAATTTCTACCGATTTGAAATCTGCGGAAAAGTTTACATTCGATCTGTACGTTAAATGTGATTTTTTTCAAATAAATAAGTTTTCATCTGTAACTTTTATATTTTCGCAATACGAATTTGGACTCAATTAATGAAGATATTCATTACGAACACAAAAAGGACTATTTACCTCGTTTTATAGAAAATAGTATCTTGAATAAAACTTGACATCCGGAAATAAATGAATAAATTTTATCATCCACCATAAGTTACTTGAACAAGGTACAAAATCCTTCACTTTCTTATCTTTTAGCACATATTGGGTGAACTCAAAAAATCATTTTCATTTTGATGTTAGTAGGTCATTTAATCCACAACACATACAATAAAATTATTTTTGTTAGATGGGTAGTCAGTACAAAAAAATTCAAAATTCTAAATTAATTAATAAAAACATTTGTGTTAATGTGTCCCGGACCCCCTTAAATTCTAAAGTTCTCTACTAGTTACGTGGTATCTTGTCCATCAGTGTCTGATGAGTTTTGTTAATTTATATAAGATAACGCGTCGAAACAACCACCTGTAGGGTAAAAAACGAAAACATACTTGCCACGTAGAAGTTTTCCCCTTAAGGTACAAATGATAAAAACGGGAAAAGTGAATCTAGGTTCGCAACATCGCGAATAACTGCGTTTACTGTTTCCATGGTCACTTAACCTCCTAAGCGTCATGGGAAGTGTACTAGTACTTTTACCCCCTTCCCCCCAAAAAAAATACACATTCTGACTAAATGACCACATTGATTAGTCGAAAGAGTCAGGAAACATTTTATTGATCAAGACGATCAAAATTGGTCAGAATTTATGCAGGGAAGACTAAAGGTTGCAAAACGCATGTGTTTATATTAAGTCATAACATAAAAAAAGATATTCAGTACCTATCTTATCTCCTCATATTTGTATATTAGTTTACGGTTTGTTAAGTAGTATTGGAATTTACTTAATATTTTTGGTTGTTGCTATGATTCCCCCCCCCCGCCCTCTAAAATTTATTAGAATTAACTACTGAATTTTAACACCTGGTTTTCGTACTATTTAAAAGCGTTTGGAAGAATTAGTAGTAAAATTGGTTTTGCCCTACAAAACGAGATATTGTTCAATATCGTTTTCTATGGTGCATGTTTTTCGTTAAAGCTTGGCATCAAAATAAAAATCATAAATAATTAATTTAACAACAAACTCAAAATGCTGTAAGAAACAAACCAACTATATAGTATCATACTTTGGAAAGCTTTGAAGGAAATAAAACTTTTTAAGCTGCTCTGTAATGGATAATCACCAAAAGATTAGTTTTCGGAAGCAAAATATTTTATCAATTTTGAACGAAAGCATTGAAGTTAGTTTACAAAAGCATTATACGTTTTCTGATGCAATTACGGGATTTTCTAAAAACGGGGAGCGTTATTTTTCTATTCATCACGGTTCAAAATTCTTCGTGAAAGCATACGGAGAAAATCGTCAGTATTGGCGAATGATCTCTTCCAGATCGATCCGGAAATTGATTCCAGTAATCACAGCACCCGCGCCTTGCACTCTACCAAAAGAACATTTCGTCTGAGCACTCAAATGCTCCCCTCCCCCCGTTGATACCTGATAAAACTCAATCTCTTTGATGCCAATACATTCGACTTATCGATCGTCCCTGAAAAAAATATCTGCATCCGCTTATTAATACGCAAATAAATAAGTAAACAAACGAAAGGGAAGGATCGGCGCCAAAGAGGAGATGGAAACACTCGATTCTTCTGTAGCTTTCCCTTTGTGCGTTTAACTTTCGATTCTTTTTTATTTTCCCTACTTGGGGAAGAGGGACATTAAGATAATGGTAAAGTGCCGGGATGCGCTCTTAATAAAGGGATCTCTGGGAATGGAAAGAAAATACTTCTGGAAGGGGGCTCCGCACTCAAAATAGACGGAGATAATAAAAGGAAAGAGGTTTAAGACGCGTGCCATCAAATGATAATGTGCCGGAGAAAGGGTTTAGTGTTGGAAGCGATCTTTTTAACGTGTCATTGGTGTGATGAAAGATTGCTGTTTTGCCTTAATAAGACACGCTTAATGCATTGTCTGGGCCATTAACGTTATCAAACGCCACGTTGTTGAGGTGTAAACGAAGATCCATGGTACGGTGTTCACTTAGGATGGGCTCTGACTTTGCCGAGGCTAAAGTGATCAGATGTATCTTTAGATTTGTTTCTTTGGTGTTCGGTGGAAATGTTCTGGTTTTGTACAGTAAAACATAAAACAAATGTTACGCTTCACATTGAAACTTCACAAACACACGAAAGAGAGATGCTTATTTTCTTGAAACTAAAGTGGATAACTAAAGTGGAAACTTCATTTCGTTCTTTATTTGCTACAACGGGGCTGTTATGACTTAAGTAAGTTTATCCACTGCGTTAGCAACCTTTGAGTTGTAGGAGGCACAGACTCGATTTCTGTAGCCATGGCATTTCTGAAGCGTGGTCCTAATTTCTCTCTTCTGGGGCACTAAGGAATTTCTGTGTGTATGTTCATTGCATGGCATTGTCTTGTATTTGGCGCAATTTTCCCAAATATGATCCAAGAACTATGAAGACAACAGTTTGCTACTTCAACGACAGCTCGAACATTATGAACTGTGAGGACAATTTCGAAGTTTTGAATCGTCATGACTTTGATTACAACTTGAAAACATTCTCTTTGTAAGATTTAAAAGCGTAAATATTCCATTCCATTAGGCAAAAGTACATGAATTTAACTTTTTTGCTATACAAAATGAGTTTAATTAGCCGTTAAGAAACAACTAATTTACTCAGTACCAACCTACTCATAAATGACAATTTTTGAATTATACTATTGTTTCAAGTGGTAGGAGATAAATATGTGAATACGGAAATTCTTCTATTAAATTGCCCATTTTTACTTGTCCCCTATTGGATTTCAAGTTCTGAAGCAGCAGCGGAAGTATCAATCTGTTTTAGAAATTAAAAGTTCAGGTCTTACACTATATGGACAAAAGTATTGTCATCATCTAAAAGTATTGTCATCATCAAAAAATCTGCACTACCTCGATTATGAGATATTTCGACATTAGAAAATTGGTATCACGTCAAAACAACTTAGATGGTTAAACCATGTTCACCCTTAATGGTACTTCACTAAAATGAAGTTGAAGTTCTTCCTATGCATGGACCAGTTTCATCCCCATACTTCTCGTGTGGGACAGGTCCTGAATGAACAGGAGTTGTGTACATATTCTAGATTATACCAAACCAAGTTCAATAGCAGATATCGCTGGTGATAATGGGATTGTACCACATAGGTGTTGTTGAGGGTAGAGCTTCTTACTGTCAGTTTTGACGAGACCACGCTATCGTTCGAAAAGGAATGTGATTAAAAATAATTTTTTTAGACTAACTGAATTGCACGGCTTCGGGTGTGAGCTTTCTTGATGTGCTCCCTCCTAGTTCTAGAAACTCGAACTTGTTGTGAAGTTGTACCGCTTGTGCTGTTTGTTTCATCTGTCAAAATAAATCACAAAAAACCAATGTTGGACTCTGCGATTCTTGGACTCGATGAATCTTGGATTCTATTATTTTTTTCAATGGTGCCGAAACCCGGGCATGTATAATATGGTAAGACTTTTTGTGATGCTAGTCGGAATCATGAACTACATGGATTAAACCGTCAATCACTTGGATTATTTTGACGGCCCTGAACCTGGATTACTCTGACCCGGATTCGTGGTATCATTCAAACAGTGAGTTTGAACTTGAGAGGTACTGTAAACCTTCATTTAAATTCGCCAGAATTAAAGATGGAGAATCTTGATTAATTAAAATCAATACGAAAGCTAACTCGAAGTTCTTGTGCTAAATTAATAACTAAAGTGGATTCTTTCTTAAAAATTCTTGATACCGAAAGTGAAAGCGACCAAGAAAAATTTTCGGAATATTTACTAAATCTAGAAGAAAAGCAAAGTGAACTTAAAACTTTAAATTATAAAGTAGAGGACTTAATAACCGATAAGGGTGTGTTCGAAACCGAAATGCAAAGTTTAATTGAACATGATCAACACATAAGTGATGCTAAATTTAAAATTAAAAGTAACCCACGGAAGTTTAAAATTGAGCATTCTGTATCTTCTCTAAGTTCTAACGTTTCTAATTTGAACATTAGAAAGTCACCAATTGCTATTAAATTGCCTAAACAAAACATTCACACATTTAATGGTGATTCAAGCTCATTCCTGGAATTTTTCAACAGCTTCACAAGTGCAATCGACTTAAATAATTTATTAAGTAATGTTGACAAATACGTGTATTTAAAATCTCTTCTATCGGGAGAAGCTTACAAAACTTGCTGGATTTTCACTCTCGGAAGAAAATTACAAATCTTGTTTAAATTTGTTAAAAGATCGATATGGTAAACAGGAACATTTAACCAGTTGTTTCATGAATAAACTGTTTGAAGTTGAGCCAGTAAAGGTTTCTTCACTTCTTAAAGAACTTAGAAGCTTGCACGACGAAAGCGAAGTTTGTATACTATATTTGAATGTCATGGGAATTGCGTCCGGTACTTACGGTCATTTATTGATACCAATTTTGTAAGAACCTCATAATCTAGTGGTAGAATTTCATCGCAAGAGTGATCCTTAAAAGACTGGTAATGTTTACGAACTGATAAAATGTATTAAATTTGAAATTGAATCTTGAGAAGTGGCTAATGCGGTTTCTGGACTGCCACTGAAAAGCCACGAAATTTCTCGCTCGAAAGGTTATTATCAACCACCTAGATTTAAAACTAATGTCCCAACTTCAGCCGCATTAAACACAATTGTAAGAAATGTTTGTATTTTCTGCAACTCTAACTCGCACATTGGATCAAAATGTAGATCTTTCACGAATGAACAGAAACGCTACAAGCTAAAAGAGGATGGACGTTGTTATGGTTGTCTAGCTAGTAAACATTTAATTTCCTAGTGTAAAGTAAAAATCCAGCCCTGTGAAGCGTGTCAGAGTTTACAGCATAATCAATTATTTTGCCCCGAAACTAAAAATAAAAACGCATCAAAAGTGCAAACTCTAGAAAAAAACATAAGTTCCGGATAATCAAACCGTTTGTCTTCCGTTTTTAAGGGTGAAAATTCAACAAAGAGTTATACCACTTAACTACTAACTTCTAGTGTACAAGTACTCAAATAAAAAAAAAAAAAAAAAAAAAAAAACGCATCAAAAGTGCAAACTCTAGAAAAAACATAAGTTCCGGATAATCAAACCGTATTGTCTTCCGTTTTTAAGGGTGAAAATTCAACGAAGAGTTATACCACTTAACTACTAACTTCTAGTGTACAAGTAGAAAGTGGATCTAAAAACGTAATTGCAAGATTGTTATTCGATTCGTGCTCACAAAAATCATTTAATGGAAGAAACCTGGCGAAAACATAGAATGTGAAATCATTAAAGACAGAAAAACTTCTCATTTACACTTTCTCAAAATGCAATCCCTCCGAAGAGGAATTTGATCTTGTAAACATCACTCATCGCAGTTAGATTCCCACCATACCCATTCATAGATATTCAAGCAATAGTCGCCGATGAGATAAGCGGTGCCCAGCTGTATTCGAATACCAATCACAAATTAATCCAAAACATTCTCTCCGACAAATGTAAAATGGCTGATTCATGGAAAGAAACAAAACCTATACAAGTGCTATTGGGGGCCGACATCATGTACTCTGCTCTTAGGGGAAAAGTTAAAAAATAAGTAATAACTTATACTAGGGGGCCTGTCCCTAGCTCGCTAACGCTCGCCAACCCCCGGAGGATTGCTTCGCAATCCTCATTGGTTCGCTGCGCGAACCTATGCTCGCTTCGCTCGCCTCAATGAAGACATGTGTCCTAGCAGAAGGGATTGTTTACAAAATATGTTACCAAAAAAAATGTTTTTCAAATCTAAATTTGTTGTATTACAGAAAAAATATATATAGTATCTCTAAAATCAGAATTCAAATGCAAACTTTGAGCAAATTTTGACTCGAAATGTGAGCGTTGCTTTGGAAATTGAATACCCAGCATGCTGTTTATGTATACATTTTCCCAGCACTCAAACGACCCACACTTTTTCATTGAGTTTGTTGCCGAAAGTTGTAGTGCAAGCGTCTTGTTGAACTATAATTGTTGGCCCTGAAAAGGACCGTATTTTAAAAGGCCCTGAAAAGATCCTCCGCTTTCTTTGATTTCCATTATAAACTAACTGCAACAGCTCATTAAAATTTCCTTTTTTTTTTCAATAAAATTTCATCCGATAACGCTATAAATTCAATTGATGCGCGAGATTTCGCGATAAACAAACAATCGTACAGTGTTGCCAAAACGCGATTACAAATAACGTCTTTTTTGCTTGCCACGTAAGAGAATTATATATATAAATCTTCAACCAAAAGTATTTGGAAATACGTTGGCAGGGCAGGTGTCAGCACAGCAAATGCTAGACACAACTTCCTGCTTGCAGGTTGTTTGCTCTTCAGTTGGGAATGATTTGAAAAATTTATGGGATATGGAACCTTTTTTGCTCGATTATGAATTGTAGAAAAAATGCTTCGGATTGAATGAGTAATTTCGAAACTCAATTACGGTTTGTAAACGGTCGTTACGAAGCATCGCTTTTATGGAAATCAGAAATTTCGCGAGAGTTTATCGAATAATCTTCAAGTTGCGAAAAGAAGATTATTTTCATTTAAAAAAAAATTTATAGTGATGAGTTATTGTTTGAAAGGTATAACGCAGTAATGAAGGAGCAATTAAGAGAAGGAATTATAGAAATGTGTAATGATAGTTGTTTTAATGGGTATACAATGCCACATAGAGACTTTTATATATAATTCTTTTCTGGCACTAAAACACGAGTTGTTTCTGACGCCAGTAGTAAACAAGGGACTAGTAATATCCTAAATGATTGCCTTCTTTCGTGAGAGAACTTGAACGCCAACCTTATAGATGTTATGTTAAAATTCAGAGAACACAAAATAGTGTTCTGTGGAGATACAGCTCTAGCTATCCTTAAAATGCATGTCGCAGATTTTGACCAGAATTATTTATGTTTCCTGTATTATAAAAACTGTGATAAATCTCAACCGGTAACAGTGTATCACTTCAATAGACTTTGTTTCGGTGTCAGATGTTCTCCTTGCGTTTTGGCTGCCAACTATCAAAACTTCAATCAAATCATATAAGAATACACACCATCACGCACATGAAATGTTGAGTAAATCACTTTAGGTGGATGACCTTTCTTATGGAAGTTCCACCGTACAAGAAGCATTTAAGCTGTCTTTTGATGCTTCTTCGATCTTGAAAGACACACGAGTATGAGAAAATGTGACGCTAATTCTAAAGATTTAAAAGACTTATGGAGGAAATATAATTCTTTAATTGAAATAAGTGAACACTCAGATTCACACTTGAAAGTGTTAGGACTCATTTGGAACAATAATGAAGACACTCTGGGGCTTAACTTAAGATCATTGTTGTCAAGTTTGGATGACAATGTATGCACTAAAAGAAACGTTCTTCACACCGCTGCAAAAATTTACTATCCTTGTGGATTTAAAACGCCTTTCCTGATTCGAATAAAGTGCCTTTTCAAAGAGTATGGCAGCTTGGTATGGAATGGGATGAATTGATCTCGGGAGAAATTCAAGAAAGGTGGCAAACCTGGTGTAACGAAATACAAGAATTGCAAAATTTAATTATACTTCGACATTTCTTTTTCACGATGAGTGTAATAAAGGGCGAATATTTTCAGTTACATGTGTTCAGCGGTTCCTCTTTCAAGGTATTTGTAGCCGTGGCTATTCTTTTATACACGTTATAAACAAAATATTTTTTTATCATGAACCATGGATAGAATTATTGAACTTGGTATTAATTTCCCTTGAACAGATATTCTCGAACTTGAAGTGATATTGAATTATTATGCTTGAATTGCTTAAGGTTGTATTCAATTTTAAAAGTGTGTTTAACGAATTAGATTATTTAATATTTGAAAACTAGATTATACACTGCTGGCCACCGTAAATGCAACACCCTGAAGGAAGCATGCAAATAATATGAAATTTACAACATGCATTAGCGGAGGTGAGATATGCAAATGATTAGAATTTCAGCGCAGACGCACATCACGCGCGCCTGTGGCGCCACTTCAAAGCGCTATTTAAGGCTTGGAAATTTCGACGATTTCAAGTACGGCAATTGTGTTTTTCTTGTGGTTTAAAAAAAACGATCAATTATGCATCGTAGAAAACAGCGATCATCTTTTGATCAAGTATCCGAGATCGACAGAGGAAGGATAGTGGCCTACCGAGATTGTGGATTATCTTTCAGGGAAATCGGTAGTCGTGTTGGACGAAACCAAACAACTCTAATGCGGATATGTGATCGTTGGATGCAGGAGGGTACGACGGACCGACGTGTTCGATCGCATCCACCTCAGTCCACTACTTCACGTGATGACAGGCATATTGTGCGTATGGCAGTGACGATCGCTCAGCCACATTACGAACCATAGCACAGCACATTCAGTCTGTAACGCATCATCCAGTGTATGCGCGTACCATTCGACACCGTTTACAACAGAGTGGTCTGTCCGCAAGACGTCCATTGCTTCGTCTACCCTTGACGCAGAACCACAGACGTCTCTGCCGCCAATGGTGCGATGAAAGAAGGATGCGGACGGCAGAATGGAATAAAATTGTCTTTACTGACGAGTCACGCTTCTGTCTGCAACACCACGATGGTTGGATTCGAGTTTGGAGACACCGTGGAGAGAGGATGCTGAACAGCTGCGTTATGCACAGCCACACTGGTCCTGCACCGAGTATTATGGTATGGGGCGGTATTGGATATCACTCTCGCACTCCTCTAGTACGCATTGCCGGTATTTTAAAGAGTCAGCGCTACATCTCCGAGGTGTTGGAGCCAGTTGTCCATCCTTACCTTCAGGGCTTGCCCACAGCCATATTTCAACAGGATAATGCGCGACCACACGTGGCACGCATTGTCCAAGGGTTCTTCGATAATCGCCAGATTGAATTGCATCCCTGGCCAGCTCGCTCTCCGGATCTTTCGCCGATAGAAAACATGTGGTCCATGGTTGCTCAACGATTGACCCTGATTACATCCCCAGCTGCCACACCAGATCAACTTTGGCAACGTGTGGAAGCTGCTTGGTCTGCTGTACCCCAAGAACACAACCAAAGTCTCTTTGAATCAATGCCGAGGCTTGTGGCAGCGGTGATCTCCAACAATGGCGGCTACTCTGGCTACTGATTTTGGTAGGAACCACACTTCACAGAAGTCTATAAATGTAATGATTTGATACTTGGTCAACATGTTATCTATAAAATAAATTTTGTTGTGATATCTCTTGTCTTTCTTGGTGTTGCAATTTGGGTGGCCAGCAGTGTATATATATATTGAAGTTAGTATTTTTGTGTGTAAAAATGTTCGTATATTATGTATTTACCAGGACATTTTGATGAAACCCTATGGTTCATATGGGGTCCAGGCTGTTGAGAGTGGGATTGTACCACGTGGGTGTTGTTGAGGGTAGAGCTTCTTGCTTTCACTCTCGGCGAGACCACTGATCGTTCAAAAAGGAATGTGATTATAGTATACAATTTTTTAGACTTCCTGAATGGCACGGCTTCGGGGTGTGAGCTTTCTTGTGCACCCTCTTTGTTCTATAAACTCGAACTTACATATCTCAGTCTGATATAACTATTTGTTGTGTAGTTGTACCGTTTGTGCTGTTTGTTTCATCTGTCAAAATAAATCACAAAAAGACATTCTTGGTAGAGGTAAATGCTATTTATTAATTTTACCACATTAGAAAGATAGGAAAATAGTGAACGTCTGACCTTATTGTGATCTTTTACAGTATTGAAGTTTTGCGTAATCTTATATAAAAATACGAAATATAACGTATTGGGGTTTCGCCCCCTGCTCGCCAACCCCGAGGATTGCTACGCAATCCCACGGGTTGAACTGAACTTCGCAAACCAACATTCCTTTCGCAGAGTTAATCTCCTGACAGCGAAACTGTGAATAGATCGTATAACTTTATTCTATTCGACTTTCCGGTCCATGACGTCACAGCGAGGGTTTCGCCCACTGCTCTCTTACGCTCACCGATCCCCGGGAACAAACCATGTTAATTTCATATTTTTCTGATCCGAACTTTCTAGAGAAACCGTCTAAGAATCGAGCTAAACAACACAGTTTTCAATCCTACGGCGACGGCGGTAACTTTTTTTTTAATATAGAGAGATTTTTTATCTAATGAGTAACTATTTCATGGGCCTGGCTCATTCACTTCCCTTTGTATAATACTCTTTTATTCACGTCTTCTTTGATGGGGTTACTGTATAGGTAGATTATGTTGAAAGTCTAGTTTGCTGCTAGAGATGAAGGTTTGCACAAAAACACGTCATAAAAGAGATTATAGAAGAAAGTTTGAAATATAAAATAGGTTTTAAAGACAGTATTGAAAGTAAAAAGTTGAAATAAATATTTTCCATTTAATGAAATGATTATGTCGAAATAATTAATATTGTCACTGTCGAGTAATAATTATCATTGTCATTGTCGAGTAATAATTATCATTGTCATTGTCGAGTAATAAATATCATTGTCATTATCGAGTAATAATTATCATTGTCACTGTCGAGTAATAATTATCATTGTCATTGTCGAGTAATAATTATCATTCTCGAGATCAAGATATCTGATTATTTTTCTTAAATAGGTTCACTGTGCCAGCAACCTTTGAGTTGTAGGCGGCGCAGGTTTGATTCCTGCAAGGTGCATTCCTCACTGGATGTATTTCTCTCGTATGTGGCTGTAAAACTTTCATGTGTGGGTTTGTCTTTTACTTAAAACTATGTCTTATGTCTGGCGCAGCAAGCCATGAGACCCCCAAACCAACCAAATGACGAGATATCTCGTCCATCAAGATTTGGTCATTGACACCTCATCAATTCTCATATTTTCTATTGATACCTCATAAATACAACCACCTGAAGGGTTAATTTCAAGCATTTATTCACATTATAATGTGCTTGGAAATATAGAACGTACAGATCTAATTAAGCCTTACGGGTACAAAATAACCGTATAGCAACAAATGAAACTTTAGAAATATAAATTAAGCATCAGCCTTTCAATTGCCTCACTCTATTAAATATCTCGGTGTTCAAATGTTACGAGTACTCCACAGGAAACCCTCATAAGCTTCTGCTGAAATTCAAACATAAATTTCAGCTCCCGAAAGACTTCAAAATCAACCCTTGTTCAATTTATTATTCAAATATTTCAAACGCGCATAAACCATTTTAGGCATATAGGATTAGTTTTCCACAACTATTTCAGTGCAGTTTCAAAACTATTCTATTGGTTTATGAAGATGTATATTTGTGAAATTACTTTAAATAGCCACTTTACTTTCTATGATGCAACACCGGTTCATCAAAAAATGTTAAATAACGCATATTTTTGTTTAGGGACTCTATAAGAAATGTTTTGGTAAAATATGGTTAGGATGTCTCATTCAAGATCTGGTCAATTTTGCTAAGGATGAAGCATCTCGTCGCGACAAAACTTCCCTATTACTCTTTTGGTAATGAAGATCCGATTAGGGAAAACTAATTGTCAGGTTTGAAACAGGTTTAACCCTATAGAGGTTGGCATCTACAGGCGAAGATAAACCTACAGGACGGTTTAAACTTTCCTTGGGCGTGTGTGTCCATTTACTTCACGTTGTTTGGCACAGCTTGTCCGAATGTGGTTGCCTTTGGCCTATAAAACTCAACCAACCTGAAGTTAATATGGGGACGACACTGAATTTCTCTTAAAATCCAACTATATTCTGCATTCAATGAGCATGTTACTGTGTAAACTTGTTGGTTATAAGTAAACAATTTACTCTCAGTAGGTTTTCAAATAGCAATTGCAAAAGCCCACGTGTAGACTTCCGAAACGAAGGGACTTCATAGTTGTTGGTGACACAGGTTCTCTTTCTGTAACTCGCTCGGGTTGTAGATGTCTACTGCATCGATTTTTCAGGGCAGTCACGTGAGTACTAGTCAATATGTTCATCAAACCTTTTGAAGCTCCTTTCCATAGCAATGCTCAATCTACTTATATCTCATGTCTATAGGTTCAGTGGGTTTGCTCAGCTCAGTTTAAGCTTTTGTAGATCTCTACTGGGTCGATGTTTCAGGGCAGTCACGAGACTAGTCAATGTGTTCGTCACACTTTTTGAAGCTCTTTTTTATAGCAATGCTCAGTCTACTTATATTTCATGTCTATAGGTTCAGTGGGTTTGCTCAGCTCAGTTTAAGCTTTTGTAGATCTCTACTGGGTCGATTTTTTAGGGCAGTCACGAGACTACTAGTCAATATGTTCGTCACACTTTTTGAAGCTCCTTTCCATAGCAATGTTCAGTCTATTTATATTTCATGTCTATGGGTTCAGTGACTTTGCTCAGCTCAGCTTAAGCTTTTGTAGATCTCTACTGGGTCGCCTTTTCTGGGCAGTCACGAGACTACTAGTCAATATGTTCGTCACACTTTTTGAAGCTTCTTTCCATAGCAATGCTCAGTCTATTTATATTTCATGTCTATGGGTTCAGTGACTTTGCTCAGCTCAGCTTAAGCTTTTGTAGATCTCTACTGGGTCGCCTTTTCTGGGCAGTCACGAGACTACTAGTCAATATGTTCGTCACACTTTTTGAAGCTTCTTTCCATAGCAATGCTCAGTCTATTTATATTTCATGTCTATGGGTTCAGTGACTTTGCTCAGCTCAGCTTCAGCTTTTGTAGATCTCTACTGGGTCGCCTTTTCTGGGCAGTCACGAGACTACTAGTCAATATGTTCGTCACACTTTTTGAAGCTTCTTTCCATAGCAATTTTCAGTCTATTTATATTTCATGTCTATGGGTTCAGTGACTTTGCTCAGCTCAGCTTAAGCTTTTGTAGTTCTCTACTGGGTCGCTTTTTCTGGGCAGGCACGAGACTACTAGTCAATATGTTCGTCACACTTTTTGAAGCTTCTTTCTATAGCAATGCTCAGTCTATTTATATTTCATGTCTATGGGTTCAGTGACTTTGCTCAGCTCAGCTTCAGCTTTTGTTGGCGCTGCAGGTTTAGTTCCACCCATGGTGTATTTCTTTCTTTATCATTTGAGATTTCTTTGTGTGTGTGTTCATTTATTTGACCTATTTTGACGCATCTGGATTAAATATAACATATGTGTCATGAAACCCAAAACCCAATCAACTACTATTTATTCTGTCTTCGTGTTTTGTAAAAGCCTAGCATAAAGCACTTTCTCTCCCAAATCTATTCAATCCAGTCATTATAAAATTCTTTGAAATGTTTCGAAGTACTTTTCTAAAACACATTTCCTCAAGAGACGGTAACGGCATTACCGCTACATCTGGGCACATTCGGCAACGAACAACTTTTTAAGATGATTTTCGCCCTGTATGTAATCTTATTCAGATACAACGGACAACGAAAACAGACAAAAAAATCAAAAACGATGAAAGGGGAGTATTTTGTGTTGATAAGCTTCCCTCTTTTCCAAATACAATTTCAATTACTAATTCCCGTTGAGCATTAGATAAGAACATAAGTACAAAAAATCCGTTCAAAACTCTTTTCAGGTTATGATAAATGAATTGCATTTATGAATGTTTATAATAGACGACATTCGTAATTTTATCGCGATCCTAAAAAATGAGGTAGTCCCTAGATATATTTTCACAGTGGCTTTTCATTACGGACATTGATAAAAAAATTATTTTCCCAGGTTTGTTTTAGAAACAGCTAATGGCAAAAAATATATCAAACAATGCCGTCGCTCGATAAATAAAGTTGCCCCTTTCATTTTTTTTTCTGAATGAGTAAAATAGTATTTGGCATAGAATTCGTGATAAGAGGGCAGTGGTTTGTTTAAGCTTTGTTGGATGAAGTCAAATTAATGATGATTCCGAATGTTTGCACGACTTGAATGAATTGCTTTAGATAACGGAAGAAATAAATATTTGTTTTGATTTTAGAAAACGCTTTTATGTAACGAAATGTTATCGGAGAGCACTTTTTTGTCTTGATGAATTTTTGTCTAATGGATGGTCGAAAATTAAAAATAACTCAATGTTTGTAGTAAACAAAGTCAAAATAGGGTTTTTTGTCGTGCGAAAGATTGTTAATTATGGGTACGATTACCTTACGACTACATTTCAACCCTAAGAGCACCGTAGCCAAATAATAGAAGTGATCCAATGCTTGTAGCAAGAAATCTACGTGGTTTCACTGGTACGATAAATCTCTTCTATTGTTTGTAAGGTTAAATGTGACCGTTTCTCGTGAATACCGATTGCATACTAATCTTTTTGGGAAAAGTCCGCGGTTTGTTGGAAGAGTAGTGTACAGTAGAACTCCAATTATCCGAATCAATTGGGACCGGACCCCATTCGGATAATCAAAAATTCGGATAATTGGATTTTTTCCGAAAAAAGGGTCTAGTATGTATTTTAATTAATTACTATATGTATTATGTATGTTGAAAATGGGAGAAAAAAACTATTTTTTAAGACAAAGAACTTTTAATTAATTAAATGAAAAGCCAAAACTTTTACACGTTAAGCGTACTTACAAGTGCTGTACATTAGTACAGTATGTAAGTACCGTACTGTGAATGAAAGTCATTGCTTGCTGAACCGACCAACCGGTATAGTGGTTAAGGTGTTAGCCTTTAGATAGGATGGTTCTTGGTTCGAATCCTGGTCCGGGCATGGATGTTTGTAATCGTATGGTGTAGAGGCGGTTGGTGCACCTTAAATCTGTCGTGGCCGAAAGTCCTCACGTTGGGTTGGCGTGGAAGTTTGGAGAGTGGGGTGCCAGCTCAGGTGTTGCTTCGTCATCTGACCGTGGTTCAAAATTACGAGGTGTTGTCCTCGGATCTTTCCCTTAAGGGTCTGATCCCGGACCGTCGTCAATAGCCCGTTGTGTTGCTCTAGTACGACGTTAACTAAAAATTACAATTACCATTACCATTGCTTGCTGAACATCTCTGTCAAAGTAAGCTGTTTGACTGTCCTCATCCGTTTTCGTGCAACCAAGTCGCGCATCCGCTTGACAGTGAGAGTTGAATGTAGTCACACTCGGGCTGACGCTCCATCCACTTCAACGCAGTTTCAAGGCCGGCAAATGCTTCACTAGCAGATGGTCCCGTGTCTGCTTCAACTTCGACATTAAGGTCATCTTTTTCCTCGACACTTTCTTCTCTCACACTTTCAATAAGTTCATCATCATTTAGAATTTGAAACCCAGAATCATCATTTTGCGAATCGCAGTACGTTTCCGTTTTAATTTTTTTTCTGAAATTCTGAAAGCGATTCGGATAATCAGCGATTCGGATAGTAGGAGTTCGGATAATTGGAGTTTTACTGTATTAGCAACAGGAAGGTTGGAGTTAGAACCTTAGTCCAATCAAAGACAGTCGTTTGCGTGATGGCTGGTTGCACGTGAAGTCTGACGTGTCCTCACTTTGGCATGGTGTGGAAATTCGGTGAGGTAAGAGTTTGCTGGCGCGCACAGATAAGACAAGGACGTAAGACATTATATTTTTGGAAATAATTGGTGGGTAGGTAGATGACGGTACTGATGAACGGTACTCACAACGGTACTGATGAAGCTTCGGTATCAATCCCGAAATAAAAGATCCGAGGAAAACACTACGTAATTTTGAACTACCGTCAGATGACGATGTCAACACCGCAGCTGGCACCTACTCTCCAAACTTCCACGCCACTCCAATATGAGTAGATTTGATGTCACGAAATATTTGACGCACACCATTCCCCCCATCACAGGTAGGTAGTTATTTTAATTAATGTTGCACTGGAGCAACATTATAGGCTATTGGCGACGGTACGGGATCGATTCCGAAAGGAAAGATCCGTCCTCATTTCACAGATGATTAACATCCTTTAGGAGGAATATAGGAAATATTAAAAAAACTTGAGATGTTTCTTAGATCTTTGCTATAAATAGTTTTTAATATTTTGTTTAACAAACTAATTATTGCCCTAAACAACTTCCTTTTTTCTTGAAACTTTCCTGTTGCACATTACGTCTATCGGGTCTTCAAATGTCCGGCGTGTTGTTGAAGTTTGGAGAGCGGGGGTCTAGCTCAGGAGTTACTTTGTCATCTGACCGTGGTTCAAAATTACTTGTTGTTGTCCTCGGCTTCTATTTGGCATTGATCCTGGACCGTGGTCGCTAGTCTGTTGTGTTGCTCCGATACGAAGTTAATTAAAATACCTACCTTACCTTTTTGAAACCTTCTTTACTTGAAGTCTTTGCAGGACATCCATAAGTTCTCCAGAATAGAATATTGTAAAAAAAATAAATAATTGCTATTCAATGCATTAAATCAAGTTAACGAATGTTCATATAAGACAGGTAGTAGGTGAATTTACATCGCCCTGGAGGAAAACAAGATGTTAACCTCATCATTTGACTTTGGATCAAAATTATGAGTTGTTCTCTTATCTTTCTTTTCGGGATTCATCGTGAAATGTCGCCAATATCTCATTGCGTTCCTCTAGTGCAGAGTAAATTAAACTCATTTCCTACCAAAATACTAATATAAATTTGCTGATACTGATGATTCTCCAGAAATTGAATTGGAAAGTATATGAGGGCATCAGATACAGAGAACGTAGGTTTTAATATCTGGACGTTGTGTTGTTGTAGTACGACTGTAAATAAAAATTGCCTTACCATTCCTTCAATATCTGGGCATGCAATATAAAATACCAAACTTCAAATAAAAATAATTATAACAATAAAGATTTATTGAAATTCGTATAAAATAGATAAGTATACATTTGAAGAAAATTGAAAAACAAATGGACACATTTCATAAAAAATTCAAATTTTCATTTCTATTCATTAAACCTATTCTGATTATTATTTTTTTTATTTACAAGAAAAATAATAGTAACACTTATGAGCTTACTTAAAAACTTAAAAATAAGTTTTGATCTATCGCAAAAATTATCTACGCATTTTTAAAAAATTTGGCTCATGCAATAATGTGAAACGTAAATTTGCATCACTCAAATTTACAAGAGATTCTTAACTAAAAACTAAGAACAATTTTTTTCTTAGATACGAAAATTTATAAACGTGAATCGAAAGCTCTCTAAGACAAATAAAAACATTGTTTGTAAATCAAGTATATCATATTTTAGCAAGACAATAGTTGCAATATTTTTGATTTTTTACTTAATCATTGAGACGTTTATAATTACATCACACTTTTTCTGAGTATTCCAAAAGCAGCTTAAGATTATTTGAGAGACAAATTTTGAAAGAAAGAACATCGCTTTTTTATAGAGAATATAAAAATGTATTAGCTAATTTATGTTAGATTTTATAATGTATTTTGTAATCATGTTGAAAATGCGGATAAAAAACTGCTTTCACCATAATGGATTAAAAAAATATATAAACTTCTGGAAGACATCACGTATTACAGTCTATGAAAGCGATAATAAAGTAATGTCACATAGTTCATGTGTTTAACCATTTAAGAAAAGCACTATGGTAAAAAAGCTTCTAAGAAAATATTTGACAGAAAACTCTATTTTATGAGAATATATTTATGACAGTAAATATTTTATTTACTTTTGTAATGTGTTGTGGGACCCTTACTGTCTCACCGATAGTCTAGACTACACCAATACATCAGAAAAAGAAAATAGAGAATATTTATAAACCATAGCTGTCTTAATATACCTAGAATATTTATATACTCTACCCTACAATAATTGACCGGACAGCAAGATGTGATAGTATAAGGGAAAGAATACATGTCTTAATAGGGGGATGGTACTCCACGTGCTGCAATTACACTGGTAACACTTCTGGGCATACTTTCAACAAGAGATTTGCTATGGGCATTTGTGTCCATTCCTTCTGCAAGAATGTCGCCATCTCAAATGTAGATTTGGGATGGTTCCCTAGTCTGTAAGTGTCGCTTAACTCGTCCGACAAATGTTCTATGGGGTTTAGGTCGCGACCTTGAGCAGGCCAGGGAAGACGGCTTACATCCATGTCTTGTTAGCACTGCTTGACAGAGGCTACAACATGACATGGAGCGTTGTCCTCCTGGGAGTAACATTCGTTCATTCCATAAAATTGCCAGAGCGTAGGAAGAACCTGATTGTTCAAAATTTCCTGGAGGCGTCGGCGTTGAATTTGCCAGGAACAACATGCAAAGGTCCCAAGCCATACCACGAAAATCCCCCCCAAACAAGCAGTCGGATTTGTATAACATCCGACTACTAGCCTATGCAAATCCACTGGCGTCCGGTCCATTATTGTAAGGTAGTGTACCTTGCTTTAATGGTTTCAAGGAAGCTGGACTCTCCATACATTTCAACTATTGGACACGGTTAAGATGTAAAATAGCTTGTCGTGCTCCTTAAGTAATTTCCACTTTATTTCCTTGAATGTGTAATGAAGGCTACATTATTTTACTTTTATTTTGAAAATGTACGATACAAGTATACTTGTCAATTGTTTTTGTTTTTGGTAATTTGGTAATTTTTTAATTAATGTCTTAGAGCAACACAACGGGCTATTTACAGAGGTGTGTGATCAATCCCCTACGGAAAATTTACGCGGACAGCACCACAAAATTTTGGACCACGGTCAGATGACGAGGCATCACCTGACCTAGCACCCTACTCTCCAACCTTCCACACCAACCCAACCTGATGATTTTTGGTCACGACAGATTTAACGTGCACCAGCCGTCTCTACACCATATGCTTACAAACATCCAAGCACTGACCCGGATTCGAACCAGGAACCTTCCAATCAAGAGGCTAACACCTTAACCACCAGAACGGTTGGGTGACTCTTTTTCTGGGGACATATAAATTACAATAAATTGTTGCAATATGTGTTGCCGTAGCACAGTAGGTTAGCTGCGCTTGCAACCTGCGAGTTGTAGGCGGGAAGGTTTCGTTACCTCCCTGTGTGCATTTCTATACACTGTACATGTAAAACATTCCTGGTATGTATATATATTACTTGACGCTGTATGTTAACCATTTTGATGGCTGCCTCGATTAAATATCTAATCGTGATCATTAATTAAATATGTAATCGTGAATCACATTGAATGGGTATGTTAATATATCAATCCGTGGTTAAAAAACAAATTACTCTTAACTAGGTTTCAAGAGGCAAAATCACAAGTCCAGGTATTTAAACATCCGGAGCCGTTCTACCGGTTTGGTGGTTAAGGTGTTTGCCTCTAGATCGGAAGGTTCCTGGTTCGAATCTGTGTCAGTGCATGGATATTTGTTAGCGTATGAGGAAGAGGCGGCTGGTGCACCTTAAATCTGTCGTTGCCAAAAGTCCTTACGGTGGATTCGCGTGGAAGTTTGGAGAGTGTTGTGCGAGCTCAGGCGTTGCCTCGTCATCTGACAGTGGTTCAAAATTACGTGGTGTTGTCTTCGGATCTTTTCTTTAGGGGATTGATCCCGGACCGTCGTCAATAGCCCGTTGTATTGCTCTAGTGCGACATTAATTAGAATCACTATACCTTGCCTTAAACATCGGAAGATACCCGCGAGTTGTAAGTGGCATAATTTATTTTCCTGTAATTCACCACCCCGGGAGTATTTCGCTCTTCTTAAAGTCAGTGTAACATTCCTTGCGTGTTCCTTACTTGATATTGTATGTCTTATGTCCTTGGTAAAATATGTCCCTTGCGCCATAAGATTTTAGCATACCAGCCAACCCACTGCTCTTTTTCCAAGTTTCATGACATTTTTTACTTGACATTTTCTTGTGTTTGGCGCAGCTTGGCCAAACGAGGCCCTTGCTACACTATCCTCTTCACAACCAACCATATAAAAATTGTCTAAAAAAAATCAGTGTTTTTCCTGATAAATGTTATGAAATACTTCAAAGTTCTCAAGTAAATTTCTCTTTTAGATGGTGGGATCACAGAAGGCTATACATTTTAGGTACACATATGTGTACCTAAAATGTACCACATATGTCTCAAAGGGTAATACATTTCAAATGATTAGATAATGGCGAAAGAGATCATACTTAAGAACTCGGAATTTATCAACTAAAACACATTAACTAAAAGGTTTAGAAATCCATAAAAATCAAATGAAATTTACTTACTTTTATGATCACGTTGAGTTGAAACAATTTTTTCCAAATCGTTTTTGAATAACGAACATTCCACTGGAACTACCTATTTATACTGACATTAATTTGTGTCAATCGGAAGCTTAAACGTCCAAGCATGTGTACACGAGTTCTTAACTATCAATTTTATCAGAAGAATTACTTTTAAAGCGAAGAAGTCGAGGTCCACTTCTGTGGACCTAGGTAGCACAGAGGTTAAAGTGACAAAACTATCAACGCAAGTGAGCACTAGCATAAAAAGCAACACGAGTCCCACCATATTAAACTGCAATTCAAGTGTTTTTCAAAAGCCAGAAAAGGAATCCCCTCAGTTGAACATTTAATTGTGTCCAACGTGCACTGTCAAAACCTCTCTGGCACTGATAATTACCACCCACTCAGTACCGAAGCAATGGAATCTACGCTGTTTAAAATACGCACATTTAAGCTCATCATTTGCAATCTCAAATCTTAACACCCAGAATCCTTTCTGCGTCGACCATTCCATCCACATAAGCACTTCCTTAAGGTTGCAACACTTCCCGAGCAATCTAGTCTCTGGAGCGACCATCTGCTTTCCAAAGTTTTGATTAGTCTGGCAATCCCGTGCATATCAGAACGACCCTGCCCATCCCACCCCGATCGCCAGCTTGTTTGACCTAATCCGGATTACTGTGGACATTCTAAGAGTCTCCAGCTAATTGTCCAATGGCGCTGAATTCATTCCGGAATTTATCGCTGTGGGTCCTTTACCAAAATGTGTTTTCTGTCGAGACGAACGTGGGAGATTTGTTTTGGTGCCTGTTTGGGACGATGCATGTTGTTGCGGACCACACAGATTCAACTAGATTGCCTTGCTGCAGAATGAGTGAGTGTAATTGGAAGGCCCTGTTTTGACGAATAATCGTAATAACGGATGGGAGCGGGGGCTTTTAAGTGTTGTAATCACAGTTATTAAATGCTTGGGTGGTACAGTCGTGTTTTTGTTGCGTAGGTGCCGGTTATCTGGTACGTACGCTCATCCATTACAAAATCTGCAGGTGGTTATATGTATGCACTAAATTCAATACTATAACAGCCTGATTTTAGACTTACCTAAAACCTTACCTACACAGTTGTTGGTCAACTTGACACTCATAAGAAATGTAAGCCAAATCAAACTATATTTTTGTAATTGATAAAAAATGTTGAAATGACGATATATAAGAGTTGTTATATGTTTTTGTTTAGTTATTAGAGTATATATATATTCTTTCTTCTTGTTTAAAACGTTATTCTTTTGAAATGGCAACAAAAAATGGTAATATATGACAGAAAATAATGTAATGTATAATGTAACACAATATTATACATTACATTATTCGATATTGGAATGCATCATATTACACAATATTCTTTAGCTGCAGTACGTGAAAAGAAAACAAACAAAGAATACAAATTCGAATAATAGAAATTTAACACGCAGCATGTTTCAAAATGAGATTACAAAAACATAATTTATGAACAAACACAACGTGTTCGAAAGTTCAATGGTCATTAGCGCAGGTGGAAAAATATGAACGCTTGACAGTGACATCAACTTATTAATCATAAATTGATTTCTGGCATCCCTCACAACGAGCATAAATCTTATTCTGTCCCTTACAAAGTTCAGAGGCACATTTCTTTCGTTTTGGGGTCTGTTGCCCTAATCACCATTCGTAGTTCTTCCACGAGCGCAAGAATTATAGCTCGGTGTAAAATTTTGGAGCCAGAGGATTCCTTGAAAGTTAGCCAAGCAATGAGTGCAGCAATGTCAAGGACGTTATAAAAACATGAAGAGGCCTCCTACTAGTTTCACATCTCGTAGTATATTTTCTTAGCATCTGATCTACTACATTTACGCCACATTTCTTATGATTGTAGTAAGTGACAGTGTTCAGCTTTTTTGCGCTGTTGGCAAGCACGTTCGTGTGCATGGTGCTAAGAATCGTGACATTCTCACTGATATTTGAATCTAACGGCTTTAGAAGGGCAATAGCATTCTGTCTACTCAATGCTCTCGACATAGTTTATACTGAAAAATGTTTACACACTACTGTGGAAAGTGGCGTCGAGTTTCGTTCTCGATAGTAGCTGTAACAGGACTGGTTTCCCTACAAAAGTTCTGTAGCACACCAGGGCTGCTAGGAAGCGAGTGCATTTCAGAGAACAGTCAGAGTGCTTAGAGAGAACCCGCTAACTGTCGCGATAGTCATCGCAATCAAACTAAATTTTGCAGTGATAGTTTCTCCACGCGCAGAAAACAAAAATGAGGCATCGGGAATTCGAAAACAGACATTCACTTGAAAATCGATCAATCTTATGAGGGTCAGAATGACCCCTGTTGGTTGTTCTAGGTATTTCTCTTGGATTGTATAATTTAATAATTAATATACAGGTATGAAAAAATGTCACAGTACAAATGGAAGCATTTTAAGAAAAGTAAAAAAATATGAGCTTCGATGTTCAACTGTATGGTCTAATAAAGCATGGAAAATTGTAAAAAGGGTCAAAATGACCCCTACCACGCTTCTAGTGTTAAAAATCATCACTTGTTAAAGGTTAGTTATTCTCAAGGGAAATTTGAAATGTTTTAATATTTAGAAAGTGGCAGCGCTTTTAAAATGCTTGGTCTGTACAGATCGTTTCTGTTTAGCTTCGAATACACGTTAGTTTGTGAACAGTAAAAGAATCACTCGCAGCGTTGGGAAAGCCTAGTTCACTTTTTCCTGCACGGTCTAAAACGACGTACAATAATCATAACAACGCTCATAAGCGACTTTGGCGTTCTGTGAGGGGGGGGGAGGGAAGGAAGGGATTTAAGTGCAAAACAAAATCATACAATTATGTCCAATGCTCATTTCAATATTCTTTAGATTACAAAAACTTCTTTAACTTGCTATTTTCTTATTTCCCTGCTGTAAATTTCTTATGAGATTATATAAAATACTACATAAATATTTCTAATTTTAATCATTGCACCAACAATGCGTTTGATTGTGTTACGTTTTATGACAGTTTCAAGTTAAAATATCTTTATGTGTAAGCAATATTGAATAGGCACTTGACAAGTTCATGTATCAATACAAAATTTTTCTCTTTGCCCGAAACTTTTAAAAAGTTGTCTTAGTTTGTATAACCATAACGTCTGGTGGAGAAATGCTACATAGTTGCATGTAAAAACTATCATAATTTCATGTTACATTAGATATATGTTCATAGTGGCTTAAAATATTGCGATATAGTGTTGTTGACAATAATAAAAATGCACTGTGAATATTATATTCCTCTACAGCAGTAATTTTCAACCAGTTTACCGGAAGAATGACACCAGTCAGCTTTAGGGATCGTGAAAACGTCTTAAATTGTGCAAGACTTAATTCATTTCAATGACGAACAAATGGTTTCACACGATTCGTGCAATTATTCCACAGGTCAGGTAATGCCTTACAAAGAGTTTGATCCCGGATCGTCACCAATAAACCATCGTGTTGCTCCAGCACGACGAAAATTAAAATACCTACCCTGCCAAGTAGAGAAGTAAGCACTGTTTCTTATTTGCATACCAATCCTACTACTCCAACACTCTTTTACGAGTCTTACTCTTAACTACTTGACCCGATCGGCAAGACCTTTAATAATTCATATTTATTAACTATCTGAACTGACCCTATACATATTCCATTAGTTCAGTTTGCAATGCCACGATGTCGCAATACCATCCTCCAGTAATAAATATAGATTAATCTCCAGTGGCTTATTTATCCATGAGAAATGTTTCCACGTTACTTTCGAGTGTGGCTCCTACTTTCGAGTGTGCCCGTATTCAAGCATAACACGAGGGACCCATACACAAACTCTTCTGAGCCGTATGCGTTGAGTAAATTAATTTACTTAAGCTGTAACGAAATATGCGCGCTTTGAAATTCCGACAATAACCAGATACTTATGCAGTTTAATAATGGGTTGACTCTGATTCATCAAGATATCTCATTTACAATATGTATGCTGAATTGCTAAACTAATATTGATTGAGAGTTCATTAAAACCCCAATTTAAATCCTTAGTGCATGATGTAGTGAAGGGCACGTCATTATTCACTGCGCAGTTTATACAAATTCACCTTTAATATAGCGTATATGGTGTTATGTAGCAGGTGATGAATATGAGCTGGATATCAAAATTGATTTAAAATAGAGGTGCTCAACGGAAAATTTCACAATTGTGTTAGATTTTGATAACAGCTAGTTAACTTTTGAAACTTATTGATGCATATTTAATAGAAGCTGAAGGAACTAGTATAAACATTATAAATTTAACAAATGACCAATTATAGACATTTATTTATTTTCAAGATTGCTTTATAGCAGTGGAGTAAGGTTTCAAGAAATATGACGTGTCATATAAAAAAGGAAAAAATGAACAATATAGTAAAAATTACATTTCTTGAGTGTATGACTATGTTATTGTATGTTAGAACATTGGAGAATTTTGCACTTAGCTGTTCATTTGTTTCATTACAAACACAAGTTTTGAAACTTTTTCGACTCCAAATCTTATTTGTTATTTAGAATGGACCACACCGAATGTTGAAAAACTCCTTTCAACACTGGCAGTTGATGATTTAGCTGTAGTTAACATGTTTATAAATTTCATTTCACTTTCACTAATTATATCCTCATTTAAAATTTTACAAAAGCCAATTCCACCACTCACAATCAGACATTGTTTTAACAACTGTTGTGTCAACAAAATTTTTTTTTCTTATGATAGTGAAATGGTTCTAGCTTTCCTAAACATTTTAAAATATTTGCTAGGAAACCAGAGCCATTCTTTGATGATGGAAGGAACGAATAATATTATTGAAGAGCTATTCATCGCAATAGCGATTGAAGCTCTAAACTTGGTTCGTTTTACCCTGTATTTTCCAGAAAATCAATTTTAACAAAAAAAATTATTTGTGGTAGAATTTATATTCGAATACTTCCATTTTAATTTCTCCACAAAATATAAATACTTTGAGACTATTAGGAATAGTTTATGGATGGGTAGAATAATTTTAAATTATATCGTAGTAGAGCAACCCAACGGGCTCATGAAGACAAATATAAGTCTTAATAAGAAGTGTGCGAGGGAATATGGATTGCTTGTATCATTTTATTTTTCAGAATTAAACTTGGTTTGTTTTACCAGTCCCTCGATTACGATGACAAAGCTAGGATTTGACTGTCGTAACGTTATACGTATTACCAACTTAAGTGGGTCCAGGACACAAAAATCGTCATATTTTCGATTTAAAAAAAAATTATTTTAAGAAATTATCGGTGTTTTTCTGCTTAAAATGACATCTAAATCATGTTTCCATCTTAATTAGAACTAGAGATATAATATGTTTTTTTTGTGGTGCGTTGTTTTGAAAATCTAACACTCTTGACAGTTGTTGTCATGGCAACAAGATCTGTCTTTAAAACTTTAAATGCGTTTTTCTTCATGATACATTTTTTCAAGATTTCCTGTATTCAAATTGCTATAAGTCAAAAACCGATAAAGTTTAAGAGTTGAAATTTGGAATAAATCTTTTTCAAACATTATACTTTAATTTTGATACAGCAAATTTGAAACAAATATTTAATTTAAAAAATATGACTTTTTAAAAAAAAAGTACCTTTTAATTTTCAAAATTTTTTATTCAAATATTTTTTAGTTTTTATTAAATTAAAAAATTTTAAATTGCTGAATCAAAATTAAAGTTTATAAATTTGTGAATAATTTACTGCAAGAATTTTGAAAATTGATCAAGAATATTTTGAATTTTAACAATTTAAAATTAACCCTCTTTTTTTCAAAAAATTTTAATTTAAATATTTAAAAAATTTTTGGAAAAATTTTGTGCTGTGATTTTGTTTATTAGTTAGATGGGTAATCTATACAAAAAAATTCAAAATTCAAAATTAATTAATAAAATTTTTTTTTCAATGTGTCCTGGACCCCTTTAAAGTAGAAACGGAATCTAGGTGACATGTGACTGAAATTTTCTGAAGTAACTTTTTTTTACATGGACTCAAAAATGTGTGTGTGTGTGTGTGTTTTCTAAATATAATATACACATCAACCATTCTATGCGCTTGTAATTTATAATAAATAAAGTTTACTATAAATTATCATTATTTAAATTGCACTAGGTAGATGTTTGTATTTTTTTTGAACATTTATATATGTATTACTTAATTATCTTACATTTGATCATTACTGCAATATAAATACTTTTGTCTACAGCACGATTTAGTTTTCTCCAATATTAAAATGAAACTCACTGCACTTTACTATGTTCTTTCTTTGTGAACATGATCCTTTCTCAATATTTATTTTATTTTATAAAAAAGGAGCGTCTTATTCTTTGCATTTTATTGTGCTGCTCATTAGAGATTTATTAAAAATATAATTTGCTTGTGTTTTCAAAAATAAAGATATCGAAAGTAATCTAGTTACATCAATTCAGAGAAATATTTTTTATGTTCTACATGTTCTTTCTTTAAATATACATTTAAATATATTTTAAAATCACTATTAAAGTTACATGAAAATTTTTATTTCATTACAGCATATTAAGTTCATATTTAAAATAAAGCGATTTAAAACAGTGATTTACAAAAAATCAGTTGATTTTTATCGTGATTTAAATCAGCGATTTTAATCAGCTGATTTAAATCAGCGATTTTAATCAACTGTTTAAAATCAGCGATTTTAAGCAACTGATATAAATCAGCGATTTTAATCAACTGATCTAAATCGCCGCAACCCTGATTGGAAGACTAACACTTATTTAAAAAAATATTGATTAGTGTTCTCTCATTCAATATATTCCCGCACAATCGCAAGGCAAGTCGACCAACCAGTCTGGTATTAGCATCTAGATAGGAAGGTTCCCGGTTCGTATCCGGGTCGGTGCATGGATGTTTGTAAGCGTATGGTGTAGAGGACGATGGTACATCTTAAATCTGTCGTGGCAGAAAGTCCTCACGTTGCGGTTGTGTGGAAGTTTGGAGAGTGGGGTGCCAACTCAGGTGTTGCCTCGTCATCTGACGGTGATTCAATATTACGCGGTCGTCCTCGAATCTTTCCCTTAAGGGATTTATCTTGGAACGTCGTCTATAGCCTGTTGTGTTGCTCTAATACGACGTTAATTAAAAAATTATCAATTCCCAGGGCAACAACACTTTATCATTTTAAACCAATCTCAGATGACTAGATACACCTGAGGTTGTATCCCATCTCCAAACTTCTACACTACGCCAACGTGAAAATATTTGAGGCCATGAAAGATTTAATATTTCCCTTCCTCCAATGTACAGGACGGTCCTTGGTTCCATCAAATCAGTCCTCCGGTAGGTTTCATGGCACATGGAGATTTCTCGAATTACTCAGCCGTTGTGGTTAGTCTTACAATCAATTGCATTAAGGTAATTAGGTAATCATAATAGGTAAATTTACAATAAGTTTATTTAGATTTACATGAAACTACCAAGAGTTCAATATCTTGCACTAGGCCAGTGAAAGGAAACTAGTACGTCCGATTCCTATGTCCCTTATTGAGTCTCAATACCGACATAACTGTCCACGGACGCCCCCGCCAACATCCCTCATGCATTAAACGATTCCTTCCGACCAACATCCCTCATGGATTCAATGGTTCCTTCCAACCAAAACACTTAGGAAACATACACCAGGTTTCAAAGCACATGCGTAATTTCGAATAACTCGTCCGTTGTGGTCAGTCATCCAATCAATTAGAATAAGGTAATTAGGTTTTATAATAATAGGTAACTTTACAATAAGTTTATTTCCATTTGCATGAATCTACTAAAAGTTCAATATCTGGCACTAGGTTAGCTAAAAGATCCCATCCAGTCCATCTTCCTCTGTTCAATCTCGGGTCTCCCTACAAGCATGACTGTCCACGGAAGCCACCGCCAACAGCGCTCATGTATCCAATGATTCCTTCCGACCAACATCCCTCACGGATCCAATGATTCCTTCCGACCAACATCCCTCATGGATCCAATGATTCCTTCCGGACAACATCCCTCATGGATTCAATGGTTCCTTCCGACCAACACACTCAGGAACCACACACCAGGTTTCAAAGTACATACGCAATCTCAAACCACTCGCCCGTTGTGGTCAGTCTTCCAATCCGGTTCAAGTCATCTCTTTAAATTCAAAGTCCCAGCAGAGCGTTCCCAAGCCACTGGAAATTATGTTAAAACCCCATCACTCCTCACCGACAGTCCTGAAAAGTGTACCACTCCAGAATCTTTATTCAATTATTCATCCTGGCGCCACCGGACTCCGGTGACCTCTCCGAAGGCACGGTCACCCGGACCGCATTCGAAATTAACTCCTGTTCACGCCTTCCCGGACCCGCCGCTGCCCGATTTTACATTAAGTCTTCCAGATTGAAGAAAGTCCGCCCGGATGAACATATGAAGCGTCCGGGTGTTGTTCCGTTTGCGGAAGGAGCGCCTGGTCTCCGGACGCGTAATTTTCACACCCAGTCTCCACCATTTGGGCTTGTATGCTGACTTGAAAGTGAAATAATTAAGTCGGTAATAAATAACTTAATACGCTGCAACTTTTGTTTTGTGATGGGTGAAACGTGGCGTAGAGGTGCAGGCGTTGGATAGCGGACCTTCATTCATTGCCGGAGTAAATTAAATGGCTTAGTTCTTAACCCTCTTGGTGGTTAACCTTTCGTCGAAAACTGCGCCTTTCTCTGGAGCAAAATTCTGTTACAAACTATCTCCAGTTCTGCGTATGGGATAGTTTGTTTTTTCTACTTGGACCTTTGTTACCCTTGGTTAAAATGGCAATTTTGTCTCGTAATAAAATAAAACTGATGACGAGATATCTCATACATCAGGCCAACTCCATTTATTGATCCATCAGGTCCACTCCATTCCACGATCATCCATTGAACGATATATCTCGTCGAAACTAGGGCTGCGACATCGATGTCGATGTTTTTGTTGTTTTTAACATCGATGTATTGGAGTCGATGTTTTTGTAACATCGACGTTTATATTTGTCGATGTTTTTACGTTGTCGATGTTTTATTTTTAAATAAAAAAAGTACTGTTATCAAAATATTTAAAAAATAACCAAGTACCATAATTTTTATAATCAGCAAATTGAACATACTTTTAGACCAAAGTGGTCAAGGGTGAAGGATCTTAAAAGTAGGGATGCGACATCGATGTATTGGAGCCGATGTCACATCACTAGTTGCTAAACCAGTCTTAAGAAATGGGGAAAAAAGTTTACATGCACTGAACTTTAAAAACATCTATGGTTTGGGGGAGATGCATTATCAACATCAATGTTTTAATTATGTTTTGCTGTCGAT
The DNA here is from genome assembly GCA_947359465.1 of Metellina segmentata. Classification (NCBI taxonomy): domain Eukaryota; kingdom Metazoa; phylum Arthropoda; class Arachnida; order Araneae; family Tetragnathidae; genus Metellina; species Metellina segmentata. Next base: position 26,946,384 of record OX375881.1, on the reverse strand, counting down.
GTCGGATCACTAGGTGCTAAACCAGTTTTAAGAAATGGGGAAAAAAGTTTGAATACACTGAATTTTAAAAACATCGATGTTTTGGGGGCGATGTTTTTTCAAGATCGATGTTTTAATTTTGAACATCGATGTTTTGCTGTCGATGTCGCATCACTAGTGGAAACCACATGGAGAGGGTTACTTACTAAAAACTTACGTCTGTACTTTCCAATCGCTACCACAAACTTGCCGACCAACCGGTCTGGTGGTTAATTAGTTAACATCTAGATAGCAAGGTTCCTGGTTCGAATCTGATTCAGTGCATGGAATGCAAGCGTATGGTGTAGAGGCGGCTGGTGCACCTTATATCTGTCGTGGCTGAAAGCCCTCACGTTGGGTTAGTGAGTAAGTTTGGAGAATGGGGTGCCATATCTCAGGTGTTGCCTCGTGATCTGACCGTGATCCAAAATTACGTGGTGTTGTCCTGTAATCTTTCCCTCAGGGGATTGATCCGGACCGTCGTCAATAGCCCTGTGTGTTGCTCTAGTAAAAAATTACCAGTTATTACCATAACATTATTGCGAGGCAATTTCAGGTAGTTGCAAATTCGTGTTCAGCTCAAATATTGCAGGTTTTGTATTCTTATAAGCTTGTATGTAACCCCTTTGCATCGTATAAGGCCTTTGTGGTATGTCAGACTTTTGAGTCTGTTGTACCATACAAACAAACGTTGGATTACCGTGACCGGTCAGACCTTGTTGGCCATTTGCTAGCGAGTTTTCTTGGGATAGCGTGCCACACGGATTTGATCAAATTATCTGTTCCATTTTGCTCTTGAGTGGATTGCTTACAGTGGATTCCTTCTCATGTTGACCTTGAGGGCAATGAGATCGCGGACATCTTGGCGAAAGAGGGTGCTGGTGATGCCTTGGTGCTTTCTGCGTCTCTCACCTATATGGAGCTTTTTTCCAGGACAAAAAGCGAAAATGAAACCAATTGGCTCGTTCCACCACTGCATCACTGGAATCAGATTACTCGAACGGGTGGATCGCTGACACTTGGTTGTAACAGGAAGGATCAGACCACTCTCACTCGCTTCCTCAGTGGATTAGTACTGAGATGGTTTAGGAATGAATGTCTACTGAATGGGTTAGATCTTAGATCTCTAAAATATACATAGGGTTCTGTATTGAGGTCTTCACCATGTGTTTTACTGAGCAGGCCTCGCCTAAACATATCCTTGCATGCATGGGACTCTCTCCAAGCTGGATTTTGCTGCCGATACTTTGTTGGTATTGTATTTCTTTAGGGTGTATAATGTCATGGACCTGGTATAGCTCTGCTAGCCTTAGGAGATGTGCAACAACACAAAAAGACATCATATACTTTTCTAATCAAATTAATAAACCAAAAATTAAAAAAAAATGTATTAAAAAGCATTAATTTTCTCAATTTTCGTTTACTGGACTTAACCCGCGGTTAGTCGCATTGGTCATTTCCCCGCAAGTGGATGCTCTTTCCGTTGTACCTTCCCGTACTTTTCAAATAAAGAGGAATGCCACTGTGTCCTTCTGTGTGTAGCTGACCTTCAATGTGTCCTCTAGCTCTTCCCCCCGTTTGGTCACATTGTTGTGAAATTCTTGGAAATTAAGGTATCCGAAAGGGAAGTTCGGTCAAACTGACCACGGCGCGCCCACTGACGTTAGCCCAAGTGCATATTCATTTCTCCACGTTTTTTCGGTGCTGGCTGGCTGGCAACACAAAAAATCGAAAAAAGGCAACAAACATATCGCGATTGTTGCAAATACATTTGCAGGGAACATACACAAACGGTTTGTACTGAGTGCTTTCAAATTGACAGATCAGAATTGGAAATAGAATAAAAATATACGTATGCAAATTCACTTTTTTCTTAATTGTAATTAAATACTTGTTATATTATATATAATTCATGACTAGAATTTGAATTAGAATGACTAACTATTTAAAAAAATTTAATTGTTTAATTTTACATAAAAATGTGTTTATTTGTTATGCATTATCTTATCATACTTTTAAATTAATTTCTAGAATTTATGCATTTGCCACTTGACGACCATCGCGATTCATGTTTAAAAATGACTTCTTTAAGTACTTTTTATTGATATGTATCAATAAAAGTGTTTGGTTATTCCAGAAACAGTTCCTACCTGATATAAAAAATTATTCGTTCGAAAAGACCGGCGCGCCTACTCATATTACAAAAAATGGCGCGACTAACGGCGGGTTAACCGCATTGGCTTCTGAGCAACTCATATATTAATTCGGAATTAATTCTTTTAAATTTTCGCCTCGGATCTTTCCCCTTGGGATTGATTTCTTACCAAAAACTAAACACTCGTGAGCTATTTTCCAAACCCTCATAGATACTACAACTGGGGGCGGGGCTAACCATAACGGCCAATAAGACTGAAATCAACCAAATATAAAATGATGTCTATTTTTAAAGAGCTTCTTTTCGTGAAGCAACGATGGCCTAATGGATAAAGTCACCTACCTTCAGTTTGGCGTCGGCAGCGGAGGATGACTTCCCGAGTTCGAACCCAGCTGGCGAAAAGATTTTTAGATCCTTCAAATTATTTTTAAAAAATTCCAATTTAATTCCTTTTGATTCTAAATTACTTTTCCTAATTTTTAGTACCCTTTTTATATATTTCCAAGCTTTCGTTGATTTTACATAAATAATCTAAGAACCACTCCTGAACTCACTACCAGCTGCTAATTTTCCTTCCCTCTGCCGTCCCCTTTGCTTTAGGATGATGGTGTCGTATCCACCCCTGGTTTAGGACCATTCTGATGTAACAGAAAGCATACATGAAACACTAACTTATGTAATTATTAACTTATATAATAAAAGGATACAATTTTCGGCTCCCACCTCTACCCACCCATAGCCATGAATCTGAAGAGAAAAGAAGAAAACAGAAAAATTATTTAACATGTTTCATTTATTACACTGCAAACAGGATCAGACAGGATTTCAGTTGTCTTTAGCGTAGTGAAGGAGATTCCTATCCAGCGCTCGCGATCATTTGCCGTTACGGTTAGCTCCGCCCCCTGTTGTGGTACCTATGAGGGTTTGGAAAATCGCCACCCGTGATGCTCCATTGCGACGTTAAAATTAAAACACCTACCTATTTAACTGAAATAGAGACAAGTAAATAATCTTAGATTGAGAATTATATTTTGAAAACTCACGATTATGTATTTTTACTACGCTACTGCTTTTTACGTAGATGCATAACGTGTTGAAATATTTAGGATTTGGTTACCTGATCGAGAGTTTTCTAATAATCCTTCAAGTTAATAAACTAGCCCAAAATAGCTAATGCAATTTGCAACATAGTCTTACTTCAGTATTACGCTAAGCCTGATTAATTAGAAAATTCTGGGCGAAACATCGATTTCGTCTATCATAAAACAAGAATTTTTCTTTGATGGGCTTTGGAATGGATCATTTATTACTCATTCGACTGTTAACTACCCTATTACTCTTACGGCTGTATTCACTTCTGTAAAATAAAGTAGTTACGATAACGATTATTGGTTTTTGTGTACGGTAACAGTATTAATGTTGTACATTACAGACAAAATTTTGATATATTTGTTACAACAAGCATATAGGTACTTTAACCTTTCAAGAGGTTTCGACGAGGTATCTCGTCCGTCAAGATATGATCATTGTTGCTTTTAATGATATCTGTCAAGTCTTGCTTTTGACGAGTTACCTCGTTAAGACAACCACCAGAAGGTTTGATCTGAAAATTACACAAATACTGGCTTCTGCTATAAGCGGATTTGATAAAGAATCCACGTTAGGGTTGTTTCATGTCATATATACACAGTGCAGTCACATTAATGTGACCACCACCTACTTTCGACGTCGACGTGAAATAACCAATCACAAAATGCAGGTGGCAGCACATTGCAGTGGAGTGTATATAAAGGATGTCCTAGGGCATCGGAAAGCAATTCAATCGTTGGCGTAATGCAGAAATGTAACGATTTATCCGACGTCCAAAAGGGTATGATTATTGGCTTTCGGGCCAAGGGAGGAAGCATTTCAGAAACGGCTAATTTTGTGAACTGTTCGTGTGCCGCCGTGGTGAAAGTATACCGTGCATGGCAAAATGGCACTATCCAAAATCAGCGGCAGATGTGATGCACCACGGGTTATAGATGACAGAGGCGAACGAAGGCTACGGAGATGCGTTCGGGCGAATAGACGTGCAACTGTTGAGCAACTGACCGCCCAGATGAACCAAGGGGCTACCAAGAGTGTATCCTCAACAACGGTTCAGCGAACGTTGCTACGCATGGGTCTCCGCAGCAGACGCCTGGTGAATGCACCTATGCTGACTGCTGTTCATCGACGACGAAGGCTGGAATTTGTACGCCAGTACCGCAACTGAACGTCCACAGAGTGGCGACAGGTGGCTTTTTCTGATGATTCACGTTTTATGCTCCATCGGACAGATGGACGTTGGCGTATACGGCGTGAAACGCCTGAAAGCAAACACCCTGCAACAATTGTCGGAAGGATCCAGGCTGGAGGAGGGAGGTAATCTTGCGCAGCTGGCCACTGCACTGGAGTCGGCATGGCTCAACATCCCAGTGAACACCTTCAGAAACCTAAATGACTCTCTTCCTGCACTCCTCGCAGTGGTCCACTCTGCCAAAGGTGGTTATTAGGGTGGGCCGAAAAACACTTTTTTTCGAAATCGCTATACTAATAGTGCGGAAAGGGTTCTCTATGGATTCAATAAACACGGTGTAAAATATTTTTTTGATTGGGTAATATCTTCTGCCCCCGTTTCGTACTTGAATTTTGGAAATTTGGGTAAAAATTGCAATTTTTACTCGGTGTAGGAAATATAATTATTTGTCAATATTGCTGTTCTAATTGTGCGGAAGAAGTGCCCACTGGGTTAAAGAAGAAAGGTGTAAGATATTTTTTCGATCAAATTATATCTTCTGGTCCCGCATAGCAATTGGAATTTTGCAGTTTTTGAAAAAAAGTGCACTTTTTTATGTGTTATAGAAATAAATAAAACATTAAAAATAGATGGGTTCAAACAATATTTATTGCTACATTGTACTGTACATTTGTTTATATTGCCTAAAAATTTATTATATAGTAGATGAGTTACATTATATTAATATAATATTTGTTAAGAATATTGTAACCATAGAATGTTATGACATGCCAGTATCAAAAGTTTACTTACACTTAATCAGCAGGAAGAGGCTTGAAATCAGCCTTATGGTCGAATTCAGACATATAATTGATCGGGAAAAGAATGTGGATCTAATGAACTCGTCTCTACTTTGAAACCCATAAATTTTAGTGGATGCTTCCGTCACTTACTTGAAACACCGTTCAACGGCCTGTATGTGACATGGAAAGTGAACAAAGTCCCATTCAGAATTTTTTTATCACGCACAATGGAACTAAATACGACAGTAGATATATCATGGAAGATTGGTGGAGAAGTAATAGTAATTGATGTGACCAGTCAATCAATTTAGTATAGTCAACAGCTTCAAAATTCAGTTTTGGTGGGAGAAATACACGTACTGACTTTACATTGGAAGATGACTCTCTAGACTTAATTATACGTCGTGCAGCAAGTTCTCTGATGTGCGGTCTTTTATCCTTCAACATACACATCAAGATATTCTCGGGATGAGCAAAGAACGAATTTCGACAAATTACTCCAGCAACGACGTCCTTGAGGTCTTGAGATAAATACCTGGATCTAGAAATACTATTTCACACATGCTTAGCTCCATCTTTCAGCAAGTGTTTAGACTTTATATCAAACCAGTTTGGAGTGTAAACTTTCATATCAAACCAGTTTGGAGTGTAAACTTTCATAACAAACTCAGCGATTTGTTTCAACTTCAAAGAAGGATCTGGAGAACTAACATATAGTCTTAGAACTCTGTTCGCTGTTGTTAGCCAAATAATGATAATGGACCAGGACTGCGTCTAGAAAGTTCATCAGGACAATTACCCAATCATACCGCTTGAGATATTTCTAGTAAGTACATTTGATCCTTGCTTAAGTCACGTCTATCAGTTATTGGTAACTCGCCGTCAATAATTTTGAAAGTTGTCACTGGCAAAGTTTCACATGTAAGGAGCGCCTACTCAAAATTATCAAAATATTATTTTGAACCATTTGCTGGCTCATCCAACGTTTCAAACAGATGCCTCAGAGTTAGTTCTTTAAAATGCAGGAGACATATTACCCATTGCAGAAGTTTATTAAGTTTCATTTCCTAACACCGAATTACACCAGATTTCCATCCGGTATTAACAAATGTGCAGTCACAGCCAATTGCCAGAAGCTGAGAAAGATCTTTTGTGATCCCTTAAAATATTCGATAATAGTCGCGGAAATCTGTTTTGCGGTGCCAAATGATGGACTCAAATGAGTAATTTAACGTGAACCTGATTCTTCAATAGGAGATAAATGTTCCTCTTTTGCTTTTCTCGTGTATCTTTTAGTATCTACTATCTCCTCTATCAATGTAGGATCTTTACGATCATCGAAATACAGTCCCTTCAACAGTAATGCCTGAGCTTCAACAGTAATGCCTTTAAAGCTTGAAATTTTAAATCCTTTCTAACTTAAGCCTTTTCCCTTAGCAGCTTGTTTTTGTAAACCACCAAATTTGAGTTGTCGCTAGTTATCAGACCAACATCGTGAATAACACTTGAAGCAATTGCAGCCACAACCCGGTACGAGACTCCAAACCTGTCGGCAATCACAGCTGTTGAAGTGAGGCTAAGTCGCATTTGTGATGATTTAGATACAAACGGAGTTATTTGTCTGTACTTAAATCAATAAGAGAGTTTAAACGGCTCTATGTCGATGGTTTGTAAATGTCCAGATTTAAATCTACTTCAGATATATCTTCGGAGTTATATGAATTGTGAAACCCCCTCCCCTCTCATTTCCTGTCAGATACAGATAGCATGAAAATACAAGAAAAAGTGTATATTTCTTTAAAAAATAGCACAATTTCAATTGTGATGCTGTAACAGAAGATATTATTCGATCGAAAAAATATTTTACACCATTCTTATTAAACCCAGTGGGCACCTCTTCCGCACTATTGGAACATCAATATTAAAAAATAATTATATTTCCAACGCCGAGTAAAAAGTGCTAATTTTTAACCATATTTCCAAAATTCCAGTGCGATGCGGGAGCAGAAGATATTATCCAATCAAAAAAATATTTTACACAGTGTTTATTGAACCCAGAGAGAACCCTTTCCGCACTATTAGAATAGCGATTTCGAAAAAAAGTGTTTTTCGGCCCACCCTAGTGGTTATTATGGCTTTTGATAGGTGGTCACATTAATGTGACTTTACTGTGTAAATAAATACGTTGTAAGATTTCTGAGTCTGACAGGCTTATATGGTCACGTAAATTAACCCAAACAGTAAAGTGCTTAGAACGACATTTTTAATATTGGTGCAACTGTTTTATTAGTTTAATTTTTACAGTATAGAGGGCCGTCCAACCGGTCTGCTGGTTAAGGTGTCAGCCTCTAGATCGGAAGATTCCTGGATCGAAACTGGGTCAGTGAATGGATGTTAGTAAGCGTATAGTGTAGAGGCGGATGGTGCACCTTAAATCTGTCAAGACCAAAAATCCTCACGTTGGGTTGGTGTGGAAATTTGGAGAGTGCGTTGTGTGCTCAGGTGTTACCTCGTCATCTGACCATGGTCCAAAATTACGTGGTGTTGTCCTCTGATCTTAGGATCCCCTTAGGGATAGATCTCGGACCTTCGTCAATAGCCCGTTGTATTGCTCTATTGAGAGCCGCGGTAGCTCAGTGAATAGAGCGCCGGGCTCGCATCGGAAGGGTTGTTGGTTCTGTCCTCGACGGAGCCTGCAATTATGATGGTTGCGAGATCGGAGCTTAGACCTGGCTAAAGACCACCGTGTTCGCTAATGGTGGCTGGGGCACGTTAAATAGGTCGTGGTCACAAAATCCCCCATGTTCCCATACCAAATGAATACCTCTGAGGGTACCTGATCAGGGGGTTATCGGCCTCTGATTGGGATCTAAATTACGATATGTGTGAGTGAATGGATGTGTGAAAGGGACCTTCCTGTAAAACGGATGTGTCATGTATGAAGAAGTCCAACCCTCCGGGGCAATGGAACCCCAATTGGGCCATATATGGCCCGCTTGACACTAACAACATTGCTCTAGTACGAAGTTAATTAAAATTACCTTATCTCTTACCTTCAAAGTACATACATTACCAAGTTCGAACTTTTAATGCTGGTGCATCTTAAATCTGTCGTTGCTGAAGGTCCTCGGGTGGTGTGGAAGTAAGCTTATGGTGTGAGGTACACCATAAGCTTACTTCCAACCACTGGTGCACATTAGATACTCGTAGTCGTATTTCTTTGCGTTGGGTTGGTATCGGATCTTTCCCTTAAGGGATTAATCCCGGATCTTCGTCAATAACCCGTTGTGTTGTCTTGTACGACGTAATTAAAAAAATTACCAAATAACATATTAACATTGTTCAGATACAAATTTATAATTAATGAATTATTTCTATTATCGTGCAACAATTATTTATCATTGATACGAAAGTTCTGATTAATTGTTTTTAATTTCTCATTTAAGTGATTTTAAATATTATTCGCATTAGTTTCTTTGAAATGATTTTTATTCTTTTATTTCTCCCGAGAATTCTTGTCCGACTTGATTTCACTACAAATAAAAGTGACATGAAATTAATTGAATCAGATTTTCACACCAATCTACTTTAAAACCAACCTGAAGAACCTTCCGTCCTAAAACTCACAAACCAATTAACTATCTTGAAGAATTTAACTCGCTTCATGGTCGAGGTAATTCACTTAGACATCCAAAGTAATCTCATTGTTTATAAATCGACAAACAATAATGTGCTTATGAATTCCCACAAAACATCGATTTTAACAGCCTCAAGTATAAGTATAAACGTAGGGACTGTTTACTTCATGAGTTTTCATGAACAGTGACACTTGAGTTCAATAAATTGTTACTTGATTCAATTTTCTCGAAAATTTCGTGCTAACTAGCAATTTTGAAAATTTTAATTTTGGTGCGTTTAGAATACAGAGAACGGCGTACTGAATGGCCAAAATCTTTCAAACAAATATATTCCTTAGTTGTTAGAAGCAAACAACGCAATGAATTATTTTAACATAAATCAGAAATGGTTATTTAATTATTTGAAATAGTTATTATTGTGTCAGTATTCCGGGTTAAACATCAATTTCTAATGTGTTAATACTTGGGGAGTACAATGTTGAAAATAGTTTATATTTTAGTATTTTCTAGGTGACATCAATGATTAGTGCGGGACATTAGTACGTTATACCGTTAGGTTCTGTATCGTAAAGATATATGAGATGTATATCAAATCATGAATACAAGAAATGAAAACTGTTGAAATAGCTAACTATATTTCAGTACTCTAGATACCAGCAATGATTACAATTCAGCACTATTTGTGTGACTGATGCCATTAGTTTATGTTCTTTAAAGACATGGGACGTGTCAAATGGTAAATGTTGATTTCGTACTTTAAAGACTCAATTTACACTGACGAGCCAAAACATTATGACCATTTCAACATTTTCAATGAACTCGTCGAGATGATGTGGGGGCACGTGATTAAGTGAGAGGTATTTAACTGCTGCTGGAGAAGGTAAATAATCATTCTTTCACTTACTTTTGCGAGTGATGGGAAAGGCTACTGATCTAAGCGAATTTGAAAGAGGGAAGTACGTTATTTCAGTATGTGATCGTAATGGTCCGAAGACTTGGAACGAGTATCACCGAAACTGCACGACTGGTAGGTTGTTCACGATCTGCCGTTGTTAGTATTCATGCAAAGTGGATAAATGACGGTGACACCAGCAGTAGACGCCAAGGTGTTGGTCATCAAAGAAAAAGGACGTCGGAGACTGTCCCGCTTAGTAAAGCAAAATCGAAGCAAGACAGTGGCTCAGCTGACAGCCCAATACAATGTAAGTCCAAGCTCAAGTGTTTCGGAACACACAGTTTAGCGGACACAGTTGAATATGGGATTGTGCAGCAGTCACCCCACTCGTGTGTATCTGTATACCAAGCATCATCGTCAACTACGCCTACAGTGGGCCCGGAAACATCGAGACTGGACCATGGATGAGTGGTAGAGAGTTGCCTGGTCAGATGAATCCCGATTTATCATTTATCACGTCGATGGTCGTGTCAGGGTACGCCTTCTGCCAGGCGAACAGTTGCTCTCCTCTTGTACAGCAGGTCATACACAGGCTGGTGGTGGCGGTATTATGCTTTGGGGGACGTTCTCATGGGCGACTCTGGGACCCGTAGTTGTGGTTGAACAGACCGTGAACGCTGCGAACTCTCTGAACATCATTGCGGATCAGTTGCACCCTTACATGGCGTCTGTCTTCCCAACTGGAAATGGAATCTTCCAGCAGTACAACGCCCCATGTCACAAGTCTCGGATTGTGTTGGAGTGGTTTGAGGAGCAAACTGATGAATTCCATTTAATGTTCTGTCCACCTAACTCGCTGGATCTTAATCCGATAGAGCACATTTGGGGTGCCATGGAGCGGCAGCTCAGAGCTCAAACACCACCATGTCCTAATATCTCGACTTGGCGTGACCTCTGCTTAGACATCTGGCACAATCTGTCTCCATTTATGTACCAAGAACTTGTGTCATCTATTATCCAGGCGAGTTGCAGCTGTTTTGCAGGTCAAAGGAGGCGCAACGCGTTATTGAGTGGGTGGTCATAATGTTTTTGCTCTTTAGTGTATGTCTAATGGTGAAAACTAGTGAAATAGAATAGTGCAATAGTAATATTGATTTTTCAGTATCCTTGGTAACATATAAATGTTTAATGTGAGACCTTTGTAAGATTGGTGTTAGAATTTTTACTTTAAAGAAGTATAAGATATGCAAATGGTGAAGACAAGTAGTAAGCAATGTTACAATAATTATTGATACTTCAGTAGTCAAAGTAACATCACTGATTAATGTGGATCTTTTGCAAGATTTATTTCATTAGGTTGTGTAATTCAGAGATGTATGAGATGATTGTCAAATGGATAAATACTAAAATAGAATAATGTTGAAATAGTCAATATTTCAGTATTCTAGGTAGGAATCAATAGTTAATCATGACTACGTTTGTACGATTAACGCCATTAGGCTATGCCCTTTAAAGACGTAGGAACACTGTCAAATGATGGATACTAGGGGGTGAAATATGTTGAAATAGTCATTTATTTGTTTGTATTCATAATAACGTCACTGAATAATGTAGACCTTTTGTTAAATTGAGGTTGATTCTGTATGCTAGACATGCGATATATGTCAGTGAATACTACTGGAGAACAATCTTGAAATAGTTATTGATATTTCCGTATTCTAGGTAACATTCAAATTTTAATGTGAGACCTTTATAAGATTGATGTTATTAGATTCAGTACTTTAAAGACGCACAGGATGTATGTAAAATGGGGATATATTATGGGTGAAGAATTCTTAATTCGAATTGATTGAACTAGAATGTAATCAACACCGTCAAACAGAATTAGACTCTGTTCCAACCAACTTTCCTTTACGTAACTAACAGTTAAAGGTAACAAACAGTATCTAAAACATTTCGTTGGAACACTTTCCTGCTGCACTTCAATCGCATTAATCATCACCTTACATCGATCACACAGAATCCCGTATACCAAAGGTCACAGACCTGGCAAATTAACCGCGTTCGAAGATTAAATCTGTCAACATATTTGCATAAACGACAATTACACGAAACCAAATGGTTCGAACTGACCGACCTTGTTGGTGTAGAAGACACTTCACCCCCAAACATCGTTTCCCTTAATGAAATCAGCATCTTACATTGACAGCTTAAAACCTCAGATCATTCGCACAACAGCAACCAGATGTCCATGGTTGGATTGAACTATTTAATTGACTTCCCAACTAAGGCCCTGTCCAAAGTGGACCTGGGGGTGAGCCTCAGAGAACTGACACACCCCAAAGTGCTGCGCGGCAATTACGCCAACGTGCCTGGATGGTTAACTTGAACGATTTCCATCAAAATGAATCGAGGAGTGTAAAAGCAATTATGTTGCCTTTTGAAGCGTTCCTCTGGCGTTCAACAACACGTGTTGATGCTTCTCAAAGCCGTTCGAATCTCGAACGTGTATCTACCTGTTCTGCGTAGGACTCGGATGTAATGCAGATTTAACGGGGGCTCTTCGATGTGAGTTATGGCATAAACCTGCGTTTGCCTATCACACTGAGGTGCAGTTTCAAGAAGTTTGCAGTCCCGCAGTGCGATTTATCAAATGCATTAAAATAGGAGATATGAAAAGACGACTCATTTAAAAGTTTTATGAAATGCCTAAATTTAATTTTTAGAGACTATAAAGATTAACTAATTCATTCTGAGTTAAATTTAGGGTCGTGGCCTCAAATGTCTTTACATTGGCGTGGTTTTGAAATTTGGAGTGTGGAGTGCCAGCGTAGGTCTCGTCATCTGACCATGGTTCAAAATTACGAGGCGTGGCCCTTGGAAATTTTCCTTTGGCATTGATCCCGGAGCGTCACCAATAGCCAGTTTTATTGCTCCAGTGGGACGTTAACTACCTACCTACCTCTTCTCTTCATATAGAGTCGGGGGTAAAACCAAACCTACCTACTTTATTTTGAGTATTATTCCTACTTGAGAAAATTCAAAGGGATCATTCAATAGGGAATAACGTCGTCTACAGATTAAAATCCAAAAATGCTGCATAAGGGACGTCTCCAAATCAAATATTTGCAAAAACAAAGAAATTTCTAAGTGAAACACCATGTTTTGATTCCATAGTCAGATTCTGCATCGTTAAATAAGTATAAATATTAAATTTCATGATTTTACTACCACAATACCTTTATATTATGAGACATTCAATCTTAAAGTTTATGTCAATTTCAGGGATCATCTCGACATAGAAACTCGCTATTTGTATATTTAAGATTAATTGCAGTTATTGTAGTTAGTTGAATTTCAAAATTGAACACTATTTGAAACGTAGTTGTCAACGATCTGAGAATTATTATATTTACTATGCATGCAAATGATCCGAGGACCATTATCCGAGGTTTGTCAGATGTTTGAAACTCTTGGTTGCCTTCTAAAATCGCAATAATGAGAAATATTTAATTAAGCTCAAAATCTAATTTTCGGAATGAGCTGAAATTCTGCATGGCCATAATAGAACTCCTACTGGATCGATTCCTATCAAAATATAATAAGGTTCCATCGCATAATTTTTTCAAACGTAATTTAATAATTATTATTCCATACTAAAACCTATTTTTGAAATGAAATTTTAGATGGATTTTGTTTGGGTTGTTTAATAATAACATGGTACTACCAAATATCAGCGCTGTAGAAATATTATTTGGAAGATATCCATAAAAGTGTAAGAAACTGATTTAACATTAGGAGCTTCAATCTTTCTGTTTACATGACTTCGAAACAGTAAGACTTAATAACACAAAATTTGGTGAATGATAATAAATTTTAATACATTTAACACAGATTTAAAATTGTGTGTCGAAATAGGGGGTTCCTATTGAAAATTATGAACTGGTGCTCAATTTAATATAAAGACGGTCCCTTTTGTAAATTTTATGAATTTGTATTTATAGAAGACGTTAGTTGCTGTCAAACAATATCCTTGAATTTTATCTACTGTTAAAATTACTCAACTTAAAATAAGTGGTTTTTTTTTTCCGTGACTACATTACACGTGTTACGTTGAATTTTTTTACGAAACCTGGCTTCTGAGTGCTTTAACTTCTTTTGGCAGATTCTATTCCTTCGAATATCAAATGAAACATTTCAAATGTTGGAATAAAAATGAAATATTTAAGCAAGTGCTACTGATAAAAGAATCCACATAATCTCTCGCATCCAGAGCACCGATGATGAAGTGAATGTTTTATCATGTTGGTCTAGGACTTGTGTGTTTTCCATGTTTTTAAATTAAAACTTAAGGCAAAACTAAATGCAGAAAGCTAGTGAATAAATATTCGAAGCACGAGTTAAAAATATCTAGCAAACATGTTAAGCTTTAAAATAAAATTATCATATTTCTCTCTTTACATTTTTCTCTTTGTTCGTTATTTTTAAAAACCTCATGGAAATGCTTGTCATGGGAAAGTTTTATTTGTGCTTCTGAATAAAATGCACATCTAAGAAATGTTTATGTATTATGTTTGTGAAAACAGAGTAATTATGTTTACAATATTACTTAAGTCACTTAAGTAATTGATAGAAATATAAATTAGATTACTAAAGGATACTATGATCTATGAACTGGCAAAAGTGTCTTGCAAAAGTATTTCATCAGACTTTATATAGCATTCTATAGCAAAATTTGGAAATAAATTCTATTAAGCAAAAATGTATATTTAGAATTTGACAAGAAACATTTTGTATATCTTGTTCTTGGTTTCCTTATAATCTTTTACGGCCATTCATTTTCAAATAGGAATTTTTGTTTATGAATTAGTTCTGAGAACACGAATTCGATACGAGGAATTTAAAGTGTTGAAGTATTTTTAAACTGGATTGTGATAACTACATGGAATACAATTTATAATTCATTGCAGCATAGTATTAAATCATAATTTATGTTTTAACAACATTTCTTTGTGCAACTGTTTCTACGAATTGTGTACACTGTTTGGCCGATTACACTATTCTTGTAATTATAATTTTAAAGCTATTTCCATGAGCATTTCAGGCATGTAAAACTATATCAAACATAATTTACAAATTACTTCTACGAAACCCAGTACAGCTTGCTACTTTACGAAAACCGTACGAGTCCCATATATCCCATTGAGGTTAAAATGGTGGCCTCAGTTGAGGAAGCATATAAATATTGCGCCTTCCCCAAAAGTAATGCGTTTTTAAATAGTAACTTGTAAGGCCAGCTATATAAAAATAAAATTAAATAAAATCTCAGGGCGAGACGCAGCATATATTTAAATACAAAAAACGAAACGGTACACATCTTCAAACGGACGACAGAACAAGTACACTCTCGCTTAATAACAGAACAGACTCTAGGAATTTAAAACGGGCTCATGCGCAGTAGAGAGCACGAACATGTTTCCTTGGAAACAGCTGATAATCAGTTGCTCGTTTTGATTGGCAGGTGAGAAGAAAAACAACTGGTGTTCTGCAACATTGTAAGTTTGAACTAAAGCAACATAACACATATTAAACTTTAGTCTAAGGATTATTTACCACTATTAATTATAGCATCTTCTCAATTCAATTTTTAATTTCTGATACACTCTTGTGTTTTAATCCAAATAATGAATCGCTGTCTAAAATCGCTGTCTCTCTAAAATTCTACTGCAGGAATCATCTCTTAAATTCTTATATTACGGGACCTTCATACTTCAAAACAATTTATTGAGCAACTGTCACTTTTTCTGCTATAATAGATTACAAGTAAATTTCCACATGCCACTTGTAAATTTCTAAAACGGATGACCCTGATTCCTCCAGGTTAGCACACCTGTTTAAATGATTCATCAGGGACCCAAACGTCACCAGTAGCTGCACAATTTTAGGTCAACCCTTTTGTTAAATTACTTTTAAAAAAATGAAGAGCTGTCGTCATTTTTTCTGCTAAAAGCCATACATCAGGCAAATTGTGTAACTCCGGTCTACATGAATCGTTTTCACATGACCGACTCCAACAAGTGTCTTATTTACCTTGACGAGGAAGATACTTTGGAGTCGTTCTAGTTCGAAAGCACCGGAGAGAACATTTTCAGAATTAGCTTAAAGAAAATTTATGAAACATCTATTCTTACTGGTTTTTAAAATGTTAATTTTACGTATATTGCTTCACTGGTTAATAGAAGACATCATGAAACCAACGTTTCACTTTTTCTCCGAATTCAATCCAAAATATGTGACTCTTTTAATTGCATTTATTTGTTCATTTTACATTTGTAAGTAGGAAAAAAACATTTTTAATACTTTTAATCATTTAGAACAACCTTTTCTTTTACACTGCATGTAAAATTTTATGTTTTCCCTAGAGAAGTTGTATTTTCTTCCTACGCGGTGAGCTACTTGCAGGGAATTTACATTTACTATTGTGCATAAAAAATACAATTACTTTACAGTTAATTTTCGATTACAATTACATTTACTATTTTTGTTATTAATTTCCAAAAAGAATTGCCTTGCTTGACTTAATTCATTTTTACTACTATTAAAGTCACTAGTATCGAAGTCATCTGAAAAATTCACTCCACCCAGACTCATTTACAGATATTCCAGATTCTGATTCTGAATCACAGTCCGATAAAATTAGCTGCATACACTCTGAATCAGCCATTATTTTATGATAAAAATAGTTTACACAATTTGTACATCAATAAAGCTGTCAAGAGATTAGTAAGAGTAAAATACAAGCAAAAGGCTAAGCACTGAATGATAAAAATTCATAGTCAAGCAAAACATGTAATAAAAGCACGCGCTTTTGGCACATGTTTTAATTTTACCAATCAGAATGCCATTTAGTGGAAAACTGTCTCCATCAAAACGACTAATATGGTATAAAAAATAGAAAAAAATACGGCCAAAATAGTAAAAGCGATTGAGAATTGAGTTTGCCTTTCGGCAGCTCAGTTTCGATGCCTCGCAGGGTGTATTTCTCGCATCAGTGACAGTAAAACTTTCAGTTTGTGTGCATGTCCATGGCTTGATGTCTTTGTATTTGATACTTCATGCCCAAATATGTCCTTTGAGCCATAAACTCAATCCAACCAACCCATTCAGACAATCTTTTCGACTACTGTGATCGTATAAATCACACTCAGGTTGTCCGGGACTCAAAATTTTAAAATCTTCAATTTTAAAGTTTTTTTTCTGAAATTTTTTATGTTGGTATGCACTCTGTAATTTACAATTATAATAACTATTTTATATTTTCAAAACTAAATTTTTTTTATTATTAAAATTGAAAAGTTTTTTAATTTTGACGTGGGGGGGGGGGGCGAATGGATATATCTGAAAATATTTCGTAACAAAGCACTTCATTTTTGCATTAGTTAACTCCTAAAAGTTCATACTATAAACTGTCTTCGTGATTCTTGGTTAAAACAATTAGAAAATTTAACAAAAAATTATTTTGTTCACAAACTGCATAAAACACAGTATACAAAGTTCGAAAAATTATAGAAAAAAAAATATAGATATACATAAAAATATATACAATATGTACAAAAATATAGTTGAAGACAAATTAAAGAAATATATTTGAAAAGTAAATGTAGAACATTTCATTCATTTATGACAAGTAGTTTTTAAGTTGTATCCATTTTCACTATTGGAAATCCCATTTAACACAAAAGGAGAAAAAGATCGTTGAAAATTATGAAGGCTCGTTTGATTTGCAGTTGCCATGTTATCAAAAGTTAAATATTTCCGGTTTTACTGATGGTAGAAACAAACTTTAGGTGTCATTTTATTCAGAGATATCTATATTATTTTTTACGATAGTAAACAAAATTGATTTTTTTTTGATAATTTGAGTTCTAGCCCCCCTAATTTGAACTCCGATCGCAAAATCATCAATCGAATGAAGCTGCAGTAACACAATACCGTAATTAAGAAAACCGATATTGATAACAGAAACCCTCAAAAAGGTTAATACCCAAACCGGTTGATATACTCCAATCGCTAATTGTCAGAAGTAAAGGAGCTTGATTTATTTATTCCTTTTATTTGAAACGCATTTTACCGGCAACAATGTGACGGATAGATTCCGTGTTAGTCACATCACAACTATAAAAAAATAAAATCGAACGTAACCCACACCCGCCATTAAAATTACACACACGCATAGGCATAACGGTGAATAAAATCTGAAAGAGCGCGTGCCGAAACAAGCTAATACGGCCATTTCGTTTTAAGCCACGAGAAAGGTGATACGACCCTTTCGCATGCCCCCTGCGGCAGGGTGCTTGTTCGGACCACCCCCAACTGTTGACAATGAAAAGGGAGAGGGGTAGTAACAGCTTTAACAACAGATGGTGTACGAGAAACATTCCATCTGCTTTTTTCTGCTGTCTCCCAGTTCATTTTTCCCGTTGGCCCTCAATGAAACAAATTTTTGTGATACATTATAAGCCATGCATGAAGCTTACAAATATTTCCTAGATTCTGAATTTCATGGAATGATTAAATCTATTTAAATTCATAATAAGATTACAATTAGAAACGCATTGAATTTATTTAAAAATACATATTTTCATTATGAATTGTTTACGACCTTGCTTTAAAAAAATGTGAAATGAATTATTGTATTTTTCTATTCTTTTATGCCATGCGAAACATTTGCTATTGAAATTTCAATATTAAAAACTGAATAAAACAACAACATACGTATTAAATTTTAATTCATTAGTAGAATTGCATCTTCATTATGAATTGCTTACAACGTTATTTCGAATATATGAAATGTATTACAGCTATTTTTTGCATATTATCATAAAAATTTACAAATCAAATTTCAATATAAAAAATTTAAAAAGTTGAAATTTAAAGTACAAATGGGAAAAATTAAACCGAGATAACCTTACATTTCAGTTAAGATGGTTAAGAATAATTTGTGTTGAAGTTTTGACGGGGAAATAAGCATTTTAAATATTATTTCAATGAAATAAATACATTTCATAATACGTGTACATTAAAATAGATACAGTTTAAATATAGAATTTTAAATTGTATTCAATGTACAGTCGCGGAAAATAAAAGGACCACAAATCTTGATTGGAATATTTTTAACAGTAGATCAAATTCAAATATGGCGTTTTACAGTAACTAACGTGTTCTATAAATTCAAATGCAAAACAAATTGCATAAGGGACAGTCCACATATTACTTTCAGCACCAACATCATAATTTCCAGTAGAAACCCGTATTTTGTCACACAATTTCGAATCTATTGCGTATCAAAATTTAATTTCAGGTACCAAATTTCATGTCATTAGGTCTTGCCATTTCACACAGTTATGAATACAAAAAGATTTGATCTCATAATGCTCAATCAGTTTCTCAGACTTTATGGATATCTTCCTAAATGAAGTTTCTATTGTGTTGGTATTTTGTACCACTCAACGTTTAAAGAACCCCCAAAAAATCCACCTAATATTTTATTTAAAAATAATTTTTAGATCACAATAATAATCCTTAAAATAATGTTTGAAAAAATTATGAATAGGTACCTTATTATATATTTTGATAGGAATAGATTCAGAACGACTTCTAATATGACCATACAAAATTTCACTTCGTCCAATAAATTTTCCCCCTACATTTAATCTTCCTCTTTATTACGATTTTAGAAGCCAACCAAATGTTTAAAAAATGTCTGACAAACGTGAGAAAAGTGTAAAATTTTGAATGGTTGAAAATTTCAAATTCGTAATCTAAAATAAATTGCCTTTTACCAGTTATACTATGTAGTATACATGAACTCTACTAAACAATGGTCAAGTGAATGACTCGATATTCACTTTTTGTATGATCAGAATAACAGTTCGATTGTATTATATAGTTATATAGTTATAGACAGGCTTTTTTGGTTGCAAACGATTATTCCAAAAACGAACTTTTCTGAAGCGATTATGCTAAAGAATGAACATTTCTGAAACGATTATGCCAAAAATTCACATTTCTTTATGGTTCTTTGTAGATTTCTTTCTGTCAAGCATCGAATGAACAGTTTCTGATTAACGACAATTAATCTCGATCTACGAAGAGCAATTTTCAATGTGGATATGATCCTTGAAATTGACAAATTTAGCATTGAATATCTCCTAATATAAATATAGCAGTCGTGAAATTTCAGATATACAGGGTGTTTCAGTGAACCGTTTCAGAACTTCTAAGAGGGGTAGGGTACATCCTGACGAACCAAAATCATATACCAATGGGCAGTTAGAAATGCATTCCTGACGCGGTAGATGGCGTTGTGCGAAAATCCCGAGCTTTCGTGTAGGGAATCTTCATTTCGCACAAGAACGCCAAGTTAGTAGGATGGATGATTACACGATCGCAGAGTTAGCCGATATGCATTTGGCGTACGGGGCTGCAAATTGTAGTGGGTCAGCCGCACAGCGTTTGTACGCGGAACGATATCCGACGAGGCGTATCCACAGTCATAATTTCTTTGCAAGACTGCACCAGAGGTTAGCTGAGACAGGTTCATTAGAAAGAGCTGACAGGGACAGGGTAAGAACAGCACGGACTGCAGACGTCGAACAGAATGTGCTGCAGCATGTACAGGGGAATCCAAGAACGAGTACACGAAGTGTAGCAAACGCAGTCGGGGTTTCCCATTGCAGCGTCTGGAGGATTCTCCGAGAAGAAGACATGCATCCGTTTCACGTGCAGCGTGTACAGACACAACAACCGGAGGATTATGCACCTCGTATTGCTTTCGCACAGTGGTACCTTGGAAAATGTGCTACAAATCCCCTTTTTCCTGCTGAAGTGTTGTTTTCCGATGAGGCATCCTTCACAAGGGAAGGAATTTTCAACACGCATAACGACCATATCTGGGCGGTCGAGAACCCGCATGCAATACGACGTCGTGCAGCACAGATTCAATTTTCGGTCAATGTATGGGCCGGTATTATGGGAGATCACCTCATCGGACCTTACCTGTTACCGTCTCGTCTAACCGGACCTAACTACTTGCTCTTTCTGCAGCAAGTATTGACACAACTTTTGAGAGATGAACAGATTTCTGCATCGACGCAACAGACAATGTGGTTCCAACACGATGGAGCCCCTGCCCATTATAGTGGAGATGTTCGTAACTTCCCTGGATGTCACATTTGGTCAGCAGTGGATCGGACGTGGTGGTCCCGTGCGTTGGCCTGCTCGGTCACCCGACCTATCATGTCTTGATTTTTATTTCTGGGGTCATCTGAAATCGCTAGTTTATGACACCCCTGTTGACAATGTTGAGGAGCTGGTTGCAAGAATTGCAGTAGCTGCCGGAGAAATTCGAGATATGCCTGGAGTATTCCAGAATGTTCAGATGTCCATGCGTTGGAGATATGAGGCGTGCATTGTAGCCCGTGGAAGAAACTTCGAACACTTACTTTAATCCATGTACCTTTTGCTTCTTTTCATGTATTATTAAAACGATTTCTCACTTACGGTCTCTTTTCTTTACGGTGCTTCTGTGTACAGCACCGCTTCAGGAAAACATTTCCGACCCCACATTGCTATACGATTTCGAGTTGTCAGGATGTACCCTACCCCTCTTAGAAGTTCTGAAACGGTTCACTGAAACACCCTGTAGACTAATTTAACGAAGCAAAATCTGATCAAGGCACCCAAACATGGTATTTCCATAAGAAATTTCGTTGCTTGTGCAAAATTTGAAAGGAAAATGACCCCAATGCATTTTTTTGCAAATGAATTTGTAGAGGAGGTTATTTCCTATATTGAATGATATCTTTGAATTTGCTTTACTATGTATGACGCTCGAAATAAAGTTTATTTTACACCGACTGTACTTGTTAGACTCAACTTATATTAATGGTTGTACGCACAAACATTTGGCGAGTTCATAATTTTGTTACACCCATTCAATCATTTTAGTCGTAAAACCTCGTAAAATTCAATTCTTAAAATTTCAGTAATGTAATTTAAAGTAATACGATTTACTACTAACTATCTCACTGACAGTAAGGAATTCTCCACTTGAAAACATACAAATAGGTGTGAAATTTTCAAGTTTTACAATCCTAATCGCAGGAAATAATGCATTTGCAAGTTAAAGGGAGCCTATCTTGTTTCAAAATGGTCATCATCCGTAAAGACCAAAAAAAGTCCGTAGCACAGAAATCGACGTGATTTAAATATTTATAAATCGTAATAAACGGATATCAACTAGAAAATATGCTGTACTGTTGATAATGATGATGTCGATATGTTTAAATGTGCTTGATTTGAGTTAGGTAGTTATAAAATACATTTAATAAATTAGTAGGTTGCGTCGATGGCGCAAACCATAGTTTTGACGTGAATACTAAGGCCTGATGTTGGATTGTGGAATGAATGAAGCAGATGTTGGAGTTTGAACAATTGTTTAATGTGGTTATTAAACAATTTATTTAATGCTTGAAAGATTTAAGTCTAGTTTAATATTAATAATGAAGGATACTTTTATTGATTAAGGTCCTCGAATTTAGCTTTGTTTGGCAGTTTTCGAATGGTACCAATTACGTTATCCAGAGCTACTCTGACCCAAATATCGCTCAGGAGCGTAGAATTTTAATATAATCTGAAACCCTTCAATGCATTCAGAGTGCCTCGAGTCTATAATCAGTCAGAAAGTTACGTCTATACGGACAACCTTTGTCTGCTTTATTTATTTTCTGGGTGTTTCCTTTGGTTCTGAAATCAGAAGACATAACAGTCCTAACGCTTTATTTGACTGTTGACTTTTCATGTATGTCCCAATACTGTTCTGATTTTAAAGACGTATTAACTTCAAATAGTGCTGTTCGTTTTTTGATTGGACGTACCATTCTGGTCATCGATATTCAAATGAAGTAGAAATATTATGTAAAATCTCAAAGTCAATCACGTGGACTTATGAATTGACGTAGCCGTTGGCGCAGACTATTGTACTTGATCACGTTGGATAATCACTTTAATCAATCAATAATTTAGAATTCATGTTTTTTTCCCACAACAAAGTTTGCCGACGAACCGGTGGTTAAGGTTTTAGACACTGGATCGGAAGATTCCTGGTTCGAATCTGGGTCAGTGCATGGATGTTTGTAAGCGTATGGTTCAGAGGCACCTGATGCACCTTAAATCCGTCGTGGCCGAAAGTCCTCACGTTAGGTTGGTGTGAAAGTTTGGAGACTGAGTGCCAGTTCAGGTTTTGCCTGGTCATCTGACCATGGTTCAAAATTACGTGTTCTCCTCGGATCTTTGACCTAGAGGATTGATCTTGGATCGTCGTCAATAGCCCGCTGTGTTGCTCTAGTACGACGTTATTTAAAATAAACTTACCTTAATTTACCCACAACCAACTGACAGATCTGTAAAACTGACCGGATCTTGATAGACGATCTATCTTGTCATTAGAAAAAAATTATGACCTTGTCCTCTTCGAAAATTCAGTAATACCTTGATAACGGCATATCACGTCATTAGCAAAATTGACCAGATCTTGATGGATGAAATATCTTATCAAAACCACGCGGAGATGTAAATGGAAGCATAAGAAATGACACTGTCATCTATTGATTTAAGTAAAAATTTCAGCTCGTCAGTTAGGCGCGGGTCTTGTAGTTAGTGTATTCACATGTGCAGAGTGAACAAATACATGCAATTTAATGTCACCACACACACAAAGAATGCTTCTTCTCAAATCGTTGAGAGCCTTCTTAAAAAGGCATAGAACAATGATTGAGACAATATAAATACAATGTTCCGGTGGTTAAACGGCTATTCCAAATTTATTGCTGCTTAAAAATTATTTCTGTCTCACAAAGTGGGAACATAACAGTCGAGGTTTATCACCCGTGCGAGTAAGTAAACAGGATTTATGGTTTTGGGTAGAGAGGCTGTCCTTGTTTTGGGAAAATCATTTTTATTTACATTATCGGATTTCGTCAAAATGGCGAGAGCAGCTGGCACACGCGGGGTCAAACACACCACCTGGGAGACAACGTTGAAGTGTAATATGGCTTATGACAGCAAATACCACTTTCAGAATGGCACATGCTGAGGTCTATTTTTACGTTACCCCGCTGGGTGAGTTTGAAAACCAACAGACTAGAAACTGGAGGGTTGTGAGCTCGAAACTCGGTCCTGCTACAGACTTAGTGTACACGAGGACTGGTGCACGTTTTAAGTCCGTCATGGCCTTACGTTGGCGTGGGAGTTTGAAGAGTGGCGCGCCTGCTCAGTTGTTGCCAATATAAGAAAAATATATTTAAGTTCTAGAATGAGCGGCAATTGGTAATTTTTAGTTAACGTCGTACTAGAGCAACACGACGGGCTATTGACGACGTTTCGGAATCAGTCCCTTAAGGGGACCGGGAAGGCCCTATCTCCTCCATGTTAAATTCAAGAAATTCAAGACCCTTTTTCTCAATAACTATAATAGTAATCAACACAAAATTTTTATGGTGGTTAGACTGATATGTTATACAAACTTTAACAGCTCACTTTTTTTTTATTTAAAAATTTTAATTTTATAGAAATTTTTAACTGAATATCATTTTTTAGATAGCATTTTTTAACACATTTAAATTTCTAAAAAATCCAATTTTCAAAAAATCAAAAAAATGCCCGTGTTAAAATCTTTAGAGATATAACACAAATATGTCATAAAAATATTAAGTCATTATGTTCAGTATATTCTGAGAAAAAGGGGCATGAAACTAAAAATCTAAGTTTTGAGAAAAATGGATTTAAACATTTAAAATGAATTTTTATAAATAATTTTACGTCTAACTTTAATGAAATCCTGATTTATATAAAGGGTGATCTCTTTCATTTTTAATACATGTATCTTCAATTTTTTTTTATGCTTTTCTTTCTATGGCGGGCTTTTTTACTGTATTCGGAGAGTTTTCGCTCTCCATCGATAACACGGTCTTAGTCCAGTTTTCTCAAAAATTTGTATAAAATGGCAGCCTGGATTGATTTGAACTCTAGATAATGTATAGCAATTTATAATATTTCCACTGTTGCAGCAGGAAACAGCATCAAACACTCCAAGTTTTAAAGTTTGGATGGTTACAAACACATTTTTTGGAACGCGAGTCCAAATCACATTGTTCACCGATTCATTTGGGTTTTGAGTCTTTCCGTGAACACATTTTTTCAACAATTCTGGATTCGTTAAGTCTCTGAAATTTGATTTAATTGTCTTCAATATGTAGGCAGTATAAGGTAAGGCAATATGTGTGTGTTTATCATGGTAATACACATCACTCTTTTAGCTACAGCACGTTGAAATTTCCACCAGCTTTCATTCCCAACTGGACAAAGACAGTGATTTGGATTTAAGTTACTTGACAATAAATAAAAATATTCTGCCCAGACAGATTGTTGCATATTGTGCAGAAAACCAACATTTATCCTTATTGCTAGTCCATAATAGATCAAATGTCATGTCTCAGAAAGTGCTAACTTATATATCGGATGGTAAAATTAATAAAAATAGTTAGAAAAAACTTACAGTTAACTAACTCTACTGTTACCAGATTATCGAAAATAATTTCAGTAAAGTAAAGTAAAAAATATAATATACATTGTTGAGCAACAAAGATTAGAAATGTCCACAAACGGTTTGTTTACATTTGAAAGGCCGTGTCAGATGTGAAGTGCTTATTGGAAACGTGCATAATTTTCAAACTTCCTCTTATTCTATTACCTAGTGTGATATATCATTGGAAAGAGGAGATTTTGAACTATATAAAGGAGCAATAAAATAGAAATTGATTTTTTAGTCGAATTTTGCTTTCCCGGTCCCCTTAAGGAAAAGATCCGAGGACAACATCTCGTAATTTTGAACCACGGTCAGATGACGAAGCAACACCTTAGCTGGCACCCCACTCTCCAAACTTCCACACCAACCCAACATGAGGACTTTCGGCCACGACAGATTTAAAGTGCACCAGCCGCCTCTACACCAAACAATTACAAACATCCATGCCCGGATTCGAAACAGGAACCTTCCGATCTAGAGGCTAACACCTTAACCACTATATTGGTCGGCTAAGAATGAGCGGCATTTTCCGTCAAGCTAAATGTAGATGTCGACAAGCTATCTGTAGCGAAACGTGCATCTTGGATTTATTCCGAACATATTAGGTATGATTCGAGTTGGGCGAAAAGTTTGTGATCTCCAGATATGGTAATGGTAATTTAAGTTAACGTCGTACTAGAGCAACACAACGGGCTATTGACGACGGTCCGGGTAATGGTAATGGTAATTTTAGTTAACGTCGTACTAGAGCAACACAACGGGCTATTGACGACGGTCCGGAATCAGTCCCTTAAGGGAAAGATTCGAGGACAACACCTCGTAATTTTGAACCACGGTCAGATGACGAAGCAACACCTGAGCTGGCACCCCACTCTCCAAACTTCCACGCCAACCCAACGTGAGGACTTTCGGCCACGACAGATTTAAGGTGCACCAGCCGCCTCTACACCATACGTTTACAAACATCCATGCCCGGACCCGGATTCGAACCAGGAACCTTCCGATCTAGAGGCAAACACCTTAACCACTATACCGGTTGGTCGGCAGTGTAATAAAAGGCAAGTGGTAATTAGTTCACGTCGTACTAGAGCAACACAACGGGCTATTGACGACGGTCCGGGATCAATCCCTTAAGGGAAAGATCTGAGGGCAACACCTTGTAATTTGAACCACGGACAGATGACGAAGCAACATCTGACCACGCCAAGCCAACGCGAGGACTTACGGCCACGACAGATTTAAGATGCACCAGCCGCCTCTACACCATACGCTTACTAACTTCCATGCCCGGACCCGGAAATAGAAATAGAAAATTTACGATCTGGAGGCTAACACCTTAACCACTATACCGGTTAGTCGGCGTGTAATAAAAGAATGTGACAACACAATAATTGTGAAATACTAGATGAAAAGCAAACCTTGATATTAAGTCTGAAGCAATTTGATCAATTTTCAAATTATGTGAATGAAATTTATAACAATTGCTGGATTATACTTTCGAGAAAGTCGAGCAAAAAACACATTTCAAAATAAGAGCTAGATTAAAATTTCACATTAGCTGATGAATATGACTTTTAATATTAGAGTACGAATTTGAGAATCTATGACAATGTTTTTGGAATAATTCGCTCCTCTTATTCCGTATAAATATTTTTCCCTTTTTTAAATTTCCATTATGTTTCCGTAAAAAATTGAACCGAACATAATCTCCTCTAATTAGAAATATTTGGATCTTGGTTATTGAAATTTCTGCAGAGGTGCAATATCTTCTATTACCTCGCTTCTTATACTATATAATATTTTTTTTTCTGCTTGCCGTCGTCTGATAAAATTGTTGCTCGAATAGGTTATTTAATTTGGCTATTTCGTATAGTTAAGCTCTATTCACAGAGTTGAATTGATAATGAAGTAATAGTTAAGAGCTACCGTTATAAGTTTTTTCTTAAAACTATAGATTTTTAAGAAGCTTAAAAGAATTTCGGAAATTTTTATTGAATTTTTCACGGTTCTTTAACAAAACATTTAGTTTCATTTTTATATTGTTTTGCGATAAAAAAAGAAAAAGTAATACAAGTCTTTTGTAGCGATTAAATGATTTTTTATCTTGGAAATTTTCAACAGCAATATAGTAGTCTTTAAACTTGCTTGTTGACTACGTCTGAATGTCATTGTACGAAGTTGTTGGGCTGGTGCAAAAATTCGTCCCATTATCTACTTCACGCCCCGGGAGAAGAAAGGACTTAAAACTGCAACGTGGGTCGCAGGACAAAATATTTTTTAGAACATTTTTTCCTTAATTTTAGCAAAATTTTGACCGATTATTTTTAATCATAAGGTACGATGTTATGCAATGCAAAGCTCGCTCCTTGCCACACTTTTTTTCTTTTCTAGCTACGGAACACCCTCCTTACACCGCCCAAATTACCACAAACACTTTAGAAGTAACCCATATTCAATGTCAATTACATAATATTTAACTTCAAAAGTTATCGACAGAATTGCAAATTCTGAAAGTGTGCCTTGGTTTTAAATAAATTAAGTTAATTCATTTTGATATTTTTTTATAAATATGTCATACATAATTAGCTGATAATTGTGTTTACGTCTGTTTTTTTATTGTATTGCAGCTTTCAAAATTCGGACAAAATTCCTGCAGAACAAATGCAATTCCTTGGAGTTGTTTTGCAGAACACTAAATATAATTCTGCACCTGGACTTCGCGCGTTTGAAGTTTTTATGTTTAATAGAAGAAATTTGAGTGAGTACATAGAAAAATTATTACGTTATTTGTTTATTTAAAAAATTTTTGTTGAGCATTTAAAATGGCAGAAAATAAAGAAAATAAAGTGTATTTTCGACATATGCTTTTGTTTTAATTACGATAAAGCTAGAATTCTTCGCAGAAGCAAGATATGTGTCGTGTGTAGTGAGGGTGCCGTTGACGATTTTCCACGTGCCTGCAGTGGTTCAGAAAGTTTTATGACTTCGAACAGTTCGTTGCCGAAAATCCTCAGAATTTCTTTGAGCGAGGGATTATGCAGCTACTGGAGTGTGATAGAGAAAGGTCATCGGACAGAATGGCTCGTACTCTATTGATTAAATGTTATTTTAGTAAATAAAATAGTTTTTCTTCAATTTTTGTCATAGAAAATGGGACGAACTGTTGCATCAATAATTTCGATAGGTTGTCGGTATCCAAGTAAAGTATCAATTATTTACGAATGCTACATTTGGGGTAATATAAGTTGGATGAAGTTGGTACTCTTGTATGACATGCCGTTCGGGAATAATATTGATCATGGAAAGCACGTGAAAATTCAATTATCTTGCGTTTGATAATCGTTTGGGTTTTAATGGTACAAGAGCTACATTAATGCCTAAATCTTGGAATGCAAGAGCCATGTTTTTACACAAATCTCGAAATACACGAGCCATGTTTAGGATGAATCTTGTAATACAAGAACCATGCTTATGCATGAATCTCGGAATGCAAGAACCATGTTAAGGGATGAATCTTGGAATGCAAGAGCCATGTTTAAGCATGAATCTCGGAATACATGAACCATGTTTATGTATTAATCTTGGAATGCAAGAGTCATGCTTATGCATGAATTTGATCTAACAAAACATTTATTTATCATCGTTCTGCTGAACAAATTTACGAAAAATGCTTATCTAACAAGGATTTCTGTTTTGATGTTTTCAACTAAACAACCAACACCACAAGCTCTCACATAAAGGGTGATCCGTCATTACTAAATAGTGTACTGGGAATATATTGTACCGAGTAAAAATATTCGTTGGAATTTTTGAATACGATGGGTTGAACTTGAATGATGGTGGTTGGTTGGTTTTAGGTTTTAGAGATGCAAGGTCCTATAGCGAATAAGCTGAGACAGCTTGAGTGATGATAGGACTGGACAACGTAAAAGTAGGGATTGCCATTGCACCTATAAAAATAAGGACGACTTTACCAATATACCTAGAATAAAAATATTAAACTGAAATATTACTTTCTATTACAATCAATAAGTACGCAAAATTGGACTTATGAAAACTTATGAAACCAGACTGGCAAAGTAAATATAATTACACTGTACACGCACAACGTTTTACAGTCGTCCGAAACCCGAATTCCGGAGGAATGATTTTCTAGCCAGATCATAAATCTTTTAACTGGACTCACTTAATTTTTTTTCTATCTCCTAGACCGTTGAAGAGAGAGTAAAAATTTCAATGGATTTGAAATCTGCGGAAAATTCCACTTTAGATCGATGCCTAAAAATACGATTTTCTTTAATTAAATAATTTTTAAATTGCATATATCTTTTATATTTTCGCAAGAGATTGTGACGTCACTTGAAACAAATTGCATCTTCTGCCCTTCGCGTTAAAAAAAAGAAACAGATTACATTTCCTACCCTATTCCATTTCAGGAAATGAGAGCAAAAAATAAAAAACATTTTGACTGAGATTGTTAATTCTTTTTCGTAAAATCGGAATCGCTAAAGATAGATTTAAATTTTCAACGGATTTGAAATCTGCGGAAAATTTTACACCAGAGTAATAACTTACCCCACGGGCACGGGCAACGCCGAGCTAGTATTTAATAAAATAATCGTTTAAACAAAAAATGCTCATTTTTTGTCTCTCTAGATATAGCAATAAAACGTGTGTCGAGATTTGTGGGATTTCAATTGAAAAGTATGCCATAGTGTTTCTTCTAAATATATAAAATTGAATTGCTATTTTATAAAACAGCTGCTTGAGACTTTGATAGCTGGAGATTACATTCCTTTTTCTTTCTGTGATGCGATTTACAGCGTATATGTAGTTTAATCTGATTTATTCAAACAGGGTTACACAAATCCTCGGAGTAATGTTTTTTTTTTTTTTCATTCTGCTTTTTAAAATAAAAACGTATTTGATTTGAATAAAAATGACAACCCTTACTCTTTATAAATATTTGGTGCGGTTTTCTGAATAAAAAAAAATGATTTCGTGGTTTATCTAGAGTGGATATTCTGTCTTATTCAGAAGTGATTTATTTTTACCTTTTTCTTGTAAAAGTGACTTGAGGCAACTATTTAAATCATTACATTACTTTTCGATATCCTTACATTCGATTTAAAACCAGCTGTTTTTTTGTACTATTTTTAGGACATTAACGACTTTTTCAGGAATTATTGACTCGTAAA
The DNA here is from genome assembly GCA_947359465.1 of Metellina segmentata. NCBI lineage: Eukaryota > Metazoa > Arthropoda > Arachnida > Araneae > Tetragnathidae > Metellina > Metellina segmentata. Next base: position 26,915,771 of record OX375881.1, on the reverse strand, counting down.
ATGTTTCAAAATTAGTTGAATATAACTTGTGTTACCTATATAGTGAGTTGCATTGAGTTTTATGGCGCGCAAGGGCCATCTTTGGTCAAAGTTGTGCCAAACACAAGACAGATAACATCAAGTAAAGAACAAGCACTAAAACTGAAACTTTTAGTGACACAAAAGAGAAATGAACCCAGGAAGTAATCAAGAAGCTGACAAGAATATAATCTGTATCACTTACAACAATACTACCAGTATGATAAGCAAAAAAAAAGAGTTCCCAGTTACTGACTTTGAAATGAATATCAATAAAACATAAACTCATGAAATTATTTTTAATTTCGACCGAGGTTCAAGAAAGAGATTCGAATAGAAGTAATTGTGAGCGGTAGAGCAAGTTCTTTGATATAGTCCTATAATTATAGAATCCTGCACGTTTTTTGAATTATTGTGTTATAGTTTTCAAGCCGTAGGTTTTGATAAATTATCGTCAATTTTACGCATTTATTAACTTCGCCGTCATTTTTATTCGCATTTTGTTTTACATAATTAACCTTTTTTTCTTTGGACAGGAGTTGAATTTATTGCATTTATCTGATCTGAAATTTTAATGACAGAATTTTCAAATGCCTAAACTTTGAGAAGCACAATACACGATGGTTGAATCAACCAAACAATACAATACCTCATCTAAAGCCACCCCCCCCCCCAAAAAAAAAAAAAAAAAAAAAACGGAAAGTTGTTTAGAGGACACAAACCTTGATTCTGATGTTGGATTGTGTTCATTATGAATACATTCAGTAATGTTTTTGCAGTTATAACGATTAAAGTGTAGTTTTATATTAATATTGAAGGACAGTTTAATTGATTAAAGGCTGCGTTTGCAGATTAAATTTTATTAGCTTGATACCGCTTTCGTAGTCTTCATTCCCTCGCCATCCAAAGTTAACTACTTATCTAACACAACAGAATCTGTCTAGTTTGGATTGATGGTGGGTATTTTATAATTAAGTTTAACTGTAATATCACAACGGGCTATTGACGACGGTCTTGGATCATTCCCTAAGGAAAAGATACGAAAACAACACCGCGTATTTTTCAATTATGGTCAGATGAGAGACGAGGACAACACCTGAGCTAGCACCTCACTCATCAAACTTCCACACCAGGCCAACGTGAGGACATTTGAGTTCATGACACATTTTACAGCACCCGCGTATATGACGATCATTGGCTAGACTGAGTTTCGAACTCGCAATCCAGAGGTTGCTAATCCGTTGCCCTTTCAACTGAGCTAAAGAAACTCTATAACGTAATGGTAAGACCTATGAAATTAAATACTTAGCGGACAAGTTATGCCGGTTTGTTTGCACCAAATGTCAGTTATACGTAAGTAATGAAATCATGTAGACATAACATCCTAATGGCTAAAACTTGCTTTACTATCACATATTTACAACTCCAGAAATTAGCTTATTTTACATCAACAAGAATTTAACGTAATTCCACAGTCAGCGCGTCTGAGGCATGCGAGGCAGAAAGCTAGAATGAATTTAAAATTCAAAACGAACGTTCCTTCTTTTTGTTCTTAATTTTCGCATGTTCGTAGTAAGGAGGCGACATCGATGTCGATGCTTTCAAAACATCGTTGTTTTATAAAACAAACATCGATGTATTGGAGCCGATGTTTCTGTAACATCGATGTTTACACTTGTCCATGTTTTATATTGTTGATGTTTTATTTTTAAATAAAATTAGTACCATTATAAAAATTTAGAAAACAACCTAGCATAATTTTCATAATCAGTAAATTGAACATACTTTTAGATAAAGTGGCCGAGGGTGAAGGGTCTGAAAAGTAGGGTTGCTACATCGATGTCGATGTTTTCAAAACATCGATGTTTTATAAAAACATTGTTGCATTACCATCGATTTATTTTAGCCGATGTTTGTTCAACATCGATGTTTTATTTTTTAATAAAAAAAGTATCATAGAAAAAAATTAAGAACTAAGTATTCAGTGAGAATGGTATTTAATTGCTGTTGGAGAAGGTAAGTAATCATTCTTGCACTTAATTTTGTGAGTGATGGGAAAGGCTGCTGATCTAAGAGAATTTGATAGATGGCAGATCGTAGTGGCCCGAAGACTAGGAACGAGTATCACCGAAACTGCACAACTGATAGGTTGTTCACGTTCTGCCGTTGTTAGTATTCATGCAAAGTGAATAAATGACGGTGACACTAGCAGTAGACGCCAAGTTGTTGGTCGTTCAAGCGTCATCAAAGAAAAAGGACGTCGGAGACTGTCCCGCTTGGTAAAGCAAAATCGGCGCTAGACAGCGGCTCTGCTGACAACCCAATACAATACAGGTCCAAGCGCAAGTGTTTCGGAACACACAGTTCATCGGACACTGTTGGATATGGGACTGTGCAGCAGACGTCCCACTAGTGTGTCTCTGTTAACCAAGCGTCATTGTCAACGACGCCTACAGTAGGCCCGGGAACATCGAGACTGGACCATGGATGAGTGGAAGAGAGTTGCCTGTTCAGATGAATCCCGATTTCTCATTCATCACGTCGATGGTCGGGTCAGGGTACGCCGTCTGCCAGGTGATCAGTTGCTCTCCTCTTGTACTGCAGGTCATACACAGGCTGGTGGTTGCGGTATTATGCTTTTGGGGACGTTCTCATGTGCGACTCTGGTAGAACAGACTATGAACGCTGCTAACTATCTGAGCATCATTGCGGATCAGTTGCACCCTTACATGGCGTCTGTTTTCGCAACTGGAAATGGAATCTTCCAGGAGGACAACGCCCCATGTCACAAGGCTCGGATTGTGTTGGATTGGTTCGAGGAGGATACTAATGAATTCCACTTATTGACCTGGCCACCTAACTCGCTGGATCTTAATCCGATAGAGCACATTTGGGGTGTCATGGAGCGGCAGCTCAGAGCTCCAACACCACCATGTCCGAATATCTCGACTTTGCGTGACCACTGCTTAGACATTTGGCACAACCTGTCCCCATTTATGTACCAAGAACTTGTGGCATCTATGTCCATGCGAGTTGCAGCTGTTTTGCAGGCCAAAGGAGGCGCAACGCGTTATTGAGTAGGTGGTCATAATGTTTTGGCTTTTTAGTGTATATATATAGTGTCGAAATTGAAACCCATCGGTTAATAACCCATTGCTCTTCCTCGATCCACTTTTTACTGAAATTAATGTTTGATGAGAGCTAATAATGTGCAATTAAGAATAAACCCTTTTCAAAGGAAATGAAACCCATTTTTTTCATTAGAAGGTGGCGTTATTTAAAATGTTCCACGGAGTAGATTTTTCTGGTTTGGAATGAAAATTCCTAAAATGTAAGAGATGGATCATAATAGTCTGAAAATTAATTGATTTCTTGAAATTTATTTTCATCCATTGATCACCTAATCCATAATCTGTACGGAACAAAACACAAAGCAGACCAATCACGTTTTTCACCACATCTAATAACGCTACGGGAGCCAATTATTAATAATAAAGGATGTCGTTACTTTGGTCCTTTTTCATGCTGCCAAAACTGCCCGAACAAAAAAAGAACTTAAACTGAAATTTTCCCAACATTGATGAGAGTAAAAGCGTTTGATCAAAATCCATTATTCTGAAGAAAGAAAAAAAACCGGCACGACATTAGAGTGATGCCATACGACACACTTAAAAAATCCGTTTTGTTACTGCCACCGTGTCCTTCTGAGATGGGAACAAGTCAATGGGTTCAATTACCCGTGAAATTAATAATTACCGCTCGTGGCAACACTTCCACCGCGTAGCGACACGTCTGCAGACGATAATAATTAATAAAAAGATTCGCTGAAAAAAGCGTTATTAAAATTACCTTCCTAGAGCTCGTGTGTCATGGCGTAACAATGTAGAATACTGTGCGGTGCTTTTGTTATTAGAATTTTAATAAATACTTTGGGATGGGATATTAGCTCTGAGGAAACGTGGCAGTGGAAAGAGGTTTTTTGTTCGTCTCTTGCAGGGCATGCCGAGCGTAAATTAATCATTAAAAATCATCTAGGTTATTGATAGGTGGATTTAAGGATTCGCTCTATCAGAGTTCTGGACAATTATTTTATTTGAGCATATAAAAAAAACTTTAGAAGTGAGAGTATTTTTTGGAAGTGAAGAGTGAAAGTAAGAATTGGATTTTGTGTGGATTTCTAAATATAGCATAGGCATTTGTAGACATTTGGGGAATTTCTTTACCTCACATCAGTGGTTTCGATTAGATAAGTCGTCCATATAGATCTGCCCACGTTTGATAATGACAGTATTAACTCATTATCAATATAGTGCCATATATTTTATTATGACGCAATCAAGATCAGGTTATATATATATATCGAGCAAATATGCATATTAACGCATTGCAGATGTGGGTATATAAGTACCGACATCGTGGCATGGCATTTCTCTCCCTCCACAGTAGTTGGTGTCCAGAATCCCTTTTCACTGTGAATCGGGACTCGTCGGAGAACCTGACTCTGGACCACTGTTGATGATTGCAACGAATATGTTCTTTACACCAGCCTAACTTTTCCCGACGATAGCGCCAAAAAATGCAGATTCGTGCTTTTGGCGTGGTAGAAACTATATATACTTCAATAAATTTCGGAAATGCATTCAAAAGAATTTCAGCACTTATAACGAATATTTAAATACATTTCAGACTAAGAAATAGATCTCAAACGCAATGAAAAGAAAGTGGGTGATTTTGATGGACCTATCTGGGAGTTGAATTCAATGATTACATTAAAAGAAAGAACTACCTATTGCAGTTGATGAGTCCATTTTAAAATCTCATTCAAAACCATTAAAATAACCTAATACGGATTTTGGAATCGCTTTCAAATAGGAAAGCATTAATTCCCTGTTTCAGAAAGAATTGGAAAACCACATTCAATCGTGAAACCTGCAGTCTTTCAATAATTATATGCTATCTGCGAAATAGGTAATCTAAAAAACTATTTAATGGAGAATTTGTTACTTAATTTTCTATTGTTCTTCATATATTTTTGCAATTTATGGGAGGGTTATTTTCAGTTTCAGGGTTTCTGATGGCTCGAAAACAGCCATTAATTCGAGATAGCTGTCTCGTCTAAATGCAATGATTTTCGGGGTTCTTTTGATTGAAAAATAAATCGTAATCAAAAAAGAGGCGATATATTATCAACCTTTCTGCGACATTTCGTGATTTGACATGAACATGTGATACTTAGGATATGGGGATATAGTAAATAAATTTTAATGAATTTTTATTAATTTGTTTGCTTTATTTGTTGGCTGTATATCTAAAATTGAACTAAAATATAATTGAGAAATAAGAAAACTGTAAAATTTTAAAGACGAGCTATAGTAAGGATTATAAGTGTGTGTGATTTTAGTATCTCTAATATTATAAAATGAAGTGTTTGTGTGGGGGGGGGGCACTGTCCTGACGAATCTATGGCACTTACAATAATGGGATTCGGCACACAGGTAGTTCGAATTTTTTTCAATATTTCTATCTCGCCCTAATTTTAAAATTCAATCTAAAACATTTAAAAATGAATTTATTAGTTTTTCCCCCCTTATATCTACCGTTCCATTCCGGTAATTGGACATAATTTTACAATTTCCCTTTCTGACGTCACGTCAAAATCGTCACAATTAACGTCAGCCTTTGGAACAACGCCTAATTTTTTTTTACCTTCCGTCTCTTCGCAATTAAATGGGAATGCGTAGTCTCCGCTCAAACAATTCCTCAGCAAACATTTTGACTGGCATTGTTTAGTTCTTTTTTCTAAAATCAGGATCGTTAAAGGTAGATTGAAAATTTTAACGCATTTGATTACTGGGGAAAATTTTACACAAGAAAAAATCCTTACCATTGATTTTCTTTGAATAAATATTTTTTCAATTAAATATTTACATTTTTGAAAGAGATTGTAACGTCACGCCGATTGGATCTCTTCGCAATTCGAATTTTACATGGCGAGTCCTTTACGGCGTTGCCCGTGGTGTTGGTTTGCGAAGCAAAGCATAGTTCATAGTACTGTCAGGGCTGCGCCGGCTAGCGCTCGGCGGTGTGTAATAGTGCTTTTTATTTTATTTTTACACACCGTAATTAAACATGTTTGATTTGTTTATTTTATTTATTTTTATGAAACAATTCTTCAAATCATTGCGTATTCAATCAAATATTTAAGTAAAATTGGTCGAAATATACATATACCGCTACAAAACTACCCATGTCTAGTGTTATTTTGCAGGAAATATACATATGATTAAAATATAATTCTAAATAATATTTCTGCAATAGGTAATATACCTGAACACATAATGCAAACAAAAATAAAATTCCAATCCTTGAAAAAATACAAAATTCTGAAAAAAAAAGTACGTATCTATTCAAATGTGTTGAATTTCGACTTCCTGAAAATATTGTGAAATAGAATAATGCGACAAAAGACTTTCAACGATATTGACAAAGACAATAACGATTTATTAACGAAAAGAACACATATTTATAATACTTGGGAATCCTCAAATATGTTCGCAACATCTCGCAGTCAACTCAAATACCCAAACACGGAATTCTAAATCAAATTAAAAAAGTAAACATTAATTCTGACGTGGCCAGATACCGGGTAGCAAAATTACGTTTAAATTACTTTTACATCAAAGGAAGAAATAAAAAGTCAGTTCAAACATAAATATTACAATTTAATTCCTTATTTTGCATAGAAATTGACCTCGGCTATTTGAAAACAGCAAGAATTCAAAATATCTGGGTTATTTTATTTACGTTGATTGTTGCCATTCGACGATACACAAATAACGTTGATTTTGGCTCCACGTACGTTAGTGTTCGGATGTATATTAATAATTTGTTTTGTGAAGCAAACCAACACCACAGGCAACACCATGGTGGTTGTTATCCAATAGGCTACGAATTCCCCAATGGTAACGAATTAGAATGGGAATCCGTAGTGTTTTATACAAATATTTTAGTGTTCGTGCTGAAATAGATTTCGAATGTAGCTTAACTTTCAAGTGGTATTGATGGTCTTTGACAGCGAGCGCAAATATTGGGTTGATGCAGAAGTTGAAGAAAAATGATTTAATTTACTAAACATTACATTTACGAATCATTATAGTCTGTGCTATTCTGTTCGATGATATTTCTCCATCTCTCCGGAAGCTTTATCAAAATGACAAGACCGTGTCCTCGGATATCTTTGGGGATGAATCCCGTCCGTCGTCAATATCCCGTTCTGTTGCTCTAGTGCCGTCTTAGTTAGCAAGCTACCTACCAAAATTGTGCTCAACCTAACTTGAACATTTTAAATTACCCAAGTTAATAAATTTCTACGCTTTATTTTTGTTTATGGTAGTGGTAATGGTAGTTTTAGTTAACGTCGTACTAGAGCAACACAACGGGCTATTGACGACGGTCCGGGATCAGTCCTTTAATGTAAAGATCCGAGGACAACAACTCTTAATTTTGAACCAAGGTCAGATGACGAAGCAACACCTGAGCTGGCAACCCACTCTCTAAACTTCTACACCAACCCAGCGTGAGGACTTTCAGCCACGACAGATTTAAAGCGCACCAGCCGCCTCTACACCATACTCTTACAAACATCCATGCCCTGACCCGGATTCGAACCAGGAACCTTCCGATCTAGAGGCTAACACCTTAACCACTATATTGGTTGGTCGGCTTATTTTTGTTGAATAGAACAAGAAAAAAACACATCTCTCATCAGATAGCAATAAATCACGTCATAGAACTTTCTAAATTTATTAGAGTGAATTTCGCAACGAATTTTATAGATGATATTTTGGGCTTAAATTCGAATAATACAAACAAAAGAAGTAAATAGAAGCTTACACCAAGATAACTAAAATATGTAATCAAATTTTATTGTAAAATTTAAAAAAATGACATGTTTCGATGGCAATTCAACGGGGTTAATTACAACGCCACTGGGACAAACCAAAGGCAATTGAAATGTACTGAATCCGGATCTTACGATGCAGCTCAACTTCTGAAAAGATTTTTACAATCAGTTTAAGGTGAAGTCACTCTTAATAATTTAAAAAATAATATTTAGCTAAAAATTTAGCCAACCTTGTTAAAGGTTACAAGACTAATCATAAACTAGAAAGTAGCCAGACGATCAGTACCATCATGTTCTTTACAGATCTTCATAAGTACTGCCTGCCCTCCCTGGAGTTCTCTTTTCTTTCTGGACGGCAGAATCATCCTTAGTGATTGAGGAAGGTCTTCAATTAACGTCGGCACTGGAACATCACAACGGGCTACTGGTGACGGTTCGGGGTCAATTCCGAATGGAAACATCCGACAACATAACGTCATTCTGAACCATGGTCAGATGAAGAAGTCAAACTCGAGCTGGCGCGCCACTCTCCGAACTTCCATACCACGCCAACATGAGTAAACTTGAGGCCATGTCAGATTTAACATGCACCAGTCCCCTTTACAAAAATGAAGTAGACTATGTAGAAAATGACGAACCGAGTAAATAGAATGCAAAAATAAAGAGCGGATCATTTTTGATTGACTATTGTGAATTAAAAAAAAATTGGAAGATCCGTACCATCATGCCCTTTAGAGATTTTCTCCGTGGTCACAGCCGTTCCTGAAGGTTCTTTTCTCCACTGAACACCATACACTTGACTCAGTCAAGCTTTTCCTCTTTGGATGAAAAGATGGAACCCTTTGCAATTTTTTTATTAAATACGATCAGTTCTATAAAACAAACATGTGCCTCCTTCGGTTTCAAAGTACGCACTACGCAAATTTTCGTCATAATCTCAAGAAGCAACTTATTCTTAAGTCTGGATAAGATATACTCTTGTTCGTTTGACCCATTACTCAGTCATACTCCTTGTCCATGCACGAAAAAAAGTAATTATTTTTAGACTTTGATACCATTCAGACACCTCCATACAACAAAGGAACACCTCTTACATCATCAAAAAATGTAATCTGGAAAATCCCATCTTGATGTCAAGATTCAGCTCGACTTCTGAAATGAAGATATTTTTGTGTCATTGTAAGCATAAAGTTATATTTTAATAATTTAAAAACCAACTGAGGTAGAGGGATATTATTATATGGTTGCAAAACTAATTGTAGATTGAAAGGAGTCACAGAAGATCCCGTACCATCATGCTCTCTCCAGATCTCCGTGCCCACCGCCCTTCCCGAAGTTTGCTTCTTGACTCCAATCTCTGGACTAGGTCAGTCTCCTTGTTAGCTCATGACAAGAAGCAATTCTTCGAAGACTGATGCTGTATGGCCACCTCAATACAACCAAGGCCTCTTAAATCATCAAAGACTATGATTTTGAGCATCCCATCTTGATGTTAAGATTCAGCTCGACTTCTGAAATGAAGATATTTTTATGTCATTGTTAGCATAAAGTTATATTTTTATAACTTGAAAACCAACTGAGTTAGAGGGCTATTAGTAAATGGTTACAAAACTAATTGTAGATTGAAAGGAGTCGCAGAAGATCCCGTACCATCATGCTCTCTCCACATCTCCGTGCCCACCGCCCTTCCCGAAGTTTGCTTCTTGACTCCAATCTCTGGACTAGGTCAGTCTCCTTGTTAGCTCATGAAAAGAAGCAATTCTTCGAAGACTGATGCTGTATGGCAACCTCAATACGACCAATGCCTCTTAAATCATCAATGACCATAATCTGGAGCATCTCATCTTGATTTTAAGATTGAGCTCGACTTCTGAAATGAAGAGATACTTAAATCAATATAAAGTAAAGTCGCTTGTATTCATTGTAAAAGCAACTTTAACTAAAGAGCTGTTACTAAAGTATTATAGAATGAATAGTAGGTTAAAAGGGAAATACGTACCACTCTGCTCATCCAGATCTACGTTCCCTCCGCCCTCCCTTTCCCCACTGGGTGAACTCATCTACTCTTCAGACTCTACTTCGGTCTGATCGGATCTGCTTCGGATTCTTCCGACAAGCTAAAAAAGGATTAAATTCTTAATACTTCATGGATTATCAATTGACATTGAAAATATTACTAACTAGCAAAATACCCGAAGAAATTTTTTTGAAGAATAATTACTTTTTCAGCAGTACTGGTAAAGCAATCGAAGTAATCGTAATATTCAATAGACATTCCAATTTTTCCAAAACTACCAAATTATGGTTGATTTAAGTATACTTACTCAGGTGTTTTAGCATAAAACTCAACTAAATATAACAATAAAGAAATGTTTAATATTGCATTCACTAAACTAATAGATAATGTATAAAATAAAATACAATGCAATCAAATATCTGGAATACAATTCATGTGATGTCTACACAAACACAAAATCGAGCATAGAACCGCGTGGACGTGTATAGGGCACAACATACAGACAGACAGACAGACAGACACCAAACGAGAAAAAGGCGGATTCGGCATCAGAAGGGTCCAAAACAGATAGAAAACTTGAAATGGGTCGAAAATATTGAATGTACAAACAAACACTCCATTCTTATTTATATAGATTAGCAATCCTATTGAAATGCAACATGAAAGGGCGACTTACTAGTTGTAGACCGACTCAGAGTCGTATATGTCAAACAGCTCCCAATCCGTTGGAAGAGGTCCAGCTAAGTAGGCGTATGATCTTCCATATCCGTCCAGGAGGCGGGGCCCGAAATAGCGGTCCACGCCATGCACCATCAACATGTGATGGCGCATAGCTATGGCAGCCCAGCAGGTCTTATCGCACTGCTTGCAATAGATCATATCCTCCTGCAACAAACAAAGTGTACTTGAAACATTTTACAACATCAAAATGGTTACGATTACTCGCAACATTTTTAAAATGCAGCATTGATATTGTGGTTGTCGTGCCATTCTCTAATACTCCTTAACAATATAAAATATAAGTGAAAAAAACGCTACAAAGTTATTATTATTTTAGGTACAGCTACACTCTACGTTTATGAGTGATGGCAACGGCTTGGCGATTTTTTTGGCGCACTTCTAGTAGCGAGTTACGATAAAATAAGGCAAATCTTTCGTTACGGTTGTTGTGGTTTTCATGGTAACCCTGGCAAACGAAAAACTTTCAATTTTCATTTTCAATATTCTAGAAAGTTCTTCCAAAATCTGTTTAAATTGTTTGATTTCATTGATTCGTTTGAAATTTTTTCTTTCCTCCCATTGGTTATTTTGTTTTTAAAATATCCTTTGATTGTATTGGTCCTTTTAAATCATTTTCTGTGATACCATTAGTCCATTTATTTGTATTTTGACAGTTGTGGCAGTTTTATTTCATTGCAATAGTTTTCACGAAAGGATTAAGAATTTTTTTTTTTTTTTTTTACCATTTTTGTTTTTATTACTTTTTTACGAAAGAATTCTGACGTTATCAGGTTGTATTATTTCTTGCTTTTTTTCTTTTTCAACATGCCTACTCTATTTAGTGTAATTGATAAGTTTCAGGATATTCTTACCCAACATTCGTAGCTGAGTTTCTCTGCTGGTTCACAAATGTGCTTTGATATGTGCTTAAGCTTACTACTTTTTGTGGAAGTTTTTAAAAAATATACTTTTCAAAACGTTCTGAAATGTGTTGTGAATGTTCTGAAATGTGTGAAAAGTGTGTTGTAAAAAGAAAAACAATTTGTGACAGAAAAAGAGCAGAGAAATAATTATTTCCTTGGCGACTTTAGAAGTGCGCCAAAAAAAAATCGCCAAGGCCGTTGCCATAGCTCATAAACGTTGAGTGTAGCTGTTCCTTATCTTATAACTAAAATACAATAGATGTAGTTAGAGAATATGTTTTGGGATAATTATAATGAGTTCTGCATTTGATTGGCAACGGTTACGTTGTACTTTATGGTTGAAAGCACATTTCGCATTTCCGGTGGTTTCTTGCACCAGAAAAATCTTAATATTTGCCCTCCTTCAGACAGATAATTAGAAAAAGACGAATAATAAGAAGAAAAAAAATGTTTATTACCATAAAGTGGAGGCCGGTCAAATCGACGGTTTTATCTTGCTGTTCGTTCAATCTGCAGCAGCTCACAAGCTTGGCCCTAAAATTGCATAATTACACTTTTTCAAACATTCCTGTATTAAATTTTTTTATAATTTTTAATCGTATATCTTATTATAAAGCTACTTGAAAATTGGCATTGTGGGTTTATAACGATGCGTTAAAAAGTGTATGGTGTAATTAGGATATGAGCATTTCATAATTTATAATAATTTGCGATAAATGACTATACAAAATGGCTTACCACTTTTCTCTCAACCTTCTAAACAACATCCTCACTCTAAAAGCAAGAAAAACAGTCAAATAAAATGACAAAATCTCTCAATAAAAGCGCAGTGTAAAATACTTTAAGCTTACACCAAAGAAAAATAATAACGAATGACCGTAATTTGTATTTTCTTCAGTTGTATGCAACAATCCAATTTCTTTTAACAGAATATTATTTGTTCAAATCTATTGTCGTTAACCAGTCATTGTTACCCTGCGAGATCACTTTGTTGCATTGTAACAGAGCTACAACAATATATAGCAAAGATATATATAGCAAGCCATATAATAGCAAAAAATGAAAAAAAAAGATTTCTTTTTTTTAACAGGTAGTTCCTGATAAATAATTGCATCGGAATCTATTTTATTTATGAACGTTTCTTTTTAAAACATTTACTGTAGGCCCTGTTGATTGTTTTACAATCTCACTCAATGGAAATGATAGGATAATCGTAATTAAAACTACCAGAGTATTCAGAGCTGTCTCTGAAGCTCTGAACCCCTTGTACTATCTTTAGGGCATTGATCCCTGACAGTCGTCAATAGCCTATTGTGTTGCTCTAGAACGACGTCAATTAAAATTACCTTACCTTATACTATCTTCACATCAAATTGCACACGAGCAATTTCCCAATGATAACACCCAATTTCGATGCCAAATTTCCAAGGGGGCTGATGCACGTTAAATCTGTTGTGGTCTCAAATATCCTCACTTGGGCATGGTATGGAAGTTAGGAGAGTAGGATGCCAGCTCAGGTATCGACTTCATTATCTGACCGTGGTTCAAACTGACGAGGTGTTGTCCTCAGATATTACCTTCGGGGGTAGATCCCAGACCAGTCACTAATATCCCGTTGTATTGCGCTCCGGTTTGACGTTAATTAAAAGCTACCTACCTACGATACCCAAAGTTTGCAATGTCTATCAAAATTTAATCTACTCATTTGGTCCTGGTGTTTCTTTATTCTGGGTATGGACAATGATGTGAAGTTAATGACGTTAATCCAACTACAAACCTTAATTAAAGAATAGACTCGTCCGAAACCACGTGACTCGACTGCCTTCTTTCAAGGCTGCTACACACTAGGGATGCGACATCGACAGCAAAACATCTATGTTCAAAAGTAAAACATCGATGTTGATAATACTTCGACCCGAATACATCGATGTTTTTAAAATTCAGTGCATAAAACATTCTCCCCCCCCACCATTTCTTAAAACTGGTTTAGCAACTAGTGATGCTTCATCGACAGCAAAACATCGATGTTTTTAAAATTCAGTGTATTTAAACTTTTTTCCCCCATTTCTTAAAACTGGTTTAGCAACTAGTCAGGCAGCATCGACAGAAAAACATTGATGTTTTGAAACATATATGTTCAAAATTAAAACATCAATGTTGATAATGCCCCCAAACCATCGATTTTTTTTAAAATTCAGTGTATTTAAACTTTTTTCCTCACTTCTTAAAACTGGGTTGACAACTAGTGATGCGACATCGGCTCCAATGCATCGATGTTTTTATAAAACATCAATATTTTGAAAACATCGACTTCAATGTCGCATCCCTACTTTTCAGGCCCTTCACTCTTGGCCACTTTGGTCTATAAGCATGTTCAATTTGCTAATTGTAAAAACTATGCTACTTTGTTATTTTTAAAATTTTTATAACGATACTATTTTCATTTAAAAATAAAACATCGACAAGTATAAACATCGATGTTACAAAAACATCGACTCCAATACATCGATGTTCTGAAAACATTGACATCTATGTCGCACACCTACTATACACTAGGCCAGTAATTTAGTTCAGTAGCGAGTGATTTAGTAACTAAACGAGTTGGGACAAAACTATTAAGTCGAGTAGTTTAGTAAAACGATTTAGTGGACTCGATCCAGTCAAATGGATCGTAGGCGGTCGAGTAGTGCCTCCCACCCCACTCCACTGACCACTAGCGTGCCACTAGGCAGGTGTGAACACGTCTGTTTAGTGGAGTTCATTAGTTATTCGTTTTCATTCCGCGAGGTCTCTTTCTTGTGCGTATTTTTCGTTAAAATATGCCTATTGCTTGCATGAGTTTTAAATTTTGGCGACAGTTTGTTAATCGTCTTTCGCGGGACATTTTCATCGCTGTAATTTAAACTCATTCTTTTTCTTTAGTGAATAAATCTGTTCTGTTTAAATGTTTAACGTTTTTTATTCTCTTAACATAACATTTTTATCGGCAACATGATTCGTTGGAGTGGTGATACTGCGTTCAAATTTGGTACTATTTATGTCAGTAGCGCATCAAGTCAAGTGGGGGCCCTCAAGCGGTAAAATTTTTGGGGCCCACTAACTCAAGAAAAAGTTTCAAGAAACACTCTCATTAATTTTTTCAAAACATAAAAGTAATCAAAATTTTCATACAATAACACACTTTAATAAAATTTATTTAAAACATTTTTTACATGAATTTCCGTTTTGTTTTATTTTTAGCGAATTCATCAATTATTTTAGCAGCGTCAATCAATTCGGTTTGAAATTTCTTGCTCTAAAAACAGAACGGCCTTATTAATTCATCTTTCTTCTCGCATAGTACTCCTTAAATACACTCTATAACCAAAAAAAAAATCGACGCACCAAGAAGGAATCATACCCTTGCTTTGAAATTTCGTATGCAAAAATGTTTTGACCAAATATGCAAATGATTAAAATTTGGTGTCCAATGAATGAATAGTGCGATCTCCAGAGCATCGGAACTGCGCATCCAGCAGATGTATATAAGGAGTTGTTCTTGAACTGTTGTTAAAATTTTCTGCTGCTTTGCGATTTAGGATACCTTTTAACGACTGCAAAAATGCATCGCCGTAGGATTCGAGCTCATTACGCCAACTTCCAGAGTTTGAAAGAGGTCGTATCATTGGATTGAAAGAGGCAGGTTGGGTAAATCGGAGAATCGCTCGCCATGTGAGTCGAAGCGATGCGGAGATTAGAAGATGCTGGCAAGAGTGAGTGGACAGTGGCAGATTTCAGCGTCATGATGGTAGCGGTCGACGTAGGGTCACAACAGATCGCGAGGACAGAGTGATTGTCAGATCGGCGGTCACAGCGCCTGATTCATCGCTATCAACCATCAGTCGTGCGATCCACACACGAGTGTCCACCATGACCATTCACAGACGGCTGGGAGAGCGAAATCTACCCTCGGTCCGACCGTTACGCTACCTGCCACTCACGCCCCTACACTGTCGAACCAGATTACAGTGGTGCTTGGCTCGATCAGGCTGAAATGATGCTGACTGGGGACGTATAGTCTTTAGCGACGAATCCCGCTTCCAACTGTGTCCTGACGATCACCGAAGACGCGTCTGGAGACGCCCAGGGCAGCGTGCCGATCCTGTTTTCACTATTGCACGCCACACGGGCCCTCAACAAGGAGTTATGGTCTGAGGTGCCATTTCCCTTGATAGCTGGACCCCTTTGGTCGTCATTAGAGGTACATTTACTGCACAGCGGTACGTGGACAACATTCTGAGACCTGTTTTGCTACCGTTCCTTTCGCAGTACCCTGGGCTTATTTTTCAGCAAGACAATGCCAGACAACATACGGCACGTGTTGCTATGAACTGTCCTCAAGCTTGTCAAACACTTCCTTGGCCAGCCAGAACACCAAATCTTGATTGAACCAAGATTTATATCTCTCCCATCGAGCATGTCTGGGATATGATGGGGAGGCGACTGCATCCGGTAGGGAATATTGATGACATAGTCCGACAATTGGAGCAAATTTGGCAAGAAATACCGCAGGAGACCATCCGGGAGCTTTATCGGTCTATGCCACGCCGTGTGGCAGCTTGCATCCAGTCTAGAAGCGGGTGAACACCTTATTGAACTCGTTAATGTAACTCTGAAATAAATCATTCAATTGTTCTGAAATTTTAATCATTTTCTATTATGTACATAATTTTCCTATCCACCAATTTTTGTCTCCATCGGACAACTTCTTCTTGGTGCGTCGATTTTTTTGTTATAGAGTGTAGTTTTTTACACGCTTTAAAACAGAAAACGATCTTTCTCCTAATGCATTGGATACGGCTGGGAATGGTTAAAAAAATTTTCAATAATATTTCAACTTTCGGAACTGTGCAAGAAATTTCTTTGACAGCTCAATAGATGTCTAGTGTGGTTTTTATGGTGTCCTCGTTTTCTTTTAGAAATATTAAAAAACTATCAGATTCATCTTCAAAAGTATAAACATGATTGTCATATTTGTAAATATCCTTCAACTTTTTTATAGTGTTCTTTTTTTCTTCTACTAAGAGGCTCCGCCCCCTGCTCGCTTAAGCTCGCCTTAAAAAACCACCCCAGTTTTGACACTTAATAAACCCTAAACTTATAGCCGCAATGGAAAAAGATCTTTACAATTGTCCAGGGAGCATGATGAAGAACAAACCATGTTAATTTCATATTTTTCTGATCCGAACTTTCTAGGGAAACCGTCTAAGAATCGAGCTAAACAACACAGTTTTCAATCCTGTGGCGACGGGGGTAACTTTTTTTTAATATAGAGTAATTGATAAATCCCAATTAAAAATATTCGAAAAGGTTGCACAACTTCATGCGTCTGAGTTCTTTGAGATAGTTCTGCCTTGGTATTATCACATATGACATCAAATGAATGGACTAAGAAGTGTTCTCTTATTGTAAATTCATGTGTCCGACTTCTTCGTTTTCATGAAAAAACATTTTTCTCTTTTATTGTCAGCTAGTTTGTCCATCTTCTACATTAAATGATAGCCCTAATAAATAAGTTGCCTGTTTTTCCACTTTTTTTTTGGAATTATTGATAAAATTTTCTGATGACTTCAGTAGGTCAGATTCTTTCAATAGTTCGCATTCCACTGATTGCAGTGATTTACTATTACCATTTATTCTTTGTAAAATAGTATTCCAACTAACTGTCATTAAGGTGGTTTCATATTTTAACATTGTCTTCAGAAGTGAAGTTGCCTCCACTAGGGTAACTTTTTTCTTCTGAATTACAAATTTTAGTTGAAACCTCTTTTATATGTGTGAAACCAAGTTTTATAGCATAGCATCTGCTCTTGCTGACCATCTTGTTTTTGAAACCCTTTTCATTGCACTTAAAGACGCACATTGTAAAGATGCTGTCACAACTTTCCTCGAACCCTAATGAAAAGACATTTTAAGACCTCGGGGCCCTTTGATATTCCGGGGCCCTAAGCGGCCGCTCAGTCCGCTTACCGCTTAATCTGCCACTGGGCATGTGATTATTGTGACATTCGTTTATTTCCGAAGTGTGTGTGAGAAAAATGCTGAAACGTTAACAATGGCGACGTTAATACCAAATGCGTCCAAACAGGACTAACGTGCTGCTATTATTTTTTTGCTGCCGAATGACAAAAACCGAAAGGTGGTGCCACCACTGGGAACCTAAGTCGAAAGCGTCGACCATGCAGTGGTGTCATCCTTCGTCCCCTCGTCCCAAGTGTTTTTGGCTTTTCTCGTCCTAAAATGACCCTATTTGCCATGACAGCCAGAAATGACCAACCAACTATGTAACAAATGTTTAGGCTAAATGCGGAATGAAATGTAGGTAGTAAGTAAATATTACCCTGGACAACACAACGGGCTATTTTCGATGGTCCGGGATCAATTCCGATTTTAAAGATCCAAGGTCAACGCCTAGTAATTTTGAACAACCGCCAGATTACAAGGTCACACATGAGCGGTACCCCACTCTCCAAACTACCACACCACGACAACGTGAGTAAATGTGAGGCCTAGACAGTTTTAATGTACGCCGGCCTCGTTTACCTTATTGGTTGAACGCAGTTTCGAACTCGTAACTATCCGGTTGCTAATCCGTTGGTCTTCCAACTAGGATACCGTGGCTCATGAGGAATAAAAGAAAAATGCATTAGGTACTAGAGGGCACTTTTAGGCTTGTTCTTATTCATTAAGCTTAGTCATCATCATAGGGGATTTTACGTGTGATTGACCATTGCGAGAATTACGAGATGGCGAACAAAATTATGACTTATGAAAACAGAAGAGCTGATCATTTTACCTCAAACGCTTCTAGGCATATTCCTTTTAACCTCGCTACAATGTATTTTTTTCGTATTTAGAGTTCTCAACTTTTTGTCTCAACCCGCATCATATCTGATGTGTTCGGAATAAATCGAAGAAGCACGTTCTGATGCAGATATCTTGTTGTCACCCATATTTAACTTGACAGTAAATGCCTCTCATACTGGGTTTTAAATAGATCATTATTATATATCTTATGTTACAAAACTTCAAGCTGTGTATCGTTTTCTTTTGAGTACCATGCCATAAAATGTAAACCAACCAACTTTTAGCACCGTGCCTTAAAACATAAACCAATCAACCTTTAGTTTTGCGCCTTTTAACTTAAAACAGACAAACAACTTTTATTGTCATGCCGTAAAACGTAAGCTAGAAAACTTTCAGCACCTAGGAGAAAAACATAAACCAAACCAACGCGCGCACTTCGCCCTAAATTTCAAACAACCATCTTTTATTGCCAGAAACCAACTTTCAGCATCGTACCATAAAACATAAACCCACCAACTTACATCTACATGCCATACAATTTAAACCGAAAAACACTCAATCCTCATCGTGCCATAAGACTCAAACCAACTTTCAGCACCGTACTATAATTACTTTTAGTTTCGACCACAATAGTTTTATAACACAATATTAAAAAGCAGCTCATTTTCAAGTCAATGACGGTCTAATAACAGGATCAAGTGATTTCAACTATTCATTTAGTTACTAGCCATTTTCCCCCTGAAATGTGTATTGATCTCTTATGTATAAGCACCCCATTATGCGCTTCCCTGCGTCTGAACGTATTCGAAGAATATTTTCTCATTAAATCTCCTTAATATCGAGGGAATTCACAAAATCATAACGAACGAATAAAGACGATTCCACAAAGACCCATACAACATAAGGGAGTTTTATGAAATCCCCAACAGGCTACTCGTTTTCTGTACGTTTTGTTATTTGTATGGACCAATAACCAATTGAGATATCAGATGATTCAGTAACTGCAAACAAGAAAGAAATACGTCGATATCGATTACTTGTGTACTAAAGTCCCAACATCTATAAATATGTCATGTAATTAATTCATGACAATAATAAAGACTAAATAAATCATTTGAGTGTTGAACTTCGTACAGATGACGTGACTCAATAGCTTTTTGAAATCTTATAGACGACCCAGCAAGCGAAACAAAGCAATAGATATTTCGATACTTCGATAAACTAATACATATTAGCTTGTGCACCATGACATTTGTCTAAAAGCCATTCAGTCCACTAAAAAATAAATTACTAATTTATTTGAATTCTTACATTATTCATACTGCAAGAACTTTTTTTTTTCAAATTGGAAATAATGTTTCAAAGGCAAAATGACATTTATAAATATGCAATCGATTCATAGCATTAAAGTAAATTTAGTTGAAAGGACATTGTATGTACAAATAAGGCAATAACCCTTTTAATTCTCATATACAATATAGTACCTGAGAACAAAGCACACATACGTTACTTTTAATCTGTATAGATCTTCCATTTTAGTAAATACCATACAATTCATAACAACCGATGATTCCACTTTATGCATACATTATGTTTACTCATAACCTTCACGGAATGATCACATTTCCATATGAATTTATCTCATGAAAATAAACAAAAACAAGCAATTATTGAAGATCTATACACAAATTCCACAGCTTTTAAACATGCCTTGTCTAAAATAATTCCGTTTTGTTTCATCAAAATTCAATTAGTATTTGTAGCAGTACCTTTATTTAACAATTACATAATTCGTTTTACATTCTAGATGGAACACGTAAAATATTTACAACCGAGAACCGCAGCAACAAACGACATTTTGTTAATTTAAAATTCGAAGTATTTAAAAGCAGCAGTTAAGTAATAAATTTTTTAATTTTGCTGATGGGACTAGAATATTCTTAGCAGTTTTCACACACACGATACATATTATTATACTGAGATACAATTCCTCATATCGATTTGAAAGCGCATAAGAAAAATAAATTTAAACAATAACAGTGTTTACAACTCTCAGCATTACCTTCAAGGAAGTCTTACGAAAAATGGAAAAGGCTTAATACAATTCACAAGTGAAAGAATTATTTTTTCTGTTATTTTTTCAGTTCGGTTAAAGCTATAACTTTTGAAATCTCATAGAAAATATAGTGCGTAAAAATAAAGCAAGTAGGATTAATTTTTATCTGTATAGACCTAACATATATAATTGTATATTACCATACAAATAACAGCTGAGGACTATTGAATCGGTAATTGTAAAACGGGGATGTGTGACATTTTTCGATTTTATTCGTGAAAGCATACCTTTATACGAAGACCCACATACTGGGTAAAGAAATGTTCCATGAAGTAACCTAAATGGGAGAAACGGACGTTTTAATATCCGAAACTTTGCAAAAAGGTGTCATGTGCTGCACTTGCCACCTTTTTACATCTTCTGGTTGGCATAGGCATCTGTGAGCTGACGAATATTAACATAGTATGCCAACACAGGCCTCTGCACATCGTTTTATGTAACAACTTGTGCGATTCGATTCTTCCGGTTGAAAGAGTTAGGTTAAAAAATGTTGTGCTTTTGAAAGTTTTTGTATAATAGAATCAGATTCTTCTCAAGGCAATTTGATTGATGGACGTGTCAGAAATAGAAAAAAAAAACAATCGAGAACTGTACCAAACAAATGTTGTAAAGAAAGCAAGGATTAAACGAACTATCTACGTAAACCATGCTGGTAAGGAAATATTTTTTCATTGAATATCAATCGAACGCGTCTATACTTATTGTGGAATCTAAGGATCGGTTCACACATCCGGTGTTTCAACGTGCAGCGCCGTTGCGGCATCGAAGCCCAACTATGCACACATAACCGTGAAATGACGCAAATTCTCATTTCGCGCCATTTGCTATAAATATTCTATCGAAGAAAACGTGTTTACTTCGCTTACTTGGTGTAAAAAAAGTATATTTTGTAACAAAATATACGCTACTGGATACAACCATTTATTAATTATTATTTATATTTCATTTATATATGAAAACAAGGTACTTCAGAACGGAGAAGAGTTTGCGGCGAGCTGCGGGGCCGTTGGGAATTGCGGTACAAATTGCACACAAGTTGGTCGTACGTCGCAGTAGTGTCACCGCGGGCATAACTAGGCGGCTGTCTTAACATAGCCCAGAGGTGCTAACTTAGACGGACATAATACGGTGGTGAATGGGCATAATCAGACGGCTATCGTGGTTTATTTTTTTTCGAGAAACAAAACTAAGTGTCTTTTTTATTCTCTAGTCCAATTTGCTAACTTCGGGATCGTTAAAGATAGAAGGAAGATTTCAACAGATTTCAAATCAACGTAAAATTCTACGCCAGATCCGGTGTAATGTTTTCCGTAGTTTTCAAGTTCGTTGAAACTTTGAATCTGTATTTAACGATCCCAATTTTACAAAACAAACTAAACAATGCCAGTAAATTTTTTTTATTTGTTTTGCTTACCTCCGCTCGAATTGTTTGGCGCATGATATGAAATGTTGCTGCCACAGAAGAAAAAACGTGTCCGAAACTGTTTGAGAGTCCCAAACAGTTGGGGAACGTTTTTTCTCTTGTAGCGGCCACATTTAATTTCCTGCTCAAAGCGATTCGAAGGAAGAGGAGAGAAATAAATAAACATTTTTGACTGCCATTGATTAATTCGTTTTTGTAAAATTGGGATCGTTAAACACAGAATGAAAATTTCAACGGATTTGAAATCTGCGGAAAATTTGACACCAGATCGATACCTTAAATGTGATTTTCTTTAAATAAATAATTAATTATTTAATAAATAATTAAATAATCAAATGGTAAATAATTGAATAATAAAACTGTTTTTGATATCGATCTGGCGTAGAAATTTACGCTGATTTGAAATCTGTTGAAATTTTCACTCTACCTTCAACGATCCCGAAGTTAGAAAGTTTAAACTAGAGAGTAAAAAACCACTTTGTTTTGTTTCTCGAATAAAATAAACCACGACAGCCGTCTGTGTTGCCCATTCTCCAACGTATTTTGTCCGTCTAAGTTGACACGTCTGGAATTTTGTTTAGACGGCCGTCTAGTTATGCCCGCGGCATCATGACGTATCACGGCTGTTAGATAACGGCTCCACTTTCTTAGGAAACCAAAGCTTAAGAAACCAACGCCATCTGTTTGTTTAAACAACGTTTTAGTGACGTCATCCACAGCTACATTACGTCTGTTAGATAACGGCTCCGCTTTCTTAGCAAACCGTAGTTTTAAAGATTGTTCCCGGATCGTCGCCAATGACTCACTGTGTTGCTACAGTGGGTGTGACGGTGCTTAGCTATCTTCCTGAATATTTTATGCATCATATAACTTTGATGTAATAATCACATTGCAATGAAAATTTCGTCTAGCGAAAAGAAATCAAATGCAGTAGCTTGAACTTTTATTAATGTCATCCTAACAGTAGAAATGTCATTTATTGAACACACATACCAGTTCATACAATCCAATAACAAATTCAAATCAAATACAAGTCTCTGCAAAGCAACAACCGAGGAACAGATGCGTCGATATTTATTGTCTGCATGAAAGCTTTGGAACAAAAGACAAATACCCCATACAATTCACGGCAACTGAAAGAATGTTCAGAACAAATGAGGACGAGGTATTATGTAAATGGCTATTAATTCATAGCTATTGATAACACTATTTCTCGATTATTCTATAATTCAAACATTGGCATCTTTCATGTTCTAATCACATTGCAGTGGACGTTTGATAAAGCGAAAAGAATAAAATGCAGCCATACAACTTTTATTCATTTCATCCTAAGAGTATAAATGTAATTTTCTTTAACACATACCAGTTCATACAATCCAATAACACTGAAATCACATACAAATGTCTCGCAAAGCAAAAAAAGGAACAGATTCGTCGATATTTATTATTTTCGTGAAAGCCTTACAACAAGCTGCAAACACACCACACAAATCACAAGTACAAGAATTCATTTTGCTGCGCATTTTTCAGTTCGCCTAATGCAATAACTTTTGAAATTTCGTTGAAGATTCAGCAAGAGAAAACATAGTAACTGATACGTCGATATTTCGATAAACACTTCCATTTTTCCTTCTTTTTTTCTTCTGTCGAACGCTTAGCTTTCGAAGCAGGGATCTTGGAAAACATTTACCTAAAACCTGGTGCATTTCGGAAATTGAATTTGACTTCGTTTGCCAGGCAAAAGTCAAGAACACATCGTAGAACAGGAACGGGTGGAGGTTATACAGTGTTTGTTTACGCAGCCCGATTTCCCATCCCATCTTACTAGGAACACTGTTAGCGTTTCTCTGTAGAATCTGGAAGAAAACTGCGCTCAATCGTAGGAGCAAAGAAACAATCGGATCACTCGTATGAATAAATAATATTTATCACGTGAAGGATGGGAGGCGTGATGACGGTAAGCCATTGAGGGGAGATTCAAGTTTTCGTTGGATTTTTGCCATTTTTGTCCATCTGGGTTGTCTTTTTTGAAACAGCTAGACCCTATTTCTTATATTGAATCTACCAAACAGAATTAGCTGTAAAGATGACTTCGCTTTTACGGATCTAAAATTCATTGAACTCTGTGGAATTGTAACAGATCTTCAAACTGAAAGAATTGGATACTGTTTAAAAATAGATTCCTTGACGTTTTGTCTTGCTGGGGTGGATATCACATCGATATTTTGGATGTTTTCTGATTCGTAATTAGATTTTATTTCTGTCTCATCATATATATGATAAGTTCTGCGTGTCGTAGGTGACGAATTTTGTATTTATATTACTTACACTGGTTGTGTTTTTCTCTTCTGAACCGTTAAAACTTTGTTTATGTCCGTTGATTGACGTAGTCTTGTTTTTTGGCCAAATATTACCCTTACGCCATAAAAATCCAACCGACCAATTTTTAATTAGTAAATCTCAAACTCCTTGAACTAATGCATACAATCTTTAAACGTTTATAATGTCTCTCTCTATAGCTTTTAGGCAATCAATAATAAACCCACCTAAAGATTTCGACGAGATATCTCTCCTATCAATATCTGATCAATTTTGTAACTGACGAGATGTCATTGAGATATTGCCGATAGTTTTATGATGACAAATTCAAGTTCTGAACAATTGTTTTCTAATGACGAGATACCTCATCAATCAAGATCTGGTCAGTTTTTATAGACGAGATACAACGTCGACACAACCAACAGGAGAGTTGTGAATTTAACAGTGAGTGACTGAATCAAACCGTTTGATACCAAACCCATTTCGATCGATCTTAAGAGTTCTTCATAAAGTTGAAAGTCCTCTTGTTGTAGCAGATATTTCGTACACAAGGAATCTTTGACGTATTGCACGAAATTTTTTTCGCCATTGCCTGATTTGACTTTTATTGTATCAAAAGTGTTTCGCCATAGTCCACCAATCGTCTACCCTATATTGCCTTCACGCCATGACATACTCAATATAGCTCCTACTTTAATCTATAACAGGGCCACGGTAGCCTGGTTAGAAGAGCAACGGATTAGCAATCGTTTAGTACAAAGGAAGCTGGTGTTTGTTAAATGTCCTCATGTTGCGTGGTGTAGACGTTTTGAGAGTGAGGTGCCAATTCAGGTGTGATCTCGTCATCTGACTGTGGCTTAAAATTGCGTGTTGTTGTTCTTCGGATGTTTCTCTTCGCGTTCGATCCCATATCGTCGCCTAAAGTCCGCTTTGTTGTTCCAGTGCGACGTTACTACCTACCTTTCATACCCCATTTAGCCTAAACTTTAGATATGCAATTGGTTGGTTATTGCAGGATTTCATGTCAAATAGGGTCATATTTGGCCAAGTAACGCCAAACACAAGGCAGACCAATGTGAAGTAAAAAAAATGTTAAAGGTAAAGAAGTGGGGTCGGGAAAGCAGAAAATGAGTGATATGTTGCTCTCGGGTTTGATCCCGGACCGTCGCGAATAGCCAGTTGTCTTGCTCCAATGTGACGGTTATTAAATAACTACTAACCTCCAATTAATTACAATTCGCATACATCTGTGGCTCAATGTGTCTGCTCACTGCTTTATCTACCATCGAATTGTATGCGGCACTGGTTCGATACTTCACCAGGTATCTTTATCGCTCAAGTGTTAGTAAAGCTTTCGTTGTTGTATATAAGTTTTACTTGGCCTTGTTTGGCACAGCTTGGCCAAATATGCTTTGAGCACTTTAAGACCCATCGACCCAATTCGTACGAATCATGTTCATTGCAAACACTGCTATCAGATAGGGTTCATTATTCATGCACTTTAAAATATGTTAATAAACCTCCCTATATAAAACCAGTGTTACGTGTTGTGTTGCTCTGAAACCATTTCAATAAGCAACGAATTATCTTCTGTAGCAATTAAAAAAATACGATTTCATTTGCTTTTACACTATTCTGGATTGATTGTAGCTAATAAAACTGCATGGGCACAAACGTGTGAATTAAAAAAAATTAAATAGAGCAAAAATTATTAATTACTGGGTACCCATTATGCTTAACTCACCGTGTTTCTCAAGAAATGCTTTCTCATCTAGACAAAAACCGTTGACAATTTTGATTTAGTGTGTTTCTAACGTGTCAAAACTGACGATATATTACATACATTAACTATAAAGTACATTTCATATTTTTCTCGGAAGAACGTTCGTAATACAATGAAGCACCAATCGCTAATCAATAATAATTCCCATTTATCAACATTGGAAATTCACTCGCACTTTCCAATACGCCATTTAAAAGTCCCATCCAAAGCTCTTACTCGATATTTACCTTGGATTAATTGAAAATTCTTACCGCTTATTGTGCTAATCACGACTGAATTGTCCGAGGACACAGACACAATTTAGTATTCATCCCCGTCTCCCAATATGTTCTCGCATTAATGTAAGGGGAGAATTAAACCGGCATCTGTTTCTGAACCGTCCTATGAAGTGGTCAATATTTCTGACGGAGAGCCAGCCATACAATAATTTGCCCAAGATTATCTCTCTCGAGCTCTTGGCATTGAAGATACGTCGGGCATTTCATAATTTGTTTGAGATGAAAGTGGATGCCCGTATATATGAATAGTTAATTGCCCGGTTATTATGAATTTCAAAAGGAATTAGTCTCAGGGATCCGTCTGAATGTGCTTCACCGATCTTGAGATCTTCCTTGGATGTTTTAATGTTGCATAGATTTGGCGGAGAGTTGAAGTTTCGAATGCAATATTAATTTCTAGTTGTCTTCCACTTTTGGAGATAATCGACAGATTTAAGGCTGTTTTGAATGTATTGTTGTCTAACGGCTGGAAGATTTGCAGTAGCCTGTCGTAGAAAATTTATTTGGCTCTCTTGAATGTCGTGTCGTATCTTTAAGAGTATATTATGGTTTCATTAAATGCAATATGTACATGGCAAATAATTACAGCTAAACACACCCGATATTCTCTGTTAGTTAAACCAAAATGCAAGACTTGTGATGACATTCAAGTACTGAAATGTATTTCATATTTTTCAATTGGTTTAGTTACCTAAATTTCTTTGTGTGTACGTAGAGTTTGTTTATTTTTCTTATGTTTTTTTTTTCCTTTTTGTTTTCGTCTCGTGAAATTGAGCTATATAAATTAGAATGAAATGTTTGTACATTGAACAATTTCGATCCATTTCAAGTTTTCTGCCCGTTTTGGATCCTTTTGATGCAAAATCGGTTTCTTGCGCGTTTGGTGTATGTGTGCCTGTCCGTATAAGTCTAAACTAAACGGTTAAATATATTTTCATGAAACTTTGCATATTGTGAGTACTTACATTCAATTAGTGGCTGAACTTAGTTACGTACTTCTGTCTGTCCTTCTGTCTTCCGCTCTATGTTCAATTTTTTGTGTGTTTGCACAAGTTTACATAACATTTATTCAACATATTTCAATGCATAGTACTATATTTAATACATTATGTGTACGGTTCTTGAATACATTATTTGAAATGTTCTTGCTTACACATTTAGGCAAGTTTCATGCTAAAAAATCTTTGTAACTGTACTTTAATCAACTATAAACTGCTAGTTTGGGAGTAGCTCAAAGGTATGTTGAGCATTTTTTTTTTTACGAAACATAGAAATTTTCTGTATATTCGGGAGAGACAAAAATGAGAATAAAACACTAAAAAATATAGACAGGACAAGACCTTTTAAATTAGGACTGAAAGATAATATGGTCGTTGATATTTTTATCGTTTCCTTTTTTACATTTGTGTTCGCGCTATATTCCAAGAATCTATTTTGTAGGGAAAAACATACATTCATTACTTTGCTTTAAAATCATTTTTAAAATCGGTTTTATGATGCATTTTTGGATTTTCAATTTGATGTTTTTTGTTCAATTACTGTAATCAATGTATGTTTTGGTTTAATTAGTTTTAAAAACATTTTAAATCATTTTATAATAATTTTGGGAAGCGCTTTTATTTTTAAAGCACTGATAACATATTATAATTCGTTTCTATTAATTATGGGTAACATTGGCACACTCTAGAGATTTTTTACGAACTAAACATTTAAATTCTACAAAAATATTAAATATGATATTTATTTACACTTGTGAAATTGTGTATTTAACAGTTGTTAACCTTTTTAGAGTTAGGTAGTTTTTACATGTGATGAATAGGAATTATACAATTTATTAACGAAAGCAGAAGATAGTTAAACAATTCAACACGACTAATGTCGGGTAAATCTGCTAGTATAATTATATTTCTAACTTCTTCAACTTTAACCCTCCTGGTTGTTGTTTCAACGATGTATCTCGTCATTAGAAAAATTGGTTGGAGCTCGATGAACGAGATATCTCGTTATGATTAGAAAACAGACGAAATATTGGTTTCGTCATTAAAAAAATCTTCAATATCTAGCCGATGAGATATCTCTTCATTAGCATAATTGGTCAGGATGGATGATATATCTCGCAAAAAAACACCCGGAGGGTTATGAGGTTAATGTTTCATTGAATCCAAAGTGGGTACAGCTGCAGTCTACGTTGATAGCGGTGACAACGGCCTTGGCGATTTTTTTTGGCGCACTTCTTAAGTCGCCAAGGAAAGGATTATTTCAAATATATTTTTCTTTTTACAATGGATTAGGAAAGCTTCAAAACACATTTGAGAACGTTTTGAAAAATATATATTTTTATAAACTTTCATAAAAAGTTAATAAGTTTAAACTGAAATTTTTTTTACAGAAGAAAGTAAGTTTTAACGGAATGCAAGACATTATACAACCTGATACGTCAGCACTGTACCGTGAAAAAATTATAATCATAAAAAATTCCACAACTCGCAAAAAACAGATAAATGTACCAATGAAATCGAAGAAAAAGTTTTAAAGAACCAGTCCAATCAAAGGATATTTTAAAATTAAAATAACCAATGGAATCAAAGAAAAAATATCAAGCGAACCAATGAAATCAAACGACTTTAACGGATTTTGAAAGAACTTTCTAGTAAAATCAAAATGAAAGTTTAAACCACCAGCCGAGGTTGCCATGAAAATCGCACTTATCGGAAATACAAATGAGTTGCCTTAACCTACCATAACTCGCTACTAGATGTGTGCCAAAAAAATCGCCAAGGTCATTGCCACCGCTATAAACTTAGACTGCAGCTGTATCGCAAAGTGCACAATGCCTAACAATCAACTCAACGTATCCTGTGTTCACTGTGAAAAATAACTCGAATTTTATAACCAAAATATAAGATCTGTGATGTTTATGTTTATATAAGCTGTGATTATTAAAGTTTTTATTGGCGTTCTTCAATGCTTTCATCTATCTCAGCGCTCGTTAACGATATAATAAAATTTTTTACGGATTTAAAATCTAATTTACACCGTTTGACCAATTTACACCTAATTTAGTACACTTATACTTTAGAACACTGCGAAAAACATAGGCTATTACTTTTCTCTCTTCAGACCATTTTGTAGCACTTACAACAGTATATGTATATTGGCACACAGGTAGTCCTAAAAATGCCCCTAGGAGCCACAATTTTAAAATCTAAAGTTTGTTTTCGTGCAATGGTTCTTATTTTGGGCGCGCGTTTTTCTATTATAAGCAAGGAACGCTGTGCAAGTAAAAATTGAAACATTTAGTTTTTCATAACATACAATTGGTAGTGGAACACGAAAAACTTATTGATCATTAAAGCGTACTAAAAAGCATTTGCTACTTGAGATCTGGCCAACCAGAATTAATGTTTTATTTTATAAATTTGATTTAGTATCCCGTGATTGTGAATTTGAGTTAACAAACGGTCATATTTGAGCATTACTAAATTTCATAAATCGTTATCGTCTTTATCAATATTTGTTTACTGTCTTTTTTCGAATTGCTCTACTTCAGCTCATGAAGTCGAAATTCCACACTTTGCACTTCTCTCGTTTTTCAGAATGCTGCATTTTTTCATCGGAATTTTGTTTCTATTTGTATATGTCTTAGTCACATTGCACATTGTAATATATTATTCATGAATTATATATATATATATATATATATATATATATATATATATATATATATATATATATATATATATATATATATATATATATATATATATATTTGCATCCCAAGTAAATTATAGAAGCTATGAAAAAGTTTAAACTAAGTTGAAAAGTATTTTCCGTACATCTTAAAGAATTGCATTTTTCTATGAGTGCTTTTTCTAATTCGCTTAACCATTTCAACCCGAGGAACTCCGGGTTATTCAGCTAATAATCGTAAAAAATTGCAATAGTTTTAGAGTTTGTGAGGTTCTCCGGTCAACACGCTGATGGATGTTGGTCCGAAGGAACTATTGGATCTCTGAGGGACGTTTTCGGGGATGTACCTGAACGGTCATCTGGACCAGGGGTAAAAAGATTTATAGGGTTGAAGGGGGACTTGACTAACGGAGACAGAAGAGGACGGACATGGGAGGGTCCTTTCCCGGTTATGTTTGAAGAGATTGCTCTACAAAGACTTGCGAATGGCATGCTCTAAATAAAGACTATTAACCAAGGACCAGTGAAGAAGTGTCACCATCTCTAGCGTGTGATGCAAAAAGAACCAAGAACGCGCTCATTAAAAAATTTGTTGTAACAGAGTTGTAAAAAAGTGATACAGTGTATAAAATTAAAAGGATATTCTAAATCAATTGAAAGAAGTTTGAATCATTACATCATTCCACAGCTATCTTCAAAACAGGGAAATAAATAGAGAATGGATCTTTTTATATTTAATGTAACAATTTTGTTCTAAAAACCTATACGATTCAAAGTTTTTAAAAACTTGTTTAGTTGCATAGATGAGAGGTATGTGACACCAGTTACATTAACCTCCAAACATTGCCAACATGGTGATAAACTACATTTTCAGGTAACCCCACTATGTTTCATGCAAGAGCATCGGGTAGTGGAGGTGAATTTTTCGCATTCCTTTTATTATTTACTGAATATCTGTAAAGTTGCATTGAGTTTTGAATTTACAAAGTAAAAATTTGAAGACATTGACATTTCAAAAACGAATGAACTTCAATATAAATTTTAACTGTAATTTATTTTAAAAGGATGTTTATAAATGACGAAATAATTGGGGTAACAACTCTGGTTTTAATTTTAAAGAACATAAAGATACTCGCTTTCTTCATGATACAGTATTCTTTAGGGTTGGGTTGAAATAGAGCATACTTGACACGTTATACCTCAGCCTTAAGAAAACTACTGATGATGCTCATGAAATAAAATGAAAACCCTTCTGGCAGTCTTTGATAAAGAAACACAATTCGTTCGTAGTTAAGCAACAAGGAAGCTAATGATGTTGGTTAGCTAATGAATGTCAGACGGATAGTTGAACAAACAACTGCATTTTGTTCATTCACATGGTCGAATGAACATTCATTAAATAACATAGCTCAAACATGACTTTTTTGTCTTTACAGGAGGATCTTTTGAAAATTCAGTAGGAAGTTTTTGAAGACGGACACTTTTACTGACTATTTTGGAACTGAGCACTGCACCAAATAGTGCCAAACTGTAGAGAAATTAACAAATTTGTGCAATGGAATATAAATTAACCTTTTGACTACGGCAATAGATATGTTGTTGTCGTGCGGCCCATATATGGCCCAATTGGGGGTGCCATTGCCCAGGAGGGTTGGACTTCTTCATACATCCGTTTCACTGGAAGGTCCCTTTTACACATCCATTAACTCACACATATCGTAATTTAGATCCCAATCAGAGGCCGATAACCCCCTGATCAGGTACCCTCAGAGGTATTGATGTGGTATGGGAACACGGGGGACTTTGTGACCACGACCTATTTAACGTGCCCCAGCCACCATTAGCGAACACGACGGTCTTTAGCCAGGTCCAAGCCCCGAACTCGCAACCATCAGAATTGGAAGTTCCGCCAAGGACAGAACCCACAACCCTTCCGATGCGATCCCGACGCTCTACTGACTAAGCTACCGCGGCTCGGCTATAGATATAACAAGCTTAATTATTTCTTGGCCATTGTCTAAATTCCCATCTTGGCCCGATCATGGTACAACTGCTGTACCATCTGTAACCTAAAGATTAAGAGGCATATAATTTTTAAAAAGGTAATATTTTATGCCAATAGTGCTTTAGGAGGGGTCGCTATAGCGTGGTTAGAAGGTAGCATATTAGTAGCCAGAGTGAAGCGAATTCCAAACTCGATCCAACCTATCAACATTGTGTACTTGGGGCTAGGGATACGTCATTGATGTCGATGTTTTAAAAACATCGATGTTTTATAAAAATATCCATGCATCTAACATCAATGTATTGGAGCGGATGTTTTTTTAACATCGATGTTTATACTTGTCGAAGTTTTCTATCTATTATAAAAAGATGTGTCGGTCTTCTTCATGTTTATTCGCTTTGTGATTGATAGATAGCGAGTCACGTGATAGCGAGTCTTGCGGTTCAACGGGCTAATTAATTTGGAGCACGAGCAGACGATAAACACCAGTTATATTTTTTAATTAAATCATTCATAAAATCTGAGAGTACGCGCTAGAAAGTTTGCAATGTTTTCAGAAGAACCGGTGAACTCGGTCGCCGTTTCCACAGCAACAGTCGAATATGAAAAAATTAAGAAGTACTATTACAACAAACAACACAGATCAGCTAAAACATTTAAAATTATAATGAGATTTCCTCTGAATTTTATCAATATGTTGTGCTAAAAATATTTCCTTTTCTATGTGGAAATGAGATGTTATGTTTTGTTCTCAAGATTTTTTAAAATACTAGGGGGCTCCGCCCCCTGCTCGCTTACGCTCGCCAACCCCCGGGGATTGCTGTGCAATCCCATTTGGTTTGCTTCGCAAACCAACCATCCTGTCACAGATGCCATTTGGTTTGCTTCGCAAACCAACATTACTTTCACAGAGTGAAACTATCTGAATAATTCGTATTATGCTGATTTCACTTTCCGGTTCATGACGTCACAGCGAGGGCTTCGCTGCGTCTCGCTTACGCTCGCCGACCCCGGGGATTGCTACGCAATCCGTTTAGTTTGCTTTCTCAAACCAATACTTCTTTCGCAAGTGATTTAACTTTTTTTTTGCTTTAACACTTAATGTACCCTAAACTAATAGCGGCATCAGTAAAAAATCTTCTGCATCTTGTTCCCTGTACAATTTTAAGTAAACATTGTTAATATCCAAACTTTACGATCTGTACTTTGTCGGTAAACTGTCTTGAGAACAGAGGGAAAAAAGCGAGCCTTTTTCCTCGCCAAATAAAAAGAAATCGTTTTTATGGCAATTGTTGCTACGATAAATTTGATATCTGGCAAACCCGATAGTCGAAAGTGCAACCCACTACTGCTTTCGGAAGCAGCTATGCGAACTGAAAAATACGAAATTTGTAACACCAACTTTTGATTGCATTGAATTTATTTATGAACCACTTTTAAAAATAATTGTACCGTAAGAAAGAGTATATTCTGAGGTATACTGCAATATTTTTAAAATTAAAAACTAACAGTAATACTATACAGATATGATCATTTTAGTTTTGTATCGGAAGTTACGATCTGAAAGTTCCGAAAATTGTATGACCAACTTTTAATTGCATCGATTTTATTT
Source organism: Metellina segmentata (assembly GCA_947359465.1). NCBI lineage: Eukaryota > Metazoa > Arthropoda > Arachnida > Araneae > Tetragnathidae > Metellina > Metellina segmentata. The sequence goes on along the minus strand of OX375881.1, from coordinate 26,882,118 downwards.
ATTAACCAATTTGAAAAATAACTGTACCATAAGAAAGAGTGTAATGTAATGTATTCAGTGATGTTTTCAAATTTAAAAAATAATGGCTTTTGCCGTAGACAAAACGGTTTTAACAATAAGTAGCGAAAATATCCAAAGATTGCGAATTTTGTATGACGAACATTTGATCGCATCCAATTTAATTATTAACCGATTTCAAAAATAATAGTACTGTAAGAAAGAGTATATTCTGAGGTATACTGCGATATTTTAAAAATTAAAAATTAATAGTAATTAGATATAGATATGGCAGTTTTAAAAAAAAGTAACAAAAATGTCCCGATTTTTCCTGAATTTCAAAAAAATATTATCAAGAACCAAATTTAAATTTCAAAAAAAACTCGACGAGCTGCAAAAATTTACGTTGAGAGGTACTCTTAAAAAAAAACTCACGACTGAAGACTGAAAATTTGAATGTGTTTTGCTCACTCGCGGAAGAAATTTCGCTTCTTCAACTTTAACACTTAATAAAACCTAAACTAATAGCCGCATCGGAAAAAAATCTTAATAATTATCCAGGGAATACGATGAAGAACAAAGCATGTTAATTTCATTTTTTTCCGATCAGTACTTTCTCGGGAAACCGTCTAAGAATCGAGCTAAACAACACAGTTTTCAATTCTGCGGCGGCGGCGGCGGCGGCGGTAACATTTTTTTAATATAGAGAGATTAATATAGAGAGATTTTGTTTTTATTTACACTATATATATACATTTCCGTGTATAAGCCGAGAATTCTTGGAACGTTTTCGACAGCTAAAGTACTGGTGACAGTTTATACGGATCCGCTAATCTCGCAAAAGAAGTAGGCAATTTTTCGTTACTCGGGCGCTTGCGATAAATATCGCAATGGGAAGGGAACCTTCAACCTTATTAACGTCGTACTAGAGGTCCGGTATCCAAATGGGGATGGATTGTGAAGCAATAACCTCCCCCTCATTGTTAAAAAGTATAGTTCGCGAAGCGAACTAAATATGATTGCGCAGCAATCATCGGGGGTTGATGAGCGATAGCGAGCAGGGGGCGGAGTACCCTAGTACTTTTAAATAAAAAATATACCAATATAAAAATTAAAAAAATAACCAAGTAGCATAATTTTAATAATCAGTAAATTGAACAAACTTTTACACCAAAGTGGCCAAGGGTAAAGGGTGTGAAAAGTAGGGATGAGACATTGATGTCGATGTTTTCAAATCATTGATGTTTCATACAAACATTGTTGTATTTACCATTGATTTATAGGAGCCGATGTTTTTCTAACATCGATGTTTTAACATTGTCGTTGTTTATACGTTTTCGATGTTTTTTTTTTTTTATGAAAAAAGCAGCATAGTACACATTGAGAAAATAACCGTGCAACTAAGTAAGTTTAACTGTAAGATATTCACGTAATTCCCTGTAAGAGGTTCAAGCCTCCAATTGCATCTCAAAATGGCAAGCGCAAAGTTTACATAATTCAAGTTATTATTGTATTGCTAATCCAGTTATTTAATACAGGTAACCCTTGTATAACACGGTTAATTGGTACAGTGTAATAAGGAAACCGTGCTATACGAAACATGGGGGTCATACAATTTTGTGTATTTGGTACCGTGTTATACGAAAACCGTGCTATAGGACATATAATCGTGTAATATAGAAACCGCGTTAAGCAAAACTTAGGAATTACATAAAAGTAAAGATTGAGTTCCGTGTAATAAGGATACTAAAACTGTGATATTCGCAGTACTAAAAGCATAGAAAAAGTTAACATATTTATTTCTATTTTAAATAAAGTTACGTAAGGGATGATTAAATAACATAACTACATTCATATAAGTTTTCAAAACATTTTAACAATGTATTAAACCGTGTGGACGTGTAAAGGGCACACATAACAGACAGACAGACAGACAGATGAACAAACAGACCAGACAAATAGGCAGAGCAGACAAGACAGGCAGAACAGACAAGACAGAACAGACAAGACAGGCAGAACAGACAAGACAGAACAGACAAGACAGAACAGACAGAACAGACAAGACAGAAAAGACAAGACAGAACAGACAAGACAGAACAGAACGGATAGAACAAGATGTACCAAACAGACAAGACAGGCAGAACAGACAAGACAGAACAGACAAGACAGGCAGAACAGACAAGACAGAACAGACAAGACAGAACAGACAGAACAGACAAGACAGAACAGACAAGACAGAACAGACAAGACAGAACAGACAAGACAGAACAGAACGGATAGAACAAGATATACCAAACAGACAGACCAAAAAGACTGAACTGAACAGACAGGACAAACAGACTGAACAGACTGACTGAACAGACAGACAGGACAGACATACAAACAGGACATGCAGACAGACAGACAGGACAGACAGACAGGTCAGACAGACAGGAGAAACAGACAGGACAGACAGACAGGGCAGATAGACTGGGCAGATAGACTGGGCAGACAGACTGTACAGACTGAAGAGACAGACTGAACAAACATACATAACAGACAGACTGAACAGACATACTGAACAGACAGACAGACAGATTAAACAGACAGACAGACAGACTCAACAGACATACTGAACAGACTGACAGGACAGACAGACTGAACAGACAGACAGACTGAACAAACATACATAACAGACATACTGAACAGACAGACAGACTCAACAGACATACTGAACAGACTGACAGGACAGACAGACTGAACAGACAGACAGACTGACTGAACGGACAGATAGGACAGACAGTACAGACAACCAGAACAGACAGTACAGACAACCAGAACAGACAGGATAGACTGAACAGACAGCCGGAACAGACAACCGGAACAGACAGACAGGACAGACAGACAGGACAGACAGACAGGACAGACAAACAGGACAGACAAACAGGACAGACAAACAGGACAGACATACAAGGTAGACAAACAGGACAGTCAAACAGGACAGACAAACCAGACAGACAAACAGGACAGACAAACAGGACAGATAAACAAGACAAACAGGTGAAAAAAATCTAACGGATCTCTCTAACCGTCCAATTGACCAACAATAGTTAAAAATTAAACCCGTGTTATAAAGAAACTATTATCGTGTTATACGAGGATCGTCGCAATTTTAGTACCGTGTTATAAGAAGGTCACCTGTATTAAAATTTGATATTTCTGGTTTTCTTTTACTTGAAGAAAATAGAAGTAGAGCACATACACAGAAGTTTGCACAATATTAGATCACGAAAAAAATATGTTAAGATAAAAAGTTGATGAAGGCAATTCAAATCCTTTCTGAATAAAACAAGCGTTTAATTTTACAGACACACACACAAACAAAATTCACTTTCTTTAGAAGGTAATATCTCGTGTTTCGCAGTAGACAAAGGCGACATTTTTTATGTATATTTATAGAAAGTATAAAACATGAGTCAGAATTAATTAAAAGCTCTTTATTCATGAATTCAAGATTATTGCCTTGTTATATCCGACACTGTTGAATAATTTCAACAATAGGTTGTGATAATGACCTTAGTCTTTCTCTCTGGCATGAAAAAGGTTTTGAGAATGAATTGAGATTAAATGTACAAATATATCTATTTACTTAAGGTGCCTGCCTACGTTCGGAGACCTTTTTTTTAAATATTTAAAAAATTGACTTATTATGTGCATTATACTATCAAATACATCTAAAAACTATGAATAATAGATAAAATAGCTATATATGTTTTTTTTAATTTTCATTTTTTGCTAAAAATAAACAAAAAATCTCAATAAATTAACAACTAAGCAAAACAACAAAACTCAAATTCAAATTAAAATATTCTATTTTTTTAAATTGTATTGTGTTAACAAAACCCTCTTCTAGAATATCTACCCATTTTATAACTGAAACTTTGTATTAAAAATGTTTATGCAAATAAACCTTTCGACATAGAAAAAAATCTTAAAAAATGATTACAACTCTATACTTATGTAATCAAAGAACTAAAAAATAATACATAAACAATTAAAATAAAGGTAGGTTACCTGAATTGAACCCTTTACAATATTCTACCAAAGTTTAAAATTATTTGAAGAATAATGTTATGGAGTTATGATGTTGTGCGGAAGAGCAAAATGTAAAAATCTGATTTTGAGAAAAAGCATAAAATAAAAAAAAAACCACTTCTACACTTACACATTAGATGAAAAACTAGACATTAAAAAGCTCCTGATTTGTAAAGGTCACCTTCTTGGTCATTGAAAACTGTGTTTTTTTCTTCTGAATGGCTTTTAAAAGTTTCCTGCGCTTCCTTGCAACGAGGGTGGAATGATTCTTCGAATCTCGAATGCGTAAGTCGTCCAAGTGTCTAGCCTTCTGCTATAAAACACCCAGGATTTGTCAAATTAAGCCTACTGAAAACATTTAGGCAACCTCTAAAACCATCGTTAAATTGAATTATGGCATCATAGGCTCCTAACTTGACAGTTTTCAGGCTGACAAACACCTCTTTTGGAACTCGTTGCCAAATTACGCCATTGAAACACTCGTTGACGTTTCAAGTTTTGCCGTGGAGACATTTCTCTAACAAATCTTACTAAAAAAACTTAATTAAACAATTACTTAACATTTTTTTTTAAATATTCAATGTGAACGAACAAATTTTAATATTCTATGCCGGTATTTTGTCCCACTTCAGTTAGCAGAACACTACTTACGGTTTGAAAATCTGTCAACATACTAATATTAAAAGTTCAGAAACTAGAGTTCTAAGTAAGATAGAAACAAAATTTAAACTGATTTGGAAAGCTAAGAAACTATACTTTCAAAGTTAGGCAAAATTAAAAAATCGTATTTTTCTCCACAAATGCGGTTTTATAGGTAGGCAGGCACCTTAAGACAACTTTAATACATGTATAAAAATGTTTATAAGAGAATAGGTTTTAAGGTAATACAAAAGTATGATTTTCACAGATTTTCGAAAGAAGATTCGAAGAATGTTTTATTTAACAGTTAAAATGTATTACTGAGAACAGCTTTTATAAATTCTCCAAAGCTTGACTTTAATGACCAATATTTATTGATTCTCCATATTTAGAAAAATAAAAATTGTCCAGATTAACGTTCATATTTACTTTAGTGATTCGTAACCTGTTTCAAAGTATACTGCAAATAAAATGAAGGTGAATTTGTTTAATAATAAATTAACTGTCAAATCTTACGTAATACGACTTTGATATATCAATTATGTTCCAGTGCATCTTGATTTCGTTCATGTGTGCTCATTTTTATAAAACAAAAAACATGATTTAAAGGTCTAGTCTACAATACACGTCATCGCGAACATACAATACACACATGCCCGGTCTACATAAAAAGCGACGTTGAGTAAACGTCTTTGAAACTATGGTTTGTCATGTTGGTTCAATGTCTTGCCATTAGTCTTTGCTTTTGGTTATAGATTTGACATTTATTTGATATCGTGTTTCATGATCATTGAAGTGAAAAATAAATTACAAATAACTACGATTGGTTTCATATCGAAGGTCGATATTTATTGTTTTGCCTATATTCTTGGAAACGTGGTTTTATGTATTTTATTTATTTCCTGCGAGCTGATGGTAGTAATGTTATATGATGGTAATGACTGTAGTGCTTCGTTTGGCACCTGTGGAATTTCGTGGAAGAATATGGAAGAGGGACCTTTAGACCCACGTGGCTAGACCCTCTGACAGGGGGTCAGTGGGTTTATCCATTCCTGTCAGGTTCCTTTCCTTCATGGGTGTTTCTCTATTCTGTGTCAGTAAAACTCTCATTGAGTGTGTTTGTCCATTACTTGACAATGTCTGTATTGTGTTTGGAGCAGCTTGGCCAAATGCGCCATAAAATTAAATGTGACCAACAAACCTACCCTTCTAAAATCAATACCTATAACCATTTAGTCAATAACATAATAGGTTTCAGGCACATTTTCAACACGACCAGGGTTGGAGATGGCATCTAAGACCCGGTGCACACATCCGGTTTTTCAACGTACGGCGCCGCTACCACAACGCAAGTGCGGTCTGAGATACATTAGATCCAATGGAGTAGTGCACACATGCTTCGGGCGGCGCTGCTGCGACGCACGTCCAACTTGCGTGCAATTTGTACCGCAATTCCCAACGGCGCCGCAGCTCGCCGCAAACTCTTCTCCGTTCTGAAGTACCTTGTTTTCATATATAAATTAAATATAAATAATAATTAATAAATGGTTGTATCCAGTAGCGTATATTTTGTTACAAAATATACTTTTTTTTCACACCAAGTAAGCGAAATAAACAAGTTTTGTTCGATAGAATATTTTACGCAAATGGCACGAAATGAGAATTTGCGTCATTTTACAGTTATGTGTGTATAGTTGGGCTTCGATGCCGCAGCGGCGCCGCACGTTTAAAAACAGGATGTGTGTGCCGGTCATAAATCAGAATTTATCGGGGCTGCATTTACCTGGGAATGGGGATCATTTGGTGACCAAAAGAATAAGGATCGAACTAGTTCTATTTATCGGAATTGGCCGAGTTGAGATTTGAATAGGGATCACTTAAGTCACAATAGAATCAAATGGGCGGCCACATTCAAGGCGTTAGAAGAAATTACAGTCACTTACTAAATGAGGAATAATAAATTGTGTCTAGTCTGTGACTCCCATTCCAGAGGAAAGTGGTCGTTACGAAGAAGATGGTTGTTTGGAGAGGTTTTTACTTGCCCACTTAAGTGCTGTGTACTGGTTTCATATAAATAAGGTCTTACATGTTGACGATCTTACAAAACATAGAATCTGGATCGTTGTCGGAAATATTTTTGATTAACCCTCTTGGTGATTGTCTTGACGAGATTGTTCGTTCTTCATTAAGCGGGTTAGTCATTTGCAAAACTGACCAGATCTTGATGGACGAGATATCTCGTCATAAGTAGAAAATTGAGCAGTTATTGATCTCGTAATCATCTAAAAATCAATAATATCTTGATGGCGCGATATATCGTCCTGAACAAAACTGGTCAGAACTTGAACGATATATCTGCTCGAAACAACTTTCACGGTAAAGAACATCATATATAAGACACGAAGATAATCTAAGAAGCCCCTTATATGCTACTGAAATTTAATTCAAAACTGAATTTGAAATTATGAGAGCAAATAAATAAGTTGGGGAAGTTGAGACCATAATTCAAGTACTTTTTAACTTGTCTGGAATGATTAGTAAGGTTTGTGTGGGAACTATTTGCTTTATGCAGAGCTAGTTCATCTTTGGAATGAGAATAGCAAAACCAGTAACTTATAATGGAGAATTAAATTGAGGCGTTGTTGGTTACAAAGGGCGAACTCAACATTAGGCAAAAAAAAAAATGTTTTCCCCAAATGTTTAGTCAGACATTTGTGAATAAAGATATAAATATTTTTATTCAGTTCGCCTTGTCTAACTCTATGAAACTAAAAAATATAATAGCTGTTCTATGTACTAAGAACGGAAGAGCTCTGCGTTTAAATGCGTTTTTCTGGAAATGGGCATTTGTTGAGTTCGCAGTATCAGCAACGCCCAAATTTAACAAAAGAGGGAATGGGAATGGGAATGAGAATTTTAGTTAACGTCGTACTACAGCAACACAACGGGCTATTGACGACGGTCCGGGATCAGTCCCTTTAGGAAAAGATCCGAGGACAACACCTCGTAATTTTGAACCACGGTCAGATGACGAAGCAACACCTGAGCTGGCACCCCACTCTCCAAACTTCCACGCCAACCCAACGTGAGGACTTTCGGCCACGACAGATTTAAGGTGCACCAGCCGCCTCTACACCATACGTTTACAAACATCCATGCCCGAACCCGGATTCTAACCAGGAACCTTCCTATCTAGATTAACAAAAGAACTCGTACTTAATCTATTAAATACTTCAATTGTGTGTGTTTGTCCATTTCATGATGTTGTTTGTCTTGCGTTTGGCGCAGTTCAGTTAGTAAAATTCAGCCGTTTTATCGAGCACTTTATGGGGATTAACTTTAGAAATGCCTATTTTATGAAACATTAACTTGTAACATGTCTAAACCTTTGAAGTATGCCAATCTGTCGCTGCCTAAAACGTCCCACAACGCTGAATTTTGAATTAAATTTATATTATACTAAGAATGTAGGGTATTGCTGTGAATTAAAATTGTTTAATCGTTTCAAACTTAATAATTTTATACCCAAAACCCCTGGAGCAGAAAGTGCTTAAAATTCCGACGTACCTCACTGAACAATGTCTTGGTAGAACAATTTTCCCTTACTTTTTTCAAAAATGTGACCGATTTTTTTTAATCATTAGTTACATTGTTATCCTTGCCACATCTTTTTTATTTTTTAGCTACAGAACAACCTTCTTATACCGCCCAAATTACCACAAACACTTATAAATAACACATCTTAACATAGTGTGACAGAATATTTAAATTCAAAAGTCATCGACAGAATTGCAAATTCTGAGAGTATGCCTTGGTTTGAAAAAACGTAAGTCAATTAATTTTGACTAGGGGGCCCGCCCCCAGCTCGCTAACGCTCGCCAACCCCCGGAGGATTGCTTCGCAATCCTCATTGGTTCGCTGCGCGAACATATGCTCGCTTCACTCGCATCAATGAAGACATGTGTCCTAGCATAAGAGAATGTTTACAAAATATGATATTCCAAAAAAATATTTTTCAAATCTAAATTTGTTTGCTGTTTTTCAGAAAATATATATACAGTACCTATGGAATCAGAATTCAAATGAATACTTTGAGCAAATTTGGCTCGAAATGTGAGCACTGATTTGGAAATTGAATACCCAGCATGTTGTTTGTGTGTACATTTATCCCTGCACTCGAGCCACCCACGCCTTTTTATTGAGTTTGTTGTCGAAAGTTGTAGTGCAAGCGTCTTGTTGAACTATAATTGTTGGCACTGAAAAGGACCTTTTTTTTAAAATGGCCCTGAAAAGATCCTACACTTTCTTTGATTTATATTATTAACTGCAACAGCTCGACTAAAATAAATTTTTTTTTTCAATAAAATTTCATCCGATAACGCTATAAATTCAATGGAAGCGCGAGGCTTCGTGATAAACAAACAATCATACAATGTTGCCAAAACGCGATTACAAATAACGTCTTTTTTGCGTGCCACGTAAGAGAATTATATATATAGATGTTTTATTATAAATATGTTTTACATATTTAGCTGATGATTGTGTTTTAATTCTGCTTTTGATTTTACTGTATTTTTCAAATTTCGGACAAAATGTCTGTAGAACAATTGCATTTGCTTGGAGTTGTGTTGCTTAACACTGAATATAATTCTGCACCTGAGCCCAAAACCTTTCTTAACCTTCGTCAATGACCAGTTGCTCATGTAATCCGACACGAAATTCATGCAACTAATGTACTGTGGTATTTTGTCTTGTGTTTTGTCCATTTACTTAATTTAAATCAGAATATAAATCAATGCATTTTATGAAATAGAAATTCCGTGTTCCTATGTTGATAGCTATTATTTTGACACTCCGAGTTATTTGGACGAGATCTTTCGTACATGAATATCAATTTTGCTAACGACGAGATATCTCGTCATCGAAATGCTACCGAATTGTTGATGACAAAATAAATATGTGGTCTAATGACAATATACATCGTCTAAACAACCACCAAGAGGGTTAAGACTCCATTCATTAATTTTGTGGACTTCGTAATTGTATACCAGAACAATGCACAACTCTTTCAGTAATCCAACACCCAATACACAGTACAGAAACACCTCTGGAACACTCTTTCCCATTCAGAATATAGGTCAGTGTAATTAAAATGCAATTAAAGGGATCCGTCTCCAATCTAAATTCGGGACATTTCTCACTGTGACATCGGTCGAGACAGATCTGCTGGCCATCGTTATCGTATTTTGGTCGTGACTAACGATAACGGCGGCGATATCCATCTCCCGAGCCGGAAAACTACGGTCCGGTTATCTGGAGCAAGGTGGCACACCTAGAAACCATTATCTGCAGAGCGACACTTTTGAAATTCAAAACTAATTCATATCTCGAAGTAGGAAACAGAAAGTATCTACTACCAACACCCGCAGTGTCAACATGTCCTGATAAACAGCGGGGTAATTCATTTCCCCCAACACGAGATAAAGTGTTCGGGGGGCTATTAAAATTGTCGCCAAATTCAGTTCCGCAAGCGAGCGATGGCGATAAGGATAATGTTAGGATGGGAACTATCATAATTATCTGTCCCCCACTGCACCTAATAACTCGCTGGTGTTAAAAGCGCTTTTCGAGAAAAATTGCGAGGGCATATTTTTCGCTTTGTAGCTTTTATTGCGGCGATTTGGGGCTTGGCTTGTGCCTCAAGAGTCGGAATTGCTGTTGGTGGTAGAATGGATGTAAATGATTGTCGATTTCGTTCTGGGAGAAGAGTTTTGGGGTTTGCGTGTGATAGTTTTAATCTCTGAAAAGAATCTTGCACGTTGTTGGGCTGTGGGGTTTCAGTTTGCGAGCGACTTTTGTTGTGGCATGTTTTATGAAGTCGGAAATTTAAATTATTGGATTTGGCAACAGTTGGAAAATTAGGAGGAAAATGTCAATTTTTCTTCTTTACTGTGGAAAATCAAAGAAGTTTTTGCAATTGACAACTGGACTAATTTGAGTTATTCAAATTTGTGCGTTGTTGAAGTCATGTTATGGATTGCGTAAGTGTCAGAATAGGGGATATACTCCGATTATCTGGGAAATAAAAGTAACTTTTATAATTTGATGTCATTATTAAAAATGTTTTATCAGTTGGATAAAGCTATTAGTTACGGCGTATAATGATCGTACAATTTAGTTTTAGCAATGATGATAAATTCGTTATAGAAAAACAATTTCCAATATTAATATTTACCGATAATTTATGTTTTATAGTATCGCTTTTCTAATGTAAATTTTCGATGTAACTAGATGTGAAGACATCAGTTAAACATAAAAGTTACCACGCAGACTTCATCTTCTATCCGCTAATACAATCTTCTCTAATGCTTGTGCCAGCAACTAGATTCTATCAAAGTTGTCTAGTAAGGATTCGAAATTACTTTTAATTTACATAGAGGTATATTTCAGAAAAACAGTTTTACTGGATGACAAAAATATCTATATTTAGTGAAATTATGTAGTTTTTTGGTCTTCAGATATTGAGTAAAATTTTTGTGTCTTTCATAAGATGAGTTCGTGAGCTTTCCGTGCAGTACGAAAGAAGTTCTAGAACTTTGCGGCTGGCTACGAAGAAACAAAATGGATCAATTTTACAAAGTTGTTTATAAATTTCGGCAAAGATCTATCTGATAAAGTTATATGTTTAGAAGGACACTATTCAGAAAACGAAATACTGTGTTTTCAATTAGTTGATGTTGATCGATAATGTCAATACAAAATCATTGAATTAAGTATATCCTTATCTATATACATAATTCTCTTACGTGGCACGCAAAAAAGACGTTATTTGTAATCGCGTTTTGGCAACATTGTATGATTGTTTGTTTATCACGAAGTCTCGCGCTTCCATTGAATTTATAGCGTTATCGGATGAAATTTTATTGAAAAAAAAATTAATTTTAGTCGAGCTGTTGCAGTTAATAATAGAAATCAAAGAAAGCGTAGGATCTTTTCAGGGCCATTTAAAAAAAAAAAGATCCTTTTCAGTTCCAACAATTATAGTTAAACAAGACGCTTGCACTACAACTTTCGACAACAAACTCAATAAAAAGGCGTGGGTGGCTCGAGTGCAGGGGTAAATGTACACACAAACAACATGCTGGGTATTCAATTTCCAAATCAGCGCTCACATTTCGAGCCAAATTTGCTCAAAGTATTCATTTGAATTCTGATTCCATAGGTACTGTATATATATTTTCTGAAAAACAGCAAAAAAATTTAGATTTGAAAAATATTTTTTTGGAATATCAAATTTTGTAAACATTCTCTTATGCTAGGACACATGTCTTCATTGATGCGAGTGAAGCGAGCATATGTTCGCGCAGCGAACCAATGAGGATTGCGAAGCAATTCTCAGGGGGTTGGCGAGCGTTAGCGAGCAGGGGGCGGGCCCCCTAGTTGTGTGTATAAAGAAATATCGTACCAATTACTCTGATTACGAATGAAAACGGAACCGATTTTTATACTATGTAATTATTCAATGCTCTTCACGAAAAAAAAAGAAATGAAAGAATATTAAAAAATGACAACAAGAACTGTGATACGTTAAATTCTATCTCTACTATTATAAAAGGAAGAGTTTGAATGTTATGTGCGTGTGCTGTCCTGAAGAAACTATGGCACATAGAATAAAATGATTTAGCACACTGGTAGTCCGAATTTTTGGCAATTTTTTGTGCGAAGCCCGAGTTTTAAAATTCAATCTAAAAAATTTTAAAATTAATTTAATTACATATTTAATTATTATTGTTTTCCTTAGAATGGCAACACCTTAAAGGGATTACATATTCTAAATTTATTTTTTCCGTGTTTCCGTTTGAGTGCTTTCAGCCGAAGAACAAAACAAATAAAAAGTTTTAACAGGTGTTATGTAGTTCTTTTTCTTATCTCCTAGATCGTTAAAAATAAAGTACAAATTTTTAACGGATTTAAAATCTGCGGATAACTTCACATTTGATTTATACCTAAAAATACGATTTTCTTTAAATAAATAGTTTTTAAATTGAAACTTTTATATTTTTTCCAATACGAACTTGCCGCCGCTAAGAAAAACCTTCGTTTCATTCGAGATTAATTCCTTTTGCGAAAAGGATTCGAATGAAGCAAAAGAAATAATGAACGTTATAACTGGCGTTCTTCAGAGTTTTTTTCTATCTCCGCGATCGTTAAAGATGGAATGAAAATTTTAGCAATTGTCTACGCAATTCGAATTATTATTAGCGCATTTGAAATCTGCAGAAAATTTTCCTATGTAAGGCGGACTATACAGCTGAAAGCCGCACAGGTGAAACAGTGTCCGCCTACGGCGTCCAATCCAATACAACTGATAGATACCTTAAACGTGTGATTTTCTTTTAATAAATAATTTTTCAATTAGATATTTATATTTTCGCAAGAGATTTTGACATCCCGCAGATTGGTTGTCTACGCAATTCGAATTTGGCCGCATTTGACAATGACGCTGTGATGGCTGTTATCCAATAGGCTCCGAATTCCCATTTGGTTTGCGAAGCAAACCAACTCTACGCACAAAACCGTGATGGATGTTATCCAATTCGCAGCAATCACCGGGGGTTAGCGAGCAGCGGATACACCTGATCTACGAAAAGAACTGTCACGGGCAACGCTGTACTGTCCACGCAGTGGATAGTTCTAAATATTTATGGACTAAAACAACAACGAGTTAACTTAGGAATGACAAAAATAATTATAAAATGTTAAATTCTACTTTAAATACACTGTTCTGCAAGAAAATTAGCCCTAACACCATTCCTACTGATTCTTTTGTAAAATGACCTCCTGAATCCGAATATGACCTCCGTTTTTCCTCATCACGTACCGTTTTATGGGGACGTCCCCCCTTTGTTTATCACTTTTCGGAATAATTTTTTGGACATAAATTTGAAATGAAGTGGGGGAAAAGGATTATTTTAACCATGAAATTTCTTCTGAGTGACTAGAGAGGTGAAAATCTCTAAAACATGAACATTTGTATCAAAGAGAGGATTCTGGGGAATTTGTCCCCTTAAATTAAAAAAAAATCAGTAAAAATAATCGTTTTTTCTGGGGTTTTTTTCGCAATTTTTTCATTTATTTTCTATTTATTCCAACTTTTATCCCCCCTTTCATCCCCCAAACACCCCCAACTAATAAAAATATGTAGCAACAATTATGCCTAAAAGCGGGTGAGGGGGGAGAGGTCCCGAATCCCTCGCAAGAAAATTTGTAAGATTCACTGTACGTCGGTGACGCTCTCAATAACTCGCGCTTCGTGGTTTGCGCAGGAATTTTCATGCTTTGACCAGTTTAAAATTGCATTGCTTTTATCACTATAGTTGTGAACTGTAATCGTTATCTTCCCTCATTACATCTTTCGCGATCGTAGTCAACTTTTCGGTATTCTAGGCGGGGATTCTGTGTTGCCAAGTTGTTTAGATTATGTAAAATGGTACCAAATATTTTTGCTCAAGCATTTTCAAAGTGAAATACAGTACGTGAGTGTATGTTGTGATTAATACCGAGCATTGATTTATTGTTTAATTATGCCATGCGAGTGTAAAAATCATCCCGATGGCTTCAGCTACATTTACGGTCAGTTGACTTTAAAAGCGCAACGAAATACAAACGAACAAAACAAAAACTAAAATCATACATTAGGCTTGATTTCTCCGCCATCTTTGATATCGGAAGAACCCTCGCCCTATCAGAATATACGATCTTTTAAGGTGCAATCATTTTTTTAGTGATGATACATAATGAATCGGTTGGTTTTGCACTCTGGAAAAACTGAAACGTATTGGAATATTCAGTGTTCATAAACTTTTGCATATAGCCATTGGTTTCTAATTACAATAGTGCTTTGGCGATTACAAAATGGATACATCTCTGTGAGGGAAATCGAAAAATAGAGGGAAGGGGACCAATCGCGTCAATTAGGGTTCATGCACCACAATAGAGGGCGCTACACGTTTCTGTATGTATATGTGTAGCTATCTACTTTGGTTCAAACCTAATCATTGACCTGTTATAATAATAAAGAGCACGTACACGAAGCTTCGTGTTATTTCTCCCGATCGCTTGGTTTGAAGTCCACGTGGTATTAGAAGAAAGCATGAATGCTAATATAAAGCTAATTTACGAGAATGATGAGAAACACTGGATTGCTTCGAAAGTTAGTCGACTCAGGTTGATTCCCAAGCCCACGTGATCTAAACCTCTAAGATCTCGAGACAGCAACTCCGCCCACATGCCTCGTTATTTCATTGAAAGGGCTATTGAATGCACTGGGGGTTGAAGAACTAATAGCTTTCGAGCTACTTTTCTGGTAATTTTAAAGATAGCCACGAAACAGTAAATCAATGAAGTAAATACGTTGAAATGCTATTTTAGAATATACATTTTTTAATACATATAAATGCTGCGTATGAGCTAAATTTAATGGTTTCAACACTGTTCTAAAATAGCATTCAAACTCGCGTTTATTTGTTTACTTTTTTCTGATGAGGAGAAAGACTCTCTTAGCTCCACAAAAATAGCAATTCATTTTATCATCTTGTTTTTTTATCGTTATTGGACATATTGGTAAGGGCTCAGTGGAAAAATCTAGGGGGGGGTTTCAACACTATTCTCAGATAACATTCAAACTCTAATCTTGTTTATGTTGTCCCAATGACGAAAGTTGCTCGTTGCTCAACAAAAATAGCTATTCATTTTATCATCTTGTTTTTATCTGTATTAGTCATATTGTTAAGGGCTTAGTTAAAAAATCTAGAGGTTTCAACATTGTTCGAGTATAACATTCAAACCGTAGTCTGATTTACTTACGATAGACAATTCTCCACGAGAATATTAATTCATTTTATCATCTTGTTTTGATCTTTATTGGTCATATTGCTAATGACTCAGAAAAGCTATTGGTTCAACAGTGTTCTGAGATAACATTTAAACTCTTGTTCACATCTGTCCTGATGACGTGGCCTCTTTGCTGTACAAATATAGCTATCCATTTCAGCATCTAGTTTTGACCTTTATTGGTCATATTGTTAAGGGCTCACTTAAAAAAAGTGAGTGGTTCAACACTGTTTTAAAATAACATTTAAAATCTAGTTTACTTATTTACTTTTACCCTTGTGACAGTGGACTCTTTGCTCTACAAAAATAGCTATTCGTCTTATCATCGTATTTCGTATTTATCAGTTATATTTTGAAGCTTTTTATTTTTTCACTACCACTTTGACCTAGGCTTTATTTGTGCATCTGCACTTAAACTAAGTGGTGCATGTACTGTAAACCAACTAACCAAATTAATCTTGTTAAAGCGAATTTCTAACATCGTCTAATCACTGCCCGAAAGCTGGGAATTTAAACGATTAAGGAATTCCTACAAAATCTGGCAGGAATTGTATCTATCCATCTAGAGTGAATTATGCAATTAAGTGCAAAGGGTATGAGGGATTTGAATTATTTACGCTTTGTTCTGAACTATTCCATTTCGTGCAGAAAACGACTCTTGAGGAATTATTTCCGCACAAAATAAAGCAACCGACGCGTTTTAAAAGCGGAATATCCCCTTCTTCCCCTAATTATTCTATTTTAGAACGAAAACCGATTTTAAGTTGCCAGAGTGCTCCATTAAAAACGAAGCTTTCTTGAATGTTCTCCGAAGATTCAAACCATTTGGGAGAATTTAATTGCGACTTCGAGCGCCTTTGAAGATTCTTCTGAGCGATTTATTCGAAAAGAAAGGAATGAATATTTTCTCTCATAATTTTCATTCGCTTTGTTTCTAATTTCGAATACTTCGAATGGTCTCGTTTTAATTTATCCTAACTCACCATTTTTACTAAAAAGGTCATTACAACATCCATCATCATCGCTTCAGGAGTGATTATTAAATGGAGTAGGAATATTTTTTCCCACTTAAAAGCTATATATTAATGATCGTAGGACTTGGAAGAAAATTCTAGTATGCTGTTTAAAAAGTCAATCGATTCAAGGTTTGCAAAGTCAATCGATTCAAGGTTTGCAAAGCATTTGGTTGATTTAGGTTTTATAGCGCAATATTTAGTATTCGACAAGCTGCGCTAAACAAGATAAAATATAAACTGATAATAGTGAGCTATTTCGGAAAATCGAGACAAATCAACAATAAAAGGTACGAGGGAGTATTAATAATTAACGCACATAATGTAAAAAATAATAATAATAAAATCAATTAATGACAATAGGAAACAGAAATGAAAGTATTACCCCTTTATTACTTTTCCACATAATTTCCATGCATGTTGAGGCATTTTTCCCAACGATGGATCAGTTTGAAAATCCCGGTCTCATCAAACTCCGTCGGTTGCGAGAAGACCCACCTTCACACGGCCCGTTTGAGTGCCGTCGTCAGAGTCAAACTTCTTAAGGGGGTCCGGGACACATTGGAAAAAAAATTTTATTAATTAATTTTGAATTATGAATTTTTTTGTACTGATTACCAATCTTACTAATAAACGAAATCACAACACAAAATTGTTCCAAAAGTTCTTTAAAAATTTTAAATTAAAATGTTTTGAAAAAAAGAGGGGTCATTTTAAATTGCTAAGGATCAAAATATTCTTGATCCATTTTCAAAATTCTTGGGGTAAATTATTCACAAATTTATTAACTTTAATTTTGATTCAGCAATTTAAAAAATATTAATTTAATAAAAAATAAAAAATATTTAAATAAAAAAATTTGAAAATTTTAAGATACTTTTTTTTTAAAAAGTCATATTTTTAAAAGTAAATATTTGTTTTAAATTTGCCGAATCAAAATTAAAGTATAATGTTTGAAAAAGATATATTCCAAATTTCAACCCTTAAACTTTATCGGTTTTCGACTTATAGCAATTTGAATACTGGAAATCTTGAAAAGATGTATCATGGAGAAAAACACATTTAAAGTTTTAAGGACAGATGTTGTTGCCATGACAACAACTGTCAAGAGTGTTAGATTTTCAAAACAACGCACCACAAAAATTATTATATCTCTAGTTCTAATTAAGATAGAAACATGATTTAGACGTCCTTTTAAGCAGAAAAACACAGAGAATTTGTTAAAATAATAAAAAAAAAATTAGAAAATTTGACGATTTTTGTGTCCCGGACCCCTTTAACGTCAAGGAACTTCTTTATTGGTCCAAAGCTCAGTGCGACCAATACATTCGACTGCTGCTCGACATCGCTCATGTGTCTCGCCTAGTTCGTGCAAAAGTGTAGGGTTTCGGTTGGGAAGTTTTGGAGCACCGTCCATACAGCCTGGACCTGCCACCCTCCGATTTCAATATGTTTGTACCAGTAAAAAGGAGTCCAGGGTAGCGTGGGGATCCTGCCCTTTCTATCGTACGTCACACGTGCCCATAACAGGGAGTTATGGTATGGGTACCATCTCCTTTGATTTCCTGACCCCTTTGGTAGTTATTTCTGGCACACTTACAGCACAGGGGTACGTAGACCACATTCTACGACTGGTTGTGGTACCGTTGCTTCTGCGGCACCACAACCCGGACTTACAATTCAACGATATAATGTCTGGCCGCAAACGTCACGAGTTGCTATGAATTGTGTACAAGCTTTCCCAACACTTCCTTGACCAATTAGGTCCCCTGATCTCTCAGCAATAGAGCATATTTGGGCCGTTATGAAAAGACGATTGCAACCATCCCGGAATGTTGACCATTTAGCCCGACAGTTGGAGACAATTTGGCAAGAAATTTTGCAGGACACCATCCGGGAATGTTTTCAGTCTATGCCACCCCGGGTGACAGCTCGCATCTTGGACAGAGGTGGACCAAAGCCTTATGGACTTCCTCCCTTTGTAACGGTCAAACTCTGAAAAATATTATTAATTTGTTCTTAAATTTAATCGCTTTTTTTATGTATGTTTTTCACATCCACTAATTTTTTTTATCGCAATCGAACAAGTCCTTCTTGGTGCGTCGATTTTTTTAGTTATAGTGTGTATATGCAAACTGTTACTATACAATCATGATTTGTTTGTATACAAATGCAAACATGCATTTTAGTATGACGGTGTCCATAGCAATATTTTTGGTCCTCCAGGTTTCAACGAGATATATGGTCAATAAAGTTCTAATCAATTTTGCTAAGGACGAGATACATTGTCACTATTATATTGACGATTGGATGACGATGGCAAGATTAACATCTGGTCATTTTTGTCTAAATGGGACGCAATATATCGTCCATAAAATCTGGTCAATTTTTCTAATGACAAAATACCACATTGAGACAATCACCAGGACACTTAAACCACGCTAAGAGCAGTAATCTGATCACCTTTGTCCATTAGTAGAAACGAGACAGCTCTGGGAAAATTGACGTGGTTAATCGATTTGGCATCTTATCACCTCCTTTGGCGCTATAACATTTATGAAGGGTATATGTGTGAACGTGCACTTCTATAGTGTCGGCAAAAATGGTGAAATCGTAAAAGTCTACTACTATTTCGCGTGGACCAATCATATGATGAATCAATGGATCCGTGCTTTCTCCCGTCCCTTGGATAAATCAGACAATGCGTCTTTTTCAAAAAATCTGTTCCACATGGCAAGTGAAAATAATGTGATGGTCTCGTTACTATTAGTCATGTTCACATGATCACACATGCACATAAAAAGATTACCAATGATCATTACATTTGTGTATTTCTTCTATGGTTCGAACTATAAATTGCGATTTGGAATAAATTGCAATTGCACTTTTGACGAAGGCCTAGTACGGATTAAGTAATTCAATAGTGACAAAAATTAGTCATCATCTAGTATTTCTCAAGTAACGTGCTGGGTTCAATTACAATTACTGAATGGTAGTGCCTATTTTTTGACGTTGAACTAAACCATCTGGCACAGTACAGGTTAGCCATGGACTCTAGTTATATGACCGATTTCAACTCGCAGAAACTCCGATGTAATCGGGGATGTGGCAACGACGTTAGTATCGATCGTTTTATAGCACATCATTTCCAATACTTCTGCAAAAAGTGTGTTTGAACATTTGTTTTGGTATGTAATTAATGTTATTTGGACTAATTGTGTGTATAGAAAACTAACAATATTAAAACAGTGGAGACAAAATAAACAACATACCAACACTCACTGTATACTTTAATCCTGATCTAGACAGACATAAACGGAGATACGTTGTTCTACATTTTAACAAATCCATTTCTACCTTATATATTTTTTTCCTTCCTCAATTTAACCTCGAAGAGAAGTAGACAGTCAAATATGGAGGATTAAAAATAAATTTCTTGAAAATGTTATTTTATTAGTACGCGCTGAAGGCGATACTAGGATGTAATATCAATATTTCTTCCGAATTTTCAATCTAATATAAACAGATATTTTAACGTCACATTCAAAGGCAAATGTATTTGGATAACGCATTTGTCCACAAAATATATTAACTTTTTTTGAAAATATTAGTGTCGTAATTTACTGATTTGACAGTGAACGAAAAAATTTTAATACTTGTCTGCAACATCTCCACTTTACGACTCTTTTGGAGCATTAAAAATTTTCAAAGATTCTAGGAAAATTCACAGAAATATTCTATGAAAATCCATTGAAGAAATATTCTAAGAAAATTCATTGAAGGAATATTCTAAGAAGATAAATGCATCACATCTTACAACTTGCGCAAGAAGTTCATCTTGAAAAGTAGTAATAAGTATGTATTTATTTATGCTTCAGTTTGCTTCAGATCGCAAAATGCGTTAATATTTATGTTACACCGATATAGGTACGTGATCCATTTGTCAATCAATTAAAAATTTCTTTTGCGTTGAATTTGTCCGAATAATAAAGTGAAAACCAAAAACAATTTATTAACGTAAGGTAAGATATTTTAGACACTTGCATTTTATATATTTAAACCTCTACCTTGAAGATAGTATAAATCAAGGGGACGAAGAGAGAATACGAGGATTCAAATATGAAGTATCCTTTTTTCTTTTAAGGTGAAACTGTCCAGATAATTATAGTTAACTCGGGGATGGTCTGTCGACTTCTCTCGAATAAACCTATGATATATGTTTACCTTAGATATCTCCAATCACTGCTGGATAACCCTTCGTGTTGTCGAGTTGCTCGTTTGGAAGAGAAATAGATTAGCAGTTAGAGGGTTACGAGTACGAATCCCACAAAGACCATCGGGTACAAAGGGAACTTTTCCACATTAAATCTGTCGTGGCCTCAAATGTCTTCATGTTGGAGTGGTGTGGTAGTTTGGAGAGTGGGGTGCCATCTCGTCATCTCACCGTATTTAAAAAAAAAATGGAGTTGTCCTCAGATTTTTTCCTTTTGGACGTGTTTCTGAACCGTAGCCAATTTCTCCAGTACAACGTTAATTAAGTACCTACCGTACATGTATTCCAAGCATAACAAAAAAAAACACTACACCAAACGCTATATGCAGTACATAACATTGTGCACAGAGCATTATGAAAAAAAAAAGATCAATTTGACCCTCTATATTATTGTGCCAGTGAGGCATCTCGTCTCATTAACAAAACTGACCAGATTCTGAAGTACACATCCTGTCATGTGCAATTCTGACCAGATCCAGAAGGACAAATCCTGTCATTTGGAAATCTGATCAGATCCTGAAGGACGCATCCTATCATTTGCAAATCTGACCAGATCCTGAAGGACATATCCTGTCATTTGCAAATCTGACGAGATTTTGAAGGACACATCCTGTCATTTGCAAAACTGACCAGATCCTGAAGGACACATTCTGTCATGTTCAATTTAGACCAGATCCTGAAGGACACATCCTGTCATTTGCAAATCTGACCAGATCCTGAAGGACACATCCTGCCATTTGGAAATCTGACCAGTTCCTGAAGGACACATCCTGTCATTTGCAAAACTGACCAGATCCTGAAGGACACGTCCTGTCATTTGCAAATCTGACCAGATCCTGAAGGACACATCCTGTCATTTGCAAAACACCAGATCCTGAAGGACACATCCTGTCATGTTCAATTCTGACCAGATCCTGAAGGACAAATCCTGTCATTTGCAAATCTGACCAGATCCTGAAGGACACATCCTGTCATTTGCAAATATGACCAGATCCTGAAGGACACATCCTGTCATTTGCAAATCTAACCAAATTTGATGAACGATATATTTGGTCATTGAAGAAAATCTTGATCTCTTCGTCATCATATTGGTAAGATCTTGACAACGGTATATCACCCCATCAGGAAAATTGGTCAGATCATATAGACGAGATATCTCGTCGAAACCACTTGCAGGGTTCTGAGTAACATAAATTAATTCTGATATGTTAGCGTTGGGCTTCCTTTAAAACATAAAGTACTTTAATACTTGTGCTATACTGATTTAGGCAGGTAGGTATTTTATTTAACATCGCTCCGACCAATTGGTCTATTGGTTAGGGTGTTAACCTCTAGATTGGAAGGTTCCTATTTTGAATCCGGGTCAGTGCATGGATGTTTGTAAGCGTATAGTGTAGAGGCGGCTGGTGCACCTTAAATCTGTAGTGGCTGAAAGTCCTCACGTTGGGTGGGTGTGAAAGTTTGGAGAGTGGGGTGCCAGCTCATGTGTTGCCTCGTGGTCTGTCCTTTCCCTTAGGGGATTGATCCCAGACCGTCGTCAATAGCCCAGTGATTCTCAACCTTTTTTTGTAGCGGCACACCTTTAAGAATTTCAAAATTTGGCGGCACGCAAAGAATAAGATAAGTCTTAAAGTTGTTTGTAAAACTTATAGTTATTACTATAAGTTTAAAAGTTTTAAAGATAAAAACAGTGAAAAATATGGTATGTGACTGTAAAAACACCAGTTTTCTTTTACATTGTACTTTTCTTTAATTTAAACAAACTTTACTCGTAGTAAAAAAAAGCATTATAATTTTTTTTATATACATTTCTAAAATTTGGCGGCACACTCTAAGAATTTGGCCGCACACGAAAGTGCCGAGGCACAGTGGTTGAGAATCACTGCTCTAGTACGACGTTAATTAAAATTACAATTACCTATTTAACATCAAGTTGGAGCAACGTGCTATTGGCGACTGTCCAAGATGAATCCCAATGGGAAAGATCCGAGGTAATTTTGAGCCGAGGCAAATCTGAGCTGTCACCAATTCCCCAAACTTCCACACCACGTCAACGTGAGGACATTTGAGTCCACGGCGTATTTAACGTGCACCACTTCCCTTTGTTCACGACGGTCTTTGGTTGGAATCGAACTCGCAGCCCTTCGATTGCAAATCCGTTTCTCTTTTAACTGGGCTACCGGTTTTTTGTTAACTATTGTCGCCAAGTGTTAAGCATGTTTCAAAAATATTTAACTCAATTTCTGAGAACTGTGTTTTTACAATATGGTGCTTTTTACAAACAGTGGTTGCTCCTCAATGAATTATTTTAGTACAATTAATTTGAAATAATTCTAATTTCCAAATGCAGTTATTAGTTGAATTTTTATTTAATTTTTAAATGTTAAGATTTCTTAAAAAAAATCTTTTCGTTTTTATGCTTCCTTGGAAATAATAATTGTAAAAAGAACAATTCCTGAGTGCTCAGTCAAAACATAACGTATTACACTAGAAATAATTTCCAACAGCTATTGTCTTTGTGAAAAAAAAGCATGTTAATCAGCTAATTCACGATACATCTACATTAAAAATTAATTATTAATTGTGATAATCTAATTTTTCACACTGAAATGATTTTAAGCATCAACCAATGAGCTATTGTATAAAAAACGGGATACTGCAAGTCGCAATTTAAAAAATAAATCTTTTAGCGTCAAATATACTTTAAAACATTTTTTCGCGTGAAAATTTCTTATCTCCATGTACATTTCATCGAAAATGTTATTTTTATCTCTAAAATTCGTTTAAAAAACATTATATATTGACTATTCCTTTTCGAAAAACAATTTGTTTTATCTATTTATAAGAAGAAAATCATATAAAAAATGGTTCTAAAATAATCAAAGGTCTTAAAATAAGCACGATGGAATGCAGTGTGAAAAGAGTGCTGTATTGGATAATTAACACAATAATAAGAAAAAGTAAACACAAATTCCTAACAAGATTTTGAAGCGGTTAACTTTCACTACCTTCAAAACACTAAAAGCAACAAAAGGCTCTTAAATTAATAACTGCTTTTGATTTTTTAAATTTCGGTTGTAAATTATTCGTATAACATACCATTTGGTCCCCGAAAAAATATTACGTCATTTTTCTTTAAGAAATGACAAGAACATTTTCAAGAACACGAAAGTGACACTTTTTGAAATTATTCAAACGGAATCCATTTGTCACATCCAAAGAAATATCTCCGTTTTTGAAATTTTTGAGAAATGCAATTAAGGATTGAAGGTGCTCTCTTCTCATTGGCTAATTTTTTTATGGAAATCCTCTCCTTGCTCGAAGTTACTTCAATTAATCAATCGGGTGCATTAACAGATAGAAGAGTAACAAATAAAAAAATTAAAAAGGCGAAAATTAGGCATGCTGATTTATGCTTTTATCTTCTGACATTTAATCCTTTAGATGCTAAAAGCTTCTTTCCACATGCACTAAAAGAACCGTTCATTAGTTATCGCTGATCACAAGCCGAGACCCTGTCTGCCATCTTTGACCACCAATAAATATGCCTTATTTCGTTGCTCTACCATAATCAAAATATAAATATTTTGCTTGCGAAGGTAGTACACAAACTGGCGCCCTCTAGGGTGCATCTTTTGGTGCGTACGGGATTCATGAACTCAAGGACATGTTGATCTATTCATTCCTTATGTAGCTTACTGCTTCTGGTAAACATTAGGATCCCGAGCCCAGGATGACATTCTCTATGTGTCCTTTATTTTCAGAATTACTTGGCATAGTCTATTTTGTAATTGGCGCAGCCTGGCCAAAAACGGCCTTTACACCATAAAATTCCAAACCAACCAACCAGAAATAGATGCTATTTGTATACTGGCTGATAGCAACAATAAATGTATACAATGAAATCGAGATTCATTCGTCATTTTTTCCTCTTAGTTTAAATAGGCTTGATTTGAGCTATGGAGCTGTACACTATTGCTTAAACTACACGAACAAGTTCGCCACTCTAATAAAATTCGCCAACAGTCTGATTACAGGAAACATTAAAATATCTGGAAGATAAAAATCTGCGCACAGATAGGAAAATATGGCAAAATAGGATTAGATTGAAGAAATGCAAAATCGCTTTTGAACATGGGAATGCGATTAATTGGAAAGAGGCGTCACGATTGAGAAGTGTTTTTTCCATTCCACGTTATTGGAAATGAAAATTAAAATCAGTATAGTGATCTAATTGTGTTAATTAAAGTGAAGGTCAGATGATATTTTTCTGCTCTCCTTCCACTATGCTATTCTCTGATCCCACTTTTTCCGGTCCACGACCATTTTACATGAAGTTATCTGCCTTGTGTTTGTAGCTTGACCAACTATGGGCCATAAAACTTCAAACCAACCTGTAAAAGTATGCGAAATGTGTATGGTATGTATAAAATGTATTAAATATGAAATGCGAGGAACGACTCTTTGCCATCAATGGATAAAAACAATTACGTAAGTTTGTTTCCAGTGTGACGTTAATTATCTTACCTACCTACCGTTATTAAAAAAGCTTGAGTTTTCCAAAAGTTTCTTTAGTTTTAATGATATCAGTAGAGTTTCCGTGGATTAAACACTGTATAACAAAAAAAAATTGACTCACCAAGAAGGAGTTGTCCGATTGCAATAAACACGGATAGATGTGAAGAACATACATAGAAAAACAAACGATTAAAATTTCAGAACAATTGAATGATTCATTTCAGAGTTTGACCATTACAAAGGGGAGGAAGTCAAATAGGCGTTGGTCCAGTTCTGACCTGGATGCAAGATGTCGCCCGGCGTGGCAAAGACTGAAAAAGTTCCCGGATGGCGTCCTGCGAAATTTCTTGCCAAATTGTCTCCAAATTTCGTGCAAAAGGGTCAACATTCCGGGCTGGTTGCAATCGTCTTCACATAACGTCCCAAATGGACTCTATGCGAGAGAGATCCGGAGATCTAGCTGGCAAAGGAAGTGTTGGGAAAGCTTGAAGACAATTCATAGCAACACGTGCCGTGTGCGACCGGACATTACCTTGTTGAAAAGTAAGTCCGGGGTGTCGCAAAAGGAACGGTAACACAACCGGTCGTAGAATGTCGTCTTCATACTGCTGTGCCGTAAGTGTGCCAGAAACGACTACCAAAGGGGTCTGGCAATGAAAGGAGATGTCACTCCATACCTTAACGCCCTGTTGTGGGGCATGTGCGGCGTGCGATAGTAAGGACATCACGCTGCCCAGGTCATCTCCAGACATGTCTGCGGGTGTCGTCAGGACACAGTTGGAAACAGGACTCTTCACTAAAGACTATACATCCACAGTTAGCGCCATTCTAAGTTGATCGTGCCCGGCACCACTGTTGGACAACTCCTTCTTAGTGCATCGATGTTTTTGTCATAGAGAATGTATAGAGTGTGTATATATAGTGTAGCGAAACTTATTCACTTCGTCTGAAAATCGAGGCTCAGTTGGTATTGCACCTTACTGCGAATCGGAAGGTACGGAGTTCCAATCCCACTAGAGGCAAGTGGCCTAAAAGTAGATTTCCTTTTAAAGTTTCCTTTCTGTTTGTTTCTCACTTCTTCAGTAATATACTTATGTTAATTTCTAGAACTTTCGAATTCTCGAATATTCGATTCATTTTCGGAAAAGGTATAAAAGGAGATGTATCACTCAGTTCAAGTGAATAATAAAGTCTCGAGTTGAGATCAGTAATCTTTGTCCTCGCTTGCCTTTTGCAAACATACACGAAGAGGTTAGCTTACCTATAATAAATCTACACGACAATTGTATTAGATATGAAATGCGAGAAGCGACTCTTTGACAGCAATGGATATAAACAATTAAGAAAGTTTGTCTTCAGTGCGACGTTAATCAGCTACCTACCTACCATTATTAAAAAAGATGCATTTTTCCAAAGTTTCTTTAGTTTTAATGATATCGGATGAGTTTCGATGGATCATATTTAAAATGAATTTCCTTTCATTGAAAGCCTATAAGAGAAGAACTGCAAAAATAGAGCGTACGCTTTCTAAATGGGATAAGACTCCGAGAATATGCAATAGTTACTCCCAAGCAAGTAAGTGGAGATGATTACTTCTTCACAGTAGAAGGCTTAAGCTCTCTGAGCGTCACAAAATGTCCTTGTAGTCTATTACTGCTTCTACCCAACATCATGCATTGAGTGACAAAATAACCACATGCATCTGTTGAAAGAACCGTAAGAGCCATTTTACTTGCCAAGAAGGTAAAAACTGGTTAGAAGTTATGCAAAGACGATTGCACGGTGTAGAATGATGTAAGGTGGATATATAACGATAAGCAAAATCATTGTAGACTGAGTTACTCAAGTAATGCATCACAAATTTTCAATATTTCAAACTATTAATAGTATTTCCTAGTAATCTAGTATTGCTTTTACCTAACATCGTGCACTGAGTAATGAAGATGTCACTCCCAGCATCTTGAACCGCGTTTCTAAAAATATGCACGAACGATTTCAGCTTTGCCTCCAAGAAAAGGGCGGAAATTTTGTACATTTATTATGAATGTTAAGTTTAAATTTATTTCCTATGTTAGGTTAAAAGTGTTTTCAACATTAAAACAATTGTTTTAAAGATTGTTGTTTCTGTACAATAAATTAACGAATCATCAGGACGGGAACTTTTAGGACACTCTGTATAATGATAAGCGCATTAATGTTCATTGTAGTCTGAGTTGCTCAAGTAACACAATGCATCACAAAGTTTCAATGTTTCAAAGAGTTTCATTTGTATTCATTCTCTTAACTGCAGGGTTTCAACTTGAAGAGTTTAAACTCCTGCTGGTTTTCTCGACGAGGTATCTCATATATGTATATGTATATATATATATATATATATATATATATATATATATATATATATATATATATATATATATATATATATATATATATATTTCTCATACACTATATCGTTATTAAAAGAAAACTAACCCGATCTTGATCTCGGTATGCAAAAAATTGTCAATATCATGATGACGAGGTATCTCGTCATTACCAAAATTGACCATGTCTCGATGGACGAGATATTTCGTCATGATCAAAATCGAAATTTTTTAGATTTTGACGGATGAGATATATCATGGAAACCATTTCGAGGGACAAAAAAAAATTATCTAGAACCAGTTTTCTCATTTTGGTGATACAACGCAAGCTTCTTCCGAAACCTTATCAGAGGGAGATTTTTCATAGGTATGAGATTTTATTGTTTTTGAGCTTTAATTTTAGGATAAATATCAATTCATTTTACGACCGTAACGGAAAATAACGCCAGCATGAGGCATAGCGCCTCCAGAAATCCACTCGAATCTAATGAAATCTACATGAACAGCAAAATGTGTGGTTAGAGATGTAAGACTAAAGAAACATTAGTTTGGTTGTGACACTTCCACATAAATGATATTTGGAATGCTTTTGGATTCACGTGAAAAAAAGGACTATATCATAATTAAAATTTAATTTCTTTCATCTATAAAACTTTGCAGAAAAGTGGTTGAATAAACGTCCTACGTGAGCGGCACAATAGTCTATTGACGAAGGTCTGGGATGAAGCAAAGAGGAAAGCTCCATGGACAACGCCTCGTAATTTTGAACCACGGTCATCAGACGAGGCCAACACCTGAGCTGATACCCGTGTTCTCAGAACTTCCACACCGACTTGAGGACATTTGTAACCACGACAGATTTAACATGCACGAGCCCATGCGTACACAACGGTTTTTGTCTGGACCTAGTTTCGAACTAGCTACCCTTCTGTTGAATGGGTTCCTTCTATTGCTTCCAAATCACAATAAGTCAAGCCGGCAGTTTTTAGTCCCAAGATAATTTATTTCATGAAAAGGGACACGATACATAATATGGAAATAACATAACCAGAAATCATTGCGTAATAGGTAACGACGGCAGCGTAGATTAACTTAATTCGAAAGAGAAACTAATCGGTCTCTTCCCGCTCGTCTTTTTCAAGACTCTCCCTCTCATCTTGGCAACCCTTCCCTGGGTTGTAACTCTAATCACTCGCCAAACATTCCAGTTGGCGACAGCTTCATGACACATTCTGTTATTATTCAATTGCTCATTGAACTGGGCTATTGCGGCCCAGTAGTTTGCAGAAAAGTTTTGATTACATGTTGGCATAAATATATTTTCGTATCAATTTATTCAGCACCAATTGATTCTTACAAAACCAGATCGGTTATTGAAAATATTGATCGACCGATATCAAGTGTTATTGTGCCATGCCTTGGAGCTAAGCATTAAGTAAAATACCGTCTGGAGTGGTACGTTCCTAAATAATTAATAGTCTACGGGGTTGGCCTATACAATTCAAGTTTTACTTTATTGATGTTCTGATGCATATTGTCAATTCAATATCTTGAAGAAAAATGTGTTTACATTTCCATACAAAAAATTTTTTAAAGACATAACGCAAAGAAATGCAAGTTTTGTGTATTGAATATCTTCTTATTAACACATTGAGTTTAAAAAAAGAAACATGCGCAGTTTTAAGCCTATCACGCTCATAAAAATGACTTAACTTATTCATACAATAAATAAAAAATCCACTGAGGTTTTCAAATTATTCATAAATTAGTTATTCGGGTAGCTTACACGTATTTACATATTGTTATTCTATCACTGTAGTTACTGTTTATCGCTGCTATTGCTATCAGATTCGCCTTCCGTAAGCACATTTGTGTACATACGGATAGTGAAATGGTTTAAATTACGTAAGATTTATTGTATTTCAGTGATTTAGCTAATTATTAAAAAACTATTTGAATTT
Organism: Metellina segmentata; assembly: GCA_947359465.1. Taxonomy (NCBI): domain Eukaryota; kingdom Metazoa; phylum Arthropoda; class Arachnida; order Araneae; family Tetragnathidae; genus Metellina; species Metellina segmentata. The sequence continues at coordinate 26,852,387 of OX375881.1, read as the reverse complement.
TTAAAATTTTTGTTAGTATTGTTTTACAAATACATCACATACATTCTTTGAAAAATATTGAAAAAAAAAAACATTTTGAAGCAATAGGACATATTTCTGGTCATTTATATATAATAATAGCATAAAATATACAAAATAACAGTTACATAACACACATAAAATAACAAAAAATATTTTAAAAAATGTACCAAAGAAACTTCTGCTTTTTTTTGGACTCGTTGCATTGGAAGTATGATGTTAACATATAAGTTATATTGTTTAATTGATGGCATTTGGTGGTAATTTTTAGGCTTGTTGTTGTTGATATCCCGGCTGCGGCTTCGGGTTTCATTTCGTTTTGTTCCTGCTCTGTTTTGGTATTTTGTTTTGTTTTTCTTTTACTTGCTTTTGGTGGTGTTTGGGGGAGTGTATGAGCAATTTTTTCAGCCTAATGCTGCTCATATGTAGAAAACACCATTTTATGTTGTTTGGGTCAGGCTCCTCCCATATGACGCCCTAATCCACCAACATTTCTTCATTTTTTAAGACTTTTATTGGAATTTTTTTGGAAATTCTTGTGTTCTTGAAATGATATATATATATATATATATATACATTTGATGGATAAATATTCTTCATTTAAATTAGTTTTCACAATTCACGGATGAAAATCACTGATATTGTTCGAAGTGTGGAGTGGAATAATTTGTAATTAAAAATAACGACTTAGCATTGCACATTCTGTGGTGTATTCTCTGCATTTGAGTGTTCTTGCTCAGTCGGGTCTTGGAATAGGTAAGTAGTTAATTAACGTCACATTGGAGTTACTCAGCGGGCTATTGATGACATAAGGGATCAATACACCAAGATAAAGATCCAAGGACAACAAGTACTATCGAACTTCGGAGAGATGACGAGGTAACAACCGAGATGGCACCCCACATCACGTCACACAATATGGACGCACAACAAACATACCAAGAAATTGATTTTGGGCATTTAATATTTAAACAAAGCTGCAAGCATTTTCGAGAACCAGTCACAATCTCGCATGTACCTTATAACGTCGTACTTTCTATTTTTTCCAGGCGATCCCCTCTTACGAATACTACCACCTTACGTTCAATCAAAAAGATTTATTTTCCGTTGTCAGTTTGCTTCAGAGCTTACCATGGTAACAACGACAGTTTCTTCGTTTCTAAGAAACAAAATAGTCATAATTAAACGAAGAAACGAGGTGTGGGAAAAGTTCAGGGAACAATGCTGGAAACACACCCTATGTCCTTCCTTGATATAGAACAAGATGGAAGAAGTTAGACAGCGTATGTGACCAATCTGTTGCATATCGGTTGAAATTAGTTTCTATGCCTGCCGCTTGAGGGATCAAGAAGAAAATTTGGATGGCACATCAGTTTGGGATATATTATCATTAATCGAACTAGTTGTATCGATGAGGTATCTTGTGATTACTAAAACTTACCAGATCTTGTTGGACGAGATATCTCGTCCTTAGAACAAAACATTGATCTTGATCTCGTCATCATAAAAAAAATTGACATTAGTTTAATGACGAAATTACTCGTCATTAGCGTAATTGATCCGACCTTGATGGACGATACATCTCGTCGAAACCACTTGTATGGCTTAATACACATTTTAGTTTTTTAAAACTATAATGTTTCGATATCGTGTCAGTTGCGTGCTCTTGAAAATAGCTGAGATCTTAAATTGGGATCAATTGAATGTGTTGATGCTGAGTGCTCCGTCTAGAAATGTGTGAACTGCTATGGATTTTGTAGTGTTCATTCTCAGAAACTGCATCCCACTGGAAATTTTAGTAATGAAAGTTTGATCGCATTTGCTATTTCCTTTGTCCGAATCATCGTTCGTTTCTTTGCTACCATGAACTTTGTGTGGTGGACTCCCAGAAACCACCACACAAAGGTATAAAAATATTTGGTGCCACTCAGGAACCACCTCACATTGAAGTTTCAGTTATGAAAAAAGTTTGGTGGTATTTTTTACTTACACTGTCCGAATCATTATTCGGCTGTCAACTACAATGGAATGTGTATTTAACACCCACAAGCTACCTCACATCGTAAGTTTGGTGACGAAGAAAGTTTGGTGGTATTTGTTACTTACATTGTCCTTGAGTTACAATAGACTTTGTATAGTCTACGCCTAGAAAACATCTCAATTCATACTGTAGTCCATCTGGGATTGATGTTGAAGACAGTTTATGAACGGAACATAAATTCCTGTAATAGTTACATTCGGAAACATGTTTCACTCGGTTGTAAAAGTATTATTTGCTAGTTACTTATACAATTCAAATCGAGATAAATTGGAATTATCAAAGATTAATCTATTTTGTTAATGTCATTTGTAAGGCTTGATAAAAACATTCAAGACGAAATGTTAATTTAACCCTCCTGGTGGTTATCTTGTCGAGATGTCTCGTCTTTTGTAGAGCTATTAGGATACACTGATTGAAGATATATCTCGTAATTAGAATAAAAACTGACCAGATCTGGATCTCTTCATCGTCGAAGAATTGGAAGATTCTTCATGACGATATTCATAAGCAAAAGTAGTCAGATATTGATGGAAAGAGATATTATGTCGAAACCACTTGGAGGTACTCAAACTAGATATGACACACCAAATACCATAGTTGTAAAAAAGTAGTGGTGGCACGCTCGACAAAATAGTAACACAAATGAAAGGTAGCATACTAGACACATGGAAAGAGTAACGCAAAGTAGAGGTGGTATACTGGTTATTTGAAAACGGAAAAAAAGTACCAATGTACTAGACACTGCTAAACGTAAACGCAATGTAAAGATCGAACGCTAAGCACTTTAAAACAGTAGCAAAGTAGAGGTGGCACACTAGACTAAATAGTAACTTAAAGTAGAGGTAGCACACTAGAGTCACTTGATAAGAGTAACGCAAAATAGAGGTGGCACAGTAGACACATGAAGCCGATAACAGAAAGTAGAAGTGGTACTCTAGATATTTTAAAAATTTAAAGAAGTAACGGGGACACACTATACACTTGAAAACGGTAACGCAAAGTAGAGGTGGTAGACTAGACATTTGAAAATAGTAGCAAAGTGGAGAGGACATACAAGACAGTTGAAAACGGTAATAAAAATAGAGATGATGAACCAGACATTTTAAAACAGTAGAAAAGTAGAGATGGTATACTACATATTTTAAAGTAGAAACGCAAAGTAGAGGTGACACACTAGACGCTTGAAAAATGTAACGCAAAGTAGGTAGGTAGTTAATTAAAGTCGCAATATGGAGCAACACAGACGGCTAGACTTCTGTTTGGCATGAATCCCGAAGGGAAAATTCTAAGGAAAACGACTCGTAATTTTGAATCACAGTTAGATGACTAGAACAACAGCTGGTACCCCAGTCTCCAAACGTTCACACCAAGTCAAGGTAACGCAAAGAGGTGGTATACAAAACATTTACTCCCATTAATGCAAACTTTGAATGGTACACTCATTGAAACTTACGAACCAGATCGTGGTCCGTAATGGTGTCATTCACCAGCCTTGGAAGCGTAGTATGTAATAGCGATCTATAAAAGAAGCGAACGAAAAGAGCCATTGGATTATTGACTTTCGCGGCCCGCATGAGAGCGAGCGAAAGCAAATGTTGATCCGCGTCTTCTCGTAAATAAGACCCCAAAAATACCTCGTATAAATTTCAGAGATTTTTCTAAAGTGACGTTTAATAGCTCTGGGGGATTTACGGGGGAAAAAGCCCCGAAATGGAGCGATGTTTATTAAATCCTTAATTTATGAACTGTCGAGATCCTTTCTTGGTGCATTTTCCTCCCTTTATAATCTGCCGACCAATCACATTTCGAGTGTAATGGTCGAGAACAAATCCTCAGGGCTTACGTCACGTCTTCGGTGTCAAGATCTCACACCCAACCAATGCAATGAACGAAATGCACATGTGTTTAAGGCAATAAAAACGTGCGAAATTGCTTTGACTGTTTTGGGCAGTCGATTTGGTAGTGCTTGTAAAAATTGTGTTGGGTTTATTTGATGGGAATTATTTAGTCTATTAAAAAGTGTATGATGCCGGGAGGACACAAACCGTGGTTTTAACGTGAATTCTCGAGGCCTTATGTTGGATAATGGATTGGACGAAGTAGGGATAAGAAATTTGAAAGATTGTTTATTGTGAATTAAAGTTATCGTTACTATTATTGGGACTATTCTATTGATAATTAGTTTACAATTTGAACGATTAAATTGTAATTCGATATTAGTATTGATGGATAATTTTATTGAATAATGACCTATGATTTTTGCGTAGTTCGCTTTCGAATGACGTCATTGACCAGGTTCATGTCGCAGTCGTCACCCCACGAAATCATCCCAAGTTGCACTTGTCCAAAGTTCGCCCAGCACCGTAGAATTTCAAGATAGTGTGAACCTTCTAGATGCCTTCAGTGCACTTGCGCGCTGGGTCAGAAAGTCGCATCGGGAACGAACATTCCTTGTCTACACGGCACGATTTATCATGTGGATGTATCTTCTAGTTCTGAAATTATACGTAGCAATTGTAGTGTTCGACTTTTCATGCATGTCTCCAGTATTGTTCTGATTTCAAAGACGTATTAACTTCAAAACGGTTCGTTGTAAATAGTGCGATTGAATATGAGGGATGAAATCCAAATTGGAGAACAAACCGAGATTTATTTACAGCTGATGAGGATGTAGAAGGACATGGACACAATTGTACAATATAAATTTTTAAGGAAATTGATTAAAAGAAGAACGCGCGTGAGTCTATACTTCATCACGCACAAAGTCTCTCTTCATAGCCCCACCCCAGTGCAACCTCTCAACTTCTAGTCCACAGATACGAACGATAATCTCGCATCGTTTTAGCTAGTATGGTAGCTAGTTAAACAAACTCACCTGTGGTATAAATATATTCGTGTTGTCGCCAGACCAGATGAAAAAATCTATTCCAAACTGTCACTAGTTCTACGTAAGGAAGAATTTGATTTTGTAACTTGGATCTCCATTTTCCCTTGGTTCATAGGGCAAATAGAGGTGTTGGACAAAAATTTGGAAACATCTAAAAACATGTAACCTTGCCTAATATGGTGTAGGAAAACCGTTGGCATTCAAAACAGCATGTTGTATAAATATATATCCTGTTTTTTTGCCAAGGGAATCGTGTATCATTCTTCCTACAAAACGGTGGCAAGTTCAGATAACGATGATGGCGGTGGATAGCAATCGTGCACTTTTTTCTCCAATGTAGACCACAAAGATTCAATAATATTGAGGTCTGATGACTGGTGGCTATGGGAGGTGACAAATCATCCTCGTGCTGAGAAAACCAGTCCTGGACGATGTGAGCTGTGTGAACAGGGGCTTTTTTTGTCTTGGAAGACACCACCACCAATGTGAAACAAAGCTTGTACCATGGGAGGGACTTGATCGGCCAAAACGTTACATAATCCTTGGCCTTAATGTGCCCTTGCAGATTAATCATGGGGCCCACATAAAACCACGATACAGCTGCCCAAACCATCACAGAACCCCGGTCATGTTTCACTCTTGGCAACAAGCAGTTCGTATTATTCACTCTTTATGAAATCGCTTCATTATAAAAGCTACGATACAGTACAAACGGATCTTTTATGTTTACAAAAGAAAACGCTTATATATACGATATTACTGGTTTAACATAAAAATATACTTTATGAAAACCTGTTTCAACCGCAAAATAGTAGAAAAAGGCCTTTCTAAAGGGCATTTTTCGTCGCGAAAGTAAACCACCAAAAGGTTATTATAAATAGTTATTTTGAATTAAAGTCGTACTAGAGCAACACAACGGGCTACTGACGACGGTCCGGGATCAATCCCCTAAGGGAAAGATCCAAGGAGAACACTACGCAATTTTGAACCACGGTCAGATGACGAGACACCTGAGCTGGTATCCCACTCTCCAAACATTTGATTCTACACCATCCGCTTATAAACATCCATGCCCTGACCAGGATTCAAACCAGTAACCTTCCGATCTAGAGGCTAACATCTTAACCACCAGACCAGTTGGTCGGCACCACCAAAACTTCTAAGTATAATCACTGTCAGAATTTCAAGATCTAGCATTACTGCAAGTAGCTGTAAGTGCATTCATTGTCATTTTGAAGAACATTATTTTAATTAAGTTGAAAAACTATGGCATTATTTTTTTTTCATTTCCCTTCCCATATCAAATTAAATACTCTCATTAATAACTGTTTTTTGTGCTATGACATAAAAATAATCTCTGCAATTTAGTTTGAGCAAGAAACAAATATAATTTCTCAGACACTACAAACGTAAAAGAACCGCAGAAACAGAAATACTGTAGTAATACACATCCCAGATGTTACAAAGGTTCTCCTCCTACATTTTCTATTATCTTCCTAGACTAATTTTCTCGTCTTTCACAAACGTTGACTCCTTTTGGTAAACGTAATGAAAATTAGTTTAGGGTGCAACGATCTCAGAAACCCCTGGGATTATACTGGAATTATTTTTGAGCATGTTGTAATTGTTGGAATGTATTCTCCACTCTCGAGGCAAAATAAATAGAGTAACTCGTAGGAAAATTTCACACGTTAAAGTAATCCGAAGGGGTGGATGAAAAGATAGGACCTGGATTGAAGTCAGTAATTTGAGTTTAGTGTTGTTTCAAGTACATAAATGCAGCCTTTAGGCTCTGTATTTGAAGTTAACTTTCAAAGTGATTTCGACGAGACATCTTGACATCAACCTGTGAGGTTATAGGTGACGCAAGTTCGATTCCTCCCTGGATGTATTATAACTCATCAGTGTCAGAAAAACTTTCCTTTGTCCATTACTTCATTTTGTGCTTGTGTTTGGTTAAGCATGGCCAACTAGAGTACTTGTGCCACAAAACCCAACCAACAGCTGCCCATACAAAACATACTGTCCATACAAGTGCACATGTATAAATGCATTAAGTGTTATTAAATTGCATGACTCAGAAACATTACATGCTACAAGGACTCGAGGGTTAAAATTATTAACCTGGTGAGATTCATTGAAAATCATCAGGACTTGATTATCCTAAGAGACTAAGAAAAACGAACTTTTTTCTCACCTTGCATGATGTATATATATTTATAATGTAACCTAGTGTAATTATTTAATGTATATACTGTATAGATGTAAGGATGTATATACTGTATAGATGTAAGGATGTATAAATGTAATGTAAGGTGCTCTAACATTCTGGGTAGACATGTCACCTGGGGGCATGCTCTACTCATCCAACCACACTTATTTAAACTGGTAGTGTCTCACGACACTAGGCACGGGAATGTGTGTTGGTGTTAGTTAGTTAGTATTCCGACTCTCGGTTGTTCTGCATGCTACTAGGTTTGAGCACCATAAGGGGTAAGGATTTGTGTAGCGGTTTGGAATCCATTTAAACCTACCAACTGCTTTTGACGATATATCTCGTAAGACATTGCCGTTTTTTATTTGTAATGACCAGATACACCTGATTTTTTTCCGATGACGTGATATCTCGTCCTTCAAAATCTGGACAGCTCAGCTAATGACGAAATATCTCGTCGAGACAGCCCCAGGAGGGTAAATACATAGATCTCGTTATAGTAAATCTCGTGTTGTTTGGATGAACGTAGACCGACGAACCAAATCAAAGCGCTTAACCAAACTAGTGGTTGCATAAACGAGATATCTCGTCATTGGGGAAAATTACCCGATTTCGGTATCGTTATTAAAAACGGCAATGTCCTCATTCCGGATTCAATTGGCATTATTGGTGACGAGATAACTCGTCATTAGTAAAATTTATATTATCTTGATGGACGAGATATCTCATCGAAACAACTTGGAGAAATAGATACTCCCGTGCAGAATCATGTATTCAATGTGCACTATTCACAAAGGAGGACTGCGTTAAAAGTGAATTAAAGTATCGGGGTGTCAGTTTTTGTTCGGTTTTATTAAGTCTAAAATGAATTAATTTATTTAAATCCCGACAAGAACGTTTTTCTCAAAGCCAACTGATGATTAAAAAAATTCGCATTAATAAATATGAGAGGTTCTGAGTCGATGCTGTCATGGGAGCATTTCGCTGTCAGCAACCTTTTACAGAAACTGCTTAAATTTCTTTATTTGCGGTGTATTTAACGTTTGAGGCAAATATCAAAATAAAAATAAATTGCTTTAAAGAGTTTATTCCAAAAAATGCCGTTAATTTAATCACTCAAGACACTTGACATCCTTATCAGCTCATAAATTATGTATTTACCGCAGAGCGTAAACAATTTTAGGCTAACTAGACACTAGTTGCGTCCATCGCCTTTGGTGAAATTCCTAAAAAAATCATTCAAAAACCTTCGGAAGGACATTAAAAGTTGCTTAAGTACCCGATCCGGTATATTTTTACATACGCTTATTAGGAATTTAGCGGTTTTGCCTAAAAGGTGATGACTTTAAAGGCAGAAAAACTTGTAAATGAAGCGTTACTTGAAAATTTGATCAAGATTATTAATATTTACTTGGGTTGAAGAGGGTATAGGCTCTTGTTGGTGCTAAAGTTTTGAGTTTGTGTTTACTCTGTCAGAATTCATCAAAAATGTTTTGCTATGTGGTGAATTCTGAGATTGCGTAAAACTTGCGTTGATACGATTTTTTTAAAGTATCGGAGTAGTGGTTTGAAGCGCTAAATTCGTAATTATAGTCGAGGACCGAAATGAAATGCAGAATATAGGTAATTCTTATTGTGATTTTGTGCATGATTTTCCACCGGATTAAAAAGTAGAGTTTTTAGAATGTACTTTACTGATTTCTTCGTCAGCTTTTGTTCGGAAATCAAAATAAAAAAATCCCTTGACTGTCAAAGAAACAAGGAATTTGGTTTGTTTAGAACCTTTACAAGCCACTGTTTGTCACCCTCCTAGAGGTTGTCTTGACGAATATCACGTCAGTAGCAGAATTGACCGAGTTGTTTTCTCGGTTCTTTCCCTTCGGAATTCATCTCTTAAGATCACCAATAGCCGGATGTGCTGCTCCAGTACGACGTTAATACAACTACTTACCAACTACCTATCTTTAAGACTTGTTGTATATGGTCAAGCAGGCGGCTTGATCTTGTAAAATAAGCAGAAACAACACGATTAGATGCCTGGTTTTGCAGGTAGGAAGAGTAACGAATTCGCAACCAGAAGGTAGCGAGTTCAAATCCAACCAAAGACCGTCGTGTACAATGAGAGCTGGTGATTGTTAAATCCGTCATGGCCTCAAATTTCCTCACGTTGGAGTGGTGTGAAAGTTCGGAGAGTGGGGTACAAGCTAAGGTGTGAAGTGTCATCTAACCCTTGGTTCATATTGACATGGTGTTGTCCTCAGATCTATCCCTTCGAGTATTTATCCCCGACCGTTGTCAATTGCCCGTTGATTTGCTCCAGTGCGACATTATCTGAATTATGTGTTCCTATCTACCAGGTTTTTCCGTTCAATGAATATTTTTATGCGTGACGTCCTATTAATTTGGGACTTACTCGTATAATAACAAAGAGAAATATCTTAAAATTACTCACAAAAAGAAATTCTTGAAACTTTAGTAATCGAAAGGAAAATAAGTCCACCGCAAATAACTCTTCGATCACGCCTTCTATTTATCCAACGTAAAATAATCCCACTAAAATTACCTTTATTAAAACTGCAGATATTTTAATTTCACATCTTTGCCGTAACGACTCTTACCACTCGTTATATCACGAATTAATAAGCTACGGCTCTGTCTAACGAACACACATATTCGACCGAGCAAGTGCGACAAAAAAAGCTAAGTCAACAGATAGTAAATAACTTTTCCAGTAATTTGTCAGAATAAAGAAAAATTAAGAAGTTTAGCGGGAAAAACTTTCGGGTCAGCTTTTTTTCGTCTTATCAGCACCGTGCCTTCATACATGGGCTCGTTTTCTTCATACTTTTCGCCCTGTGTCTGATTAGTCCTAGGCCAACAAACCAACGACTGTGATTGCATTTCTTCTTTCATTTTCTGTGTTTTTCGACCTCATCAAATTCTTTCTCCTGTTTTTGTTTTCGGGGACCTTCTATTTTCGGAACCGGGAGAGGATTAGATTTTTGAAATTATTTTTCAGAGTTTGCCTCTCGTATTATGAACTGTAAAAAATGGTGTTTTTCTATTAAAACGTTTCGTAAGGGAAATAGCCTGTGGGGTTTGGAGATGTGATTGCTTTGCTTGTACAATTGTTTTGGTGGAAGGTTTCATTTATTTTTGAAAAGTAGGCTTTAAAATCCATACAGGATTCAGAATTGATATTATGGGAGTTGGTATTTTCTAAATTAACGACACACTGGAGCAACATAACAGGCTAATACGAAGGCTGATCAATAAAGAATTATCATAAATTACTAAAATATAATTTCCGGTGCTAATCCTCCAAATTTTTATGGTTTTTCTCAAAATACTCTCCATTACATGCAATGCAATTATCCCACCTCTTTTCTAGTCTTCAAACACATACTGGAGGCCATTTTTTGACAGGTCCTTCAAAATCACCTACGCAACTTTTACCACTGCCTGTGATGATGAAAACCGCTTTTCCCGGAGGTGTTTCTTCAAATTCGTGAAAAGAAAGAAATCACATGACATTTGTTTTTGAAAGATCTGACGATCTTCCAAAGGCGTAAACAAAATTTCAATGCATTGTATTTCGCGTGTCACATCCATTTTTGCCCTTGGCGAAAGTAGGCGTTCTTGGCCGGCTACCAAGGCCTCAGCTATGACGTCAGCGCTATCTATTCTCCACTTATCCCGCTACACATTCAATATGAACTTAAATTTTCTTTTTTTAAATCACCTTTAAAAATATTCTGATTATTCTTTTTCGAACAACCCTCGAATGTAGTTTCCTTTATACAGTCTCGGGAAAAAACACATCCTTTATTTCGAGTTCTATTTATACAAGAGCGAATTTAAAGGTCAAATCGTTTAATAGGGAATGAATCTCTACAAACTCAAATCGAAAAAATCCATAAGGAGATGTCTTTATATCAAATTTTGCATAGATAACGAAATTACTAATAGAAACACCACGTTTCGACAATCATATTCTGCAGCGTGTAATTAGTCTAAATGTGAAATTTCACGACTTTACTATCATTATATCTGAAGATATCCTATCCTAAAGTTGGTGTGAATTTTATGGATCATCACCACATAGAAATTCACTATTCGTAGATAGAGTTTAACTTTAGTTATCGATACCCTAATTTAAAATTGAAAGACTTTTTCAAACATATTTTTCAACTATCCGAGAATTATAATATTTATAATGCACGTGTACCGATTTGAAAATTACATTATTATAATTAACATGCAAGTGAAAACGATCCATGAATTATTATCAGGGGTTTGTCAGACTTTTTTGAAACATTTGGCTGCTCCTTAAAATCGCAATAATGAAGAAAATTTAATGTCGCGCTAAAACTTAACCGGAATAAGCTAAAATTTTGCATGGCAAAAAAAAGAAGACCTTCTACATCAATTACTATCAAAACATAGTAAGGATCCACAATTCATAATTTTTTCAAACATAAATTTAATAATTATTATTTTCTATTAAAAACTATTTTTAAAATAAAATATTATAAATATTTTGTATTGGTTGTTTAACAGTAACGTGTTTTAAAATATCAGCGCTAGATATATTATGTAGGATGTTATCCGTAAAAGTCTGAGACACTTATTTAACACTAGCAAAATACCCGACCTTACTCGGTTTGAATTGGTTTTCTCTAAATGGAAGAGATGATCAAAATATATAATTACTTACGTTTTTCGTAGAATAAAATAATATTTTAACACCTTTCGCCATCTTCATAATTTTTAACACTTACTTTAGACACAAACCCTACACATACATAACCATTCATGTAATATATTTCACATACATCACACCCTTGCTGTATGACAAAGCTACAAAATGACGAAAGGTGACATTAAGGTTACTACTACAAAATACAATTTTGAGGGAGATTTAAAATTCCCTTTCTTAAGTTCTTTTCATGTTCAACTCAATTAATAAAAACGACGATTTAAGGCGAGTGCTCTAGCACTCATAACCAACAAAGCAATATTTTTTTATTTGTGGTACTCTTGCATCCGGCATGCGACATTGTGGAACTTCACAATCTTCTCTTGTCATTATTACAAAGAATTTTTTATGTTTGAAAGTTCTAGTTTGGATTTTTTAAACATTATTATTATTTCAATGACAACACTATTCTTTCAAGGATGGCATAATTACACTTAAAATTTGCTTTATTATGACTTACCTGATGAAAAATAAACACTATTTATTAAAATAATAAATATTTAAAACAGAAAACAGCGAAATAAAACAAATAAAAGAGGTGGGAAAAAAGTTGTTCAAAAAAAATATTAATTTATGATTCCTTTTTATCTCTTGATCTTGCAGTTGGCACAACGTACAACCAAATTGTGCACACAATTTAGAAATGCGAAATTAATTCAGAGCGAAAGAGAAACACGAGTTTCAGTTTTATTCCCGTTAGTTGAAAAATATCGTCGGTCTCAAATATTCGGAAATCGTTTACATTGCGCAAAGAACAAAAAGAAGACTCGAAATAAATGGAGAACCAGAGCTAAAATTCCACAAAAAAAAACGATTTTTTGAAAACTAATTCGTTTCTTAGCACTACTGGTTAAGCAAATAAAAGTAATCGTAATACTCAATATACATTCCAAATTTTCAAAAACTACCAAATTATGGTTGATTTAAGTATATATACTCAGGTGTTTTAGCATGAAACTCATCTAAATATAACCATACAGAAATGTTTACTACTCCATTCATTAAACTAATAGATTATATATAAAATAAAATACATTGGCAATCAAATGTCTGGAATAAAATTCGTGTGATGCTTTCAAAAACACAAAAACAAAATCGAACATAGAACAGAAAGACGGACAGACAGACTTTCGCAACCAAAAGCACTCACTAAATGAAAATAAGCACTCACTGTATACAAATTTCCATGGAAATATATTAAACCGTGTGATCGTGTATAGGGCACATACATTCAGACAGACAGACACCAAACGCGCAAGAGGTGGATTTTGGCATCAGAAGGGTCCAAAACGGATAGAAAACTTGAAATGGGTGGAAAATATTCAATGTACAAACAAACACTCCATTCGTATTTATAAAGATTGGAAGCTCGAATCTTTCTGAATGCCCAACTCTGAAACAGTAAGATCTATTGACATGAAATTTGGTACATGAAGTAAAATGTTGATTCGAAATTGGGTCGAAATAGGGGTTCTCATTGGAAATTCTGAAGTTGGTGCTCAATTTAATTTGAAGATGGCTCCCATTGAAATTTTATTAATTAGAATATATAACAGACGTTAGTGCCTATCAAACGCCTTCTTTGAACTTTCCGTTCTGTTAAAATTACTTGAATGAAAAGTGGTGTTTTTTTCCCCCGCGACTGTAACGCTTTAACCCTCCAAACGGTTTCGAGGACCGTCGTGACTCAGTAGGCATTTTCATTGCACTATCAATCTTCAAGTTGCAGTAGGCGCAGGTTCTATACCTGTGATGTGCATTCTTTTCTTGGTGTATTTCTTTCTTTTGAGTCAGTAAAACTTTCATTGCGCATGTATATTACTGGATATGGTATGTCTTGATCCTGGAACTTAATGGACAAATATAGCCCCCGAAAATCGATTAACCAAGTTGTTTTGACAAGATGTCTCGCCATCACGGGAAAGGGGATGATTGTGCGAAATAACTACTAATGCTGTGAAAGGTACACAGTCATTAAGTTTAGAAGTACGTTCACAGGTGAGATAGTAGTGAGATGTAGCCAATAAGTAATAAAACCTGTGGTAAAATTTAAAATAGCTATCTCAATATACAAAAACCTGCCAAAGCTTCATGACAGTATTACATAATGAGAAGAATATGTGAGTTGTAAATATATCCTTGGAATGGCGTTGACTCTATTCGCTTTCTTAATTAAGCTCCTCCAAGCCACTTGTGAAGTAACGTTTTCATATGTTACTCTTACAAAATGGTTACGAATTCGAAACTCCATCCACCCTCTAGGCCACATCTTATTTTGATGTGTACGAGCATCACAACCCCGAGGTACCCGATTGATCTTTCTTCCCTTTAATTTTTAATCTATCCTACATTTTTGCTCTTTGCTTTTTCATTCTCTCTTGTCGCTTTGTCTGTATTGTGTTTGATGCAGCTTGGTTAAATATGGTCAATCCTGTCTCCAATAAACTCCGAAGACAACTAACTGAAACCAAATCGAAACTGGATCTAACGAAAGACATGGAGGTGTTGCATCTGCCGTGGCCTCCAATGTCCTCACGTTGGCTTGGTGTGGAATTTTGGAGAGTGAGGTGCCAGCTGAGTGTTCACCTCGTCATCTTATCGAGGTAAAGAATAACTAGGTGTTGTCCTCGGACAATTGCCAATAACCCGGTGTATTTTTCCGGTGTAACGTTGATTAAATTACCTATACAAAATTATAACAACCATGATTTCATTCTGATAAAGTTGATCTTCAAGAAAATAAAACATATATTAGAATTATTTATAGGTTCTGGTTTGTCATCAGTATAATAAATGTAAATATATATCGATTTAAATTCCTATTTATGTATTTCATACTGACTATAAATAAACTATGGTTGTATTTATAATCCGTCTTAATGACAGTGAAATAGGCTTTTCTTCAATACATCCATTACATACATGCGAATAGTGTTCGCCTGTATGTTCACAAGTACTCAACAAAAACGAGCTATTTTACGCTGCATATTTTTTACGAAAAACAATTTACCGAGTGTGATGCAGTTCTTCAGAATACATTTCTGAAAAATTTCGTGCCGGGATCTGGAGAGTAGATTTTATTTATGAAACCGATCAAAGAGAATAAATGGATATAAAAGGATATTTTTACTGTGTTTGAATCGTCTCAAAGACGAACTTTGGAAAAATGAAGATTCAAAAAAAATTGTAGTTTGGCTCCTAATTTTTTGGGGAGCAGTCATCTATCAGCTTTTTTGTATTACGTCAGCTCTAATATGGAAGAAGATGAATTCTGATTGATTGTGTAAAGTTACTAAAGTCCTGCAAGACAAGTATAGTGAACAAAGATTGAGGTTAGAAACGCAAACTAGGCTTGGGCTTATAGATTGCTTCTGCATGCGCAGATAAATTGAATAGCTTTCCTTTTGTAATGGATGTATGCGTCAAGGATTTTAAACCAGTTAAAAGTTAGATTGTCTAGTTGCGTTTTTGTTACTTGACGATACATTAATAAAATATCTTAAGGCTCCAAGTCTTTTGATGAAATATTTGGTCCAAGATTTAATTACTTTTTATAAAGACGAGATGGCCAGATAAAACTGTCCTATTATTAGAAAGAAAATGAAGATATAATAAGACAAAATGAACTGTCCTTTGCCCAGTATTGGTGAAAATTTGGAACAAGTTTGTGCACTAGAGGGCAGTTTTCAACGCGAAGATAAACCATTAGGAGAGTCAACTCTTCGAGTGACGTGATATCAGTTCCATCAAGATCGAACCAATTTTACAAATGGCAAGTTATTCCACCATCAAAATACAGCTAATTTTTTACGATGAGATCGTTTCAGTTTTGATGATAGCGAGATCTTTCATTTTTTGATGATGATGTGATCAAGGACTTGTTTCAGTGATGAGTTTGTCGTCCATCAAGATTTGACGTTTTGTTGACGTTGAGACAAAACTTGCCCAAGAGAATGAAGATCTAAGGATCAAATCGAAGTTTGTCTTGTCCAGAATTGCTGAAAATTTTTAACAAGGCTTTGCAAAAAAGGCTGATTACTCTTGAGTAGTTTTTGAGGCGAAGGCAAACCATGATGACGGTTAAATAAATTTTTCTAATGACATAATACCGCGTCGAGACATCACCGTTAGGGTTAAGTTGGTCATACAATTTTCGGAACTTTCAGATAGTAATTTCCAATACAAAATTAAAAACTGTCATATCTATATCTTATTACTTGTAGTTTTTAATTTTTAAAATATCGCAGTATACCTCAGAATGTACTCTTTCTTACGGTACAATTATTTTTAAAATTGGTTAAAAAATAAATTCGATGCAATCAAACTCTTCGAGTCTCGAAAAGTTGGTCACACAAATTTCGTATTTTTTATTTCGCGGAGCAGGTTCCTCACGTAGATGAGGGTTGTATTTTTGACTATCGGGTTTGCCAGATATCAAATTTATCGCAGCAACAATTGCCATAAAAAGGATTTATTTTTATTTGGCGAGGGAAAAGGCTCGCTTTTTTCACTCTCTTCTCAGATGGTACAATGAAGTACGATCGTAAAGTTAGGAGATTAGCACGGTTTACTTAAAATTGTACAGGGAATAAGATGCACAAGGTTTTTTACTGATGCGGATATTAGTTTATAGCGCATTACGTGTTAAAGTAAAAAAAAAAGTGAAATCATTTGCGAAAGGACTATTGGTTTGCGAAGCAAACTAAACTGGATATATATATACAACACTCCTAGAAACTTCTGATTGTTAGTTCGTGATAATGTTAATGTTTTCCATTAGGAATTTCATTACATTCATAATTTTTACTTGAGCCTGATTGTTGTTTATTTTGGTGAATGCCCAAGCTTGGTAGTGTGTAATTACTGGTTTCTTGTGGTGATTGCTACATGTGAGTGGACAATCAAAAATGTAATGATCTGAGGTGCCAACCTCTCCATTGATGTATTGGTCGCTGTTCTTAATTTTGAACTTCAACAAGTAGCTGGGGAATGGGCCCTGCCCAGTGTAGAATGTTCTTAGGATTTGCTCCATAGGGCTGTTTTTTTTTTTTTTTGTTAATTTTGACGCAAAATTTGATGCACGAAAAATTTTGCTCTCACACAATAGAGGAACCCTGAGAGGAATCGAACCAGAACCGCCAACAGCTTGCAGATTTGTAGTTCAGTAAGCATACCCACTAAACCCCGTGACCACGACCTCTCGAAATCTGATTCAAAATTATGAGTTGTTTTCGGTGCGGATATTTGTCTTTGGAATTAATCCGAGACCTTCGACAGTAGCCCGTTGTGTTTAAGTGCGACGTAAATCTATCAATTACCATTCCAAAGATTCAAGGGCCCGCGGTTGCCCAGTTGGAAGAATAGCGGATAAGCAATCGAAGGGTTCCCAGTTTGAAACTCGATCGAGTCAAAGACCGTCGTGTACACGGAGAATAAGACACGTTCAATCTGTCGTGGCCTCAATGTCCTCACGTTGGCGTGGTGTGGCAGTTTGGAGAGTGGGGTGCCAGCTTGAGGGTTAACGTCGTTATCCGATAAGTGTTCAAAACTACGAGGCATTGTCGTAGGATATATCCTTTCGGGATTGATCCCGTATAGTCGCTAATAGCCAGTTGTGTTGCTCCGGTGCGATGTCAATTAACTATTCCCTAAATTCTCAAAATAAAAAATCAATTTAAAAACTAATGAAATTAAGTAAACACACGTTCAACTTACACATTTTTATAAAGCAGTTTTATCACAATTGGTTAAGGGTTCCACGACCAATCATGATAGTGATCAATTCAGATTTGAAATTGTTTCTAGGTAAGTTTCACCACTCCGGCCTCCCAGCGAAAGGCTTAATCTCGATTAATGGGCGATCGTGGCGATTTATCAAAAAAGTAATACAATGTTAGAATACTTTTGTCTAAACTGGAAACATTAGACACAAACTTAAGTATTGTGTGAACACATAAACTAAATGAATAGTAGAGTTAAAAACAGGTTAATATGACAATGTCAGAGTCTCAATTGAGTACAATTATCAAACTTTACATGGCTTTTTCATTGTAAATGTTTAATCTTTTGCTGGAAACATTAGATACAAACTTAATTATTGTCGAAGAACATAAACTAAAACAGGGTAACCTAATTTTGTGCACCTAATTTTTCCCGCTAGGTGCACTTACTGCACCTAACTTTAAAAGAAGGAGGGAACGTGTTTTATGTTATTCTGATGTTGGAACAAAATATTAGTATCGACCTCTCACGCTCTAATGGAACGTAATTAAAATTCCTAAATACACAGTATGCGAAACAAAATCGCTGGGCAGTAACGGGTTTATACAAGAGGAAGGTTTACTTGAGCCACTGCCACCAGAACTTTACGATGATGGAAACATTTTCCAGATGGCTCTGTTGAAGCGACTGTCGCGACAGCCGTGCGCCGGAGAAGGGAGAATTTAGATGTTTAAATATTTTTATTTACTATCTACTATTGAGACCTTTATAAGCATACCCAACTAATAAAGTAGTTTACATTACATTAATGCTCTTATATTACGTTTTTTTTTAATATGCACCTAAAATATAACCTGTGCACCTAATTTAAAAACTTAGGTGCACAAAGTACACCTGTATTAAAAAATATATTTCTAGGCCTGAACTAAAAGAATAGTAGAGTTAAAAACAGGTTGACAATGTCAGAGTCTCAATTGAGTACAATTATCAAACTTTACATGGCTCATTCATTGTAAATGTTTAATCTTTTGCTTGAAACATTAGGTAAAAACTTAAGTACTGTGCAAAAACATGAACTAAATGAAATGTAGAGCTAAAAACAGGTTAATATGACAATGTCAGAGTCTCAATTGAGTACAATTATCAAACCTTACATGGCTCATTCATTGTAAATGTTTAATCTTTTGACAGATATTAACACAGGTAGAAGAAAACAGTTTGGTGAATATCTATCCCGTTTTCATTGGCCAGTGATAGCTTGTAAGAATATGTTAATCTCAATGTTAGCTCCAGCAGAATAAAACCATTTAACTTTGCGTGGCTCGTTCATTTTGAGTACAAGATCTTTTGCCATGCCCCCATTAACACTGCGGAGCGAAAAAAGAAACCCTCACCGTGCGTCACCGTTGATGGATCCATTCCGTATTCATTGGCCGGTGATAGGTTCAATCCCCTAAGCACCCATCTTCGTTAAGTTAGTGTGGGCGTGAAGCAAGGATTATCCTAATGAATGACTCCCTTCGAAGCAGCTAGTAATCCGATTAATGGGACCAGCGGTCCTACTCAAGATAGCCACGCAGGATAATCAGACGCGATCATTCGGATAATGAAGGACACGATACCGGCACAAAAAGACCGCTGATGGAAAGCCCCAAAGATCTTCCAAGAGAATTGCTTTTGCTCGACAACCACTAAAAGATTTTTCCTGGTAATTTTACCTTGAGGTCGTATTAAGTACAGTGAAAACGAAATTTATTGAATATGATAACCCTCCTGGTGGTTGGCTTTGTTAGGTATCTGCTAATGTGCAAGACCTACTGGATCTTGAGAGACGAGACATCTCGTCATTTGAAGAAAACTGATTAGTTCTTATTCTTATCAACATCTAAAAAATAGGTTATATCATATCGCGTCATCAAGATGTTGCATATTTTTTTATGATGCATCGTCAATAAAACAGTTGGGATCGGATCTTGGAATCCTGATCCAAGATTTAATCCATAAATAACACACCAGATCTTAACCTAGTCATCATGAAAAATCGACCTTATTTTGAAACCCGATATTTCATAGTTGACAAGCAAAATTAGTCAGATATCTCGTCGAAACCGTCAAGAATAGAGAAATACTCAGTTACCACTGGTATCTCAAGTTCACAACGTCTTGCAGGCAGACATTGCTTTATTCAAGAATGGAATATCCAAAACAAATGTCCGTCTGCGGATTTCTATCACTGAAATCATCTTTAAGAATGCGCAATACACTATGCTAACGATTGTTTACTTTCAAGAAAAAAGTGACCATATTTTAATTAGTATATTGAATGAGAAAGATAAAAAATCATGTGCAAGTTAAATTGTTTTGAGGTAATGAAACTCATTTTCCTATGAGTGAAGTTTTGAGAATGATAATTGCTTAGGCGAGCTTCCAGGAACACAATATTCTACATGTTTTCAGATATTCAGGATCTATCAATCTGGCGTCGAGTATTTTACTGTGCTGTTGAGCTACTCGCTTACGTATTATCGAAACAATATTTTTGTTCTCTAACACACTGCTTTCAAAAAAGGACAAATGTTTCTTACTGTTTGCAACGTGTAAATATTATAGGTTAAATTGGGATTGATTTTACATCAGAAAGGTTTTCACTTGATCACTGCTCTTGTAGAATGGCAAAAGTTGAAAATCTTTGCAACGTGTAAATATTATTGGTTGCATTTTTTTGGCACCGTGTTTGTACAATACTATTTTATCCCAGATATATTTTTACTGTAAATGAATTCGATCAATGATGCTATTCTTTCTGATAGTGATAAAGCTAGACTAAAATATTTTAGCGTCCGATGAGGCGAGCTAAGCGATCCGAAGGAACTGCGTAAGCAGTTCCGGGGGTTGACGATCGGCAGCGAGCAGGGGGCGGTAGCCCCATAGTACTTGAATATTTCTATTATTTAACCCTGTGCTTTCTTGTTGTTATATTTGCAACCAAGCGTAGGGATTAGCATCACATGGTACTGGTGATGATGATGTCGTGTCTATGGATTGCCAAAAAAGTCTCAAATATTGTCAAAGGTCCGAAGGACCGCAGCTGCCAGCTTCGGTGCCTCAGAACTGTAGAAGGTCTCCCACAGCAGATCTCTATCTGGTAAATAGCCGAGTTTCAAGATATCTGCAGTAATTTTTGGACATTAAAAGATGTGTTTAGGTGTGAGTTGGATCTCTGGGCAGTTCTTGCAGTAAGGATTCCTTGTCCCGTCAGGAAGTATTTTCATTCCCTTATAATGATCCGCTCTTAGTCGAGCAAGTGTGGTCGTTATGTCTCTAGGGAAGTCGAAGTCGGTTATCAAAGGTTTCTTTGAGGGTTGGTTTAAAAGTCTGCATCTGGCCACTGCATTCGCATCTGCAAGTGTGATGGTGGAAAGAGGTTGATCAATATTTCGTTCCTCTTTGACCAGGGCGTCCGCACACTCATTCCCCTCGATGCCTGCATGTGCGAGTTACATGGTACTGGTATTCCGGATGATTTAAAATAGACTTACTGACTTCAAATATATTTACATACTTTATCGGATCTTTCCCTTAGAAGATTTATCCCGGAACGTCGACAATAGCCCGTTGTGTTGCTCAAGTACGACGTAAATTTAATTACCTTAACTTATCTTATAGATTGTAATTGGAGTGTTGTGGAAGTTTGGAAGCGGGTAACTATATACGGTGTTGACATCACCATCTGACCGTGGTTCAAAATAATGAGGTGGTTTTCTTGGGTATTTACCTTCGGTACTGATCCTTGCAGTTGCAAATAGCCCATTGTGTTGCTCAAGTGTGAAGTTAATTCAACTACCTACTGTAAAAAATAGATTATTCGTCTTAAGACCTACCATGCTTCATGAATCCGCTACACCTCGGTGCCTCTCGAATCTACATCAGAGGGATTCTATAGGATTCAGATTAACCCGGATGCCATTACCACCCATCCAACCTTGGTGAATGTCTTTACAAGGTGTCTCGTCGTTAGTGAAACTGGCCAGATGTTGATGAACAAGTTATCTCGTCATTAGAAAAACTGGCCTTTTTTAATACCTCGTCATCATCAAAAAACGGTAATCATCGTTCGGAATTCGATCGGCTTTTTTCTATCGATGACGAGATATCTCGTCACAAGCAAAATTCAAAATGGTCAGATCTGAATGGACGAGATATCTTATCAAAACCACTTGGGGGTTTAATGCGTACGTGCCCTCAAGGTTTCAAACAGCAATGTCCGAGAAAGAAAACCACAACACCCCGAATTTTTCTCCCGACGAACGATTTGGACATCCAGGATTGAGACCTCCCCAATTAACTAAACGAGCCACCTGTCGCTCGCGTGCTACAACAGACCCCTCAATGGGCTGGCTGTTATCGGAAATGCTCGAATCGGTAATCATACCATCTCACCCCGGCCGCAAAACTATCTGAAATATCGAACGCTTCCCGCATCGGAGGAAACTGACCCACTTCCCCAAACGCATTGATTTCCGATATTACTCAACGATGCTTCGCACGCTGCAATTTGCATGCTAACCCTCGAAGGGCAGGAGGATGAGGCTCCTAATGGTACTTTGTTCCACACTGGAGAACATAGATTAGTTAAAGGTGCGCTTTGCAATGTTTCACTTGGCATGTCCAGTCTTGTCTGTATCAAGTCAACGGTATTTTACTTTGAAGAAAGAGTGTCTTCACGCGGGGAAATACAGGGTGATTCCGAATTCCCTGTCCAAACTTAAACCGTTCAAATGGCTGGGACGAGATAACTCTTCCATCAAGACCTGACCAATTTTCGGATGATAAGGTATCTCATTCCTCAAGAGATCTTACCAATTTAGTACCGACTAGATATCTCGTCCATCCAGATCCAACCAATTTTCTTATAACTAGATATCTCGTCCATCCAGATCCAACCAATTTTCTTATAACTAGATATCTCGTCCATCCAGATCCAACCAATTTTCTTATAACTAGATATCTCGTCCATCAAGATCCAACCAATTTTCTTATAACTAGATATCTCGTCCATTCAGATCCAACCAATTTTCTTATAACTAGATATATCGTCCATCAAGATCGGACCATTTGATTTAACGTATGGTATATCGACCATCAGATCTGATCAGTTTTCCTGATGACAAAATATCTTGTACATCAAGATCTGAAAATTTTTCTAATGACTTGATTTCTTGTCCTTCAAGATTGGACCATTTATTCTAACAAGAGGTATCTAGTCCGTCAAATCTGATAAATTTTTCTTAAGGCAAGCTATCGCGTCCACCAAGATCTGATCAATTTTCTTCCTGACAAGATATCTCCTCCATCAAGATTGGACCAATATATTTCTGACGAGGTATCTCGTCCATCAGATCTGACCAATTATTTCTTAAGGCAAGATATCTCTTTCATCAAGATCTGACTAATTTTCCTCATTTTACGAAATATCTGGTCCGTTAAGATCTGAAATTTTTTCTAATGACTTGATTTCTTGTCCTTCAAGATTGGACCATTTATTCTAACAAGAGGTATCTAGTCCGTCAAATCTGATAAATTTTTCTTAAGGCAAGCTATCGCGTCCACCAAGATCTGATCAATTTTCCTCCTGACAAGATATCTCCTATATCAAGATTGGACCAATATATTTCTGACGAGGTATCTCGTCCATCAGATCTGACCAATTATTTCTTAAGGCAAGATATCTCTTTCATCAAGATCTGACTAATTTTCCTCATTTTACGAAATATCTGGTCCGTTAAGATCTGAAAATTTTTCTAATGACAAGACGTCCATAAAGATACAACCAATTTTTTTAGATATATCGTCCGCCAAGATATGACCCATTTTCGATGAAGAGATCTTACACCGGCATGACATTATCTATTTTTTTGACGATAACTTGATCACGATTTTTTTTCTGATGACGAGATGTCTCTTCCATCAAAATCTGACCAATTTTGCAAATGATCAGATATCTCATCATCAAGATACTGACGACTTTTTTTACAACGACAAGATATCTCGTTTATAAAGACTGTCCAACTTTACTAAAGACGAGATATCTTGTCAGCAGGATAATGCCGATTCTTGCATAATGACGTGATCAGGACATGGTCAGTTTTCTTCTCAAGATTTCTTAAGCTAAAAGATTTCTGTTCTGTGTTACCTGAAAGTAGATTTTAAGCGTTAATATTTGTAACTCATGTTAAAAACATAAGAGCGATTTAAAGGATGCTTTGGAAATGAAACACGCATTAAGATAATTTTTATTTGAGAAAAGTACAAATTTCATTAAATTAAAAATATTGATTAAAACATAAAATAATAGCATAAATTTATCTATTCGCCTCATTGATAACAATAGTACAGTACAGTCAAGATCTAGATAGTTTTCATGACGAGATATCTCGTCCATCAAGACCAAGTCTTACTAATGACCAAATACATAGTTAAAACAACAACCGAGCGGATTAATAATGACTTATTTTATAATACTTAAATATAAAAACCTTTGATAGTAAAATGGTATCAATCACGTTTGCTGGAACGAACAATTTATTCTGAATGTAACCATTTTCCAACTTTTTTACCTGGTAAATCCTATTCCACCATTAAGCAATAAAATCCATTAAACACAGTTCGAGATAATCTTCCTAAAAGGGCACTTGGAAAAAGTTTTCATACTTCTTATGATCTCACTTCCCTTTTTGCTTCAAGGGAATCGATTTCCACTATCTTATCCGCTCTGGAATCTTCGAATCCCCTCCTGGAATTAACGGCGACGTTTGACCCGAGCCCTGGGCTCATGGATGATTATCGGTGACGCAGAAGACAATGAAGGTCAATGAAACCATCGGATGAAACCCTCGTCCAAATAATTGCTTCTTTTCTTGACTAAATTGAATCTATCGGCAAAAGATCTTCCCTAAGAAGTGCGGGATTAATGCATAACGGCGAATTGAGTGGGTCACATATATGTGTCATTTTTCGTGTAGATACATTCTCTTTGGCACTAGAAGCACAGGAAATGGTATTGAGAATTTAACCCTCTTGGTGGTGTCTAGACGAGATATCTCGTTATTAGGAGAAAAACTGGTTGGATCATGATGAATGGGATACCTCGTCATTAGCAAAAACTGACCAGACATTGATGTCATCATGAAAAATTGGCGGTATTTTGATTACGAAATATAGCGTAAGTAGTAAAATTTTTGTGAACTTAATAGACGAGATATCTCGTCGCAAACCACTTGGCGGTGTTAAACAGTATCAATATTCTCACTTACAAATTGCAATATGTGTTTTCGTGTGACATTTTAGTTGCTACATAGCCAAAAGAATATCGATGAAGATAGTTACACACATATAAAAGAAAATTTAAAATATAATTCTGAAACTAAGAATTATAAAGAATGTAAAACATTAATAAAAATTGTTGCAACGCATGTATTAAATTTATATTTCAAGATTAACTAATTTTTACCTATGAATTAAATACCATTTGGTAAATTATATGACAAATATTTCACTTCGAACATGTTTGTAAGATCTAAGATATTTGGATTTAAGTCTGAACTGACTTGTAGATATAGATATGTTCTCAATATAATACAGGATTAATGTGTGAAGTCAAGAGGGTAACTATGTTTGAAAGTCTGAACTGTTGGGGTTTACCCTCCTGGAGGTTATTTCGACGAGACATCTCTCATCATTAGCAAAACTTACGAGATCTTGATGAAAGAGATATCTTAGCATTAGAAGAAAAACTCCCTCGATCTTACCAGTGTCATTAAAATTGAGTTGAATTTGCAGGCAAAAGTTTTTGCCCAGTCAGGAACAGAATTAATGTCAACAGAACAGAATTGAAAGAAGGAAAAGATTGAACTAGAGGTCCCATGTGTTTTGGACCCTTATGTAATGGAAATTTTTTTTTGGTATTTTTTCTAGGGTAATAGAGTTCAAATCCTAAGACCAAACTAAAGCATTAATTTGCACATCCAGAATAAATCTGTCTGAAAAGTTTGTAGTACGTGTTTTGATATACGTACGGTCATGTTCTTTCATGGACTATAGATGGACTTGATCTATGTGGTCCTTTGTTGTTTATATTTAAAAATCTTTCATAATAGAATTCTGGGAGGGGGGGGGGCAATTAGAATTCCACAGAGACTTGAAGCAAATACAAAATGTATCTTCAATTTGACATTTTTTTTTAATTCGGCAAAGTAAAAATTACTCCAATGACGAGTGAAACTTTTGTGCCCTTAACTAACACGCTATTACCTAAATTAATTTATTATTTGAGGAACGGACCAACTACGATCGCAGCGGACCAGTATATTTTCGTATACACTGGTCCTTGGGACCAGTTACTTTTACATTTCTTTTATAACGCTGATGTTGGAGAAAGTGTGTAGTCATCGAAGGTTGAGTTGACTCGACTGTTGAGAAACAAAATAGATTTTTTCCCCAAAACGAAGTTGAAGTTGCTTCTTTTACAAGATTACTCGTACATACTAACCGAAAAAATCCCTTTTCACTACTATTTAATTTATACTCTCCATTTGTTTTACCATTTCACTTCAGTTTGTAAAAATCCTACGCCAATTCCACTCTTGCCTTATATATACACCTCTTACTGCACCCCTTAACGCTTTCTTTTCATTTCGAGGTAGAAATATATCCAAAAAAAAACCTTAAGAATATCGTCTCAGATTGGCTGAGGGCAAAAAAAGGGAGTAAATCTCCCCCTATTTTTACCTCGAAGACTGTTAACACTTAATGGTAGGAATTTGTCAGAGCGAGCGAGAATGCAGCGATCCGAGCCGAGTGGAATCTCTGCCATCAAGCGATGCTCTCTTTTCGGAACTCTCTTCGCGGGGTATTAACCGTAACCGTAGCGGTTAAAACACACTGAGCAGACTGTAATACAAAACGATAAAAAGATGAAATTATGGTAACCATACCAGCACGTATTTTTTTTATTGTTATTGAAAACACCCGTCTTAAGTCTAGTTCCATTCCAAGTAGTTCTAATGTTTATATATGTGAATTTAAAAAAAACTTGGATTGATGGGAAGTAAAGTATGATTACTTTTTTATAAGAGCACTTTAAAAACGTAATCAGTATTGTTCCATTCTCAAAGGTACTATGATAGATGACGGCATTATGCCTAAGTGTAAATTCTTTTATGAGTTGCATTTCATTGGTGTTTAAATACTTCTGGCATTATATAATGTACGAGTATGTATATATATATATATATAGATATATATTTATATCTCTATATATATATTTATATTGTGTAAAAAAGGATGTGTGTGTTTATGTGTGCATATACAACTGAAATACTCTTGGTCTTCTTTACTTTACATCGAATATGGTAGCTCAAATTACAAGCAACTAAATGAATAGAAGTAGCTTTCTCACATCTTCCCAATATATTCCTTGTTCTAACACTCTGTACTAAATATGCTATATATATATATATATATATATATATATATATATATATATATATATATATATATATATATATATATATATATATATATATATATATATATATATATATATATATATATATATATATATATATATATATATATATGTATATATATATATATATATACATATATATATATATATATATATATATATACATATACATATATATATATATATATAAATATAAATATATATATATATATATATATATATATATATATATATATATATATATATATATATAAAGGATGTGTGTGTATACTATATTCTCTATACAAATCTACACCGTTTGGACAAAAAAAATTTTGATACACATACTTTAGAACACTGAGGCAGACAAAGGCTATTTCTTTCCAGTCTTTAGACTCATGAACATTATAACACAAGTTGTCCTAAAAGTGCCCCTCGAAGTACCAATTTTAAATTCTAAAGTTTGTTTTCCTATAATAAATACAAATGGACAAGGAAACGTATTTTACTGTGTTTGTGTATTTGCGTTAACACAGGGAAATGTAACGGTCGTATTTGAAACTCGGCGTTTCTCGGATAATTTAAGTATCAAAGAAGTTTGTAATTACGATTTTGAATGGCCAAAAATTGACATCTTAATCCTCACATAGTTTCGACAAGATATCTCGTCATTAGCGAAATTGGTCAGATTTTAATGATTATCAAGATATTGAAGATTTTTTATGATTACGAGATCAAGATGTTTTTGTGTTTTTTCTAAGAACGAGATATCTCGTCCATCAAGATCACGTCAGTTTTGATACTGACGAGATACCTCGCAGAAACTATCACCCAGCAGGGTAAACATAATGTTTACAAAGATACTTCATACTTCGTTTCGTAAGTATTATTTTATCTTTTCTTTAAAACGAAATTATTTCGCAAACGAAATTGAACCTTAATTCATAAAATAAAAATGGTTCCCAAACAGTGATTCAAAAATCTGCTAAATTTTCATCCAACTTTAAAAGGATTTCATTAAAATTCTTATTTTGTTTTGAAAAAGGTTTCACATGTTCATTTCATATGTTTTAATTTGTAGATGTGTTATGTCAGTCTTGATTCTAAGGAATAACGTTAACGGCCATTCAAGAAAACGTTTCATTTTGTGCTTAAGAAGAATGAATGTTTCACAAAATTTTTGAGATCAGTTTTGTGGTTTCACTCATAACACAGAATCCTCAAAGTGAATCAATAAATGTATTTGGAATATAATATGGTTACGACTGTAATTATTTGATTCTGAAGTGACCACACAATATTTTATATCCTACGTTTCCTATGATAAGCTTCCTCTAGCTCAAGGATTCCCAACCGGTGGTACGCGTACCACTGGTGGAACGCGGCAACGTTTCAGGTGGTACGCAAAGATGATACGAGCGACCCAAATATTCTACGAAGTTTGTTCGATTTTTTACTATGTACAACCACGTTATGCTATTTCTTATGCTATTTGTTACTAGTTCCTTCTGTAAGAGTGGTTTTTCTGAACTTTTGTATCTAAAAAAATAAGTATAGAAACAGAGTAAGTGTTGAAGAGAACTTAAGAGTGAAGTTAAGCTCCATTACTCCTGATATTGATATTTTCATAAAAGACAACAACAACAACAAGTTTCGAACTACAAATTGATTTTTGATTAGGTTAATCTATGTTTGTTTAGTTTGAACTAATTATTTAAAATTATTTGTTTTTAGACCTGTGAGTAAAAAATAAAACTGTAATTTTCAATAATCGTTTAATTTTTTCCTTTATTAAAACATCATTAATACGAAATACAAGTGCATTAATCATAAAATACGAAGCTTTTTTAGTATTTTAATTAAAACAAACCATTGGCACTTTTCTGACATTAGATATGTTTCTAAAAAAATATAGAACTGGTGGTACACCAAAAATGTCTAAAATTTCGAGTGGTACGCAGTTACTAAAAGGTTGGGAACCCCTGCTCTAGCGTAAAATGCCGAACCGTTTTATATAAAATACTTGTCACCACAGGGAAGAAAAAACTGCAATCAACTTTGTCTCTTTAAAATTCGAGTAATGAAAAAATGGTTGGATTCATGTCCTCTCGTCTAAACAAGTCGTTACGTCAGAAAGTTCAACTCAGTACAGGTGTTCCTTAAGGTAATCATGTTTTGTC
This sequence comes from Metellina segmentata, assembly GCA_947359465.1. Classification (NCBI taxonomy): domain Eukaryota; kingdom Metazoa; phylum Arthropoda; class Arachnida; order Araneae; family Tetragnathidae; genus Metellina; species Metellina segmentata. The sequence continues at coordinate 26,823,061 of OX375881.1, read as the reverse complement.
AAGATCATAAAGAAAGCAACTAGTATAGGACAATCAAAGGGACATGCTTAAGTTTGATACACAAAATATCGATGTGTTCAATCGTTTTCACAGTCCAAAAAATGTATCAATTATTATTTCTGCTTGTTTATACAAATAGGATGCATAATAATTGGTCACATAAAGAATTACACTCGCTCTTTAACGTATAAAACTATACAACCTTTTGTATGAGTTTAAATGTTATCCATTTGAGACGAAAAGGCGATTTTTTTAATATTTCAACACCGAAATGAAAACATTTGACTATGTTTCTTAAACACTACCTTACAATAATGAACCGGACAGCAAGATGTGATGGTATAAGAGAAAGAATACATACTTTAATATGGGCATGGTCCCTCACGTGCTGCAATTACACTAGCAACCTTTCAGAGCATACTTTCAACAAGGGTTTGGTACACAGCTATGGGTGTGTCCATTCCTGCTGCTAGAATATTGCCAGTTCAGCTGTAGATTTCGGACGTGGTTCCCTGGTCCGTAAGCGTCGCTCTAACTCGTCCCACAAATGTTTTATGTGGTTTAGGTCGGAACTTTGAGCAGACCAAGGAAGACGTTTTACATCCATATCTTGATACCACTGCTAGACAGAGGCTGCAACATGACTTGGAGCCTTGTCGTCGTGGAAGTAACAGTCGTCCATTCCATAAAACTGTCAGAGCGTAAGAAGAACCTGATTGTCTCTAATGTCCATATAGGCGTCGGCTTTCAATTGACCAGGTACAACATGCAAAGGTCCCAGGCCATATCACGACAACCATCCACAAACAAGTTGTCGGATTTTATGCAAATCCGCTTGCGTCCGGTTCGTTATTGTAGTGTAGTGTCTATCACCTTTGAAATCTACTTCTATCGCTATGGTGTGATGAACAGAAAATGTGTCATAAAAAGGGACGTATACCATCACATAATCGAAGTAATTGTGTCACTGTGGCTATACATACGAAATTGGGAGGGGTCAAATACAATCACAATAATCGACCATCAGAAGATTGGACTTGCTGACATCAATAAAGGCATTGTTCATAAAGCTTAGTTTATTGGGAGTGAATTTGGCAAGGGTAGATACTACTTGGAATTTCATAGGGGAGCGGATACAGATCTTTCCACTACCGATAGTGCTTAACCTGTGAAGCACATGCTAATCGATGAACCGAGAGTGTTAAGCAGTACCGTCCGAACCCCGTAGTATCAACGTAGGTAACAGCCGGCATTAATTATACCCCAGCGCTCAAATGTCACAGACCTAAATTCGGTGAGAAGAACTCTTCTTAAAACTACCCTTCAATTCAGATTTGACCCTTCACATATCCATCGTGACATTCCACTTGTGTAATCAATGACAAATGAAGGATTGTTTTCGGACTTAGTGCTTAAATGAGCAATGCTTAGAATTATACTGTACAGCCGTCAATAAAAAAAACAACGACTCACTTGATAACAATTGCACAATTTACATCACAAACAAAACGGGAGGTAGCAATCGATGAGGTTGAATATTTTCTACAAATATCAATATTTAAAATTTGTCTGAGGGTTTGTCTTCATATAAAATTGGGAGCTTGTTCCGATAATTTCAATACGAACCCCCATCTATTATCACGAATTTGGATTCTACACACAATTTCAGGCGGAAATAAAAAAAAGGTTCATCAATTTTATTGAATTTTTCACTGATTTGTAAGTGTTTGAAAATTAGATCTATGTTAAATTTGTGTTTCACGTTCTTTGTTATATTTGCTACAAACATTAATTTCTTTTTGGAAATTGTTTTTCATCCTTTGCTACACAAAAACCCAAACAATCTATAAACATTTGTATAACAATCTAAATTTACTATTTTTATTAATTATGAAATTAATATTCATAAAAATTATGAATAGAAACTTGGGCAACTTTTGACACCTTATGATTCCACTGTTACTGAAACATCGGTATTCCAATTCCCAGCTCATTACGTGCATAATTTGTAGTACAGTGAGACTGCAAAATTCGATGATTACTATCGTTATTGGGGATTGTTCCCAAAGAGAAAACAAAGACTTCTGCCAACAGATCCTGGGATTCAATCAGAGTGGATTCTGACTTATTCACCATCTTAATGAATTCCATAACAAGGCGCCTGCGATAGGTCATTGAATTGACGGCAACTACACGTCTTCATTAATATTTATAATGTGATTGAACTCCGAACATTTATACGCTCCCTCAATTGTTTTTAATAATTTTTCGGTCAATTTTACGCCGTTTTACATAATGTTTTCATCAAATCCGCCTGAAATTTTGTATGGAATCTAAATTTGTGATAAAAGATGCGGGTGATCGTATTGAAATTATCGGAACAAGCACTCAGTTTAACATGAATACGGCAATTGAGACAAATTTTAAACATTGATATTTGTGGAAAACATTAATCCCTAATGATTGCTACCCTCCGTTTTGTCCTCTGATGTAAATTTTGCAATTACGATCGGGTGAGTCGTTTTTTTTTACGGCTGTACTGAAACTACTATGCAAAAGAGATTTTCATCGATGCTAATTATAATTTTTACAGGGCATATATTATTTGAGCTGTTGACAATTAATTCTCCTTTATGGTGTTCTCTTTCCTTCAGAATGATCGTACTATTTGAATTCCAACTATCCATGTCTGCCCTTCATTCTTTTTTCCATCATAGACCAGGCAACTACTTTTTCGAAATAGAGGAAATCAGATAGCTTCTTTTCAAATTAAGAAACATCATCACTTTGAAGTGGAATCTTGCGCATTGCAAAGTGCAATGTGATGAAATGGGTAATAGGACAGCTAAATTGTCAACTGCAATAGACCCAGTTTCTTTGCCAGCAAATACGCTTTATGTGTTTGGATAGGATCAGGAGAGAGACCGGATAAATTTGCTATACTTTATGGAGGAACACTGGAATGAATCGTCATTTTTTTCAATTGCAGATTAGTATAATGACCTCCATTACTTTGAAAAAATCCCTAGAGGAGTTGGCACTCTTTCTACTAAATCCAGAATAGGCCATATTGTAACTCAGACCTGCTTGAATCGTTTACAACTTTCTGATTCCAAGTGTTTTGTATGCCTTGATGAGGATAAGACTGGAGTAATGTCATGTTCGACTGCAACAATGAGAAAATTTTTAGAATTTGCTTTTAAAAAATTGTTTTACCTTCTATTCTTGTATTTTATAATGTTCCTTTTAAGTATATATCTTTGCTGCCTTAGAGAATACATCGTTTTTACGATGTATTCTATAAGCCAGCGAATCTTAATGTCCTAAATCCCTTGGTGGTTGGCTCGATGAGGCACCTCTTCATTAGCAAAATTGGCCAGATCTTTATTGATGAGATATCTCGTTTATCAAGATTTCGTCACGTGTTCTTAAAGATCATCATCTTGTCGTCACCGAACAATAGGCATCATCCTGTTGACAAGGTATCTCATCATTAGCAAAATTGGTCAGGTCTTGATGGACGAGATAACTCGTTGAACCATTTGAAGGGTTATTACGCAGATCTCATGAATTATTGTGTATTGCGATATACTATTACCACCACCCCAAAAGCATTAATCTGCAAAATTGTCGTTTCTACAGAAACTCGTTCAAAGTTTTGAGGCTTGGGGGGGAAATCAAATTCCGACTAAAGTAATATTTGCTGATCAAGATTTGTTGATTTGCCGTAGTCTAAAACATGAAATGGTGACTCAAACAATGCTGTTATTTGAAAATTACTAAAAATGTAGATTTGTGACTTTGGAGTCGTAGTTACGATATCAACTACAAGGAATAGATAAGAATTAACCTTCAACTCTACACAACACCGAAAGATTTGTGTTCAATGTCACACAGAAAATTATGACAGCGCCGTCTCAAATCTTCCTTTGGGACAAACAAACCATTCCTTCTATAGGTTTGCGTGGGATTATTCCTTTCGAAAACCCGAAAACGCCTTCAATATGGACGCCGTAAGGCCATTGCCCAATTCGCGAGCAAACACGAAAAGACGGCTAAGTACACACTCCTGGGCATGAACTTGTCTTTCTGAGCAACGGTGTCACACTGAAATGTTATTCCATTCTCGAACTGCTTCAAAATATGGCGAAATATCGGCGTAAAACATTTGAGCAGTGAAAGAGAATAAGGTAGGGAAAGAAAAAGGCAGAGGCAGCAAAACGAAACCTTTTTTCCAATTCAATCCCCTCTTGCCGACGCAATTTAAAGACATCAAAATTCACATACCGCCAGTTATTTTTCCGGGAGAAAATAAATCAGGAGCCTTTCCACATTTTCCTTCCATCGAACTTCGCCTTTTGCTTGGCGATTTCGGGAGAATTCCAAAGCGAAGAATGTTCGAATGGTGGGTTTTTCTTTTTTCCTTTGTTTCTGATGTTGCGAGATTTCGATTTTCGGGAAAACGGAAAGTCGAATTCGGAATAAGACAAAGGTATTTAGAGTGTGGATTTATAGATATATATTTGTGGAAATGTGTGGGAAGGTTTTTTTTTGTCTTGTAAATAGATACGAAAGGAAAGGAAAAATAAATTATTGATAGATGAAAGAGAGATGAGAAAGTACCAACAAGTGGCTAGAATTTGAAAGGGAAATACAATTTATGTAATAAGTACAGTGTCTACGAAGAGATACAATGCATAACACCGTTCTGAGAACACTAAAAAGAATAATTTATGATAACGAAGAAATAAAGCTGAAACCTGTTTTATTCGTTTTTCACCTGTATGGGTGTTTATCTATTTATAAACAAGTTGCCAGTGAACATGTATTACCCTATATGAGATTTCAAGGAGATATCTCGTTTATCAAGATCACAGGAGATTTTGCCAATGATGATATCTATCATCATCCAGATACTGTTTTTTTTTTTTTTTTTTGTGATGATGAGATTAAATTCATTTTTCTTTTAAAGAACGAGATTTTTTTTTGCATTTGAACATTTTTCTTAAAGACGAGATATCTCGGCCGTCAAGATTTTCTAACGGTTTTCCTAATGACAAGATACCTCGTCAAGAGCCCCGCTTTTCTTCATGCCTTCTGTTGCCAAATAAAAGTAATAATAAATAGAACAACGGACATTATTTTGAAAATAAATTAATATAAATGGTCTGCTTTCAATTTAAATACACTCTAGCATAAGCTCACTCAATGAACTTTTCAAGAAACAAAATGAACCTCTTAAGGGGGGTCCAGGACACAAGGTCAATTTTTCTATTTTTTTTTTATTATTTTAAGAAATTCTCTGTGTTTTACTGCTTAAAATCACGTCTAAATCATGTTTATATCTTAATTAGAACTAGAGATATAATAATTTTAAATGGTTGCAAACCGATAAAGTTTAAGGGTTGAAATTTGGAATATATCTTTTTCAAACATTATACTTCAATTTCGATTCAGCAAATTTGAAACAAATATTTACTTTTAAAAATATGACTTTTCATTCAAACATTTTTAATTTTTTAGTAAATTAATATTTTTTGAATTCCTGAATAAAAATCAAAGTTTATAAATTTGTGAATAATTTACTGCAAGAATTTTTTAAATTGATCAAGAATATTTTAAGTTTTACCAATTTAAAATGACCCTACTTTTTTTCAAAAAATTTTAATTTTAATTTTTTTAAAAATTTTGGAAAAATTTTGTGTTGTGATTTTGCTTATTAGTTAGGTGGGTAATCAGTACAAAAAAAATTCTAAATTAATTCTAAATTAATTAATAAAAAAAAAATTTCGATGTGTCCCGGACCCCCTTAAAAAGAAAAATTAGTGGATTTTACGGTTCAGAGATAGAAAGAATGAAAAACACCATGTCTCGAAAGTTTAAACTGTACGTTTCGCTTGTAAGCCAACGGAGTAGTGTGAAAAAAAAAAACTTTAAAAATGAACTATCGTTTTGATACTATACCAGTACTGACAGTTAATTGGTTTTTACAAACACCCCAAATAAAATAAGAAACTAAACTTCTTCACATTTTTTACTTTACAGTGTATCTATTTAAAGTAAACCTGAATTTAACGAATTTGGAGCAAACACTTACTAACTTTCTCATTCAATCTAAAACATTGAACCAAAATAACTATACTCTGGATGAGAAATGCATTTACTTGATTAGCATCAACCCAGTCATAAACTGAATTTAACGAATTCATAGCTATAACCTATTGACTTTTCTCACTCAATCAAAAATAGTAAGTAGAAACTTGCGGTGTACTCTGGTTGAGAAATGCATCTACTTCATTAATGTCAACCTAGTCTCGAACCAATGAGAATAAGCGATAAATGATAAAATAAAGAGGAGTATTTTTTTAACGTAGGCATATATAAATATATATATATATATATCTGTATATATATATATATATATATATATATATATATATATATATATATATATATATATATATATATATATATATATATATATATATATATATATATATATATTGTGTGATGTTGAATTAACGTCGCACTAGAGTAACACAACATCTATTGGTGACTGACCGGGATCCATCCCGAAGGGAAAGATCCGAGGACAGCACCACCTAATTTTGAAAAACGGTCAGATGACAAAATCACACCTGAGCTGGCACGCCAGCTCTTAGCTTCCGCACCACGCCAACAGAGATTTGAGTCAAGGACAGATGTAACGTGCGGCGGAACGTATAACGAGCTTCTTTCTACCGTCTCCGAAAGACGTTCCACCCCGCATCATCTACTTGCCAAAGTCGTCTACGACCGAGAAGAGAAAATATGCAAGCATTCCTGAAAGCGATGTAAAATCAGCTAATTTCTACTTAACCCCGAAGGACGTTCCACCCCACATCATCAACTTACTAAAGCGGCAGACTGTTTTCACATGAGATTTGAAGTCATGCCGATTGGATTTCTTCGCAATTCGAATTTGGCCGCATTTGACAATGACGAGGACATCACGGCGGTGCCCGTGGTGCCATTAGCTTGAGAAGCAAACCAACACCACGGGCTACGCCTTAAAGTATGTTATCCAATAGGCTACGAATTCCCATTTGCTTTGCGAAGCAAACCAACACCACGGGTTACGCCGTGATGGCTGTTATCCAATAGGCTACGAATTCCCATTTGTTGTGCTTCGCAAACCAAATGGGAATTCGTTGCAATCACCGGGGGTTAGCGAGCAGTGGGCACACCTGCCCCACTAAAAGAACTGTCATGGGCAACATCGTGCTGGTGTATATATATATATATATATATATATATATATATATATATATATATATATATATATATATATATATATATATATATATATATATATATATATATATATATATATATATATATAATATATATATATATATATATATATATATATATATATATATGCAATTTTTCAGTAAACTACAGCTTGGTAGAAGTTAGTTTTGTTGAAATGAACTATATATTAAAAATATTTTTTTTCTACTGTACAGTAAACGTGTTACCGAGTTGAGGAATTAATATTAAGTGTTTTTGCATTTAATATTTTGAATACATTAAAACACTCGTATTGCTTTACTGCGAAATTTAAGAACTAACTCTAGTACAATTTAACTAGTACTATGTAAAAATTTAACCAAGTGTTTCCTTTCATTGTTAATACTTTCCTGATTAATTTTCAAAATACATGAAAAAGAGAATCTAAACAAAGCTATGGAAATAGACATTTTCTATGTCAAAAGATTGGCTATAAACGAAGATTAAAATATGTAAATCTGTATTTTTGTACTAGTAACCTTAGTTTTTGCAGATTCCACTTTAATTTTCTCGGAATTTGTTTTACTTTAACTGGTGAATAGCAAAGGAAGAACATTTAAAATAATATTTCATCATAAAATCTTTAATTTATTACTTTAATAAACATCATAACATATGTTTAGACTCACAGTATTACACATACTTAATACTGCTTTTAGCTCTAGCAAAAGTAGTTTTGCAATTGATCTATCATAATTACAGATAAATAAAAACTTTCAACGCAGAAATAGCTGACGTTGATATATTGTGGAATAAAATATAATTCATGCATAATGTGAAACAAACTTAGGGGTATTTAAATAAATTTCAGTTAGTGATTCTTGTTCTTAATTCTTCAAGAAAGTGATAAATCTTTAAGTTTCATAAAATTCGTTTAATTCAACTTAAAAGATCGTAAAACGTTTCATGTAACACTCAAATAACATTAATTAGACACTATAAATGTTTTATTCTATTCTTTTATAGTCACCTTTCGTTCTATAACGTCAGGACGAAAGCCATTTATTTCTCTCAGACAAGTATATTTTCACTCTCTGTAGTTTCGAAGTGCATAAAAAAAAATCTTAGAAGCATGTTTCTTGATATATGATTGGAATTAAATATAATGCACTTACAACAATTACATGGAAGGGGTATTTGAAATAGATTTCCTTGCACGATTATTTCTCTACATTCGAGAAAAGTGATCAATCTTCAGTTTTAAGTTTTTAATTCTCTACTTCAAATAACATTAATTAGACTCATAAGCGTTCTGTTCTTTGATAATCACCCTTTCATTCTATAACGTCAGATGAAATGAATAACCATTTCTTTCAGACAAATATATATTTTTGTTCTTCATAGCTTAGAGGTTCATAGAAAAATCCTAAACGTATGTCTTTCTTTTTTTTTCTATATTCAAACTAATTATATTACTAGATAACCGATAGTGGAATAATTCTTCATTTACTGAGATACTTGTGGGATTTGAGGGGTAGTACTCCGGCTTTCATATCTACAATGATTTATAAATCAAATGGTGAAAGCACATGAAAAATTTATGCAAGCGTTATTAATTAGTTTTTTTGGAGTACCAGTATGCGTGTACTCATTAATCCACAATGTCCTGAGGTATTATATAAATGATTGCTGCAATACTTACATTAAATTTATTTTTCTACTAGAAAGGTTGGTATAATTGGGATTTTAATGAAATAATCGAGAATTACGGAACGGTTTTATGTAATATGTTATTTATTTATTGTGCAATCCGGTGTAACCAATTTATTTAAGTAAATTTAAATTAGTAACAACTAAAGTTTAATTAGCAACAACTAGCCTTAGTGCCCAACCTAACTCGGGTTAAATTAGTTTATTGTTATAGATTGAAAGGTAACCAGAATAGTTAACTTTCCGTTTTGTAGATAAATATCAATACCATTTAAGGCATCAAAAAATCTTTTTGTTACACTTTTTTGATATGTTTATGATTTCTATGAAAAAACGATGACAAATTGCCTTTTTTTCAAAAAAAGGTAGGTCGATTTGACAGCTTTAAAAAATAAATCAGTTTTCAATAAGCTTTTATTAGGTATAAGTTAATTAAATAGCTTTGAACTTGTAAAGTAGGAAACCTTAACCTGTCACCATAACAAAAATTTATATTTCAAAGTCTTAGTTGGGATTATTTCTAACATTAATATATTTTGCATACCGGTAAACACGAGAGCAGAATGAGCTTAAAACTGCGTCGTACGTCGCAGAACAGTCTTTGCAGAATATTTTTTGCTTAATTTTATCAAAATTTTGGCCGGTTTTTTTATCACAAGTTACGACGTTCTGTAGTGCAAAGCGTGCTCCTTGCCATACCTTTTGTTCTTCTCTAGTTGCGGAACAACCTAGAACAAATTATCACAAACGCTTTATAAATAACGCATTTTCTATGTTAATGACAAAATATTTAACGTCAAAAGTTATCGACAGTATTGCAAATTCTGAAATTATGCCTTTTTTTTAAATAAAGTAATTCAATTAAATTTAATGTGTTTTATTACAACTATGTAATACATATTCAGCGGAAAATTGTGTTTTGTGTCTGTTTTTGATTTGACTGCAGTTTTCGAAATTCAGACAAAATGCCTGCAGAAAAATTGCAATTGCTTGGAGTTGTGTTGCAGAACTCTGAGTACAATTCTGCACCTGGGACGTTAAAGTTCTATTTAAAAAGTGCTTTATTTTAACTTGCATGCAGTTTCAAATTGAATCACTTGTGTAGCTGTGTGTGAAGAATAGGAATTACAATTTATTTAAAAATAAATATTTATCAAATTTATAACCACAGAATGAAATAAAGCTAAAGATATTGGAAAAATAAAGTTCTTCTCTGGAGATAATAATTCATGATTGTCTTCTATCTCGTGATCCCACACAGTTGGCACAGCTTACAACTGAAAAAAGAACAAAATTTTAAAATGCAAATTTAATGCGATCCAAAAAAATCAGAAAATAAAATTACTGCACGTGGCCGAAGAACACGAGTTTCTGATTTTCAGCACGCTCTACAATTTAAAGCACATTTTTCAATTTATATTTAAAAGTTCTGTATTAAAACCACGTACTTGTTTAAAATGAAAAATATGGCGGAACTTGTCTATTGAGTTTAGCATTCAATAAAACGAAAAAACTTTATTACTTGACACCGTTAAAAGAAATGCAAATTTTAACGAATTTCGTCGTTTTGTAAAGGAAGGCTCTAATCTAAGAGATTCCACATCGTTAAGTGACAGCGCTTTCTCTCACTCTTTCCATCTTTTTAAAAAATCTATCGATAGCTACCTTGAGATATGTATCTATTAATACAACTTTTTTTATATACTTTTCCCCTTGTTAAAGTTAAATAAACTTGTTGAGAAAATTAGACTGCAGCATTTGAATTAAATTATATCAAGATATGTACGGCTGACTTGATGCCATAACAGTCCTTCATGGACACGTATAAATGTCTGTATGCCCATTTTACCTTAATCCTTCTGGTAGTTTTCCCGACGTGATATCTCTTTGGCAGCAAAACTGACCAGATCTGATGCACGAAAACCGATCTATAACAAAGCAATAGACGCACCAAAAGGGTGCAGAATATCAGTGGTGCAAGGCTCGATCAACTTGGAATGGATCTAACTGAGGACGTATTGTCTTTAGTGACGAATACCGTTACCAACTGTGTCCTGATGACAACCGCAGGAGACGCCCAGGGCAGCGTGTGGATCCCGCCCTTAGTATCACACTCCACACATGTCCACGACTGGGCGTTATTGTCTGGGGTGCAATCTCGTTCAATAGCCGTACCACTCTGACAGTCGTTTCTGGCACGCGTTCAGCACAACGGCACGTAGACGACATTCTACGACCGGTTGTGTTACCTTTCCTTTTGTGACACCCCAAACTCACTTTTCAACAAGATAATGTCCGATTTGTGGAGTCTACAAGACCTCCCTTACTGCTTCCCTCCACGCCCTCTGCAACCATTCTCCTCTCCACGTGACTCTTAAGCCTTAGGTTTAATATTGACAAAAGGCGGCTGCACGCGCCCGAGCTTGGACCTTCGCTGCTTAGTTTGTATTACATCAGTACAACAATAAATAGTCCCACGTCGACTCTTATTCTAAATTTTTCTCAAACTATTCCAAATCCTGACTCTGAGGAATACACCGATGGCACAGGTATTGATGGAAATATCGGGGCTGCGGAATGTATATTTTATGGTCAAACTTTATCGAAGCCCATCCGTTATAACTTAATAATAACAGTAGCGATTTTCAGGCTGAATTAACAGCCATACACCAACCAATGTTATAGGCGATCAAAAACAATAAAAGAATTAATATGTACAGCGACAGTCTAGGCTCAATTCAGGCACTTAAATCTCATACTAACAAATCGTCTTATTTATTATCAGTTAAAAAAAATCAATATCTCATTAGTGTACTAACTTCGGTCCGAGTTGGGTGCATGCACACTTGGGGACGATGGGTAATGAGCTCGCCGACGGCTTCGCTAAGCTGGCCTTGTCTTGCGGACAAATTGTTGAGATGCCTGCCCTTCTTTCATACGTTTAAACGACAAATCTTGCACTTCAAAGTACAGGAAAGACAATATTATTAGAGCTCTTCTGAAGAAGTTCTTAAATTGTGCGAATTCCTGCCCAAATTCAATTGTAAGACTTTGATTTCAGATAGGCATCTAGTCTGGTTCCATACTAATCATGGTCCGTTCTTGAAGTTCCTTCACCGATTCAAGCTTAAAAATGGTGACTTGTCTAGTAGTAGAGAAATCGGTGACCCAGACCATTATCTTTTTAGCTGCAGACATACAATTAACTGTCATATTTGTAGACCAACCGTTGCCTACGAACCGGTGTGGCTCAATTCGGTAGTTGATTATGAGGTCACTAGGTATAGGATCCGGAAATGTGTCATGATGGCGGCGGATGTGGCTAGTGAGATGATCTGAGTATGGTGGTGTTGTGTGGGGGGTTCCCCCTCCCCTTTTATTCTTTTATATTTTTTTGTTAGAACGTTTGACTAGGTTAAGTTCATTTTAATCTTCACTTTATTATATTTTAATCTTTTAAGAGATTTGACTGTTGTGTTGGGACCCTGTTTTTTTATGAGCCAGGGATTGTAGCATCCCTTTTCTCTTTGTATTTCCGTCAATTCCTTTTGGCTATCAAATCCTGTTGAAGGTACTGTTGCCCGTCTTTTGTGTTATGTGTTTTGATTTGTTGTTAGGGACATTACCACTTGTATCTTTTGAGAATTTTAATAGATTTCGTCGGTGGGTGCGGGTCTTCGGAATCTACCTGTGAACTGGAAGTCCCCTCCGCTCCCTTTTTCTCTCAGAGTGGAAGCAGACATCTCCGTACCGAGTTACTTAAACCCACGCCGGATTGGCAGGGAAAGAGCCGAATGAGAAAACTAAAGAAGAACCAGGCATATGGGAGGCGCGCTAGGTGCTCCAGGTTATCCGAGACGTGGTCGGAGTCCCCCCCCCCGACAGCCTGCACGGCCCCCCGTAAGTCTGGAGACGATCAGAGCAGCGTGGGGATCCTGCCCAGGGGTGTTAAGGTATGAGGTGCCATCTCCTTTCATAGCCGGACCCCTTTGGTAGTCATTTCTGGCACACTTACGGTACAGCAGTATGTAGACGATATTCTACTACGGTTGTGTTACCGTTTCTTTTGCGACACCCCGGACTTACTTTTCAACAAGGTAATGTTTCGCCGCACATGGCACGTGTTGCTGTGAATTGTCGTCAAGCTTTCACAACACTTCCTTGGCCAGCTAGGTCTCCTGATCTCTCTCCGATAGAGTACATCTGTGACGTTATGGGAAGGCGATTGCAACCATCCCGGAATGCTGACCATTTAGCCAGACAGTTGGTGACAATTTGGCAAGAAATTCCGCAAGACCCCATCCAGGAACTGTTTTAGTCTATGCCACACCGGGTGACAGCTTGCATCCAGGCCAGAGGTGGACCAACGCCTTATTGCCTTCCTCCCTTTGTAACGGTCAAACTCTGAAATAAATCATTCAATTGTTCTGAAATTTTAATCGTTTGTTTTTCTATGTATATTCTTCACATTCACCAATTTTTATCGTAATCGAATAAATCTTCCTTGGTGCGTCGATTTTTTTTTGTTATAGAGTGTATGTCACCATTAGCAAAATTGGTTCGACCTTAATTGATGGTGGGTGTAATAAATCATCAAACCCACTGGTGCAGCCCAATTGACGTCTCACTGGTGCAACACAACGGGTTACAGAATACGGTTCTGACCAATCTCAAATTGAAAGAACCGAGGACAATACCTCGTCATTTGAACAGCGGCAGATAACGAGATAACACCTGACCACAGCACCTCATTCTCCAAACTTCCCCATCACGCCATAGTGAGGACATTTGAGGTCATGACATATTTAACGTGCACCAGACCAACCGTACATGCCAGTCTTTGGTTGGAAAAAGTTTCGAACTCATAACACTCCGGTTTCAAATTCGCTACCCCTCCAACTGGCCTAGCCACTTGGAGTTAGACCAGAATTAATAAATAAATATCTCATCGTTGGGAATGAAATGAAGCCCATGCAGCAGGACAAATCACGAAATGCTTCGTAGGCATAAAAATGAGTACTTAATATTTAAAAATCTTATTACGATAAGTACACTTGCATAAACTCAGAATATGAATTCTTAATGCTCTACACTGGAATGAGTAAACATGTAGCAGAATTAAACCCCGCGCATTCCAGTTTTCATGCGTCCTTCTCATTCGAAATGTCAAAGAGCAACTGAATTATAAATATGCTGACTACAGTGTAGTGAACACAAAATGGCAGATTATTTGGAACATTTTTCGAAACTTTTCGAAACAATCATGCGTAAAATAAATTTCATCTTCCAATCTACCAGACGTGTTGCCACCATTATCAACAAAGAAAATAACGCACCGAAGTTCTTATTTTCCCACCGCTCCTTTGGAATACGTTCGAATGGGGAAATGATCGATCGGTTAAGCGCATGTGTTCCAACAGTACAAAAAGAGCGTCCGTCACCGAACGCGACATTTGTAAGCTTTTCGAAACGCTCAAATCGTCTTGTTCGGATTAAAATAATCTAGATGTAATATGACGAGCACCATTTATCTTCCGCCGTTCGACGAAATGGTGAAGAAAAACAGAACGGACCCGTGTACTTCCGCGAACAAACGTCACGTGCATGAGGCGTTCGAGACAGGCCCCCTCGTTTGTTCGAAGATGAAAAATGACGTTTTAAGATTCCGCTCGCTTTATTTTCTCTTGGTTCTGCTTTCGCAATCAGGGTTTGTAATTCGAAGAATATCGCAGCGCGATTTCTCTTCGAATTCCGCGTTCTTTGTCGCTGGCAGTTGCTTTGACATTGTTGACCCAATCAAGGCTGCATGGAATTTTGCTGCTGATATTTTGAATAGGATTTTGGGACAATGGGTTTTGAAGTATATTATATTTTAGTTTTGTTTTTCTGTCGGAAGTGTTGATATCTTTTCGGGTTCTCCAACGACACAAAATGATAAGGTACATTACAGGGTCTCTAAAAGTGTTTACGCCTCCGGCTGTGGGTAACGGAAACATTTCATGTCAGCAGGTATGATACGGGTCGACCGAGAAGTATGAGGACTCCGGATTATGGTTAAATGCAGTCTTCGCGAGATTGCGAAATGCAGGCAAATGATAATTTATTCAAGAGAGAGTGATCTTCTTGGCCGACCTCTACAGCGCCTTCTACTGTCCGGTTACTCATAATCAGTGCTGCAAATGTTCGTTAGTTCAAAACTCGCTTGTTGGGGAAGCGTTTACTGTACTTCCTACCAGCAGCTCTTTTGTTTTCATCGTCAGACTCATACGTTAGACTCAGACCATAGATCTCTTAATTCGTGTAGAGCTAAATCTCCTTGCGAAACCTATTGGAATTAAAAAAAGAACACACAGCACATACCTTTAACAGTAGCAAATAGGTACTCTACTTCCCTTTAAATATTTTCCAGGGAACTTCAAACTATCTCGCTAATGAATTTTCTTGCATACTTTAACCCACCTAGTGGCAGTACTTCGCGTCGAAAACACCCCTATATTGCCCACTCTCTTGTGCAAAAATCCTGGTATATACTATCTGGGCAAGGAACAAGATATTTAGTCCTTGACAAAATTTACCAAATTTTGGACGATATATCTCGTTGAAATACGCGAAAGGCTCTGATAAACAAAGGGGAAAAAAATGCTTTTAAAATCATTCTTCGTTGTTTATATAACGGGATGTACAAAAAACTAAATTCTGAGCTTAATAAACAGGCATGCATTAATTAAAAGCATTGAAGATAATAATTGAGAAAAAAAATTATTTCATTATGTGTCACCGAATGAAGTAATTTTAGAGATAGCTGGCAGATAATAGTGTCTTTTGTTTTCGAATGAAAAGTCTGTTAAATTCGTCAAATTCAGGTCCCCGTATGGGAATTTCAGAACAAACTTTAATTTATTTTCTTATTTTTAAGTCTTATGAACAATTTTGGTCTAAACAAAAATTATATTTCATGAAAAGTGACCCTCCATTGGATGTAAGTCATTGCATCGAAATATTTTGCTTTCCCACATTTAATAACTTTTAAAATACATTTTCTGTCAGGCATCATTTCTAAATTCGTAATTTTTTATGAAAGAATTAAATGAATATTTAAACTAGTTTAACATTAGAGCAAGACATTTACTTCTCATAAATACTGTGATATTCATTAACTGGATGTAAAAAAAATTGGTATTCTTCTGTGTGATGATAAAGAAGAAATTATTTTTAGTAGTAATATTAATGTCTCGAAACTAGAATAGGAAAAATCAAAATATGTATTACATCAAACGAAGTGCATCTAAAAATTGTCCTAAAAAACGTAACAATTTATTAGACCTTAACGAGGTGGTATAGTATAGATAAAATACAGCGAATGTGTGTGTTTATGATTAAAAATATGCAACATTCTTTCAGAATGCCCAAGCGTATGGGCGCCTTCACACGAAGGAGATCGATCTCTCAGATCGGTCGTCTGAAATTGTCACCAGGAAATGTTTACAGATTCATTTCCTGCATACAAACAATTCGAGCGAAGAGAAGCAAAACAACATTTTTAACTGGCATTGTTTAGTTATTTTTTTGTAAAATCGGCATCGCTAAAGATAGATTAAAAATTTCAACGGATTTGAAATCTGCGGAAAATTTTGCACCAGATCGATACCTTCAATGTGATTTTATTTGAATAACTAAATTTCAATTGCAACTTTTACATTTTTGCAATACGAATTTTGCCGCCATTTGACGAAAATGTAAAATTTACAATAGAAATATTATTTATTTAAAGAAAATCACATTTAAGGTATCGATCTGGTGTAAACTTTTCCGCAGATTTCAAATCCGTTGAAATTTTTACTCTATCTTTAACGATCGCGAATATATAAACTTGTGCTAGAGAATATAAAAGCTCTTTTGTTTGGTTTCTCGAATAAAATAAACCACGACAAAAAAAAAGTCGCCGGTGACTGAACTTCCTCGATGAGTCGTCGTCTCTCAAAACGGTCTCCTACGAGTTTACTCGTATGAAGTGCTCCTATGGTTTCAATGTAAGTTCCGTCTCCTTCAGACCGATATGAGCGATCTATCTCCTACGTGTGAAGGCGCCCTATGGAATACTGCGTGTATTGAGTATTTTCAATGCATGATAAAATGATTTTTGTTTTTCTGTTCAATATTAGCATAAGTAATTATTAGGCTTATGCAGTTCATATGAAGCATAAATTGGGTTTTATTCAATTCAATATTATTGGTTTGCCCTTTTCCAATATTATGATATGCGAAAAATAATTATAGAATAATTTTATTAGATTCATTTTCACCGCACACATATATTCATTATATTTTTACTATTATGTTCAATAATACAGGCTTTTATTATTATTGATTCAGGGCGAAAATATTGTCCTTATGAGTCAGTTAGTATGCTTTTCAATTAACTTTTCCATCAAATATATTAATTAAAGAAAATAAAGGCATATTTGTGTCAATACATTAAAAGATGTCAAGACGAATGTTTTGGTTTCCTCTTCAGGTATTGCATAAATATTTGCATTACTTAGGTCGTTTGTTGATGTTATTTATTGTAAAAATATCAATATAGTCTTGAAAGGAAAATTTAGAAGCTGAGCAGACATTCATGGAAACAGCGAGATGTGTGAACATTTCATGATAGACAGTCTCTGCGTTATGGAAACAATTTCAGAACTCTGGAACTTTTGAAAGCACGCCTGGACAAAGTCTTAAACGTATAAGAACAGCTTTTCAAATTGATGTATGGTCATAACTGGCCGTTGTAACAGGAAGTCTACTGCTTGGCAATCAAGTTCCGAGCTTACAGTCGCCACAGGAACTGTTGTATTACGGCAAAGAATATTCAAAAGGCTAATAAAAACGGCCTTTATGCCCAAAAGTTATTATTATTTACGTTATTTAATTACCATTGCCATCCAATTCGAAATTCCAAATTGATCTTTTATCACATTCTATATCACATTGTTACAATTAGCACACCATCCTAGGACAAAAATTCATAAACAACATCATATTTTCGCGTACGTGGTAAAAATTGTATTCGCTAATACAAAAGTTTGCAAGTGCTTAACTAATCTAATAACTTTTACAAATACGAAAATAGCAGTTTCACACGCAAAAAAATTAAATTCGCATATCGCCTCACACCGATCTAACTTGTCTCTTCTTAATGCTATAAAAGAGCTGCAAGAGACCTGCTTCTCAAGTAACACAGTGAGTTCCGATAATTAAGCGTATCCCTGAAGATACAAAATTCTCCTCATCAGAACGCCAATTCCAACAAACTCTTACACGAAATTTATTTCTGGTCTTCTTGTATCTGCAGGGCCGTTGTGTAGTCCTGTTGAGTCCCGAATTAATAATCGAAGATATACGATTTCGAAATTCGATCCAACCAAATGCCGTCGTTTACGTGGGAGCTGGTGAACGTTAAATTTTTAGTGGCATCAAATGCCCTCACGCTGGCGTGGTTGTGTAAGTTTGGAGAGTGGGGTATGAAATCAAGTGTTGACCTCGTAATCTGACCGTCGTTCAAAAAGATGATGAGTTGTAATGGAATCTTTCCCTACGGGATTCGTCTCTCCAATGGCCCGTTATGATGTTCCATAAAACTTTAAATCGATACATGACCAACCTTCAGGATTGACTCGGATCCACTACTGGCCTGCGTGGTTGATCCAGTGCGATCGAGATTTAACTACCTACCCTTAAATATGCTCAAATTCATTTACAAACTTTTACTGTTCTACCCATAAATTGGCCTAGAAAATGCTCAACGTTTTTTGCATGACAGTCCATGATGACATGATATGTAAATTGAGTTGATTTTTAATTTATAAAATGTAGATGAAAATTATAGTCATATAATTTTTGTGCTCAGATGGCTAAATGTTATAGGTCATTTTTTGAATTTTTCGTGACAACAATTTTAAGATTCCAGATTCAACATATGTTTCTGTGGTTTTTGACTTATAAAAAAAATTTCCACCTATGTTTTCAAATAAACTGAAAGAGAAAGACTTACGACATTTTGCTTCTAAACATTAACAAACCAGACTCCAGAGAGGGACTTACTGAATTTTTTGGGAAAAGTGACTTATAACATTGTGATTTATAACATCTGAGCACAGATTTATATATAACATGTAATTTATTCCTTATGATCCTTCTGCATATTCTATTTAATAAAAGAGACTATCACAAATCTATGCATAAACAAAAGTTTTAAAATAGCAGGTTACTTATATTTATATATTTTATGACATTTAATCTATATTCGCCTCTTGCGAAACTAACTTATACCTAAACTAAACCTTAAAAATATCAGATAAATTATATTCATATCATTTATAACATAAATTCCTGATGACTATATACATAATGAGCCGCCTTCTGAATATTTTATTTACTAAAAAATTATTTATTTGATAAAAGGGATTGTCAGAAAATTAAACCTCTTAAATAGCTGGTAAATTATATATTTGCATAATTGATAACATTTAATTTATATCCACACCTGCGCAATAAACCTATGCCTAAAACTATAAGGGCCAATATACCTTCAATTTTTGATGGTAATAAATTAAACTTGTTTTCATGGAGCATTTTATAGATAGCTACGCCCACTTAATAATCCCAAGGAAAATTATTAAAAGATGAATAATTTTAAACTAAGCAGCCTCGGGTGTTTATTTTGCTGAATATTAACTACATTTTTATTTTAAGAACCTGGCAGAAAATATATTAATAGTTCAAGGATAACGAATGTTTTTCGAGACTTCTGAGTGCTGCTTGATCAAATGAAAATCCCTCGAATAGTTCGGATTAGATTTATTTTACCTCTTTTTAAATTCCTCTTCACCTTACCCTAAATGCTATGGGAATAAACATATGCAGCGATGTCAGCAGGCTTGTGGAATCAAGCAAGAAATAACAAATTGAAATCTGAATAATTTATTCAATGAATGTTTAAAACGTTTCTACAAAATGACTATTTTTTGATCAAGCGCAGAATGCTGAACGTGTGTGACATATTTATGAACAAACGTTTTTGAGATTGGACTCTTAAGCGATAGTTTTCGTTTACTCGAGTAGATGAATAAATAATAAAATTTAAGTTGGGTATTTTAGTGGAATAAATCTGGACTTACCGGGGAAAATGGAGTGAGTTCTACGTTGCTGGACATGTATCTTCTCTTAGAACTTGAACTGTTTTAGAGAGAGATTAAAGTATTTACTTATATAGTAAAAAGTACGCCTTTATACTAATAAGTGGTAATTTAAATTAATAGGCAGCTCGTTAGAATAAAAATAACTCAGGATTGTGATGGTCGTTTTTTATTCTTCACTGTGTAGAAACCAGTTATGTGCAATAAACCCAACCAAAATGTGATTAGATTTTTAACAAGTACAATTTCACTGCTAATATACCCTCCGTAGTCCCTTACATAATCTGAGATATTTTGAACAGTATCTATCTAATCATTCAGTTATGAAGTGATTACTTTTATCAAACTTTTTAGGTGAAACCCATAAAACGTTTTCGTTTCTTAATTTTACTTTCCATCATAGTTTCTTGTAATTAGCACTTTATTGTACTTATTAAATAATAAGGCAGCTGAAAACATTTAAGATTTTCTCTCATTAAATTAATTTACTTTGGTTTTTATTCCCCTTTTAGCTCAGAAATCTGTGGGTCATGGGTCTAAAGAAACCATGAAAATAACTTCAGTAAATTCCAAAACAGTGAGATATATTGCCAAATAAAAAGTAGTCTTTATTTTATTAATCGATTAAAATAATTATGTGAAGACAACTTTTGTTGTTGATGATGGGATGATATAAGTAAAATGTATTACAACGTACTTCTAAATTCCTATCATACACAACCCTTTATCTTTTTGTTTTCATATAATTACATAAAAACTGTTTATACATTAACCAACTGAATTTCAATCTCTTAACCTTTAACTTTCTCTCACATTTGCTTATTATCTTGATATACTCAAACTTACATAGATTTACAGTTAGTTATTAAGTTATAACGTCTTCTCTAATGCAAGAAAGTTGAAAACAGCCTGTTTTTTTATCGCTGGTGTTTTCAAAATAAGAAGTTAAATTTTCTCAATATGCTGAAAAATGATGATGTATTCCAAGGAACAATTTAAAGAACAGATTAAACAACAGAATTTAAAGTATAGAATTTTGAATTGTACAGTATAAATTTCTAATGGCGAACGATTTCAAGAATTCCTTACTTCGAAACCCTGAAAAGTTTACCAACATACTTTACTTAATTCATTTTTTGCAATCTGATTGTACCACAACGTGGATTTTGCTTCTAATAATTTCTTCGTGTTATCCCATTTTTCAATGTATTGTAATTTTTCTCTAATATGAGGGTGGGTATTTTATTACAAAAAACTTCACTTGCTCAAATAATACTCTTACAGGATTCAAAATGTTAAACGAAGGCTCAGTGTCAATCCTGATACTTAATCATGATTACTTGATTAAAATTAAATTAAATCAATCATTACATATGTGGATGTACAAAACCAATAAATCGTTCTCATTAGTCATGATTTATTTTCTTGTCATTAGTTTTCAATCAGTAGTCAAATTAAACCTTAACCAATAATGACTGCCGAGAGAAAGTATATATGCGTGGGGAACCAATTGGAGAGATAGGGCTATCCCCGTGTAATAATCAATGTCAAGTTTGAACATAAGACCTTTGACTTCATAGACCTCTTCCAAGGAACCACGTAGTGATCCCTCGTGTAACAAGCAGCACTTCTTTGATTGAACAGCAACCACCCGAAATTGCCCGTCAAGGACTTCGTGAAGAAGGACTTTAGGGTGGTTCAGTATTTGGAGAGTTAAAGAGAAAAATGTTTGTATCCTATTGATTGTCTTGTGAGATCTTAACCTTCTAGTACTTCTCTAGGTCACTGAAAAGTAAATTGTAAAATAAAAAGCTTACATTTGTTTGAATGTATCCAAAGTCTTTCACAAGACATTACTTGATGGCTATCAAATGATGGAAAAAGATACAACAGCGGTATCATCTTAAAAAGCATCTCATGATCTTCAAATTCAAAAATGTTTGTTGTCCTTTTCAAAAGAACAACTTTTTACGAGGAACGCACGACGAAGACATTATTTGTTCATGTTCTAGAGTAGCAGTAGATTACATGTAGTGTAGTATTACCTCGCAAATACATAATGAATAAATTAAAACATCTATTGGTTGAAAGAATCACAGGAAATATTCCATTGGTTAAAATAATCATAGGAATGAATCCATTGGTTGAAGTAATGTTAGAAATTACTCTAGTGGTTGAAAGTATCCTAAGGAATATTCTATTGGTTGAAAGTATCCTAGGAAAGATTCTATTGGTTCAAAGTATCCAAGGGAAGATTCTATTGGTTGAAAGTATTCTAAGGAAGACCTAGGGAAGATTTTAGCTGAAAATATTCTCAATGTCAAAATTGCAGAATTTAATTTGACGTTTAGTATAATTTTGACAGTTCCGGAATCGAACTTCACATTACGGTTAAGGGAAAATGTGCTTGATTGTGGGATCTTAATCGACTTGTGATATGAGCCGTTATTTTTGAAAGTGGTATAAGTCCACTTTGAAAAAAAATGAGTTTATTTTCTTTAATATCTTTAATAATTATTATTGCACAGTAAAATTTAACAGGTTTTATAGTGTTAAAAACATCATTGAGTAACGTTTACCAATATTTTAAAATTAATTCAAACCCAAACCTTTAAGTATCTCGATGTATGAAAAAATGGACTTATATCACTTTAAAAAATTACGGCTCATATATTGAATCTTCAGCCCTTCCTTTTATATGCCACGTCATCTGACCGTGTTTCAAAATTACGAGGTGTTGTCCTCGGATCTCTCCCATAAGGGACTGATCCCAGACCTTCGTCAATAGCCCGTTGTGTTGCTCTAGTACGACGTTAACTAAAAATTACCAAATTACCATTCCTTTTATATGCTATTGAAATTAACTTTTAAATAAAAATGTTCAGAGCCATTTCGATTCAATAAGCTTTCTTCAAAGCCATTATATAATTTAAAACAAGATACAAAGCCTTTTATGTTTTGCAACGTGTCCCCAGAATTTAAAAAATAAAAGTCGTGTTTCAAAAGAACAACGTTTTGAGACAACAACGAAGACATTTCATTGGAATTAATTTAGGTGACACTTCGCTCTCTTTAAAAAGTCACAACTTCGTCGCTCAAAAGTAATCGGGCGGTGGTAAAGATAAATGTTTCAATGATCTTAGGGAAAGTTTTATTTGTTAACCCTCCATGTAGTCGTCTCGACAAGATTTCTCGTCATGTCATTAGCAACTGACCAAAACTCGAGGGACGAGATATCTCGTCTGTTAAGATCTCGTCTTCCTTCGGCTTTGGACGAAAACTGCCAAGATTTTGACCTCGTCATCATCTTGATCAGCAATATCTTGATGACGATATCTTTAGCAAAGTTGACACCAGATCTCGATAAAATTATATCAGATATCTCGTCAAAATTACTTTCATGGTTACAAAGGTCGAAGCTGGTTAGAAATAATACAGTGTACGGCAGGCTACAGAGCTTATATATGCGTGAGATCCACTCAGGGAGTTCAAAAGAAAAATGTGCATGAATGTGGTATCTCGATACGCAAGTGATATATTGACTCTTCGTCGCTCCCTTTTTGATGCCATTGAAATATACTGCTAAATAAAAATGTTCAGAGCCACTTTGGCTCAATAAAGCTGTCTTCAAAGCCATTAACAACGCTAAAAAAGATACAAAAGCATATCTATCTTACATCGCGTCACAAGAATTTCAAAATCAAAGTCGTGTTTCAAAATAACAACGACGTAGACATGCGATTGGAATTAATTTAGGTGACGCATCGCTCTTCACAAAGTTACAACTTCATCACTCAAAAGCGATCGGGCGTTGGACAAGATAAATGTTTCGCAGGTCATGGATCCATGATCCCCAACTCGATGGATGGAAAACATCTTACAACATTTTATCCTTTCGTGTCCGTGACAGTCTCCGGCATCTAATATGATAATAGATGGCTCTACAGATTTCGATTCATCAGCCATATTATTCAAGGATTAGTGCTTAATAGAAGAGAGGTTAGACTGATGGACTGAACAAGGCAGTGGGGCAATCTGAATCAGGAGCGCTGGAGAATGGTGCCCATACGTCTTCTTAAGTAGTTGGTGTTTTTTGTACACACTGTTCCGTTTGCGTTTATTTTTAACCTTAGGAAACTTCATAAGTCCAACGTGAGAGGAGTGGTCGTTGGTACCGTGGTATGGGGCCCCGAGAAAAAAAATTGGGGAACTAGTAAATGTGAGTGTTTGTGTTGCTAGGCTTATTTAGCTTCAAAAATTATATACATAAATATTGTAGCATTTTTAATAATAAGGGTGTGGAGTAAGTACATCGTCGGTTTGATAGTGAAATATGCCTAATCAAAAATTTCAAGATTGAGAGTTTTTATTTTTTTTTTATTTTCTTGATCAGAATGTGGTGTTCTTTAGAGTGGTGAAGTCATTTTTGCACTACGTCCTTTTCTTTGTGTGTAATAAGTATGTCGTTGGTTTACAAGTGAAAACTTTCCCAAGAACGAAGATTTTCAATTTTTTTAGAGGAGAGTAGCATGACAAGTACAATTGTTCAGTTCACACAATAGATAAAATGAATTTAATATTAAAGAAATAACTCTAAAAGCTTCCACTAGTATTATTTTCATCAATCATTAGGAATACACCAGTGCATCGTGCTTTCGGTATACATTGCATTACCTCTGTCGCTTTGCCATTTATTCCATGACAAGTAGCCATTGATCAGTACTCTGAACTAACTCTACATAAGACCCATCTAAGACCTATAGAATAATGTTTATACTCAACTATATATGTGTCGCCATATATCAATACCCCTGTGGAAGATTTAGATTCCGTTCTATGTAAGACCCATGTATAACCTCTGGATTAATATTTGCACTCAATAGTCGTTGTTCCTACATATCAATTTGTAGGAATTGGAGTGATGGAAATATCAAACAAATATCTATTAGATATTTCTATCACTCCTATAACAAGTACCATTGTCCATATTATCCTCACGACAAGTATTATTTACATCAATAAGCAGGAATGTTTTACTACATTGGGTTTGTGGTACACATTGCATTATCTCTAAGGCACTTAGCTATTTTTTCTATTGCAGGTAGAATTAATTTTTTTCAGTCTTCTCTTAACCAATTCTGCTTTACATAAGAGCCATGCAAAACCTCTACAATAATTGTCTTGGTGTCCCCGCATATCAAAACCTCTATGAAATATTTAGATTCTATGATATATTTATTTGACATTTCTATCACTCCTAGAACAAGTACCATTGTCCAGTAAACTCACGGTACTTAGCATGAATTCAACAAAACTAGTATTATTAACATCAATCATCAGGAATGCAATAGTATGCTTAGTTTATGTCTAAATCGCTTAGTCATTTATTCTATGACAGGTAGCGTTGTGCAGTACTCTCTTAACTAATTCCTGCTCTACATAATATCCATGCAAAACTTACCTAAGACCCATGCAAAACTACAATAATTGTTACACTGAATGGTCTTTGTGTCTCCGCATATCAATACCCATATGAATGATTCAGATTCTATGAGATATTTGTTTGACATTCCCATTCCTCCAATTACGAGTACCATTGTGTAGTTTCCTAATACCATTAAGTTGAATGGGCCCACTACGGATTCCACTCCATAGAGGACATGTAAAAGTCCCCACCATTACCGTAATTAGAAAAACATGGAGTTATATTCCCCCTAAGACATTAACCCTAACCGAATCACATCTTGGAACACTCAGAGGACCCTGCATTTGGGAAGTTATTCTCACGCTCAGAATGTTTTCCTGAATAAACTAACATAACGCTAACTATTCCTATCCCACCAGCAAGCCTTTATTCATTAAGGTGGTTAGGAAAATGAGACCTTTTCTCGGATATGAGATGCTATTAGGAGTCCTCAGTTGTGGACAACATAATTAGAGTAGAAAGAGAACTGGGACGTGGTATTGCTTTTCCAATGCGAGCGTTGCTAAGTTTTATATGAATTAAATCCCGGTAGTGACGAGTCGATTAACTTCGATTAAAGTATTGCCATTTAAGCATTTTAGGAATTTGCTAATTCCTAAAATTCCTTCGTGTCATGAGATTTACGAGAAATACAGTGTTTTTTTCCCCATAACATATTGGTCGCGTGCCACAAAAACCGAAAACAATCATATATCATGATTAAACTACCACAACTATTGGTTAATGATTCAAGTAGTTTCAACTAGGAATCGCCTACATCGAGATATGACCAAATTTACTAATGGTGGTACCTCATGCATCATGATTCACCAATTTTGTTATGATGACATGATCAAGATTTGGACTTTTTCAACGAGATACTTAGTTCATCCAGATATGCCCATTTTCGGATTATGACACGATCAAGATTGGGACCTTTTTTTAACTATACGACGTCCATCAATATTTGCCGATTTTTTGATGATACAAAATCAAAATTTGGTCTGTTCTTCAACGAGATACCTCGTACGTCAATATTTGCCCATTTTCGGATTATGACATGATCAAGATTTGGACATTTTTAATAATGTACCACGTCCATCTATATATGCCGATTTTTTGATGATGACAAGATCAAGATCTGGTCTGTTTTTCAACGAGATACCTCGTCCATCAAGTTTTTCAGTTTTGCTAATCTCCCTTGACAAGGAAAAAACCACCAGGATGATTAAAAAAGCCTTGAGAGACTTGTTAAGTTTGCCGCTGAAAATTCAAACAGGGAATGGCATCTTACGCCACAGAAATGATATTATCGACAGACCTAAACAGCGCCCTCTATCACCGAAACGTGGCAGTTCCTAACACCTATTCTTTGCAATAAAACCTCCTTTTTGAGCCATTCTACCCTCCTTTTCAAATTCGTTGTGTTGCTCCAGGGTGACGGTAATTAAAAATTACCGAATACCAATACCATTCTCTTCTTCTCAATTTGGATAGATATTTTCGACACACCCTGTATATATCCGACATACATATCTGCGTGCTTTACATGGTTAACTGCTGAAAAAAATATACTTAACATAAAGTTTGCATAAAATTATATTAATAAACTATCCACTGCGTGGCTAACCCAGCGTTGCCCGTGCATTGGTTTGCTTCGCAAACTAACACCACTGGCAACGCCGTGATGTAAGGTATTAATCTGGTTTTAAATTTTCCACAGATTTCAAATCTGTTGAAGATATATTGAATTCAAAAATATTTATTCAAAGAAAATCATATTTTTAGGTATTAATTTAAACTGAAATTTTCCGCAGATTTCAAATCCGTAGAAATTTTTACTCTATACTTAACGGTCTAGGAGATAGAAAAAAGAACTGTGACTGTAGTTAAAAGATTTATAGTCTGGCTGGAAAAACATTCCTTCGCGCAAAATCAAAGCGGAAACGAAAAAAACAATTTTCTCCTCGTGCAAAATGAATATGTGTGTCTTTCCGTCGTAGGTGTAACGTCAGATGAAACATTCATCCTTCATAAATAGCCGTCAGTTTGCCCTTTGTAGTTCCAAAGAGCGAAGAATTCAGTGGTTCGGTATTGTGGAAGAACATATTTTTCTTCAGTTAGCACTACAGAATTTTTAATCAAATGACGAGGTCACCACCTGAGCAGTCACCCTACTCTTCAAACTTCCACATCACGCGAGGACATTTTTGAGGTCAAAACATATAAAACGTGCACCAGTCTTTGGAAAGACCAAGTTTTATACTCCCGCACATCTTCGAGTGCTAAACTGTACTTGTTCAAATGGGCTACCGCTGCCTATTCGCAATAGGAAATGTTAATCTGAAATCGACTTATCAGTTGACTTAACCTAATCACATAGTTTCAAGCAAAATTTTTATTTTTGAAAAATACTTAAAAATGTTTTTTAATACTATTGATTTTCAATTAATCAATTAATCAAATTACGATAATTGTAAAAATGTGTTACAAAGTAATGTAGGTAGTTATTTGAATTAATGTCCAACTGGAGCAACACAACGGATTATTGACGACTAGGAATAATAATTTAATTTAAGAAATTATAATTCATTTTTACGCAATTTACGTAGATACAAAACTCTCTGTCGTCTCGTAAATACTGTATAAAAATATTCGGTACTTGTATTTATTTTGTATACATATCTACTAAATTTAACATTGCACTCTCCCATTAATAAAGCCAGTTGTCTATTCGGATAAATCGGAATTCAAACTCATTCTTTTTTTTTTTTCAAGTAATAAAAATTGAAAAAAAAAAAAAAAAATAAACTCTACAAATGAAGATAAATAGAGAAATTGTAAGTCTGAGCTCTCGAAAAAATACATTTTATTTTTGCACTTCAGAATTTTTTTGGTCGTCCTTGTCCTTTTCCCCCTAGGATGACATGCGTTTGACAGCAAACAACCTTTTAATTCCACAGAAATTTCCCATACCCAATGATACTGCCTTCGTTAAGATGATTGGATTAGAAAGAGAAAAGAAAATAAAAAGACAGAAGGAGAAAAATACACTTTATTCTAAACTATTCCGCTTTTTTACGCTTGCATCCCATCGCCATCTTTAATTATATTTTTTCTCTGTTACTTTTAAGTTTTAATTGGATACGAAAAGGGAGGATATAAAACAAAGAAAGGATCGACGCCCAAATTCAGTTATTTGCAACATTCGCTAAATAATTAAATACAAAACGTTAAGGACATTTTCGAGAGAGGTGGATTTTTTATTTCCTTTTTTTCGTCCACACTTTGAACTTTCTTTCTACGAAAACAGATTAGTGTTTAAAAATGGAGTGGGTCAGATTGTAGAATTTAGAAAAATTATGTGAATAACAGTAAAAAATAATGCACATGCCGATGAATTTTAAACTGTAACCCTTTTAGGAGTACATCGCTTATAGGAGAAGGATTTGAAGTGTAAATAAACCAGACGGAGAGTGAGAAATTTTTACTTCCTCCAACTAAATGGTCACGGATGATGGTAACATTAAGGATGGACGGCTACCAAAATGCTCATGATACGGATGATAGTTACCTTAATATGTGGTTTATCCTCTTGGTGGTTGTCTCGACAGGGTATCTCGTCATCAGAAGTATCTTTATGACGACACATTTCGTCATAAACCGCTTAGAGGGTAAATCTAACTGACGTTGAAAAATCAATAATCATATATAGCGGACATCTATAATCATAACATAATAATCAATATTCCTAAAAAATCCTCAATAATAATAGCATAATAATCAATATTCACAACATAATAATCAATATTCATGGCATAATAATAAATATTCATAACATAATAATCAAAATTCATAACATAATAATCAATAATCATAGGATGTAAAAAAAAGGTCTGCGCTGTTTATCAAAACAGTTTTGCCGAACAACTGGTCTGGTGGTTAAGTTGTAAGCCTCTAGATTGGAAGATTCCTGCTTCGAATCCGGGTTAGTGCATGGATGTTTGCAAGCATAAGGTGTAGAGGCTTCTGATGCACCTTAAATCTGTCGTTGCCGAAAGTACTCACGAAGAGTTGGTATGGAAGTTTGGAGAGTGGTGTGCCAACTCAGGTGTTGCTTCGTCATCCGACCGTGGTTCAAAAGTGCGAGGTGTTGTACTCAAATATATCCCTTAGGAATTTGATCCCGGACCGTCGTAAATAGCCCGTTGTGTTGCTCTAGTAGGACGTTAATTAAAAATTACCAAAATTACCACAATTGCCTAAACTGTTTTGATCTTGACCAACAAAACCTTTCTTAGTATTTCAACCGATATAGTATGTGCTTTAATCTTAACGTAACGTTTGAGATAAGGTAAAAGCAACATTACAGTACTTGAAAATCGTACTACATTCAGCAAGCTATTTCTTGACGTCGAACATTTCTGAAGGTGACCCCATCAAATTTATCCCTTGGGGGGTGGGGGTGGGGGGGTTGATCCCGGATAAGCTTCACTTGCCCGTTGCGTTTCTCCAGTTCGACTTTAATTAAAATATCTACCTACCAAATTGTGGTCATGGACCGTACATCAACAATCCTTCTGCACAGTACATTTTCCGATTTACCATGCGCCCTAAGGATGTATGTATTAATTTAACGTCACACAGAATCAACACACGGGCTATTGGCGACGGTCTTGGATCAGACCCGAAGGGAAAGATCTAAGACCTAAGAAAGAATTTTAAAATTCAATCTAGATCATTTTAAAATGAATTTAATAGTTTTTTCGCCTTTCTTCCTTCTTCCGCGGAGCGAAAAAAAGTCAAAATTTAGACTTTTTGCCCTCACGTTACCTTGACGTCAGTCTTTGGAACCATGCCTATTTTTTCATCTCCCGTCTTTAGAATAGGAGAGAACACATTCGAATGACCTTCGTTTGTTTCGAGATTCATTCATTTTGATTTCCTGCGAAACGGATTCCAATGAAGCAAAATATATTAATCCGGGTTAGCCACGCAGTGGGTAGTAGTTAATAAATGTGTCGTGACAAACAAATAGTATTCCATCGTTTTTACGAACCAAGAAGGAAATTTCACAAAAAGCACTATCTGTTAAAGTTATCACTGTTCTGTAGCGTTCTTCAGTGATTTTTTTTCTATCTCAGCGATCATAAAGGTAGTATAAAAATTTTAACGGTTTTTTAGATGGTGAATAAGTCAGAATCCATTCTGATTGAATCCCAGGATCTATTGCCAGAAATTTCAGTTTTCACTTTGTGAACAATCTCCAATAACGATAATAATCATCGAATTTCGCAAACAGTCTCTCTGCGCTAATAATTATGCACGTAATGAGCTGAAATTTGGAATTCCGATGTTTCAGTAACAGTTGAATCACATGGTGTCAAAATTTGCCCATGTTTTTATTCATAATTTTTATGAATATTATTTCCATAATTGATAAAATAAATAGTAAATTTAGTTTGATAATTAAAATGTTTATAGACTGTGTTTGTGTTTTTGTGTAGCAAAGGATGAAATAACAATTTCGAAGAAAAATTCATGTTTGCAGCAAGTATAACAAAAAACGTGAAACATCAATTTAACATTAGGATTTCTAATTTTCAAATCGGTGAGAAATCCAATAAAATCGATTAACTTTTTTTTTATTTCCGCTTGAAATTGTATGTAGAATTCAAATTTGTGATAAAAGATGGTGTTCATATTGAAATTATCGGAGCAGGCATCCAATTTAATATGAAGACGGCCCCTTAGACAAATTTTGAATATTGATATTTGCAGAAAACATGCATCCCTATCGACTGCCATTTTCCGTTTTACTCTGCGATGTAAACTGTGCAATTGCGATCGTGCGAGTCGTTTTTTATTTTGACGGCTGTATACACAATATAGTCTACTTCAAATGTATCGATAGTTTACTAAAAAGTGAAGCTTAGTATGCAAGGAGGAAAAGACACTTTTTAGTATCGGAACTTTTTAATCACCGAATAAAAATGCAGGAGACCTAGAAGTCTGATGTTCGGATATTCCTTGACTAATGTTATGATCCCTTTGCGTAGATGAAGAGTTAGTGACGCTGGTACTTCCAGTGTGAGTAAACGCGCGAAAGACTTGAGTTATATCAACGTATGCAGTCTGTGTTAAACACGTCATCGAACATGAAGTGTCGTGTGTTCCGCTTCTTATGTGTTAGATTATATTATTCGTGTGTGCCGTTATGTGATGATAAAGTCTAATACTATAAAAGGAAGTGTTTGTTTGTTTCTTGTACGCAAAGTCCTGACAAATCTATGGCACTTACAGTAATGGGATTCGGCATACAGGCAGTGCAAATGTTTTACAATTTTAGCGTCGCGGCGAATTTTAAAATTCAATCTAGAACATTTTAAAATAAATTTAATGGAATTTAATCATTATTGTTTTCTTTATAATGGCAACAGCGTAAAGGGATGGCTGTTCCAAATTTTTTTTACCGTTTTCATTTTGCACGGAGAAATGATTTTTCAGCAAACAATAAAAATAAAGTTCTAACTTTAGTTATGCAGTTATTTTTCTATTTCCTAGACCGTTAAATATGGAGTAAAAAGTTCAACGGATTTCAAATCTGCGGAAACTTTCACATTATATCAATACCTAAAAATATGATTTTCTTAAAAAAATTAAAAAAATTAAATTGATTATATTTCATCATTTCGCAAGTGAATGTGACGTTACGCCAACATTCGTGTTAAAAAAAAAACGGATTTCATTTCCTGGCCTCTTACAATTTCAGCGAAAGAAAGCAAATCCCTTCATCAAGAACCCTTCTGATGCCGAATCCGCCTTTTTCTCGTTTGGTGTCTGTCTGTCTGTCTGTCCGTCTGCCTGTCTGTCTCTCTGTATGTCTGTATGTTGTGCCCTATACACGTCCACGCGGTTTAAGATATTTTCATGAAAATTTGCATACAGTGAGTACTTATCTTCATTTAGTGAGTGGCATTGGTTGCGAAAGTCTGTCTGCCCGTCTTTCTGTTCTATGCTCGATTTTGTGTTTGTGTGTTTGTGTACACATCACATGAATTGTATTCCAGATATTTGATTGCATTGTATTTTATTTTATACATTATCTATTAGTTTAGTGAATGCAATATTAAACATTTCTTTATTCTTATATTTAGTTGAGTTTCATGCTAAAACACCTGAGTAAGTATACTTAAATCAACCATAATTTGGTAGTTTTGGAAAAATTGGAATGTCTATTGAATATTACGATTACTTCTATTGCTTTACCAGTACTGCTGAAAAAGTAATTATTCTTCAAAAATATATTTTTTTTAATGGAATTTCGTCTCTGATACTTCATTTATTTCGAGTCTTATTTTTATTCCTTGCGCAATGAAAACGATTTCCGAATATTTGGGACAGACGATATTTTTCAATGAAACGAGAATGAACGAGATTGCGCGAGCAGTTATATTTTTTCTGGTTCTTTCGCTCTGAATTAATTTCACATTTCTAAATTTTGTACACTTTTAGTTGCAAGTTGTGGCAACTGTGCGAGATCAAGAGATAAAATTGAATCACAAATTAATATCTTTAGAACAATTTTTTGCGACATCTTTTATTTTGTTTTACTTCGCTGTTTCCTGTTTTAAATATTTATTATTTTAATAAATGTGTTTTCCTTCTCATCACACGCAAGAGCACCACAAAGTATTAGACTTAAAAATGTTAGGTAAGACAGTATAAATTTTCAGTAAATTTTAAGTGTAGTTATGCCATTATTGAAAGAATAATGCCGTTATTTAAAGAATAATGCCGTTATTGAAAGATTAATAATGTTTATTAATCCAAACTGGAACTTTTTCCAACATTAAAAAATTCGTTGTAATAATGACAGGAGACGATTGCAAAATTTTTACAATGTCGCATACCGGAGGCAAGAGTGGCACAAGTAAAAAAATATTGTTTTGTTGACTATGAGTGCGAGAGCACTCGCCGTAAATCGTAATTTTAATTAATTGAGTTGAACATGAAAAGAACTAAAGAAAGGGAATTTCAAAACTTCCTATAAATCGTCTTTTATAGTAGTAACCTTAGTATCACCTTTCGTCATTTTGTAGTTTTGTCATACAGCAATTGTGCGATGTATGTGAAATGTATTACATGAATGGATATGCATAAGTAGGTTTTGTGTCCAAAGTAAGTTGTAGAAAATATAAAGATGGCGAAAATTGTTAAAATAAATTTTAATTCTACAAAAAAACGTAAGTCATTATATATTTTGATTATCTCTTCAATCTAGAGTAAACCAATTCAAACCGAGTAAGGTCGGGTATTTTGCTAGTATATATATATAAAACATTTTGGCTGGCATTCTTTAATTCTTTTTTGTAAAATCGAGATCGTTGTTGTTTCTTATGCCTACACTGGCAGACCAGAGGCATACATCCATTCACTCACACATATCGTAATTTAGATCCCAATCAGAGGCCGATAACCCCCTGATCAGGTACCCCCAGAGGTATTGATTTGGTATGGGAACACGGGGGACTTTGTGACCACGACCTATTTAACGTGACCCAGTCACCATTAGTGAACACGACGGTCTTTATCCAGGTCGAAGCGCCGATCTCGCAGCCATCAGAATTGCAGGCTCCGCCGAAGACAGAACCCACAACCCTTCTGATGCGAGCCCGACGCTCTACTGACTGAGCTACCGCGGCTCATCGAGATCGTTAAAGATTGATTGAAAATTTCAACGGATTTGAAATCAGAGGAAATTTGACACCAGATTGTTACCTAAAACATTTGCTTTTCTTGTAAAACATAATTTTTGAATAAAATATTTTTATTTTTTGGTTTGCGAAGCAATGTGAGGCATTGTGACCTCCACTAAAAGAACTATCACAGGCAACCCCCATTTGGTTTGCGAAGCAAACCTACATTCGAGTGAACTCCGTTGTGGCTGTTATCCAATAGGCTACGAACACCCATTTGTTTTGCGAAGCAAACCAATAACCCCACAAAAGCAACTGGCACTGGTTAGTCTCTAATATTATAAAATGAAGTGTTTGTTTGTTTTCTCGGACTCAATGTCCTGATAAATCTATGGCACTTACTACAGTAATGAGATTTGGCACGTAGGTTGTCCGAATTTTTGGCAGTTTTAAGGTTAAGGCGAATTTTAAAATTCCATCTAGATCATTTTAAAATGAATTTAATAGTTTTTTCTACTTTCTTCCTTCTTCCGCGGAGCGAAAAAAAGTCAACTTTTAGACTTTTTGCCCTCACGTTACCTTGACGTCAGTCTTTGGAACCATGCCTATTTTTTCATCTCCCGTCTTTAGAATAGGAGAGAACACAGTCGAATGACCTTCGTTTGTTTCGAGATTCATTTATTTTGGATTTCCTGAGAAACGGATTCCAATGAAGCAAAATATATTAATCCGGGTTAGCCACGCAGTGGGTAGTAGTTAATAAATGTGTCGTGACAAACAAATAGTCTTCCATCGTTTTTACGAACCAAGAAGGAAATTTCACAAAAAGCACTATCTGTTAAAGTTATCACTGTTCTGTAGCGTTCTTCAGTGATTTTTTTCTTTCTCAGCGATCATTAAAGGTAGTATAAAAATTTTAACGGATTCGAAGTCTGCGGAAAATTTTACACCAGATAGATACCTTTTACGTTTGATTTTCTTTTATAATTTCTTTTGAGATTGTGACATCCCGTGAACTTTCGCTTTCCAAAAATAAACAGATTGCATTTTCTGCCCTTGGCGTTAAAATCAAAATCAAAACAGATTACATTTCCTGCCCTATTCCATTTCAGCGAAGGAGAGCAAAAACTAAAAAATATTTGGATTGGGATTGTTGAGTTCTTTTTTTCGTAAAATCGGAATCGTAAAAGATAGATTGAAAATTTCAACGGATTTGAAATCTACGGAAATTTTTTCACCAGATATATACCTTACACCACAGGCATGGGCAACGCCGGGTTAGACACGCAATGGCTAGTAGTTAATAAATGTGTCGTGTCATAGTAGTTAATAAATTAGTTAATGAGTTAATAAGTTAAATTAGTTAATAAGTTATATAAGTTAAATTAGTTGATAAGTTATATAAGTTAATAAGTTATATAAGTTAATAAGTTAAATGAGTTAATAAGTTAAATGAGTTAATAAATTAGTTAATAAGTTTAATAAGTTAATAAGTTAAATAATTTAATAAGTTAAATAAGTTAAATAAGTTAAATAAGTTAATAAGTTAAATGAGTTAATAAATGAGTTAATGAATTAAATGGGTTAATAAATGAGTTAATAAATGATATAATTAAATGAGTTAAAGCCAAAGTAGTTAATAAATGTGTCCTGCCAAATAGTCTTCCATCGTTTTTACGAACGAACAAGGAAATTTCACAAAAAGCACTATCTGTTACATAAGTGATAGTTACAAAAGTATCCGTATTATTTGCTGCCAACAAATAGAACGAGTACTGTTTCCTTAATAGCCTATGGGCACTAATAGGAACAAAATATAACTAAAAATACAAATATATCATGTATAACATTTTATTTCACCCTTCTAGACAGTAAATAATAAGGAAAAACTCATTTTATCAACCTGTTTCTAAACGTTGCTTCGTTTCTTCCAATGTAATGAAAAAGTGTAGTACATTGAGCTCTCTTTAAAGGAATGAAGCAGTACCATGTTTCATCTGTACTGCGGGTCAGGAAAATTTTATTTTTTAATATTATTTCATAGGATAAAATAATTTCAGCAATAGTGTTTCACAGAAGTATATTTCTTTTAAAAACTGACATTGTTCAAGCGTGAATAAAATTGTTTTGCAAGCTTTGAGTCAAATTATAGCGGAATAAAAATAAGTAATTTTTCATTAATATAAACTTAGTACTGGTGAAATATTCACCAAAAGCAAGATGGGATTTACAAATTAAATAAGAAGAATATCAGACAAAGAAGTCGCAAAACCTATTATTAAAGTGAATTTGTGGGTTGAATATGAAAGTATGTGCAGTCAAAAGCGTAATTGAAAAATTTAATGTCAACGCTAATCTAAGTAGAGAGAGTAAAAGTATTGAATTACTAAATTACTTTGTGGTGTTCCTATACTTTTGCGCGAAACTGCATCTGTCTGTGTGATAAAAACAGAAATATTTAAAAAGTAGAAATTATCCAGAATTAAGGTAGGTAGGTATTTTAATTAACGTAGTACTGGAGCAACACAACGGGCTATTGACGACGGTCCGGGATCAGTCCCTTAAGGGAAAGATCCGAGGACAACACCTCGTAATTTTGAACCACGGTCAGATGACCAAGCAACACCTGAGCTGGCACCCCACTCTCCAAACTTCCACACCAACCCAACTTGAGGACTTTCGTCCACGACAGATTTAAGGTGCACCAGCCGCCTCTACACCATACGTTTACAAACATCCATGCCCGGACCCGGATTCGAACCAGGAACCTTCCGATCTAGAGGCTAACACCTTAACCACTATACCGGTTGGTCGGCCAATTCCCAAAGGGAAGAATCTGACAGAATTAAGGTAATTGGTAATTATTAAATAACATCGTACTAGAGCAACACACCGGGTTATTAACGACGGTCAAGGATTAATCCCTTAATGGAAAGATTCGAGGACAACACCTCATAATTTTGGACCACGGTCAGATGACGAAGCAACACCTGAGCTGGCACCCCACTCTCCAAACTTCCACACCAACCCAACGTGAGGACTTTCGTCCACGACAGATTTAAGGTACCCCATCCGCCTCTACACCATACACTTACAAACATCGATGCCCAGACCTGGATTCGAACCAGTGACCTTCCGATCTAGAGGCTAGCACCTCGGGGGATATAACGGGACAAATAAACGAACTAACACGGGACAAATAAACCTTGGACCACCTTCGAAGTAGGCCAATAAATTATGACGGACATTCGCAATGCGGCTCGTTTGTGGGGGAAGATGCGGGTTGCTGTCCAATTCACCCTCGGTTGCCATTTCGCTGGGGTGGAGCGGACATTGGCTTCCTAAGGGACATTGGTGGGTATTGAGTGTATTTTTAATGAAACACAATGAACCCAGTCCTTTTAATTTAAGGGACAATACATTTATTAAGCAATCACCACAAAAGATGGTCGTCGATAGACGAGACTTACGGCCTTGTCAGCGCTTGGTTGTTGACAGTATGACTTGCAAGAGTGCAAAGACCCAAAAAGGGTAGAAATACAAGCGCACGACAGGGGGCGCTATAGCAGAAACGGCGTGGGAGTTGTTCACAACAGGGGTTACGCAACAGACATGATTTCATTGGTCTAAAGGTTCCACCGCCGAAACAGGCAAAACATCTTGTAAACATGTACGCACTGCAGCTCGTTTGTGGGGGCAGATGTTGGTTAATGTCCAATTCACCCACGGGTGAAACTAGCCTCATCACTGGTATGAAGCAAACATTAACCGTCCTGAAGGCTTCCTGAAGGATAAAACAACCTTGGTTTCCAAGGTTCACCGACTCGCTGGTTCGACCACGTTCACGTCCCGACTTAGCCTTTCAAGGCGGTTAGAGGATTTTCGAGCGGAGCGTCAGGGGCCTATTCCTCTATTTTTTGCCACTTGAGGACCTCCCTAAGCCACACAGTGCAATGTGATATATCCTAAATTAAGGGTGATACGGATGGGGAGTGCTCATCCAACGAAGAAAAAAAGAAAGACACCTCACGAACGGCAGGATAAGGGGGCACCGAACAAAAGGAGTGACCCTGTAGAAGGTCGGTCACGGACAGCTCGTAAATGGTGATCGATGCCAGCGGTCACTAAAAGGGGGGGGGTAACATCCACAGTACACATATCTATATCATGCCGCTGGTGTAAACGAAATTTTAGTGGTAACAATTGTTCACCTGTCGCAGCGTAAAGGATAAAGGATAGATCTCTTACCGTCGTCAATATCCCGTAGTGTCCCTCTAGTACGACGTTAATTTAAAAGATTACCAAATTAAAGTGAAGTAGTAAATCGTATTTCAAAAACGCAAACTAACGTCACTTTCAAGCAAAAAGTAAAGGGGTTAGCAAGGGTAAAAATGGAAGGGAGAAAACATGAATTTCGAGTATTTGAGGGTTGTGGAATATGTGCCGCGGAGGACCCACCTTCATTAGGAAATTAATCACAATCGCTGATCGGACCGTCGTCAATAGCCCGTTGTGTTGCTCTAGTACGACGTAAACAAAAATTACCAATTAATTACCACAATCGCTGATATTAATTATCGTAAAATGATTTGCTGATACTGCTAAGGTCTTTCAATATCCCTAGATATTGGCATGGATAGGATCAATCTATACCGTTATTGAGCCATATTAGCGATTATATTCCCAGTTTCACATCACCGTCACTTTCAGACAGGAATGGAGTCGGTTTCAAAAAGATCGGAACAGGTGGTTTGGAAATAAATCGGAATTATTTCTTCCGATTGGTTGTTTAGATCTGACAACTGTCAGAGCTGAACCGATCTTTTTCGACGGAAAATACACTATACGTCAGCGATTTATTTTGTGATCTGTCGAATGTACTTCCTTATTTTCAACGAAAATGAACTGCCACTTTTTAAACACGCGGTCTTCAGTGTGCGGCGTCGAAAACACCGCCACTGACCTTTGGACGAGGAATTCTGAAACATGTGCCCGAGCCCCGCTGATGAATGTCGCAACAGCTGTCCCGTTTGTTTTGGGGTGCCAGTGATTTGTGACTGGCTGAATGGGGGGTCTGGTGACACAGGGAGATCGGTTGCAGAGCTCGAAGAGTCCAGAGGTTTTTTTGTTTTGCGGTGCTCGTTCCTGAGGCCGCGGCTGTCGAGTTTTTTCCTGTTTCGCACCATCCATGACATAGGGATGGAAATCTCAAGTGTAATTAGTGTACATATAAATTCTTCGCAAAATAAATGCAAGTTTGTAAACTAGGCTGTTTTATTTTGTTGCAAGGCACACCAATCGGTCCACTACGTTACAAGTGAAAGCTTATATACAAATGTGTGTGTCGTCCATATAATCTACTCTACAATAATAGAGCAGACACCTGTGGATTTGCATAAAATCCGACTACTTGTTTGGGGATTTTTTTCGTGGAATAGCCTGGGACCTTTGCATGTTGTTCCTGGTCAATTGAACGCCGACGCCTACCTTAACATTTTAGACAATCAGGTTCTTACCACGCTCTGGCTGTTCTATGGAAAGGACGATTGTTACTTACAGGATTACCGTGTCACAACGCTCCATGTTGAGCAGTGGTATCGAGATATGGATTTAATACATCTTCCCTGGCCTGCTCAGAGACCCTACGAAGTTTGGAGATTTTTAATCTCCAAACTGTTACCGTGAGTCGACGATTTAGAGGCTAACACTTTAACCACCAAACCGATTGGTCAGATCATGTTGACCTCGGATCTTTCACATGGGGATTGTTTCTGAACCGAGGCCAATTGCTTGTTTTATTATCCTACCTACCCGAAGTGAAAGAACCAAGAAAAGCATCTCGTATTTTTGAACTTTGGTCAGATGACGAAAATGCTGTTAGGTCATTTAATTTTACATATTTTAAAAAAATCATGAAAAATAATCCAATCAAGGTCAGTGCATGGTTTTTTGTAAGCGTATGGTGTAGAGGCGGCTGGTGCACCTTTAATCTGTCATCGTCGAAAGTCCTCACGTTGAGTTGGTGTGGCAGTTTGGAGAATGAGGTGCCAGATGAGGTGTTACCTCGTCATCTGACCATGGTTCAATATTACGTGTTGTTGTCCTCGGATCTTTCCCTAAAGGGATTGATCCCGGATCGTAGTCAATGCCCGTTGTGTTGCTCTCGTACGACGGTAATTAAAACCTTACCAAAATTTCCGCTACTTACCCAACCTGGATCGTCATCTGACCATGGTTCAAAATTGTGTAGTATTGTCCTCGTATCTTTCCCTTCGTGCTATATCCTGAACCGTTACCTAAAGCCCTATTTTTGTTCTAGTTTGACATTAATTAAAAAAAAATACATGTATACATACCCAACTGAACTGTATCGCCAATAGCTCGTTGTGTTGCTCCAGTACGGCAGTATTTAAATACTATATACCCAAATGGGTTGAAGTATTGTCCTCGTAGCTTTCCCTTCGGGATAGATCCTGAACCGTTACCCATAGCCCTTTTTTTTGCTCTAGTTTGACGTTAATTTTAAAAAAAATACATGTATGCATACGCAACTGAACTGTATCGCCAATAGCTCGTTGTGTTGCTCCAGTACGGCGGTATTTAAATGCTATATACCCAAATGGGTTACCACGGCCCTGATTAATTATGGCCCTAGCACCACCAAGCCTATCCCCCTATCGTAATCTATTTAACGGAGAGAGGGTTCTTGTACTTTTCATTTAATACCTACTAGGTTAAAGCATCTGTTGAATTCAGTGACGAATCAATTTTTTCGGTTAATTGAACCCGTTTTTAAATATTAACATAAATTAAAGCAAAGATCTGATGTCAATTCACATGACTTGAAACTTGATGCACATGATGGTGTGACCTGAGAGGTAAAGAATCGACGTTCTAAATATTGCGACAAAAGTTACTAATATTTGTCGATGAAAATAAATAAACGGTTTCTTAAATAATATTCACCTATAATTTAACAACAATACCTTCAATTAACAAAAATTACGTGAAACTGCGTAGCTAAATCTATTTTTAGTGTACTTGACGAACAAAGGACTACTAATTCGAATAATAAAGCACCATCATTAGAAAATTAGAAAGTTAAAGAACATCTATCAAATGTCATCTATGATATATTCGACTGAATTTGAGCATACTTTTACAATCCCATAAAAGGCAATGTCTATGATACTCAACTTCGATAAAATTACGTTCCACTTAACCTTTTAATTTTATATGAAGTGAAAGAAAATGAATAATTGATTCTACTAGATGTCAGTATCATTCGTTCCGAAAGAAATTAATTCATTTCAGTTTAGTAATTAAACCTTATTTCAGAATCTGATCAGTTATTTAAGTGTTGTATGTAATTAGTGCCCTTAGAGTATAATTAATGCGCTGCAAACAGCGCCGATGCAATTAATATTCGCTCTGAGTGCATAATTAATGTTACATTGAAAGGGTTTGTTCATCTAAGTACTCTAACTTCCAGACATTACATTTACTATAACATTAAACTAAGTCCTGCCTGAATAGGAAAAGGGGAAAAAATTTCGTCGAGACGTTAGATATAGTTTGCAAACAAAACAATAAGACATTCATGCAAACACACCGAGGTTTATTGAAATGTAACTTGATTTAACACTTCATGCACTATGTTCTTATAGACAGAAATTCCGTTTTCTTGATATCTAGGATCTGTTGAGTCTGAATGACGTACTACAGGTTTTGTTAAATCTGCCGGGTGTTTCGAAAATATCTGGCCAAATTTTAAAAGAGGCTATAGAGGCTGAAATAAACTTTTAAATTTAAAGACTATATTCGTAAATGCGGTGTTTCGGTGATAGAGGGCGCTGTTAAGGCAATGATCTATGATCCCATACCATCAGCAACACTCCTAACATCTTTTCTGTGGTTGCCATACATCAGCAACATTCCCAACAATGGTTCTTTGGAGCCATATATCACTAACATACCCAACATCGTTTCTGTTGGCCCGTATATCAGCAACCTACACAACACTGTTTCTGCCGCGGTAGCTCAGTCAGTAGAGCGTCGGGCTCGTATCAGAAGGGTTGTGGGTTCTGTCCTCGGCGGAGCTTGCAATTCTGATGATTGCGAGATCAGCGCTTCGACCTGGCTAAAGACCGTCGTGTTCACTAATGGTGATTGGGGCACGTTAAATAGGTCGTGGTCACAAAGTCCCCCATGTTCCCATACCAAATCAATACCTCTGTGGGTACAATACCTCTGATTGGGATCTAAATTACGATATGTGTGAGTGAAAGGGACCTTCCTGTAAAACGGATGTGTCTGTATGTCGAGCAGAGTCGGACTTCCTCCCAATGGGGCTCAATAACATGGAAGGCGCACCCCCTAGCCTCTTGCCGTCTTCGACGGGCCTGGCACTCCTCTGGTCTGCCAGTGTAGGCATGTGAAACAACAACACTGTTTCTGCAATTGCGTACATCAGCAACATATCCAGCATTGTTCTACACGTTCACACCACCCAACATCCTTCCGCACAACGCCAATGTAAGGACTTTTGACGTCATGTCAGATATAAAGTATATATAGGTCTTTTGTGTTCGATTCGAACAACAACCCACCGATTGCTAATCCGTTACTCTTTCAATCGGGCAACCACCGTCCCAAATTGCTATCAAAGACATTGTTTGAATTTCGTTCTTTGTCATGCATTTGGATTGTTGACACACAACTATGGTTTCAACCCTCCGAAGGGCTGGACGGGATATATCGCCTCCAACTTTGTTAAGTACAAAATAACTCGTCCATCCAGATATGATAAGTGGAAATGGTAATATTTAATTAACGTCGTACTAGAGCAATTGACGATGAACCTTGATCAATCCCTTAAGGCAAAGACCGGAGGACAACACCACGTAATTTTTAACCACGGTCAGATGACGAGGCAACACCTGAGCTAGCATCCCACTGTTCAAAACTACACACCAACCCAACATGAGGACTTTCGACCATGACAAATTTAAGGTCGCGTCTACACCGTACGCCTACAGAAAACCATGCACTGACCTTGAGTCGAACTAGGAACCTTCCGATCTAGAGGCCTAAGCCACCAGACCATTTGGTCGGCGACTACCACCAGAGATCAATCCGCTAAGGAAAAATCCGAGGACAACATGATGCAAGACATAATTAAGGTGCACCGGTCGGCCTCTTCACCATACGCTTACAAATACCCATGCACTAACCTGAATTTGAACCAAAAGCCTTCCGATCCATGGACTAATACCATAACCACCAGACCGGTTGGTCTGCATCCAGATCTGGGAGCACGGTAGCAGTGTTGGAAGAGTAACCAGAGGGTAATTCCCAAACTCGCTCCAGACAAAGACCGTCGTGTACAGTGGACCTGGAACACACTAAATCTCTTATGGATTCAAATATACGCTGCCATGGCATGGAGGTTTGGAGAATGGGGTGCCAAGACGGGTGTGACCCCGCCATCTAACCGTGGTTCAAAATTACGAGGCGTTGTCCTCGAATATTTCCCATTGGGGATTAATCCCGGACCGTCGTCAACAGCCTCTTTTATTGCTTTAGTAGAACATTAGCTAAGAATTAGCAATTCCTATTCCTCCTTTAGCTCATGTGTTGTTATCGGGATATGACCGTAATTCCAAATTAGCCTGTTGTGTTGATCGAATTAGACGCCAATCAACAACAGACCTTCCATCAAGAAATGATCAATTGTAATCATGGCAGGATACTTCATTGAGATTAAAGTCAAAGTTAGGAAAAAGAAATTTTACTTAGCTTAGAACTGATGATAATTTGGAACATATTTTGTACGATAAGCTGGCCACTACAGGTCAGTTTTCCACTCAAAAATTTACCATCAGGAGTATTAAATAATTTAACAGCGCATGTTTGAAATGAACTAATTATAATGTATGTCACTATCGAAAAAATGCAATAGACAACTCGACATAATGAACTTTAATTACACGTTTGTATTCAAAAAAGAATCAAAACATAAGAGTATCTATGTATGTTTTTAATATTCTAATGGAATCGATAACTTGTTTTTAAAATCGTAGAAAAGTTTTTGTTCCCCCGATATCGAGTTGTTTCTAACAATGCATTGTTCTTTAAATTTAAATACTTGCAAACTATACTAATATAGTAGACGCGTGTGACTTACC
Source organism: Metellina segmentata (assembly GCA_947359465.1). Lineage (NCBI taxonomy): Eukaryota > Metazoa > Arthropoda > Arachnida > Araneae > Tetragnathidae > Metellina > Metellina segmentata. Next base: position 26,778,546 of record OX375881.1, on the reverse strand, counting down.
ATGGCAAACTTCACTCCACATCTTCGACACTTGTATCATAATTTTTTATCTCCATTTCTAATGGAATAAAGCGTTTGTGCTGTGTTACGCTCACTTCTGAATTCTCTACTGAAGAACCAAAAATAAGCCATGATTGTTATCAGGAATTACACAAGTTCTCCATCAAGATTTTGGCACTCTGCCAAATCGTTTCAGTCGTTCTTCATAGCAGTTCCAAAAAATAATTCTGTTGCTTTGATTTTTGTTGGGCAACACAGACTTTGTACTTAGTGCAATGATAGCATCTTGAAGATGGAAAAACTAAATTTCTGTGCCGAGATCTCAAAATGTCTTCCAAGTGGTAATTCTATTTGGTTCATTGTTATGCCTGGTGTGTAAAATCTGAGAACATTTTGAAGAATAATGCTTCTGTAACTTACACTATTTGGAAACTTTGCATTCGAGAAAAGAACAAATTTCATTACATTTAAATTGTTGATTGCAACATTTATAAAAGACAGCATAGCATCTGTGCGTGTGTATGTCTGTGTACGACTCATGGACATAAATAGTTATTTTGAATCTTTAATGCATACATCTGGCGACATAATGGAAACACGATTGCCTATTTTTAATTACGTTGAGAATGTACGTTAAAAAACGAACCCCCCTTCCTCTTCATTCGAGTAATTTTCAAAGTAATTTGGTAATTCTTGATTAACGTCGTACTAAACCAACACAACGGGCTATTGACGATCCGGGATCAATCCCTTAATGGAAAGATCCGAGGACAGTACCACGTAATTTCACCATCTCCTGAGATCTGAGTGGTAGGGTTAATACATCTCCTTATGATTTGAGCTGATTTTACAAACGATATTTGAAGATTAAGAAACAAAATTTAAATAACTACTGCTTCAAAATATTATCACGATTTGTATACACAATTAAATCTAGTGTGTCTAAATTCATATTACTTTCCCATTATTTAATCCAAAAATAAAAGCGATTCAAAACTAAGCTGTATAATTTGTATTGATATTAAACGTTTATGTTTTGCTCAAATAAACTGCCTGTAATTTCGCAGTTCATTATAAAGATTACAAAATTCTTATAATTATAAAGTCAACTAAGGTTGGTTAATTATTAAGGGTTTAATTGCAAAAGGGCCATATTTGTAGAAGCTCCTCCATGCAAACATGCAACGTCCCAGTATTAAAATATATTAAGGTATGTAGGTAGTTATTATAATTAACGTCTAACTGGAACAGCATAACGGGCTATTAACGCCGGTCCGGGATCAATCCCAATGGAAAAGAACAGAGTGCAACACCACGTAATTTTGAACCATGGTCAGATAACGAGGCAAAATGAGCTGTCTCACCCCACTCTCCAAACTTTCACTCCACGTGAGGATATTTGAGGCTATGACAGATTTAACGTAACGAACACGCAACGCACAGGTTGCTTATCCGTTAATTTTAAAACCGGCTATCAAATGATTAAGTTCTTCAATAGTAATACTGTTATGAACAGCTAAAAGATAAAACCTAGAAAGTATTGCAATATTTCTGAACCGCGAAATTAATTTCCCCCATTTATAGATATTTTAATTCTGTAACACCCTAGTTTTATCACGCCTTGATAAATCGCTCCTGATGAATTTCACTCCGGTTGGCGTAGTGTAGAAGTTGAGAGAAGTACTGAATTAGCAAAAAAATTGGTATTTCGGAAGTTGTTTGCGTAAAAATGAATTTGTTTTAAAATAATTTCAGTTTTGAGTATTATTTAGGTGAATAGTTGAATTAACGTAACTCTGGAGCAAAACAACGGGCAATTGACAGCATTTCGGGATCAATATTGAAGTAAAAGATCTTAATTGGGATTGTAAACCACCGCTGGATGAGGAGGTCAAACCTGTGCTGGCACCCTTACTCATGACATACCAACGTGAGGATATTTGAGACCACGACAGATTTAACGGGCATTAACTCCCGGTTATGGTCTTGGATTGGAGAGTTTTTCTAACTTGCAACATTTCGGCCCCCTAATACATGACTCTGACAACTGGGCTATCGCAGGCGGTATTATTTAAAAAGGTTTTGTCATGTATCTTATGTGTCTTCTATGTTTACTTCATTACTAAAACTGATGTCGTTTTAACCGTTTTACCAATATACACAAAAAAGGTGCAATTTACGCATTTTTTATAATTAAGTTTTTACTGCCCTTGATACATTTCGTAATCTGACCTAAGTTGAAAATGATTCAGATATCGTCCTTGGATTTGCTTTGGGATTTATCCCCGATTGTAGCCTATAATCCATAGTTATACTCCAGAGTGCAATGTAAAGTCAACTATCTTACTCTTTGGTGTGTTGCCCTTTTTCTTTTCCCCTGGAAAAGTGTTATACCAAGATGTTACTGAGATTTTATAAATCTGACACAAATATAGCACATTCATATATTATAAACTCCATAGTTTGAATGGAAAGTATTCTAATCAAGACAACCCTAATTACACAGAAGTCTAACAAACGACTTCACTTAAATTCGCATTTAATTACGTCGATTCAGTTTTGTTGTGCATTCTTTTACCAAATTTAACTTTCTCTCTAACGATGACCTAATTGCCCTGCTTAGTAATTTTATAATCACGTTCTGGAATATACGGTCCGTAGTATGTACCGAAAAACAAACAATGCTTTAGTTATTTCGTGGATAAACCTGAGCATGTCGAAGTATTATTGGAAATGAAAAATTAAGACGAAGTGTGGTTGGGAGTTGAATTTAATTCGTACTCTCTGGAGAACACGGCTGAGAGAACAGAAATTAACCGCTTGGTTCTGAAGAAATTATTTACACTATTCCAATGTAATTGGTAACTCCATTTTCATCGCATTTGAATTGCATATGGCGTTGGCTATTGGCAATGGCTCGGATTCATTCCACAAGAAAAGATTCGAGAAGAACTCTTAATCTTCTGTCTCCTACCATCCATAAATGACGATGCAATCATCCACAACAGATGCTTCTATTCGCTTCCCTCGACTATAAAAACGCACTGGAAACACAATGCTCTCAGTTCCTTTCAGATTTCTGGAGATTGAGTACCTTTGGCTCAGGTTCTCCCATCAGGCTAATCTCGTACGCTTAGTATTAAATCAAAAGTTTCAATAATATGTAGTTAATTCGAAATAAACTCTTCAGTGTTTTACCGCTAAATATATATTTATACTGATATGCGTGACTATTATTGCGTAACCAATTAAAGCTCTCAAAATTCTGAGTATATCAAAAATAATTAAAGATCTCAACTAGCTCAATTAATGGTGTAGCCTTGGTGGGATCTCAACTTTTCTATCGCCAAGCCAATATCAAATGGCAATGGTTATTGTGGCAAGAATTATTGAGGTCTAAAAATAATGTAGTTCTTTATCAATTAAGTTATTTCAAGACAAGTCTTAATAAATTTTGCTAGTTTGTAATAATCGTTTAATTTGCCAGTAACATTTATTTTTTCGTTGCCAAATTCTTGTTCAAACATGTTTGTATCACATGAGTCTGTACCTACTACCTTACACCTTTCTGTGAATACTTGCATCGTTTATGAGAATATTAAATAATTATAACCTATTGAGTATTTTAATTCCATTCAGTATAATGCGTTGAAAACTTATTTTACTTAATCTATCTCTTACAGTTTCTCAAAAGTATTCGTAGAAGCTTTAGATGTTGAGTATGATAATTTGTATCTTTGGTAAATTATGCAGCGAAGACAGCTGAGGAGAATGTTAGAGATGGTGTTAAATTACCACTTATTATTAAATGGATACTCGAAAAGACCCCGTCTAGTCATCAAAGGTTGTTCACTTCAGAGGATTTAAGTTTAATTTTCGCTGTTAGTTAGATTAATGGGTGTCGTAAGATGTAAGATCTTGGTTTGATTGATAAGTTGGTCTTGATAATAGTGTGTATGTCTTCACGCAGTACATTACTTGTATATGCTAAACAAGTTTTAAGATTTATTTCGTATGTTAGGAGTTATTGGTTAGGGTGGAAGTAAAATAAGTCACTACTTAAAAGTGACTTGTGTTTTCATGTCTGTTGTCGTAGACATTTGCAGTTGGGTGAGATTGCCCCCTTTATATCTTTCACATTTCAATTCTATAAGTTCAGGTGTTAATTTTTATGGACACACATGGATATTTTTATATAACTAGTTTAATCATGCAGTATTTGCTTGTCACCACTTTCCAAATTTCTTCAACGTTTTACTTGTATTTGCTTCTGTATATACAGTGAGTCAAAACAATTTTGGAGCACGACAAAAATTAATTAATTTCTAGAAACAATTTTACCCATCTTTTATTTGAAGTAAATATTTTTCTACTACACTTTGACTAAAGTAGATCAACTCAGAAGAAAATTAAATAAAAATAGCAATAAGGTATATGACATTTTGTATATATTGTGTTTACAATGAAAAAAAAGTATTTGGCACTAGATTAAATGAATTTTAAAAACCATTCATAAAAAATACTACCTTTTCGGGCCTAAGTTACTTTTGTTAACATTTCTCAATCTATTCGACCTTAATTTAAAGTTATATTCACAACTAATTGGTCCTATTTTCCCCATTCTGCAAGTGTCTATTCTCAGAGTTAATTTTCATAGGAAATATTAAATGTCTTAGTTGAATATTGCAAATGATTTGAAATATTGTTCATTAAATTCAAACATGAACTTAATATAGGAGTCACGATGACTTTGGACGTGGTATAGGTAGCCTAAATATCCACAGATAGGAACACTATAGGTCGGATAGTTTCATTATGAAATTTGAAAGTATACAATGCTCCCATTTGTAAGTACTTTCTTTTAACTTTCAGATCAGAATATTTGATTACAAAGATTTGTCTTTTAAGTTAACCCATTGTGAATTTTAACACAAAGAAAACATCAATGCCAGCCATCAGTATAAATGGATAAACACAGACCACAATATAAATTCAGAAAGTACCCAAGACAATCTACTACCATCACCTTGTTTTACTGTCGCAATGAATTTGAATTAAAATAGAAAGAGCAAAACTAAAGCGACTGGTGTAAAGCAATCAGTATTTTTACGACTGGCACCTGTGATTGGTCTACACGTGTCGCTTCATATTTGAACGATGGTTAAGAGTTTTGAGGGCACCAGAGGAGTTTTAAAACATCCGTTGGTCTTCGCAAATTAATGTGTCTTGTTTAGTTTTAATGTTCAGCATTGAGCTTTCATCTTTTAAAAAGATGTTGAATTTAGATTCATCTATAAACATGATCTAGTTGCAGTATTCTGTAAGCTGATTTATATAGGTCACTTAGCGGATTCTCCTTTCACTGTGAAAGCACTTTGATTCATTTTATTTGAGTATGGCTTTTTATCCAGATACTCAATCATGATATTCAAATTTTATTACAATTTTAGCATTAAAGGACTTTTTTAAAAGTCCTTTTTGCTCCTTTGTGAGTGTTAAAAGTGCTCCTTTGGATCTTCTCAAGTCAATTGATCTTGCTTAGGTTTACGATAGGCAGTTGGGTTAACCTCGCAATTTAGTAACACAAGTTATTTTGGGTTTTAAAGATGTAACGAATATTTCTATGGTACGCCTTTCAGATCCACTGATACACTTTGGACGCCCTGTCTGAGGATTCTTCGTAATTCAATTTGCTCTCCAATGCTTTCATTGAGCATTTCACTGATATCTCCCTGATTTTCCAGCTTTCCAAAAAACTGTGTTTTCACAAATAGAAAGAAATTCTCAATTTTTTTTAGTGCCGATAGTTTTATATTTCTTATGAATACTTGAAATTATCAATTTTGTTTGTAAAGTCACACTTTAAGACTACAGTTTAAATAGATAGATAAATCCAAAAAATTCACCTGTTTACAGCTTTTTTTCCCAGATTGCTCCAGTACCCTTTTGGACTACTACTTTCACTACGAATACAAAAAGTACCAAATATTGTTTATTGCTTTAGCCCTTGTGGTAATTGTCTCTATGAGGTATTCATTTTGTCATTAAAAAACTGACCAGCTTTTGATGTCGTCATCATTAAAAAATGGGCAATATCTTGATGACAAAATTTGTCAGATCTTTTGTTACATCTTATCAAAACCACTTGAAGGATTAATAAAATTGTAATTCTTACATGCCTTTTAGTACAGTTCTGGATACTAAATTGAGAGAAAAAATACTCAGATGTGATGTGATAGTTATTGATTTTAACTTGAGTGGGAGGGTTTTTTTCATATATCATGTCTTTCATAGACAAGTATATTTTTATTATTTTATTCATGCATGTTTACCATATTTTAACTATTACTCCTTTATACTAGTTTTGAAACGTTTTTACAGTAAATTTTAGATTGCAACTTTATTTAACTGGCGGCGATATTTTATCTAGTGTCTGGTTTAGTTTTTGTCCGTATTCTATATATTCCACCATAAGACCGAAGGATGCATACTGTTGTCTCTTTAAGCGTAACGTGAAACAATGTTTACCTAAATGCCGAAAGTAAAATGGCTTTATAAATTTCTGTAATTTTCATGTACAATTTAAAAATTGGGTCATGAAAAATTTAACCATGAACATTTTGCTTTCATACTAAATCTCTCATGACTAGATAATTGAAATAAATATTAGATGTGTGTTTTACTGAAAATGTAGATCTGAATTTTTTTGAAAGAAGTTATTAAATTGAAATACTCATAAGAGCTGATGCTTACTTTGTACATTTTCCAGACTCCAAGCACTCTACACTTTAAGACAAAAAACCGTTGCACCTGGAAGGCGCAGACTGGTATAAATGAAATGTGGAGGAGTGTAACAACTGCGTTGGATATGCAAATGATCAAATTTTCAGAATCGTTTGAGCATGTGCCACGCGCAACTCAGCTTTCAAACACGCTGCATACCGGGGAATAAAATAATATCCAGTAGCGCAGCAAATTCATGAGATAAATTCAAATTCAATGACCGAGCTCGAGTAATTGGCCTCAGAGAAGGTGGATGGTCTGATCGACGGATTACGCAACATATTGGTTGTAGTAAAGGTACTGTTGCACGCTGTTGGCACAGCGGTGGATACAACAAGGCACATGCCAGCACACAACCAGGCTCAGAAAGGCCTAGAGAAACCGGACCGAGAGAGGATCGAAGTGTTATAAGACATACGCGTACTGATCCAACAGTCACTGTTCTAGACGTTTAACGGGCAGTGAGAGCCTCTCTTGATCATCCAATAAGTGATCTCACCATTTGTCGACGGCTTTACGACTGGGGACTAAACTCACGTAAACCGTTACGAGGACTTAACAGAAATGTATCGCCGTCAAAGACTGGAATGGTGTCGTGCCAGACAGACATAGGGCATCGAATGGCATCGAGTAGTCATCACTGACAAATTCCGCTTCTGTCTGGGTGTAGATGATAGTTGAATCCGTGTGCGTATGCAACGTGGTCAGCGCCAAAATTCACGGTTTGTTGTGCAGCGTCACACGTCGAGAAGACCTGATGCCATGGTATGGGGTGCAATTGCGTATAGTGCCAAATCACCTTTGGTATTCGTTACGGGCTCTTCGACAGGCCAGCGTTAAGTATAATTAATTTTACAGCCAGTTACGCTCCCATTCCTGAACACCCAGGTTCAACCGCTAATCAACAAGACCACGTTCGACCCCATATTGCTGCCGTCTCTAAAGCTTGTCTACGACGCAACGATATCTTATCATCACCGGCATGCTCGCCGGACCTGTCCCCGATCGATATTGTATGGGATGCCACTGGACGAAGTATCACCTCTCCACCCGCACTGCGTAATCTGCAGGAACTACGTGACAAGGTTCAAGCAGCATGTGATGGACTGTCGCAGCACTTTACAAAGAGCCTGTATGATTCACTACCAAGGCGCCTGGCATGCTGCATTTGGAATAATAGCGGTCATACGCCATGCTAAATGATACCACTTTTTTGAATTTTTCAGTGTCAAAGTTTAAGCATTTACTCATTCATAAAAAGCATTTGACCAACCTTGTAAATTTCATCGTATTCTGACAATTCCTTGTTTGGTTCTTGGTGCAACTTTTTTTTCGTCTTAGAGTGTATTTCTAAATGTAAAATCCATCAAATCGACTAGATTGGGTTTCACTATGCAAGGGACGCATTTGTAGAATCTGCCCCAACACAAGACAGCAGACATCAAGTACCGAACGTACATATACAATAAAAGTTTCAATAGCTCAGAGGAAAGCCGACCAAAAGGTATAGTGATTAAGGTGTTAGCCTTAATCGAAAAGTTCCTGGTTAGAATCCGGGTCAGGGCATGAATGTTTGTAAGCGTATGGTGTAGAGACGCTGGTGCACTTTCAATCTAACGTGGACGAAAGTCCTCACGTTGGGTTGGTGTAGAAGTTTGGAGAGTGTACCAGTTCAGATTGTGCCTCGTCATCTGACCGTGGTTCAAAATTACGCGGCGATACACCGAATGGCTTAGGCTGGGACGTTGGTAACTAGTAGAACAGCTCAGATGAGAGAAATGCATTTAGGGTTGGTTGGATGTTTTATAGGGCGAGGGCCATATTTGTCCAAGATACATTAATCACAAAACAGACCAACATCAAGTAACAACTGTTGTGAATTGGACAAAAGGGATCCGGGTATATAGTAGTGCAATGTCAGCAGTAAAGCTCGCTTAGGTATCTAGGTACTCGACTTCCGTGCTTACTATATATAGTAAACGCCATGGTATAAGAAAAGATCACTCGAGTACCTCTGGTCCCTGAAACCCGTACACACCTAAAGCAGGTAGTTCCCTGAAAGCAAATCACAGGGTAAGTTACAACAACAGAACCTGTGCTACTACAAATTGCAAGTTACTAGAACGTTCGAGAAAACACGCCGACCCTCTTTAAAACTAATCAAAGACTAACAATAGACGTATCACTCGGTATCACATTCTGTGCTTTTAGCAAGAACGATTATTTATTAACAGCATTTTTAGCGTTGCTGATGAGTTGTTTCAGATAGCATCTTGACAAAATTTATTATCTACTCCCTAAATGGAAACACCGGAAAAATCGCTACGAAAAGAGTATCCAGGCTAAAAGCTACACAGTTCCGTACTCATTTGATCAGACTACAACGAGCAACGTCTGACACCCAACAAAATGCACCGATCTGTCTCTTTTCGAGCCCATTCCCATTATTTACCAACTCAGCGAAAAACATATCAAATCCAGAGTTTGACGCAAGTTGACGTGAATTCAGACCTCCCTCACTAGAGGCACACGTTGTAAACATTGCCGAAGACTACAGATGCTTAACGGGATAAGAGAGACAGAAAACTGAGCTTGTTCCCTCTATTCTTTGACAATCAATATCCTCCTTAAGCCCTTCATAAGAGGACAGACAAATGACGTGAATGGCAAAAATGTTTTAGACGGCGCATTCATCAAGACTGCGATGAATTAGGGGTAGCGTCGAACAATAAATATAGAAAATCGGTAGCTGTTCTGTTGGGAGGGATATGTGTTTTCGTTCATGCTGCGGAGAATTCGAGCCTTTCTGTGATTTTCGATTCTTAGTGCGGAGTAGAATAAATGTCTTGCCGTATAAGTGAGTAGGTATTGAGATATTGTATTTATTTGAAGAAGATTTATTCGGCAACTGAACGTAAAATCATTACACGAGAAAGATTTCGCACTGCTTGTTTATTTCCTTCAAATATGCCCGAATGAGAAGGCAGTGAAGATTTTTCATTTTTTGTCAGGTTCTTCTAACTATACAAGTGGTTTCGACTAGATATCTCGTTCATCAAGATCTGATCAATTTCGGAAATGACGAGATATCTCGTCTCTCAAGATCTGCTCAATTTCGTTATTGACGAGATATCTCGGCATCAATATATCGCCCACCTTTTTATGACGAGTTCAAGATCTGAACAGTTTTCAGATATCGTCAAGATATCTCGACCAACAAGGTCTCGTTTTCATGTATTAACGAGATATCACGACAGTCAAGGTCCGGTCAGCTTTCCTGTATTGACGAGATATCTATACCAACAAGGTCTGGTCAGTTTTCATGTATTAACGAGATTTTACGACCATCAAGGTCTAGTCAGCTTTCCTATATTGACGAGATATCTTGACCAACAAGGTCTGGTCAGTTTTCATGTACTAACGAGATATCACGACCGTCAAAGTCCGGTCAGCTTTCCTGTATTGACGAGATATCTATACCAACAAGGTCTGGTCAGTTTTCATGTATTAACGAGATTTTACGACCATCAAGGTCTAGTCAGCTTTCCTATATTGACGAGATATCTTGATTAACCAGGTCTGGTCAGTTTTCATGTACTAACGAGATATCACGACCGTCAAAGTCCGGTCAGCTTTCCTGTATTGACGAGATATCTCGACCAACGAGGTCTGGTCAGTTTTCATGTATTAACGAGATATCACGATCCTCAAGATCGTATCAGTTTTGCTAATGATAAGATACCTCGTCGAGTCACCCAGTGGAGTGATATTAAGCACAAGGGTGATATTTGGAACACCCACCCTTTATATTAATGCCGACATGGCTCAATGGGTATACCCACTGCGTTATCAAGCTGTGAGGTGAAGGCACCACAGGTTTGATTTCTCCTTGGTTGTATTTTTCTTCTGTGTCCGTATATTTTTCTTTGTATATATGTTCATTACTTCAGGCCTCGAAATATATTTTTTAATACAGGTGCACAAGGTGCACCTAAGTTTTTAAATTAGGTTCACAGGTGCACCTAGCGGGAAAAAATTAGGTGCACAATTTTATTTTCACTTGCACAGTGCACCTGTGCACCCGGGTATTTCGAGCCCTGCATTACTTGATGCTCTAGGTCTGGTTTCTGGCGCAGTGTAGCTAAATATGGCTCTTGCGCTATAAAAACCAACAAACCAAATCTGATATGAACTAAAAACGCCATTTTATTTGTGACATATTTCGACTCAGTGTGAAACAATAATGTTGTGTTTGCTCAAAATTGTTTAGTTCAATTTAAAATTTGGTTTGTTCTTTAAATTTAGGATAAAAACGATTGAATGTATCTAACCTCATTTCGTATAGCTTCCATATTAAGGCAAAGAGGTTAAAACAAAATAGCTACTCCTCGAATCTCAGTTCAATATTTCATTCTTTTTCACAAATATTGAGGGAAAAAAATGTAGGCTATGAAACAAATAACTGTTCTTTAGATTCATAGATTCATTTAGTTTTTAATTCAAGCATATTGTATTATTTTAATTATTATGATACACTTGAACTTGTTTGGACACATCAAATGGCCTCTTTTTGTGACTTAACCTCTTTTTCTCTGACAAGGAAAATATGCAGTTAAAATGCTTTTGTTTTTGTATCGATGTTAAAAAATGTTTCTTATTTTGTCCACCTTGCTTATTTGCTATAATTATGACTAGCGAACAAAAATGACCATATTGTACCTACCAAACCCTGTTTATTACTATTTAGATTCATGTGTTGATGGTATTTTTATAAATAATTGTACAGATGTTTTAACGATTTCTTTGTTCTAGAGTACTAAACATATTTGTAATACTGAGCTAAAGCAAAAGCTTGTAAAAAGCTAAACATATTTATACTGTTCAAATAATATAATTAGCAGTTTACTTTGAAATGTTTGTGATAATTTTATCTTTGTTCTTCATCAAATACTCATTATAGTTAGAAAAATAAAAAATAATCCATGCATTTTTACAAAGATTATGTTTCCACTTTATATTAAAGCTTCACTATCGATAATAGTTTGAAGCTACTTTTTACTCTAACTAATTAGTTATTTAATTAAAACTTAAAGTGTTTTTAGATTTTGCGTAAGATGCTATATAGGTGATGAAAACACATCAGATAATAAACGATTTCGTTTCCCTGGACATGTTAGCTAATTTTATTGTTTGGGTTTCTTTGTTTTTGTTTCCTCCATGGGCGAGAGATTTGGCGTTCAAAACTATTAATCAGAATAAAGCAAGTTAACAAAGAAATTTGAGTTCAGCTAGAATGAAAAAAGTCACCGCGATGGCCATTAATGTTTTCATCTGCGTTTTTTAACCATGGAACAAGCAATCTATATAGGTTTTGTGGAAATTTAATTCACTAGAATTGCAAAGGTTTACAAAAAAATTTAATTGCTAAGAATCACTTTTGAGTGTCTAAAACGACCTTCATTTTTTATTATGACATTGTATTTTCCGGCCAAGACTGGGATAGGGAGGTAAATATTCTTCGTTAAATTTCCAAAATCTGTCAAAGAACTATTTTTAAAATTCGAAAATTTCTTTTAGAAATGTGTTGATGTGACAAACAACCATTGATTCAAAATTCACGGGTTAAGTACATATAGGGTGATTGAGAGTAGATATTTGATGATTAAAGATATTTTCAAACCGGTTATTGTAAAATTTATTTACAAGTCTTTTGGAACAACTACTCATAATGAGTCATAACAGAAAAGTGACAGTATTCAGAAGTATATCGCCATTTCACTTCCATTTCCTCATTAGTCTTGAAAACAAACGTTTTCAGGTGCGATGGAAAATTAAACACCAAACTGTTGATCAGTTATGAGTAGGGCAACTTTTTGCAACAAATGCAACTTTTTTTTCACACGTTCTACGCTGCATGTAAAGTGCTAAAACCAAAATTCCTCCAGCATGGGGTGTATTATCTTAACCGCAACATAAATGCAATTTTTTGCATAAATGCAACCACCTGCAACTTTTTAAAATTTAGTTCAAAACTAAATAGGCAACTATTTAATTTTGCGAATTTAGCTCAAAATTATATAGGAGACTATTTAATAACTATTTTGCAGGGTAATATTTCCGAATATATACATACATAAAACAATGCAGATGATTGGAACACAAAACTTCGTTCACCCAGAGCTGCTAAGTAAAACGTTTGCTGAAAATGAAAAGCAGCTACGAACGTTTGATTCTTCTCGTAGAAAAATCGGAATCGAAAGTGTATCATATCGAGACAGCGAATGAAGATATCAGATCGAAGGATTTTATAGAATTTCCTTAAAGTGTATCTCTTTTAAAAAAACTATTGCAAAAAAATAACGATCTGACGGTTATTGCTACATTTTCCTGGGACGATATTCCTCCAAGTGATTATTTTCAACTGCAACAATGCAGGCAACATCAGTCTCTGTTGAATGCAGTTTTTCAATGTTAAAGAGATTACTGGTCAAGGATCAGCCATTCTACGATGTCAATGTTCTTCAGTATTTAATGATGTTTTTTATACTGTTATGCACGACTAAAAATGTCAATAAATTTTGAACTTTTTCATTTTTTACGAATAATTTATTTTAAATTTTAGTGTACAAAAATAAATACAACTTTAGAGAATGATAAATGCAACTTTTTCCATTTTTACTGCAACAAAAAAGTTGCCCTAGTTATGAGGTACCAGGTTTAAAATTTCGTCGATCGAGGCTTCATATATATGTGACTTAAACTTACAAGCTCGTAATCCTCCTGGTACTTCTCTTGAAAAGATATCGTGTTGTTATCAAAACCTTTAGATCCTGATGGACGAGATATCTAGTCATTAGAAAAAAACAGATCTCGTCACATTCAAAAAGTAGACAGTGACTTGATGACGATATACCTCGTCATTAGCAAAGTTCGTCCTATCCTGATGTTCAAAGTCTCCAGAAGGGTTAAAAAAGTATATTTAGCTTATTTTTAACCAAGTCAATATAAAACATACAAATTAAAAGTTCTCTTGCCTCACTTTTAAAAGCTCGTAACCTCGCAAAATCAAACTTTTTCAGGGGATTAAGATTACGAATTAAATCCAAGACCATGTTGCCTAAAGGGGGATAGTGCACGTTAAATAAGTTCAGCTCAGGAGTCACCTCATCATGTGACCGTGGTTCAAAATTACGTGGCGTTATCCTCGGATATTTCCCTTTGAAATTGATCCGGGAATGTCCCCAATATCTTGCTGTGTTTTTCCTTTGTGACGTTAAAAGTTTTACGTGAACGATGAAAATCTAAAAGCCGAATTGTGGACCAGTTATTAGATACTAAGTTTACAAATTCGTCAACGAAGGTTTTTTAAATAATTTAGACTTTTATCTCCTCCTTTGCGTTACCTCCTCCTTAAATGCTTGTTCCCCAAGCAAGTTCGAAGGGACGCTCTGACTTCAACTTCCTCCCTGGACTTTAAACTAATCAAGGGGACACAAATAGGTCATCTTCGATTACCGAATAGGACGAAACTATGGTCAATCAACTAAGCAACGATAGGAGGTGATAAAAGCCATGGTCAAGAGAGGAAAGCACACACTTCCTCCTGAATGCAGAGCCAGAAAGATTGACCCCGGCCGACTGGTGCTTTTTGAAAAAATGGCTAATTTCAACAGCCATTCCATGATGATTCTTTCATCTTATCCGCGGTGAGCTCACCTTCATTTTCTTTTTATTCCATCGACTAGTTCGAGTCTATACCCGATTCGAATTGTTTATCAACCAGTTCATTTCTTTTGAGAAAAATGTGCTGTTTCTTGTTTAGCCAGTCTAATTAGTACTCACGTTATACCACACTCCATTAATTTGATTTTATCCATAATGTTTTGAGTAAACTATTGCTAATGCTGAATATTATGATTGTTTTTTTTTTACATTGTCGTACGTATAACTGAGATGTTCTTATAATTGTTTAATAAATATAAAATGTACTTATTTGTTAAAATTATGCTTTTTTCATTTATCCTTAAATACAATATCAGTGCTTAATGTGCCATTTATACCACTGAGTCATTACCCCGAGCTTTGAGCAGGGATAGTGTAGGCCTTGGTCACCAATTTTAAAATTCCTTTTTACACAAAAGAAGTTAAAATCTAACCACTATGAAAACCAATCACGTTTTGCAAAAATGTTGAGTTATTGCACTACTGTTTATGCTGGTAATTAACAAGGATAATAATCCTTAGTAAATGAACTAAAAAGGAATCCAACAGCACTGTTGGGTCCCTTTTTAGTTCATTAGTTAAGGATTATTATCCTTATTAATAGCCAGCGTTAACATTAGGGCAATACCTCAACATTTTTGCGAAACGTGATCGATTATTTATAGTGGTTATATTTATCTTGAATTGAATAAAAAGATGTTTAAATTTGGTGACCAAGGCCTACGCTATCCCTGCTCAAAGCAAGGGGTGATGACTCAGACATACAAGGGATACATTAAGCACTGAAAGTGTATTTAAGGGAAAATGAAGAAAGCCTAATTTTAACAAATAAATACATTTTATATTTATTAAACAATTATAAAAACATCTAGGTTATACGTACGTCAATGAAAAAAATACAATCCTAACATTCAGCAATACCGATACAATAGAATCGATGGATTTAGTTACAACGCAAATACTAATTAAAGCACATTAAACACAACAGCACATTTTACTCAAAAGAAATGTAATAAAGCAAAATTCGATCAGGGGAATAGACTCGAACTAGTCGATGGAATAAAAAATAAAATGAAGGTGAGCTCACCGCGAACAAGATGCAAGAATCAACAAAAGCATGGCTTAACAAGGAAATTAGCCATTTTTTCACAGAGCACCAGTTGGCCGGGGTCCGTACCCGTTCGGCTCTGCATTTAGGAGGAAGTGTGTGCTTTCCCCTTTTGTCCAGGAGCTTTATCACCTCCGATCAGGGTTTAGTTGAGGGAACATAGTTTCTTCCCATTCGTTAATCGAAGATGACCTGCTTGCTCCCGATTAGCTTAAAGTCCAGGGAGGAAGTTGACGTCAGAGCGTCCCTTCGAACTTGCCTGGGGAACAAGCATTTCCACATTCCGCTAGCGTAATACGATATCCTAAAGAGGAGGTAACGCAAAAGTAGCCCTGAAAAGCACTCGTTTTTCCCGATACTTGAATCGAAGTGAATGGATGAGAAAAGAATAGATTTACCAAGTTTTCACGCGCATATTTAAATTTAGCACACTCGTACTCAAAACCTATACATATTATCATACCTATACATATTATGCTTATGATACTACTGAGTACATAACATTCCATCCGGTTTTCGGGAAAAATTTTCCACCGGAAAATTTTTGAAAATGTCGAACAATAAAAAGGAGGAAACTGGGTTACATAAAATAAATGTATATATACACTAAAACAGATGAAGTTAACAAGACATTTCTTGTCGTAAACCAAGGCTTAGAATCTGCTTTTACACAATCAAGCAAGCCACTGAGAAAATGTTTTTGATGGTGTTTGTGTGATGGTTTTGACTGAGACCAGTGAGAAAATAGTGCGCAGCAGTGCATGATGTTCAGACCATATGAAAGTGAATCAGAAACACACACCGTGGAGAAGGATGGAGAGGGAACTCGAAGAGCGCTAGCAAGCAGGATTGCAACCTATTCGATGAAATGGCATAGGAGTTGGCGGAGGCAAGGAAGATGTCAGCTACATATCGGGAATCCAGAACATCGGCTAAGGCAAAGTTGATAGTGAAATGCTCGAAGAGAGTTCTTCAATACATTTCTTGCGAATATGTCAAATAAGAGATTGAGATCAGGACACGCTGGTAGATGGTGACGAAGGAACTTCAAGAGTATCAGCAAGGCAGGAACGAGCGGATGCATCGAGATGACGTCAACGTTGGAAGAACGACGCCGGAAGGAGAAAATCCCTGGAATCTGTTGTAGCCTAGTCGTAGCGATGCACAGAAAAGATGAGATCACGGAGGCGGCTGGAATATCGGGAACAGGCGATGCAGGCAGCAACTGAGGACTGCCATGAAAGGAACTACCCAGGTCCATCTTATTGAAGAAACGTGGCCTGGCCACTGGAGTAGGTAGATAACGGTACCACAGACGTCGAAGGTTTCACTCTCTTTATCTTGGCTAGGTCTAGCCAGTGAGCCACGCACCAAAAAATCACCAGGTCAAAGTACTCACCAATCACTCAAAGTCAGTCAAGTTTGGGTTAGTGTCTAATATCGTTTTTCTTGTACTATTCGACCATTTCAAATACTCAAGAACTTCTGAGTATCCACCTGTATCATAACACACTTGTATAATAAAATATACGTAAGTATATTTGAATGCAGCTCATAATGTTCACAAATACAAAAAAAAGGGAAAAATTTACTAATCATATTTACAATACAATGAGATACAACTAGGTACACATAAAATTATCTAAATAGGTGTATAAGAACTCTCTATATATACATATATATATGCATATACATACATATATATGAGCACAAATGTAATAATGACAAGTTGACAATTTCCACAAGTATTACAGAGAAAAATTCAGGATACCTAATTTTCGTTCAATTTGGATAGTTGTCATTTTAAAAAGTACCGTAACAATGACCTCTTAATCATTTTTTTTTTTAAAACTTGTTCCTGTTTTATTAAAATCGTCATGAGAACAGTCCTGTGTCATAATGTGGTCAGAGAAATTTCAGCATCGACTGTATCAATAAATATTTATTATTTGCGTAGAAAAAATGCCTTTTGGTAACAGATGATATCAAACCAAGAGGGTAACTTTTAGTTTAGGTTTAGGAACAGGTTGTCATTAACCATATTTCAAGAAAAAATTATCCAGACAGTATTTGGATTGATTACAATGAGAAGCACACATTTGCATTTTTGATGGTCACATCACACAGATATCTCCATCCAGTACAATCCAAAGGTGATCAGTCTTCAGAAAGCACCAAACAAAGACACCAATGTATGTAAAAAAAATAAAAAAATGCTAGTAATCACTCAAGCATCCAGCTCAGCCAAAAAAGGGCCCTTTCACAACCAAGGAGGACACAAGAGAAACACCAGCAGTCAGAAAAGACATTGACCTGACATTATTAGCACCCTTAAACTGTACGAGTTATAGAATAAAAATATTTTCACAAATGGCATATTAGTCTCACAGGTCAGAATTTATAAGATAATGGATCGACATATCAATTGAAGGGGAGCGTATTTCTGTATACACATACATATCTCTCTATATTAATATTATAAAAGAAAACACTGTATTTCAAAACAGCACCAAATTATTATATCCTTGGCTCATGTAAAGAATTTTTGGGTATAAGTATACCTCTCATGTTTTGTTTATCGGTACACACACAATTCATAATTAGCAAGACTAATTCAGACATAGAATCAAGAGAGTATAGATATATACATACACACATACACATATAGAGATGAATTCGCATGGATATCGTAAGTCAACAACCCACACACACACACACACATAATAGATAAACTAAAAAAAAAATTCGAAAATTAAATCACTGTTTTCTGCAGCAAACAGGGATTTGAGTGAATGTTTATTGTCTTGGACGTAGATTGTATCGATGGGTAGGTGGTTGGGGCAATTGACTAGGACGTGGTACGATTTTAACAGCATTCGGAAGCAATCGTTTCGGCAGAGTTTCCTCAGTAAGATTCTTATCCACATTTGTCTCATTGGATTGAGAGTCATCATCAAGGGATATATTTGGCTCTAGGCTTTCATTTGTTTGGTCATTATTATGTGGACGGCTAGAATGTGGATCTGTGGAACGAATTTGAGTCTTTGACAATCTATCTATATGTACAACCCGAGTGTCATCGACATCCCCTAATAATTTAATAGTAAAAGTCACTGGAGAATTTTTGGAAATAACTTTGAAAGGTCCAGAGTTTGGTCTGTGAAACTTTTTGGAAAGGCCAGGAGCGATTTGAGGAGTATGCAGAAATACTATGTCACCGACTTCTATTTGCTTATTTTTGGTAAATTTTTCCCTGTACTTTTCTTGTCCTTCCGCAGCTAATCTTAAGTTTTCTTTAACAATTTGAAATGAATTATGAAGTCTAATGGACATATCATGCGCATAATCTCTATGATCAGTGTATGAGAAAGGAATTTTACCCGTCAAAAGGTCATAGGGTAGCTGAACATTACGCCCATATAAAAGAAAGGATGGTGTAAACCCAGTTGCGGTGTGGACAGCTGACCTATGAGCAAGTAAAGCGAATGGAAGCTGTCGATCCCAATCGACATGAGTGTCATTTACTAAATGTGAGAGAGAATTTATTAACGTAGAGTTCAAACGTTCGACTACACCGTCACTTTGCGGATGATAGGCAGTAGTGGTGTGTTTATTTATACCTAATTTAGCATACACCTGGGTTATTGATTTCGATAAAAAATTAGATCCTCTGTCAGAAATTAGATTGGTTGGCAAACCATGTTGGGAAATAAATTTTTCCAGTACGGATGCAACAGTATCAGATTTAATATCCGGCACAGCAAAAGCTTCTGGCCAGCGTGTGAAGTAGTCGGACACTACCAATATATGTTTATTACCTGAATAGGTCATGGGCAGTGGACCGAGGGCGTCGATAGCAATGGTCTCCATGGGCCTACTAGTTAGAGGAACTCTTTGCAAAGGTACTAACTTATGAGGTTTATGAGCTCTCTTTTCGTTGCAGGACTGGCAGGATCTTATGTAATGGTCGACATGATCTTTTATGCGAGGGAAGAAAAACGTGGATTTTATGCGTCTAATAGTTTTATGATAACCCTGGTGGGTAACGACAGGAGAATCATGGCAGAGGGTTAATACTTCCTGAATCAAAATATTTGGCACTACGACCTTATCAGACATATTGGATTTAGACAATTTCCTTTTTGGTGTGCCATATAGAACATCATCTTTGACGAAAAAAATCATAACACCATTATTTGTAACATTTGAAGAATTTATACAACTAAGTATTTTAATACAAAAAGGGTCATCCTTTTGATGTAATTTTATCCTTTCAAGAAGCTGAGGATCGAAACGAGTGACGGAGAGAGAACTATTTATGCTATTTACTTCACGAGAAAGATAATCAGCAGTGACATTTAACTTACCGGGTTTGTGTATGATCTTATAATCGTATTGCTGTAGAGTCATAACCCAGCGAGCTATTCTAGACGCGGGGTCCTTAAGTTTCAGGGCATACGAAAGACTGGCCTGGTCACAGTAAATACAAAAATGTGCACCATACAAATACTGTTTGAAGTACGACACTCCAAAGACTACCCCAAGCATTTCCTTCTCTACGGTTGAATAGTTTATTTCAGGGGCTTTTAATTTCCTACTGGCATAGGCCACGGGGTGTAGGAATCCGGATTCATCTGCCTGACACAAGACAGCACCAAGAGCATATTTGGAGGCGTCAGTACAGATTGAAAAAGGTTTCTCAAAATTTGGGAGAGAAAGACAAGGATGGGTCAATAAAGCTCCTTTAAGTTTATCGAACGACTCCTGTGCTTCTTGACTCCATTGGAAATTACACGTCTCCTTGGTTAAATTTGTCAGAGGTAAAGCAATGTCTGAATAATCAGCAATGAACCGACGATAAAATCCAGTCAAACCCAGGAAGGCTCGGACCTGCTTTCTGGACGTAGGGATTTTGAATTTCTCGACTGTCTCAACGTTTGAAGAATCCGGATAAACTTTACCATCAGAGACTTGGAAACCTAAGTATTTAATATTTGTTCGTAAGAAATTACATTTACTTGGTTTTAATTTCAATCCATGTTCTCTCAATCGATCAAAGACAAGGCCGAGTTTCTGGAAATGATCATCAGTATTGGCACCTGAAGCAATAATGATATCGTCTAAATAGACGGCAATTTGTAGAGGTTTTAGACCCGAAAGAACAATTTCCATTAAACGTTGAAAACTATTTGGTGAGTTTTTCAAACCAAATGGGACTCTATTCCACTCATACAAACCGTGCTCAGTTGCAAAAGCGGTTTTATGGGTATCGTCTGGGTGTACTTTCATCTGGAAAAACCCACTGCAAAGATCCAGTGTTGAAAAAAGAGTAGCACCCGAAAGGTCATCCACTAGATCAGTTATATTGGGTATAGGAAAAGAATCAGGAAGGGTTTTTAAATTCAGTCTCCTAAAATCAGTACACAGACGGTACGAACCATCTTTTTTCTTGACCAATATTACAGGAGCAGCATATGGGGATTTGCTATGGCTGACTATTCCTACGTCTAGTAATTCATTTATCTGACCATTTAGTTCTTCCTTTAAGTGGTGAGGTACTTTATAATGGCGTTGCCTCACGGGATCATTTTCAGTTAGGGTGACCCGGTGCAGTATGGTGTCACACCCAGATAGGTCTGCTACAGAGTGAGCGAACAGATCAGGATAACCAGATAAAAAGGAATGTAACCGAGTTTTCTGTGTTGAATCCAAATGATCAGTATTAATGTCTCCGCCCCAATACTCAAAGTCATCTCCCAGTGGTAGCTGTTCCACCATATTACAAGAATGATTAACAGATTTGGAAATGATACACTCAAGAGACGCTAATTTTGTATTTTTGTTGACATGTACAGGCTCATTTAGAACATTCACAACTGAAACAAAGTATGAATTGTCGGGATTTGAGGTGGAAATAGTCCTGGCCACCATTATACCGTCAGGCTTCGAATTTGGGAGAGGCTGAATTAATACGTCAGGAGTGTGATTTTCGAATTTTGAATTAATTTTTAGTCGGACAATGGCTTGCGAACGAGATGGAATTATAATTTTGCGCGTGTTGTATAAAGACAATGAAGAGTTTGCAATACACAGGCTGCAAGAATTTTCTGGTACACTAATGTTTAACCATTTTATGGACAGTGATTGACCTTTCAATAACTGATTTTCAAAATCAATGGACAGTCTGTTTTCAGACAGGAATGGGCATCCTAATATCACCTCGTATATATGTGAGAGAGGAGAAGGAACGACAGCAAAAATGGCCTGAAAGGTGACTTTCTCTATTTTGAAAAAAAGGTTTACTCTCTCTAGAATAGGAATTGCTTGCCCATTAAAGTTATGCACTAATAAGTTACACTGTTCAATAGTGTATTTTATATGCAGACTGTCCAGAAACTCCTTGGAAATTAAATTAATGGACGCTCCAGTGTCTACTAGTGCTCGAAAGGATGTATGGTTTATTTTTACAACCACTCTTGGAAGATCCGGAACACCATTTTGTATGGATATCTGGGAGGGGGTGTCGGTGAAACACTCTGATATATCAAGTTTTCCCCCCTTGCTTAGTTTAACCGATTCATTCTGTTTCCTCGTCCATAACCACTTTGATTTGCCTGCCCAGTAGCATTTTGATTTCGTTGGGAATTCACCCTTTGTCGGCTTCTGCAGTTCTCAAAAGAATGTCCAAATATTTTACAGTGACGACAAAAGGGAGAGTAACAATTTGAAGAATAGTGACCGTTTCTGCCACATCGAGAACATTTACTGGGCTGTCTACTCACGTAAGGGTCCGCGGGACGTCTGTTTGGCCTATCATGTAAAGAAGCCGCATTTCTGTGGCTCATATCATTCCTCTGCAAAGAGGTTTGCAGAGCGGACATAGCTGAGGTCAGAGAATCAATTTGTGTTTGTAGCCTGACTAGGCCAGGGTCCGTTCGTGAGCGGTCTTCACAGGAAGCAGTAGCTTCCAACTGACGGTGAGGAAGAAGCAGAGATTCTTCAAAGCTCAGAGCATGCTTTTTAAAATCGGCATAAGCGTTCAGCCCAGAGGACACTATTCCTCTTAATATATCCGTTCTTAATCCCTGTTTAGCAGCAGAAAGAAGTAATTGCAACCTGTAACTTTCAGAAGTGCCAGACTCGTCCTCATCAGAAAAGCAGTCATAGGACAGGCCTTCGAGACGACTGAAGAATTTTCTGGCATCTTCCGAAGGCAACTGATATGCCGATGTAAGTCTCGTGATACAAGATGCAATTGACCTGG
The DNA here is from genome assembly GCA_947359465.1 of Metellina segmentata. NCBI lineage: Eukaryota > Metazoa > Arthropoda > Arachnida > Araneae > Tetragnathidae > Metellina > Metellina segmentata. The sequence goes on along the minus strand of OX375881.1, from coordinate 26,755,670 downwards.
GAGTAGCAAATCTTTCCCTAAAACGCTCGATTATGATTTTGATAGATTTAGACGTTTTTAAGTCGCGTTGAGAGCTTATGAACTCTTTTGCTTCGTCGGATAACCTTAACTTGAAGGCCATTATACGGTCCTTCTCATCCCAGTTACAATGTTCTGCAATTTCTTCAAAAGAAGAAAAGAATTTTTCAAATGAGGTAGTTCCATCGAATACAGGAATTACAGGTAAAAATTCAGCGATGGAATTAACCCGAATGGGAATGATATTCTGGGCTGCAGCGTCCATTCTATCGAGGCGAGAAATAAAACCCAACTAACGTTCAAATCTAACTTAATTTCTAAATGCCAAACAAGAGCAAAAAAAAAAAAATGTCAACGAATGTCCTGGAATGTTATCAGTTTAAAAATGAAAAAAAAAAAACACACATCATGCAACCCAACACCAGTACATACAAAAAAAAATTAAATCAAATGCAGTATCGAACTCGGAGTCATCACACGGTGCCAAGGCAGTTTCTCTGATAGCGCGGTTAACAATCCTGGTCACGGCACCATTTATTTATGTTGGGTCCCTTTTTAGTTCATTAGTTAAGGATTATTATCCTTATTAATAGCCAGCGTTAACATTAGGGCAATACCTCAACATTTTTGCGAAACGTGATCGATTATTTATAGTGGTTATATTTATCTTGAATTGAATAAAAAGATGTTTAAATTTGGTGACCAAGGCCTACGCTATCCCTGCTCAAAGCAAGGGGTGATGACTCAGACATACAAGGGATACATTAAGCACTGAAAGTGTATTTAAGGGAAAATGAAGAAAGCCTAATTTTAACAAATAAATACATTTTATATTTATTAAACAATTATAAAAACATCTAGGTTATACGTACGTCAATGAAAAAAATACAATCCTAACATTCAGCAATACCGATACAATAGAATCGATGGATTTAGTTACAACGCAAATACTAATTAAAGCACATTAAACACAACAGCACATTTTACTCAAAAGAAATGTAATAAAGCAAAATTCGATCAGGGGAATAGACTCGAACTAGTCGATGGAATAAAAAATAAAATGAAGGTGAGCTCACCGCGAACAAGATGCAAGAATCAACAAAAGCATGGCTTAACAAGGAAATTAGCCATTTTTTCACAGAGCACCAGTTGGCCGGGGTCCGTACCCGTTCGGCTCTGCATTTAGGAGGAAGTGTGTGCTTTCCCCTTTTGTCCAGGAGCTTTATCACCTCCGATCAGGGTTTAGTTGAGGGAACATAGTTTCTTCCCATTCGTTAATCGAAGATGACCTGCTTGCTCCCGATTAGCTTAAAGTCCAGGGAGGAAGTTGACGTCAGAGCGTCCCTTCGAACTTGCCTGGGGAACAAGCATTTCCACATTCCGCTAGCGTAATACGATATCCTAAAGAGGAGGTAACGCAAAAGTAGCCCTGAAAAGCACTCGTTTTTCCCGATACTTGAATCGAAGTGAATGGATGAGAAAAGAATAGATTTACCAAGTTTTCACGCGCATATTTAAATTTAGCACACTCGTACTCAAAACCTATACATATTATCATACCTATACATATTATGCTTATGATACTACTGAGTACATAACAGCACTCCCGCAATACCCAAGGGATCTTTTTTCTAATTCCCACCCACTATTCTCTTCCTTGATTTCTCTCTCTTCCTCGTCACCTGCCTCTTTTTTTCCATTCACCTACTTGACGTAGACGCAAATTGACCATTCATGGTTCTTGCACCCTGAAACGCAAAACCCACGAACCACCATAAATCTTAAAAAATTGTTTGAGTGTAAAGGCGAAGTTAAACATTTAGATGTTGATTCGAATCTTTTTAAAATACGTTTCAAAAACCAGGAAGGAAGAAAATTTATAATTAACGGATTTGCGATAAGCCTAAATTATTTTTATTGTATTTTAAAGTAAGTAACAAACAATTGAAAGTATTTATGTCTATCGAAATTAATAAACACAATTCATTCCTCCGGAGCGTGATGAACCTAAAGCTTATCAAAATTTAGAACGGCCATGATAAATATATATTTATCATAACCATCAAACACTAATTATACTCAATACTCTTATTCTGAATTCAAATACTTCCCAAAATTTTCGCTAATTCTTCAAACAAGCAACTTCGGTGTAATTTTTGAAGTCTATACCACAAGAGTACTAATCACATTTGGGATTAGTTTTCCAAACATGATTCGAGCGTAATCGGAAAGGCAATCCTAAACGCAAGAAAGATTAACAAAATAATTGCATCACACAATCCTGTTGAATTATCAAATACAGAAAAGTGTAATCAGTTTACCGAAGAACGCAAGATTTAAATCCTAAGGGTAATTTCTCTGTTGCGCAAGATGGAGTGGGTGACTACAACAAACTAATAAAGACGTAGCATGCTATGAGACTTTTATCCCATTTTTCGAAGCGATTTAATGCTCACAAGAGACGGTTTGATGCATCTATGTTGCCCTTGTAAACATGGATTATGCTTTTAAATACGTAATTCTCATACTGCTTATCTGAGGAATTTTAACCATCATTAATGAGCTTATATTCTTCGCGAATACATGCTAAGCTGAGTAGTGTAGAGTTTGAATATTAATAAATTTAATTTTGATAAACTATTATATAATTCTTGGAGGGGGCAGAAATAAAGTTTACTGCCATGTTAAAGGCGGTTACTTATTTCCGTGAAATGTTTAGGATGTGTGAAATTAAATTTAATAATTCCATATTAAAGAAAAGGATGAAGAATATTCAATACATTAATACATAGAATAATGGAGTCAATTTATAAGCTTTATATATTCACTATAGGGAATAACTTGCTGAAGATAAAGAGGCTATACTGGTAGTAAATGAATTAAAGAAAATTAAGGCTCTTAATTAGATTATAAACATATTTACGTATTTATGAAAAGTTACTGCTTGAAAACAGCTTTAACGCTAACATTCAGAATGTCACTTACCGATATACTTAGAAACTTCTTTAGTTACAGATACTCTATTACATTCTAATTAAATTAATTTGTTCGATGAATGTAATTAATATTGAGAATAAGAAACGAATTGAAATCGTACTATTTCGTCTAACAAAATGCGTTCTTTAAGATGATTGTCCTCGATACCTTTATTTTTTTCTTAGACCCAGTTGTGATTCCCTTAAAATTATAATGAAATTAAAACATATATTTAAGAAAGGGAACACACATAATGGGAAACTTACTTGATTTTCACTAATTTGTTACCAAATTTGCAGTCGAAGAATTTGGCGATTTATGTTCTTTAGTACGTGTATTGTATTTCAAACATGCCTAAATGGTAAGATATAACTCATATGATAATTAATTTTTAAAATTTATTTGTTTCAAATTATGAGACCACTTTGTACTTTATCAAACTTTTTGCTGAAAATTACACTGTTTAAAAAGAACATTAGAATTTATGTATGCAGAGTTAAAAATAGAATTTAAAAGTGGAGATTTAAAAAAAATATATATATGGAACTTTAATTCTATTTATTCGTTTTCAGCATTGTTTAAAGGGCTTGGTAGTTATGAAATCAGCATTATAATTTTTTCTTATTCCTACGTTATTTTTCTCAAAATATACTGACGTTATTGGTTCAAAAATTTTCGTATACTTAATGAGATACTTTTTCTATCTAAATGTAGATTGCTGTTGCATTTTTGTGCTAGAATGTTCTTCCAGTTGTTATTGCGGCTGTGACACCAGTTAGTTTTATAGTATTCCATCGCCTCACCAAAAGAAATACCATAGTTCTGATAACGCGGGCAGTATTAATTTTCGAATTCCTACTACTTTATTTCATCATGTACTCGAGATACCGGTTCGAATATTTTTGTACACTCAATGAGATCCTTTTTCTACCTAACTAAATGTGAGTGGCGGTAGTGACTTTGTATGAAATGCGCTTCCTGTTTCCGTAACCCAAGTATGACATCATTTATCTCCAAATTCATATGATATTTAATTAATTAATGAAAACTAGTTGAGATTAAACACCAAACGTAGCCAAAACAACTATAAACTACATTTTAGGAAACCCTGAGATGTATAATGATATCGTATTTGGGTAACACATCGCTACCCGGCAAGAAAAAAACACTACTCAAAATTGCAGAATTGTGGAAACATCAACTTAAAGGATACTATAAAACTTATATTGAAACAGCATAAGCTTCTTTTAAATTTTAGATAAGTATATATGGTAGTAACTTCTATTATATCCTATAGAATAGTAATATAACACGCTGGGGCACCTCATACATATTTTTCAATGACATAACATGAAAAGTTATATTTTTTGACTTGTGTCACATATCTCGCCGGTGTGCGACATATTAAAATTCCCGTTATCGATCTAGTTTGCTTGTTTACACTGAAAATCGCATTTAATATTTATTTACCAATGCTAGTATTTGATATAGTATTGCATAATTGTTAAAACATTTAAATAAAATTAACTAAAAAATCAAAAAATTCTGTTCTTCTACTGTAAAAATAATTGCATCAACATCCTCACTGCAGTGTCAGCTGATTCCTGTAGAACAAGAAAGCTTGGTCAGCTTGAAGTAGTTTCTTAGAAAAGAAACATTGATGACAGGAACCTCTTTTTTACGAAAATCGATTTCAAAGTTCAAAATTGGGAGTTTGTTAAACTGAGTTTTTTTTTAATTTTTCTTGCAAACTTTTGATATATGTTTAAGCTATTTTGCATTTGAAAGCGCTTAAAATAGATTACTCGAATCAAATCTTCTCAAAATCAATATATTTGGAATCTTTGTGTTCCTCAAGTAATTGAAAATGGTACGTACATCAGCAACAGTAGAATGTTACAGTGTTTGATGCTCAAACAGACATCAAAAAAGTATAAAAAAGGTCAGTAAAAAAAGACACAAAGACTCTCTGAGGGAAATAAAATTAACATACAGTCGGGCATTTTCTGAATGGGCATTCCAAACCCGGTGACTGTATTGAGTAAATCCTTATTTCTTATTCTCTCTCAAACGAAATTTACGTTCGGAAATCTTTTAGGAAGTGCTCCAAGCGAGGCTATTTTTTGCTCGGACGAAAATCGTATTTGAACAATTCCGAAAACCGTTATCACAAAGGCCTTCCGCCTCAATCCCCAAACGCGATGATGGAATCTCCACCCCACCCCCAAGAAAGTTATTTCCCTCGACCCCACCCCTTCTTAGAAATGCAAATGAACTTCTGGAACCTTTTCGAAATCATCTCCCGAGATTTGACGCAAACTATACATTAGAACACCAACTAAACCATATCAAACAGTAACAGACCGAAATCACGGACCAAAAGGGGCGAAGAGTGGGGGAAAGGAATCCTTTTTTCCCCTTTTCCCTGCCTCCTTTTTCCCTACACCCTCGTGAGAGGATTTCCTGGTATATTCCCTGTGTAAACAATTCCGTCACTCCATCTACATAAAGAGAAAGCTCGTTTTTCTTTCCTCCTGTATTTCTGCCTTCCCTGCCTCGCTCATCCTGTGTTTTACTTTTTCCTGCCGTGCACCCGTACTCTGGGAATAAAAGTAATGAATAGATTTTTTATTCCTTTCTGAGGTGGTGGCAAAAAAGGAGAGGAGTGAAAGGGTAAAAAAGGGGAGAAAGTAGCTTGAAGTGTTGCGGGAGATTCCTTGAATAAACCTGGGACAATGTCACCGTTAGATGAAGGGGAGTTTTATAGTTGCCGTTTTAGAGGTTTTTTCTTTAATTTCCCGCGCGCGTACCCTTCTGGGAGCCATAAAAGGGTATCATTGTCTTGGGGTAGAGAGGGTTGCTTTCTTCTTTCGTGCCCCCTACTCTTGATGGATGGCACGGTTTAGTGTCGTCTGGGAAATGTCTTGGTCGCTTTTGTATCTCCTGCGGTGGGTGTATGGAGAACAAATAAATATTAGTTTATCGAATATTCTTGTTACTGTAACACGCGGTTTGGATTAGATAATGTGAATTTAGTTTGATATGAGTTTATTTTCGATCAGATAATACTTGATTTATAGACGCGATAAAGATTTCGAATGTCAGGATTTTGGCAGTGTACCATTACCTTTCTACTTTCCTTGATTTTGTATTTTGAGCTCTAAAGAAAACTATACAAATGTCTAGTGGGTTAGTTCATAGATTGCTTCTTAGGGTTTCATGGTGCATTGGCCATATTTGGCTAAGCTGTACCATGCACTTAACTGTAGGAGGCGCAAGATCGATTACTCCCTTTTGTGTTTGTTAAACTTTCATTGTGTTTGTATGTCCATTACCTGAAGTTGTCTGTCTTCTGTTTGGCGCAGCATGACGGCCCTTGGATCATAGAAGAATTTCAACACATCTTTAATAAGTCCCTTTCTGCTATACCTCCCCTATCTTTTCACAATTATTCACATTGTGTTTGTCGCAACTTCGTCAATATGGCCCTTGAGCCATGAAACTCAAAATCAACTTACCTAAAAATCATTGGTGATTGTTTGAAAGTCCAGCGTGAAATCAATGCTTACACATGCATTAGAGGACATAAGTGCAATTACAAATAAGTGGAATGTGCCATTTCGAGATAATGCAAAACTACGAATACACTTGGTATACTTTGTAATCTTGAACCTATTCATAATTTTTTGTAACATTGAATAGAAACCCTTAATAATTTAGTAGTGGGTTCCAGTCCCACAAACGGGTTGGTAACGTATACTTACTCCAATTGGTTTGATGAGGTATCTGGTCCATCAAGATTTGACCAATTTTAGTAATGATGGGGTATCTGGTCCACCAAAATTTGACCAATTTTAGTAATGACGACATATCTAGTCCATAAGGATATGACGAATTTTAGAAGTGACGACATATCTAGTCCATAAAAGATGTGACGAATTCTAATAATAACGACATATCTAGTCCATAAATATGAGACCAATTTTAGTAATGACGATATATCTCGTCCATCAAGATCCAACCAATTTTGCTGATGACTAGATACCTTGTGCATTAAGGTACTATCGACATTTTGATGACTACAAGATCATATCTCGTCATTTTTTCTTGCAACAACCAACTGGAGGGATCAAACTTCTGCAATTAATAGACGTATAAGTTGTTTCTACGAATAATTGAAATGCCTAATGGGGTGTAGTTCTACTCTTCAGACATCCAAGTGCCTAGACTTCTTGAGCACAAGTCGAGGGTCCCAAAGAATTCACTAAGGACAATCTGAAAATCCGATTGCAATAAAAGTTGACGCGTGTACGAGTTGACTTAAGTGCTATTACAAAGAAGTGAACTTAAGTGCCATTACGTCCGGATGCAATCTTACAAAGAATACATTAGGGACAATTAGTAAGTCCCACTGGATAGAGATGTCGTGCAGAGGTGTCGAAATATTAAGAATTCCTGAATTAGTTGAGGTTCCTAAGGATACTGTTCCTCAGAACTGTTATAAAGATCAGTTTGAAGTAGATGTTTACGTATAAGAAGACCTAAGTACGTAACAAATTTTCAAATACTTGGAGTTGGTAATTCATCGACTTTCTAGAGAAACAGTGTGTGTGGAGTAAGTAGTAGTAGTAGTAGTTTCATTAACAAGTCAATAATTAGTCCATCATTATGATTCGTGGCTTTCTCTCACTAACACGGAATAGATCTTCAAACTCAGCGATCGGGGTAAAAAACTTGTAGCTGCCCTCGCATGCTTCGTTTATTTCATTCAAAAGTCGATGTAATAAACTAGTTGAGGTAACATACGCTATACAAACAAAACTATTTGGACTCAGAAGAAATTCGAAGGTGGGTTCATCTTAGTGTGGGGTTGTTTCTCCTGGTTAGAACACGATCCATTGCTGTATGTACCTTTTACCATGAACGAAGACGTGTACCTTGACGTTCTGGATCATTCGGCCTGGCCTACACTATGGCATTACTACGGCGATGATGGTTGTTTCTTCCAACAGGATCCAGCTCCATATCATACTGCAAAACATGTGCTGTACTGGTTTCCTAAAAATAAGGTGAATTTGCTTGACTGGCCAGTTTATAGCCCTGATCTCAATACGATCGAGGGACAGACTGGAGCGACGAATACTGCAACATCGAATACACGCCTATCTTCACAACAATCTATTCTCACAGTCTTTCAAAGAGGCATGGGGATATATTCCTGCCCAGACTTACAGAGAACTTGTGGAAAGTATACCTTGACGTGTTGCAGCTGTAATACTTGTAAAAGAAGGCCCTACCCGTTACTAAGTAGAATAATAAAGCACTTTTCTGAAAAACATGTAGTGTACAAATACTTTCGTCCATATAGTGTATATTACACTAAAGAGAATTCCTCTGATTGGGGTCACAAATATTACACTAAATAGAATTACACTGATCGGGGTCAAAGATATTACACGTAAGAGAATTACACTGATTGAGATCACAAATACTACACTGAGAGAGCAATGCAAAATAGTCAAGTACGCTAACTCCTAGGAGGCCCCTTATAATTTTATGGTTTACGCTAAGGTCCCCAAAAGGAGTTTGTGATTATTAATATTAGGAAGACGGAAAGTTGTCTTATACCTAGAAAGATGGATGTAGCTTGTGTGGCTTAACAATTTTATAGTGATGGATCAAATTAGACCAATAACAATAAGTAGCAAATGTCATATAGAGATTCGATTACTTATCATTCAAAACATATCACATTAACCTGGTTTTTTAAATTTATGTGGGATATCCAAAATCCCTCGTCACCAAGTAAACACCTGTGTCTGGACGTAGTGACGCCAAACGTGCTTGAAACACACACACAGGACTCAAATAGCAATTGCACAGTTTCTTTACATTATCAACAGAAGGAGAAGAGACTATAACTTGGAGCTGAGGATGAAATACATTGCAGCAAACAACTGCTAAGATGTGAACTTTAATTGTTTGTTTATAAGACGCCCAAACACCATCTCAATTCATGCAACTTTGTACAAAGTCTGTATCTAGCTTATCTTAAATATTCACCTTAATAATTTTAATATTCATCTCTTTATTTACAGAATTATGGTCATTGTGTCGTACATGTATTTATAATTTTTACATTCGTTGACGAAAGCAATCACTTCACTTTCCAGAGCCAGTCCTCATTTTTTTGAACAACTAATATATAAAAATAGAGGTGATGAAATTTATTTTAGAAACACCATCATTCAAAGAACAAATCTGAACTTAATCAGTTAAAAATTCCTGGTAAATCGGTCTGCCCAGAGTTATTTGACAGTTAATATTCATATTTTTTTCGAAAATTAATTCAGTTACACAACAAATTAGTTTAAGAAATAAACTTTACGTAGACTTCTCTAAGACTTTCAATTGCAATCTCTTCCATTTGTGTAGTAGGAAGACATGTCTTTGAAGCTACTTTGAACTTTAAACTATGTATTCATAATCTAGAAACCGCTAGACCAATTTACTTGAAACTTGAGATTAGATTATGATAGACATTCGAAATTCGTTGCCGCCGTTGTAAATTATGAAGAGTGTGTTCAATTTGACATGAATATGTCCGTATATTCTAATTTTATACATAATAATTCATAGATGTATTCCTTATAGATTGGAGGATCGGTCGTTTTATAGGTTGTTGATGTATGCGCATATTTAGCCACATCACCCATTAAGTGGTGGGGAATTAATACCAACATTTAATACCCTGTATTACAACTAATCATGTTGATGTTATCCAAAGTTGCGGTAAAGGAGTCAGACAATACGTTTCAAGTTGCTCAACTCTCTTGGTGTTAATTTCGATGGTTCTCTCCTTGAAGGACGAGATATCTCGTCCTTGAAGGAAAACTAACCTAATCTTGATCTCGTCGTCTTACAAAAGACAATGTTTTCATCATTTGGCATTTACATGCAATCTTGATGACTCAATATCTCGTCAGTAACGAAATGGATCAGAACTCGATGGACGTGATATCTCGTCAAAACCATTTATGGTTTAGAATGTGGATAACTTTCAACGATGTTGTTCTTCGTGGAAGTTTGAAATTGCACTGTATTTCCACATTCATTTTCAAGAATACAAATCGCTAACTCCTTTCAACAATGTCATGTCTCAAAAATTGGCGATTTTTAGTTATGCCTGCTTACAGAATGCCCTGAAAGCGTAGTATATCCCTGTAGGATCGTCATATCTCACCTCTCAATATTCAGCCGCTAGAAAGCAGAAGTAATATTTATTTTTAATACATTTTATTCTACTTTTAAACTTTAAAATAACTCTCCTGTAAAATAACGTTGGTTGAGATACGAGGTTGTTGAAAGGAGTGTGCGAAACATCACAATTATTACATGACAATTTATGATGGATTCGTTTGAGGTCTGTCAGGAAAGTATCCAGACATTGCTGATCCAACAAGAGGGGTTTGTGCATCATTGATCTAATTTGGCTGTCCAAGAGAGGGGATTCAACTAGTAACCTCCATCCCAGCCTAAGCCATTCTGTGTACCGCACGTAATTTTGAACTACGGTCAGATGACGAGGCAACATCTGAACTGGCACCCCACTCTCCAAACTTTCACACCAACCCAACGTGAGGATATCTAAGAGAGGTGATATTGAAGCACATCTATGAAACCATTATACATACCCGTTGAGTGCTAAATGTCCTTTTGAGCCAGCTTATATTCCGTGAGACCGTCGCAATCGCAATGACCGTGTTAGAAGAGCAGGGAATTTGTATCAAATGTTGCTTTCATAAAATACAAATTCCAAAGCTCATTGCTGATCATGCAAATTGCTTATTAAGATTCAACCGTCTTGGTGGTTGTCTAGACATGGTATCTAGTCATGAGCAAAGCTGACGGAATCGTGATGGACGAGATATCTCGTCGTTAGAGCCGATTACACAGTATAGTGGTTAAGGTGTTAGACTCTAGGTAGAAAGGTTCCTGGTTCGAATCCGGGTCAGGGCATGGATGTTTGTAAGCGTATGGTGTAGTGGCGGCTGGTGCACCTTAAATCTGTCGTGGCCTAAAATCCTCAAGTTGGGTTGGTGTGGAATTTTGTAGAATGGGGTGCCAGCTCAGATGTTGCCTCGTCATCTGACCGTGAATCAAAATTACGTGGCTTTACACCAAATGGCTTTGGCTGGGACGGTGGTAACTAGCTGAATCTCGTCGTTGGAAAAAAACGAACCAGATCTTGAACTTGTCAAAAAGTTATCGCGATAACTTTATGACGAGGTATCTCGTTATTATAAATCTGATCAGATGATGATGGACGAGATATCTCGTCGAAACTACTTGGAGGATTCATAAGGAGTATTCCTCGATGATCTTCCCAGTTGAGAGATCCACAACCAGGTAATTGGTAGAAGTTGCTGGCAATTAGTGTTTGGCAGGTTCATAACTTAACTTCTTAATGGGATACCGACTCTACAATTGGGTTTACGGTAAACAAAATTTCCCACAACGTGTTGATGACCAAAGGAGAAAAGGAAAGAAAAAAATATTTTTGTGTGATCCAAAACAGAAATTTTGAGTTAAAAAATGCACACGCAGCTGCTGCTCGAAAATTTTTTTTCTAGGAGGTTAAAGAGACAATTAAAGTGATGTAGTCAAAAAATGAATTTAAACCGCTTTCTTGAGTTCAAACTCCTTGGAGACCACAGATTGAATTATTTTCCTTTGTAACAAGGGGTGAACAGCCAGGCGTTTAAGCCAGGGGTCATAATACTGATTTGCTGGTTCCTTGATGTGTAACAGAGGGCAGGTGGTAACACAGTAGGTTCATCGCAATACGACCGCTTATGAATAACGTTTCAAGTAGGATGTGTATGTCACAATACTAAATCCCTCATGTTGCTCATAGGGATTGCAATCCAGTACGACATTCAATCCGGCCGGATTAAATATTCTCCGGCAGGATCCGACCGCATTGGTACTTTGTTAATAAGTCTATCTAACCAGTATGTATTGTTCCAAAATCGGTTGAGTGAAATTACGTAAAAAGGATATTATTCCAAATTGACGAACAAAACATTTATTTCAGTATTAGAAAGTCAACTTTATTAATACTTATTTTCGGTTCTTTCTTTCGGCGGATATCTTAATCCTTTGCCTTGTCGTCCCCCAAACAGTAAAACTGATCAATGAGCATATTTCAACATTTATTTACACCACTTCTTGATTAGTTACTATACAAATAATGTGTACAAAATCCTTCAGTCTATCATACACTGTCGGGAATAATTCCATCGCTCTCCAGCACAAACCAACGCGTCTGACTTCCCCGCTGGCTTTCGTGCAAGTCCTCTGTTTCTACCCCTTCTTCAAACGGGTTTCTTTTCCCATACAAGAGGGTGACCCCCGTGGTGTCCAACCACCCTACCGAAACCTGGTGACGCTTCGGGGAACTTCACACCTCCCCTCCGGTTTATAATTACGGGGCTACACAGTCCCGAAATTGAAACTATAACAAAAAAAGCAATGACGGACGTCCCTGTCTTAGGGCAATGCCATCATTCAAAATCCAGACACCCAAATGTGTATTGATGTTTGCGTCCCCAAGTCGGCAAGTATACCTGAAATGAGTCTCTTATGCATGAGGTCACAAACCTACCTCTTACAATGATAACTATAATTTATAAACTATCCTTGTACTTATTATAACAAAAAAAGCAGTTTACTCAAAATACATAAATACTAACCCTAATTTAAGAATATTAAAAATCTAAAACATACTTTTAAATAACAGTTGTTTCGTATAAACAAAACCAATTAAATTACTATATTATATGATACATCGATACAGTACAGTATGGCACATGTCTTTAGTGATCATAAAATAAATCGCATTAACCCACTGGCTGATTATCCCGCGATTTCCACGGGCAACTCAAATGTAGCAAAATTTGCTCATCCCGCGATTTTCGCGGGCAGGTGTTTTTCTATCTTTATTGAGGAGCACATCCCGCTTTTTCACCGTTTAACCAATGAAATAAATTACATACAGTGTTAGACTTTAAATTTAGATTTTAGTCAACAGTTGTCGCTAGTCGTCCACTAAATTGCGGCATTTGAAGGTACTTTGTATTTACCGCTCAACTTCGCGCCTTTGTTTGGCGCCTTTTTCTAATCAGAAATGACTGCTAGAAAACGTTCAGCGATTGACAGAGTATATATTCCTGATGATTTATCAGATTCTGAAAGTGATTTTAGTTTTGATAGTGATAGTGATATAGATTTTTCGGACTGCTCCTCAGATAGCGATGAATCTGACCATGATTCAATAAACTTGCAAAGCGTTAGGCAGTGGTGCAAAATTGATATGAAGAATATTCCTCCTCCTCCTCCAGTTCCTTTTCGTGGAAATCCGGGAATTACTGTGCATATAGCTAACAATAACTTCTGACAGTTTAGTTTCTCATGATAAAAATCTATATAAAAAGTATTTTCTAGAAAGAAAAAAATGCATAGTTCAATTCTCCAATATATATAGATTTTTAATATGCAAAAAAAAAAAATACACGATATTTGTAGCGATTTCGGTTCACAAATTGAGCAGTCAGAGGGGTAATCTTTACACAGTCTCGACAATGTATCAGTATCGGCATTTAAAAAAACCTGGCTTATGAGCTACTGCTACATTGTACCGAGGTATAACCAAATGCCAACTCTGAAGTCTAGCGTTTATGGGTACACCGTCCGTTAGATGTTTTAATGGGTTTTATGGTTGGTATGCAACAGTATACTTTGACCATCAGTCAATGAGTCAAATTTCCCCAAATGTACTCATCGTAATAAACCCTCAACTACTCATCATATCTCAAACGGTATTAATCATCTTACCTCAACTGTATTAATAATATCTCCGTTGTATTCTCAATATCTCAGCTGTATTAATAATATACCAGCTGTATAAATAATATCCAAGCTGCATTAATAATATCCCAAATGTACTAATAATATCCCAACGGTATTAATAATATTCCAGCTGTATCAACATGATTTTATTGAACTTACGACACTCTTCACTCAAAAACATAGTTTTTTCAATGAAACAAAACTGTTTATAAATATTACTAATGGTCTCAAATAAGTTTTTTTAAACATTTAAATTTGTATTCAATGAAGAAAAAAAACACACCATGTAATGTTGTTAGTATTTTTTTCCTTGAACTGTGATCTACCTTTATTCGTAATTTTTTTTTTCAAAATTTCATTAACTTTAAAGGCAACGCGCGACCTGAACATGTTGATGGATTTAAATAAGATTTAAAAAAAAATTTCTGTGGTTTTAATACAATTTGAGCTATTACATTCGGGAAGAGGCTAATTTTAAAATGTTAAAAATTATCGTAAAAATGGGGGAATTTTTCCAAATTTCGGCAAACTTGAGAGCACATGCGCGACAGGAAGATATAACTTATTTTATTTCTTTTTTTACTCCTTTTTTTAGTCTCCCAAATTCGCAATTTTTCCGCGGTATTACGACTTGGAAAAAAAAAATTGCATTTTTTCGGCTCACCTTAATGTACATGAGCTTGTGTCGTATCATATTATATATGGCTGGATACTATCCTGATAGACCTTGCACGTCAGGAATTGAGCAAAATATGCAGCAACTTACAATTAGAGGATTAATGTACTTTGACGCATACTTGAATTACATACTTCTGATACATACATGTTTGAAAATTTGAAGGGGCTCTTGCAACATCTCAAATTTTCCAGGAGAGTACTTTTCAATAATTTTAAAAATTCGAAAACTATAAAGATTTACCCATAATTCAAGAGGCCCTGTGGCTTGAACTTTGAAGCATTTTGCACTTATTCAAACTATTAGAAATGGCTTTAAATCTCTTGAATATTTATTTTGAATTATTTTCATCTATATATATATTTCTCTTACGTGGCACGCAAAAAAGACGTTATTTGTAATCGCGTTTAGGCAACACTGTACGGTTTGTTTGTTTATCGCGAAGTCACGCGCATCGATTGAATTTATAGCGTTATCGGATGAAATTTTATTGGAAAAAAAAAACGAAATTTTAATGAGCTGTTGCAGTTAGTTTATAATAGAAATTTAAAAAAACGGAGGATCTTTTTAGGGCCATTTAAAAAACGGTCCTTTTCAGGGCCAACAATTATAGTTCAACAAGACGCTTGCACTACAAGACGCTTGCACTGCAACAAACTCAATGAAAAAGTGTGGGTCCTTTGAGTGCTGGGAAAATGTACACGCAAACAACATACTGGGTATTCAATTTCCAAAGCAACACTCACATTTCGAGTCAAAATTTGCACAGAGTTTTCATTTGAATTCTGATTTTAGCGATACTGTATATATTTTTTCTGTAATACAGCAAATTTAGATTTGAAAAACATTTTTTTGGTAACATATTTTGTAAACAATCCCTTATGCTAGGACACATGTCTTCATTGAGGCGAGCGAAGCGAGCATAGGTTCGCGCAGCGAACCAATGAGGATTGCGAAGCAATCCTCCGGGGGTTGGCGAGCGTTAGCGAGCAGGGGGCAGGCCCCCTAGTTACTTAATATTACGTTGCTTGTCACAGTCTTGCCTTTCAATTTAAATAGTGTTTGTTGCAAAAATACAGTAACAATGGTTAACAAAATCAACAAATAGTATGGTTGTACTAGGGACTCCGCCCCCTGCTCGCTGTCGCTCGTCAATCCCCCATGATTGCTAATATTTAGTTAGCTTTGCGAAACATACTTTTCAACATTGAGAGGTAGGGGATTGTTTCAAAATCCATCCCCACTAGGATCGCTACTAGATTGATCCCGGACCTCTAGTACGACATTAATTGAAGGTTCCCTTCCCATTGCGATACTTATAGCATGCGCCCTAGTAACGGAAAATTGCCTACTTTTTTTGCGAGATAGCGTATCCGTGTATAAGCCGACCCCAGTACTTAAGCTTTAGAAAACGTTCCAAAAATTCTCGGCTCATACACGAAGTTAAGAACAAAACATCTCATTTCCACACAAAAGGAAATATTTTAGCACAACATATTGTTAAAATTCGGAGGAAATCTCATCACAATTTTAAATGTTTCAGCTTCTCCATGTTGTTTTTTGTAATAGTACTTCTTAATATTTTCATATTCGACTGTTGCTGTGGAAACGGCGACCGAGTTCACCGGTTCTTCTGAAAACATTGCAAACTCTCTAGTGCGTGCTCTCAAATTTTATGAATTAATTAATTAAAAAATATAACTGTTTATCGTCTGCGCGTGCTCCAAATTCATTAGCCCGTTGAACCACAAGACTCGCTATTAACAATCACAAAGCTAATAAACCTGAAAAAGATTGCGAAATTTTTTTTTATAATAGAAGGAAACTCAAACCGTCTCTAAAAAAATATATTTGAACACATAAAAGAAGGATGACATTTCGATAACCATCTATAATTATTTCCTTGTTGAATAGAGATCTATCTTTGATGGTTTTAATGAAAATTTTATTGTTTTCAGTGTACTTTTTTTGAGTTCTTACGAGTAACAAAAAAGTAATTGAAATATAAAATGCGATTTTTAGAATATAAAAATATTGACGGTACACTTCGCAAACCGGTGTCACTAAGACACGTGAAGTGAATTTTTTTCCAGACAAGTCTTTCTCTTTTTTATTTTATTTAATTTCTTAGCTTTTCTTCGAGAAACAAAAAAGAAGACTTTGCTGTCACGACTGAAAAGAACGACTTTATCCTTCATTTGGTCTTTCTTTTTCGGCAACTTTTTGTTTCGCTTGTAAGAATTCCCCTAATTGCGACGTCAGGAAGTACTTTTTTCGTCTAAAAACAAAGAATTGCTTCCCCTAATGGGGTTTTATGACATCTCAAAAAAGTAAAAAAGTTTTTTTGAGTAGATATACGACGGTTTGGGCTGTCAGAAAATCATTAGTGGAGTCATCACAACTGAGTAACAAG
This sequence comes from Metellina segmentata, assembly GCA_947359465.1. Lineage (NCBI taxonomy): Eukaryota > Metazoa > Arthropoda > Arachnida > Araneae > Tetragnathidae > Metellina > Metellina segmentata. Next base: position 26,738,676 of record OX375881.1, on the reverse strand, counting down.
CTAATACCTCAAATTGGTGTTGAAAACCGTGGGGTGCGAGAAATTTGAATTGGAAGCTAATTTTGTCAGCAGGTCGAGCTAACCCTAGGTGATATTGCATAGAAGTAAATGAAATGCGTGCTTAATTTTCAAAATTTGAGATCAATTTATTTTTGATTTTGACTTTTCATTTGCTATCACTTAAAAACTTTATTTCCTCACCTTTTTACTTTTGGAAGTGAATGCTTCCAGTTTATATTCATGCCAAATTAAACAGTATTTTTCTGCAATTTTTGTCTAGAATAAAGTATATTTGCTTTCACGTCTGAAGTTATGCTTGAAAAAAGATTTAAATATTTTTTTCTCGTCTTATGCATTTAATAAGGTGTTAAAATACTCAGAACACTCAGTATTTTCTAATACTCTTTGTACAACAAAACAAGATCCCTATATAAAAGAGCGCTTGGTTTCTTTTTCTATATCTGATGAGTTTTCTACTAGTGATATCGTTGGGCTTATATATCTCTAGGGCATATATTATGTGTGTAAGGACTTCACGATCCCGAGGTACACCAGTGATCTTTCTTTTTCACTCTCGCCTAGCTTCCTGGTTTTTACTCTTACCTTTCTACCTCATTGTGTTGTTTAACTTGTGTTGGGCATTGTCCAAATATGACCTTGTACCTTAAAATTCAAAAACAACGAACCAATCGTCGGAATTATATCGGGATGCATCACGGAATGTCGAATATAGCTAGTTGTGTTGCTTTCCCTTCTCAGAAATTTAAATGCCTACCTACCTCGACGGAATTACAACCAGTGCTTTTGGACAGAAACCACACTTAAGTATGGCAAACTAAGCACTTAAGGTGTCCAAACACGGTAAAAATGTCATTTTTGGCCAAAAATTCCAAATTTTTATTTTATTTTATTTAATAGAATATTTATTTGACTTTCCAAAACATATGTGGTTTTTTTAGGTTAATTAGTTGCAGAGTTATTAATATTTTAATCAACGAGGGAAAATTGGAAGTATTAGGTATGGAAAACACAGGAAATAGCCGTTAAAAACTGTTAAAATTAAAATTAAAAAAATATTTTTTTTTTGCAAATAGAATTTGAGAAATGTGTTTCAACGGGGTTCAAATGGTCTCTCGTAAATATTGTGAACATTTTTAAAGGGAAGCGAAGAGTAAAATTATTTACACAAACAGCAAAGGCAAGAGAGCAAACGATACATTTCGAACTGATTTACTCTAAGTTAATTTGTATGCTTTATTTCCTCACTTAAAAAATTATAACACAAGATGTTATTGATGGATTCTCGTAGAACTTTGAGAACTAGTACGTTATAATGTTGTCTGGAGAATGAAATAGAATAATTAAGCTGAATTGAAAGGTTTTCAAATTTTGACCATTTATTTAAGAAATAGGACTGTAAAACAATCAAAAATCCTGTATTCATTTTTCGATGGTTTGTACAATTTTTGTTTATTGAAAAATCCTTTTGATTCTAGTTCATTCCTTAGAACAATAGTTGTAGTTTATTATGTTAGCATTATTTTTCAAATGGGTTGAATAAGATTTTCATGTAGGACATTCGATGTGTATTTGACAAATTTCTTTAAAATTTCATACATAATTATCATTTTTATAAAATTATTAATATATATTTTAAATATTTATAGCCCAATGCTATTGTTTAATAACACCAAACATAAAAATATCATTAAATTGTTTCTATACCACATTTAAAAAAAGGGCTTCGAAATGTGTGTATGTCCTGATATATCCATACAAATTAATGTAAATTGCATATAAGAATAAGTTATTTCCTATTCCAGTAGAGACCATGTGGTAGTTGAGTAATGGATTTGCGGCTGGAGGGTTGTGAGTTCGAATCCAACTAAAGACCGTCGTGTAGAAAGGAGGCTATTGCACGTTAAATCTGTCGTGGTCTAAAATGTCCTTACGATGGCTGGGTGTGAAAGTATGAAGAGTGGATGCCAGCTCAGTTGAGACCTCGTCTTGGGTCCGTGGTTAAAAATTACGGTTTGTCCTCGAATCTTTCTCCTCGGGATTTATCCAAGACCGTCACCAATAGCCTGGCATGTTGCTCCAGTTTGACGTTATTCACTAACCAACCAGGATTTGATCAATTTTGCTAAGGAAAGGATTTTTGTGCTCATAGATCTGGTGAAATTTACTAATAATTAGGGCAATTTTTTTTGTTGCAGTGTAAAAATGGGAAAAGTTGCATTTATCATTCCCTAAAGTTGCATTTATGGAAATAAAGTTGCGGTTATTTTTGATACACTAAATTATAAAATAAATTATTCGTAAAAAATGAAAAAATTCAAAATATATTGACAATTTTAGTCGTGTATAATGGTATTATAATACATTCTTAAATACAGAAGAATGTTGAATGGCCGATCCTTGGCCAGTAATTTCTTTAACATTGAAAAACTGCGCCAGCCACATTCATATAATGTGCTGTATTGGATAGCAGAACCGCCAAATCCTTTCTCTCAACATTCAGAGATTTTAAAATATCATTTCTACAAGGCGAACAACATACTGATGATCGACACTCACCTCGCAAACTCTGCAGTCGATTACGCAAGTTTCCTCTGCATTATCAAGAGTGCCAACCAATGTGTTAAAAGTACTTCTTGCCATTTCACTGTCGTCTGTTAGGACGAACAGCTTCTTTCCATGAACTTCTTGTTCGATCTGCAATACTTCGGCGTTCGCAAGATCAGACGCCCGTGATTGAAGAGTTGGTTCAGAGGGCAAAAAATTAAATAGTAATTTCATATTAATTAATTTTAAGCTAATTTTTAAAAAGTTGCAGGTGGTTGCATTTATGCAAAAAGTTGCATTTATGCAGAAAGTTGCATTTATGCAGAAAGTTGCATTTATGTTGTGGTTATAACTCGCTTACAATACACCCCCTCTAGGAGGAATTTCGGTTTTAGTACTTTACATGCATCGTTGAAGGTGTGAAAAAAAGTTGCATTTGTTGCAAAAAGTTGCCTTACTAATAATACCTCGTCGAGACAAAACTGCCTTATTAACCCGATGTTGCTCTAGTGCAGTAATTTTGGTTATTCCAGTACAAACTTACCAACCTTTTCCAATGCTATTACTTTCTTTTTGTCATACTAGCAGCATTCTTACGTCCGTATTCACAAGTCCGAGTTAACTCGCGGATCAGCAATAATCCCCGGGTTATCAAAAAAAGCGTATTCACAATGCCTGAACTGTGGCTTACACCGCCATTTCGTTGATACAGTTTGATCCTCCGAAATCGGAGAATTAACTCTCAGTTGAGAGTTACGCATGCGCAGTACAATCTTTTTAGGAAACAAAATGGATGACACACTTCATTCTATGCAAAATTAAAGTATTCTTGCGACGACGAGCATTTAACTGATCTTATATAAATCGTAACAAGAACATGATTACATTTTCTATGAAATAGATTCGATTAGATGTGTTCTGGTTCAAACTATATTCTGGATCGCCATAGTAGAACCCAGTGAGAGAGCGAACGTTAGTTTTGGGTATGCAAACTCAAGGTTCGAATAAAATAATTTATTGATATTAAACATTAATCTATTTACAAGTTAGCTGGAGAATACACAAAAGAAGGCAATTGCCTGCGAGCGGGAGAAACCGTGGAGCCTCGCATCAGAAAGGAAATTGTTTACTTACATTTTCTTCTCTGCAAACTATAGTCAACAGATAATATTACTATGGCAAATGCAAATTCGGCGTGAAATAAAAATGATTTTGTTGATTCTTTACGAAAATGAAAGAAAATTGACAATGCAAGTGTGTTACTTCACTTTACACCAACATACACCCATACTGACAACTACAAAGATAATCGGATTTCATTCATTTGTCAAGACATTATGTACAATTCTTTCTTGCAAAATTTAGGTTTCCATAAAAATCCAATTTAAAATTAAATACTTTTGCATTTTTTTTTCCAAACCCAAATTAAAATGCCGTATGAGTTCTATTTAATCACAATTTGGAATCAATCCTGCCGGTGAAGAGCGTGTTTTACTAGTATGAATGCAGATTCGGGCGTCGTAACAAATGTAAACAATATAACGTGATAGTGAGGAGACGGAATTAGCCAATCACAGCGAGCATATCATTTCAATCCTTGGATCATGTAACCCGCCGTCTGAGAACATGGTTTTATGTACTTAAGTATTGGATAAAGATATTTATGCATTTAAGTATTGGAAGTAGATATTAATGTGTTTATATATATTGGAAGAAAATATTTATGTATTTATATATATGGGAACAATTTATGTATTTATATATTGAAAGAAGATATTTATGTATTAAAGTATTGGAAGAAGATATTTATGTATGTAAGTATTGGAAGAAGATATTTATGTGTTTATATACGGGAGGTAGATATTTATGTATTTAAGTATTGGAAGAATATATTTATATATTGAAAGAAGATATTTATGTATTAAAGTATTGGAAGAAGATATTTATGTATTAAAGTATTGGAAGAAGATATTTATGTATGTAAGTATTGGAAGAAGATATTTATGTATGTAAGTATTGGAAGAAGATATTTATGTGTTTATATACGGGAGGAAGATATTTATGTATTTAAGTATTGGAAGAATATATTTATATATTGAAATAATATATTTATGTATTCAAGTATTGGAGTAATATTTTTATGAATTTATATATTGAAAGAAGATATTTATGTATTTAAGTATTGAAGAGTGAGAGAGGGGGGGGAAGAAATTTATTTATGTATTTAAGTATTGGAAGAATATATTTATATATTGAAATAATATATTTATGTATTCAAGTATTGGAGTAATATATTTATGAATTTATATATTGAAAGAAGATATTTATGTATTTAAGTATTGAAGAGGGAGAGGGGGGGGGGAGAAATATATTTATGTATTTAAGTATGGGAAGAAGATATGTATGTATTTAAGTATTGGAAGAAGATATTTCGGTATTGGAAGAAGATATTTATGTATTTAAGTATTGGAAGCAGATATTTATGTATTTAAATATTGTAAGAAATTTATGTATTTAAGTATTGGAAGAAGGGGATATTTATGTATGTAAGTATTGGAAGAAGGGATATTTATGTATGTAAGTATTGGAAGAGAAGATATTTATGCAGGCATTTGTCCTTCTTCCCTTTACGTAACATTTATCATCAGGCAATTTCGAGGTCTTGACTAAAATAAAACCTAACTAATTCACAAAATGAAGTGCGAATAAACAAAATCTTCAAACGGACGTCACTTCACACGTCCGAAAGAAGATATCTAAATACACACAAAGCTCAGTTTCTTTCCTTATTCCAAAGAATCCTTAAAAGAGAGAGTCCTGTCCCAACTTTCCCGCCACCTGTGTTTCTTTCATCGCAGATTTCTTATGCAAAAAGTTTTCCCTACATTGAAACTTTCCCGCTCAGAGAAAGAGCTAAACCTCGACAAAAAGTTGAGAAAACCGCAGGGGGCGAGAATAAGAAGAGACACATAAAGGTGAAAGAAATCGGGAACGATTTCCCGAACCTTTTACTCCTGGAAAAGAGGGGGGAGGGGGGTGCGGGATATGGATGAAAAAAAAAACCACCGACCCCCAGAAATAGGAGAATTCCAAAGTCTTAAGAAATAAAAACTTTAGATAGATAAGGAAGGGCAAGGAGAGAGAAAAAATATTTTGGGGAAGGGGAAGAAAAAAAAGTTAGGGCCTAGCGGCGTTTTGAGAGCGTTTTGCACCTCGGTTAGGCCTAGATCGATCTTAAGGTAAGATTCTGGAGAGAGAGAGGAGCTGTAAATACAAAAAAGGGAAAGAAATCCCTTTCTTCGTGGAGGCTGTAGAAGATTTTGTCTTTCTTCTCCCGTCCCTCGTATCTCCGTTTCGCCCCGTATTTCTGTTTTTTAAGAGAGTTTCATTGGTGTCGAAATGGGGAGATCAAGTTTGGACGATGGAGTAAGTCACTTTCTTAGATAACCTCCATGACCACCCTGGGCCCTTTTGATCCTTCCATCTGTGAATAGCCGGTGGCCGGGCGGAAAATTTCCCAACCCAACCCCTATACTTTTCCACAAGAATTCTCGTCCAAGATCTGATCGAGAGTGGTAGCTCAGTTGGAAGAGCAACGGATTAGCAACCGGATGGCTCCGAGTTCGGAAGTCGGTCCAGTTAAACACTGCCTTGTACACGGGGGCTGGAGCATTGTAAATCTGTCATGGCCTCAAATGTCCTCGTGATACGGTGGTGTGGATTCTAGGTAGGTATTTAATTAACCTTTAGACTGCGGCTGTAGATATAACATGGACAATTCTTTTAACTTGTTGTTGTTGTCGTGCGGGCCATATATGGCCCAATTAAGGGTGCCATTGCCCCAGAGGGTTGGACTTCATCATCCATAACACATCCGTTTTACAGGAAGGTCCCTTTCACACATCCATTCACTCGCACATATCGTAATTTAGATCCCAATCAGAGGCCGATAACCCTCTGATCAGGTACCCCCAGAGGTATTGATTTGGTATGGGAACATGAGGGACTTTGTGGCCACGACCTATTTAACGTGCCCCAGTCACCATTAGCGAACACGACGGTCTTTAGCCAGGTTCAAGCGCCGATCTCTCAACCATCAGAATTGCAGGCTCCGCTAAGGACAGAACCCACAACCCTCCTGATGCGAGCCCGACGCTCTACTGAATGAGCTACCGCGGCTTTCTTTTAACTTTTAAGGTACAATTGCAGCAATGGCCGTAGTCTAAAGTCTTTCTTGGTGCAATTATGCTGTAACTGCTGTACCGAACGTAGTCTAAAGGTTAACGTTGCACTTGGGCGACACAGTGAGGTATTGGCGAAGGTCTCGGAGGCACCACGAAGGGAAAGGTCCGAGGAAAACACCACGTAATTTTGAACCACCGTCAGATGAGGAGGTGGAGTGGAATTTTGGATAATGATGTGACAGCTCAGATGTTTTTGTCAATTGAACATGGTTCAAAATTATAGGTCGTTGTGCTTGGCTCTTTTGGAGAGTGGGGTGCCAGTTCAGGTGTTGCCTCGTCATCTGACCGTGGTTCAAAATTACGAGGTGTTGTCCTCGGATTTTTCCCTTAAGGGACTGATCCCGGACCGTCGTCAATAGCCCGTTGTGTTGATCTAGTATGACGTTAACTAAAATTACCAAGCTTGGCTCTTTCCCTTCGTAATCGATCCCGGACGATTTTCAATAGCCCGTTGTGTTTGCAGGTGTGATTATATTTAAAAACCTACCTACTGCAGAATAAAAAATTCTGATTCTTATTTTATCAAGCGATAATTATTCTTTTAAAACGTACAAATTTCCAGAGCGTTATAAGATCGAGACCCGATCTAACCAAAGGACATCGTGTTCACGTGGGATGGTGCACGTTCAATCTGTAATGGCCTCAAATGTCCTCCTGTTGAAGTGATGTGGAAGTTTTGAAAATGTTGTGGCAGCTTTGGTGCTATTCATGTCAATCGTTATTGGCTCAAAATTACGAGACGTTGTCGTTGGATCTTACGGACCGTCGCCAATAGCCCGGTGTATTGTTCAGTACTATTCTAATTGACTACCTACGTCATAATTAATCCTTCTGATTTATATTTTACCAAACAATGATTAATCTTTAAGAGCACAAATTGCCTGAGCGTTGTGAGTTCGAGACTCCATCCAAACAAAAGTTTATCGTTCACGTGGAGGCTGGTACATGCCTAATCTGTCATGGCCTCAAAGGTCCTCATGTTGGAGTAGTGTAGAAGTTTGGAGAGTTGTGCTTAAATGTTATAAATCTTTTTTACACAATCTACAAAGCTTGTTATGGTTATTCATCTCAAATGACTCACAATGGCGTGGTGTGGAAGTTAAGAGCCTGAGGTGCCAGATCAGGTGTTGTTCTTGTCATTTGACTATGATAAAAATGAAAAGGCATTTTCTTTGAATCCTTTCGGGGTCGAACCCGGACTACCGTCAATAGCCCGAGTTGTGCTCCAGTGCGACGTTAATTACCCCCCCCCCCCCGCCACAACCAAGATATGATAAAATAAATAAAATTACATGAATTGGACCTTCAAATAATTTTTACTAACAAATATAATGTTTAATCCTCCAAGCGGTTTCGACGAGATATCTCGTCCATCAAGATCTGGGGAATTTTGCTTATAACGAAATGCTTCATCCAGACCACCACCACCACTAGGGTTAATATTAGAGGTTACATTGAATGATATTCAACTAGTTACCACCGTCCCAGACTAAGCCATTCGGTGTATCGCCACGCAATTTTGAACCATGGTCAGATGACGAGGCAACATCTCAGCTGGCTCCCCACTCCCCAAACTTCCACACCAACGCGAGGACTTTCGGACACGACAGATTTAAGGCGCATCGCCACCTCTACACCATAAGCTGACAAATATCCATGCCTCGACCTGGATTTGAACCAGGAACCTTCCGATCTAGGTACTAACACCTTAACCACCACTGGTTGGTTGGCACATTTAATGATATAAAGTCCAAATGAAAAAATGAATTTTAATATCCCGATGAAAGTATTATTTTTTAGTCATTTACAAATACCTTCATGATTCTTCAGCAATATGCCTCCTTCTAACTAAACACTTCTAAAATTCATTGAATTCATTTGATCGTAACCAGTTATCTTTGTATCTTTCTCGATAGACTAGAGTAATTGTAATCACTTTAAGTAATTCAATATATCTGCTTCAAGTAATTCACAAGTACCCAATACAGTGAACCTATATTGTTAAAGAAACGAAAGCCTTTCTAAGCTCTTTAATAATATGTAATTAATGAATTAAACTTTTCAGTGTTTGATCAATTAATTACATCCACGTATTTTAGTTCCATAACGCAAATCCTCCTTATCAATCCTTATTCATTTATAATGTGTATCTAAACTAAAGTAATATCTTTATTTTGAGTAATTTTCTCTACTTAAGTAATCACCGTATTTTAAAAATACGATCATTCAATAAAAACTCGAAAATTTAAGCTTTACTCTCACAATGTATAGATTTAATGTTTGATGATTAAAGTTAAAATTTTTAAATATAATGCTAATAGAATAAATGTATTATAGCATTACTCTGAGAGTATGTTCTTGTGTCCTAAAATCTTGATTTTCGTGAAATGAATTTGAAATAAAACGTTTTTTTGTTTAAATTATACTAATATCAATAAAAGCTTTTTATGCAAAATTCATTATCACTAATGAAAGATTGTTAATGAGAGTAATACGTTTATTTTGAGCTGTTTATTTTGGCCATTTAATGCATCCAATATAAAAGGATTTTTTTCCGATTCATGCACTTTAAATTATTTATTATTCAATCAATTCATATAATTTAAAGCTTAGGCAATACATTTAGGCAGTTAATTGGTTCAACGCCACTTTTTCGTCAATATAGTGTAAATTAAATTGTTCTTAAATGAAATTTTAAGACATTAAACGTGAAATATATCACTCAATAATACATTGCAAGCAATTTATATACTAAACCTATGCTAGCGAAATTTTGTACAGTAAAAATGTTACTAATAATGTAGAATCTTAATTATCCAAGCAGCCATTAACCGAAAATTTGTGTTATACTTGCAGGGTTTGTTAACGAGTTTTTACAGCTTTAAATGTCTCCAAGTATGATAATGTATACTTTATATCCAGAGACATAAAACAAAAGAACGGAAAGGACTTTTACAACACAGTTTAATCTCTCAAGGGCACATATCCTTTACATCTGTACAGCTTTCGTCGATCAGAAGTACTCTAATGGTCTTTTCTTTCTACATGAGGTTTAGGCCTATCTGATTTTTCAACGTGCGGCGCCGTTGCGGCATCGAATCCTAACTATGAACACATAGCTGTGAAATGACAAAAGTACTCATTTCGCGCCATTTGCGATAAATATTCTATCGAAGGAAACGTGTTTAATTCGCTTACTTGATGTACAAAAAATATATTTTACATATTTTGTAAATATTATTTTATGATATATTAATATAGAGATTTATTTTATTTTACATATTAATATATTATATTATATTTTATAATATATATAAATAATATATTATATTTTATAATATATATAAATAATATTATTTTATATATATTATAAAAATATATTTTGAAACAAAATAGACGTTACTGGATACAACCATTTATTAATTATTATTTATATTCCATTTATTTATGAAAACAAGTTACTTCAGACCGAAGAAGCGTGTGCGGTTCCTTGGGGAACTGCTGTACAAATTGCACTCAAGTTGAACGTGCGGCGCCGGAGGCATGTGTTCACTGCTTCATTGGATCTAATGTATCTCAGACCGCACTTGCGTTGCCGCAGCGGCACCGCACGTTGAAAAACTGAATGCGTGGATCGGGTCTTAATGTCTTTCCTTTTCACATGATGTTCAATGATGTCTTTCCTTTTCACAGTAGGTTTACTGTCGTATATTAACAAGGAGACCGAGCATCTTTGATAACTTAGGGCTTTTCTGCTACGATATCTCTAAAAAAGATTCCCCGATATCTTTTCTCTCTTTCAAGACAATTTCTTATTTAACGTTGTTCTGTTTTGTTCTTGTAGCCAAGCCAAATATGCCCCTTGCGCCATACGTCTTAAATATATCCCAACAACCCATCGTGTGCAATTGGAGCTTTTAATGAATATGCATATCCACGACTTGATGTATTTAGTCTTGTGTTAGGGGCAGCTTGCCCAAATACTTCCTTGCGCAATAAAGCCGACAAACCGGTCTGATGATTAAGGTGTTAGCCTCTAGATCGGAAGGTTCGAATCCCGGACAGTGTATGCATGTTCATAAGCGTATGGTGTAGAGGCGACTGGTGCACTTTAAATCTGTCGTGGCCGAAAGTCCTCATGTTGGGTTCGTGTGGAAGTTTGGAGAGTGCAGTGCCAGCTCAGGTGTCACCTCGTCATCTGACCGTAGTTCAAAATTACGTGGGGTGTTGTCTTCGAATTTGTCTCTTAGGGGATTAATCCCTGACCGTCGTCAATAGTCCGTTGTGTGGCTCTAGTACGACATTAATTATTAAAATTACTTTGCTTATTAAAATCCAATCCAGCCAACGTGATAGATTTTAGATTTAGGAATAGGACGATTGGGGAGTGAAAATTTAAAGAGTAAATATTAGTTCTTACGATAGGTTTGATTTAATGACCTCATTTCAATTAACTCAGATCTGAATTTATGGTAAAATACAGATCTAATATAGTGCTTAGATTATCAAACCATGAAATGCCATAAAAAGGTAGAGGAAGGTCTTGTACCTTGGAACAATTTATATTGTGGTGCCTCCTTTTGAGTAAGTAGCAAAATAACACTTTGTAGTTTACTATTTTCCATCATAGAAACTTCTCACAAAGATTGGCATTCCACAGGTGTTTGTTGTGTTTGCTGAACAACTAATTGAAATACGCCCTCTAGTAAGTAAATATTTTAGATTTTTCAATTTTGATTCTTGTATTTTCATTGATTATAATTACATTTTTTTTTAGGGTTGGTGAAGTTAGTTAAAAAAATGTTCTACTCTCTCAATGATGATACGATTTTAATGTAAACATAACATGATACTACTTTCTAGACTGTTTTATTGTAAAGGCAACCGTTGTAACCTCGGGACAAAATAAATATTGTACCTTGGGACATCCCAGTATACAACAATTTATTTTGTCCTTTGATACAACAGTCTGGGTTTGCAAATACACTTACACTGAAGTTACGTAATAGGTGAGACCTAAGGAAAATCGCGTAAGTCGGGGCATATAAATTTGCACATCAATTTTATTTAATTGAAACCAAGGACTAACAAAAGCAATAATTAAAAAAATATATATTTAAAAAAATTTCAGGTTTTTTTATACATTTTAAATACAAATTATTAAAAAAATTTAATGTGCAACGTAAAAAAGTTATTTTGATGTCGATGGCTTCATAAAATGTACAAATTCGTCTAACGACACCAATGCCTTTTTTTTACACAGAATTTCTTTGCAGCAAGCTGTAATATATTTTTTATTCCATGCTCTGTATCAATAACTCGTTCTTCGTTGGAGTCTGTTTTCTAAAAATTTTAAACCCCTCGGCCGAATAGATGGTCTTCGACAGCCGTCCCATTGATTTTGAGTGCAGGTGATTTTTAACCGATTCCCTGAAAAATCTGATGACACAAAAGAGATCTGCTGGAGAGCTCGAGCTGAGCATAGGTGTTTGTTTTGGGATGCACGTTTATGGGGCCATGGCCGTTGTACTTTTGTCTGTTTTGCCGCACCCAAGACACACAGATACAAATATCTATTGTAATAAAGTCTATATATAGTTTTGTTTTTAAATACATCTAAGATATTTGTAAATTAGGCTGTTTTGTTGCGTTGACAGTCACACCACTCGGCCCACTACACTACAGCGTATCCCAGCAAGAGAAACACTAAATTAGCGGACGTCAGTGTTGCCAAGCGATAAAAAGTTGAAACTGTTTGTAATTTTTTATAAATACGAAATTTAGTATGTGTGGAATTGATTTATATTGTAATCAACTGCAAACAGTATAAAAATAACATGTATTCCAAGGTACAACAATGTATTCCAAAGTACAAACATTTGCATAGATTAACAAAACAATTTATTGAACAGTAAGTGGTCGCAGTACAAATAAAAAAATTATAATGGCAAATTCTTCCAAAAGTAAGGAATGTAAATAGTTGATGGAAAAAACAAACTGTAGCTACATTATAGCCTCAGGAAAAATATTTGTTTAAAACTGACCCAAGGTACAACACCTTCCCCTATACCAGGAAAGGATATTTATCAGCTGTTATCCCAGATTCCTCTTTTTTCCCCCCTGTTCTTGACAATTTTTTAGTTACAGATGTCTCTCTTGTCCTTGGCACAGCTTGTCCAAATATGGTATATGCACCATGAAACCCCAAACAACCATATGTGTATCATGTAAAATTATTTTGTAATATTGAGCCCTTATTATCAACCCTCTCAGGAGGTTTACTTTCTGTAAGTAAACCCGGTATCACAACTAACAGGAACTACAGTGTTGTGTTTGTCTTTTTAAAGGGTTCCGGGACATAAAAATCGTCAAATTTTCGAAATTTTTTATCATTTCAAGAAATTATCGGTATTTTTCTGCTTAAAATGAGGTCTAAATCATGTTTCTATCTTGATTAGAATTTGTGTGGTGCGTTGTATTAAAAATCTAACACTCTTGACAGTTGTCATGGCAACAACATGTGTCTTTAAAATTTTAAATGCGTTTTTCTCCATGATACTTTTTTTTCAAGATTTTCTGTATTCAAATTGCTATAAGTCGAAAACCGATAAAGTTTAAGGGTTGAAATTTGGAATATATCTTTTTCAAACATTATACTTTATTTTTGACTCAGCGAATTTGAAACAAATATTTACTTTTAAAAATATGACTTTAAAAAAAAGTACCTTAAAATTTTCAAAAATTTTCATTCAAATATATTTTATTTTTCATTAAATTATTATTTTTTAAATTGCTGAATCGAAATTAAAGCTTATAAATTTGTGAATAATTTACTGCAAGAATTTTGAAAATTAATCAAGAATATTTTGAGTTTTAGCAATTTAAAATGACCTCTCTTTTTTTCAAAAAATTGTAATTTAAAATTTTTAAAAAACTTTTGGAAAAATTGTGTGTTGTGATTTTGTTTATTAGTTAAATGGGTAATCAGTGCAAAAAAAAATCAAAATTCTAAATTAATTACTAAAAAAGTATTTTTAATGTGTCCCGGACCCCCTTAATTTTAATTTATCTCTTTTCTCCTTTTTTCCTCTTCCCTCTCATTTTCTTGACTCTTTGTCAAAGCTCTGTTATATGCGATCTTTGCACCATAAAAACCCTAGACCAATCAACTATTCATGCTATCTACGCTTCTGGTTATACGAGGCGGTCCATATTACCTCGGAAAATCACGGCATTACAGTAGAGTAAAGAAAACAACATATTCAGAAGTATATGAATACGTTGGTGGAAATTTGGAGAGTGATCCGAGCTTGATGTATTGACCTTGCCATCTGACCGTGCTTCAAAATTACGGGTTGTCCTGAAATTTTCTTTTCCTGTAGATAAGTAATTTAATTAAAGTCACACTGGAGCAACACAAAGGGATATTGTTGACAGTCCGAGATCATACCCCAAGTGAAAGATCCGAGGAGAACATAATTTTGAATCACGGTCAGATGACTAGACAACGCTTGAGCTGATACCCCACTCTCCAAATTTCCACAACAAGTCCACGTGAGAAACTTTTGACCACGAAAGATCTAAATTGCACCAGTTCCCTTTGCACACGACGGTCTTTGGTTGGATTTTATCTCGAAACGAAGGGTGGCGAAACTCGATCCATCCAAAAAACCATCCTGTACACGGTTACTGGTGCACGTTAAATCGGCTTCAAATGTCTCCACGTAGGTGTGATGTGGAATTTTGGAGAATGGTATACCAGATCAGGTGTTACCTCGTCATCTGACCATAGTTCAAAATTACTTGGTGTTACCCTTGAACCTTTCCCTTCCGGATTGAAACAAGACAGCCGTCAATAGTCCACTGAGATGCTTCAGTGCGACGTAAATTCCATAACCGACCTCTTAAGTTTCCTTCAGTAAACTACTCATAAGCCCTGCTTAAATAAAGATTATTACCAAATCATTGACGGTAATATTTCGTAAACCGCTTCCTTCCAAACACGCACGACCTCTTTTAACGTTAGTATCGTATCACCCAACACCATCTGAGGAATTGGACGTTAATTGTACCACGGATTACATCCAATAACACAATGATTGATGACCTATTAATTACAGGCGAGACATTAATGTAAATTAATCCTTTTCTCTCTTCCCTTATCCAATATTCACGCATTTGTCACAAGAGCGCATACTTTTTTTGATGACTCCTAACGTTCATTAGCGAGATTGACATCAATCGAGACACAATGTAACCAAATTGCGTTCTTTTCCAGTGCGCCAGGTCTGGATAAATGAGATGCCAGGTGACACCGTGCGCGTGATGTGATACTGTTTAACACGCATCTTTATTCAGTCGTGTGGATGAATAGAGCATTATTGTCTTTTGAAGTTTGCGATGCAAATAGCTGCAAACATCAGGGCATAACAACGAAATGCGATGTTTTAAATGTTTGCTACTCAGTGATCAGGGGAAGATATGATCCAAGATAATAGGAAGTGTATCTGTGCTTTAGTCAATCATTTTGCTGTTGTGTTTCATTCACGGATTTAATTTGGTATAAATCAACCTTTTTTCCCTCTGGCTGTCTCGACGAACTATCTCGTCATTAGCAAAATTGAACAGATTATCACAGTCGAGGTATCTTGTCATTAGAATAAAATTAACCAGAGCTTGATTTCATTATAAAATGACGGCAGTATCTTAATGAGATAACTCGTCATTGGAAAAATGGGTCATATCTTGTTGAAACCAATGGAAGGATTAATAATATGGTTAACTATCAGGCACTGAAAGATGTCAACTTTCCTTCTTCATTGGCTCATTGGCATTCAAACGAAATGCGATGTTTCAAATGTTTGCTGCACAGTGAGCAGGGGAAGATATGACCAACATTATATGAAGTGTTTACTTTCGTAAGAGACGAGTGTTTTTGGTGATCTCCAGTGCTTAAGTCAATCATTTGCAGTTGTGTTTCATTCACGGATTCATTTTGGCATAAATCTATCTTTTTTTTCCCGCCTGATGGTTGTCGTTTTGCAAACAAATCATTAACAAACCTGAACAGATCTTGATAGACGAGGTATCAAGTCATTAGAAGAAAATTAACCAGATTTTGATTTTATCATAAAAATTCGGCAATGAGATAACTCGTCATTGGAAAAATTGGTCACATCTAGATGGAAGAGATGTCTCGTCTAAACCAATGGGAGTGTTAATAATATGGTTAATCTTCAGGTACAAATGATGTCAACTTTCCTTCTTTGGCTCGACCGGCCTGTATGGACGTCGGTCTTCTCGATGATTGTTACATCATGACATCTTATTCGAAACATTTCTCTAGTTCTTTCTTTTGAATATACCAAAAATCCTCATCAACAGTCAATCCATCTACATCTTGGTCATTCTCCAGGCTTAAACTTACTTGGACAAAAATACTTTTTTACACATTTCATTGAGAATTCGTATGATATGCCTAGATCATTTTGTCCCGACTTTCTTTCAGTTGATGCCCTTAGGGAAACATCTCTCTATATTAAAAAAATGTTGCCGACGCCGCAGGATTGAAAACTGTGTTATTTAGCTCGATTCTTAGACGGTTTCCCGAGAAAGAGTACTGATCGGAAAAAAACCAAATTAACATGGTTTGTTCTTCATCGTATTCCCTGGACATTTATTAAGATTTTTTTCCGATGCGGCTATTAGTTTCGGGTTTATTCAGTGTCAAAATTGAAGAAGCAAAATTTCTTCCGCAAGTGAGCAAAACACATTCAAATTTTCAGTTTTGAGTCGTGAGTTTTTTTTTAAGAGTACCTCTCAACGTAAATTTTTGCAGCTCGTCGAGTTTTTTTTTTAATTTCAATTTGGTTCTTGATAATATTTTTTTGAAATTCGGGAAAAATCGGGACATTTTTGTTATTTTTTTTAAATGTCGTATTTATATCTTATTACTATTACTTTTTAATTTTTTAAATATCGTAGTATACCTCAGAATGTACTCTTTCTTACGGTACTATTATTTTTGAAATCGGTTAATAATTGAATTGGATGCGATCAAAAGTTGGTCATACAAAATTCGGAATCTTTGGATATTTTCGCTACTTTTTGTTACAACCGTTAACTAAACCTGTCATATCTATATCGTATTACTATTAGTTTTTTATTTTGAAAATAGCGCAGTATACCTCAGACTGTACTCTTTCTTACGGTACCATTATTTTTAAAATTGGTTCATAAATAAATTCGATGCAATCAAAAGTTGGTGACACAAATTTCGTATTTTTCAGTTCGCCGAGCATTGTATTCGGGGAGGGTTGTATTTTTGACTATCGGGTTTGCCAGATATCAAATTTATCGTAGCAACAATTGCCATAAAAACGATTTATTTTTATTTGGCGAGGAAAAGGGCTAGCTTTTTTCCCTCTGTTCTCAGACGGTTTACCGATAGAGTACAAAGTACGCATCGTAAAGTTTGGAGATTAACAGGGTTTACTTAAAATTGTACAGGGAAGAAGATGCAGAAGACTTTTTACTCATGCGGCTATTAGTTTAGGGTGCATTAAGTGTTAAAGTAAAAAAGAGTGAAATCACTTGCGTAAGAGGTATTGGTTTGGAAAGCAAACCAAACGGGAAATGCGTAGCAATCCCCGGAAGTCGCCGAGCGTAAGCGAGCAGGGGGCGAAGCTCTCGCTGTGACGTCATGGACCGTAAAGTGAAATCAGGATAATACAAATTATTCTGATAGTTTCACTCTGCTAAAGGAATGTTGGTTTGCGAAGCAAACCAAATGCCATATGTACAAGGAGTGTTTGTTTGCGAAGCAAACCAAATGGGATTGCGTAGCAATCCCCGAGGGTTGGCGAACGTAAGCGAGCAGGGGGCGGAGCCCCCTAGTATTATTAAAGTGTGTACGATGTTTACGGCCTAAGGTACTCTAATGATCTTTTTCCGTGGGGTTAACTGTCTTTAGTAAACATGGGGTCGCGCTCCATGGATACCAAAGCAGTATTTTTCTTCTTTAATCCCATTATTCTATTCCCCAATACCTCTTTCTCCTTTATAAAACGTCATCTTTTACTTGAGATTGCATTCTGTTTGGCAAAATATGTCCCTTGCCTCATAACGTCCAAAAAGAAATAACCAACCTCGAGCTGATAAAATCAATGAGAGGATTTGCTTCGAGTGAATGGCTAAAAAAATGATGTAGGGTAAAATTGCCATTAACCACTTGAGATTTTCAATATTTATAAGTTATGTAGTATTCCTTTTACCACACATCCCATTCACTGACTAAATGATACTTATAAATCCTTTTGGAAGAAGTTCAAAACTGGTTTGAAATCAAGCAAGACTACATGTTGCAGAACGAATGTACGTCTATAAAGCCCCTGAAAAGATTAAAATACGAAAGCAAATTGTTAAATAAAACATTTAGCTAACACATATATCAACTTTTAAGATTTCTTATTACATATTATTCCCATGTAATATTTTTAATAACAATATAGCCATAAGTAACTATTCCTCATCTGCTATTTGTTTTATTATTTTTAGATAATATTATGGTATGCACAGTCACGGACAAAAACGAGCCACTCTTTATTTTGAGCACTATTCATACTAGAGCTAATTAAAAGGTATCATTCATTAGAGAATAACGTCCTTTACAAATTCAAATTCAAAACAATTGCATAAGGGGATGTCTTCATATCAAATTTTGCACAAACAACGACATTTCTAATGGAAACAACATGTTTTGATGCCATAATCAGATTCTGCATCGTTAAAGTAGTATAAATATGAAACTTCATGACTTAACTACCTTTATATCACAAAATCTTTAATCCTAAAGTTATTGCTAATTTCACAAATTATCTCGAAGTAGAAAGTTACTAGTTGTAGATCGATTTTAATTGTGTCGTTATAGCTGCTCAAATTTGAACACATTTTAAAATGTATTTTTCAGCAATCCGATAAATTTTATATTTTTTGCGCAAATGCAAACGGTTTTAAAATTACATTATTGTATACTATGCAAGTGCAAATTCAAGTTTTGCAACTATTCGAAGTTTGTCAAACGTCTTTTAAATTCTTAATTGCACGCTTAAATCGCAATTATGAGGAAAATTTAATGTAGCACAAATCTAAAAACAATGGCTAAAATACTATACGTCCCACTGAATCAATTCCCATTAAAATGTAATAAGATTCTAATTCATAATTGTTTTAAACATTAATTTAATTACTATTACATACTAAAAGCTATTTTTAAAATAAAATATTAGATGGATTTAGTTTGGATTGTTTCAGTAACATGGTACTAAAGATTAGCGCTATAGAAGTATTGTATAATATGCATAAAAATGTAAGAAACTGATTTATTATCAGGAGCTCCAATATTTATGTGGGGGTTATTTGAAATTTGGTACCTAAATTTAAATTGTGATATAAATTCAAAATTTTATGTCCAAGTAGGGTTTTTATTGGAAATTACGAAGTTTGTGCTCCATTTATTCTAAAGACGATTGAAATTTAATTTATTGAAGACGCGTTAGTTTCTGTAAAACGCAATCTTTGAATTTTCTCTACTGTGTAAAATTGCGTGGATGAAAAGGGGTGTTTCGTTTTTTTCCCCCTCGACTGTTTGTCTGAAGGATAAAACTCCATATACACTACCCTACAATAATGGACAGGACGCCTGTGGATTTGCATAAAATCTGACTACGTGTTTGGTGGTGTTTTTCGTGGTATGGTCTTGGATCTTTGCATGTTTTTCCTCTTCAATTGAACGCCGACGCCTACATGAAGATTTTGGACAATCAGGTTATTTCTACGCTCTGGCAATATTATGGAAAGGACGAATGTTACTCTTCCAGGATGACAACGCTCCATGGCATGTTGTAGCCTCTGTCAAGATGTGATATCAAGATATGGATGTAAAACGTCTTCTATGGCCTGCTAAGAGTCCCGACCTAAACCCAATAGTACATTTGTGGGACGAGTTAGAGCGACGCTTACGGACAATAGAACCATGTCCGAAATCTACAACTAAGCTGGCGACATTCTTGCAGCAGGAATGGACATAAATACCCATAGCTGTGTATCAAAACCTTGTTGAAAGTATGCCCAGAAGGGTTGCTAGTGTAATTGCAGTACGTGAGGGACCATTGCCCTATTAAAGTATGTATTATTTCACTTATACCATCACATCTTGCTGTACGGTTCATTATTGTTGGGTAGTGTATTTTTTGCCTTTCATAAAAACACAATTTACATTTACACCATATATAAAACAGATTATTGAAGGCGTACGCGGCTTTCAGAAAGAGAGCACAGCCATGAACAATCAAAGTTGTTCTATCCGACTTGGTAAATTGAAACATATGGCATCTGACCATTGGAACTACATCCAGCCAAGTAAGCCGTGCGTTATTCATTGCATAAATTTGCATCGTCAAATCAATTGCGTGTGGTACACCCTCTAGAGGAAATTACTAACACTGCAGATGAATCATAACTTTCAAATAACGTGGGCATATTAATATGCTGTCGTATAATTTCTTAAACTGGTGCTGATTGTGACATAAGACGTATCAGATCTCCTTCGTACACTTCCTCGTTGGTAGGCATTTTAATTAACGGCGCATTGGAGCTACAGAACGAGCTATTTCGACGATCCGGGATGAATTCCAAAGAGAGATTTGAGGACAACGCCACGTAATTTTGAACCATTCGTATAATTCCAGACCTCCATGAGAATATTTTATTTTCTGTGTCCAAATGCTCTGTGATGATACACACCTGAAAACGTTGCATATCACCGTTTTGTCGTTTTATCTAATTGTTCTTGCCGATAAACTGTCATATGTCAGTTATGAATTTACTCTAAGAATTTTACTGGTGATGTCACGATTCCCTGTTTTCCCCCACGTTGGTAACGAATCAGATACTCCCGATCGAGAGCTACAAACGCATATATGTTACAAGAGCAGTTGTTCTTGTGTTCAAGTTGTTACTTGTTCTAGTGGAGGAAGATCAATGGATGACAGTGCATGGGTTCTGATGCGATTCAGAATATGAAATATTGAGTGCTATTACTGAAAAAGAGCATGAATAAGAATAGAATTGTTTTACAATTCAGAGAAGTCAGGCGTGTTTTGCTCCGGACAACCCGCCGTGTATTTTGAAACATAAAATTGTATTTTAAATACGAGGGAGTATCAATAAGTAACGCACAAACTGTGAAAAATAATAATAATAAAAGCAATTAATGACAATAGGAAACAGAAATGAAAGTATTATCCATTTACAATAAACAATTACCATACTTACAATTAAGAGATTTGGCACACAGGTAGTCCGAACTTTTTGCGATTTTTGGGTCGCTCCGCATTTTAAAATTCAATCTAGAACATTTTAGAATGAATTTAATAGTTTATTTCAACATTCTCTTTCTCCAGTTCCGGAGAATAAAGGAACAACACGATTTTTTTTTCACTCTGACGTCACATCACAAAAGTCATTATTGACGTCAGCTTTTGAAACCATGACAAGTTTTTTTTCACCTTCCGTTTCTTCGTAATTAAATAGGAATGCGTAGCAAATAGATTCTAAATATATTTTTTTCGCTTAATTTTCCGAGTAATGATTTCAGCAGACGAAGAAAACAAATAAAGTTTTAACTGGAGTTATGTAGTTCCTTTTTCTATCTCCTAGATCATTAAAGATAGAGTAAAAATTTCAACGGATTTGAAACCTGCGTAAACTTTTACATTAGATCGATATCTTATACGTTTGAATTTTTTTTAATAAATAATTTTTCAATTAAATATTTATATTTTCGCTAGAGAATAAGACGTCACGCCGATTGGATCTTTTAGAAATTCGAATTTGGCCACATTTGACAATGACGACGCCGTCACTGTGCTGCCTGTTGTCCAATAGGCTACAAATTCACATTTGGTTTGCTTCGCAAACCAAATGGGAATTTGCAGCAATCACCGGGGGTTAGCGAGCGCACTGGTCACATCTGACCCTACGAAAAGAACTGCCACAGATAAAGCCGTGTTGGCCACGCAGTGGCTAGTTAGTCCTATATTAAGGATATCGTGCTTTCTCTCAATACCGAGTGATATATCTTAAAACCAAGCTAACAGATGATGCACTATCAAATACTCCATCGCCCTAGTTTTTCAAATAAAATTTCATCCGATAGCGCCATAAATTCAATTGAGGCGCAAGGTTTCGTGGTAAACAAACAATCGTACAGTGTTGCCAAAACGAGATAACAAATAACGTCTTTTTTGTGAGTCATGTTATGCCCCTTTTGTACACAACGGTTTTTGGTTGCATTCGAATTCGCAAACATCCGATTACTAATCCATTATACTTTCAACGGGGTACCACGGCTCGTTTCATTAGAAAGAGGATGCAATGTTTATTCGGAAATAACATTGAACTACAAAAAATATTTTAAACCTTTTCACAAAAAATGAATACTTTAGATAATTGAGTCGCTCAGAAGCCAATGCGGTAAGTTCATTTTTCGATATTTTCTGATTTTTGTACATTTTAATGGAATAAATAATGTTCTTCTTTAGCTATTAAAGAAATTACCCGTTACTATTTTTTTCTTGGTCAGAAAGACCTTCTTTTGATTGCTTCTGAATATGTTTCACAAATCATTGTGAATAAGTTCACTTTTTTTCATTAGTTAGTTTTCGACATAAACTTTCAAATAAAAAGTAAATTCTTCTTCTTCTGACGCCGCGTTCGTAAACAATTATTTGAAAAAAATGTAAACCAGAAAATAATCCGTCATGTCACCTCCGTTTCACCAATCCTGAAGTTGTATTTGCGAACGCTTTCATTCATTACAACTTGAATTGATGAAACACAGAACAATCTCGAACAATCTATTTTGAAATAAATTTCCTACGTTTTTATTTGCAGAGTCTAACCTTTGAAAAAAGACAATATACTTTTCTTATCAAATTACTAAACCAAACATTTTAGAAAGCTATGTATTAAATTACCTAATTTTCTAAATTGTTATTTCTGGACTTATCCGCATTGGCTTCTGAGCAACTCAACTGTCAGTGTTCTTTTAATTGCCCTGTATACGTAATAAAAATTGTCTCTTTTAAAAAAATAATCAATTGGAATTTATTTTCTACAGAAAATATTTATATGCATACCTTATTAACGAAAGGGTTTGTTTTATTTTATTTCGTTCAGCTGGGCATCAGTTTGTATTTATTAAACTTCATAAAACCATCAATTTCAAAAGTTCTATTCAGTTTTCCGGCTAGACGCTGAAGAATATTGACCGAAAGAAAATATTTGATCCACCAGTTTCGTAGGGGGAGTGAGCGTTCTTAGGCCCGGTGCACACATCCGGTTTTTCAACGTGCGGCGCCGCTGCGGCATTGAAACCCAACTATGCACACATAACCGTGAAATGACGCAAGTACTAATTTTCCGCCATTTGCGATACATATTCTATCGGAGAAAACGTATTTATTTCGCTTACTTGATGTAAAAAATATATATTTTGAAACAAAATAGACGCTACTGGTTACAAACATTTATTATTTATTATTTATATTCCATTTATTTATGAAAACAAGGTACTTTAGACCGGAGAAGCGTGTGCGGCACCGTGGGAAACTGCGGTACAAATTGCACGCAAGTTGGACGTGTGTCGCCGCAACGCCGCTTCTTCATTGGATCTAAGGATCTAATGTATCTCAGACCGCACTTACGTACGTTGCCGCAGCGGCGCCGCACGTTAAAAAACAAAATGTGTGCACCGGACCTTAAACGTTCGTATGAATGCCCTGAAGAAGTGGAAAAGAATTGCGGGGGCCAAATGGGGACTCGAGAGTAGGACACCAAGAAAGAAGAACGGATTGATAGTCCTTCGAGGTCAAATCCACAAGTTAGAATTAGCCCGTTGTGTTGCTCTAGTACGACGTTAATTAAAAATTTCCAAATTAGCACAAGATAGAATAACTGTCGTTTGGTTGTAAATGTAAGATACGTAAATAGTGTATCGTCACTCAAAGTGCAGAAGGTCGTCTGTCGAAAATTCAATTTTTTTTCTTTTTGTATTGCTAAAACATGGCATTTTGTGATTTCCACTTGGAGGCAAAATCTCAAATGTGATCAGCTCATCCTATAAAAGTTACAACCAAATGTATATAACAAAATAGAATAAATAGAAAACGATTCGTTTTTCTGCTCTCTTGGAAAATGTTACTTTTAGACGTACGACATCTCGCCACTTTGAGTGACGATATATGATAAATAAATGCTTTAAAAAATTCCCACCGACGAATCTCTTTATCTCTCTTGGTATCTACACTGACGAGCCAAAACATTATGACTATCCCTACATTTTTCAAAGAACTCGTTTGAATGACGTGGAGGGCAGGTGATTAAGTAAGAATGGTATTTAACTGCTACTGAAGAAAATAAGTAATCATTATTGCTCTTACTTTTGCGAGTGATGAGAAAGGCTTCTGATCTAAGCGAATTTGATAGAGGGCAGATCGTAATGGCCCGAAGACTCGGAAAGAGTATCACCGAAACTGCACGACTGGTAGGTTATTCACGATCTGCCGTTGTTAGTATTCATGCAAAATATGAATAAATGACGGTGACACCAGCAGTAGACGCCAAGGTGTTGGTCGTCCACGCGTCATCCAATAAAAAGGACGTCGGAGACTGTCCCGCTTGGTAAAGCAAAATCGGCGCGAGACAGTGGCTCAGCTGACAGTCCAATACAATGCAGGTCCAAGCGCAAGTGTTTCGTAACACACAGTTCACCGTACACTATTGGATATGGGACTGTGCAGCAGACGTCCCACTCGTGTGCCTCTATTGATCAAGTGTCATCGTCAACTACGCCTACAATCGGCCCGGTAACATCGAGACTGGACCATGGATGAGTGGAAGATAGTTACTTGGTCAGATGAATCCTTTTTCTCATTCATCACTTCGGTGGTCGTGTCAGGGTACGCCGTCTGCCAGGCAAACAGTTGTTCCCCTCTTGTATTGCAGGTCATACACAGGCTGTTGGTGGCGGTATTATGCTTTGGTGGACGTTCTCATGGGCGACTCTGCGACCCGTTGTTGTGGTAGAACAGATCATGAACGCTCCGAACTATCTGAACATCATTGCGGATCAGTTGTACCCTTAATGGCGCCTGTCTTCACAACTGGAAATGTTATCTTCCAGCAGGACAACGCCCCCATGTCACAAGGCTCGGATTGTGTTAGAGTGTTTCGAAGAGCATACTGATGAATTCCACTTAATGTCATGGCCACCTAACTAGCCGGATCTTAATCCGTAGAGCACATTTAGGGTGCCATGGAGCGGCAGCTCAGAGCTCAAACACCACTATGTCCGAATATCTCGACTTTGAGTGACCGCCGCTTAGACATTTGGTACAACCTGTCTCCAGTGAGGTACCCAGATGTTGTGGAATCTATGCCCAGACGAGTTGCAGTTGTTTTGCAGGCCAAAGGAGGCGCAGCGATTTATTGAGTAGGTGGTCATAATGTTTTGGCTCTTCAGTGTATATCAATGTATTACGTGATAATACAGAAATATGCAAACAATCCATGAATGCACACCTTAACCCTTCCTAAGCATTTAGTCAAATGTTTCTGCATAAAATTTTTAAATATAAATTTTAATTGTCCATTGTTTATTAGGGGGTGGAGTTTAATGAACGTCGTACTGTAGCAACATAACGGTCTGCTGGCGAGGGTTCGGGATTGGTCCAAAAGGGATATTTCCAGGGACAACATCTGGTAATTTTCAGCCACGGTCGGTCAGATGACGGGGTCGGTACCTGAGCTGGCACATCACTCTCTAAACTTCCACACCTAACTAACGCGAGAACATTTGAGGCCATGACAGAATTAACGTGCATCAACCTTTGGTTTGATCAAATTTCTAAATCGTAGCTCTCCGTGCACTTATCCACTACGTATCTAACCGGGCTACAGCGCATACTAAAGAGAACTTGTTAGGAGCATATGTTGATGGATTTTCTTTCAACGTATTTCCACTAAGTTAATAATAAAAGATAGGAAAATGTATCTTAGGTGCCAGATTAGATTCAGATTGGATCAAAGGTTCTGATTGCTCCAAAGTACCCGTGAGTATACCAGACATAGTATAGCTGAGTAAGAATTTAGGAGCCTAAGGTAAATGAGTTGAACAGGAAGAAAACGTTTCAATTATGCAATATTAAGGAGAGGGAAATCTATTACCTATTTTTGGAACTCACAATTGGGAAGAAAATCTCGAAACAAATGTAGAATATTTGCATATAAGAATAATAAAATTATAGCAAAATGTCTGCAAATGAAATATCTTATTTCCGAATGACTAGCTATTTCGTGAGATGTATCAAGTATATTTTTCTACTTGAAATATCTCCGGAAAACAACTAATTTGTACTGTAAGTGTTTATCCATATTCTAATTTGTTAGTACTAATTTGTAAGGAAGTAAATATATCTATCTTCTGGAGTATAACAACATAGGAATGTATTAACTAAAATAACTAAGTGCTTCAGCAAATTAAGATCAATATTATTAACTAGTGTTCAACCCTACAAATAAAATACTGCTATAATATTTTAAATAACTAAATTTCGTTTTTGCCTATCAACGAGTGCGATTCGTATTTGGTTATGTATTCATAAATGTTTTGATTTTGAGTACAAATATATTGTTTTTTCATGAACAAAGGATTTCATATGTAAGGCCCTATTTTTCTAAAGAATAACTGTAAAAAAAAAAAAAAACATTTTTAGCAAAAAATATTTTACATATTGTTTACTCAAATAACCCTCTGAGTAATTTCAACGAGTTATCTCATCATGGCAATAATTTCTATATTTTATGATGCGATAAAGATATGTTCAGGTTTGCTAATGACACATATCCCGTTAAGAAAACCACTAAGAGGGTTGATGACAATATTTATGCAATTGCCCGGATGTGGACACCGCCCTAATGGGTGTCTCAGGCCATGGTGTAAATGCATGGGATCATTCGACCACATGGTGGTTTGTTGAATTTCTTCCCAAATATTTTGCTTTAGCTTCAAAGTTTAGACTTCTTCCTTCAAGGATTTCTACAATAAAATTATCCGGGGATCAAAATCAGAGGAACGAGAGGGTCAATCGACGCCACCAGATTTTGTCCGACCAATGTATACGTTCTTTAGAATTTTATGGTTACATGATTTGTATGGAAAGATGCTTGTTGAAATCACGAGTGTTGTAAACCTTGTTAACTAGTTTCAAGCAAAAAGAAATTCTGTTGCGCACATTATCGTTCACTGTTGACAGTAACAACATTTTCGAAGAAAAATACCTTATAATGCTTCCATTACAAATTGTCATTTGCTATTTTTGAGTAATCCCAGTACGTAATAAGAATTTGCGTAAAATGTTTTATTTAACCGTTATTCCAAATAATGACGACTATGTATAAAAAAAAAACCTGTATTATTTCAAAATGATAGTAAGAAACATGAAAGCCAATTTTACTAATGAATCCAGATTTAAAAGCTTAACTTTTTAACGACAGCTTGCTCATTTCAGTGTTTATGTTCAAGTTCATTTAGAAATGAAATAAACATGTGAACATCATTATATTTGAATAATCGAATCTTAATTTTATAATTATTTTTAATGCTAATGAACCTTTGGTATGTCCAATCTTAGGTTATTTATTTTTAATTATAATTTTGTATTAGTAATTCAAATTAATATACGATTTCTCAAATCCATCGGTCTTGACGTAACACATAATGTTGTTTATTCATGTAATAGT
This sequence comes from Metellina segmentata, assembly GCA_947359465.1. Lineage (NCBI taxonomy): Eukaryota > Metazoa > Arthropoda > Arachnida > Araneae > Tetragnathidae > Metellina > Metellina segmentata. The sequence continues at coordinate 26,711,005 of OX375881.1, read as the reverse complement.
GATATCCTAAAAATAAATAGCAAAATGTCTTAATTTTAGTTTTTGTGCATAATTTATTAACTCGTAATAAATAATATATAATAAATAATCGTCTGTCGTTCCACCTGATGTGTTTATGTCTAGTCATACATATTCTAGGTATATTAAGCCTGCTAAGATATTCAATATTCACTCATTTACTATTATAAGTGCTCAAAATGGGAGTTGAGATCTTTGCTCCTTTTCGATCCCTTAAAAGCTAAAAGGTTATTTTGTTTTGTGAAAAATACATTCGTTCACGGAGATGTCTTCTTGCGTAAAGGTGGGGGTTAAGACAGAAGATTCCGCCATTGTTCTACAACATAAAAAATAAAACAAAATATTTAGGTTATGTGCAAAATGTGTTCATATCCAGGTGATGTCTTCGTCTATAAAGTTCAACATTCTAAATGGGAGTTTAGATAATAAGATACTCCGCTGTTGTTCTACCTCATAAAAACTAAATTTTATTTTTGTTATGTGTAAGATGTATTCATATATAAAGTGATGTCATCTTCTATAAACGTCAATGGGATATATGTGTAGGTATAGGTAGACATTTTAATTAACGTCGGACCAAATCAACACAACATGCTATTGGAAAATATCCGGGAATCGAACCCGAACGGAAGGATCCAAAGACCCCAGTGGACTAGATGGAAGTCGTCGAGACATGAAAGATCCCACTAATATTTTACCCCATAAAAACTAAAAAGTTATTTTGTTATGAGCAAAACACATTCAATAGGGAGATATATTCATCCATAAAAGGCTAGTGCTCTAGATGAGAGTTAAAACAGAAGATTTCGCCATTGCTACCCCTTAAAAACTAAAAAAGTTTTTTTGTCATGCAAAATATGTTTATATCCAGGTGATTGTCTTATCCAGTGATGATAATGCGCTCTAGATGGGAGTTGGTATGAGAATATTCATCTATTGTTCTACCACATAAATACTAAGAAGGTTGTTTTTGTTATATGCAAAATACATTCATGTACGGATATGTCTTCAACCATAAAGGTTAGCGCTCTAGATGAAAGTTGAGACAAAAGAGATTCTGCTATTGTTCTACCTCAAAAAAACTGAAAAATTATTTTTGTTATGTGCAAACTATTTACATTGAAGTACGAGGTTTTTATCCATAAAAGGTTATTCCTCTAGATTGGAATTGTGACAGAAGAGATTCCGTTATTTTTTTATCCTTCAAAAACTAAAAGAAATTTCGTTTTGTGCAAAATACATTTAAGTACGAGGTCTTCATCCATAAAAGGTTATTGTTCTAGATTGGAGTTGAGACAGGACAGATTCCAATCTTGTTCTACCTCTTAAAAAGTAAAAAATTATTTTTAAGTGCAAAATACATTCAAGTACGATGCTTTCATCCATAAAAGGTTATTGCTCTGGATTGGAGTTGAGACTGAAGAGATTACGCTTATTGCTCTACTCTTCAAAAACTAAAAAAAAATTTAGTTTTGTGCAAAATACATTTAAGTACGAGGTCTTCATCCATAAAAGGTTATTGCCCTAGATTGGAGTTGAGACAAGAGATTCCGCTATTACTTTACCATTCAAAAACTATAAAAAATTTCGTTTTGTGAAAAATACTATTCATGTAAAGTATATAATATATTCAACCAGAAGGTAAGCACTCTATAACGGTAAGTAGTTGAAAATTGCGTTGCACTGGAGCAAAGCAAACGGGCTTGTGGAGAGAGTACGGGATCTATTCCGAAGGGAAACACCTCGTAATTAATAGCCACGGTCAGATGACTAGGTCAACACCTGATACCGCTCTAGATGGGAGTTGAGACAACAAATTCCACTCTTTATCTACCCCTTAAAAACTGTTTTTTTATTATATGCATAATACATTCATGTAAGGCGATATCCTCATCCAAACATGTTTTTTAGAACAGTGCCCTTCAAAGCATAAAACGCTATCATACGTTTGATAAAAATTTTCAAGATTAACAGCACTCACTGCAGCTTGGCTCTTGAATATAAACTTAACATGCTCGTGAACTTAAGAGTTTTAAAGATTTAATCTTCCTAATTATAAAGGGCAACGGGTTCCCTTCTGAATATCTGATGTCGCTAGCTGGATATCAATAAATTTCGAACACTAAAGGGGGCAGGAGAAGGTTCGGTGATGGCAAGACAGGAGCAGGTGCGTTCGAGTGCACGAACTTCTTTGAGAGTGGGGGTAGGGGTCGAGGTGCTCACGACTGTTGGGGGTCGCCGAAAGGGTTGTTGGCGTGAGTGAAGACACTTTACGATATCGCACACGCGGCCTTGGGAGAGGTTATGCGGAAAGGACCCACGCGATGTGTTATAGACGTGGGTAGAAGGAAAGAAAAAATTTCTTTTGGAGGCAAAAAATAATGAGATGCCTATCAAAACATTTGCTAAAGAGGTGATTAGGGGATCATTAAGTTTCTGATTGTTGAAAAAGACTTGTCAGTAAAAAGTGGAATGTTATCGAATGAGGACTTAATCTTTGTTATCGTAGAGAGGTTGAAATTTAATGAATGTCAGCACTAACTTCCAGTCCGTCGAAAACAAATTTGAGAATCAAAATAAAATGTTTTGTAATTATTTCAGTGGAAGCACATTTTCTTGGGAACATTTCTATAAATTAAGTTAATATACAAGTAGTATTTCACACAGTAAAAAAATGGGGCCCTTCAAACTTTCTAACTATAAAATGAATGTTGGAACTGTCTAGTCTGACGAAAACTAATTCGTGACTCAAAATAAAATGCTTTGAAATTAGTTGAGTGGAGGCATTTTATTAGGAACATTGCTATAAATAAAATAAGTGTAGTTCTTCACATAGTAAAATTTTGGGGCCCTTTCAACATTCAGAGATCAAATACTCTTATATGTGGTTACTGCTGAAAGTCAACTATTATAAAAGATTGTTAGATTTCAATTAAATTACACAAATTAATTTAATTTAAATCTAACAATCTTTTATAATATTTGACTTGCAGCAGTAACCACATATAAGAGTATTTAATCTCTGAATGTTGAAAGGGCCCCAAAATTTTACTATACAAAATAATACAAATACAAAATAATTTAAGAAAACAATCTAACACGAATTCGTAATTAAACTGAACTTTTTTGCTTAAGAAATCCTTACTTAAAGACCCTATTTTTGTCGCACTAAGTACCAAGATGCCTAATTTAATTTAGATTTTGCGATTTTAAATATTTTCCTTAGGTATCATTGGCTAGAAACATGAAAACAAGAGGATTCCTAATAAGATGGCTTTCAACGTTCTAGCAACTCACTGTAATGCGAATCCGGTGAGAAGGCAGATGATTTTTGAAGAGGTCCATTTGCGTAAAAGTAGTTAATAGGAGGGGGAGGGAAAGGCTGCCAACACTCAAAATCGTGATTGTGTTATGTTACTATTTTCAATGGCCCACGCTTCATCTTATGTATGGGATGAACTTGGGGATTCCCGTTGGATTGGCGATTGTCGACGCGATAAGAGGTTCTTGTCCAAACGAGAAAGGGGGCTGCAGATACGCGGATGATATGACAGCACATACGAGGCGAGTCCATTCCCTCTTCATCTAACGTAAAGCTTCGGTCTCTTACCATGCCGTGTACGTGGGACGAATTCACTTTAAATCCGTCGTGGCCTCGATTGTCCTAGGGGAGTGATGTGGAACTTTGGAAATTGGGGTGCCAACACAGGTCCTGCACGTGGTTAAAAAACCTTTGCCTCCAGAATCGATCCGGTACCGTTGCCAATAGCTCTTGCGTTGCTCCAACGTGACGTAGATTCTACAACCAACCTATCTCCAAAGTTCAGTAATTAATTATCTTCTTATGTATGGGCGGAACTTTGTGATTCCCTCTGGGTTGGCGAGGCGAATAGAGGTTATTGTCCTAACGAGAAGGGGAGCTTCGCCCCCTTTCCGTCTTGCCAAAAAGGAGGGAAGACGACGAAACAACGAACGGAGGAGGACCGGCCTGGACTGTTCCCGAGAGGCACGAGTGACCCGATAGTCAACTCCGGACACTAACCACCGTAGATGCCTAGGTCCTTCCACTGATGAGACGACAGCAGATTCGCGGCGTGTCCATTCCCTCATTCATCCGACGGAAAGCCTCGGTCTGTTGCCATGATCCAGCGGCTCCCTAGATAAAGCTGATTTTACCAATATAATTCTGGACACTAATAACGAAGAGTTTCTCAGGAATCACTTGTTACTTTCATTTATGAAACTGAATCACATCGCAACAATTACTTGATATACCAAATCGTATTCTCTGCTATTGGTTCTGTCCTTGAAAGATGAATTCGGAACCGGAAATCACTGAAAAAACAGAAAATATGTGATTGTTCATGTTTAACTTGACCCCCAATTTTAATAGATTCAATCCAGGCCTCGTTACTCAAAAGCCAACTCACTAATTAGGGGAAGCGAATGAGCACTTTCCCCTGTCGGCAGAAAGTGTTCGCCCTATTATTTTTATGTTTATCGAGTGTGCTTTCCAACAATCCAGTTACAAAAAAAGACCGTAAAGTGACGAACCAAATTCTCAGAAGAAAGTTTGAACAGATATGTTTTACCGATTTACAAACATTTAATTTTAATCGATAAAATAATTTATTCATACGTTTTTTTTCCCCAGAAGTGTCTATTTCGTGAAAATAACGAATTTACTAATAAATAATCACGAATTTCATTGACGTTTTCCCCAAAGTTCAGTAGTGACGCAGTAACCCAGTTTATACACGACACAGAGTTGCAACAGATGGGTAGTGAGTTAGAAAATCGATCCAACCATAGACCGTCTTGTAGGTGGAACGAATTCCATCGTGGCCTCAATGTCATCGTCAACTTTAAATCCAATTGGCCTCAAATGTCCTCAGGGAGGACAACTTTGGAGAGTGGGGTGCCAAATCATGTCCTGACCGTGGTTAAAAAGGACGAGGTCTTGTCCTGGGATCTTGCCCACCAGAATCAATCCGGAACCGTTGACAATAGCGCGTTGTGTTGCTCCAATGTGACGTACATTCTACTACCAACCTACCTCCAAAGTTCAGTAATTTGTTCCAACCGCAAGTAAACCCTTTATGTTTCAAAATGAATAACAAAACGAGACTTCTGAAGTCAAGTACCGAAATGGGAATTTCCTGTACATTTATTTCCCAGTTACAATCAGTGTTAGATGGGACACGATTTCGTGAGATAGCTCTTCGGTTCTTTTCTGCGTAGTCGATGATCTCGAATAGGGGGTATAAGGTGGTGGGGAGGGAATTTAACTTCAAGAGCATGTTTGTGGGGGTGGATTAGCAAGAGGATAGTTTCCAGGGGATACTCCTTAGATGGACTGTTTCCAAAGTGCGATTGAGCTTGTTTTCGATTGAAGCTAGCTTTTAGTTATTGTGAGATGAACGTTTCGTTCTGTGTCAGTTATGTCGTTCATTTGGCAATTATTTCAAAACTAAAACCTGAATTGTTGTGCGTTATGTTAATTTAATAGATGCTCAGATCTGCCTGTCCAATTCTGGATCTTACGCCATTAAATCCAAAAAATTATCAATCGACCTATAGATGCTCTTCATTGTTTTTCATTGAATTTTGGACATCTATTAAAACGTACGGCACGAAATTCTTTCGTGGGGGAAAGTTTATATGAAAACATCTACCTTTGACTCATCGTTTTAAAAACCTATCATGGGTAGAAAAGATCTCGACTTCATTTGAATGAATTGCCATAAGCGGGTTTTATTGACTGCAATATATATGGGAAGTTCTAAAAAGGTGGGAATAAGACACATTTCATTATTTTTAGCTTTGGCAGCAAATAAATGTAATTCTTAAAATTATTTTTAGTTTTCAGAGACAAGAATCAGAGACAAGAATTATTACTATTTATTACAACAGTTTGGTTACAAATGTCGGTACAATATGGCACAATTAAATACTTTAGTTACAAATGTCGGATTTTAGACATCTATAATGTTAACTGATACAGTACATCAATAAGAAAATAAATTCTAATGTGTTTTCCAGAATTGCAGGATAAAATAATAAATAGTTTGTTTACTATTGTGATCAGTAGATAGCATCATTAGTTTAAAAATTTGTAGAATTAACGAAACAATACTAAAGCCATCCAGCATGTTTCGCGATGTCCAAAAGTAATGATCGAAATAGCTCTATACCTGAAGCAAAAAATGTATTGTTAAGTACTTTAAGGGGACGCGGTACCATTTTTAAAATTTTCTTCACTTTTTGTAATAGAATTAAATTTTTTTTATTTTTTTTTTATTGTTTTATAAATAATAAGTTGATTTTGTTTCAAAAAATCTTGTCAAATAAGCAATTTTTGAAAACACTTCAATTTTTACAAATTTTTTTAATTAAAAAAAAATTCTACTTTTTTTTAAATTTTTATTATTTTGCTTCACATTTTTTCTCAGCTTTATTTAAAAGATCCTTAACAAAATTGTGTATGTATTTTTAAATCAAGAACAAAGTTAATTTTATACAATTTTTTACAGCTAAAATGATACAAAAACCACCGAAAATCAAAATTTTTATATTTAACTATTAAAAAAAAATAAATATAGCACTTAGATGTAAATACATACACAGTTTTATTTTAAAATATATAAGAATAAGTGGGAAAAGTTTGGAAGCTTTTTCTTTGATACATAAAAAGCCTTAGCATTTTGAATACCTTATAGTGCCAAAAAAACTAAAACTGAGGAAAATGCTTTTAAAGTTTTAAAACCCATATAAAAATTTATTTACAAAACTCAGAGCTATTTGGAATTAATATGTTGATTTCCATACCAATTAAAATAATTCTAACTAAATATAACATGTAAGAATAAGTTAATATAGTTGAAGTTTAAAAACATTTCATTTTCGACGCGAACTCAAAAATTCATCAATACATAATATACCAGTTTTGAATATTAACTTTTTTAGTATCCAGTTCATAATAACTTTACACAAATTAAAAATATAATTGAAAAAGCATTAATTCAGTGTGTACATTTAAAAGTAGCCAGATTTATTTAAAATTCATTCCATTTTTTAGTTGAATTTTTTGAAGTTGTTTTGTTAGAATTTTTTCGTTTCGAATGTTTTGTGTTTTAATGTTTGTGTGTGAATGTTTGTTTTATAATGTTTGTTGTTAGAATTTTTTGAATGAAGTTGCCGTGCAGTTATTTTTTTCTCAGCTAGTAAATAAACTACCGTCTTCTATCTATTTCTTAACTATATTCTACGATAGTCTTTATAGATAGCAAGATGTTTAGAATGCACACTCAATAAAAGATTGTTTTCTTTTTTAAAAAACCTTCTACAGATTTTAGAGTATCCACATTGAATTCTGTGATATCATCACAAACAGCAATCGTAACACGTTGCAGTGATGCGCAACTTTGCTCTGAGCACTTACTCCATGTAACATTGTGCTGGCTTACATTAGAGTTTTGTGTTGTACACCTTACAGAACATTGAAACAGTTCAATTAAAGCAAACCTTTGGTAATTTGGCAATATTTTTGCCAAATGCGATCCGTTGATTGGTGTTTTAATATATTTCATATGAGAACCAGGAGGAACCATGAGCCGATGCAGCTTGATAAAAACACCAGGAATCTTCATTATATTCTTGCCAACACAATTTGAATTAGAAACCAAAAATTTCGTCTCTGAAGGTCGCACACCTACTTCGAAGCGCGTAATTTTTATTGTTTCTTGGATCAGAAAAGGGTCTATAACTTTTTAATTAATGCAGTTACGAGTTAAACATCTTGCACACTTATTTAGAAAGATTGTAGCTCTAATTAAAAGCAATAAGATTTGTTTCGATATTTTGAGTGATTTTTAGATATTGCATCCCCTTAAACTACATTTATTTGTCTAAAGCAACTTTTTTAACGTTTTAAGGTATTTTTATGTGTTTTTGTGCATTTTCTTTGTCGTAAACATACTTTTCTTATTTTAAAAAATGTGATAAAAATTTGATATGCTGCAAAATCCCGTAACGATCGAATTGCCAAATTTTTGCCGATTTAAATTCTGTTACAAAGGTGCCGATGTCCCAAAACACAAAAAAAAATTAATTATAACCTCCTTTCATCAGATTAATAGTTTTTTTTTATCGAAAAACATGGTGAATTTAGCAGATACAATATTAATACCATTACTAGGCACATGTCCAGTATACGTGTACGATCGAAATGCCAATTTTTATTTTGCCGATTTAATTTATGTTACGAAGTTGCCAATGTCCCAAAACATAAAAAATATATACATTAATTACAATCTCCTTTCGTCAGATTAATAGGGTTTTTTTTATCGAAAAATAAAGTGAATCTAGCAGATACGGATATTAATACCAATACTAGGCATTTGTTCAGCAAAAGTAACCATCGATGTCAAATGGCGACGGCGACGATTGTTACGCACTATTGCACGTGATGTAGCAAAAATCTTAATACGATTGTAATAAATTTCAGTTTTTTTTTTTAATAATATATATATTTTTTAATTTTTGTTTTTTGGCTATAATGATCTTTTGAATAATTTTTTAAAGATGAAACATTGATTTTTAGAACTTTTTCCTGAATAATTCTATAGGAATTATTACTTTTCCAGGTGTTTTCAATCATAAAGTTATTTTTATTGTATGATCATGTTTTCCTTTTTTATGTGTAAATATATATTATTTAAAAAATCTCAAAAATCAACCAAACCCAAAATTTTTGGAATTAGTAATAAAATTTTACAGAATTAAACAAATTAATGATTTTAAAATATGGAGAAAAAAAATTCTAATTTTAAAATATTCAAATCTACTCTTATTTTGAAGCCTTGACAATTCGTAACTAATTTATTATTAGTGATTAGACTTGGGAAATGCCAAAGTTGTGTGACGTACAGGCCAGCAATGTCCAAAGTCTGTAACCTACAGGAAAGCAATGTCAAAAATCTGTAACCTTCAGATCTTGTACTTAAATGTTTTTATTAGTAATTTTGCAGAACAGTTCCTGTCTTTTAATGATTGTATATTGTATTCTAGGCCTATAAACAACACAGCAAAAAAGTATTAATGCTAAATTTGAAAATTTTCAAAATTTTTCACATTTAACATTTAGTGTTCCCACATTTTGAGAACGTCACATATGGTTTATAACATGCAGCTGTTTAAAGCAGTACCAGCCTAAATTAAATTTTACGTCAAATATTATATTACTTTGTCTTGTTTGCTATTGTTTCATCACTTTGTGTATTTGATGTCATATTCTCAATAGCTTTAACGTAGTGGACTTGAAAGAATGAAACTATCCCGGTATTGTAGTAATGAAAGTAGGTTCAGACTCTTGTTAAGACAAAATGAAAGTTGGAATCGTTCTACGCAATAACATGATTGCATTACGTTTTTACTCACAAGTTCGGAAAATTAATCTAGATGTTACCATTATGATTATACTGGGAGGATTGCAATGTAATAAAACTTGGTTTGAATTAAATTTTTTTTTTAAGAGAAGAATCATATGAGGCGTTTAAAGCCAAAGTGGTGCAAGTTCATTAACCATTGTTGCGAGATATGGACTTAATGCAACAGTAGCCACAAAACTTCATTGACTGCATAATCTTGTGCTGCCATCTGTGTGGTTATTTTGAGAAATAGGAGTTACACCACCTTTCCTATAAGTAGTTTTCCACATTCAGTATTTGTTACCAGCATTTCCAGAAAGTGTCATTCACCACTTTGGCTTTAATAGGCTCATATACAAGTAATTACTTAGAAGCGTTTATGTTTGCTTACTGTACTCACCATTAAATCTATTCCTCGTAGTTTTGTGTGCGTTGTATCTGGTATGTTTTCGTAAATAATCCATCGTTTTGATCATCCGTATATTATACTGATCATTTGCGATTTCCTCTATTATTTAGTCATATTAGCTATTTTTATTTTTTTAAATTTTCCAAACACGATTGACCATGTATGTCTTGTAACAAATCTTAACCAATCAACTCAATTTATTCCTTTTGACTCGGTTCGCTCTTGCATTTATAAAAATTCACAGCGCTGTAAAATGCATCAAGAGGAAAAATTATATTTCATATAAAACGTGAAATTCGTTAGTTCTAAATAAATTTGTTGATATATTTGAATGTTCAAGGCAGACAAAGATATTTTCCGTTTTGAGAGCGATCACTGTTGTTATTTTATTTTTGAATGCTCAAGTGAACGAATGTTTATTTTTATGGCGATATTCCGTATATTTATTTTATTGCTGAAGGCAAATGCATAGAAATATTTAAATGATGTTGTTCAGTTCCAATAGCGTTTGAGAAAAGGTCTATCATTTTAAATTCACTGCAGTTATTTCTGTAGTGCTTGAATAAATAACTCCTGTTACAAGGTCACATTTACTGCGTATACTTCATGTTTGAAAGCCCATGCTACAGAATGCCTAACGATTTAAGATAACTATTCACATATGACATTTGCTTCTGAGAGGGGAAACATTTCAAGATTGTATGGTTGACCATTTGAGATTTGTGGAATTGTATTAAATATGCAGGAAATAAAAATCTATGTACTTCGTGACACGGAAATCGATGTTATTTGTTTTTTGAAAGGCAACAACGGATATAAAATAATATAAAGTCGATCGTTTCAGGATTCTTTCGCCAATATAGCTGCTTAATTTAAATATGTTTGCTCTGAGCGATGGAGCTGCATTTCATGTTGCTTGATTTACATGGTCTAGTCGTCATTTAATGAAATTCTTCAGCTTTCTGATTACAGAGAGTAATGACAATTCTGGAAGTTAGAAATCAGCTCAGAAATGAAAATAAGCTTTGCGTCGCCTTTTGAACACAATTAGATCATTTTGAAGGTGTTCAGAATCTTCGGTGGTATGACTGAGGTGTGTCTTTTGCCACTTCAATTTGAAATAGGTGTCAACATCAGTAAAGCTATACGAAAAGGTGTTACATATTATTTTTGGATAATTTACTTTAATTTACAGAATAAGGATGATATATTCACTCTAAATTAATTGTAATAAGATGTGATACAATGGCATTTGACAATAAGCAATTAATTTTAGCAGAATATGATGATCTCCTACTTGTAAACAATTGCAAAAAATAATATGTCAAAATAATAGCAAGGAAATTTTCCTATTAACTCTTGAGAAAGCTTTTGTATTATTGGTGATTTTTCGCAACCTTTCATGTGTTTTGATGGGATACCTCCAAGATGTCAGCTCAGGTGTTGCCTCGACACCTGACCGAGGTTCAAAATTACGTGGTGTTGTCCTCTTATCTTACCTTTCGAGTGTTGATTCCGGAAACTCACCAATAAAACCGCTGTTTTCCTCTTGTGTAACGTTAATTAAATGATACCAAATACCACCAAGATGTAGTCAGTTTGGCTAATGATGACATTTAGACACAATTGCTCTATTACTCGAAGGAAATGATTTAAGATTCAATTAGGTAAACAAATTGACAAAAATGGGGACGGTTTGGAACAAGTTTTTACAGCAGTGGCTAGCTACTACTGGGTAGTTTTCGACACGAAGATAAACAACTAGGGGGTTGACATTACCTACCACGAGTCGATGAATTACTTTGTCTGTTCTAAGCCATCTATTTAATTCGCAACCTATAGTAAACCAGAGTTTCCCCAGACAAGTCAAAGGACACGTTTGCTTCTGCTTTTCAACATTGGCGACTACAGGTATACTTTTGAGCAAATTCGCCCCAAAAGCTCCTATTTTCAAGCTTTTGGCGACATTTTTGAAACTTTAATAAAATTTATATATATATCGACGTAGAGAGGTAGGTAGGTACTTAATTAACATCAGGCAGCAACATAACGGGATATTGACGACGGTCTAGAATCAGACCCAAAGGAAAGATTCAAAAACAAAACCACGTAGTTTTGAACTTCGGTTAAATGCCGAGGACACACCTGGGCTGGCACAACACTCTCGAAACTTCCACCACGTCAACGTGAGATTATTTGAAGCAACGACCGATTTAACGTGCACCAGCCGCTTTGTACCCGACGGTAGGATTCGAACGCTCCTATTCCTAGTCCGTTACTCTTCCAATTAATGTGAATGTAGAGAGAGATAGAATATTGAATTTTAAAGCTCAAATTTAGTTGTAGTTTTTATACTTTTAACTAACATCTTTGTTGGTTTGAATACCTAATTTCATATCTTGTTTGAAGCAGCTTATATGTTTCATATTTTGTTCCATGAAACCTCAAACAACTAGAAAACCAAAGCTTAAATTACGACCCAAAGATATTGAGAGATTATTAGTTTATTAATAAACCAATTAGACTTTTCTGTAGATATTTCTTTAAGGATATCAATGTGCCTTAGAATTGTTTTAGGGAGAATATTTTCAAATGTAATTCTGCGAAACAAGTTATATTCCATAAATGCGTTCATGATTATTACTCATTAAAATGGATTTTAACTAGAGAGAATAAATAGATTCTTAGTAACAATTAATCTAATTATACAAAACAGATGAGAAATATTTTTAATGACCGATAAATCAACATTACTTTCTAAATTCTAATAATTTTAACCTTAACTACAATGATTTAAATCTTTGCACTTTGCATTTATTATTGCTTAAAATTTTAACTGTCAACTCATTTAAGTAGATATGAGGGAATTGAAGGAATTTCCCAATATTTAATTTGCTGAAATCCCTGAAGATAGTATTTATCTCCCTCTAAAATTCAAATTATGTATAAAATTATTCATAACCTTAAAATAGGATCATTTGGGAAGATTTGTCACTAATTATATGATAAATCTCGCTGAATGATCTTATTTTAAATTATGCTTTTCCATAAAAATCACAGAAATTATTTATCTTATTTTATTTAAAATATCAAATGAAGACGAGGGAATAATATTTCCTCAGTTCTTTCAGACAACTGTTCGAGCTCCTTATAGGGGGTTGCTTCATATATACACAGTCCAGTCACACTAATGTGACCACCACCTACTTTCGACGTCACAGTGAAATAACTAATCACAAAAGGAAGGTGGCAGCACATTGCAGTGGAGTGTATATAAAGATAGGGCATCGGAAAGCATTTCAATCGTTGGCGTAAAGCAGAAACGTAACGATTTATTCGACGTCCAAAAGGGCATGATTATTGGCTTTCGGGCCAAGGGTGGAAGCATTTCGGAAACGGCTAATTTTGTGAACTGTTAGCGTGCCGCCGTGGTAAAAGTATACTGTGCATGGCAAAATGGCACTATCCAAAATCAGCGGCGTGGCACATGTGGTGCACCACGGGTTACGGAGGCTACGGAGATGCGTTCGGGCGAATAGAAGTGTAACTGTTGAGCAACTGACCGCCCAGATGAACCATGGGGCTACAAAGAGTGTATCCACAGCAACGGTTCAGCGAACGTTGCTGCGCATGGGCCTCCGCAGCAGACGCCTGGTTAATGCACCTATTCAGACTGCTGTCCATCGGCGACGAAGGCTGGAATTTGCACGCCAGTACCGCAACTGGACATCCACAGAGTGGTGACAGGTGGCTTTTTCCGATGAATCACGTTTTATGCTCCATTGGCCTGATGGACGTTGGCTTATACGGCGTGAAACGTCTGAAAGCAAACACCCTGCAACAATTTCCGGAAGGATCCAGGCTGGAGGAGGGAGCATTATGGTTTGGGGAATGTTTTCCTTGCATACACTGGGTGCACTCATCAGAAACCTAATTGACTCTCTTCCTGCCCGTCTCGCAGTGGTCCACTCTACCAACAATAAGAAGTCCCATCCGCTCACTAGGACATGACTGCTGTACTGCGGTCCTTGGTGGTGGGGTTTAAACTGCAGTACGACGTACGAGAATATCCCAAGTATGTTCTATTGCATTAAGATCAGGTTAACTTGCTTGATACGAATTCAGTATTATCTTTAAATTTCTGACATGTGTGTATTTTACTTCTCGATCCATGCAGTACAAGGATAATAAACAGCTATGTATAAAGTTAGGTTTCAAATTCTCTATTTCATGGGCCCCTCAGAGACATCCTTAGGCGTACACGAGCTTTGCGACCCCGAAGGGTACAGCTTCAGTCTACGTCCGGTCTGGAGGAAACGAGGTTAGCGCGTTTTTTTTTTTGGCGCACTTCTAATGTGGCCAAGGAACTAATTATTGAAAAAATATTTTTATTTTACAAAGGAAAGTAAAAGGCTACTAATAAGTTAAAAAATACGTTTGTGAATGTAGTGAATAATACGCTTTAACGGATTGTTTTTTTTTCAACGGAAAGTAATTAGTTTTAAAGAGAATACCCGAAAACTTATCAACAACACCCGAAACTTAACAACAGCACAAAAAAAAAATTATTTTCCAAAGAAAAAAGCAAGAAACAATACATGCTGAGGCGACTGCATCGTACCGTGTCGAAAATGAAAATGAATGAAAATATCTCAACTGGAGAAAAAATCATTAAAAAACACCAATGATATCAAAGAAAAAAAATTCAAAAGAACCAATGAAATAAAAGGACAGATTAAAAATTAAAAGAACCAATTAAATCATACAAAAAAAATTCAAAATAACCAATTAAATCAAAGGACAGTTAAATCAGGGCTCGAAATACCCGGGTGCACAGGTGCACTGTGCACATGAAAATAAAATTGTGCACCTAATTTTTTCCCGCTAGGTGCACGCAGTGCAACTAACGTTAAAAGAAGGGGAGGGAGGGAAAACGTGTTTTATTTTATTTTAATGTTTGAACAAAATATTAGTATCAACCTCTCTCGCTTTAAAGGAACGTAATTAAAATTCTTAAATACACACTTTGCGAAAACAAAATCGCTGGGCAGTAACGGGCTTATACAGGAGGAGGGTTTACTTGTGCCACTGCCTCCAGAACTTTCCGATGATCAAAACATTTTTCAGATGGCTCTGTTGAAGCACGACTGTCGCGACGGCCGTGCGCCGGAAACCTTGAAAAAAAAAGAAATTTTTTAAAGAAACACGACACATAATCCAACTATGCAGTTCGCCCATTGAAGACATATTTAAATCCATTGCTACGGATCTACTTTTGTCAACTTTTGCTGTCTTCGAGCCGTGTTATTGGCCAAACAATGAAGAAATTGAGAGTCATGGGAACGAAGAAATTGAGAGTCATGGGAACGAAGAAATTGAGAATTTATGGTTGCATTTTCAAGTTCCATTAGAAGTAATAATTTCGCAGATAAAAAAAATTGTTTCAATATTTTTATTTACTCTCTACTACTAACCTATCTAAATATACCCAACTAATGCAATAGTTTACATTACATTAATGCTCTAAAATTACGTTTTTTTAAATGTGTACTTCATATATAATCTGTGCACCTAATTTAAAAACTTAGGTGCACAAGGTGCACCTGCATTAAAAAATCTTTTTCGTTGCCTGAGTTAAATGGATATTAAAAGAATTTTCTAGAATTTCCAAACTGGAAATTTAAATTTTCCACTTGCCGAGGTTGCCATAAAAACCGAAATAACCCTAATGGCGATGGATTGCTTTAAACTGCCATAACTCGCTACTAAATGTGCGCCAAAAATGCGCCAAGGCCGTATCGACTATAATAGACGTAAACGGTAGCTGTACCTCCGTTGTACTCTAGAAATCTATTATTTTCCCATGGGGCTTACTGCCTCTGATAAACATGGGGATCGCTACCCCAGGACAAATTACTTGTCAAAATTATTTGACATTTTCTGTCTTGTGCTTAGCACAACTATAATTTTCAACTTTAATGTTTTATCTTCGCTACCTTTTTATAATATTTGAAAAGGTTTTTATAATTTAATATTAGAAAGGTTTTTCAGTAGACGACGTTCACGCTTGGAATTAGACGACGCTTAAATCCGTGGAACGGAAAGAGTCGCCTCGGACCTAGAGTCCTAAAACGTATTCCCAGGACGCAAGTGCCTAGATGTGCGGATCGAATCGAATTGTTGAGACACACCTCTAGGAAACCTGCTGAAGAGATCGTTCATTTTTGTTTGCTGCGAGGATTCAAAGATCTCCTGTTCATTCAACTTGAACTCTCGTGTTTTCACTGCAGGAGGCTATCTCTATGTTCATCGTGGACTCTTGTTTAAATTTTCTAGGAGGCCATCTCCTGTGAAATGATGTAAATAGTTGTTTGATTAATCCAGAAACCCTGAATAAATCTCACCTTATTCCGGGCAGACTCAATAGTGCTGTTCCCTGCATATTTTGTTATATGACCGCTACCCAGGGTTAGGCGAGTACGCCACAATATATACCCAAATTCGCATAAAATTCGGACGACCTAAAGTATTTATCTGTTGTAAAATTTCTCTGGAAATTTCAAATTCGTTTAAATTTTTACTCCATTTTTAACGATTGCGAAGATAGAAAACTTCAACTAGTCCTTTTAGTGTGCATATTGAATATTTTCGTCAAATGCGGCAAAATTCGTATTGCGAAAATATAAAGTTATAATTGAAAAATTATTTATTTAAAGAAAATTACATTTAATGTATCAATCTGGTGTAAAATATTCCGAGGATATCAAGTCCGATCAAATTTTCACTTTATCTTTAACGATCGCGAAGATAGAAACTTGGACAAAAAAAGAAATAAACGCCAGTCAAAATTTTTATTTGTTTTCTTTCTCTCTGTATCCGACAAAATCAAATCAAACAGTAACAAAAAAAATTGCAAATGGGATTTGAATGCCATTACACCGCAGCAGAGTCGGAAAATCAAGAAATAAATATACAGGGTGTTTCAGTGAACCGTTTCAGAACTTCTAAGAGGGGTAGGGTACATCCTGACAACTCGAAATCATATAGCAATGTGGGGTCGGAAATGCTTTCCTGAAGCGGTGTTGTACACAGAAGCACCTTAAAGAAAAGAGACCGTAAGTGAGAAATCGTTTGAATAATACATGAAAAGAAGCAAAAGGTACATGGATTAAAGTAAGTGTTCGAAGTTTCTTCCACGGGCAACAATGCACGCCTCATATCTCCGACGCATGGACATCCGAACATTCTGGAATACTCCAGGCATATCTCGAATTTCTCCGGCAGCTACTGCAATTCTTGCAACCAGCTCCTCAACATTGTTACTGTTGTTGTCAAGTTGTGGCAATACTTGCTGCAGAAAGAGCAAGTAGTTAGGTCCGGTTAGACGAGACGGTAACAGGTAAGGTCCGATGAGGTGATCTCCCATAATACCGGCCCATACATTGACCAAAAATCGAATCTGTGCTGCACGACGTCGTATTGCATGCGGATTCTCGACCGCCCAGATATGGTCGTTATGCGTGTTGAAAATTCCTTCCCTTGTGAAGGATGCCTCATCGGAAAACAACACTTCAGCAGGAAAAAGGGGATTTGTAGCACATTTTCCAAGGTACCACTGTGCGAAAGCAATACGAGGTGCATAATCCTCCGGTTGCTGTGTCTGGACACGCTGCACGTGAAACGGATGCATGTCTTCTTCTCGGAGAATCCTCCAGACACTGCAATGGGAAACCCCGACTGCACACTTCGTGTACTCGTTCTTGGATTCCCCTGTACATGCTGCAGCACATTCTGTTCGACGTCTGCAGTCCGTGCTGTTCTTACCCTGTCCCTGTCAGCTCTTTCTAATGAACCTGTCTCAGCTAACCTCTGGTGCAGTCTTGCAAAGAAATTATGACTGGGGATACGCCTCGTCGGATATCGTTCCGCGTACAAACGCTGTGTGGCTGGCCCACTACAATTTGCAGCCCCGTACGCCAAATGCATATCGGCTAACTCTGCGATCGTGTAATCATCCATCCTACTAACTTGGCGTTCTTGTGCGAAATGAAGATTCCCTACACGAAAGCTCGGTATTTTCGCACAACGCCATCTACCGCGTCAGGAAAGCATTTCTGACTGCCCATTGGTATATGATTTTGGTTCGTCAGGATGTACCCTACCCCTCTTAGAAGTTCTGAAACAGTTCACTGAAACACCCTGTAGATTCTCTGAATGAAAAGGAAAAAATAACATTCAACCATGTGACTCAAATAAAGCAGAACAATCCGTTAGCATCAGTGACGTCATTGGAAACCTAGCGCGAGTCCAAAGAAATGAAGAAAGTCTAGGGGAAACCAAACAATTGAAGAACTACAAAGGAAAAAAAGCTATTATAATTAAAAAATGCTCTAAATGAAATTTTAAATTTCGGGCTTCGGGGTCTATTCAGTCGCCCTTAGGACTACCTGTGTGCCAAATTTCAGTAATATAAGTGCTATGGATGCATCTGGACACCTTCCACAGAGACACAGAATGCCGTTTATAATAGTAGATATTTCACTACTTTGGCTGACTATTTTACCTGTTTTTATGGGTTATAATTATACTTGCGTTTAACGCACCTTGTGCTATAAAACCCAAACCAATTCCAACTATGTCTAATACATGGCGCACGCTTCCAGGGTTCCCGAAGTACACGTTGAAAAACGTCATTTCTAATTTTAAGCTCAATAAAAAGAAGTTTTAATCTCCACGTATAAATTCATCACGTTATTTTCAACTTTTCGAAAGGCCAACTCATCGCGAAAGCTAATCTCGGAGGAAAACAGGTAGGAATAACAGTATCAATGACGCCCATACTTCAAACTCTGCAATTAAAAAAATACTTTTATAGAAAGCGCGTAGATCCATCAAAAGTGCCCTCTATTGGATCTTTTCCAATTTAATCCAATACTTCTATTCTCCCTATCGCAATCTGTGGTGACATATTATTCCCAAGTGACGGGCGATTTATCTCGGGAAGAATTAGCTTTTCATATTGTACGGACAACAACAAGAAAGTTTTATTTTCAAAAGAAAGGAGAGATTTATCAGAGTAAAAGAGGCCACATTTACCAGCAGGGAACTTGAGTGAAAGATCAGGTGAACCTTGAATCGGGAAGATTAAATGATAGAGCCCTTTGCTCAAACTTGAAAAATAGCTGAACTGGGTAAAAGTCACTATGTGGGGACATAAAAAGTGATCCTTAGATAATGGACAGAGAAGTTTCTTTACATTTAAATAGTCGTTTTTAGCGACAATTTTTTAATACTTCATCCCTAATTTAACAGATCTGTGTCATCCTCCTCATGCCTGCCCTCTTCTCTTTGCCGTCTGGGCTCAACGTGTATGTCCACTGCCCAAGCACCCTGCGAGTTGCAGGTTCGATTCCTGATAGGAGCTTTCCTCTGGGTATATTTCTCTCTTCTGGTGTCAGTAAAGCTTTTATTGTGTGCGTGTCTATTGCTTGATATTGTATGTCTTGTGTCTGGTGCAGCATGGCTAAATATGGCCCGCCATAAAAGTGTCATTGCTTATCACTGTCGTTGAGGATTAATGGGTATGTCCAATGCCCAAGCACGCGGCGAGTTGTAGGTGGCACAGGTTCGATTCCTGACAGGTGTTTTTCTCTTTTTTGGTGTCAGTAAAGCTTTTATTGTTTGTGCGTGTCTATTTCTTGATATTGTATGAGCAGCATGGCCAAATATGGCCCGCCATAAAAGTGTCATTGTTTCTCATTGCCGTCGATGCTTAATGGGTATGTCCACTGCCCAAAAACCCTGTAAGTTGTAGGTGGTGCAGGTTAGAATACTGACAGGTGCTTTCCTCTGGGTGTATTTCTTTCTTCTGCGTCAGTAAAACTTTTATTGTGTGTGTCTGTTTCTTTATATTGTATGTCTTGTGTCTGGCACAGCATGGCTAAATATGGCACGCCATAAAAGTGTCATTGCTTCTCATTACCGTCGTTGCTTAATGCGTATGTCCACTACCCAAGCACCCTGTGAGTTTTAGGTGGTACAGGTTAGATTCCTGACAAGTGCTTTCCTATGGGTGTATTTCTTTCTTCTGCGTCAATAAAACTTTTATAGTGCGTGTCTGTTTCTTAATATTATATGTCTTGTGTCTGGTGCAGCATGGATAAATATGGCCCTTGCGCCATATAACCCCCAAACCAACTTCATCGCTTGGGGCATTTTACTATTGTTATAAAATTCTTCTATTTCTTTTATTGCATTTCATGTTAGAATTTTATTAGTCGACTGATGTGGATACCATCCCTATCACGATTATCTCAGTAATAATTTTAGCCTTCATAATTTGTGTTACCAATTGCGACTTACTACACTTTTTATCCTACACTTTTGTATAATTTAAACTAAACCATAGCTATTCAAGACATATATAGTTTTAAGTATACTTTTTTTTAATGTTTATTAGACTATACATGCTAACCTTTTACTCATTTTTCTGGTTTGCATTATCTTGGCAGCTTTTCCGTTTCGGACCTTGTGAGATAGAACGTCAACCAACCTTACACATTAATAGTATGAATCAAATTTCATCAACAGAGCTTCCGACTCATTAAGATGACAGTAGAATTCTCCGTACCTTCTTCAATTGTGCCCGGATGAGCACGCCGTGGCCATTTTGAAGTGTTTTGAAGGATTCATTGATTGCAAGTTCAATTAAAACAGGAACGGATTAATTAACTTAAAATTAAAGTTTATTTTAAGGTTGAGGTTATGATTTACCGAAAAGTTTCAAAAGAGAGATAGTGTCCATTTATTTGATGTTGTCTGCCTTGTGTTTGGCCAACCAAGTCCAATATGGCCTTTGTGCCATAAAAACCAAACCTAAAACATTAAGGTTACGTTTAGAGTCACAAGAATCGTAGGTTCTCTGCTATTAGGTAACAAATCTACTCAGTTTTATAGTTTTTATAGGTTTGAAGGACATCGTCAAAAGTCACCACAATTAGTGCAAAGGACGTGTTAAATGTCGATGGAAATGTTAGTACACACCACTGGATAAAATTTGAGATGAAAAGTGATACTGAAACAGTCCATCTAATCATGGAAAATTATATATGATCGAGGACATCCTGTAACTCGTAAAAGACAATTTCAGTACAGTGAAGTTATGAAGAATGTGAATATCAACTGACCACCCATATTTGCAAAGGGACCAAAAAAAGACCACAGAGAAATAAACACAAAACTTGGAAAGTGGGGAACCCGTAGTTCAAATTAGATGGCGTGTTTCTCAAATTTTCCATTCGTGATTGGTCTCTAACCGCCGCCAATAGCCCGTAGTATTCCTCCAGTGCAGCTTAAATTTAACTACACATCCTTATTTGTTTGCATGATAGTTCACTAAAGTGAAGAAGGGGGCAGTCGTTACTCGCGGGAATGCCTAATGCTTTTGTAATTTGCGAGTTGTTGGCGGTGCAAATTCGGTTCTGGTCGGTTTCTATTCCTCCTTGTATATATTTTACTCTTCTGTGTTTGTAAAATTTTCTTGCTAGAGTATGTCTCTTACTTGCTGTTACCTGTCTTGTGTTTGGCGCAACAATATTGTCCTTAAAAACCAACCCAATCAATCTTGTGTGTATATGTCCAATATTCGCTGTTCTCTGTGATGTGCTTGGCGCGGCATGGCAAAATATGACCCTTAAGACATAGAAACCCAATCCCACCAACCTCGTGCTTGTATGCCCATTGTTTGCTGTTTTGTGCCTTGTGTTTGGCTCAGATTGCCCAAATAGGGCCCTTGCGCCGTAAAAGCTCAATTAAACAAACTTTTGTGTGTGCATTTATTGCTCTTGTATGCCCTGTGTTTGGCGCAGGATGGCAAAACAGGGCCATTGCGCCATTAAAACAACTGAACGCACCCATCTTGAGTGTGCATGTCCATTGCTTACTGTTGTTTGTGTTGTGTTTTGCGCAGTATGACCAAATACGACTCTTGAAACATAACAACGCAAAACGACTATACTCGTGCTTGTACGATCATTACATGCTTGTTGTTTGTCTTGTGTTTGACTAAGATTGCCCAAATAAGGCTCTTGCGCCGTAAAAACACAGCTCAACCAAACAACCTTTTGTGTGTCCATTTCTTGCTGTCTGCCTTGTGTTTGGTGCAGGACGGCCAAATGTAGCCAATTTAATAGTCCTCGCACCATTAAAACAACTCAAAGAACCAACCTTGTGAGTGTATATCTATTACTTGACGTTGTCTGCGATGTGTTTGGCGTAGTATGACCAAATACGACCCCTGCGCCAAGAAAACCAAGCTCACCCAATACAAGAGACCGAAGAGTTTCTTTCCTCGATGAGAGCGCGGTCCCCCAAGAAGCAGAGCGAGCGAGCGAAGGTGAACAGCTGATCTCGAAGGAATGTTAATGAATGATCCCGGAGGTACGGGATCCGTTCGTTTCGGGACTCACGAGCCGGTGGCGTAACGGGCTTATCTGCATAAAAAAGCGATATCACGGTACGTCAGATTGAATATTAAATTCCCGAAATTCTTAAGTATCGTCCACATGAAATATGATATCGCCCTATCATTTGCTTAAGCACAGCGGAAAAAATACCAAAAAAAATGAAGAGACCAGTTACATTAATTACACTGAGATGGCCATACACGAATCGGATGATATTTGTCAGTGTTAGTAAGTTCTACAAGCTATGGGCAATTTATCTAAACGTTAACCCACCTGGTTATTGACTCGATGTATTTCGTCATTAGATTTTGGTGGACGCGTTATCTAGTCATGAGAAAATCTAACCTGTTGTTTATGTTATAATCTAAAAATAGACAATAACCGCAAGACGAGATATCTCATTATGAGCAAAAAAGATCAAATATTGATGGATGCAGCATCTGGTCACTAGAGAAAAGCTGATTAGATCTTGATCAAGGACATCATCTAAAGATCAACCATGTTTTGATGAAATGATATCTCGTCATTAGCAAAATTTTCCAGATCTTCAAGAACTAGATATATTGTAACTAGAGAAAAGCTGATCGGATGTTGATCTCGTCCTCATCTAAAAATCGACCATGTCTTGATGAAGAAGTATCTTGTCATAAACAAAGTTCACTAGATCTTGGACGAGATATAACGTCATTTGAGAAAACTTGCCCAGATCTTAATCTAGTCGTCATCTAAAAACAACAATGTCCTGAAGAGATACCTCGTCATTATCAAAATTGATCAGTTTATTAACAAGATATACTCTATAAAAATAAAATAGACGCACCAAGAAGGAGTTGTCCAGGAGTTGTCCCGGGCACGATCAACTTGGAACGGCGCTGACTAGGGACGTTCAGTCTTTAGTAACGAGTCCCGTTTACAACTGTGTCCTGACTTCAACATCAAACAGATCTAGGGACGTCCATGGCAGCGTGGGGATCCTGCCCTTACTATCACCCGACACATAAGCTCACAATACGACGTTATGGTCTGGGGTGCCAGCTTTTTTCATAGTCAGACCACTTTGGTAGTCATTTCTGGCACACTTACAGCACTGCGGTACGTAGACGACATTCTACGACCGGTTATGTTACCGTTCCTTTTGCGGCACCCCGCACTTGCTTTTCAACAAGATAATAGTGTTGTTATTGACTGCAGAGTCACGTGGAATGACAACATTGCTTCCATTTCGTCCAGATGCCTAGAAATAGGCAGTTCAATGTGTAGGGTTAAGGGCGGGGGTTGGGCCGTCTGGCCATCTTCTAAAGTAATGGTAACTCACGGTAACTGAAAATATCTTTGCCTATGGAGCCTCCATATGGGGAGGTAAGCTCACTTTAGAACACATAGCCAAATTAAGGTCTATTCAGAGACCGTTTTTATTGAACATTTCCGGAGCTTATAGAACCTCCCCAACCGACTTCCTCAACACCCTATGTGGTATTGTACCGCTCCACGTGACTCTTCATAAAATTCCCTGTTCATAAAATTCAATGTTTTTGAAAGGCGGCTGCAAACGCCTGAGCTCGATCTTTCGCAGGGTAACTTGGATTATAATAGTAACACAAAAAAATTATCCACTCTCTACCATTATTCTAAATTTTGATCAAAATATTCAAAATTCAGATCATGATGTGTACACCGATGGCTCGGGTATTGATGGCAATAAAGGGGCCTCGGTGTGCATATTGACTGGTCAAACCTTAATAGAAGTCAATCAATATTTTTTTTATTTACAATGGCAAGGCTGGGTACAGATTGCACAGACAAATACAGTACATAATACAATACAGAAATACAATGCATAATACAATACAGAAATACAATACATAATACAATACAGAAATACAATACAGAAATACAATACATAATACAATACAGAAATACAATACATAATACAATACAGAAATACAATACATAATACAATACAGAAATACAATACATAATACAATACAGAAATACAATACATAATACAATACAGAAATACAATACATAATACAATACAGAAATACAATACATAATACAATACAGAAATACAATACAGTACAGAATTGACCGAAGTCATTGTAGCCTTATACAAGGCCAGAAGTGATCGTCACTTGTGAAGGGGCACCCAGTGGGTGGACCATCATTGTCCCTAACAAAGGACAGCACAATTTACACCCATGCCCTAACCCGGATTTGAACCAGGAACCTTCCTATCCAGAGGCCAACACCTTGACCACTAGACCGGTTGGTCGGTGAAGCCCATCAATATAAATTAAAGAATAACAGTAGTGTTTTTCAGGCCGAAATTACGGCTATTCATCAATCTATTAAATGGGCGATCAAAACCAATAAGAGTGTTAATATTTATAGTGATAGCTTGAGCTCAATTCAAACCTTAAAATCTAATACTTCTAAATCAACAATCAATTTTCTAACAGTAAAACTAACTCTTGCGAACTACTGCGATGATTTTGGTCTGAGTTGGGTGCGTGCACATGTGGGGACGGCAGGGAATGAGCTCGCAGACGGCTTTGCGAAACTCGTTTCGACGTGTGGCGAGACTCTAGATGTTCCTACACCGATCTCTTACGTAAAACGCCAGATCCCTATCTTAAAGAATATAAAATGTAAGGACGATCATAGCCATGCTAAGAGTGGTCTCCGGTTGAGGGAGTTCATGGAACATTTTAAATAAAAAGCAGACGAAATGAACCATAACCATTCTCCAATTACTACCATGCTTTCAACATATCATTATAGTTTTACCCAAGTTAAGTGTCTGGTATTTCGGCACCTTTTTATATTACAAATTTTATACGCCAATCACTTTTTGTATATCCATCAATTCTTATTTCTACATCCATCGACTCCTATTTATATGTCCGTCACGTTCTGTTTGTATACCTGTTGACTCCTGTTAGTTCATCCGTCAAATCATTTATATATATTTACCAATCTTTTTTTAAAGTTATATTCCGTCAAAATCCTTTGTTTCCACAGACCTTTTATTGGTTCATGTTGCCCAATGTTCGACTCCTGTTCTTGTATATTCATGTACCGGGCCTTTTGCCCCATGTAAATTTTAGACACAATAAATGCTCGTCTTGTCGGCTTGGGCCCCACTGGGTCAACTTCATGAACTGGAAGTCCCTCTTCCCACCCAGCCAAAGACTCCAAACCCTGACGGGTGAGTCTTGAGGTGGAGCATCTGGATCAAGATAATTCCCGGCCGCACACGGCACGTGTTGCTATGAATTGTCTTCAAGCTTTCCCAACACTTTCTTGGCCAGCTAGGTCTACTGATCTCTCTCCAATAGAGCTCATTTGTGACGTTATGGGAAGGCGATTCAAAACATCCCGGAATGTTTACCATTTAACCCGACAATTGGAGACAATCTGGCAAGAAATTCCGCAGGACCCATCTGTGAACCTTTTCAGTCTATGCCACTCCGACAGACAGTTTGCAAACAAGCCAGAGGTGGACCAACGCCTTATTGACTTCTTCCTTTTGTAAAGGTCAAATTATGAAATAAATCATTCAATTTTTTTGAAATTTTAATCCTTTTTTCTCTATGTATGTTCTTCACGTGTGTTCACCAATTTTTATCGCAATCTGACAACTCCTACCTGGTGTGTCGATTTTTATGTTATTGAGTGTATATCGTAATTAGACAAAAGCTGACCAGATGTTGATCTCGTCACTAACTAAAAATCGACAATATATTGATGAATAGATAGATATCTCGTCATTAACTAAAAATCGACAGTATCTTGATGAATAGATAGATATCTGAACATTAAATAAAAATTGACAGTATCTTGATGAATAGATAGATATCTCGTCAGTAACTAAAAATTGACAGTATATTGATAGATAGATAGATATCTCGTCATTACTAAAAATGGACAGTAACTTAATGAATAGATAGATATCTCGTCATTAACTAAAAATTGACAGTATCTTGATAAATAGATAGATATCTCGTCATTAACTAAAAATTGACAGCATCTTGATGAATAGAAAACCCGTCATTAACTAAAAATTGACAGTATCTTGATGGATAGATAGATATCTCGGCATTAGAAAAGTTGATCAAATCTTGATGGACGAGATATTTCGACGTTAACAAAATTGAGGAGATCTTGATGGATAAAATATATTACCATTAAGAATTGACCAGATCTTCATCTCGGCAACATTTAAAAATTGACAAAATTGAAACAATATCCTGGTGACGTGGTATCTGGTCATTAAAAAAAATTAACGAGATCCTGATGGACCAGATATCTGGTCATTAAAAAAATTTGACGAGATCCTGATGGACCAGATATCTGGTCATTAAAAAAAAATTGACAAGATCCTGATGGACAAGATATCTGGTCATTAAAAAAAAATTGACAAGATCCTGATGGACCAGATATCTGGTCATTAAAAAAAAATTGACAAGATCCTGATGGACAAGATATCTGGTCATTAAAAAAAAATTGACAAGATCCTGATGGACCAGATATCTGGTCATTAAAAAAAAATTGACAAGATCCTGATGGACAAGATATCTGGTCATTAAAAAAAATTTGACGAGATCCTGATGGACCAGCTATCTGGTCATAAGAAGAAAACAGACAGTAACTTGATAAAGACATACCTCGACATTAACAAACACATTTACCTGATCTTGATGGACAAGATATACTGTCGAAACTACTTGGAAAGTTAAATTGATAGAACGTGAGTAAAATTTCTTCGTTCTTTTTGTGAATAGTTTTTGCAGATGTAAACATCTAAAAGCATAAGGCTCGTGAAAATGGTTGAAAAAACTCATTCTATATATTTTTTTACAAAGTATGGGCTAGAGTAGTTGCTCATGTTAATTAAAACTCGCATGTAAAATTTATAAAATAAAAGCATGAATTAGTTTTTCAGGGAATATTTTGTTTTTAGTGTCTCGTTACTTAAAACATTTTTAATTTGCCTACACAACTTCGTAGAAAAAAAAATGATTTTTTTTGCCATCTAAACAAACGAAGTTGATAGCTTTTTATAAAATTTCTTTAGTTACAAAAGAAGGAAAAATAATGTGTACTTAATTAGCATTTTTCCAACTTTTTGTCTGTGTATATCAGTACTTAAAAACAGTTTAGAAGAAAATATATTTGTTTTTAAAATGTATAATAACTTATGTTTTTGTAGCATTGTACGGTCATAAAATTTCATGCAAATCCGTGAAAAAATACTGTTTTGCATGAATAAGTTGAAAAAATTTTATATTCTTTTACAAATTCTTTAGTCTCTTTTTTTTATCTTAAAAATTACAACAATTTAATACAAAAGCATTTTCCTAATTAATACATTGATTAGGTGAATTGGGTTTTGTGACGTAAGGACCAAATTTGACCATCAAAATATAGTAAAGTTCCAATTCGTAATTTTTTCAAACATTAATTTATAATTATTTTTCTGTACTAAAAACTATTTTTTAAATGAAATATTATCTCAATTATATTTGGGTTGTTAATATAGTGCTGATAATGTTAACAAATATCAGCACTACAGGAATATTATTTAGGAAAGTATCCTTAAAAGTCTAAGAAACAAATTTAACAAAAGGAGCTCCAATCTTTCTGTGCTCATAAGTTCAAAACGGTAAGACCTAATGACATTAAAATTGGTATCTGAAGTGAAATAGTTGAAACAAGTTGGAAATTGTGTTTCAAAATAAGGTTTTTTATTGGAAATTATGAAGTTGGCACTCAATTTAATATAAAGAAGGCCCCTTATGCAAATTTCATACTTTTAAATTTATAATGGGCGTTAGCTGCTGCCGAATTCCATCTTTAAATTTTCTCTACTGTCAAAATTGCTCGAAGAAAGAGGGATGGGTCAGGTGTTCTCCGCGACAGTATTAGGTAAATCTAAGAGAGAGGTAACTAGGAGAGTGGGAGACCAAAATGAACGAAACAGTGACTGTGACACATTTGGTGACATTGGGGAAGGAACGAAAACAGTGACTGTGAGGAGAGCAAAAGGGACTGGCGGAAGAAGCGAAGTGACATAATTTCCTAATCGTCTCGACAAGGTACCTCGTCATTAGCAAAATTGGTCAGATCTTGGACAATATATCTCGTCGAAACCACTTAGAGGAATAATCTGAGAAAATAAAAGGTGGAAAATACTGAAAGAGCGTGTATTATGTCGAAAAAATCTGCGTGTGTATGTTTATTACTTGACATTATCGATCTTATGTTTGGTACAGATTGAATAAATAAGGCACTTAAATGGGACAGCAAATACGGCAGATTGGACAACTATGGCTCCAGAAAACCCAACCAACCAAAGTTTGGCCACCTTGGTACAACAGACCTCAGCTCCACATGGAGAGTCTGGCAGTTTCTAAAGACGAACATTTGCAGTTGTAAAGTGTGATATTAATAAGAGCAGTGCAGATATGGAGTAACGCGATCGAAAGAGGTAGTAAACCCAAGAGCAAAAAGAAAGGGAACGAACGAAAACGAAAAGATTGCGAGAAGAGCGAAAGAGATTGGAGAGTGAATGAACGGGTGGCGAGATTCAGCGACTTAATCCGAGAAAATAAAAGATCGAAAATACTGAAAGTGTATACGATGTCAAATAGAAAATGAACAACAAAATATAGACGGGCGAACAAAACTAAAACAAGCAAACAGCAAGAGGAGGAAGAGGAATTGAAATGGTAATTCTGCCAGACAAAACTGAATAATTTTATCTCTCGAACACTGTTTCTAGTTTCAATGATCGATCAGATAAGGAGAGAGGAATGCTTTTATCAGACCTGATAGAGAATGGGCTTACTAGATCTCGGAGAAAAAGGAAAATAGTGTATTATAACAGTCACCATCTGTTACTCCTTGCGAAATGGCATTACTTGAATGAGAAATAGGCGTCCTTTAAAACATTCTATAAGCTCTTGCAGTGAATATTTGTTGGAATGGATGGTAACTTTTATTGGAAACGGTTGGCTTTTGGGAACGGAGCAATAGATATTGGGATTGCGATTACAGACTATTGTTTTGCGTTAATAAATAGTCTGGTTTATATGGCTGGATAAATGCGTTTCAGGTGTGGGGTAAATTACGTGATTTTTATCTTTAAATGGATTGGTTTTGCGTTATTCAAATGCTTGAGCAGAAGTAAAATGTTTTAAAAAGCTAGTCGAAAATATTTCACATCAAATAGATAAATGTATTAGTAAAAATGACTAATCTATATATATCTCTTCCGTGGCACATAAAAAAGACGCTATTTTCTTATCGTGTTTTGACAACACTGTACGATTGTCTGTTTACCACAAAGACTCACGCCTCAATTGAATTTATAGCGGTATCAAATGAAATTCTACAGAAAAAAAGAATATTAGTCGAGCTGTTGCAGCTTGCAAACTACATACTGGGTATTCTATTTCCAAAGCAGTGCTCACATTTCGAGTCTAAATTTTCTCAAAGTTTTCATTTGAATTCCAAATTGCTCGAGTTCTGATTCCAAAGCAATGGATTGATGCAAGCGAAGAGAGTAAAGTTAGTTCGCGCAGCGAACTAATGATGATTGCATAGCTATCCTCTGGGGGTTGCCGAGCGTTAGCAAGCAGAAGGTGGCAATTTTAAACTAAGGAATTCTTAGTAAAAAATGGTGGTTGTATTATTGTTTAATTCTTTGTACAATAACCACGTTTTTAAAATGAATTAAAATCTTTTTAAAGTTGTAAGAAATATAATTTCCATAGTAAATAATTACGATCATAGAAGTACATAAATTGTCTATAAAACTTTTCACTGCTCAAATTTGTAACGATTTTCTGATTCGTTATGTTAACATAGCATGTTGGAGGATATCGGTATGCAATCATACCGACATTAAATGGGTGGTGCAATACTAAAGTACTGAATTTTGAAGAAAAATAAGAAGCTAGATCTAAAGTTGTTTGGAGGATGATAAAACCCTCATAAACCAAAATGAGAGAACACCAGTAAAAATTTTTAAACATTTTTAATGAAATGTAGTTTTAAAGTTGATGAATCACAGATTAGGTAAAAATCCAGTGAAATTATAAAAGGTAAAGAAATTAATGCCGGAAGGATTCAGCAATTCAGATAAAAATTGTCGAAGCGTTAGAAAAAAACCCTGCTTTAAGATCTGTGGAAGATGTTAAAAATTTATTTGTAGTAAAAAGTTGTTTGGCAATGCTGACGCGATGGAGAGGTTTGCTTCGACCAATAAATGTGAATGATTCAATGAACGTTAAACTATCCAGATGGTATTAACGGTAGAGGTGAGATGATCAGAAGGCTGTTTTAGAGGCTGTTTCTCTGCGTAACGTTAGAAATGGATTGGATTTTGGAATTTTTTGGCGCTAAGTCCAAAAACGGACAAGATGAGCCAGCTTAACGTTAGGAGCGATAGATGCTATCAAAGATGTTCATCAACAAGAGGAAGGAAATGTGCATTATCATTGCTCGTCCACATTTTTCTGTGTTATGTTCTTGTGCCGTTCGCCGACGAAACTTTTTTGCTGGAACATTGACCTGGAGCAATTTAGTACGAGTAGGTTATTGATTACGTAACGGTCTGGGATCCATTTTTCACAGGCACACTGGTTTGTGTCTTATACAAGTTAGTGCTTTGCTCTTGCGACATTCACCGAGGAATCATTTTTGCCAGAACGGTGGTTTGGAACATTTGGGTAAGGGTGAGCAATAGACTGCGTAGTGATCTGCAATCCCTTCTTCACATGAAGAAGGGAAGAACACACTGACGAGCTAGTGCATTATTCTTGCGACATTAGACGATATATCTTATTGCCCGAACAGTGGCATAGAACATTTTCGTAATGGTCTGTGATCCTTCTTCACAGGCACACTGATCAGTGTGGTACAAATGAAATTTGGAGAGACACGAGGCGAAAAGGCAAGGACCAGTAGAAAAATGAAACTGACCCTTTAGAAATTGGAGGTACTTGGTGCATTTTAACCCTCATGTTGGTTTTCTCGACCAAAATATCCCGTCTTTAGTAAAACTGAACAGATTTTTTATGGACGAGATAGCTCATCATTGGAAAAGAAACTGACCAGATCGTGATCTCGTCCTCATTAAGCACCCGGCAATATCTTGACTAATGATACATTTTTTCATTAGCAAAATCGGTCAGATATTGGTGGACGACATATCTCGTCGAAACCACTTAGACGGTTAAGGAAAAAGAGTAGATATGTTAGAAGGAGTGACATGACGAATTTCATGTCGTGCCATCGCAGGCTCGTTGGATTTGACAGTTGAGTTTCAACCAACATCACTCGAAACAAGATTGGCAGTCCATAAGAAAGAAGCATTTTAATATATTTTCTGAAACAAAACATGAGTAGCAACTCGTTGTAACATTTTTACTCCTTGGTATAGACAAAAGACAGACTGAACATTTGAAGTACTCTTTCATCGCAATGATGTAGCCTTGACTTACACACGACCTCAGAAAAGAAAGCTTTTAGATTTTAATCTTCATAGTCGCTTTGATCTTCTCACTGGTGAGGGCACCAGTGTGAACGTATTGTCGTGCAAGACACTTTTACTCCGTTGTTTTGAACTGTAAAATAGAAAAATGTCACTTAATATTTTAAATATTTGTTCATCGTAATGGCTAACTTAAACACACATTCTTTCTTCGTGGCATTGTATCGTAAGCCCGAAAAATGGTGACCAATTATTTTGACGCGATGTAGCGTAAACCTATTTAAAAAATATTAGTGTAGAATCGTGGTAGTTTTTAGATTTTAATCTACATAGTCGCTTCATACAGAAGTATAGTCCCTTTATCTCTCTCATGGGGCTTTAAAACAAACATATTCGCCTAAGTGAATCCATCGTACTTATCTTTCTGCCTTTCTGGGCTATTTATCTTCCAGTGTAATGCGTTTTATTCGCAGATAAATCTCAAAGGCAAAGAAGAGAGGGTCAAAAAATGTCCAATTAATCGCAGCGTCCGGAGCAGCCAAAATTGGCACTGCTTTGCAGCTCCAGAAGCGACTCGCCCATTAAGCCATCCCTAAACCCAAACCAGCTTGTGATAAATCCGACTCAAATTCAATCAATTCGTCCTAAAACGAATTACAAGAGCAGGCACAGCGTTTGGCGGCCAGAAAATGTTAAATGAACAACACTTCACGTGGCTTCGCTAATAACGCGCCTAATGCCCCATCCCTTGGCGAGCTGGGCTCCTTGGGAAGGTGCCAAGTCATTTAGCCCGGCACTCCTGATGATAAAATCTATACGGGCACAAACACGAAAACTGCGTAAATTACACATTTGAGGGGGAAGCAGTTTATCTGTGGTTTAACGGTTGAGCAATCAATTAAGATTATCGAATTTCCTTCCCCACCCGAAAAGAATAGTTAACCCGATCCGAGGAAGTCTCCGGCGAGATCGGACTATGTGCCGCGGTGAAGAATGTAGGGGGAAGATTCGCATAAATCTCCTGAGTCTTGATAGGGTTGTGTAATCCGACATCTTTCGCTGAACCATGCGTGTCTGGAAATAGGAAAAAAATTGGCGGACGATGGATGGTTTGGCTTAAGTGATGATGTGCATGCATTCCATTAGATCCATCGGTGGCTTGGGAATTTGTGGTTAGACTGTTCTTCTGGGACGTTTTTCGTTGAGGCCAATTAGACCATTGCAAATGTTGGAGCTGAGAATGAATTCCTAGCAAAACAGACATAAAATGTTTTCATTTAATAACGGTCGTCATCTAACAGGAACTTCCTGTCTAGCTAAATGCAGGTGGGGGTAGTGTTTCTGTAAGTATTCTGAACTTGGCATCTATTGACTTGTTTTTCGAATACGATTTTGTACTTCGTCTGAGCCGTGGCAGCCTGCTTGTCGCGTAGGTTGCCACAGAAGGGTTGCGAGTTCCAGACAGTATAAAACCAAAGACCACCATATAACTAAGCACCAGGTTAAACCTGTCAAGGCCTTAAAAATTATCACGTTGGTGTGGTACAAAGGTTTGGAATACTGGGTGCCAACTCATTTGTAGTCTTGATCTTCTGACCGCGGTTCCAAATTACTTGGAGTTGCATTTGGAATTTTCCCTTGGGGATTGATCCCGGACCATTGCCGATAGCCCTTTTCTGTTGCTCCAGTACGACGTTGATTAACTACATATCTACCAACTACCTTTTGTAAGAGCAGCTGTAACACCATAGACGGTTTCTTCGATGTCCCTTACCTAGGTTTCCTAGATGTAAGCATATTTCTGGGTAAACTCTAATGAAAATTTTACGTCATATGCAAATTAATAACTCGAAAGTAGCGAAGCAATTTAGAAAGGGATTCAAGAAAGGTATGGTATGATGTTTCTAATTAATGTCTTACTAGAGCAACACAACGGGCTGAATTCAAGAGAGGAAAACTACCAGACTTTGACATCCTTATTCTGTTCCTATTAGTTCGATGTGTATCTCCAGTACGACTTCAATTACCCTTACTATTACTTTATTTCTCTCGGGGGAGCCTGTAACCCCTAGAGAGCGCGTTCCCCGGGTGTCGGATGGGGGAATGCCTCCATTGGATTTTCCTTTGGGTGGTAGAAGGGAAATAAAATACCTTCCGTGAACCAACAGCCTATTGTTCCCTCCGAACTTCCCATGAATACCAAAATTATATTAAACCTTCTGGAGCCATGCAATAAAAAAGAGTTGGCCGATGTCATTAAAGCAAAATGACTCAGAGCTGTTGAGCAGTATCCAAGGAAAAATTTTGTCCACGCTTATACTGACGGCTCTTCTGTTGAAACTATCACTAATGGAGGTTCCGGGGTTTTCCTGACTGCTCCAAGTGATACAGTTCATCAACGAAAAATTGGTGCAGGAGCTATTGCGTCCAGCTTCAAAAGCGAACTTGTAGCTAATGTAGAGGCACTTGACCTGTATGAAAACCCTTCCTGCTTCTGAGCAGGCTGAGGGTGTAGTTATTTTCTGTGACTCAAGAGCTGCCCTACAAGCAATACTAAAAAGAGATTCCTCGATCATCAGCAGAATATGCTCCCACCTAAGAGAAATTCAACATTTGGGAAAGAACTGTACACTCCAGTGGTTGCCCGCACACATATCAGGCAACGAGACTGCAGACCAACTAGCAAAAGAGGCTAGAAATCTAAACAATGAGGACAATGTGAATGTCACCCTGCTGGACGCAAATGCCCTAGCTAACTTCAAATTGAGAGAACCTTCGATCCCATTTAAGCATCAGCTTTGTAATATCAATGAGGGTAGACTAATTACCAAAACCATAGCCAGGTTAAGAACAGGTCA
This sequence comes from Metellina segmentata, assembly GCA_947359465.1. Classification (NCBI taxonomy): domain Eukaryota; kingdom Metazoa; phylum Arthropoda; class Arachnida; order Araneae; family Tetragnathidae; genus Metellina; species Metellina segmentata. The sequence continues at coordinate 26,676,329 of OX375881.1, read as the reverse complement.
TTACAGAGAAATGAAGATTGACAGCGAGTGTAATAGATCTTACAGAAAGTGTAATAACTGCCCAGATATGGAGTTAACACCAGCTCACATTTTCGATTGTCCAGCAGTAATTGCGGATCTATTTAAAGTAGGGGTCCTTTTCTCGGAACCGAACCTGTACGAGGATAATATAGTGGAGATTGCTAGAACTGTAATAACTGCTCATGGCACCATTTGAACAAGACTCGTCGTAGACACGACATCATCATCATTACTTTATTCTTTTCGGGTCTAACCCTTGTCTCAGAAGTTCGAAGAGTGGGGTTCCAGCTCAGTTGTTGACCGCATCATCAAAGAGTGGTTCTAATTGACGAGGTGTTAATTCGGACCTTTCTTTTTCGAGATTGAGATCCCGGACCGTATTGCTCATGAGTGACATTAATTCAACACCCTGTCTGCTTTAATAGCTCTTTTTGAAGTGGGTAAGTGACATAAAGGGTAGGTATTTTAATATTTTTTATATAAACAGACTATTCACACACACACACACACGAATATTTTGATACGTTTTTAGATTTACCAATTGCTATAATATCCTGTAGATTAAGGCGTATCGAAAAAATCGAAATTTCTTAGATTTTTTTGCGGTAGTACGAAAACGTTGTGAGCTCCCATCATTAAAAAGCGTGAGGTGTCTTAAAACTGTAGGTTGATTTCTTCTGTCGCCTCAGTGGGTCGAAATTTCCAAAAATTTGACTAAAAATGATTAAAATACAAAAATTAATAAATAATCACAGATTTGTTGATCGGTTTGAGGAAGCGCTTACAAGTTACTATTTTTTAACAACAACAACTATAAAAAATTTTTGAATTATAGATTAATATCATCTGCCGCCTCATCGATAACAAATTTTGGAAAATTAAGACAAAATTTTAAATAAATAAGCGTCAAACTTACCTCATTTTAACGCGAACAGAAACTTTATTTTACCTTTCAAACATACAAATGACAAAAACAATACTGCTTGTAATCATTTTTGGTCTCAAATTTTGATAGGTGCTTTCTAGATTCTAGGGTCGCTCTAATGAATCCATCCCTGTTCTGTGCCCCAACTGTTTTTCCCAGATTCTACAGTGACTAGTTTCACAATTCGCTCAACTGCTTGCGTGTGTGAAGGAAATTTAATAAAGTCCTTGTAGTCCATTGGCATTCCGTCCTGTATCATCTTCAGCAGTTCTTGGGAACTGATCTCTTTGAGAACTGGAGGCGATGTCACATAACAAGCTTGTCAGTCAATGAAATCTACATAGTCTGTAGCTCAAAAGTTAACAGCAGGAATAACGAATCTGCGAGAACCATTTCCATCTGGGCTAATTTCCCTTGCCTTGATAATCCACCAAACTGCAAGGGTCCTAATATGGAATCTCTCATCAGTTAATATGGCTAAAAGCATGTTTTCTGGAGCCGCATAGTAAGAGTTGCGAGAAATAACTGGTTCGATTATGTCACGATACTTCTTAGACAAGTACCGATATGAACTGGTGAAATGCAACAGGTATCTAGCATAGTCCCTTATGGAATGACGAATCTTATTTCGGAACCATGAGATTGCGTAGACTCTTAGAATTAATACAACCAAAGTTAGCAACTCATTTGATGGGTGTGATGTAGATATATTTAACCTCAGTATTCGATTGGCAGTTGTTAGCCAGCGGGCCAAATTCAACGTTTCAAGTTAGCAAGATATGAACAACAAACGCCAGAACTAATGGCGTTGCAAATGTCTAATAAGTATTTCCGATCTGAACTGAGGGTGGTAGGATCAATATCTGGCAACTCGCATTCAATGCTATTAAAAACAACAGTTGAAAGCTTTTGGCATCCTTTGAGGTTTCGTCCAATGTACCCTGTGTAAGATGTGGGGCCAGATGAATAACCGTCTATGGACTGAAATAGGTGTCGTAATGGCAACTCATTCAAATGAAGTAAGCATATAATTCATTAGACTGGTCTTTGAAGTTTCAATTCAAACCTTAAATATTCTTGTGTTCACTACAGTGCCGTCACACCCGAGAATAATAAAGTTGCTAAAATCCTCCAATAAAGCACTTGTTACGTATTCGTAAGTGCTATTAGATATATCAAAGCTAGATCCACTTTAAGATGTAACATATCCCATGTACGTAGAACCAGGCTCCGATACAATACAGTAATGCGCTTCTACAGCTGTTCTTTGGAACTGCTTGTCCTCGAGTGTTTCTGATGTTAAAGTTTTGTCATGATGTCCATCAAAATAAAGGCAAAGTAGAGTGGAAACGATTTCAATTAATTTTGAGACCGATTTTTTGTTATTTCTCGATTTTTCTCTCAGATTTTATCTTTGTCTGTGACGAGGATGATATGTGATTCTTATATTAAACCCAAATCTTGCATAACACTCGATGCAATGGCAGCCGTGGCTCTGTTGGATACACCATATCTCTAACTGACAAGAACTGTGTTATCCAGTTTTAAACGCATTTGGTCCACTTTTTTAGCAGAGCACCAAACCAAGTCTGTCTCGATTGTGCATTGTGCAAGAAGTAAATAGTTGTACAGAAAAGTTCCAAACAGCGTCAAAATTTCCAAAATTCGATGCCGATGAGGCGGCAGAAGATATTAACCTATAATTCTAAAAAAAATTATACTTGTTGTTGTTAAAAAATAGTAATTTGTAAGCACTACCCAAAACCGATCAACGAAATATGTTATTACATATAAATTTTTGTATTTTAATCATTTTTAGTCCAATTTTCGGACTTTTCGGCCCACTGAGGCGATTGAAGAAACCAACCAACAGTTTTGAGATACGGCACGCTTTTTAATGATGGAAGTTCACAACTTTTCCACACTACCGCCAAAAAGATCTAAGAAATTTCAACTATATCGATACGCCCAACTGTAGATACCACTAATATGTATTTAATCTTAATGACTGGAATTCTTACTAAAAATCTGGTTCTTGGATGGAGTCGATGTAAATGACAAATGAAAAATTTAAAGAGTATCAACTTTAAGTTCAGAGTCATTCATTGAGACCTCCTTAAGCATATATGAACACTTACAAAATATCCATCTTGGTGGTAACTTCAAATCTTGTCTCTTGTTTTGTTTGAGTGCAATCTGATTTTGACTGTCGTTCTGCTTTACGATACGTATCTTATTTGGATATCACTTTAAGTGCAACCTAAATATTTACGAAGGGAAATAATGTTCGGTGTAATATCCTCAATGAATATTTATAACAAACATTTAACTTCTTAAATTATTCAATTTGTTGCAGCATACTTCAGCTTATAGAAGCGGAGAATCTCCTTTCTGCCACCTCGGCACCACTTGGTTTCCATCTAAATGGCTTCAGTAAAGTTGTAAATGTACTGTGATTTGATATTCGGGGGTATCAGTAGAGGTTGTTTCTCACATAAACCCAACACGATATCGAATCAAATTTTTCGCGACTCCCAGTCTATGTATAAACTTTTAAGTATGTAAAGTATGTACTCTACACATTTTGAAGTGTTTCTTTAAGAGTGATACAAAATGATTACTCTTTTTTCGTTACCTGCTTTTAATCTGACCTTCGTTTTACTCAATCCTCTATTACAACGCTTTTCATTGATAGGTAATGGTAATTTTAGTTAACGTCGTACTAGAGCAACGCAACGGGCTATTGACGACGGTAAAAGATCAGTCACTTAAGTTAAAGATTCGAGGACAACACCTCGTAATTTTGAACCACGGTCAGATGACGAAGCAACATCTGAGCTGGCACCCCACTCTCCAAACTTCCATACCAACCCAACGTGAGGTATTTCGGCCACGACAGCGTTAAGGTGCACCAGCCGCCTCTACACCATACGTTTACAAACATCCATGCTCGGACCCGGATTTGAACCAGGTTATTGGTAATTATTTGTTAACTTCGTATTAGAGCAACACAACGTGCTATTGACGACGGTCAGGGATCAGTCTCTTAAGGGAAAGATTCGAGGACAACACCTCGTAATTTGAACTACTGTCAGATGACGAAGCAACATCTGAGCTGGCACCCCACTCACCAAACTTCCACACCAACCCAACGAGAGGACTTTCGGCCACGACAGATTTAAGGTGCACCAGCCGCCTCTACACCATACGTTTATAAACCTTACCTCCATGCCGGACCCGGATTTGAACCAGGAACCTTCCGATGTAGAGGCCAACACCTTAACCACTACACTGGTTGGTCGGCCAGAATTAAGAAACGTTAGTCGACGCGATTTTCATTAATTTATAATTATACTCTATAACAAAAAAATCGACGCATCAAGAAGGAATCATACGATTGCTTTGAAATTTCGTATGCAAAAATGTTTTGACCAAATATGCAAATGAGTACAATTTGGTGTCCAATGAATGAATAGCGCGATCTCCAGCGCATCGGTACTGCGCATCCAACAGATGTATCTAAGGAATTTTTGCTGCATTGCGATTTAGGATACCTTTCAACGACTGAAAAAATACCTCGCCACAGGATTCGAGCTCATTATGAGGAACTTTCAGAGTTTGAAAGAGGTCGCATCATTGTATTGAAAGAGGCAGGTTGGGCAAATCGGAGAATCGCTCGTCCTGTGAGTCAAAGCGATGCGTCGTTTAGAAGATGCTGGAAAGAGTGTGTGGACAGTGGCAGATTTCAGCGTCATGATGGTAGCGGTCGACGTAGGGTCACAACAGATCGCGAGGACAGAGTGATTGTCAGATCAGCTGTCACAGCTCCTGATTCATCGCTATCAACCATCAGTCGTGCGACCCACACACGAGTGTCCACCATGACCATTCACAGACGGCTGAGAAAGCGAAATCTATGCTCGTACCGACCGTTACGCCACCTGCCACTCACGCCTGCACACAGTCGAGCAAGATTACAGTGGTGCTTGACTCGATCAGGCTGGAATGATGCTGACTGCGGACGTATAGTCTTTAGCGACGAATCCCGCTTCCAACTGTGTCCTGACGATCATCGAAGACGTGTCTGGAGACGCCCAGGGCATCGTGCCGATCCTGCTTTCACTATTGCACGCCACACTGGCCCTCAACAAGGAGTTATGGTCTGGGGTGCCATTTCCCTTGATAGCCGGACCCCTTTGGTTGTCATTAGAGGTACACTTACAGCACAGCGGTACTTTGACGATATTCTGAGACCTGTCTTGGCAAGAAACGTTTTGCAACATCGATGCAATATCGATGTCGATGTTTTGAAAACATCGACATCGATGTTGCATTCCTACTACCCACTAGTCTCCACATTTGGTTCCATTCTGTATTCACGATTTAGCTACAGATGCCTAAAAAGGGTGGATGTATTTACGCCGCAGATACATATACTTATTTTCTTGTATAAGACGCAGTTTTTCCTTTTGCGTGGATTAAACCACATACAACCAAATCATTTCAAATTAAAGAGAAGATATAAATCCTTAGCTAATTTTGTGCTGGTACACTAAAAGCTTCCCCCTTAGACTTCTTAGAACGAAGTATTTTTTTAACAGCAATGAAAAAAGTTAATTGAAAATCAAAAGAATAATCTCTTTCGACAGAAAAACATGTCGCATTATTTAGGAACATTTCCCTTTCCTTTAGCCTTCATCACATTTTCCTCCAAAATGAGTAATTAATTTCTAATATAGTTCATTAATAATTATATTTAATTCAGTATAACAATTTAGGCCTTATTTTTAGCTCGATGTAAGACTACCACAAAGTACTCGATATTGCGTGGGTGCGAATCATTTTTACTGTGTAATTAAATTAGCACAACAATTAATGTTTTGTCACAATTTCTTTTCCAATTCACTGTGTTTAGTACGATACATAAGCAAAAAATTATTAATTCTTGTTATTTCAAGCATGCTTTTTCCTGTTGCCAGACCCGCTACAGTAAATATTAATACTCTAGAACTCGATTCCAGGTACATCATACCGACCAACCGGTATAGTGGTTAAGGTGTTAGCCTCTAGATCGGAAGGTTCCTGGTTCGAATCCGGGTCCGGGCATGGATGTTTGTAAGCGTATGGTGTAGAGGCGGCTGGTGCACCTTAAATCTGTCGTGGCCGAAAGTCCTCACGTTGGGCTGGCGTGGAAGTTTGGAGAGTGGGGTGCCAGCTCAGGTGTTGCTTCGTTATCTGACCGTGGTTCAAAATTTCGAGGTGTTGTCCTCGGTCCCCCTTAAGGGACTGATCCCGGACCGTCGTCAAAATCCCGTTGTGTTGCTCTAGTACGACGTTAACTAAAAATTACCAATTCCAGGTACATCATATATTAAACGAAATATATTCAAGTACTATATGTTAATTCGAAATGTGGTCACATATTTTCTAATATCCATCGAAATCGTAACTGAGCTGAATATATATCATTAAATTATTTAATGCAGAAACTACAACCACAGACCTTTGTGTATTGGATGGCTGGTGCACGTTCAATCAGTCGTGGTTTCAAATATCCTCGCACTGGTGTGGTGAGGAAGTTCGGAGAGTGGGTGTCTGCTCATGTGTTAACACCGTCAACTGTCCGTCGTTTAAAATGACGAGGAGTTGTTCTCGATTTCTTGCCTTCGTGATTACTCCCGAAATTCGAAAAAGTGACCAGAATAATATCTTCTGTTTCATTGAAATATGACAAATAATTTTAATTTGAGTAAAATAATATTTTAACATTTTTTCGACATCTCTATAACTTTTACTTTGATCAAAAATTCGATACATGCATATCTTTATACGATCAAGAATTACCTTTCTTATGTTGGGGCGTTTCTGTACACGACCTTTTCTGTGGGTTGAGCTTCCCACATGCAAACTGCAGCCATCCGCTTCTGGAAACATTTTATTTTAAAAAATGCATGTAATCTAACTCGTATGCGGAAAACTATTCCGATGGCACAATCGTCTTTCTCCCAGATCCTTATATGCTGCATTGTTACATGAGGAAACAGATTGCTTTTCACTATTTCTTCTCCGAGTGTTTTCAATCTATAGACGAATAATGCACAGCATTACCAAACCTCTATTTTACCTGATACATAATAGTTTGAAGTTTTGACGCTATTTTGATTCAAAAATTATTTTAGAAAACAATTCGAGCCTTACAAACTTTTCCCTAAAAATAATCAGAACTTTGAGATGAGTGCTTTTCTAGTGTAGTAATTTAATCTAGAGTTAGATTCAAAAGTATGTCTCATTTCAATCGCAGGAAGAGTCAGCAAAGACCGAACAAGTCAAACACCGATATAAACGAGAGATAGGCAGTTGAGTTAACGTTGCTTGTAGCAACACAACAGGCTATTAGCGACACTCCAGGATCAATCCTGAAACGAAAAGTTTCGTCGACAACAGCTCGTAATTTGGAACCCCAGTCAGGGGACGAGGTCAAGACCTGACCCCACTCTCCAAACTTCTATATCACTCCGGAGCAGTCGTGACTCAGTGGGTATGCCCACTACGCTAGCAACCTTCGATTTGTAGGCGGGACAGATTCGATCTAGGTGTTAGGTGCATTCCTCTGTGGGTGTATCTCTCTCTTCTGTGACAGTAACATTTTCATTGTTTGTTTGCTTTGTGTCTGGCTGATGTTGTATGCTTTGTGTCTGGCACCACCTGGCCACATAAGGACCTTGAACAATAAGACACCCAAACCCAACCAACCAACGCCACAAGATAGATTAAACGCTCACCAGTACCCTCGTACACGACGGTCTTTGATTGGATTCGAACCCGCAATCCTCCGTTTCCCAATCTGTAACACTTCCAACTGGCCTTCTGCGGTTTGACAGTTTGAAGACTAGGTATATAATCCAGACGAATATTTAACAAAAAAAAATCTACACTTGACTTTCTTTCCTATAACTAGCTTCCGCTTGTACTTTAGATACTTTTTTATTTCACTATCACTTCATGAAAGATTCGAACCCTGTGTGTTCTCCCCTCAAAATATCCCGTATTGAGATAATTTTATTTGGAACACCCTTATATAAGTTAAGAACAAACATTCAGATTGAAAAATATGTTTAAATTTAATCCCAGGAAGAACCTCCAAAAACAGATGAAATTGGATTGGTCGCGCTGACCACTGTCGTATCTGTCCACTCACAATAGTTATTTTACACACAAAGTAAGTCAGGTTCAGACCATTCCAATTTTGACCAAAAACTCTTCACTTTAATCTCTCTTAAAGTATAAATACTTACAAAGCTTTCTGTACAAGAAAAGTTATATTCATATTTGTAACGGAACAATAGCCCGAACTCATTCGTAGCAGAATAAGAGCACGAACGTTTTGTTCGTGCACCTGTGAATAAAAATTAATTATGAAAAAGGTTAGGCTCGTAACATAGCGTGCAAATGGTACTATTTGTATAAAAAGTGGAATACCAACATAGCCGTCAGCGCTACGAGAGCTTAGTAGAGACTAGGGATGCGACATCGATGTTCAAAATTGAAACATCGATGTTGATAATACATCGACCCAAAAACATCGATGTTTTTAACCATCGATGTTTTTAAAATTTAGTGTATTTAAACTTTTTCCCCCATTTCTTAAAATTGGTTTAGCAACTATTGATGCGACATCGACTGCAAAACCTCGATGTTCAAAATTAAAACATTGATGTTGATAATCCATCGCCCCCAAACCATCGATGTTTTTAAAATTCAGTGTATTTAAACATGTTTCCCCATTTCTTAAAACTGGTTTAGCAACTAATGATGCGACATCGGCTCCAATACATCGATGTTTTTTTCTAAAACATTAATGTTTAGAAAACATCGATATCAATGTCGCATCCCTACTTTTCAGATCCTTCACCCTTGGCCACTTTGGTCTAAAAGTATGTTCAATTTGCTAATTATAAAAGTTATGCTATTTGGTTATTTTTTAAATTTTTATAACGGTACTTTTTGTGTTTAAAAATAAAACATCGACAACGTAAAAACATCGACAAGTATAAACATCGATGTTACAAAAACATCGACCCCAATACATCGATGTTAAATACATCGATGTTTTTTAAAAAACATCGATGTTTTAGAAACATCGACATCTATGTCGCATCCCTAGTAGAAAGCACTACAAAATCCACCATGCATGTTTAGTTAAACCTGGTATATTTCTCGAAGTATCTCGTTATTAGTAAAGCCGACATGATCTTGATGAACATAATATCTCGTCACTAGGAGTAAACAGACCAAATCTTGATGTAATCATCTAGGAAAAACTGCCAGTATTTTTATGACGAGTCCTCTCATCAACTAGTCTGATGAATGTGATACCTCGTGGAAATAAGTTGGAGGGTTAATATTGGAGATACATTGCGCCCGTCTTTTACTGACCCTATTCGTCCAGACTACGAGAAAATGTCATGTCCCTCTTGAAGACATGTATAGTTGGTTGGGTATCACAAAGGCAAATCAGGAAACGCCCAGTCAAGCAATTCGATGGAGTGAATACCTTAACCAAATCGGCGAAATGGCCACGATGATCATCCCGATATGACAGTGACAATCGCAAGCTATTAATAAAACTGGCTGTCAGTAATGGCGTATACCGAATTCTCAAAGCTCGGTCGATTGTTCTGATGCCTGTATTTTGCTATATTGCCCGGTTGGAAGAGTATCGGTTTAGCAATCGGATGGTTGTGAATTTGAAACTCAATCCAACCAATGACAGTGGGGGCTAGTAAACGTTAAATCTCTGGTGGCGTCAAATCTCCTCAGGTTGTGGAGTGGATGTTTGGAAAGTGGAGTGTTGGTTCAGGTCTTGACTTCGTCTGACAGTGTCTCCAAAATCCGAGGTGTCTTTCGAGAAGGCTCGAATAGATCCCCAGATCATCATCAAAAACCCATTGTGTTGTTCCAGTTTGGCCGTGATTCAAGTATATATCTAAAGAAAAAGGGACTGAGTCATCGTATGATCTCTGAAGTGTAGATCACGAGTGCTTGGAAACATCTTGGGTCTATTGGCTATCAAGAGCAAACAGTTGTTTCTTATCATACCGCTCAATTAATTCAACATTAGGATTCGTGTTTCTTTTGAACCAAGCGATTGGAGGAAATAACTGAAGCTGCGCATACATGCTTTGTTGATTTCATAATGAAGTCTATGTATTTTGTATTGTGTATACAAAAGTGTATAAACTAAGCATTTACTCTTTAAATTATTGGAATGGAGTTTCAAATTACGATAGATAAACTATAAGGAGTTGGTTCCAATGGTTGTAGGATGAAATACGAGATATGTCATTGAATTGGAGGGTGGTTAAATTAAAGATTACTCAACGGTTTTTAATATTTACTCCTATTCAAAGAACGGAAACTCTTGAATTCGAAACCAATTATTCGAAAAATGGAAAAGTATTATATTCCCAAATTTTTTTTAATTTCATGAGTAAATCGATGTATAGAATTAGTGTGACATAGTGAGCAGAGTGGTTTGTATAAAACTCCATACCAAATAAGATTAAGGACATATACACAAGAGTTAATAAACTATACATTTACTCTTTAAATTACCGAAATGGAGTTTCAAATTACGATACATTAAGTATAAGAACTTGGTCCCCTTGGTTGTAGGGTGATGGACGAGACGTGTCATTGAATTGGAGAGTAAAAACTTTTAGAAATAAGAAGAATTGAGGATAATATAGTATACTAAGAGAAGGTATACTTGTTTATGCACAAAGACATTCAAGAGAAGTATTGCAGGTATGGTTGAATTAAAGATAGACTACTCAAAGTTTTTAAATATTTACTGCGACTGAAAGAACAAAACTCTTGAATTCGAAAACAATTATTATCTAAAATAGAAAAGTACGATATCCCCACCACTTTTCTATTATTATTCAGTCTTCATGAAAAACAACACAAACACTAAACTAGGCCAACTTTCTGCAAACATTAAATTCTTTCTGCAAAGTATTCCATCATCAACTTATTGAAACTTTCGAATGCTGAGAAACATCGTCTGCTTCTCCCGATCGAAAAAACAAAACCCTATTAAAAGAGCTAGCAAAAACACACAGGAAACTTTCTTTTTTCCTGATTTTTCGAAGATTTTTCATCTCAACCACTCTCCCTTGCTTTTGTCACAATAAATATATTTATAATACCACCTCGTAAATATTAAAATAAACTTACTCGCTCCAGCGTGGAATGATAAGAATAGCTGCGCAATTTCCTATGCGTACAGTAAGCTTATCTCCGAAAAAATTGTCTTTTTTTTTTCGTCTTTTCATATTGAGTCTAAGACGGGATATGAGGGAAAAGGGAAGGGACATGTTTATATTTTGTTCTAAGAAACGCGTGTTCCAATTTGAAATCAATTTCTCGTTCGGCAAATAGTGCCGCGAAAAGATTTGTTTCGCATTAAAAATCAATTTCGTCTACATAATGGGATTCTGGCAGAGAAATCCTGGGTACTTATTTATTTATTATTTTCTCTGTTTCCTCCTCCTATCGTTGTTTAGCATTTAAATTTGAATCCGCCATGCAAACCACTCCAATCATTTCGACGCGCGCTCTCCACGCATCTACTTCAGGAGCACGTATTTATTTGTGCGGGTTTTTTTTAACTTTGGGATTCATATTTCCGAATATTTGTTTCGTTTGGGAGAGCACGGATTAATTTGAATATTGATGGAAACGGAAGCCAGAGTTCAAGAATGGGAAGATTAATTACACTTGGTATTGATCAGTATATTAGTTTTTAGCGTTTGGAAAAGCACGAAAATGGATGGATTCTTTTCGAATCATACCGATATGAAACTGAATTGACTAACATTCGTAATTACATTTTAAATTATGTTTATTGGATCGAAAAGCTAGCAAGAACAAATGTACGCTAAAACTAGGCAGATTGATATGAAACAAGTTGAGTTAACATTTGGTAATATTATAATCATTGTTTTATGATTTCTATTTTACAGAAATACGACTCATAATCTCAATTTACAGATCGTCCGTGCTTTATAGAATATTAGTGGAAGAGGATCCCCATGGAAACGCATGAAAAAGGATAAATTCTTTTCGGATCATACCGATATCAAACTGAATTGACTAATATTCTCAATTACATTTTAAATTATGTTTATTGGATCGTAAAGCTAGCAAGAACAAATGTACGCTAAAATTGGGCAGATTGATATGAAACAAGTTGAGTTAACATTTGGTAATATTATAATCATTGTTTTATGATTTCTATTTTACAGAAATAGGACTCATAATCTCAATTTACAGAACGTCCGTGCTTTATAGAATATTAGTGGAAGAGGATCCCCATGGAAACGCATGAAAAAGGATGAATTCTTTTCGGATCATACCGATATGAAACTGAATTGACTAATATTCTCAATTACATTTTAAATTATGTTTATTGGATCGAAAAGCTAGCAAGAACAAATGTACGCTAAAATTGGGCAGATTGATATGAAACAAGTTGAGTTAACATTTGGTAATATTATAATCATTGTTTTATGATTTCTATTTTACAGAAATACGACTCATAATCTCAATTTACAGATCGTCCGTGCTTTATAGAATATTAGTGGAAGAGGATCCCCATGGAAACGCATGAAAAAGGATAAATTCTTTTCGGATCATACCGATATCAAACTGAATTGACTAATATTCTCAATTACATTTTAAATTATGTTTATTGGATCGTAAAGCTAGCAAGAACAAATGTACGCTAAAATTGGGCAGATTGATATGAAACAAGTTGAGTTAACATTTGGTAATATTATAATCATTGTTTTATGATTTCTATTTTACAGAAATAGGACTCATAATCTCAATTTACAGAACGTCCGTGCTTTATAGAATATTAGTGGAAGAGGATCCCCATGGAAACGCATGAAAAAGGATGAATTCTTTTCGGATCATACCGATATGAAACTGAATTGACTAATATTCTCAATTACATTTTAAATTATGTTTATTGGATCGAAAAGCTAGCAAGAACAAATGTACGCTAAAATTGGGCAGATTGATATGAAACAAGTTGAGTTAACATTTGGTAATATTATAATCATTGTTTTATGATTTCTATTTTACAGAAATACGACTCATAATCTCAATTTACAGATCGTCCGTGCTTTATAGAATATTAGTGGAAGAGGATCCCCATGGAAACGCATGAAAAAGGATAAATTCTTTTCGGATCATACCGATATCAAACTGAATTGACTAATATTCTCAATTACATTTTAAATTATGTTTATTGGATCGTAAAGCTAGCAAGAACAAATGTACGCTAAAATTGGGCAGATTGATATGAAACAAGTTGAGTTAACATTTGGTAATATTATAATCATTGTTTTATGATTTCTATTTTACAGAAATAGGACTCATAATCTCAATTTACAGAACGTCCGTGCTTTATAGAATATTAGTGGAAGAGGATCCCCATGGAAACGCATGAAAAAGGATGAATTCTTTTCGGATCATACCGATATGAAACTGAATTGACTAATATTCTCAATTACATTTTAAATTATGTTTATTGGATCGAAAAGCTAGCAAGAACAAATGTACGCTAAAATTGGGCAGATCGATAGGAAACACATTGCGTTAACATTTGGTAATGTTACTAGAATCATTGTTTTATGAGTACTATTTTACTAATAAAACAAATATGACTCTTAATATGTAATTACAGAACGTCCGTGCTTTATAGAAGATTGTTGGTAGAGAATCCAGAGTTCAAAGGGAGGATATTAATTACACTTTATATTAATCACTGTATTAGTTTTTATTATTTAAGAAAGGCATGGAAATAAAAAGCTTCCATTTGAATCATAGGGAAAAGCAACCTAATATGAGACACTTGCCTAATATGAGGTACTCCTGTTTATTTACCGTACGGAGTTGTCATCTACTGGAAGTGTCATGAACTATTAACTAGGAAGACTATAGAGTCATCGTAAACATAACAATCCCCATTGCAAGCTGATACATACTTCAGTAACAACCTATAGTGTCACATTGCTTTTAAGAGTTTGGAGGACTTCTTTTTGATTGCTCTTTAGTCCCATAAGGTAACTGAAAAGTTTTTATATAAATGAATAAATTTTGTATTCAAAAGATTTTTTGTCACGCTTGTATTTTCTTTTATTTTCGAGTGCACATTATCGTATTAAGAAAGCTTGGTGGATGTTGTGTGGTCTAAGTGGATGTTGGACAACCTGTAGAAGGGCATGATAACATCCATATAAACGGTCATAACCTGCAATGAAAAAAAAAACCACGAGGTAACGTCGTTCTAATGTTCTGACGGAGCTTCGAAAGTTCTTGTGAGCTACGAACATGCAAAAACTAAGAACAAAAGAAGGAACGTTCGTTTTGAGTTTTAGATTCATTCTAGTTTTCGGCATCGCAGGCTTTGTACGTGCTTGTTTCACCTCTCATTTAGCACTGACCTTCAAATGAAAAAAACTGAGTATGTCAGTGCAGCTTCATATTATTTTCCCCAATCACTCGGTTTGCAGATCTATCACGTGATATTGGGAGAAAGCACGAACAATATAAAATTGAGTGATAATTGCGATTATAGATAGTGATTAAAGACGTTAGTTTTCAATTCAATTGTCAATTTGACCTCATAGGATTCTATATCTACGTGATTTATACTTATAAAATCCACAGTAAAACTCAACTTGCATGCTCCGTCTGATGTATTAGAAGGTGTATGATGTGTGCGTGGAGCCGTGAAATTTCGAGTTTCTTTTCATGTGTGGTTCACATTGCAACTTGGTTTGCAAAGGATTTTTCCACAGAAAGGATATCCATCAGTGAGTGGCCAACTGGTTCTCCACACTTGAATTCTATAAACTCGATATCAAATCAAATACTCAAGCATACATGCATCATAATACAGCTAAGCCAATTACCATTTTCGTTCTGTTAGAACTTGTCAGTTGTGGAATTTGTTGCTCAGAGCTATTGGTTAAATTGATGAGGATTATAGATCGATTGGATTTTTTGTATGTTTGTATTGTATGTTTTGTATGGAAAGTATATTTTGATGGTAATCGATTTAGAAGGACTTCTTATATAGCCATGCAAAATTTCAGCACATTCCAATAACTCTGCTCTGCATGAAAATCAGCCCCGACACCATTCCTGCTGATTCTTATGTAAAATGACCACCTGAATCCGAATATGAGTGCCGTTTCCCCCATAACCCACCGTTTTGTGGGGACGCACTCCCTAATGTTTATCACTTGTCGATATAATTTTATGGACACAAATTTAATTTGGAGTGGGTAAAAGATTATTTGTATCATTAAATTTCTTCTGTGGGGCTAGAGAGATGAAAAGCTCTTAAACATGAACATTTGTAGCAAGGAGGGATATATATTTTTTTTTTTCGGGGGGGGGGGGAATTTGTCCCCTTAAATTGCAAAACCAATTGCTTATCAATTTTACTTCTATTGCCAAGTTGTCGATCAGGTCAAGGATTGGGCTCAAAGTTTTGCTGCACCACTTGTTACAGTAGGGTAAGGCGGGGTAATTGTAAACAGAATTTGTATGTTCACTTTCAATCCCTATTTTCAAACTCTTGATGCAGTAATTAAACATTGTCCACCCTACTAAACAAACTTATCACTATTCTGTATGATACTTAATTAGTACGAATATTCCAGAAAAGAAATTTAACAATGTACTCGGCTGTTTACTATTTCCCCACGTGTTTATAATTACCCATGAAACTAGTGGTGATTGTAAACAACGATTTTCTTCGTGATATTGAATATTGAACAAGTGATAGCATGAGCAGTAGTCATGGTATTAGAAGGAACTCCAATGATATTTTTACCCTTCTAATACCGTGCTTACAACAATCCGGTTTTGATCTTTATATTTACCAAAAACTCCCACTTCTTACCAGCTTTCATATTTCACAACTTTTTAGTTTCTCGGAATTTCAGGTAGGCGCTTGTATAGCTTGTTTACAATTACCCTACCTGACCCTATTTTGACCAAATGGCTCAAAGGTACCCGTAAATCAATGCTATTTGCTGTACCCTTGATTTAGCGCGAACCTCGCTGTTATCTCACACATTGTTACGTTTGTATGACTTCCACCGTTTGGAGCCCAATCCTTGTCCTGATCACCAACTTGGCAATCAAAGTAAAATTGTTTAGCAGTTTTAAGAAGCGGAGAAAGGGGTTTTCGTAACGCTTTTAAAGTCCATTCACCGCAAACATAGAATAAGCTATCGGGATGAATTTTACACTCGCGTGGCATAATTAAACAGTAAATCAACGATCGGTATTAATCACAACATACACTCACGTACTGTAATTCACTTTGAAAGAGAGGGATCGAAAAAATGTGGACAGTTTTACACAATCGAAACAACTTGGAAACACAGAATCTCCGCCAAGAATACCGAAAAGTTGACTCTACGATCGCGAAAGATGTAATGAGGGAAGATAACGATTACAGTTCACAACTATAGTGATAAACGCAATGTAAGTTTAAACTTGTCAAAGCATGAAACTTCCTGCGGAAACCGCGAAGCGTGCGAGTTATTGAGAGCGTCACCGTCGTTCAGTGAATCTTCCAAACTTTCTTGCGAAGGATTCTGCCCCGCCCCTCACCCCTCACCCGCTTTTAGCAAAAATTATTGCTGTATATTTTTATTAGTTGGGGGCGTTTGGGGAGAAAAAGAGGGGGCTAGAAGCTGAAATATGTAGAAAATAAGTGAATAAATGGCGGAAAAAAAACACAGAAAAAACGTTCATTTTAATGATTTTTTTTTACAATTTAAGGGGACAAATCCCCCCTACACAAAAAAAGTATCCCTCCTTGATAAAAATGTTTATGTTTTAAAGCTTTTCATCTATCTAGCCCCTCAGAAGAAATAATTTTATGGACTTTATTTTTATGGTTAAAATGATTCTTTTCCCCACTCCAAATCAAATTTATGTCCATAAAATTATATCGAAAAGTGATAAACATAAGGGGGGGGGCGTCCCTTGAAAAACGGAGGGTGATGTGGAAAACAGGGTTCATATTTGAATTCAGGAGTTAATTTTATATAAGAATCATTAGGAATGGTGTCAGGGCTCGAAAAAAATAGTTTTTTGAAGAGCAGTGTGATTAGTTTTTACGCTACGTTAACTTATCCTCATTATTGTGAATTTAGGGGGCAACCAAAAGTTTTAAAAACGTTTGACCAACCTCGGATTATAGTTCTCAGATCTTTGCAGAGAATATATAGTAATGTACACTCATGTCCAAAGTTATGTTTATATACCCAAAAATAATTATATTCCATGAAATACCCAACCATTGCAATCCATTTTTGCAGGGAATGTGTGAAAGACAAGCTTATTAGAATTATTCAATCAAAAGTGTTCAAACGGTTTTTGATATGCCAATCAAGGCGTTACGTCATCCGATGTTGATTCAAGCGCTTTGCGCAAAGTGAATATCTGAGCGAATTTCTGCAATACAGCGTTTGATTTCAGTGTGTAAGACTCGAAACGTTTTGTTATGGCTCCGAAGTATCATTTGGAAGAATCTGTGAAGTGGCGCATTATCTGCCGTTTAGAAGCAGGGCAGACTATCATTTAAGTAGCGAGATGTGTGAATATTTCAAGATAGACCGTCTCTGCGCTATGGAAACAATTTCAGAACTCTGGAACTGTTGTAAAGGGGCCTGGACAATGTCGTAAACGCATAACAACTGCTTCTCAATATCGATATATGGCAAATAACTTTAACAGTTATTTACTGTTGTAACAGAAACAGAAACAGTTATAACAGAATGTCTACTGCTCGGTAGTTAAACTCAGAGCTTGCAGCCGCAAAGGAAACTGTTGTATCACAGCAAACTGTATATAGAAGGCCTGATGAAAAAAAAACCTTTATACCAGAAAGCCAAATGTATGTGTTTCACTGTCTTAGCAACACAATAGGGACTGTGTCAATTGGTGCAAAGAACATCAGAACTGGAGTCAACACAAATGGACCCATGTACTCTTTACTGATGAGTCGAAGTTTAATTTGACATCTAATTCTAAGCGTTTTTGGGACTACCTTGGAAAAGCAGTTGCAAGGAGACATCCTCCTCCTAGAAATATAAATACCCTGAAGAGCGCATTGTTATAGGAGAGGAACTTAATTCCCTAAACTGTGGTTAACAACATTATTACCAGCATAAAATCACGTTATGATATGTGTGTACAAGTCAGAGGCGATCGCATGCCATATTAAATTCATAAGCCTTAATATTTTTCTGAGTTATACATTTTATTCTTAACTCTCCTTATCACATATATTTCACATTTTTATGGTTTCATGCTAAAGTTTTACATCATTATGTAGTGTTCTTAATTTTTTTCTTTGTAATTAAGTGTCATGATGTTATGTCTCATTTCAGACAAATTCATAAAATTATAATTCACAGTTTCTGAGAAGTCCGTGATTTTATGTATGTAAAGCTTAATTTGGACGCCAGTGTAGTTCTGAAATAGTTTGCACTGGCATAATAAATATAATAATGCTAGGAAAGCTGAAAAATACGTTTGAAATAGTGTTAAAATTTGAAATTCAGGTAGGGATAACTATATATACAACTACAAATAGCGACTTTCTATGGAGAGGATCCCTTAAAATGGCACTAAATATAGGATTGAACATCTCTGGATATAAAAATAGTAAAGTTTTAAAATTTCATATTAGACTAATTTAATGATGTGAAATCTGATTATGGTTTCAAAACATTGTGTTTGCATTTGAAATATTTCGTTGTTTTTTGCAAAATTTGATATGAAGACGTCCCCTTTTGTAATTAGTTTGAATTTGAATTTGTAGAGGATGTTATTTCCTATTAAATGATATCGTTAAACTTGTTCTTGTATGAATAGTGCACTAAATAAAGGATTTGATACGGTTTTCTTTTCCGTGACTGTACAATCATTATTTAAATTACACCAGGTTTTTCAGAATTTAGAACCCGTTTAGCGAAAAAGACCAAAAGTACATATCATGCAATAGAGGAACACAGTACGATTGCACAACTTAAATTTCGTCATAAAAGAGCGTAAAACAAAATTTACAAAGCGCAATACTGACATAAAAAATAAAATCACGATGGAAACTCAACCACAAAGTGAGCAACAAAAAGTAAAAAACTCAGTATTCAAACTTTGAAGTTATAAAGTTAATAAAATATATATTAAGTCGATAACGAATGTAAGAATGGTTCGGGCAAACTATTGATCGTTCAGACAAATCGGGCTGTTGGTAGATTTTTCGAATGTTTTTTTGTTTCTGCTGAGGAAGATTTCCTGAAAAATAATTTTATTGTGAGTATTATCAGAGGGTACTCGAATATTATCGTTCCAGAGTATTACGGTGGGCCGAATAACCTTTTTTTTCGAAATCGCTAGTCTAATAGTGTGGAAATAGTTCTATCTGGGTTCAATAGATATGGTGTAAACTATTTTTTTTTATTGGATAATATCATCTGTCCCCGCATCGCACATGGATTTTGGAAATTTCGGTAAAAATTGGCAGTTGTTACTCGGCGTAGGAAATTTAATCATTTTTCAATATTGCCATTCTAATAGTGCGAAAGATGTGACCACTGGGTTAAATAAGAAAGGTGTAAAAATTTTTTTTTGATCAAATAATATCTTCTGTTTCCGCATCGGAATTGAAATTATGCAATTTTTGAAGAAAAGTGCCCTTTTTTATGTGGTATAGAAATAAATCAAACATGAAAAATAGATGGGTACAAACACTGCCTATTGCTGTATTGTATTATGCATTTGATTATATTACCTGAAAATTATTAAATAATAGCTGAGTCGCAATATATCAATATAATATTTGTTAAGAATATTGTAACCATATAAATGTTATAACATGCCATTACCAAAAGTTTACTTATACTTAATCAGCAGGAAGTGGCTTAAAATCAGCCATATGGTCAAATTCAGGCATAATTGATGGGGAAAGAATGTGGATCTAATGAACCCGTTTCTACTTTGAAACCCATAAACCTTAGCGGATGCTTCTGTCACTAACTAGATACACAGCCTGCGTGTGACATGGAAAGTGAACAAAGTCTTATTCTGGATTTTTATAATCACTCACAATGGACCTAAATACGGCAATGGATATATCACGGAGGATTAAGGGAGAAGTAATAGTAATTGATGACCAGTCAATCAATTCCGTATAATCAGCAGCTTCAAAATTCAGTTTTGGTAGGAGAAATACATACACGTACTGACTTTACATTGGAAGATGACTGTAGACTTAATTATACGTCGTGCAGCAAGTTCCCTGATGTGCGGTCTTTCATCCTTCAACATACACAGCAAGATATTATCAGGATGAGCAAAAAACGAATTTCGACAATTACTCCATCAGCGACGTATTGAGGTCTTGAGATATATACCTGGATCTAGAAATAATATTCCACACATGGCTTAGCTCCATCTTTCAGCGAGTATTTAGACTTTATATTAAACCAGTTTTGAGTGTTAACTCTCATAACAAACTTAGCGATTTGTTTCAACTTCAAAGAAGGATCTGGAGAACTAACATATAGTCTTAGAACTCTGTTCGCTGTTGTTAACCAGCTTGAATGTGATAATGAACCAGGACTGCGTATACCCAGTTCATCAGAACAATCACCCAATCGCACCGCTAGAGATATTTCTAGTAAGTACATTTGATCCTTGCTTAAGTTACGTCTATCAGTTGTTGGTAACTCGCCGTCAATAATTTCGAAAGTTGTCACTGGCAAAGTTTCACATGTAAAGAGCGCCTTCATATTACCAAAATATGATTTTGGACCATTTGTTGGTCCATCCAACGTTTCAAACAAATGTCTCAGAGTTAGTTCATTAAAATGCAGTAGACATATTACCAACTGCAGAAGTTTACCAAGTTTCAATTACAAACACCGAATTACACTGGATTTCCATTCGGTATTAACAGATGTGCAGTCACAACCAATTACCAGAAGCTATGAAAGATCTTTTACGATCCCTTCAAAATATTCGGTAATAGTCGCGGAAATCTCTTTTGCGGGGCCAAATGATGGACTCAAATGAGTAATGTAACGTGAGCCCGATTCTTCAATAAGAGATAAATGTTCCTGTCTTGCTTTTCTCGTGTATATTTCAGTATCTACTCTCTCTTTCATCAATGTAGAATCTTTACGACCATCGAAATACAGCCCCTTCAATGGTAATACCTCAGCTTCACTTTAAAGCTTGAAATTTTAAATACTTTCATAACTTTTGCCTTTTCCTTTCGCAGCTTGTTTTTGTCAAACACCAAATTTGAGCTGTCGTTAGTTATGAGACCGACATCGTGAAAAACACTTGAAGCAATTGTAGACACAGGAGGGTTCGAGACCCCAAACCTGTTGGCAACCACAGCAGTTGAAGGGAGGCCAAATCGCATTTGTGATGATATAGATACAAACGGAGCTAAATGTGTGTGTGTGTGTGTGTTTGTACTTAGGATCAGTAAGAGAGATTAAACGGTTCGATGACGATGGTTTGTAAATGTCCAAATTTAAATCTATTTGAGATATATCTGCGGAGGAATGTGAATTGTGAACACCCCCTCCCCCTACTTTCATTTCCTGTCAGATACAGACAGCATGAAAAGACAAGAAAAAATGCACTTTTCTTCAAAAATAGCAAAATTTCGATTGCGTTACGGGAATAGAAGATATTACTCGATCCAAAAAATATTTTACACCTTTCTTATTGAACCCAGTGGGCACCTCTTCCGTACTATTGGAATAGCAATATTGAAAAATACTTATATTTCCTAGGCCGAGTAAAAATTGTCAACTAAAAAAAAAACTAAAACAATTCATTGGTTATTTTTTGAATTAGTAAATAAACAAACTTTTAAAAATCCGAAATCTAATGTTTATTAATTCAAAATTGTATGCATAGGCACACTCTTTTTTTTTACTGTAAATAAAAATTGTACTAGAACATTTTTCGGGTTGATTTGCGCACTTTTTAGCCATTTTGCGGATTTTCCGCGGAATTTTTTTATCCGCGGTTGCCGCGTCAATCAATTCCGCGGATAATCGAGAGTTTACTTCGTTTATATTTCGGTAAAATGTAGCTTATTTTCACAAAATGATCAGATTAGTTTAAAAAAAGTATATTTTAAAAACCTATTTTGAATGTTTTCATTTTAACTGATATGCAGGGTATTTCGAAATTATATGGCCAAACTGTAAAGTGTGGAACCAAAAAACAAAAATTAACGTCCGAATATGCAGCATTTACTGGTAGAAAGGCGCTGTTTAGGTCAGTCGATAACATTGTTTCTGTTGCGTAAGGCGTCATTAGCCTGGTCGGATTTTCAACGCCATGCCTTCCAACAAAAGGCGACATTTCTGGTCAATCATTCTTTGACACAAATTGTTTAATTTTAGCCCCTCTACGATCCTCTTCAATGTTTCCAGATATTTTGATGTCCTGCATTTACAAGACAAACTCCATACCACGTAGCCATACTCGAAAGTGGCCACACATTATGCGACTGCATTCCGCCCACACATTCTGTGTCACAAAATGTTTAATTTGGGCCTCTCTACCATCCTTTACAACGTATCCAGATATTTTAAACACCCTGTATTTATAAGACGAGTTCCAACCACACAGCCATACTTAAAAATGGGTCCAACTAAAGAATTGAATATATATATATATATATATATATATATATATATATATATATATATATATATATATATAATGTAGTGGTGTCTCTAAATTTGTGACACATCCGTGTCATAAAGCAAAGTCTTAATATGACTGTTGGTAACTTCAATTTATTGTGCATTAAAATTAAACTTGAATTGGTACATAATTCTTTGATCAAAAATATATCTCTTGCGAGGTAGGTAGCTATTTTAATTTACGTCACACTGGAGGAACACAACGGGTTATTTGTGACTGTCCGGGATCATTCACAAAGGGAGACACGAGAATAACTCGTATTTTAGAACTTCGATCAGATGATGAGGTCACGTCTGACCTGTCACTCCAAGCCAATACGTCAATTGAGGCCACAGCAGAATTAACGTGCATCAGCCTTATTTGTAAACGACGGTCTCTGATTGGATTCGAACTCGCTATTCTTCCAACTAGGCTTCTATACCTAAGGCAGAACGGTAACACTTTGTATTTACTGTACTTCAATTTATGATTAATTTTCTGCAATGCAAGATTTGCGCTAAGACACATTTTTATGAAATCTCTGAAATGTGTATGTTTGAAAAAATATGTCACGATTATGATCCTCGACAACTCAGTTGAAATAGATATTAGGGTTTGATATTTCCCAAGAAGGAATCAGTAGATTAAATGCAGATCTATTTATTTAGGATTCTAGGGGGCTCCACCACCGCAACCAACACTCCTTTTGCAGTCAATTTTCTACGACGGCGAAACCATCACCCCCTGCTCGACTACGCTCACCAACCCCCGGGATTGTTTTCAAATCCCATTTGGTTTGCTTCGCAAATCAACACTCCTTTGGCCTATTCCGTTTGGTTTGCTTCGCAAATTAACACTCTTATCGACAGTCCATCTCCGCGACGGCGAAACCTCCGCCCCCTGTCATTGCTTGCCTCCGTTCTTCGACTTCACAGCGCGTTTCATCGAGGCTCTCATTCATCTGAGCCTCGGTTTCATGAAGGTCATTGACGTTGGATCTCCAAGCGTCTGCGCGAGGAACAATTTGTACACTATCACGAAATTATAATTTTCATCGCATCGAATTATATTATGAACCAATTTCAAAAATAATTGTACTGTAATAAAGCGTACATTTTAAGGTTTCCTGCGATGTTTTCAAATCTAAAAACTAACAGTAATAAGATGTAAAAAAAAAGAACAAAAATATCCAGATTTTTCTCGAATTTCAAAAAAAAAAAAAAATATTTCAGGAACAAAATAGAAATTTCTAAAAAAACTAGGCGTTGTGCAAAAATTCACATTTAGAGGTACTCTAAAATAATCAACGGCTGAAAACGGCTACGTATAAAAATCACGGCTAGAAATTTCGCTTTTGTTATCTATATATAGAATGACGTTCCACCACAAATTTTGCATCGTCCAAACTGTTGGTCTGACTTGTAAAGCCAATGATATCTCCCGTCTATCATATCTTTGTTTTGTAGGATGCATTCTTCTGCACCACTAAAGATCTTCCTGGTCCGATGGGAGCAGTTCCAAATCTTCCCAATACTTGTTACAATAGATTTTTTGAGATGGGTAAAGTACTGATTGTGTCAAAATTTTGTCTATCAGTTCATCGATAAGGAAACGCTGCAGACTCTGTAATGGGAATTTTTCACTTTCGTGAGACAAATCCATGGCAGTTGGTTTGTACATGGGAGTAAAAATCTAGACTTTTGTTCTAGCTTCGTTCTTTTTTCTTTGGTTTTTTTTTAGGTCTTGTGCTTTCGGATTTTATTCGCTTTGGCCTCTTTCGGGTAACAGAAGAGCTTGGTATAGATGTATCATATGCATCTCTCTTTTCGTGGTCTAATTGATGAGTATTTCACATGTGGTGGAGAGTTTTCTCCGCGGCAAGTGATCAAGATGTCTGTGTACCTTGTCATCACTTGTGTCGGAATATTTGCCAGTCTACATCAGTATCTGCTCTCTCTCTCAATAGGGGGCTTTATAATAACACTATTATATTTGGCAGTTTTATGGCCTCTATCTGACTCATAATCACTGTCAAGAGCAAAGAACACCTCTAATGCTTCATTTAGCATGAGACTGAAAAGAAGGAAAAAAAAAAGGAAGTTGTGGGGGGGGGAAGGGGAAGAATAAATATTTTGTTTAAAAAAATTAAATATTCACCTAAAATATTTCATTTTTTGTTAATTCAATTAATTAAATTTTAACCCTGTTTAAGGTTTCAAATTAAATAAATAATCAAATCGGTATTGAAACCATCAAAATTATAACTAACCAACGATAGTACCGAAATTCACACATCTGACGATTGGCAAGATTACTCGCCATCAACAATACGTCTACATAACGTCTATAAAATAAGTTTCTTTGGATTTTTTAGTGTATTAACATAAACTATGGATTCATGTGATTACAGTAAAGCACAAAAAATAGATAAAAAACATAACAAAAGGTTTTTTTTTTTTGCCTCTTTAGCGATGATGGACGAAACTTGATTCGCGCTCGCAAGAAATTCTAGATTTGAACCAAGTTTTCACCAACAAAGCTATCTGAGAAGTACACAACCAGTGAAGCAATTTGATTGGTTGACTCTTAGAAAGAAAAAAACATTGAGTAGAACCACTCTCGCCATATATTGGCAAAGAAAAAAATAAAAATGTCAAATTGCAAATTTTCTTACCGCCGTTAATGGGATAGAGAGAAAACAAAATTGGGTCAATATACTGGGATATTATGTAGATTTACATATTCTATATTTTAAATTGTATAGCTAGAACAAATAAATTGATGAAATGAAAATTGGCTAACAGTAAGATGTATTACTTTCATTAGCATTAATTTTTAATAAACAAATGTGAACAAAGTAATGGGTACTTAGATTTGGATGTGAGAAGGCTATAACATCTAACAACATCTGTGAATTTTTTTATGGTCAGAATTTTTCTTGTCACATTTACAACACTCATGTAATAGTGGATCCTTGATTGTTTATGTACGTTTTAAGTTAAACACATTTTGTACATTATGTATTTCAGTAGAGTTCATCAATTTTGATACTTCATGGATTAAAACGGTTTTATTAAATTTGTAATAAACCTGTCAATTTGTAATGCAATTCAATGTAGGAATGCTTTTTTTTTATGAATTTAGAATGAAATTATTATTTGGTTTAAAATCTAAAACCATTTGTGATTATAATTTAAATATTGTAGTTATATATAAGACTTTTTATTGTAATTTAAAATTTGTGTATAATTTTTAATGTAAAAGTCATTCTTATAGTGTTTTGATTGAACATTCATTTATTTATTTCGTGTCAGGCAAAATAATTATGTCAAAATGGCTTCTTCTCATAACTATAGTTTGAACATTTCACTCTTTCTCATAAATGTTCAGGAAATAATAAAGCTCACCGTGATACAAATAATAGTAAATTAGATTCATAGCTTTATTTAATTTCGATTTTAAGCATAGTACACAATTTTTTGAATTATTGATGCGCTTAATTCCTTTGGACCCATCAAAAGTCAGAATTTGTCCCTTTTGCCTTGACACGAATTATTTGTGTGTTCATTAATATATGTTGTAAAATTTATTCAGTACATTAGGAAAACACAAACTCGAGAAAATATTCGATGTGATATAATTTAGCTCATCTCAAGCAGAAATAATACGGAAATGTCACTTAATTTATTGAGCACCCGATGTATCGAAAAGTCGAAACATGTGATTATGTGATTTAACAAAGCAACTACACTGTTCTTTGTTTCGAGCACTTCCGTGACTGATGATAAAACATTCACCATCCCCCCAAGACGAGAAATAAATTTTCACTCTCAATCCTATCAAAAATAATTGCCGGAATGAGACCTATTTTCTTCACTCTGGGAAACTAAAAGCACTGTGGTAATTTACGACGGTTATATTTCACATCCACACATATTTCGGATACACCCCCTTTATATAACAAATGGGACAACCCAGAAGGGAATACGTCACAGTCGACTGGTATGTGCTTTTTCAGAAAACCGAAATGAAAAATGCGAGTTTCTCACTCATGCCCGAAACAAAACACTTCATGTCGCATGGGTGGTCTCCCTTTACCCCCTAAGGGCTGGCCCCTTGGAAGAAGCGATCCCTTGTTCATGTGAAGAGGGAGCACCGAAAGTCGATTCCACTTGTTGCGGACGGTATTTTCCCACTGGCTGTCCCCTGGAAGAAAATAGAGATATTGATGGGCCAAAGTGGGTAACTTACCGGGCGATGTTTTTCTTGTTTATTTTTTAGAGAATAGATTTCGGAACTCTTTGAAATAATTATTTGGAGGATGTTGTGTTCTCAGCACATAGTTCTGTCTTCTCGAGATTGAGCAACGGTGCTCAATCTTTCAATGAAGCTGTAGTAGGTCAGAGAGTTTGCAAGATTATGAAATGGTGTTCATACTTACAACGGAGTTTATCAGTAAGTTTCCAAGTTTTTGCAATGGGGTCCAGTTGTTCAATGAAACCGTACTAGGTCAGCGAGGTTCCACGCTTTAGAAATGGGACTCAAATTTTAAAGGTAAAAGTTGTAGGTAAAAGAGTTACCAAGATTGAGCAATATACCCCAATCTTTCAAAGAGCCGTAGTACATCATCGAGTTTCCAAAATGGAGCAAAGGGGCTTTTTCTTTTTATTGAGTTGTAGTAGGCCAGTGGGTTTCCAAGAATGAGCAATGAGGCTCAATCTTTCAACGGAGCTGAACTAAGTGAGTTTCCAAGATTGAGCAATGAGGCTCAATCTTTCAAAGAGCAGTAGCATATAAGTGAGTTTCCGAGATAGAGCAACGGGGCTCTTTTTTTTTTCTACAGAGCTGCAGTAGGTCAGCGAGTTTCCAAGATTGCGAAATAGGGATCAAACTTTCAACGGACCATGTCAGTGAGCTTACAAGATTGAGAAATGGGACCCAAACTTTCAAGGAGTCGTAGTACGTCAGTGAATTTCCAAGATTGAGTAATGGACTCCAATCTATCAAAGAGCCGTAGTTGGTCAGTGAGTTTCCAAGATTGAACTGAACAAGCCTTCAAAGAACCGTAGTGTATCAGTGAATTTCCAAGATGGAGCAATGCGGCTCTTTCTTTCTACGGAGCTGTAGTAGGTCAGTGAGTTTCAAATGTTATGAAATGGGGCTCAAACTTACAACGGAGTACATCAGTGAGTTTACAAGATTGAGCAATGGGGCCCAATCATTCAATAGAGCCGTACTAGGTAAGTAAGGTTCCACGCTTGAGAAATGGGGCCAAATTTTCAAGGAGTCGTAGCAGATCAGTGACTTTTCAAGATGGAGCAATGGGCCTCATTCTTTCTACGGAGCCGTAGTTGGTCTGTGAGTTTCCAAGATTTAGCAATGGGTTCAATCTTTCAAAGAACCGTAGTGGGTCAGTGAATTTCCAAGATAGAACAATGATGCTCAATTTGTCAACGGAGCTCAACTAAAAGTGAGTTTTTAAGACTGAGATATATGGCTCAAACTTCCTACGGATTAGGTTAATCAGTTTCGAAGATTGAGCAATGGAGCTCAATCTTTCAATAAAGCCGTTGTAGGTCAGTGAGTTTCCAAGATTGAGCAATGAGGCCCAATCTTTCACAGAGCAGTAGTAGTTCAGTGAGTTTCCAAGAATGAGCAATGAGCTCAATATTTCAACGGAGCTCAACTAAGTGAGTTTCTAAGATTGAGCAATGGAGTGTTGGTTTACGAAGCAAACCTAATGGGATTGCGTTGCAATCCCCGGGGGTAGACAAGCGGAGGCGGAGCCCAATAAGCTCATGGATAGAATAGTTCTTGTTTTTATTTTCCGTAACAAAAAATGAAGAACCATAGACGCTTTATTGCGGCCGCGGTAACCCAAATGGAAAAGCAACGCATAGCAACCGCAAGGTTACGGGTTCAAAATTGGATCCTACTAAAGACTGTTGTGTACGAGGGGGCTGGTGTATATTACATTTGTCGTGGTCTCAAATGTCATCACGTTGTCTTGGTGTGGAAGTTTGGAGGGATGGGTGCCTGCTTAGTTTTGACCTTGATATTTGATCTTCGGAAATCAACATTCCTTTCGCATAGTCAATCTCCTGCCTCTAAGAAACTATCTTAATAATTCTTATTATCCTGATTTGACTTTCCGGTCCATGATGTCACAGTGAGGGCTTCGCCCCCTGCTCGCTTACGCTTGCCATGCATTCAATACATTCTAAGGTATACTGTGATGTTTTCAAATTTAAAAATTAATAGTTATAAGGTATAGATATAATAGTTTTAACAAAAAAGAGTGCCGCCCAGCCAGTATGGTGGTTATGATCCTCGGTTGTCACCGAGTGGGCCCGGGTTCGAATCCCGGATAAGGCATGGATGTAAAAACTGGGAAAGAAGTCGGACTTTCGCCTGGAATGGATTCCCGTCTTGAAAGGAAAGCAGCGCACACCTTCTGTTCTTTGCTGGGATCATCGTTTGTTATAATAAAAATATTCTTCTTCTGTATTGTCTTGAATGTTTCTGTTCACCACTTGCTTTCATATGCATCCCAGAAGAACATACGACAACAACAACACAACAACAAAAAAGAGTAACGAAAACGTCCCGACTTTTCCCGAATTTCCAAAAAAATATTATCAGGAACCAAATTAAAATTTCTAAAAACACTCGACGAGCTGTAAAAATTTACTTTGTGAGGTACTTTAAAAAATCATGACTGAAGACTGAAAATTTATACGTCTTTTGCTCACTCGCGTTAGAAATTTTGCTTTTTCAATTTTGACACTTAATAAACCTAAAGTAATAACCGCATCAAAAAAAAAAATCTTCAAAATTGTCCAGGAAACACGATGAAGAACAAACCATGTTAATTTCGAAATTTTCTGATCCCTATTTTCTCGGGAAACTGTCTAAGAATAGAGCGAAGCAACTCAGTTTTCAATCCTGCTGCGGCAAATTTTTTTTAATATAGAGAGATTACTACAACTGGTCTAGCGATCCGCGAGATGGATCCTTGAACTTACACCTGGTTTATTTATCTATTTTGTGTCAGTTTCCTTGCGGAAGTCAGTCCATTACTACACGTTTTCTGTCATGTCACAGTTTCGCTAAATATGGCCCTTGAACCATAAAACCCAATGAACCAATTCAATAAGTACTAATAATTCCAGTTCGCACTTACAAATGTAACGTAAATTAATGTAAATTAATTAGATTGAAAAATGTTACATCAAAATAGGCTGCTACGTTAGTGAGGTAAGTAGGTGATGAACGTCAAACTGGATCAACTGAACGGGATTTTAGGGACGGTCCTGGATCAAACTCGAAGCGAAAGACACGAAAATAACACCACGTCAACTTGAACCACGTTCCGACGATGAGGTCAACACCTGAGCGGGCACCGCACTCTCACACCATACCCACGTGAGGATATTTGAGACAACAACAGACTTAACATGCACCAGCCCCGCTTATACTATGGTCTTTGGACTGGGTTGCGATTTCGTTGCGGATACAACAGGACTACGGCAGCCTCAACGTTAATAAATGATTCGTCTTATACGAGGGTAGTCACAGAAATACCCGACGTAACAACAAAAACAGAAAATATTTTGGGGAAAATATCTTTATTTCTCTACATTGTCTCTTTTTAGCTCTATATACTTTTCTCAGCGATGTTCAATAGCTTCGATACCTTGTTTATAGTGAGAATCGTCGAGCTCCTAAAAATAGACATCAACTGTAGACTCCAACTCTTCATTGTTGGAAAATCTTTTACCACCCAGTCATTTTTTTAAAGTTTGTGAACAGAAAATAATCTGAGGGGGCTAAATCTAGCAAATAGGGTGAGTGAGGAAGCAATTCGAACTTTAATTCATTGATTTTGGACATCGCGATAACGGATGCGAGAACTGGTGCATTGTCATGATGAAACGAGACTTTCTTTTTCGCTAAAAGCGGTCGTTTTTTCTTGATTTTATCTATCTCTCAAACGCTACAATAAGTTCACACAATGCTCAGCGTTAATTTTTTTTCCTTTCTGAAGATAATGAATGAAAATTAACCCACGTGCTTCCCAAAAAACTGACGCCCATGACCTTGCGTGCAGATGGAATTGCCTTTGCCTTCTTTGGAGCAGATTCTCCCCTTTCAATCCATTGTTTTGACTGTTCCTTCGTCTCAAGTTTGAAGTGATGGGCCCATGTTTCATCCATGGTTATGAATCGACTCGGCTTTATTGCTGTGAAACTTTGCCAAACACTCGATCGAAACATCCTCACCACGCTGTTTTTGTTCCATTGCGAGTAATCGCGGCACCCATCTTGCGCACAACTTTCTCATGTCCAAATTTTCAGTCAATAGTCGATGTACAGCACTTTTTGAAATGCCTACCATATCTGCTTGCTCACGCACTTTCAGTCGACGGTCATCCAATACCATTTTGTAGATTTTCTTCACCATTTCTGGCGTTGTCGCCTTATTTGGTCGACTACTGCGATGTTCGTCTCGGCAGCTCGTAGGGCCTCGTTTAAACTGTGACATCCAATATTTTGCTGTTGTAAACGAAGGAGCAGTCTTCTCCTGAGTAGACTCTACCTCCACTTTGATATTGGTTGGACTGAGGCCTTTCAAATGAAAGTATTGTATCACATAACGGTGACCAATTTGTTCCGTGTTTGCAAATGCACTGAGAGCGTTTACTGTTGATGACTGTCAAACAAATACTAAACGACGTAGCGTTGCCAAACTTCAAACTTAAGCTTTATAAGGTTGCCCCTTTCTACCATAGTCATTCTTTTTAAACAACAACCACCATCTGTACGTCAGGTCGGGTACTTCTGGGACTACCCTCGTAGCCTCAATTAGTTTCGTACCATTTACAGTGAAGTTCTTGCTAATTAAAATTAAAATAAGTGCATTTGTGTGTGTGTGTGTGTGCTTAAAACAATATGAAACAATTTAAGTTATTTAAAGTATTATCTAAAACGACTCATTCAAATGAGCTCATTTGGATATTAAGAGAATCTAAATTCTGAATACCAATAAAGCAGTGTAAGATTTTTGTCAAATGGATACGTAAATTGGATACATTTTGTATAAAAGTAACCTTCAAGGATTCTAGATACAATTAAAAAAATTACTCATAGTTAGTATTTAAAAACATTCTTATTTTAAATTCTTAACCCTCAACTAAAATTTAGTTTATGTATAATTCTGAATTCTGTACCTGCTATGAAATGTTTTTAATGTATCGTTTTGAATGGTCGCGATAGATTATCGCGGTTTGAAGAATAGCAGGTTAGCAAACGGATTGTTGAGATTTTGAAAGGCAATGCAATTCAAAACCATTGTGCACATGGGGTCTGATGCATGTTAAATCTGTGGTTGCCTCTTCTTCAAGTTACTATGGTGTGGAACTTTGGAAAGTAGGGTGCCAGTTCAGGTATTGACGTCGTCATCTATCATTCGAGCAGTGTGTCATTCTCGCAATCTAGATGGACAAAAGAATTGCATTAAAAATACACTGTTATAGTGTGATTATATGTGGCTGTGTGTGATACAATACTGGTTTGGTGCAATATTTAACGTTTTTTAGATACTATTTGAATGCAGAAATATGCTCAATGTTAAGTAATTTGTCAACTTTGTTCCATATATTAAATATACTTCGATCAATTACTAACTATTAATTACTAACGATTAATTACTAATTACTATTGCAGTAATAATTTCGATGAATTATTAACTGCAATTTATATTAATGTATACACCTGAATGATAGTCAGATATACTTATAACAGTTCCATTTAAAAATAAAGATGTATGCAATACAAAAAAACTAAAGTGAAAAATATTCCAAAATTATATTCTACGAATCTAAATAGTCTACAGCTGTATTAAAGGTAAATTTTTTGAAAACAAATTCAACCTTTTTGGAAACATTTGGCTACGTTTAGTATTAGACCTTGCTAGTAAACTTACTATCAGTGGATTTGAGGTGTTGACTAATTTATTCATTAAACCTATTCGTATCAGTTCTTGAAATGTTTATAGTAAACATTTCCCTTAATGCCTATTGTGTTTATTTACTGTCTCTTGCACTCTTATATATATATATATATATATATATATATATATATATATATATATATATATATATATATATATATATATATATATATATATATATATATATATATATATATATATATAGATATAGATAGATAGATAGATAGATAGATAGATAGATAGATAGATAGATAGATAGATAGATAGATAGATAGATAGATAGATAGATAGATAGATAGATAGATAGATAGATAGATAGATAGAGAGAGATCCGGAGACATGTTAAAAGTCTAGTTGAAATTTGAAATCAGCAGTTGCGTAAGACGTTAATTAACTACAAATTTAAGGGGATCTTGCAAATTAATGAAATAATATCCAAAAATAATATCTAAAAGCATTAAAACTACCTCGATGAATAGCAGTTAGTGATAGTATTCATCAAATACAGTGCTAAAAAATATAGGACCAATACTTTCACTTTTTCTCAAAGTACAGTAGAACCCCAATTATCCGAAGTAAGCTGTTTGACTGTCTTCATCCGTTTTCGAGCAACCAAGTCGCGCATCCGCTTGATAATGAGAAGTTGCATGTCGTCACACTCGGGCTTTCGCTCCATCCACTTCAACGCAGTTCTTAAGCCGGCAAATGCTTCACTAGCAGATGGTCCCGTGTCTGCATCAACTTCGACAGTAAGGTCATCTTCTTCAACGACACATTCTTCTTTCAAACTTTCAATAAGTTCATCATCATTTAGAATTTGAAACCCAGAAGCATTATTTTGCGAATCGCAATACGTTTCCGTCTTAATTTTTTTCTGAAATTCTGAACGCGATTCGGATAATCAGCGTTTCGGATAGTCGGAGTTCTACTGTACTAATACGCATTCGCCAGATTGGTTCTGCAGCCACCGCAGAAAGTAAGATTTAGAACCTCTGTACTTCCTCTTAAAATGAATTGTTTAAAAAAATAAAACCATGGTATTGCTAAGGGGACATACTGCTTTTAAGATATGAAGTATTTTTGAAGAAAATTGAATTTTGTCAACCGGTAAATGACACACTGTGCGTCATTTAAAATCATAAAGTGTTGTCCAAGGATCCTTTTCTTTGGAATTGATCTCGGAAATTCACCAATAGACCGTTATAGTAATCCAGTGTGACGTTAATTCAACTAATCTTCTTACCTTATTTTTGAAACATTTCCCTCACGTTATTAAGTAAGAAATATTTATATGGCATAAAGAAATAATCCATTTTAGTCCACAAAAATAAAAATAGTACAATATAAAGTTCCATTGAAATGTAAACGCAAAAAGACGATTAGGAACGAATTGAAAATTCAATAAATGCACATTTGTGCTCAAGTCCCATGACGTATGGTTTAAATGTATCGGCAATTGAATAATGTTGTTTGTAAATGCATTCAGTTCTTTTTCAGTTTAATCATTTGTAAAGATCTCATAACAATGGTCATTGTTACGTGCGTAATTGAATACGTTCGAATTTTTTACAAGCCGTTATCGGGGTCGATATAATTTTAAAAACAATTTCGATAAATGCTATAGTAAAAATTCTATTGTAGATCATTTTGTTGGTATTGTTCTGATGTGTTGTTTACTCTGATACCGTATAGGTAATTTTTCAATTATAAATCACGCATTCATTCCATCACGCAAAGCTATTTTTAAAGCTTGTTTGTTTACAAACCCACTTTTTCAGAAACTTAATGGTGTTTGTTGCAATGCAACAGTTTAGCGTGGTATATGTGGGCTGATATGGTAACGCAATTATTCTGCGCATTGCGACAAATAACCTCAAACTATGATAGGCATTTTTTGTCAAGCTAAATGTAGATAGCAGTAGTGTTTCTGTAGCGATACGTGCTTCCGTTTGGTATTCGTAAATTGATTGTTTTTCGAATGGGATTTCAGTATAAAGCCAAAAAAATTTCTGAATACCGAATTGAAAATAGTAGTATATCTGCCAACACCAGTTGGATCCAGAACCAAATGTTGTAAAAAGACAATAAATTGCATTTAATGGTAACCTCGATTTTCATCCTGCGAGAACATGATGCTGACAGCGGTATTCAGTATAGCGCCAACAAAAAAATTCCGAATACCGAATTTATAATCGTAGTACATCTGCCAACACCAGTTGGGTCCAGAACCAAATGTTGTAAAAAGACAGTAAATTGCATTTAATGGTAACCTCGATTTTCATCCTGCGAGAGCATGATGCTGACAGCGGTATTCAGTATAACGGCAACAAAAAATTTCCGAATACCGAATTGATAATCGTAGTACATCTGCCAACACCAGTTGGGTCCAGAACCAAATGTTGTAAAAAAACAGTAAATTGCATTTAATGGTAACCTCGATTTTAATCCTGCGAGAGCATGATTCGGAAGACAAAACAGCAGAAGAAAAAACGCAGGTTTGTATATTTACAATAAAAATACCTCAAACATTGCGGTTTATACTCCAACGTCGTCTTGCAAAATTATGACTTTACAGTTCGCATTACACCATCAACTAGAATTTAAGTGATTATATAAACGCTACAACGGCCAGCCATGGCTCAATGGGTTTGCCCATTCACTTGCAACCGGAAAGCTGTTGGCGTGCAGGTTCGATGTTTCTAAATTACCCAATGTGTATTTCTCTCTTTTGTAACAGGATAGCAGGTACTTAATTAACGTCACACTGGAGCAACACGACGGACTATTGACGGAGGTCCAGGATCTAACCTTAAAAGAAAGATCCGAGGACATCAAGTAATTTGAATCCTGATCAGATGACGAGATCACGACTACATTGTCACACAACTCTCCAAACTTCCACACTGCGTCAACATGAGAACATTTCAGTCTACGACAGATTTAACGTGCACCAGTCCCCCTCGCAAACAACAGTCTTTGGTTTGAGTCGACCTCACAACCCTCCGGTTGCTAATCCGTTACTCTTTCAACCCGGCTTCAACGGTCACCTTTTGTAACAGTATAACTTCCTTTATTGTGTTAGTCCTTTACTTAACATTGTCTGTCTTGTGTTTTTGAAATAAATCCTACGTAAAATGAACCAGATGAACGCCACAAAAACCTTTGATATAGAAATTACGGTCGGTACGACAGTTTTATTTTGGAAGTTATGAAAATCGCGAGAAGAAAGAATTTAGACTGCTGCTGGTACAGCATTTGTACCTTGAAAGTTATAAGAATCGTGAGAAGAAAGAATTTAGACTACGGCTGGTACAGCAGTTGTACCTTGGAAGTTATAGGAATGGTGAGAAGAAAGAAATTAGACTACGGCCAGTACAGCAGTTGTACCTTGAAAGTTATAAGAAATAATTTACATTACATAGTTGTACCTTGAAAGTTATAAGAAAGAATTTACATTACATAGTTGTACCTTGAAAGTTATAAGAAAGAATTTACACTACATAGTTGTACCTTGAAAGTTATAAGAAAGAATTTACACTACATAGTTGTACCTTGAAAGTTATAAGAATCGCTCCAAGAAAGAATTGCGTCAGTTATATCTATAGCCCAAGTCAAAAGGTTAAGGTCCGTGCAGGGCTGTCATACTAAAAAAAAAAAGGCAACCTTTTGCTATTTTTTAACTTTGGAGACGGGTTATCTTTATTGAGCAAATTTGTCTCAAGACCTCTTATTTTAAACATTTTGGTAACTTTTAGCAGTTTTGTGAACTCTAAAAATTCGACAAAGATCAACGAAAATGTAGTTATTTTATTTCCTTTTTTAGGCTAATTGCGGATGGAAAAAATATTTGTACGCATTTTTCTTTTAAAGAGAAAATTTTGCAATGATTATTTGATACGGAGGTATTTTAACTAACG
Organism: Metellina segmentata; assembly: GCA_947359465.1. NCBI lineage: Eukaryota > Metazoa > Arthropoda > Arachnida > Araneae > Tetragnathidae > Metellina > Metellina segmentata. The sequence continues at coordinate 26,639,633 of OX375881.1, read as the reverse complement.
TAGCACTGGAGAAACACAACTGCCTACCGAGGACACCACGTAATTTTGAATCTCGATGAGATGACGAGGTCACCTCTGAACTGCCAATCCGAAATTTCCACACCACTCCAACAATGATTATTCGAAAGGAGTAATTTAGAAGTTTCGACACCTAAACGTGGCAACCATAAAAAAAATCTATGGTTTTTAAATTGTAGTAAAAATCTTATTAAAAAAATTTTTAGTATTTAAATTTCTTAATAAAAAAAATTTTCAGCGAGACCTTTAATGACTATTTTATAATTTACTAAGTACATTTTGTGTTTTAGTGGGTTCATTTTATATTCTGAGTTATTAAAATCGCTACTAAAATAGTATTTACGATGGGTTTTTTTCTTTTTTTTTTTGCTATTATACTTAAAATTCATATTACTGATGCTACTACTTCACACGTACTTAGACTGCGACAGCCGTGCTCATGACATTTTCTAGTCTCCTAATCTGTTAAGGTTTCTGTCGTTGAAATGAAGAATCGTCTTGAAGAATATCCATTAGAATTAATAAAATTCGTAATTTGAAAGCTCGTTTTTTTAAATTGATGGGCAGAAACATAGTACGATATTAATAGCTGAGGATATCAACATGCAATAAGAAAAAAAATCGTATATGCTTAGCTTTAGACAACCTTACAACTCAACTCAATTTGCGATTGCTTCTTTTCCGCAAAGACAAAACAAGGCAAATCATTTTTAACCTTAATCAAAGTAGTTGCCTGGACGAGAAATCTTGTCATTAGCAAAACTGATCAGATCTTGATGGAAGAGGTACCACGTCATTGTAAGAAAGATGATCCTATCTTGATCTTGTCATCTTAAAAAAATCAGCAATGTCTTGATGACGATATATTTCGCCATTAGCATAATCGGTAAGATCTTGAATGAGATATCTATCGGAACCACTTTGAGAGTTCAATTAAAAGCTAAATCCAAATAGCAAAATTGAGTCTAATTGTGGTAACTCGGTATGGATGATCTAAAGGCTGTCTTGGAGCTCCATGGAAGAGTTTTACATCGCAGAAAAATGAGGAGAGATTAACCCTCCAAGTGGTTTCAACCAGATATCTCGTCCATCAAGATCTGATTAATTCTGACGATGACAAGATATCTCGTCCATCAAGATCTGATTAATTCTGACAATGACAAGATAACTCGTTCATCAAGATCTGGCTAATTCTTTCTGACAATAACAAGATATATCGTCAGTCAAGATCTGACCAATTCTAAAAATGAAAAGATGTCTCACTCCATCAAGATCTGACCAATTCTGTTGATGAAATGATATCTCGTCCATCAAGATCTGACCAATTCTGATGACAAGATATCTCGTCCATCAAGATCTGATTAATTCTGACAATGACAAGATATCTCGTCCATCAAGATCTGAACAATTCTGATGACAAGATATCTCGTCCATCAAGATCTGATTAATTCTGACAATGACAAGATATATCGTCCATCAAGATCTGACCAATTCTGATAACAAGATATCTCGTCCATCAAGATCTGATTAATTCTGACAATGACAAGATAGCTCGTCCAACAAAATCTGGCTAGTTCTGACAATAACGAGATATATCGTCGGTCAAGATCTGACCAATTCTGAAAATGAAAATATGTCTCACTCCATCAAGATCTGACCAATTCTGATGATGAAAAGATATCTCGCCCATCAAGATCTGGCCAATTCTGATAATGATAAGATATCTCGTCCATCAAGTTAGGACCATTTCTGCTAATGACAAGATAACTCGTCTATCAAATTTCTGAACAATTATGATAATAACGGGATATATCGTGTGTTTTGTTGGTAAATTTCTAGACTCTCATCTCTCATTTTCAATGTCAGGATTTTGTCAACTTTGCTTATGCCTCGACATAACATGTGGATACAGACAACAGGAGAATTAACCATCCAAGTGGTTTCAACGACTTGTCCATCAAAATCTGTCAAAATTTGCTAATAACGAGATGTATCGTCATAAAGATATCGCCGATTTCTTAACCACAAAATTTGATTAATTTTCTCGTGATGACGACTTATATCGTCAAGACAACCACCAGTTGGTTTAATACACCATGAGCAAGGACCAAATGTGCATATTATATTGACAGGATGATAGACTCACAGATTAGGGAAGAAGAGTTCTGCAGAAGGTACTATTTGTGCATAATAAACACCTTTTACCAATCATTGTGAGAAACCATTTGATGCTGAAGCAATTGGGCATCAATAGTCCCTGTTTGACCTTCATGTTCCCTTAAAAAAAAACTTGTATTTCCTTTACAGATTTACGATAAAATCATAGTCTATTTTTCTTCAGGTTCTATTTTGTGTAGCTTGATCAAATATGGTCTTTGGCTGTAAAACTCAAACCAAGAGAGAAACTAACGATACTCAGATAAAGTTAGTGTCCAATTGCACAGAGATTCAGAATAAAGTAACTCATTTAACTGAAACTAAGTTATAAAGAAACATTTTTGAATTTATTATAAATCGCAACAAATGCCAATAAGTGAGTTTAAAATTCAATATGCCTTGTCTCTATCGTGTGGCAGTGCAATCAAAGTAAGATCAATTCAAAGATGTTCCTTTTGTAAAATATGACATGAACTGTAAAACTACGAAAATGTGGTTAGCAATTTTAACGTGAAACAAAAGTTCAAGCATCTACATTTTACAGTTTGACATAAAGAAGCGAACATTTGCACAAGAAGCGCAAATCAAACAGTTTTATCCTCCAATCTATGTATTACAATTTAAACTTTCAGAAAACAGATCCAAAAGGTGGAATGATTTTGGATGAAAGTTTTAAAACAAATATTCGGATTTATTACGTGTCACCTACCGTATTTAGTGTGTTAGGAACTCAAAGTTGATTGCAACTATTATACGGTAGTGTGGATGTTCTAATACAGTATTATCAAAGGCAAAGGAATATATGTAGTAAAATAAAATATAACTGTACAAACTGTGAAAATGTGGTTAGCAATTTCAACACGAAAAGACAGTCCAAGGCCATCTTCTTTTTACAGTTCGACATAAAATAACGAAAACTTTGGTAGGAAGCGAAACTCAAACAGATCTCTCCACCTATCACCTCAGTATACACCCCAATTTTAACTTTCCGAAAGAGCAAGAATATAACCTCCTCGATCCCCTTCCAAATATCCTTCAGAATTCGTACCTTTTATCTCAGAAGGAAAGGTTGCATTTCATCTCTCGGATGAGGAAGCAAGAGTTCAGGCTCAAAACGAAGGAAGTTTTTGGAGGGATTTATATATACTTCCTTTCCACCTCAAAGAAGAAAGCACAAATCCCTTCAAATCGGCTTTTGATAAATGGATTCGAAACGAAGACGGAATCCAGTTAAATGGCTAAAGATCTATGTGAAGTCAACAGATTAAAAGATCTCATCTGAGGAGGGGGTTTAACTGCACATAAAGGAGCCTCGGGACACTTCCATAGCTAATAAAGGGGAAGGTACAAACTTTAGTTAATACCCATCGGTTCCGTTTCCAGGGTGGTTGAAGGAGAAAGTACAGCATGTTGAAGGGGTATAGAGACTGATTCTTTTTTTTTCTCAAGAATGGGGTAGTTTTGTTCTGCGATTTAAACGCGAAGAGTAATTGTCTGGAACAATTAGAAAACGATTAGTTGGTCTCTTGTTGGGTATTGAGTTTTACTTTAAGGCGAGATTTAGTGAAGATATTTAACTGCTTCAAGTCCCTTAGAAATTATCTCATACGAAGAGTTTGTTTCCCTTTGGAGGGATTCAATTGTTTATAATTGGAGTTACTTTCGAGTTGAGCTTTTCGAAGTTTTAATAAATTGTTTTGAAGATTATGTCCTCTGGGGTGAACTGAGTTTATAAAATTATTTACCCCGTGACGTCACAGTTTTAAAGTTTTCGTTGCAAATAATGATTCCTTATGGATTAGTCACTCTCCCTGGATGCTAAAGCGATCTTTTTCTGATTACACCACACCACTTTCTTCCGCAATCCTCGTTTTGTTTTTAAAGTCATTTTTACTTGATGCTGTGTCTGGCGCATACTGGCTAAGTGTAGCCCTTGCGTCATAAGACCTAAAAACAACCAAACAACATTATTGGTGAGATATTTCAATGTGTTTAACTTGTATAGCTCACACTCTTGTGTAATTTCTTACCATTGTAAAGGTTTTAATGAGACCACATACATCAATTATATAGGGTTACTATAGACGAGTAAATGGCGACTTTTTGCTTCTATTTTTCAAGTTTGATGACTATGAGTATCTTTTTTAGCAATATCGTTCCTATTTTCAAAACATTACCGGATTTTCTCACCTAAGTTCAACAAAAGTTTATTCCCTTTTTAAAAACCATTTGCAACGGAAAAAAATATGTGTACGATTTTTCTTTGTGGAGTAAATTTACCAAGGAAATGTCAATTTCGAAGTTAAGGCGCCAATCCGTGGCAACCACAAAAGAAAACACAGGAGTCTGGTTACCAGGTTGTTCATGAAATCTTTATGAAGAAAATATTTAGTTTTTTACTTTTGAAATTTTAATTTTTAGACGAGATTTGTAACGTCTGTTTCAAACTCGTTGTTTTTGGTGTTTTTGATAGAATTTTAAATTAATATTGAAAAGCATCCTCTGTGATAGGTAGTTTAGATAAACGTCGCACTTGAGCAACACGTTATTGGCGACATCCTGGATCAATACAGAAGGGAAATAGGACACCTCATTCAAACCGAGGATAGCCATGATCATAGGACGTGCATTTGTTACGGATGCAGTAATTTAAATATAAATTATTTAAATAATTGGTTATAGCAAATATAAAACATGACTACACGTTATATTACATTTGTACGTAAATAAACTATTCTGAGCTTCCCGAATATGAACTAACTATTTTCCCAATACAACGCATAAACGTGAGTTCTTATCCTTCCTGTCGACGTTACGCTTTCTTGTGAGCTAAACACATTTATTTTATCCCATTCTTAACTTTAGAATACATTAGCCAGGACTTTAATGTCCTGGTTCTTTCTTAACCGTTTATTCCTTTTAAGAAGAACAAAAATAGAGCAACAAAAATATCCACTCCTTATAACGTCTGAATCCACATAACTAGACATTACTTTTTCCTGGTCTGAATAGTTAAGACTAGTCCTTCAACTAGGAGATACGTGTGAGGGGTTTGTGATGTATTTTGCTAGAATTTTGAATTCAGCATAATCTTTAAGGCTGTTGAATAACCATCAACTTTGAACTCATAGAATATTAATGTCCCTGTTCTAAACAGATGCGTTCAATTACAAAGACTGAAATGTAATACATAAATTATCCCTCTTGGTACGTTATGCTTCTTAGAAACAAGCAAATAGTGCGATCTATATGTCCTGGTGGGCGATATCGCAAGGATCGAGCAGAATTACAGAAACAGAAGCACACATTCTGTTTTAAATTGAACGTTTTTTTATTTAAATCATGTTAAACTGCAATTCAACCCAAAATTGACAGTTACACATTTTAATTTCAAAACAGTATTACCTTATGGGCATCGTAAGAATCCATCGCTCGTAATTAACCTTTACGCTGTGGCGGATAGATTTTTTCAATCGTCTCCAAGAACGGCCCTTTCGCCTCCATGTCCAACCCCCCCTTACCTAATTACCAAACTAGAGCCATACAGCCTTGAGTGGCATTTAAGACTGACTCATTCCTTTCATAGTATTATGTGGCGTATATCACCTGAGTGACCTTCTGCCTTTCCCCCAAAGCGTTCACACCTCACGCGGTCGACAGACTTGGGAACCGAACGAAAGGAACGATCCTCTGGGAGGTCAGTCGCTGACAGCTCGTAAATGGTGATCGATGCCAGCGGCCACTTAAAATGGGGATAACTTTCACCGTACACAGATCTATACCATGCTGGTGGAAACGAAACTGTAGTGGTAACAATTGTCTACTTTAGGTTGTGCAAAGGCTAAAAAATAATAATGATTTGCTGATAGAATTCGTAAATTTTCAACTTTTGGAAAGATACTATTACTATTTTTCTTAGGGAGGTTGTCGTGGCTAAGTGGGTATGTCCACTGCGCTAACAACCTTAACAAGTTGCATGCGGCACGGGTTCGATTCCTGTCAGTTGCATTCCAGCATGTCTCTCTTCGATGTCAGCAAAACTGTAATTATGTGGGTGCTTATTACTTGATATTGCATGCATGTTTACATATGTATATATATATATATATATATATATATATATATATATATATATATATATATATATATATATATATATAACCAAATGTGGCCATTGCACCATGGAACTCCAAAGTTAACCACCAGCATTTCCTTAGAATATAATCCTTTTTAAGGATTTTATTGCTTCTTTCTTTGGAATATAATCATTTAGAAATATTAAATTTGTCTTTTACATACTGTCTTGGCGATTCAAGATATGGAATAATTCGATAAATGTGGACTAGTTTTATTTAGTTAATTATACTTGATATTTACATTGATACAACTTGAAGGATTTGACCACCATAGCTCTGATGACAAAACAAAAGATGGGCAATACCATCAAATATAAATGTATGAGCACAAGAGCTCGTATAAGGAGATAGATGGACCAGACCACCTTCACCCTCGAGAAACAAATTTTTTTTTTAATAGAACAAAATACAAAAAAATCACATTTCTTACACTGCGCCACAGTTGGCGCGTTCTCGCTCGAAGTTGTGACGAGAAGCTCCAATACATAGAATAGAATTCTTTGAAAAAACTCTTGCTCGTTTCCTTATATTAGAATTGATTGAAAAATTCTATCAGTCCTTTCCTTATAGAATATAATCCCTTGGAAGGTTTTTATTGCTTCTTTTCTTATATAAGCATATCTTTTGGAATGACTTTATTGCGTCTTTCCTTTGAAAAGAATCCTTTGAAAATATTACATTTGCTCTTTCCGAAGAATCTAATCCTTTGGAGTGATTTTATCGCTAAATTCTTTAGAATATAATCCTTTGGAATGATCATATTTCTCATTTACTTAGGTAAATACTTTGGAAAGATTACATTGCTCCTTTACTTAGATTAGAATCCTTTGCGTTGATTTTATTGGCCAAATGTAAGGAAGGGCAAAAGGTTACAAGGTGGAATCATATGTGTGATCCACTCAGAGGATTAAGTACGATAGAGTATTTTTGAAAACAGAAAGCCCTTCTCATCCACACTTTTGATACAACCAAGTCTTACACAAATTCAGTTAAAGTAAACTTTACGAAGTAAGTTAATGTGAACTTTGAATTCTAAGGAAATAGTCTCAGATATCGTCTGCTTGATCGCAAATACAAAGTTCATCGTACGACAAATGAAATACATCGATATAGTCTAAATCACGATACATCGATGGATTACTGAGCTCTAAATCTGAAATAACAGACTTAACCTTTTTTACTAGCCCTTAAATCGAATTTCCGACAGCTCAACTATGAAAAATCATCTCAGTAAGGAGAGATAAACAAAATGTGTTTTCATTGTACCCTTTTCTATCTAAGCATTAGTTAACGTGCATTTATTTTTATTACAGATGTATCTTTAATGTTACAGTTTACAAAATACTATTATAGTTTCAAATTGTAATTTTAGACGCTCCTCTAAAATGTGTTCTTGTGTATTGCTGAGTACCCCTATGATGGATTACATTGCCTGGAAGTTTGTTGAAAGGAGATCAAAAAGAAATACAATATATTACCTAGAATGTTTTCACTTTCCAGAAAAAAAATTAAACAAGTATTTCGTTTTATTTTCAGCAGTATCATTTGAAATTCATTCACCTTAGTAAACCCTCAGCACAAAAACATTGAGTATCAGAACATATAGTAGGTAGGTATTTTAATTAACGTCGCACTGGAACAACACAATGGGCTATTAACGACGGTTCGGGTTTGATCTCGGGCAGTCGCTAATATCCCAGTGCGTTGCTCAAGCACGACGTTAATTAAAATACCTACCTACCTAGGCTGTCATGTCTAGCCTCCAATCTTAAGGCAGCAACAGCGCACTGACTAGAGTTAGCCTGAATTAAAAATTATAGTGACACGCGGAATCACACCATTCACTTGGGCTCCAGAGAAAATGGCTAAAGTTCAATTACTCAGAATTAAAACAGATGTAATTGTGTGAAATAAATACTTCAAATTACGCATCAACTGTTGAAACGTTAACTCGAAAACTAATGTTTCTCTTTCATCGACATTTCATTTAGATGTAGCTCATACTCCTTTTTTATTGTTAACAACTATCATTCTGTCATTATGAATTTAGGTTATTGGGCATATGAATTAAATTAGTTCTAATTCTACATGGGAATAATCTCGTTAGTCCTGTTCGATTATCTGAGAGCAAGTGTTGAGTATATAACACAGTCCATTTAATGTTTGTAGTAACAGTGTTGTGTCTATTTCTGAGTCGATTATTACCGCTTTGTGCATTTTGAGCAGTTTTGGCGCTATCGATTATTTCCTCGCTGTAAAGCTATTCATCGATATGGTAATCGATTGTTTGAAGAGCAGTAACTATTACAGAGCCGGTGATTTAATACAATTTTAGATAATTTTTCAACTCCCAGAAAGTTGTTACAATGTCTATACGTTCTGGTTCTATCACTACATGTCCATGTAAATAAAACGTCGCGTTCTCAGTCTGAATATGTGCTGATGGTTTTTCTATCGGTATTAATTTAACTTTTATTATTGTAGTTTTTTGTTAGATGAGTAAAATTTTACCAAAGCTATAGCATCAGTAAGAGTTATTCTGATGCGTTGTTTTAACGTTGTTGTAAATAAACTATATAAACATTTTACAAGAACAATTCATCTTTCCTATCAGTGCTCAAACTTGAAGATAAAACACGTAGTTTGTTTCCATGCAGTGCTTTTAGAAAGCATTTTTCCTAGGAGCCGTCTACAATCTTATCTTTGAGCAATATAAACATACGATAGTTAAACACAAATTTATCCAACCTTTTATGGTGAACAGAACATTGAATGTTGCACGAGTCATTCCTAAGCAACTCAATGCTCAGCGGTATTTGTGCATGTACATTAAATACGTTCTTGTAACTACTCATAATATGCTTGGAAGAGAAATTATAATACCTTGTTTTTACGTTGTTGAAAATAACCAGTTTACAAGAACAAATTAACCTTTTCACAGTTGTAAAATGTGAAGATAAAACTCGTAATGATGCTGAGCTTTTAGAAAGAATCTTTTTCCTACAGCCCTTTACCATCTTATCTTTGTGATAAACACATCAACATCAGAACACAAACTTTTAAAACTTTGTTTATGGTGACATTGGATATTACACGCGTCATTCCTTAAAACATATATAGCATTGTTCAACGATCGTATTGAATGTGTAATAAATGTAGCTACCCGAAATATGCTTGGAAAAGAAATGTATAACACTTTGTCTTAATGCGTTGTCGAAAATAATCAGTATAGACGGCTTACAAGAAAAAAATTACCTTTTTATAAGTGAACAAATATGGTGAAAAAATATGTTTTAGTTTTCAGATTCAGCTGTTAGAGAGCGTCTCCTTCTAAATGTAATCCACCTTCTTATCTTTGAGGTATAAATACTTGAACGTTATGAACACGAACGTTGTATGATAGAAAAATGAAGCCATCCAGACAGGAAGCATTTACTTTGTCTGCCCATATCAACACATCACTGAATATCAAAGTTCATGAGAATCGAAAAATGTTGAATGTTACACGAATCATTCCTAAAAATTATACATTTGTTGAACGGTCTGTGAATATACAACACAAAAATGTGCCTGTAGCTTGCATAAGACATTGCATGTAGCTAATACATAAGATTGGCAAATACTGATGCTTTGTTTTAATGTTGAATATAAGCAATACACATATTTAAAAAAAATTATTCTAACTTTTTATAAGTGTACAAACGTGAAGATAAAACACGTTTGGTGTTTGCGTAGAGATTTGAGCATCTTTTTCTAAAATTCAATCTACCATCTAATCTTTGAAAGACAAACAGACTGACCTTAGAACACAAACTTATCCAACATTTAACGGCAGAACAAATGAAGTCATCCAGATACGAAAGCGTTTTGCATGACTGCCGATACCAATTCATCACTGGCATCCGCAGGGCTCCCAAAACAAAGCACAAATTAACCGATATCACTTTCCGGAAAAACGAAGCCTGGGAATCCTGATTCTCTGTACTGGGAACAAACGTCATTTGTTTTTCTGTTACCCAAGCGCGGTGCTTTCATGGCCGCCCCAATCCCAGTTTCTGCCCCATGAAGCAATAAATGGGCTGGCAACATAATGGAACATGCGGTCCCAATCCTACGCAAAGCAATCCGACAAACAAATGGCGAGATCTAAGTGAATCATTGTGTCCATGGAAGGAAACAAAGCAAGCGAATGCTAAGGCCCTTTAAGGTTTTGTTCCATTTCCTTAACGGGGGATTGTTCCTTGGTGTTGAGATGTATTGTGACTGTGGGAGTCCCACTTCTTCCGTCACTTATTGGATATGGTGGTAATCTTAACGATTGGGTCGTTACATGCATGCTTTGGAGAGGGGACCTTGAATTACTTCACGATTGGAAGATCATGTAAGTAACTTTTAAGCACTTGAAGACACTGGTAAAATAAGTTGTACGGAAACACAATCTCTATCTGTGAAGACCTATTACCATATATACGAATGTATGTTGTACACAACAGAAACCCGATTGAAAGAACATCTGAGAAATACCCAGGGGCTTACGAGTTCGCAAATCGACCTTATCCAGACAGTCATGTACGTTAAATCTATCGTGTTCTCAAACGTTCTCACGTTGGCGTTGTGTGGATACTTGGAGTGTGAGATGCCAGCTCAGAATGTTGACTTCGTCAAATTTATACGGCTATGTCCATGAATTATTGAGATTGATATTGGATCGTCGCAAATAACCCACTGTGTTGCTCCAAAGTGACGTTAATTAATTACCTACCTTCATCACTCATTGGATGTGACGGAATATTTAACGATTGGGCCTTAGCATATCTACTTTGGAAATAGACTATTCTCATTGTTTCAAATGTTGGAATTCACTTCTAAAAACTTGAGTACACTGTGGGATTAAGTTTCTTTGAAATAAAAATTTTATCTGGGAAGACCTGTCACTTAGTATGACTCGCAGGGCATATCTCTGTTAGGTGTGTGCGGTCATCACTGATCCAAAGTACTCTAGTAACCTGTTATTTTCAAATGGTAAAAATGGTAATTTTTAGTTAACGTCGTACTAGAGCTACACAACGGGCTATTGACGACGGTCCGGGATCAGTCCCTTACGGGAAAGATCCGAGGACGACAACTCGTAATTTTGAACCACGGTCAGATGACGAAGCAACACCTGAGCTGGCACCCCACTCTCCAAACTTCCACGCCAACCCTACGTGATATTTTCAAATGGAGTTTACTAACTTTGGTAAACCAGGAAATCGCTGCTTTGGGATACCAAGCAATCTTTACCAGCTTTTATTTCACTTCTTGTTTTCCATTTCCTCCTTTTTTTAATGGGGTGCCAGCTCAAATAGTTGTTTCGTCGTCTGACCGTGGTTTAAAATTGCGTGGTGTCCTCGTATTTTACCTTTAGAAATTGATCTCAGACCGTCACCAATAGTACGTTGTATTGCTCCAGTGCGAAGTTAACTACCTACCCTCTTTTTTTTCCATTCAAGACAATTTTTTCTTGACGCCGTCTTGTGTTTGGCGTAGCTTGGCCAAACAATATGGCCCTTACGTAATAAAGGGGCCGTAGTGGCTCAGTTGGCATGCCCTCTACGCTAGCAATTTTCGAGCTGTATATAGGTAGCGCAAGTTCGATTTCTGTCTAGTGCATTCATCATTGGGTGCATTTTTCTCTTCTGTCAGTAAAGTTTACATTGTGTGTATGTCTCTTCCTTGATGTTGCATGTCAGCTTTTCAAATAATACTCTTGCGCCTAAAACCTCACAAAAACTACCAACCACCTTACGTCATAAAATATCTTCTTATATGAATGTATGTTTAACGCAACAAAAGTTTTTATTAATTTTAACCTTTGGGATATATACCATATACCTTCTGAGGAGCCATAGTATCTGGATTAGAAGAGTAACGTATTAGCAACCTGAGGATTGTGAGTTTGAATCTCGGTCACCCAAGACTGTCGTTTATATTGGGTTGGCGGGTGTTAAATCTGTCGTGTCCCCATATGTCCTCCCGTCGGCGGGAGAGGAAATTTGGAGAATGGCTTGCTAGTTCAGGTGTTCGTGTAACCATGGTTCAAAATTATGTTGTCTTATCCTAGGATCTTTCCCTTGGGGATTGATTATAGAACAACACAAATATATCATTGTGTTCATCCCGTGCTACGTTAATTAACTACCTACACATGGACAGCCGTAAAAAAACGACTTACCCGATCTCAATTGCACAATGTACATCACTTGACAAAACGAAAGGTAGCAATCGACAGATTTCTATAAATATCAATATTTAGAATTTGTCTAAGGGGCCGTCTTCATATTAAATTGGGTGCTTGCTCCGATAATTTCAATACGAACCCTCATCTTTCATCACAAATTTGGATTCTACACACAATTTCAGGTGGTTTTCATGAAAAAATAATATAAAACGGCATAAAATTGTCCCAGCACATTATAAATTTTAACATGACTTGTGGTAACCAAGCGTCTTAGCATGGAGTCCCTTAAGCTGGTGACAAAGTCAAAATCCATTATGATCGAATCCCAGGATCGGTTGGCAGAAATTTCTGTTTTCACTTTGTGAACAATCCCCGATAGCGATAATAACAATCGAATTTTGAAAACAATCTCACTGCGCTACTAATTATACACGTATGAGCTGAAAAATATGCAATTCCGATGTTTCAGCAACAGTTGAATCGCACGGAGTCAACATTTCCCCGTGTTTCTATTCATAATTTTTATGAACATTAATTCATAATTAATGAAAAATAGTAAAATTAAGTTTGATAGTTAAAATGTTTATAGATCGCGTGTTTGGGTTTTTGGGTGGCAAAGGATGGAAAAGGAATTTCCAACGAAAATTAATGTTTTTAGCACGAATATAACAAAAAACGTGACACACCAACTTAACATTAGAACATACAATTTTCAAACACTTACGAATCGGTGAAAAATCCATTAAAATTGTGAATTTTTTTTTAATACCGCCTGAAATTATGTGTAGAATCCAAATTTGTGATACAAGATGGGGATTAAAAAATATCAATTTATTGGAGCCGATGTTTGTTTAACATCGATGTTTTAACATTGTTTATGTTTTTACTTTGTCGATGTTTTAATTTTGAACCAGTACTAAAACAGTTATAAGCATTCAAAAATAAAACATCGACAGCGTAATAACATAGACAATGTAAAAACATCGACAATGTACAAACATCGGATCCAATAAATCGATGTTTCTTATAAAACATCGACGTCGATGTCGCATCCCTATTGTCTCGTTGCTAGGGGTACCGTTCCCCCTCTTATCCCCGTCCTTTTCAGACCCTTTACCCTTGGCCACTTTGGTCTAAAAGTATGTTCAATTTACTGATTATGAAATTTATGCTACTTGGTTATTTTTCTTATTTTTATAATGGTACTGTTTTCATTTAAAAATATATCATCGACATCGTAAGAACATCGACAAGTATAGACATCGATGTTACAAAAACTTCGGCTCCAATACATCGATGTTTTGAAAACATCGACATCGATGTCACATCCCTAGTTAGAACTACTTCCTTGAGGCGACGGATTACAACGAACGCTGAAGGAAGAAAAGACTTGAGCCTGTCCGCCGAGGATATTTCTGAGTTGTTCAAAAGGATCGGAGAGGGAAGCGACCTTCGTGGCCACTCGTCTGTGTGTTCTTCAAAAACCTTGTGAGACCTTTGTGGCTCACCTTTGTCCTCAATGGACTAAATTGGGAATTCCTCCCATCTACTGAGTATTCTCCAGGACGTTTTCAGCAGGTGAATACAGAGGCTGTTCACACATTTTTTAGACAATGTATATTGTATTCACACAACTAAATTACATAAAATTCTTGTGTTTTAAATGTTCTGTTTGATAGCCCTTATTCTGAACTATCTTTCGACACCGTAATTTCCAGGATAGTAATGTCTTTTGAAGTGTCAGAAGAGGTATTCTATCCCATTCCTCCTGAACAGCTTTCCAGAGTCCTATAAGGGTTATGGGACGACGTTTGGATAATTCAGATTTTAAAAGTCCGAAAGCACAAAAATCCATAGGTGATACATCGGGAGGTTTAGTAAGGATATCAGTGAAGGGTATGGCCTTGATACCGGTTTTTTGTTCCATTTCTTTTAGGAAACTTGCAGTGGATTTTTATGTGTGACTGCTAGCTTTGTCTCGCTGGAGTTTCACAGATTGATGGCACTGTGTTTAAAGCGATGGTATTTCATTCAGAAAAATTGGCGAAAAAATATGTTCCTGAGTGTATTTGGAGTTAATTTTGACAGTTTTTTCCACTCTCTTTATTTTTAACTTGCCAGTATATGAAAAACCAGAAACAATCATGAATCCCTTAGAAAAACTTTATTTCGATTCTGTGAATAAAGTACTTAAATATTTTTCTCTTCTTTTACGATAATAAATGGCTCTTTTTTTTGCTGCAATCATTTAAATGCACCCATGATTCATCTATTGTGACAGTTTTTTTCCATTTTCTTTGGATAAGTGTTTCTCATATAGACTTCGGCAGCGTGTCCTGCGTTCAGCGATATGCTTTGGAGAAAAATGATGCACATTGCGTTTTTTCGCTTTCTTAAGATTTAAATCAACGTTTATCATTTTGTTTACAGTCGACACCGAGCATTTTAATGATTTTGAAACTGTCCTTTCACTAGGGGGATTTTCTTTTAACATTAAACAACGTACCTTTGCAATAGTCGAAGATGTCCGTTTCTTCCTTGGATACTTGTTTGGAATTTTTGTCCCACTTGAGGATCCGATTTAACGTTTTTTTCCTTTTTTGTTGACGATATTACCTATAGACGCTTTAGATATCACAAAAGCATGACTCTCACATCGTTTTTGGATAACGGAATATGAATATTTCTCTTCGGAAAGAGCATAAATATAGCCTTCGAACCACTGCTTCGTTAAAAACGAAATTTTGAATAAAAACAAACCTCTCAAGCTGCAGACGATAATTTTGACTTTTAAAAACATAGTACAACTGCAGTTATTTCTTTTGCAGCAAACGATTTTTTATTACCGCTAACCAAAATCGTTTAAAAAATGTGCGAACCGCCTCTGTAGTCCTTTGTGGACATCAATGTGACAATTAATGTGTATCAACTTCATTATTATAACATTAAAAGTTGTGTTAGAAAATTAGAGGAATTACTTCCAAACACCTCACCGAGTAATAGTTTAAGTGCCCTTCCAGTGTTTTTTTACCTCATATATACACTGACGAGCAAAAACATTATGACCATCCCCACAGTTTTCAATATACACGTCTGGATGACGTGGAGAGCACGTGATCAAGTGAGAATGGTATTTAACTGCTGCGGGAGCATTCTTGCACTTACTTTTGCGAGTGATGGGAGAGGCTTCTGATCTAAGCGAATTTGATAGAGGGCAGATCGTAATGGCCCGAAAACTCACGGCGAGTATCACCGAAACTGCACGACTGGTAGGTTGTTCACGATCTGCTGTTGTTAGTATTCATGCAAAGTGGATGACGGTGACACCAGCAGTAGACGCCAAGGTGTTGGTCGTCCACGCGTCATCAAAGAAAAAGGACGTCAGATACTGTCCCGCTTGGTAAAGCAAAATCGGCTTGAGACAGTGGCTCAGCTGACAACCCAATACAATGCAGGTCCAAGCGAAGTGTTTCGGAACACACAGTTCAGCGGACACTGTTGGATATGGGACTGTGCAGCAGACGTCCCACTCGAGTGCCCCGGGAACATCGAGACTGGACCATGGATGAGTGGAAGAAAGTTGTCTGGTCAGATGAATCCCGATTTCTCATTCATCACGTCGATGGTCGTGTCAGGGTATGCCGTCTGCCAGGACTGGACTGGACGTTTCATTACGAAGCAGCTCATCTTCACATCAGAATAGGGCTTAAAGGGAAAAATTTAAAACAGAAATATTGAATTTATAAAAATAAAAATGAATTAAAGGTTGCTGGTTAAAAATATCATCCACTACTGGAAAGCATAGAGGGCGGCACCTCCGACCGCTAGGTCATTTCCTCAGTTGGTCGCCCTCCCAAGTAGTGACCGCTTCCGAAGGTGCTTAGCTTTCCGTGATCAAACAGACGGGTGCGAACACCACTGCGCCGCTATTTGTTGTCAATCTACTGGGAATAGAGAAGCACAATGATTAAAATATTGTAAAAAGAAGTTTAAAAGAGAAATTAATCTTAGCTATTAAAATCCTATGAAACAATTAGGTGTCCAGTCGAGTCGCAAGAAGAGAGCTCGACCCTACGAGTGTGAACGAACGCGATCCGTTAAATGGGATATTGCAAGTTTAATTTGCATGGGTGGTCGAATTAATTGAAATGATGCCATGTGCATCAGGTCCCAATTGAAGCATCCCTCGTTGACGTTTGGGTCTCGGCGGGATCGTCTGCCAGGAGAACATTTGCTCCCCTTTTATACAGCAGGTCCTACACAGGCTGGTGTTGGCGGTATTATGCTTTGGGGGACGTTCTCATGGGCGACTCTGACACCCATAGTTTTGGTAGACCATGAACGCTGCGAGCTACCTGAACATCATTGCGGATCAGTTGCACCCATACATGGCGTCTGTCTTCACAACTTGAAATGGAATCTTCCAGCTGGGCAACGCTCCATGTTACAAGGCTCGGATTGTGTTGGAGTGATTCTAGGAGCATTCTGATGAATTCCACTTAATGTCCTGGCCACCTAACTCGACGGATTTAATCCGATAGAGCACATTTGGGGTGTCATTTGAGCGGCAGCTCATAGCTCAAACACCACCATGTCCGAATATCTTAACTTTGCGTGACAGCTGCTTACAAATTTGGTACAACCTGTCTCCAGTCATGTACCAAGAACTTGTGGCAGAACTAGGCGAGTTGCAGCTATTTTGCAGGCCAAAGGAGGCACAACGCGTTATTGAGTAGGTGGTCATAATGTTTTACCTCTTCATTCATATATATGTGTGTGTGTGTGTGTGTGTGTGTGTGTGTGTGTGTGTTGTGTGTGTGTGTGTGTGTGTGTGTGTGTGTGTGTGTGTTGTGTGTGTGTGTGTGTGTGTGTGTGTGTGTGTGTGTGTGTGTGTGTGTGTGTGTGTGTGTGTGTGTGTGTGTGTGTAACGGACGTATCATTGGACGATTAAAGCAATTCTCATAATTACATAATTCAAATATGTGAATTTAATTTTGGGTATTTATATAGAGGATAACTATCTCTAAAAGTATCACTAATACATATTTTTATTTTAAAAACAGAAATAGAGCTAATACTTTGGAGGTGTAACGGATGCAGCCCTTTAGGGAAAAAATTTGTGTCACTCTGAACACAAATGACAAATCGTCTGGTGTTTACGAAGCAAAATAATAAAAAATTGTTTTTTATGAATGAAAAAGATTCAAAGATATTAAAAGTACATAGATTATTTCATTCGTGGATAATTTGAATTTTTATAAATATTTTAAATTGTAACGGACGTATTATGAAGTGTAACGGACGTATCATCTTCTGAAATACATACACTGTTTATGATTACTAACTGTACAAAATGTGTTACAATAAATTGTTGCTAAAAAATTAATCATAATTAAACATTACTATAATAAATAGCAAGAAAAAAATCACAATTTAATAAAATTTTCAAAGTTTAGTTCTACAACAAAGTTAAAAAATTGTACATATTAAATAATATATCAAATGTCAATCCAAATCGATTATCTATTCAGATTCTTCATTTATGTCCATAATATCTTCTATACAGGGTGGTCCCGAATTCATGGTACAAACTTTAATGGTAGGTACAGGACATTGTAACAATGATTTATTGTATAGGAATGTATAGTCGCAAGTGACGCGGTGAGGCGAAAACAGGGGAAATAACGGCCGAAAGGAAAAACAAAGATTTTATTGAAAGCGTTGTCGACAAGTGTCATGTTTACAGTAATTGTTCAAAATTGCGTCCACCAGTATCGATACATGCTTGACAGCGTCGGTGGAGCGATTGGCGTACACGTTCAAAGATGCCTGGTATTTCACGCACACCTGCAGCAGCTACAGATAAGCGAGCGACGAGATCCTCATCTGAGTCAACTGGAGTCTCATAAACAAGATGCTTTAGATATCCCCATAAAAAGTAATCGAGGCTCGATAAATCGGGAGATCGGGGTGGCCAAGGGACTGGTCCACCACGCCCAATCCATCGAGTACCAAACGTGGCATTCAGGTAATTCCGTACATCAATGCTGAAGTGTGCTGGCGCCCCATCGTGCTGAAACCACATGCGGTTACGAATGGCGATCGGAACATCATGCAGCAGTTGTGGTAACACTTCTTTCAGAAAAATAAGATAGCTTCCGCCAGTGAGCCGCGTGGGTAGTAAGTATGGGCCAATCAAAAAGTCGTTCACAATACCAGCCCACACATTAATACTGAAACGTTGTTGAAACGCATGTCGACGCGTTGCATGTGGATTATCGGTTGCCCACACATGGGAATTGTGCGCATTAAAGACACC
This sequence comes from Metellina segmentata, assembly GCA_947359465.1. Classification (NCBI taxonomy): domain Eukaryota; kingdom Metazoa; phylum Arthropoda; class Arachnida; order Araneae; family Tetragnathidae; genus Metellina; species Metellina segmentata. The sequence goes on along the minus strand of OX375881.1, from coordinate 26,620,783 downwards.
CTCGCGTGAAAATGTCGCTTCATCTGTAAATAGCACATAATCTACGAAATCCGGCTGCAACGCACATTGCTGCATCACCCACAGGCAGAAGTTCACGCGGCGAGGATAATCTGCCGGATTCAATGCTTGTACTTTCTGAAAATGGAAGGGGTGTAAGCGATTTTCGTTTAACACTCTGCATACAGTCTGATGACTCACACCTACGTCACGCGCAACAGTTCTTGTGCTTGACTCGGGTCTATCAGCCACAATGTTCAAGATGCTTTCTTCCAGCCTTGGAGTGCGTACAGCTCTTACTCGACCAGCGCCATGTCTGTTGACGTCGAACGCACCTGTTTCACAAAGTTGACGATGTAACCGTTGAAAAATTCTATGATCCGGCATTCGTCGATCAGGATACTCCGCGCGATACATTCGTAACGCAGCTCTGCCGTTACCATTTGCACGGCCGTACATGTAATGCATGTCTGCTTTTTCTGCATACGTAAAGTCACCCATCGTCTACGGCAGCACAATTGTGAATGGCGCTTTTCCCTACTGCGATGCATCATGTTCAACAGCGGCTAGACATCTATTGCCCTCTACCGGCAATGATACCAACCGATCACTCCATTTATCTTTCCTTTTATTTCCCCTATTTACGCCTCACCGCGTCACTTGCGACTATACATTCCTATACAATAAATCATTGTTACAATGTCCTGTACCTACCATTAAAGTTTGTACCATGAATTCGGGACCACCCTGTATTCACAACAGAAATGTCTGCATTTTCTGGCCAAAAATTTTTTTACACAACTTTTTTTATCCTTAAAATTTTTTTTAAATATAAATTTTTTTTAATTCTTTACACTGGTTGGACTATATTACTTGTCCAACAAAATCTTTTGTTACCTTTTTTGTAGTCAGCTTTATAATGACCCACGAGTCAAAAGTTATAATGTGATTACTGGATACAGATTTGTATTGGTCGGCTGCATTTTTGTTACTTTTTCAGAAAAATATTTTTGATCTAAAGTTAAAAGAAGTTCCAGATTTTCTAGAAATTTCTGAAACATACACAATATTTTTAGAATTTGCTATTGCACTGAATTCAGTGAGTCTTTGTACTTGTTTATATGCCTTTAAATCTCGCTCGTTCAAGTTGTTAATGTTGCTTTCAATTGTTTCTTTATATACAAAATTTATATTTGTTTTCTGAGAGTTTTCCTTTAATACAGTAACAATATTTTTAGAATTTGCTATTACACTGAATTCAGTGAGTCTTTGTACTTGTTTATATTCCTTTAAATATCGCTCGTTCAAGTTGTTAATGTTGCTTTCAATTGTTTCTTTACATACAAAATTTATATTTGTTTTCTGAGAGTTTTCCTTTAATACAGTAACAATATTTTTAGAATTTGCTATTACACTGAATTCAGTGAGTCTTTGTACTTGTTTATATGCCTTTAAATCTCGCTCGTTCAAATACAAATACAAATACAAATATTGACGACCAGCTACAGGCTCAAGCCCAACAAGGCTGGTCCTTTGTTTATGAATTCTCCAATTCCCACTGACTATCCAATTGTGTCTTAAATTCGTACACTCCCTTTGAATTAACTATATTTTCTGGCGACGCGTTCCAACTGTCTATTACCCTATTAAAGTAGTAGATTTTCCTTAAATCCCGATTAAAATGTGTCTTATTCAATTTATACCCATGGCCCCTTGTTCTGTTATCCCTATTGAAATTTAAGCCCTCTGGGTCCCCTTGTTTTACAAACTTGAAAAGCTGAATCAAATCCCCCCTCCTTCTTCTTCTTTCCAGTGTATACATGTTTAGCTTACTTAAACGTTCATTATAGTCGAAATTTGCTAGCCCCTTTATTATTTTTGTAGCTCTGTGCTGAACCCTTTCAATAATGTTGCTTTGTTGAGAATTGTTAATGTTGCTTTCAATTGTTTCTTTACATACAAAATTTATATTTGTTTTCTAAGAGTTTCCTTTAATACAGTAACAAAATTTTCTGCATACAGAATTGTTATAATTGTCTTTATTTAATTTTTTACCACATTTGAAATTTCACTTGGCCACTTACACCATCAGGAGCATCTTTGCCATGGGATGTGACGAAGTAATGCTAGTTGAGTTTAACTTCAAAATCTTCTTCTCCATATGTAATATTGAACAAATTAAATTTCTATTTGAAATGTTGTGAAACACATCTGAAAATATATTAACTTCCTTTAACTTTGTAAGTTTAGTCTTCAAGTCTTTAATTATTACTTCATGAAACGAGTGGACTGCATACTTATCGTGTTGCATGTATAGTTAGATATGATTTCATATGATTCAACAGCTTTACATAGTAACCAAGTAACCGCAGTGTGAAGAGTGACCTGCTTGTCTTTATTCCAATCGGTTGATGGAAGTTCATCTTAAAACTTTATTGAAAAATTTTCACTAAAATCAACTTGAAAATTATAGAATATTTTGATACATTTTCTTTTGCTTTTGTAATGAATTCAAACTGCTATTTCTTAATAAAACAATGCTTTAAAAAATATTTAAGCTTTTGCTTAATGGTTTCAAGAACACTTCCTATAGTGCCACTTTCTTTAGTTTTTACAACTTCACTCTCCACTGAATTCCATTGATACCATGTTACTTCTTTGCGTTTTTCTTTTACTGAAATTTGGGTTGTGCGACTTTCAAAATTTTGGAGATTTTTACATCTGATACAAATGTTTAATATGCATTTTTCTGAATAGGTACAACCGATTTCTTCAATAAAATCCCTAGTACGTTTTGTAAAATTGTGATGCACAAAAGCATCCAATAAGAATTGAATGTTGCTATGGCATGCACAGACACATACATTATTAGGGGTCTGAGAAGATAACAATACATGCTCTTGCCTTAAACTTGAAAACTTCGACAGTTCAATCTGTTGTTCGGGATTTTTGTTTTGAAAAGCTCGCGAGTTTCTTTTAGTGTGAAATACATATGTCGCTTTTGTTTGTTTTTTTACCATTTTTCCAAAGTGCTCTAACATCTTTTCGTCCTGGAGCCTGACGGGAAATATCATCTACTTGATAAAATGAAATCACTGCGTCTTCTGACTCTCTAGAAAGTATTTTTTTTAGAAAGAAATATTTTCTTAATACAGCCAATTTCCTTAGCAAGTTGGGAATTAATCTGAGTCTTCTTTGTGGGATTTTTTGGCAGGGCCATTTTAACTTTTTTTATTGCCTTTCCTAATGACTGAAATGATCAAGATTTGTCGCCAAATAATAAGAATTACAACAATAAAGGACAACATGTCAACACAAATATTAGCAAGTACATATAAAGGTAAGGCACAAATTGTCTATCTCCTGATTTAAAAAAAAAATATTTTCCGCTTAAATTATTCTGTACTTAATATTGTACTTTTATACATTAATAATTTTTTTATTCTTAAATCAATATGGTAACTTTTTTCCTTGCAAATTTGTAGAACCACTGTCCATGTTAAACAAATAAAGTGGTCGCTACACATTAGTGATACTTCCGTTACATATCAGTGATACGTCTGTTACACATTTAAAAAAAATTACATTATTAAAAAAAATATTTTTATTATACATTATTATGCCTGTTGTGATTGCTTTACTTCAATAATGTTGAACGTCTATACTTGTAATTAATGTTTCTAGACGATTCCAACTTCCTAGAGAAGATTAATCTCGAAGAAAACAGAAGGAAAATATTTTGCTTCTCGCTACGGGTTAAAGTAATTATGAAAGTACTTAATTAGTGCAATTCTTCAAGCATCTCATGAAAACTTTGTACTGTAGTATTAGAAAACTACGAATAAAGGAATATTGTTTTAGTAGGTTTTGACATGTAGCACGTTCTTTATATTACACAACTTCAAAAAGAAGCATTTGCACGTATTGTTTACTGAAGTAGTTACAAAACAGGTTCAAAATCTGTAGTTATAGTTAGCTCGTCTGCTTAAAAGTCGTTAAACTTCAATATATTTTTTAAATATTTGGTTACAAATGTCTTCATTTGAGATGCATGCTTTGTTCAAGTTTTAATCAGAATCGTTTTTAAGAACATAAATTATCCATTTTGTTTTGCGTCACTTTTTTCCGGTTTCAACAAATATTTGTACTGTTGAAAACGGGTCAGGCAAAATTATCTATACTGAGAGAGAGAGAGAGAGCATCATGACGAATGCCCATACATTTGAACCTTGATTGTCCTCGCAGTACAGCTTCTGTCTACGTTTACAGCGGTGGCAACTGGCTTGGCTTTTTTAGTGGGGCGGACATCTTAAGTTTCCAGGGAAATAATTATTTTAAATAAACCAATGAAATCTAAAAGAACTTTATAGAATATTTAAAAATGAAAATTGAAACTTTCCACTTGACAAGGTTGCTATAAAAGCCGCAATAACCGAAAAAAGAGGGGTTGCATTAACCTGCCATAACTCGCTACTAGAAATGCGTCAAAAAAAAGTGCCAATGCCATTGCCACCGTTATAAACGTAGACTGAAGCTGTACCATTCAAGCTTCTATTAATCGAGTGTCTATGATACCCGAGTGAAATTTCATGGCCAGGTTTTTTAATCCTCCGAGCAGTTTCGACGAGATATCTCTTCCGGCAATACTTGAACGATTTTGCTAATTACGAGGTACCTCACCAAGAGACTTGCGATCAATATCTAGTCAATTGTTTGCTAATGTGACCTCTCGTCCTTCAAGGTCTGGTCAGTTTTGCTACCAGGAAGAATAAACAAATCTCTAAAGCCTTGAACACGAGTACACGTACTTTATACATGACTGGTCTTGTTTGGTAGACTGAATGCTACCTACCGCAATGCTATTCCTATATTTCATAAGATCCTTGGAATCCTTATAGGCCACGGTAGACTGGTTGGAAATTAACAGATTATCAATCATAGGGCTGTGAGTTCGAAAATATATCCAACTAATGACCGTCGGGGACGGTTGGGGCTTGCGAACGTTAAATCCGTCTTGACTTCAAATTATCTTGCTTCTGTCGCAGCTCTGAAACCAAATCTAAAATGGAAATTTATACAAATTAGATTGAAAACTGATACCTGGAACACAATCTCCATTGAGAAGTTATCATAGTAAAAATTAAGGTTGGTATGGTTTCATAGGCACATTTCCCATACCTGGCCAATCTGCGAAAAACATAAAACAGACAATGCCAAGTATCGGACATGCACACTCAAGGAAAGTTTTACTATCACAAAGGAGAGAAAGTTACTGACACGGAAAAGTTAAAGAACATTTCTTTAACCAATATGATCGATACTGTATTTCTGAAACTAAAGTAGTTGAAACGGCATTGATAAAATCACCAAAGTAAGCCATTATTCAAAAGTTTCACGTACAATATTGGTGGTGTCAGAATGGTTATCTATCAGTCACTATTTTGAGTTGGATCGAAATCTTTCGTGATGGATGTTACCAATAGTCTCTTTAACATAGCTCCTATACTTAGAAGAGAAAATGTAGTCGCGGTTGTATCACTGATCTACCATATCAATGATATAACGTTTTTTAATATTACAGTTATGTCTCCGTTGAAAAATCGGAATTGCATCATCTAATGAAATATTATTACATTTAGTAATATGTATTGTAAATGAAATGAAATACTATAATAATATCCGTAACAACATATTCACTACCCTACAATAATGGACCGGACGCCAGCGGATTTGCATAAAATCCGACAGCTGGTTTGGGGGTGTTTTTCGTTGTATGGCCTGGTACCTTTGCATATTGTTCCTGGTCAATTGAACGCCGAAGCCTACATGAACATTTTGGACAGTCAGGTTCTTTCTATGTACTCTGGCAATTTTATGTAATGGACGAATAATACTTCCAATACGACGACGCTCCGTGTCACGTTGCAGCCTCTGTCCAGCAGTGGTATCAAGATTTGTAAAACGTCTTCTCTGGCATGCTCAGAGTCCCGACCAAAGCCCCATAGAACATTTGTGGAACGCGTTAAATTGACGCTTACAGACCAGGGAACCACGTGAAAGCGAACATGAAAGCGAACCAGCTGCATATCGCATGAATATGTGTTAGAATATGCAATTAGCAATCATCTAGTAAACAGGTGGTTAAAAAATTATTCGAACACCTCTTGTTATGCAAGTCCTTGGAATCGCGTGTCGAGGTAGGCTGGATGGAAGAATAACGGATTAGCAACAGTAGGCTCCGAAGACCGTTGTGTGCAAAGGAGGCTGGAACATGTTAAATATATCCTGGCCTCAAATGTCCTCGCGTTATCCAGATGTAGTAGTTTGGAGGGTGGGGCGTGGCTGCGTCTTCTGACCGTGGTTCTAAATTACGTAATGTCAACGGATCATTCAAATCCAGATTGATACCGGACCATCCCCAATAGTCCGATGAGTTTATCCAGTGCGACGTTAATTAACAAATTAACGTAGCAGCCTTTATTGATGTAACAGTTTTCTCAGTCTAATATACATTAATTTTCGCCAAATTCGTAGGTACCAACTAAAATGATTAGTACTTATTGACTTCTCGTCCGCATTTTATGGTTCCAGGGCCATATTTGTCAATACTGCGCCAGCAAGACCGAAAACTTCTAAGTTCATCCCAGACAATTGCCAATAGCCCGTTGTATTACTACAGTGTTGCATTAATTGAAACTGATCCTAAAACAAATAAAATACTCATATATTTATAGCAGACATTCATTCAATCACAATGACTATTCAGTTTGACCGCGATTTCAGGGTTAGACCGATGATTAACAAGGTCAACGTGAAGGCATTTGAGACCTCGACAGATGGAACGCACATCAGCCTGTGATAGGACAATCACATCAAATATTGTGTTGCCCTAAAAACAGGGAAACTCAACATGCAAGTTATTTGTTTCAATGTCCAGTCCCTTAACGAATCCCTGAAGAAACCAAGTTCACCACCCCTCGATTCCAAGAAAATGGAGCGGGTGCGCTTTCACCCTTCACGCAATGGGGTTGATATCTGAAATGGCGCAATGTCACTCGACCAATAGAATGATCGATCCTCTGGCAAGGTCAGGGCTTAGCACAATGAATATTGGGGGAAGGTCAGACAGGGAGAATGACAGAGAAACGCCAACGCTAAAAAAAAAGAGACTGAGGATTTTTCGGTTGTGGCCAGCCATTTTCCAAAAATATGGTAACTACAGTAAAACGATGTACCATCGACGAATTGAAGGAATAAATAAATAAACGAAGTTACCAAAAAGAATACGGCGGCCTTTACTGTGTCATCACCATTAATAGAAATCTCTAGATTCCAGAAGGAAAGAACCACCTGATTCCAAAAGAAGGAACCTGTATACCCCATGCTTTACTTCAACCGTATATAAAGGTATGTCCATATTTCTATACGATACCAATTGAGAACTCCACTTATTTCCTATCGAATCTGAGGTCAAAACTGGATATTGGTATCCAAATCAAAATTGGACGAAATTACCAGTACATAATTGGTGCCGTTTGACCTGTGGAAATGGGTGGATTTTTCAATACGGTATGCACATCTGGGTTGTGTCACGTAAAATTAAATTAAGTCGCAATTGAAATTTATAAGTGTAAGATATTATTTCGGTCTTTCTGAGTTAAATAGTCAGGGTAATTTTGACATATATCAGATATGCATTTAGTATTGCAAACTAGCACAAGAAATTTTTGTCGTATTGTTTATGATTTTTAAAAACTGTGAATTTTAATGTGTTTGAATTTTAAGGTGTATGATTTTTTAAGGTGTATGGTTTTTTAAGGTGTATGATTTTTTTAAATGTATGATATGTATCAGAATGCCTCAAACATTGAGATCACAGTCTAGTAATTCTTCCACCGAAATATACGACAATCAGGGTTTAAATAGTAACCAGCTAGTAAATGTAATGGCGGCAGTTCCAACGAGCCAATTAACAGACAATGAGCAGATTGACGCGGTGCCATGTAATAATAGTGCCATATTAACTCAAAATGCGGATCTAGCTTTGCCGTGAACCAGTAGTGTACCTCACAAAGATTTTAATTTTATGATTGAACCCTTTAGTGGAGACCCTAATAAACTTAAATGGTTCATCCACCAAGTATCAGAATTCAAAGAGTTGAATCGATGGCCATAGGAACCGCAACCCTGTTCCTTAAATCAAAGCTTTCGGGTGCAGCTGCGGACTTATTTGCAAACTCACCAGCCTGTTTTAAGCAGCTTACATTTGCTGAGGCTTGCGATAAGTTGACTGAATTTTTTTAGGAACAATCCACTCCTGGACATAAAGTTAAGGTTTTTCAGGGAATCAAGTTAAAGGAAGCGGAATTAATTAGAAATCTCGCGAATAGAATTGAGGTAGCGGCACAGTGAGCATATGCTTTCGTAAACGATGACAAGGCCATGGCGCAATTAATGCCATTACAATTTATGACAGCGATTCCTTTATGTTTAAAGGAAAAAATGCTCGACTGTGACCACACCAATTTTTCTGCGCTTGTAAAAAAGGCAGCAATGTTTTACATGGATAGTGAAACACCACAATTTCAAGTGAATACACTTAATGCGCATAATGTGTCATCTGAAATGGATTCCCTTAAGGCACAATTTGAACAACTCAGTATAGCTGTAGCTGTGTCTCACAAGATGCAATTTATGTGGCGGGAACGACCACCTACTATCTCAGTGTGAGATTTTTACACAGATCAGTGCTCCACAAAGAGAAAATATCAGATCGACGTTGTGTAATCCTCGTGGATTTTCTAATCAGGTATCAAACAGAAATAATTGTTGTACACAAACATGTTCTTGTGGCAAATTGAACCACAGCGAGTCAAATAGTCGATTTTTAATAGCACAAACGCCCGAACAAAATAGAGCTCCACCAAACCCCTCGTATAACAAAAATTATCACCGGGGCGGTAGCAGCCAATACCAATCACCTAGAGCGCAAAATCATTTAAACTACCGCTCGCCCTCTCTCCTGTTACCAGCCGTCTGTCAGTGTTACGTCTGAACTTAGAAATTATTTTAACTCTTAGATGCAGAGTTCAAATGAAAGTGTGTTTAATTATTTGCAGACCTTTTCAAAGCACACTGAAACAGAAGATTATTATGTATTTAATGTATATGAGAATGTTGCGGAATTACCCGTCATTAACGTAAATTTTGGTGGGAATAATTTAAGAATACTGCTAGACTCGGGGTCTTCAATTTCGTTACTGCCAGTGACAACTCTTGAGATTGTAAAACATGTCGCTAAAGTTAAATATCTTTCCAAGAAAGGTGCAGATAAAAACAGTTAATTCAAAACTGGATTTTTCATGTTGCGCTCAGATTTCTTTCAAAATAGACAAACATCACTTTAAAAATACCTTCTATGTTTTCCAAATTGATAATTTGAACTTTGATGGGATTCTAGGCTTTGACTTTATAGCAAGTCATAATGTGATGATTGACTCTAAATTACGTGTCTCTAGGTTTGACAATTTTAGTTCAAATCTATTGTCAAATTATGACAATGCTGATTCAGATTTGTCCCGTAATCAGGAATGCCATGTAACTATTCTGTCAAAAACTTTTCTTTCATCACGAGAGATTACACAAGTATCTGTTAAGATTGAAGGCGATCAATTTCCATCTGATACATACTTTCTTTTTATTCCTAATGGTTCAAAGGACTTTGTAATTGACACCTCCATACATGAGAAATGTAATGGTACTTTTCATATTTACATAGAAAATAATAATGATTCTACGATTTATTTAAACAAAGGGTATAAAATGGAAATTACTACACGTGAGTTTGAGTTTGTTCAGGGCGAAGAATTTAGTGAGAAAGACCCATCACTTTAATGCAATTTAATTACGGCATCCGATGAAATTTAGCGATTGCGCCAGTCGGAATTATCTCCCAACGATTTTCAACTGGATCATCTAAATTGTCAGCAAAAATCACAATTAAGGACAATTTTGCTTACCAATTTTGCTGCATTCAGTAAATCTTTGAAAACACTAGGGGATACCGATGCGATTACGCCAGACATTACACTAAGGAATCCAAACCTTATTAAAACTTTACCAGTTGAAATTCCACAATCTCTCCAGCAGAATGTCAGAGATCAACTTAGTGAGTTAATTGAAGCGGGTTTAATTTACAGGAATGTCTCACATTGGGCTTGTCCTATGCTACTAGTAAAAAAAAGGCTGACCCTTCTCAACCGAATACGCCTCCCAAATATAGAATGGCGTTAGATTTACGTCTCCTAAATTCAGTTATTGAATGTTCATCTTACCCATTACCCAAAATATCTTCCTTAATCAATGAAATATCTGTGTATCAATGGTATACTATCTTAGATTTGAAGTCTGCTTACTGGCAGATAATGCTTCCAGATCATTTAAAAGATATCATGACATTTACCACACCCTTTGGCTCTTTTGGAAACACACGATTGCAATTCGGCCTAAAAAGTGCAAGTTCAACTTTTCAGTCATTGGTTGACGAACTTATTGATGAATTGCGTGAACAACAAATCACATGTATTTTTGGCTATCAGGATGACTTCTTGATTGGAGCAAATACTTATGTGGAAATGACCCAAAAACTCGAAGCTCTACTTCAAATTTTAATTAAATATAATATCAAACTAAGTCCGGAAAAATGTGTCTTCTTTAAATCATCCATTGGTTATTTAGGTTTTCATGTGTCACATCAAAGATGACACAAAGATCACATCAACGATCTGGAAGCATTAAAAATCATTACCCCTGTCGAATCCAACAAAGCTAAAAATACAAAATTTGTCACTCCAAAAAATGTCAGACATAAAATTCTTGGGGTTATGCGGATTTTATAGAAACCTCATTCCTAATTATGCTCAATTAACTTCCATTTTGAATCAACTTACCATCAAAAACAGTCGTTTTAAATGGACTAAAATACAAGATCAAGCTTTTCAAGATTTACAGAAAATCTTTTTCTCTACGCCATTCGTCAAACTTCCTAATTGGGATAAACCGTTTGTTTTGAACACAGATGCTAGTAAAGAGGGTATTTCAGCAGTTCTATTGCAAGAATACAGTGGTACATAACATCCCGTATCATATTTCAGCAAATCGCTTTCAATTTCCGAAAAGAACTATCCAGCCATTAAGCTTGAACTCTTTGCAATTTATAAGGGAATTACTGCCTTCAAAACATACCTTTACAATAGGAAATTCGTGATTCTCGGTGATAGTAAACCTTTGATGCATTACCGGAAAACTAGTTCTCCTGCCGATATCATAACACGTTGGTTGTTGGCAATTAGTGAATACACATTTGAGTTTTTTCACATTCCTGGCACTTTAAATATTCTGGCCGATTACTTGTCACGAAGTCCTGATCCCAATCTCAGAGAAATTGTCATACCAGTGACGAATGATAATCAATTAATTTTACCTTTCCAAGACTTCAATGAAACAAAAGAGATAAACAACATTACACTTGCGAGTGATCCCGCATTAAAAATAACTCATGACACATGAATCAGAGCAAATGGAATATGATTATACGAAAAGTATTATTAACCAGATAAAAGATTCATCACAGGCTAATTATTTTAAGGAAAGAGGTTACTTTCTATCACCGTTAGGGCTGTTGGTATATTCTCCTAATAAACACATTTTACATGCTAACATTGTTGTTCCTAAAACATTAAGGGCCAAAATTTTAAAAATTTGCCATATTTCACATGCTGGTATTCAAAAGACATATGAGTTGGTAAACAGAAAATACTTTTGAACAGGAATGCACACTGACACTCCAAATTATGTTTTGTCATGTGACATATGCATTCGACATAAAAGTTACACTGCCAAAAAGGCTCCATTACAAGACATGTCACTAGTAAAGCGTCCTGGATTATTTGTGTCTATGGTAATAGTTGAACCCCTAGGAAATGCTGGACATGTTTTAACCTTTATAGATAATTTTTCCAAGCATGTGGCATTATATCCTTTGAAAAGTATCATCACTGAGGCGGTTGCCAAGCATTTATTACATTACATTGCTCATTATGGTAGGATGTCTCAAATTCTTACTGATTTGGGAACACAATTTACGTCCGAGGTTTTTGAACTAATTAATCAGATTTTGGGCGTGAAATTAATTCACAGTTCATCAGGGCACCCTCAATGTAATGGAGTAACGGAGAGAATTAACTCCTCCTTAAAAACTTCCATTAACACCTTAAGAGAAAAAGATGTACCTTTGGAAAATGCTCTAATTATATATACATATATATATATATATACACCAGTCATTATACAATTGATCTGTTACCTATAGTGGTATGATCATTATACAATTGATCATACCACTACAGGTTTTACTCCAAATCATTTACACTTTGGGCGCAATCTCTCTCTCTTCTTTGATACATTTTATAATGATATTATGCCTGCTCATTTAGACAAAGGACATTATATTTCAAAAATGCAGCAGGATTTGAAAGTCGCATATGAACAGGCTTACACAACATTAGAGAGAAATCGCAACCAACAAAACAACAGACAACATGCCAGGGCTAAACTGAGAATTCTGAATGTTGGTGATCCTGTTTGTTTGAGGTCGAAAGATGTGTTTAAACCTAAATACACAGGGCCTTATTGCATTATTTCAAAACACAATAATGTGAACTTTAGAATTAGACTCTTGGACGATGAATCTGCCCCTGTTTTTAAGGTGCATATAGATCGCTTAAGACTAGCGCCCGCAAGAAAGACTATATTGATTGACAATTGTGATGAAAATCTTCGGATGTCTACTCCTCGTCATCAATTGCGTAATCGTATCATCAATTAATATTGTGTTTTCTTCGATGATGTAATAATGAACACATGGACGCTATAATGATATGTGGAACATTTGTGAACATTGACACTCTTACGAAGAAAAACATCTGTGATACTTTATTACTTAAAAATGATATTGAGTGTAAATTACTATATAAACTGCTTGAATTCAAAAAACGTTCTTCCAAGTATTTAGATGTCATTTGTTCAATTAGGATTTCTCCTTTTGTGCTTCTCATTCTCTCTTCACTTCTAGCGATAATTCTTTATCATGCTTTGAGCTCCGCCAAATTGGAGCAGCATTAGCCATCTTTGGGGTAATTCTGCTGGCAGAAATTATTCATTCGCGAACAAAGATGGGTGATGACGACTCTGTTGTCGCTGTTCAAATTATGTGTTATCATGTGTCGTGAACGTTGTGTATTATATATATATAATAATTGTAATTTAGTCATGTTATAATGTGCTACTTTTCTTTTTTTCATTTTGTATAATCCTCCACATGGGGTGCATTATTTTTGTTATTTTTGTGTTCAATGATGTTGTTATAGCGTTGGCTAAGCTGATAAGAAAGAAAGTTGGACGCAAACAACCCGATATCAATTGATATTAGAATTTATTCCTCGCGACAGGGTATTTAAACGTTCTCTACTCACGCCTACGGGGTAGTTAAACTTATTAATACAAGTTGCTTTTATATTACATGTGTTGGATTGTGCAATGTTTTCTTTTAATGTTTGTGCTCGTTTGTATTCTATATTGGTGAAATATGGGCGCATGCCTTTAGGCTCATTGAATTCCTACAGCTCATCCAGAATGCATGTCATCATAATTATTTGTTTAGTTATATTTTCATGTCATTATGAGTGCTACAATTGTTACCATGCTGTAAGGAAATAGTTCACTGGCCACTACCGAGAGTTCAGGGTAATGCTTTGATATCAGTTTTGAGCATTCCTCGGAGAGACAATATATAGTTCTCCTAACATTAGAGGGCTTTTTTTTTGTCTATTGATTTGGTATTATGTGATATGACAATCACATCAAATATTGTTTTGCCCTAAAAGCAGGGAAACACAACCTGCAAGCTATTTGTTTCAATGGCCAGTCCCTTAACGAATCCCTGAAGAAACCAAGTTCATCACCCCTCGATTCCGAGAAAATTGAGCGGGTGCGCTTTCACCCTTCACGCAATGGGGTTGATATCTGAAATGGCGCAATGTCACTCGGTCAATAGAAGGATTGACCCTCTGGCAAGGTCAGGGCTTAGCACCCTGAATATTGGGGGAAGGTCAGACGGGGAGAACGACAGAGAAACGCCAACGCTAAAAAAAAGAGACGGAGGATTTTTCGGTTTTGGCCAGCCATTTTCCAAAAATATGGTAACTACAGTAAAACGATGTACCATCGACGAATTGAAGGAATAAATAAATAAACGAAGTTACCAAACAGAATACGGCTGCCTTTACTGTGCCATCACCATTAATAGAAATATCTAGATTCCAGAAGGAAAGAACCACCTGATTCTAAAAGGAACCTGTATACCCGATGCTTTACTTCAACCATATATAAAGGTATGTCCATATATCTATCCGATACCGATTGAGAACTCCACTTATTTCCGATAGAATCTGAGGTCAAAACTGGATATTGGTATCCAGATCAAAATTAGGCGAAATTACCAGTACACAGCCCCACATACACGACAATCTTCGGTTCGATCTAATTTCGAACTCGCTATCCTTCTGTTGTCAGCCCGCTACTCTTCAAACGCAACTACCGCGAACCACCACACACACAAAGAAAGCTTTACTTTGTCTACACATATACATCAAGTAAGGAATAGAACCTTCAGCATCAATCCACAGGTATGGTACGGTATTTTTAAGTAACGTCACACTGGAGTAAAACATCGGACTATTGGTGACGGTCCGGGACCAATACTCGGAGCGATAAATTCGAGGACAACACACGTAATTGTGAACCACAGTCAGATGACGAGGCAACACCTGAGCTGGTACCTCTCTATCCTAACTTCCACACCACTCCAACGTGAGGATGTTTGGGGTCATGAAAGACGACGCGTACCAGCCCCCTTTGTTTTCGATGTTTTGGTTGGATTTGAAGTTGCAACCCTCCGGTTGCTGATCCGACGATCTACCAACCAGATTATCGTGATTCGTAATCAACAGTAATAAGGAGTGTTATATCAGCCTCAAAAAGCAAAGTTTTAGGGACGGATTAAAAGAAGTGCCTAAATGTAGTCATACTCGAAAAATAGTCCGATATTCCTCCAGCACCTACATTTTACTAAACAAACTTCCACACCACGCCAACTTGAGGACGTTTCAGGTCATGAAAGACAGTGTGCACCAGCCCCCTTTGTATACGATGGTATGGTCGGATTTGAAATTGCAATCCTCCGGTTGCTGATCTGACGCTCTACCAACCAGGTCATCGTGGCCCGCAATCCACAGGAATAAGAAGTGTTGTATCAGCCTTAAAAAGCAAAATTTTAGGGACGAATTAAAAGAAGTGCCTAAATGTAGTCATACACGGAATATTGTCCGATATTCCTCCAACAACTACATTTTACTAAGTAAACTTCCACACTACGACAACTTAAGGACGTTTGAGGTCATGAAAGACAACGCGCACCTTTGTATACGATGGTATGGTCGGATTTGAAGTTGAAACCCTCCGGTTGCTGAACCGATGCTCTCCCAACCAGGTTATCGTGGCCCGTAATCCATAGGAATAAGGAGCGTTGTATCAGCCTCAAAAAGCAAAATTTTAGAGACGGATTAAAAGAAGTGTCTGAAAGTAGTCATACTCGAAATAGTCCGATCTACCTCCAACACCTACATTTTACTAAGCAAACTACTTAACAGCAAGTAAAGTAAAAAACTCTTTCAGGAAAATCAGCTCCCATGCAGTTTAGAGCCCAAATCGCGAACACTAAGTGATTTCCCCCTCACCCAAGCAGGAAAAACCGCTGTATATATGCAAATGAATCTATTCAAATTCACCGGGGATGGGGCGGAGTGAAATTTCGGAAGGGGGGGGGGCTAAGACATCCCGGGACTCTGTCCTATTCCGGGAACGGTTCGGAGGATACTACAACTACGCCCGGTTATTGGCCGTTATTGCTTTATGCGCCATTTTACGTTATTGCTGTTTTATGTTAAGTTCGTATTCCGAAGTGTTGCCGAGCAAGAAGAAGCACGCGAAAAAAGTTCCTTGGAAATATCCGTTTTATGATGATGGATTGTTGTCATGGGAAATCTAAAATTCAGGAACTTGGACGGGGAGGTGTGGCATGAAGAAATACCCACAGGGGGAGTGTGTTTTGAGTTGATGCGGCGGAGTTTTATTCCCTAAATTTTCCACAGGAGAGTGCGAAACATGCGTCTTCCCAAACAGCGTTGAAATAGCCTCTATAACTACATTAGCTCCTTCTGCTCTCTATGTAAGCATATTTTACAAAGTAGCATGCATAGAAACTCCGGGGCCACGGTAGTCTGGTTAGAAGAATTACCCGTTGTGTTGCTCTAGTACGACGTTAATTAAAAAATAACCAATTACCAACTACCCGGTTGGAAGAATAACTGTATTTTTTTTTGGTAATTTTTATTAAACTTCGTATTAAAGTAACGCAATGGGATATATTGTCGACGTTCCGGGATCAATCCCCTAAGGTAAAAATCCGAGGACAACACCATGTAATTTTGAACCACGCTCAGATGACGAAGCAACACCTGCGCTGGCACCCCACTCTCCAAACATCCACATCAATCTAACGTGAAGAACTTTTGAGCCACGACAGAAGTAAATTGCATCAGCACTCTTTGTACAAGGCAGTCTTTGGTTAGATTTGAACTCGCAACGTAGGGTTGCAAAATTCGGTCCATCCAAAGACCTTTCTGTACATGGGTACTGATGCACGTTGAACCTGTCGTGGTCTTAAATGTCCCCACGTTGGTCTGGTGTGTTTAAACGTGATATGTCGTGTGGTCTCTAAACTTCTACACTAATCCAACGTGAGGACTTTCGGCCACGACAGATTTAAGGTGCACCAGTCACCTCTAGACCATACGCTTATAGAATAACGGATTAGCAGTCGGAGTATTGCGAGTTGGAAACTCGATAAAAGACCATCGTGTACACGAGAGCTGGTGCATGTTAAATTTGCCTTAGCCTCGAATGTCCGCACGCTGGCGAGGTGTGAAAGTTTGTAGATTGGAGTACCAGCTTGAGTATTGTCCGCGTCATCTGACCGTGGTTCAAATGAAGAGGCGTTGCCCTTGAATCTTTCCCTTCGGTATTGCAACCGGACTGTCGTCAATAACCCGTTGTGGTACTCCAGTATGACGCTAATTACCAAGCTTATAATCTCTATTGCCACCCCCCTCTGAGGGATCAAACACTTTTTTTTTTATCCAAGGCGCAGGATAGTCTGGATCCGACGGTCCTCATTAATCTCAAATTTGATGACTGGAATTAATACAAACTCTCCATATACATGTTGTTGGTTTGGTTGTTTTTCACGGGGAAGATATGGCTGTGCTGCATACTAAAGATAATTAGTTCCAAGACATAATCAATGTTGAAAACTAAACACAAAATACAGTATACAGCGAAATTTTGATTAACCATCCCTCTTTTAACAGTCAATCCGTTATTAAAAGTTAATTAATTAAATTTTAATTAAGTTATTAGAACGTACACACAGAAAATGACAGACTATTTTAAAATATGAATACGTATGTTCGTCTAGAGCAGTGTTTCCCAAACTTTTAACATATGTCTACCCCTTCTATAATATTCGTAACGCTGAGTACCCCTCGTCGAAAAAATGGATGTATTTTAATAACAATCCAAATGTATTTTTTTCTTTCTTTATGACATACACAAAATAATAAGAAAAGAGAAATAAAATTATTCATAATAAAATACAAATAAAAGT
The DNA here is from genome assembly GCA_947359465.1 of Metellina segmentata. Lineage (NCBI taxonomy): Eukaryota > Metazoa > Arthropoda > Arachnida > Araneae > Tetragnathidae > Metellina > Metellina segmentata. Next base: position 26,602,944 of record OX375881.1, on the reverse strand, counting down.
TATGTTATAAATAACGTTTATATTTGGATCAATGAGAAGGATGAAATTGTTTGTGCTGAGATAACAGATCGTCATAATTTGGTTCCCTGGTTGTTAATTTTAATATGAAATGTGGTTCCACGTCAAACAGTATGTTCCTTTTTTTCGACTTAATGTCTACAAATGCTGAAAAAGCAACTTCACATAAATATGAAGTTGGAAAAGGCAAGATGACTTTTATAACTTTTTTTGTTAAAACCGGATTCACACAGGCTGCATTTGTAACCATAATTATGTTAAGTACTCTCCTTATGTTTATTTTTCAAGAATCCGTCTGAAGCCAATTCCAACAGTTGCTCTTCTTCCGCATGCGATAAATCTTCTGGCATGGATGTTGTGTTAACGTTAAACGGATATCTTATCCATTCAATATTTTTGGTTAAATCAAGGAAATTGTTTTTCAAGCCCACTTGCAAACTCTCCAAATGCTGTGTTATGCATTTCAGAGTATCAGCATCAATTTTACTAGTCGAACTTGTTATAAACTCATGAAGAGAGGGAAACGAGTCTACTCCATTACCAACTCTCTTTTGCCATAACTTTAGTTTTGCGTGACTTTAGTTTGTTTATAACTTTAGTTTTTTAATCTTGAACGTGAAACAATCAAATTTTCTTTGCGCTGTAACGATAAGTTGAGGCAATTTAAAACATAGAATATATCTGCTAAGTATGTTAGTTTACAAAGCCATTTCCAGTCATGTAAACAATATCGCAAGTCAAATCTATCATTAAGAAAACCTTGAAGTTCATGTCAAAGCTGTGCCTGTCAGGCCGGTTGCGCCCGACGGAGGGTTAACGAAGTAAGTTATTTCTGTAACAAAGTGTGGTATATTTCCACCGTGTCACTCCGGACCATCTCAAGCCTCACAAGACTGTCTTCACTTGACTCATGAGAACGTAAGGCGCAGCTAAGCACAGTGCAGTGCATATCACCACCAAACTCCGGTGCAACGCGTACCCCCCCCAAACTCTTCCCGTACCCCTGGGGGTACGCATACCACACTTTGGGAAACACTGGTCTAGAGTGTAAGTTCATATAACAATACGTACTATACTCTACTTAATGTAAATTGTATATTGTGGGTTTCTGTAAAATTCAATACATGATTGTGCAGTGCATTTCCAGTTCGTAAACGTACACATTTTAACATTCGTTCATATGCAATGGATGGGGATGGGTTGTTTCTCTTAAGGCTTTTCTGTTATCCGTCAATTCGATTAACCGTCCCGGTCCGAACCTGATGGTCAATCAAAGTTTCACTGTACTTTGCTTTCAAACTAAATATAAGTAAGAAAATTAAATAGTGTTTGTTGCATTTATAGCAATAGACGGTAGGGCTCTGTGAGTAATTTAATGTATTCGTTTTCGAAAAATGTGCTAAAGGGTGTAAACAAATAAAAAAAAATCTACGTGGTGAATCATTTGTCTAGAATAACCATTCAAAACCAAAGCAACCGCACCGAAGTTACTCGGGACACTGACGACATGACCACAACTTTCCCCGAAGCTAACTCAACACTCCCTCATTCCACGCAACCGAACGGCAAAGACCCCCCGCTCTCGTCAACGCACAGAAGTTCGTTTTCACACACTCCATCATGCGAGCCTTCTTGTCAGAAGGCATGCCGACCCAGGGGTCGACAGGGGTCAGGGGACCGCGGTGGGCAACCACAAAAGGAACATCTCACACCACAGCGTGAACTATGTGGACCCTCATCCCCTTTTGAATAGTCTGCGCAGCAGAAGTGTGAGATGCTGTGTTCTAATGAAGCCACGGGCCACCAGGAGACTTTCTGGGACGTTTGTGGCAATTTCGTGCGTCTCTAATTAAGTTCCATAACTCAGCTCCGGTGCGATGGTTGCGGTTAAAGTTCACCAATAAATTGGTTTTCCAATAAAGCACGTTTTGTTCCCTCCGATAATAAAATAGACTTACGAAACAATGGGAAGTGATTAGACGTTTTACCGCCCTGTTCATTCGATTCGGGATAATGGATTCTTTGTCCGAAAATTTACTCGATGGCCTTTGTTGTTGTTTTTGCACAAAATATGTGTCTTGCACCAGAAAAAGATTTGGATATGCGGTGAGACGAACTTATGAATGTTCTAAAAAATGTGATGGTGGAGCACCAAAGCTTCCAAAAATTTTAAAACATAAAAAATTTATTATAATAAATTTTTATAACAATAAAAACTTAATAAATAATTTAAGGCATAAATTTTTTTATATAATTTACCATAAAGTTGAATGAATACCCGAAATTTTTTATGGAACAGAAGCTTGAATATTGAATCGCTTTCTGTCTAACATAAAAAAAATTCTGATTTTATTCTTGGATAACCTTTACGATTATCTAACTATACGATCCAATATCTTCAATGGTGAAGTGAAAAAAATGTTAATGAATATAAATATGTTTCTTTACATAATATGTCCAACACTCTTCTCATGGTTTTTACCAGCTAGTAAATTCCATCACTCAACTGATGGTTTTCTACAAACCAGTAAACTCCATCACTCTTCTAATAGTTTTTGAAAACTACTAAATTCCGTCACTGGTTTTTACTAACTAGTAAATTCCATCACAGTTGTGATTGTTTTTACTAAATAATAAAATCCTCCAGTCTTCTAATGGTTTTTCGAAAACTAAATTCCATAATTTTGCTGATGTTTATTACAAACTAGTAAATTCCATAATTTTGCTGATGTTTATTACAAACCAGTAAATTCCATAATTTTGCTGATATGTATTACAAGAGGCGCGTCCATGAATAAAAAGCAAAATGTATTTTTTTTTAATTTACATTCATGAGACAACGAACTGCAATGGATAGCAGCAACTATTCTAGCTAGGGTTTATGGAAATGGGTGGTTTTGAAGCAGGTAGTTGAATAGACTTCGCACTGGAGAAACACAACGGGCTGATGTCGAGGGTCCGGAATCATTCATCTGAGCGAAAGATTCGAGAACAACACCACATAATTTTGATCCACGGTTAGATGACGAGGCCACACATAAGCTGGCACCCCACTCTGCAAACTTCCTCTCCACGCCAAAGAGAGAAAAATTGAGGCATGAGTAACTTAACGTGCACCAGTCACCATTGTACACGACGGTCTTTGGTTGAATTCGAGTTTTCAACCATTCGGTTACTATTCCGTTGCTCTTACAATTGGCTACCCTCAAACCAAAATGAGCTAACGTAGTCACGAAGGCTATATTAGAATAAGTTTCGGAACAGACCTATTTTGCATTTACAAATGGAAAATTTAGGAATTAAATCGGCATTACCTGATCTAGGAAACATTTAATATTTGAAAACTAGTGTACGATCCATATACAGTTCTCTTTTAGACTAAAGAAATAGAACACTTGAAACTTAACAAAACGCTTATTGAATGAGCGTTAAAACAACAAATACCTATTAGGGTGAGGTTCGAGCCTCACCAATTACGGTTAGTCTGCAATACCCGACCGTTTTCCTCTACCTTTTTCTACTCTGAGGACATTTGATTTAAGATTTTACGTGCACCATCTAATAATGTACACGACGGTCTTTGGTTGGATTCGAGCTTATAACTCTTCGGTTACTACTCCGTTTGGGCTATCGTGGCACCAACAGCAAATTAAGTAAACGCTATAAGAGCTATTATATAAACGCTATAAGAGTTATAAGAGCTATTTCAGCGAAGTGTCGAAAGACGTATTTTGCATTAACCTGTGGGAAATTTAGGAATCAAATCGACATTATCTGATTCAGGAAACATTTAATATTTGAAAACTAGTGTACGACCCATATACAGTTCTCTTTTCGAATAAAGATAAAGAACACTTGAAACTTAAGGTGCCTGCCTACGTTCGGAGACCTTTTTTTTAAATATTTCAAAAATTGACTTGTTATGTACATTATACTATCAAATACATCTAAAAACTATGAATAATATTTAAAATAGCTATATATGTTTTTTTTAATTTTCATTTTTTGCTAAAAATAAACAAAAAATCTCAATAAATTAACAACTAAGCAAAACAACAAAACTCAAATTCAAATTAAGATATTCTATTTTTGTAAATTGTATTGTGTTATCAAAACCCTCTTTTGGGATATCTACCCATTTTATAACTGAAACTTTGTATTAAAAATATTTATGCAATTGAACCTTTCGACATAGAAAAAAATCTTAAAACATGATTACAACTCTATACTTATGTAATCAAAAAGCTAAAAAATAATGCATAAACAATTAAAATAAAGGTAGGTTACCTGAATTGAACCCTTTACAATATGCTACCAAAGTTTTAAATTATTTGAAGCATAATGTTATGAGTTATGATGTTGTGCGGAAGAGCAAAATGTAAAAAATCTGATTTTGAGAAAAAGCATTAAAAAAAAAAAAACTTCTACACTTACACATTAGTTGAAAAACCTGACATTAAATAGCTCCTGATTTGTAAAGGTCACCTTTTTGGTCATTGAAAACTGATGTTTTTTTCTTCCGAATGGCTTTTAAAAGTTTCCTGCGCTTCCTTGCAACAAGGGTGGAATGATTCTTTGAATCTCGAATCCGCAAGCCGTCCAAGTGTCTATAGCCTTCTACTGTAAAACACCCAGGATTTGTCAAATTAAGCCTATTGAAAACATTTAGGCAACCTTTAAAACCATCGTTAAATTGAATTATGGCATCATAGGCTCCTAACTTGACAGTTTTGAGGCTGACAAACACCTATTTTGGCACTCGTTGCCAAATTACGCCTTTGAAACACTCGTTGACGTTTTGAGTTTTGCCGTGGAGAGACATTTCTCGAACAAATCTTACTAAAAAAACTTAATTTCACAATTACTTAACCTTTTTTTTAAATATTCAATGTGATCGAACAAATTTTAATATTCTATGCCGGTTTTTCGTCCCACTTCCGTTAGCAGAACACTACTTACGGTTTGAAAATCTGTCAACATACAAATATTAAAAGTTCAGAAACTAGAGTTCTAAGTAAGATAGAAACAAAATTTAAACTGATTTGGAAAGCTAAGAAACTATACTTTCAAAGTTAGGCAAATATAAAAAATCGTATTTTCTCCACAAATGCGGTTTTATAGGTAGGCAGGCACCTTAACAAAAACGATTATTGAATACGCGTTAAAACAACAAATGCCTATTAGGGTCAGGGTCGAGCTTCACTAATTACGGTTAGTCTGCGATACCCGACCGTTTTCCTTGCTCCCGTTCCACCTCTCTCCTTCTAAGAACTACTCTTTTCCAACTCTGATCACCCACAAGCGAAATCCTTTACAGCGACACGTGACCACTTCCCTCCATGACCACGTGACATTTGCCTCTGTTTTCCCCATCAATTAGGGATTACCTGAAGGAGTAGCATATTACACTTGTAATAGTAATCATTAAAACATGAAACATAAACGACGATTTATTTAAACTGATATCTGAGTAAGTCAGTGTTGATTTCGTGAATTGAAACTCACTTGCAAAGGAACTATGTTCTTTAATTTTAACAAAGGACTGTTGGAAGAGTAGGGGATTTGAAACCGGGATGGTGCGAGTTCGAAACTCGGTCCAAACGAAGACCGTCGTGCACACTGGGGTTGGGGCACGGTAAATCGGTCGTGGCCTCAAATGTTCTAACGTTAGCGCGTGGAATTTTCGAGAGTGGGGTGCCAGTTCAGGCTTGACCTCGTCATTTGAAAGAGGTTCAAATTTATGTAGTGTTGTTTGTCCTCTTTCCATTGGGTTTAATCCCAGACCGTCACTCATTGCGCGTTCTGTTGCTCCATTTCGACGTTGATTAAAAAACCTATCTACTCTTTAATTAAACATGATACAGATCACCCAAAAATATCAAGGTTGACGGCCAAGTGGAAATCGAAAGTGACGCCGACCAGTGAACTCTGTTTTGATTGGACTACTTCCTTTATAGATCTTCCGAAGTTCCATTTGGATTAAATTACGTTAAATCCCATAATATAGCTAGCTCCACAACTTACGGAAGTCACTACGAATATAAGGAAGGTCCTAAGGTAATGGTAATGGTAATTTTTAGTTAACGTCGTACTAGAGCAACACAACGGGCTATTGACGACGGTCCGGGATCAGTCCCTTAAGGGAAAGATCCGAGGACAACACCTCGTAATTTCGAACCACGGTCAGATGACGAAGCAACACCTGAACTGGCACCCCAATCTCCAAACTTCCACGCTAACCCAACCTTAAGGTAATTTGTAATTTGTAATTAACGTCTTACTAAAGCAACACAACGCCTAAAAATATATGACAGGGCTTTCGTCAAAAACAAACGAGAATCGTTATTCGCAGGATACAAAATTAAATTTATATTCACCAACAGCATGCTGATTAGTTTTCTCACATATGTTCATATTTGACTGGATATAGGTGCCCTCCAGTTAGAAGGACAGATAGTCTCATCCCTATTTATCCGTCCTTCCTGAATGGTTTGGCCTTGAGCTTGCCGGACTTCGGTCAAATTTTCACAAAGGCATGTTAGTTATTTCAGTGTCATAAAATGCGACTTACGTAAACCAACGCGCATTGTCATGGTTATAATGCCTGAACCATTCTCTGAATCCTCGGATGTGTGGACTAGTTGTTTACCCGTTTTATCTTCATTTCCCCCTCTTTGCAAAATATTGCCTCAAGCTCTATGACATCCCTTAGATCATCCCTTGAGAGTTCCTAAGACGAGGCGCAATTAAGCCCTTTGGGGTCAGCTTTTTCAGCTAAGGGCTAAAAAGTATTTGTATTGTATTGTCTTTGCAAAAATAGTGACACCTTTGAGATTGGAGTTAACCTAGGGTTGTTTGTGAATAAGCGAATTATTTCTTTTGCATTTGATCTAATTTAGGCATTTTCAGTGTCTGCTACGCTACGCTACCATAAATTGCATGGCTGGTCTTGCAAAGTAAATTAAGTAGATCATAAAAAATAAGTCAGTATTTTATGAAAAGTTAAGGAATCTGCAGTGGCATTTGTACAGATGCGAATCGGGGCCGTCATGGCTCAGTGGGTATGGTTCATTGCGATAGCAAGTTTGGTACAGATACACTCTACGTTTATAGCGGTGGCAACAGACTTGAGGATTTTTTTTGGCGCACTTCTAGTAGCGAGTTACGGTAGGTTAAGGCAACCCATCTGTGTTCACGGTTATTGTGGTTTTCATGGCAACCTCGGCAAACACGGTAACTTTTAATTTTCATAGTGAATATTCTAGAAAGTTCTTGTAAAATCCGTTAAAATCGTTTCATTTCATTGGTTCGTTTGAAATTGTTTCTTTGCTTCCATTGGTTATTTTAATTTTTAAATATCCTTTGATTGCATTGGTCTTTTTAAATTATATTCAGTGATATCATTAGTTTGTCTATTTCTATTTCTACAGTTTTGGGATTTTATTTTATTGTAATATTTTTTTTCACAAAACGTTTCTGAGTTTTGTTTATTTAGCCATATGTGGAATTTCCGTTTTTTAGAATTTTTTCCTGAACGGTTCTGACGTATCAGATTGTATTATTTCTTTCTTTTCAGGGTATTCTTACCCAACATTCGCAGCTTAGTTTTTCCGCTGGTTCACAAATGTGTTTTGAAATGTGTTTAAACTTACTACTTTTTGTGAAAGTTTTTCAAAACGTTCTCAAATGTGTTTTCAAACTTTCATTTTCCGTTGAAAAAAGAAAAATATTTTTAAAGAAAAAAGATTTTTTAAATAGTTCTTGTCTTGGTGACTTTGGAAGTGCGCCATCAAAAAAATCGCCAAGGCCGTTGTGACCGCTATAAACTTAGTCTGTAGCTGTACCGTAACCTTCGTGTTGTAGGCATAATGGGTTTGATTCCTGTCAGGTACATACCTGCCTAAGTGTACTTTCTCTTCTATGTCAGTAAAACTTTCATTATGTGTGCCTCTTGATACTTATTACTTGTATCTGGCGCAGCCCCCCCCCCTCCCTCCATGACGAAATATGCCCCTTACGCCATAAACTACTATAAACTAAGTGTGGTGATATTAACTCTACTGATGGTATATCTTCGTGTGGAAAGCAACCTCTGATGAAAAAACGTGTTCCTAACTGTTATCATTCAAAATGTGTATAGGCAAGGGAATTTGTATTCCCTCTTTGAGGATCTTTTCCTTCCTTTAGTAATTGTGTCGCGTAGGACACAAGGATCTTGGTATAACCGGATACCATCCGGGGCCAAGTACAATTAATTATCTAAAATTTCTTTTTATCAATCTAAAGTGATCGCAGAGGCAACACTGATCTAAGAGTATGAATGAGTCACTTACCTCGGGATACAGGGTAGCTGTTTCTATGGTTGGTTTCTCCTCCAAATGCTTGTAAAGCTAACACTATCACAGGTAGATGTTCGGTTATAATATTTATTTTCTGGACTAACTATTTATACATATACATACAAGCATTAATTTTACGCCGCGAAAGGGGACACAACCTCTTACAACGCGGACGACGTGAAAACTACCCCAAAAGCCAGTCCCCCTGACCCCCAAGAGAGAACGATAGGGATTGGGCGACTGATCCCTCGATGACCGCTCTGCTGCCATCTAGTGACCACCAACCCAAAACCCAACATCCTCCCACCTTTAATTTGGGGACAAGGGACAAATTAAAACTTAAACACAAACATCACAAAATTCCTCCAATATAAAACAAATTCTATAGTATCGGACATACGAAAACACACAAATAACAGTAATTGATATCCTTGCACACAAAACAGTGAATCAACATATCCTGGAAAATAAAAGAAAAAATTAAGTGTTCACACGACAAACTTGCGGCCGCTCCGCAAAACCTTGTGAGTACCCTGTGGCTGTTTTGATTCGAACAGGTCATCACAATTTTTAACCTCCAACGGGAAGAGTTTCTTCACGGGTCTCACAAATTGTCCTGAGTCCGTCTTCACTCTCACCACTCTAGGATGACCGTCTCGACTAGGAAATATTTCCATTACTCTAGCGAGTGGCCACAACAGTCTCTTTTTTCCCTCTAGCTGCATTAGAAGGACGTCCCCGACCTGTATAGGACGTGAACTCCTTCCCGGTCGCTGAGCCAACAGTCCTAGGTATTCCTTGCGGAATCTACTGCGTAGCTCATCCCGCAGTTTTTTGCAATATAGGACTCTCTTATTCAAACTGTGATGATCGATAGAGTCGAGGTCAGGCACTCCCACCTCTCTCACCTCCGTCAGGAACATTGAAGGCGAAAGAGGAAGAAACTCTTCCGGGTCCGTGGAGAGGTAAGTCAGGGGTCTCTGATTAACGGTCGCCTCGATATCACACAGCACGGTATAAAGTTCCTCGTGTTTGAGTGTCGAGCGCCCTAACACCCTCACCAGCAGTTCCTTCACAGTTCGGATAATCCTCTCCCACCAACCACCCCACCAAGCTGCAGTTGGCGGTATAAACTTCCATGCGATGGGAGACAGCTTTCCATGGTGAATGATCGCCTCCCAATCCACTGCCTTCAACGAATTACTCGTTCCTCGGAAGTTAGTGCCGTTGTCGGAGTAGACCGTTGATGGCCGTCCACGTCGTGCCACGAACCTGCGGAAGCTGCACAAAAACTCATCTGTACTGAGGCTGGAAACAAGCTCCAAGTGTACAGCTCGGTAGACGGCGCACGTGAAGACGACAATCCACACCTTTGCCCTAGACTTCAAGTAAAGAGGGCCGCATAGGTCTATACCCACTATCTCGAAGACGCAGGCATCTCTAACGCGGTCCAAAGGAAGCTGTATGGGTGGGGTTGCAAATGCCTCAGCCTTGTGACGTCTGCAGATAATACACTTCGAAACGACGTTCCGGATAGCTCGTTTGGCAGAAACTATCCAAAAACGTTCCCTCAATATAGCAGAGAGAATCTGGACTCCAGCGTGACTGTGCTGAACATGCCACTGCCGGATCAAACTCTCCACCACGTGATGTTTCGCAGGTAATAAAATCGGGTATAAGAAGCCGAACTCATCTTCTCGATCTATTATCTTCGTCTTGACTCGAATGAGATCATCCTGATCTCTCACCGTCACGAGTCTTCCCACACAATTGTCGACCCTGGCGAAAGACTCTCGTTGAACAATGGACCACAGGCTCTTCTCCGCAGCCTGTGTCTCGTCAGCCGTCAGCTTCTGGTCTGGAACACTGCTCTTTTGCGTCCTGGTGATAAATCTTTTCACCCACGCAAGAACCCGGACCATCCGAGTGAACACAGACATCCTCTCAAAACAAATATTGCCCCTATCGTCACTCTTCAAATTTAGGTTAATTAAACTAGTCTTTCTCCTTTCAAAATTTACTAAAGACTCATTTGGGGCCGCCTCCGAATTAGGCCAACTGCTCCCTTTGAGCCATAGAGGGCCCTCCCACCACTTACATCTTACCAGCTGGGAAGCATGACAACCTCTAGAAGGTAAGTCGGCAGGATTCAAATCTCCAGGGACATGAAACCATTCCTTCGCGCATGTTAAGCTGCAAATCTCTTTTACTCGGTTACCGACAAAGGTTCCCCATTGATCGTTACGCTTGATCCAGGCTAAACAGGTAGTGGAATCAGTCCAAAAGTATGTGCGAACATGTGAGATATGTAGTGAGTCTTTCACAAACCCACTTAATCGTGCACCAATTACACACGCAAGCAACTCTAACCTAGGTATTGTAGTTTGTTTCAAAGGCGCAAGTCTGCACTTAGAGGCTATCAATTGAACAGATACTTCATCTCCTTTCCCACATCTCAAAAATATGGCAGTCGCATAAGCGCATTGGCTCGCATCACAAAATACATGGAGAGACCAATCTTTCTGACTCCCAAATCCCACACGTCGAGGGATCTTCAACTTAGTCAACCCTTCCAGTTCACTATGCCATTTTTTGAAATTCGTCATTAAATTATCAGTCAAAGGGGAGTCCCAATCTGATTTAATAACCCAAGCCTGCTGTATTAATAGCTTAGCTGGTAACAAAACAGGTGTCAAAAATCCTAGGGGGTCAAATAGACTCTGGGTGATTGACAGAATCTCTCTCTTAGTTGGCGTCTCAATTAAACTATCAGTTTTAATTGAGAAAGAAAGAGTGTCCTGAACCTTATCCCACTTCATCCCCAGTACATTTACAGGCTTTTCTAACTCTCCCTCCTCTGATTCCTTTATGCAGTCCTTTGCCTCGTTCATAGGTCCAAATTCCCACGACCTCAAATCCATTCTGGCTTCACCCAAAATGTTGGAGGCCTTTGTAACGAAATCCTTTAACTCGCTAGAGTCGTCCACCGAAGCCACACAATTATCCACATAAAAGGAATTCCGTAGTTTCTTGGCGACCTTCTCATCTGCCCCTTCAACGTTTGATAGATGGGATATTAACACAGCTCCCAATAAAAAGGGGCTGCTACTTACTCCAAACACAACCCTCTGGTGACGAAAAGTCACCACTCTCTTATTGTTATCCCACCAGAGAAACCTTAGAAAATCCCTATCTCCATCGCTTACTTCTATCTGCAAAAATGCGCGACGAATATCAGAAGTTACGCCTATAGCCTTTTCTCTGAAACGCATTAATATGGCTGGAATTTCCTCAATTAAATTTGGTCCCTTTAACAAACACTCGTTTAAAGACGGATTTCGTCCCGTTTTGCAAGATGCATCAAATACCGGCCTGATTTTGAAAGTCTCGCTATCTAACTTTACAACGGGATGGTGTGGTAGATAATGACCTTTAGCAGTCATATCTTTTTCCATGACACGCTCTATTATGCCCTCTTTTTCCCATTCCGAGAAGACCTTATTGTACTCTTCAAACATCCCATTTTCCTTTAGTTTTCTTGTGGCACTAAACAACCTTTTTTCAGCTATATGCCGATTGGACGGAATATCTAATGGTTTATCCATCCAGGGGAGTCCTACACTATATCTCCCATCCTCTTTTCTTCTTAATTGACCTTTAAAATGTTCTTCTGCAACCTCTTCTTCTCCCACCTTATTAAAACCCTTTCCTCGGTCTGATATTCCCAAGAGTTCCAAGTCCCACAGATCCGAAACCTTAAGCTGCCGAATAAGGAGGCTTATGGTAGCCGTGCACACATTGGATGCTTCTGGTTTGGCAGCACTTTCCCCACAAACTGTCCACCCAAGTTTAGTTTCAATCGCGGTCCATCCGCCCTCCAATTGTCGAATTTTCCCTGTTAACAGTTTCCCATAGAGGTCTGCCCCGATTAGCATCTCAATGTCGGGTGACTCCTTTCCTACATCCGTCAACCAGATTTTATGCCTTTTCAATTCCTTTAGGGGAAAATCCTCCACCCTTAAACGAGGAATAATTCCGCAAATCTTTTCCTGACTGAGGAATTCACCTTCTAATACCTCTTTGTTGAATCTACTCGTTGAGCCCACCCCAACGCTATACCTTTTGTGAGGTTTCGATGCCGTCACAGTCCCTCCAAATAAAGCATGTGTAATGCTCTCCGAGCCACTGCTTCTTGCCCCAATTTCGTCGGCGGTAGACTGTTTTATATACGATCGTTGGGAACCACAATCCAGGATAGCCCTCACCTTCTTTGTACGTTCCCCAGAGACATTTAATTCTAACACCATTAAGGCTATTTTGGTGTGTACACCCTTTTGAGCCAACGCTGCATTGGCTATGCTGGGCCTAACTCCTTCTCCACCCCCTCTAACTCCCGGGCAGAGTAAAATATGATGGGCTTTCCTGCACATCTGACACTGTACGTTAGCCTTGCAAAATTTTGCACGATGTCCGGCCCGATAACATTTTAAACATGCCCTACTATCCCGGACTTTTTCCGTTCTTTCCTCTAGAGAAAGAGACATAGCACTAGTGCATTCCTTACTATCGTGTGAAGAACCACCACAGAAAACGCAATTCGTTCTGTAGACAGAATGCAAGCCAAGAGCAGTTGGAAAGGGTTTTCTCTCTTTCGTTTGTTTCTCCCTCTCCCTTTCAGAGGTTGAATGATCTTTTGTTCGCGCGAGTCCAAACCCCCCTCTAGCCAAGGTCAAGCGTTCCTGGTTTTCCACTTCTCCATGGAGAAAGGTCATGAGGTTGGTCAGTCTAGATAACCGGGGGGAATTGACATCACTTAGGTTTGCTGACGACACCGATGCAGGTGCTGAAAGAAGCCCCTCCGTAGGGGTGAAAGCTCTGAAACCCCCCTCGCTATCTGCAGAGAATGCGAACTGGGTAGCATGCCTTTGCCAGGCTAACAAAACATCTTCTGATAAGCAACTTTCCACCATTGGATATAACCACGCGCTATTCTCACTCCCCTCTAAGCCTAATGATTGCAGAGCTCGCAAATGCGCTTCCATTTTATCAACCAGCTTTTCCAACGGCAACTTTTGTTGATCTCTACCAACATTTGTTATTATTAATTTTAGAAGTTCCCTTACGCGTATACTTCTATCAGTAAATCCTTTTTTCCGAACCTTTTTTTCAATGCCTCCACCGCCCTTTGGTAATTTTCTGCCGTTACCGGGTAGGCCTGAATGAATTCCTGTGCTTTTGAACCAGGTTTCATCGCCTGGTTTAGGTAATAGAATTTATTGACCTCACTTATACCTTTGTTATCATGGATTTGCTTAAATTGACTCCAAAATGGTAAATAGTTTATAAGAGCTCCATCGAAATGTTTTAACTCTATCTCTGGGAGCTTAAAACTGTTATTATTCGCACATACATTCGGCCTATCATTCCCTGTACCTCCGAACTTAGCCTCTAACATCTCTTTCACCTGACGCTCAATTGTAATGAACTCGTCTCTATACACATCTCTTCCTTCCATTTCCTTTTGGATGTCCTCATCCGAACAAACCTCTTCGTCTACAAGCAACTCAAATATTTCCTCATCTAATTTAACAATGCTATCGATCCCATTTTTGAGTTTAGCAAATTTGTCCGATAAGACCCCTCTATCCAATTCTTTGTCTAAGAGAATATCTCTAATCCCTCGAGCATTTTTAGTAAATTGCGTTCTGTGAGGTATTCTCCTTCTTATTAACTTATCCATTTTTAAATAACACAACAATAACCGAACATAAATAACACTACCAAACTAAATTACTAACAGGCGTTACTATCCTGGCTGGCTCGCCACTATGTGTCGCGTAGGACACAAGGATCTTGGTATAACCGGATACCATCCGGGGCCAAGTACAATTAATTATCTAAAATTTCTTTTTATCAATCTAAAGTGATCGCAGAGGCAACACTGATCTAAGAGTATGAATGAGTCACTTACCTCGGGATACAGGGTAGCTGTTTCTATGGTTGGTTTCTCCTCCAAATGCTTGTAAAGCTAACACTATCACAGGTAGATGTTCGGTTATAATATTTATTTTCTGGACTAACTATTTATACATATACATACAAGCATTAATTTTACGCCGCGAAAGGGGACACAACCTCTTACAACGCGGACGACGTGAAAACTACCCCAAAAGCCAGTCCCCCTGACCCCCAAGAGAGAACGATAGGGATTGGGCGACTGATCCCTCGATGACCGCTCTGCTGCCATCTAGTGACCACCAACCCAAAACCCAACAGTAATAGAGCAAATTTTTCTAGACGAGATACATCGTCATTAGTAAAATTGACTGCAACTTTGACGAGATATGTCGTCAAAACCACTTGGAGAGTAAATAGACATGAAAAGCCTTAACTAAAGGATAATAACTTGTGTAACCCTAACGACATTGGTAATGTAGCATCTCAAGGAACAATTTTCTGGTTCACTACAGTATAGAAAAAACATCACTGGAACGTATCCTTATTTGTAATTAAATTAAGGTCGTAACTGTTTTCACACATTTGTCGAAACTAACTTTTTAAGGTAGGAGTATAAAAGTAAGCTAGAGCTCACAGCACGCAAAAATAACTTAAATAATTTTACAGTGTTTCTCTTTTTGGAGTAGAGTTAAGGCATATTATCAAATATTGTTGAAATAATTCAGGGAGCAACCTCGAAATCACCTCGAGTTTTATTCAACAATAATTTATTGTTCAACATTTTGTTTTCCAGGAAAAAAAATCCATAAAAATGTAAATTTAGATAATTTACCACAAAAAGAAAATTTTAGACAAAAAAAAAATGTTTAGATAATTTACCACAAAAATGAAATTTTATGTAAACAAAAATTTTTAGATAATAAGTTTATATAAAAATAAAATTTTATAAAGCTAAAAAATGTTAAAAATTTACCATAAAAATGAATGAACTCTCGAATTTTTTTATGGAATAGAAGATTAAATAATGAATCGCTTTCTGTGTCTAACATAAAAAAAATTCTGATTTTATTCTTGGATAACCTTTACGATTATCTGACTATCCGATCCAATATCTTCAATGGTGAAGTGAAAAAAATTTTAATGAATATAAATATGTTTCTTTACATAATATGTCCAACACTCTTCTCATGGTTTATACAAGCTAGTAAATTCCATCACTCTACTGATGGTTTTTTACAAACGAGTAAACTCCACCACTCTTCTAATAGTTTTTGAAAACTACTAAATTCCGTCACTGGTTTTTGCTAACTAGTAAATTCCATCGCAGTTGTGATTGTTTTTACTAAATAATAAAATCCACCACTCTTCTAATGGTTTTTCGAATACGAAATTCCAGAATTTTGCTGATGTTTCTTACAAACTAGTAAATTTCATCATTTTGCTGATGTTTATTACAAACTAGTAAATTCCATAATTTTGCTGATGTTTATTACAAACCAGTAAATTCCATAATTTTGCTGATATTTATAACAAACTAGTAAATTTCATCATTCTGCTATGCTTTTTTACAAACTAGTTAATTCCATCACTCTTCTGAGGATTTTTACAAAACTAGTCAAATCCACACATCAATCTTGTGGTTTTACAAACTAGTAAATCCAATCACATCAGACAACGCCTCATAATTTTGACCCACGGTCGAAAGACGAGAAGAACACCTGAGCAGGCTTCCCACTTCTTTATACTTCCACACCAAGTCAACGTGAGGATATTTCAGATTACGACCAATTCAACGTAAACGAGCGTCTACGTACACGACTGTATTTGGTTGGATCGAGTTTCGAACTCGCAACCCTCCAGTTGCTTCTCTTTCAACTGGGCTACCACGACCCGGATAAGTTGGAACACAAAAAAATATTCGAACCTTTCCAAACTGCCACCTATGCAACCAACTAAGCTGTAGAATATTCGATCCATACAAACCGAATCCCAATCGATTTGTTTGTCTGGCACATTGCACAGCTATCGGCCTTTGGGTAAATTCTGAGATCTTCGAATCCATGTCAAAGCACAAGGCTATTGAGCAGAGAATTCCACAGAACTTACCTTAAGTATTTCTCCCTTGAAGACGCAGCATTGTTATACATCCAGCCATCCATAGCTTTTCACAAATCCAATCTAATCGCGCATTTCAGCAATATTGCACTACATTGATGATAATTGCCAGCATAGTTTAAGGACAATGCTACGGATCACGAGGGCCTGCATAATTGGCAACCCAGTAATTGAATCAAGTGATGAGCATGATTTATTGAAGTGAAACTATGGGACGCCATGTACATGATGACGTATCCCACCAGTCTAAGTCACAAGCGGGACATAAATCGCGAACCATAACAACACTGTCTTTGCATGATGGGAGGAATAGACGGATATGCCATTGTAATAACTCGTGCAATCGACTTTTGAGGTACGAAGTTTCAACATAGTATGGATGTGTCACAAGAGAGTGGTTCTGAAACGTTTAACATGTTAATGATTTATTAGTGTCGCGAATTTTGTTGCAATATTTGTTTACGACAATGCCTTACTGTTGAAATGAGATTTAAAGTTTCGTGTAGGTATAAATTATGTAGATAATTTTCCTTTTCACGTTACCTTATGGAATAAAGGGTAAATAAAAATTATAAGTTAATAGTTTGATGGTATTTTATATGAATTTATAATAGTTTGATGTTATTTTATATGAATTTATAATAATTTGATGTTATTTTATATGAATTTATAATAGTTTGATGTTATTTTATATGAATTTATAATAGTTTGATGTTATTTTATATGAATTTATAGAGTAGTTTGATGTTATTTTATATGAATTTATAATAGTTTGATGTTATCTCATATGAATTTATAGTAGTTGGCTTTGATTTTCAGTAACCATCTGATTAGCACCAGATTTCTGAATAACTAGCATTTCCTTTTCATATCAATACACATAGGGGCTGAATAGCCACTACCCAATTATAAAAAGAGTAAATTAAAATTGTAAATAAATAGTTCTGACGTTATTTTAAATGAATATACAAAAGTTTGTATTTATTTCCGTAATCCTCTGAGTAGCGCCAGATTTCTGAATAGCTTAACGTTGCCTTTTCACCTCAATACACACATAGCGGCAGAATAACCACTTCTATTGGTTGAACGAATCATAGAAATTATTCTAGCATAGTCAAGAAGGGCCAAAACAGGTTAGAAGTCATGCAGGAATAAATGCAGGTTGCAGGACGGATTTATGCGTGTAAACCTCTCAGAGTACAATATTTAATAACCGAAACACTCGGAACAAAATTTTCGTGCTTTTTTTCATTTGTTCAAAGGCATGAATGTTTCTTTCAAAAATAATTTTAAAGTAATGCATTATAAGATAAATGTGTATGGTATAATAGTAAAATTGTTATTAAAATGAATTTATTTTGTTTACTTTTTACTGATTCATAATAGAAGTAGTCGTCCATTAATAAAGCAAACAAAATATCTCTATACGTACGTTTTAGTTTTAGAAAAATGTTATGACATTGATTAATCCATAATTTATTTATTTTTAATATTTTTAGCATTTTCTCAACTTTCTAAAAACTACATTCAAAGTGATAGCTATAAAATTATAAGACATGTCTTATTTGAAAGATAGCATTTTATATATCAAGAAAAGGCGACGTATAACTACCCCATATTTTTATGAATGAATTTTGACATAATTCAAAACAAAAAGTAACCATTCAAAGTTTTCATTTGTATCCTGCGGTAACAAATTTAATTCCATGATGCGTTATAAAATACCGTGTCTTTTAAAAATAATAAGCTAACGAAAATAATCGAAGTTAGTTCATACAGTCTATACCTTTTGTCGCTCTAATAATTTGCCTTTAGCTACTGTCAACGTATCAATAAAACGTTGTACTTAATCGAAACTTCACGTAAACTGAAAACACTTCCCAAGAACAAATAGTTACATACAAACATCAGAGACATGTCAGAAACGCCTCAATGCAACCTTCTTGTATCAATAGCTTACAAACACAAATCCCTTTTCCATAGTCAAACACCAACGACCTTCAAGCGGATGCTGAAGTTTCCATGTACTGATATACATCTCCGTCGCCATTTTACCTGTTGAAGGTTCGCTAATTCATTTAAGACCTGCTGAAGACAATCTCACAATCGCCTCTGTACAAACGCGCAAGATCTTCTCTCCCTTCCCATGATAGCACCACTCCCTGATTTGGTGTAGCAGTTATAATGTATTATTTTAACCTCCATGCTGGACTGCAAAATGCTTTCGGGCGTGGTTGTTGGTTCTCCAATTGAGCAAACAATTCCTCATCTGAAACCTCTTCGAGGTCTTGTAGCGCTCAGCAGCTCCTATGATCAAAGAGGGGAAGATGTCTTAATTGAATGCTACAAGGAGGAGCAGATGTTGGGGAATTACCATTTTTGACCCCCCGCGTTGCTACTCACTTGATGGTAGAAACTGATCGGCCACCATTTTTGGACACAGGCTGCCATTGCGGGTAACAAAGCTGCGACCTGAAATCGTAGCATACTTGAAAACTGAGCTACTTGATTCGGATTCACAAGAGGGGGGGGGGGTAACCGACTGTACTAGCAACCTGCGTGTTGTAGGTGGCAAATATACTATTCCTGTAACTTATCCTCGGTGAAATTTTCTCTTCGTGTCAGTAGAACTTTCTTTTGTGTACGTAGATTACGTGACTTTGTCTTATGTTTGGAGCATTTTTCCCCAAATGTGACCCTTGAACCAAAAAACCCCAACCCATCATATTCACAGGATTTGAAAATCAATGGCTGATTAATTTTTGATATCTTGCATAACCTTTCATATCTCGTGTCTTTATCTCAATGGATGTTTTAATATATGTTTGATTGTGTTAGAGTTACGCATTTGGTCGAACGTTCTATTGAACCAAAGAAAGCATTAGCGTTTGTTAACCCATTCATTTCAAACACTTTCAAAATATAACTAAGAAAAACAGGACTTTATGCTTTATCCCGTCTTGGGTGCATTCAGATTTCCCATCAGGAACAACATATAGATCATTAGCATACAAAATAATTCAGTGTTATATAACTGTTTACTTCACATATATCACCAATCACATTTATCACCAACGAATCAGGTTCTTCTGGTAAAGAAATACGCTTGAATTATCATTAGCATATGAGATAAATTGGTGTATTTACCTTTACAATAAACTTGTTAAAAATGATTCCGAGTAGCATTCATTCCTTGCATTGTTATTGATATGAAATTTTCCAGCGATACTACCTCATTGAAAGAAGTTTAGGCAAAGCAGAAGACTAACATTGACGTGAAGTAAAGTAGCCAAAAAACAAGAGGATCGACGAAAAATGAAGTATGTAATTAACTAGCTAGATTTTCATGTACTGTTTTTATCTATGGAACGGCAAAGTGATACAAAATATATCTACTAGTTAAGGGTTATATTATTTAAATAATATGTTATTATTTTCTTTACCATAAAATAGTGATTGTTTTCTAATGAGTATATATAAAGCTAATTCTTTGATAGGCCCCTAAAATACATTCTGCAAAAGTTTAGATCAATAATTTAAAGGCATTAATAACAATCATAAAAAAAACATTTACTTCCTTCCTCTGTTATCATTTCATCCTCCTTAAATTATACAATTGCTCACCCACAGCGAGCATATAAAAAAAACCTTCATAATAATTTATATTGAATCCATGTAGAATAAGACATACGCAAGATTTTCTCAGGTGACAAAAAAACGACTTTGTTATTCTTCATTATTGGCGAATATGCTTATCTCTTAAAGTTAAATCGCCTCAGAAGCTCCAATTTCAACCCTTCAGAAACTTTGTTAATTTTTTAAAATCTAGCAAAGGGGTCAACTAAAATTTAGTTTCCTTTTAACTAACAGCGGAGGAAAAGAATAATTAATAATTTTTCCTTAGAGAAAATTTTTTTCAAAAGGACACCAATTTCTAAGTTTTGGCGCCAAACGTGGCAACCATGAACAAAAAACATCCGTATCTGTAGTTGATGGACTGTCACTAAAACCTTATACAGATAATTGTTTTTTTAATTTTAGAATTTAAATTTCTAGCGAAATCTTCAACGTTTGTTTGACATTTAATCAGCACATTTTATGCTTCAACCTGTATGTTTTGTATCAGCATCTAAAATTTAGTTTAAACGGGGACTTTTGCTTCTACTTTTAAGAAATTATACTACAAAGCTACTATTCCACAATTGCTTTGACTAGCTGCCCTGCATGCCGTACATTGGAAATTGTTTGAGTTTCGCGTCCTTCTCTAGTAAATTTACTAGCTGCTGAACTAATTCGCTTGTAAGGTTGAGTTAACTTTTGCATTAAAAAATGTATTCCTTTGAAAACATTATTTTGGTTTGTTTGTTTAGAGTTGTGCAACGTCTTTATACTTTTTGCAATTATTCTTAAGTACATCATTCTATGGTTACCTAGAAAAAATCTATTGTAGCTGTAGTTTTTTATTCAAGATGTAATGTTTGGGGGTGAGGGTTTCAGAAGTCAGATGTATGTCATTATTATTTACTTTCCTCCTTAAACATTTATTTCATTGTATTGGTACCTATAAATTCTCAGGAATAGATCTCCTTTACCTCAAAATTAGATCCTCAATAGACTTCCTTTACCTCACGAGATCTACATTAGGTGCATAAGAACTAAGTGGACCCGGGGAACTGTAGTGATCTCTTCTTTTCACACGAGATCTAATGTCACAGTGGTTGCAGTCCCGGGTTACCCAATCGCTTTCATCCTTCTACTCTGTTTCACAAATCCCTCTTTTTTTCCGTCATCTGACCATGGATTAAAATGTTGTGCTGTGCTCCTTGGAGTTTTCTCTTCGAGTTTGATCAATAGCCCGTTGTGTTAATACAGAGCGACGTTGATTAAAAGGTACCTACCATATGTGTTTTCCTTTCACGGCATCTTTAACTTGGCGTTTTCATGTGTTCGGTGCAGCGTGACCAAATACGGCCCTTTGGCTGCAAGACCCCAAAACAACCAACCAACCTAAAGCTTAAATTGAGTAAATCGATGAGACAAGAATGAATTTCGCAACCCGCCATATGGTACAGTTGTTTTATTTTTCCCCAATTACGAAACCAAATCTTAGTTTTAAAAGATTTAGCACGCACTGTCGCATGAAACTCTGTTTTCACGTGTGTTTCGTTGGAAACACGACAATTCAGCAGCTGTTTGCTATATTTCCAATCCATTAAATAATATATAAATGATAATTATAAAATCCATAATAGTTTCTGAGGATTTCAAAGGACCGGCTGCAGTTGAAATGACTTGAAATGTATATGAAGTAATAACAAAATTGTGGTCTTCAGTCAAATATGTTATATCATTAAAGTTTTCGATTTCAAGCGAACCAAATAATTTCACGTCATAAATTATTGATGAATCTTTCATAAGTCAAGTAATCCTGATTTCATTGGTAACTAATCCAAATAAACAATTCCCTGTAGTCCAAACTTCGAAAACCATGTTCTGATGTATGCAAACGCACCCATTTCCACTTACGCGAATTTTAAAATTTGCTGTCGATGTCAGCATAAACTAATTTAGAAATCTTTGGATTAAACATGATATATGCTGATTATCTTTGGATATGACATCAAGTTCCGAGTGCATCAATTTTCAAACATTCGAACAATTACCTGGTGGACCCCCTACAGCAATATTAAAGGAATTCCGTTTCCCAAGATTCGGAACGATTTTCAGAAAATATCGGGTGCGGAAAATATCTTTCTGTATGCCTGGTTTTAATTAAAAGCAACTCGTCGGTTTCACAAACTTCAATTTAAATTGAAGTCGACTGTTTGTTCTCGTGGACTTCTAAATTTCGTTATGTCCTTTCGAATCGGCCGCTAATGATCTGTATCGATTTTAATTAAAATGTCGGCCGTCCCCATAAATCGATTCTCCTGTTCCGAATCGATTTGCAAAAGTTATAAAACTTTGGGACGTGTTATTTCTGTTATGCTTCAGAGAACAAAATATTAGACTAATAGAATACAGACCGGAATATTAATGAAGTGTTGAGCAAATAACGGAGCAATTAATTGAAAACACAAGGGTTTTGAACTTTTCATTGTTTAGGGTGTAGTCTGGGAGTCTAGACAAGAATTTCCATAGTTGGTCAGCCTGAATTTCAATAGACTCTTTAATTACATATGAACTACGTAAACTATTCAACGAGCTGTATGGTTTATAGAGGACTTCAAAAACAAACTCGACATTTAATCGTCATTCCGTTTAACACCTTCAAATGCTCTAAAACAGGAGTTTCGATTGTCTTTGTCTACTTTGTCTGTTATTAAATAACTGCTGAAACTCCAAACTCCAATTAAGAGTTTCAATCATCGCATATTCGTTAGGAAGACAAAACTTTGAATGTCAGCCATGTATAATGTAATCATGTATAAGTGAAGAAAATCATCAATGACGTATGTATGGACGTTAATATAACAGTTATTAAAAATGTTATGTAATCAATGTAATCAAGTTAACAATGTTATGTAATCAAAATGAATCAACTACTTTTATATTTGAAAGGTAATTTATAAACGTAGTTGAAAAACATAGAGAGAGAACAAGTCAATCGTGTTCAGTAGTCAGTCAACAATCGTGTTTGCTAGGTAGGGTAAATGACCATCTATGGGCATGTCTTACGATTTGTTTTCCATTTGAGTACAAATGTGACTGTTCCAAATGATAGAAAATTGTTTTATTAGGTTTAACAAATACATTACACTTTATTGAACGGTGTAAATTTCATTAACTTTTTATAATGTTTTATAATTTAAAAACTATTAAATATAGCTCTTTTACTTGTTATGGTCCTAAAAATTTAGTTATGGTCAAATTAAAAATTAGTAATTGTCATCCTAGGTGAATCTTACAATTTTCATAAATAACATCAAAGTATTCAATAATATTAATCTTTATTGTTGCTTACTACACAGTCCTTAGTTTATTATTGTTATATACACAGTCCAGTCACATTAATGTGACCACCACCTACTTTCGACGTCAACGTGAAATAACCAATCACAAAAGGCAGGTGGTAGCACATTGCAGTGGAGTGTATATAAAGGATGTCCTAGGGCATCGGATAGCATTTCAATCGTTGGCGTAATGCAGAAACGTAGCGATTTATCCGACGTCCAAAAGGGCATGATTATTGGCTTTCGGGCCAAGAGTGGAAGCATTTCGGAAACGGCTAATTTTGTGAACTGTTCGGGTGCCGCCGTGGTAAAAGTATATCGTGCATGGCAAAATGGCACTATCCAAAATCAGCGACGTGGCACATGTGGTGCACCACGGGCTATAGATGACAGAGGCGAACGAAGGCTACGGAGATGCGTTCGGGCGAATAGACGTTCAACTGTTGAGCAACTGACTGCCCAGATGAACCAAGGGGCTACCAAGAGTGTATCCTCAACAACGGTTCAGCGAACGTTGCTGCGCATAGGCCTCCTCAGCAGACGCCTGGTTAATGCACCTATGCTGACTGATGTTCATTGGCGAAGAAGGCTGGAATTTGCACGCCAGTACCGCAACTGGACGTCCACAGAGTGGCGACAGGTGGCTTTTTCCGATGAATCACGTTTTATGCTCCGTCGGACTGATGGACGTTGGCGTATACGACTTGAAACGTCTGAAAGTAAACACCCTGCAGCAATTGCCGGAAGGATCCAGGCTGGAGGAGATAGCATTATGGTTTGGGGAATGTTTTCCTGGCATTCACTGGGTGCAGAAACCTAATTGACTCTCTACCTGCACGTCTCGCAGCGGTCCGCTCTGCCAAAGGTGGTTATTCTGGCTTTTGACAGGTGGTCACATTAATGTGACTGGACTGTGTATAATTAATCAAAACTGGCAATACAAAAAAATTTTCAATGTTGTCCTTATCGTCTATTTCAGCATATTAAAAACATGAGGGACAAACAAATATATCTCTTCCATCATCACTGTCTGGTAAATTCTCTTTGCATTCTTACGACGGACATATAATGATTAATTTTATTACATAAGCTGCATAGCCCCTCAGTTTTACGCTAGATTCACACTTGTAGCGCAGCCCAAGTGACTCCTTCAAAATTTTTTAAATGGTTTCCTTTCATAAAAGAGTGAGACAAAAAATAATTATCTTTTACATTAACATTACCAATTTATCTACCGCATTAACTTATAATTTACCCTTCTTGGATGTTTTCCTTTCTTCTGTTACTACCTTCCACTTTCTTTTTTGAATTTTTCTTTCTTCTTTAAATTTTATTTCTTCTTTTTTTTTGTTTTTGTTTTCTTTGGCTAAATGATAAAGTTGCCACTGTCGAGAGGAGGTGATAAATATGTACTTGGGTACATACCGTTTTCCTTTCCGCTTTCGAGATTCAGGCCAATGCAGAATATTTGCACAAGAGCACTATTTTAAAATCAAACAATACTAGAAATCACTTACAACTAATAATGGTCACATGTGCCCATTATAAAAATATTTATTTTTCATTGACTAGTTATAGGCCACTATGGCTTGAAATAGATAAAGAAAACCAGTCTATCTGATAAAAAAATAAACCTGCATGATGGAACAAAGGGTAATGAATCAGTAGATACATATAAATATGAGTTCTGATGTAAAGCAGTGATGTCAGTTCCTTAAGAAAGAAGCACTTCAAAAATTCATTCACAAGGAACTTAGCCTATTTGAGATACGTTTAGAATAAAATCTTAAATCACACTGAAAACAGAAAAGGTGTTTGGAAAAGATAGAGATTTAGATGTTCCTAGAAGGGTATTGAATGAATCAATTTTTAGAAATAATTAATTAGCTTCCTAAAATGTTTATTTTAAAACTTAATTACGTCAATTCAATGTAAACCTGACCATTCCTGGTTGGCTGACCATTACTAGTAGTTTACCTTAATTGAATATACACTACGCTACAATAATGAACAGGACACCAGCGGATTTGCATAAAATCCGACTACTTGTTTGGGGGTGTTTTACGTGGGATGGCCTGGGACATTTGCATGTTGCTCCTGGTCAATTTAACACTGACGCCTACATGAACATTTTTGACAATCAGGTTCTTCCTACGCTCTGGCAATTTTATGGAATGGTCGAATGTTATTTCCAGGATTACAACGCTCCATGTCATGTTGCAGCATCTGTCAAGCAGTGATATCAAGAAATGGATGTAAAAAGTATTCCATGGCCTTCTCAGAGTCCCGACCTAAATCCCATAGAACATTTGCGGGACGAGTTATAGCGACGCTTACGGACCAGCAGCAGGAATGGACACAAATACCCATAGCTGTGTATCAAATCCTTATTGAAAGTATACCCAGAAGTGGTGTTAGTGTAATTGAAGCACGTGATCATCCTCTTTTTAAAGCATATATTATTTCCCTTATACCATCACATATTGCTGTCCGGTCTATTAGTGTAGGGTAGTGTACGTTAACACTGGAGCAACTATCAACCTTCCAATGAAATAGACAAAGCATGTGAGTGGAGTCGTCGTCATATGGTAAAGGTAAATCACTTAGGCATACGAATCGACTTACCTGATTGGATATGAAAGCACAGACAAGTGTTTTCGATATCGGTGGTTAATTATTTTAGCCAATGAATAATTAGCTTTTTCCACAACCACGTGACAGATCTTCCAATTGAGTGACCGATTGAAATAACATAAAGCTACGCCATCTTATTTGATTTGAAGGTCGATGGAACTGATTGTCCACAATCAGACCTGATAGGAAAAATCCGAATTTCAATAAAAATCCTATTTTATTGCAAACACTTCTCATAAGATTATCAGATAGTCTAATGTTTATGTTTGATATTCTGATACACGTATCAAAGACAACGGCTGAATTTGATTAAATAATTGAATTTTCAGATAAACTTAAAGTCTCTAATAGCTAAATTTATCAGCCATATATGTGTGTTGAGTAACCCAGAAATCAAGTAATTAGATTTACTATACAAGAAATTGATCCCCTCGTAAAAATTTATTTAATGGCTAAAGAGGCAGGGATATGTCGAGATGGTGGCCAGCAATGGCGGCGTGAAAAGGCATACTGGTTTTCCGTGATACCAGTCAATTTACCTGCCCAATGATCTCCAGAAAACCCAACCCGTAATGAAGATGTCACTCACCCAAGAGGTCTGAATGCCCGCCCAATTAGAGCAAGTTTCCGAGACGTCTGTAACTTCACAAATCCCCTCTTTCAGGGGAAAAATACTTGTTTTTCCCTTACTGAAAAGGGGGTTTCAAACGTCTTACGAAATGAGGGAGGGGAAGTTAAGTATTGAAAATTAGTGTCATCAAATGAAGAGATAAATGCTCGATGTAAGTATTTGAGGGAATGTAATGGTTGCTATAGACGAATTACATTAAATTGCGATCTGAGGTGATCATTTTAAGTACTATTTAAAACTATTTCTTGTATGCTATTCTTGGCCCACTGTCTTTCATTACTCTATTAAATACGGCGTGGTTCCAGTTAAGGTACTGTGCCATTGTCATCTGACCGTCGTTTAAAATTACGAGGTGTTGTCCTCAGTTCATTCGCTTCGGGATTAGTCCCAGACCGTCACTGAAGAGGTGCTACCACTCTATTGAAATTCTTCAACAAACTGATTACACACACAGAAGGTGGACAATCAGAAATCTGAAAGACAAATCGTATAAAAACGAAATTACTAACGAATACGAAAGTAGTCGATGATAAAATACAAAATTATATTCGAATACAGTAAAGTACAAAATTATATTTGAATACAGTATAGTACAAAATTATATTCGGATGCAATTGAATATTCAAAAGTAAATTGCAGTAATACGACTAAGACATGCGCTTTTCACAGTTATTAGAAACATGAATTAACATAATTAAAAGTTTTAAATGTTGCTTCATATTTTTGCTTAATTTTTTTCATTAGAAGGTACGGAATGAGTATTTAGAAGTTTATATTTATATTTATTACAAATGGATTTTTAATCCGCAGTCTGTCAACGTGGTCCTGATAAGTGCACAGTGATATTTTTCAACAGTACGCAATGAAGATAAATGAAAATACACATTATTTACAAATTATAAGCAACACATTTTCACAATTGTTTGTTCTTTTAATCCTAAAATTTGTTACCTATTTTTAATGAATAATTTATGCTTGTGTAACTAGGAAAGAAAGCGTCGAGAAACTAACAGCCATACCGCTACCTCGTTTCTAAAAAAAGACCTTCAATAAAGGGTTAAGTAAATAAACAGGTGTGAGTTTCGTGACAAAGAGACATAAACAATTTATAAACAAGAGCAGATGAGAGGTTTTACTAGTATTCGATAAGATTATATACGTGGGTGTAATAATATTCAGTAAGATACTATGCACGGGTCTGATAGAATTCAATAAAAAGCTATGCGTGGGTCAACAAGTATTCAATACGATACTACACGAGAATTTACTAATAGTCAACTAAATGCTATCCGCGGGGCAACTAAAATTCCATAAGATACTATACCCCTTTATACCAGTAATCGTTTTTAATTAGTGTGGACCGACTCAAACCAGCCTTTATGCCAGCAGAAATTGAACCAGAATGTCAACAAGCGATAACACGCTAGGGTAGCGTTGTTAATTTCCGATTCAACCCGTAAAATCTTTGTTAAATCTAGCGGAGGAGTACTATAGAGGCAAGGCTACAATCCAAGTAACAACTCAAAACCTGAAAAGTAAAAAAACATGCAATGACGTCAAATGCTTGATTCTTCGGAATGGCCTCCAAATTGACCACCAATAGCAACAGTTCTTTGTGTTCTGACGTTCCGATCGGAGCTACGAAAGTTCTTGTAAGCTACGATCTCATGCATAAAATTCCATAAAATACTATGCCCCTTTATACCAGTAATCGTTTTTAATTAGTGTGGACCGACTCAAACCAGCCTTTATGCCAGCAGAAATTGAACCAGAATGTCAAGAAGCGATAACACGCTAGGGTAGCGTTGTTAATTTCCGATTCAACCCGTAAAATCTTTGTTAAATCTAGCGGAGGAGTACTATAGAGGCAAGGCTACAATCCAAGTAACAACTCAAAACCTGAAAAGTAAAAAAACATGCAGTGACGTCAAATGCTTGATTCCTCAGAATGGCCTCCAAATTGACCACCAATAGCAACAGTTCTTTGTGTTCTGACGTTCCGATCGGAGCTACGAAAGTTCTTGTAAGCTACGATCTCATGCATAAAATTCCATAAAATACTATGCCCCTTTATACCAGTAATCGTTTTTAATTAGTGTGGACCGACTCAAACCAGCCTTTATGCCAGCAGAAATTGAACCAGAATGTCAAGAAGCGATAACACGCTAGGGTAGCGTTGTTAATTTCCGATTCAACCCGTAAAATCTTTGTTAAATCTAGCGGAGGAGTATTATAGAGGCAAGGCTACATCCAAGTAATAACTCAAAACCTGAAAAGTAAAAAAAAAAAAAAACATGCAGTGACGTCAAATGCTTGATTCTTCGGAATGGCCTCCAAATTGACCACCAATAGCAACAGTTCGTTATGTTCTGACGTTCCGATCGGAGCTTCGAAAGTTCTTGTGAGCTACGAACTCATGCATAAATTAATAACAAAACGAAGGAACGTTCGTTTTGAATTTTAAATTCATTCCAGCTTTCTGCCTCGCAGACTTCGAACGCGAACTGTGGAAATTCCGTTAAATTCTTGTTGATGTAAATAAGCTAATTTCTGGAGTTGTAGATATGTTACAGCAGAGTAAGTTTTATCCATCCTGATATTATGTCTACATGATTCCATTACTTACGCAAAACTGGCCTCGTTTGGCACAAACAAACCTACATAAATATTTTCCTTATCTAAGCTTATTTCGTCTGTTTTCTAGAACAACGAAAATGACGGAACCACGAAAACCGTACGGGTCGTTAGAAGAGACCAAACGGTTATTTCCAAAACTCCGAACACAGCTCTGCGGTTGAGAAAAAGCATCGTTGTAGGGATGGATGAAACAGACAAGGGGGGTCCGCGGGGTGGACCACCGGCATCTCAAATGATAGGTTGTCAAGGGGTGTGGAAAACA
The DNA here is from genome assembly GCA_947359465.1 of Metellina segmentata. NCBI lineage: Eukaryota > Metazoa > Arthropoda > Arachnida > Araneae > Tetragnathidae > Metellina > Metellina segmentata. The sequence continues at coordinate 26,573,397 of OX375881.1, read as the reverse complement.
AAGTGAGATGTCTGCAAACAACACCCTCCGCGACCGAAACACACATGTTTCAATTCTTTTTATTCTGGAACCCACATTATGCGGGAATTGACGTTTCTGGGGTGGTGATCTGTAGTTTTCTTTCCATGGGTGTGGTGTGGCAAAGCGGATATAAAAATAATCTTTTCCCAATATTTCGTAGATTGTTACGAAAAGGATCAATGTCCATATGGTCAATTTAATAAAACATAATTCTTTGGTGTGTGTGTATTAGCGTCCAGACAAATGCCGTTTCATGTTAACGTAACTACAAATACATGTTATATTAGAGCAGAAACTAATTTTTTCGGGATACTGAATACTTCTATGATTTATTGTCATCTGCTCAAAAAAACAAACTAGAAAGCACTTATAATTTAAATTTTTGATTTACTAACGAATAGCGTTTTAGAGTTGAACAGTAAAATAAACGTATTTGTCTGTTCAATATTCGATCCCAATCACTTTATTGCTATCCCAATAACATTCATAGGACGGTTAATAATTTCAATAGCAGTTGTTAACTAATTCTGCTCTCTGATGGCAAAATGTTATGTCACTTTTCCCATAAAATTGAATAGGTCCCATCCTGGAGTTTTTTTTTTGTAGATGTTTAGAAGATGGCAAAATATCGAGTCTTTTTCTTTCAGTTTATGAGAAAACAAAGGTGGGAAAATTGTAATAAATAAAAAAACACCGCGAACCACAAGGTGACTCTTAAAATTGCTGTCACGACATATTCAAACAGTGACTTATAACATTTTGCAATCTGAGCACAGAATTTTGCTATAAAACTATTATTTAAACTGCCATCGCGTGGAATAACAGTTCATCTCTAAGATCTACGCATTTGAATTGTTTTCTCTTTTATATATTGCTTTTGTTAAACACTGATTTTAAATGAAAGTACACCAGTTATATATACGCCAGGAATCATTATCATGAAATTTCAAGGTTACGCTAAAATAGTGTTTTACATTAGTAAAACCAAACTGAAAATTTTAGCGTAAGAACGCGTACTTTTTAACTGATTGGATTGCTTCAGGGGTTTTATTACACCAGGGCCCTATTAGGTAAAAATGCGCCAAGCACAAGACATTACCAAGTAAAAAATATCGCGAAAGGAAAAAGAGGAATTGCAGAACAGAGTAGCGGGATGAAGGCAGAAAAAATCGCTTAGATAACACGGTAACGTGACCCTTTTGCTTACAAAAGACCCTACGGAAAAAAGAACGATCACTAGAGAACCACGGTACTTTTTATCTGAAAGTAATGCAGTTTAGATTCGTTTGTTACAATTTATACACTTTGTTTATTCAATAAGCTAGAAATATTTTGTACTTGGTAAAACTTCGAAGCCGTCATCGTCATCTGACAGTGGTTCAAAATTAATTGGTGATGTCCTCGGATCTTTCGCTTCGGTGGATTGCACCCGGACAGTCACCAATAGCTCCTGCGACGTTGATTAAATACCTACCTACATCCAGGCCGACATGGCTCAGTGGTTATGGCCACTGCGATAGCAACCGACGAGGCAGGTTTGATTACTGTTAGGTACATGCATTGCTCCCTGGATGTATTTCTCTTTTGTTTGTCAATAAAACTGCATTGTGTATGTGTCTATAACTTGATATTGTATGTTTTGTGTTTGGTGCCGCTTGGCCACATATTACCCTTGAGCCATAAAACACCAAGGACAAGCAACTAAATGGTTAAATCTTCAAATATGTCTAGAGATTGCGCAAGTGATATTTAAAGGTTAAAAGGTCATCGAGATCCATTTGTCGATTTCGGGAATTCTCCAACAAAAGCCATTTATTTGAAGCGTCTATTCTCTTTTCTGAACACGACAGATAAAATCTTTTTTCAACTTTAAGATACGACATAATATCCAGCAAACCCTTCTCCCTTGACGAACATCCTCTGTCAAAGGAAGCCGAAGAGGAGATTAAATTAATATCTTTTCCACGATTCATCAAATCAGAAGCAGAGGCAAGCAGGACCTTAATGCAACAAATTACATTCCGAAGGCGCTATGCAGTTCACGTAATTGCCAAGCACGAATAGTCCCTATGACTGAACCAGCTTTAATATTTATAGGCGAGATTAAATTTGCAAAGAGTAAATGTGTTTGTGTGTTATAAACCTGCGACGTCGGATGCGGAACAGTTAATAGATTCGAGTGCATTAAACTTGGGGAGTTGGTGGACATGTCTGTGCATCGAGGCAATTTGGACCAAAGAGGATTGTTAGGGGAGTGTTTTGATGCCCACGGGGGATTTGTAGTGTGTGATAACCAATCTGGCAGTTTTAAATTCAGTTTCTTAAACGAGTTTTGAGTCGTTTCTAATTGACAGTGCATCTTGTCAAAATACTACCATAGTTACGAACGAAACTTCAGCTTCTTTCGCTGCCTTGAGGGCACCTTCGAGAATGTTGCTCGATTGGGAAGCACTGACGTTGATTAGCGAGTTGAAGTTTCGCGACACCTGTTAGATTGATTGGTTATTTTGGCTTTTTCTTAGCTTCTACTCTTCCTGGTCACAAATGTCAATCAGCTTTCTCCGAAGTTCTCCTGGAATAATACCCCCTGAGGCGGTATCGCCTTAAAGTGTATATGGTCTTCATGTGGACTGCCTTTTGTAAACTCGGGGTTTAACACCCGGGATAAGCAAACAATCCTTTTTTGCTTTCATGCCCTACTACTCTGTGTTCCCATTCCATTTTTTTGTTTTCATGACAAATTTTATTTCAATCTGTCGTTCCTGTGCTTGGCACATCGTGCCCAAACAACCTGTTGGAACACAACAAATTGTATGACGTCATTTTTCGTAAGTTTTCCTCTTTTAAATAAGGAATAAGGCAGGTAAGTAGATAATTCGAGATATTAATAACACTTTAAGTGACCGAGTTTGTTATATTGCTGTATACGTCTTGTATGTTTCAATAATTAATAAAATTTTAACTTGGAATTTTGTAGATAACACGGATTATACACCAACCAAACATACTTCATAAACTACGAGTATTTACTCGTGATAAGGTGCCCGGTTGGAAGTATAACGGATTGGCAGTCGGAAGAGGTTTCGAGTTCGTAACGCGGTCCATTCAAAGACCTTCGTATGCACGGGGACTAGTGCATGTTAAATCTCTCGTGGCCTCACATGTCCTCACGTTGGTGTGGTGTGGAGGTTTGGAGTGCGGGGTGCTAGCTTAGGTGTTGCTTCGTCATCTGACCGTGGTTCAAAATTACATAGCTTAGGTGTGATTCATCATATGACTGTGGTTCAAAATGACAAAATGTCCTATGACCTTTTCCTTCGGGATTAATCCCGCAGCGTCGCTTGTAACCCCGTTCTGTTGCTCCAGTGCCGACATTAATTGAACTACAAACCTACGTACCCAATTGCTCTTGATTGGTGCATTTTTAAGGTTTTTAAAATGGCTTTGATTTTTTTTTTATCGTCGGTCTCACGCGATACATTTTAATACGTATACAGTCGACGATAGCCCGTTGTGTTGCTCCAGTGTGACGTTAAATAATTACCACTATACCATCGAGATAAGGTTTACCTCAGCTTTCCCAGAACATGACATGGTATTGAAAACAAATTCTCAGCATTGCTACTTAGTATAAACAACGAATCAGCTAAATTTATAAAGGGATCACATTGTTACCGCAAAATGTACAACCAATTTCCCTCACGTGCATTCAAAAATCTCCAACGCTACCCCACGGGTCACAAATCGGCTCCGCAGTCAAAATTAGCCACGCTTGATACCCTATCCTTTCCAACTCCCCGAATGCTATTAACTCATTTTCCCCTGGTCTGGGGCAATCCAGGTTCTGCCTGTCACCAGGTGGACCCCCGGGGCGTGACCCCCTGTGGAGTGGTGCTGATGGAGTGGCGTAATTCCCAGCCCCAGCACCTGTCGTCCGCCCTTAATGAGTTTCGTTTTGTTTCAGACAAACCCGTCAGACAATCCCCCTCCCTGGAGCAGCTTCACACCATCAGTCACTCCCTCAGATTGAGCATGCTGCTGCTGCTGCCGTTGATGGAGGTGTGTGCAGCAGTGAGCACTTCGATCTGTCCTCTCCCCAGGTGTTGGATGGGACATAACAAAGAGATATCGTTGAGCATGTAGTGTTGGTCCCTGTGTTCTTGTTATGACAGGCTGAATGGAGAATGAACTTGTCTGCACGTAGTGTGTGATTCTGTACTTAAGACTATGTTTGACGCGGAATGCGAGTAATGTTCGTCTACTCGTCAAGAAACCGCAATGGTTATACAATAATAACGTTAAATCTTAAATGTTGCTCCCTCTGTTCTTATTATGACACGTTTAACGGAGACTGAAATTGTCTGGATGCATGTAGTGTGTGAATCTGTACTTAAGACTATGTTTGACGTGTAATGCGAGTAGTGAGTCTATTCATGCCTAGAAATCGAAATATGATCATTCAATAATATAGATAGTGTTACGCCTGTAATATTAGTCTCTCTGTTCTTATTATGACAAGTTAAACGGAGTCTGAAATTGTCTGGATGCATGTAGTGTGTGATTCTGTTCTTCAGACTGTTCGGCGTGGAATGCGAGAAGTGTGAGTACCCAAGTCTAGAAATCGCACTGGTGATACAATAATACAGAGATAGCGTTACGTCTGTAATGTTGGTCTCCCTTTTCTTATTATTACACGTTTAACGGAGACTGAAATTGTCTGGATGCATGTAGTGTGTGAATCTGTTCTTCAGACTGTTCGGCGTGGAATGCGAGAAGTGTGAGTACCCAAGTCTAGAAATCGCACTGGTGATACAATAATACAGAGATAGCGTTACGTCTGTAATGTTGGTCTCCCTTTTCTTATTATTACACGTTTAACGGAGACTGAAATTGTCTGGATGCATGTAGTGTGTGAATCTGTTCTTCAGACTGTTCGGCGTGGAATGCGAGAAGTGTGAGTACCCAAGTCTAGAAATCGCACTGGTGATACAATAATACAGAGATAGCGTTACGTCTGTAATGTTGGTCTCCCTTTTCTTATTATTACACGTTTAACGGAGACTGAAATTGTCTGGATGCATGTAGTGTGTGAATCTGTTCTTCAGACTGTTCGGCGTGGAATGCGAGAAGTGTGAGTACCCAAGTCTAGAAATCGCACTGGTGATACAATAATACAGAGATAGCGTTACGTCTGTAATGTTGGTCTCCCTTTTCTTATTATTACACGTTTAACGGAGACTGAAATTGTCTGGATGCATGTAGTGTGTGAATCTGTACTTAAGATTATGTTTGACGTGTAATGCGAGTAGTTTGAGTCTATTGATGTCTAGAAATCGAAATATGATTATTCAATAATATAGATAGCGTTATGCCTGTAATATTAGTCTCTTTTTGCACACTTTTAACGATTTCCAAATTTGGCGGCACACAAAGAAAAATATAAGTTTAAAAGTTGTTTACTTACCTATAATGCTGTGCAAAATAGTTTATGATAATAATTTTGAATGTAAAATAAAATAATATAATATGTACTACAAAAACAACAGTACGTTTATTAAGGGATTAATTACAAGGTAAATTACGAGGTGTTGTCCTCGGATCTTTCCCTTAAGGGACTGATCCCGGACAGTCGTCAATAGCCCGTTGTGTTGCTCTAGTACGACGTTAACTAAAATTACCATTACCAATTACAAGGTAATAATACGAATTAAATATAATGACCTACTCCTTTGAAACTGTAACCCGCTTCAAGTACCCTTAATCTCAAGCCACAACGACCTGAAAATTGAAATAAATAGCAGAATTTTCATGTCTAACAGAATTTTTTACTGCCTCAGAAACCAACTAAAATCCAGGTTCATCAGCATGAAGACTAAACTAACCATCTATAAGACTTTAGTCAGACCCATAGTCATGTATGGGAGTGAATGTTGGACCCTCAATAAAACCGAGGAGGAAAAACTACTAATTTTTGAAAGGAAGATCTTAAGAAAAATATTTGGGCCTACTCAAGAGAACAACGTGAGAAGGATTCTTTACAACCACGAAATATACAAAAAATATGATAAATTCGGCGGGACCGACATAGTGAGAACAATTAAAGCGTCACGCGTCAGATGGCTGGGCCATCTCTTTAAAAATAACGATGCTGACCCTACCAAAAAGGTGACTTTTTCCAAAATTGAAGGGACAAGAAGAAAGGGACGACCACCTACAAGATGGATTGATGATGTGGAACTCTTGTTATTCTAACTCTTGTAACTCTTTATTTTTATAATTCTAACTATCTCAATTCTAACTCTTTCATATATTCTAATGCTTCATTCACAGTTAAAAACCGTTTTCTTCGACACATGTTATTTTCGGACAAATGTTCATAAAGACACAGTTTTGGACTGACGTTGCATTTACGCAACATTTAATAAAAAAAATTATTATTTATATAAACAAAGACAAAATAGTAACCTTATTTTTTTATGCCATTTTGCAAATTAATATTTCTAGATCATGGGCGTCTCTTCACAAAGTCGACTTGAACTGTGATGCCATATGTGAGATCTTTTCAAAATTCAAGTAAACAAATCGCAAAAAAAATGAAACTTTTAGAAATGTATTTTATAAAATTTTGCATTGAAGGAAAAACAGTTTTTTCTCCTGGATACATCGAAGCTTTGTCTACAATGTACAATAAAATAATAAATAAAACGTAATACAGAATAAGAAAAAAAATGTTTTCACTAATGTTGCTTTAACGCTGTATCAGTCGTTAATGGATTAAGTTCAGGTTTGTTCTGATAGTACCTTTCTCGTTTCGCCAAAGCATTTCAGAACCATAAAATTAAATACAATTTATAAATACTACTGTACGCTTGATAAAGATATACCAGAAATTGAGTTCATTGCTTCGAGATAGAGGGTCTGACATCCAGTTTCGCTTCGGAATGTTATATCCATGTTCGTTCGCATAGAAATCAAGGCGTCAATGTCTGCTGGGACGTGTGTGGTTACTGCAACATTTGACAGTGAATATGTTCCTGTGTACACCCTGCAATTTGGATGTCAATATCCACACCCACATGAACATGCGACGTCAAAGTTTGACGGAAACAATCTGTTCCGTGCACTTGGGAATCAAGTTTCCGTAAATATAGAGTGCTGCAAGTAATCCATTTGCTTTTCGCGCGTTCAGTGCCCTATGCTTCGTTGACACATTTCAAAGGCCTAAAAATATTCAGTCTCTTGGGATTTACATTTTATACCGACTGCATGAAAAGCGGGTAAACTTAAAAGGTGCTTTCAAAAATATTCAGCGAAACATTGTAGAGGTGGATTATTGAAATTTAGTATTTTTAGTGTTGAGCTGGTTGGGTTAAATGTTGGTTCTATTCAAATAGGGAATTAATTTAAAATTAAGTAAAATACATCAACAGTCGTTGGCACTTCAGTGTTTGACAAATTTTGTATATATACTTTGGAACTTTTGTTTCTTCTAGGTTCTATTTAGTAACATTTGATAAGTGCTTTTGAATTCGCGTAAGACTCGCTGTTTGCTTCAGTTATGATAAAAAGTGATGGATTTTCATGGGCAGCAATAGTGGCATGCCACAAAAAGTATGATTTCCGAAGCGCATATCAAATGTCGAACACTATTTTCTTTCCAACAGCAAAACTGGTAAATTTTTAAATTGTATAGGTTAGAGGAGTAACAAATTAGAAGGCTGAGAGTTGAAACGATTCAAACAAACACCGTCGTGTACAAAGGTATCTGGTGCACGTTAAATTTGACGTGGTCTCAAAGTCCTCGTTTTGGCGTGGTAAGAAAGGGGTGCACCAGCTCAAGTATTGTCTACGACCTCTGGCCGCGTTTCAAAATTATGATCCGTAGTCCTCGGTAATTTGGTTATTTTTAACTAACGTCGTACTAGAGCAACACTACGGGCTATTGACAATCCCCAGATCCGAGGACGACACAACGTAATTTTGAACAACGGTCAGATGGTGAGCCAACGCCTAAGCTCATGCCCCACTCTCCAAACATCCGCATCTACACCATCCGCTTACAAACATCCGGATGCGATGTGTTTGTTGCTTCAGTGCGACGCTACCAAAAAAAAAAATCTGTATCGATCTATTGTGTTTCGTGCAGCTTGGCCAAATGCGCTTGCTACACCTAAGCCAAAAAAGCCAACCTTCCAGAAAATTCTGAAATTGCGGTTAGGTAAGGTAAATTTCATTAACGTCGTACTAGAGCAACACATCTGGATATTGACGACAATCCGAGATCAATTCCCTATTGGAAAGATCCGAGGACGCCACCGTGTAATTTTAAACCACGGTCAGATGACGAGGCAACACCTGAGCTGGCATTCCACTCTCCAAACGTCCACACCAGCCCAATGAGTTTCGGCCACGACTGATTTAAGATGCACCAGCTGGGCTCTACACCATGCGCTTACAAATACACATGCACTAACCCTGATTCGAACCAAGAATTTTCGGATCTAGAGTCTAACACCTTAACAACCAGACCGGCTGGTCGGCTCCTTTATCCTCAGATTTTTTCCATCGGACCGGACCGTCATCAATAGCCCGTTGTGTTTAACCAGTGTGATGTTAATTGAACCAGTTACCTCTAAATTTAATATTGAACATAAGTTGATAAAATTATTTTACAGGGACTGCTATGTATTATCATAGTACTGAAAATGCATTATCATACCAATGAAAAATTTGACTTATTTGGGTATCAAAATGTGATTTTTTAGTTGTATCGCCGCTGCAGTTCACAGCGATGTATTATAATTTTAATGCAATATACAGTTTATGCAGGTTGAATTGAAGCAAAAATATTAATTACGAACACATGTATCGAAAGTTTTTTCAAACACCGACTACTTACCTCTTCTACATTTCAAGGTTGGGATTGGTGGCTATTTGTTCCGGAGCACCCAGTGGGTAATTTGGTAATTTTTTTTAGTTAACGTCGTACTAGAGCAACACAACGGGCTATTGACGACTGTCCGTGATCAGTCCCTTAAGGGAAAGATCCGAGGACAACACCTCGTAATTTTGAACCACGGTCAGATGACGAAGCAATACTTGAGCTGGCACCCCACTCTCCAAACTTCCACGCCAACCCAACGTGAGGACTTTCGGCCACGACAGATTTAAGGTGCACCAGCCGCCTCTACACCATACGTTTACAAACATCCATGCCCGGGCCCGGATTCGAACCAGGAACCTTTCGATCTAGAGGCTAACACCTTAACCACTATACCGGTTGATCAGCACCCAGTGGGAAATTTGTTGTTGCTACTTGCATGGTAGTTAGGTAAAAGAATATTAACGTCAACTGGAGTCAAATAGTGGCCTATTGGCGAAAGCTGGTTTGAGAAGGCACTCGACGGAGGCCTGTAGAAGATACGTACAAAATGTATTTTGTGTCTTCCAAAAATGGCAAATACCATCAGCCCTAGGATGGAGACAGCTGCAATAGCAACTGCAGGCCAGAGTTTCCTAAATAAAAGGTTAGTTGTAATTGAAGAACTCAGGCCGTCCAAACCTGGACATCGGTACCAAGGTATTGTTATCGCCGCTTAAGTAAACATATCTTACAAGATGGCACTGCAGCTCATTTGGCGAGGGCAGATGCGAGTCAGAAGTTTAACTCTAACTTGGCAGATGCAAACTCTGACTGTCCTTTTTAGGACAACCGACCACACTGGGCAGACCACGTTCACGTCCCCACTTAGCCTTTGAAGGCGGTTCGAGGACTTCTCGGGCGAAGCGTCCTGGGCCTGTTCTGCTTTCATTACCTAATAGAGAATTCCCCAGTTGCTCAAATGAGCGGCAATCTGATATAACCAAGTTAGGTTGTCACGGAGGGGTCCTTCTCCACATAAGTAACTAGGTAAGTATAGGCGAAAGCATCTTAACTATGAACCAGGGTCAGATGACGAGGTTTAAACGTTACTTAGCTCTCCACTCTCCAAACTTCCACACTACGCCAAAATGAGGACATTTGAGGCCACGGCACATTTAACGTGCATCAGACCCCACAACGTCTTTGGTTGGATCGCATTTTGAACTACTACTAACAAGGACACCAATATCCATTCGCTTACAAACCGAGACGTATATCTGGGACTCACTGCGTGGTACACAATCGCTGACCACCATAACCATACATCGTAGTACAAAAACGTATTTTTTTTCTTCGCCAACGTATGTCAGATAACTGTTGTAAATATATTACACTTGGTATTATCTGCCTTTAATAACACAGCAATTACTAATACACCGTAAAAAATTTACTGAATATAAATTTGTTATCAGTCCTTCGATGTTTGACAGATCCAGTTGAGGTTCATACGTTTTCCAAAACCACACTTTAAAATTCAAAAACTCAAAAGCTTCTCTGGATTTATACAAAGGTCAGTATTTTTAAGAAATTGCTTTCAAACTGCGATAGGCTCAAGTAAACTTTACTGTCGTGAAAGCCGTAGTTTGTATCAATCATAAAAACTTCCCTAAGCGGCGATATCAATTCAGATGATGTGCACTAAAAATTTTTCATGCACTCACCAAAAAGTTTCGATATTCAAGAACCGTCGGTGATAGATTTGAAACGGCGCATAGATCACCCTAAGACCTCACCTTTTCGCTTAAAGACCGTCGAGATAAAACTGTCCTGGTAAGACTCCTTTTGCGCAGAGGGGTGTCATTTTTCAAAGGCTTAAGAAAAACGCCTCGAGTTTACTTGCTCGATGTTTGCAAGGATATGAGATTTTTATGGCCAAAACGGTCGCAGAGAATGGTCGTTTCTCGATTGCCTTTTTCAGGGCTCAGTCGCTTTTATGCTGTGGGTTTAGGTAATGGATGCATGGATGAGACGACCACGAACTACAGTGGTTAGTAACAACTATTCCTAGACGATATGGCATATGGAAATTGGCGGTTTTGAGATAAATGTCTAGTAGTTCTTCCGAAGGATATTGCGAAAGAAGGCCACATGCACATTGAATAGATTCTTCAACAGCGAATGGGTTGTGAGAAACATTGGTGAACCGGCCATTAGGATTACTTTAGATAAAAATTTACCTAAACCTATGTACTAAGTAATCGCTCATATGCTGCGATGGTGGCACTTTGGGGCATGAATGCATACATGAGACAACTAACTGCAATGGATAGCAGCAACTGTTCTAAGTAGGGTTTATGGAAATCGGTGGTTTTGAAGTAGGTAGTTGAATTTACTTCGTCCTGGATTTACACACCGACAACTGACGTCTGTCAGGAATCAATCTAAGGGATATAAAAATAACTTCGACATTTGGAACCATGGTTAGATGACGAAGCCAAACCTGAGCTGTAAGCCTCATTCCACAAAATTTTCCCACAGCTACATCTTGAAAACATTTGAAGCGACGACAGTTTTAACATACAATAACCTCCACACGACGATTGTTGGCTGAACCTAGTTTCGAACTCTCGAACTCCCGGTTCCTAATCCGTTACCCTTCCAACCAGGCTACCGCCGCCTCATCCACCATTTCGATTGCGTTAGATAACAGTTTTATCTGAACCTTTATGAGAGTGGAATGTCGGCTCATTTATTGACCTCGTCATCTGATCATCGCTGGAACTTTGGATGTGTTATCCTCGGACCGTCTCCAATAGCTCGGTGTAATGCTCCAGTGCGCATAATTTAAAATTAAGATATCTTAAAATGTCATTTGAGTTACATGGAGGCATTATAATGTGCACGAGAATGTTTTTTGATGTAAACAAACCTAGGGAAAACGATGATCTTACCTACGTTTGCAAAATACGGAATACTTACAGGAATATCACAAGGGTTATAACCCGCGACAATGAAAGACATTTCGTGTTCGGCAATTTAAAAAATTTGTTGAATATTGATAAAGTTAGTATAAAAATTTTGTCGTTTTTTTTGTATTTTTTTTTTTTGTTTTCTGTAAAAATATATTTTTATAAAGCTGCATCATGTAATTTGTCCCGAAAATGAATTAAGAAGATTAAGCATATTCTGAGATTATCTTCCATGAAGTTTGCGTATTATTCGGGACAAAAGAAGTAAGACGAGTTTCTATTCCTGATTCGAAAGATTTTCGAATTGACTTAACAACTTGGTGCCTTCGCCAACAAGCGATAGTTTTGGAATATTATAATCCTTCGAATGTTTGCTAAATGCACTTCCATTTCCGCACAAATGGAATAATCCAACATGGCAACCTATCTGAATAACCGTTTGTCTATGAAACGTTTCGTCCACGATTTGGTTATGATCCAGTACCATATTTTTGATGTATACCAATTGTTACAACCGCAGGTAAGATTTTGCAAGTCATCGTATTCATGAATTTGATAATCATTTCCAAGTGGAAACTAATTCAATAACATGAAAAATCAATAATAATTAGAGTAATTTAATCATATTCGAGATAATTATTCTTATTGAGATGGACAATGAACTCATTTGTAGTTTGTAATCACTTCTTCATACTAGTGTTTTTAATGTAAAGAACGTGGAAAATAATTATTATGTTAAATAAATCGATAAAAAAAGAGTCAATAAAATGTTCGCTCAATTTTACAAAACAATGCGTTCTTGTTACATATGCCACACAGATCTTAGCTCTTATTTCTCACTAAAACAAAGCAGAAAGCGACTCTTAATTGAGAAACGGTAAATGAAATTTTGCAGTTGATATTTTATTGGGATTTTTCTTTATTTTCACTCTTCAAAACATGCAAGAAACAATTAACTCCTACCATCAAAAACATTTTTTATTTTTAATTTCTCCGACTCAAACGCATAAAAAACGGAATCCTTTAAAAACCACGATGGCGAAGAAGCGATTGGGAAAAAAATGGCGAATTCCAATACGCGAAAGAACCGTTTTCTTTCAGTTATTAAATAAAAAACAGTTTATTCTTCATTGCATTCGCAAGTTTGGAGGAACAGTTATTACTTTAATATCCAATTAAGTGGCGCAAATAATGAAGAGTACTTAAGCGCTTCTTTATTGAAACACTTTTATCGAAGTTAACAGGAGAGAGCAAAAAGAGCGCGTGTTATTTATTAAGCTGAACAATTGCAGCGACACAATTATTGTGTTTTTCAATCAGCCGCCATTTTTTTTGTTGTTGCTGTAGTGCTTCTCTTTTCTTCCTGCGTGTCATTATTTTTCTCATAAAGCGGCGTTATAATGGGAAGTAATGATACATTCTGAAAGCCCATTTTGTGTAGTTTGTTGTAGTCATAAGTAACGCTGGGTCGATCGGTGAAGCTGGACCCTTATGATTTACAGTCGTCTTTTGTGAAGGGGCATTCCGGCTCCTTTCTTTTTGCTGGGACTTATTAAGTAGTTAATTTATTGACTCGGTTCCACTTTGACAACTCCCTCTTTTGTGGCACAGCGTATAAATAGCGGGATATTTGGGTGAGCGGTGACTTTTAAGCGATTGTTTGTTGCAGGTTTATGTGTCGAGGATGCTCACATTCGCCAGACAATACTTACTCTGGTCTTAAATTGGATTTTGGTGTGCTTCAGATCAAAGGAGGCATGGAAAGCTAACTCAACCATATAGAATAAGTGGTGTGCAATTGAAAATTGAAGAATAAATATTATGAAGAATGGTTAGTTGAAAAATCTTACCTTCGAACTCAAAATTGCATACAATGACTAGTCAGGAAGCATACCCCCTTCCCCTCTGAGCATCATGAGATTTACGAACAGTGTTGTATTGCTTTTACCTATCAATATACTGAATGACATAACCACTGTGAAAGATTTCTTGGATTTTTTCAATTTTTAGAAATATTCTGTTGTCCTTTTCATTAGGATCGAATCACTTGGAAAGGTTATATTGATACCTTCCTTGAAAGTGTAATCTGTTTTAATTATTATATTGCTACTTTCCTTGAAAGGAATCTTTTTGAAATATTCCGTTGCTACCTTCCTCGACAGTGAATCTTTTGGAAAGGTTGTATTGCTAACTTCCTTGAAAGTGAATATTTTGAAGAGGTTCTATTGCTACCATCCTTGAAAGTGAATCCCTTAGAAATGTTTTAGTGCTACCTTCCTTGCAAGTGAATCTGTTGAAGAGATTTTATTGCTACCTTCCTTGAAAGTGAATCTTTTGGTAAGGTTCTATTGTTACATTCCTCAAAGGTAATCTTTAGGAATGAATCTATTACTACTTTCCTGGAAGGGAATTTTTTGAACAGATTCAATTGTTACTTTCTTGAAAGTAAATCGTTTGGAAATATTCTATTGGTCTCTCCTTTTCTTAGGATAGAATCCCTTTGTAAGATTCGGTTCCGAAGTCTTTTTTCCCCATAAGTAGCTCTAATTCAGCCATTTGTGATCAAAAGCTATCGTTTCCCTCGCAAAATAATGAAACGTAGAAACCTTTCCAGAAGATTCAATTCATCATAGTGCGAGTTCGCAAGATCACCGTGTGCAAGGATTTTCGTGGCCTCAATTGTCCTCACATTGGCATGATGTGAAAGTTTGAAGAGTAGGGTCTCTGCTCAGGCGTTGACCACATCATCTGACCCATCTTCGGATCTTTCCCATTGGTATTACTCTCGTACAGTCACCGATAATCCGTTGTGTTGCTCCAGTGCGTTGTTAATTAAACTGCGTATTTATCAACACATAACCACGTGTGGTATCGTCATGGCTCATGGGATTTTCCTCCAGCTAGCAACTTTCAAGTTGTAGTAGCTTCGATTTCTCCGTGAGTGTATTTATCTGTCCTTTGCCAGTAACTTTCTTTGGGTATGTATATCCGTTATTTGTTGTTGTCTGTCTTAAACTTGGCACAGCATGGCCAAATTTGACCCTTGTGCCATAAAACGCAATCGATCAATCCATAACCATATGAATTATCTTCTAACCGAACGATCAAAAGATATAGCACGAAGCTACACGCACGTGTTGCGCTATTTCATTAAAACGGACGATGAATCGGGTTATATGACGTAGGCGTTTATGAAACAACGACCTTCAAATGAAATAGACGTAGTATGTAAATGAGTGGCTATCCTAAAATCTCAGAAGGGACTCACGTGGATTTACAAATCGCCTTAACCGATTGGATGTCGAATTGCAGACTTGCGTTTATGATCACGGTGGATAATCACATTAACCAATCAATAATTTAGAATTCGAGCTTTTTCCCACTCCCACGTGACAGATTTTCAAACTGATCGCCCGGAAAAAATAACATGAAGCTAAGCGCATATGCTCCATCTGTTTCATTAGAATCTCGATGATGCAGGGTGGCCAATCTCAAAGATATGTTTCTTCGGGGATAGTTATGGTGAGAACTTTATGTGAAGTTGCCTTGTAACAAGATCAGCGCAATCTTCAGATCCCCATCCCTTACCTATATAGCAGCACCTAGTGTTTACGACCGTGTTATCCATTACGTGATCTACGACCTGACATGTTGAACACCGCAACAATATCTACAGCCTTGACAGTTTTTAAATTTTGCTAAGGCTGGTTGCGGCAATTAATCTTCAAACCGAGTAACTGAAAAAATAATATCAAGCAGCTGGCACATGTTCCATCTGTTTCATTTTAAGGTTGAAGGCTAATAAAGGCAACTGAATTGTATTCAGTCAAGCTTAAAACTTCACTTAGGATTGAGAGTCACTTGACCTAAGTTCGTACGCGCACTTCACAACTGTCCTTGATGTAGATTTTAGGTTAGTCCACTGGCGGCAGAGGGGAGAGTTCGACCCAAGCCCAAAACAACCATCAGAAACGCCCTTCTCTTATCTAATGACCAACGGATGTTGGTATTTTCCAAACTCCCCAAGCAGATGAGTTTTGGAAAATCTTAAAGCATTCCCTGGAACTTGGGGAATCAATTTTTGATTGATCCCCAATAAATTCTAGATACCCCATCTTCCCTACATTATTATTTTTTTTCCATTCTGCACATTACACATGCATTTGGGGTGGGGGAACGGATACTCACCCCTTTGCCCCACCCCGAAACTCGCAGACCGAAAATACCCCGCGGCCAAGAAAATGCTACAGAAAGGGGCAATAAAAAAAGAAATATATTATATTTTTTTAAGAAAAAGTTTCTTCTCGCTTCGCATACCAATTTCTCGCAGAAAACTGTATTTTCGGGGTTGAAAAAATAACCTCCAAACCGCGCGGAAATTCGTGCCATATTTTGAATATCGTCGGGAGTGGATATATCCTGCTCCTCAGCTCAACTCGTATTCCCATTCGCCCGAGATGTATTCGATATCGGAATTTAATTTCTGTTGCCGAATGTGACTGTAGAAAAACAAGAAAACTTTTTCCAGGGAAGAAAATTATGTTTTTTATCTGGTTGGTTCAGACGTGAAGGAACGGGATTCACAGGATGGGTGATAGAGTAATTTGTAATTTGTCAACTATTGAGTGGAAAGAAGACTGCTACTACTATTTTATTGCAGAGAAAAAATCTCATGAATATCATTAAAACTTTGAAACAAATGTGAAAAATACATATTCTTCAAAGGTTGAAACATGGTAGAATTACCGAATCATGGCTGTCATGTGAAAATAAAATTTTAAAACTTCATATCCATATTATTTCACCCCCCTACTGATTGTCTTAGTAATCTATATCGGAATCTGACGAAACTGACCAGACTGACCAATCTGTATCAAACTGACCAGATCTTGTTGAACGAGATATGTCGTCATTGCAGCAAAAATGACCACATTTTAATCTCGTAATCATAAAAATATCGACAGTATCTTGATAACAAGACATCCCATCGTTAGCAAAATTAGTCAAATCTTGATAATCGAGATATCTCGTTGAAACCTCTTGGGTTAATATACAGAGGCGAGAAAATACAAATAAAATTAAGCAATAAAATATATTCATATATACAAAGAGAATGTCCCATTACTTATCTATTAGCATACTTTGCATGTTTAGCTTCTAAGTACACTTGAAATAAATATTAACCCAGATAAGAGATGCGATTTAAATCAATGCTATGCCCAAGCTTCATTCCAGTTTTACAAGAGTTCACTTTACTTGATGTAGGTTATGCTAATGATCTGGAATGCCTATTCTCATCTTTAAGATTAATTAATCTGGTGCTTTAAGGCATATACTTTGGTTTCTCGCGAACAAGAAACCATCCGCTTGAAGCACTTTCCGAGTAATCCTTCACGATTTAATCTCTAATGACCTTATTATATTCTTGAATAGTTAGAGAACTTTACAAAAGTTTCTTCACATATAAAATGAAATCTTTTAGTTTCTTAATCATTAGTAAAGGAATAAATTTTAATCTCTTAAGACCTTGGAAATGTTTCTCAAAATTTTGAACGCAATTGATTTTGCCTTTTATTAGTTTCGAATTTATTTTACTAGAAATGGAAAAATTTGACAAGTATTTAAAATCACTCCAAGCCATAGCTGGCTTCAATTGACAGAAAAATACGAAGAACTTGTAAGCATTGACCAATATCCAGTGCAACGTTAGTTAAAATGCCTATCCACCTACCTTGAATTTTCGAATTTTGCTTTCTTACGAGTAAGCCACGGGTCTCAAATTAGCCGCTATGAAAGTTATACTGAGGTTTTGTTTACCATAAGAAATGTTACTCGTTGTTGTTGTTGTGTACTCTAAGAAATGTAAGTCCAAAAGTAAGTAAATATTCAGATTAGACTGTTCCTTAAATTTTCCAACTTTTTCTCGTTTGCTGGCAAAACACGGATACCAAATTAGCGGGCGCAGAGGAAGCACTGGAGATTAGCTTGCATTTCTTCTCGTGTTCTGAGAAGCACAATAAAACAAAAACACCGCATTCCACTGTTAATTGAACTGTGGCTAGAGTAACTCTTCAGTTCCAAGGAAATAAACACATTCCATGTGCAACCTCCCGAGATTCCTGACCGTTCCTCGTTAACGTTTCGCCGATGATGATCCAAAAATAGCACCCACAAAGAATGAACGTAAAAAAAGGTAAAACGTCGTTTACCCACTGTTTAATCATAAAACTATTTTAGGCGTTAATTACGTTCTTCACGCGAAAATCAAATAATGTCGACCGCTGAGCAAAAAAGAGGAGCCACGTTACGCCGTTTCTGGACGGAATTATCGCTGGGTTTAATTGGACTGGGGGAATTTTGCGTGCGAAATGTTCACTAGAAGAGAGACACAGAGATACTTTCGTTTTTAACTATCCTCCGATTCTGTGTACTTGCCAGTCGTGAATATTTCCAGAAGACTGTTTCCATTTTTAATTTCCTTTGAGAATAGTGATTTTTTCCCCACGCAATGAGTTTAAATACCTTCATTTTGAGCATGTACTCGTGCGATCGTTAAATGTTGAAATGCTATTTAATAGCTACTTTTCCTCACCTTCAAATGCTGCATTTATTGAATGTAACGTTATAAGTGAGAAGGTAGGTATTTTAATTAACGTCGTACCGGAGAGACCCAACAGGCTATTATTGACGGTCTGGTATCAATCATACAAGGAAAAGATCCCAGGATACCACCAAACGACTGAAATAATATGTGGTCGTTTTTCTGTATTGAGACTTCTTTATTTTTATTCCCCATATGGTTTCGACGAGAAATTTCGTCCGACGAGATTTGATTGATTTTGCTAATGACGTGACATTTCGTTATTAAGATACTGCCGATGTTAAGATGTTGACATGACCATGATCCGGTCAGTTTTCTACTCTGTATGTTAGAGGATTATTTCTAAATAATTTATGAACCTGTCAAGTGACTTTTCTTATTGTATTTAAAATGTGGTTTGGTAGTCTTGCCCCAACTCCAACAAATGATGTACAACCAGCACTACTGGATTCATTGTATTTCTTTATTTGACTCGCACCGATTAAAAGACAATTATGCCTAGAGAGAATGAGTCAAAAGATTCCTATATTTAAAATAATTAAGGTTTAAAAAATCCTGGTCTTGTTTTGAACCATCAACGCCAATAATTTGTCTGTCTTCACTAGATTTAAAGGTTTGGTCAACCACACACACAGTCAAGTCAATTTTCTCATTAGAAATTCAACGGTTCTGTACTATCTTGTCCGACCTCTCTCAAATAATGTACAAGCAGCACTACTGACGTAAATTTATTTATTGTTTTCACTTACTTCACGAGAAAAATCCATTAACCCCGTCGAGGAGAATGAGTTAGAGCCCTATGTTCAGCTATTGAGATTTCAAAGCACAGCCAGGTCTTGTCTTCAACCATCAACGTCAAAAAATTGTCTGTCTTGGCTAGATTTAAAGGTTTGGTCAACCAGTCAAGTCAATTTTCTCATTAGAATTACAACTGTTTTTTGCTATCTTGTCCGATCTCTTTCAAATAATATACAAGCAGCAACTACTGACGTAAATTTACTTCTGGTTTTGACTTACTTCACGAGAAAGGTCATTAACTCCATCGAGGAGAATGAGTTCGAGCCCTATGGCAATTGAGATTTCAGAGCACTGTGCTAGGTCTTGAGTTCAACCATCAACGTCAATAATGTGTTTGTCTTCACTAGATTTAAAGGTTTGGTCGACCAGTCAATTCAATTTTCTCATCTATCGGTTTTGTGCTAACTTGTCCGATCTCTCTCAAATAATGTACAAGCAGCACTACTGACGTAAATTTATTTCTTGTTTTGACTTACTTCACGAGAAAGGCCTTTAACTACATCGATGAGAGTGAGTTCGAGCCCTATGTTAAGCAATTGAGATTTCAAAGCACTGTGCTAGGTCTTGTGTTCAACCATCAAAGTTAATAATGTGTTTGTCTTCACTATATTTAAAGGTTTGGTCAACCAGTCAAGTCAATTTTCTCATCTCTCGGTTTTGTGCTATCTTGTCCGATCTCTCTCAACTAATGTACAAACAGCACTACTGACGTAAATTTATTTCTTCTTTTGACTTACTTCACGAGAAAGGCCATTAACCCCATCGAGGAGAATAAGTTCGAACCCTATGTTAAGCAATTGAGATTTCAAAGCACTGTGCCAGGTCTTGTGTTCAACCATCAACATCAAGGCTTTCGTCTGTCTTCACTGAGCAATCTGCGCTCAGTCGAAACGAACCACCATTAACGGGGCTTCAGCCCCAAGAAAAATATCTCTTCTTTGTCGCGTCACATGGTGCGGCCCATGCTTTCTTCACCAGGGCATTCATCAGACCCTGCTGCTTGCGTTCGTTGCTATCGCCATTCCAGCTCTGAGCCCGATATATTTCATTTACGCACTCGACCGGCGCTATTTGGGGGTCGTGTCTTCCGAAGACAATTTGTTATCGGTCGCTGATGAGGGAAGCATGAAAAAACGATTTTTACAAAAGTATTATCTGAAGGTGCAAATGTCGGCTTTGATTTCTGTGTTCCTGTTTGTTGTAGTTGAAAAGGCCGTTGAATATTCAGGATAATCACAGGATTGTGAAGTTTTGAGCCGTTGATTTGAATCATTACTTACAAACATTACAAAAACATCATTACAAAAAATAGTAAAACGTTTGAGAAAAGTTAGCTTCATTGACAAAGAGACTAAGGTTTAGGGCGTATCTCTACTATTATAATATCTACTATTATAAAAGGAAACTCGCTACGCAGTGTCCTGACCAATCTATGGCACAATAATAAAATGTAGCACACATGAGCCCGATTTTTTTGCGATTTTTGTATCCAGCTCGAATTTTAAATATGAATCTAGAAATTTTAAAATTAAATAATTGCTTTTTTTTCACCATTCTTTCTTTCCTGACGTCACCCGAACCTCGAATGAAGAAGGAACGAATTTTGCGATTTTCGACCACTGACGTGAGCCTTTGGAACCCTGCCTAATTTTTCGATTCTGTCGTATTTTGATTTACGTTGTTGATAATATCCACTTCGAGGCCATCACGGCGTTGCATGTGGAGTTAGTTTGCGAAACAAACCAAATGGGAATACGTAGCAGTCGCCGGGGGTGGGTGAGCAGTAGTCACACCTGACCCCACGAAAATAACTGTCACTGGTAACGCCCTGCTGGCCACGCAGTGACTAGTTCTGATATGACAAGAAAACTATATCTTATTCCTATTATTCTAACACGAATCTAAATTCTCATTGGTTATCTATTTGATACCTTAATGACACTTTTTAACATGGAGTTGAATATACACTAGAGGTTGAACATCCTATTATATGTTGATGCGTTTAATAATACATACGATTTTCGTACATTGTACTAGTTATATTTCCTTTTATGGCTCAAAAGCCATACTTGACCTAACTAGTGAAAACACAAAATCAATGGACAACGTTACGTATATACTCAAGGGGAAAGTTTCACTGACACTTAAGAGAAATACACAACTAATGGAGGAATAGCACAACACGTAAGTTGCTTGCGTAGTGGCGTACTCACTGATCCAAGATGACCTCCAAGGATTATAGGAGCTGAGCACTATAAACAAAGCACAACATGATACTTTTTCCAATATCCAAAATCAACTCCTAAGCTTGACAACTTTTGTTACTAATATATCGTACAATCATAAATATTTGGTGTGTAATATTTCCTGTAACTCGTTTTAGATGTAAGAACTTTTTGATTACATCAAAATTATCTTATTTTTGATATATCATATCAAAAATAAGATAGTATATTTATTTTTATTTGTATCATAAATATTTACTTTCCAGTGCAATTTTATTTACTGCAAATATATTAGGTTTGTTAATATGTTTTTTTATGGTACAGGTATCATATTGAGTCAAGATTCGCCAAACGCAAGGCAGTCAACACCAAGTCAGGGACATGCACACAAGGGAAGTTTTACCAACAAAGGAGAGAGAGGAATGAAGTTTAAGTTGCGGAAATCGAACCCACACCGCATAAAATTCGTATGTTGCTAGCACGTGGACAAACCTACTAATCCATGGCGGCTCCCCAAACAAATAGTTGAATTGTTAGGTTTGAAATAAAATAAAAAATAAATACTTATAAAATACTAACTATTAAAATTGGTCTCAGAAAATATTTACATTCACGTACTATTTGTCTAATGTTTTTCTATGACTGTAAGACAAGCCATTCATTGATCCAATGCAAATCCTGTGACACTATATTTGTTGAAATACGTTTGCGCACAGACGTGTTTTGTCAGTGCGCATGACATATACATTTTGTCGAATGCCCCTTCAGTGTATGACATGTCTTACAGGGAGACCCTTTCCCATAGTCATGGCAGTGTAAAGTATTAGCGCCAGCTATCTGGGTTAAGTGGATCTTACAAGTTGCCTGTCCCTCAAGTGAAATTGATGCCCAAGTGTACGCCCATGTGTGAAACTACAGTTAGTTAGCTTTCGAACTCCGTCTTGATGAGCGTCTCTGTAGTAACCGGATAATATTCATATTTACCCTTCCAGCGGTCGCGCGTATGTGGTAGATACACTGGAGTTGATTTTAGTTACATATTTTTAGACCAGATGATCCTACTAATACTCGCTCTTGGCTATTCCTCCCACTCACTTAGAATTACTTTCAGTCATAATTTGAATTTTGAGGTGTTAATAGGCCTTCTGCAGATCCGTCATCTGTATCTAACTGATACGCGCGACCGTTGAGGTAAGTTTTTATTATATCTGGTTTTTTTTAGTAACAAGAAATCTCTATTATGTTAATCTTACTACAATCTTACAAAATGACAAGCGCACTAGACTTACAAGATTTAACTGTGAATTTGGAAAGAAATTTATATGTCTGGAGCACTCCAAACACATTTGCTCAGAATGTAAAGCAGGGATTCAATGACTATGAAGACTGGTCTATTCCTTTTTATATCTTAAGATAAATTCGACGTTTATTTCATTTTTATATTTTATTGATATTATTTAAAACTTAATTTCAATAATTACACCCTTTACATTTCAAATGTTAACACCCTTTACATTTAAAATTTTAACACCCATTACATTTTTAATTTTAACACCCTTTACATTTTTAATTTTAACACCCTTTACATTTTAAATTTTAACACCCTTTACATTTTTAATTTTAACACCCTTTACATTTTAAATTGTAACACCCTTTACATTTTAAATTTAAACACCCTTTACATTTTAAATTTTAACACCCTTTACATTTTAAATTTTAACACCCTTTACATTTTAAATTTTAACACCCTTTACATTTAATTTTACATTTTAAAATAGTGATCTAAGAAATACCCGTGACTCTTCACGTTGGTGTGGAGCGCTCGACCGCTGGGAGGTTAAGCATTCATAATGTTTTCCTCGTTTTCCTAAATTTCAACCAATGTCTTGCAATGTCTGTGTCCCAATAAATGTTAATTTAACTGTCCAAAAATGTTTGGAGTGATCAATTCAGCACGGCTGTCAAGTCTTAGGTCGTATTTATAGCTGCAGAACTTCTTCTAGAAGTAAATCGAGAATTAGCATAGATTGTAGTAATTTTTTACTAGCGTCGAACCGTAATTTTGAACCAAGGTCAGATGCCGAGGCAACATCTGAGCCGGCACCCCACTCTAAAAAACTTCCCCACCAACCCATCGTGAGGACTTTCGGCCACGACAGATTTAAGGCGAACCAGCAATCTCTACACCATATGCTTACAAACATCCATGCACTGACCCGGATTCAAACCAGAAATCTTCGAATCTAGAGGCTGACACCTTAACCACCAGAGACCAGTTGGTCGGCGAAATTGTGGGTAAGAGTTTAAGGCATGGAAAAGCAACATCATAAAGGAATATTA
The DNA here is from genome assembly GCA_947359465.1 of Metellina segmentata. Lineage (NCBI taxonomy): Eukaryota > Metazoa > Arthropoda > Arachnida > Araneae > Tetragnathidae > Metellina > Metellina segmentata. The sequence continues at coordinate 26,549,580 of OX375881.1, read as the reverse complement.
AGTAATCTCCTTTGTATTAATTTTATACCATTTTCAGGAAACCTTTCCGCTGCAATGTAAAGCAAAATGGACACAGTTTTATTAGAATCGAACATTTCTAAAATCCTGTTTAGCAAAGCAGTCCGGAAACACTCCCGCCGTCCACTCCAACTATCGCAAATAATATCCATACGCTGCGGAAGAAAAGGACGGAAAATTCTCCAGGCTTTTTCACGATTCCCCATGAATGAATAACGCGAAAGCCGCCCTCTTTATCTACTTTGAAACGGTCGTGACTTCTTCGCTGGCGGAAAATTCATTTCCAGATCCATCATACGCAGAAGTTCGGGGGAAGGCGTAATCCCTTTGTATGAGCTAAGCCTTTTCTCCAATGGAACCTATCAGCACTTTATCGCACTGAAGCACGGGCGAGTCCATAAAATCGGTGTTTGTTTTAGGATTTGCCCGAGTTCCGATGTCTTCCGCCAATGAGAGACATTGGTAACTGCAGGATTTAGCCTCCGTTCCTTTTACTCAGTGAATGGATTTAATTCTGGGGTAACAATTCGTTTGAGTCTTTTCGATGTGATGGTGTCTTGAAGTATCTTCTGTTGTATCCGTGTAATGTGCAATCAGTAGAAAAGTCGGGAAGCTATTGTATAATCTGTTTGAGCGAACGGATTACTTGCTGGAAAAACATCAAAATGCCATAACTATGTCCAATCTGTAGGAACTTCAGGATGACTACAGTTATTTCTCCTTTAATAATGGAGAAATTACCTATTTTGAAAAATATTTCTTCTGAATGCTCTTAATTCAGTGTCCTAATCGTTCAGCATTCACATTAACAAAGAGATCGACATATTCCATTTTTCTAATTGGTTTTGTTTCGCAGCTATGCGGTCAATTTTTTATTTTTCAATTGATCCTTACACCACAAAAAGTAGGAAATCCTTTGTATAATCTGTTTGAGTGCAGAAAATTGGGAATTTATGTAAACAAAGTGTAGAAAATTTTGAGTCTTTGTAAAATAGGTTTGAGTTCTGCGGATTATTTTCTGAGCAATGTAGCAAAAAGGTGTCATATCTGTGTAGTTTAAATTTTCAGGAACTTCAGGATGTATGTTCTTATCCTTTATTGATGGTGATGTTACCTAATTTGTAAATATCATCGACAAGCAGGCCAGCACGGCGTTGCCCGTGGCAGTTCTTTTCCAGTCCTTAATGATATTGAAAACATTAAAAAGAAAAAATAATATGTTTTTTTGAAGAATGATTTCACCCGACATGACACGGGCATATCGATAATTCGCATAAAATTCGGTCTACCTGAGGTATCAATCTGGTGCAAAATTTTCCGTAGATTTAAAATCAAATTTAGTCCATCTTTAACAGTCGCGAAGATAGAAACTTGGACTAAAGAATAAAAAAGAAATTAAATCGCCAGTCAAAAACTTTTATTTGATTTGTTTCGCTTCCCTATAATTGTTTTTGCTCAGGAAATGAAATGAAAGAAGCTAAATTTGGAATATGTGATCTCTTTTAACTGTTGCCATTAAAAAAAAATTAATAAATGCCGATAAATTATTTAAAAAATGTTGTAGATTAAATTTTAAAATTCGGGTTTCGCAAAAAAATTTAATAAAATTTGGACTACCAGTGTGCCACATTTCAGAACTGTAAGTGGTACACATTGTCTGCAAACACACAAACACTTCCTTTAATAATAGTAGATGGATGTGCTTAATTTTCAATTTTCTAAACTTTTGGCATTCACACACACATTAGTACTAGGGGTTGACGTATTCCATTTTACTAAGATGTTTTGCTTAGGAATTATGCGTTCAAACTTGTAACTTCTAGTTTACACTACTAGTGATTGTCTCGACGAGGCTTCTAACCAGTAGAAAAATTGACCAGATCTTGATGGAAGATCTTGCTCATCATTTGAAAAGAACTGACCAGATCTTGATCGGCAGTGTCTTGATAATGAGATTCTTCGCCATTTGAAAAATTGGTTAGATTTTGCTAGACCAGACATATCATCGAAACCACTTGGAGAGTTAAAATGTTACATTACGGATCGATACTCGATAATAACTCTCCAGGAAAGAGAAAATGCATATTTATTTAACAAACTTTTACTATTTCAGAGTTCTTAAGCTAATGTATAGTTCTTACTCAACCCCATTTGGTGGTAGAAAAGCCTAACTCTAGATCTCCGTTAGCCATGGGTGATAATAATCGATTGAACTACACTAATGTCCAAAATTAAGGTCACAAACATAAAATATGTGAGAACTGGAGAAATATTCAGTTTATTGCAACGAAATTTTACTCAGAGATATATTATTATGAGAGGAAGCATATAAAAACATAACAATATGAAAAATAGTTGAATTGTTTCTTAAGATACAGGTTACATCGAAAACGGTCAAATCCTGATGCAATTATCTCGATAGCTCCGTCTAATATGAAGTGTGGCCACCGTGCACTGCTATTCTAGCCTCACAACGAGCCCTCATACTGTTAATGAGGGTGTCGAGAAAAGGTTGCGGCAAGAATTATCATTCTTTCAAACGTCCGGATTTACCGCCCGGAGGGTCCTGGGTGGGGGTAACGTCGTACAATGGCTATTCGTAGACCATCTCAAACATTTTTTTATAGGATTGAGATCCGGAGACTTCGCGGGCCAGTTCATACGGCGAATATCCTCTTCATCAAGAAAATCATCCTCAATGTGAGCTCTGTGTGACCGCGCATTACCGACCATAAGAAGAAAGTCCGAGCTGCAGTACCCTGGAACAACCTCACATAGGATTCAAGGATTTCATACCTATAGCGTTGTGAAGGTAACACTATCCTTATCAAAGACGTGCAGTGGTGTACGACTGCCCAACATGATTCCGCCCTAGACAAGGATTCCTCTGCCAAATTGGTCGATTTTCCTTACATTGGAGAGATGATAGCGAGCTCCACGTTCTCTCCAGATGAAGACTCGCCGTGAATCACTCTGTGTGCTGAATCTGGACTCATCAGTGAAAATAACACGCCCCCATTCTTGGTGTGTTCAAGAATGGTGTGTTCGGCTCCACGACAATCGGACTCTCCTGTGTAATGCGCTCAAAGGGAGACACACCACTGGACGCCGGGAATAAAAGGCTCTCCTGCTAGACGTCTGTAAACTGTTTGCCTGGAAATTCTTTTTCCAGACGCAGCAGTAATTTCATAAGAAAGCTCGTTGACCGTTGTCTGCCTATGCCGTCGTACACTTAATGCCAAATAGCGATCATTTGCAGGAGTCGTCGCTCTTGGACGGCCTTGGCTGGGTTTCCTGGTGATATTACCACTTGTTTGGAATTGATTCCACAACCTGGATACCACTTTTGGGGCCACTTGAAATCATCCAGCCACCTCTGCTTGAGACCACCTAGCATCAAGTCTGCCAACGGTTCTCCGTCTCATTAAATCATCTGTGGCATCAATGCTATTATGCAAACTATGTTTTGTGACGCACGCGGAAGAATAAGATTGGCCTGTTATAAATAGCCTGTTGACCTTCCTGCATTCCCTTGTACCTCTCTGCTGCTTAGCATGGTGTGTCCGCGCTGTCTGTTACTCGTGGCACACGTTTAGAATAGTTTTTACCTCTTGTTATGTTAATAAAGTTTTGTTGAGTTTTAAAACGTTCAATGCTTTCTTCGAGGCCGACACTTTCTACCGGTTTTAGTGGTTAGATGGATATGGCGGCCAGCTGCTGAATGGAATCCTGCACAAGTTAGTTTAGCGCCAACATTAGGCGACCGACGCTAAAGTGGTTACGCGGACTGAGAATTGTAAAAACCTTCTGAGGTTGGAGCTACACGGCATGCGTTTTATTTATTCAGCCAGTGCATAGCTGCGGAGCGGGGTGACGAGAACTTGGGTGAGTGTTTACTGATTTTCGCTCTTGACCGGTTTCGTTCGCGCGTTTTCGTAGATTCCAAATCAAGCTCTGGGCGTTTTTTCTGATATTCATGAATTGAATTCTTTCTTAACTTTGGTACATTGTGGTTTTTGTTCATTGAGTTATTTACATTGCATTTTAAAAGTTCATAGTTTAATTTTAAGCCCGCAAATAGGTTGGTGGCTCCTTTTAAACTAGATCATTTATTTCAGTACATTCTGGTTTGGAAGGTTTAGTGCGGATATTGTTATAGTAACAGTGTTGTAGATATCTTTTGATTGCTTTTAAGCGTAATTTCGAATTTAAATATGACTGACACTGAGGTCAAAGAACCTATTTCCGTTATTGTTTCTAGTGATCAAAATGCTGCTGCCGCCCCTGAGGTATCTCGTGTTGCCTTTAGAGCACCTCCATTCAGGGATTCGGATCCCGAAACTTGGTTTTTGCAGTTGGAAAGCCAGTTTTTTCTTGCTGGTATTACTGAACCAAACACAAAATTTCATTGTGTCGTTTCGGCAGTTGATAAAAATGTTTTTTCAATAATTCGGGATCTTGTTCGTAAACCCCCAGAAAACCCGTATGTTACGATTAAGGAAGCTATTGTTAGGCACTTTTCTCAATCTGAGACATCTCGTTTAAAGCTGTTGCTGCAAGACTTGCATTTAGGCGATAGACGCCCTTCTACGTTACTGCATGAGATGAAAAATTTGTCATCTGGCAAACTTTCAAATGATGTTTTGCGTGCACTTTGGATGCAAAGGCTACCAGTGCACGTTCAGCAAATTCTTTCAGTTAGTACAGAGGGTTCGCTAGACAGTTTAGCAGCGGTTGCCGATAAAGTTCGTGATGTTTCGGAATGTTCGAATTCGGTGGTGAGCGTTTCAGCTGCTGCAGCTGAGGACGTAACTTTGCAGTCACTTAAAGCTGAAATAGCGTCATTGAGTGTACAGTTTAAACGGCTTTCAAGGGGATTTCAGAGACGACGGAGCTATTCAGGGGGCAATAAACAAGTAAGGGGTGGTACTCCCAAAAGTCGGGATGGTTCAATGGAACGTCTTGAAAAGGGCAAGTTGTGTTGGTATCACGAACGTTTTGGGGAAAAGGCACATAGATGTATTCAGCCATGCCAATATTCGGAAAACTGAGTGGCTCGTTTGTTCAATCGGCGGCAAATGACAGCCAGCAGAACAGCCGACTTTTCGTGTGCGACACAATGACAGGGTTTCGTTATCTTGTAGATAGTGGTGCAGTGGTCAGCTGTTTTCCGAAGAGGCTTTCGCCTGAAAGTTTTCTAGATACCCTTAGTTTGTATGCAGCAAACGGTTCTAGAATCAAAACCTTTGGTTCGAAAGGGTTAAGGTTAAATTTTGGTGTTGGTCGAAGTTTTGAATGGAATTTTTTAGTTGCAGAGGTTTCTCATCCTATTATAGGAGCGGATTTTTTAAAGCATTATGGGTTGTTAGTGGATATGCGAAATAATCGGCTTCTTGATGCTGCCTCTATGCTAGTGGCAAAGGGTTTGGCTTGTCCCGGACCAACATTTGGTTTGACCCTGGTTTCGGAGCAAACCCCTTTTTCAGAGATTATATCCTTGTACCCACAACTTACAAACCCAAATATGGTTAAAAATCCTAAGCCCCATCCTGTGACTCATTGGATTGAAACTAAAGGTCCCGCAGTGTTTTCCACTGCACGACGGTTATCTCCTGAAAAGCTGTTGGCTGTTAAGAAGGAATTTGGCGAACTACTCCGGCAAGGTATAATTAGACCTTCTAAAAGTCAATGGGCAAGTCCCATACACCTTGTACCTAAAAAACCTTCTGGGTGGCGTATATGCGGGGATTACAGGAGGCTTAATTATATTACGATTCCTGATCGTTACCCCGTACCCCATATCCAGGATTTTACGCATACTTTGAGTGGTAAAAGGGTGTTTTCGAAGATCGATCTCGTTAAGGCGTACCACCAGATTCCTATTGAACCGTGTGACATTCAGAAAACTGCAGTAATAACTCCCATTGGACTTTACGAATACACTTCCATGTGCTTCGGGTTGAGATGCGCAGCCCAAAGCTTTCAGCGCTTTATCGATAACGTCTTAAGGGGTCTTGATTGCTGTGTATCGTACATTGATGACATCATTGTAGCTTCTGAAAGTGAGGAAAACCACAAGGCCGACTTGAAACAAGTCTTCCAGCGGTTAGTGGATTATGGACTGGTAATTAACCTTGATAAATGCGAGTTCGGTAAGACAAAAATCAGTTTCTTGGGTTTCCTTGTGTCTAAGGATGGTATCGAACCCCTACCCGAAAAGGTAAAAGCCTTGCTAGAATTTCCCCTACCTCACACGGTCGAAGAATTGCGTCGTTTCCTAGCAATGACAAACTTCTATCATCGATTTTTAAGAGATGCAGCTAAAGTTCAAGCTAGTTTGCATACTCTTGCAAAGGGTGATGGAAAGCGCAGGAAGAAAGACAAAACTGTTCTTTCATGGTCAGAGGAAGCCAAGTTGGCATTTCAGGTATGCAGAGATGCAATTTCTAATGCTGCACTTTTGGCACATCCTCTGCCTGATGCTTCTTTACATTTGGTCGTGGATGCTTCAGATTTCGCAATTGGTGGGGTTTTGCAACAGGTAATCAATGGGCAGGTTCAACCATTGGGATTTTTCTCACGAAAACTCAACGATGCCGAGTTACGCTATAGTTGCTATGACCGTGAACTATTAGCTGTATATTCTTCAATCAAGTATTTTAGGCACATGATTGAGGGACGTCAGTGTGTTATTTTCACAGATCATAAGCCTCTAATCTTTGCTTTTCAGCAAAAATGTGATAAACAATCACCTAGACAAATTCGACACTTAGAGTTTATAAGTCAGTTTTCTACCGATATCAGGTTTGTGCCTGGTGCTGAAAATTCGGTGGCTGATAGTTTTTCACGCATTTGTGAGATCAACTTGTCAAGTTCTGGTGAAATTGATTACGAAAGTTTGGCAAAGGTCCAGTGCAATGATGAGGAGTTGCGATCTTTGCGCGAATCTGATTCTGGTCTTGAGTTGAGGTCACTAGCACTCGCTTCATCAGAGGTGATTTGCGATGTGTCCACTGGTCACATTCGTCCATATGTTCCTAATTCTTTTCGTAAGAGTATCTTTCAGACTTTGCATGGACTGTCGCATCCCGGCGCACGTGCAACTTTGGACATGGTGAGCAAAAGGTTCGTCTGGCCATCGATGTCAAGAGATATCAAGACCTGGTGCAAACAGTGCATCAATTGTCAAAAGGCTAAGGTTCAACGACACACTGTTTCTCCCACTGGTTCCTTTGATCTTCCTTCAGCTCGGTTCGCCCATGTGCATCTCGACATTATTGGACCTCTACCGCCGTCGAAAGGTTTCGTCTACGCTCTGACAGCCGTTGATCGCTTCACAAGGTGGCCAGAGGTCTTTCCAATGCAGGACCAGACTGCGGCTACAGTGGCTGATACCTTCTACTCCGGCTGGGTTTCAAGATTTGGCGTTCCCGAGATCATCACCACTGACCAGGGACGGCAGTTTGAGAGTGACCTCTTCACCTCCCTTGCTAAATTTCTTGGTGTCATCAAGACACGGACCACAGCCTACAATCCGAAGTGCAATGGCACAGTGGAGCGCTTCCACCGGCACCTGAAGAGTTCCATCATGAGCCATGGAACGGAGCGATGGGTTCAAGTCCTGCCTACAGTACTGCTTGGCATTCGGGCTAGCTTGAAGGATGACATCGGAGCTACGACGGCTGATCTCGTTTACGGATGCTCTCTCCGTATTCCGGGTGAATTCCTTCGGGCCACATCACCTGGTGCTATATCGTCTCGTGCAGACCTTTTGGGAGATTTATGGCGGAAGATGAATGAGCTGAGACCCGTTCCTGCAAAGCATCACTCTACCAGGTCAGCTGTGTTTGTGAGTAAGGAGTTGGCTCAGACATCTCATGTGTTTGTACGGGTAGATGCCATACGACGACCGCTCCAGCAACCATACAACGGTCCGTACCCTGTAGTTGAACGTAAACCTAAGTTTTACACCTTGCTTATCAAGGGCAAGAGAGTCAGCGTGTCAATTGATCGGCTGAAGCCTGCTTTTATCTTCATCCCTCCTGACGTTCCGCTACAAGAGCCCTCTGATGCAAGTACATCAAAGTCTTTCGAATCCACAGCTGAGAAGGTTAATGATGCTACCCAACACTTGACATCTTCTCTACGCAAGGGTGTTGTCACAAGATCTGGTCGTCACGTACGTTTTGTCGTCCCTTATCAGTCCGGAGACTGACTTCGGGACTAGGGAGGGGCTACTGTGGCATCAATGCTATTATGCAAACTATGTTTTGTGACGCACGCGGAAGAATAAGATTGGCCTGTTATAAATAGCCTGTTGACCTTCCTGCATTCCCTTGTACCTCTCTGCTGCTTAGCATGGTGTGTCCGCGCTGTCTGTTACTCGTGGCACACGTTTAGAATAGTTTTTACCTCTTGTTATGTTAATAAAGTTTTGTTGAGTTTTAAAACGTTCAATGCTTTCTTCGAGGCCGACACTTTCTACCGGTTTTAGTGGTTAGATGGATATGGCGGCCAGCTGCTGAATGGAATCCTGCACAAGTTAGTTTAGCGCCAACATTAGGCGACCGACGCCAAACATCTAAACGATGATGAGGACTCATTATCACTGCAAACAGTCAAACGTTATATTTTTAACTCAATATTCACAACACTGCAAGAGAAAATCCCAGTTGTTTAAACGGTCAAATTTCACGATATTCTACAAAACTAACGCCAAACATTATTTATTCCAAACTGGAGGCTAATGTTGTGCTACCCGTTCTTCAAAATATATAAAATACAAATTTTATTAAATTTTCCGGTAGCAATTTTGAATTATTTTGAAAAACGTGATTATCACCTTAATTTTGGACACCAGTGTATTTATTTAAGCTAACCATATCATTGTGTAGAAAGTACAACATAATTTATCTCTATGTCAATCCAGATTCCATACTACTGTCATTGTTCTGAACGTATTCAAATTAATATTAAATTTTGCATAGTTGAATCTTCGTACAAATGTCTTGTGAGAAAGTAGAAAATAACACTGGGGCATTAATTAGACTGGTCTAAATTAGAATGACTGAGACAGTATAAAGAATACTCAAAACTTCGCATTAAACAAACACTAGAACAGCCGGATTTCAGACATACCTAAAACCGCCATTGGGGGTCAACTTGACCCTCATAAGAAATGTAAGCCACATCGAAGTAAATTTTTTAAAATTTATAAAGGATGTTGAAATGACAATATATAAGAGTGTTTATACGTTTAAAATTATTATTTTTTTAATTTTTTAGTTTTTAGTGCCAATTTTATTTTATTTTTGCTTAAAATGTTATTCTTTTAGAATGACAAAAAAATTTACAATATATGACAGTATATAATGTAATGTATAACACTACATAATATTATACATTTCACTATACTGTATTGGAATACATATTACACAATATTATTTCGCAGGAGTATGTGATAAGAAGACAAACAATAAATACAAATGCAAATAATACAAATTAGCGCTCAACATATTTCAAAGTGATTTAATTTTTTAGTTTTTAGCGCCAATTCTTTTTTTTTTTTTTTTTGCTTAAAATGTTATTCTTTTAGAATGACAAAAAAATGTACAATATATGACAGTATATAATGTAATGTATAACACTACATAATATTATACATTACACTATACTGTATTGGAATACATATTACACAATATTATTCACATATACACAATACATATACACAACATATTTCAAAATGATTTAATTTTTAGCTTTTAGCGCCAATTATTATTTTTTTTTTGTGCTCAAATGTTATTCTTTTAGAATGACAAAAAAATTTACAATATATGACAGTATATAATGTAATGTATAACACTACATAATATTAAACATTACACTATACTGTATTGGAATACATATTACACAATATTATTCACATATACACAATACATATACACAACATATTTAAATGATTTAATTTTTTAGCTTTTAGCGCCAATTATTATTTTTTTTGTATGCTTAAAATGTTATTCTTTTAGAATGACAAAAAAATTTACAATATATGACAGTATATAATGTAATGTATAACACTACATAATATTATACATTACACTATACTGTATTGGAATACATATTACACAATATTATTCACATATACACAATACATATACACAACATATTTCAAAATGATTTAATTTTTTAGCTTTTAGCGCCAATTATTATTTTTTTTTTGCTTAAAATGTTATTCTTTTAGAATGACAAAAAAATTTACAATATATGACAGTATATAATGTAATGTATAACACTACATAATATTATACATTACACTATACTGTATTGGAATACATATTACACAATATTATTTCGCAGGAGTACGTGATAAGAAGACAAACAATAGATACAAATGCAAATAATACAAATTAGCGCTCAACATATTTCAAAGTGAGATTACAAAAACATAAACTATGAATAAACACACAATGTGCTCCAAAGTTCAATAGACATTAGCGTAGGTGGAACAATATTTACGCCTGAGTGATAGATTTATCACAAATATAAATATATATATATTTATTTACATATATTATATATATATATATATATATATATATATATATATTATATATATATATATATATATATATATATATATATATATATATATATATATATATATATATATATATATATATATACTAGGGGGCCTGCCCCATGCTCGCTGACGCTCGCCAACCCCCGGAGGATTGCTTCGCAATCCTCATTGGTTCGCTGCGCGAACCTATGCTCGCTTCGCTCGCCTTAATGAAGACATGTGTCCTAGCAGAAGGGATTGTTTACAAAATATGTTACCAAAAAAATGTTTTTCAAATCTAAATTTGCTGTTTTACAGAAAAAATATATACAGTATCTCTAAAATCAGAATTCAAATGAAAACTTTGTGCACATTTTGACTCGAAATGTGAGCGTTGCTTTGGAAATTGAATACCCAGCATGTTGTTTGTGTGTACATTTTCCCAGCACTCAAACGACCCACACTTTTTCATTGATTTTTTTTTCCGAAAGTTGTAGGACAAGCGTCTTGTTGAACTATAATTGCTGGCCCTGAAAAGGACCGCTTTTTAAATGGCCCTGAAAAGATCCTCCGCTTTCTTTGATTTCTATTATAAACTAACTGCAACAGCTCATTAAAAATTTTTTTTTCAATAAAATTTCATCCGATAACGCTATAAATTCAATCGATGCGCGAGACTTCGCGATAAATAAACAATCCTACAGTGTTGCCAAAACGCTATTACAAATAACGTCTTTTTTGCGTGCCACGTAAGAGAATTATATATATATATATGTAGGAATACTAGACAACGGTAGTTGTCTACTAGTCTGGAAAGAACTCATTATAAGAGCAACAAGACTGGTAGGAGTCAGTTGCATTGTAGTAGGAATGCAAGGCAAGACTGTCAGGAGCCATTCATATTCTGGTATTCAGTTACGAGATAGAACAGACACTTTTTCCCCTGGACGCCATTGAGAGCTGACGTATTTTTTCCGAGCAGAGACGACTGCTGCAGATAATGACGGAACTGTTTTAAAATATAACTCAACTGTACATAATAACTGTGGATATTAATTCATTAAATGTCAATGTGCTGTAAGATTCGAAATCTTTAATATAGACCTCACCAAACAGAACAACACGAGTCTTACATATAATACATATATATAATATATATATATATATATATATATATATATATATATATATATATATATATATATATATATATATATATAGTGCTTAGAGCGAACCCGCTGTCGCAATAGTCATCGCAATATGAGGAGCGAGTTTCTCCATGAGCAGAAAACAAAAATGAGGCATCGGGAATTCAAAAACAGATATTCACTTGAAAATCGCTTATTTTTTCTTATGAAGGTAAAAATGACCCCTGTTGGCTGTTCTAGGTATTTCTTCGATTATTTAATTTAATAATTAGCATAGAAATATGAAAACTGTTCACAGTACACTTGGAAGCATTTTAAGAAGAGTACAAAAAATAGGAGTTTCGAAGTTCAACTGTATGGTCAAATAAAGCAAGTGAACTTGGAAAAAGGGTCAAAATGACCCCAACGTCGCTACTAGTGCTAATACCATTTTCTCGTGGTACCTGATAACCGTTATTTTAACCACTGTTGAGATCACAGTATGGCTGAAGTTGAAAACTTCTCACCATTTTGAATGTAGTTCCTATTTTGAATAGATAATATACTGTAAAATTTATGACCGTCGTATATAATTCTATTCAATATTATTCCATGAACAGACATTTTAACGATGTAATCTCGTGAGTATTGTGGTGAGCCCACTTATTATTTTAAAGTACTACATTGCTCTCGAAAAGAAACGCCGTAACTTGTAGAGAACAAAAATAAATTCGAACGATAATCGAATATTCTTTACAGCAAAAAGCAAACTGGAATCTACCTCCTAAACCACCTTTCAAAAATATCCACTACAGCAGGAATATCATACTTTAAGCAATCGATAGAGTGTGTTCATAATCGATAGACTTCCCTGTTTCTTGAAAACAAAAGAACATTTTTTTTGTTCCCCATCCGATGTTTTTAAACATTCCGTCGTAACAAAGGTTGCATCAGCCGAGAAAAAAAGGCAGAAAAAAGCACAAGTTCAATAGAGTTATGTTTTCAGATTCTTACTCTTCCTTCGGGCTATTGAAGTAAAAAGTTCTTTCCAGCCTCAAAATATCGATGTATATTTCATACTCAAATCGTTTGAAAAGAATGTTCTATATTTTAGTATTTGATGATCAAGAAAAATGAACTCTTGCAGTTTCGGAAAAAGAAGAAATATGAAATTGAATATAATATGATTTTTTACATTAATAAATGAATTTTAAAGTTAAGTATCGCAGACAAAACCGTTTGAAATATAAATAAAAATTATATGACTAGTATTTAACTTTTATTGCTTATATATAGTATTTTTAGGTGTGGTGCTATCTTTATGATATCACAGTGAAAACAGGATAAATTTTTTTTGTTTCCCGTTCGGACATTCAAGTTCTTGGTATATATGTAAGATTCGTGTTGTTCTGTTTGGTAAGGTCTATATTAAAGACTTCGAATCTTACAGCACATTGACATTTAATGAATAAATATATACAATTATTATGTACAGTTCAGTAAAATTTAAAACAGTTCCGTCATTATCTGCAGCAGTCGTCTCTGCTCGGAAAAAATACGTCAGCTCTCAATGGCGTCCAGGGGAAAAAGTGTCTGTTCTATTAATTTTCTCGTAACTGAATACCAGAATGTGAATGGCTCGTGACAGTCTTGCCTTGCATTCCTACTACAATGCAACTGACTCCTACCAGTCTCGTTGCTCTTATAATGAGTTCTTTCCAGACTAGTAGACAACTACCGTTGTTTAGTATTCCTACAATCGGCCATCCTGATGATCTTTCGTCCTCGAAAGGAACACGACAAACCTAAAAAAAAACACAAAACAGTATCTGGGAATACATTGATTCAGTATTAGTTATTGAACCACGACTTCATATGGTCAGCTGCTGTCGACGTCAAGTTCGGTCCTTCATGGTTTCCAACTTTCTCAACGTCATAGCGATCATGGGGTTTCACTTTCTTCACTCGATATGGTCCTAAGAATTTCGGTCGTAATTTCATTCCGACACCAAATTGAGTCCGCTGAATAGCAATAAGATCGCCCTCTTTGTATTGATGAGGTTTCTTCCTCTTCTTATCATACGTTCTTTTATTCTCTTCCTGAATTTTTAGGATATTCTCTTTGGCATCGTCTCTTAATTTCTTCCTCTTCTCTAGAAAAACTTCAGTATATTCTTCTTCTAAAAGCTGGACTATCTTGAGATCTTCTTTGTTTCGCATTTTCACACCTGTCAAAAGTTCGAAGGGTGTCCATCTTGTGCTTCTGGAGGTTGTACTATTGAGTATTCTTTGTACGGCGTCAACGTGTTTGAACCATTTGATCGGTTCTTCAATTGAAAGTTTGGATAACACTGGAACCAGGGTTTTGTGCATTCTTTCTACTTGTCCATTGCCTCTTGGGATTCCTGTTGTGATTTTTAGGTGTTCAATCCCGTTTTCGCAACAAAAATCTGTAAATTCTTTAGATGTAAAAGCGGATCCTCTATCCGAGATTATCCTCGCAGGATTTCCAAAACTATTTTGTTGTTGTTTGAGTTTATTTATTGCGTCACCTGATGTCGTAGATTTGGTAGGATATAACCAAGTGAATTTTGTGAATGCGTCTACTACCGTGAAGATATACTGATAGTTCTTAGATGTTGAAGGTAACGGACCTATGAAATCAATGTGATAAGTGTATAATGGAACGTCCTCTTTAGGAATTGGATTTAGAAATTTGTTATCCTCTGCTATGGTTCGTTTTGTCTCCAACTTAGTGTTTGGTTCCAGACGATTAGTTACTTCGAGATGAGTTTCGGTTTGAATTTTAGTTGAATCTGAAGTGTTCGCTAAATTAACAATTCTTGCGTAATTCACTCGAAAATTATCGCGTTTGCTCAAAACATGAATTCCGCTCTCTGATAAAGTAAGATTTAACTTATTTATGCAATCGAACCCAAGAACAATATCATCAGGTAAATTTTTTAAAACATAAACATCAGTAACAATAATGCATTCATCAATAATAATTTCTGTAGAAAAGAAACCTAGAGGAGAAATGTGTTCTCCTATACCCATTAAAGTCACATTATCAAAACTCAATTTTGGGGATCCAATTTCAACATAAAATTCATATTTTATCATTGACACATCACTTCCTGTGTCGATTAGCGCATTAGATCTTTTTCCGCACATTTCAACATATTTTCTAAGCTTAGAACGAGAATTAAAAGGGCTATTAATTAAAGTTCTATTTACATCTCTTTTGGGACACACGTCGGCCTTGTGCCCATAATTTTTACATTTAAAGCATCTCACACCCTCAGTTTTCTTTTCACAATTTATCGACTTATGTCCATATTCATTGCAGTTGTAACATTTTATATAATTGGTGTTAGTTTGTTCAGGGCGCACGAAAGATCGAGGCTTTAATTTGTCAAAATCCCTATTGAAACGCTTCTTATATTTATCGTCTGATGTTTTCGAATCTCTATTGGTTTTTAAATGACATCGAGCCGCTTCATATTCGTCTAATTTATTGACGAGTTGGTCTATTTTCGTTATTTTCGGTAGCTCGTCTATAAAATGGTCTCGAACGTCATTGGGTATTTTTCGTTTTAGTTGATCGGTAATCATGAGTTCTTTAAGGTCTTGGTAATTTGATACTTCCAACCCACTCGTCCATTCTTCAAAGAAATTTTTCAGATCATGAGCAAAGTCATTCCAAGTAGAAGACGCTTCTTTTCTATGCGAAAGGAAATTTTGCCTAAATTGTTCCGGATTTAATTTAAAACGTTTCAACAATAATCTCTTGACATTTTCATAGTCATTAGCCTTTTCGTCAGGCTCACGCGTGATAAGATTAGCCAAATCCAATGGGAGTAACCCCAACAAATGTGTAACCCATTCCGTTTTTGGTATTTCGATACGACTAATCTGTCTTTCAAATAAAGTTAAATAACAGCTAATATCCTTATTCGTCTCGTAACGGTTAATCAATTTCAATAAATCGTTATTGTATAGGCTGGTAGTTTTACCATAACTGTTGCCTTGTCTGTTAGCAGTTTCGATTTCGAGTTTCCTTAATTCGAATTCGCGTTTTTCGGCTTCAATTTTCTCTGCGCGTTTTTCGGCTTCAATTTTCTCTGCGCGTTTTTCGGCTTCAATTTTCTCTGCGCGTTTTTCGGCTTCAATTTTCTCTTCGCGTTCAGTTCTAATAACACTCAACAGATTTTTTGTTATCTCCTCGTCATAATTTTCAGAATCTATTATAAGTTTCGAGCACTGCGCTACTTTGGGATTCGCTGGCACTATTAGGCCTAATTCGTCAATCAATGTTAGCAAATCTGCTTTTCGGGCCTTAGTTAAATATACCATGTCATCAATTAAAACAAAATTCTGTACTCACAGTTTCGAAAGTTCCTTCTATCCGTCTTTTCCGTCAACTCGTCTTTTGCGTCTACGCGTTTTTTCGTCTACGCGTTTTCTTTTTTGTCGTTTCAGTCTATCATCAGCACCACGTCAGGAGAAGTCATGAAACTGTTCTTGCAGATGATTAAAACACAAGTCCAGGTTTGCATAGGGAGTCAAAACATTCCGCCGGCCGGTTCAATCGTCACTGCTTTCGGGGTCTGCTAATCCGTCGTTCAAGCCCTCGTACGAAGGAGGAGAATCGTCGCGGTCGTCAACGGTTTTTCACATCCCGGCCGAGCCCCCATTTTTTGTAAGATTCGTGTTGTTCTGTTTGGTAAGGTCTATATTAAAGACTTCGAATCTTACAGCACATTGACATTTAATGAATAAATATATACAATTATTATGTACAGTTCAGTAAAATTTAAAACAGTTCCGTCATTATCTGCAGCAGTCGTCTCTGCTCGGAAAAAATACGTCAGCTCTCAATGGCGTCCAGGGGAAAAAGTGTCTGTTCTATTAATTTTCTCGTAACTGAATACCAGAATGTGAATGGCTCGTGACAGTCTTGCCTTGCATTCCTACTACAATGCAACTGACTCCTACCAGTCTCGTTGCTCTTATAATGAGTTCTTTCCAGACTAGTAGACAACTACCGTTGTTTAGTATTCCTACATATATATAAACTGCAGCTTGATGATTCTGATTAGAAATTGTTCACATCCACACAAATCATCAGCTTGTCATGTAACTATGATGAATGTTATTGTGAAAGACAGTTATAGTTTCACTTGTCTAAAAACTGTTGAAATGTTGCATACCTTCTGGTTGTCAAACACTCAAAATACCAGCTTGCTATTAAAAACATATTCAATAACTGTATTCGCATATTAAGATTGACTATTGTTTGATGACAATAGAGAGCTGAGAGATGATTTGAGTGGTTGATAACCAGTGGTTAATGTACCATTTCAATAGTTTCGAGACATTTCAATCAAAAATGGTCTTCACATTAATATTTCAATTTATTGGTTGGTTTCTAAAATGAAATGCAGAATCTTCAACACTGGCATGATTTTATGATACTCGACAGAGGGGTTTCATAAAATTTGATTTTGGAGCACGAATCACTGATCCTCAAGCTACTTCGGATGTTACATGTAATTTTGCACATGTGAGTTGAGATCCTTTGTCAAAACACCACCTATTTGAGTAATATATTGAAATCTGAGGATTGCGTATAATTTTCGTTTCAATTAATGACAAAAACAATAAAAAGGGAAGAAGCGTTTGGATAAATTTATCATTGCGAACCCGTCCATATCGAAATTCTACGTGTCTCAGTCTTTCTGATAGTCTTTAAAAAAATTTAAGCATATAGTTTGTTCGATTGTAAGCTAATGTGTGTTATGAGAGGTTTATAACAAGTCGTTAATGGAACATTTCAACAGATTTTATACAAGTGAGACTGTTATCTTGTATTACTCCTCCAAGTGGCATTGACGAGATATCTCGCCAATCAAATTTTTGTAATGACACATTATCTCGTCATCAGGACACTGTCCACTTTTAAATAACGACGAGATTAAGACCTGGTAAATTATTTTTGTGATGAGGTATCTCGTCCATCATGATCTCGTCAATTTTGCTAATGATGAGAGGTGCCTCGTCTAAACAAATCACCAGGAGTGTTAAAATTTCAGTTTTGATATTATTTTCTTCAAAAAAATGTGACACCTATTGAATTACTTGCCATTTTCTCTAATTATTTTATGACGCATAACAGAAGAGCCTCATAAAATGTGATTTTACAGCATAAACCACTGGTTTTCAAGCAACGTTAGCTATTACACGAAATCCAATTTAATAATCCCCAAACTTTGTCCTCCGCACAATAGCTGTTAGATACATTCCCATGTTTGCAAGCCCCATTCAGTGCATGTGAATTGCAAGAGACAAACACCAGAGAACATTTCCAGCAGCGTTTAATTGAATCACCAAACACAATTATATTCTCGCACAATTAAACCCCCTCACCGCTAGAAGTTTTCAACCCAAAACGCATCCGGTCAAATTCAAATATTTACACTTTCATATACAGAGTATATTGATTGTTATAGAATTTCCCTTCCTCATGAATTTTTATTAGACATCGCCTTCTGTTATAGCCCATCCACTCGAAGTGGCTAAATAAAAGGATGAACAGACCCTAAATAATTCATCTTGTGTTATTTCGCCTAGGTTTGAGGATCTTAGTAACGGAGGTGAGTTTGTTTACAGTCCTCTTAGACTGTCATGTGTGGTGTGGGCAAAGCGTTGAAGAACCTTAGTGGAAGTTTTCGGCTGGCAAATATATGTATCCATAAATACGGCCCAGAGAAAGATTGTGAAGCCATTGAGAGAAGCGGGCGGGAACTTTGTAAGTATTTGCATTCAAAATTGTCGAGGAAAGGATTTTTCTTGGTTTTCTTCTGCTTTTTGGAACTTACTGGGAATGTTGACTGAAGTGAGAAAGTTTCTGGGTGTTTTTCAGTTGCATGTGCGTGTGGGATTGCTATTATTAACTTTCTCTTTGCGTTAGGTACATATGCATAGATGGATGGGTGTTTATTTTGTATGTCTTTAGGTTATAACGTTTTAAAGAATATCAAATAGAATGAGGTACATTTAAGTTTTAGGAAAAGAAATGATTTTGCTTTTTTAAGTTAATGTGTTCTGAACCTTGAAGAAATTTAATGGACGTATGCAGCATAACCTGATTAAATTTGATAAAAACAATGTAGTGAGTAATGTAAAGGATATAAGAAAGACTCAGATGCAATGATAATTCTAAAGAATGTAAGAAAGACAGATGGAATGAGAATTTTAAATATCAGAAAGACCGAGAGCTGCAATAATAATTTTAAAGAATATCAGAAAGACCGAGATGCAATGACAAATTTTAAGAATGTTAGAAAGACTGAGATGCAATGAAAATTGTTAAGAATGTTAGAATGACTGAGATGCAATGAGAATTGTAAATATCAGAAAGACTAAATGCAAGAAGAATTTCAAATAATATCAGAAAGACTAAGATAATATCACACGTATTTGGAAAAGAAGTGAGTTTTCTTTGAAACTTCCAAGGAGTTTAACATACACATATAATATAGGCCTGATTAGATCTCTTAAAAAAACCAATCAGTGCATCAGTGGGTTTGCCCACTGCACTAGCAACCTGTGAATTGTAAATTTTGGTAATTTTTAACTGTCATCGTACTAGAGAAACACAATGGGCTACCGACGACGGTCCGGGATCAATCCTCCAAGTTATAGATCAGAGGACAACACCACAATTCTGGTTGAGAAAAAACTTTTTTGTACGAGTATTTTTTTTGTTAGTGTTATTATTGAATATTATTTGACGGTTTATTTCTTGTGTTTGGTGCACCCAGGCCAATTACAGCCTTTGCGCAGCAAAATTCCAAAACAACCAATTAAAAATAAATTTGATCTATTTTACAGAATGATACATTTTACTGGAGTTACAATACAGATAGCGTTTGCACTTAAATCGAAAGAATTGAAAATACTTCGGGAAAACGGCTTCCCGTAATGGATAGGTTTCTCAACAAAATTTCAAAAGAGGCACTTTGTATAGGCTTCGCTTTATGGTAAGTGGAAAGGCTTCTTAATTAACTTTCAATTAATTACATGTTACATGTGTTTTTGAGAAGTTTTCTTGCTACTTCTTGTATTTAATTTCCTTGGGGGTTTAAGATTTTTAAACGTTTATTGTAAATGCTTAAATTAGAGTTTTCGCGCATTAGCCAAATTAGAAGAACTGGGGCTTCCAAAGTCGGTTAGCAACCTACTCTAAAATGAATGTGTTATGGTATTGGAAAGAAAGTACTACACTTACGATACATATCGATTATATCATTGAGAATTTACACACATTATATTTGTAGTTAATATTTTAGGTTTGTAACGATTTCTTTTGTTTTAATACCATTAAGAAAAGCTATAGTTTAGATGTTAGAACAATCCGTTTTTAATATATGTTTATTTCATTCTTTTAATATATTTAAGGTATGATACTATCTATATTGTACTATTAATTTAAATGTGTATAACAATACCCATTCACTTAAATAGTTGAGTGGGAGTTGCGTAGATCTTTAATCAAATAAGCTTCTGGGATTTGTATTCATTCCATCTTGATCAAGTACCGATAATTCCCAGTTCGTGTGGTAATGTTACGGAATTCATCAAGACAAGTATACTCGTGTATAAAATATACTATTGATTAATTACTAAACACAATGAAACTTAGTATGCTTAAGAATTAATACTTGTTATGACTCGTCATATTTGAATTTCTTACATACTGTATCTTCATTTCATATTTAGTGTTATTGAATATCCAAACCGAATATCTATTTTTATTTCATATTTATCATGATAGTAAAACATTGATACTTAAAAGATGTTCAGGGTTTTTTAATTTTCTAAGTCGTCGTTTAGTTTCATTTAGTTTCGTATTATGAATTGCTATTCCTATTTTTTTCATACATTCTATGATGGCTACAAAATATATTCAGGGTGATGTATTTGTAGTTTGATAATCCCTAATCGTAACAGTCCTAACAATTTTTTTTTCAGATTTTTGTAATGATTCGGACGCATTTTCTTGAAATTAAAGTTGTCCTTCCATGCAGCATACTGAATCACGTGGTACAAGCACTAAGTGAAATAATTTCTGATTAATAAATCGAGCTTAAAATAGGTTCAGTTTTACAATTGTTATGATTATGTCCTATCTCCAAGGTATCAGACATAAATTCTACTATCAACGACAATTTCATGATTTGTCTCTCAACTTTTACCTAATCATGAAAACACAGTTCGTCAATTTTATCCACAGTGAGTTTAGTATTTACTTGCTTATTGTTTCAATTTTCCTCTAACTCCATGGCAATTGAACTCAAATGTTAAGCAACTTATAGAAATGCAAGGCATGGCAGACACCTTTCAGACAAAAAATTGGTACGCCATGATTGAGGATTTCTTACTGATATTTGAGCATTACCTTATCTTGAGTACTAATTAACGCAGTAAAAAAGTAATAGTTCAAAAAGTAATTTATTAAAGTTTTGGCACACAAAAGACGCTTTTGATGGTTTCCTCAGTTCATATCCTTCAGTTTGTGGTATTATTTTATTTGACTTTTACTAAAACTGACAATTTTATGGCTATGCATGTATATTCCACCATTCAACTTAATATCAAACTCAACTTTGCAGGTTAGATTTTCCATAACTCTGCATGAACCCTTTAGCCAGTTTTAGACTCATTAACCAGTATGTCCTAGGATACTTTGAACTGGTGGGGTATTTTGTCCTTTAGTGAACCTTAAGATAAAAGCAATAGTATGCTTCTCGAAAATCTTGTGATACTCGGGTTTTAAAAAGTGAGACTTTTTAGTGCTAAAACTTTCGAAATTGTTCTAACTGGCTGTATTCCATCAGCCAAATTTTTTTTCAACAGAGTATCTTCCAGAGATATATTTCCAGCATTATCAGTCAACTTATAACTCAAATCACGTAGGACATCAGTCAAACAGAAAAGAGATTCAAATATTAAAAAGGTGTGTCAACTCTCATATCGAGTTTATTGTTGTAGGCGATTCCTTTCTTCAGATGATCTTTCTTTATAGGAAACAACCTTTTCATCGTAATAAAACTCACATTCACACATACCTAGGTGTATTTCTCTCTTGAGTCAAGCGCTGTGACAACTTAGCCACAGATTTTTGATAATCCCTATGAAAGGGAATTGAAAACGCGCATTTTTCCTACCCAATAGGGAATTCGACCAGACTGATATGGGACGTGGTTAAAGTAAGACCACACAGGAATAGATCTACCAATTTCCTTTGTTTCTTGTTATTTTCCTGTCATTTTTTATAAATAGATAGAAATGACAAAACTGGAATGGACTTGAATGGATTTATAATGCACAAACCTTGAGCTAATTTTGGACTTGAGTGTGATTTTTATTACAACATTTTCTGGTGACCTAGGACTTGATGTGGAATTTAGCGAATGTTTTAGATATAAAGGTTTTGGAATAAAAGGCAGGGTATTTGGATAAAAATTTTACTGTACAAGAAACGCTGAGATTCGAGGTAGGTCCATTTGTCTTTGTAACTAACCATTGCTGAATCTTCCCGTCAGTGGTAGAGTGCATCGCACTTGTCCGACCTCTTTTAAGCTTCTTGAGCCACTCATACACACTTCTACGTGGTAGAGCACTGTCACCGTATTAAGCTGTAAGCTTCCCATGAATTTTAGCCCTTGGCTTACGTTCCGACCTTAGAAATCGTATAAGTGCTCTTTATTCTTCCTTTGTGCAATCTACTATAAAAACGGCCATGTTGAAACTACAGAAAAAGCAAGAAAATGACGCTATCAAGCTCAAACTTCGGAAACATGACTACAGTAGCTTCAACTTCAAGCACGCATGGGCAGAAGGCGGCGTACCAAACCTAAAGATATGCTATAGCGAAAGGGCGATAAATTTTGACTCATCCTCGTACTAGCTACTGTGTGGCCAGCAAGGCGTTACCCGTGACAGCTCTTTTCGTGGGGTCAGGTGTGAACACTGCTCGCAAATGCTCGCCAACCCCCCGAGATTGCTACGTATTCCCATGCAACGCCGTGATGGCTTCGGAGTTGCTATTATCAACTGGTATAATAGGTTAAAACCTGGTGGCGCCTTGTCCTTCCAAGGTGACAGAGCTCGGCAAACCACTATTTCTAGACTCATCAGTGGGCATACTAGGTGTCTTAGATTTGTGCAGGGTCACAAGACCTTCTCTATCTGCCCTAAATGCAACTCTGCCCAGCCTGCCCCTCTCATCTCTTGAACTGCATCGAGGTGTCTAGAGAGGATCTCCTCCCGATTTCTGACTTTCTGCATATCCTCGGACTCATGGACTTGGTCTAACCTCTGGATAGACCTAGATGATTAGAAACAACAACAAGTAAATCAAAACACGCTAGAATCGGAAAACTTGGCATGGTTCCAAAGAGGTCAAAAACAGCAAAATTTACTCCTTCATTCGAGGTTCGAGTGACGTCACATTCCGAAGGAAGAAAGAACGGTGAAAAAAACTAATCAATTAATTTAAAACGTTCTAGATTAAATTTTATATTTCAGGCTTTACACAAAAATCACAAAAAATTCTGACTACTTGTATACCAAATTTAATTATCGCAAGTGCCATAGATTCGCCAGGTCAGTACGCACACATACAAGCACTTCATTTTATTATAGTAGAGATTAAAGCAAAATAACATTATCAGCATATACAGACTAATAACTTTTACGTCAAGTAGGTTTACTTGACGTTACCTTGCGTTTGGCCCAGCTTGACCGAACGTTGCCATTAAACCCCCAAACAACCGACCATCCCTCCATCATCCAAACTTCAACATCCACCCGAATCGTATTCCCAACATTATTAGCGTCGCCCAAAAGCCGCAATGATAAATCCGTCACCTCTAATCCCCTCTGTCGCTTTCACACCACATTGGACATCAAAGTCAAACGGAATAAAAAGGGATGGAAATATTAAAAAAGTGCTAACTCTCTTCTCGAGTTCGCCGTGGTGGGTTATCGTTAAAGGACAAAAGGGGGAAGCTTCCATTCTTCGGCCCCTCTCTCCTTGTAGGAAGATAACTACCGTTTCTTCGCAATAAAATTCTCCTTTGATTTATTTTTACGGACTCTTCGGGACTCCCGGAAACAAAGGCAAGGAATTCGCCTTCGAGTTTAATAGCCTCGAAAGAAATAAGGACCGCAGAGGAGAGTTTTTATACGCCCGGCACGTCTGCTGGAGCGGAATGAAATTCAGATTGGAGGGCTTAGGGTATCAGATTACCCGCAAAAACCACGGGAATGTTTCCAATGATAAAAACTTGAATAAATCTCGCACCCCTTAGTTTAACATCTCAGAGGACACGGGAATTGAATTTTTTATGGCCATTAATGCACATACAATCAGTGTTTTTATTTTTTTAAGTGGATATTGAATAACATATATTTAAAAAAATTTCATGTGGCATTTCAGGCAAGTACGGATGGGGCGTTATCCTTTCCTTCTTGGGTTAAAAATGTGCTTTATGAAGATTGCCCTGGTCTGGAAATTAGATCTAAAATATTGCGTTTACAATTGCTTTGCCCGTTTTTGTAATTTATAGCCCTCGTTTAACCTTCCAATTGGTATCGAGGTTGTGGTAGCCCGGATGAAAGAGTAACGGATTAGAAACCGGAGGGTTGCGAGTTCGAATCCAACCTAAGACCGTCTTGAACAAAGAGGGGATGCACGTTATATCTGTAGTGGCTTCAAATATCCTCACGTTGGCATGGCGTGGAAGTTTTGAGAGTGGGTGCCAGCTCGGGTTTTGACCTCGTCATCTGACCGTGGTTCTGAATTATGGGGTATCACTCTTGGACCTTACTTTCGGGTTTGCTCCCGGACAGTCACCAATAGAACGTTGCGTTGGGGTGTGACGTTAGATAAAAATACCAAATATACCAATACCTAGTGATTTTAACGAGATGCGTCTTTCATCGAGATGCGAGGGAATTTGCTAATGACGAGATATCTCGTCCATCAAGGTAAGTTTTCCAGTAATGACAAGATACGTTGTTGATAATGCCCTATTATAGGGTTGATGCAAAAGTTCGTCCATTTTTTTAAAAATAAGAGCTATTTTATTTATTAAAAATTACATGTCATTAGTTCAGTATGTGCCGCCGACCAACCGGTCTAGTGGTCAAGGTGTTGGCCTCTGGATCGGAAGCTTCCTGGTTCGAATCCAGGTCAGGTCATAGATGTAAATTGTGGTGTCCTTTGTTAGGTTCAATGATGGTCCACCCACTGGGTGCCCATTCACAAGTGACCATCACTTCTGGCCTTGTATAAGGCTACAATGACTTCGGTCAATTCTGTAGTGTATTGTATTTCTGTATTGTATCATGTATTGTATTTGTCTTTGCAATCTGTACCCAGCCTTGCCATTGGAAATAAAAAAATAAAAAAAAGTCCAGTATCTGCCTTTCTGTGTGTGTGTTCGATGACCTTTCTTCATATGTTCGGGGTAGCTGCTTAATCCCACGCTCATAGCTTCTGATGT
This sequence comes from Metellina segmentata, assembly GCA_947359465.1. Lineage (NCBI taxonomy): Eukaryota > Metazoa > Arthropoda > Arachnida > Araneae > Tetragnathidae > Metellina > Metellina segmentata. The sequence goes on along the minus strand of OX375881.1, from coordinate 26,524,300 downwards.
TGCTGGCTAAATCAATGATCTCCAGGTGAAATTTTCTGATACACTTACTGCACTTGGAATCGTCAGCATACATAATACATTTTTTTTGCGTCTGCAAAGCAGTATTACCTTTTCGGAAATAAACAAGCATATCTTCACTCAAATTGCAAAAGTTCGTATGCCTAAGAGCTGTATTTTTCAGGAGAGCAAAAACATCTAATAATTTTCCTTATGATCTGATTCTTTTTTGTTACATATATTTGGTTGTAGTTTTATTGGATCAGTTGAGGCCACCAGATCGAAATCATAAAATTCCACATATAGCAATGATAAAAGAAAAAAATGGAATAAATCGACCTATTGCGTTTGAGTAACGATATGTCAAAAATGCTCCGTATTATCTGCCATGGCTTAACAAAATTTGAAAAACAACTAAACAGCACAATTTTTTTTCACATGTACTCACTGAAATCCATTTTTTGATGCATTTCGCCGATATTGATTACATTTCTGGGTTACCTGTAGAAATAGCTGTTTATTTTTTTATAACTGAAGCTAGTGTATTGTAAACATTTGTGGATGTAGGAAACTGATGTTGTATAATTAATACCATTTCACCTCTTTTTTCGACTATTTTTACTTTTATTGTTGCTTTCTCAACCGTACAAAACATGACGCTTAAACTTCAACTGAATTGAATGGTTGAGAGGAAATGAACAAAAAACTGATTTTAATATACACAAATGTTCTTTCCCCTGAGATTTAGGTGTCTTCGTTGCTCAGAGGGCTTACCCATAGTTAGAGATATCAAACAGTCATAAGCAGCATAGGTTCTATTTATTCCTAGGTGTGTATCGTTCCTCCCTATCAGCAAAACCTTTGAGTATGTACATTACTTGACATTATCTGTCTTGTGTTTGGTGGAGCTAAATATAGCCCGTGCGCCATTGAAAAATAACCAAACCCTTAGATTTGCTTTCAGTTTTCCTAGTAATAGTGTTTGATGGTAAAAATGCTTCAGTTCACTACTTCGAACATAATTATCGACTTCATCAATTTTTTTACTGTTAGTCTCTTGGTTTCAGTTCAAGTCCTATTGTATTCTACCGTCCCAGGGGGTAGCAACCACTATACATAGGCTTTTAACAAAGACTTAAAATTTCTTGGTTTCCTATGACTGGGACAGTCAGAGTAGATAATACTTCTGCAACGGTTTTTTTTAGCATAGCTAGTATCAAAGGTTTCGCTGAATAAACCGGCACTGCAAGCATTATTTCGATTCACAGCCCGAATATCCACTGCGTGGGATGAACGTGACTGGAACGAATACAAACAAATTTCCACATTTGAAAGCATTGCCGCACAATTACGACTGAAACCCAGTTAACCGAAAAGTACCTTTTAAGTAAAATATATTATCAATTTTCTTGTGGTGGATTTGTATCAGTACAAATAGCATTAGGCGGTATTTTCTTTGTCGGAAGTAATAAAATCCAATGAAAGGATAGCGCTGCAAACTACTAAAGATAATGGGCAAACTTCAAATCCACTACCTTTATAAGTCACAAAGTACATATTTGCAGTAAGAACCTTAAAAGCTTTCAAAATTCTGAATTTTATTTCCTGTGTTAGCTAATTGGTTGTAATTTGTTTGCAGGACAACATCCAAAGTCCCTCAGTGTACTGGTAGTGTTTAAAATGTGCCGGGTCTCAAACAGAAACACAAAATTTTGTACTGTTTTGTTTTTATTTTACAATTATTGATTCAAATTGCAGTACCATGTAATTACTGTGCTATAAATGTAAAAGGAATGATTCATGTTTGGGAAAGTTGGCAATATTATATCTTGTCACGAGATCAGAAACTTTCTGAGAAGTTGGTAATGTTCTTAGCGTTTTCAAAGAAAAGGAGAAGTTACGCATATTAAAGAGTCGTGCAAACAACTGTTCCGGAGATATGGGACGCGAATAATAAGTTTGTAAAGTAGTAACACTATCAGTAAATTAATCGTTTATAGCTCTTAAAATCTTTATATTATGTTTGTAACTGAAAACAAGTCTCACTTTATTGATGCTAAGTTGCAATGCATTTAATGTACATCTGTTGATAAGAAAACATCTCTGTGTATGTTTACACGATTAATTACTATACTGCTTTCCCCCCCCCTCCTTCAATACATTAAATATTTTACCATAGGTGACAAATATATATTGCGAGTACTCAGTATTCATCACTCTATCAGTATCTTTCATCTACTCCGGTAATGTTTCTATATTTACAAATGTAACTCCTCAAAAGCTCTGCTTTCAGAGAGTGATCATGTGAAATGAATATGTTTGAATACCCATCAAATCAAGACTGAGAAACCGGAAATGAGTTTTCGGTAAAATATCTAAAATACCTAAACTAAAAATAAACTAAATTAAAATAACTAAAAAAACCCAGATAAATCTTGATTAATTAAGTTTTCAAAGTGTTGCCAATGCATGGAAGTTTTGATAAACTTATACCAGGATAACAATCAATATATTGCGTAAAATTGTTATAAGCTATAAAATTATAAGTAAAGTGTGATTTCATGTTTAATGCCGTAAATACCCAAAAGTTAATATCCATATGATGAATTTAATGACTATTGACTATATAATTTGCATTTTGTTTACTTCATTTTATATTTCAGACTCTATTCTCTAAAGAGAAAGAGGCTAACTTCTGGAAGATATCAGTTACCCAGCCAATGGTGAACGAGCAACCTTGAGCTACCTGATATGCCAATGCAGCTTACAAAACAAATTTAAATGTGTACGTGTGCAGCACGTTTTAACACCCTTACTAATATTGATAGATTTATAATTAAATAAATGTAATGCAAAGAATTTCTTGTGTGTGCATTTTACTGTTCATAATTTTTAGTACTACAGTGATGTCCAAAATTAAGGTCACAAACACGTTTTCAAAAATAATTCAAAAATGTTACCAACATTTTAATAAAATTTCTATTTTATATATTTTGAAGAACGGGTAACACAATGTTAACCTCCAGTTTGGAACAACTGGTGTTTGGCGTTAGTTTTGTAGAAAAATGTGGAATTTGAACGTTTAAGCATCTGAGATTTTCTCTTGCAGTGTTGTGAATATTGCGTTAAAACCCACAAGTTTGACTGTATGCAGTGAGGACGAGTTCTCATCATCGTTTAGATGATTCAATGAGTCGGAGAGCCGTTGGAAGGCTTTAAACTGGGCAGTCTCAAGAAGAGGTGGCTCGATTGTTACAAGTGGCACAAAAAGTGGAATTCAGGTTGTGGAATCTCCAAACAAGTGGTACTATCACCAGAAAGCCCGGTCAAGTCCGCCCAAGAGCGACGACAACTGCACAGGATCGCTACTTGGCATTAAGTGCACATCAGAATAGGTATACAACAGCTACAGAGCATTCTCGTGACCTTGCTGCTGCATCTGGAAAAAGAATTTCCAGGCAAACAGTTTATAGACGTCTAGCAGGAGAGCCCTTTACTCCCGGCTTCCAGTGGCGTGTCTCCCTTTGAGCTCTACATAGGAGAGCCCGATTGTCGTGGAGGAGAACACACCATTCTCGGACACACCACGAATGGGGGCGTGTTGTTTCCACTGATGAGTCGAGATTCAGCACACACAGTGATTTTCATCGAGTCTTCATTTGGAGAGAACGTGGAGCTCGCTATCATCCCTCCAATTTAAGTGAAACCAACCAATTTGGAAGATGAATCCTTGTCTGTGCGGCATCATGTTGGGCAGTCGTGCACCACTGCACGTCTTTGATAAGGGCAGTGTTACCTGCACAGCGCTATAGGGATGAAGTCCTTGAATCCTATGTGAGGTTGTTCCGGGGTGCTGCAGACCCGGATTTTCTTTTCATGGACGATAAAGCGCATCCACACAGAGCTCACCTTGTTGATGATTTTCTTGAAGAAGAGGATAATCGCAGTATGAACTATGAAGTCTCCGGATCTCAATCCTATAAAAAAATGTTTGGGATGGTCTAGGAAGAGCCATTGTACGACGTTACCTTCACCCATGACCCTCCGGGCGTTAAAAGCCGCGCTTTTGGAAAAATGGGATTTATTGTCGCAAGCATTTCTTGACATCCTCATTAACAATATGAGAGCTCGGTGTGAGGCTTGTATAGCAGTGCATGGTGGCCACACTTGATAATAGACGGACCTATCATGAGATAAAGGCATCATGATTTAACCGTTTTTGATATAACCTGTATCTTAAGAAACAGTTCAACTATTTTTAATATTGTTGTGTTCTTATATGCTTTCTCTCATAATAATATATCTCTGTGCCAAATTTCGTTGCAATAAACTGAATATTTCTCCAGTTCTCACAGATTTCATGTTTGTGACCTTAATTTTGGACTTCAGTGTAGTTTCATGATGAAATTTGCATGAAAACTTTCATAAATAAGATTTGATTTAATATAATTTAGTCAAATGCTGAAAAATAATGAAATTATTTTTTTGAAATACTTAGATTAAATTAAGTGAATTTATACTGTCTATCTAATTAGATCTTAATGTTTAATGTAAGTATTTAAAGTAGCACAGCATTACATGCATCATATTGCAATTATATTTATTATAAATTAATTAATCTCATCTGTTTTTACTTCAATTGTATTTTTCCACCTATCCGTTTTATCAATGGAAAATATTTGCTCAGTGAAAGGCATTCAAAATCCAAGTATTAAATATAAATTCCATAAATTGTTTTCTAATATTTTAAAAGGAAGTTCATATGAAATATTTAATTGGAAAGCAAATCTTTGCATCGTTCTTGTCCCTATTGTCTTGTATATTTAATTTGTATTTAAGTTAAATTAACTGCATTAGTTAACAACAATGCCATAAGATAATTAAATAGGGAAGATACACAAATCATAAAATAAAGGACAGTTGCAATGATTTGAAAAAACTAAATCTAAAGGAACAAACGATAAAACAAAAAGGGCATGGTTACCATATACACGTGTAGAACATATATGAATTTCTCAATATATGAGAAAAACTCTACAATTTTCCTAGCGTTTTGTGAGTTGAAACAAGAAACAGCTATTCCAAATTACATTTACAGTAAAAACTCTTGGTACAAAATAACATTTGTACTGAAAATAAATCAATTACGAATATACCATTAGAAAATTACAACAAATGTTTCCGTGACTAAAAATTCAATACTTTCCAACATCCAAGGTGTGTTTTTGTTCCTTGATTAAATTAAATCTTTCGAAAGATGCAATAGAATTTGATAACAATAAGGAATTAAAATATCAAAGATGAAAATTTGGTTAGAACAAAAATATTATCTCGGTTTAAAAAATCTCAGGCAGAAATGGATAATTCCTAGCTGCTGACAAGTCGAATTTATGGAACAAACCAAATGATAAAATATGCAAACTCCAATTTATTCTGTTTAATGTGAAAGTAATTGAAAAATCCAAAAAACAATTTGTACTAGATTTTACAAAGGTTGATACAAATTTTCAAGGGAAGCGAGGTTTGTATGGATAACTAAATTTTTTTTAGTGGTTGGCTGGATTAAAATATGACAAGTACATCAATATATTTACGTTTCAAAAACTAGGAAACCTCCCTCATCAGATATCAAACTTTATATTTCCCTTCAATTTCAATTTCACATAAAAGGTTTAAAAAGGTAAAAAGATTTTTAAACAAATTATTCATCTAATAACTGAATTTCATTTTAGTTTATAATGCTCTGATTAAATTTAACCCATAGTCTCAGCTAAAAGTAGACAGTTCTTTCGGAAAGAAAATAGTTTTAATGTTTAGTTATCTGAGTATTCACAAATAATACAATATTTTTGAGCAATCGAGATTTTCTTGTTTATTCTATTTTTGGTTATGCTCGTAGCTAAAAGTTGTCATTGATTTTATTATCGTAACGCTCTTATCATAACCATTTTATTATTCGAACGGTTGTTCAGTCTCAAATATACAAATGTCTGTCCCATGGGAAAAGAAAAAAAATCAACGGTTCTCAAAAGTGGTTATGGTAAATAATAAAAGTCGTAGCGACATCTAGTGTGCGTGATAAAAAGCTGGTAATCGCGTTCCAACGCAAGCCCTTAGGCTAGGCTTCCCCTTGCAATTTCTAGTCGCACGATTTTTCAGTCGAAAAATAAAATTCATAGCTTCAAATACAAGTGCACACACTTGCGACTAAACAATCGCAGCGGTTAAAAAGTTGCAACCGGTCCTATTTTCGTTGGGACACGACTGTCGCTCCACCCAATGAATCGCGCAGACAGGCATGGACGCAGGCCCTGATTTACCAGTAGGCCCGTGAGGCACGGGCCTAGGACCCTCATAATTTAAAGGGCCCCTAAGTTTCAAAAGTATCTAAAAATTTTAAAAAGTTTTTAAGTAGTTACATAAATTATTGGGTATTTACGTAAATGTCCGTCGACCGTTTCCCCCACTATCACATTCTTGTAATTACATTAACTAACTAACTATTGTGTTGTTAATTTTCATCTGCTTTATTTTGTTTTGCCAAGAGTTATAAGTAATGTCACGATTTTCTCAAACTTTTTGGTGACATCTGTGAAACGGTCAACAGTCAAATATGTAAGTACCTATTATTGTTATAAAATTAGTTTTTGTGATGAACAAATAACAAGGGGGGGGGCCTTCCTGCGTGTTGTGCCTACTATACCAAATTTTCTAAATCGGGCCCTGCATGGACGCTTTTTCAAAAGTCAGCTTTTTTTTCATTAAATCATGTTTATTATTACCCTTATTCAAGTTTCTATCTTTGCGATCGTTGAAGATAGAGTAAAAATTTCAAAGGATTTAAAATCGGCGGAAAAGTTTACACCAGATCGATACCTTACATGTGATTTTTTTTTTCAAAAAATAATTAAATAATCAAATGGTAAATAATTAAATAATAAATCTGTTTTGATATCGATCTAGCACTCTTTTAATTTGTCTTCAACGATCGCAAAAATTGAAACTTTAATTTGGGGAATTAAAAATATAATAAGAAGAGCTGGCCTTTTAGAAAACGCGCGATTAAACTATTGCAAATGGGTGCACGTCCATGCTTGTCTGCGTGATTCATTGGGTAGAGCGACAGTCGCGTCTCAGCGAAAATAGGACCATTTGCAAATTTTTAATCGCTGCGATTGTGTAGTCGTAAGTGTGTGCAGCTGCACTTGAAACAATGAGTTTTATGTTTGCGACTGAAAAACCGCGCGACTACAAATCGCAAGTGGAGGCCAGCCTCTAACGCGAGACTCTAAACACCTATCTTTTACGTATGCGTTAAGGCGGACCCAAACGCATACGGACGTCGGTTAATCGTAAACTGGCCCTTAAGCACGATGTGTATTCAGAAATAGCCTAAACTATTTTTTAACGTTTTTTTCTCTGAAAACACTTTAAATCTTTTGCATTATAATGTATTGAAAATTCCCCATTAAATACAACTAACGAGAAAATGGATTTTGTACAATCAAACAAAGGAATATAATATTTGTCTGCAATATATTTATCCATAGGTCCTCAGTGAAACAGAAAATATCCCTCAAAAATGGAAAATAATTGCCAATTATATGTAATTTTATTACTACACAAAAAAAACAATGCATAATCTATATTATAATACATAATCAATACATAATCTGCATCTGTTGTGGTGAGATCCAAACCCTTTAAGGGTTATTGTCGAGGGAAACCCGTGTGAAAGGATTCCATTGAAGCAGGTCGCTTCTTTGTGGACCATCTCTGGGATTCCACGCTATTCACCCCAGTAGGGAGTTTCTCGTGGGATCGGAATGTGTCGGCGAGTCCGGACATTTTTTGACTGACCGACAAACGAGCCAGTCGGTCCCTTTTGATCTTTACCCTAACGAGAAGGAATTTGCCCCCAGCTGTGAGGTCGGCTATAAGAAGGGGACAGCAAGAGACTTTCTGGACTTTTTAGTCGGACTTCTGGAGAGAGCGTACGGTGTGCCTCTTTCGTATGATCTTTGATAGATCTTCTCTGTGCATCTAAACGAGTGATGATTTTCACTCTCCTCAGTTTTGAAACTGCATTCCTTCATGTACAAAGTGTATAATAATCTTTTATCTATCCAAGATATAATAAATAGATTTTTCTTCTAAAAATATTCTATGTGTTTGGCTGGGCATAACGTTACACTGTTTTATATTATACAATCTTATATAATATAGTATAATGTATTGCTACTATACTGTGTTTATACAAGGTAAACATTTCAATATGTTAACTGATGTTGTAATGCAGATAATTCCATCGTATTCGTGGTGTATTGTGTCCTGGTTGGAAGAGTAACGGTTTAACAATCGGTGGATAGCGAATTCAAATCGGTCCATCCAAAAAACGTCGTGTGCATGGTGACTAGTGAACGTTAAATCTGTCGTTACCTCTAATGTCGTCATGTTGGCGTCATGCAGAAGCTTGGAGAGTGGGATGCGAACTCAGCTGTTGACTTCGTCATCTGACCGTGACTCAAAATTACGTGCCGTTGTCCTCGGATCTCTAGAGCTCTAGTGCAACGTTAATTAATTACCATTACATCCAGGTATATTTTAAGCCAAATGACGATTTGACCAAACTAGAATTGAGGCAATGATGGTCGATTTCGGAAAGACGAGGTTTTTTATTTCCAATGGCAAGGCAGTACAACTGCGAAGACAAATACAAATACAATACAATACAATACAAAGTACAGAGTTGACCGAGGTCATTTTAGCCTTATATAAAACCAGAAGTGATGGTCACTTGTGAAGGGGCACCCAGTGGGTGGACCATCATTGTCCCTAACAAAGGACAGCACAATTTATATCCATGCCCTAACCCCGGATTCGAACCAGGAACCTTCCGATCCAGAGGCCAACACCTTGACCACTAGACCGGTTGGTCGGCGGAAAGACGAGGTAGGATAGTTAATTAACGTCACATGATAGCAGCAGGACGGGCTCTTGGTGCCGGTCCGGGATCAATCCCGAAGAAAAAGATTCAAGGTCAATACCTCGTAATATTAATTTACTGCCAGATGGCGGCGTAGGACCTGAGCAACCACCCCACTCTCCAAACTTCCATACCACATCAACGAGGGGATATTTGATGTTACGACAGATTTAACGTGCACCAATCCCCGCGCACACGACGTTTTTAGTCTTGACCGAGTTTCGAACTCGTTATTCTTCGTCTGAAGGAGAATTAAGATTTTTGTATGAATTAATTGTTATGCTTATCACAAAATAAATTCTTTAATGTTGTATATTGAAGGGAGGGGGGGGGGGTAATATTCTAAAGATGTTATGGAAAATATGATGGAATATATAACAGAGAACTAGCATAATTACCCACGTTACTTGGTTTGAATTGGTTATTAAACTATTTTTATTACTCTATTATTGGTTAAAAAACTAAAATCTATTTTTTATCGAGACCTGACACCATTCCTGCTGATTCTTATGTAAAATGACCTCCTGAATTCGAATATTGCCCCCGTTTCCCCCATCACCCACTGTTTTATCCCCCCCCCCCTATGTTTAGCACTTTTCGATATAATTTTATGGGCATAAATTTGATTTGGGATTGGGGGAAAATATTATTTTAACCATTAAATCTCTTCTGAGAGGCTAGACAGGTGGAAAGCTCTAAAACATGAACATTTGTAGCAAGGAGGAAGATTTGGGGGATTTAACCCTTCAAATTGTAAAAATAAATCAGTAAAAATAATCGTTTTTCTGGGGTTTTTTCGCAATTTTTTCATTTATTTTCACATCTTCCAGCTTCCTCCCTATCGTTTCTTTCCCTTTCTTCTTTTTCTTCTACCCCCCATAATAAAAATATATCGCAACAATTTTGGCTAAAAGGGGGTGAGGGGGGAGAGGTCCCGAATCCCTCGCAAGAAAGTTTGGATGATTAACTGTATAACGGTGGCGCTCTCAACAACTCGCGCGCTTCGTGGTTTGCGCAGGAATTTCCATGCTTTGACAAGTTTAAACTTGCATTGCTTTTGTCACTATAGTTGTGAACTGTAATCGTTATCTTCTCTCATTACATCTTTCGCGATCGTAGAGTCAACTTTTCGGTATTCTAGGAGGGGATTCTGTGTTTCCTAGTTGTTTAGATTGTGTAGAACGTTTCAAAATGTTTTTCTCCGGCTTTTTCAAAGTGAATTACAGTACGTGAGTGTAAGAACAGTGCTACCTGCCACTTTCATTAATAAATTTCAATTCGTATTCATACATGCAACATCCATTCCATGTAACAACTACCATACTCTAACAAGGTACATAATTTCACAAATGTTAATAAGTGAGTGTTTCAATGTTATACAGAAATCATATAATAGTTCTGAGTATGTGTATAAATGCCTCGAATATCATTTATAAAACAAAAGTGTTTCCCAATACTATCATACATTTGATTAAAAATGTACTTAAAACTTATTGAAACATTACTTACCTTGAATACAGATGTTGAACAAAAAACGTCAACTTGAAAAATTAGCAATCGATCTTTAAATAGATTTTAAGAAGCTTCGAAAAAAAGTATAATGAATTTATCTGTTTCCACTACAGATATAACTTATATAACGTATTATAACTTATATAACGTATTATAACTTATATAACGTATTATAACTTATATAACGTATTATAACTTATATAACGTGATCATTTATTTTTTGCCCCTAAACAGGACATCTACTAATTTTTACGTAATAATATGAGTATTCAAGAAAACACATATTTCTTTATAGTTTTATTTATTAACTAGCAAAATACCCGACCTTACTCGGTTTGAATTGGTTTACTCTAGATTGAAGAGATAATCAAAATATATAATGACTTACGTTTTTTGTAGAATAAAAATTTATTTTAACACCTTTCGCCATCTTTATATTTTCTACAACTTACTTTGGACACAAGTCCTACACATGCATATCCATTCATGTAATACATTTCACATACATCGCACAATTGCTGTATGACAAAGCTACAAAAAGACGAAAGGTGATACTAAGGTTACTACTATAAAAGACGATTTATAGGAAGATTTGGAATTCCCTTTCTTAAGTTCTTTTCATGTTCAACTCAATTAATTAAAATTACGATTTACGGAGAGTGCTCTCGCACTCATAGTCAACAAAACAATATTTTTTAACTTGTGGCACTCTTGCCTCCGGTATGCGACATTATGAAATTTTGCATTCTTCTCCCGTCATTATGACAACGAATTTTTTAATGTTTGAAAAGTTCTAGTACGGGATTTTTAAACATTAATATTCTTTCAATAACGCCATTATTCTTTCAATAACGGCATTATTCTTTCAATAACGGCATTATTCTTTCAATAACGGCATTTTCTTTAAATAATGGCATTATTCTTTAAATAACGGCATTATTCTTTCAATAATGGCATAACTACACTTAAAATTTACTGAAAATTTATACTGACTTACCCAACATTTTTAAGTCTAATACTTTGTGGTGCTGTTGCGTGTGATGAGAAGTGAAACACATTTATTAAAATAATAACTATTTAAAACAGGAAACAACGAAATAAAACAAAATAAAAGATGTCGCAAAAAATTGTTCTAAAAATACTAATTTGTGATTCAATTTTATCTCTTGATCTCACACAACTTACAACTAAAAGTGTACAAAATTTAGAAAGGTGAAATTAATTCAGAGCGAAAGAACCAGAAAATATCACTGCTCGCGAGATCTTGTTCATTCTCGTTTCGTTGAAAAATATCGTCTGTCCCAAATATTCGGAAATCGTTTTCATTGCTCAAAGAATAAAAATAAGACTCGAAATAAATGAAGTATCAAAGATGAAATTCCATAATAAAAAAAAAAAAAAAAAATAAAAATAAAGAATAGTTACTTTTTCAGCAGTACTGGTAAAGCAATCGTAATATTCAATAGACATTCCAATTTTTCCAAAACTACCAAATTATGGTTGATTTAAGTATACTTACTCAGGTGTTTTAGCATGAAACTCAACTAAATATAACAATAAAGAAATGTTTAATATTGCATTCACTAAACTAATAGATAATGTATAAAATAAAATACACTGCAATCAAATATCTGGAAACACTCTGCAACAATTGCCGGAAGGATCCAGGCTGGAGGAGGGAGCATTACGGTTTGGGGAATGTTTTCCTGGCATTCACTGGGTGTACTCATCATTGTGAAAGGCACTATGGATCAGCACAAGTACGCATCTGTCCTTGCGGACCATGTCCACCTCTACATGCGAATTATTTTTCCTCAGGATTATGGCATCTACCAGCAAGACAATGCGAGGTGTCATACATTTCGCAGTGTATGTGCGTGGTTCGAAGAGCACCAGGGAGAGTTTACCGTACTCTCCTGGCCAGCAAACTCACCGGATTTAAACCCAATCGAGAATATGTGGGACCACCCGATCGGGTTGTTCGCGCCATGGATCCTCAACCGCGTAATCTAGCGCAGCTGGCCACGGCACTGGAGTCGGCACGGCATCCCAATGAACACCTTCAGAAACCTAATTGATTCTCTTCCTTCACGTCTCGCAGCGGTCCGCTCTAACAAAGGTGGTTATTCTGGCTTTTGACAGGTGGTCACATTAATGTGATTGGACTGTGTATATATATATATGCTATGTTACAATCTAAAATTTTTTAAATAATGTATTCACTAAATTAAAATATGGTGTATCAAACATAAAACATTGCATTAACATGTATCAAATGCATTTGCAGACACAGACAGGCACCAAACGTGCAAAAGACGGTTTTTTTTATCAGAAGAGTCCAAAGTAAAAAAAATAATAATAATAACTTGAAAAAATCGTAAATGTTTAATGTACAAGCTAACACTCCATTCTGATTTACATAGATTTCGTATTTACCCCCAATTTGCATCATGAATTACTCTGTAGAGGTTAGAAGAAAAGAAATGTTTGAATATTCGCAGGCTCTCACAACATGCATAACTTTTTATTTCAGTTCAATCTGAATGACTATATATATATATATATATATATATATATATATATATATATATATATATATATATATTTTGTGTTTGACGCAGTCTTTGTAAATATTCTCCTTGCGGTATGAAAAATAATCTAATCAATTAACCTTACCACTTTTAATCCTTATCACTTTTACCTATATGTCTTACCACTACAAAATTTTACAATATAATTTCAGTTATAACTTAAATATAAAATTATAGCGATGAAAATAAATAGTAGTTTCTTCATAATATATATATATATATATATATATATATATATATATATAATTATGATTTCCTAAAGTAGAAAGAGCTTGCTTAAAAGTAGGTATTAATTTTATTTCTGTAGAACAAATTTTAAATTTACACTTTTTGAAAAAAGTTCATAATAGTAAAAAGTAATCATTTAACGCTAAAAATTATTTATAGCTTTAAAATATTCCAGATGTTATTGTATTGCATTATATATTATCACTTCAATTGCTTAGGGTTCTGTAAATAAGCCCACCTAACTCATGAAATATGTACTTCGGTAACATAGATGGATGTCTCGATTTATGCATATCATGACGTACATATTTTGAATGTTTATTGCATACCGTGAAATACCAACATATTTCACCCGCTAATAGCTTGTATTAATTTTTGATGTAGATTATATTAAATTCAATCCCTTTAAGAATTCATATTAAAACGAAACTTAACTTATTCCCCCGAAAACATCAAGTATTCTGCAATTACATTCATCTAGACAAGCATTCGACCCCGATACCGCTTATATAGACCTCGGCAGTTAGTACTGCTCTCTTATCTTTTTCCTAGGGGTCAAGCTGAAGGTCGGGCTGGTTCCCTATCTCTAATTAGCCAATCAACGGGGAGGAAATTACACCTGCTGTTCTATGATTACTCGCTTTTCAAGTAGGGTTACAGGTTCAGATGGACTTGGTCAGTGGGAGTAGATTAGAAAGGATGGACATTTCCGGTCACGACTGGACCGTTCTGGTTAGATTGGATAACTGTAACTTTGATGTTTGATTGAAATCTCTTCGTGCAGGCCTTTGGTTGTTCCACTGGAGATTTAGGTCTGAAAAATAAAGAATTATTGATCCACGGCTTTTGGTGTGAGTTGTTTTCGTTTGATTTAATAACTGGTTTGTAATAGTGTATACAAACACACGTTTCGAAAGTTATAACTTAAATTTTGGATTAATATTATGAACGAACGTATTGTTCAATGTTGGTATTCTAAGACTAGATATGAAAATTGTGAGTTTAGTTCTGCACAATTTATAATGTACTCGGGGGCCTGCCCCCTGCTCGCTAACGCTCGCCAACCCCCGGAGGATTGCTTCGCTATCCTCATTGGTTCGCTGCTCGAACCTATGCTCGCATCGCTCGCTTCAATGAAGACATGTGTCCTAACAGAAGGGATTGTTTACAAAATATGTTACCAAAAAAAATGTTTTTCAAATCTAAATTTGCTGTATTGCAGAAAAAATATATACAGTATCTCTAAAATCAGAATTCAAATGAAAACTTGGTGAAGTGGTCGTTCACGGTAAGACGTTTGTCGCCAACTAATTTTTGTCGCCAAATCAAAATGGCGGCCGAATTTCGTAACAGGAGATAGGGTTGCCATAACAAAAACGGCAGATGTGAAGAAAATCAGCAAAAGGTGAAGGTTAGCATATTTGGCGACAAATCGCCTTCTTACCGTAAACGACCACTCCACCGAAAACTTTGTGCAAATTTTGACTCGAAATGTGAGCGTTGCTTTGGAAATTGAATACCCAGCATGTTGCTTGTGTGTACATTTTCCCAGCACTCAAACGACCCACACTTTTTCATTGAGTTTGTTGCCGAAAGTTGTAGTGCAAGCGTCTTGTTGAACTGTAATTGTTGGCCCTGAAAAGGACCGTTTTTTAAATGGCCCTGAAAAGATCCTCCGCTTTCTTTGATTTCTATTATAAACTAACTGCAACAGCTCATTAAAATTTCCTTTTTTTTTTTCAATAAAATTTCATCCGATAATGCTATAAATTCAATCGATGCGCGAGACTTCGCGATAAACAAACAATCGTACAGTGTTGCCAAAACGCGAATACAAATAACGTCTTTTTCGTGAGCCACGTAAGAGAATTATATATATAGATGATCTTACATCTTAAGTCATTACCTATAAAATATACATTGAACATACACGTAACAAAAAAAGTATTAGTATGATGTCTATAAAAAAAATGGAATCGTATACGTACAATAATTTATATCGCATTCCATCATTATTTATATTTGTTACATACATGATTAAATGCATTGCTTTTTTGTATGCATAGTATAAAGCATTTTCAGTTTCGATCATGATAAGATTATAGGTTACTTTAAAATTATATATGTCAACTTGTCACACGATCGAGAGCTCTGATAACTGTAATTTTGTAGTCCTCATTGTTCGTTAACCTGTAGTTTCGAAGCTTTGCAGTTTAACTTTTTTATAGCTTTGTGTAAATGGTAGTGTAATGATGTTGAATGATCGATGCATGAACAACTCAGATTATGCTAACAAACTTTATATAAAAGATACAAATAAAAAATTTTGCGTTGACAGGGCTAATGGTATCTTATAGATCCGATATCAGAAATTTTTTAATCATATTTGAGCGAAAACGAAGGACTGTGTACAAAACCTGTATAAAAGCTAATTGACGTCTTATTATGAGTGATTTATAATCATTATTTGATGCTTAAGACTTAATCAATAATTTCCTTGATGGGTTATAAAATGACAGTTCTGATACTTAATCTTGTTTACTTGTCATATATTTAATAACATTCTTGGTTTTCTAACGTACTATACAACAAATGTGAAAGTAGAATGTTCATTGAAAGTATGCGTGGTTTGTCGATAATTTCTTCATTTACAAGTGACAGTGAATAAGATAGTTTATAGACGGCTTATCGATATTGTTTTCATTTTTAGAAAAATTTGTAAAATGTCATCACAATAAGGATTTTAAAAGCGATAAGTAATAACGTTAAATAGTAATACAAATTGATTCACAATATTTAATATGCTCCCCGGGAGCAGAATATGTTTAAAATTGCAACGTACGTCGCAGAACAAACAAAGTTTTTGCATAACAATTTTTCCTTAATTTTATTAAAATTTTGGCCAGTTTTTTTTTTTCAATCATAAGTTACGATGTCCTGCAGTGCAAAGCGCGCTCCTTAACACACATTTTTTTTCTTTTCTAGCTAAGTAGCTCCCAACTGTACCGTCTTGGGGTTGGTAGTGTCGTCTACTAGATGAGATCATTCGCAGTGGTCTGGGCTAATATATTTACTGTGTACACGAATATATAACCTTGACGGGTTTACAGGTAGCGCATATATGTTAATAGAGTCCAGGTGACTTTTCTGAATACGGTGAATTGTCATTGGCATCGGGACTCCAAGTTGGCTATCCGGCTCGGGTGAGCCCTTCTCCAGTCATTACTCGGGCTAGTAAATATTCCTAGCTCGGTTGAGCTTCTCCAAATGTTCTCGAAGCATGTACGAAATTTGCAGTTCGGGTGAACTCGTTAAATGGCTCTTGGTTGAGTGATTCCCAGTTCCTGTAAGCCTAGCAACAGGATCTGTGTCCGCTCCAAATCAGCAGGACCAGCAGCTCATGTTTGAGCTTTCCTCACGTCTCCAGACGTAATCCCAGTTTGGGCAATTGGTTCTGTGTCCGCTCCAAATCATCAGGAGCAGCAGCTCAAGTTTGAGCTTTCCTCACGACGATAGACGAAATCCCAGTCTGAGTTCACGAACAGCTGTCGCGACTCGATACGTCTCCAGAGAACGGGGTATTGGAAATCGTGAACGTGTGTTCACTTAGCCAGATAAGTTTGATCGCTCGGGTCTCTTGACCTCTCCCTTCGGAAATTTTCTCTCGTCTCCGAAAATCCACGGGGTTTCCCCCCCTCAATTTCATTCGACACACTAGTCCTCTCGCTGTTGGCTGGTTTCAAATCGGGCTGTCCATTGGAGGTTAATTTTCCCGGTAGCTTCATTAATGAAACGGCGGCATGAACAAAAGTCTTTGCGGTCTCTAATCTTGTGGAAGCGGCGGAAACGTGGCGGCGCGTCGGCAAAAAGGTCTCTGCGGTCTCCCTGATCCTGGAAGTGGCGAAAATGAACTTCCACCTTGCGTCTTATCGGTCTGCATAGCGACAAAGGACATTTCGCTTTCCCCCTCGTGGAAATCCATTCTCTTGATAGCGGCTTCAACTTTCGTCCGGCGCTAGGGTCATGCGTTGACGTGATCTCTGGGGCCATGCGTCTTTTCATCCTTCCAACTCTTCGGCCAGGCGCTTGCTTTGCTTCCGTCACACTACACCACCCAAAATTACCACAAACACTTTATAAATAACCCATGTTCTATGTCAATGACAAAATATTTAACTTAAAAAAACATCGACAGAGTTGCAAATTCTGAAAGTATGCCTTGGTTTTAAATAAAGTAAGTTAATTAATTTTTATATTTTATTATAAATATGTAATACATATTTAGCCGATAGTTGTGTTTTACGTCTGTTTTAGATTTAACTGCGATTTTCAAAATTCAGACAAAATGACTGCAGAACAATTGCAATTGCTTGGAGTTGTGTGGCAGAACGCTGAATATTAACTCTGCACCTGGGATAGGCATCAGTCTTACACTCGACAATCTTTTCTTTTCGACACTTTTGATGCATTATTTCTATCTATACATCCTTATGCATTATTTCTATATTAGTACATATAAATAAATGTTTATAAAAAATTAAATCAACTGTCAAAAGACTCATTTTTAGTCTTACCGCTTCGTTCAAATGAGACTTTAATAAAACCAAATTTATATTTAAATATATTTTTAAAAAAATGGGAAATATATATATTTTTTAAACTCAGAAATTGAGTTTTTCAATGTTTAGAAAAAATCGTGTTAAAACCTGGAAATTTGATTTTTAAACAGTATAATTCTTCCTCTAGACTTGATAATGTGATAATTACGATACCTTTTTCGCATATCTACCTATCTTTTTTCTTCTTTAAATTAACCTAGGTCCCTGTGCTATTAATAAATCAATAGATAAATTTAATTAGACTCAAATATTGAACATACTTATTCCTTTCCTGGTATCTTTTCCATTTTTATGGCCGCCCCTTCTCCTTCGCAATTATCTACCTAGAATATTCAATTTAAAATAATTGAAAATTGCTTTTTATCGTTAAATAAGTAATGCAACTTTTTCTTTGTAATATGGTTAGGCAATTATTTCGTCTGCTTTATAGTTCCAGCTCTAGAATATATTCCTCAGTTATTTATGTTGCGATATTAAACATGAAATAATTTGTATTAACTTCTTAGAGTCGAATTTAAATTTAATTGGTTTTAAATTTTTTTCCCGTTTCCGAGGATTTAATTCTTTTTGTCGCATTTTTCTCTTATTTTCTCTTCTGTGTAGCTTATTAATTTTAGTATTGCGATAATATTCAACATAAAAAATAATTAAGTGCATCGAAGTTAAATAGATGATAAATAAATTTAATTGTCTTCAAATTGTTTTTTAAAAAATCGGCCGCTTCTTTATGGAAATATGCAAAACGTTTCTTTCGTAATTCAAATGTAATATTGAAATTCAAAAAAATTTTTAATTACTTCTTTACTTTAAATAATGTGATGAACTTTAATTAGCTTTCAATATTTTTGTGAAACGCTATTATTTTATGACAAGTTTCAGTCGTCATTTCATAGTTCAGCAATGAAAGCACGATTTAATTTTATTATTACTTTAACCCCATAATAGAAAATGGCATACATTTCTAAAATTTTTCTCTGGCAACTACCGTACTTTTTTGCTTCTTTAGGATTAGAGGACTAATTTCACTCCTGATGAAATTCCAAGCAAGAATGTGTTATAAGAGAGCATTTTTTGCACAATACAAATTAATTTTTTCGCTAACACCATTTTTGATGCCTATGAATATAATTGGAAGAAGGCGGCACAGTTGCCAAATCAATGGCTAGTCTAATTAAAAGTGTTCACTGTTAATTTTTGTTCAGTATCAAAAGCCTGAAAATTATGAGAGTGAAATAAAAAAAGAACAAAAATGGAAATGAAAACTGAAACTTGGAACTCTTGTGTAATTAGCAAACTCTGTTTAATTTTTCCTAATTATTCTTCAAAAACTTTTTCTAGATATTGTATAAGACTTAATTTTCTAAAGCTTTTTCTCAAGCTAATTCTCTCAATCCAGGTTTGCATTATCTTAGCTGATAAGAAAAAAAAAGTTGTTTTGAATCCAACTTTCCGCAGAGTTTAATTGCTTCTCATCAGAAATCAGTAAAAAAATAATACTAGTGCAGGTCTGCACAGAAAGGTTTTTTATGCATTTATTGACGACATTCTGTTAGGCACATATCTCATATAAAAGTTAGTTTGGGATTTAGCTAAGAGCAATGGAAATTAACCACTTATGACAGAAATATAATTTTGTTTTCATTATGTTAGTAAAATGTTACGAAGTTAGTTTATTTAATGTTTAAAAGATTATCATACATATTGCACCTACAAAAGAACATTTTGCTTCTTCGCATAACCACAACACCACTGAAACGAAATTTACTGACCGTCCAATTATTTCAAAATGTAAAAGAAAAAATCTTAAAACTTATGACAAGCATAGAGGTAGCTTTGTGACCATGACTAAAAAACTAATGTTTCGTTAGTTTGTTCACTGAACAATGTTTTCCACGTGAGAAGGACTATGGAAGGTTTTACAATTTGCCGAAGTAACAAGAAGGTAGTAAGTTGAATTAACGGTAACTTTAGCAACAGAAAGAGCTATAGACGAAGGTGCGGGATCAATCCTGATGGTAAAGATGTGAGTAAAACAACTTGTCCTTTTTAACCTTTACACTGTGGCAGTAAGACAATTGTTAACCACTACAATTTCGTTTACACAAGCGGCATGGTATAGATCTATTGTCATTTTTGTGTTTTTTTGTGGTTTGTCGAATATTATTTGTCGTAGATCTGTGTACGGTGAATGTTATCTCTCTCTTAAATGACCACTGTAATCGATCACCCTTTACGAGCTGTCAGCCACTGACCTTCTACAGGATCCCTCCTTTTATTCTGTGCCCTATCCTGTCGACCTTGAGGTGTGAACGCTTTGGGGGAATGGCAGAAGGTCGCTCGACACACAATTTTATGGTAATTGGTAATTATTAGTTAACGTCGTATTAGAACAACACAACGGGCTATTGACGACGGTGCGTGATCAATCCCTTAAGGGAAAGATCCGAGGACAACATTTCGTAATTTTGAACCACGGTCAGATGACGAAGTAACACACGAGATGGCACCCCACTCTCAAAACTTCGCAATTTTATGAAAGGAAAGTGTCAGTCGTAAATGCCACTCAATGCTCTATCGCTCAATTTAAGTAATTAGATTAGGGGGTTGGACATGTAGGCGAAAGAGCCGTTCCTGGAGACGATTGAAAATATCTAAGCGCCGCATTGTAAAGGTTAACCACGGTCAGATGACGAGGTCAACACCTGAACTGGCATCCAACTCTCCAAACTTCCACACCACACCATGCCTACGGGAGGACATTTGTGGCCACGGCAGATTTAACCAACACCACTCCCATATACATGGCGATCTTTGATTTGTCGTGGCCTCAAATGTCCTCATCTTGGCGTTGTATGGAAGATTGGAGAGATGGGTGTCAGCTCACGTGTTGACCTCGTCATCTGACCATGCTTCAAAATAGATGGTGTCCTCGACTCTTTCCCCTTCGGGATTAATGTCGGACTTCCCACTATGTTGCTCCAGTACGACGCTAACTCGACTTTTCCTTGTCGGTTCAATCAGATAAAATAAACTTTGCGATAACTGCAGGTTAACACAAATCGAATCAACATCATCCTCCTCGCCAAAAAGATGTAGAAAAGCACATTTAATTTATAATATTGAAATAAGAAAAGTGACCATGACTAGTTAAAAAGAAAATCAAAATCTATTGGTTATAAACACATTTTGATTTCGGGGTTGTATCGTAAATAAAACTCATACGGCCATCGGTTAAAATGCTCCAAAGCGATTCTCATTCTGAATTTATCTGCATTTTGCATAATCGCGAAAAATAAGAGCTTTATCTCTTCTGTCGTTAAATTTATAAGCTGAAAAACCTTTGTAGGACACTTCCCTAAATGTTTAGGTAACTCACCGCGTTAAGAAAGGAGAAAGCAAAATGCTGTAAGCAGTATCTTACGATCTTCTAAACACCTCGCGATTTTTCCTCCAACTTCCTGACTTTAGGAAACGTAGTAATTTTTACGTCCCCCTTCCTTTTCTTTCGGACGCGTTTCCAAGTCCCGAAATTTATGAGTTCATCAATAACGTGTTTTTCTACCGAGAGAGGCTTTCAACTCGCTTTCGTTTTAAAGAACCGTATCGAAAACAATTAGCCGTAATTCTTCGGCTAATGCGAATTTGTTGGGTTCAGTCACGAAGCTGGATTCAGAAAAGTTCCCAACTACAAAGGTCATCAGGCGGGTCAGATCTTGCAAATGAGGCTACACAATATATTGGCTATTAGTTGGAAGGTCGTGACTGTTTTATGTGGTATTTCAGCCCTCAACAGATTACGTGGCACGTCATTATGACATGCTGTGTGTTATGGGTTCGACAACTTTGGTGGATTACTTCATGACGATATGACTATTGGAAAAACAACGATTTGTCTTCATGTCTTGAAAAACAGACGCTGAGGATTATATAAGTTCATTTAAACGATTCCTTTTCTCCAATTTAGAGCCATTTGGAAGCGACACGGACTTACTTGATTGAGTCTTACGAATTTATTTTTGATAGTTTTGTTTTGCATTGTATTGATTACTTCAACGCCAAAGCATCTGGTTGTATTTGTCTTTGTACAAGAAGCAATTTTGATCTGATTAATTCGAAATCAACCAACCTTCAGTTTAATTAAGATTTGTGAAAACCAAGTGAGGTTTAAACCTCACTGCTTCCTTGCAATCGTCGTTGATAGCACGTTACGTTGTCCAGTGTGACGTTAATAAGTGACCACCATGTACCCTGTAGTCGTTTATTTTAGTAGTATGAACTCATCTGCAGCCAAGGCTTAATTTATTTTTGTCTGGAGAAGTATACTTTTTCAGATTTCACTTCCATGGATTGTGTTTATATCTCATCTATTCTAGCCCGCTGTGTTGCGCCGACCAACCGGTAAAGTGGTTAAGGTGTTAGCCTCTAGATCGGAAGGTTCCTGGTTCTAATCCGGGTCCGGGCATGGATGTTTGTAAACGTATGGTGTAGAGGCGGCTGGTGCACCTTAAATCTGTCGTGGCCAAAAGTCCTCATGTTGGGTTGGAGTGGAAGTTTGGAGAGTGGGGTGCCAGCTCGGGTGTTGCCTCGTCATCTGACCGTGGTTCAAACTTACGAGGTGTTTCCCTGGGATCTTTCCCTTAAGGCACTGATCCCGGACCGTCGTCAATAGCCCGATGTGTTGCTCTAGTACGACGTTAGCTCAAAATACCAAATACCATACCAATGCGACATAGTTAAAAAATACCAAAAACAAATACAGTAATCTATTTGAAGAATATTTTATTCTAAGAAAACCATACGGGAGGGAGATTTGTTCCACGCTATTTCTTAGGTTCTCGGTAGATCCCTGGGATAAGGAGCTTCGGTATTTTAATTAACTTCGTACTGGAGCAATATAACGGGCGATTTTAGAAGGCTCGTGATCGAAACCCGATGGGAAACAACCGAGGACGATGCCACGTAATTTTGAGCCTCGGTCCGATGACGAGGCAACACCTGAGATCTTGGACCCCACTCTGCAAACTTCCATACCATGTCAATGTGAGGACATTTGCGGACACGACACAGATTTATATCAGACAAGCCAGTCGGACTGATTATGTTTACTTGTTTTTCAAACCCATGCTTGTTAAACCTTTGAATTTTCAAAAAGCGAAGATAAGTAACGTGCCTTTTTAACATGCACCTGACATTTTTCTAAAAATATGCTTTTTTGTAATCATGGTCAAAAGGTAAAGCGAATGATATTGAAACTGAAGCTCACTCAGAAGATCATGCAATTTTGTCCGATTGAACAATTTGATCCAGATACGAAACAATTAAATTCTGGATTCATGAAAATTGTCCAATTTTTTAAATTTAAGTATAATAAAATCTTGTGTAAGTAGGAAGCTAGACATTTTTATAATCATTTGTAGCTGGACAACAAATTATCCAAGTTTAAAAAAAATCAAAGATTCGATTGGCGGATTGTTATAAAAATTACCTTTTGTCTGTAAAATCTTAATTTCTACCTAAACTGCGTCCCTTAATATTTTTATATTATATAATTAGGAATATATGTGAAGTATGAATGGAAATTTTTTTGTATTCCTTGGCTTGTATAATTTTGAGAATGTTCGGTTTTAACCTTTACATTTTTTATCTAGTGCTCTCATAGTAATAACGGGCGATATTATAGCTCATAGTAATAACGGGCGATATATAATTAGGAATATATGTGAAGTATGAATGGAAATTTTTTTGTATTCCTTGGCTTGTATAATTTTGAGAATGTTCGGTTTTAACCTTTACATTTTTTATCTAGTGCTCTCATAGTAATTTAAAATTCGCTTTATTCCTATCTTAAATAATGAAATGTTACACGTTCTAAAAGATTACTGTTCACTCAATTAAAATGAAAATTTACATTTCACCATTGTGTCTCTTATTTACGATTTATATTAGAAGCATTGTGTTGCTCTAGTACGACGTTAATTAAAATTCCCCTACCTTACCGTATTAGAAGAAAGAAATAATTAATTTTTATTAGAATATGACTACAAAGCTCAACAATATAATCTCAAGTTATCTTCACTATAGTTTCAAAGGAATTTATTTTACTTTTATACTTCATTTATAAATTCATACTAATATTTTTAAAGATTTAAATAGCTAATGTAAGGCACCAAAGCGGGTATTCTCACATTTTCAGTTGCTGAATATTTTGCAATAATTCATATCAAAATCGCATTTTATTAAGAAACGTGCGTGGTAAGCACGGCGTTGCCCGTGACAGCTCTTTTCGTGGTGTCAGGTGTGACCACTGCTCGCTAATGTATATGCATGGTTATGTTGATTGCGACAACGAAATAATGATTCGAGGACAACACCTCGTCACGTTCAACTACGTAAGTAGTTGAGCTGGCACCCCAGTATCCAAATTTCCACACCATATTAATGTGATTTTATTTTATTGTTTGTTTGGGATTTTGTTTTCAATCTTTTACACATTATTAGTGAACAATTCAGATAAGTTCATGTCTTCAGTGAACAAAGTCGGACGATTTTTAAATAGTAAAAATGAAGAAGATCAAGGATTCATTTATTTGAACTCAAGAGGGTCAATATGTAAAAAATGATTTTGTGGTGGCATTAGACACAATAACCCAGACACATAAGAGTTATCCAAAGCTCTCAGACATCGTATATCATTTTGAATTTCACATCTATGGAAAGAAAGTTTGACAAGAGCCATTGCAAAATGAATAATTATTTACAGTTTATAAATTAATATATTTTCGAAAATTATTCAGTCTATCACAGAAATATAAAACAACTGATTCATTTGCAGTTAACAGTAACAATGAACAGAAATAAAACAAATGCAGAATACTTTTTTCTCAATCAAATGTACTCTATACACGTTGAAGAAATCACAATGACGGTCTGGGACTTGAACGCAGGCGTAAAATCAAGCAGTATGACATAGGAAGGTATATCGTGGAAGAAGGCAAAAGTTGGTATTCGACGGTGACGCTTCAAAGGCATCACGGTGCAGTACTAAAGCCAATATTAATATAATTATACTTGAAATAATCATATTTAAACAATACAAAGCAATAAATACATTTTTCTTTCAATCATTGTGTCTAATTTCTTGTTTGTGCATTTTCCTCTGTGGATTAAAATGGCTCGTTTGTTCTGTCTACCATTCACTTACACAAATGTGATCGGTTCAACGTAAGGAAAATACATCAGATTAAATAATAAAAGTAAAATTTACTTCTAACTGCTATTGGTATAATGCTACTATGTTAATGTCCCTGAAGCAATGCCTTTTTTAGGTTTTGTTCTAAAACCAGATCCTCTTATCTTCAATACTGGATTCAGTGCCGAGAGAGATTTTACTCTCCTCCTGAATCTGAAATCTGTATTATCTGCACTTAATTTTTAACTTTCTCAGATGTACATACAAAGTGTTTCAACTATTTCCAATACTAATGCTGAGGGAAGGTAAAGAACACAAAATTAAAACATATTCATAAACGGTTTATAAGCACTCTGGGGTAATGTCCTTAAACACCCTGAGGCAATGTCATTAAGCACCCTGGAGTATTGTCCTTAAGAACCCTGGGGAAATGTCCTGAAGCCCCATGGATTTGATACGGAATTGTTAAAAAATGGACTGACAGTATGTGAATACTTTTATATCAGATCTAGTTTTATACTTTGACAGTAGCGGTGCATTTAAAGTTCCACATCAGAGGCTCAAAATTGCTACTAGAAATAGTAACTCGCCTGGCAGCGTACACGCATGGATTACCGAACAAAACTGTCAAACAGTGGACCTCAACACATCCAGGTGTAGCTAGCAGATTTACATATGCGTATTAGCACTGTTTTATTTTGTGCTCCTTTTTCACTTCGAATTTACTGCAGGTGATTTCATAAAACCTCGTATTTTTCCTGTTTCATAAATTTTTTAATTTAGAAACAGTCTTTCGACTTCTCAAAAATAATTATATTATTCGGACACCGGTTTCATGAATGATCCTATTTGTAAACTGACATATCAATGTCTGTACCTTCATAAAGGACATGCCCCACTTGTAGAACCAAAGAACAGTAGATAACCATATGTGTTAACATTTGAATTATCCACACAAATAAATCCACTTTTTAACCGGGTGTCTTCCCTGCATTACAAGATTTTGACCTTCTTGACAGTGTGGTGGTATCAGTCTAAATATAAAAATAAATTTCATTCGTAAACAGCTGCCATCACAACATTGCAATCTTTCCATAAGACGCTATTCTAGGAAATGAACAATTAAATATTTCCAAATGGTTCTAATCCAAGAAAAGAAGCAATAAAAATTTTCCAAATGATTACATTTCTAGGACCAGACTAATAGAATATTTTCAAATCTTTTTATTCGCAGGAAAAAGTAATATATGTAATTTTAAAGAAATTTTGAAAGGATTATAATCCAAGGAAAAAAAGAATCGAATGTTTTCAAAAAAGGATTATATTATAAGAAAAGAGTAATATTATCTTTCCAAAGAAGGTTATTACAAGAAAAGGATCAATCAACTATTTAAAAAAAGTTTTGTACCAAGGAAAATAAAAACATAATCAATACATTTTAAGAAATGAAGCAATCGAATATTTCCAATGGATTCTCTTCTAAGGGGGACAATAACAATATAATCTATTCAAAGGAATCAATTCCAAAGAAAGGATCAACAGAATTTGTAGAGAAATAGAATATTTTATAGTTTCTATTCTAATGAAAAGAGTAATACAGTACTATCAATAGAGATTCTATTCCAAGAAAAGAACAAACAAATTAATTTCAAAGTGTTTTATTTTAAGTAAAGGACGATGGAATCTATTTTAAGAAAAGGATTCATCGTAAATTTCTAAAGGGTTCCATTCTATGGATTTCACTTTTGGTGTAAGGGATGTCGACGATGGCCAGTTTAATATTTGATCAGTTTTCCTGTTATGGCGAGCTATCTCGTGCATCAAGTTCTGGTCAGTTTTGCTGATGA
The DNA here is from genome assembly GCA_947359465.1 of Metellina segmentata. NCBI lineage: Eukaryota > Metazoa > Arthropoda > Arachnida > Araneae > Tetragnathidae > Metellina > Metellina segmentata. The sequence goes on along the minus strand of OX375881.1, from coordinate 26,497,331 downwards.
GACGGGATAACTTGTCAAAGCAACCACCAAGGAAGTTAGATGTTACATATGCAGATCGTGTCAGATTTTTGATATAGCTTCAGCATTAAAATTAATATTACTTGAATTTTCATGTCTCGGGTTTTCTACTTTCTTTGCAAGGCTTGGAAGCAAGGTTCGGAGAACAACGGACTAACAACATGAAGGTTGCGAGTTCAAATCCAAACAAACACCGTCGTGTACAAAAGGGGCTGATGGCATGTTAAATCAGTCGTCTCCACGTTGGCGTGGTGTGGAAATTTGGAGAGTTCCAGATCAGGTGTGACCTCGTTATCTGACCGTGGTTCAAAATTACTTAATGAACTTGCCATTCGAATTGGATCACAGACCGTCGCCAATAGCCCTATGTGCTACCTCCAGTGCGACGTTAATTAAAATTCCTACCTCCGTTACTCTGCGAAAATCCATCAATTTATTTCATTTGTTTCGCTTTATTCTATTCCCCGAGTCTCCTTTACTGAAACTTTCACTTTTAACATTAGTTGATCTTTTACAATTCCGTTGGGTTTCAAAAGTCAATTTCAACTTCACTGATCTTCGGGGTACGACGAACAATCCTCAAAATACGTCCTTTCAAGTTCTGCGAAGCTCTAAAGATGCCCAGTTCGTGGTTTGCTTTCAGAATTCAATTTATTTTCCGATACTTGAAAATTATGTTATGAATTGTAGAGATTCCTGCTTTCAACATTTAACTGAATTTCGGATTTTTAACCGTTCAAGTGAAAATGAAAAGTTGTCAAACATGAAAGAAACCTTGCACTTTACACAAACAAATTTTGGAATACTTGATCTTGTACAATTTTAGCTTAAAACCCTCGTATTTGTTTCGACGATGTATCTCGTAGTTAACAAAATTGACCAGATCTTGATGGATGACATCACGTCATAAGAAAATTGACCAATCTTTCCAAAAGATGCTATTCTAGGAAATGAGCCATTAGATATTACCAAATGTTTCTATTCCAAGAAAAGAAGCAAAAAAGTTTTCCAAATGATTAAATTTCTAGGAGCAGACCAATAGAATATTTTCAAAGCTTTTTTATTTAAAAAAAGTAATACCAATTTTAAAGGAAATTTGAAGGTATTGTAATTCAAGGAAAAAGGAATCGAATGTTTTCAAAAAATGGATTATATTATAAAAAAATAGTAATATTATCTTTCCAAAGAATCTTGATGGACGACATCTTGTTAGGAAATCGACCAGACTTCGATTTCGTCTTCTTTTAAAAATCAGCAATATCTATCTTGATGACTAACACCCCGTTGTGTTGCTTCGGTTTGACATTAATTAATTACGTACTGATATTGACGACGAGAAATATCGGCAAAATCCGTTGATGGTTCATGTATCTTTTACACTAAAGCGTGATTGCTATTTTTCCAAGAAATGTGCAAATGTTTCTCTTTTACTGAACAAATTAATATTTTTTACCCTTAATTTCTTTTCGAAAACAAAATCTTAACTATATTTACTTCTACCTGAAACTTTGGTATCATTTTTAATTAATACTAATCTTTGTAGTTGATTTACTATAGTTCTAACATTAAATTAAGGTATCCAAATACGTCCGAGACCCTCTTATTTAAAATGCGGTATGAAACATTATGATATTTTATGTTTAGTGTTATTAAACAATAGTATTGGGCTATAAATATCTGAAATATATATTAATTATTTTGTAAAAATCTAAATTACGTATGAAATTTTAAAGAAATTTGTCAAAAACTTCAAATGTGCTACATTAAAATCTATTCAACCCATTTAAAAAAGGATGCTATCAAAATCAACTACATGCATTTCTATAAGGAATAAACTAGAATCAAAAGAATATTTTAATAAACAAAAATTTTACATATGATCGAAAAATTAATACAATATTTTTAATAGTTTTACAGTCGTATTTCTTAAATAAATGACCACAATTTAAAAACTTTTCCACTCAACATAATCATATACTAGTTTATTCCCTAGACAACATTATAAAGAACAAGTTTTCAAAATTTTACGAGAATCTGTCTATAAATTTTTGTGTTATAACATTTGAAGTAAGGAAATAATGCATAAATATTAATTTACAGGAAAAATAGTTAGAAGTTTATCGTTTGCTCTCTTACTTTTACTGCTTGTACAAAAAGAACTGTCCTTCTTCAAAACGAACCAGTCTTTTAAAATGTTCACAATATTTCCAAAAGAGAATCTATTAAACATTTGAAAACACTTTCTAAAATTATATTTGCGAAAACAAAAAGGAAAATTTTAAATTTAAATTTTGACAGGTTTTTGGTCTTTTAACGGTCAGTTCCGGTGTTTTTCATACCTACTTCCGGTTTTCCCACCTTGATTAAAGCTTAATATCTTTGCAACTAATTAACGTAGAAAAAAATCTAATATATTTTGGAAGTCAAATAAATTGTCAAATAAGGAAAAAAAACCCTTTTCTTTAGGACATTTTTAACGTGTTTGGATACCTGAAAGAAAAAAATTCGAAGCTTGGGTTTAATATTACTACATTTTAATTGCGCTTATGAATTACTACTACACGATACACTGCTGTATAAGCGTGGTATCACTTTCATTTTAATTGCTTGTCATCACCATCAAAGCGTATTATGCATCATTCAAAATAATAATTTCTTAAGTTTTACTATCGTTAACATGTTGCAACTGCAAGTCTAAAAAACGTATGATTGAGATATTCCAAAGCAAGATTTTAACCACAATTGAAGTTAATCCTACAAAATTTCAGATATCTCTTAACATTCCAGTTTGTTTTCTAACTGAACGTAGTAAAAATTTTAACATTCAAAAGTATTAACTTAATTTTAGCTCATAGGTTATTTCATCATCATAAACAAAATATTTTAGAATTTTGCTGCCCCTTCCGTCTAATTTATTACAACATTTTATTTAATAAAAATTTTAAAATATTCCTTTCATAATGCATCCATCTTATTTACAGGTCTTTAAAGTGCTGGAATTTAATTGTAAGGCAGGAATCATCTGGGATATTGTAAGATAACTCCAATTTCAAGACCTCACGCAACAACACATGCCCAACTCTTACAGGATTTAGATGCGAACAAGAATTCAAATGTTGTGGCAAGCAACTATTGTAAAAGAGCATAAAATTGAAAAAGGGTTCCATGTAAAAATGAAGATACTGTGAAACGACAATCAAGTTAAATGTAAACAACACCAAGTTCTGTACTCAGAATTTAGAATCAAGGGTAAAGGTTGCTAAATACAATTAGTTACCAAAAAGGAATTGCGACCCTTTTCATAACCTGTAGAGTTGGCTAACTTAGACTTCACAATATACTTGACTTTTCCCGTCCTCTACTCCGGTAGTCCGGTGTTGGAAGATTGCCGGTATAACTACCGGAGGGTTGCAAGTTCAAATACAATCAAAGACCGTCATGAACAATGAGTGATTGAACACAAATCTATCATTGCCTCAACTGTCCTCACGTTGGCGCGATGGGAAAATTTGTTGAGAGAGGTACCAGCTCAGGTGTTGCCTGGTCACACCACCATGGTTCAAAATTATTTGGTGTTCTTGAAATTTTCCCCTGGGATGTCTATCTCGGATCGTCGCCAATGGACCGTTATGTTACTTCATTGTGACGATAGTTAAAAAAATACAAAATACCATTCTTCTGGAAGAATTTTGCTGTCAAATCTTGGCGACAGTATATGGATCTCCAGATATCGTGCCAGTATAAAGGCTCTTGTCAGTTGGCAACCCTACAAGTGCTGGTTGATTTGTTTTTATAGAGGAAAGTCCAAAAGTGGACCAACTATGTGAACCGTTTATAGTTTGTCCTGTTGCAATCTTTATGTTTTACCTTTCAAAGTATGCGTCAATTCTAGTGTGCTTTTTACTGGAAATTTTAAACTTTATGTTTCATTTAGATAATAAAAAAAAATAAACGTTTTTAAACGACCATTATAGATTTCAAATGTAAAGTTTCACCATAATCCTCTTGATATGTGTGTTAATCCTCTTGATAGTTGAAGAAATTTACTATGCCTTTTTATTTTCTTTATGCGTTCATTACTAATGTTAAAATTTCAAGTAACTCACGCACAGACCCCCAGCTTTTGTGCTCTAGATAACATTTCCTTTAGTTAAATATGTTTTGCAGTGATTAATTACAAGAACGGCTTTTTCTTAGTCAAGAAACTACTCATTCTGTAAACTATGCCTTTTACGAGTTCAGTTTTAACAATAACTATATCTGAAAATGTTGTCGTAAAATTTATTGCTTCTAGATGATATATGGAAGGTTATTCTTATTGTGACAAAGAAAGAATCGAATAAATTGCGAAAGCATACTTTATTACTTTTATAAGACTGTGCAAGATGCAAAAATTTGTTTTTTAGCATTAAACAACAAAGAACTCCAAACAAAACAAGATTATGAGAATATTATGGATATTGCAAAATTAGAATTGATGTACTGTATTTCAAAGCATTGCACTATACCAAACTTCGGATAGATATTTCAAAAAATTTATTTTTCTTGAGTTTTCTCAGAACAAAATATTTTAGGAATGAATCAAATTTACTAAACACATAAAATTGTGTTATAACTGATGCATCCCGTTCGAAATAAGTCGTTTAATGCTTCAATTTTGTTCCGAAAGAATTGCCACGTATGAAAAAATCGCAGAGGGAAAATATTTCATCCTAAACAACATGCTTTGTTTTTCAAACTTGGTTAAATACTACAGAATAAGACAGCGTTTGTCGTTAAATGCCTTCAGGATCGCAGTTCATATTACTTGAAAGCGATTTTCATGTTTTAGTTTGTTTTAAAACTTACAATTCTGTAGTCATTGCTTCCAGACGACATTTTAAAATTAGTACATGTTTGAAATAAGAAAATCCCCTTTTTTTACAGTGGAAGCACTTTTAAAAAGGTCCTGTTTTATTTACAATAAAAAGACGACTAAAAAAATCCTAAATTTGTGTTTGTACTAAGAAAATATTTTGTAACTTTTCTTTTTACAAATGGATCACTTTTAAAAATTTCCTTTTTTATTTACAATAAAAGATGAATAAAGATATAAATTTTATGCATGTTCGCTTTAAAATATATTGTAACTACCTCTTTTTACTGTGGGATCACTTTTTAAAAGTTCCTGTTTTATTTATAATACAAGACGATTGAAACACATAAATGTTATGCATGTTCGCATTAAAAAAATATTTTTTAGCATCTATTTTTACATTGGGAGAACTTTTAAAAATTCATTATCTGTTTACAAAAAAAGACGACTAAAAGACATAAATTTAAATGTGTCTGCATTAAGAAAATATTCCGTAACTTATCTTTTTAAAGTGGGAGCACTATAAAAAGTTAATTTTTTAGTTACAATAAAAGACGATTGGAGGAATTTTGACATTGTCTTAATTTTAGTAATAATAAGTAAAAGGATAAGACAACGTTGAAATGCGTCCAATATTGTTTCTTAATAATTGACCCTCGTTGGTACGGTTCACATCAAAATTGAAGAAACATTTAATATCCTAATAAATAAATGCGCAAATTGAGCGAAAGAGAAAAACGCTAAAAAACTATCACAGCGGTACGTAGACGACATTCTACGACCGGTTGTGTTGCCGTTCCGTTTGCGACACCCCGTACTTACTTTTCAACAAAATAAATGCCCGAGTGCACACGGCATGTGTTGCTATGAATTGCATTCAAGCTTTCCCAACACTTCCATGGCCAGCTAGATCTCCCGATCTTTATCCCATAATGCACATTTGGTACGTTATGGGAAGGTGATTGCAACCATCCCGGAATGTTGACCATTTAGCCTGACGGTTGGAGACAATTTGGCAAGAAATTCCGCAGGACACCATCTAGGAATTTTTTCAGTCTATGCTACGCCAGGGGACAGCTTGCATCCAGGCCAGAGGTGGACCAATACCTTATTGCCTTCCTCCCTTTGTAACGGTCAAACTCTGAAATAAATCATTCAATTGTTCAGAAATTTGTTTGTTTTTCTATGTATGTAATTCACACACCCCACCAATTTTTATCCCAATTGGACAACTCCTTCTTGGTGCTTCAATTTTATTTGTTAGGGAGTGTATTATTTCCGTTCTCTTTTTATTATAGCGGCAAATTAATTATTTTTAATTTGAAGTACACTGAAGTCATACTGCAAATTATTTAAAAAATCTCACAATGATAGGGATTGATTGATGTCTGGACTGCACAGCAGTTTTCATTATTTTAGACAGTGTTAAGTTCAATAATTTGGATCATTATCATTATAAAACGTTGTGTGTCAATATTTGACACTTAAAATTTTGTTTCGTATCCATACCTTTCTCATTTCACATATTCTCGAACGTATTTTTAAATTTGTGAAAAAATTATATATTTTTAAAACAGTTTTTAGTTGACGTTCCTTTTTTATTAGTTTATTTCCTAGAAATTTGCAAATGTTTCTCTTTCAGAACGAACCAATGCTTTTTTGACTCTTAAAGTTGTTTTAGAACGAAAATTTCTACGAATCTAATTTATTTGACTTTTATAATTAATAAGCTTTATAATTGATTTAGTATAATTCTTGGATACGAAATGAAAATAAAAATGTGAAGTTTTACTTCTATTAGCACAATATTTTAATGAATAATTTGAATTTATATTGTACTCAAATGTATTTAGTGACTACAAGCTTGGCATCGATGCTATTTTGCTTGCTTCAGTTATTACCACTGAAGCGTATCAATAAATTAGCTCTAAAGCTTTACTATAGTTACTTTCTAGTTAAATTGTTGGGATTGCAAATTTTAAAATTGCATATTTTTAACTTCACCAAATTAGTAATTAATAATTAGTAATATTCTTGTGCCACTGTTGAATTTAAAACATTTCCCAATTGTTATCATTAAAAGGGTATAAACTTTTTTTAGCTAAAATGAATACTGGAATTAGAAGAATGGAGCCTTTGATGAAATCAAAAGCTTTTAAACTTTACATTTTTAACAAAATTCTTAGAATAATATAATCTCTACTATTTTGAAAGGAAGTGTTTGCGTGCGTGTGTGGACTGTCCTGACGAATCCATGGCACTTAACATAATGGGATTTTTCACACAGGTTGACTGAATTTTTTGCGATTTTTCTATCGCACCCGAATTTTAAAATTCAATCTAGAGCATTTTAAAATGAATTTAATAGAAATTAAACTAACAATATTATCTTTGGAATGGCAACAGCTTAAAAGATCACAGATTCTAAATTTATTTTTTCCGTTTTCATTGTGCACGGAGAAAGGACTTTCCAGCAGACGATGAAAACAAATCAACTTTTAACTGGATTTATGTGGTTCCTTTTTCTATAATGTTAAAGATGGAGTAAAAATTTCAACGGATTTAAAATCTGGAAAATTTCACAAAAAATCGATACCTAAAAATATGATTTTCTTTAAATAAATAAATTCTTTTAATTGAATATCTTTTATATTTACGCAAGAGAATATGACGTCACGCCAACATTCGCGTTCCAAAATTAAACAAATTACATTTCCTGCCCTCTTACAATTTCAACGAAGGAAAGCAAAAAATATAAAACATTTTGGCTGGTATTGTTTGGTTCATTTTGGTAAAATAGGGATCGTTAAAAACAGATTGAAAATTTCAACGGATTTGAAATCTGCTGAAAATTTGACATCAAATAAATACCTTTTATATTTGATTTTCTTTTAATAAATAATTTGTCAATGAAATATTTATATTTTTGCAAGAGATTGTGACGTCACGCCGAATTTTCATTTGGTTTGCGAACAAACCAATACCACGGGCAACTCCGTTATGGCTATTATCCAATACGCTACGCATTCCCATTTGGTTTGCGATTCAAACTAATAACCCCACAAAAGCATATGGCACGTGCAACGCCGGGCTAGTCACGAATTGGCTAGTATTTAAACATATAACGTGCAAATATCTGCTCACCACAACTTAAATAACAGTCAAATCAAACATTATTTCATTTACCACACTAGTTTGAAATGATTCGTTTCATAATGCCATCCTATTTACAGGTCTGAAAGAAATTTTGAATGGATTGAATATGGCGGGAGACATCTAGATATTATTGAACAAGATCTTAAAAACATCCATTGTCCCTAATAAGTGGTATTTAGTGAGGATCCAGATGCTAACACGACTAAAAGTGTAAAAAACACTAGAATACAAAACAAAATTGATTGTTCACTCTACGGTCTCCTTTGCGACTTTTTCAAAAAGTTTTAAAATACAAGATGGCGTCCAAATGTGTAAAATTAACATACAGAGAGGAATAAATAATCAAACGGTCAATTTTAACATACCAGTTTTCCACCGTTTCCATTTTAGAAGTAAAATAAACGTTAACCAACATTTGTTAAAAGCAATTTGGATTGATTTTTCTTGTAACAACATCCGTATAAAAATGATTCCACTCATTTTTCCAAAGCTTCCATTTTAGGAGTAGAGTAAACGATAACCAACATTTGTTAAAAACAACAATTTTACTTGATTTTTCTTGTTGAAAACTTTCTTGTTCTATCGTAAAAAAAATTAAGAATCAGAAAAATTCCACAGCAAGAATTTTAAAAGAACACATCGTCGAAATCCAATGGTATCGCCAGCGCACGAAAGGAAATGGTGAGTAAAAAAGCGTGGAAAATATAAATAAGGGTTACCATTATAAAAAAAAAATCTGCATTTACCATGATACATTTGGCAGTATTCACAAAATTGACCCGCTTTTGGCGAAAAAGAAACAGAATTTAGCGTAGTCAAGATTTGACTAAATTTTTAAGCTTAAGATTTCTGAAATACCGATTTGGCGTTCCGGGTTGCCAGATTTGGCACAAATTCAAGGAGGACCGTAGAGTACACGATAATCAAAGATTGGTTAGAATGCAAATTTTTGTTGTGAAATGCGAAGAAAATGTTGCAAGAATGGTCATGTACATCAATTTAAATGTTCCAAATTCTTTTAGAAATGGAAAATTTGTGCAACCATTTGTTTATTCCAATAAATGGCTGTCTCCGAATTGGTGTTCATTTTTCAGATATTTTGTACAAATGTATGTGACCACGCCATTGGTCATTGCCTGGACTTCGTATATATTGTACTGCGCTCATGTAGACGGTTCTACAGATCAAGGACTTTATACGAATTATCACTGGTAAAGTTCACAGCACCAGTCTGATCAACAAAGAGAATAAGTATTCTGGGTTGCTAGAAATAATCCTTCAGTAAAATGATCGGTAGTACTAACTACTTAAGCGTATTAACAATATATATTCGAAGTCAATAACCACTTGCCTGGACTAGTTCTGACTGAGCATAAGGGTAGACATGTCAATGGTAATGGTAATGATAATTTTAGTTAACGTCGTACTAGAGCTACACAACGGGCTATTGACGACGGTCCGGGATCCGTCCCTTAAGGGAAAGATCCGAGGACAACACCTCGTAATTTTGAACCACCGTCAGATGACGAAGCAACACCTGAGCTGGCACCCCACTCTCCAAACTTCCACACCAACCCAACGTGAGGACTTTCGGCCACGACAGATTTAAGATGCACCAGCCGCCTCTACACCATACGTTTACAAACATCCATGCCCGGACCCGGATCGAACCAGGAACCTTCCGATCTAGAGGCTAACACCTTAACCAACACACCGGTTGGTCGGCAGAGAAATGTCAAAAGGACTGCACAAAAATAACACCAGATTGGTCGAACTCATTTTTATTCGTACTTATAAAATGATTCACATTGCGTAACTCGTGAAATTTATATTTGTCTTCGAGTTTGAAACAATTTTCCGAACAAGTTCCTTTACAGTAGATCGAAACTTAAACAGTTTTTCGTACAGCCCTGCTAAGCAGAAAACTACGATGTGTCACAACATCCTGGTTAGATAGAAATATTATATATTTGGTCTTCTATTAAACTGAAACCAAAGTGTAGATTGTAGATTCTGAAATCTTTGATCTTTCCAAACACAGAATCCTAAGAGCCAGAAGTGGTTTAATGTGGAAAGATGTACCATGGTAAGTCTTCAACTATTCTTTGCACATTTCCGCTTAATTTTATTAGTTCTTCCAGTTGTCTGGAAAGTAATGGTAATGGTAATTTTAGTTAACGTCGTACTAGAGCAACACAACGGGCTATTGACGACGGTCCGGAATCAGTTCCTTAAGGGAAAGATTCGAGGACAACACCTCGTAATTTTGAACCACGGTCAGATGACGAAGCAACACCTGAACTGGCACCCCACTCTCCAAACTTCCACACCAACCCAACGTGAGGACTTTTGGCCACGACAGATTTAAGGTGCACCAACCGCCTCTACACCATACGTTTACAAACATCCATGCCCGGACCCGGATTCGAACCAGGAACCTTCCGATCTAGAGGCTAACACCTTAACCAATACACCGGTTGGTCGGCAGAGAAATGTCAAAAGGACTGCACAAAAATAACACCAGATTGGTCGAACTCATTTTTATTCATACTTATAAAATGATTCACATTGCATAACTCGTGAAATTTACAGCTGTCTTCGAGTTTGAAACAAATTTCCGAACAAGTAAGTTCCTTTACTGTAGATAGAAACTTAAACAGTTCTTCGTACAGCCCAACTAAGCAGAGAACTACGATGCGTTACAACATCCTGGTTAGGTAGAAATATTATATATTTGGTCTTCTATTAAACTGAAGCCAAAGTGTAGATTGTAGATTGTGAAATCTTTGATCTTTCCGAACACAGGATCCTAAGAGCCAGAAGTGGTATAATGTGGAAAGATGTACCATGGTAAGTCTTCAACTATTCTTTGCACATTTCCGCTTAATTTTATTAGTTCTTCCAGTTGTCTGGAAAGTAACAATTCATTTAAAAACAAGATGTGATTGGACGTGTCCTGCGCGGAACATGAAGTTCCGGAAGGTATTGAAATAAACGGTATACTGGTAATGGTAATTGGTAATTTTATTTAACATCGTACTAGAGCTACACAACGGGCTATTGACGACGGTCCGGGATCAGTCCCTTAAAGGAAATATCCGAGGACAACACCTCGTAATTTTGAACCACGGTCAGATGACGAAGCAACACCTGAGCTGGCACGCCACTCTTCAAACTTCCACACCAACCCAACGTGAGGACTTTCGGCCACGACAGGTTTAAGATGCACCAGCCACCTCTACACCATACGTTTACAAACATCCATGCCCGGACCCGGATTCGAACCAGGAACCTTCCAATCTAGAGGCTAACACCTTAACCTCTATACCAGTTGGTCGGCAACGGTATACTGGAGCTACATAACAGAATATTGACGACCGTCCGGGTTTAATCTCCCAAGAGAAAGATCCGAGGACGAAACCACGTAATTTCGAACCATGGCACATATGACGAGGCAACTCCTGATCTGGCATCCCATTTTCCAAACCTCCACCGTGGGGTCACTTGAGGAAACGATAGATTTAACATGCACCAGCCTCTTTGTACATGATATTCTACGTTAAGATTCGAACTCACAACCCTCTGTATGCTAATCTGTTACTCTTCCAACCTGGAATACACATACGAGCAATGGAAATCTGCATACCAAAGGCAGCGGTAAATATGGATCCAGGTACTTTCGTGCAGTGGAAACGCCATTCCGTATACTGAGTGTGCTACTGTGCATGCAACTGCATGTTGACTACTCGAAAACATGCAAATTAGTGAGTGATACCAAAATTTTCCGAAAAGCCATTCAGCGGAACATGATCTATTCATCGTTGGCTCGTTCTCTGACAGCGATTCAAAATTATGTAGTGTTGTCCTTGGATCTTTTACTTCGTGGTTTGATCCCGGACCATTTCCAATAGCCCAATCTGTTGCTGCAGATCGACGTAAATTAACTTCCTATACCTACACTATTTATCGTTGGCAGGGGCCAAGGTGACCCGGTTGCAAGAGTAACTGACTACAATTCGGAGGGTGGCAGTCGTGTACAAAGAGAGCTGGTGAACAGCTCTGGCCTCAAATGTCTTCACGTTGGCATGATGTGGAAGTTTGAAGAGTGAGGTGCCAGCTCAGGTGTTGCCTCGTCTGACTATGGTTCAAAATTAAGCGGTGTTGTCCTCGGGACTTTCCTAATGAGATTATTCCCGGACCGTCGTCAATAACCCTTGGTATTGCATTAGTACAAAGTTAATTGCAAATTACCATCACCAAACATAGATGCGCCGACCAACCAGTCTGGTGGTTAAGGTGTAAGCTTCTAGATCGGAAGCTTCCTGGTTGAAATCCGGGCAGTGCATGGATGTTTGTAAGCGTATGGATTAGAAGCGGCTGGTGCACCTTAAATATGTCGTGGCCGAAAGTCGTCATGTTGGGTTGGTGTGGAAGTTTGGAGAGTGGGGTACCAGCCCTTGTGTTGCTTCGTCATCTGACCGTGGTTCAAAATTACGAGGTGTTGTCCTCGAAACTTTCCATTAAGGGATTGATCCAGGACCGTCGTCAAAAGCCCATTGTGTTGCTCTAGTACGACTGTAATTTAAAATACCTATCTAGCTAACTATAAACCCTAAGCGTGGGCCGGGGTGTCCCGGTTAGAAGAGTATCGAATTAGCAACCGGAAGTGTTGCGAGCTCGAACCCATCAAACAAAGTCGTGTTCAAAGAGGGCTGGTGCATGTTAAATCTATTGTGGCATTAAATGTCTTCACGTTGGATGTGTGGATATGTATGTTCATATGAATGTGTGGATATTTCCCTGTGGGATTGATAGCCCGTTGGGTTACTCCAATACGAAGGTAATTAAAATACCTACCTACACTAAACGAGTTTATAAAACCCACATTTTTCTATTCTATATTGGTAATTTGGTAATTTTTAGTTAAAGTCGTACTAGAGCAACACAACGGGCTATTGACTACGGTCCGGGATCAGTCCCTTAAGGGAAAGATCCGAGGACAACACCTCGTAATTTTGAACCACGGTCAGATGACGAAGCAACACCTGAGCTGGCACCCCACTCTCCAAACTTCCACGCCAACCCAACGTGAGGACTTTCGGCCACGACAGATTTAAGGTGCACCAGCCGCCTCTACACCATACGCTTACAAACATCCATGCCCGAACCCGGATTCGAACCAGGAACCTTCCGATCTAGAGGCTAACACCTTAACCACTATACCGGTTGGTCGGCTATTTTATGTTGAGATCAACAGTTAGTTACCAATTTAATCTACAACGATTAAACGTACGAGAAACAAACAAGGAAACCAGATCACGCGTAAAATCGATAGTAATTATACCAGCAATTCAGACCGTATTCGAATGCACCAAGACCCTTCGGAATTTGAAGCGAGAAATGCGTTAGATCGATCGCCTATATACCTACACACTTTTCGCACACTGACCGAAACGTCCACTCCAATCACCCACCTCAAAACACCACCGCCTGCTTGAATCGCACAACAATCATTCCCATAGTTAATATGCATCGGACAAGCAAACATCAGTAGCATCTATCAGCAGGATGAGTTGCCGGATCCACAGAGCCGGGAAAACTTTTCTTCCGCTCAATATCCGGCCACGTCCTTCTAATTAGAGAATGCCCGACCCCGGCATTATAATTAGAGCGTCGGATGCCCCGGATAAAAGGGGAGGGGGCGTCCGATTCCATCGAGAAGGGGGAACGCCGATAATTTCCCCGATCAGGATGATCCTGGTAACACCCAATTATGATCCGGACTTGACAACCATTCTCGGATATATCACGTGTGTCTGGAAATCATCTGTACACCCCTTTGTATCCGGTCATGCCCGATTTCGAAGGGCTAGCTGGGGTGGTTTGGAATATTTTACAGGGCGTATCCCTACCATAAAGAAGGAAGCGCTGCATCCAACGGGATGCAGGTGTCGGAACGAATCGTTTATGATCCATTCATCAAGGTTGACTGACTGATAATAATGTATGATAAGGATGTGTATTGTGTATGGTCTATTATTGCGATAAGAGCATATCTATAGTAATATAAAGTCTAAACGCTATGGTTGGTTGGTTTGGGGGTTTTATGGCGCCTGTTTGGCCATGCTATGCCAGACACAAAGTATACAGTCAAGGACAATATGGACCACCAAGGGTTTGTAAATGAATATTTAAGAATCACTTTCAGGAAGTCCGGAAGATAAAAGTGATGAAGAAAGCAACAACCAGCTCCATCTATAGATTTATTTAGGTATAAGAATTCTTCACGAAATCGCCCTATCTACCATTCACGGTCCTTTTGTAGTGTTTAGGGGGGCGTCGTGGCCAATGGGTATTAGGGTGGGCCGAAAAACACTTTTTTTCGAAATCGCTATTCTAATAGTGTGGAAAGGGCTCTCTCTGAGTTCAATAAACATGGTGTAAAATATTTTTTTTGATTGTATAATATCTTCTGTCTCCGCATCGCACTTGCATTTTGGAAATTTGCGTAAAAATTGGCAATTTTTACTCGGCGTAGGAAATATATTTATTTTTCAATATTAATATTCTAATAGTGCGGATGAAGTGCCCACTGGGTTAAATAAGAAAGATATTAAATATTTTTTCGATTGAATAATACCTTCGGTTTCCGCATCGCAAAGGATATTTTCCAGTTTTTGAAGAAAAGTGCACTTTTTTATGTGATACAGAAATAAATCAAACATGAAAAATAGATGGGTACAAATACTGTTTAATGCTGTATTGTATTGTACTTTTGATTATATTCCCTGAAAATTATTAAATAATAGCTGATTCGCAATATATTAATATAATATTTGTTAAGAATATTGTAACCATAGAAATGTTATGATATGCCAATACCAAAAGTTTATTTACACTTAATGAGCAGGAAGAGGCTTGAGATAATCCATATGGACAAATTAAGGCATAATTGATCGGGAAAAGAATGTGGATCTAATGAACCCGTCTCTACTTTGAAACCCATAAACCTTAGCGGATGCTTCTGTCACTAACTTGACACACAGTTCAACTGCCTGTGTGTGACATGGAAAGTGAACAAAGTCTTATTCTGGATTTTTATAATCACGCACAATGAACCTAAATACGGCAGTGGATATATCACGGAGGGTTAGGGGAGACATAATAGTAATTGATGACCAGTCAATCAATTCCGTATAGTCAGCAGCTTCAAAATTCAGTTTTGGTAGGAGAAATACATACATGTACTGACTTTACATTGGAAGATGATTGTAGACTTAATTATACGTCGTGCAGCAAGTTCTCTGATGTGCGGTATTTCATCTTTCAACATACACAGTAAGGTATTCTGAGGATGAGCAATAGAATGAATTTCGACAAATTACTCCATCAACGACGTCCTTGAGGATTTAGATAAATACCAGAATCTAGAAATAGTATTTCACACATGGTTAGCTCCATCTTTCAGCGAGTATTTAGATTTTATATTAAACCAGTTTGGAGTGTAAACTGTCATAACAAACTCAGCGATTTGTTTCAACTTCAAAGAAGGATCTGGAGAACTAACGTAGAGTCTTAGAAATCTGTTCGCTGTTGTTAACCAGCGTGAATGTGATAATGGACCAGGACTGCGTTTACCCAGTTCATTAGAACAATTTCCCAATGGTACCCCTTGAGATATTTCGAGTAAGTACTTTTGATCCTTGATTAAATCACATCTATTAGTTGTTGGTAACTCGCCGTCAATAATTTCGAAAGTTGTCACTGGCAAAGTTTCACATGTAAGGAGCGCCTTCAAATATATTACCAAAATAAGATTTTGGACCATTTGTTGGCCCATCCAACGTTTCAAACAAATGTCTCAAAGTTAATTGATTAAAATGTAGGAGACATATTACCCACTGCAGAAGTTTACCTAATTTCAATTCCAAACACAGAATTAGAATTACAATAGATTTCCATCCCGTATTAACAGATGTTCAGTCACAGCCAATTGCCTGAAGCTGTGAAAGATCTCTTGTAATCCCTTCAAAATATCCGATAGTAGTCGCGGAAATCAGTTTTGCGATGCCAAATGATGGACTCAAATGAGTAATGTAACGCGAACCCGATTCTTCAATAAGAGTTAAATGTTCGTCTTTTGCTATTCTCGTGTATCTTTTAGTATCTACTCTCTCTTCTATCTATGTAGAATCTTTACGATCATCTAAATACAGCCCCTTTCAACGGTAATGCCTGAGCTTCACTTTAAAGCTTGAAATTTAAATCCTTTCTAACTTTAGCCTTTTCCCTTCGAAGCTTGGTTTTGTGAACTACCAAATTTGAGTTGTCGCTAATTAGAAGACCGACATCGTGAAGAACATTTGAAGTAATTGCAGCCACAGCCCGGTCCGAGACTTCAAACCTGTTGGCAACCACAGCAGTTGAAGGGAGGCCTTTGTGATGATTTAGATACAAGTGGAGTTAATTGTTTGTACTTAAGATCAGTAAGAGAGATTAAATGGTTCGATGTCGATGGTTTGAAAATGTCCAGATTTAAATCTACTTCAGATATATCTGCGGATGAATGTGAATTTTGAACACACCTCCACTCTTTTCACTTCCTCTCAGATACAGGCAGCATGACAAGAAAAAGTGGACCTTTCTTCAAAAATAGCACAATTTCAATTGCGATGCAGGAACAGATGATACTATTCGATCGAAAAAATATTTTACACTTTTCCTATTGAACCCAGTGAGTACCTCTTCCTCACTTTTAGAATAGCAATATTAAAAATAATTATATTTCCTAAGCCGAGTAAAAATTGCCAATTTTTACCCAAATTTCCAAAATCCAAGTGCGATGCGGAGACAGAAGATATTGTCCAATCAAAAAAATATTTTACACCGTGTTTACTGAACTCAGAGAGAACCCTTTTCGCACTATTAGAATCGCGATTTTGAAAAAAAGTGTTTTTCGGCCCACCCTAATCAATACTGAATAGTTGTTTTGTACTCTATTGTAAATTTTACATAGAAAAAAATATAACTGTGACAGCACTACATTTGGTCATCTCTCCCAGGTTCCTCACTTACTTGAAAGAGACGCCCCACCTGTAAAAATCAGTTTTTTTTACAACATAAAAGGTTTTAAATGTATATCACATATTAAAAGTAAGTGACTTTACGAATATACTACCTTAACATTAATACCATACCATATAGTAGTAATCGATGTTGCTATCGTAAAAGCTTTCATTGTGTGTGTATTAACATACACACACAATGAAAACATTTTACTGATATAGAAGAGAAATACACCCACAGAGGAATGTACCCGACAGGAATCGAACCTGCGCTGCCTACTACTCGATGGTTGCTAGCACAGTGGACATACTCATTGGCCACGACGCCCCCCCCCCCTTAACACTACAGAAGGACCGTGCATGGAAGGTATGGCGATTTCATGAAGAATTCTTACACCTAAATCAATCTATAGATGGAGCTGGGTGTTGATTTCTTTATCATTTTTATCTTCCGGACTTCCAGAAAGTGATTCGTAACTATTCATTTACAAACCCTTGATAATCGATGCCAAATATAATACGACCAACCCGAATTGATGCCTCAAAAGTACATCTTAACTGAGTACTGCAGGGGTGGGCATGGAATTTTGGATCAGGGGCCACTTCATGGAAGCGGAGGTTAATGGAGGGCCGCACCTTTTAAAATGATTGCATTCACAAGTTAACTTTGCATTCCAGATAAAGTATAAATTGTACTATAAAAATCAAGAAGAATAAAGTAATAATAATATAAAATAATGTATACATTGAAGTACATATTATTATAATTAATTCAATGAGGCAAATGTAACTAATCACATTACTCTACTATTTTTTTTAAATTAGGAGTTAGATTGCTTGTTGATATTCTCATTGCAGCATGCAAATTAATATCCGCTAAAGAACACCTATACTTGCTATTGTTGATAATCAAGCAAGAAAAAATTTGCTCGCAAATATACGTTGAGCCAACTATTGAGAACATTTTCCCAGCAAATTTCATCATGCAGGCAAATTTTTACCAGACAAGGATTTGTAAAAGTCAACCAATGTCTTATTACTAAACATTTCTTTCAGAGTATGATCTGACCGAAAGTCAACAAGTTCAAGCTGCAGCTCCTCAGATACTGTGTCGATATCAGAAGTGATCGGGTAGGACAGCAAATTGAATTAAGGCTCAATTTTTTTAAAGTTCTGAAATCTCCTCGTTATTTTGTCCTCCAAACTCTGCAGGTGATCCATTGTTTTGGCAGACACACTTTCAGGCGCTTCCTGTTTTTTTTAATAAAGGGAAATGACAAAAATTGCATTCCTCAGCCTGCTTTGCAAATATGCATAGTTTTGTCTTGAAAGATTTTACGTGCTTCCACATGTCATGAGCAAACAACCCTTTCCCCTGTAATGTGACATTAAGTTAATTTGATTTCTCAAATATATCAGCTACAAACATCATCTCATATCTCCACTCCTCGCATCCTATTTTTTTAACAAAATCATGTGACATACCTTTCACTCCAGAAATAAGAGAATTTCATTCTGCAATGTCCAGACCCTTTTTATCACTCAGTCTAGGCTCAACCACCTTACAGTGTTGTGGTACATTACGTCTTCATACTCTACCTCCACATCTTCAAGAAAAGATTTAAACTGTCGATGGTGGAGTAGTGCTCTTGCTATGATTGTGTTCACCACACTAACAATAATATCATGCTTCAAGTCCAGTGCAGCTTAACAAATACTTTCCAGATGCAAAATGCAATGAAAAGACAAGATGTCACTATATGTGTCTTGTTCTCGTAGCTTATTTTAAAAAAGCTTAACCATACAAACATTTTTTTCAGTGAAAGTTCTGTCTCCATCTGTTGTAAGGTTTTCCATTTTGTTCCACGATAAAGCCACTTTCCTCCACACAATTCACAGCACACTCAAGCAAGTCCTGACAAGTGGTTCTAGCTTTCATTGATTCTAACCAAGCAATTTCTCTGTTATGACGAAAGTTTCATTAATTCCACGAATAAAGATGAGTAATTGCGCAGTGTCTTCGTTTTCTGTGCTCTCATCTAGTGCCAAAGAAAACCAAACAAAATCTTTGCTTGCAGTCTTCAGCTGTTCTGTGAGTTCGTCACTAATTGATTCAATGCGCCGCACTATAGTCCTTCTTGACTACGAAATGCTTTCATTTTTTTTTCATAACAGGACACAATACGCTTGCACACTCTACCATACACTGCTTAGTAAACTCGCTATCCAGAAAAGTCTTGTTGCGTTTAGCAAGGTTGTAGGCAACCATAAAACTTGCCTCTGTAGCACTATTTTGAAATGTTGATTGCTTTGTAAGTAATGTTTGTTGCTTTTTCAGCCTTTACACACACTCTGGAGTTCTTAATTTGCGTTCTTCCTTGGAAAATTGGGAGCCAAATCCACTATGTTTTGTTTCAGGGTGTCGTTTCAGATTATATTCCTTGAGTGAATACGACAGTCGTTTCTTGGCACAATAGACACACTGCCGTATTATTCCCTGTGTTACAAAAGAAATATTTGTTTGTTCATTCTTCATTAAACGCACGACATTCCTCATCGACTCTACGTTTTTACGGAGGGTTCATAATTTCACTAAAGTTGGAAATTTACTGTTGCAAAGAAGATCAAAGACGTAGACCAGTACCAGAGGACAGTTTACCCGATGCTTTGAGTAGGGATATAGGTACGGTCGCCCTTCTAAGGATGGGGTTCAGTTGGAAGACCAAGAGATCGGAGAGCAGTCGCCACATTGACTAACCCAGGAAAGTCAGAGCAGAGCAAGGAAGATGGAACGGTCGCCCGGTTGACCTTCTTTAAACGGATGGTGCGAGGCGAAAAAAAACAGTCGTCTGGTTGACCCACCGTGGGTAGTTGTGCTTAGTATAACACTGCAGCTACTGCTGTTTGTGAAGTGGGAAAGGTAACGCTTTATTCTTGATTCAAAGGGTGGTTCGAACATGCAAGTCCTCTGGACATCTTATGAGATATACCCATCCGAAAAACGGGAAAAAAAATCGAAAGATGGAAGAAGCGATGAATGGGAGATACCCGATTCATAGACCAACGAAAAGATGTAAGGTTGTACAACTCATAACCCCAGGTGGATTTTTCTGACTGTCTTGGCGGGCCACGAAAAAAACTATAAGCTATCACAAAACCGAGGTACCTGAGTGATTTCCATCCTTTTAATTTGTACCATCGTCTACTCTTCTCTACTGTTACTTCCTCTCTGATTAGATAACCAACCGGTCAGTGGTTAAGGTGTAAGCGGCAAGATAGAAAGGTTCCTGGTTCGAATCCAGGTCAGTGAATGGGTATTTTTAAGCGTATTGTGTAGAGGCAGCTGGTGCACCTTAAATCTGTCGGGGCCGAAAGTTCTCACGTTGGGTTTTTGTGGAAGTTTGGAGAGTGGGGTGCCAGATCAAATGTTGCCTCGTCATCTGACCGTGGTTAAAAATGACGTGGTGTTGTCCTCGGATCTTGGCCCAAAGGGAATGATCCCGGAACGTCGTCAATAGCCCGTTGTATTGCTCTAGTACGACGTTAGTTAAAAATTACCAATTACCTCTCTGATTGAGTTGTGTTTTGACTAAATATGGCCCTGCTGCCATGAGATCCAAAACGAACCAGGTGTTGCCTCGTTGTATGACTATTATTCAAAATTACGTGGTTTTGTCCTCGTATCTTTCTCTTAATTGGTTGATCCCAGACGGTCGTCAATACCCCTTTCTGTTTCTATAGTACGACGTTAATTAAAAATTACCTTAAATGAATCCAACCCCACTATTTCCGGGAGACCGCGGTAGTCCAGTAGGGATTGTAACGCGATGCCAACCAGAGGTTTTCAAGTTCGAAGCATGGTCCTACCAAATACAATAAAAACCAATCAGTTTAGAGCCCATAGTAGGATGTGTATGGTATTTGGGTCCTCGAACAGATAGCGGTGGATAATAAATTTTAAGATATTTTTAGAAAAAGCACTGTTTTTACATAATACTCACAAACCATTGTCGTTAATTACTAACTGGATGTGCATCAAGGATGGATGCTCTGTTATGCACTGAGAAAAGCTCAGAAGCAAAACAAAAGAAAAGTTTCACAAATGACTTCCAACGCTTTTACTCACCCTACTTACACCCGATAAAAAAAAACACTCATTTTGGTGATAAATTTGAATATTAACGGCGATCCTTAAAAACAACTTGCGCCATCAACGCATGTACGACTCATTATGCTAAACACCCCCTTAATCCGCTGCTGATAATCTCCACAAAACTCACCGGGCTGGCTTGATCACGACACCACCCATTAAACTTAATTCGTCCCCATAAAACTAATGACGGCCATTTCATTCACCGACATACTACAGAGCGACATTCTTAAGCCTTTGTTATAAACACTAACTGCCCAATATCGTCTCCAATGTGACGCCTGATCTTAAACACCACATCCTCCGGTGCCAGTGTGAATTTTTAAACAGTGTCCCAGAACATACGCGGTGGGGCCTCCAGAATCCATTATCTATCAGGTTCCGGGTTGATGCCTTATGTGGAATTCATGAGATTGCGCCCCCTGCCTCAAACTATCTCAATCAGTTATTAACCACCTTGGAAGTGGAGTCCACTCTCAATATTTGCTCAGGAAAGGCAGCTTGTATCTTAATCCGCTGGATCGAATTATCGCACGGCCTACTCATTAATCATGGGCGCAGGGAGGGGCTGCGAGAGGGGGTGGATTGGTTTTGAGGGATGCGTTTGGAAAGGTGGGAGTATGTTGAGGTTGGGTGTTCTTAATGGGTGGATGCGATTAAGCTGTGTTGACGGTGGTTGTGGTAATGCAAATGCGTCATGTGGAGAGTTTTATTGGTGGTAGTGGGTGGAGATGTATCCAGGGTCAAGTGAAACAATATTTATTTTGTATCACTTCTCACCCACCTGATTTCAATCATTGGGTAGGAATGCAGAACTCGGTAGTTTCGCTTGGCATTTTGTCTTACAGAGGATCGAGGGTAACTTAGGGCGGGATGTTTTGGGCACCCCTCTATTTTCCACGAATGTTCTAATCAGGCCTCAAATCAAAATAGATCCCAATACCAGGTCACTGGGCCCCTAATGAAATTCATCGCAAAGTAGGAAAACATAGAACCATGATAAAGTAAACCACACCTAATAGAAATATAATTCTGTGTCAAAAAAATGTCTTTTGTTTCTCAAGCATCTATCTTTCAGATATTTTCGTTCAGATCCAACAGCCCGTTGTGGTGATTTAGTGCGTTAATTTACTACCTACATATATATATAAGGGTGGGCCGAAAAAAAGTTTTTTTTTGCTATCACATTCTAATGGTACGGAAAAGTTGGCTCACTCAGTAAAACTAACGTGCAAAAAATTTCATCCCAATTTATTGATATATTTTGCCTCCCCAAGGGGTTCAAATAGCAGAAAAAACTGAAAAAATGACATTTTTGCAAAATATTGACTTTTGCTATTGCGGTAAAAACTGGTGATCAGTTTTTTCTATTTGGCCTCCGTTGGGGAGGCAGAAGATATGTACTGATCTAAACAATTTTTTTTACCGTAAATATTGAAAGTATTAGCTTACTTTAGCGCACTATTAGATCGTAACTGTAAACGTTTTTAATTTTTTATAAAAAAATACCGAATTTGATCTTTTTGGGGGGTTTAAACCCCTTGGGGAGGCAAAAGATATCAATAAATCGGGATGAAATTTTCACATTAGTTTTACTGAATGAGACAACTTTTCGCCCGAATAACAGGTCTGGTGTTTAAGGTGTTCGCCTCTAAAGCGAAAGATTCCTTGTTATAAACCGGGTCAGTGTATGAAAATTTGTAAGCGTATGGTGACGAGGCGCCTGGTACACCTTAAACCTGTCATAAACGAAAGTTCTCACGTTGGGTTAGTGTGGAAGTTTGGAGAGTGGGGTGCCAGATCAGGTGTTGCTTCGCCATCTGACCGTGGTTCAAAATTACGTGGTGTTGTCCTCGGATCTTTACCTAAGTGGATTGATCCCGGAATGTCGTCAATAGACCGTTGTGCTGCTCTGGTACGGCGTTAATTAAAAATTACCACTGTTACCAATGCCAATAATACTTTTCTGTATTACTTAGGTAATTTTAGTTAACGTCGTACTAGATCAACACAACGGGCTATTGACGACGATCCGGGATCAGTCCCTTGATCCGAGGACAACACCTCGTAATTTTGAACCACGGTCAGATGACGAAGCAACACCTGAGCTTGCACCCCACTCTTCAAACTTCCACACCAACTCAACGTGAGGACTTTCGGCCACTACAGATTTAAGGTGCACCAGCCGCCTCTACACCATACGCTTACAAACATCCTTTCCCGGACCCGGATTCGAACCAGGAACCTTCCGATCTAGAGGCTAACACCTTAACCACTATACCGGTTGGTCGGCTCAGTATTACTTAGAGATAAGTTTGTAACTTACTAAGTCCAGTTCCGAAAACACCAAAAGATGTCACCAACTGTGACTTGATCACTATATTGTCTGTAAGGAGGTAAGTGATACCTTCAACTTCCTTGTTGTATAAAATTTAGTATTTGGCATTACCTCGTTTTCACTGTCAATTAACCATAATTTTCTTGTAGACCTACATTTACTGTATTGAATAACTTGTGTGCACTTTTACTTTGTTTGTTGAACAACGTGTGCTAGTATTGGAAGCAAATCATTACCTGTACGGGTTTCTAGTCTAGCTTTGTTTTGAGAAAGAATTTTTAAAACAATTAGACAGCTTTTCATGAGAAGGTGAAAAATCCTACAACGAGTTTGCCATGACGCAAGTCATAAAATATTTATCAAACTGTGTCGAGGCACGTTCACCTTTAGCGGCACTTAAGCTCCTGTGAAGTGTGTAACAGGTGAAAATCTTCAGAACCGTACACACATGTCGAATAGAGTTACCTTTCATTCCATGTTTCTAAATTATTTTATTAGAACACAAGACACATAAACAGATTCGAAAACATATCAGCTCCAAGTAAATAAAGCTTACAGTCAATATTCCGTTCGCGGCTCTAATAGTGTAAGCAATACACCACCAGCCATTTCCTGAACCTCTTCTTTTTTTTAGATTGTTCTATGGAATAAAAAACTCACATAGAGGATAAGTGTTCCAATGGGGGCAATATTTCACACGCTGCATTCCAAGCCCCACAGAACGTTTTTGCTTGTTCGTTTGATTACCATTATTTTAATATTTGCCTCTTCCAAAAAAAAATTCGTTTGCAACCCACGAAAATAAACTCTCCAAAAAATAAACCACCATTTATTTTTCCAGGGAAGATTACCAGAAATATGCCGAAACAAGAACCCAAAAAACTACAAGGAAGAGAATGCATCTCTCGTTCGATTGGTTCAAAAATTCATGATGGGCATCTCGATATGTATTTTTAGTATTCCGGACTCGTGCTTCCGGAGATGGGGTTTAGAAGTACCCGGGTATTAAAAAAAGGGTACTGGGTATACAAGCAGGTATAAGAAAAAGCTGAACGGAAACTTTACGTGCATGCTCTTCTACCGGCTCCTTATTTTTGCGTCTGATCGTTTTTCTTTTCGGATCAAGGGGGAGTTAAATATACGTGTAAGAGGGGGGAGGGCGCTTTATTCGAATGTGCGTCACGTGTCATCGGGGTGGGGGAGGGAAATACTGATCTAGTGAGAATAGGCGCAAAAATGGGAGAGAAGAAAGCCTTCCTGTGTTCCGTTTTCTTTGGGGGGAAATGAGAGTGGGAAGGGCGCTGTGTTTTTCGCAGCTTTATTTTTCTAAATAGGAAGTTTAAAGTGGGGAGAGGGGGGAGTTCGGAGAGAAGGTGGTGGAAGGGAATTTAAGCGATTGGTATAGGGCGATGTTTCCCGATTATGTTTCGCTTGCGTGCTGTTAGGCAATGGTTTCCATGAGATGTAGAGACCGCGATAGCCCTGTTGGAATCGGTTGGTTGGTTTAGGGTTTTATGGCGCAAGGGCCATATTTGGCAAAACTGTACCAAACACAAATCTATTGTGGATAATTCGAATGAAGGGTTGAGACATTGATACAAAGCTAGTATTAAAGCTAAGCTGGGCCACTTTCCATAAATTTCCTTAAGATTTATTTTATCAACAAGGAGGGAAGGCGGAAAAGCAACAATCGGAAGTGTAGGCGAGGGTAAAACAGAAGGGTAGGCAAGGGTAAAACAGAAGAGTGGGCGAGCGTAAAACAGAAAGGTAGACGGGGGTAACACACAAAGGTAGGCGAGGGTAAAATAAAAGGGTTTGGCGAGGATAACACTGAAGGGTAGGCGAAGTTAAAATAAAAGGGTAGACGAGGGTAACACTAAAGGGTAGGCGATGGTAAAACAGAAGGGTAGGGGAGGGTAAAATTGTAGGGTTGGCGAGGGTAAAACAGAGAAGTAGTCGGGGGTAACACACAAGGGTAGGTAAGGGCAAAAGAGAAGGGTAGGCGAGGTTAAAAGAGAAGAGTTAGCAAGGGTAAAACAAAAGGGGAGACGATGGTAACACTGAAGGGTAGGCGAAGGTAAAACAGAAGTGTAGGCGAGGGTAAAACAGAGAAGAACGCGGGGATAACGCACAAGGATATGCGAGGGTTGTCGAAGGTAACACTGAAGAGTAAGCGAGGGTAAAAGAGCTGGATAGACGAGGGTAAAACAGAAGGGTAGGTGAGGGTAAAACATATGGTTAAGCGAGGGTAAAATAGAAGGGTTGGCGAGGGTAACACTGTAAGGTAGGCGAGGGTAAAACAGATGGGAAGGCGATGTTAAAATAGAATGGTAGGCGAGGGATCCTGTACGACAGAGTAGCGGATTGACAACAGGAATGTTGCGAATAAGAATCTCGATTTGACCCCAGACCATTATGTACGTGGATGCTCAGGTGTTGACTTCATCTTCTGATTGATTCAGAATTACGAGATGTCCTTAGAACTTTTCCTTCGGAATTGATCCTGAACCGTCACCAATATTCTGTTGTTTAGCTCCAGTGCGACGTTAATTTAAATATCCACGTTCAAATTGGCAGGATGTGTAAACAGATGAATCAAAATTCTTCTTTGAGTTGGACAATAAAGTCATGAGGGTCTGAGAGATCTTTCAACCAATCCAGTAGTACCTTTGAACAGCTTTGTTCGGGGTACGGTGATGATATGGACTGGATTTTCAGTGCGATACATACTGACATGCACATGTCCACAGATGGTACTGTGACGGGTGAAAGGTATAGGAACAAAGTCCTTCAACCCTACATGAAACTATGATGAAGTTGTTGATCCAGATTCAATTTTGTTGGACGAAAACGGTCCTCCGCATAGAGCAAAGCTCAGAAGGATATCTGGAGATCGATGCTATTGTTTGGACACAGTTGACACACAACGTATTTCCTATTTCTTAATCCAATGAAAAATCACTGGAATGCTCTCGGAGGAACTAGAACTGCCTTTTTTTTTATCTCGTTCAACAATCCTCCTAGAGCTGCAAACTACCCTTTTATGTCAGTTGGGTATTTTGGGGTTTTATGCCGCAAGGGCGATAAGTGCCCATGCTGCACCATACACAACCCACAAAATATCAAGTAGTATACATGCCCACACGAAAGGCTTTATGGACACAGAAGAGAGAAATACACCCATTGGTAAGGCGCCTGACAGGAATCCAGCCTGTGCCGCCTACAATTCGAAGCTTGCTAAACGCATTGGACATACCCAGTGCGCACTCTTTTAGAAGATTAACAATTTTTGCTCTTTGATGCTCTGGATCATCTGATTGTAGATTTAAATCGTTGATGCAAAGCCTGTGTGTGTGTGTGTGTGTGTGTGTGTGTGTGTGTGTGTGTGTGTGTGTGTGTGTGTGTGTGTGTGTGTGTGTGTGTATTGAAGCTAGGAGTGGGCCCCATTCCATAATTATCCTGGTTGTTTAACTTTGTGACGAATACAGCCCTGTAGTGCCAAGCCACTGAAACAAAAACATGTTGGAAACTTTTACGAATTCTAGACAAGGGCCAATTTTTTTCTACTTTGATCCTCATAGCATATCGGAGTGACAGGACACTTTGTTTCTTGATGAGATACCTCGTCATTAGATAAATGGATCTTGAATAATGTGATATTTCGTCAATAGATAACTGAATCCTGATGAGCGAGATATCTCGTCATCAGATGAATAGATCTTGATGAGTGAGATATCTAGTCATTAGATGAATGGATGTTAAATAAGGAGATATTTCGTTAATAGATAACTAAATTTTGATAAGCCAGATATCTCGTTGTTAGATAAATGGATCTTGAATAATGAGATATTTCGTCAATAGATAACTGGATCTTGATGAGCAAGATATCTCGTCATTAAATAACTGGATCTTGAATAATGAGATATTTCGTCAATAGATAACTGGATCTTGATGAGCGAGATATCGCGTCATTATATAAATGGATCTCAAATAAGGAGATATCTCGTCATTATATAAATGGATCTCGAATAAGGAGATATCTCGTCATTATATAAATGGATCTCGAATAAGGAGATATTTCGTAAATAGATAACTGGATCTTAATGAGCGAGGTATTTCGTCATTAAATTACTGGAACTTGAATAATGAGATATTTCGTCAATAGATAACTGGATCTTGATGAGCGAGATATCTCGCCATCATATAAATGGATCTCGAATAAGGAGATATTTCGTCAAAAGATAACTGGATCTTGATGAACGAGATATCTCGTTGTTAGCAAAATTGACCTGATCTTGGAAGAGAAAATTCGTCGAAACCGCTTCGAGGGTGGTTGGAGGATTTCAGGATTTATATCACTTACTGTTCTGGGCTTAACTATTTGAAAGTATAATAAATATATGTGTTCGTAGTCAAATGCGGTTAAATTATTAAAGAGCATCTGACTCAAACTAGTGCATAATGAATTAAACTCTTAAGAGTTAAACAATGTCAACAGTCGGAGAAAGTAAAAAAAAGAAACTAACTCCTAATTTCTCGTCAAAAGTTCAGAAAGAGGAAAAATAAAATCTATCGTATATTTCACCATGTTTGACATCTCAATCCTCCCAGCTTTTTAATATTCATGAGGTTTTCTCCTCCACAATTTTTCCTCTTTCCTCGAGTCGAACAATTTCGAAACTTTTAGCCGTTCGGTTACGCATGAAAAACCGATTTCGAAGGTTGTCGCACACTCTCTTGTTCTTGGTTCCACATTAGTGAATTTAAACTTTGATGCAGAAGGCAGAGTTCAATCATGTGTTATAACGTGAACGATGGCATGAAAATATTCTTTCGAAAACAAATCTTCTGGCTGTTGGTCTGCTTCATTGAATTACATATTCTTATCTACCTTCGAAAAGGATTGAAATTGATTCTATCATAAAGTGTCGTACTCAGATTCGAACAACCCCAGGCACGTATTGAAAAAAGAATTTCGGAAGTACCAATCTTCTACCCTCGCTCTTTATTTTAATCGAAAATCCCGTTTTACCCCTCCAAGGCTTTTCGACGAAATATCTGGTCCAAGAGATAGCTGATTTTGCAAGTGCTGAAATAATCGTCATCAAGATATTACCGATTTTTTTAATGAGGATTGGAATTGATTCCATCATAAAATGTCGTACTCATATTTGAACAACCAGGCACGTATTGAAAAAAGAATTTTGGAAGGTCCCAATCTTCTGCCCTCGCTCACTATTCTAATCGAAAAAACCCATTTTAACTCTGAAAGAATTTGAACGAAATAACTGGTCCAAGAGCTAGATGATTTTGAAAATGCTGAAATAATCGTCCATCTGAATATAACCAATTTTTTTAATGAGGATTAACCTTTAACTGTTGTCGTGGGTGTCATAGACCCCGAGTCATTTTTGATGGGTTGTTTCCACCCCTTAAAGGGAATATGGGCCCCTGTCCTATTCAGTACCTTCCTACTACGTCCAATAGAAGCCACATTCCAAGACTGGTCCATAAATTAAGGATAATTCAGAATCACACGGAAATCGAACTCTAAAGCAAAAATTTCACCTGTAGAATTATCGCACACATCTTCAAGAATAATATCCAAATTACAGTAAGCCATCAGATTTCGCCGATGGTACGTCACAATGACGACAGTGTAAGAGAGGTGTATATAAGGAATGGTAGCAAAGAAGTAAAATTGTTCACAAGCTTTCTGTAAGCTGCTCAGTCCCACAACCGAATAGTTATGGCACAGAGGACGCATGTTGATGATTTTTTTACGTGGTAGAATTATCGGCCGCTTGAAATGTGGGCGCACTCAGACGGAAGTTTCAGTGGAACTTGGAATCGCCCAAAGTGTCATCTCTAGGCTTTGGCAATTCTTTTAAAATGATGGAAATGTCAGTAGACGTTACAGTACAGGTCTCCCCCGGTATTTGACAGTAACTGCAAAAAGAAGCAAACGGAGCACAGCATCCGACCTTTCTCGTCAGCTATCTTCAGCCACGATACAACAGTTTCAAGGCAAACCGTTTACAGACGTTTGGGACATGTTGGTCTATATGCTCGCAGGCTTGTCAGATGCGTTCCGCTCAACTCACTGCCGCCAGCGGTTAGCCTGGAATAGAGAACATGCAATGTGGACATCGTCACAGTAGGCTTGTGTGATGTTTTCCGACGAGTTCAAGTTAAGCTTGCAGTCTGATTCACGGCGGACGTTCATTTGGAGAACGCCAGGTACCCGCTACCACCAAGACAACATCATTGAACGACACCGTTACAGTGGTGCAGGATTTCTCGTTTGGGGCGGAATTATCCTGGGCTCCAGAATAGATCTACATGTTCAAATCGGAACCACGAGAGGCCATCTTTATCGGGACATCATTCTGGAACAACATGTACGTATGTTTAAGGGTGCCATGGGCGTAGAATTTGTGTTTATGGATGACAACGCCCGTCCTCATCGTGCAAATATTGTAAACGATTGCCTTGAAGCTGAGGATATCACCCGTATGGAATGGGCAGCATTCTCACCTGACTTGAATCCGATAGACCATGCGTGGGGCATGCTTGGCCCACGTGTCGCAGCCCGTCAACCATCTCCTACATGTGTACTGGAACTTCGGAGAGCATTGCTTGCTGTGTGAAGTGAGCTTTCCCAAGATCAGCTCGATAATTTGATCCACAGCATGCCTAGGCGTTGTACGTGCTGTATTTCATCATTTAGGAGACATACAATGTATTAAACATCATACCAACTATGTCATGTTAAGTTTTTGTGAGGTCGATTTTTTTTTGTACAGGCTCTAGTGAGCAAAAATTGTAGTTTTTATGAATGGTATCATATATACACCATCTTTTTTGTTCTTTATCTTTTGTTTAATATATGAGCTTTATGAATATGTCCCGTTTGTTTTGTTTCTGGACCTTTATTTGCCGGAGCTGGCATTATTCTTAATTTATGGACATGAGTGTATTTCGTATTTCACACTATTTGCATTTCACACGTAGTCTCTTAGACCCCTTCACAGCATTTGCGTTATCGTTCTTGTTGAATGAAATCGTCCAAGTTTGAGCAGGGAATCTTCGGCAGAGAGCCTAAAATGGCTACAACCTTTACTGAGAAACGACCTGTGAATCTTACACAAAAAGAAATTCAGGATATTGTTGGTAATAGAGTACTGGGTCAGTGAAATTTCGGATAATATTATTGATAGCGAACACGAAATGGATTCGCAAATTTATGCAGATGAAGATGAAGCCATTTCAAGTGCGTCTTCACAAGAAGAATATTTCTACTGAAAACATAAATTAAAAGGGATGCCGGAGCAGGTGAACTAATCGTGCCGTTAGAAAACAAAAACATAGTTTTCCATTTTCCCGGGTTGTAATGTCCTGCAAAATTAGGTCCGAAAGCTGAGCCTGAAGAGACATGGAATCTACTTAACTTATATATTAATATAAAGTATATTTCATGTTAAGAATTGAACGATCTAAATTTAAAATGTATAAATAATAACTATCTAAAGAATCTTTCATTAATATATAATATTAATCAACTTAATACGCACTTTAGTGAGCGAGGTCTGAGAGACCCCTCCACACTAGTTATGAGACCGTTTTTGACACAGCAGTTAAGGGTTTATTTGATTCTATCATAAAGTGTCGTATTCAGATTCGAACAATCAGGTATGTAGTGAAAAAACAATTTTAGAAAGTCCTAATCTTCTAACCTCGCCCTCTATTCTAATCAGAAATCCCGTTTTAACCATCCAAGGCTTTTCGACGAAATATCTGGTCCAAGAGCTGGCTGATTTTGCAAGTGCTGAAATAATCGTCATCACGATATTACCCATTTTTTGATGGACGAGATCAAGATCTGGTTATTTTTCTTCATTCACAAGATATCTATCAAGATGGGTAGGTAGTTAATTAAAGTCGAGCAGGATCAATATTACGGACTATGCACACGGTTCGGGATCAGTCAGATCGAAGGACAACGCCTCATAATTTGTAATCACCTCGTTCATCAAGATCTGATTAGTTTTGCTGTTAACGACATACACAGTCCTTTCACATTAATGTGACCACCACCCACTTTCGACGTCAACGTGAAACAACCAATCACAAAAGGCAGGTGGCAGCACATTGCAGTAGAGTGTATATAAAGGATGTCCTAGGGCATCGGAAAGCATCTCAATCGTTGGCGTAATGCAGAAACGTAACGATTTATCCGACATCCAAAAGGGTATGATTATTGGCATTCGGGCCAAGGGAGGAAGCATTTCGGAAACGGCTAATTTTGTGAACTGTTCGCGTGCCGCCGCGGTAAAAGTACACCGTGCATGGCAAAATGGCACTATCCAAAATCAGCGGCACATGTGGTGCACCACGGGCTATAGATGACAGTGGCGAACGAAGTCTACGGAGATGCATTCGGGCGAATAGACGTGCAACTGATGAGCAACTGACCGCCCAGCTGAACCAAGGGTCTACCAAGAGTGTATCCTCAACAACGGTTCAGCGAACGTTGCTGCGCATGGGCCTCCGCAGCAGACGCCTGGTTAATGCACCTATGCTGACTGATGTTCATTGGCGAAGAAGGCTGGAATTTGCACGCCAGTACCGCAACTGGACGTCCACAGAGTGGCGACAGGTGGCTTTTTCCGATGAATCACGTTTTATGCTCCGTCGGACTGATGGACGTTGGCGTATACGACTTGAAACGTCTGAAAGCAAACACCCTGCAGCAATTGCCGGAAGGATCCAGGCTGGAAGAGGGAGGTAATCTAGCGCAGCTGGCCACGGCACTGGAGTCAGCATGACTCAACATCCCAGTGAACACCTTCAGAAACCTAAATGACTCTCTTATTGCACGTCTCGCAGCGGTCTGCTCTGCCAAAGGTGGTTATTCTGGCTTTTGACAGGTGATCACATTAATGTGACTAGACTGTGTATTTTAGATGTTTTTATTTTAATTTCTACCATCATCTTCTTTTCTATTGAGGCTAGAAATCTGATTGATATATTCTGTATCTGTATTGATGAAGTACAAAATTCTGTATTCTGGATTGATGAAGTACAGAAGTCTGTATTCTGGATTGATGAAATTCAGAATTCTCTATTCTGGATTGATGAAGTACAGAAGTCTGTATTCTGGATTGATGAAGTACAAAATTCTCTATTCTGGATTGATGAAGTACAGAAGTCTGTATTCTGGATTGACGATTTTCTGTATGCGATAGACTAAACTTTAGACTCGTGATGTTCTCATTTACCATTAAAATTTGACCAGTGTCAAATTTTAACTTTCACCAGTATACAAAAACTAAGAAACTCAATAATTTTATGTAAACGGAAAAACAGTTTGCCACTAATTTCAGTTAAGTACATACCTACATTCTTTATTAGATAATAGATAGTGTTTTAAGTGATCGAAAAAGTAATATGTTTGTACTTAGCTCTACTAATTTACTAAATATGATTCAAAATACCTATTTTTGAGGTACCTAGATCTTGGATTCAGATCCCATTACAAACTACACTTATACTATCATAGATCTATCTTTCCCCATAAATAGATATTACTTTCTATTCAATCCTGTAAGGTTAACTATTGCTTCTTTGTAAAAAAAAATCCCAGATTTTAGTTCCATTAAAAACATCTAATAATAGTGTTTCATTTGAACTTCTATGCTTCTCAACTGTCTGGGAACATTGTTTGGAGTTTGTGAATAGTATCCGAGATATTGATTTTCAAGTTAAAGTAGTCCACGCTGACATCAATACTTAGATTTTTCTATCTAGCGTGTTTTAACATAAAAAAAGTGTCTGAAAAGTTTCTGGGAACAGTACATATGTTCGTATTCTATTTGTAGATAATAACGGTTATTTTGTTTTTCTAACTAATCACATCTGTCTCATATTTCTTTCAGGTATCCCATAGTTGTCATACTGTAGCAAAATGTTGATGGAATGACACGGAATCAATCATCATAATCACCAGCTTTCGCGGTATACTTTTTACTCTTCAATCTTATTTTTTTATGCAGAAAGAAGTTTTCTTTTTTCATTGTCTAAATGTTAGCCTTTGTTATAGTCCAATATCAGTATCTATTGATTTTATGCTCTTATTTTTAGACTGCACTAGCTTCCGTTAAAGGTTGTGAGTGCTTCAACTTCAGAAAACTTTAGAGATATCTGTATATACGCACCTGCATATTTTTATTGAGATTTATATATGCAGAGTGTTTCTAAAATATCCAACCAAATTTTAAATGGTGGTAGAGGAGTGGAAAATAAACACATTTTGTGTGAAAGAATGTGTCCGGAAGGTATTTTGATTAACGTCGCTCATGAGCAACACAACGGGTTACTAACGACAGCAATTGCGGAACATTAGAGAACAAGACCACGAAATTTTGAAACACGGTCAAATGACGAGGTCACATCTCAGCTGTCACCCCTCTCTCCAAGCTTCCACAACACGCCAATGTGAAGACATTTGAGGCCACGACAGATCGAACGTTCATTAGCCGCCTTTGTACACGATGGTTTCGTTAGATTGAAACGTACAACCCTTCGGTTGCTAATCCGTCACTTTAAGGACGGGCTACCGTGGCCATAATTCGTCCGGAAATACCATGTTTAGACGGTAGAGGGCGCTACACTAACAAATGAGATTTCCCAATGTCAAGAGCCGTCGTCAATAACCCGTTTTGTTGCTCTAGTACGACGTAAATAAAACACAATGGCAAGCGTTGTTGATTTTCTTGAGGTCTCGGCAAAAACGTGTTGTTTTACAGTGGATCCCCGGCCATTGCAATTTATATGGTAACGATCAGGCAGATTTTCTTACCAAAAAGGGTACTATACTACACTGTATCAAACGAGAAACCTCTTTCCTCACAGCTAAACTATTTATATACACTCTATAACAAAAAAATCGACGCACCAAAGAGGAATTGTCCCATTGAGGGCAAAAATTGGTGGATAGGAAAATTATGTACAGAATAGAAAATGATAAAAATTTCAGAACAATTGAATGATTTAATTTAGAATTACAGTAACGAGCTAAATACGGTGTTGACCCGCCTCTAGCCTGGATGCAAGCTGCCACACGGCGTGGCATAGACCGATAAAGCTCCCGGATGGTCTCCTGCGGTATTTCGTGCCAAATTTGCTCCAATTGTCGGACTACGTCATCAACATTCCCTACCGGATGCAGTCGCCTTCCTATCATATCCCAGATATGCTCGATGGGAGAGAGATCTGGTGATCTGGCTGGCCAAGGAAGTGTTTGACAAGGTTGAAGACAGTTCATAGCAACACGTGCCGTTTGTAGTCTGGCATTGTCTTGCTGAAAAATAAGCCCAGGGTACTGCGAAAGGAACGGTAGCAAAACAGGTCTCAGAATGTCGTCAACGTACAGCTGTGCAGTAAGTGTATCTCTAATGACGACCAAAGGGGTCCGGCTATCAAGGGAAATGGCACCCCAGACCATAACTCCTTGTTGAGGGCCCGTGTGGCGTGCAATAGTGAAAGCAGGATCGGCACGCTGCCCTGGGCGTCTCAAGACACTTCTTCGATGATCGTCAAGACACAGTTGGAAGCGGGATTCGTCGCTAAAGACTACACGTCCCCAGTCAGCATCATTCCAGCCTGGTCGAGCCAAGCACCACTGTAATCTGGCTCGACAGTGTGCAGGCGTGAGTGGCAGGTGGCGTAACGGTCGGTACGAGCGTAGATTTCGCTCACTCAGCCGTCTGTGAATGGTCATGGTGGACACTCGTGTGTGGGTCGTACGACTGATGTTTGATAGCGATGAATCAGGCGCTGTGACAGCTGATTTGACAATCAATCTGTCCTCGCGATCTGTTGTGGCCCTACGTCAACCGCTACCATCATGACGCTGAAATCTGCCACTGTCCACCCACTCTTGGCAGCATCTTCCAATCGCCGCATCGCTTCGACTCACATGACGAGCGTTAAAAGGTATCCTAAATCGCAATGCAGCAGAAATGTTTAACAACAGTTCAAGAACAACTCCTTATATACATCTGCTGGATGAGCAGTTGCGATGCGCTGGAGATCGCACTATTCATTCATTGGACACCAAATTTTAATCATTTGCATATTTGGTCAAAACATTTTTGCATACGAAATTTCAAAGCAATCGGATGATTCCTCCTTGGTGCGTCGATTTTTTTGTTATAGAGTGGAACAATTTATGCAGTCGACGTACCAGGATTAACTCCTATGTAAAATGGAAACTAAATACAGAAAAAACTTTTTGGGTGTTCCTGATTGACAAAGACGAGAGGCAGTGGCTGCTTTTTTGTCTAAATATCGGGTATGATTGCCTTGTTGCGCATCTGTGTCGTATTGGCGGGCGTTCTTAATGAAGCTGTCTGGCCCTTGTGTGACAAAAACGAGCCTATGTGCAAATATCACCTGCGTGTCTGAGGAGCTCTCCACGGAGAAACTGATACCTCGAGATGATGCTGGGAAGCTTGAAGACTCTTGAGGTGATAGAATTCGGCTACCCTTTGAACTTTTTGATGTTTCTTGTTGTTTTGTTCTTCTGTTCACGTTCTTTTTTGTTTTCTTGTTTATGTACCCCAGCCATTAAAAATTAAAAAAAAATTTTAGGTGACGTTTTTTTTTTAGGTCGGTCTAGCATCGTTTCTGTGGCGTAAGGCGTCCTTCTCCGGTCGAATTTTCAACGGCTTGCATCACTACATGAATTTCGAGCTTGCTTTGGACAGCTCATTCGATTTTGTGTACAGCCCCATACATCAGATGCATATTTTGTGAACTCCGAATTCGTATAGCGATGCATGTCATTGGGAATCCAAGCGGGAAATGACCCCCTGCGTCCCAGAAACAGCGTTATTGTGACTGACCTAAGCAACGCTCATATAACCTAGACATGGCATTTTGAGGTACACATTCTGTGACAAATAAAAAAGTTTTTTGGGGGACTTCGACCAAGTATTTTCTAAACACTCTGTACCGGCATTAACATTAGTATTTCAAGATGTATGTCCCGAACGTCGAAAATTTGCGAGTGACTTATCTCCAAAAAGAAACACCAAATAATTTCAGTTTGATTGAGTTTGGAGCTTAGGATTATAACTTTCATGTCAGAGAGTTGAAAGGAGTTAACCGATTATTGTTTATAACAGTTTATTTAATTTGTTATAAAATTGTTTACTTAATTAGTAATAAAATTGTTTACTTAATTAGTTATAAAATTGTTTATTTCATTTGCTATAAAATTGTTTATTGAATTTGTTATAAAATTGTTTGTTGCTTTATTATAAAACTATTCTGAAAACTTTTCAGTCCAAACAAATATGAAATATTCTTCGAATATTGGAATAGCTTCGACAGTTTTCAAACGAAACCGCACAATTTTCCAGATAAACCTAAGTGTTTAAAAGGGTTCAACGATTCAAAAGAAGAAATTTTTTTCATTTGTGATAGTTCATTCTATCTTAAATTCAGCTTGTAGAGAACTTTAAAAAAGCATACCACCACTCACTCATGTCGCGCTTAATGTTGATCTATCCACAATCGTAACCTCGAATGCCCTCACCTTGGCGTGGTGTGGAAGTTTGGAAAGGTAGGGTGCCAGCTCAGATGTGACCTCGTCATCTGACCGTGGTTCAAAATTATATGGTATTTTCCTCGGACCTTTCCGGAATGTTTCCTGAACCAATGCCAATAACCCGTTTTTTGTCATGTGTGACGTCAATTGAATACCTACCTACATCGTTCTCTCTTTTATGACTCAGGCCAATAAGTTAGGAACGCAAGTAATAATCATAACCTTCACAGCACTATACAGAAGTTATAAATACTAACAGACCTGTTAAACGCACTGGACTTGCACGCATACCAAACAAATATCTAAGAAAGCTTCTCCAATTTGATATTTAGTACATCGATTTCGTGATTCGTATTAAGTACATCGATTTCGCTTTTGTCAAAAAAGTCTATGGAAAGTATCACATATGTCTTCTTGAATCATGAATGCATATGTTTTTCATCCTTCAAGTAAACTATTACGTACAGATTGTGCAAAGAACAAAATACACTCTTAACTATACCTCAATGCTTTGATAAACTATTGATAGTGGTAATGGTGCTTTAACTAGTATTTAGGTTCACTATTAACTTTTACGTTGGCAGGAAGAATTGATCGTCGTTAAAATGGAAGGGTGGTGGCTGGGAAAATTATTGAGGCTATAATGTTTTGTGGAAGTATAGATTTGGAATTGGGGTTTGGTTGACTGTCTTTATGTGACAAAGAGAGCTGTCATAAATCTGATTTATACTGCTGTTATATAAAAACCCCAATATATTTTTGAGTAACTTTCTTTAATTTATAGTCAGCCCCTACAATGGATTTATAAAAATACTAACTAATAAAATAGTTTTGATAAGGCAAAAGAATTAATCACAGAGGTAAGAAAAGAATGTATAGAAAAAGTGACTGGGTTATTTATCATATTTAAACCCATTGTTGAGATTGTCCATTTTTCCTTTCAGCTAAAAAAAAAAATCAATATTCTACTAATTTAATCAATTTTTGTAACCGAAATACAATTTTGAGAATACTTTAAATATGACCATTTCATATGAGTGAAATATATGTACTAAATATAAACAATTTAAATTAAATATTCCCGAGTATAGTACTGTGTAATTTTTAAGAATACGTAAATGCATTAAACACTGGAATTCAAAGTATCACATTACCCTTTTACGAAATACAGATTTTCTGCCAACTTTCCGAATTGTTCGAAACATTTACGTAACCCTTTATTGATAGTGTTTAAATAAAAGACCGCACGTTATCTGATTTCACAGTACCTTTAAGACAAGCATTTCTCTCCTACCCATGGACGTGAAATGTAGGTAGACTGATCATTGCTATTGCGAGAAGCTACAAAATGTGTAGGGTTTGTGTTCCAAATATCACCTATGGCTTAATATCGTCTACTCGTGTTTACAAGCTACTATGCCAGGCATCTATGAGTTTATGTAGTTACCTTGACGGTCTAGGGTTTTGCCTCACGTAGCGCTACCGGCAAGTTTCCCATCAGTTATATCAACAACACTATTCCAGTATTCGAGGTTATGATTAACGTATTTTTTGTCTTCAATCCATTCAGGAAATATCCAGGTAAGTGTTCCAAATCTTAATTTTGTTATGACTTGAAACTACATTAAATACTAAAGGTAGTTATGTAAGCTGTACTATCAACTCGTTTTTAATAGTAGCTCCTCTTTTCGCCTGGTGGGTGGTATTAGGAACAGGGGTAGGCGTTATTAGGAACCCCCTCATGGAAATTCTCTTGGGAAACATTTTAAAGTTTTACTAGTTAACAAACAAAACTGACATAAGTAAAGAAGGTATATGATCTCTGGAAACCAAAGGAGAATAGTACCTAGTGATACTCATTTAGTTTCCAGCTTTATTTTCCAACCCAGGAGGCTGAGATACAAATAAATAGTTAGGGTATGCGATATGCCGAATACTTACCATACTATGGAACTCTAAGGTTTATATTACATATTAAATATCTGCTAATGCTCTATGCGAGTTTAAACATTGTCTCTTAAAAACAATTTAAACACTTTTGATAAAATAATAGTTAAGACTAAGGAAAAGACGAAATCCATCTGCATTTTCCACGTGTGACCACTGAAAAACAATTCCATTTTAATAGATCATGGAACATGCCTTTATATATACCAGAATAACAAGACAGCACTCGCTTTTAATGTAACTGTTGTTGAAACAAAGAGCCACAGTGATGTTTGAAGATACTTACTACCCAAGTATGCAACGCAAGTCTTTCTTCTAGACGTCATTGCATCTCCCCTCAATTCCTATGAGTAATGTAGCATTATATAAAGATCCCACCGATTTTTATATCGTTGAACTCATCAGTCACTACGTCAGTCTTTTCGATATCAATTTGTTCATCAACCAACACATCGGTCAGTGTCAATGTCCACTTTTTCCGTCTCCCTGCCAAAGACTATGTGTGCCACTTTCATATTGGGTAAATTTCCTTTCAAGGAACAGTTATCCCATTAGTTGCACGAACTCAGAAAAGCGAGCCACCAATATAACACGAA
This sequence comes from Metellina segmentata, assembly GCA_947359465.1. Classification (NCBI taxonomy): domain Eukaryota; kingdom Metazoa; phylum Arthropoda; class Arachnida; order Araneae; family Tetragnathidae; genus Metellina; species Metellina segmentata. Next base: position 26,457,591 of record OX375881.1, on the reverse strand, counting down.
CTATGACATCCTTAAAAATCCAAGTAGTTTCGACAAAATACCTCGCCCATCAATGTTACCAATTTTTTCAATGACGATATATCTCGTCATGAAGATATTGCCAATTTTTCAATGGTGACGAGATATGGTCCCGTTTTTTCTGCTGATGAGATATCTCGTGCATTAAGTCCTGATAAGGTTTGTCAATAACGAGATACCTCGTCGAGACAACCACCAGGAGGGTTAAGATGCAGATTTTCCTTTATAAATACAGTAAGATCCCGTTACAACGAATACCGATACAACGAAAAATCCCGTTATTGCGAAAGTCATCGAAGTCCCCATCCGAAAAGCAATTAAAACAATGTTAAATAAATCTCAATATAACGAAATGATCGACTTTTGAAATTCCCGATACAACGAACTATTTGTACAGGCAAAAATATGTTTTCCTTTCATGTTTCACTCAACTGATAACAAGCATGCAGTTTCTCTAGATTCAATGAATTTCGTTTTAGTCGGGCTGAAACAAGCTGCCTAAATAAATACTGGTTTTCTAAGAAACAAACAGAATTTTGTCGCTGTCGTAACCGTATTTCCCGCCTAATTGCATGGCAAAATTTCAGCCTCTGGACCAAGCCATCTTTAGAGCGGTAAAATCACGCTACCAAACATATTTTTGTTACGTCAAATTCTATGTGATTAGGAGAAAAATATTCAAAGAAAATGCAATGTGAAGGAAGCTATCGAATGGATATGTGGATCATGGTATGACATCAGTCAATCAACAATAACAAACAGTTGGAAACATATTCAACCACAGCCAAAGACGCCAATTCAGTTTCAGAAGAAGCCGACTTGAAACATGAATCAAATACGCACTACATTCAGCAATCTGAGTTGGAGAAAATTTGGAAAGCTACAAAAAATAAAACTTCGATTTCTGACTTTTAATAATATTGTTGCAGATATATTTTTAATAACATTGCTGCAAATATACTTTATTCATAGAAAATTATAAAACCTTTATTAATATATTACTGTTTGAATATTGTTATCATTTGAAATTTTGATAAATAGTTTGTAGTATCTATTACTAAAAAAAATAAACTTATAATAAAATGTAATAAAAATATTCTTAATACGTCACTGTATATAAATATGCTCTCATCATTAGAAAATTCAAGAAAACCTTTCTTGATTCCATATTGCTGTAAAAATATGCAATGTTTAAAAAATTGTTTTAATTAATACATTGCTGTTAATTATACTTATCGTTAAAGAGCGAAGCATATCTAGGCATTCAAATCTGTTGTTTACGACCTACATGGCAGTTTCTAACTTAAAATATGACGTGAATTATAAAAATTTTCTCAGTGTAGATGGGGCAGGGGGACAACGTTTCAACATGTTATGAACTGACCGAAGCAGACATCATCCAATGCATTAAAGACAGCCAAGATGAGGCCAATGAAAGTAGTGAAGATGAAGAGGATGTGGTTGTAGATGATGTGCGCAATGTCACTTCTTCAGAAGCCTTAGCAAGTTTGGAGACAATGCAGACATTTATTTCGTCACAAAGCAATGCGCTGAACTTTATCTTTACAAACATTCACCAGCTGCAAAATTATTTACTCTCAAATAAAACAAAAATCGTAGATTTTCTGAAATAAAGTTTTGTTTCCTCGCATTTTGTTCTTTTAGGATTGATGTTTCCCAAAAGAGGTAAGTCAATTTTTTTTTCAGGTTTTATAAAATGCTATAACAATGTATATATTTGAAAAAATTATTTTTCTCTTGCTCATTTCAATGAATTGCAATAAACTTTCTAATTGCAGTAGCTAATCATAGTATTATAAATAGTCTTCTTTCGAAACAAAAGCCGAATTTACGTTTTTAAACTGTTCTTTTTTATTCGAATTAGAAAAATTTCGTTACAGCGAAATTTCCGTTATAACGAAAAAATTTTACGGTCCCGTGAAGTTCGTTGTAACGGGACCTTACTGTAGTACGTCTAAATTTTTAACATGGCACCTAAGGGTATTAGGGATTCGTGCTCCATTTCAAGCAAAATAACGATGTATGAGGGTAGCCCAACTTTCCTCTATGACAAATATAAGCACAATCTACGTAATTGAATCAGTAAACTTCGATATTTCGCTAAGCAATCAAGATAAAATACGCATGAACATATAGGATGCATGTACACGCACTCGTAAAAAGTCATACACAATTGCTCCATTCAACAATTCGGATCACATTGGACTTTATTTCATCTTTCTCAATCCCAATGTTTTCTACATAGATCTCATTTGTGCCTATCACCAGACACTAGTATAACCATCTGACGTTGAGAAGAACATAGTTTATACTCTAGTTGGCCTTAATGAATTTACTTTGATGAATTCGAGTCTTAAATGCTGCTCAAACATTTCGAAGATCTTCTCATTCTCTTTCTTTGAGATTTTCTAAACTGTTTTACAAACATAGTAATGGAATTTTTTTTTAAATTGCAAGTGACCATTGGTCACTAAACTTGTTTCATTCAGTGGCCCCTTACGAGCATTCACATGTTTTGCAGAATACACACGTTATCAGGTACGGTTTTCGGAAATAGTTGGGTAATTTTTTTTTTAGTTAACGTCGTACTAGAGCAACACAACGGGCTATTGACGACGGTCCGGGATCAGTCCCTTAAGGGAAAGAACCGAGGACAACAACTCGTAATTTTGAACCACGTTCAGATGACGAAGCAACACCTGAGCTGGCACCCCACTCTCCAAACTTCCACGCCAACCCAACGTGAGGACTTTCGGCCACGACAGATTTAAGGTGCACCAGTCGCCTCTACACCATACGTTTACAAACATCCATGCCCGGGCCCGGATTCGAACCAGGAACCTTCCGATCTCGAGGCTAACACCTTAACCACTATACCGGTTGGTCGGCCGGAAATAGTTCGGTATTTCGATTAATGCACTGGCGTAACACAACGGGATATTGGCGACAGTCCGGTATCAAAACCGGATGGGAATGATCCGAGGACAGGGCCTCATAATTTTGAACCGCTATCGGATAACGAGGTGAACACACGAGCTGGCAGCCCGCTCTCCACACTTCCACATCGCATTTACGTGGGTACATTTAATGTAACGACAGGTTTAACATACTCCACCCCCTATTTTTGAACGTGACAGTCTGGCTAGACCTCGCAACCTTTAGGTTGCAACTGGTCCAATGTGGAGGTAGGTAGGTATTTTAATTAACGTCATACTTGAGCAATACAACGGACTATTAACGACGGTCCGGGGTCAACCCCCCAAAGTAAAGAATCAAGGACAAAAACACGTAATTTTGAACCACGGTCATACCTCATGATAGCAATCACCTACTTGAGGACCGACCAACTGGTCTGGTGGTTTTGGTGTTAGTCCTTAGATCGGAAGGTTCCTGGTTCGAATTCAGGTCACTGAATGGATACTTGTAAGCGTTTGGTGTACCATAAATCATAAATCAGTTGTGGACGAAAGTCCTCACGTTGGGTTGGTGTGGGCTTGGAAAGTGCGGTGCCAGCTCAGGTTTTGCCTCGTCATCTGACCGTCGTTCATAATTACGAGGTGTTGTCCTCGTATTTTCCCTTAAGGGACTGATTCCGGACCGACGTTGTTGGGTTGGCGTAGAAGTTTGGTGAGTGGGGTGCCATCTCAGGTGTTGCCTCGTCATCTGACCGTCGTTTAAAATTACGATGTGTTGTCCTCGGATCTTTCCCTTAAGGGACTGATCCCGGACCTTCGTCAATAGCCCGTTGTGTTGCTCTAGTACGACGTTAACTAAAATTACCATTACCATTCCCTTAGGGGAATTGATCCCGGACCGACTTTAATTAAATTATCTTATCTCACCAACTTGGGGTAGATATTTTAATTAACGCTGTACTGGAGTAACACAACGGGTTATTGGCGAATATGTGGGATCAACCCCCGAATTGAAAGATCCGAGGCCGACACTTCGTAAATTTGAACCACGGCCAGATGACGAGGTCACTCCTGATCTGGAACCTCACCTTACAAACTTCAACACCACGTCCAATGTGAGGACATTAGATACCACGACAGATTTAACATGCACCCGCAACCTATGTACCCGGTCTTCGGATGGATTCGAACTCGCAACCCTAATCTGTTATTCTTCCATCCCAGCCTATCGCAGCCCTCCAAAGCAACGATCGAGAGATATATCCTTCGTCGCTTCATTAGAAGCGATAATCATCAATCCATGGCCCAACTTTCGTGTTAAAATATTTACGCATTTGCGTGCTATTTTTAGTTGCATGTGCTACGAGAAACTCACGATTGCATTGATTTTATCCGGAAACATTTCGGAGAAGGGCAGTGTCCGACAAACTTTCCTGAAAGTGCGGAGGAAAGCTGCTTTCTCTCCCCTCCAGGCTATCCCACGAGAGAGCTTCAAAGTTCGGTGGTTCGGGACGTGGTTTAAAACTTCCCTCAAATGATTGATGAAACCAACTTTGAACGATGGCGTTAAATATTATTACCTAGTGAGAGGGATCCTTCCACAAACATTATTGATTCCTTCACTTTTCTAGGGTTTGAAACTGATTTATCAGATTGAGCATGAGTTCCTTTAACGTACATAATAAAGTTTAAGAAATAGCACGCAAGTTTGAAAGATAGTTATCCTACTACGCGTTATGCTTAAAATTAAATTATTAGTAGATATGTTTATAGTTATCGTCGCACTGGAGCAACACAACGAACTATTGACGACGGTCCGGGTAATTGGTAATTTTTAGTTAACGTCGTACTAGAGCAACACAACGGGCTATTGACGACGGTCCGGGATCAGTCCCTTAAGGGAAAGATCCAAGGACAACACCTCGTAATTTTGAACCACGGTCAGATGACGAAGCAACACCTGAGCTGGCACCCCACTCTCCAAACTTCCACGCCAACCCAACGTGAGGACTTTCGGCCACGACAGATTTAAGGTCCACCAGCCGCCTCTACACCATACGTTTACAAATATCCATGCCCGAACCCGGAACCTTCCGATCCAGAGGCTAACACCTTAACCACTATACCGGTTGGTCGGCACGACGGTCCGGGATTAACCCCGAAGGGAAATATTCAGTTTTTAATTATGATATACTACATGAAAATATTGCAAGTTTGTAAAACCTTTACTGGTTACGTAATTTATTTATGAATGTTAATTTTTATGTAAAAAATAGACTACCTGGGGGGCTGGAAAATTGAGCAAATGACTTTTATGCTGTCATGTGAAGTCGAGTTTTGCAGTTAAAAATGCCTTATTAATGGAAAGTTAAAAACTAATCTCACCTATGAGAGGTTTTCTGTCAATCTGAGACAGGTGTTGACCTTGTTATCTGACCGTTGTTCCGAATAACTAGGTTTGTGTTCTTCTAGTACTACTTAATTAAAAATACATACCTACCCAATTACTAAGCTTTGGGTTGGTGTGGAAGTTTGGTGAGTGGGGTGCCAGCTCAAGTATCGCCTCTTCATCTGATCATGGTTCAAAATTACGTGGTGTTATTCTCGGATCTTTCGCTTGGGGGATTGATCCTGGACCGTCGTCAATAGCCAATTGTCTTGCTCTAGTACGATGTTAAAAAAATTCATCTCTGACACTTGCCGTGCCGCGGCCTTGCTAGTTCGAAACTAGGTCCAGTCAAAAACCGTTCTGCATACTCTTATGGTGCATGTTAAATATGTCGTGGTCTGAAATGTCCTCATGTTGGCATGTAATGGTAATTTTAGTTAACGTCGTACTAGAGCAACACAGCGGGCTATTGACGACGGTCCGGGATCAGTCCCTTAAGGGAAAGATTCGAGGACAACACCTCGTAATTTTGTACCACGGTCAGATGACGGAACAACACCTGAGCTGGCACACCACTCTCCAAACTTCCACACCAACCCAACGGGACAGTCCTTTAAGTGAAAGATCCGAGGACAACACCTCGTAATTTTGAATCACGGTCAGATGACGAAGCAACACCTGAGCTGGCTCATGTTGGCATGACTGTAGGAGTTTGGAGAGGGGTGTGTGTGTCAGCTCAGGTGCTGTTCTCCTCATCTGACCATGGTTCAAAATTACGAGGCGTTGTCCTTAGTTCTTTCCTTTGGGGATTGTTCCTAGAACGTCGCAAATAGCCCTTTGTGTTGCTCCATTTTGCGATATTAATTAAAATACCTACTTACCTGGACCTTTGCCAATAACCCTTAGACATTTTCTTGGTCAATTGCCTGTAGTTTAAAATTAATGGGCCGACCAACCGGTCTGGTGGTTAAGGTGTTAGCCTCAAGATTTGAAGATTCCTGTTTCGAATCAGGGTCAGTGCATGGATGTTTGTAAGCGTATGGTGTAGAGGCGACTGGTGCATCTTTAATCTGTCGTGGCCGAAAGTCCTTACGTTAAGTTAGCGTGGAAGTTTGGAGAGTGGGGTGCCATGTCAGGTGCCGCCTATCTGACCATGGTTCAAAACTAGTTGTGTTGTCCTCGGATCTTTCCTTTAGGGTATACTTCCCGGACCGTCGTAAATAGCCTGTTGTGTTGCTCTAGTACGACGTTAATTAAAAATTACCAATTAAAATTACTGGTTGTCCTTGGTATGTGTTTTACTCTGGAAATACACATTGGGTTATTAGCAACGGTCAGGGATCATGCTCGAAGGGAAAGATCCGGGATTGTCCTCGAAGCTAATTTGTAGCAAAATATAGTTGGTAGTTTTTGTAGCGAAACGTTTCATACTTTTCCCAATGAGACGTTACTTGGGTTGCTTTTCAAATATGATTTCAGCAGTTCGCCGCTAAAAATTCCAAATAAGGGATTCTGAATTGCTACTTTTTAGCTGATTGGACCACACCAATTATTTTGAGCGTCGATAAATTACATTTTAAAGTAAGCTTGATCTGTATCACAGAAGAACATTTGGGTAGTGAAAGTAAAGTCTGGTTCCCTAACACACTGAAAATTTCTTTCATAGAGAATAAAAAATATTCAAAACACTTTTAAAGATAGTTAATTAACGTCGCACTGGAGCAACACAAAGTGCTATACAAGCTACGGTCTGGGATAACTCCAGGAGAGAATCAACTGAGGACACACCTCGTAAATTTTTACCACGGTTACATTATGAAAATATTTTTCGAGACTAAAACTCGAATGCAAAATGACATGATTGATCTAATCATAGGTTACCTCCGTAATATATCTAAATATTATCCTCGGCATCTGACAGGTTAAAAATTACAAGTTTTGTCCTCGGATCTTTGTCTTTCGGACCAGGACACCATTGCCAAGAGCCAGTTTTATTTCTCCTGTGAGAGTCAAGTTCAATTACTTGCCTTATTATTTTTCATGAAATCAGTGCATCGTTACGAACTCTGGTTTAACTTGCTTTAGCCTTCATAAGATTTGAGAAACCTGGTTCGTATATTAAAAATGACCTGAGTGACAAACCGAATCCGAGTATATTAATATTGCACTTGCTATTTTGAAAGTTATAAACTCTTCGGAGTTGAAATGAAAATAGACTGCATAAACGCAGTTTCATGTCCTTTTTTCCGATCGCTCGGTTTTACAATCATGGACCCTGGAGTAGGAGTAATTTACAAGCGCATGAATACACAAGTTTGCAAGTGTTACAAGTTAAACACGTCCATTTTAAACCCACTTGCTTGTAGACTGATCCCGGACCATCGACAATAGCCCGTAGTGTTTTTCCAGTGCGAAGCTAATTAAGATACCTACCTACCGAACTCACGTGAAGTACTATTACAATATTCCGACTGTGTGTGCCACTCCTCGCACATGCTATGTTTCCTATGAAGGTTGGTTAGTTTGGGTTTTGGGGTGTCATGTCCATATTTGGAAAATCAGAAGGTCATAGGTTTAACCAACTGCATGTAAGCTGAGCTGAAAGAACGTTCAAAATTGTATTGTTGATCTGATAGCTCAAGCAGTTCGTTGAACTTTTGATCAGCCCCTTTCCATCTCACTCCAGCGTAGGATGTGGCGTCAACGCTAATCAGCCAATCCCGCGCCAGCGCGTGGTATGGAGTGATGCCTCAGTAGCCAGTCACGCGTTCGCGCGGAAAGAGCTGTGTCTCAACATTTATTCTCGCTTCAATCGGCATTATATGTTAGGTGTTGGAGTGGAGTAGAGGTTAGGAGCTAATTGTAAAGGTATGTGGTTTCGAATTTATCGCTTTATTAGTTGTTAAAAAATATCTTGTAAAATGAGTAGTAGAGAGAATAGTTCTGCAGGGCCTTCACGCACCGAAAATAAACGAATGCAATCTAATAATCCTCTAACAGATTATGAAATTTCAAATTCGGTGGCTGAGCTTTCGCCAAAGCGAACGTGTTAAAACATAGTTACAGTAGAAGCTTGATTATTCGAGGTAATAAATATGTATTACATATATGTTTGTAATTACTGAAAAGATTCATAAAACTAAGATCAACTTTTACTGTTCACGAGATATCTCGTTTTCAAGATAGAGCCAATTTAATAATGGCGAGAACAAAGTGTTCAGTTTTCTTCCGATGACTAGATATGTCGTCCATTAAGATATGCTACTGGATGACAAGATACATTGTCAAGATAACCACCAGGTTGTTGCGTTGTGGTTGTTTAAGGGTTGTGTGGCACAAAGACCATATTTGGCCAAGCTGCGCCAAACACAACAGACAACACTGAGGGATGAAGAAAAAGCAAAAGGCAGAAGGGTAGGCTGGGGTAAAAATAAAAAGGAGGAAAGAGCGCTTGGGCACCTAATGGTTGTGATGCGTCTAAAGGTGTGCCCCGAGGGAGAAACAACCACCAGGAGAATTAAGAATAATCTATACTCGGATATGTATCACTACTGTGACAATATTACTTTAGCTTTTATACTTTAAGGTAAAGTCCTTCACCCTTATGGTATTTGTCTATCTGAGGAATTGTGTCACTAGAAAACAGACTAGATCTAGTTGGACGTGATATCTCGTTATTAGAAGGAAACTGAACAGATCTGGTGGACTAGATATCTCCTTATTAGAAAAAACGGAACTGACCTGGTGGACGAGATATCTCGTTAGTAGAAGAAAATCGACCAGATCTGGGTGAACGAGATAGCTCGTTATTAAAAGAAAACTTTCCAGATCTTTGTGGACGAGATATCTCGTTATTAGAATAAAACTGAACAGACTTGGATGGACTAGATATCTTGTTATTTGAAGGAAACAGACTAGACCTGTGTCACCGCGATATCTCGTAAAAAGAATAAAATGGACGAATCTGTGTGGACAATCTATCTCGTTATTAGAATAAATTGGACCAGATCTGGGGGGAAGAGTTATCTCGTTATTCGAAGAAAACTGATCAGATCTTGATTTAATCATCATAAAAAAAAATCGGCAATATTGGTAGGGAATCGGCAAGGGATGCCGATTAGTCAGAAAGTTATATCTCGTCGAAATTGCTTCGAGAGTTAACGGTCTTCTGTTTTACAACGCTTTCTCACCTCTTTGGACCAAACACTCACATTCGCACTCAAAACTACCTAAAACTTCAAAGCAAAATGAAATTGGCTCTCTTTCTCGGAGTTTAAATAATCATGTTTCTACATACTTTCATATCTTAAGAATCAGTTGTCAAAGTATATTGGTAATGGGTGTATTCATAGGTTAACATGTGTTGAATGTATCAGGCGTGCACATTATAAAGAAACAGATGTGTTTTGGTTTCCCTGAGAAACTTTATTATAAACATCTTCCATCATGGACAGTCGAACGCATACAAAAATAAGTTGTGGGACCAGGGGAACACTTCCCCCTTTTTGACGCAGCATATTTTCTCAATATATACAAGGGAGTGCAGATTGACACCCGGCACAGCGGTCCATGTCCACAACATGCCGAAATCTTATGTACAACATAAATTTATACAACATATTAACAATAATCAGTCTTGTCCACTTAAATTCATTAGGAGTTCCTGATAGCTGACACCTCTCCTCGGCTCGGTGTCCACCAACGTGGCATTCAGAGTCAAATGGGAACTCGTGTTCGAGACAGTTATGATTGGGAACTCGTCAACTAAACGATGTCTCGAAGGACATTGATGATTTTCTAGCAACAATTAATCTGGGGGTCTGTAAGTAGCGAGTGGTAATGGAAAATAAGGTATTCTAGATGTTGTCCAACATGTAATAACATACAGTCCTTGATTAATGAAGTTGTGCAGTAAAACGTCCGTCAAGAGTAGGTCCATGGGGGTCGACTGAGTGCATTCGAAGGTGTTTCGGAAAGCAGCACGACAATTTGGAACACTTTGTAATTATCAATCGTGTGGTCTTGAATCGTTGAACTTTCAAGTACAGCAATGTTTGCGACCAATATCGGAACAAGACAATATTAATGAATATATCATCCTGAATTTAAGTTGTTTTACTATAAACATAAACCAGGGCAATGAATTTATATACGGGATTAAAATATTAATACACTTAATCCAGAGGAGTAGAGTTCGACCAGTATGAAGTGAATCATTATTGAGGCTATTAAATCATGTGAATTAAATCAAACAGCGTCTCAATTAAATGGTTAGAACAAACAATACACTGGGATTGCTACAAAGATTGCTGTTACCTCCTTTTATGAAAAAATCGGATTAACAATTCATTGATTTACAGTTATGGTTGTAAATCACAATTCTTCATACCCTTCCTTTCTGATGCAGTTATTTAATCGTAAATATTAGTTGCATTGGAATGAAAAACGTTCTGTTCGGATCTTTGTTGGTCTTCAGAATTTTCAAAAGATGGTCAACTGGTTATCCAATGCCCTCAAGAAGCAGAAGTTGTACAGATCCACCAGCCAGCAACAGAAGTAGGTGCTCAACGAGGAATGTTTGGGTCCATCCACTTTCATGGTCAGATGTAAGAGTTTAACGGTGCCAACATCACAGATCTCATTTCAGTCCCCACAAAGAAAAATCAACACACGTTAGAGGACTTGGCGATTTTCAACGCCTTTCAATCCTATGGGATTGTAGTCAATGACCCCAAACGGGCTCAACGATTGCAATTGGTGTCCATTTACAGTTGCGTGAATGGCAGAAACTCGAACCTAACATCTCTCCCCAGACGGTTAAACGTCCGTCTGTATATTCTTGATGTAAGGCCTGTGCAAGGATCCACACTCGTCCATCGGCAGAACCTTGACTCTCTTCTGTGGCGTGATATGTGAATAGTCCCTTAAGCTTGCCTCGGGCTCCAGCTCCATCTGGGAATGGAATAAAGAAACACAATGAAACATGGCATTAATTTTGAACCGGAAATGCTCCCCGGAGAAAGCGCGTGTTTGGGTTTGAATGCCGGGATCCATAAAGAAACGAGATTCATGCATCGGGTGCTTTGAAATATATTCATTTCTCGGTTCTGTACACACACAAATACATTTTATGGGCTTCGAGTATTCCCGTTACCACCCCTATATTGTTAAAGAATAAGGAGAGAAATACGGTTGTTTCCCCCTTTTTTTTTGAGTCCGTATTTTCCTTTGTTGCAGATTATGTCTTGCTCATTTTAGGGATATATAGTAACGTGAAATTTTGTAAGAATGAGAAATTCGATGTGGTGTCGGATACATCTTTTGAGAAAAGTGTTTCGAGCTATTTTCCGAACATTCTTGACAGTTTTGGAGCATAAATCTGGGGTTATTTGAAGCTGTTAAAAATATAAATACGTTATAGAAAAAACTTGTCAAACGTACTTAAATAAGTGTTTGTATTTCTTAGAGAAAGCTGTTTATATATTTTTATTGAAGGTGATAGTTGCTGATGAACGTCACAATGGAGCAACTTAATGGATTGTTTTCAACGATCTAGGGTCAGTCCCGAACCGAAAGATCAGAGGAAGCTCACCATTTTTAACCATGGTCAGATTATTAGTTTTGCATCTCTATATTTAAAAAATGTTACCGCAGCAGCTGCCACAGGATTGAAAAGTCGCTTTTTTTGCTCGATTCTTAGACAATTTCCCTAAACAATACGGATTAGAAAATTACAAAATTGACATGGTTTGTTCAAAATTGTACAGGGAACAAGACGAATAAATTTTTTTTCCGATACGGCTATTAATTTAGGGTTTATTAAGTAACAAAGTTGACAGAGCGAAATTTGTAATCCGTGTGAGCAAAAGACGTACAAATTTTCAGTCTTCAGCCGTGATTTTTTTAGAGTACCTCCAAAGGTGAATTTTTGCAGTACGTCGAGTTTTTTAAGGAATTTCAATTTGGCTAATGTTTTTTAATTCGGGAAAAATCAGGACATTTTCTTTTTTTTTAAACTTGTCATATCTATATTTTATTACTATTATTTTTTAAATTTCAAAACATCGCAGGAAACATTATAATGTCCTCTTTCTTACGCAACAATTATTTTTGAAATTGGTTAATAAATAAATTCGATGCGATCAAAAGTTGGTCATACAAATTTCGGAATATTGGGTTGGCGAGTGGAGGCGAGCAGGGAGCGGAGCCTCTTAGTTCTATACAAAATGCTTTGTTCGGAGTTAAAATATTTTTATTTTTCTAAACGTAGTTTTAACACAATCCTAGTACGCAATTTTCATTCATATGTAAATTCTAAACATGTTAATAACTAGATTACGTTGCTTTCTTGCAACAAAGAACTATTCACAAGCCCTATCCTTTCACGTGTGCAGCAGTATTGTTCTATATAAGTTTTAAAATCTTTTTTAATTAAACTCTCAAGCAATTTCCAACATTCCTTGATTTGAAAATTCGGTTAAATGTGTCGTGTCCTCAAATGCCGTCACGTGGAGACTTTGGAGAGCGTATGCAAGCAGAAGTACTGACCTCGTCATCTGACCGAGCTTCAAAATTACGAAGCGTTCTCGGATTATTTTCTCCGGAATGGATTCATGACCGTCGCCAGACTAGCGCCTCAGCGTACAGCGTAAGTGTCCGACAAGTTGACTCTGATTGGCTCCTCATATATATGTTGTATGGTTGTTGTTAGTAGTATTTCTCGCCAACATATATAATAAGGGGAGGCAAAAATGAACTCTTCTTTTAAAGAGCTCCTCTTGGTGAAGCAACGATGGCCAAATGGATAAAGTCGCTTACCATCAGATTGGCGTTAGCGGCGGGGGATGACTTCCCGAGTTCGAACCCAACTGGCGGAAATATTTAGATCATCCAAATTATTTTAAAACAATTCCAATTTAATTCCTTTTGATTCTAAATTACTTTTCCCAATTTTTAATACCCTTTTTTTATTTTTCCAAACTTCCGTTGATTTTACATAAATAATCTAAAAACCACTCCTGAACTCACTACCAGCTGATATTTTTCCGCCCCTCTGCCGTCCCCTTTGCTTTAGGATGATGGTGTCGTATCCATCCCTGGTTTAGGACCATTCTGATGTAACAAAAAGCATACATAAAATACTAACATATAATTATTAACTTATATAATAAAAGGATACAATTTTCGGTTCAAAATGTTAAAACCTTTCGAAAACCGTTCCTATCAGTCAAAGAGATCTGCGCCAAAACGTAGATAAATGGCCAAATGAAACACCTTTACGTCTCAGGCACATGATCATACCAGCCAATCAGAGTCAACTTGTCGGACACTTACGCTGTACGCTGAGGCGCTTGTGTCGCCAGTACCCCTATCTGTTGTACGAGTGTGACGTAAATTAAAATACCTACGGTTTGTTCTGACCTAATTCAACCGTCTGAATATTGTTTTAAATACATATGTATTAAGTGCTTTAAATTATGACCAATTAATATGTTGGAAAAAATGGCATGTTGTATGGAGATTTATTTATACTTTTTTTTCTATCTGTTTAGCTTAATGAGAAATATTTCCAATTCAAACGGACAATTCATCGGAAGACGAGAATTTGTTTCCCGGTTGTCCAATGGGAAAGGTGAAATATGTACAGGAAGAGTTCAACCACAAAAAATAGCGCCATCTACATTTAGTTTTATAGAAAAAAAAGTCTCAGAAAAAACAGGATAATAGTCTGAAAAAGAAAACACTTTTCAACGTGGACTTAATAGAGAAAATCTTTTGAGAATCTAGAAATTTTTGAGTATTTCTGTAAGTATTTTCTAAGCAGACGGGTAAAGAGTTGTACTAATTTATTTCTTCATAATTTGACTTATTCCGTTCTGTGTTTCAGCTATGATGCGATGTTTGATGAAATGGCGAAACTCACCTGCCTAGGCCTACTGATGGTTGTGATTGTTTGACCCATTCCGTTCACTCCCATGAGCTGCAGGCTGGCTGCATCAGCAAGGAACTGTTTGTCTAAGCCTTCTTCAGCGCTTTGCTCCGAAGGAATGCTCACATCTGGCACAAAAAAAATCAGAACATAAATAACTTCCAAGAAAGAATATATAATAGTGAAAAAAGCTAAAAACATCTATAATAATATTTCTAAGATATTTTAATTTTTATGATACTGCGTTATAAATAATGACTTGAGTAAAAATTTTATTCTTAAGTAAAATTAGAGTTCGAAAATATTTTTCTGGCCTGCAAAACAGAATATTTTACTTAATCCAAAATAAACATTGACTAACACTCAACTTTATTGCTTCTCAACTCTACAAAGAACTGATGTTCTGTGATACTTATGGTTTTTGTTTGGGAAAACAATGCACGCAAAAATATTTTTGGGGGTAAGTATGTACTATACTCGAAACATATATTTTTTTCTCGTTACATTTTTTAGGTTGCTTCCTAGATAATAACATTACCAAACTAGAACTAATCCGATTCCTGGAAAAAATTGACAGCCTGCGAAAACTTTTTTCAGTTGCAAAATCTTTCCAAGAAGCAGAGTATTAAAACATAGTATTCTGTTATTCCATAAAAATGTTGCTTGACGTTTTCAGCAACAAAATACCATTAATTGCAGAGCACAAGACAATTCGTTATAAGACAAGCAAGTTTATCCATCGTCACCCAATGATTTTCTTGCTATAAATTCATAGTTAATGTCCACTTAAATGTCTTTCTTGATGAAATTATGTTATATTTGTTATGTTTTTCAATCTATGTCGTCAAGGTTCAGCAACAAAATACAATTGCGGTGCACAAACCCATGCATTACATGAAACTAATCCATACTTAATGCCCAAGTAAACGTTTTCTAATCAAGTTGTGCTACATTTATTGTTTTTCAATCTAAGCGATTGTGAGAACTATACTTCAATATATATATATATATATATATATATATATATATATATATATATATATATATATATATATATATATATTCTTTTTTTTTTGGGGGGGGGGGATTTGAGATAAAAATAACTCTTTTACCCTACAATGCATGCTTTTTTAACTTCATCTGAAAAAATATATTTGATTTCTATAACAGTGTAAGTTAATAAAAAAATATTTAAAAAATAAACTCTAGGTTTTACTAAGATTTTTGACAAAAAACTAAACTGTTCTAATTAGCTACACCATGCAGCAAACACACTTCAACTGATATTTTGTTAATATTTTAATGCACCAAAAAATGTAAAAAAAAAAACAATTGGTCTCATAGTACCTATTTTTTTTAACATGAAAAAATTATTATTTCGATGAATTTGGTTATTTTAGAACGACGTTTTCTGCTTCTAACTTATATTTTGGAAGCAACAGACACATTTCTCAAAATAGAACTTCCACCTCCATGTATTGTCAATTTTAAGACCTGATGACACGAATCGAGACTTTTATCATGTTTGCTGCGTAGTGTTGCCGTTTGGAAACATTTATTGGAGCTGATATTGGAGAAATAATATGTGTAGCCAAATGGCTACACTATGCACTGAAGGGTTAAGATTCAATTATTAGTTGCAACGAATTTAATAAATCTCAATAGGAAAAAAAGTACAGAAAAGCTTTTTAAGAGCCATATTAAAGCAGCAAAGGGAAATTTATCAGAATGACTGTAAAAGAGATAAAAAACTAAATTAAAACAGAATCAGAATAAGTATTCTGAAACGTCATATTCAGAAAGAAAAGTTGAAATGAAATCTATGACGATCAGAACATAAATTTAGTGTTCACAGTATTGAATAATATTAGTTTTACTGCAAGAATATAGAATAATTTGTAATCAAGAAACTTATTCAAGGCTCATTCAAACTCGAAACCCATGTATATTCATTCCTTTTAAAGTTCGTCCGTCGTCGGTTTGTCGCGCATGCGCATTGTCAGTTGTTTTGCTAATCAGTGTTTGTTTGTTTAACAATTCCTACACAGAAAGGACCTTGCAACAAGATTATTTGACTTCACGCTTGAGAGAGCTCGTGTAAAGGCTCCGGGATTTAACTTTTATTGTGTTCAAAAATCCCAATTTCCTTCAGCATATTTTACACAATGCTATTTAATTTAAAGTTGTATTTTAGTACTAATACCTTCTTCTGCTTTAATTATCTATTCAATATGAAGCCGAGTTGGAAAATAACGGATTTGGTTACAGCTGCAATCTACGTTTCTAGAGTTGGCATCGGCCTTGACGATTTTTTTTTTTGACGCATTTCTAAAGTCGCCAAGGAAAGAATTATTTCAAAAATATTTTTCTTTCACAAATATTTTTCTTTTTACAACGGATAGTGAAAGGTACAAAACACATTTTTGAACGTTTTGAAACGTATATTTTTTAAAACGTTCACAAAATGTAATAAGCTTAAACTAAGAAATTTGTTTCACAAAAGAAAGTAATTAGTTTTAACGGAATGCAAGAAATAACACAACCTGATACGTCAGAACTGTACCGTGAAAAAATTATAATAAAAGAAAATTCCACAACTGGTGAAAATTCCATAAATGAACCAATGAAATCAAAGAAAAGAAATTTAAAAGGACCAATGCAGTCGAAGAACATTTTAAAAATCAAAATATCCAATGGAATCAAAGAAAAAATTTCAAACGAACCAATGAAATCAAACGACTTGAACGGATTTTGAAAGAACTTTCTAGAATAATCGAAATGAAAATTTAAACTTTCGCTGAAGTTGCCATGAAAACCACAATAACCGTAAATACAGATGAGTTGCCTTGACCAACCATAACTCGCTACTATAAGTGCGTAAAAAAAACGCCAAGTCCATCGCCACCTCTAGAAACGTAGACTGCAGCTGTACCCGTATTTGTTTCAGAGTTCCAGTCATCAGTTTCATGGTTGACGAACAGCGAAGGGACGTTGCTGAGTGCGGCGAGTTTAACAAAGTAAGCAAACTTCACGATTACCTTGAGTAAGACAATTTGTTTAAAAATATTTCTATAGCGCTAATTTAGAGAATAAGGCTCTAAACAAAGTATCAGAAACTTGAATAATTTGGGATTCTGTAGCAGCAAATGTAGTTCAATTTAAAACAAAACCTTATTGAATAAGCGTACAAATAATACAATTTGATACATACCAGGTATAATATCTGGTCCTTTTTCTTCTCCTGGACTTTTTCCGGCTTCGTTGCTTTCGTCTTCTTTACTCAAACCTGGTTGTAATCTGAAAAGAGTTAAATCAATTAGCAACCCAAAACCTGAAGAATTTCAGTTAGTTATTTGAATAGGGTAAAATTCTATAAATTAGACAAAAAGCAAAAGCAAAATTAATTTTGAGTCAATACTACTGTACTCACTTGTAAGCTTTCCTTGGTAGAATTTGACCTTCAAAAAGAAATAAAAAAGTATTATTCATTAAAAATATTTGGAATAAGATTTTTTAAATGCAATGGGAACAAAGTTGATTGAATATTCTTCAAATTACAGCACCGAGTAAATGTGTAAAACTGAACTAATGAACATTAACACGAATATTTAATTAAGAGTAAATGAGGGTTAAAGATATATTGCACAAGTGTATAGACGGCACTGGCGGTTTAGGTATATAAATACATTTCAGTTCAGTTTTAAAAACATTACGGAAAGCAATTTTTTTACATTTTATTTAGTAGGGATTAAGTGTTCTATAGGTATGCAATATTGACACGTTGTTGAACCAAATGCACTTACTTAAAATAATTATTATAAGAAACTAACGTATAATTATTATAAGAAAATAACAAACGTAATGAAAAGCATTAAGATTATAAGAGCAAATGCAAAAACCGTTTATAACAGAACGCCAAATATGAATTCCAGACATGTTTATTGATGCATTGAAAAATCATCTCGTCTTTAAATGGAATGGCAATCTAAACAGAATCATGTATGAAAATAAACGACCGATAAAGAAGTGAGCAAATCGAATACAAGATGAGTTGGGAAAACTTCACCAGATACTCGACGCAAAGTATACAACAACCACGATACGTTTAAGTAAAATGGGGCGAAAGAAGTGAGCTTGGTGGCAAGCAAGCTGAAGAAAAACAGAATCTGAAAATACAAACGAATAACAATCACAAGATTTCGAGTACAGCAAATGCAAGAAACAGAATAAAATAGCACCAAATACAAGTAACAAACACGTCTATTGAGACACTACAAAATCGCCTCGTCTATGGATGGAATGCCCGTCTAAGTCCATCATTCAAATAATGTGAAAATAAGCCCCGAAAGACATGGGGACACCAAATACAAGATGAATTAGGAAAACTTCAACAGCCGCTCAATGCGATGAAAACATCAACCCCAACCCCCCAAGATGCATTTACGTAAAATGGGAACGAAAGAAGGCCTGCCTTAGGGGCACGCGGAAGAAAAACAGAATATGCGAACGACAAATAGGCGTGAAGCGTGGGGGAAAAAAGTGGAATTTAGTGCTGTATTCCCCAACAAGAAAAATGATCCTCCACGTGCAATGTTGACTTTTTATTTTCCTTCCCTTTTCGCGTTTCGGGGTGAAAAGTATCTTTACAAATGGAAGGAGGGTTGACACAGGCTGTTTGGGTGTAATGACAGAGCGCTTTTTAATCGCACCCCCATTTTGTATGTATGCGCCCCTGGACAAATGACAAAATCGATACAGAGTAAACAGGAGTCGAGTCTATCACAACGGGGGAAAGGGGGAGTTTGTCAGAACTTTGCCCTGGTACTCAATTTATAGTAGGTGGAAGATCTTCCGTCATGAAGCAGCGTACTCACAATGAATCAAATGGTATTTCTGCAAACAAATGACTTGCTGAAGTTCGTTCCAACATTTCCTGAAGAAAATCTTTAATACAGAATTGATGTAGATGGCAGTATGCCCAACGTGCAGTATTTCTATAGCTTTGGGGCTTAACGGAGAAATAAAAAGCACAAGACAGGTGTGCATGATGTGCATCAATAGTTAAACTGACATGATCCTTGTAACTGTCGTCAAAGTTGAACAAGATGGCTTCTTACCAGCAATGCTAACCATTACCATGACTTTCTATTGGAGAATTACACATAAATCATACTAAAGTTATACCATTAACCCTCCATATAGTTTCCACGCGATATCCCGTTCATTATAATCGGATCAATTTCTTAAATGACGAGATATCACGTCATCAAGGTATTGCCGAATTTTTTAAGATGACCAGATCAAGATCGGGGTAGTTTCCTTCTCATGATGAGATATACGGTTCAATCTAGATCTGATCAGTTTTGCTGATGACGAGTTACCTTGTCGAGACAACCACCAGTAGGGTTAACTAGGATTTTACAGTTAATCTCAACAAAAACTTGTGCTTTCACTTAAACCTAGAACCTTGTGGCATTGGAATTCTGAGGAAAGACTGTCGTATCGTTGGAATTTTGTGGTTGGAAGATAGTTTATACCACGTAGAAGTAACTTCCAATTAACAAAATCGTATTTCAGAAAAGAAAGAAATTCGTCTTTGCAAGCACAAAAGGTGTAGCCTAACATTATCTCGATAGATTGGGAATTACCTGCCAAGTAAGAGTACTACAAAAACAAGTGCAGTTGATAAAAAAATGTCTTGTACATTCTTCTGCGTTCAATGAATAGAAGTATTGAACAAGTTCGTAGATGAAGACTAAATCATTACATGTAACGGTTAATTCCTATTGAAACTAACTATTTAGATGGCATAGCGAGAGTCTGATGGAAAATAAGAATAAAGATCCAAAAATCATAGTGGGATATTTATCGGCAATTTTGAACTGAGATGCAGGTCACAACTCATGTACTAGTACTTTCTGGTATTGGTATAGTAAAGTATGTTTAGACAATACGCATCTTAACTTCACCTCAAACATCAGAAATGTAAGAAAAAAATTTGAAACACGCAAGTCCTCTTAGAACATATTTAACAAAGGAAAAGCAAATTTGAAATGTAATACATAAAGATGCACAATTTTGCAAACAGAAAAGACATTCCCAGAACATTCTCGATTGTAAGTAGAAAGGAACACAGCCAGAGTGATTCTGTCACTGAAAATAAGTAAGGAAAATGCTGTTACTTGGTGGACTAAAAGTATTTCATGAATTCTATGCTGGCTTCGTATGAAATGAATGAGTTAATAGCTCATATGACGATAAATGAACGAGATACCAGTTTAAAAACTACCCGCTACGACAACTTAACCCTACTGGTGGGTCTTGAAACCTAGCCTGCAGTGGCCAGCCTCTGATGCAAAAACCTGTTCCAAAATGTCGCCCGTTCTAGGAAAGGAACAATTTGTTTTTGCCTGCTTGGAGTACTCTTCCTTACCTCTTGGAGTAACGCAGAGAGGCCAGTTTAGTCCCGATGATATCTTGTCATTAGGAAAATGGACCAGATCTTATATTAGATAACTCGTCTAAGCCACTTTGAGGGTTAAGAAAAAAATAAATATTTATTGATATATATTCTGAGTTCAAATATTTCTTTGTTTCTTAATGTCATAGGAGTATATGATTAGCCCACTGAATTGCATACAGCTGTAATGTGGTGTAAACGTTCTTAATGGATTTTTTGTTGGGTCACAAAACCTTCTTATATGCCTGTTTGGTCGATCTACATACCTTTGTGTCTGTCATGACGAGTTCTGCACTTGATGGCGACGACAATGATCATGGCAATCACGACAAACCCCACAATGACCGAGATCAGGATTATGAGAACTGGACTGAATGTTACTTGCCATACATTATCTGAAAGGAAAAAAGATGTACTTGTTATGGATATTGACACAAAAATTACTATATTAAACTCGAATGAAGATTGTCATTGAAAGCTCTGAAGAATATATATCATTATTCGGTAGCTTCAGTGTTGAATAATTCAATAAAAAAGTAACTACATGTAATCGACAGGCTACATTTACGAACAAAAATATCAGAACTGCTCCAGACACGAAGTGTAGTCACTGGCGGTCATTATAGGAACAGGTCTCGTATTTTGAGTAGAAATGAGCCAGAGGGTTTGATGATGTTCTAAGTGGGGTAGCCCTTTGAAGTCGGTGAAGTTATCTCCCAAACTCACGGAAAGTCGCCAATTACTGCCAATGTGAATAACTCAAGTGCTTCCCGAAATCCCAATAGAAAATTGATCAGCTTCGTCTAACTACCGCAGTCAGCCTCAAACTTTCTATCTAGAGAAGTTCATGCAGAAGACATTCCTGGTAGACAGACGGTAAGTACAGTTGAGAACTCGCACAAACAAGGTAGGTAGTTGAATTACCGTCGCACTGAAGCAAAAATAAGGGATATTGGCAAACGGCCCAGGATCAATACTGAAAGGTCTGAGCACAACACTTCTCAATTTCGAACCGAGGTCAGTTGGTGTTGTCGACACCTGAGCTGGCACCCCACTCTGTCCAAATTTTTATACTGTGCTAATGTAAGTGTATTTGAAGGCATGCCAGATTTAACGTGCACCAGCCCACGTCGGTTCTTGGTTAAATCCAGTTTCAAAGTCGCAACCTTCGGTTTCTAATCCCTATTCTTCCATCCGGGTGCCGTACAAACAAGGATCTGTGTATCTTCTGAAATGCTTACATCTCCATTGTGCACTAGCAACAGCTAAAGGTAGTCTACCGCACGATTCTCCAAGATTATTGACAATTGTGAGAAATAAATTAGTGTTGTTAAGTATAATTAACATAGATCTACGTATACACTTGGAAACCAACACCGTTATTTTGCATTAACAAACATGCCAATAACTAAAAGGGATATGCCGTTGTCAAGTACATACCAGTGGCTTAGAACAGAAATGTATTAACTGACAAAAATATTTCCTTACAGTACAGCCGTTTAAGAACTTACTTTTTCGGTTGATAAATAATAAAAATCATTTTTATAAGCACTTAATATTTTGATTTTTTAATATTGCAATACGATTGTCCTTCTCATAATCTTGAAAATAAACATTATATGTCTCCCAGAAAGAATGTCAGGTAATGAGTTGTTATTATAAGCTGACAGAATAAGAGGTATTTCATATCAAAATAAGTGGATGTGGTGGTAGTGTTTCAGCTGAGGAAGAGGTTTCTTGTTGCTATCCTAAAAGTGGCGTAACGACTTATTTTAGGAATACGATTTCGACGTTCCGTCAGTTAAATTCCAAGGAATGAAATTTGGAGAGTCGAAGTGATATTTCAGCATTCCGTCTTGTTTCTTTGTGTGCACTGAAAATCTCTCGTAGAGGACGTTACCAAAATTTTTTAATTAATTGAATGCATTCATTGTGATTCTCATAGGTATTAAAAGATAAAATTTTCATACGTTTCATAACACTGTACGCAATGACTTCGAAAAAGAAATAGCACCAGCTACACATAAAACTAAATAAAATTAAATTATACATAACTAGAAAACATTAATTAAGTACTGGTGTTGCTACTGCCATTCCGAATATTTCTCACTACCTTTCGCAACTATGACACCGCGATCTCTTTGTTATACCCTTTCGTTGCAGCACAAAAACACTATTTATAGGAAATAAATCGATGTATATTCCCGCACAGATTTTATTGTCTCGCGGTGACTATTATACCTCATGGGTGTCATCTATTCAGAACTTGTATTATTTCGCGAATATAAAAAAGAGAATAAGGATGGAACATTAGGTAAACTACTTATTAATGTAAATGACTGCAGCCAGAGTAAAGCATTTTTATCATAATTTGGAAGAGTAATCTCGGTATCCGACAGAAAAACAGCCATTTATTCATTTAAAGGGCGCCTACTCGACACTCTAATGGGGATTTTATGTGTTGCGGCCATTTTTCTTGCAATCTCAGTTGAAAAATTCCACAAACAGCCATTTTAATTTTCCTAACCAATTCATAATAATAATTATCACTTCGATAAACATGCTCTATTCTTATACCTGTATTAAAAGAAAAGTCTACATGATGAAATGGATAGAGAAATCAATGAAAAATTAATTAAATGTTTAGGAAATAAAGTAGACCTCGATGTTATGGTATGGTAAAAATTAATAGTATTTTGGTGCTTAAATGTTGGCACGATTCATATCATAATTGTTGTTTCTCTGTAAAATATAAGACTAGATTTTCCTAAGGGAACATCAATAAATATAATTCATATCATTACTCAACAAAATGTATAATTGACAATGTTATGAATTCATATTCTTTTGTATACGTATCTGTTTTATAAGTTAGGTTTAATAGTTCGAGAACCTTCATGATTCATTTTTAGAGACTATTTATATTTGACTTAACTTGCATATTATAAAAGCAATGTGCATCCATATAAACCATTTTGCGTATCTTTATACTAAAAACACGTGTGCTTAATTTTTCAATGCGTGCTTAATTTTTCAATGCGTATTTAATTTTTCAATTAACTTAATTTTTCAATGCGTTTATTTCTATCAACCTCGTGGAATAATAAGTACGGAAATGTAAAACCTCCGAAACAAGGACTACTAAGGATTAAAAACATAGAAATGCATTATAATACTTTTCATGCCGCAAGTCTTATCCGAGAGATTCAATCATAAAAGACGAAACAATTTAACAATGCTCATTTGTTCAGTTATTAAATGACAAATACAGGCATTAACAATAAGCATTTATATGCAATTTTTAGATAACACACACACCTAGTTTATTCAAGCATCTGCATTTGACAAGAAAAGGTGTTATTCCCTTCGTGCTCGCTATTGTTGTTCTTAATTGTTATTATAATTTTGAATTATACATGTAACAAAGTACCGTTATTAGTACTCCCTCGATTACCCTTATAAATTCCAAGTGTTTTATTAGTAGAAAAGAGAAGCGATGGATTTTAAAAGTAGGTGAAGCATTTTCCAAAGAGAGGAAACGTTACTCCATACAGCAAGTAAGTTACCAGTGATGGAAAGCATCTCCTACAAATAAGCGTGGTTTATTTGCTTTGTACTTCACCTCACGCATCCTGTACTCAAGAAATACAGTAAAAAACTTTTTAAGATGTACTACAGAGGAGATAAATTTATTCGTACCATACGTATATGGTGAAAGATATAACTATCCGACTTGTTATTACGCATATATCCGCTCTGTGACCTACAGCTTACACTGTAAGACTTTTAATTCCGTTTCGACCTCGTTGATGAACATAATATTTTCTATCTTTCTATTTATTATTCATATCTACCAATAGAAGTGGTTATTGTCATTATGTGCGATATGAGGGAAAAGAAATATACTACACAACTCGGGGTTCTCGTGAAACTCGGGAGGTTACAAATAATTTAAAATGAGACATTAACTCTCCATGTTTCGACGAGATATCACGTCATCAAGATCTAACCAATTTTGTCAGTGACGAGATCAAGTCATTAAAGTCTAGATTAAGATCTAGTCATTGAAGTACTTCCAATTTTTTGATGATGAAGAATACTAGATCTGGTCAGTTTTTCTGATGATCAGGTATCTCGTCCATTGATATCCGGTCAGTATTTTAATGATCACGAAATTAAGATCTGGTAAGTCTTTTGACCATGACGAAATCAAGCTCAGGTCAATTTTTCTAATGACGAGATATCTCGTCCATCATGGTCTGATTAGTATTTTCTCTAATGACGCTATAACTAGTCGAAACATCCACGAAGAAGGTTAATACATGTGCCTCATTATAGGTCACTAAAATGATCAATACGCCCAAGAGTAAAACCTAATCGTTAATAATATTTGCACATAATTATACATAATTTATTGAATAATTCCAATATATAATCCCTCGTAGATCATGTCACACAGCCTATTGATCCAACCATTACAAAACACGTAACCCTAATCATCTAGTCATCAACTTTATCCACCATCCAATAAAAGCCATTTACGATCAAACCTTCCCATTCAAATTTACGTATCGATTACAAGTCAACAAGTCGAGAGTCAAATCGCCAAGAAAAAACCCACCTAAATCACCTGTCTTTCCGTGCCGAGTCCACATTAACGCAAATGCCAATAAAATCCAGGCGTGCCCTCAACTCATAACCTGGTGTGCACCCTGGAGCACCACAAAGTCAATATGCGCCCCGTAAACAATGGGACAGATAATGGCTCCATCGGGAGTGGTAATACATCGCTGATGATATCGCGGACCATATATCTTTCATCCGCATCGGGGCATTAACGAATCCGCCCCAAGTTCAAGACGCCAACGTTGCTCCAGCACACGCCGAGTAGCAAAGTGAGCTACAATGAGACCGACCTAATCAGTCCTTGGTAAGGAAAGTCATTAAATTCCTTACGCATCCTGGCACAGGGAACACACAGTCCATGACTCCTGGAACAGATGGTCCGAAGAAAAAGAACGGTCCCCTTTCGATCCGTTATGACAAATAGGTTTGTAACGACAACATGGCGTGCCTTCGATAATACCGTCATTAGAGCCAGGCCGTCCTTAAATCAGCCATTTTTTCGTCGCTTTTTTGTTGTTGCTGGCTGTGACAATCATAGAGCGCGGTCTCCATGGCAGAAGTGACGGAGGAATCTCGTGGCGGATGTCTCGAAAAAGAACAATTGAGTCCGACGTCTGACTTGTGCCCTGTTATTTCCCTTTTTATTGCAGTCTATTAGACACATTCCGCTGGATGGTATTGGAAGGTTATCTAGTGCTTGAGTTTCTTTTGTATGTAGTACGTCCTCTATTAAAAGAATGTTCCGTTATCTGAAAAATCAGTTGGGTTAAGTAAACTTGTTCAATTTATAATTGAATCAAATCATTATTTAACTTTTAATATTTATTAATTCTATGTTACCTTTTCCTGTTTTATTACAGTCTATTACACACATTCCGCTGGATGGTATTGGAAGGCCTGGGAGCAGAAAGTGCTTCAAACTATGACATACGTCGCAGAACAGTCTTCTCAGAACCATTTAATCTTAATTCTATCAAAATGTTGGCCCATTTTTTTTTCAATCATAAGTTACGATGTTTTGTAGTGCATGTTTTGCAGTACTTGCCACACTTTTTTTTCTTTTCTAGCTACGGAACAACCTTCTTACACTTAATTAATAACACATCTTCTGTCAATGACAAAATATTTAACTACAAAAATTATCGACATAATTGCAAATTCTTAAAGTATGCCTTGGTTTTAAATAAAGTAACTTAATTTTGATGTGTGTTTCATTATAAATATGGAATACATACTTAGCCGATAATTGGGTTTTACGTCTGTTTTTCATGTTACTGCAGTTTTCAAAATTCGGACAAAATGCCTGCATAACAATTGCAATTGCTTGGAGTTGCGTTGCATAACAGTGAATATAATTTTGCACCTGAGTTGAAAGGTTACCTGGTGCTCAAGTTTATTTAGTATGTGGTCCGTCGTCTTTTCAAAGAATGTTTTGTTACTTGAAAAAAGATTTACGTTAAATAAAATTACCCAATCTACGATTGAATCAAATCTTTATTTAGATTTGAATATTTATTAATTAATATCTAAACTTTTCCTCTTTTATTGCAGTCTATTAGACACATTCCATTGAATGGTATTGGAAGGTAACCTGTTGCTTAAGTTTATTTCGAATGTGGTCCGTCGTCTGTTAAAAGAATGTTTCGTTATTTAGAAAAAATAAATTACGGTAAGCAAACTTACCCAATCTATTAAATCCAACCGATTTATTTATTAATATCTAAAGTTTTATTTGCTTAAAAGGGAAAGTGACCAATACAGCTATTGTTAAGCCTACGTTAAGACAATCGTTTAGCGCAAACACGTATTATCTTGAATAAAACCGTCCGGTGTTTTCATCGAGATACCTTATGCATAAAGATATGGCCAATTTTGCTAATGACGAGATAAAGATCTGGTCAGTTCTTTTCTAATGACGAGATAACTCGTCCAACAAGATTTGGCCAGTTTTGTTAATTGCGAGATACCTCGTCGAGACAACCACAAGGATGGTTAATCCGTTATTAGTACCATGACGGTGTACGAAAAAAAAAACACTGATAAGTCTAGCACGTTCAAGACGACCATAAACTGAAAAAGAACTCAAAATTGCACAAATCAAATGTAATTCAATGCTTTTAGAAAATCACCCATTTAATCCGGACCAAAATACAATAATCAGACTGTACATTAACCTCCACATCTTCAAGCGATGAAAAAAACTAACGTCGGATGATACCCAAAGGCCTTTGTATACTATTGCAAGCATTTCTTGATTTAATAAAAAAAATAATCAGGTATTAGAAATAGGGATTTTATAAACAAACAATTTTTCTCTTAAAAAGTGTTGACTGTTCTTACTTTAACAGGATGTTTTCTTAACAAAATGTGTGTACTAAGTCTGAGACCGACACAATAAAATACCATTTTCTTTAAAGCAATTCACTTAGAAAAATAGCTCGCCATTATTGACATTATTCTGAATTTTGAAAGCTTCAAATTCAATACACACAAAAACCGTATTTAATCCCATACAAAAAGTACCTTTTTGTAACAAATAATTTTGCTTCCTCTTCTTATGATACTATCCATATTAGTGTTTTATAAACCCTCTCCACAAATTAATGATTCTGATTAAAAGTTCTGAATATAACAGTTAAATCAATTCAAATTATATTATATAATTTGTTTTTTGCAACTTCACTCTTAAAGAAAAGTGTTTTATATTAATAGTATTGATAACAAATTAATGGAGCTGGTGGCCTTGTCTCGACAATGTATCTTGTCATTATCAAAACTGCCCTCATCGTGGACGAGAAATCTCGTTATTAGACGGAAATGAACCAGGTCTTGATTTCGTCATCATAAAAAAAGGCTGCATCTATGACGGAATATTTCGTCATCATGAAAAATTGTCAATATTTGGATGACGAGATATCTCGTCATTAGCAAGATTGGTCATATCTTTACAGACGAGTTATATCGTCGAAAAAATTTTCATGGTTAAATGAATTCAAATAAATATGTAACTTAATTAAAAGAATTATCCACATACTAAAAAACATTAACACGTTCTTTATAATTAATACATAAATTTATTTTAACTATCTCTCTTTATAAACAGTCACGGTATAGTCACGGGGAAAAAACGACCCACTTCTCATCATTCAAGCAATTTTAACAGTAGAGAAAATTCAAAGATGACGCTTGAGTGGAACCTAATCACTTCCATAAATTCAAATTCATAAAATTTGCATAAGGGGTCTTCATATTAAAATGAGCACCGATTTCACAATTTCCAATAAAATGCCCCTATTGCGACACACAATTAAAAATATATAAAAATTTTACTTCAGATACCAAATTTAATGTCATTAGATCTTACCGTTTCGAAGTTATGACGACAAAATATTGGAGCTTCTAACGTTAAATCATTTTCTTTGACTTTTATGGAAATATTCCAAATAATATTTCTATAGCGCTAATATTTTGTACCACGTTACTGTTGAACTACCCAAACAAAATTCACTCACTATTTTATTTTAAAATTCCATTTTAGTATGCGATAATTACTAAATTAATGTTTGAAAAATTTATGTGAATTGTTACCGTATGATATTGTGATGTGAATGGTTTCAAAGGGATTTCTAGGTTTGACCAAGCAAACAATTTCAGCTCATTCTAACGATTAGTTTTTGAGACTCATTATTGCAATTTTAGGTGGCAACCAAAATTTTAAAAAGCATCTGTCAAACCTAGTGTTGTAATATAAGGATGTGATATGTAGAGCTGTAAACAAATGGCCCGATCTCAAAATAAAAAAGCCGTATTCTCGTTATCAAACGCTTTTCATTCACACTAATTTCTAGTTTTGCTAAAAAAAATGGCGCAAATACAAATTGTACTATTTATTGACAAAACAATTTATCTAGCGATAATGATACTTTGCTAACTAACTAATACCAACACACACTCCCGTGCCTAGTGTTGTGAGACACTGTACCTAGAAATATCTTTCCTTTTCCTAGTTATTACTAGCAAGAAAGTCAAGTTCCTTAGGAAATACATTTTCTCATTACAGAAATGGTCGGCGGTTGAAGCTTGTGAATCGAGAGCTGTGTGCATTGCAAGTGGAGGAAAAGAAAATTGCAAGAGAATGTCGAAAGTGTATTAGAGTTTATCGTTACAAAAGCGTACTTTTCGCAGAGCTAAGTGTCCAGATTGCTACGGGACTCTTAGGATATGTTTTAAATTTCTTCTAGAGAACGATAGCGGCTGTTAGATGAGAAGAAAGTGAAACAGATGTAGGTGAAGAGTAAGAGTATCTATGACCTTAAGTCTGTGGCATTTCTAATTCCTGTAGTTTGGCATTGGGAATTAAATGTTCTAATCTGAATCAGACTGCATAACAGTACCTATAAGAACTACAATAAAAGGTTGAAAAGTAGCCACTGATGAAATAAAAGTCCCAAACTTTATTACGTATTACAATGTTTTTGATTTAACCCTTTCCTGTTCATTTCACTCAACCCTTTATTCTTTTAATCGAAATTATGTTTACATTCTATGTTGAATCTTTAGATTTACAAATTATGTACGGATTTTTCACATCAATATAAGTAATATTCCTTTACATAGAAGTACAAATAAAATTATATTTTTTTCACAGAAATTTAATTTAAACGGCGTTGTTTCTCATTCTCCAGGACATAGCTAATTAGCTAGACCAAAAACCTAACACTAGACTAGGACATTCAAAAAGAACCTCTCTTGACAATGGTAAATAAGCCCTCTAGACATACAAGTACATATAAAATTATTATTATCAGAATAGAAATTAAAACGGTAACTTATTTTTAGGGTATATCTACATAGCTAAACAAATTCCATGAGTCCTAGCACTCTCAAAATGTATTATACTGGATCAGGATTTCTATACATTATAGAAAAGCAAGCCAGAAGACGACCTCAGAATGCTTGTTCAGCGTGACATTTTAGGCAACGTGAAAATGCATTATGGCCTTGAACGAATGTTGTATGAGCCCACTTACAAGTCAAGAAAGGGCAGTCTGGCATTTTCTGTCACCTGAATATTTGAGCAAACTTCCACGAGGGTATCTATGGTTCCATATATGAATTGCCAGGGCTGTCCAAATTTTATTATTTGATATTTTCTTTAGGTCAAATAGTTCTTGATATGTTGGAAGACAAGGTGTATGGAAAGACTCGGCTTTCACGTCCTTGGCAAGTCCATCCGCATTTCAATCAAACCGAAGATTGATGAACCAATAATAGTCAGCCAGAAACTTGCATCAATAAAAGCTCACTGTCTTAGTCATCCCACTACCGAAAATTACTTGCCGCATTCAACTAACACATTTAACACGTCTAGGAACTTCAACTAGGCGAAAGACAATTGTTAGCATCTTGACCTTCCCAATGTCCTTTTTTTTTCAAGTACACCGATGACATTTGAGTCAAGACCCCAAACCATCCATAAATGCATGACTGCAAAAAAAAAAAAATACTCGTAATTATTTCAGTTCCTGGAAGGTGAGTAAGTGTTCTCGTGGTGTTTAGCATAATGATTTACACACTCCGCTTCATAATAACGAAGCGGGGACGGTAATTACCGAGATTCATCTGTGGCTAAAAACTTCTCCACCTTCGCAAAGTTGGTAAAATCGGATCCCATTTCTTATTAATTAAATCATCTGGGTGTCATTTGTCTGGTTTTTAATCTCCGCTCATTAGTGCAGGGCGTTCTCAGTTCCCCGCAACCCCTAATCATCTCCCTGTAGCGTCATTAGGGGCAACAGGACGCCCATTCGTCAACCCCCTGATTGTTGCTTCGGTTAATCGCTGGGTGTTGGAAAATACTTTCCCGCATTGTACTGTAACAGCTAAGTGTGAATGCTATCAAATTACTGGAGTATTTATTTGTCGGGTTGAGCCCAACAAAGCAATCTACGGCTACGCGTTGGATAGTCAGTGACGTTATGGTATTCTAGAAGTTTAGATTAGACTTTCTGGACGTTTGCAAATATGACGTATCTCAACGGCCATTCGTGTGGATTATAATGGTCACATTTCGTTTAATCCTTAATCCAGATTTGGGTTTTAGGTCTTTAGTCAAACGACTTGCTCATTTTTAAAGATTATTCGTACAATCTAGTTATTGTTGTAGTAGTCCAGAATTTTAGATTGAACTATCTATGTATTAACAACGTAACGTACATCAATGGTCATCCACGTGGATTGTAATGGTTCGTTAATCGCTTAATCTTTTTCTATATCCTTCGTTTAATCTTTCACTTGAACTTGGATATTAGGCCTATAGTCAAATGACTTCATTTTTAAAGATTATTCTAAAAATATGGCCAGTGTTATTGGATGTTGTGGTCTTCAAGAATTTTATAATACTTTAGGACATCTGCAGTAAAACGTATCTCATCAACCATCCATGTATATTGTATATGCCCCTTTTCGTTTAATATTTCATCAGGACTTGGATCTTAGGACTTCTAGACCAATGAGTTGTGCATTGTCAAAGAGTATTCGTACCGTATCTGTTATGTGACGTTATGGTATTCCAGAAGTTCAGATTAAACTTTCTGGGACATTTACAATTAAACGTATCGCAACGAAAATCCATGTAGGTTAAAATAGCCATCTTTCGTTAAATCTTTCGACTGGACATGAAACTTAGCCCATTCCAGTGTCTTGTTTATTGTATAGGTTAAGTATTCGTACTATCTGATTATTTTTCTAGACGTTATGGGGTATTCCAGTAGTTTAGATTACACTTTCTGGACATTTACAATCTAACGCATCTCAACGGATTCCGCGTGGGCTTTAACTCACCTTTTATTTATGAACTTAGTTATGAACCTGGGTTGATTGGGCTTTATGACGCAAGGGCCATATTTTTTCCAAGCTTCACCAAACGCAAGACAGACAACAATAATGAAGATTTGGGTTTTAAATCTATCGTTAAATGGCTATTCTTTATTAAAGTATTTTGACTGTCTGGTTTGTACTATTGTCCTTCATAATCATGACTTAGAAAAGTATCTAATTTCTCGCATATATCCAACGGGGAGTGTTAACAACGCATTGTGCGCATTATGTCAGTGAGTGAGCAGAGCTATTTGCCATTACGAAGTGTTAAAAAAGCCCCTACAGTGGTTCTCAACCAGTGCTCTGTGGAGCCCCAATGGTTCCGCGCTTGTTCCAGGAAAATAAAATAAATAAAAATTATTTCTACTGCCCCCTTGCTATTGTTAATCGCTGTTCTTTGTTAAAGTATTTTGACTGTCTGATTTGTACGATTGTCCTTCATAATCATGACCTTAGAAAAGTATCTAAATTCTCGCATATATCCAACGGGGAGTGTTAACAACGCATTGTGCGCATTATGTCAGTGAGTGAGCAGAGCTATTTGCCATTACGAAGTGTTAAAAAAGCCCCTACAGTGGTTCTCAACCAGTGCTCTGTGGAGCCCCAATGGTTCCGCGCTTGTCCCAGGAAAATAAAATAAATAAAAATTATTTATACTGCCCCTTTCCTATTGTTAATCGCTGTTCTTTGTTAAAGTATTTTGACTGTCTGATTTGTACGATTGTCCTTCATAATCATGACCTTAGAAAAGTATCTAAATTCTCGCATATATCCAACGTGGAGTGTTAACAACGCATTGTGCGCATTATGTCAGTGAGTGAGCAGAGCTATTTGCCATTACCATATCGAAGTGTTAAAAAAGCCCGTACAGTGGTTCTCAACCAGTGCTCTGTGGAGCCCCAATGGTTCCGCGCTTGTCCCAGGAAAATAAAATAAATAAAAATTATTTATACTGCCCCTTTCCTATTGTTAATCGCTGTTCTTTGTTAAAGTATTTTGACTGTCTGATTTGTACGATTGTCCTTCATAATCATGACCTTAGAAAAGTATCTAATTTCTCGCATATATCCAACGGGGAGTGTTAACAACACATTGTACGCATTGTATCAGTAAGTGAGCAGCGTTATCTGTCATTTCCATATCGAAGTGTTGAAAAAGCCCTACAGTGGTTCTCAACCTGTGCTCTATGGAGCTCCAATGGTTCCACGGTCGTTCCAGGAAAATAAAATAAATAAAAATTAAATGAAATAAATAAGAAACAGAAAGCAGAATCAAAGTAAGAAAACCTGAAATTGAATTATGAACAGAAATATGCCCAGTTGAATTTCACGCCTCCACAAGAAGATGACGCTTTGTCATTCTGCTGCCCTCTTTCTCTCTCTGTAACACTGCTCCTAAACACCATAAGAAGTGCTAAGGGGCTTTATCATAGAAATTGATTTTCAAAACGCTGCGGGAGTCAAAAAGGTTGGGAACATCCGATATATGAGCGATTATTCTGATGTCGTATTGCGAGAATAAAAATAATTATTTTAGCTGTTACGCAGAAGTATATCAACCTTTATCTCTCTCTACTGAATTGAAATAAATACTACTACAAATATTTAAGAAACGGTAACTCTTTCCACTGGGTATTTAGATGATTAGTTAGAACAAGTTCTTTAAGATTCATTTTTCTAAAGACTTAATATTCCGACTTTTTTAACCCTCCTGGTGGTTGTCTCGACGAAGTTATCACGTCCTTAAAAAAAATGACCTGATCTCAGAAAATACCACAAAAGAATAATGGACGAGATATCACGTCGAAACTACTTCGAGAGTTGAAAATACATTTGCAAAATCAACAATTTCTTCATTGGATGTAACTACAACACATAGGTTAAATTTAAAAATTCTAGGTTAAGAAAATTTAAACTGTATCATACGTAGCATTTTCAACACTAATAGAAATCAAGCTTGAATGACAAAAGTTTATATGTCTTTCTCCATATTAGCGGCATTCAAACCTATTTCGGTATATTTCATAACACAAACTCTTACCTTCATTATTTTCAATTAAGTAGATTAACTTTACATTAATCAAAAGGAGAATAAAAGTGTTCGGTACAGCTCTGATATTGGCATACGTTTGTGGTAACGCTTTTGGCGTGCTTTTTATATCGCCAAGACAGAAATTCTAAGCAAAAACGTTTTTCTTGACGGAAAATAATTAACGCCAACAGTTAGAAAACTTCAGTAACGATAATTAGTTTTCAAAAATAGAGAATGGCAAGAAACGATTCAACTCAATGCAACAGCAATCGTCATTGACTAAAATCAAACAGAACGTTTTAATTCTTCAAATTTACATGAGACATCAATATAATTGGAAATTGTTTTTATAGAACCAATTAAATCAAAGGAAAATTTAACGGAAATGAAAAAAAAAAACATTCTAGAATATTCCAAATGAAATTTTAAGTTTCGTTGCAGAGATTGCCATAAAAGCGGGAATAATCCTAACGGAGATGGGCTGCTTTTACCTGCCATAACTCGCTACAAAAAGTGCAACAAAGGCGTTGCCACAAAAGTATGCGAAGCTGTACCTAGTTTTCATGTTCATCATTGCATTATAAAATTCTAGAGCAAAATCCAACGACTCACAACACAATAGAAAGTAAAGCAAAGAACCAAGTGTATAAGAAGCAAGATAGAACGAGCAATGGTAGAACAGAACACAAGAGTAGAATAAGTAAGTAGAAGGGAGGAGTCAGCCAGAGAAAGTATAAGATATCCTATTTCCTAAAGGAGAACACTAGAAATTAGTACCCTACGACACAACAATTACACAAAGTACTTGAAAGTTAAATGTTAGAGCAGCTTAACAAATCAGAAAAACACATTAACTAAAAGGGTTAAGCAAATCATTTCGTGGTTCAGAGCAAAGAGGCGTGGACTGTTTTTCATTCCGATTGGATTTCAACGAAAGTTAAAGTGTAAGACATTCTAATTCTGTGACTAAGCAGCTTAACTGGGAATTAAGTACAGCTTTGAAATAAGATTAAATCGACTTAGGGCAATGCAACGTTTATTTCTGTGTCGATGCTTTTGTTTTGTAAATTGCTCCGTATTTTCGAAGTTGGTTACCATGCTTATGAAAATGTATGCCATTATGGTTATTTATTGAAGTTAGAATCACGAGTATTATATATATAAAAAAAAATTTCACAATATGTTTGTATGGATTTTAACATATGCAAATAGGTTTATGATCAATTACCAAACGCATATTTTTAATTTCAAGCTGTTTTATGCTTACATCTACTAAACATTGACGTTACATGTTACACAAATTATTACATTTAATGGTACGCTCCTTTATATGATAAGAGATTGCCGTAGCTTAATGGGTTAGCCCGCTGCGCTAGCAACCTGTGAGCTGTAGGTGGTACAATTTTGTTTCCACCCTGGTTGCATTTTTGTCTTCTATGTCAGTAAAGCTTTCTTAGTGTGTCTGTCCATTACTTCATGTTGGCTATCTGGTTTTTTCCCAGTTTAGACAAATGTAACCCTTGCTCCATAAAATCCAAAACCAATCAACTTATATAGGTTGTTTTAGTATTCACTCACGTTAAACTTAACTGATTCAGACTACTTTATTAGGATAGCTGTCTTGTTTGTACGAGATATAATGATTTATACCAGTTTTTATTCCTAAGCTTCTTATTCGGGCATAAATTTATCCACATATAAACATCACATATTGTATTTCTAGAACGTCATAATTCTAACCCCACGTTTGAAAACGGAAGTGTTTTTTTAAAGCAAGACATCGAATGCTCTGTGTGTTGATCGTTTCGTGATATTTGTTTTGTTTCTTGACAATTAATAAATGTCGTATCTCGTCCTGAGATATTTTAAGCTGGCTTAGTTAACCGATTAAATAATGTTTTGAGGAGAGCATTTTTTCGTGTGTGAAGAACATTCGTGTTAGGGGACTTGATCAAATTAAGCCATTTTCGCCTCATAAAACCCAAAAAAATCAACTGATATACGTTGTTTTAGTATTCACGCACGTTAAACTTAACTGATTCAGACTACTTTACTCGGATAGCTTTCTTGTTTGTACTAGATCTATTGATTTCTAACACTTTTTATTCCTCAGCTTTTTTTATTCGCGTATAAATTTAGCCTCATATAAACCTCACTCATTGCACTTCTAGAATGTCACAATTATAATCCCACGTCTGAAAACGGAAGTGTTTTTTTAACCCTTACCATGCGGCAGATAGACTTTTGTTGCCATTAAAATATCGCAGCGCCATGGTAGTGGTGGATGTTATCGCCCTTTTAAGTGACCGCTGGCATCGATCACCATTTTACAAGCTGTCAGCGACTGACCTTCTAGAGGATCCCTTCTTTTGTTCGTTGGCCCCCTAACCTGCCTACGGTGAGGTGTGAAAGCTTTGGGGAAATCAGAAAGGTGATATCCCTTCTCACGAGAAACAATACTATGAAATAAAAGTGTCAGTCGTAAATGCCACTCTCACGGCCCTATAACTCAAGTTAGTTAATTAGGTATGGAGGCTCGGAGAATCAGAAGAAAAGCCGTTCTGTGAGACGATTGAAAAAATCTAAGCTCCGCAGCGTAAAGGTTAGAGCAAGACAGCGCTGTGTGTTGATCGTTTAGTGATGTATGTTTTGTTTCTTGACTATCAATAAATGTCGAATCTGATCCTGAGATTTTTTTTAAGCTGGCTCAGTTAACCGATTAAATAATGTTTTAACTCGGGTGTGAAGAACATTCGTGTTAGGGGATTCGATTAAATTAAGCCACTTTAGCTCCAAAGCTCACGATCATCAGCCTCACCGACAATTTACCAAACGACTGAATGAAAAGGTTAGCACATGCGATTTTTGTCCCTGTCCATCATTGACGTTGATTACCTCTTCTGGTCTGACTCTCTGGTCCTGGCAGCGTGTTGGTCCTCATCACGACGGCCTGACTCCTCCCTTTGGCGTTGGCGGCGTACACCACGACGACGAAGGTGGTCCCCGAGCTGAGCCCGCGGACCTGGAAAGAGGGGTACGCGGGCGAGCTCAGGTTGACCTGCAGCCGGTGCAGCCCCGTGTCGTGGACCTCGACCACGAACTGCTGCTGCAGCCCGCCGTCGTAGCCGGGGCTGCACTCGACCAGTATGGAGTCCTCGGTTTGGTTGGAGACGCTGCAGTTCTCCACGGAATCGGGGGGACCTAGAGGGGGAACACAACAGGTGGTTCACTTGCATGGTAATCCAGAAAGCTATATATCTGCACCCTACAGCTAAACAGTCGCATCGTCAACCTTTATCTCTCTTTATGAAAATGTATATAGATTTCTCTATCTATAAATACAGCGGAAGAAATAGTGAGACAGATAGGGATGATTTTTCTCTCTATATAAACATTAGTAAACAATCGCAAACACCAATTTTGCCAATGTTTCTTTCAAAAAAGAAAGCGAGGTTGAAAAAATTGGTGCTATACATCTGTGCTATAGAGGTGTAAAATCGTAAGTCCAATTTTGTCGATCTATCTGTAAACGTTTTTTTAGAGATTGACAGAATTGGAGTTATACATCCATGCCATTGAGATAAGAAATTATAAACACAATTTTGTAAATTTATCTCTGTCCCTATCTGTCTCTGTATACATTTTTAACAGATTGATAGAATTGGAGTTATACATCTGTACCCCGTAAAGGTAAATAATAAAAACTCCGATTTTGTCAATCTCCATCTAGATTGACAAAATTGAAGTTATACATCGATGCCATAGAGGTAAGAAATCGTAACTCCAATTTTTTTTGACAATCTCTCCCTGTATAAATTTTCTTAGAGATTGACAGAATCGGAGTTTTACGTCTGCACCAGAGGGGAACTATCATAACTCGTATTTCATCAGTCTCTCTGTCTGTATCTCTAAGTACTTAAATCGAGATTGACACAATTGTGGTAATAGAATCGTATAAACCCATTTAAGGAATGTAATAACTAAGTAAAGATCTATTACTCATTATTGGAATGATATTGATATGACATTATGACCATATTTTCTTGGGCACAATTTTCTTTTTTTTTGCTTCAATCGGGAAAACATAAGTTTTTCGAAATTCAGAGTATTATCAATGTGAAAATACTCTGAAAATTGCGCAAGCACTGTAAGTTCTCAGAAAGTAACTCATGTGGGTTGGGAATCGACTTGGACCCATTGGCTTTCGAAGTGCAAACTAATCTTTTTTCATCCCGCTCGTTAGTTAATTTTACATTATGATCCGTACTTTCTCCCAACACCACGTGACCTTTATTATGTTTTCAAATCGAGAGAACTAATATGAAACTGCACACACATTCCCAGTCTATTTCAATGGAAGGTTGATGTAATGCACCATTAAATCATGACAGAGTGCAATACATGATTCAAAAAAGGATACTATAGAGGTAATTGTTATGAGGTACTAAAACTGGAAGGATAAATCTTCAGTTAATTAGAATAGCAGCATAATTAATATATGACACCATTGCCAATTACGTGTGCATATTTAGACATATCCCTTGAGTCCCTTGTTGATCACATTGTTAATTTTCTCTGCTTTTTAACCCTCCAAGTGGTTTCGACGAGATATCTCGTTCATAAAGATTTACTAATAACGAGATATTTCGTCATCATGGTATTAAATGATGGATTTAAGATCTGGTTAGTTGTTTTTATAAGGACAAGACATCTTGTCCATCAAGATCTGCTCAATTTTGCTGATGACACGATACGTCGCCAAGGTAACCATCAGGATGGTTAAATATGCCCTCTTGCACTAGAACTGCAGTGAATAGAGTATTTTTGTTTATTTAATAAGCTTTAAAATATATTTTCTTTTTAGAATTTTGTTTCAAGGCATTGAAAGCTGCTTACCAATACAACTGAAAGAAACGCAGGATTTTAAGTCGATTCTAGAAAGACATACGACTGCTCCTATGCCGTCATTTCTTCTGTCAAATTATTTCTCTCCTAGTTCTTAAAGCTACATTTTGTTTCTTTTACTTCCAGACGGAGCTTGAAAAACCTCGACCCTCAGCCGCGAGATCGAGCCGTCTAGCAAAAAGGCAAACTTCTATTTTTATACCTACTACTCAACGAATTGCAACACCAGGAAAAAAGTCAGATCTTCCTTCTTCTGATGTTAGTTTTAGTGTCAGATAATAAGATTTTCTGACACAAATACTCTTTACCTTTCAGATAAATAAATAAAATGGAAGAAAACATTGGAAATTGATCCTGCGTCCGCTGCTTTTGCAGTGTTATCCGATTCTGAAGAGTCCATCTTTCTATTGGGATAAAGAAAATATGCAAAGCTTTGTCAAATCTCTCGACAAAGCAGATGCTGGGAAAGGTCTGCGAGTCCCGAGTCTTCAGTAAATGATTTGGTAGATGGGAAAGGAAATAAATAATAAAATGAGAAAAGAAGGAATATAAGAGCGGGGAATATATTCGAAGTGATAGCAAATCGAGCGAATTCAGAAATCGAGCAGTTTATCACGAAAAGCAACATGACGACATATTTCTGGTCGTCATGGCGACCTTACGTCATTTCCGGACACGACCATTTTGGAACAAACGTCGCGGAAATAATATTGCGCGAACCCCCCCGACAGCGAACCCTTTCTTTCACAATTCGTGCCCCCAGTTATTTATGCGTTCGAAAGAAAAACAAAGGGCGTTTTGATTTATGCGCGTGATGTGTTTCGATCTTTTCGCAGGTGAGGAAACGACTCGGACAACTCATGCATTGCAAATATTGTCTCGAAAATGGAGATCAAGAACAAAAGGCAAACAGGGTTTTATGTGCTTCACTTTGTAGTTTGAATTTAAGTGGCTCGAGCTTTTGGTCTCGTTTTGATGTTAAAATTGAGTTCAAATGCGTAAGAAAGGAAAATGAAACTCCGGGGGAGAATAATGGAATCCCGAAAACATTCAAAAGGGAAGAACAAAGACCGTTTAAGAATTATTTTGTAAAGAATCCCTTCTTAACTTCCCGAAATTAACTGTAGAGTTCTGGACGATTGGAGCTCTTTAAGAGTCGTTTAATCCGTTCAATGGATTACAAATGCATTTTTCATGAATGTCTCAAGTTAAAATAGGGAGTAAATATTTCCAAATGTACAGTCGCGGAAAAAACGAAACAATTCTATCTGCATTCATACAATTTTAACAGTAGATCAAAGTGAAAGATAGCATTCGACAGGGAATATTACTTTCTATAAATTAGTCAGCATACAATATGGATAAGGGGCTCTCGTCATATTAAATTGAGCACCAACTTCCAACACAATTTTTAATGGAAAACCCCTATTTTGACACATAATTTTGACACAGAATTTTGAATCTATATTATAATTTTAGATACTAAGCTTCAGGTCATTTATGAATACATAAAGTTTGGAGCTTCTAATGTTAAATAAGTTACGAAGACTTTTTTCGGATATATACACAGTAATATTCCTACAACGCTGATGTTTTGTGGCATATTTTTACTTAGGTACCCAAATAAAATCTACGTTTTAGTTTTTAAATAATTTTCTTTACGCAATATTAAGTATTAAATTAGTATTTTTTTCAAAAAAGTTATAAGTAAGAACCTTGATATATTTTGACAGAAATCGATTCAGAAATACTTTTTAATACAATCATAAAAAAATGTCAGCACTTTCTATGGATATCTTTAGGCTACTCTTAAGTTTTCGTAGCTACTATTTTTTTTTCCGGGGGGGGGGGAGTACCCCATCTCCAAAAGGTGACAAAAATAACGACAAACATGGGAAATTTATACAATTTTCAAAAAGATTTGGAAATAAAATTTTTTGAATCTAACTAACATTGCCTTCTACTTGTCATGTGTGCTACAGCTTAACAATGATCAATAAAATTGTACAGCTCTGCAAAATTTTGTTTTTACGACAACAGTCTTAACGGATCTTGCTAACTTGGGATAACAGTTTTTATTAATTGTTATTATGAAAAGCTTATTTAATAGTTACTTAATAAGTTAAACACTTATCATTAGCTGTCAAAAGTTGAACTTGATGGTGGAATTAAACTATAATAGTATATTAATTATCATTGTTTCCAAATTTCTCGTTCAGTGAAAACTGTTCAGATGCAAAATAAATCGGCTGAAACACCATATGTGATGACTAAGTAAGAAACAGACGTTTAAGATCTCTATGATAAATTTAAATTTTAAAATTAAAAAACGAAGAGTGAATATATCTAACAACGAGGTTTCGATGTTTTCCTTTCATCGTTGCCACGTCTGGGTGCCAAAACTTACGCGAGTCAAGAAAATTTTTTCACGAAAGCAAATTCCGAAAAATATTTTTTTTCCCGTCCGCTATTGCTGAAAAAGGGGACTACATTTTTATTGACCTCGGTGGATGTTCAAAAATGTCATCGAAATTTGGAAATTAGAAGCTTGGAGAGGCAGACAGTTAAATAATGTCTTGGCGACAGGTCCGAAATCAATTTTCCTAGGGGAAAGATCCTTGGACAGCACCACGTAACTTTGAACTTCGGTCACATGACGAGGCAATGCTTGAGCTGGCACCCTACTCTCCAAACTTCCACACCATACCACACCAACGTGAGGACATTTTAAGGACTAGACAGATTTAACGTATACCAGCCTCCGAGTGTACGACGGTCTTTGGTTGGACCTAGTTTCGACACGCAACAGTCTGATTTGTAATCCTTTATTACTTCAAACGCCTTACTGCGGACCCGAGAGATTTGGTGAGGGTTTTGCTATTAAAAAAAAAAAAAACGTCGCCAAGGTCGTAGCAAAAAGGCAAATTCAAGTCGCCTTTGACAGTCCTGATTTTATCGCATTATCTCTCCCTGTATTTATATAGTACAGAGAAAAAGACATTGCACCACCTTTTCAAAAATAGTACATTCCGTTATCCAGTCAATGTTTGTCGACGTTTCACAGGATTATGTATGAGAATAATAGTGAAAAATGCAAAGCTAGGTTCCGCTCTCATCTTTAAATATCTTCCACTGTTTTCCCTATTGTGAAATCAGTAATATAAGCATACACAATTAGTTTCCTTATTTAAATAATCTGAACCATTTTTTCTGTTAAACTGCTTACACAAATCCTACAGCAGTGTACGTCACATTAATTATCTCATATTATGTAACAGCTAATGCGCAAAGTTGCATATCGCTCAATACTTTACGATTATGATGTAATAAATGTGTATATTTCAAAAAAATCCGAATTCAAAGAACCATAATTTTTTTTCCATTTAGCAAGATTCAAAAAGATACGGAAAGTTATAAATTGTATGGTACAGCTTCGACATAAAGTTTTTTGAGGGGCAACCTTTTTGCAGCGTTTTATAGCATGCTTTTTATATCGCCAAGGAAGACTTTAGTTAAAGCACCATTTCCGGGTTAGTAGAAAATATTTAAAAAAATTAACGAAACTAATTTAAAAAACTGACAACAATCCATGAAACTGCTTATTCTTACCATTAATACATAAGTATTTACTTTAATGAAAAATTCTTTACTATTTCTGCAATATTGTTTTGGAAATTTGTCCAAATTGTAATTTATTACTTTTAAAAGTCTAATGGAATCTTGCGGTATGCTATGGATGTTCTCTTAGCAGAATTACTTCCAGCAAACTAGACTTATTTAGGCATGATAAAATAAAATAAAATAATTATCTACAAAAATTAATAAAATATACTTAAAAAGTCGCGGGGTTTTCAGAATACTAAAAGCTTATCTGTAGGCAAAAATAAAAACGCCACAAAAGTGTTGCCATAATAAAGACTTTATATCAAAACTGTATTAATTATGTGTTCTCTTTAATTCAAAAAGAAATTTGTCTAAAAAAAACTCTATAGTATTTCGATATAACCTTCTCAAAGAAATGCATACTTAAACGATAAACGCATAGAAAACTGACAGATACAAGTTTTTAAATTACCCCTACTCAACTACTGTACTTCAAAACTAACCAGACATCGTGGATCTTAATCAATGCGACAGAATGAATCAAGCGACAGAATGAATCTTTTCGAATTAAAAATATTTTATCCTTTCACTTTCTAATGCTCACTTCATAAGTGCTTATATTCACTCACCAATTGACATCATAAGCCTTATTTTTATGTTTTTGCTCCGAAATAATATGAGCACAGTATTCCATATCGTTCCGATTTTAGAGATGAAAATATAGTATATCATAAAAACATAATGAATGAACTGTCGAATAAATGCATAAACAATAGATTTATTAAAATTTCAACGAAAATGGGAGCATTTCTAATGTGACTACTTGCTATCTCAAAAATACAAACACGAACACACAGACAAAAAATAAATTCAAATTACTCGTAACAAAAAGAAAGATAAAATGTTTTTCTCGTGATAGGAATTAAAAAAGTAAATAAAACACTTTTTACGGCAAATACAGAGGTATTTTACGCTGTTGAGAACACCATCATTATCTCTTTAAGTCTTTTTAATTCCAGACATTTTTTACCGAAAGTTCCTGTACAGGTTTTAGAATGAAGTAATCTGTTCTCGCATTACTTTCTTCCTAATGACCAGCTCCTACGAAGCTACTAGCTTAAGTTATTTCATCATTCTTGCCCTATCTTTATTTCCGTTATTTTAACGAGGGTTGTTTTAAACTGAGCAGTTTATTCAGTTAGATCTTCTTACTATTTTGAGCTGGTTATTAGATAAATTGTACTTCATTTTTTTTTATGTGCATTCAGACCATCCACCAGTCATTGTGAGAAACTATTTGAGGCTGAAAGGACGAGGAATCTACAGTCCTTGGTTGGCGTTTTGCAGCGAAAATCAAGGATGTTAAAATAAAAACTGGAGTCTCTCATATTTATGTAAAATATTTGTAATTTTTCCTCCAGATTTCACACACTTTTAATATACAGGG
Source organism: Metellina segmentata (assembly GCA_947359465.1). NCBI lineage: Eukaryota > Metazoa > Arthropoda > Arachnida > Araneae > Tetragnathidae > Metellina > Metellina segmentata. The sequence continues at coordinate 26,413,368 of OX375881.1, read as the reverse complement.
TGCGGCAGAAAGAATGTTCTGATTTGGAACGTCAATAAAAATAATACAAAGCAAGATGGAGAAAGAAATCTTTTATACCTAAGAAGTACACAGTATGCCATTGTCATCCATTAAGTTTTGAGGAGTACATCAGTTAAATGTCGACGGTCAATGTCAATGCAGTTTTGAAGTATATTTCGGAAATTTTGCATAGATCTGCGGACAATGTCCCGCGGAATTGCCGTGATTTCTTGCGTAATTGCTACCTGTGGTGCTATCTCAAATCAAACGTGTACCAACACCGACCAACAAATTTGCAAGCACTCAAGATAGCAATTACACAAGAAATCATGGCGAATCCGCGGGACAAGATCCGCAGATCTATGCAAAATTTCCGAAAGATACTTCAAAACTGCATCGGCATTGACGGTCGCCATTTAACTGATGCACTCTTCAAAACTTAATGGATGACATTGGCATACTGTGTACTTCCAAGGTATAAAAGATTTCTTTCTCTATCTTGCTTTGTATTATTTTTTATTGACGTTCCAAATCGGAACATTCATTCTGCCGCACCATGTATTTGCAACGAATATTATTTTTTATAAAATCCTAGGGTTCCATGGTCATTATGGATTCTTTAACCAGAAAAATACAATATATAACCAGGTAAATGCTCTATCATAAAGGTAATGGGTGATTACTGTATAAATATCAGGTGAATTCTTTTTTGCATAAATAGTGAACTATTCTAGTGTTTCAATATTATCACTCAATAATTTTGATTTTTAGAAGAAATAAATAATAATTAGTCATGTATTAGATAAGACCAGCCTTCTTCTTCATATTTTCCCAATATTTAACAAGGATACTTAGTTGGCAAGGAATATCTAACCAGGTGTATTCTTTATAGTAGATATAAAGAGATATTCCTGCGCGTCAATGTTACCACACGGTCCAGAATTTAGAAAATTTCAAGAATTCAATGATACTCGATACTAAATAAAACCAGTTTTTTTTGGTGTTCCTCATACTAAATTCACTTAGTGTGGCGGCAAAAAAATCCATAAAGATAATTTTCTTATGGTAGGTATTACTGTGCGTCAATATTACCAGACTGTCCTGAATTGCGGAATTTCAGGAAGTCGATGATACTCAATTATGTGCTAGATAAGAAGACAAGCCTTTTCGTTTCCCCCATACTTAACTTGGGTACTTAGTGAGGGGCAAAGAAATGAACAATGTCACTCCCCTTGGATTTTTTTTCTGGCTATAACTACACTAACTGATGCGTTCCCGATACAATAGTAGAAGCAAATAGAAATATTGATTCCACCATTAGTCCATGTGGTCAAGAAGCTGATTTTGCCACCTGCTCTAAGCGATAGAGGCAACCAAAATAGATCATCTCTAATGGTACATTTGGCCTAATATGCTAGACTTATTTTGACCTGTTTCGAGATATTGCAGTGATGAAGTAGAAATGAATAATGCAATTTAATGGGTTGAGCACAAACATTATTGTCACTCTACTACTTCTACAAAACAATTAACCTTAATGAATACTAATAGAAATTATAACTTCTGTTAAGTTGATGATCTACTGTTCCTTTATTAGAAGTGAAGATTGTATAGAATCGTGATTTTTTAATAAATAAAAACAGATATAATATTTAAAAAATTTTTGGGGTATTCCTTAAGGCTCATTATTTTGTAGAAGCAGCAGACTGCCGATATTGTTGGCGCTCAACGTTAAGTTGCATAGTTCCTTTTTACTTCATCACTTCAATATATTGGGACAGAGTTCAATAAAGAAACAAGTCTTTCTCTCAATCAAACAGAAATACAAGTTCAATTGGATCATGTAACAATGAATATTTTCACCCCATTTCAAGTTATGTATCCGTTTTGCGTCCTACCAATACAAAATCAGCGGGATACGCGTTTGGTGTCTGAATGTGAGTGCTCTCTCTACGTCAAAAACAGCGTAATTTCATGAAACTGCATGCTGTGAGTATTTACAACAACTAAGTGACACTACTGTGAAATTCTCAACTAACTCAATAACGACCGACGAGTGGAAAGTTAGCAATTCTATAATATCTCAAGTATCCCTGGAGACAGTTTATCACTGCGAAGTACCCAAAGCGCTTCTGGTAATACGAAAAACTACACTGGTGATAAGCTTGCCACTAAGCACCACCACCACACAAGATTCTTTTCATGCACGCGATAAACAAACTGAGCTAAGCTTCATGTACCATTGAAGGGCGTTGCACAAACCATCCAACATGAGGAATTAAGTAGTACGCAAATATTTTAATATCTATCACATCCTTGGTGTTGCACTGGTCACAGTTGAAAATCTTCGATTTAGCCCTTTAAAATTGCTTTCGATGAGGTATCTCGCCATCAAGACATTGCCGAATTTTTGAGATGACCAAATCATGATCAGGTCCGTGTACTTAAAATGACGAGATCACAAATGAAGATATATCTCATCCATAAAGATATTAAGCCAATAGACATCTCATTCATCAAAGTATTCTTAATATTTTATGATGACGAGATCATGATTTAATCACTGTTTTTGTAAAGACGAAATACGACGAGATATTGAAAAATGAGATACCTCATCCATCAAGATCTGGTCAGTATTGCTATTGACGAGTACCTCGTCGAGACAACCACCTGGAGGGTTAGTTCAAACCGAAGGAAGTATTGAAAAATCTATGCAAAAGGCTCTCACCTGCGGGGACAATTGTGTAGATGCACGGGTCGACCTGCGAGCCCACGATGTTGGTGCCCCAGCAGAGAAGCGTGCCGTAATCGAACTCCGTCCGGGGGATGTAGGTGGCCGTGGACGTGGTGCCGTCGTTGACGAAAGTGACCACCTCCAGGCTCTCGGCCGTGTTGTTGAACTGCCAGTGGAAGGACACCTCGCGAGGATCGGCCTCCACCTCGCACAGCACTCGCACGGCTTCGTGCCGAGCGGCACCGTAGATGATCTTCTGTCCGGCCTTGCACAGTGGGGCGACTATGAAAGAAGAAAACATGGCTCATAAGTTTGTTAACGTTCAGAACAACATAGCAAAACAGAACTCGCATAGGTTATTGAGATTGTCAGATTTAAAGTTACCAAGTACCAAAGCCACTGGAAAGCAACACATGTGCACGCAGTATATACTTCACTACCGATGCAAAGTGCCGTAATTCTAAAAGTGCTTTTTTCTTGGTAGGTAGGTACATTAATTAACGTCGCACTGGAGCAACACAATAGCCCATCGGCAACGTCTGGGATTAAAACTCGAGGGAAAGTTCCGAGGACGACACCGTGTAATTTTGAAGGATGGTCAGAGGACAAGGTTACACCTGAGCTGGTATACTTAACGTGGACCAGACCCCCACATACGTGACGTTCATTGGTTGTGTCAAGTTGAAACTCGCAATCCCCTGTTTACTTATCCGTGATGTACCCACTGGTCTACCGTAACCAGATGAGATGCGTCAGAAGCTATATACGGCAGTTGAATCACGTTCTGTGCTTGATATTCAATACTACGACATCTTTACTTCAGGAGAAACTGCTCCCCTATTTCTTATGCAGGATCAATGGATAAAATGTTTTCTGAAACACATGGAAAGCAATTTCGATTGTACATCAAAGTATTGTTTTCAAATTACTCTTATACCTTTGATCCTAGTAGCCGTATTTAAAATTTTGCATGCAAAAAATCGTTTATACACAATTAGATGTTTTTAGTTTGACAACAAAAATTTTTTACCACACAATATAATTCGTGTTCATCAAATCATACCAATCATGATTAAGAAAGAAAACAAATTGCAAGAACATAAATTCATCATCATTATCCTTGACAAGCTAGACAAACAATACTATCTGGCAGATCATTAGTAAGTCCGATCATGTATCGACCGGTTTTTGGCAGCGATTGTAAGTAATTCTTGGAATCATGCATATTTTTACTGTCTGCAAATGTGACTAATGGCATGGCTTCTTTTGACAGTTGTCGATTGCTAAATTTCTACATGGTCTCGCAGACTAATTGCCACTGCACTTCCACACAACTCTAGACTATAGATCGACAAATAGTCAAACGTCATCTTTTTATTTTCTACCGTCGTTCCTTTGTATATCCAGATGAAAAGTCAGTGCCATTCATTCAATTGCGCATACGCAACAGTTCATGTCAAAGTAGATTAAAAGTCATTAGCATTTCGTACGTTTGGTTCATGGAAAGTTACTCCTTACATGAGATCGTAATGTCCATACGTACTTCACCTATTCCACCCAATGACTACACCCCATCCACTTTTGCGGATTTTTGAACAAACCACCTGAAGACTTTGAACTGAGAGAGTCCTCTTGTGCGTGACTAGTATCACGTTGGTACTAGAACCAAGTGTCATAACTGGTATCGTCTATTTGTAATCATCCTTGAGTTCTTTGGGGACAGGGAGAATCAATATTCTGAAGCGGGCATTTTATCCCATACAAGTGGTTTCAACAATTTAGAATTTACCACTTTGCATTAAGTATATTCTTTCCTTTATTGGCTTAGTATTGTGGATTTTATGGGGAAGGGGCACATATTTGGCCACTTTACGCCACACACAAGACATACAATATCAAGTAGTAGACATACACACAAAAGGTTGACTGTCGCAGAAGACAGAAGAACACCCAATTCACCTCACCGGATCGAACTTGCACCGGTAACAACACGAAGGTTACTAGCGTAATGGACATACCCTTTCACTGTATTGGAGTTGCTCGCAAGGATTTCTTAAAAAGTACTGTGCTGACTCTCAATGAGCTCCAGGTTAACGGTCTTTAGTGGATTTAGTCTAGCTTAGACTAGATAGGTACAGCAAGTAAACTGAAGAACCATTTCATGTTTAGTACACATAATGGAAGCGAAAGTACTCGTAGTAGAAAAGAGCTCGGATCTTACATTGAACTCTGAGGAACACATCGTTGCTCTCTCCAGTCCCTTCGCTGTTGGTGCCCGTGCATGTGTACTTCCCTCTGCTGGACCTCTGGACCTTCTGGAGAACCAGGCTCTGGTTGGACACGATGATCCCATTGGTCGTGTTGGTGTGCAGCTCGTGGTCTTCAAACTTCCAACCAATCTCAGACACCCAGGGAGATGCCCGGATGTTGCACTCGAAGTACACATCGTTGTTCTCCTGGATATGGGCGTGCCGTAGCTTGCTGCCAAGACGAAGGGTGAGTTGGGGAACATCTGAAATGAAAAAAAGAACATTTATATTTATGTACTAGCAAAATACCCGACCTTACTCGGTTTGAATTGGTTTACTCTAGATTGAAGAGATAATCAAAATATATAATGACTTACGTTTTTTGTAGAGTAAAAATTTATTTTAACACCTTTCGCCATCTTTATATTTTCTACAACTTACTTTGGACACAAATCCAACACATGCATATCCATTCATGTAATACATTTCACATACATCGCACAATTGCTGTATGACAAAGCTCAAAAAGACGAAAGGTGATACTAAGGTTACTACCATAAAAGACGATTTATAGGAAGATTTGGAATTCCCTTTCTTAAGTTGTTTTCATGTGCAACTCAATTAAATAAAATTACGATTTACGGCGAGTGCTCTCGCACTCATAGTCAACAAAACAATATTTTTTTACCTGTGGCACTCTTGCCTCCGGTATGCGACATTGTGAAATTTTGCAATCTTCTCCTGTCATTACTACAACGAATTTTTTAATGTTGGAAAAAGTTCTAGTTTGGATTTTTAAACATTATTATTATTTCAATGACGACATTATTCTTTAAATAACGGCATTATTCTTTAAATAACGGCATTATTCTTTAAATAACGTCATAACTACACTTAAAATTTACTGAAAATTTATACTGACTTACCTAACATTTTCAAGTCTAATACTTTGTGGTGCTGTTGGGTGTGATGAGAAGGAAAACACATTTATTAAAATAATAAATATTTAAAACAGGAAACAGCGAAGTAAAACAAAATAAAAGATGTCGTAAAAAATTGTTCCAAAGATATTAATTTGTGATTCAATTTTATCTCTTGATCTCGCACAGTTGCCACAACTTACAACTAAAAGTGTACAAAATTTAGAAATGTGAAATTAATTCAGAGCGAAAGAACCAGAAAAAATATCACTGCTCGCGCGATCGTGTTCATTCTCGTTTCATTGAAAAATATCGTCTGTCCCAAATTTTCGGAAATCGTTTTCATTGCGCAAAGAATAAAAATAAGACTCGAAATAAATGACGTATAAGAAATGAAATTCCATAAAAAAAAAAAAAAAAAAAAAAAAAAAAAAATTTAAGAATAATTACTTTTTCAGCAGTACTGGTAAAGCAATCGAATTAATCGTAATATTCAATAGACATTCCAATTTTTCCAAAACTACCAAATTATGGTTGATTTAAGTATACTTACTCAAGTGTTTTAGCATGAAACTTGTCTAAATATAACAATAAAGAAATGTTTAGTATTGCATTCACTAAACTAATAGATAATGTATAAAATACAATACAATGCAATCAAATATCTGGAATACAATTCATGTGATGCCTACACAAACACACAAACACAAAATCGAGCATAGAACAGAAAGACGGACAGACAGACTTTCGCAACCAATTCCACTCACTAAATCAAGATAAGTACTCTCTGTATGCAAATTTCCATGAAAATATCTTAAACCGCGTGGACGTGTATAGGGCACAACATACAGACAGACAGACAGACAGACAGACAGACACCAAACGAGAAAAAGGCGGATTCGGCATCAGAAGGGTCCAAAACGGATAGAAAACTTGAAATGGGTCGAAAATATTGAATGTACAAACAAACACTCCATTCTTATTTATATAGATACTGTTATTCTTGCTTTGGGGTATACAGCGTGCTGATACTGCTAAAAATGCAGTTATATATTCAGATTCAGAAACTCGCATTTTATTTTGAAGGTAATTTCACGATGTTAAAGATTATCTATGTATCATCATTGTAAAAAGATAAACATCAGACATGGATTCAACAATCGTTTATACAAAACATCCATGTTAGAATTTATGTATCCTCGTCAGCAAATCATCGTGCTGATTCTGCTAAAAATGCCACAAATCGTCAGAAACTAGGCCTTTATTTTGAAGGAAATTTTATGATAGAAAAGATTATTTATGTACCAACTTTGTAAAAAGATAAACATCAGGAATGAACTCAACAATGTATTATAATTTTTGTATCCTCATCTGCAAATCATCGTGCTGATTATGCTAAAAATGTCACAAATCTTCAGATACTTGGTATTTTATTTTGAAGGTAATTTCACGATATAAAAGATTATCTTTGAATCATCTTTGTAAAAAGAGAAACATCAGAAATAGACCAAACAACAGTTGTTTAAATGAACCATCCATATTAGAATGTACGTATACTTATCTGCAAATCTTCAAACATTTAGTTCATATAATCGTTGAATACAAATAATTATAAATGCTCTCATAATAAATCTGTAAGTAGAGGATTAATAAACATTGCATTAAAGAAAAGGCAATGGTATATTGGCTACCCCCTTTGAATCAATCGCTAAGGGAAAGATCCAAGGACAACACTTCGTAATTTTCCACCACGGTTTAGATGTCTAGGTAAACACCTGACCTGGTATCTCATTCTCAGAACTTTCACACCACGCTAAAGTGAAGACATTTGAGGTCATATCAGATTTAACGTGCACCAGTCCCATGTACACGACGGCCTGTGGCTGGACCATACTAAAAAAGAGGTAGATAGTTAGTTGAATTAACGTCCCACTGGAGGTACAAAAGGGACTATTGGGAACGGTTCAGGATCTTGGAAAACTAAATATCCAATGATCCTCTGAATTTTCAACTACGGTAAGAAGATCTGCCTAACACTTGAGCAGAAAGCACCCTCTCCAAACTTCCACATTATACTAACTTGTATATTAAACAGAATAAATTATAATGAAAAAGAAAAGTTGTATTAACATGAGACATTCAGGTGAATCATATTTGTGGTCACCGATTTAGCAAGACATTTGAAATACTGCAACGCTTTATCTACCAAACAGCACCTTACGGATACTATTATACATACTAATGCTTTGTAAGTACCTTTTTGTAGTGAGTGGCCAAGTTCACAAATACAAGCAAGAAAAAATATTCTCGATCAAAAATTATATTTTCACTGATAGCAAAAATATTAGTCACAGATTAGATAGTAATTGACAGTGCAAGATTTTAGCTTCTTTACGTGTCTAACACACACAGAGCACAACTTTAAATGGTTTGATTTGTCGTTCTTCGGTGAAGTGGATTTACATACTGGATACGTTGTCGCAGGTTACGCTTTCTAAGGTTTAAACAACAAGTAAAAATTAATCTTATGGAAACTAGTTCACCTCAAGTTAATGATTTGTCTTCTAGAGTTGAAACTGACCTTGAATGTAATGATATGTACCATTATATATCTCATTTGGGAAACTTTGTATGAAATAATTAACTACATACCCATCACATCTGGTTTTTAAAAATAACAAGAATTCATATTTTTCATCAATTTAATATGTATATGATATATAATTTTAAACTATTTAATTTTTTAGTATAATCAACATGTGTTTGAGTGTTCCAGCATTAAATTGTTGACATTCCAAATAGCAAGCTTTTTGTAGGTATTACACATTAATGCATCTATTTTAACATTCGTTATTATTTAAAATAAACATAGCTCAAATCTACGATGAAAAAAAGTCACCTAAGACAAAATACCCTTTCATTGGGGAATGTTATTTTTGCATACATAGAACTACTAAGTGTTGGAAAGAAAATATACGCGCTTAAAGCTGTTTTAAACAAAACCTATTAAAGCAAATTCTAACTAAGAGATTCAGATTAGACGAAAAAAATTGGCGGAAACTTATGAATATAATTTCCAACGAAAAATATAAACTAATCTCTAGTAACCCTAACTAAAATTATCACATAATCCCAGAGCCTTTTCCCCTTTGCTGAGAAAACACGTCCAGGGAGATATGGGGACAATGAAATTACCTCTTCCTTTTTTAAGCCTATTTCTTACTTTTCTTTCTTGCCACAAGGCTCGCTTAATTAAAATACTGCTGCCTTCCACTATCCCAGGAAGCGGAGATAATAGAATAGCGGAATTTTTATGTTGTCTCCACACTGGATCCGCAAAGGCAAAACAAAATCATCTTCCTTTTCACTAAGCCTAACGTGGCGACCGTTCTTTGTTTAATTTCCCGCAGTAATTCAGTTATGCCACTAAAACACAACTCGTGTGTTTTTATTGTTTCGCGATTTCCGTGTCCGTTAAGAGGCCGAGTGTGCCATCCTCGAAAATACAAATGTCTGAATAATGATTCTCTTGAGGTCGAATTTTTTTTTTGTTCCGAACAGACACAGTTCTGCCCAGTGCACACGCACCCTTTGTTAACAAGGGTTAAGCGGAAAGATGGGCAGCTTTTGACTTGCAGCACGTCTTTCCACTTACGCGTTTTTATCTCTGTCCATTCCCTAGCTTACACAACTACACAAATTCATCGTTTAGATTATACTCTTCTCTCTGCGGGTTTTCAATTCTTCTCTTAATTAGGGCAGACGATAACGCACACCCGAGTGTCGAAGGTTCTATTTTGGAATCTTTTCGCCCCTTCACGGTGAATTCACCAACAATGCGAGACGCAGGTCTGATTAAAAAAAAAGGGTCGTCGCAACTGTTGAGTGTTCTGAAAGGCAGGTCAATTTTATACGCCGTTACTCAAGCACAAAGGCGTAGGGGTGCCCATGTTTAAAAAACAGCGCTGTCTGAAATGCCACGGCGTTAATTAAGTAGGAAAAAACACAATCAAAATAAAAAGGATCTCCGGAGAGAAAAACAAGATGGAGAGAGATACCATTTTGTTTTCACTTTTCTCTCGCTCGAGGATATTTGGAAGAGGATTTTGCTTAAAAGGCGAATAAAATCGGAAATACAGAGTGAGACTATGTAGCTATGTATTAAATATAAATTAACATTCGATGGGTATTCGGCATTTTAAGTTATCCATAACCTGTGAATATTTTTTTTTCTCTGCGATTCCTGTACAAGTGGCGAATTACTATAAATAACACACGAGAAATCGCAAAATTAAAAGTTAAACATTACCAAAGTAATAACTGCGATAACTAACTAAACAAAATTATTAAATTAGCAAACTCAAAAATTAATATTAATACATAAATATTTTATAAATACAAACACATGCTTATAATTAAATTGATCAAATACTAGGTAGGTAGATAGTTAATAAACGACTGGAGCAACGCAATGGACTACTGACGACCGTCCTGGAGGAATATATTGGAGAATGCCACTTCATTTTTTACCATGGTCAGATGACAAAGTAAACACCTGAGGGGAAACTCCACTCTCCAAACTTCCACACCATGTCAACATGAGATATTTGAGGCCACGACGGGTTTAACATGCACCATCTCCCACGTACACGCTGGTCTTTGGTTGGACTGAGTTTTGAACTCGCAAACCTCCTATTGCTAATCCGTAACTCTTCCAACTTCGCTACCGTGGCCCCAAATTTGATAGTAGGAAGTATTAAATGAGCGATTGCTGTATTGCACGAAGCCTCAAATGTCAGAACTAATCTGGCCTTAACATATTGTCACTTGAATACTGTCGAAATGTTAGTCACACGTTTTGAAGCTCTTTTCAATAGCAATTTTCAATCTACCTATATTTCAATTCTATGAGCAAACTCACGGAACCACTATACCGTAATAACTAATAAAACATAACATAAAGGTACCAGAATTTTCAGAATATATTCAAATCTATTGCATATACGGGTAGTTAAATATGGATTCGAAGTACCTCACATTATGGTAAAACAGGAATATGAAATGGGTGTGGATATGGGACTTTATACTATCATACCAATACGTGGAATTTATAACTAACTTCTCCTATATCACAACCGCTCCACTAATTGGACATTGAGTTTCATCGAAGTTTGGTCAGAAAGTTTAATATACACCACACCATACGTTAGGTTGGGGAATTATAATGCCTAATTCATATTACTCCAATTACTTTCTCGAATTTACGTAGCAGAGCTTTAAACCCACTATAAACAGTATGCAATGATTAAATTATTTCTAAGGGCAAAAAGGGGTTTGCGTGTAAATTATTTTTACTTTGACTCATCGTTCGTTTCATAATTTAATTAGATCTTGACTTCGATCTTCTTTATATGAAGTTGACGCAATTTGGCCAAATATGGCAGTTCTAGCGCCATAAAAATTAACCAATTTTTAGTTGGTATTTAGTGTTTGCTTTGGCATTAGACATATTAATTTCGAAATAATCCCTCTATAAGACGCAATAAAAGTCTTGTGAGAAAAACTATACACAATTTAGTTTAATTTCTAATTCTTATTTGTATTTCTAATATTTAAATATCCCTTAATATCCATTTATTATCCCTTCTGATAATAATTGGCAATCATGTTGGGCAATCATGTCAGTTTTGCCTTCAGTCATACTTGTAAACAATTACAATGTCTCGGATTCATATTAACTCTTAATTTAAATATATATGTAGGAAAAGTTTTATGTTGTAATGCTCAAAGTAAAAGGTTGCGATTTAATTTTCAAAATTTTACTATCGCCATATTACATTATTACTTAATTTCCATTTATTATCGCTTTTGAAAAATACTGTACAAGAATAAAGTAGCCTTTGCTATCTATTAAACGATTCTGCATGATTAAACGTTGTAGTTGTATTAAACCTTATCTGTAACTGTTATAGCTGTATTAAACCTTATCTGTACTGTTATAGTTGTATTAAACCTTATCTGTAACTGTTATAGTTGTATTAAACCTTATCTGTAACTGTTATAGTTGTATTAAACCTTATCTGTAACTGTTATAGTTGTATTAAACCTTATCTGTAACTGTTATAGTTGTATTAAACCTTATCTGTAACTGTTATAGTTGTATTAAACCTTATCTGTAACTGTTATAGTAAATCTCAGTTGAAACGTTGTAACTGTTGTAGTAAACCTTAGTTGAAACATGTAACTGTTGTAGTAAACCTTAGTTGAAACGCTGTAGATGGTGTATTAAATTTAGTTGAAAAGTTGCAAAAATACTTTTTACTTTCATTACATTTTTGTTAGTTTAGCGTACTTGTGCCAATTCTTCCTCAATGATACATATGGAAGTTTGGTTTGACTAAAGAACAGAGACATTGGAGCACATATTGTTTTCTGTTTTAGGGACATCTGTTTCAAGAAAATGTTGAAGGATTATGTTACTGACAGTTTCCATTGTTACTGTTTTTTAAATTACGTTTGCTTTATAGAAGACACAGTGATAAAGGTGTCAATACACTGTGCTAATGCACAAAGGTGTAATGTACTATTGCAGGTTCTAATTTATAGCTCTATCGACTGTGGTATTTATTTTATTTCAGTTTGCCTCAGTGATATTAAATTGATAATCCTTCAAGGGGTTTTGAGGAGATATCGCGTACATCAAGAACTTATCAATGTTTCCAATAATTTGATATTTCGTCAACAAGATATTGTCGATTTTTGATAAAGACGAGATCAAGATCTGGTTAGGTTCGCTAAAAAAGAGATTTTTTGCAGCGACAACCACAATGACAGTCAATTATCAACTTAGTTATAGAGTACAACATGCGTTCTCGTGCTTGATCTCAAGGATTTACTTATATACCGTCGTCAATTAATGAATATACACATAAAAATATTCCTGTTTAATATATTTTTTTCAATAATTCACAATAACGAAGTACATCCATAATTATTTATCAAATTTAACTCATGGCAACATCAAAAGCATTCTTTTGGTTACTTTTTTGAGAAGGTGGATTTCGCCCCAAAGTATCCGATTTCAGAAAACGATCACACCTCAAGTAAAACAGCAAACCACTTATGGCCATGCAACCGATGCTTCATGCAATGCCATTCCTGCCACGCTTTTGTTTCGGAAACTTTGAGGTGGCAGCAGGGGGGATGGCACGCGTTTGAAATAAAAGTAACAACTCTTTCGCGTGCTAACAATGCAGAAATAAACAGAATCTATTCACGCAACACCACAGTGCAGAGCAAACATCTTTTTCTTTCGCAATAAAGCAGCTCTTGGTGAACGTAAGCTGCTTTTCGTGTACGCTCGGCTTCTGTTTTTTCGCACCAACGGTTCTTGGGTGCGAAAGAAAGGAGTTCGAAGGAATAACAAAATAAAGGCAACATCCTTTTAAAAAGGACGTTTTTTTTTCCTGTTCGTCTTCCTAAAATGGATTTTGGTGTCTCTCAGGCGAGACCGGCACGTTGTCCGAAGGGAAATTAAAGGCAGCTTCTTTGGGGCAAATTCGCTTTCAGGGTGTCTGTATGAAAAAATGAACATAAAATGTTCCGTACGTTTATATGGGTCGAAAAATGCAGGGTGTCTGAAAAAGATCAGTACAACTTCAAAAATTTACATAAAAAAAAGAATACGCCTACAGCAAAACTAGTTACAACAATAGATATAATAAATAAAAAAGTTTTTTTTCTACAGTATGTTTCTGATTATAGATAGCAGTAAACAACATTCAAACGATTATTAAAGAATTCAGTTATTCCAAATGGCGGATTCCGTGAAGAAAGCTCAATGTATCCAGTGGATGACCCCCATAGCATGGCTGCCCCGGTCTCCTGATATTACTCCACTCGACTTTTTCTTTAGGGGTTATGTAAAAGATGCTGTGTGCAGTGTTCCGAACAAAAGTTAACAGCGTCGTGGAATTAAAACAAAAGACCCAAACAGCTGTAGCTACTGTTGATGTTAGCATGCTGAAACGTTCGTGGATTGAATTGGAATATCGCCTTGATATACTTCGTGGTACGAAAGTATCTCATATGGAAATTTACTAAGGTAGTAGAAAAAACCTTTTTGAGTTATTCTATCTACTGTTGTAACTAGTCTTGCTGTAGGCCTATTCTTTTTTTTTAATCAATTTTTGAAGTTGTACTGATATTTTTGGGATACCGTGTATTTTGAAGCGTTTCTTGCCGTGTCAGTGAAATCGTTTTTGTGTCAAAGCGGTACTAGTTCGAGCAGTCTGAAATCGCAGTTGGTTGAAGCTTAGCGGTTCATGTCCCGAACAAGACACAAACACCAATATCCCAACATTGATTTTCAATGATGTTTCTTTCGGTGTTTTCGGCGTCACTTATTTTGTAAAAGTAGCACTTACGAGCAGTTTAAAATTCACTGTTGGTTGAGTTTTATGGTCCATGTCTCGAACAAGTCACATGCATCAGACAAACTTCCAACCATGATTTTCAATGCTGCTTTTTTCTGAGTTCGTGATATCGCTTTTGTGTAAAAGAGGTACACATTAGAGCAGTCTAAAATTGAAGTTTGTTGAGGCTTAACGGTACATGTCCCAAACAATACACAAGAACCAAACAATCTTCTAACCCTGATTTGCAATGTCGTGTTTATAACGTCGCTTTGTTTGAAAGTGGTACAAGTTGGAGCAGTCTAAAATGTAGTTGCTACACGTTTAGCGTCTATGTCCCAAACAAGAAAAGTGTCGAGCACATCATTAAATTTCAGTAATTATAGTGTCCATTTCTTCAATCTTGGTTGGATTTCCAGCAAGTAAAATCATTTCAGGTAAATGAATAGAACGAGAAACCATTTCTTGATTTAGAAGTTGCTATCAACACTTCGAGTCTTAAATACCAAGTCAAACAAATGCAGAAAATAACTAATTACTTTTTCAAAAGTATAAAAGTAAAGGAAGCATCGAACACGTACAAACTATACCTTCCTAGTGTTTTAACTTAAACTATGAATAAATAGTTTTTATTTTATTAGGGACTATAGATGCAAAAATCTATCTGTGAGGTAACTTTCCTAAATTTTGTTCGAGTTAATAGTTTAAAATTGAAATAGTAGATTAACAAGTACTCCAAATCAATAAACCAAATATTTACTGCTTAACGTAAGCCCTGTGTTGGGACAGAATGTATTTTCCGTTACATTTGAGAACGAACTTTACAGTGCCAGTCCAGTTGGTTATTTAGAACGAGTCGATTTCGTCGTAGTCAACAACGGGCTGGATACTCAACTCCCAAATAATTTCGATGATATATCCCGTTTATTAAGATCTGACCAATTTTGCTGAAGAAGAGATACATCGTCATCAAGGTATTGTTAATTTTTCTTACAATGCCGAGATCTAGATCTGATCTGGTATCTTCTCGCGAGATATGTCGTCGAACAAGATCAGGTCAACTCTTTTCTTTCCCCGAGATAGCTCTTTGAGACAAACACTAGGGAGATTAAATCATTGTGAACTCATTTTATAATTTGGATCGCTGTAACTACTTTTGTAGGGATTAATTTAAGGGTGGTTATTTATTGATACGTAAAAGAGGGTTAAAAATTCAATTAAATGAAATTAAACGAGACAAAGAAACACAGCAATAAAAACTAAAACTAAAATATCAAATCGATTCTATCGAGAACTGCATAACAATTGTAATACGTGTTTTAGTTTCATCGTTATTCGAATGCTCCTCTTGTACACGAAACGGAGCATTCCATAATTACATTAATTTTTATATTTCATATTGATTTCTCTTGACCCGTGCACTTCTAAGAATGTTTTAATAAAAGTTATTTCCTTAAAAATCGTACGAGAAAAACTATTAGCACATTTGCACAATAACGTGTCAACAAATCTTTGAATTTCCTTTAAACTCACCTTCCTTCCTTCCTTCGAATGGAAGCAGACCCCTCCGTACCGAGTTACTGAAAACCCACAGCGGATTAGCCGAAGCTAGGGAAAGCCTCTAATGAGAAATATTAGAAGTGGGCCTAGTGACACGCCGTCCGAAAAACCCTTATCTGCCCAGGATGAACACGATAGGGCGTGGACGTGGTCGACCCCGGAATGTGTGGGATGAAGATATGTGGTCCGGCTCAATGATATCAGTCAGCCTTAGGTCCGTTTTGAGCCGGAAAAGTTTTCTTAATAGATTTTTAAACTCACCAATTGGAACTATGACCTTCAAATCCTGTATTGGACCCCTTTAAGCGAGACGCATTGAATGCAGAGGAATTCTCGAATGTGAAAATATTCTTGCACAATTTTAAGTTCGAGAGTTTCTAATTGTGCAAGGGCAAGTAATGATTAGAATTTCGATGAGAGTGGACAGATGAAAGTAAACTCATTCACGATGGCGTTAATATCGAAAATAGATTTAGAAATGTACCTGTTACACCACCGAGAATACCAATCTTTTGTGAATAGTTATTTAACGTGATGTCTGGTTAAATAATCGTCTCGTGAATTATAATATTTTTGCACATGAATAAACGAATGAAAAGTCGAGTCACATTCCACCAGGGGGAGACTCCGCACCTATCCTTGTTAGGATTTAATGGATTAGTAGTCTCCCTTGGGTGTTTAGTATTTTCTTATTTGCAGAATTTCTTCTAGGTTTTCTTGAAGGTCATATTTGAACTGTGTTTATGTCGTTGCTATAAAGACCCTGCCGCGGATTGTCAGAATACCGGAGAATAACAACGGAGTATTGGATCAATCCCCCTAAAAAGATCCATAGACAACAAACACTTTGTAATTTTGAACCAAGCTCAGATAACGAGGTCAACGCCAACCCATTCTCCAAATTACCACAATACGCCAAGTCAGGATATTTGAGGACACTGCAGGTTTAACGTGCACGAAGCACACGACAGTCTGTAGCTGCATCGAGTTTAGAACTCGTAACCCTCCAGTGCTAATCCGTTACTCTAGCAAACTGAATACTGTCCAACAAGAAACTTGGTTTGTTGTTTTAATGGCGCTATCATATTTAGTCAAGTTGCGCCAATTAACAAGACAGTCAACACAATGAACGACGAAGAAAAAATCGAAAGCCAAAGGGTAGATAAGGGAAAAATGAAAGGGAGGAAGGATCACTCTGGTAACTCGTGGTCATGATGCCCTTACGTACCCATAGACGATGGGCCTCTGAGGGCCATAACAATAAACGAACTAGTATCAAATGGCTACGGACCTAATATACAAGAGTAAAATATTTTTTTACGTTACATAGTTATCAATTGGAAGAATTAATATATATCTTTGACATTACCCATCTTTAGATTGAATCTAAATTTATTTAAGGGTTTTAAATCAATTTAAATAATATTATAACCACAGAGAGCCACAACAGTAAGCAAACTAGCATCAAATGGCTAAGGAGCTAAAATAGAAGAATAAAATATTTCATTATATTCGATGATTATAAATTGGAAGAATTAATATCTTTAACATTACCCATCCTTAGAGTGAATCTAAATTTATTTAAGGATTTTGAATAAATTTAAATAATATTAGAACTTTTGAGGGCCACGACAACAAACGAAATAACATCAAATGGCCAATGACCTAAAATAGAAGAGTAAAATATTCATTACGTTTGATGATTATAAATTGGAAGAATTAATATCTTTGACACATAACCCCTGTTTAGAGACTGAATCTAAATTGATTTAAGGATTTTGAATTTTGTGTGATGTTTATGAGGTTTACTTTATTAATGTTGAACTAACTAGCTTTGGCTCTCACCGAGGTAAAAATATATTTGTTAATCGAATATAATACTAATATAGACAAGTTTTACCGGTTATCGTTTATTAATACACGTATCTGTATGTGTCTAAACATAGCCTAGCTAACAATTAAAGTCGCTAGGTTCGAGGAAAATCGACGGGCCATGATAATTGTCTTGGCTTTCTTGCATGAAATTATGTTATGGTTGTGTTTTCCCATCTTTCTTTAAAATAACTTCGCATTGACGTATGTATTATCATTTCCATCCATATGGTTCTGCGATAGATATGATTATTTTTCATTTCGATTTCATTAATACCAAAAACTTTTTTAAACCTAAAAGTGGTGTCGACGAGATATCTCGTTCATCAATATCCAACAAATTTTACTAGTAAAGAGATAGCTCGTTATTATGATATTTTTGATTTTTGTAAGTTCACAGGATCACGATTTGATTACATTTTTTCTAACGACGATATCAAGCAATTTTTTTATAATGCCGTTCATCGAGGTCTGGTAAATTTATCTAATAACAAAATACTCCGTCTAAACAACCATCAAGTGGTTAATAAAGGTTATTCACTGAGATCATTTTGTTAGGAGAGACACATTTATTGGTCTTTCGCCAGACAAATATTATAGAGGTATAAAAGAGAACAGAGCAGGGTCGACGTCATTACTGAACCGTCTATTCTATACCCTAAATGCAGCATTAAAATACCAATACGTTGTCATCACATTACACAAGTTGGTTCTATGAAAGTTATGTGACATTGGTGGGAACGCGGTAGCCCAGTTGGTAGAGCAACGGATTAGCAACCGGCGGATTCCACAAACGCGTCAAATCTGTCGTAGCCTCAATTTCATTCACGTTGGCGTGGTGTAGATGTTGCGAGTGGGATGCCTGATCAGTTGTTGTTATCTGACCGCGGTTCAAAATAACGAGGCGTTGTCTTTGGATTTATTCCTTCGGGATTGATTCACGACCAACGCCAATGTCCTGTTGCGTTGCCGGGTTGCGACGTTAATTGACTACCTGAACATTTTCAGCTTACGACTGACGAGCGAAATAGAGAAGTAAAATAAAGGGAAGTAATAGTTTCGATTGCTTTTAGTTCGCTAATGAAATCCAATCCTGAAATTAAGGACGACCATAAGATCAGATTTACGAAAGGTTGTTAATTAACGTCGCACTGGAGCAACTTGGGATATTGGCGACGGAAGGAATAAATTAAAAAGAAAGAGGTTTCCTCAGAGATTGCATGATCGTCCTTGAGGAAAGAAAGTTGGGGTTTACGGATTGTTGGAACTTGATTGCATTGGAACTCGTCTAGACAGAATCGGTAATTTAAACAATCATCCCCGATGTCCTATAAGCTGATGATGTCATGAATGCTGATCATAGTCTAGTGCAATGGTTCTAAACCGGTGCTCCGTGAACTTAAAGAAATAGATCCAAAAAAATTTTGAAAGTCAACGAATCAAATTAAAACGGTTATTAAGACAAGGAAAATACAAAAGCCATTGTTTTTAAATTTATCATCAAACTTTGTAGGGGAAAGTGGGGCACACTATTACAGGTTTTTTACTTTGAGTTGTTGCATAAAGATATACATCTAAATGAAGCAAACAAAGACTTTAAAATGATCTTTGATCTCTTACATATCATTAAAATTAAAAAGAGTAACATTTATTTCCATTATTTAATGTTTTTGGAGGTGATTTAACACTGTGCCCCACTGTCGGGGTACAGTGTTAAACACTGTGGGGTACAGTGTTAAACACTGTGGGATACAGTGTTGCGACATAGTAGCAACAGCATATACAATATAAATAATGGGCTTTTATTAAAATTCATTTTAATTGAAAAATACAGATATCTACTGATTGCTTAAGCAGGCTTAAAATAAAATACCGCTTTTGATAAGTACATATAATTGAACAGCTTTAAATGAGAGGAAATGATTAGATATCATAGTAGCCAACAGTTACAATGTAGGTGATAAAATAAGATTAAAGAAATTGTAATTTTTTTTTTGATTTTGATAGGAAGTTAAACGCACATGGAAAATCAACATTTCTGCCCTCTTTTTTCATTGTCCTTCCTGATGGAATTGGGAGAAGAAATTTGGCAATGATTTTCCATTTTCAACTGAATAAATTTCATTTGTTCGTGAAAATTTATAAGATGGAAAAATTCTTTTGCCATATAACACTTGTTCTGATTCACAATTCCATAACAGATAGTTATTTTTTTTGTTCTTTAAGGTGTGTCCCTTTACAACTATAATGTAATCACCATTGTTAATTGTTGTCGTCTGAAACAATGTCCGATTGCAATTTTGAAAAAGAGATGTTATCACTATCAGCATAAAATGGGGAATCTTCATCTTCTTTTGATGATACAGGTATCTCGGTAGGCTTATGCCTCAGATTCACTTTGGCTCGCTTATTGGGATTTTCGATCTTTTTAAGGTTTAGTGCTTTTTTCCTCTTCAATATTTCCTCTGTAATCATATTTTTAACTGGCGTATCAGTCAAGATCCAACATTTGACCCGTCATCTATTTTGTGTAGTCTTCCAGGGTTGGGGCTTTTGGGAAAGATCTTACTTCGTAAGGAGACATAATTTTGTTAGCTTGTGAATGTTTCGAATGAATTAACAAAAGAAAACTGCTAATCATGTAAAGAAAGAGTGTAAACACCATATAAAATATTTACAAACCTATATGGGAGAAAAGATTAAGAAAAATTTAACCAATTTATTTGTGTTATCATTAACTTTTATAGTTAATAATTTTTATAATAATTCTAAAAATGAAAAATGCAGAGCTATAAGAGTAATAAAATTTACATTGTGAAACATATGCTTGTTTGTAATGTGTTAATTGGACAATTTATGTATGTAACACTGTGTCCCATTTCATTCGGTAACACTGTACCTCATCTGATATAGCTTGTAACAAAATTGTTTTATGACTACATAATGTGAATTTAGATAATTCATTTTAACTCAACAGAACCTAAACACAATTAGCTTTACCACTAAAGTATTATTCATTATATAAGAGCACCGCTCACGAATAAAGAGAATTTAATTACAAACTTGAAATTTTACTTTAACATGCAAAAATAGAGATTTGCTTACAGAAATGTAACTAATGATGCAAATTCTTCCAAAACGCATGAACTTTTGGAAAACAAGATGGCTAATAAGATTGTAAACAAATTGGTGCTAATTTTGCTACCACTTTAAAATGAAATTCACTCTAACACTGTACCCTATGTAACTCTGTACCCCATATAACGCTGTGCCCTACCTTCCCATATTTATGTTGGTTTTTATCGATTTCTACTAGAACTTGAATAAAAAATCTGCCTTCGCGGGTGGACGGAGCCTGTGTGCAAACAGTTGAATGACAAATTTCGAAGTGTACGGAGATATTCTTAGCTATAAAGGTTACTGCTATTTTTTGTTTTTCTTTCCAACTTTTTAGTCCAACTTTTTAGACAGTGTCGTAAAATGTATTGTTTTGTAAATGAAGGTAGAAGTTAATTTGAGATAAATTGGTCTTCTAAAAAATAAAATACTTCTAATTACACTCTAAAGAAATAAATATAAATTCGTAACGGCAAAATGGGCAATTTTCTAGAACGAAAATATAGTTCTGACACAGGGCTAGTGCTTGTGCAAGTACAAGCAATACCAATAATGATACTCACGCTAGGGTGAACAAAATAAATAATGTCAGTAGACAATGTTCCAATGATTATTTAGATACCGGGTTCACTTATTGACGAAAATGAATGTCAAATTCTTTGCGTGATTTGTGGAGAAAGGCTTTTGTAATAGTGAAATGGTGCCAACAAAATTAAAACAGCATTTTATATCTAAACACGACAATCTCCCGTCGAAAGACACGAATTATTTTCAAAGATTGTTGAATAATCAATTTAATAAAGAAAAACATTTTAAAAATAGTAACAATATCTAATAAAGCACACATTTCATCATAGAAAGTTGCAGATACAATTGCTTAGAATTTAAACTCACACATCATAACAGAACTTCGGATTTTATCAGGATGTTCAGAATTAGTTCGAATTATGTTTGGTGAGGCAAAAGAGAAATTATACAAATTCCTCATTAGGATGACACAACAAAAAGAGAATCGTGCACGTCAGATGGTAAGGTCAGAATCATCAGAATGATACAGGTCAGAGGTAAAGTTCTGAACCGAATTTTTTAACTTAAGGATAAATCCTCAACGTTTAAAACTTTTCTAACAAACCATATTTGGTATATTGAAATGGCATATTTAGCTGACATCTTCAATAATTTAAATTACGTGAATACGGTGTACAAAGTAAAAACGAAAATATTCTGACATCCACTGACAAACTGTCAGCATTTCCAAAAAATATAAATCACTCAAGAGAACGTGCATAATTGAGAAAAGAACAGTAGAAGTGTTTCTTTCAGTTCAAAATAACAACATCGATGAATTAATTCTTATTATAACACACATTATTCAGCATTATTAGTGGAAAAAATTGCGAAATACTTTCCCGCATTGAATATCGAAAATTATGATTGGATACGAAATCCATTTTCTGCAGTCAAGTTATGAGTTTTCATTACACGAGGAAAAAATCATTACTTTGTCAACGGATCGTACTCTTCGATAGACGTTTTCCGAAGTAACAGCTGAAGAATATCGGATTTCTGTTCAAACCGAGTTTAAAAAAATATTTCTGAAAAAGCGATTAAAATTTATTACAACTTTCAACATCGTACTTATGCGAGCTAGGTTTTCAATTTTAATGAATATTAAGACAAGGAAATTTGAAAGGCTGAGAAATCTAAAAGAGGAAATGAGAGTAGGCTATATTTCACACACAAGACCAGATATTGAAAACATCAGTCTAAACTAAAACATCAAACTAAAAGTCATCAGGCCCAAAGTCACATTAAAAGAATTATGACATTTTTTAAAATTTCATTTATTATTGTTATTTGCTATTGACTGATGTATGAAAACTCTTATGTATGTGATTATGTGTTTGTTATGGAATATAAAAAAATATATTAGCCCTTGTGTTGCTACAGTCTAAAGTTAATTCAACTACCTTCCTCTTTAATAATTTTTTAATTAATGTTGTACTAGAGCAACCCAACGGGATTGACGACGGTCCGGGATCAATGCCCTAAGGGAAAGATTTGAGGGCAACACCACGTAATTTTGAACCACGTTCAGTTGACGAGGCAACGCCTGAGCTGGCACCCCACTCTCCAAATTTCCACGCAACCCAACGTGATCTTCCTCTTCTGATAAAATATACAAATCTAAATCTATTTGATTAATTCGTTACATAGATTAATCGTTAAAGTGATTATTCGTTATAGTGATTATTCGTTATATTGATTATTCGTTATGGTGATTATTCGTTATATTGATTATTCGTTGTATTAATAATTCGGTATATTGATTATTCGTTATATTGATTATTCGTTACATTGATTATACGTTATATTGATTATTCGTAATATTCGACAAAATTCGTTATTTTGATTTGTAGATTATAAATCTAATTTGCACCTTTGCCAGGTTTATAGATCCCACAAGGAATGTACACGTGATACGAATGATTATATTGTTAGATTTAGATAATATTCGATTCTATTATTTCACACACACATGTGATAATTTAGTGATTTTCACTTACATCTTACACTTTACATACTTATAACTTTAGGATCCTCCCAAAATGTAGCTACATAAATCTTTCTTAAATCATTCAGAAACAATATTATCTTAAATTATCATATTGGCGTGGTAGCCCATTTGGAAGAGTAGCGTATTATTAACCAGATGGTTGCGAGTTCGAAACTCGACCCAACCAAAGACTCGTGTACGGGGGGAAAGGATCACAATAAATCTGACGTGGCCTCAAATGTTCTCACGTTGGCATAGTATGGTTGTTTAGAGAGTGGGGTGTGCCAGGTTATGTGTTGATTTCGTCATATGACCGTGGTTTAAAATTACGGAGGGCTTTTTGTCCTTGGATCTTCCCCTTCGGGATTGATCCCTAACCATCACCGATGACGCATTGTGTCCTATAAAGTGCCACGTTAATTAATTACCTTCCGTATAGGCATGTGGTGTAGAAGTTTAAAGAGTGGAGTGCCAGGGTACGTGTGACCTCGTCCTCTAACCGTGAGGCTCAAAAATGGCAGTGTTGTTCTCGGTTCTTTATTTCGGGACTGAATACTAACAGTCAAGGATATTCCGTTATTTCACCAGTAACTATATTCAAATACCGACATAACTAAATTATTGATTGGCAGTTCGATTACACGGAAACGACAGTTCGTCTAGAATAACGCCTTTGGCAATCTGCAGTGTGTCGTGTATATCTTCTAACCATACTTAACTTCTTACTTTAGAAGTTATTTCTTAGAATCATTTCAACCAATAGATATGGATTTTTATTTTTATGCTTGTTGATAGGTACTAGCATTACGACAATTCTCGTAAATCTCATGGCACAGAAGTAATTGCTTTATAGAGTTCTGTGCTCCTCGCACATTTGTTTTCTCGTTTGTTAAGTAAGTTTATCATACAAGCTTCACGCAATGTAAATAGAAACTGCCTAAGGTGACTTAGCTATAGAAAAGCTAAAGGGGTGACTTAGTTATAGAATGTTCGCGGGTGGTGGAGGTGGGAGTAATAGCTGAGACACCTAGGTGAGGGATTCAAGCGTTCCTTAAAAGGTTCTGACTGTTATTACACACGGGATTCTTAGCTGTGTTCGGTGTCAAAACGAATTGGAGATAATATTGTTTCGCATAAAAAACGCCACACTCCATCGCCCAGAAAACTCAAAATAGCAATTCAAATTACGACGAGACACATACTAGAGAAGCTAAATGAACGCTGACGAGAATTTGAGCGAGCTCATATTGACGAAAAGTAAAAAATAAATTCGTTTCGGCTTTGCATAGTACTTCTCTTATTGCGTTAGGGAACGATAACTGCATTAAACTACGAGGTACTGCGGAATTAGATTAAGAACACGATAAAAATATTAGATTACGTATAAATTTCTTCTCGTATTTAGTGGCTACCTGCAAAGCGATACAGGAAATGAAAGAGCATCTCTTATTAGATTGGAATTTAAGACCAATGGAATTAACATCCGTTTTCAAAGGTGGGCAATGTGGAATAAATTAGATGAGACAGTTTTTTTTCTTCTTATGGATAATTTTATTTATAGGAGATGTGTGGATTTTCGAGTTTTCGTCGCCGACCTGTATAATTTGGAATTTTTCTATTTCCCACTCGAACGGATAATTTCTGTAGAATTCAATTGCTTTTACTTGAAAATAATTTGTTGAAATAATTAGATATTTTTAGATGTCGGAGAATTCCACGTAATAGGAAGGAACAAAATAATTGGCAGAATAATTGCGATGGGTGTGTTTTGTGATATTACTTCGAAGAATTCCAAGGACATTTCTAAAAAGCAAGTTCAAGGCAAATGGGATTTTTCACTTTATTTTCTCCCGTCGTTTATTTGGAAATGGAAAATACAAAGGTATTCTGATTGGTTGAAGCGAAATTTCGAAAATCAAAACACAACATAACGAAAACATAGCACGATAAAAACATCTTTTTAAAAGCAGGACAAATATTGAATCCTTTCAATCATTTGTTATCTTGTTGTTTTTTAGGATTTTTTTGGCGCAACGGCCATATTTGGCCAAGCTGCACCAAACACAAGGCATATAACTAAGTAAATCTGTCGTGAAAGGGAAAAAAGAGGTATTAAGAATAGAGTAATGGGATGAAAGCAGAAGATTACTTGGGTATCACGGGAACGCGACTCTTATGTTTACAAAAGTGATCACCATGAGAAAGTTAAACATCCCTAGCGTACCTGGGACTACGGATGAGACATCAAGAACAAAACATCGATGTTCAATATTAAATCGATGTTAATACATCGCCCGAAAACAAACGATGTTTTTAAACATCGATGTATTTAAACTTTTTTTCCTATTTTTTAAAACTGGTTTAGTTACCTCTAACATTAATGTTAGCTCGGGAGAAAGATTTAATTTGTCAGTTGCCGTATTTATTTATTTATGACTATTTTTTTTAACTGTCGAAACAAAGCCAAAAAATTAATAAGAACAATTATCAAACATTTTGTTTTCAAATCGAATAATACAAAAGAAAATAATATTTACAACAATTTGAAATAGGTACTACTAACTATAAGTATAATTAGGTAGGTACATAACAATAATTATTGTTAGTTATTATTAATTATTTATCAACCTATGGGGGACGCATAACCTTATTGTTTATGTCCTCCAAATAAAAAATATTAGTGCCTATAGTAATTATACGCCCCAATATTTGTTACCTACACTTTAAAAAAAAGGAAGTTTTTTAACTTTCTCTCCCTTAAGTCGACTTTGTTTTTTACTAAGTATACCACCAGTTAGGTTTTAAGTTTTTTCTTATCGGATGTCGCCATCACTGACAAATACTTAGTTGTACGGTTATTTTTTAATTTTTTACAATGGTACTTTTTTAATTCAAAACATCGACAACGTAAAAACATCGATGTTAAACAAACATCGATGTTTTTTATAAATCATCGATGTTTTGAAAACATCGACGTCGCATTTTGCACCTTGGATCAATGAAGACCGTATACACCAAAATGACATGTGCCCTGAGTCCCATTTCAATCATGTGAACAAAAAAAATGGTTTGGGAGTAACAATTCGGAGTTTTTTTAAAATTGGGTTCGAACATTAAGAAATGTAAAATGAAGCACAATTACATCATAACTATTTCTGACACCCATATTTATAACTGTGTGCAATACCCCTGAGTCTGGTTATGTAACTACCAATCAGATAGACCACGAAACCTAAATATGGCGTTACTTGTAAATAACCAACCATTCATGATTTGGCTCCAGAAGCCTAGAGAAGCTGCCAGATTAATGGGGTCCGATACACATTGAAATTTTTTTTTTATTAATTAATTTTGAATTTTGAATTTTTTTTGTACTGATTACCCATCTAACTAATCAGCAAAATCATAACACAAAATTTTTCCAAATGTTTTTTTTTAAATTAAAAAAAAAAAAAAAAGAGGGGTCATTTAAATTGCTAAAACTCAAAATATTCTTGATCAATTTTCAAAATTCTTGCAGTAAATTATTCACAAATTTATAAACTTTAATTTTGATTCAGCAATTTAAAAAATATTAATTTAATAAAAAATAAAAAAATATTTGAATGAAAATTTTTGAAAATTTTAAGGTATTTTATTTTAAAAAGTCATATTTTTAAAAGTAAATATTTGTTTCAAATTTGCTGAATCAAAATTAAAGTATAATCTCTCTATATTAAAAAAATGTTACCGCCGCCGCCGCCGAAGAATTGAAAACTGTGTTGTTTAGCTCGATTCTTAGCCGGTTTCCCGAGAAAGTACTGATCGGAAAAAAATGAAATTAACATGCTTTGTTCTTCATCGTATTCCCTGGATAATTATTAAGATTTTTTTCCGATGCGGCTATTAGTTTAGGTTTTATTAAGTGTTAAAGTTGAAGAAGCGAAATTTCTTCCGCGAGTGAGCAAAACACATTCAAATTTTCAGTCTTCAGTCGTGAGTTTTTTTTAAGAGTACCTCTCAACGTAAATTTTTGCAGCTCGTCGAGTTTTTTTTGAAATTTAAATTTGGTTCTTGATAATATTTTTTTGAAATTCAGGAAAAATCGGGACATTTTTGTTACTTTTTTAAAACTGCCGTATCTATATCTAATTACTATTAATTTTTAATTTTTAAAATATCGCAGTATACCTCAGAATATACTCTTTCTTACAGTACTATTATTTTTGAAATCGGTTAATAATTAAATTGGATGCGATCAAAAGTTCGTCATACAAAATTCGGAATCTTTGGATATTTTCGCTACTTATTGTTAAAACCGTTTTGTCTACGGCAAAAGCCATTATTTTTTAAATTTGAAAACATCACTGAATACATTACATTACACTCTTTCTTATGGTACAGTTATTTTTCAAATTGGTTAATAAATAAAATCGTTGCAATTAAAAGTTGGTCATACAATTTTCGGAACTTTCAGATCGTAACTTCCGATACAAAACTAAAATGATCATATCTGTATAGTATTACTGTTAGTTTTTAATTTTAAAAATATTGCAGTATACCTCAGAATATACTCTTTCTTACGGTACAATTATTTTTAAAATTGGTTCATAAATAAATTCGATGCAATCAAAAGTTGGTGTCACAAATTTCGTATTTTTCAGTTCGCATAGCTGCTTCCGAAAGCAGTAGTGGGTTGCACTTTCGACTATCGGGTTTGCCAGATATCAAATTTATCGTAGCAACAATTGCCATAAAAACGATTTCTTTTTATTTGGCGAGGAAAAAGGCTCGCTTTTTTCCCTCTGTTCTCAAGACAGTTTACCGACAAAGTACAGATCGTAAAGTTTGGATATTAACAATGTTTACTTAAAATTGTACAGGGAACAAGATGCAGAAGATTTTTTACTGATGCCGCTATTAGTTTAGGGTACATTAAGTGTTAAAGCAAAAAAAAAGTTAAATCACTTGCGAAAGAAGTATTGGTTTCAGAAAGCAAACTAAACGGATTGCGTAGCAATCCCCGGGGTCGGCGAGCGTAAGCGAGACGCAGCGAAGCCCTCGCTGTGACGTCATGAACCGGAAAGTGAAATCAGCATAATACGAATTATTCAGATAGTTTCACTCTGTGAAAGTAATGTTGGTTTGCGAAGCAAACCAAATGGCATCTGTGACAGGATGGTTGGTTTGCGAAGCAAACCAAATGGGATTGCGCAGCAATCCCCGGGGGTTGGCGAGCGTAAGCGAGCAGGGGGCGGAGCCCCCTAGTATTTGAAAAAGATATATTCCAAATTTCAACCATTAAACTTTATCGGTTTTCGACTTATAGCAATTTGAATACAGGAAATCTTGAAAAAAAGTATCACGGAGAAAAACGCATTTAAAGTTTTAAAGGCAGATGTTGTTGTCATGACAACAACTGTCAAGAGTGTTAGATTTTCAAAACAACGCACCACAAAAATTATTATATCTCTAGTTCTTATTAAGATAGAAACATGATTTAGACGTCATTTTAAGCAGAAAAACACAGAGAACATCTTAAAATAATAAAAAAAAATTTCGAAAATTTGACGATTTTTGTGTCTCCCCCCCCTTAGCGAATTTATCGACTTCTGTATGTAGAATTATTTTTAAAAAGTGGTGTCAATTCTGCAAGCTGGCTTGTAACTTTCCTAACAGCTTTGATAAATTTCGTTACAACCCTTCCCCGATTATTTTATTCAACAAAGGTCAGCTTAGAGATATTTTCCCCTCAAAATTATCACCATAAACTTCTGGATAAATGTGACTAGTATTATATTAATGAAAACAGGTAAAATTTAACTCTTATAACAATCTGATCAACTTTTCTCTATTACATGTTTCTTAAAGCCGTAGTAGTTCGGTTGGAAGAGTAACAGACAAACAATTGGAGGGTTGAGAGTTTGAATTCAACCACAAAGGGGACTGGTGCACGTTAATTTTGTCGTGGCCTCAAATGTCCTCACATTGGCGTGTCGTGGAAGTTTGGAGAGTGGGGTGCCAGATCAGGTAATACCTCGTTGTCTTACCGTGGTTCAAAATTAAAAGTTGTACTAGGATCTTTCTCCTCGGGGTTGATCCCGATCCGTTGCAAACAGCTCGTTAGGTTGCTCCAGTGCAATGTTTATTAAATTACGTACCTACCTAATTGTTTTTAAAAGATTCGGCCTTTGATTGTAGTATTCTATCAGGACTAATCAAATGTTTTTACCAAATATCCCCGATACCGAAATTCTCTGCGGAAGATGAATTATTTTTATGATGAATAGATTGTCAATTTTATGAATATACAAAAGGGTTAGTAACTACTAAAACAAGCTCTATAACATTCACACACTTTTTTATTCTACTCTACTAAGTTAAGCGTGCAGATGTCTTAGACAAGTGAAATCCCTTTTAGATAAAACCAGACGGCGCATGCGCCTACTGCATTATGCTGTTTCTTCCAGCTGCTCGGTATGAAAATTTGTCACATCGTTGTGCCTAATCCATGAGTCCTGAATTCATGATTAGTTAAACTGATTATCCACCGTGGTGAAAAAGCACTTGTCTGATATTCGACAGCCAATCGGCTAAGATTCGTGGGTTCACGTGATTTACCCTTCAGAGATCTTACGACAGCGACTCCGCTCACATGCTCCGTCTGTTTCATTAGGAGATTTTAGATTGATGACGTCACTTCTATAACAGGTTTTAAACCCTCCAAAATAAGATTGGTAGATATTACCGTTGCACTGGAGCAACACAACGGGCTGGATTTGCGACGGTCTGGAATCAAACCCAAAAGGAAAGATTCAAGGACAACAATACGTAATTTTTATCCACGATCAGATGACGCCTAGAAAACAAGGTGTGCAACTATCGTCACTTGGTTTTCAATATCTAGCTGTTAAACTTGTACTCTACCAGGCATGTCATACAGATTTTCATAACAAAATGAGCGTCACCAACACCTTACAAGATCAGTGAATGATTTTATGAATTTAACCGTATGGCGTCCGTAACAGACTTTTAACTTTTAGGACAAGCTTTTTCGTGGGTATGTAGGTGCTTTAACTAACGTCGCACTGGAGGAACACCATGGGCTATTGGCGATGGCTCGGGATCATCCCGCGAAGGGAAAGGATCCGAGGAAGACAACATTTGTTTTTGAACCCCGGTGAGATGACGAGATCACACTTGAGCTCACACTCCACCTCTCCAAACTTCCACACCACACCAATCTGAGAAGGCCATACAGATTTAACGAACAGCTCACATTGTACACTGGTCTTTGGTTGGATTCGAATTCTCAACCCTGCGATTGCCAGTGCGATATTTTTCCAACCGGGCTACCTCGAATGAGATCACGTTTTTGGTAGGTAGGTATTTAATTAACTTTTACGCTGCTGCGCTTAGAATTCTTCAATAGTCTCACAGAACGGCTCTTTGGCCTGACTTTCCGAGCCCCCAAACCTAATTACCAAACTTGAGCGATAGGGTCGTGAGTGGCATTTACGACAGACGCTTTCCTTTCATAGTACAGGGTGATTCATAAGTATACAATTTCAGAGCACTATATATAACAGTAACGATGTAAGATATTTTATGTTACCTGTAGCAGAAGTGTAGGTGAATGCTTAAAGTTTTTTCAGAGACAGTCAAAGATGTTCTATGTGTGCACCCTTAGTCACACTACACACATCGATCCGGTAACACATTTCTGCCTAGACGCGTGTTAGGGTATCTGAAGCAAGTGCAGTGATAGTGGTTGGGATACCCTGTTTTAACAGCGCTTGATCAACAGGAAGAGGAGGGTTAAATACGTTATCCTTTATGTAGCCCCAAAGAAAAAAAGCCTCGCTGTGTAAAATCAGAACATCTGGGTGGCCATTGGGTTAGTGTCATGCTGTAGTCGGCGCTTTGTCTAATCGGCGAAGAAGATCTTAATAGAGGTAATTTCACATGTCACCTGACCAGTGTGGTGGTGTACAATCCAATTGGAGAGTAAAGATTTTCGACTTTAATATCCAATTGGATCAATAAAGTTTTTGACGACATCTGCCGATACACATACTCGGTCGTTCTGGCTTTGTAACTTTGCACAAACAGCCCGTAGTTTCAAATTTTGTAAACCAATCGTAAATTAATTTTCTGGTTGGAGGTTCTTTTCCAAATTGTGATCGAAAATGCCGTTGCACAAAAGTGGCCGATTCCGTTTAGTTCTCTCTCTCTCTCTCTCTCTCAATGGAAGAACACAAAAAAAGCCTTCTCCACTGCAGAAACAGTCATTTCCAATAACTGGTCACTGACTGGTCACATAGTGGACGTGAAACACTCACTATTGGCTACGTCATTTCGCTCTGGAGGGGGACACAAACTTTATGAGTACACCAAGCCAACAGTTCGCGTTTGGGGACCGTGTCATAAACTATTCCTCATTTACAGCATCTGGAAATTGTATAATTACTTATGAATTACACGGTATTGTGTGGCGTGAGAAGATATTTCAGTGGTAATAATTGTTTACCAGCTGCAGTGTAACGGCTACCGTCGCACCGAAGCAGCACAATGGGGTATTGACGAAGGTCCGGGTTCAATTCCCGAAGGAAAAGGTCCGAGGTCAACACCACGCAATTTTGAACCACGGTCAGAAGACGAGGTCACACCTGCGATGGCACCCTACTCTCTGAACCCGGTTTTGGATGTTCTCTCATAGGAAGGGGCTAAGCTAAATATGTCTTCACACAAAAAACCTTTCGCTAGAATTTGGAGTGATGATAAATGGTCGATGGCCAAAAAAAAAAGCAAACTCCACCTCCAAAACGGAAAAAAAATTAAACACATTCCACCCCTTTTACAGTTCCGGTTGAATTGACCAGCAGCACTCCGTCAAACGACACAGATGAGAGTGACAATCGTCTGCTCGATCCCCTTGGCACCTTTCGGCTTGCCTATCCCGGATTCTCCCGGAGTAAAAATACTCCCAATGGCAGGACGATGCCATCCGGTACACTGCCCAACCCCCCTACACACCGAGGGTGGATCTGATGGATAGTGGATTTCCTCCCCCCCCCTCCCAAGTCCTTTCATTAAGCCCCACCCCCTTTTCTCCGCCGAAATTCCCGAGTGTGGATCTGGCCTGGGGCCAAGAACGCCACTTTATCGTCTGCAAGGGGCCCCCTTTCCCGCGGTCAGCCGGAGACGAGGGTCAGTTCATTTAATGTTTCGGTTTTCGTTCACGGTCAGCGGTTCCCGGGGAAAAAAATCCGGGAGAGATAAAATTAAATTAATGAAGCTGCGAAATCTCTTCAAACTTTGACTCGGTTGACGGGGTATTGATCCTGGTGGGAAGGAGAGAAAAAAGCGCTATTCATAACTCGGCCATTAGCTGCGAGCATTCGAGTTCTGTTATCGGACTTGGATAAATTATTCCGTACGGCGCTGAAGTACCAGTCCTGGTGGCGATGAGTTTTTTGCCGTTTAGTTAGTTTCGAGATTATTAATTAATCTTCTGAGGGTAGGTAGTTAGTTGACGTCACACTGGAGCAATAGAACGGATTATTGAATCAATCCTAAGGGAAAGAACTGAGGACAACACCGCGTAATTTTGAATCACGGTCAGATGACGAGGCAACACCTGAACTCTGGCTATCAGACTCTCCAAATTTCCACACCACGTCCACAAGGATATTTGATATTTGAGGTCATGACAGATTAAATATTCACTAACTCACGTGATTACGGTGGTCTTCGTCTGAGCCTAGTTTAGAACTCCCAACACTCCGACTGCTAAACCGATGCTTATCCAACTGCTGCCTTATTCCTCTGAGAAATTCACACGCATATATCTGTTCTGCAAACTGCAGTCTTCCTTGCACGACTTACTAAGAATTTTGACTTTCCCCCAAAGACTGTTCCTTAAGATTCTTTGAAACAAAATAGGCTTAGTATAACAAAAGAGGAAAGGATATTAAAGTGTTAACGAAAATCTTATCGTCAGTAGATTACCCCCCCCCCTTCCATTAAAATAAACTCAGTTAAATTTTTTATTACTGTTTAACATTCAGAGGGGTATGCACGTTTTTTCTTTCTTGCAGATTGAAGTCTTTCCTACAATCTTCTAAATTTTTACTGTGTTACCTAGAAGTCTTTTACTCAATAGATGAACCTTCTTATTTAGTCCTCATACGTGTTGTGGGGACAAATCAATGTTACTTATAACTCAGAAATAGTGTACCACTCACAGAGTTAACAAGAGGGGAAAGGGTATTGAGGAGTTTACGGAGAATCGTATCGTCAATTGATGCCTGCAACTCAAATAATTTAGTTGGAATTATGTTTTTATTATTTAATCCTCTGGTGTGTTTACACGAGTATACCTGTTCTGCAGCCTACAATCTTCCTCGTATCACTTCTAGTCAGTTTTGACCATGACCAATACAATGATTCCTGGGTTTCTTTTAACCAATAGTGTGATTACGCAGTCCGTATATTTGTTGTGGGGAAAAGTAATACAACACAACTTAGAAGTTTCCAAGGGTTAACAAAAGAGGAAATGATATTCAGCATTTTCTGGAGAAAAATTCTGATTGACAACAGATGACATTCAAGTAACTTATTACAACTATTTTTTTATTATTATTTAGCCCTAACGATCTAGCCCAAGCGCGTACAATATATGTTCTGCAACCTAGTCTTTCCTACATGACTTTTATTTCCTTAATCAACAGACTATTTCTTCTAATCTCGTCACTCTTAGACGATTAACAAGGAGATGGGATATTCTGGAGGTCACGAGATTTGATGGTTGTTTTGGGGTTTCATGGCCCAAATGCCGTGTTGGCCAAACTGCGCCAAACACAAGTCAAGTTCAAGTAAAAATGTCGTGAAAAGGTGGAAAGAGAGATTGGGAATACAGTAGTGGGACAAAAGCAGGAAGTTTCCCGGGACCCTTATTTACCCAAGATGGTAAACCACGTGGGAAAATAAAAGACCAAGCCGCATCTAAATCAATGTATCCAAACTTTTGCATTCGTCGCTTGGGGAATTACCAATCCTCCAAAATTTATTGAAACCTGACCAAACCTACGGCTTTAATCATTTCTGCCATGAGTAAAATGTGCGTTTCTTCAGGAAAACATAACACTAAAATAAAAATTGTTCTCGCATTAGGGATGTCAAGTTTAGGGTGTTGAATTCTATTAATCCATAATCATGCACTCAAACACAACAGAAAATGTCTGACAGTTTATATATACTTGAATACTACACTACGCAAAATATCTTTTGGGACACTTATTTTTTACTAAACGTTTCGGTTGCATTATTTTTTCAAATGTCGGCCAACCATCCGTTTTGTTGGCAAAATGCCAGTAGTAGTAACTTACCAGAGAGAGAGATAGCCACAATTCTCTCTCTCCTTAAAATGTTATTCACTTTTTACATATATAGAAATACCTGTCTCCGCTTACCGCAAATAGATCGTTGTGGGCGAAGTGCAGATATCATCAGTATCAATCATAGTTCCTGTAGAGTAGGTCATCTGGAGTTGGTTTTGATATTTTTTTTCTTGGTTCTACACATTTCTCAGGGGAGTTAGAGCTTTAAACTTAAAATCCTACTTTTATAGAAAACTTCGTTCGAAAAATACCGATTTTTACAAGTGTTCGAAGATTTCAGAAAGTTGCATCAATCTTGTATAAGTTAAAATATGTATAGTTTAAGTAGTTGACTACATGAGAACCAAACTATTAACGTTCATGTTTAGCGGTTAATAATTTTCTCAAAACTGCAACCAGCTTGGCTTAATATGGGGTTCAAAGTAACGATGTGTAGTCCACGGATTTTTCCCGAACAGTCAAAAATAGTCCAATTGCTTCACTGCGACGTGAATTCAACTACCTATATTAAGAAACCCAATTTAATATTTATTTACTTTCTAAGTACCCAGTAATGTGCATCAAACTCAGATGTCCCCCAAAATAACAAGCTCGGGACATTTCTGGTGTATAACTTATTTCAGTGATATGTATAGGTATCGTCGCTCAAAGTGCATAAGATCGTAGGTTAAAAATTTTCATTTTTTCATTTATTATTGCTATTTATGGCATTTTGTTATTTCCACCTAGTGGTAAAATATCTTATGTCATCAGCTGATCCAATAAAAGTTACAACCACATGTATAAATAATAGATTCAAATCATAATGAAAACGATTAGATTTTTTGCTCTCCTGAAAAATGCAGTTTTTAGACATACGACCTTTTGCACGATTTCCTAGTTTGGAGGTCCAGATGGTCAGGTCTTTGGTATGTCACAATCAGAATATGTTGAAATAGTTGTGAAATGGACTACTACATGGCTTATTGAGACGTAATGGCTGCTGACTGGCATGGGACTTATATTTATTTGCCCATGGATTAGTAATTTTGGTTATTTTTAATTAACGTCGTACTAGAACAACACAACGGGCAACTGACGAGAGTCCGGGATCAATCCCCTATCACTTTTGTGGAAAGGCTCATCATATCCTAAAGAAAAGAATGTCTGGAATAGGGCCATACGTACTGAAGACAAAATCCTGGAGAAAGAGCTAATTTAATGCATGTAACAGACAGCACCACCAAGATTTAGAACTGATCACAACAAACCTATCAAATATGAGACAGGAAACAATCGTGGTTGTCACAACCGTTAGGATAACAGCATTGCTGGATCTTATCATATACTGCAGTGTTTCGGGATGACAAGAAAGGGCATTTTTGATATTTTGGGGAAAATACTCCTCGAATGAAAAATAAAAGTAGATAGGACATCAAAGAGACAAAATCCTCGAGAAATAGCCAACTTCAAGGTATGCAATGGCGAACTGGCAGTATTATCAATATTTAGTTGAGTATTAGATCACCAAGTGAGCATTAGATCACGACCAGTACTTATTAGGGTGAAACATTGAGCGCAGCCATGGCTCGAGGGAGTGGTTTAAACTAATGCTTCGCTTTTTAACTAAGCTATCCAACTCATTCCTCAAAATAACTTCTTCAAAGTGTTTCGTTTATGCACACTAATTCTAAATTTTACACAATTAATTATAAAATGAGCTGAGTGCTACTTAACCTTTAATTGCTGTCATGGGTCTCACAGAACCCGAGTCATTTTTGACAGGTCGTTTCCACCCCTTAAATTGAATATTGGTACTTGTCTTATTCAGTACCTTCTCACTAAGTCCAAAAGAAGCCACATTCCAAGACTGGTTTGACTGCCCCAACTATTTCGTTTTATACACTATTTACATTTCCCGCGTGGTCTCTTAGACCCCTTCACAACATTTCCTCTACCGTTCTTGTTGAATGAAATCGTCTAAGTTTGAGTAAGGAATTTCGGCAGAGAGCCTAAAATGGCAACAAACTTTACAATAAACGACCTGTGTTATCTTACACAAAAAGAAATTCAGGATATTGCTGATAATTGGTCGGAAATAGAGTACTGGGACAGTGAAATTACGAATAATATTATTGAAAGCGAACTCGAAATGTCTTCATCTTCATGTACATAAATTTCCGAATCCGTTTCAAGTGCGCATTCACAAGAAGAATATTTCTATGGAAAAAATAATTTCGAATATGATGCAAGGGGGGAACCAAATCGTGCCGTTAGAACACCAAAACACTACATAGTTTTACAGTTTCCAGGGTTAAAACGTCCTGCAAAATTAGATCTGAAAGCTGAACCTGAAGAGACATGGAATTTACTTAACTTATATAGTAATATAATATGTATTTCATGTTAAGAATTGAACTATCTAAATTTAAAATGTATAAATAATAATTATGTATAGAATCTTTCATTGATATATTATATTAATCAACTTTAGACGCACTTTAGTGAGGGAGGTCTGAGAGACCCCTCCACACTAGTTACGAGACGGTTTGTGACACAGTAGTTAAGGGTTAAGTGATGTGTTCAGTCCGTCACAACTACCAGAGTATTGCTTGTCCTTACCATCTTTTGCAATGTTTTGGAGCGGAATTGAAGGACATTCACGATTCGAGACTTCTCTCGTACATTTTCGCAGGGTGGGGACATTGTGGAACTGATATAGTAATTTTGATCGCCGGGAATGAAAAAGAATGACAGTGGAATACTCACAGTTGATGTCCAGCTTCCAACCGTCCTCGATGGCGCTGCCCTGTATGAGCGGGTTCTCAGCCCTGCAGGACAGGTACTTGCCGCTGTCCTCGCTGGTGGGCGTAAAGATGAGGATGCTGGTGGTGACGTATCCGTCGATGGAGATGCGGTCCTTCGTCCGCTTCATCTTGGTGTTCCCCTTCCACCAGGTGATGGTAGCGGGTGGCCGGGAACCTGTTGCTCTGCACACCAGCTCCACGGGGCTGTTGGCAGACAGGGGTCGGCGGTTGCCTTCTATGGATACCTCCAGGGGGCGAACTGAAAAGAAAATAACATTTTTGTTGTAGTCGAAGTGGTGTTCCTTAGACTAACTATTGCGTTTTCATTTTACATGGGATGTTCTGTATGGAATATTCTAAATGGATTGTTCTAGACGGAATGTTCTAAATGGAATGTGAAAGATGGAATGTCTTAAACGGAATGTGATAGATGGAATGTTCTACGTGGAATGTTCTACATGGAATGTTCTACGTGGAATGTTCTACATGGATTGTTCTAAATGGAATTTCTTAGATGGAATGTTCAAGTCTGATCACGCAGAATATGTACAAAACGAGTAACAGAAGAAAAACATGTACGAACGAACGAAGCAGTTAAATAATAAATTAAAATACATTTAGCAGATTATTAGAATGTTCTGAGCATCTTGCACGAGTGCACTATTAAACAAAATATAAATCACAACAATAAAGCCACTGCATGAGGTTTTAACGAAAATACTACTACAGGGCCCAATTTTGTAATTTTTATTCTAAATACAGCTGGATGTAGTCCCGGGAGAGATTTTTTAACCATTTAGAGCATTTTTGTAAAAATCGTGGAATGGGGTCAATCGTTCAAATTTGAAGTCAATCAAAAAAGTGCTTCGTTTCCAAAAGGTAGGTAGGAACGTAACTCTTCTTGTAGTTGTCTCGACGAGATATCTCGTCATTAGCAAAACTGATCATATCTTGCTGAAGGATATTTATCGTAAATCAAGATTTCGCCATTAGAAAACTGAGCAGATCTTTATCTCACCTTAACAAATATATGGACACTATCCTGATGACAAGATATCTCGTCATTACTAAAATTGGCTAGTTGGGTTATAAGAGATAAGGTCTATATTTGGTTATGTTGTGCCAAGGCAAAAGCAACTAACATTGAGGGAAAAAAGCATCTACACAGTACAGCACAAAAAAATTATAACCGAACTAGACAATACAAGTCCAAAATCGTTGATAAAATTGTATGTTATTTCAGATTATACGATTTGTTTTGAAGATTTATTAGGCATTACTTTCTTATTTTACTACAAAAACAAATTTATTTACTGTAGTCTTGTCTTACTTTATACTACAAGTTAATTTGTGAAATATCTGTGCTACTGAATTAATTGGAGAGAGTTTTCAATTGAACAAGAACTTATTATAGAACGATTCAGCTTTCAAGATGGAAAAGTTATTATCTCAAGACAAAATGATTTCGACCGACTGAATTTAGAAAATTCGAGTTGGATTGAGAACATTTATATCACATTTAATATCATAAAATGATCCAAAGAAGCTTTAAAAAAATCTAAGCTACATCTCTTTTTCTATTTTCGTATCGATTTGTTTGCGTTAATTCAAATATTTTGAAGAGAATAAAAACTGCAATATGCTTTCCAATTACCTTTTCTCAGAACTAATAGATTTTGAAAACAAAATAGTGCTACATTTTTGCATCATTTTCTGACAAATATCGAAGCATAAAAGATGAATAGGAATACCTAAATCTTCATTAAGAAATAGTTCTCTGTTTATCGTGATGAAAAAAAAATTTTTTGTTATGAGATCATAACATAAAATCCTTTATTAAAATACTAAACGGTAAGGGTTTTAGAACATAAAAGGAGTCAAATAATACCTTAATGGATGTTACTTTTGAGGAGATTTTAATTCCTAAAGTGACTTATTAAGCAATATTATTACGTCGGTTGTAAATAAATATGAAATGTGAATCTGATTTCAATTTTCCTTGTAATAGAACTAAAATTTAATAATTTTAAATGTCGTAGCTACATTGTACAAAATTTTCAAATTTTGTTTTAAAACAATTTTTTCGATACTATTTCTTTTTGACTTTACCAATCAATATATACGTATTTATATACCTATTTCCAATAGGTATATAATTACATAAGTATATTTCTTTCACCTTCCTAGAGGTTGTCTCGACGAGGTATCTCTTCACTAGCAAAATTGAAAAGATCTTCATGGACGTGATATCTAGCTAAACTACCTGGAATGTTAAATTGATTAGACTTAACCCTCACAGGGGTTTAAATACATAATTCCCCTTTACAACCCGGAGTGTTCTCTGCATTATTTCCTAAGTAGTTGTTACCTTTTTGAACAATGGAATCTTTCCATAGTTCGTTTCTAAGAATAAATACTGTCATTTAAACGTATTACATTCTAAGGAAACGTGAAATTAAATCTTCCGAGGATTCTGTTCTTAGAAAACGACCAACGGAATCAACCCAAATGATTCTATTCTGAGGAAATGACTAACAGAATCGCACACACATTTCAAAGGATTTCATTCTAACGAAATAACTAATAGCATCATTACAAATGATTATATTACAAGTAAAAGACTATCAGAATTATTTCAAAGGATTCCATTTAAAAGGACCAACAAGATCATTTAAATATTCTATTCCAAGGGGACAAACAGAATCACTCCAAAGGATTCCATTCTAAAGAAATGACCAACATAGTCATTCAAATATTCTATTCGAAGGAAAGGACCAACAAGATCATTTAAATATTCTATTCGAAGGGGACAAACAGAATCATTCCAAAGGATGCCATTATAAAGATATGAACAACACAGTCATTAAAATATTCTCTTTGAAGGAAAGGACCAACAGAATCATTCCAAAGGGTTTCATTCAAAAGAAAGGACCAACATAGTCATTCAAATATTCTATTCCAAGGAAAGGAATAACATAATCATTCCAAATGATTCTACTACAAGGAAAAGGTCCAACAGAATCATTTGAAAGAATTCTATTAAGAGTACATGACCAGTAACATCTTTCAAACGAATTCATTTCATCTAAAATATTAAAAGAATCCGTCCAAAGAGTTATATTCTAAGCAAAGAAACAATATATATTTCCAAAATAATTTGAAATAATACACGTATTCTTAAAACCTGGTTGATTGGTTGTATTGATTCGTCATTAGCAAAATTGAACAGATCTTAATGAAGAGATATCTCATCATTGAATATAAAAGTGACCCGATCTTGATCTAATTGTCATAAAATAGTAGGCAATATCTTGATAACGAGGTATCTTGTCACTAACAAAATTAGTGAGATCTCGTACAAATCGAAAACACTTGGAGGATTAAATCAACTGATTTTTACATTTTAATTTACATTGCACGTAACATACATGTGGGTTATCGAGAATCCTTCGTCGCCAAATGAACGCCTGTGTGGACTCTAATAGGCGCCAAGTGCGCTTTAAAAGGCTCACACAGCACTCCTAGAGAGGACTTTGCATTGCGCTTTCCTTGGCAGAAGAACGAAGCGTAGAAAGAACTAACGACGGAAGACGATTACAGCACACGGCTGCTAAGCGGTTAATCTTTACTGTTAGGATACAAGACGGCCCAAACCCTTGTTAATTTAACCATTTGTAAATAGTTAATACTTAGCTCTATTAAATTCTTTTTATGTTCAAAGCATTATTTGTTGGAGTATGGTCATTGTGTCCCACATACATTTTAATTTACGTTACAGCAACACGAGCTATTTGTGACGGTCCAGGATCAAATCCGAAGGGAAAGATCGAGGACAATACCAAGTAATTTTAAACCACGGTCAAGTGACGAGGTCACACCTGAGCTGGCACTCCTACTTTCCAAATTTTCCTTCCACGCCAAGGTGACGACATTTGAAACAACTACAGATATGACGTGTACATCTCTCCTCCTTGTACATAAAGGTCTTGATTCGAATTGATCTCAAAACCCTCCAGTTACTAATCCGTTACTTTTCCAATCGTTAACCGTTAAACCAACTGGATGTGAGTATTTAGTCATTGACTATGTTGCGGGGTAGAAACAATACACTGCTTATGAAGAGAGGAGGGTGAAGGTGTTGAGAGTTGTATTACGGATAGATCATGTTTGGGTTTACTATCATCCCGACTTTAAAATATTTCACCACCATAACAAAAAGAGACCCTTTTTCCATCGAAATCACAGTAAAAATAAATGCCACCCGAGATTTAATTAATATTTAAATTAGTCGCTTGTAACCCCAAACGAACTTTTTTGGTAAACTAAATCCAATTCTCGACAAATTCCCCGCCTGAGCAAGTTTGCGTGTTTACGTCCTTCCCCAAAACAGGAAAAAAAAATCAGTAAAAGGGAGAAAACTCATTTCGGTACGAGGGAAACGAAGTAAAATCTAATCCAGATATCTAATTAGATATAAACTGCGACATACACGAGTAGGGTTAGAGCTCCTGCATTTTGCCCCGTCCTTCCCCCCAAAAGATTCATTTGGGAGTGTATACCCGGGCAACAAAACCAGCTCATTAGTAAAGATAACGAACAGCAGGGCACATACACACCCCTTTTTGATAATCCCGGAGAAAAACTGGAGAGCATGTACCCGGGCATTTCGTTTTAAGTAGAGGTACGCAAAACGGGAGAGGGCAAAGGAGTCAGTTATTAATTCGGGATCGGGCCTCTTGTCTGCTGCTATCACATCACACGCTCCCCTCCCGGCATTTTAGTTAATTAACAAAAAATATAAAAAAACTGGAAAAAAGGGAAATCCATCCTTTTCCCATCCTCGCCTCACGTGCAAACACAAATTTAAATTATCTTCCCTCTCCCGAATTTTTATTTTTTATTTTCCCGTTCGAGTATCTATCCCTCGATGTTTAACAAAAATGAATAAATATCGCTGGAGGGACGATGTGGATGAAATAAAAAACGGGAGCGTGGCAGAAAAAAAAAGGAAAACCGGAGTTTGAGTTTCGGCTGTACCTAAGCTAAACATTTGAAGAAAGATT
This sequence comes from Metellina segmentata, assembly GCA_947359465.1. Classification (NCBI taxonomy): domain Eukaryota; kingdom Metazoa; phylum Arthropoda; class Arachnida; order Araneae; family Tetragnathidae; genus Metellina; species Metellina segmentata. The sequence goes on along the minus strand of OX375881.1, from coordinate 26,370,715 downwards.
AGTCTTTTAATAAAAATTTCCCCTCAGCTGTACGTAAGTCTAAAATTAGATATAGTAGCGGCGTTTTTTTTTTTATTTCTTCATTCAGATTTTTTTTAATTCCCCATTCTATTGTACTTTACGCAGAGCAAGAAAAGCGAAACCTTGTTTGAAATATTTATTTTTGCTCCGTTCCTGCAAATTTTTTTGATAAAATTCCCAAAAGAAACGATGAAAGAGGGATAAGTTCGAATATTTTCCCCTCTGCCCGACAATCTGAAGTTATTAAAGACTTGAAACATTTTAAGCTTTTAGAAGAGGTGTTTTAAATCCTCACATAAGGCGACGGATTTCGAAAGCTAATACGGAGGAAAACTATAATCTCAGCAATCTTTTTCTTTCCATTTCCATCTTGGAGGAATTTTTTTTGCTCCCTGCATAAGCATCGGCACATGGAATATTTTTGCGTACATTCTGATTTATATATTTTGGCGGAAAACATCGGCCTTTTTATTCATTTGGATTTCCGAGTTCGTTTTTTCTTTCGGAAATTTTTAACGAGCCGTAATCATTTTCAGTAAGAATTTACCAGAATTAATTTTTCAAACTCCGTTAGTTCTTAACACTCCCAGGTACGAGTTCCTTTTTTATCTACGCAATGCAGCAAAAAATAAGAGTTTGAATACGTCCATTTCTCGTTAAGAGAGGCGGACATTTTAATAAGAAAATGTTAGTTGCATATGAACGTTTTGGATCAGGTTTGATACTATTTTAAGCCGGTTTCGGCTTGAATACCAAATAAAGAAATGTAAGAATATCGTAATTAAAAAAATTTACATTTAATCGTACTCACATAATCATTTAAATTGTAACTACTCATATGAATAATCAACACAGATATGTTGACTATCATTATACAATTAAATGGCTTGTGGTAATGCTACACGGGACTTCGTTATCGCTTTATATAAACTAAGATAGTTGATAGCACTGGATAAAGAAATATATACGTCGATGCATAAATAGTGTTAGTTAACCTATCGTTTAAATTAAATAGATACGTACTGAACTATGTTACGGAATTTATGTATTTTTAGGTGAGCATATGGAGGCAATGTTTTGCTCATTAGCTATGAAATCTTTTTGTGAAAGTGCTTTTTGTTTCATTTAAAGAGTCCCGGCCGATTGAAATTCACTAAAATGCCGATTTTTGGGATTCTTGCATCTTATTAATATTTGAACAATTTTGAATAAAATGTTGTACTTCATGAAGAATTCTGAGTATTAGAAGCATCTATATATATAATTCTCTTACGTGGCACGCAAAAAAGACGTTATTTGTTTTCGCGTTTTGGCAACATTGTACGATTCTTTGTTTATCCCAAAGCCTCGCGCTTCGATTGAATTTATAGCGTTATCGGATGAAATTTTATTGAAAAACAATGAATTTTAGTCGAACTGTTGCAGTAAATAATAGAAATCAAAGAAAACGGAGGATCTTTTCAGTGTAATTTTTAAAAAAAGGTCCGTTTCGGGGCAAACTATTATAGTTCAACAAGACGCTTGCATTACAACTTTAGACAACAAACTCAATGAAAAAGCGTGGGTGGCTCGAGTGCTGGGTAAATGTACACACAACCAACATGCTGGGTTTTCAATTTCCAAATCAACGCTCACATTTCGAGTCAAAATTTGCTCAAAGTTTCCAATTGAATTCTGATTCCAGAGGTACTGTAAATATCTTTTCTGGGTGGAGTGGTCGTTTACGGTAAGAAGGTGATTAGTCGCCAAATATGGTAACTTTCACCTTTTGCGGATTTTCTTCACATCTGCCGTTTTTGTTATGGCAACCCTATCTGATGTTACGGAATTCGGCCGCCATCTTGATTTGGCGACAAAAATTAGTTGGCAACAAACATCTTACCGTGAACGACCACTCCACCCTTTTCTGAAAAACAGCATAAAATTTAGATTTGAAAAATATTTTTTTGGAATATCATATTTTGTTAACAATTTCTTCTGCTAGGACACATGTCTTCATTGATGCGAGCGAAGCGAGCATAGGTTCGCGCAGCGAACCAATGAGGATTGCGAAGCAATCCTCTGGGGGTTGGCGAGCGTTAGCGAGCAGGGGGCGGGCCCCCTAGTTTATATTTATTATTTTAACGCAACCCACTTCTGTTAGCTGTAATCAAATAGTCAACTTTAACACTCATTTTCTAAGAATCCCATATTTTTGATTTTGGGAACACTTGTCTAGAAGTCTACTTTTAACACATATATTTTGAGTATATTCACAAACTTGAACACACTGCATAAAATCTACATGCAATATTTTTTTTTCTAAAAACTTTTTTAACTGAAAAAATTTGAATATTTTAAACACATAAAAAAAATCATATCTTTCTGAATTTTTTGGGGAAAAAACTGTGTTAAAATTTTTATAAACGTACTTATAATAAGATGGATTTATTTTAGAATTTTTGATTGAGAAGTTCCTGAGAAATGTGTTACCAAAATTACTCAATTTAACAAGGACTACTATGAGGTCGTCCTTAAGGTGTACGTTTACACTAAAAGATTTTTTTTTTAATTTTGACTTTAATAAAAAGTTTTTTAAAACACGTAATTGGTGTATTCTAAAAATAATTTCAGTGAGAAAAAATCAGATTGTGCAAAGAATTAATTATCTAATTAATATGTAATTAGCATATTTTTTATAACCGGTTACCACAAATTCTATTTAGTTCCGAAAGACGATTTTAGCGGGAAATTATTTCTAATAGTATTATTCTTCATGTCTTGAACCTCCAAATTTCTAGAAGAAATAGTTTTTATCTACGATTTTTTAATTAATGAAACGCAAAAAAAAAAAAAAAAAAAATCAAAATTTTTTCAGGAATTTTGACATTAAAAATCCATTTCTTGACTAAATACTCTGATTGAGATTCAAAAAAATAAGCTGTATTATATAGATAATAATAATGTAAAAATAATTATAAAGGATGAATTCGTTGTGGAATCACGTTTTGAACAAAACATCCTATTGCAAAATCGCAGTTCTTCAGAAATCGAGTTTAAATGTTTGGAAACATCTGTTCATAGTGTTGTTGTTTCTTATGCCTACACTGGCAGACCAGAGGAGTGCCAGGGCAGTCGAAGACGGCAAGAGGCGAGGGGGGTGCGCCTTCCATGTTATTGAGCCTCATTGGGAGGAAGTCCGACTTTGCTCGACATACATAACACATCCGCTTTACAGGATGGTCCCTTTCACACATTCATTCACTCACACATATCGTAATTTAGATCTCAATCAGAGGCCGATAACCCCCTGATCAGGTACCCCCAGAGGTATTGATTTGGTATGGGAACATGGGAGACTTTGTGACCACGACCTAGCTCCCAGTCACCATTAGTGAACACGACGGTCTTTAGCCAGGTCGAGGCGCCTATCTCGCAATCATCAGAATTGCAGGCTGGGCCGAAGACAAAACCCACAACCCTTCTGATGCGAACCCGACGCTCTACTGACTGAGCTACCGCGGCTCTCTGTTCATAGTGATAGTACCTAACAAAAACCCTTGTAACTAAAAAACTATTTCTCATATTTGTAAGATCTTGGCTTCGTTTAAAAGCTGAAAATATCTCGAATTAATAAAAATATATTGATATTCGGGTCGATTTTCGGGATTTCTAGTGTATACATATACCAAATGTATGTACAGTTAGATATATTGTCAACCATAATACGCCTAGTTCATTTGCCAGAAACTTTCTATCTAGGTGTCGTGAAGACACCAGGGAGTCAGTCAGTTTGGTGTACTTCATGATGGAACACTGGAGTGTATCGTCATTGTGCAGATCCATTGTATATGGTAAATTCCTTTCGCGAAAAATACCCATCTGATGTTGAAACATTTTTTAATTGAACGTTTGCTAAACGAACAAGACTCCTAAAATTCCATGAAGCCCATTTTAACGCACCTCGTGGTTATCCTGACGAGATAGATCGTCATTGTTAAAACTGATCAGTTTTTAAAAAACGCGATTTCTCGTCATTGGACAACAAAAACTGACCAGATCTGTACCATCATAAAAAATCGCTAATACCTTGTTGACGAGATATCTCGTCATTAGCAGAATTGGTCAAATCTTGGATGATATGTCTCGAAAATCACTTGGGTTACCTTAAAAGTCAAGATAAAAATTAGAAAAGTCGTCGAATTTAGTTTGAATCATCCGTTTGTATGGAATACGGGTATATTAGGAACAGTTTGTATTTACTCTAATCCTCTTTTTCATGTGTAAAGAATGACAACATTCAAAGTAAAATGTAATACACAAAAATGAAATTTGTGTTTCACGAGTTTCATCTACCTCAAACAAAATGTGATTTTATTTACATGGTAGATATTTTGAAAATGATATTTTTAAAGGTAATCTAACATTAGCAATGAAGAATATAGAATTTCTTAGACTTTGCAGTTTTATTTTTATTTTGAGAACTTTACTGATAAAATTCATGCATGTCAAAAATTTTGTTTTAGTAAACTCTTTCAAGAATATATTAACATTTGTTTTGTACTCTTTTGAATTAATTCATATGAAATGATAAAATACTGAGCATATAAGATAAAGTATATCAGACAAATGGTTTCGACACAATTACCTGAAAGGTATTAAATGCTGCATAAGCTTACTCACAAGTGTGTATTCGATAAGTTTCGGGAATTTTAAAATGTTATTCGAAATTTCTTAGGAAAAGTCACAACAGGCTATAGAAAAATCTTTTAACTTGATAAGAAACAAAAAAGACATTTTTATTACATTTTCTTTTATTAAAGCTAGGGAACTTGAGTTCAGTTGATTGTGTAATTTATTTATGCATTAGGAAAGGAGTTTAACTTGAACTTTAATAGGCAATACTCATAAAAATTATCTTTTAAAAATGATTGTCATAATCATAACTTTAAGAGTGTCATCCGAGTTTACTCGAATAAACGTTTCGAATCGCATTAATAATAACGTTCTTCGAAGCTGCATATTAAATTGAAAATGTGTTTGTCAATTTAATTAAATAAGTGCACGAACATCATCTCAAACGGTTCATTACACTTAATGACATTAGAAATAGTCTTCGCAGGTTTAAATATCACATGACCTTTCAGCATCGAGATGGATCATTACGATTACCCAAAAAGAATATTCATTTTCGGATTTCAATAAATAAAAATATAATTAAATTTACTGTTGCGAGGACTTTCAATTGAGATTTTTAGGAATATACTTTCAAGTACATTATTCAATTTTGTGAGTTGAATATTTTCAAGCGAATAATATTATTGCATCAGAGATCAAATGCTTGAGAGATCCAGCTCCATTGAAATTTAGCATAATATTAATATATTCATAATGTTTGACATTTTAATATTTGAAAATATCTCATATAATAATCTTGGCTGAATTTAACTTCTTATGAGAGCCATCTAAGTCTACATATATGAATAGATTATTAATTTATATATGTTGGTATCACTCAATGATTATGATTTACTCATAACAATCTTTTAAAATGATACATAACCCTTTCTGCGGTATATGGAAATATTATGTAGGCATTAAACACCTGTAGAGTGAGGCCACAATTTTGTTGTTTTCCCAAGGGGTTGGATTTATGTGTTCTACAACGGGGTGCGTGGAATTCCAGATATGTTCGATAAAGTTGAGGTATGGTAACTTAGGTGACAATGGAAAGACCTCAAACTCGAGTGTTCTCCTGTTAGAAGAAGTCAAAACACATCGTAATAAACTTAGAGTATAAACATTGCAACTCGTGACAAAGTATAAACACAGTGTTCACCTGTCAGAGTTGTTCAGCAGTCGTAGGGTTTCCATTGAATGTCAGCTACACAAACCCAGTACCATTGCCAACAAATGACTTACCCGTCCCAACTGAAGTGGAGAATAAGGCTTATTCCGTTTATCACTTGACACTACCATGGTCAGAGTTGTTAACCTGTATTAGTCGTAATGGTTCAATTGAATGTCAGCTAAGCAACCCCAATACCACTGCGAACAAATGAATTACAAGCCCTACCTGAAGTGGAAAAATAGTACTCATTCCGTTCATCAATTGACACTACCAAGGTTAGAGCAATGTAAGAAGATTGTGTGGTTTTTATGCTCCTATATAAACCACCCTGATGGCTGTCTCGACAAAATATCTCGCCATTACTGACCAGATATTTATGGACGATAGATATCATCATTAGAAGAGTAAACTGACCAGATCATGATTGACCATTGATATCGTCACTAGAAGAAAAATGGCCAGATCTTGATGGACGATTGATTTCGTCATTAGACGCAAACTGAAAGATCGTTCAGCACTTGACACTACCATGGTTAGGGAAATGTAAGATGATAAATGTAAAGGAAATGTAATGAAGGAAATGTAAGATGTGTGTTTTATGCTCATGTATAAACCAACCTGGTTGTTGTCTCGACGTCTCAATGTAGTAATGACGAACCTTCTCGTCATTACTGACCAGATCTTGATGGACGATAGATATCGTCATTAGACGAAAACTTAAAAGATCTGGTTGGACGATATATACTGTCATTAAAAGAAAACTGACTAGATTTGTATCTCGTCATTACAAAAAATTGGCAATATTCGGACGAAATATCTCATCATTAACAAAACTGGTCAGATCTCAATGGATTCTATATCTCGTTGAAATCACTTGGATAGATAATGTAACGTCAAGTTACATTATTATGTGTGACCTCAACCAACCAATGACCTCTAGCCATTCTTATCAAGTGCAATGCACTCAATTATAGGTGGGAAATAAAGATATTTTTCCAACAGAAGTTTAATGGCATAATGCCAAAAGTTTGGCATTTGAAAAGATTACTTCCCTAATTTTGAAACTTATTTTACAAAAACAAATAATGAGGCATGCAATCTCATGACGGAACAATCAATAAATACTAATACGACCGTTAAAAAATAGATTTTAGTATCAAGTTTAATTAAATTCATTTTCGAAAGAATATGGAAATTAATGTATTATTCTGCAAAAATAACATTCAAAACCGTTGAAATATGAATGCTTTCTCATTTGCTGCCACCAATCAATAAAATCCCAGCAATAACAAAAATGGCGTTGAAACTAAATATACATTTAAACGCAGAAAATCAAAAGTAATGATGAAATAATATCCTTGCTAAAACGTTCCCACTCAAGCTCGCATCGCAAAGACCATTTGTATAATGAGATTACATCCGATAAATACATTAATTAACCAAAACGATCAGGACGCAGTGTTATAAAATACCATTTTCAGAATTAATTATCTTCTGATAAAAAGAATTTGCAAGCTCAATGAAAAGAAAAAATGCTTTCCACTTGTACTTACAAGTGGAAAGCACATTCTTTGTAAATTAAACGGGAGAAAATTCTACGTAATCCCACTTTCGTTACTTGATGCAATATATCTTCCAATAATTGAGAAAATTACTTCAAAAAACTCCCTCACCATTCAGATATTGCATTTCACATGACATAGCACAAAAAATTCACTTTCCACTCCCAAGTCGGATTCCCATTGGCGCCCGCTGCCAGGTTTGGGTATCAATATGTGCCATTTTATTCCGCTGAAAAATCGGGTGAAAGTTCTTTTCATAACCACGAAATGGGAAGTTCGGACTGCACCCAAAAAGAGCTTTGAAACTTTTAATTAGTTTGTGTAATTAGCTTTTCGGCGCGTGCATTATCTGAGGTTTGCTTGCTCTCTCGGCTGAAGGACTTCTCGTTCTTCATTAAGCACCAATTAAGATAACCCTGGTGCATTTATCGCCAGATAGAATAATTTGCGACGGTTTGAGATTTCATTAGGAGAGTTTTTTAACACTTCTGCGCGATTATTTTCCGTTTCCGCTAGAGCGCTCCAGCGGAGGTGAAGAGGGCGGAAAGACATAGTTCTTTGATTCCTTCAGTAGTGGTACTTGTCTTCTGAAATTTAACCCAACTGTCGGTTGTTGTCTAGACGAGTTATCTCGTCATTAGCAAAACTGACGAAATCGTAATGGACGAGATACATTGATGATCAAATCTTGATCTCGTCATCCTAAAACAACCGCCGATATCTTGAAGATGCCATTAACTAAATTGGTCAAATCTTGATGGACAAGTTACCTCGTCGTAACCCATTGGAGTTCTTTCATCATTTATACCAACAATAAATATAAGTATTAACAAACCATGTGTGAAAGACTGAGGTAGTGTAGAATCAGAGACAAGTACTTTTTGACTTATAAAATCGATTTTATTTACAAGGATATATAAACACAGATAAACACTTTCAGCGACGATAAGATCAGATGAAATGGTTTTGAGAGGTTTGCTTTTTTCATAATCGAAGATAATGTTCTCTTTAGTGCGAGCTTTTCGGTGACTCTGTATAACCTTTATGTAACGACAAATCCGTGCACAGATGTCAAATTATAAGTCACTTTTCCCAAAAAATCCTGGAGTATTTTTTGTTAATGTTTAGAAGGTGGCAAAATGTCTTTTTCTTTAAGTATATGAGAAAACAAAGGTGGGAAAATTGTAATAATGCAAAAACCACAGAACCACATGTTGAACTTGAATCTTAAAATTGCTGTCACGAAAAATTGAAAAATTGACTTTTAACATTTTGTCATCTGAGCACAGATATGAAGGCTTAAGTCCGAAGTCGTTGATTTGCAATTTCTGTGCGGTACGTGTACCAATTACCGACTAGACAAATGCATCTATGTGTGTAAATGCATGCGCTGTTGACAGTTGGGGTGGCAAGCGCGGGTCTACGGAAGTATCTCGGTGGTGACTGAAAAAGCCGGAAGACCTTCCGAAAGGATGATAGACTGACGATCGCCTTCGGGCAGTTGAGACCCGGATCCGGGAAAAAAGAATCGGGTGACGGCTCTACGTACTTGGACGGTACGCATCCCAAACCAAGTGACAGTTACACGTCTACGAGGGGAAATCAGGGATCTCGGGCAGTTACGTTGTTTCAAGGAGTTAATGTCGGTTGTCCTCAACGACAGGACAGCGGCTCAGACAGAAAAACCAAGTTCCACTGAGACTTCTGTTGATCGTGTGTCTGTCAACGTAGGAGCTATGCCTTGAAGTGCAGTGGCAGAACCAAAAATAACAGATCTGACAAACAGTTATTGGTTCGGGTAATAGAGGCTGGCTGTAGACCTCACCTCACGTGAGTCACATGGGCAAAAGTCGCTGTTTTTACGACCAGTAGCGACAGGAATCTCCTACAGGTGCTACACGGTAACTAGCGGTGTCGGGTACCACTCACTCGGCTGGCCTAGGTCAATACCTGTGCGTTTACGAATTAAGGACATCTGGTAGACGGCAAGGATATCCAAAGCTCCAGAGATGATGGTACCATTCATATCGCCCACAGTACTGGATCAAAAGGTAGCGGTGGCAGACTGCTGTTCTATTGGGCTACTGAGGCCGTGGGCACTCGCCTAGTAGATGTCAGGGAGGTCGAGTCTTTTGTGAGATACCGTCCACATGTGGTACGAAAACCAGCGATGAGATCCACGAGCAACGAAAACCAGCGACGAGCCTCATGAACTACGAAAACCAGCGACGAGAATCACGAGCGATGAAAACAAGCGCCGAGAATAACGGGCTACGAAAAACAGCGACGGGATCCACGAGCTACGAAAAACAGCGACGAAACTCATGAGCTACGAAACTAGTGACAAGAATCACGAGCTAACCAGTGACGAGAATCATGATCTACGAAAATCAACGACGAGAATCACAAGCTACGGAAACCAGCGACGAGATCCACGACCAACGAAAACCATCGACGATTGCACAACACGCAAACGATTATTAAAGAATTCAGTTATTCAAAATGGCGGATCGAGTGAAGAAAGCTCAATGTGTTGAGTGGATGGCCCATAGCCGGTCTACTGACATCACTCCAGCCGACTTTTTCTTATGGGGTTAGGAAAAATATGCTTTGTACCGAACAAAAGTTAACAGTGTCGTAGAGTTGAAACAAACAAAAAAGATCCAAACAGCTGTACCTACTGTTGATGTTAGCATGCTGAAACGTTCGTGGATTGAATTTAATATCGTTTTGATATTCTTCGTGCTACGAAAAGATCTCATGTGGAAATTTACTAAGGTAGTAGAAAAAAACTTTGAGTTATTCTATCTATTGTTGTAACTAGTTTTGCCGTAGGCCTATTCTTTTCTTAACATAAATTTTTGAAGTTGTACTTATTTTTTTTGGGACACCCTGTATTTCTTTCATTTGTTGATCCATCTGTCGACCTTTTAAATGGTTTCGATGAGATATGTGGATGAGAGCCGATGAGAAATAACGAGATATGTAGTCCATTAAGTCCTTACCAATTTTGCTTTCGACAAGATATCTCGTTATCAAGATAGTGTCAATTTGGTACAGCTGCAGTCTACGTTTATCGTGGTGGCAACGACTTTGGAGATTTTTTTGGCGCACTTCTAGTGGCGCCAAGGAAAGAATAATTTCAATTTTGTTTTTATTTTTTTTACTATTATTATATTATTATTTTTTTTTTTAAAACGTTCACAAAAAGTGATACGCTTTCATTCACTTAAAGTAAGGAAGGAAAAAGAGCAAGGAATAATACAACCGGAGACAACAGCACTGTACCGTGACATAAATCAAAATGAAAGAAAATTCCACAACTGGCAAAATACCATTAAAAAAAACAATGAAATCAAAATAAATAATTTAAAAGAACCAATGAAATCGAATGATAGTTTAAAAATAAAATAACGAATGGATTCAAAGAAAAAATTTCAAATGAAATCATATGATACTTTAAAATCAAAATTACCAATGGAATCAAACAAAAAAATTCAAATGAAATCAAACGACAATTTAACGGATTTTGGAAAGAACTTTATAGAATATTCAAAATGTAAATTTAAACTTTCCATTTGCAGATAGATTGCCATAAAAACCGCAATAACCGTTTTATATATTTAACTTGCAATAACTCACTACTAGAAGTGCGCCAAAAAAGCGCCAATTCCGTTGCCACCGCTATAAGCGTAGACTGCAGCTGTACCGTTAATTTTTAAATTGTTTTTATGATGACGAAATAAAGATGTTTTGTGTTTGTGTTCTAGATGCAAGGTATATCTCCTGAATCAACATCCGATCAATTTTGATAACGATTCGATACATCATGATCAAGATATTTCCGATTTTTTAATGGCTACGTGATCAGGATCTGGTCAGTCTTCTTCTAATGACGATATATTTTGTCTGTCCAGATCTGGTCAGTTTTGCTAATGACGTGATACATTAGCGAGACAACCACCAAGAAGGTAAACGATTAAGGAATAGATGGTTTTCACTTTTGAATGTAGAATATTACGTTGACGTCTAGCAGTAAAATGGATCATTCTAATCTTAGTTTCAGCCCACTTGAAAGCAGTCGATGCAAAATGTGATGAACGACTGATGAAATTCTGGAAAAGAGCCTCTTTTTTCCCTTTTATCCTAATTTCGGGAAAAAACGCCTCATACGCACACATCATTTCTCACGCGGAATGGAGGTTTCGACGCTCGTAGACTGTGACGAAAATTTCATTCCACGCCCCCATCGGAAAATTTCGAACGAAAAAGGAAAAAAATCTGGCAACACTCCTACCCTCCAACATTCCAAGAACCCGTTTAAAAATGCGAAATTTCCCTGAAAAGCGAATGGAGGGTTGTAATAAAAATGCATCCCTCTTTTCTAATATGAAGTGCTTTTCAATTTTTCTCCAATAAAAATGCGCCAAATTGTGTCGGAGTTGCAGCATGGAAGAATTTTATTTTTTGGAATAATAAAGCGAATTATTTTTTCGCCGTACACCCGTGGCATAACTCCAGAGTGTGCATGTAAGTGGATTTTTACACCCCCTACTTCTTTCTTAGCACCGCGAGATGGAATTTATTTTAGAATGTGATGAGAATTTGCAGAACCTTGGGTTGGATTTTTAATGGCCTCTGCCCCAACTCCAATAGAGTTTTCGGCATTGGGAGGAATGAAACAGCCAGTCTATTTCGTTCGGAGAATATTAATGGGAAACTGGATTCATAAAAGTTATTTTGCGTGACCTTTTTTCCCGATTTTAAGGAAGTTTTGAGTCCAAAACGCATTGCGAAAACATCTTGTGGTATTTTTATTGCCTTGTTTTCGTTATCTTGGTATCGGGGTTATACAAGTTGGGGCTTCCAAACTTGTATAACTCTGAGATAAATCGAAGGAGTCTTATCAGCAGATATGCTGGAGTTTTTATAAAACGTTTGATATTAATGCGAGCTTACAATAAGAATAGTTAAATGTCACAAGTCTTAAAAATTTTACTTGATTTATTAATGTTTTCTTTTTACTATGCTTTTTAATTTACTTTTAAGCATACTTTTTACTAACTGTTTAGTATACTTTTGTATTTACTGTTTAGTATACTTTTGTATTTACTTTTTATTTACTGTTAAATATATTTTTGTATTTACTTTTAAGTTATTGTTTAGTATACATTTGTATTTACTCTTTTTGTTTATTTACTGTTTTGTATACTTTTGTATTTACTCTTTTTTTTTATTTACTGTTCAGTATACTTTTGTATTTTTTTTTATTTACTATTTGTGTACTTTTGTATTTACTGTTTAGTATACTTTTGTATATACTCTTTTTTTTATTTGCTGTTACGTATACTTTTGTATTTACTCTTTTTTTTTAAATTTACTGTTTAGTATGCTTTTGTATTCTTTTTTTATTTACTGCTTAGTATACTTTCGTATTTACTTTATTGTTTACTGTTTAGTATACTTGTGAATTTACTTTTTAGTATACAATTTTTATTCACTTTTTTATTATTCAGAGGTGCTTGTGCATCGTCTGTCGATTTCTGAGTCCAAAGGTTCACCAAGAGTAATGAAGACGTAGCATTAAATGTGTTAAACTGTATTAAATGTGTTAAAATGTGTAAAAGATTTGTGTTACAAACATTCTATCATCCCGCAAACAAATTTTCTCTTGAAATCGGATAGAAGTATGTATATAGAAGAAATTATTTCTCGTATACAACATTTTATTTCAGAAAGGTTAGTTTGAAAAGAAAATATTGATTGTGCAAGAAATGTATTACATTTATAACGCGAGTTTGTATGGTCATTGTAAGAGGCACCTCGGTGGGTCTAGTTGGTAAAATCTAGATTTTGACCTATCTAGTGGTTTCAGCGAGATCCATCGTCTATCAAGATCTGACCAATTTTGCTCAAGACTGGATATCTCTTCATCAAGATGTTGCCGATATTTTATGATGACGAGATTACGACCTGGATAGGTTCTTCTAATGACGAGATATCTTTTCATAAAGATCTCGTCATTTTACCTCAAATTGCGAGATGCATCGTTGTGACAACTACTCAATAGGGTTAGAGTGCATTCAGAATAACTACGAACAACCACGCCCAGACTAAGATTTGAACCCAGAGCCTGTTGAACCAATGTCTTGTGTGCTGAACGCTAGGCTATAGCACACAAAAGAATATATTAGTGCGATTGGCAAACCATACTATGAAATTGCTTGATGACACATATTCTACTATGCAAAATGGTTGAGTTTTCAGCTCACTGATTGGATGAAAACGCTCTGCTGGCTGAAAGTTTGGAAGGCAGATTTCGCGATTCCCTCCTAACCATGCCACTAACGACGAAACTGAAAAAAAAATCGTAAAATCATCAATTCCCCTTGTTGAGCGTTATTTATGTGCTATGCGGATACTTAATATGGACCTCGAGTCATCACTTCCTTTCATATTTAGTTTGTTAGGAATAGACTCACATGAAAGCGGAGCGTATAAAAATGATAAATTGCGAGGGGACGACAGCATGTTGGCAGCGCCCCAAACCAACGGTTGAATATGGTCAGGTTAAATTTGCGGCGGAATTCATACTGTGTCCGCATAACGATCCATTTTCACCTCTCCGGGAAGGTTAAACATTGGTGGCACCCCCTGTGTCGGGTTAATAAATTTGGCCTGAGTAGAAAGGAATCGCACATCACCTTGGAAATGCATAATTTATATCGCATGTGTCTCTTACTTTGGTCTTTTTTACGTCTCATTTGTCGTCTGGGCAGGGAAGGTTAATCTAACGTGCAAATTGAATGTGGTCTCTCTTTGTTTTGCGTGCAATTTAACCATAAAGAGAACTTGTCTTTACGTGCTCAAAATTCCTTCAATGAGATAGCTGTGCATTAGGTGGATTGGGTTGGGTATAATGGCGAAAGGGCTGTATATGACTACGTTGCGTCAAATGCAAGACAGACAAGCTATGCGCGTATAAGCAAGGGAAGGCTTACTGACACGTCAACGATAAATACACCAGGGTAAGTTACAGGTATCGAAGAGTTGTATCTTAGGAACCCTGTTTGGAGGGTATGTTATGGTAATAAATAAAACTTCTCTTTACGTGCTCAAAATTTATTAGATGATCCATGGGGGAGGTTGGTTAATTTATCTTCATTGCTCAAGTCCAAGTTCATATTTTGCCAAGAATACCAGACGTCACCAAACAATGGACGTAAGCAAACAGGAGGAGTTTTACTGACACAGGAGAAATAAATGCATCCAAATTTACGGAATTTATCGATTGTTGACTGAGTTTAATTTGATGGCCCAAAAATCATAGTTGATAAAGCCGCGCAGAGCAATGTCAAGTAAATCGACATACACACATAGAAAGCTCTTACTAACACAGAAAAGGATGAATTGAACGTAATTAGAATCGAGTCTGGGCAGCCAATATCTTGTAGGTTACTTTAGGGATTTTGAAGGTGTAAAAATTCTAGATGTGTTTTGAATCAATTTTATGGAATCAACTTTGATAAAATCTCAGGGTGACAAACCTTTTATTGATCAAATAAGAACATTATGAGGAAATAATTAACATTAGCATTCATTTGAATTCTACTACTACAAGTACAACTTTTCTATACAAACAGGTTCTTACACAAACAGTTCTTGATTGATTGATTTGAGTTTTTATGGGTCAAGGATCATATTTGAGCAAGCTGTATCCAACACAAGACAGACAATTCGGAATTTTTAGGCTCTAGCAGTTTGACGAGTACACTTATACAAGTTTACTGACAGCAATCAAGTGGTGGAAGCCCCGTTGTACTTGAATATTTCCAGTGAAATGCATGTGCTTGTGTTTCAGTAGATGTTTTTGTTTAGCGCGATATAAATTATCATATAATTGCTACAATTAGATCAAGAAAGAGAGACAATAGAAATCCGAAGCGAATTATCTCGATCTTTATTTTCTTAGAAGCTGCCTAGGTACATATTATCTGACATGCTACCATTTAATACGATCATTAATCTATTTTTGCGGCTTGTACCGTCTCGAAAGAAATAAATTCACCAGTTCGTCAGTCGTTCAAAGAGTAACCATTTCCGAGGACTGAATTTTTGCCTTTTAATAACACATTTATGTGTCAAATTTTCTTGGTAAAAAAAACAGCTGGTAATCATGTGTTTCCTTCCATGGATCTCCGCAAAATATATCCTTTGTGCTTAGTTCTATGCAGTGGCCCTTTTTGCTTTCTAACGAATATTTATTTACTTACGTTAAGCAAACAATTACTCCGCGAAAAATTAAGCTATGCATGTTAGTAGTTCTAAAAGTACTCGACATGTAATTTATAAAACATCATTATTAACCCTAAGTGTATCGACGAGATATCTCGTCCAAGACCTGGTTAATTTTGCTAAATACTAGATAGCATATTGAGATAACTGAGAACTATGGGAGAACGAAGATCCAAAAAGGAAACACAAATTGTCCTTTGCCAAAAAGTGGCGACAGTTTGGAACAGGTTTTGGTATCAAATGCTGACAACTTCAGGTCAGTTTTCAATGCCAAGTTAAGTTTCACCTGTAAGGTTAGTCATACTTTCAATTTCAAGTCGTTCACTTTTTACCAACTTAAAGTTGGTAAAAAATGTGTAAGGTTGATAAGGGTAATAAGATAAGGTGAGATAAGAAATAAGATATAAAGTAAGGTGAATAAAGGTATGGTGAATAAGGTAGTATAGTGAGATAAGTAATAAAGTTGGTGATGTGTCAGGCATTTGATAGGGGTAATAAGGTACGGTGAGGTAAGAAATAAGGTAATAAAGTAAGGTGAATTCAGGTAATAATGTAAGGTGAATAAAAGTAATAAAGTAAGGTGAATAAAGGTAATACAGTAAAGTGAGTAAAGGTAATTGATAAATTTAATGAATGTCGTACTAGATAACACAACGGGCTATTGACGACTGTCCGGGATCAATCCCCTAAGGCAGTGCTCCCCAACCTTTTTATCTCCGCGGACCGGATCAACGTTTGATAATTTTAACGCGGCCCGCTGAGGGGGAGGGGACGTTGATTGTTTTGATTTATCTAGTGATTTAACATTTTAACTCACTAGAACGCAAGATCAATGAGTACCCTGATCTTGTTTCTTTGCAACGAGACGGTTCCATCTAGGGGTAATAGGAGACAATGACACCCGAAGTGTGTTGCTTAGGTCCAGTTTATTTCGTTGTTTTGTTTTGGTTGCTGTCACTGCAGAAAACCCCGCTTAACACAGATAGGTTGTAGGAAATGGCAATAGGGATTTAAGTGCTGTGGTGGCAATCTCAGTGTATTCCGCCATGACTTTAATCCAGAACACCGGCAGAGTTGTTGTCTCGAACGTATTTTCAACGCCGCCTTCATTTGCAATCTCCAGCAGTTGATCTTCTTGCGAGACATGCTAAATTCGCCTGATTTGTTGACAAATGGGTCGCGGATCTATTCCTTACTAGTTAGTGGGTCTTTTGTGGTTGGGAGGTAGCGCTCGAACTCTTTTAAAAGCAAAGACAGGTGATCGTGCACCAACTGGGAGAATGGATGTTTAGGCTCAGTCTCGCATAAAATCCTCGCTAATGTCTAAAACATGTCCAAAATGACTCTGTTCACGCACCGTCCCCACAACTTCAGTTTGGCTTTAAATGCAGCTACTTTGTCTACCAACTTGAAAACAGTTGTCACATTTGTCAAAATTGGAAAATAGAGACATACAGAATTCAGAAATCATAATTGAAGCTCTAGTAACAAAACAAATTTTCAAGTTCTGATTTACCGGCTCCTAATTAGAGTTGACATTTCATACATAAGAACCCCACAAACTCGAGAGAAATACACCAAAGTAAATAAAATGGAAATAATTTAATGTTCCTTTCGCGGCCCGGTACCATTTGATTCACGGACCGGTACCGATCCGCGGCCCGGGGGTTGGGGACCACTGCCATAAGGGAAAGGTCCGAGGATACCACCATGTAGTTTTGAACCACTGTCAGATGACGAGGCAACATCTGAGCTGGCACCCCACTCTCCAAACTTCCCACCAAACCAACGTGAGTATGTGAATAAAGGTAACAAAGTAAAGTGAATAAAGAAATGGTGAATAAGATAATAAAGTATAAGTAATAAGGTATGTGATGTGTTAGGCACTTGATAGGGTTAATAAGGTAGGGCGAGGTAAAAAATAAGGTAATAAAGTAAGGTGAATAAAGGTATGGTTAATAGGGTAATATATATAAAGTGAGATAAGTAATAAGGTAGGTGATATGATAAGGCCAAGGACATTTGATATTTTTTAATCCCCCCAAAATACATTTTCGCTATCACATTGAAATACAAAAAAATACTGTCTTCAATATCTTTCTACAACGTTTTCTAAATTTATGGATTTCTAATTATGGAAGTATCATTTAAAATCCAATCCAATAGGGAAGATGATCGAATTTTTAACATAAATTCAGAAGATTGTAAAAATCCAAAGCAATCCCTAAACAATTTAGTAAATAATATCAATACATTTGAAAACACATCAAACAGTTTTACATGTATAATTTATTATGATTGAGGTTTTTTGTAGTTCATAGAAGGCTGCAACAAAATATGTGAAATGAAAGGTTTTTAAATTTTTATATTACCTTAGGCAAACAGAAGAAAATGTGTTTTAAATTTAAAAAAAACGTGCAATTTTAGCGTCATCCTTTTAAGTCTTTATGTTTGTAATATTCATGAGAATGTAAAGTTCAGTAGATGCAGTTTTTAAATTATTCGTAAAGAGAGTAATTAACCGTAGTTTCACAAGAAGGATTTGGAAGTGAAGTTTCCTTTTTCTATAAGTTTAAATTTAAGACCAAGAGAGTCTACTTATCAACATAATTAAGTTCAGTAGTCTTTCATTTAACAACTTTTCTTAAAAAATTTTTTTTTAGAAAATAAAAATATTTTTACTCTTGACAAATTACGAAAACTTGTATAAATATGTATAACATTTTAATATGTTTCATTCGATATTTTCATACCTAAATCTTCATCATCCTAATTATTTTTTGTGATAATGCGTAATGCATATATTATAATTTTTAGTTACCAGAAAATGGCATTAACTCTCTGACATTGATAACACAGAACTACGACATTTTATAATTATAAACCTGTTTTTAAAATTTATATTCCATTTTTTTTATTTTAAAATTTTATGAATATTTGGATTTATTATATTTATACACAATTCTGTACGGAATTACCTTTAAGTATAATCGAGCACTTGGGTTTTGCTATTTAAAAAATAATAATATTTACACCGATGTAAATAATTGTAATGTTAAAGAATTACACCTTTACTGTACACAATTTCTTTCCGTAGCCTGACCAATTTCGCTAATGATGAGATACCTCGTCATCAAGATGTTACCGATGACAAGATCTAGAACTGATATTGCTAAAATTTATAAATTAATTTTAGATTCTCTGAAACAGACAACTGAGGTTTAACCTTATATAATACTTGGTAAACATTTTTTAAATTTTGAGGTATTTTTGTAAGATTAATCCATTTAAAAAATTTGTAAGTAAATAAAAATTAACTAAAACATAAAATTTTGTACAATAGTATTTGTAATGATCTTAATAGTAAAATAACAGTACTCTACACAATTAAACTTTTTCGCGCATCCCAATCTTAGTAGCTCTTCTGTAACAAAAATGAACCGTAGATCACAAAACCAAACCAACTATATAAACATAAACCAATTACATTATCAATGTTTTGAAATATTTGACAGCAACTATTTTATCGTATTTTGAAAAAGAGAAAAATTTGTAGGAGAAAAAAATGATTATAAAGGAAACATCAGCCAATGGTTGGATTCGAACTCACAGCACTTCAGTTGCTCTAGAATTCGGGCTACCGTAGCCCTAAGAATATCTGATACCCACATTTGGGCTCCGTAATTTGTAACATATTCAGAGGGCCGTATAAATTGTCTTGAAAGGCCGTATCTGGACAGTGGGCTGGTTAAATGGATCCGGAGTTTGGTATAAGGTGTGTGGGCTGTTTAATCAATTCAGAGGCCTAAATAGTACCTGGGGTTCTGATAAAATATTTCGAGGACCATAACTGGTATGAAGGCCAAATAAGGATATTTCAAGTGTCGTATCTGGAAATGCGGGTATCATAAAAAATATTTCAAGGGTCGTATGTGGTCTATGATGAGCTTTACCATAAAACGTTTGGAGAGTCGTATTTGATACACCGCTGTCATAATTTTTTGGAGAACCATATCTGGTGTATGTGACTTAAGAATATTCGAATACGGTCACTGAATACGGTCACAATAAAAGTATTTGGAGGACTGTATCCAGAATGTGGTTCTGATAAAATTATTTGGAGGGCCATATCTTGTGTTCAGGCCTCATCAAAGTATTTGTAGGTATCTGTATTGTGGGCCGGAAACGAATACTGAAGGGCCGTGTCTGGGCAGCGGGTCTGAGAAAAACCTATTTACTGCACAACTCATATATAATATGCGTCATTCACCTTTTAGTGTACTATTTTTGTGATCCTCCACTTACCCCAATTAGAAAACTAGCTATATCTCAAATTGCTCGCCAACCAAGCGGTATAGTGCTAAGGTGTTAACATCAGGATCAGAAGGTTCCTGGTTGTTATTCGGGTCAGGGTATGGATGCTTGTAGCGTATGATGTAGAGGCGGCCTGTACAACTTAAATGTATTGGGGCCGAAAGTCCTCACTTAGGGTTGGTGTGGAGGTTTAGAGAGTGGGGTTCCAACTCAGATTAGGGATGCGACTTCGATAGTAAAACATCGCTGTTTTGAAACATCGATGTTGATAATACATCGCCCAAAACCATCGATGTTTTTAAAATTCAAGTGCATTTAAACTTTTTTCCCCCATTTCTTAAAACTGGTTTAGCAACTATTGATGCGACATCGACAGCAAAACATCGATGTCCAAAATTAAAACATCGGTGTTGACAATACATCGACCCCAAATCATCGATGTTTTTAAAGTACAGTGTATTTTAACTTGTTTCCCCATTTCTTAAAACTGGTTTAGCAACTAGTGATGCGACATCGGCTCCAATAGATCGATGTTTTTGTCAGAAACATCAATGTTTAGAAAACATCGACATCGATGTCGCATCTCTACTCTTCCGACTCTTCATCCTTGGTCACTTAGGTCTAAAAGTATGTTCAAAAGTATGCTAATTAGGAAAATTATGCTACTTGTTTTTTTTTTTAAATTTTATAACGGTACTTTTTTCATTTAAAAATAAAACATCGACAACGTAAAAAAATAGACAAATATAAACATTGATGTTACGAAAACATCGACCCCAATACATCGATGTTAAATACATCGATGTTTTGAAAACATCGACATCGATGTCGCATCCCTAGCTCAGATGTTGCTTCGTCATCAGATCGTGGTTTAAAATTACGTGGCGATACACCGAATAGCTTAAGCTGGGACGGTGGTAAGTAGTTGTAATATCACTTTATCTAGAAAATAAAGTAACCTACAGGTGGACCCTTTCTTTAACTCTTCTGGTGGTTGTCCTCTCCAAGTAGCTCGTAATTAGCAAAACTTACCGAAGTTTAACATGACTCTGTTTCGATTCATTAGAAAACTGTCCAGATTTTGACACATTTGCAAAGACACTGTCACAACTTTCCTCGAACTCTACTGAAAATAAATTTTGTAACCTCTTACCGTTTAATCCACCACTGTGAACGAGGTGCTTCGTCGAATCCACTTGGGTAAAATGAGAAGTTATATATGCAATTCAATAGAATCTACGTGCTCTACAGTTGCACGATAAAGTTATAAGACGCCAATTTGTCAAAAACATACAAAAGATATGAAGCTGTGAATACAGAAACATTTCTTTCGACGGATATATAGATATAAACTATTTCTATATAAAAGTTCTGCGTAAATCTGTATCGGATTGTAGCGAGTAGTAGGATCTCTCAATTGAACAAAATCCTCAAGGAAAAAAACCTAAAAGTTCCACGACAGGCAAAAGCAAAAATAAAAGGCACGCGCTTGGAAATCGATTCTCCAAACCAATCTAAAAAGCAATAGCAGAATTTCAATTCTTCCATTTATCCCCAAAGAATGGCATTGCAGCACAAGTTGGGTTTCAACTTTGAAATGTATACGGCGAACAAATTAATTTCTTTTTAAGACCATCTTTGATTAAACGAAGGAAAGAAAAGTGGGGAAGGTGGGATAGCGGAAAGAACGGAAGAAATGAGACTACAAAATTTAGCTTTTAATGGAATCTTTTGTGTTTTTTCGTTATTTCGAACTTTTGTATGAAAAATATTCTCTCGCAAAAAGGGGAGATTGGTTTGATGGATTCTTCCCCGTAAACTCTCTAATCGTGTCGTTAAGGACAGTATCATTGTCGGAGAATTAATTTAGGAGGTGTGTTTTATTCTTTTGTTTGGCTTTTTAATTCACTTGATTTGGGAAACTATTTCAATTAGTGAAAGTATATTTTCCATCCTGTTCTTTCAGCTAATTCGCGTTCTCCGTTTTGGCTCTTTTTCGTTTTGGTTGGCTTTCTTGAATTTATCTCTTAGTTATCTGAGATTTGCCCTGGATTCGTGATTGAATAGACTAAATGGCGTCAAATTAAACAGTTTACGGAAGTTAGACGACTGGCAATTAATCTAATGAGTCCGCCTAACGTAATTATGCAGTGATAATTGCGTATTTGTTCATGGGTTGTGCAACAGAATTCGAAACTAAAAATCGATTTGGCCCTGGATAAATTTAGCATACATGAGATCAGTGTCTGTTCCTTCTAAAGATGATTACAATTCGTAACTGAAAAATTAAATACAAAATCCTTTATAATTTTTCCCTTTGATTCCATTGG
The DNA here is from genome assembly GCA_947359465.1 of Metellina segmentata. Classification (NCBI taxonomy): domain Eukaryota; kingdom Metazoa; phylum Arthropoda; class Arachnida; order Araneae; family Tetragnathidae; genus Metellina; species Metellina segmentata. The sequence continues at coordinate 26,348,363 of OX375881.1, read as the reverse complement.
ATCTTTTAAATTCCTGTCCTCAATTCATTTCCGTTTCATCTAAATTATAAGAATTCAGACGTTCAGCATCAGGTTGTACCGTTTTATTTCTATTTTCTTCGGAAACTCGTTGCCTTTTTGTATTTGAGTTAAAAAAAAATGAATATATTTTAATCGCTATTTTATAACTTTCCAATTAAACAACTATTATTTTTTCCATTTTCAAACTTTTGTGCAATTCTTTCACGTTAATAATTTTCCATTAAAGCCTTATTATTTTCAGTTTAAAAAAATATTTTATGAATTCTATCCTTGGCGACATAAAAAGTGCGCCAATAATATCGCCAAGAGCGTTGCTACAAAACGGGGCAGATAATACAGCTGTGACAGACGCTTGAAACTCCGTGAAAGCCGATTCAAGCCTTTCCAGACTCGCTTTCACCTCGTGAATAATCGAAATCGGACTTGCACAAATGTCTCTATTCATGTGATGGAGCCCTTTCCTCGGCCTGGTTGAGCTATTACCTGTTGCTTCGTTAGCAACAAGGCTCACATGATCTGATTCTAATAAAGTGCTTTAATAAATATGAATATGGATGGTTCTTCCAAAACGTGGACGATTGAGGCTCTCTGTAGAACATACAAGTAATTTTTGAGAAACTTAAACAAATATATTAATTTGCAAGGATATTATAGCAAAGGCAACATGGACAACATACACGTCCAATGACGCAAAGAGCTGATAGTATTTTGAGAGACGTTCGCCATTTTGTTATCCAACATTATGTTCCATAGAATATCTCTAGTTAGTATGCAGTGCTTAGTGTTCCACCTTTGCTTAATCGGCTTTCACCTCACTTGCACCATGTATTCTAAATGTTAAGTTGGCTCACTGACCATGTCTCGGATAAACTGGCGCACCTAGCTCGCCTCCCATATTCCTTGTTCTTCTTTCGTTTTCTCATTCGGGGCTTTCCCTGCCAATCCGATGTGGGTTTTAAGTAAATCGGTACGGATGGGTCTGCTCCTACTCAAAGAAAGAGAGAGAGACTGTAGGTCCAGGTCGAAGGAGCCCTGGCAAAAAAAGATCAACCAAACCAAATAAACATAGATAACCAATACCCCACCAAATCAGGTAATTCACTGCAATCGACTCAGATTAAGCCAATGGTCAAAACTTAGATCGCATTTATATCTCGTATTTAATGGGAGTTTCTGGTTTATTGCGCATTCAGCGGATCCGACATAAAAACCGGAGACATCTCGCTTATTTTTCTCCACCTCTAATGTGTTGGGAAGAGATGGATCTGGCGCGTTCAGAGCGGATGAAAAAGTAGTTATGGTAATTGGGCACGTTCTTCCGATACCTGACGTGATGAGAGCGTCCGGGCTCTTCAACGTCATTTATCTTGGCGCGGAATGCGAACGGGTCTCTATTTCGACGGATCATCATAGCAGGAAATGTCAGAATCCGGCAAACGGTGGAGCCAGAAGACTCGGGGATCGATACGAATCGAAGAGGAGGTTAATGGGACAAGCCGAACTATGAGTTTAAAAAGAGATTCAGAATAAAGTGTATGAAGGATAAATTATTTTCCATTGGCTGGATTTGGTGTGTCGACCGTATTGGCTAGTGTTTCAGAGCTGGGAATTTATTGTTGATGAATTTTTTAATGCCTTTCTAAAACAACAACAAAGTACTGAGGGGGTGCATGTAGCTTACCAACTGGTCTGGTGGTTATGGTGTTAGCATCCAGATCGGAAGGTTCCCGATTCAAATACGGGTCAGTGTCTGGATGTTTGTAAGCCGGGAAGGGGTCCACATTATGTCGAAATTCTACGGTGATAGGCTAGCTTGGGGCCAGTGTGAATTCGTATTGCGTAGAGGGACGAGACTGCGTAAGTGGAATCATTCGAAAGCTATCAAACCACGTTACAAATAACATTGGACAACAATCTCTTCAACAATTTATATCAAACTGCACTTTAATAGTCGAAACTACAAGCAAATTGTTGAATTTTCACAATAACAATCGTTCAAACTTCCTGTGTCCTGTATTCATTTAACAATCCAACATCAGGCACGAGTATTCACGTAAATCCTACGATATGTGACTTCGATACAACCTACCATTCTGTATAGCTACTGCAATTTCAATTTGCTTGAAGAATTTTACTCAACTTGGAACTACAAGACTGGATTCTTGAGGATCAGTCCCGAAGTGAAAGATTCGAGGTCAACAACCTCGTCATTTTGAACCACGGTCAAATGACGAGAACAACACCTATACCGGTATGCCACTCTCGGAATTTCAACCTCACGTCAACGTGAGGACAATTGACGCATGCCACGACATATTTAACGTGCGCTAGTCCCCACATACATTACGTCTTTTGGTTGAATCGTGAAAATCTTATGGTTGAAAAACCCTCATATAAGTTATATTTTTAAATTATAGTGAACGAACTATGTATACAAAACATAGCTATTTTACAATAAAGAGGCATCATTCCAAAACAATAACTGGAAAAAAAGTGAGAAAAGTTTTGATATACATATAAATTTTGTTTACCTAATATTTTATAGTTCAGTTAAAGGTGTTTGTTTAAATTAATTCTTCTAAGTAATTGTAAGTAACGGTTACTTAAGATAGCTTCCATTGTATATCTCAATGAGTTTCTTGCGGAAATATCCTGTATACACAAAACATTTTTCATGTTGAGCCAAGAAAAACATGAATACCTCTCCATAAACATATTTCAAAATAAATATTAATAGACAGCATCGCCTAACATCCTTTATGGAAATTTATTTACCATAGATGAAAATTTATTCACCATTACAGGAACCATCTCCTTTATTCTTCCTCTTCCACTTCCACTAACACTAGGGCTACGTCGCAGGTAGGGCCTTTTACGTCCTTGGGGCTCTTAAAAGCGCTCCTAGGTGCACGCCCCGGCTGTTATGGACTATGCCTTATGACCACTCATGTAAGCCCCTCTCGCAACAAAGCCCCGGTGTCACTTGCAGCCCCTGAAGAGAGAGGGGCTCGTAAAAATGCCCCAGCAAAAAAAGCAGCAGAAAAGAGAGGCATTTAATGAGCATCAGAGGAGTCGTAGGGGCTCTTCCTTTTTTCGTGGGGCGCAAGGCAAACAGTGGGGCACCCCGGGGCGCCATAATTGCTCATAAATATTCTCCGGGATCCTGTCCCGGCGTTATTACACTGTAGTCCGGACATACCAGGGGAGCGGGATGCTGAAAGGGTTTAGTGTGTTTGTCCCCGTCGCTGAAAAGACGCTGTTTTTGTTGTACTTGGTGCGCCGAAGCGGAAGATGTAGATGTGAGGATACATGGAGCGGAAAGCTTTCTTATAGACCGGCTCTTAGGGCAGTGTGGGGATTGCTCTTTATCGAGGGGAATTGTTTGGTACTGCAAAGTTATATAGATGGTTACTTCGCCGCACTTTTCGTTACACGAGGGTTAATTGAACACACTCTAGGACATGACCCTCTTTAAGGCATCATGCTTAAAATGTTTTGTGGAAGCATCGAACTTTATGAGTGAAAACCTACACTAAATATGAAAATCTGCACACTACAAAACTTCGAGTTATCTCGTCGAAACCACATAGAAGGTTAAACCCTTTGATAGTAGGCCAGGAGTCCTGTTATGTTGAAGAGAAGGTTGGGCTCTTGACTAAAACTATCAATTACAATTTGCCTCACCACACACACATAGTTAAGATTAAGCTAGGTACCAATGAATATCAACCAATACAGTATTTTATGTTGCCAATTTCTCGTTCGGTTCACGTAGTTTTTTTTTCATACCGATCATGTCAAGGAATTTTAGAAGTCCGCCATCATCATAATCGAAAACGCTGACGCTAATCCGCTACTCGAGTAACTTTGGGGTATTCCTGTGAAAATCTGCACTCATCAAAACTTCGTGATGTTTTCTATAAAAATGGCGAGAATCCATTTTTGCCTGAGCTCAACTATCTCTTTTTAACATCAGAATATGCAGAGGGGAAATATATATATGACCTGTTTATCTCATCACGAAATGTCGTCATCGAGGTATTACAGTTATTTTGATGATGACAAGGTCTAGATGTGGTAAATTATTCTTAATAACAAAATATCTTCTCATCAATACCTGACAAGTTTTTCTCATCAATCTTGTCATCGTAGTATTTCCAATATTTTGATGATGACGAGATCTAGTTCCGTTAAACTTTATTATAACGAGATTTAAACTTCTTATAACGAGATATCTCGTCTATCACGATCTGGTCAGTTTTCCTGATGACGAGATACCACCAGGATAGTAATGCCCGTACTCCCTAGGCCAAAGCCGACGGGCCAAAAATCAGCAATATCTTCACGTCGTCCGCAATACCTTGATATCGTCATTAGCAAAATTAGTCAGATCGTGATGTACGAGTTAACTCGTCGAAACCTTTAGAAGGTTAAGCCCTCTGCTGGTAGGCCGAGAGTACTGTTACGTAAAAGAAAAGTTTGGGCCCTTGACTAAAAATACCAATTACAGTTTCGCTCACCACACATACATTGTTAAGATTAAGATAGACACCAATAAACATCAATCAATACAGTAGTTTATACTGTCTATTTAACGTTCGGTTCACGTAGTTTCTTTTTCATACAGATGTAATACTTATTTGTTTCAATGAACAGTTCCTCCAGCGAGCATCTCAATCCCGATTCACGGCACGTAACCGATCATGTCAAGGAATTTTAGAAGTCCGCCATCATCATCATCGAAAACGCTGACGCGAATCCGTTACTCGAGTAACCTCGGGGTATCCCTGTCGACGGAAAAGAAGATACCGCCGACTGCTTTTGAGTGAAATTATTTTTATAACACCCGAGTCTTCGATTACGGTTCTCGTGAAGATTTAACGAAGAAAAAAAATGAAAAATTCTGTAGAGGGAATGATTTGATAAATTGCCGCTAAACGAACCTCGGGAAAGTGAGAATTTATATGAAATTTGATCGGTTTCCCTAGGAAAGGAAATAAACCCTCGTGGGTTCGTCTTGAATAGGTATCTCGTCATTACAACTAACCCAGATTTTGATGGCCGAGATATTATTTCGGTATTAGAAGGAAAAACTGACCAGATATTGATCTCGTTATGAGAAAAAAAAACTGTCGATATCTTCATGACGAAATATCTCGGCATTAGCAAGATTATTCTGACTTTAATAGACGAGTTATCTCGTCGAAACCACTTGAAGGGTTAACAGACGAGGTTGTGTTTATTTTTAAAGATGAGGGTAATTTGGTAATTTCGAATTAACGTTGTACTAGAGCAACACAACGGGCTATTGATAACGATCCGGGGATCAATATCTTAAGTGAAAGATCGGAGGACAAAACCATGTAATTTTGAGCCACGGTCAGATGACGAGGCAACACTTGAGCTGGGCATTCCACTCTCCAACTTCCACACCAACCCAAAGTGAGGAATTTCAGCCACGATATATTTAAGGCACACCAGCCGCTTCTACACCTTACAAACATCCATGCACTGACCTGTAATCGAGCCTGGAACCCTCCGATCTAGAGGCTAACACCTTACCACCAGACTGGTCGGCTTGAAGATGAGGGATTTTGTCTATAAAATCCGAAGTGAAATGCATTTGCTAAATTATTTGTACAAAGGGCACTGATACAATAAATACAACCTGCCACGTTCCCACATCTGCATCCGTGAAGCCAGTATATTCCAAAACAGACACCTCATGAAAAATAGAGATCCCAAATACCGAGTGTTTAAGTTGCAGAAACGTGTTCCCTCTTTTTCGAATAATACAGTTATCGCTCATTTTTTTTTTATCAACATAATAAGAATGTTTCTTCGATTTATAAGTGAAACACAAGAAGTCATAAAACAGGTATGAGAAAACGATGAGGAAGAAATCTACTCGCTAAATACGTTTCTTGAGAAAAAAAATATAACATTCATGCAAAATTGAAAATAAATGGAATTTTCTTCGACTTATTAGTGAAACACAAGAAGTCATAAAGCAGATATGAGAAAACGACGAGGAAGAAATCTACTCGCTAAGTACTTTCTTGAGAAGAAATATAACATTCATGCAAAAGAGATAATTAATAAGTAGACATCACCAGTCTAAAGACCTTTTTACAATTTATAAGAGATAAGATAGATAGGTGCCGATCAACCGATTTAGTGGTTAAGGTTTTGGCCTCTGGATCGGAAGGTTCCTGGTTCAAATCCGTGGTCAGGGCATGGATGTAAATTGTGTTGTCCTTTGTTAGGGGCAATGATGGTCCTCCCAATGGGGGCCCCTTCACAAGTAAGTGACCATCAATAGCGGCCTTGTAGTGGCCAAGGACAGGTCCTTAGTGTCCGCCATTGAAAGTATTCGACCATCACTTCCGGCCTTAGTGGTCAAGGATAGAGTCCAGTGCCCACCATTGGAAAAAAATAATAAATAGGTAGTTAATTAACGTCGCACTGGCAAAACAGAACGGGCTATATGCGACGGTCTGGTGACAATCCCCAAAGAAATGGTCCGAGAACAACACCATGTAATTTTTATCCACGGTGAGACAACCAGGCAACACCACCCCACTCTAGAAACTTCACACTGCGCAAACGTGAGGGTGTCTTAGACCACGACAGATTTAACGTACACAAGCCCTCGTGGACACAGCGGTCTCTTGGCTGGACCAAGTCCTGAACTAGCACCTCTCTAGTTGCTATTCTGTTGCTCTTCCAGCTGGGAAACCGCGCTTCCCATAAAGGCTAAGAAACTAGGATCATGTACAATTTTGATTTGGTTGGCTTCTTATAAGCTGATTATTTGAATCTAGAAATCAGACTACCATTACAGTGCAAAATTCCGTTCATTTAATGCCCTCTACCTTCAAGACATCAGGCATTTTCGAGAGCAGTATAATATTGCTTATTCCCACAAAATATGTAATGACCAAACAATCGTATTGGTGTGTTGAAAGGTTGGTTGTCTTTAATGACACAAAAGAGGTATTTGGCCACAATCTACGCCAAATACAAAGCAAACAATGCCAATTAATGAACCTACAGAAAGTTCCAAAGCTTTGTCAACACGGAATAGAAAAACAAATACAGGTTAACATTTTCGCTGCCGATCTCGCGCCAGGGCGTGATATCAAACGCTGAAGAACCAATCACGCGCCAACGTGTGGTGCGGAGTTATGTCTCAGTACCACATCACGCGTTCTCGCGGGAAGAGCTGCGCATCAACATTCATTCTCCGCTTCAATTGCCATTATATGTTAAGTGTTGGCGTGGAGTAGAGGTTAGAAGCTAGTTGTAAAGGTGGTTTTTCGAATTTTTATTGCGTTACTAGTTATTGAAAAAAAAATCTTGTAATAAGAGTTGTATAGACGATAGTTCTGCAGGGCCTTCACGCCCTCAAAAAAGAAAATGCAATCTAATAAACCTCGCACAAATGATGAAATTGCAAATTTGCTGTCTGAGCTTTCGCCAATATATTTTGGTATTGGCGTAAATTTTGTTGGTGTGGCTGGTATTGGCTTCTGGGAAAACCCATTCCTACGGCGGGGTAATAACTATCAACGCACCATTATCAGCTTTAGCAGCGAACGTGTTACGTTCATTATTGTATGAATTCTGGGGTAGATTCCATAAAAGTCCATTGTTGAAGAAGGTCGAAACAGGTCATAAGACATTTAGGAAAGACTATAGGTTTAGAGTGTATTACGTCAAGGCTATTCTAAACCTGAAACAAAAGCACATACCAGATTCAGAAGATATAAACTTGTGAATTTACCAAATAAACGACACGTAAATTCTGTTTTAGTCTAACGCAACATGGTGGCATAATAAATACGAATGTAAATCATTGTATTCATGAATAAATTTCCCATTTCTATTAAAACTTCTCGAAAACAATTTGTTGAACTATTTTTACGTTTTATTTTGTTGATGAGATTGTGTCAAGACTCTGAAATTAAATTAGTGAATTTAAGAACAAAAATTTAATTAAAATATGCAAATCTGGTACCATGTGCGACAACAAATTAATAAAAAGGGTGTTTTGACAGAAACTTCATGGAGTAGAAAATTAAATCAAGGCAAAGCTTTTATAACGGTCTTAAGATCTTGATTCGTAGCGTAATTTATGAAATTTAAAGAAAAAAATATTATTAGCGGATAAGTTCATATATTTTTTCGTTTTCTTAATAAATTAAAGCAGTTCATTTTGTATTGAGCTAACGTAACAACAAAGAGTTTCGTTGTTCTATAAACGTAGATCAAATTTAATAAAAGAATGGATATAAACCATTTAGATGGTTTTTATAAAAAGAGCATGTCGGTAAGTAAAATGTATAAAATTCCTTGATGGCGTTTAAGAAAATATCAGAAAATTATATACTTTCCCACAAGAAATATCTATAAGCAAACTGCGTTCAAAAAGCTTGAACACTTTTTAGTTCGCTGCAAACCACCTCAATAACGATTGCCCAGATAAGGTAATATGTTTTCCCGAGCCATACATAATCTACCAAATAAAACTCTTTTGACCAATCATTTACGTCCAGAAAGTACTTTTTCTCGAATATGCGATACCTACAAAACGATCAAAAGACAAGTTTTAAAACCACCCCGCAAACATTGACAATTTAACTCCAAAGTAGCTTCCACCCCCACCCCTTACAAAAACCACCCAAAATCCATAAAAAGCGCAATCTCAAAAAGAAGCTTATTATAAACCCATTCGCTTTAAAAGGTTCCCGCAGAAAAGTTGGCAACGGCTGTAAAATCGTCCTTTCACAGTTCAGAAAACGCCCCGACTACATTTCGACCACCAACCAATCCAGCAATGACCACCGTCCATTACGAAAACCCCTCTCCCCAAACGACCCTCTATAAAAGAGCGAAAATGGATAATAAAAAAGCATCGCCATACACGTGGAGCCCGTGTAACGCAATTACCAACTTTCCTCCCCGGTCCTGAAGTGATACTTTGTGCACTACCTAATAACGAAAATTCCACTTGGTGAGACCATTCCCAGTTGTTGCCCAACTCTATAGAGCATGTGTATGGCACACCTTACGCACTCTTTTGTGGCACGGGGAGAGCTTTATTTTTGTTGCGAAATAACAGTTATCGAGGCGGCCGGATAGTCCGGGGAAACTGTCATATTTTGAGGCCGGAACGTTGTCATTTGCGGGAGATTGAACATGAATATTACATGTCCGGAGCGAAGCCCAGCAAATTGCAAAACGTGGAAATCGAGGCAGGAAGGACGGGGAGTGAGGAAACGGTAACAAAAATCCCTTTTTCCCAAGGTGCATTGGGAAAACTGTCAAAAAGTAGAAACCAAAAAAGGGATACCTGACAACACATCTTTTGAGACGTAATGTTCGCGTGGTGTTGGATACACAGCTGACCACACAACAGCCGATAAAGATTGGCCATAAAATTTTATGTTGGATCTCCTATCTAATTCGACGGTTAGAGGAAAACACGGATTATTGTGATCTTCGCGTGAAAGCATTTTTTTTTTCGTTCCTCGCGTGGAAGAGAATTGATATTTTTATAGGAATAGTTGATATATTTAGAGGTGTTGAAAAGAAAGGAAAAATCGCCAACGATGATAGCTGTTTGAATCCTTCAAGGTAATATATCAGATCATAGTTGAGTTCTATTTTCTTAAATGTGGGGTATCTTAAGATAGAAGCAAATTTTTTGAAACTTTGATCGAATGCGAACACGAAATGAAACACGAACAGCGAATATATGAATTTATATCGAATACCAATATTATTTTTATAAATTCATGTATTCGGATGGCTGGGCTACATTGACGCAAGAGCCCATATTTGGTCAAGCTGTGGAACACAAAATAACGTCTTAAAGTAAATGGACCATCAACACGAATAAAGTTACAAGAAAAATAAACTAGTAATATGTAACAGGATTTGAACTTCAGTCATTGTTGAATTCAATTTTCTTGAATGTGGGTTCCCTTTAGAGTAAATTTCATGAAATTGCGCGAGTTTGAAAAATAAATGCAACACAAATCGATAGGGTAGGTGTTCCAAATATCGCCCATGTGCTTAATAACATCTACTCGTGTTTGCAAGCTACTGTGCGTGACCTCTATGAATTTATGTAGTTACCTTTACGGTCTAGGGTTTTGCAATATGTAGCGCCACGGACAAGTTTCCTGTCAGTTATATCAACAACAATACTGCATCTGAAGTATTTGAGGCTGAGATCAACGTATTTTTGTCTCCAATGCATCCAGGTAAGTGTTTCCAAATCATAATTTCGTTTGTGACTTTAAAATACATTCAATACTAAATGTAGGTATGTATGCTCTACAAGCAACTCGTTTTTAATAGTAGATCCTAATTTCGCCTGGTGGGTGGTAATAGGAACAGGGGTAGGCGATATTAGGAGCCCACTCCTAAAAATTCTCTTGGGAAAGGTTTTTGCAATTTTACTAGTTAACTTAAACTGTCATAAGTAAAGAAGGCATATGATATCTGGAAACCAAAGAGGAATAGTTCCTAGTGATATTCATTTAGTGTCTAGCTTGATTCCCCATCCGAGGAGGCTGAGATACAGAAAAATAGTTAGAGTAGGCGATATTTGGAACACTTACCCTATCTGATATAAATCCATGCATTTGGTCGTTTGGGTTTTATGACACTAAGACAATACTTGGCTAGTTGCGCAAACATGAGACATTGCCAAGTGAATGGACAGAAACACACAAAAAGGTTTAATTACGCAGGGAGAGAAATACGCCCGGGTTAAATTACATCAATAATCGAATCAGGATGTTTTCGGAGTACTCATTATCCTACATTGTACTTACAGTAACTTTACTAGTTTGTAAACCTAGTCCTTCTTTTGGGGTCACGAGAAGTTAATTTTCGTGTGAAAATTTGTTGCATAGAAAGAATTGTATGATCTTCACTACACATTTTCTAACTCTTTGCAGAACACGAACTGTGTTTGAGGAAAGTAACATCAATAGATTGTGTCAATTTCAAAAAATTCTCAAGACAAATACCAAGTACATGGTTTATGTACTTTGGATAGAAGTATTGGAACACAGGAAAATACCAGATGAAGATACAATTCTGCGCATTTGATATGTGAACTTGATTTTAGTTATAGTGTGATGCATGCTAAATTGAAGAGTGCTAATATCAATCATCAAATTATTCTACATTAGAATAGTGCCAGTCATTTCATCTTCATTCAGAATAGGCAGATTTGTCATTTTTTTGTATGATGGAATCCCTTTGTTTTATAAAGGTTTGTAGTAAAATGTTTGCCCAAATCAATTTCGTTCTGAACGGTACTTTTAAATATGGCCCACTCAATAACATGGGTGTACATCGCTTTTTTTAAAACATACATTTAATGCATCAACTGATACAAACATCAATAATACTAATGCTCATCATGGAAGTATGCTAAACAAGATCACTTGTATTTACTTCATCTTCATGTATGATAGATCAATTTGCCATTTTCGCATGATTGTATCTAATTTTTTGTAAAAAGTGTATACAAATGAATATGGTTCTAAGCAGTCCTATACATATGGTACATACAAAAATACTGTTCTACTTTGTATCCTTTGTGGACATGACATTCTCAATTCAAACATAAATTTGATACATCAACTTTTACAGAAATCAAAACTAGAAATGCCAATCTTCAAATTATTATGAACTAGAAAAACAATTATGTTTATACATCCATTAAAGATAGATCGATTTGCTAATTTTGGCATGATTCCATTCCATTTTTGTAAAAATTTGTCCTAATCAAAATGGTTTTACACGGTCCTAATATAAATATGATCTACCCTATAAGAAACCTTTACTCTATACCCTTTAGACATCGCATTCTTACTTCAAACATACATTTGATGCATCAACTAATACAAAATTCAAAAGTACTAATGTCCATCATCGCGAAGTAATCCACACTAGAATACTTTCTTTTACTACATCTCCATGCACGATAGATCGATTCGCCATTTTTTGCATGATTGCATCCTTTTTTCCGACTGACGTTCGCTCGACGAGAAAAAAAGTGTGAAGTATACGTGAGAATTTAAACATCGGTACCCCATCATGCAGAAAACGCTCCTTTTTTCCTTTTCAGACTCTAAAGTACACGGTCAGGCAATCCGGAAGAAAAAAAAGCGACGAAAAGTTTAGTGATGCACACCAAATCCCTTCCAGAAACTCTCCCTTCCCCAAAAGGCACTGAAGCAACCCCAAGAATCTTCACAACCCACAGCCACGCGTGCTGCAGGAGTTGAAGAACACGCGATGCCAGAATGGAAAAAGAAACGCAGACACCAGTCGACGAAAAAACCTCACCGTGGAATGGCCGTACGCCATTGAATATATCCACACACAAAACAATGAAGAACCCAAACTTCTTTGTACCAAGACCTGATCTAAAAATCGATGCTCCTATTCATCGAGTTGGTGATGTGTTATTGTCAGTTTTTTTTTTCACTCTTCCTCCAAAAAAGAAGAAATCGAACCCTCGGAATGTGTAGCTCAACCCCTCACGGAAGAAGCCATGCGAGTTGATGCGTAGAAGACCCAAGACTCTATGCGTTATTCTTGATCCACGGAACCGGGGTTTGGGAGAAGACGTCCATTTTTCTTCTCTGCTCCAGCGTTTGCAGGGGCTTTGGGCAAGATTTTCTGGTAGTCAAGTTGGGTCTGGGCTCTTTTTCCGTCTTCCATTTACCAAGCGCTGCCTTTGATGTCGGGCTTTGGACCTGGGACAGGTGATTCCTTTTCTGGAGGGGACGTTTTATTCGCTTAAAATGTCGAACAAGGGGTATTGTTTACGACGACAGGGACTGATGGAAGGGTGATTTTTACGGTTTCTTTGTCGTTTTTCTTTTCCTTCGCGTCGTCGTATTTCATTCGCTTTTTGTGATAAATGACTGGAAATGATTCTGACTGGGATAAACAGGGAAGGGAAGATGATTCCAGTTTGACGGTTCTGGGTTTGTGCGGTGTCTGCAATTTCAAAGGACACAGTAAAATGCACACGCATTTTATCTTTCTCGGATTTCTTCTACTGATTCACAAATAATAATAAAAAGCTGCTCTTCCAATTCCTAAAATTCATAAAAATGAGATGAAATTCTTTGTGTGAAAGGTACCTGGAAAGCGGATTTTCTACTTATAAATTTTATATAACCTAGGCTCCAGTAATCCAGCAGACTTAGTTTTTTTTCCATCTATGCTACCACAAATCCTCTTGGTGGTTGTCTACACGAGGCCCAGGAGCAGAACGTGCTTAAAACTACGACGTACGTTGCAGAAGAAACAAAGTCCTTACAGAACAATTTTTCCTTAATTTTATGAAAATTTTGGCCGTTTTTTTTCAATTATAAGTTACGATGTACTACAGTACACAAAGCAACACACCTTTTTTTCTTCTCTAGCTACAGAACAATCTTCCTACACCGCCCAAATTTCCAAAAACACTTTATAAATACAGTATCTATGTCAATGACAAAGTATTTAGCTTGAAAAGTTATCGACAGAATTGCAAATTCTGAAAGCATGCCTTGGTTTTAAATAAAGTAAGCTACTTAATTTTGATGTTTAATTATAAATATGTAATATATATTTAGCCGATAATTGTGTTTTACGTCTGGTTTTGATTTTACTGCAGTTTTCAAAATTCGGACAAAATTCCTGCAGAACAATTACAATTGCTTGGAGTTGTTTTGTAGAACACTGAATATAATTCTGCACCTGGGATATGAGGTACCTCGGCATTGGCAAAAACTGCTAAAATCTTTATGGATGGGATAACTCGTCATTAGAAAAAAAAACCTATCAGATCTGTATCTCATCATCATAAAAAAATCGCCAATATCTTGATGACAAGATACTTTGTCCATCAAGATCTGACCAAATTCGCTAATGGCGAGGTATCTCGGCATCAAGATATTGCAAATAATTTATGATGATGAGACATCCCGTCAGTAGCGAAACTGATCAGAGGATAGACGAGATATTTCGTCATTAGCGAAATTGGCCAGAGCGATATAGTATATCATCAGCGAAATTGGTCAGATATTGATGGACGAGATATCTTGTAATGCTTCTCGTTCTATGTCCATGGTGACTAATATATCTATTCTGCAGTTTTAAAAATCAGTATTTTTGCCATAGCTGTTTTCTTATTTTCGGATATATAGATTTATTTTGTTTGATTTTTATAGAGCAAGGTCCAGAATGTTGTCAAATTTCTCCAAACAAGATAAACAAAGTAGAGCAATGGAGTTGATATGCAAGAACAAAGAAACACATCAGTCAATGAATAGACAAAACAAAGCCTTTCCTTAAAAGTTACCATAATAGTTTATGGAAACCAGTAAATCAATAAGTGCATTTATAGTTAAAATAATGTAATGAACATAAAACAGCCATGCACATAGACACAAAAAAGTATAACTTAGACCTCATCTTAAAACAAAAGAGTGTAAGAAGTCAATGGTAAATTGAAAGTCGAAGATTTGATATGCATTAAGTACTTCTGCTTGAAGCTAGATTTAACTGCATACCTTTTTGTAGTTAGTAGGAAAGAGGTCCTTTTTAATATTTAGTTTATGATGGCTCTCTCATAAAATTAAATGTATATATTTTAGAAAACATTCCATGTTTAAAATACACAGACGTATAAGAATTTCACTTACTTTTCTTTACATACCTGTTTGACCAATTTTCAATAACCATAGTCGATTAGGGATTCTGATATGGGTAAAAACTCAACACCACAATATCGACAGTTGACTACTAAACTGTTATCGCCAAATGTCTATTTGGATGGATCGCCCAGATGGTTTGCTGATAGTGCATGCAGCAAATTTACGACGGTTTACCATATTCCAAAATTATCACTAATTAGCAATAATTTCCATCGTTAATTAATGATATTTTTGGAATATATATGCAGGAATACTAGTTCACTGTAGTTGTCTACTAGTCTGGAAAGAAATTAAAATAAGAGCAACGAGACTGGTAGGAGTCGGTTGCATTGTTGTAGGAATGCGAGGCAAGACTTGCAGGAGCCAGTAACATTCCGGTATTCAGTTACGAGAAAATTAATAGAACAGAAGAGTTGACGTCTGGCTACCAAAATGTCAGTCGCCAATTTGGCGAAGGCATGATATCGTGTTCTTGAATTTTGTCCATATTTGTACTTCATGACGCCAACTACAGGTGCGGAACACTTCTCCGTACATCATGTTATTTCCTACAAATGTGATCGGATGACCCATTTTGTAATTTTTTGAAAAATATATAAACTAAAAGTTAATTTAAAAGAAACTGATTTATAAATAATAATTAAGGTTTATTTGCAGGACGGTTGTACAGATAACATAAATGTTTTTAAAGTATTGGGGTATTTAAACTTAAGCATCAGTATAACACAAATTACAGTGCCCAAGCACAGCATTGTCACACGATCCCCACTCCTAAAAATATCCCCATTCGTTCTTTGGTATCTTTTCGAGGAGTCGTATACAAACTGTCAGCTGTTGGTTTTTTAAAGCTTGGGGTTGGACTCAACAGAAGTGAAGGGAATTTAATAAAAAAATATATAAATTTACTCACAGTTCATGTCGACGGTGACGTATTTGGAGACGGGCACTGTGAGGTTGTTGTTGGAGGCCTGACACGTGAAGACGGCCATCAAGTCGTGACGTTGCAGAGATGTGATCTCGATCTCGTTGCGCACAACGCCCTCCGCGCTCACCTCGTAGCTGTCATCCAGCAACACGCTCTCGCGCCACCACGTCAAAGAAGGGGTGGGTTTGCCTGAAATGGAACAACAAAACATGAGATGTAGAATAGAAGACCTAATATGCATCAATGATATCAACACTTTATGAAACAAAAACACTCCACCCCACCCAAAAGGAATGTATTATCATTCTTTGAAACCTCATTGGGGCTTCGACGATATATCTCGTCCATCAGGAATTTACAAATTTTAAAAATTACGAGATTTCACGTGATTAAGATATTGAAGATTGTTTTTATGATGACGAGATCATGATATGATCAGTTTTCTACTATGGCAAAATATCTGATCCATCAAGATATGATCAGTTTTTTATTGGGTAGATATCTGGTCCATCAAGATTTGGTCAGTTTTGCTAATGACGAGATGCCTCGTCGAGACAACCACCAGGAGGGTTAACGTACTTCAAGACGAGTGGTGGCACCGGCTTTAGTTCTGCTTTCCTTTCATAAACACAAACATAATTAAATTCTCTTTGCCATTTATACTTTGGTGGAGGGATAAAGAAGTTTTTATCTCCAGTGTAGTGGTCCTTATGGGGTATTGGCTTCAATTTCTACATCGACTGTGTTCAGATACAGGTATCTAAGTCTTAGGTGAAGGATCATTGGTTTTTGGTTTTTATGGTGCAAGGTCAGTTGCAATTTGGAGAAGACTGTATGGAGAATCAACTGAATTTTGGTAAAAGGCTAGAATCTTCGTGATAAGAGGAACAATTGCAACTCATTTTCAGATGTCTCACCTGAAATTTAGTATTGTCTTACAGGGCCGGGAGATGGACTTTGGCCGGGAGCTGTTGATAGAGTAGCTCCTCCTTCTTTAACAGTAATTACGTGCGGTTCTTATCCGTCTCTGCCTTGTCTCTTCACCTCTATTCTTGCCAATCCATAGAATATTGCCAAGTTCTGCTCAAATATAGGTAGGAAACCTCGACTTAATTCACGAAGAAGCGGTAGGTACGTATGTAGTTAATCAACATCACTCTTTATCAATACAGCGAGCTATTGGTGACGGTATTCAATCCCAAAGCGAAATATTGAAGGACATCACCTCCTAAATTTGAGCCATTGTGACGAAGTCAACACCTCAGCTGGCACTCCACTCTCAAAACTTCAACACTACACATACGTGAAGGCATTTGAGGTCACGACAAATGTAGCGTGCACCAGCCTTCCTGTATATGACGATTTTTGGTTGAATTTTAGTTCGTAACTCTCCAGTTGCTAATCCGTTGCTCTTCCAACAGGGCTTACTGCAGCTCCACAAGCAGCACACCACGTAATTTTCAACCACGTTAAAATAACGTCCAAACTACCACACTAAAGTAAGGATATTTAAGATCAGTGGAGTTTCAACGTGAACCAGCCCCCGTGCTTTCCCAACTGTGCTGTCCCGAAAAATCTTTGGAGCAACTGTTGATGAGTGAAATTCTAACCTATATCCCAAGAGATTTTACATCAAATTTTAGATTGATGACGGGTCACAATCTATTTGCAGTCACATAAAAAAAATATCGAAATGAAGACCATGCTGCATAATTTTTTATGCTACTCTAATGCAACTATAAAAACCAAAAAGTATGTGAGAAATTATCATCAATTGTGTGACCACATTTCATAGCTAAGGTGATGTAAGCTCTTGCATTTACTGAACGGCAAGGGAAATGATTACCCTTACACCTTCTAGCAAAGATAAAAATAAATTTAATCAGATGCCTTATATTCAGTGGACGTATTTATCATGAAACGCATTTTCCCACGCCTCGTCTTGTGTTAAATTTCGAAAACTGAGGCGTTACTTTTTCATTTACAATGCAATTTCAGATACCACTTCTAAAAATATTTCTATAATTCGTAGAAACTGCAGGGAACAGAAAACCAACTTACCTCCTTCCGTTTCGCAGACTAAAAAGAGTCTGTCTCCTTCGTTGTACGGACCTATTAAACTGTGGAACAGTTCACCATTTTGATCCATTATCACTGGCTTTTTGGGTGGCACTAGAAATAGAAAAAAATATACGTCAAAATCGTGAAAATATTTTAATTCATTCTTTGTTCAAATCTAAAACACACAAAACATAGTCTGACCTCCCATTACATTTCTTGTTCCCTTAAAAGCTTCCTGGACTGTCATTGTTTTTTAAATCTCCTGGTGGTTCTTCTGACGAGGTGACTTGACATTAGCAAACTGATCAAATCTGGATGGACGATATACCTCGTCATTAGAAGAAACCAGACCAGATCTAGAATTCGTCATCATCATCAAAATCGGCAATATCTTGATGACAAGGAATCATGTCATTTGAAAAATTAGTCCAATATTAATAAACAAGTTGACTAGGCATAATGACAATTATTCAGAATTTGATGGACGAGATATCTCGTCATTGACAAAATTGGTCAGATCTCGAAGGACGAGATATCTCGTTGAAACAACTTGAAGAGTCGATGGTGCAAGTCTCCACCAGACTGCATAGGAGAAACATGAGTGGACATACACTATTCATGAGTTTTGTGAGAGAGAGGTGTGAAGAATAATCCAACTTGAGTATTCTCTGCAACTCCAGCAACTATTTCCTATATTCTTGACTGTATCGGTGTTTCTGGGACAGTTTCTAAATAGTCCGAATTCGATCCATGCAATAGTACAGCAATAGTACAGTATATTTTTGTTACTCAAATGTAGGACCTTAATGCTATACATTGACTAATTGGATATCAAATATTTAAATAATCATTGACAGTGAATGAACAGCTTATTTGAACCATCAAAATGTGACTAATTTTGCCAATGACGAGTTATAAGTTTTCTTATACTAAAAAGATGGCCATCCCGAGTTTTTTTCTAATAACAAGATGCCATCACGATATGGTCAGTTTTGCTATTAACGAGATGCGTCGTAGATACAACCACCAAGAGGTTTAAAATTAATTCCGGTTTCACTTTGTGGGTTCGTTAAAATATGTAAACGATAACAACCTTTTGACGGTGAGATTCCTGTTCATTCTATGCACATTAAGCATTAACAGTTTTCCAGTCATTTTATTAAAAACAGCGCGTACACGTTAGAACAGTACAGAGTTAAAATGCATCACACACAAGCAGAGAAGGTAGTAAGCATTCATATATAGCGAGCTGGAACAAGGAATAGAAACCAAGCAGTGTGAAGACTAAATAGTTTGAACTAAACAGTGTAATTCGCTTCACTTCAATTCTCTCTTGAAGTATGAAAGTTTTTGCAACAAACAGTTTATATTTTATATATAACACTTATTTTCATTTTACGATATAATCATAGTTATTTTTAATTTTGACTTTAAAAACCAGTTTATTTCCAATAGGTTATTGATTTGTACTAAAACTCATTTCAGTGTGAAAATTTAATTAATTACTAATTATCTAATTTATATATACTAATTAGCTAATTAGCATGTTGTTTGAACAGTAATATCTTAAATTCTCTCTAATTTGTTCAGAAAGACAATTATTGCTGAAAATTATTCCTTCTATTATCATTCATGTTTTCAACTTCCGTTAAGTTGCTAGAAATAAGAGTTTTTTTGACAATATTTTTCACCAAGCCTTAAAAATCATGATTTTTTTTCAGGAATTTCAACATTTGAAAACCTATTATAAATTCATTTTTTAACCAATAACTTTGAGGTACAAACCATCCGCTAAATTATATCGATTGTAATGACGCAAAGATATTTATAATAGATTAATTCATTGTTGAGTTATCACTGTTTGAACTAACCATCCTATTGCAAAACGCATTTCTTCAGAAAACGAATTTAAAGTTTTGAAAACATGACTGTATGTAATATGGTGACACCACATAACAAAAATCCTTGTAGCTTTAAAATATATTTCGAATATCTACAAGATCTTGGCATCGTTTGAAAGCTAAGTTGTAAAATACTTTAAACTAATAAAAAATATTGATATTCTTGTTGATTTTCGTGATTTCTAGTGTATACATACACCTTAATCATGGGCTCTAATAATGGCACATATAAAAATATATGATTTTCGTAGAAGTAGGTATGTTTCATCTGGAAAAGTACACTTGTCATCTGGGGTACCAGCTCAAATGTTGACCTCAACATCTGACCATGGTTTAAAATTTCGAGATATTGTCCTTGAAACTTTCTTTTCGAGATTGATCACAGACCATGTCCAGTAGCCTGTTATGTTGCTCCAATGTGACTTTCATTCAACTACTTACCTACCAGTTGGAAAACTGCATTATCTTTCACAGTAAACTAGCAGATATGTTGCTTCAATACTGGACTGCTGTATAACAAAAGTTTTAAAGCATTCCATGTATTTTCATTGCGATTGTAAACTCTAAATCTATTGTATCGAAATGTTTTTCGTTGTGTGGCTCTAACAGCCAATGAGCGACATACTATTCAAAGAGTAATCATGACACGTTTTCTGCCAACCTAACTGTAGGTGTTCATATGCGTTTCCTGTATGTATTCCAAATGTAACGGCAATGGTAATTGGTAATTTTAGTTAACGTCGTACTAGAGCAACACAACGGGCTATTGACGACGGTCCGGAATCAGTCCCTTAAGGGAAAGATCCGAGGACAACACCTCGTAATTTTGAACCACGGTCAGATGACGAAGCAACACCTGAGCTGGCACCCCACTCTCCAAACTTCCACGCCAACCCAACGTGAGGACTTTCGGCCACGACAGATTTAAGGTGCACCAGCCGCCTCTACACCGTACGTTTACAAACATCCATGCCCTGACGCGGATTCGAACAAGGAACCTTCCGATCTAGAGGCTAACACCTTAACCACTATACCGGTTGGTCGGCCAAATGTAACGGCACTTGACTTGTTTTTCGAATACGATTTCAACTCTTTGCTATAAAAATTTCCGTAGAATGAAATATCATTACTATTTATAAGTTATTGGCCATCTTCAATTAGAATAAACAACATGTATTTCAAAGACGGCGATGATCTACATTTTAAGATAACCCCAACATGTAACATTTGAGAGAATTTAGACATCATAAGAAATATCTTCGCAGACCGTCTGATTTTTCCCCCCTGCGATGAAACACCATCACACATACATCGTGTATGGAAATCAACACACACGTAAGCTTTATTTTTAAAGGAAAACAAATCAAAAATGAGGATTATAGGGAGTAAAAAATTTATTTTAGACATTTATCATTCTAGAATCTGTATTACAAGCATAGAAGGATTGTTATTGCTTGATTAAGGAAGATAAATTAAAATTAGAATACGAAGAAATGACAAAAACATTGCTTTCAAAGATAATCGAAATTGTACTAAACATTTTACTATCCGCCTTTCCAAAACGTACCGTGTTTGTCATTTAGAAAACGTGATTTTATTAAGCAGAAACCTTTTCTACTATCAAAGCTAAAGTTGGGAACGGATTTGTTTTTGCTGTAGTTGGTGTAGATCAATATTCATTGTGTATGTAGATTAAAATTGACAGAGCTGAAATATATTCAAATATTATTCAGTAACTGGGAGTGGAGCAGTTATCTTAAAGGACGTATGTGTGCTTTGTTTCAAAAATCCTATCATTACTAGTACTTTCTCTCTCCATATTATTTATTTTCTACTAAGTACAAATGCAATGAAAGGAAAACATGTCATTTTCTGTATGCTAATTTTTTCGAAAAGCTACTAGGTTCTTTGGCTTTCGTGTCATGTAGGTTATCGGAAATACAAAATGTTCATTTTCATTCTGTCTGTTTTTCTGTGTACACAAATATATTTTTAGTCCGAGTTTCTTCTAGTAAACTGAGAAACTTTCAAATTCATAATTCTCTAGTTTTTAGACCCTTACGTAGTGTTGAACTTTATAAAAATTATCATAATGAGAAAATGTCCTCTTGTATTAAAAAACTAAAACACAATTATTATTTTAAATTACTAAACATCCAAGTGACTTCTACGAGATGTATTGTAAATGGAGTGCACTGGAGCAACACAACTGGCTATAAGCGATGCCCTGGGATCAAACCCGAAGGGTAAGATTCGAAGAAAACACATCGTCATTTTGAGCCATGGTCAGATGTTGAGGTCAACACCTGAGTTGCTATACCAATCTCCAAACTTCTACACTACACCAACGTGAGTGCATTTGAGTTCACGACTCGTATAACGTGCACTAGCTCCCACATATACGACGGTATCTTTATAAATCAAGTTTCGATCTCATAACCCTCCGGTTGCTAATACGATAGTCTTCCATCCGGGTCACTACGACTCCCTCGTCAATACAAGAAGACCGATCTCATCTTCATGTCATAAATAAAATTTCAGTCTTGATAAAATACACTATATGGACAAAAGTATTTGGACATTGTTTTTCCAGAAAAAGTGCATTATTATTCTATTTAGTAACGGGTAGGCCCTCGTTTTGCTTGTATCACATCTGCAACCCGTCGAGGCATACTTTTCACAAGTTCTATGCATGTCTGGGCAGAAATAACTCGCCATGCCTCTTGCAAGGCTGTGTGAAAAGATTATTATGAAGATGGGCGTGGGTTGCGGTGTCGAAATCGGCGCTCCAGTTTGTCCCACGATTGCTCAATTGGATTTAGATCGGGAACCTGAACAGGCCAGTCAAGCAAATTCGCCTCATTTTCAGGAAACCACACAGAACACGTTTTGCAGTATGAAGGGAAGCTCGATCCTGTTGGAAGAAACAAACATCATCGCCGTAGAATTGCCATAGTGTAGGCAAGGCCGAATTATACGTAACGTCGAGGTACACGTAATCGTTTATGGTACCACGTAGATTAAGCAATGGGTCGCGTCCTAACCAGGAAAAATAACAACCCCACATTAAGATGGTTGCTACTGCGAATTTCGGCAGCGTCCAAATACTTTTGTCCATGTAATGTATATCGTCATTAGCAAAACTGGTCACATCTTGATGGACTAGATATCCGATCAAAACCACTTATAGGGTGGTAAGGGATAAGACAAGTCAATAGTATTTCGAATGGTAGATGGTATTGGTGTAAATCCCTCTTACTGGTCACAATCGAGATCACAATAATCATGCTACAAGACTCCTGGAGGAACAGTGGGCTATCGTCGGCGACCATGGATCAATCCCTGATGGAAATATTTGAGGACAATGCCACTTAACTTCGAACCTCGGTCAGTTTACGGGGTCAACACCTGAGCTGGTAACTCACTCACCAAACGTCCACACTATACGAACATGAAGACATTTGGGGGCACGACACACACTACCCAACAATAATGGACCGGACGCTAGCGGATTTGCATAAAATCCGACTACTTGTTAGGGGTTGCTTTTAGTGGTATGGCCTGTGACCTTTGAATGTTGTTCCTGGTCAGTTGAACGCAGACGCGTTCATGAACATTTGGGACAATCAGGTTCTTCCTACGCTCTGGCAATTTTATGAAATGGACGAAAGTTACTTCCACAACGACAACGCAGCATATGTTGCAGTCTCTTTCAAGCAGTGGTATCAAGATATGGACGTAAAACATCTTCCTTGGCTGCTCAAAGTCTCAACCTAAACCCCATAGAACGTTTGTGGGACGAGTTAGAGTGACACTTACGAACCAGGGAACCACGTCCGAAATCTGCAGCTGAGCTGGCGACATTCTTGCGACAGGAATGAACACAAATACTCATAGCTTTTAATCGAAACCTTGTTGAAAGTATACAAAGAAGGGTTGCTGGTGTAATTGCAGCACGTGGGGGACTACCCCCTCCCCTATTAAAGCATGTATTATTTCACTTATGCCATCACAACTTGCAGACCGATCCATTATTTGAGGGTAGTGTATTTAACATGGAACAGCACCCTTGCACACGATAGTCCAGTTTCCAACTCTCAACCCTCAGGTTGCCAATCCGTTGCTCTTCCTTCAGGGTCACCGTGGACTGACATTTAAGGGAGATTGCAGACAAAGACTAATTGATGGGGTATGAATGAAAAAACCTTTACAATGAAGCCAACAAATAAACATTGTTACAAAGTAATACAAAGTAATGACAGTATTACGAATAAAAAGTGTCATTTGACACAGACAAATCCGGGAATAATTAGCAACAAGCACATTTTTGTGAACAGAGCGATTCAAGCAAGCCATCATTAGTTTTGAATTGATTTCTCTGAAAAATAAGGTTAATTTACAATTTTCAGCGTTATATTCAAATTCATGCCAATTCAGGATTTTTTTCAAACTTTTGGAAACACAATGTGCCGCTAACCTAACCCAAATTGTATGTAACGTAACATTATTTTTGGGGCAAATACAATAAAATGCGAATAACAAAACCATTAATAACAAAAATTGCTAATTTATTACGTACTACTCATCATATATTAAAAAAGAAGCAATTCTGTTTCTGAAAAGTGTTAGATTTTCACAAGGGTACCCTGCTGAAAAGGTGCATTCAAAACGGTCCAGTTCTTTAAACTTTTTCATAAAAATAAAACTTGAAACTCCTCAATTACGATCTTAAAAATTCTCTTTAACATTAGCCTTATAAAGATAAGAAAATTATAGTATTGAATACTAGTATTATTTATCATTCCATTTATCAGTTAAAAACCCCGTAATACGCATAATTATCGAACAAATTAGAAAACGCGAGAAAGTTTTCTTTTAACATATGATAATATGCTTACTTTAGTTCATTTTTTGGATTCATTAAGTTTTAGCTTCTATCTCCACTTAAAGATTATACGTAGAAAATATTTTGTTTGAGACTTAGTTGATTTTTGTCGAAGTGAAAACTCATCCATTCATCTTTTGCTATCGAACAATTCTTTACTTGATTATACCTTCCAAACGAAGTTAGTGACTTCCAACATTCTGCAAGAGCCTTATAAAAGTACTGATAATCCCAACGTTTCAGCACCATTTTTAGGGGTTGAAAATGAAAACCAATCTGTGCAGGAATCCATCAATTTCCATACACGGCTAATAATTATGGCCTATTGAATAGTTAAAGACTGTAATTAAAACATTTGCGTCAGCATGAACTGAATTATGGGTAGTTTGTCATTAAATAATGTATTTTTTAATTTTTGTATAGTTTGATTTAATTTTAGTAATTTGTGGATGTTGGAAATCTGGGCTTGAAATTTTTATTTGTTAATATTTAGGATAAATCCTTTTTCTGACTGAATTTTTTCAGAAAAATATAAACTTTTTAGTGTTTTTTATGTATTTATAGAAAATTCTACCAATTTCACTTTTTGTCCTATTTTATTTTTTGAGCTATTCCAATTTTCATTAAAATATATTTATGCGTCCACAAAAAATACAAATCATATGGGCATTTGAAATTTATAGTTTTTTTTTATAGTTTTATGGTGAAAGGGCCATATTTGAACAAACAGAGCCACTCAACGTCAAGTAAATTGACATACATACACAAGAACAGCTTTAATGACACATAATAACGATATACACCCAGTGAGGAATTAAACCTGTGCCACCTGCAGCTTGCAGGTTGCTAAAGCAGCGGAATAGTCCACTGAACCCTGTGAGGAAATTTTAATTAACGTCGTACTAGAGCAATACAACTCTATTGACGACGGTCCGGGATCAATAACCCTAAGGGAAATATCTGAGAACTCCACCACGTAAATTTGATCCAAGGTCAGATGATGAGGTAACACCTGAGCTGTCACCCCACTCTCCAAACGTCCACTCTAACCCAACGTGAGGACTTTGGGTCACGACATATTTAAGGTAGACTAGCCGCCTCTACACCATACGCTTACAAATATCTATGGTCTGGCCTGGATTCAAACCAGGGACTTTCCTAGAGACTAACGCCTTAACCCAGGGCTCGAAATACACAGGTGCACTGTGCACATGAAAATAAAATTGTGCACCTAAATTTTTCTCGCTAGGTGCATGCCGTGCATCTAACGTTAAAAAATATGAGGGAACGTTTTATGTTATTTTGATACTTGAACAAACTATTAGTATCGACCTCTCTCGCTCTAAAGGAACGTAATTAAAATTCCTAAATACACACTATGCGAAAACAAAATCGCTGTGCCGTAACGGGTTTATACAGGAGGAAGGTTTACTTGTGCCACTGCCACCAGAACTTTCCGATGATCGAAACATTTTCCAGATGGCTCTGTTGAAGCAACTGTCGCGACAACCGTGCGCAGGAGAAGGGAGAATTCAGAAGTTTAAATATTTTTATTTATTAACTACTACTAACCTATCTAAACATACCCAACTATTAAAGAAGTGTACATTATATCAATGCTCTTATGTTACGTTTTTTTTAATGTGCACTTAAAATATAACCTGTGCACCTAATTTAAAAAATTAGGTGCACCTTGTGCACCTGTATTAAAAAATCTATTTCGAGGCCTGCCTTAACCACCAGACCGGTTGGTCAGCTCACTAGACCCGGTGATCCCCTAATAGGAGCGTTCTATTAAATGTAATAAATTGTGGTAAACGTAGCATTGGCGATTCTTATTATTAAACATAAGAGACACAGAAGAAATATACCCAGGAAAGAATCGAAACTGCACCGCCTACTACTTGTATGTTGCTAGCACAGTGGGTACACAACAGAACCACGGCCACCCCGGTTCTAAAACGACTATGGCCTACACTGACCATCATCTACTGAACCCTCCGAACAATACCGCTAATGAATGCAGGTGTCGCTACCGGAGATACATCCCTAAGTGAATGATGTTTAATTCTGCGTTCCGGCATCCCCAAAAATTACTCACGTCAATCCTCCAAATGGTGACGAAAACATATCTCGTCCATCAAGTTCTGACCATTTTTGTTAATGACGAGATATCTCGTCCGCAAGGCACTAACGATTCTTTTTATGATGACGGGATCAAGACCTGTCAGTTTTCATCAGATGACGAGATATCTCGTCGAACAGGATAATCTCAGTTTTGCTAATGAGATGAAATACCTCGGCGTGACAACCACTAGGGTGGGTTAAGTTTTGAAACACCCTGTATAAAGCTTTCAAAGATCAACAACCGCTAAACTGTAATAAACTGCAAAACTAACCATCGTATGACGTCATTACTGAAATATTACTTAAACATTTACACACTCTTCACTCTAGGTGGAAAAGTGTTTCACACATGTCACATACATCAAATGCACTGAAGACTGGATTTCTCAATAACTTTAAAACATTCATACATACGAAACATTAAAACAAAATTACATTCAAGAATTAACATCTTCAAGGCTTTTGTCAGCAAATTATCAAGTAAAAGCTACATTATTATTCAGAGATGTTTAACTCCGTTCAGTTAACCAGTCATTCGTATTAGTTAAGGTATGGTTTCAAACGCATGTCTGACTACGTTGAGTGCTGCTTGAATGTAATGAAACTTTAAATGAGCTTCCCTTTATACGAAACTTATTAATTCATTAAAAATATATCAAGGCATTCATAAACAACTTCAGAATTTCAGAACTTTTCTCCTTACATATACTATTGAGTAACGAAATTAAAATATTACTCAAACATGGACTTTGGATGTCCTTTAAGGATTGAATACAATGAGTGAAAATGCGATTCAAAGGATTTCAAATAATACATAAACAGTCGAATAGTATTGTTTTAGATTGAAATAAACGTAATTGTAAAGGAAGGTGGATACAAAAGTAGAGAGAGTGCATACCGGAAATATATAAGCAAGTAAATATATGAATTGGAATTAAATACACAACACTCTTATTTGCATAACTGAACACCTACTACTTTTATTTAAATAATTTTTTGTGACCCCTTATTGCACTTTTAAACTATTATCGCAAATTGCAATTTAAAAAAAAATTCAACGGGTTTGATAAGTTGAACACCGTTGTTGATTACACAGAGGGCTATTGGCAACGGTCATTGATCAACCCCGAATAGAAACATCCAAGAACACTTGTTATGTTTGAACCATGTTCGAATGAAAAGGCAAGCACCTGCGCTCGCACCCCACTCTCTAAACGTCCACATCATGTCAGTGTGAGGGCATTTGAAGCCGCGATTAATATTCAGTGTACTAGCCCCACTAACGCTACGTTATTTGGTTGGATCTACTTTCGAATTCGCAACTCTCGGGTTGGTAATCCTCTTGCAATCGGGTTAACAAGACCCTTGAAAGCTTTGCAAAATGACCATCAAAAACCAAATTCAGTAAACATTTCGAATTGACTCACCAAATTATATTTGTCATCATAGAACAGAATGCGAGTTATTTTATTTCTTTTGGCTATCTATGATACCACTCAGACATGTAGCATCAAAGCAATCTGTCTGTTTCTGGTTGGTCTCAATGCATCAAGATGCCGTTACAGGACAACACATTTCTCCCATTCAAAACAATAGATTTACACTGACGAGCCAAAACATTATGACCATCCCCACATTTTTCAATGAACTCGTCTGGATGACGTATAGGGCACGTGATTAAGTGAGAATGGTATTTAACTGGTGCTGGATAAGGTAAGTAATCATTCTTGCACTTACTTTTCGGAGTGATGGGAAAGGCTGCTGTACTAAGCGAATTTGATAGAGGGAAGATCATAATGGCCCAAAGACTCGGAACAAGTATCACCGAAACTGTACGACTGGTAGGTTGTTCACGATCTGCCATTGTAAGTATTCATGCAAAGTGGATAAATGACGGTGACACCAGCAGTAGACGCCAACGTGTTGGTCGTCCACGCGTCATCAAAGAAAAAGGACGTCGGAGAATGTCCCGCTTGGTAAAGCAAAATCGGCGCGAGACAGTGGCTCAGCCGACAGCCCAATACAATGTAGGTCCAAGCGCAAGTGCTTCGGAACACACAGTTCATCGGACACTGTTGGATATGGGACTGTGCAGCAGACGTCCCACTCGTGAGCCTCTGTTGACCAAAGGTCATCGTCAGTCATCAGTGGGCCCGGGAACATCGAGACTGGACCATGGATGAGTAGAAGAGAGTTGCCTGTTCAGATTAATCCCAATTTCTCATTCATCACGTCGA
The DNA here is from genome assembly GCA_947359465.1 of Metellina segmentata. Taxonomy (NCBI): domain Eukaryota; kingdom Metazoa; phylum Arthropoda; class Arachnida; order Araneae; family Tetragnathidae; genus Metellina; species Metellina segmentata. The sequence continues at coordinate 26,319,465 of OX375881.1, read as the reverse complement.
TGGTCGTGTCAGGGTACGGCATATGCCATGCGATCAGTTGCTCTCCTCTTGTACAGCAGGTCATTCACAGGCTGGTGTTGGCGGTATTATGCTTTGGGGAACGTTCTCATGGGAGACTCTGGGACCCGTAGTTGCGGTAGAACAGACCATGAAAGCTGCGAACTATCTGAACATTATTGCGGATCAGTTGCACCCTTACATGGCTTCTGTCCTCCCAACTGGAAATGAAATCTTCCAGCATGACAACGCCCCATGTCACAAGGCTCGGATTGTGTTGGAGTGGTTCTAGGAGCATACTGAGGAATTCCATTTAATGTCCTGGCCACCTAACTCGCTGGATCTTAATCCGATAGAGCACATTTAGGGTGTCATGGAACGGCAGCTCAGAGCTCAAACACCATGTCCGAATATCTCGACTTTGCGTGACCGCTGTTCAGACATATGGTACAACCTATCCCCAGTCATATACCAAGAACTTGTGGCATCTATGCCCAGGCGAGTTGCAGCTGTTTTGCAGGACAAAGGAGGCGCAACGCGTTATTGAGTAGGTGGTCATAATGTTTGGCTCTTTAGTAAACATTTAAATAGTAATAATAGTGGCAGATGGTTTGTATGTGTTTGGCTACCAATGGTTTGTAATGTACTATAAAAAAATGTATGTCATTTGCAACTGTAGGATGTCACCATCTATGATCCAAATAGATCCTTATTAGACAAGACATTCTCCATCTAGCGATTAACACTGAAACCCATACTATTATTTTGGCCTTATACAGAATGATAGTGATTTGTTTTGTTTTTCTATGATCTCAGAAATGTACCGTCAAAACAATATGTTTCTTGTACATCTCAGTTACTGATCTAATATGTCCCATTAAATATGAATCAGGACGCCGTAACAGGAAAGCACCATATATCACCTTCAAAACAAAATACATGTACCTTCAAACAGTCCCATAATATTAAGTGGCAGATAGATTGTTTTGACTAGCAATATTCAGTAATGTACTACAAAAAGTCTCTACTGAAGGGTGTCCTTAATGATCCAAATAGATCCTTAAGTCCCTTTTCACTATGTCTTTTTGACGTCATAATACAAAATAAGAATTGTTTTGTTTTGTCTATCTGTGATCCACTTAGAAATGTACAAACAAAACAATCTGTCTCTGGTAGGTCTTAGTTACCGCGCGATAGAGATACTTTCAAATTATCCCAATAATATAAAGCGGCAGTTGTTTTGTATACTTTGGCAACCAATAAACTTGTTCAGTAATGTACCATAGAAATAGAGAAAGGCTCTCAGACTATTACGACACGTATTCCATCATCGCCAGAATAAAACAAACTTCTCTAGTGATCATGACAGAACAGCTTGTGATTACTTTCCGAATAATTATTTCCATTTAAATGAAAAGACTATATTAACTGATAATCTGTTTCGATACAGTGATAAATACCTACAAGATAATAGTGACGATATACTATAAACCAGAAGTTAAATTTTTCTGGCCGAAATCTTATTGAGAAGAGTATCATCAACAAACTCTTCTGATCTCAGTCAACAATGCAAAAAGTCACAATGAGTCCAACAATCCAATAAGTCGCACCGCTAAGCAAAACCATGAACCCCTTAATACGATATTAAATATCTAAACCTTCAAAGATAATGACGTTAATAATATAACGTGACACATGTCTCAAGTATTTTTTTGTTATCAATAATTTTATTCATTAAATATAACTCTATAACAATATCCACTTCTGTTGTGGGATATTACAGCTAGACAAATCTTATTGAGAATTATACTATAAAAATATCGGTATAACCTCAGTCGACGATCTGATACGTCACAATGAGTTAAAACGTAGTTCTGAAGCAACAAATGGTGGACTTACTTTGAAATGTTGAGACGGTGATGAATAGTCGAATCTTCATAGACAGTGGTCTAATTTTTGCTCGTTACTATAATTATTCATATCGAATAGATAAACTGAGTACCTGTTTTAATCCAGTTAATACCTACAATTTAACAGTCATGTCAAATTTCAAGTGTCAGCAAAACGTTTTTGGTCATGATACCCAATATTGAGAAATGATTATGATAAATTATCAATTTCCATTTGGGTTCCCGTCAATGATCAAATATACCCACAAAAGTTCGAACGTCGTTATGAAGTAAACAATAATATAATGCACTTTTTTAATACGGTGATAAATAGTCATCGTATATCAAATCAGTGACATCATAATACAAAGTAGTAGATACATTAAGTTTTTCTGGTAAACAATATTCTTATTCGTCAAATTTATGCTCAGATGGCAAAATGTTATAAGTCACTTTTCCCAAAAAATTGAGTAAGTCCCAACCTGGAGTTTAGAAGGTGGTAAAATGTCGTAAGTCTTTTTCTTTCTGTTTATGAGAAAACAAAGGTGTGAAAATTGTAATAAATCAAAAATCAAAGAACCACATGTTGAATATTGAATCTTTAAATTGCTGTCACGAAAAATTAAAAAAAGTGATTTATAACATTTTGCCATCTGAGCACAGAAATATACCTCTAAACAAATGTCAACCTGTGTTGTGGGGTGTCACTGTTAACAATGAAATTCGTCTTAAGTTCAATCGCAACTTTTGTTTGTTACCAATAATCTAATTCAACAAATGTACCTCGAAGCAATGTCAAGCACTGTTGTAGGGTGTCACTGTTAACCCTTGTGTTGGTTATCTCGAAGACATATTTCATCATTAGCAAAACCGATCAGATCCTGATAAACGAGATATCTCGTCAGTAGAAGAAAACTGACCCGATTTGGATGTCGGCAACTTCAAGAGATCAGTAGTATCTTAAAAAATATATCTTCATTAGCAAAAATTGTAGGATATTTATGGACGAGTTATCTCGTTGAAACCACTTAGATGGTTAGCAATTAAATTCGTCAAAAGTTTGATCTAAATTTTTCTAGCTACCTACAGTCTCATTCATCAAATATTCATCCGAAACAATGTCAACTTCTGTTGTAGGGTCCCACTGTTAACCTTCAGAAATGGTTTGGACAAGATATCTCGTCCATCAAGATTTGGTCAGTTTTAATTCCCATTAAGATATTGACGAGTATTTGAAGATTTCGAGTCAAAGATCTGGTCAGTTTTTCAACTGACAAGATACGTGTTATTTGCTTATGACGAGGTACTTCGTCCAGACAACCTACACGAGTGCTAACAATCAAATTTGTCAAAAGACTATTTGCAAGTTCTTGTTACCAATAATCTCATTCATCAAATATACCGTGAAAACGACGTCAACCTCTATTGTAGGATGTCACTGTTAACGATCAAATCGCTCAAAACCGTCATTATAAGGCAAGACACGCCGCTTCCATTTTAATCCAGTAATAAACACAACTCCAAAAACGAGTAGGTCCTGCGGTACAGACCACTTCATCTGGTTTCCCCGGCGCTCCGCGGAATCCCAAATGGGGCAAAACCGCTCAAACAGTTGAGACACGAGATCCAACACGACCAGAATAAGACACAAACCTCTCCCCCGATCGTGACAGGGGCCGTTTTCGATCACTTTCCCAGTAATTTTTTCCCTTGGATCGAAGAAAGACCAGATTAAATTGTCGCCCATCCAGAGACCTACTGTCGAGAAAAGGAATCTACCAGCAATCGTTCTTCCTCGCCATTTTCTTTTCCTTTTTTTTACCACACTTTTTTTATTCTTTTCGTGTGTGCCACTTTCTTTTTGTGTATGTTGGAAGCAATCTTGGAGTTTGATTTCTCCGATACGTCGTTCCTTTCTGTGCCGGAGCAACATACTGTAAATGCTTTTCCGAAGGCTGAAGCCGCTTTGAGAGACAAGAAAAGAGCTTTTGGTTGCGGGCTTAATGTCGTTGTGTCTGCCAGATACATGCATACATACTTAGTCGACATGGGCGGGTGTATTTTTGTGCTCTTCCATCGGAGAGTCGAGACTATATCCGAATAATAAAAGGATGCATGGTAAATAGAGGAAGACATCATCCGACTTTTCTGCTGGTTGCCAGGCAACAGAGACTTCTCTTCAAGAGATCCATTCACTATCTGACTAAACGCAGTACAAAAGAAAATGTTTCTGGATTCAGTCAGATGTTTGGTTTACCTCTTAGTGAATTCGATATTTCGTGGTATTATCTTCCTTTCTGTTTCATAGTATTGTTTTTTTGATTCTCGAGAAGTTGCATTTTTTCTCGATAGTGTTGTTTCAAACGAATCGCTGAAAACCTACAGATTTCTCGTTTTAGAAAACATTGAAATAGTACACTTTGTAAATTCTACTGTCGAAAGAGCTAGTGTAGCATTTCTAAATGTTTGGAAATCAGTACTTTTTATCGAATTTTCTATCTCAGATCAGGCATACAGGAGCCAAGGGGTCTATGTAACCGATTTAACTTTTTTAAACTTAAGCATCGAGTATAAATGAGCCAAATGATTTATGGAAATTCCAGAATTAAATAGGGTATTTGTATCGGATGAAACTCTTAGGGGAAATATATGGAAAGCACATTGAAATGGGGAGAAAATATAACTAAATCGACTTTATCTCCACGTGGAAATGAGCAAAGCGATGAAGTAATATTTCGTTCGTTCCGAAATATATGTCATTAAGTAAATGACGTGAAATATATAGACTGTTCTCACACTACATCAAAAATTCTGGGACACTACTGCCTTTAACCAAAGTCATTTTAGTATTAGATGAAGTAAACATAAGTTATCCATGACAATAACATTATCTTGCCACTTTCTTCATTTCGATTAGATAAAAGTATCTCGTGAGTAATTAAGTATACAATATGGTTTGACGCTCTTCAAAGTAACTTGAAGTTACATTGTAAAATGAGAAGTATTTAAAAAATGGTAAAATGGCATACTTTTTGCTTTACGAATGCTCATTTCCAATAAGATTGTTAAAAATACATTTCCCGCATTAGACTATGTACTGAATTTTGGTCTGATTAACTATATAAAAAAGCCGCATTTAAAGGAATTACAAGCAACTTTTCGAAATTAAAAAATATGCAAAATTTTTTCACTCTTAATACATATCGGAGTTACCTTAAAATGTAGTTTATCACCGCTTTCATAGCTATAACAAGCGCGATTCTTATAACTTTCAAGGTGCAACTGTTGTAACGGCCGTAGTCTAAATTCTTTCTTGGAACGATTCTGATAACTTTCAAGCTACAACTGATGTACTGATCGTTGCCTAAATTCTTTCTTGACTTGATCATAATACAACTGGCTACACCGGCCGTAATCTAAGGGTTTATTCAAATGACATCGAAGATTCAAATATCACATTGCTGATTGTATTATCAATTCGGAATTTATTCTTTACAATTTGTATAGTTAAAGTGCTGAAATCTATTCCGGAAACAAGCTAAGTTACGTCACGTTCAGAATGCGCACAGGAAACGCGTTCCATCTCAAGAACACAACCGCCACTCATATTAAGACTGACATAAAAAGCCTCTGATACGAATAATATCAATGTTTCATCGGCACCGCATCCAATAAAACGATACATACTACATGTTGAAATAGGGTTTCATTCCCCAAGAGGAAACGCCGCATCTCTACAAAACAGCTGCTGATACCACTTCCGACAGAACAGACTTTGTCTTTTAAGAGCCCAAACGCGATCTCCGTCACAGGACCGTAAGCTCATTATAGACTTAACACGAGCGACTTCCATTTTCCGCTAGACTGTATGAAAAGAAGGCAGCCATGCTTGGCAACGCGCTATCCGGAAATTACAGGAAGTAAACGCGAACCGAGGCTCTTGGACAATACACCGGATTTGCTAAGTCTAGCAGCGTACAAGGTTCCCTATACTTCAATACGGCTTTGGAATGTGCCGTGCAGAAAATGAAAGCTCCGGTGATCAGGCGAAATGTAGTTACCAGAGAACGTGTCCCCACATGGTTAAAGCTGTATTTATTAATGTTTGGTCTTTATATACAGATGGGCAAAACTGTTATTTCACAATAACACCTAAAACTATTATTGTTATTTTAAGATAACACATGGGTAACTGTAATGTTCTTGTAGCAGTTAAAACATTTGCAGTTTTTTATCTGTAAGAATCAAGAGAAACAGTTTGTTTGAAATGTCTGGTGTGTTATACTATCGCACCCCGGCAAGAAAAGTGAAACAAGTCGAAAGATAAACATTTTGATGTTATATCATTGAAAAATATGTATGAAGTGCCCCAGCGTGTTATATTACTATTCTATAGAATATAATAGAAGTTACCACCACATAAATAACTTGCCTAAAATTTAAAAGAAGCTTATACTTTTTCAAAAAAGTTTTATAGGTCCTTTAAGTTAATGTTTCTCAAATTCTGCAATTTTTAGTTGCGTCACTTTTCTTGTCGGGGTACGATATATCCGACATAAAAAAACAGTGCTCAGGTGAAGTCCGTAAACTTTCACAGCAGACAAGGACATAACAATACTCTGGCAAGCACAATTAGTAATCACATGAAACAAAAACGTAAGAATGACATGAAGGACATGTTCACCTGACTTCGAGCGCTGACAGGAAGTTTTTTTTCTCTACTCCTTTCTACTCATTTGAGCACTTCGGTTACATTTAGGGATGACGATCTCACAGTAAGCAACCCAATTTAACAATTTAATGGTTATGTATTATTGACTGTTACAAATTGACATCAAAGGTTAACTTTAATTGCAATTAACATAGTAAATTACCTATTAAGATATTTTCAAGTAATTTGTGTCCAAACGTATCATTTTTATCAAAAATTCTAAAAAGTTTAATTTTTAATTTCAAATTTAGTTTAATTTAAGGGACTAAGATTGCCCAGTTGGTAGAATAAAGGATTTGTAACCAACCTATCTACTTTATTGAATTTAAGTCGCCTCACTTCAATCTTAACATTCATTGATAATTATTAAAATATTTTTAATAAAATTTAGTTAACTGTTATTTATTGATAACAGTTATTTGAATAACAATCGGGATATGCTCTTCTCTAGAAGTCTTATATCTGCACCCACCCGTTTGATTACTCGTGGTGCTCTATGTTTGACTGTTGTTAACTATATTTTTAAATACTTTAATAGTGCTGAAGTGCTTAACCTGCATAACAGCGTGCAAAAGGTCAAACATTAAATCACATATATACGTATGTTGATCAAATATAACTGGGTAAGTAGTTCTAACTGCTTAAAATGTGAACGGCATGAGATTATTGTTTCGTGATCATTGTATAACAGTCCTCATGTTGGGTTGGTGTGGAAGTTTGGAGAGTGGGGTGTCAGCTCAGGTGTTGCCTCGTCATCTGACCATGGTTCAAAATTACACGGTGTTGTCCACTGATATTTCCCTTGGGGTATTAATCTCGGACCGTCTTAAATAGCCCATTGTGTTGCTCTGGCATAACGTTAATTAAAAATTTAATTACAATTACATTTTATAACATGCCTGTTATTAATTCCTTTACTTGAAGATGACCGTTTTTAACATTAAGTTGCGTATTGGTTTTCTCTATACTGTCTTTTTTGTTGCTCGATTGGTCAAATTAGACCGGCGGTTTATTTTAAATACAGTGAGATACGTACAAAGTAAACAGTCTATGGAATGAATAGGAACGGATTTTAAGATTAATCACCTGGTCATTGAAACAATTAACTACATTTTTGAAAAGGTGGATCACCTAAGTAACATGTCTGAATAAAACTATCTTAAATTTCAAAACTTCTGAACTCCGCAACTTCTAATAAATTATCATATACAAGTCTCGAATGTAAAACTATAATGGATACATCTGACACGGAATTTTAAAAGATGGTTCTAAAAGAATAAAAAGCATCATTTTAAATCATTCGCACCAACCATTTCTTTGTTTACTGCACTCAAGGTTTTTAATACCTCATTTCAATGTACAAGTTTCAACTTCATTGTGATTCAAGAAAAACCCAAACAATTTGAGAAAATAGTCCCTCTAATCCCGGTAATAAAAGCCAGAGACAAAGAACAAAAATGGCGCCATCGCCCAAAGAACAAAAGAAACCGTTACGGTTGTAAACTCGTTACAAACATCTAAAGCATATTTATGAGCTACAAAATTCCAGACGAAAAGAGGAATAATAAGGATAGAAAAGGATCGGACTTTTACTCTAAAAAAATTAAATTACCTCATAAAACAAATGTCAGAATTCGACAGAAAAAGAACCCGGCCGGGGCAAGAAAAAAATGGCGGAAGAGACCGAGAGCAAAAGATGAATCGATCGGCGAAAGGGGTTGAAAAGTGGCAGTAATTACAACTTGTTACGAATGGTAATTATCCTGGAACACCAATATTCTTTAAGAAAGCGAAACGTCCCTTTGTTTTCACGGCAGTAATGCCTCTCCATTTGTATATTGGGATAATTTCATTCCAATTCTAAAGGATTTCGTTATTCGGCTTCTTTGCATTATTTTCTGATGCAACAACCACTAATGATACGGCTTTAACGGAGAACGTTCTCTTTCGGTTCGTTCCCCTTCGAATTAAGGGTTGGAGCACTCTAGAAGATGCGAAATAATCAACCTCGTGCTGATTCGTTTTTACTTTTCATGGATTGGCCGGGAGAAAGCTAAGAATAAATTTGAAACAAATTGGTGTTTCCAAATTGTCTAAGGATAAAGTTTGCACTTGAGGATGCAAATATTCTGAATATATTAGATTAGGTTCCCCTCATTACATGTAAAATTTCAATAGTAACTGCTTTTATATATCTTATTTAAATATATAACTGTTTAAAAAAGTAGAATCCTAATGTTTGATGCAATGAAAATTTTCCTATGCAATTCTCAATTTAATAAACCTTTACAGTGACGAAGTGACGATTAAATGATAGGTAGTCAGTTAAATTTACGTTGCACTGGAGCAACACAATGGGCTATTGACAACGATCCGAGATCAGTCTCGAAGGGAAAGATCTGAAAACACATCGCTATTCTGAATCATGGGCAAATGACAGAATAAACCCGCTCTTTGAACTTCAACACAAAGCCAACCTATTAAATGAAAATTATTATATTCTGGGATTCAAAGAATCAAATTACCCCTAACGAATATTAGGTACATCTGGTGTGTTGCTTTTGGAATGAACACCGTGAGGTCTATCATGAGTGTATTTGGCGAAAATTAGATTTTTGAAATGTATTATATCTAGTCCAACTTACATTGAAATAATTCAATAGAATCGAATGGAATTGAACAGTAAACATAATTAAACGCGAACCACCAGTAATCATATGTTAATTCATAGGAGGAAGCAGTACGAAATAAGAGCATATCAAATATTAGCACCCGATTTTAACAAGTACAGGTATTTACTCAATCACATTGTTGTGAATCTAGATTTTTTGTGGATAACAGCAAATATTAAAAAAATCTTTAGAAACTGATGAAGTTCACTAAGTTAGTTCTGAGTTCAGCTTAGTGTAAGATGAATTTTTTTCTTTCCGGTTTCTAAGAACTTGTTGACTTTGTTTACTTCTATTTTATGTCTACACTATGCCCTACAAGCCGTTTCCACGATGTCTATCAAGATTAATTTTGCTAATAAAGAGATGTATCTTGATCAAGACACTGACGATTTGCTAAGAATGAAGAGATCACGATCTGGTCAGTTTTCTGCTGTGAAGAAATATCTCGCACATCAATATCTGGTCAGTTTTCTGCTATGACGAGATGTATCACACATCAAGAACTGGTACGTTTTCTGCTTTGACGAGATATATTGAACATAAAGATCTGGTCAGTTTTCTGTTATGACGAAACATCTCGCGCATCACAATCTGGTCAGTTTTCTGCTGTGACGAGATATCTCGCAGATAAAGATATGGTCATTTTTCTGCTAAGACGAGACATCTCGCGCATCACGATCTGGTCACTTTTCTGCTGTGACGAGATATCTCGCACAAAAAGATCTGGTCATTTATTTTTCTGCTATAACGAGAAATCTCGCGCATCACGATCTGGTCATTTTTCTGCTGTAACGAGATATCTCGCACATCACGATCTGGTCATTTTTCTGCTATGACGAGATCCCTCGAGAAGACAATCACCTCGAATGAACCATCAGTGTTCACATAGCCGAGAAACAAACACAGTAGTAATGAACTAAGCAGCTATATTCTAACACACAAATCAGACCAAATACAAATGCCTCTATAATACTGCATTGATATTTGCAATTTGCAGAGAATCCCTGATCTAGGATACTGAAGATTAAAAATTTAAGCCCCAACTCGTCTCATCCGTCCTTTCATCTTGCTCGGTTACCACTTTATGGCATTAACCTTACCATAACCACGACAAGCCGTAACTTAATGAACAAACAGAGGCGAGCGCACGTTATCCACATAATTCATTCAGATTTCCCGTCGTAAAACAAACTCAGCCAGGTGACTGGAGGAGATTGAAAGAACGTGTCTTCGGCTGAGAAAAATTATTAATCCTAGTCTAGGTTGGAGGCAAAACCCTACAAAAGAGGATGAATAAAGATCTAAAATTGCTTTAATAATTATCCTCGATGTTATACGTTTTACTCATAATTTCGAGAACATATTTACATCGTTGCGTTAGATATAAATGGTAGACCTTAGACTTCGAAGTTTTTTCTTATAAAGCATTTTGAATACCTCAGCATTTACCGAATTGAAATAATTTAGTGTTACATAATGTGTCATTATTTCAGGACATTTTTCCTCAGGCTCCAGGATGGGTATTTCATCAATTTTTTTAAAGCAAATCCTCATATAATAAATTTTTAATACAAAGTACACAATACACCTATACGGGAAAACATTTCAACTACAGATGCTTTTAATTAACAGTTATAGAATGATTTTAACTAACCGTTTCAGAATGCTTTTAATTAACCGTTATAGAATGCTTTTAATTAACCGTTATAGAATGCTTTTAATTAACCGTTATAGAATGCTTTTAATGAACCGTTATAGAATGCTTTTAATATTTTAATGCTAGAATTTATAACAGTTCAAAACTGAATATTTTGTATTAGATACTAAAACCTATTAGGTTTCATTCATGTAAATATTTTGAATTTTCCTACGTGAAGGTTTTGAATTATTCTAAAAATATTTCTTAGAATTCCATTACCAGTTCTAAAATTCCCATTCCAAAATTATTTGATAGTTTTTTTTTTTTTAATAATGACTTAAAAACCCACGGATTTTCGTTTTTTACGAAATATACTTTTATCCCCTTTTGATTTTAGTTTTTTAACTAGATATCATAAACGTCTTTTGTAATATTTTTTTAATCGAGGAAGGCTAACCCTACAAGTAGTTTCGCCGAGATATCTCGTCCCTCGAGACCGGAACAATTTTGCTAATGACCAGTTATTTCATTAAGAATGCCAGTTGAATTCCGAATGAAGATAGTATAGATTTTTGATGATGACGCGCGCGCGCGCGCGCGCGTGACTGAGATCAGGTTAGTTTTTTCAAATGACGAGTTTTATCGTATATCAAGATCTGGTCAGTTTTTCTAATGACCAGACAACTCTTCGAGATAACTACCAGAATGGTGAACTATTACCTAATTCACTAAATGTGAGTAAACTTTTTAAAACTAGTTTGTATGTTGATTTTAGCGTCCAAAAACGTTTACAATTTCCATAACAACCCGATTTAAACCAAATGCATGAAGCATAGACGTTATTTTTGTCAAAAATTTCCAGAAACTTTTCCCGAATAATACATGGAAAGAGTATATGACTAATGGTCTAACCAAGGACACAAATTTCCTCCTACCTCTAGAATATATTCCCATACAGCTTTACCTAAACTCACTGTCTACTGCAGTTCCCACTACAGGGGAGCTAAAACGCTTTATTCGCACGAAGCCCAATCGGAACGTTATAAGTAATATAATATTTAACTAATTTGTATGTTCATTTGAGCGTCCAAACATGTATAAAATTTTCGTAACAGCCCGATCTAAGCCGAGTACTTGAAGAATAGACGTTATTTTTGTCAAAAATTTCCAGAAACATTTATCGAATAATAAATGGAAAGAATAGAGGTCTAATGGTCTAACCAATGGAATCAAATTCTATCCTACCTCTAGATTACATTTCCATACAGCTAGCTGTACCCAAACTCACTGTCTACTGCAGCTCCCACAACAATTGGAACTAAAACGCTTTATTCGTACGAAACGTAAACGGAACATTATGAGTAAACTAATATTTAACTAATTTGTATGTTCATTTGAGCGTCCAAACTCGTATAAAATTTTTATAACAGCCCGATTAAAGCCAAGTACTTGAAGCATAGACGTTACTCTTGTCAAAAATTTCCAGAAACATTTCTCGAATGATAAATGGAAAGGGTAGATGACTAACGGTCTAACCAAAGGAATCAAATTTTATCTTACCTCTAGAAAACACACCGATACAGCTGTTCCCATACTCGTTGTCTTTTGCAGTTCCCATAACACGGGGAGTCAAAACGCTTTATTCGCACAAAGCGTAATTGGAACGTTAACTTATACGTGCCGTTTCACCGCGTTTTCGGAAGCCGCGGACTACGCTCCGAGCGGCTTGTTACGCGACACTTCGGGATTTATGCGCAATTTTAGGAGCTTTAACGCTCATAATTACGCGCAGTTTAAAATTCATAGCTGTCTGCAAGCTGCGACGGTAATAGAGACCGTAAGCATTTCCTAAATGTTTCTGGGCTATTATATTCGGAGCTGGATGTTGTTCCGATTCGTGATTGTTGGTTGGTTAAGGGATGTCGGGGGCGAGTGAATCTTCCAGGCATTTACCGAGGATGTTTATCTCGTAAATATTCCGACTGCGTTTATTCCACTTAATCCATCCTTTTCGAATGAAGGAACTGTGCGCGCAGTTTGGAATATTTAGCGCAGGTTGTAATGGTTTGTGTGGGATTGTTTGGGGAATTTATGGAGCGTGGGACATATTTCTGGCCAAGCTGCGCCAAACGGAAGACAATGAAAGGGGAAATATAGATTGGTCAACAGGTAAGTAGATACTTAAATAAAGGCGCACTGGAGCAACACAACGGGCTGTTGGCGAGAGTGTTTGATTGGTATTGGGGGTTTTATAGCGCATGAGCCAATTTAGATAATGCTGAGCAAGACACAAGACGCAATATCATGTAATAGGTACGAAAGATTACTGACACACTAGAGGAAAATACATGCAGAAAATAATGATAGGAATCGAACCTGCGCCACCTACAACTTGAAGGTTGCTAGCACAGTGGGCATACCCACTGAGCTACGACAGTAGATGGAAAACGCAGGTTCTAAATCAGCGGTGCCAGCAGTGACGTCAGACGGAGTTGAATTATTCCCCCCTGATTCAGGAAGTGACGTAATAGACAGGAAGTTAAGGGGTGTTTTTCTCCTGGTATCGGAAGTTGAGTTGTTTCTTCCTGCTGCTAAAATGGCGTCTTATGCAGCAGAAGAAAACAACTCAGCTTCCGGTCTATGCTGTCACTTTCGGCAACAGGAGGGAAAGACTCAACTCCGCGTGACGCCACTTCCAAAACCGTTGCACCGCTGATTTAGAATCGGCGTTTTCCATCTACTTACGACGGCCAGATTGGCGGGATGAAAGCAAAAAAAAAGACCCCATGTTTACTAAAGACAGTAAACCCCTTGGGAAATAGCTTGGGTATTCCGGGTGAGCAACACTAATATAATACAGTAAATTCCATGGAAAAAGAAAAGATCACTAGAGTACCTCTGGTTCATGAAGCCCGTACACACCTAAAGAAAATGTGTATCAGAGGGCGGCCTATGTATCGATATCATCAGGTAAACAAATTACAATTTGATTTATACGGCAGAAACTCATAAATTACAAAAAAATTGCAGTACCGCTATTCAAAGACTAATTATAAGTAGAACCATGATTATACGATCTTCTATTAACCAAGTGTCTGAGTTACCTTAGCCGAATTTGTTGTGTTTTACGATACAGCTTCCAGCTCGAGTATGCGCAATCTGTCATTGACGGATCAGGTTTGGAGGACTGAGTACAGGTTGTCACTATGTGAGAGTAGCACATTCTAGAATTACCAAAATACTATATACATACTATGACAAAAATTCGACTAGACTTTAGATCGAGTTCTGTTCTCTTTTTGAAAAGGGAATACCCTTTATATATATAGGGTTTAAAAACACAGAATACGTCAGGAAGCCCACGATAAATTTTTAGCAGTGTTTAAAATCAGGCTATGCTATTTTCAGAATATGAAGTTAAACTTGTGTTCAGCAGTCATGGTTATCGAAAACTGGAAATTCAGCACCAACCCTCCAAATGGTTCCAGACGATATATATATTCCATCAAGATCAGACCAGTTTTGCTAATCACGAGATATCTCTTCGTCAAGATATTACTGACGTTTTGATGATGTCGAGGTCAAGGTGTGGTCATTTTTCTTCTAGAGACGAGATTCTCGTTCATCAAGATCAGATCAACTTTGGTAATCACAAGGTATCTCGTCATCAAGATATTCTGGAGTTTGGATGATGGCGAGGTCAAGATGTGGTCAGTTTTGTTCAAGAGATGAGATTTTCTTCCACCAAGATCTGATGAGTTTTCTTCTACTAACGAGATATCTCGTCATCCAGATCTGATCAGAACAAGATATCTCATCAATCAAGTCCTGGTTACCTTTGCATTAATAACGAGATATCGTGTGTATTAAGATCAAGTAAATTTTGGTAATAACAATATATCTTATCGAGACAATCACCGATATAGTTTAAAAAACGCTTGTTAGTTAGGTTTGGTGGGTTAAGCCCATATTTCGCGATGCTGTGCCAGACACCAGACTTAACAATATCAAGTAAAAACCATATTTATAATGCAAGTTTTAACCACAGAGAAAATAAATACACACAGGGAGAAAAACGTCTGACAGTAATCGAACCACTGCCACTTTCAACTCGAAGGTTGATAGATCAGTTGTCATGCCCACCGAGTCACGACGGCCCCTTTTAAAAAAGGTATTGTCATTCTAATAGAATGACAGTATTGACAAACTTAAGGTGGCTTACGACCTTTAAACCTTCCAAAAATTCGATTTTTCGAAAATAATATATACTAAAGTACAGATATTTCTGATAATTTTGACACCAACTACACGACAAAATTCCATTAAATATCAGAGATATGAGGGAATAGCACATAACCAAAATTCTGTCTTCACGGCTGTTTTTCTCAGCTTAGTTTTTCTTTACAAATATCTCGGATTGCGCACAAGGTATCTAAAGTAATAATTGAGCAAATTGTTCAAAAATTGATACACATATTCGTTAAAGGCACATGCTTGTTTTATAAGCAGAATATTGGAAAAATTGTATTATTTTGTAACTTCTGGGAATTAATTGTTACTGTATCAGAATATTTACTGCATCCATGAAACATAATTGTTACACAAATATTTTAAAATATATTTTTTTTTTTTTTCTGCAATTAATATAATTTGCCAAATAAATTGAATAACATGTAACTAAAATTTATTTATATACATATTTTTGTTCATGTGCAATCTTGGGCTCAAGCACGGTTCACAAAACTTTTGCTCACAATAAAGTTATAGTACCTTAAAGAGCCCGACACAAAAACTCCTGCTAATATTTAATTCAGGTTTATGCAATGTATTTTAGACCTTAAAAATGCAGGATCATAATGGGAAAAAAGTATTCCATTTCACGCAATACTAAAAACAATACATAGCTTTGAAAATGACCTAAATTCCCATTCCATTTAAGAGTGGTTTTACGTTCGTATACCCCCTTAAAGCAAAATCCAAATTCACTAAAGTACTTTCATACTCTTTCGAAAGAAACGCAGAGAAGTGTTACTTTCATTTGTTGTTCCATCTGCCAGCGCCATTTTGTCCATTAAGCCTAATTCGCACAATGGTATCCTCCTAGAATTCGGATAAGGAATTTCGCGCATTTATCTGCGATACATACGAGCGCGCTGAATAGGCGCTTTTGGCCGATTCTTAATTAACATCGATCGCTTGTTGAAAACTCAGCGTTAGAGAAAAGTCACTTTCATTTAAGTGCCCCATCTCTTCTAGATGACGAGGTATCTCGTTATTCATATATTGCTGATTTTGCGTTCATAGCGAATCGGGCCATTTTTCATTGAAGGATGACTCGTCCATCAAGATTTGATCATTTTGAAAATGAGATATCTCGTCGAAGCGAAATTGGATGATGGTGTCTAGGGATGCGACATCGATTTCGATGTTTTCAAAACATCTATGTTTTTTTTAAAAACATCGATGTATTTAACATCGATGTATTGGGGTCGATGTTCTTGTAACATCGATGTTTATACCTGTCGATGTTTTTACACTGTCGATGTGTTTGTAACATCGATGTTTATACCTGTCGATGTTTTTACGTTGTCAATGCTTATTTTTAATTGAAAAAAGTACTGTTATAAAAATTTAAAAAATAACCAAGCAGCATAATTTTCATAATCAGCAAATTGTACATACTTTTAGACCAAAGTGACCAAGGGTGAAGGGTCTGAAACGTAAAGATGCGACATCGATGTCGATGTTTTAAAAAAAAACATTGATGTATTGGAGCCGATGTCGCATCACTAGTTGCTAAACCAGTCTTAAGAAATGGAGGAAAAAGTTTAAACACACTGAATTTTAAAAACATCGATAGTTTATGGGAGATGCAGTATCAACATCGATGTTTTAATTTTAAACATTGATGTTTTGCTGTCGATGTCGTATCACTAGGTGCTATACCAGTATTAAGACATGGGGGGAAAAGTTTAAATACACTGAATTTAAAAAGATCGATGGTTTTGGGGCGATGTATTATCAACATCGATGTTTTAATTTTGAACATCAAAGTTTCAAAACATCGATGTTTTGCTGTCGATGTAGCATCACTAGTTGTTAAACCAGTTTTAAGAAATGGTGGAAAAAGTTTAAATACACTGAATTTTAAAAACATCGATGTTTTGGGGTCGATGTATTATCAACATCGATGTTTTAATTTTGAACATCGATGTTTCAAAACATTGATGTTTTGCTATCGATGTCGCATCCCTAATGGTGACGAGACCTCGGATTGAATCCTGATTACGAGATAGTTTCTCATCAAGATGTTTTAGATTTTTGATGAGGAGAAGATCAAGATATGTTCAGTTTTCTTCTGATAGCAAGACACGCCGAACGTCGAGATCTGGACAATTTTACCAATGACGAGATACCTCGTGGAGAAAACCCACATGAGAATTAAAAAATGTTCTTTGATTTGTACAGATTGGAACTACTGGCAAACTTTACCCTTCACGAGGTTTCGACCAGTTATCTTGTCATCAAGATGTCGCCAATTTTATCATGATGACGAGATCAAAATCTAGTCTGTTTTCTTCCAATGATCGTGTTTTCTTCTAATGACGAGATATTTCGTCCAATAAGATATGGAGTTTTGCTAACGACCACTTACATCGTCAAGACAACCACCAGGAGGGTTTAAAAAATAAATTAAATTGGAATTCACTGAAGCGCCAAATCATTTTCGTTCTGTTTCAAAACAAACGCAAGGAGAGAACTTATTGCTCTCATTTGTTGTTCCATCTGTCGACGCCATTTTGTCCATTAAGCCTAACTCGCGCACTGAATCCTCCTGGAATTCGGGAAACGTATTTGGTGCATTTATCTGCGAAATATACGAGCGCGCTGAATCGGCGCTATCGGCCGATGCTTAATTAACACCGATCGCCGATAACATAAAGTGACATGTTGAAAGCTCAGCGCAAAACTAAAAGTCACTTTAATTTAAGCGCCCTACTCCCTTCGGAGTGTGTAAGCGAGCGCTTGTTTTCTATCGCTCCGTTATCGCGTCTAAACACTAGAAATAAAGCGACTATTTTGGGCGCACAATGAAACTGAGCACTTTCTGCACGTATAAATCAAAGCTCAAAGTTTTAATTACGCTTCTCTGTGGGTTTTCGAAGGGAGTGTTATCGGGACATTCAAAACGAACAATGCACCTTTTGTAGGTAATTGTCTAAAACGCCCGGATTTCCCTCGCAACAATCCGATGTATTTCAATATGCAAGCGTCATTTTGGAATGGAAAGCGAATGATACTGTGTTTTCGAAGGGCTATTTACACACGTTTCTCTCGCAAATGTGTTGAATGTTTCCTGTATTGTTCAGATCAAAGCAAATTGAATTCAAAGCGGTAGGATTTGGTATTGTTATGAAGCGCATGATTGTTATCGATTATGTCAAGAGGAGAGTTAAACGCATTATACAATGTAGCAGAATCATATATCCCTATCGTGATTTATTTACAAATAAATGACTTAAGTGGTGGTTTATCCTCGCGTCAAAAAATACCCTGTAGTGGCCAATCTCTGATGAAAAAACCCGTCTCAAACTGCTCTGGGAAAGTATCAGTTTTCTTTTTTTAATACTTGGGATCTTTTCTTCATTCCTCTTGGAATATAAGGGCAGTTTTGTCTCAACGCAATATTTCATCCTTAGCAAAATTGACCACATCTTGAAAGTGATATATTGTCCTTAGCAAAATTGACCAGACCTTTAATAAGATATCTAGTCCTTAGTAAAATAGACCAGATCTTGAATGAGATACATCCGTCGAAATATTTGGAGGGTTAATCCTCCTGGTATTTTATCTTCGCGTAGTAAATTACAAGTAAAACTAGTGGCTAGCCGCTGGTGCAAAAACATATTCGAAACCATCACCAGTTCGAGGTAAGTGACAATTTCTTTTATCTACTTGGATCTTGACTGCCCTTGCTCAGTTTAAAATCTACAATATACATCTCGTTATCAGCAACATTCGCTCTGGTCTTGGACGAGATGTCTCGTCGAAACATTTGGTAGTTAAAACGACACCATTGAATAGCTTTGAATATGTTCTATGGACATAGGACATCTCTGGTAACATGATATTAGCTCCAAAATACCTTGTTTCCCTTTTGCAGTTATAATCGTAGTAATTACCTCGCCGTACATCTCAAATGGGGATCGAAGTACATTAATACTGTATTGTGTGGCTATGAAACATAATTCAAACATATTCGAAATCCCTTTCGCATTACTTATCCCTTTCCCGTATGTTATTACGGTTGTATAATGTTTCTATCTCTCTATAGGTTGGTTGGATGATAAGTAGTCAGTAAACTGACCGGGTACGGACAGCACATTTGTAAAAGGTATCAGAGTGCCATTTAATCCTTTCAGCGTCACGAGAATCTCGAGTAGTGTACGATTGCTTTTACTCTATAGTACACATAATGGCTCTATAGACGCATTTATTGGCTAACATAATCCTATAAATGATTCTATTGGTCAAAGAAATCTAAAGTTAGTTAAGTCATGCGGTGGAAACTGTACGTTGTATGGCGAATAATGCGCGCTCAGAGGCAACCCATCACTCTTCAAGAAATAAAAATCCCGATGTTATTAATGTTACAATGAGAACAGGAAATGTAACAGAAGAAACTTGCCCAAAAGCAATCTTTAAGAAATTATAATTCACCAAATTAGCCACAATAGCGCCACGTTGGGCCGTGGTTCAGGGGGTTTCCTCTCTGCAGTAGCAAACTCCGAGGTGTAGACGTTGCAGTATCGATTCCTGTAACTTTCTGTAGTTGTATTTTTCTGTTCAGTGTCAGTATCATTTTTCTTACATGCGGATGTGCATGACTTGACGTTGTCTACCTTGCGTTTTGGCGTATCTTGCTTAAATATAACAATTGTGGTTTAAAAAACAATCACCCAAACTTATGCGAAACATGTTATAATCGTTATCTTTAAAGACCCAATTAGTAAATTCGATTTTCTTTACTACCACAGCAGAGCAGTAGCTTTCATATTTTGTCTTGAAACTGTTGCGCCTGGAGCAAGTACCCCAGATTCCTGGCGTACTTCGATAAACATACTGGATGTTTTCAATGTCGTGCATCTAATACAAAACGTTACGATATCAATTAATGCATTTAGTACTTTTTACATTAAGGTGTACATATACATTAGATTTTTTTTTAACTATACCTAAATTTATCAAATTCAGAATAAAATACGAATAAAATATTGTCACTCTGTGTATAAGAATCACACAAATGTATTATCTATAAGGACAGGAAATCTGAATATACGGGGAGCAATGAAACTGATAATGCGGTAACTGTAATGAGTGTGACGGTTACGTCAGACTCATTCCAGTTCTTACTTTTGTTAACTTTATCTAATTTCCGTTAACATGACGAAAAATGTTGTTTTTCTAAGTTCAAGCAATTACCTTTCAGAAATTTCAGGCCTTCTCGTCCGTCAGTTTATACTGCCCTTCTCCATCATCTTGAACAGAATAAAATGTTGTCACTCTGTGTATAAAAATCACGCAAATGCGTAATCTATATGGGCGAGAAATCTGAATATACGGCAACGACACTCATAACATGTTAATGAAACTGATAATACGGCAATGGAACTGATAATACGGCAACTGTAATGAATGTGACGGTTTCGTTTGACTCATTCCAGTTGTTAACTTTGTTAACTCTATCTAATTTTCGTTAGCATGACGTAAAATGTTGTCTCCCCAAGTTCAAGCAATTACATTTCAGACATTTTAGGCTTTCGCTTAGACCTACTCGTAAGTCAGTTTACACTTCCCTTCTCACTCATCTCGGAACGATCTCCAACACACGTTACAACACAAACATTCCCTCGAAGAGACGAAACAGGAACAGACATTCTCCCTCTCCTGGTTACCCTTTCTGCCGAAAAATTCAATTACCCCCAACTCAGCAACAACAAGGCATTAGTCTTTGTCCGTTAGAGAGCTGGACTGCCGCTTCCTGAAGACTTTATGCAGTCGTAAAACGGAGAACGCAGATAAGACTGCAGCAGTCACACAAACAATCTTCACAGTTTCGGTCAATTAACCCTTGGAAAAGGCAAGACAAGGATCACGAAGGAGAGATACTCCCATCATTTTAATTCCTCATCTCGTAAACACCAGCACGAGGTTAAAGCGAGGAAATGCCGCACTTCCTTAATTTACAGCCACTTTCTTAGAATTCATCAAGGGGACGGTACCACTATAAAAGACGCGAGATAATGCACCGGACTCCCTGTTAAGAATTGCGCCCCAAATGACGCCCCCAGAAAGCAAGACCATGAATTACTTAACGAGATAGGGAAATTTAGTCGCGATAAAACTTTTGATTGCGTACGCGGATGGAAATAAATTGCGAATAAATTACGCCTGGTGGTCGTGCTTAAACTAACGATGTTCCTGTTTCTCACAAAGACTGCGTATGAAGGGTGTCCAATGTGGGTGTCCCATACTTATGCTCTTAATAAATGCTATTGGTGTATTATCGTGTGTTGGTTTGACTATTTGAGCGTCACGAGATTTTGGAGTGCGTGCTATTGCTATTATTCTACAACACCTAATGACTAAAGAGCCTTATTTAATGGTTAAAAGCGTCCTTATAATTCAATTGGTCAAAAAGTGGATGTAGGTCAGTATTTTAACTAACGTCACACAGGAGAACCGGCAACTGACAACGGTCCGAGATTGAATCGATGGGAAAGTTCCGAGGACTAGAACACGTAATTTGAACTAAGGTTCGATGACGAGGTCACACCTGAGCTGGCATCCTACTCTCCAAAGTAAAAACATGGAAAACTGGTCAAAAGTCCTGCTTTGCATAGTGCGAGTACTTGAATTAGTGTCGTACTGGAGCAATTAAACGGGCTATTGATGAAGATCAGGGATGAATCCCTAATGGAAAGTTCAGGTCATTGTATTATGAAGTAATGTGTATGATCCTAAGAGGGTAAATGTTATAGTTAATTGTTTTATACATGAAGAATACCTTAATGAAATACGAAAACATTTTCAAAAACTTCTACTGATCCTTAAGGTTTTGTCTTGTTTAAACCCTTGGCTTATAAAATCCTAAATTTCAATCCCACATCCCACGGAAAATATAGTTACTACACTCAATGGAGTGCATCAGCGTTTGAAAACGCTTTTTATGTACTCATATAGATCACTGAGGTATATTCTCTATTGAACCTTGCGCTATAAAATCCCAAACTCAATAATATCCTATCGGTCACCAATGCTGTTTAAGCACTTAAACATTAATAGTTTTACAGCTATTGATGGTAAGCGGACACTGGGGAATCTTCAGTTGCTAATAGCATTCAATGACGATTTAAAATAAACCACTGATTTATGCATAAAAAGCAGCTAATATACAGTGGAGTATTAAATCATAGTTTGAAAACATTATATATACTCCTACCAACCACTAAGACGTCCTATTTTGAACATCGGTGGGATGACGAGGTTAACAAATGAGGTTGAATCTTACTCTCCAACAATCAACACAATGCCAACGTAAGGAAATTTGACGCTGCGATAGATTTTATGTGCACCAGCATTACGAACAAGATGGTTGGGTCGACTTTTGATCCTTAATCCGTAACCCTGCCACGGCCCCTTATAACAGTTGTTCTTGTTATCAAGATAATAATTGCCTTTGTCCATAACTAGGCCGTGTATAAGTAATACAATGTGCAGATTCAATAAACATTTAGGGAAAACTACCATAAAGGTATATATGTACCATACGGATGGGCATATTATATCTCAAAATCTATGAACTTTAATTCAATTTTTAATTTAAGAAAGTTTGTTTTCATAATTTCTTTTGGTCCTTTTGAATACTAAGTTCCTATGTAATTAGTGTTTGTGTTAAAAAAATACCGTATAGTGATAAACGTTTCTCACGTTAAAGTCTGGCTTAAGCCAAAGGAGAAAATACTTTGGTTCGTGCGCCTAAAGTTCGTGTGGAAAATGTTATTGGCACAAGAATTAGTTACTTAATAGCATAATAGATGCGCAGTTGAATTATGACGTAGGACTCTTAATTTTGACAAAAAGCGCGGATACTAGTACGATTAATTCTAAACGATTTCTAAAGCTTTACAACCACTAAAACAGAATATCTTAAAAGCTCAGAATAAGTTACGAGTGTAATAAATAAAATTTTAACTATCAATTAAACAATCGCTAACATGAAAAAATCCATAAAATTCAAAATGGAAATGTCTTTCTCCTTTCCAACTAACCTATACATTATAACAAATCATCGACTATGGAATCTCAAATATCATATACGGATAAATATGTGAAGAATTAAGCTCAATAAATAATGGCCATATCCTTATCTGCAAAGCAACGCAGTTTGCTTTTCCCTGTGATTAGTTATTAAACAAACATTCTAAATATTCAAATAAATAACTATCTGAAGTCAAGACATATAAAGCCATTATGTTCAGTACTTTGAAACAGCTAAGCTAACAATTATTCGTTGAAACCAAATACCACCACGCTAGATCTTCAGTTCACTTCAAGCTCGTTGAAGGAAAGTCGTTCTGGGGCCTAATGGCTATAAAATAACTAACGACCATCCGAAAAAGTAGAATGCTTTCTGTTGAGCAAGATGAAACCTCTGACCGAAGAAATATTCGTTCAAACCAAATGCCACCACGCCAGATTTGTAAACTCACTCCAAGTCCCCGGAAGTACAAGAACACACTGCTCCATTCCATGAAGTCCTTTGACCCAAAAAATATTCCTCCGAACCAAAGATTCACCGACTACCATCAAGAACCGGGAAGTTCTGGAGCATCGCCAGCTCGCAGTCAACCAATCCTCAGGATCACACGCCATCGACAACACCGAGCAATAGCTATCGATGTCCCGATTGCATGAAGACGGCACAAAAGGAGCAGGTCCGGCAAATCCGAACGATGACGGATGGGGAAATAAGGTCCGGGCTGGCTATTAGACGTCCGAGTGGACCAGACATCCGGCTGCAGTAATTGCCCGGGGTGCAGTCTTGACCCCGCGCTGCAGTTGGCGGCTAATTAAAGTCCGGCAGTCCTGCCCAGCGTCAACAGTCGTCATCAATCCAACGGAAAGAGGGGAGGGGATCCGGCTCTTATCAATTATTCCGGGTTGCCGGATTGAAGGCTCTTAACCATCGGTGTCCTTCCCGAACCGGCTTAGGGGTTCGCTCTCAAATGAAGCCGAGTTGGATGGAGTGTGTCAGTAAAATTTAATGATGGGTTTTCCACGTGAAAAGGGATTTAGGATTGCTGAGGAAAACTCGTAAACCAAACAGCTCTCAGGAGGATTGATATTTAAGAGACGGATGATGATCATCGATCTTTCGTATGAATCTCTCTCTTCATTGTTTATATACATCATATCCCCTCTCTCCCGTTCCTAATATGAGTACTACACTTGCGGGCCTTTTTTGTTCATTGATATCAGATTTTTTAGCCTTTCTGAAGTACATCTTTCTATACATCCCAACATTCATCGTTTTGAGCTAAATTTGAGAACAAAGCTAGGGAGGTTATCATGTTCAAAGACTTCATTATTTCCTAACCATATACTACTATACCTCTGTTTATAGTAACAATTTTATTCAAATTGTTTATATAATTAATTCAAATGCTTCTTAATATACGGTTGGAGAACATTCAGAAATTCCATTCCTGGGAAACATTTTTTAAACAAAATAAGACCTTGTGAAACAGAAATAGAAATATTATATATAAATGAATTAACAAATCAAATTGTACTGAAAATAATGAAAGTTAAAAAAAACATGCAACCAAAAGTGAATTTACGAATTGAAAATGGACGTGATCATATGCCTTGAAGCAAAAACATATATTTCTGAACTGGAGTAAATATTGTAATGAATTATTATTTACAAGTTCAGGACCTCTAGATAGGTTCTTGGTCATTAGAAAATTAATAATTTATTGTTGGTTTCTTTAAACATACCATCCGTTTACATGGCAAATAAATTCACATTAAGATAAGCAAATGCAACTGTGTAGGAAATTTATGGGTTCTATAGTATGCATGAATAAACATGCTAATAAAGTTGCGTGATATGTGAATAAATATGCTTATAAAATGCGTGACATGAATAAATATGAGTATATGTAATAACAAATAAACCCTCTTCTATTTTTAATAAGGAGGGTTCATATATATTTCAGACGCCCAAGTGCTGTATAATTCGCTACATTAATCCAAGTCATTGAAATACACTCACCATACGTAATGAGTTTCGACAGAACTCTTTAAACTCCTTTTATTAGAAAAATACGTTGGGTCGTTTGACACCAACAGACTTCGGAATAATTCGAACCAATCTGAATTACTAGTGAATTAATTCTGAAGTTGTAGGTAGAAAAGTAAAGAGCCGTCGTAGGTAAGTTACAGGTGTTGATAACGCATCACCTATGACTCAGATATAAAAATTTGTTTCGACCATAGCGGAAGAATGAAAGTAGAGGAAGCAAGGATAACATTTTTATGTGACCAGGATCATGTGACCAAAGCAAGCAGTAATGTGACCTTTAGACTACTTCGTCTGCCAGGTGGAACCTAACATTGATAATTTTATTTGTCCACGAGACGGGAGAATACGTCCATCCATTGATTCATCCTCCAATTGATTCATTGTTTCATCATCTGATAGTAGTCGACTCCGATAATTTCACCAAATTTGTCGCAACTCTATAAAAATACACATTCGCACACCTATCCTATCCTATATATCACCAAACGAGGAGATAGATACTAAATCGGCCAACCGTCAATTTTTCAAAGAACTGACACAGAACTACAAGTCGGCAGGAACGGGCGATGAGGCTTATCCGTTGATTCATCGTGTGATTGGTTATCTGATAGAAGTTGACATAGGTGGTTTTGAAACTTTTGTAGCCGCTCTATAGAAAGGCATATCCAAACACCTCCCTATCATACGATGTTATATCTAAACGATGAGATAAGATTCACACTAAATTGGCCGAATGAGTAAATTTTACACACGACAATCTAAACGAGGAGATAAGATTCACACCAAATTGGCCGAATGAGTAAATTTTACACACGACAGTCACGTAACTACAAGTGGACATGTTGGTCAAAATTTTTGAATCGCTTCTTAATAGCAATCCTCAATCTACCTATATTTCTCGTCTACGGTTTTGACAAGCTGTCTTTCAACTCGACTTATTCGGGAATGGATACGATGTTATATCTAAACGAGGAGATAAGATTCACGCCAAATTGGCCGAACAAGTAAATTTTACACACGACAATCTAAACGAGGAGATAAGATTCAGACCAAATTGGCCGAATGAGTAAATTTTACACACGACAGTCACGTAACTACACGTAACTAAGTGGACATGTTGTTCAAAATTTTTGAATCTCTTCTCAATAGCAATCCTCAATCTACCTATATTTCTCGTCTACGGTTTCGACAAGCTGTCTTTCAACTCGACTTAATCGGGAATGGATACAATGTTATATCTAAACGAAGAGATAAAATTCACACCAAATTGGCCAAACGAGTAAATTTTCCACACGACTTTCACGTAACTACTAGTCCAAATGTTGGGCACAATTTTTGAAGCTCTTCGCAATAGCAATGCTCAGTCTACTTATATTTCTGGTCTACGGTTTCTACAACCTTTCTTTCAACTAGACTTATTCGGAAATGGAACCTACCCACTACTGTAAGAATAACATCGAAATTTCTCGTTCTGGCTTTCCTGAAGTCTACCCTACACCTGTACTGCCCCTCGTCCTCTTCCAGGAGGGGCTTCAATTTGAGGGTGGACGGCCTGTGGGTGATGCTAAGGTAGGCCCTTCCGTCCAGGAGGTCACTGGCAGCGTGCCGGGCCTGGTCCAGCAGGCCTCTGCGGGCGTCCAGGCTGTAGAGGGGCGTCGTGGACTCGTCCTTGTACCAGAGGACTAGGGCCACTGAGTCGTCTGGAGTCGGGGCGGTGATGTTGCAGGGGAGGTCTAGGGCTGAACCGGCAACTCCCACCAGTGTCTGAGGGGGTTCTGCCAAAAAAACAAAAAAGGTATGTTTAGTTTGTGTTATGATGAATTAAAACATGTGTAAATAAATAGGTACTACTGGATTATAAATTATAGATACTTTAAGTTTGTATCTGCCCCTTTGAAATAAAAAATAACATGAGTGTGGTCTGTAGACAATTAACTATTTGCTTTGTTTCAGTAACTATCTTAGAATTTAGCTTTACGTATGTACTCCCGATGAAATTGAAGTTTTAGTGAAATAAATATTATGTTGCATGTGCAATTGTGTGTGTAACTAGAAACTTAAACGTGTGTAAAAAGGTACTGGTTTGCAAATTATAAAGATTTGTTAGTTCTGCATATCTGCCTTTTTGAAACAAAAAATAGGATTTTAGGAGTGTGGCCTGTAGAAAATTAACTATACGTCTTAATATTCCAACAAATCTTAGAATTTACGTCTGTAATCCCAATGAAAATGCTCATTTAATTAAAGTATGTTGCAAATAAAACGTTTTCTTTACCATTGTAAAATTACCTGTGTTTAAATTCTCTAAACGCTTGTCAATAAAATTTACGCAGGCCTCGGTCTTCACATGGAATGACCATTTAGAGGCAAATTAAAAATAAAATCCTTGCCAATGATACTTTATCTAGCAAGTCGGCGATTGTTGCTAAGTATCTTCACGCTGTACACTCATTGAAAATGACAGAATGGTGCACACAGTTTACTAAGTAAAAGTTCTAAATTTTCTAGTTTTCGTCTTTAGCTTTATGCATTGTTTACTTTAATGATAAGAATTATGTTACGAGTTTCAGATTATACCCTTGACAGTTGTGTCCAAAATCTTTTGTTTCACTTTGGACAGCCATTTTTATAATATTTTACATCGTTATTTTTATGTGTTATGCGATTTCTTAGCAACAACGTCTTTTTACTTGGTAAACTTGGTGTTTGTGCGCAATGTATATTATACCTATTCTTTGAATGAATAAGAATTATTCCGTCTTTCATTTTACATGATTAATTAACGTAGTGCAATTCTCTTCAATAAAGACTATATTTTGTACAGATTCTGGGAATTCAATTATATATATTACATGTAATACCATACTTTGCATTTAATAACTTAGTGTGTCCTGAGCCTAAAAAGAGAATTACGTGTAATTTCAATTAAGGAAAGTAAAAGTGTTATGCGTTAAAGAAAGAGGCAGTAAGATAAGAAAACAGAAACTGGTGAGAGTTCTCAGTTCTTTTTACAGAGAAGCAATACCTCATTCTGATCAGATGAGGCAGTGATCCAGAAGGTAAGAAAATAGAGAAGAATCCCTGAAAGAGGACACGACAACACACAAAAAGAAGGCATGCACATAACACTTATAAGAAAAGAGACAGGAAGAAAAATGTGAAGGTAAAAGTGTAACAGAGAATCTGACACAAGGAAGAAATTTATGCGAGCATTTAGACCAGCACTTAGTGTAATTACGTTAAAGAAGTATACGGTTATTTGTACGTAAAGTAAATCGCATTTTCTATCATTTACCAGTCTGCGTTCCTCAGTGTAAGTAGATTCTATTTTCAGTTTCGCGTTCTTAACTATTCTTATTTACACTACTGCCTGTATTTGTTTAGGTAATGATGTTTAAAGGTGAATAGTTTAAACAAACCTCGTTTCGAGGTATTTGGAGGCAAATTAAGAGATGCTGAACTGGTTTAATTGATTAGGTAGCATTCGTTTGCTTGTAGATACTTGGGTATAATTATTTTACAAGTCACAATTTTTGTTAAATAACAACAGTGGGAGTGAATGTATGCTAATAAAGTTCAATGTTATAGTCTTGAGCTACTTACTATTGTATTTCAAACATTTCATCAGTTAAATAAAATAGGTTTATCATCTTCAGAATCAAAATATTCATGAAACTTTGAAATGTAACACAAAACAAAACAACAGAGCACAGGTGAATTAAGGCCATGTACACAGGAGGCGTTTCTACGCGAGTTGGACGAGGCTTTGGAGGTTGTATTTCGTAAAAGTTAAATCATGTTGTTTATTCCTCTAGTTCAAGTTTCTATCTTTGTGATCGTTGAAGAAAGTAAAAATTTCGACGGATTTCTAATCAGCATAAAATTCTACGCCAGATCGACACCAAAATCAGATTTATTATTTAATTATTGTATTTACCATTTGATTATTTCATTTTTTTAATAATTAACTATTTATTAAAAGAAAATCACATTTAAGGTATCGGTCTGGTGTAAAATGTTCCACAGATTTCATATCCGTTGAAATTTTTACTCTGTCTTCAACGATCGCAAAGATAGAAACAAACTTGATACATAGAGGAATGAAAAAACATAATTAAATGCTTACGAAAAGCAGACCTTGAAAGCCTAGCCAAACGCGCGTTAGAAACGACTCATGTGAACAAGGCCTAATTGTGTGTCCATCCGGTGCGCAAATGTCTAAACATAGAATTTCTATATTAACCCTCCTAATGATTTCTATGAGAATTCCGATCTATCACAATTTGACCATTTTTTGCTAATGACGAAATGTCTCGTCATCAAGATACTACCGACATTTGATGATGACGAGATCCCGATCTGGTCAATTGTCTTCTAATGACCAGATGTATCGTTCATCCAGATCTGGCGAGTACTGATAAATACGATATACCTCGTCGAGAAAACCACCAGTAGGGTTAAAGCTTCAATTTAGCTTTTAATCGAAATCTTTTCATGTGGAACTGTTCAGATACATCTGAATAACCCATTATGCCCATTATACTCAGTATGTACACTAAACAATACCACACAGCTCTAATAATATCTTAACTTTTTATTCCTACGAAAGAAATTTATTACTAAAGAAATATATCTATATATCCATATGTCCTTGGAGTATCTCAGTTTTCCAGTTTGATGTTTGATTCGACCAACCATATGAAGAAGACATTTTAATATGAAAATAAACAAACAACAAAAGAAATATTTTCTCTTCTGGATAATCAATTAATTGATTTATATCCGTTTTGACGATATTTGGCGTTATATTAAAAAAAAGCATGCTGGAACTGAATTACTGTCACTTCAAAAAGTACGCCACAATCATTGAAATGGTTACTAAAACACTAGCGTTCTCTGTATGTAACTTTACAGAAATATCTATTCATTTCATAACAGAATGGTAGGAAAACAATGATCCAGATGGCAGATACTTTTTCAGGCAATTTTCTAACTAATTTAAAACAATATGAAGGAATATATCATGGGATCAGTTCCAGACGCATGTAATGTGTGTTACCGTAGAAACGAGACGTAGCTCATTTTTGTTTGTGAATTCTTGAAGTATCCTAGTTTGTCACATTGGCGTATATAGAGATAATAGGTCGTCCTCTTTCAATTTAGGGTTGAATATTTCAAGAAAGTGCTCTCTAAAATCCCTATATGTCATAGATCTCCTATCTTTGCACAGGAGCGCATGTCAACAACTTTCACTAGACAGGAAGGACAGAATTGGGCAATTGTGGCTAAGTAGGACAAACATACATTCGAGTGCTTCAAGAGACCACTGTACAAAAATGAGCTATGTCTCGTTTCTGCGATAGCGTACAGAGACTTCGTGTCTGGAGAGGTTATCGTGGTAGACGAACCGTAACAGATATTCCTTGATAAATTTAATGAACTCTATAAGTGTTTTCAATCATATATCTCGTCGATTACGATGACCAATTATTTTCGAATGACAAGATATCTCGTTCATCAAGATCTGGCCAATGTTGCTAATGGGACAAGAAACCTCGTCGGGATATTCACCAAAGGGTTCAAAAATTAGAATTAAAAATGCCTTAGTGACAAGAAAAAAAGACGGGTGTCGCAGTTAAGTCCTCAAGACATTGAGGAGTAGGCAACGAATGGCTGTTTGGACGCGTATCGAAAGGAGTGAATGCGAAGAGTTTAGGTTTAGAGATTCAATTGCGGGTCTGCCTCCTAGACTTTCCCCCTTACGTTGTCTGTAAAATCTCGTGAGCTATACCTCGAGCATTTTGTGCTTACTAGATTCCTTTCGAGTCATTCTTATTTGTGTTTACGGTTGGCTTGAACGTTTTTTTAATTGAGGTATTGAGGCATTTTGGAAATTCTCAAAAAGCTCTCAAATTGGTCACCAGTTTTTTCACAAGTATTATATATTGACATAACTCGCAAAGACTAAACTAATCACACCTTGCGGTACGTGCTACCATTTCGCAGCCCTGAGGTATACTCATTTTGCCGGGAACGTCGAGGACCCATTGCACCACAAAATAGCGGGTGCACGTGCCACTCACTTTTGCGTCATCTAACCTTTTTTCGGTAC
This sequence comes from Metellina segmentata, assembly GCA_947359465.1. NCBI lineage: Eukaryota > Metazoa > Arthropoda > Arachnida > Araneae > Tetragnathidae > Metellina > Metellina segmentata. The sequence goes on along the minus strand of OX375881.1, from coordinate 26,288,074 downwards.
ACCCTTTGGATGATTTATTTGGGGTTTTATGACGCAAGGACCAAATTTTACCACGCTGCGCTACACAAAATAACGAGAAAGTAAACAAAAGTGGAAGTAAACAGAAGGGTAAGAAACGAAGTGAGGACATATCACTCGTGTACCTCGGGGTTCTGATGCCCGTAAACACCTCAAGATGTCCCCTTGAGGCTGGTAGACTCTGGACCTTCCTCTCTTTAACCCAGTTATTATAGTTTTAAAATTATTGGAGGAAGTTTGGTGCACGCTTCTTTTGGAACACGGAATTTTATCGATGTACCAGTATTACAGCGAGACGACAGACGGCAAAAGAAAGTGAAAACTGCCGTTGAAATCGCATTGATAAAACCCCGTTCCAGAGACACTGTTCATTATGCCCACTCGATTGCATTCATTAATCTTGAAAGCACACACTTTCATTGTTCTAAGATTTCATTGTTAGGCGGTACTTAGCGAGACCTGAATGAGGATCTCCTTTATCGCCCAACCACCAATCAATCGCATCCAAATATTTCAGTAACGGATTCAGAACGGACCGCCTCGCAATTTACATTCAATTAGCAGTCTACACTTGGCGTGAGAAATGCGAAAACTTTCTCTGAATAGCTATGGATTAGGACTGTCTGCCCGCTTGAGGAAGACGCACCAAGCACCCCAGTGGCAAAGAGACAAAGGACTTTTCTCTCAAATCTGCATTCTTCGTAATTTCGCTCAATCGAAATGACGTTAATGCCAGCGGCTATGAAGAATTTGATTAAGTGCTTGTGGGTTCAAAGATACCGTGGGTTTCGTTTGCTTTGTAAGGCAAATTGTTAAAATTGCACTTTAAGAAGAATGTCATGGCGAGTGACGGTTATTTTGAGGTGGAACTGAATGGTCTTGCTACGAATCTTCTGGGCAACTTTGAACAGCGTAATTGAATAATGTAACATTAAACCATCTAATCATCCCGAGATTTCCCAGTAGTGTAGCGTTGCTTTTACCACACAGCACGCAAAATAACTTCAGCCTCTGGTTGAAAGAATCCCAATAAAGATTCTATTGGTTAGGATTCTACAAAAGGAATTTTATGCTATACAAGATTCAACAAAATTGTACTTTAACCTCTAGACTACGGCCGGTATAGTAGCTCTACCATGATCGCGCAAAGAATTTAGACTACGGCCGTTACAGCATTTGTACCTTGAAAGTTACAAGAATCGCGTAAAAAATAATCGCGCTTGTTATATTTATAGCCGTAGTCAAAAGGTTAAGATGACTGTCACGGCGAGCGTCGATTATTTTGAGGCAAGGAACTGAATAGTCTTGCTACGAATTTACTGGCAACTTTGAACCGCGTAATTGAATATAACATTAATCATCTAATTGTCCCGAGATTTCCTAGTAGTATTATGTTGTTTTTACCATGTAACACACATAACGGCAAAATAACTGCAGTTGCTCGGTGAAAAAATCCTAGAAAGATTATATTGGTTAAGATTCTGCAAAAGGAATTCTACTTGGATAAGATTCTACAAAATTGTACTTTAAGATGAGTGCCATGTCGAGCGATGATTATTGTGAGGTGGAACTGAATGTTCTTGCTACGAAACTGCTGGCAACTTTCATCACCGTAATTGAATAATATAACACTAAACCATCTAATCGTCACGAGATTTCCCAGCAGTGTAGTGTTGTTTTTACCCCACAACACGCATAATGACAAAATAACTACATCTGTTGCTTGAAAGAATCCCAGAAAACATTCTATTGGTCAAGGAGGAAAAGCATTAAATGTTTAATTGGTTTGTGGTTTATGTGGTGCAACATCTAGAAAAGGTAGATAGTTATTTTAATTAACGTCGCGCAGTAGATTAACAAAGGGCTATTGCCGACGGCCAGGCATCAATCATCCCAAGGAAAATAATCTAGAAAAGGATACTGTGTCAAGCAGAAGACAAATCGAATTCAAAGGATGTAAATACACTGCACAAAAGGACAACTAAGATTATAATACTAATTTAAAAAGAGAAAATACACCGCTTCTTATATTGACGGTAATATTCACGAGAAATGAACTGTGTTGCCGTTCATAAGGTTCCCTAGATAAAAGCATTTATATGAAATTTTAAAAGGCCGAGATTTACATATGTGCGATCTGGGGAAAGACGCAATAAAAAATCCCCCAACATCAATCGAAACTATCTATAAAATGCTTCAAACACTTCTCCAAGAATACACAAACTACCGTTTGTTCCAAGTATTCGGAAACCATGCGATGTGATATGAGTACTTTCGTCTCTTTTCCAGAACGAATCCCAAACAAAACATCTATTATTTTCTACATACATCTACAGTTAAAATAAAAAAGTGTTCAAGCGTCCAAAAATATGACACCTTCAGTGAGGAGGAATGTTTTGCTTCGACAACTTAAGGCCACAACAAATTTGGAAGGAGTCCCTATGGATGTATAATGAAGCACGGAGTCCAATTGTATTTATTTTGGTTCAACATATTCGAAAACCAAGCGATGTCAATAGCGGTTCCAAACTTTTTCCAGTTAGAGCTCTCGAAATATATATTTTCTACATGCATCAACAATCCAAATAAAAAATTTTCAAGTGTATGGTTGTTTGGGCTGTGTCTTATGGCACAGGAGCGCCACATTTGGCAAAGCTGCGCCAAACACAATACAAGGAAGAAGGAAAAGAAACAAAAAAGTGGAAGGTAGGACTTATCAATCAGGTTCTAGTGTTGCGATGATCATACAAACCTAAATATGATGTACTACCTCTGAGGGTCATTGAAGTGATTGAAAAATGTGTCTTTGCCAGTTAAGACAATCCTTAAGGACAAAACAAATTTAGGAGGATGTTTGGGGGGTTTTCTTGATTAAGGGCCATATTTGGCCATGCTGCGCAAGACGCAAGACATACAATATCAAATAATAGACATACACCCAATGAAAGTTTCACTGAAACAGAAGGGAGAAATACACCCAGGTAGGAATGCACATTACAGTAATCGAATCTGAGACACATACAACTAGAAGGTTGTGAGAGCTGTGGACATATCCAATTGAGCCACGATGGACAGATTTGAGAAGAAACTCCACGGAGAGAGAAAATATTCGACCGCGTGCTTCATTCTTTTTATTTTTTTCCCACGGATCTCAAAACCAAGCAATACTAATAGTGATTCCACTCTTTTGCATGGTACGTGCCCTATCTAAAAATATTTTTTTATTCTAACATCTACTGTCAAATCATAATTTATTTCAAGAGTCTGAAGACGTTGCATCTTCAGTGGTAACAATCCTTCTGTCTCAACCACTTAAGGCCACTACTGATTTGGGAGGAGTCCTCGAGGGGAAAAAAGCCCGACTGTTCATTCCATTTATTCTTGTTTTGCGTATCCGAAAACCAAGCGATGCTAATATTGCCTCCACCTATCTAAAAACATGTGTTCCACCATACATCTACAATCAAAATAAAAATCCGTTCGAGTGTCTCAAAATGTGACCCAGAACCCTTTATTCCATTCGTTTCACGTTCAGCATTTCCCCGTCTCTTTTGTAACTTCACCACATAGCCAACCCCTCGTGCAAAGTTTAATAAAAGAAAAAGTCCCCATCCTCCTGACTTTCCGCCAACAAGGCCCGGCCATTAAGTCATTCTGCGTGAAGAGGACCTGTGCATCAGTGGATATTCACGAGCATTGCTAATGAGGGGACAAACCTTCGGGCGGAATGCACTGAGGTAAAAGAAACTAAAAGTCAAAGGAGAAGCAAGGAAACCGCAGAACTTTCAAACACTCCCGGGGCAATCCAGAAGTAAGAGGAGACCGATAAACACGGGAGCTTTGGTAATGATGCCATTTGTAAGAAACGCAACTCTGACTTTCCCCTCCTCTTGCATAAGAACTGTCGTTACAAAAAGAAACTTACAATTTGAATAAATAAAATGTTAAATATAAAGTGAAATGAACTGAGGAGATAAGGACAGAACATTTGTCTGCGGGACCATTCAGATGGCGGTGTGTTTACACTTTCATTAACATTTGGTTTCCAGTACGTAAACCGCTAACATGTTTCGGAGGATTGAGACAAAAAAAAGAGGCATTATTCTTAACGATCCTGATGATTTTTGTTTACTTAGGCATGCTACTTAAATCTGTTGTTTTTATGTTGTTTCTTGCAGATTGTTTGTGCAACGAAATGGTGGAACTGTTGAGCAGAAGACACTGCCTGTGATCGATGGGTTTCGTGCGGAATTACCCCGCATTTCAATTAGAATTCCTCAGGTGATTACTTACGATTTACGTTTTAAGTAGGGGCTTGAAACGACAGATGGCGATGTTGAACCATTAGGAGATGGAAGAGCCTGATTGCTGCTTCGTAGTTTATGGCAAACTTAGGTTCGCCCTATACGACGTTAATATACACTTCATTACCCATAACCGGTGATTTTAAACCTTTTTCCTCTCAGAACACACATAAAATAATTACTAAAGTTCTGCAGCACACCAAAAAATGTTTAAGTTTTCCCGATCTGATGAAATAGGTATTGCGAGAAATAGTGTATTTTTTTAATTAACGTCGCATTGGAGCAACTCTGATGAAAAAAGATGTACGTATGATCGATTTACAAAGAATAAAATTAATTTCCAACCCCTTTTGCTTCAAAGAGGCGTTAAAAAATTTTTCGAAGAAATTGATTTTGTGATACTTTGAAAAAAATTTATTTCAAAACTTTTATACGAGCATTACGAGTAGTTATTTGTAAACACACTTGCCAATGCCCCCCCTTTCGTAAACATAAAAATTTCCATAAACACTAAAACATAGATATTTCATGCTCTAATTATCACTCTTGTAGCAACCAATTACAGGTGAGCGAAATACTAAATCGAATCAGTTATTGTTTTAAGCTATGCTTGAAACGATCCTACTTTCAACAATCAAGTTCTGCTTTGGATCCACATTTGGACAATCTTTTTTTAATTCTCTTACGCGGCACACACACAAAAAAACATGTTATTTGTTACTGCGTTTTGGCAACATGTACGATTATTTGTTTACCACGAAGCCTCGCGCCTCAATTGAATTTATAGCGTTATCGGATGAAATTGTATTTTAAAAAATGAATAATTATAATTCACTGCACTGCTTTCTTTTAGGTACAGCTACAGTCTACATTTAGGAGCGGTGGCAACGGCCTTGGATATTTTTTTGGCGCGCTTCTAAAGTTGCCAAGAAAAGAATTATTTCAAAAATATTTTTGTTTAAAAAATATTTTTCCTCTTACAACGGAAAAAGAAAACTTTAATACACATTTTAGAACGTTTTGAAAAGTATATTTTTAAAAACTTTCACAAAAAGTAATAAACTTAAACACATTTGTGAACCAGCAGAAAATCTAAGCATCGAATGTTGGGTAAGAATACCCTGAAACTTATCAATAACACAAAATACAGTAGGCTGTTTGAAAATAAAAAGATTTTTAAAACATAAAAAAGCAAGAAATAATACAACCTGAAACGTCAGAACTGTTCCGGGAAAAAAATAATAAAAACGAAAATTTCACAAATGGCAATCAAACAAAACTCTTTAACATTTCGTGAAATATATTATAATAAAATAAAAATTCCACAACTGTAGAAATACAAATAAATGAACCAATGATATCACAGAAAAATAATTTAAAAGAACCAATACAATCAAAGAATATTTTAAATTCAAAATAACCAATGGAAGCAAAGATAAAATTTCGAACGAACTAATTAAATCTAGCGATTTTAACGCATTTTGGAAGAACGTTCTAGAATATTCAAAATGAAAATTGAAAGTTACCGTTTGCCGAGGTTGCCATGAAAACCACAATAACCGTTAAGACAGATGGGTTGCCTTAATCTACCGTAACTCGCTTCTAGAAGTGCTTCACAAAAATTGCCAAGTCCGTTGCGACCACTCATAAACGTAGAATACCATCTTTCAAAATGTCAAAATCAGGGCCTTTTATAAAAACGGCCATTTTTAGGACCAACAATTATAGTTCAACAAAACTGCTAACATAGAATTTACGACAACAAACTCAATGAAAAAGTGTATGGGTGGCTCGAGTGCTAAGGAAATGTACACACAAACACCATGATGAGTATTCTATTTCCAAAGCAGCGCTAACATTTCGAGTCAAAATTTGCTCAATGTTTTCATTTTAATTCCAAATTGTTCTAGTTCTGATTCCAGAGGTAATTTATAAATTTTCTGTAACACAACAAATTTATGTTTGAAAAATATTTGTTTTGAATTCCATATTTTGAAAAGAATCCCTTCTGCTTGGACACATGTATTCATTGATGCGAGTGAAGCGAGCAAGTTTCGCAGAGCAAACCAATGTGGATTGTAAAGCAATCCTCCGGGGGTTGGCGAGCGTTAGCGAGCAGGGGGAAGGTCCCCTAGTCATACTTGAATTCCTTTGTATTCGAATTATTTTAAACTTGCATTCACTGGTATTGTTTTGGTAAAACTAAAAATACCTTCTTGATAGAACTGGAATGTAGCTGTATTATACATATATTCACTTTTCATTGTTTAAGGAAATGAAATGGTGCTCCTCTGAGCGAAGAAATTTATTTCTGTCTTTCCTCATTAATGATCTTTCATTCTGTTAAACTTCTACTCAAATTGTGTGGGCGAGCTTGTGTGTTTTCGAATATATATATTCGACATATTGATTTGAAGTTTAAGGAAAAGACGTGGGAGTGCCTTGCTGATTTAATGTCTCCAATTCCATGTTTTCCTCGAGGTTCAGACGTTACTTTGCTTTGTTTCCTTATTAGACATGGTTGCCTCAATGCCCATTTATTTATAATTGGGATCAGGTATATCCCTATCTGAGTGTCCAATGTAAAGCAAAAATTTGAACATGTGCACTGTAATTAACCCTCCAAATGGTATCGATAAGATATCTTGTCCACAAAGTTCAAGTCAATTTTTCTTAATGAGATGACAAAACATCAATACATATACGATTTGTTTATGATGACCAAGTGCGTAAACAGTTGATTTGTTTCATTTCCTTATTGAGCATGGGTACCTCTTGTCAGTTCCATTCTAAGGACGATATATCTAATCCATCAAGATCTGGTCAGATTTCTTCTAGTGACGAGATATCTCGTCGAAACAACCACCAGTAGGGGTTAAGGTTTTTATTGTATTGATCAGCGATATTGGTAAACAAGAGACCTAATTGATTTTCAAACAGCTGGGATTTGTAAATAATAATATTCCTTCTATCTATACAATTCACGTAAACTTAAAAATGGCGTTGCTTGGTTTGCTTTAATTTCGCAAGATAGCGATATTTTGCCCCGAGTAAAGAACTACAGGTAAAATATAAATTTAAAAAGCTCTAGATGCGTCGATACAATATTGCTCTCGTTACATCCCAGAATTCATCCGAAGAAGATTAAAAATCTGCCCACGTACAAAGCAAATAAATATTCACGTAGAAAGCAATAGAATAGCACTTAGATATTTCATTACATCTGTCACTAAAACTTCGTGTGTTGCCTACCTCCAAAACTTAAATTGCCGTGTTTGTTTTTGAATGCATATACTGTAAGCCACACGCGTATCACATTCGATCGATGCAACCAGAAAACGTATCGATACAATGTCTCAACCAAAAATCGATCGAGCAAATCATTCCCCATCTCTCCTTGTTTTATTTCGGATACGGCAGATTTAAAAACAGATTACATCCGGTTACTTCCAATATCTTCTGAACGAAAGGGGTAACGGGGTGCAGGTATGTGGTGGAATATATTACCCACCCCTTTATCCCAGAAATCGAATGAATGGCAGAATGGAACTCAGAAAACGTTCTTTTTAGTTTTTACTTTGGGATAAAATCTAATTCTACACTCGAGACAAAAGTAGATAGGGAAGAAACATGCGAATATTTCCCCTCTTTCCCCCTTTATAAATCTTACTTTCGCCGTCATTTAGAGCGAAAAATCCCTTTTCCTCTCAGAACCGAAAGATGATAGAAGAAAAAGAATATGCTTCTAAGTGAGCGTGTTCCCTTAGAAATGGCCTTCCATGAATAGTTTTGCATTCGTCAACAAACTTCATCAGACTTGGTAGGGGAAAAAAGGGATAATACAGAAAAGGATAAGAAGTAGGCAGGGAAATGAGAAAAAAATATTCCCCTTTTTAGAGTAGCCCGATATTTTGAGAGGAAGAGACCGATGCGTATGTTAGCTCTTCTATTTATGCGGAAATTAAACTTCACCACGTTACGTTACTTTTAAACGGTTTTGCTTCATTTTATTTTTATTATTCTTTTTTCTGGGGAGTGAGGGTAAAAAGGTGTTGGCGTGTTTTAATCTATGACAGGAAAGGATTTTAAGGTGTGGGTATATAGGTGGAGGTAAATAAATTATGGTGGGAAGTTGGGGTACTTTTCGTTGGAAAAATATTTATTTTCCTGTTTCTTTGGCGAAAAAGTTCTATCAGATACTTGAAATACACCAGTGATATTTCCTACTTTCAGAGGAACGTTATGTGGAAACGGAATTATTTTACAGAATAAAATACCATACATCCAGTAAAAAACTAATGCCTATATTTTCGTTTCATCCCACATTTTTTTTGCTAAATTTATTTTCCTGATTTTTGTTGAATAAGTTCCATCAGATACCCGAAATATTACGGAAATATTTTACACATTTTTATACCACACTAGTAGGTATCACACGTTCTTATGTATTGATGGAGACAAAATTAAAAGGGAAAGTGTCTTCCTTAAAATGTCCAAGTCTGAAAGGTACTGGATGTTGAAATCAATTAATGGCACCAAGGTTATATCTGACCATGCTGATATATATCTGACAAAGTCAAATAATATACACACAAATAAAATGTTTTACTGGCATAGAAGATATAGTATACACAGAGTAGAATCAAAACTGTGCTACCTACAACTAGCAGATTGTTAAGGCAGTGGAAAAACACATTGAATCACATAAATTCGGTATTACCTTTGGAAATATTTATGGTACTACGCAATTTTTTGGAAGACGAGAACAATCAAATAGCAAATTAACTGGAATTTAAAATTTTATGGTATAGTTGGGTTTTTATAAATCCACACAAACACACGCAGGAAAGTTTACAGACACGGAAGGGATAAATATAACCAAAAGCAAATTACAGGAATCGAATATTCTTATATGGAACGGAATTTTATCTATGAACGACGCCAAAAATTAAAAATTTTTTTTTCTCAGAACGATTTTCCCCCTGCTGTGCATAAGAGGATTAAAGTTGTCTATCAACAAATAATTTTCAACGTCCAAACGGTTATAAGCCATTCTAAGACACAAATTATAAATGTTTTTATATTGCGGAAGATCTATCACATGGAACTAAGCCATAAAACATTACTTACACTAAATTACTTACACTTCATTAACTACCACAGCCGGCGTTAATATTCGTGAGAATTTTTCACACAAAAATTAGGGTTGTCTCGACAGGAATGTGTGTGTGAGAACATTAAAAAAAATCTTCAAAAACTGTTCTTTATACTACAAATCAAACATGTTTCTTTATTGGAGGAGCTATCACTTCTTTTACACGACTCGACACCAAATTACTCTATGCACTACCATAGTTGGGGACAGCGTTACTGAAACCGATATAATTCACAAAAGTTAAACTCAAACCTCTCAGTAAAAACACACGTTATGGGGGATTCAGCAGAGGTTGAAGATGTCTGGCATTACAAAGAACTGAACTTCCGCAACCGATATAAGTTATTCAAAGTAGCAAATCAAAAAATTTTGAATTGGTGGAAAATTCATTATTTGGCACTAAATCAAAAAATTAATACGTCATTTGTCGCTGAGCTGAGATCTGAGATCTCAAATTACTCTATTAACTACCACAGCTGAGATCAGTGTGTTCTTATAACTTTTTTCACAAAAAAAAATCTAACATTTTTTAAAAGAGAAAAGAGCAACAAAAAGAAATATCAAGTTCTTCCACCATTATAAGCCAATCCAAGTTACAAACATTCCGATTTGGCGGCAGATCTATCAGTTGGCGCTAAATCAAAAAACATTACCTACACCATCCGTCGCCAAATTATTCTATTAACTAACACAGCTGGCGTCAGTGTTTTTGAGACGTTTCCTCACAAAAAACTCTTGTTTACCCTTTTTCTCATTTCCCAGCGCGAAATGCAGAGAAAATAAACTCGTAAATCATCATTATTACCTGACAGTCGGGAAAATTGACGACGAGGTTTCGAATTACGCGCCAAGAACAAAATGGCCGGAAAACACGATAGGGGCGGGAGTCTTTAAACATGCCACGTGCAGGGCTCTCTTGATCGATGAAGTTCTTACTCGAGTACAAAAAAAAGTTCTGTATTCTCGAATAATACTCTTGTTTAACAAATACTGTTTTTTTGCATTACCTGCGTCTTCTAGGGGAACGATTGAAAAATTTCGTGACACGTGATGCAATGTAAAATAATGTCGTTATAGAAAGATAATGTAAGAAAATCTCATTTGTCTTATTAATAAATAAGGCTTAGAAATCGAAGAAAATGTTATGTTCTTGGAGAAAGTAAAAATGTATCTCATTCGTTGGAATTGAATATATCGATTTTATAACCGATCTTATGTTAATCTGGCTATTTTTATGATATGCGCCCAATGTAGGATAACCATTAAAAATTAAATATAAGAAACAATGAAATTTAATTTTGCCAGATAACTCATGAAGCAATCTAAAATAAATGCGGCATAATGCTTTGAATATTACCAAAAAAATAGAAATTATAAGGTGTAAATAACGTTTTATATTTTGCTACCGGGTATATTTCGTCGCCCCCCCCCCCCTCTACAAGAAAACCACACGAAATCAGGATTATCAAGCTGAGAGTATGAGATTTCCTTGACCAAAATGTAATGATTTTAAGACAAGTGACTTTAGACTCGAGAGTCAGTAATGACACTACTATCGACGACGAGGGAGGAAATTAAAGAAAGGGGAGGAAATTAAAATTAATTTAAGTACCTACCGCACAAAGGTTGGTAGTGGAATTAACATCGCACTGGAGCAACGCAACAAGGAATTGTCGGCAGTCCGACATTAATCACGAAAGAAAATGTTTCGAGGACAACACCACAAAATTTTTAACCACGATCAAATGACGAGATGTACACCTGAGCTGGCACCCTACCATGCAGATGGTAATCATGGAAACGCATAGATTATGTTCAATCTGCTTGCTTTTTTTTGTAAAATCGTTTAAAACCATGCGACTTAGACACTAACTCTCCGGAGAATATAATATTTTAATTCAGATTGTTTACGTGGACTTGAAGTACCATGTATGACTCACAATGGTGACAAAGACGCATTGGGGCATCTTTCCTGCGTTTACCGAAAACGTTTCTTCAAAGTATCGAGAAGCACACACAGAGGATGAAACGTCAGCAATACAACAATACAATATTTCGGTAACGCCATGAATAACGTCCATATGAACTAAATACAAATGGAGCACGATATCAAGACCAGATGACATGAAGCAGAAATTGATACAAATTCTAAAGAAGACAATGACATCTCATTTGCGGACGTTACTTACAAATACAGTAAAACTATCGTTTTGCACATCGTTCATTAAAAAAATAAAACATTGAGGGTTAAATACACACCAGCAATAAACAAAACGAAGCAACTAATATCGCTCAACCACAAGAATGGATGCTCCCGTGGCTTCTCTATTTACATTCTAAAAAGTCCTTATAATTTCTAAATTTGTGTGCAATATAGTCATGTTTGCTCTACCAGACTTTCAAGAAATTCTACCCACAAAAATAGTCTGGGCAAAAAAGGTTTAATCTAAGCTGTTTCAAAGACGTTCAGCAAACGAAACTTCTTTACAAAAGATAATTGATTTTAACCGTTATATATGTAATAAACATCGCTGCATAGACAGAGTAAAATGATAGGAACCATTTTGTTTCATTCACAAACCACAAGAATTGAGAACCTTCGTTAGCTTACTTTCTTTTTAAACCCAATACAAACCATTCACTAAATAAAACTACACCATTCCTCCAAATCCCATGACACTAGAAATTATAAGGATCCAATACTTATCTATTCGTGTAAACATCCAAGAATCTTAGTAAAAAGCACACTACAAAACTCTTAAACAAAGCAACCTAAAGTTAGATTATCTAAGAACCCTCTCGAATTTCACCAGCAAAAGGAGCAAAGAATTTCTCACAAACAATACAAAATTACAAAAAGACTCGACAATATCGAAAAAATAAAAGTAATTTTTTTATCCATGCGGTTCGGAGTTCTCGAAAGGCAATAACAAAAAAAAAAGGAACGTGACATCTATCCCGAAGCCTTTAGGATTCTCTTTGTCTCCCAGACTAAAACTTCAAAATCGATATTGTAACATATCCGTCATCTTCATCGTAATAATGGGTTACGGTGTACTCCGTTTTTTTCCCCTCTTCTCCCAACTACATTTTCCCTTTTTTTGTTATCTATTATTCGTCCATTCGTCCTGTGGGTATTGTCGCAGGGCCAAATATCAGTGATTTTTCCCCTTGGTTTTTCATTTTCCCCTATATTTTCCCCTTTTAGCGTTTACTCGTATACTTAGATGTTAGCCAGCCGCTTCCAAAGGTCTTCTGAAACAATAAAAAGGGATTTTTCTTTATGCTTGCACTTATTGAGCTTTTTGTTTCGAGGAAATATATTTACTGAGTTGGTATGATTTTCAGTATCCATTTGATATTGCGTATAGAATAATAAAAGAAATTTGTATTTATTGATGGAACGAATCTTGTTCTGTCTATTTGTCTTTGCGAAAAGGAAACGTTTGAGCAGCGCAGATCCAATCAATGCAGAGAAATGAATGTGATAGGTTAATAATTAACTGGAAAATACTGATTTATATATTTTCTCAAGTTCAGAGACATTGCTAAACTCTAAGCAACACTTAAATGAAGAAACTAATCAAACATCAGATGTATTCAGCAAGGCATAATCAGCCCGGACGGACATAATAGGTGGAAAAAGCAGTTCGATTGAAAGAACAGCACTTTGTGACCTCATGTATCATGCGTTTTGATACAACTGAAGTCAATTGGGAGGGGAACAATAGGCTTACCTTCAACTACTATTAGGACTAACTTCAAACACTTTTAGGATCAATTTCTGCGAGTAGTTTCAGTCAGCAAGAATTGAAGGTCGAATTTTTAACTAATCACTGCCTTCAAACAGGAACAAAATCTTCTTTTAATTTAACCATTCAAGTGGTTTCGACGAAGTATCACGTCCATCAATATCTTTTCAGTTTTACTAATGGTGGGATACCTAATCGAGAAAACCCCCCTGCAGGATTAAGAGATGAGGTTGATGCTCTTTGATGAAGTATAAAACTTACGAAGTGGTTGAAAATAAAAGCACTTGTTTGAAGAGTGGGGAGAGCTAACTCTTACACGACATTCTGAAAACTCTAGTGGTAGTCATAAGTAGTTCAACTACAGTGATACATCAAGTAGATCCTTCAATCTCTTCTGTCATTCGTGTCACGTGTTCAATGGACTGTGTAGCCAGTACGAAGCTCCGAGTCAAGCTTCTTCCACTAGTGTCTCAGTGCTATTGAAACATTTCCTTGCCTCCCCACCCCCAACGAGATCCCCAGATTTATATCTATTTGAGCATGTTTAGGATGGGTTAAGCCGTAAATTGCACCAGCTGCGGAACACAAAGAATTTAGAGCAGCTACTGCAGCATGCTTTTCATAATTTTCCACGGGATAGCATAACGATTTTGACATCATGCCATGCCATATACACTGAAGAGCCAAAACATTATGACCAATTACTCAATAACGCGTTGAGCCTAATTTGGCCTGCAATACAGCTGCAACTCGCAAGGCATAGAGGTCACAAGTTCTTGGTACATGACTGGAGACAGGTTGTACCAAATGTCTAAGCAGTGGTCAGGCAAAGTCGAGATAGTCTGACATGGTGGTGTTTGAGCTCTGAGCTGCTGTGCAAGAGAGGAGCAACTGTTCGCCTGGTAAACGGCGTACCCTGACACAACCATCGACGTGATGAATGAGAAATCGGGATCCATCTGACCAGGCAACTCTCTTCCACTCATCCATGGTTCAGTTTCGATGTTCCTGGGCTTACTGTACGCGTAATTGTCGATGGCGCTTGGTCAACAGAGGTATACGAGTGGGACGTCTGCTGCACAGTCCCATATCCAACAGCGTCCGCTGAACTGTGTCTTCCGAAACATTTGCGCTTGAACCAACATTATATTGGGCTGTCAGCTGACACACTGTCTCGCGCCGATTTTGCTTTACCAAGCGGGACAGTCTCCGACGTCCTTTTTCTGGGATGACGCGTGGACGACCAACACCTTGGCGTCTACTGCTGGTGTCATCGTCATTAATTCATATTTTGCATGAATACTAACAACGGCATATCGTGAACAACCTACCAGTCGAGCAATTTCGGTGTTACTCGTTCCTAGTCTTCGGGCTATTGCGATCTGCCCTCTATCAAATTCCCTTAGATCAGCAGCCTTCCCATCACTCGCAAAAGTAAGTGTAATAAAGATTACTTACCTTCTCCAGCAGCAGTTAAATACCATTCTCACTTAATCATGTACCCTCCACGTCATCCAGACGAGTTCATAGAAAAATGTAGGGATGGTCATAATGTTTAGGCTCGTCAGTGTATGTTGACATGTATAGGTACTATAACGGACATTACAAACAATTTATGACCTTACTGATGTAATTTTACAATAGTAAACGGTCCTCTAAATTTGACATTGTGATAATTTATACAGGTTGTTCGGCTTAGGACTGTAACAAAAGAAAGTATCGCGATTCCTTTACTTATACTTACCACGATTTATTAACAAAATTCCTTCAGTGTATACAGATTCAGAAATTATTTTGCAAGTCTAGAACACTTCAACGTGTGTACCACGCACTTCTCGTCATTCGAATGATTTGTTCAAATTTACAAATTTTTCCTTTTACTATAATCTTTTGCAGAACACCATTTTTATCTCCTTATGTGCATCACAATGCAACGAGTATTTAAAAATTAATTTTCCTTTTACTATACTTCTTCGTGGAACACCCTCAACATCACCTTATGTGCATCACACATGCTACTACGCGTATTTCAATCGGACACTGGCCACTCGGGGATTTCAAATTCCTTGATATAGTATGTATACACACACACATATCCTCTCTACATATTTAAAAAAGTATCTTCGATCTAAGTGGAAATACGAGTGTCAAAGTCGTCTCACGCAGAACCAGAATTTAATTCCCAGTTATAAAAAATTCACAGATAGAATAACACAATCCTAAAAAACGAGCTTCTCTAAATAGTTGATCAATGAATGATAACGAAGCTATCCTCTTCTCTAAAAGAACCGAAGTCGCCAAATTTAATGCCATTAGATACATTTCTTCACAGTAAATTCCCTTATTTCCCATTTTCGGATCAGTTTTTGCTCTTTTTGAGCAATATTTTTGAATAAATTTTCTAGCATCTGCATAATCAAAGGCAAGCGAAGCGTGTGGATCGAAGTTTTCCGAGTGTGTTCAAGTCTTTTGGTTTTCAGGTATGGAGATAAAATCCCTCGAAAGTCAAGAAAGGACATTACAAAAATAAAAAGTAACAGCGGCAGCCATTTTTATTGTGATTATTGATTAGATAGCAACATTTTACCGTGAACTCGCAGGTAGCTTGGCGTGTGACGCAATCGATAATAATCTCAAGAGCCAGTTTTTTAGGTTATTGATTGGCGAATGCTTAGAGTGAGTTTATCGTGTACGATGTCAACGTCGTTTAGGCGTAAGTGGCATTTTTTGGATGTACATTATTCATCAACGAATATAAAACGCTTCAAATACTTCCTTAGGTAAATTTAATTAGGTGTCGACGCACTAGTAAACTTTAAATAAACTGGAGGAAGATAAGGTAGAATAAGCAGATTTTCGTGATGAAAGAGAAAATATATCTAGAAAGGTTTTGCTGTTTCCGGATTTTATGGCACAGGGGTCATATTTGGCTAAGATGCGCCAAACACAAGACAAGAAATACAACGAGAGACAACGAAAATGCATAAAGCAGGAGTAGGGGGGGTTAAAAATGAAGGGAGGGAAAATCATTAGGGTACCTTGGGGTTGTGATATCCGTACACACCTAAATATGCGTGTCTGTCAAGTATGAATACTCACTACAGTGACCTCGTCATTGTGAAGGCTTTCACACTACCTTCTCAAATATCTCGGAATTCCTCACACCGGTGGAACTGCTGAATATATTCTGACTGATTATTATTCCGACTCATCTGCCACTATAACGACTGGAGTAAAACAGGTGGTGTTCGTCCAGAATATCTCTGGTTTGATCTCGACTTTTACCGTTGTATTCCTCTTGGACTGCTGACGAACGACGGTTGCGGAGAGGAGAGAGAGCACGAGAGACGATAGAGAGAGAGAGAGAGAGAGAGAGAGCCGGAGGCAGAGGGTGACGTTGGTGTCTACGCTGGACTTCGAGAACAAATACTGATATGTATTCGAGTACTATAATTAATGCTATGATTTAAATATTTTGCATATTCTTACGTTCTTCAAATAGTAAGTGCTTAAAATCTTAGCTATAAGTTGTCATCTCTTTTGGTACGATTCGTATTGTTTTCATGCTACCGTTTAGAGCGACGATACTGCAGCATGAAAGCAGACCCCGATCATAATATTACCATCTCTTCCATCGCAACTCAAAGCCACAAAAAGAAACCACCATCACAGCAGTATTACCGCGTGGATTTTAACCTCTTACAAAATCCTCTTCTAACCTCTTTAATAATAAGAAAAATCATAACTCGTGCGATTTGTAGCCTCCGGGGAGTTTGAACTGAAGCAACCGGTTTAAATTCAGTCGACTTTGATGCACAAAATATTCCTTTGGCTCAGCCTCTTTTCAACTAAATATAACAACATATTCAGTCTCTTGCCTTTAAATATCTCATAGAAAAATGTATTTAGAGCAGCGCCAACGTATGCATTTCATAGATCAAAGTTTCTTCTTTGCATCGCAAAAAAAAATTATTCTTCATCCTCATATACTCATCTTTCACACTGTGTGGATTTTCCCCCCATAAACCCTTTTTAGGGTCGGTATTCCATGATGGAGTTGAGTTGAGTTAAGGGCTACCTATAACGGAAATGTGAAGTCATTGCATGTACGATGTCGTTGGAAAAAGTAGATGGACTGCGTAATTAACCCTTCTGGTGAGGAATCTCGCCATTAAAAAATTGACCAGATCTTGATGGACAAGATGTCATTAGAAAAAAGCTGTTGAAGATGAGTTGAGTTGAAGGCTACCTCTGACAGAATTGTGGAGACATTGTATGTGCTATGTAGTTGGAAAAAGTAGATGGACTATGTAGATGGAAAAAGTAGTAGATTGTATGTACTGCATAATTAACCCATCTGGTGAGGAATCTCCTCATTAGAAAACTGACCAGATCTCGATGGACCAGATTTCATTAGAAAAAAGCTTTTAGAGGTGAGGGCTACCTCTGACGGAAATGTGAAGACATTGTATGTGCTATGTAGTTGGGAAAAGTTAATGGACTGCGTAATTAATCGTTCTTGTGGGGAATTTCACCATTAGAAAACTGACCAGATTTTCATGGACGAGATGTCATTAGAAAAAAGCTTACCAGGTCGGTAATCTCACAATCATAGAATTGACAGTATCTTGATAACAAAATTTACCATCATTTGCAAAATGAATCAGATCTTGTTGGACGAGATGTCTCGTCGAAACCACTTGGAGGTTTTTCTTATTTATTTACAAAAATCTACATTCATTAGCAGAGGCAGTAACTGTAAATGAGGCTTTTCAGAAATAACGCTTCCATAATTTATTGAATAATGCTTTCAAAATTAATTAAAATGCAAACAGCCCTCGGTTCTCAACGAGCGATATAAACGCGTGCGCAAACACAAATTATTTGGTATGCCCACACAAACAGGGTTACAATCGATATCTGAGAAAGTTATGTAGCCATTCATACGGAATTTTAAGTTTAAATGTATTAATTTTAAATTTCTAACACCCAACACCTCATTTTCACTAACTGTTGAAACGGTACATAAAATTAAAAGAACTAGGGGGCCAGCCCCCAGCTCGCTAACGCTCGCCAACCCCCAGAGGATTGCTTCGCAATCCTCATTGTTTCGCTGCACGAACCTATTCTCGCTTCGCTCGCCTCAATGAAGACAGGTGTCCTAGCAGAAGGGATTGTTTACAAAATATGTTAACAAAAAAATGTTTATCAAATCTAAATTTGCTGTATTACAGAAAAAATATATACATTATCTCTAAAATCAGAATTCAAATGAAAACTTTGTGCAAATTTTGACTCGAAATGTGAGCGTTGCTTTGGAAATTGAATACCCAGCATGTTGTTTGTGTGTACATTTTCCCAGCACTCAAACGACCCACACTTTTTCATTGAGTTTGTTGCCGAAAGTTGTAGTGCAAGCGTCTTGTTGAACTATAATTGTTGGCCCTGAAAAGGACCGTTTTTAAAACGGCCCTGAAAAGATCCTCCGCTTTCTTTGATTTCTATTATAAACTAACTGCAACAGCTCATTAAAATTTCCTTTTTTTTTTTCAATAAAATTTCATCCGATAACGCTATAAATTCAATCGATGCGCGAGAATTCGCGATAAACAAACAATAGTACAGTGTTGCCAAAACGCTATTACAAATAACGTCTTTTTTGCGTGCCACGTAAGATAATTATATATATAGATCATCACCATGAAATTGATGTCTGCTGTCTATGCTATTCAGAGTAAGATTTAAAATATTTCTAGGTAAGACAGGATAATTCAATCGGTTTGTTATTAATGTCGTAAGAGATTGATTCTGTATGTGTATATATATATATATATATACCATAGCTGCAAGAACGGCACTATTGTGAAGCGCGGATGTTGAAACGGTTTAAATTGCGTAATATTTATTTCATTTCAAAGGTTCAATTTTGAACTTTTAACAAATACATTTACAAATAATTTTAAAAATCTTCCCCGTTTAAATACTTTTTAAGATTAGGGTTTGTTACCAAGAATTATAAATAAATTGCTTCAGAAAGATTACTAATAAAGCGTAATATTTTTGTCCAAGAATGTTAACGTTAAATAATAGAAACACACATTAAGAAGGATATCTTTACTGACACAGAATACGTTATTTGAACTGAAGCTGCACACCTCGATGGTTCTTTAAACTAATGACTAAAAACATCTCATGAGGTATCTAAGAATCCCGTGACTAATAAACAATTAAGACATCATACAATTAGTACAACGGTAACTAAATCTGTGCATCAAGACATTTCTTCGTAGTATGCATAACTAGTTTTTGGCGACGGATCGGGATCAACCCTAAAAATAAATCGGAGGACAACATCGCGTAAGTTTGAACCACGGTCTGATAACGAAGCAACACCTGAGCTAGCACCCTAATCTCCAAATTTACACCCTACACGCCAATATGAGAATATTTGAGTCCACGATAGATTTAATGTGAACCAACCACCTTTCTATAAGACAGTATTTGATTGGACTCGAACTCAAAACCCTCCGTTTACTAATACGTTACTCATTCAACCGGGTTACGGCGACCCCATTGATTGGTTGAAATAATTTTGGAAAATATTCTATAGCGTAATGACAAAACTGGTTTGGAAGACATGCAAGGGAAGACCTCAGATAACACAACGGATATACGAGAGTGAACCCCTCACAAGTTTAAATTTGGTTCTGAACCAGAACAAACATCGGTATCTGGTTTCAATTGCTATTTTTCAATCAAAACAGGCTTATAAAATATGTATGAAAAAGAAATATGTATTACTAGAGAAATACGATAGACCGTTGGAAGATTAACGGGTTACCAACCGGATGATTACGAGTTCGGATCTTACCAAATACTGTCGTGTACAAAAGGAGCTGGTGCACGCTAAATCAGCCGTGTCATCAAATATATTCACGTTGGCGTGATATGGAAGTTCGGAGAGTGCCAATTCAGGGTTGGACCTCGTCATCTAATTGTTGTTCAAATATACGCTGTGCTTTCATCGGATCTTTCCCTTCGGGTGAGATCCCTGACTGTCATCAATAGCCCGTTTTGTCTCTCCAATACGACGTTAATTAAAATACCTTAAGACCAGGTGCAGAATTATATTAAGTGTTCTGCAAAACAGCTACAAGCAATTGCAATTGTTGTGCTGGCATTTTGTCCGAATTTTGAAAATTGTAATAAAATCAAAAACTGACGTAAAACACAATTATCGTCTAAATATGTATTATATATCTATAATAAAACATCGAACTTAATGAGCTTGCTTTATTTGTTTAAAACCATGGTATACTTTCAGAATTTGCAATTCTGCCGATAGCTTTTGAAGTTAAATATTTCGTCATTGTCATAGATGGTAATGGTAATTTTAGTTAACGTCGTACTACAGCAACACAACGGGCTATTGACGACGGTCCGGGATCAGTCCCTTAAGGGAAAGATCCGAGGACAACACCTCGTAATGTTGAACCACGGTCAGATGACGAAGCAACAACTGAGCTGGCACCCCATTCTCCAAACTTCCACGCCAACCCAACGTGAGGACTTTCAGCCACGACAGATTTAAGGTGCACCAGCGGCCTCTACACCATACGCTTACAACCATCCCTGCGCGGACCCGGATTCGAACCAGGAACCTTCCTATCTAGAGGCTAACACCTTAACCACTATACCGGTCGGCGTCATTGTCATAGAAGATATGTTCCTGATAAAATGTTTGTGGTAAATTGGGCGGTGAAGAAAGGTTGTTCCGTAGCTAGAAAAAAAATAGGTGTGGCAAGGAGCACTCTTTACACTGCAGATCATCGTAACTTATGATTGAAAAAAAAATCGTCCAAAAGTTTGATAAAATTAAGGAAAAAATTGTTCTGCAAAGATTTGAGTTTGTTCTGCGACGTACGCCGTAGTTTTAAGCAATTTCTGCTCCCTGGCCTATAACTGATGATTTCATTTTAGAATAATTTTTACTTGATGAATAACAAGGTACTGAAAAGATCGCATTACACCAGAAACGTTTATAAATCTACACAAGCCTTACCTCTGACATTTGAGTTACTAAAACATTACTTGAATATTTTCATTGAAAATAAGTCACCGTGATTTAACCCCAAAACCCTTTTGTTTGTCAGGTGGAACACTAGCAACGCGATGAGAGATAAAAATGTGGAAGAACTAAAGTTGCTTTGTTAAACAAATCTAATCGAATAACTCAAGTGAGAAGGAGAATCTTATATGAAATTGTTCATTGTTCATTTCTTGATTCAAAAAACGTTCCTCATGAAAGTTTAAAGTCATCGTCCGTTTAGTTTATTACATGGAAAAGAAGCAGAACTATTCGACTGAAATGATTTTCACGGAAATAGCATTACGCTTATTCATTCTTAACAGCAAACAGATTTTAAATCTAAATAGAGTTTTAATACCTTTACAACAAGCAGCTTTATTTGCTTGCATGAAATTGAATAAATGTCAGAGAAATTGTGAGTGTCTTATTTTGTGAAAATTTAAATACCTATTGGATGCTGTATTCACACATATTACATTTCTATGGAATTACGATGCAATAAATTAAATTACAAATTTTATTTTCGTGAAGTGTTTAGAGATGTTTGCATGAGCTATCCAGCAGAATCTTATTCAAGTTGCTTTTACGTCAATTTTCACAAATCTACTTTCAAAGAAAGTATTTACACTGTCAATAGCACCTGAAATTGTAAATTAAACAGTTTTATGTTTTTTTGTAGAATTTAAATTGAAAACTTAAGAATAATAAAGCCTTTTGAGCGAATATTTCAGATTTTCTGCAGCTTTTAGTTTTAACAAAAAGAGTTAGTAAACATTTAGTATCTATGCACAAATACATGCAATTGGATAGATGGTACATTTTGCTCCAAACATTATTGAATATTAGCTTTTTGATGTCTTACCTTAGTTATTTGAGAGGCGGTAGAGAATAAACTAAAGCACAAACAACTAATTTTAAGTGTTGTATAAAAGACACAATGATAAAAGCGTGTATTTGTAAGAATTTCTTAACTATTCAGGGTCATGGTAACTCAGTCGGTGTAGAATACTAGCAACAGGTCGATTCAGTACGTGGGGGCTGATGCCCTTTTAAACCACCATGGCTCCAATTGTCCTTACTTTTGGGTGGAAGTTTGGAGGTAGGTAGGAAAAGTATTCAATCAAAATCGGACTGGAGCAACACAACGAGCTATTGGCGATTGTGCAGGATCAAACTCCGAATGGAATACTTTTAAATTTGTAAGTATAATGTTTGAAATTCCAATGAATTATAAAATTAACTCTATGTGCTGATTTCCTGATCTTAGCTTAAAAATGCCGGTAGTGATCAGTCTGATAAAAAAAACCTGGTCCAAAGAGTCACCAGTGGAGAAAAATTTTTTAGCACTTGAATCTTCATTTCCTTGGAGTAATAAGCCAGTTTCATCTCGACGAGATATTTCGTCATTAACAAAAGGTCAAGTCTCGATGGACGAGATATTGCGTCGAAACCGCTTGGAGAGTTAATCCCAGTCGACTGACATACACATAGTTATGAAAATCAAAATTTCAATATTCCTGTAAAAGTCATAAAAATGTTAAAATTTAAAAAAACGTTCAAGGTAATGCAACTCGGATAAGTTTCAAAAACACAGAACAACAATTAAAATTATCCAATTTTTCTATTCAATTAAAAATATTTTAAACGGCATTAATTGCAACTCCTTAGACTGTTAGAATTCCGACAGCACTTAAACCAGAGAATAAATTTCGACACAAAAGCAGCCGATCTCAAATAAAATCAATTCAAACACCAAAGGAACTTTTAAGCACTTTGAGGTTTTAAATTTATACCATATCATAAAACATAGCTATGAAAATAAAATTTCAAATATTCCTGTGGAAGTCATAAAAACGTGATATTTTAAATAACGTTCAAGATAATGCAACTCAGATAAGTTTCAAAAACACAGAACAACAATTTTAAATAATCTAATTTTCCTAATCAACAATTTAAATTTTTTTAAACGACAGTAATCGCAATTCCCTAGACTGTTAGAATTTCGACAGCACTTAAAACCAGAGAATAAATTTCGACACAAAAGAACCCGTCGACGCCGATCTCAAATCAAATCAATTCAAACACCAAAGGAACTTTTAAGCACTTTGAGGTTTTAAATTTCAGAAGGGAAACCTTACTTCGGCGAAGCCGAAAAAAACAGAACTTCCCGATTTAAATCGCTGCTTCCGTGGATTGCGAGCGGACACCATAAGATGGCAGCTAATTAGCCACCGCTAATTAAGAGTGTTGTCATTTTCTGCCGACTTGAGACACAAAAGACATGTTTCCCTTTATGCCCCGAAAGCGCTTTTTTAGGGAGGACTCAAAACATAAAAGGCAAATACCCGAAGCTCTCAAAAGTGTGGACGCTTGTATTTTTCTGAGAATTTCGACTCAAAAGGAAGTGTGTGGAAAATACAATTAACAGAAGCACTTACGGCGCGCAGCAAAAATCGGCACTCAAAAATCAGTCATCATTACGCGAGCGTTTCCAGGATGCAGCGCAGTGGACTTTGTGAAGAAATGAAATGAATTAAACATAGTTTTAACGACGTTCGGCCCCTTTTTTCCAGGTTTCGAGAGATGTCGGCGTGATAGAGGTTTTCTTCCGCCGTAAAAAGGCCGGCCAATAGCACTTGGCTAATAATGCCTCGATAATTGCATTTTATGTATCGGTTCTGCGCTCTCTGGGAGCTCCGGTATCAAAAGAGGTTAGCGTAATTTAGTGGAAGCGTTTCGGCAATGAAACGTTTGAACTGTCGGAGTTGTGAATAGATGATTTATTCTGGATTCCCTGTCGTGTGGGTTTTGTGTGGAGTCTGCTGTAAGGAGTTGGAACGATGGAGTTTGAGACACTTCTTAAGCGATTCTTCGTGCTTTGTCTTAACCTTTACGATGCAGGAGATTAACTTTTGTTGTCACTAAAATATCGCTTACACCAGCGGCATGGTAGCGATGTATGCTATCGCCCTTTTAAGTGACCGCTAGCATCGATCACCATTTACGAGCTGTCAGCGACTGACCTTCCAGAGGATCCCTTCTTTGGTTCTTTGGCCACCTACCTCGCCGACCGTGAGGTGTGAAACCTTTGGAGAAAGCAGTAGGTCGTCATGTGATATCTCTTCTCACGTCAAACAATACTACGAAAGGAAAGCGTCAGTCCTAAATGAAACTCACGACCCAATCGCTCATGTTAGGTTATTGGGTATGGGGGATCGGAGAATCAGGAGAAAAGCCGGTCCTGGAGACGATTGAAAAAAATCAGCGCAGCAGCGCAAAGGTTAAAATGCAATTTTATTGTCTGAAGTAGATTTCTATCATCATTGGAACAACAGAAAGAGTTTGAAACTGTTCCAACTAAAACTATTAATCAGTTATACAAAGGTAGTGGGGATCAGTAGGATCGCCCATAACACAAGCAATCTGCGAGTTCTATGGGATGTTGGTTCAATTCCATCACAAGTGTATATATCGTTGCTGTGTAAGCAGAACTTTCCTTGTGTGTAAGCAGAACTTTCCTTGTGTGTATATGTTCATAAAGCCGTGGTCAAATTAGAAGTACCTACAAGATTTCAATGCTCGAACCAGCATTTGGTTATTGTCTACGCGTGTAGAATTGCGTATGCGCTTCCTATTTGACCAGGGCTCAGAATATGCCAAAATAAATTCCAAATATATCCTAGCAACTTCAAATTTCATTAAGAAAGTAATGCGAGTCCGGACTCAGACTGAAAATTCACACTTCTTATGATATTTTGAGAAACCTACCATCGATTGAGACCACCCAGTATCCTTAAACTACTCGCTTTAAGGCTTTAAAGATCCTGAAAAGATCGCCAATCGATTTTTATTGCAGGCCATTTTATGGTATTATTAAACTAATGGCATCACTTTCGAGGACTTTGTGCAAAGCGGGGGTGGTTATCAGTATGCATTACTCCGATAAGTGTTAAATTTGGAAGTTGGTGAAATGGCCGCGCGGTTAAGCCCGGCAGGACATCGGAGCAGCATACAACAAAAAGTACGACACACATATGCGTACTCGGTTTTTGTACAGAAAATGCGTACAGATGCGTGGTACACATGCGTATTTCAGGCAGTTTAGAGACGCAGGACTGATGTTGGATCAATGTTTGGCTAGCCTAATAATGTATCTTGAGCATTGTAACACCAAATATTTATTGTTTGTGGTCTAGTCTAGTTCTGGTCATCCACCGACTTTAAAATGAAACACGGAGTTTGAGAGCTCAACTGCATATTATTTCACTCGATCACTGGGTTAAAAGATCTCCTGATGAAGGTCACACGCTATTGGCACAAATCACGTATCCCGATGCAGTACTAAACGACGAGGTGGGTGAAAAACACTGGTTTGCGTTGCTGTAGCTAATTAGCCCAAGTCGAAACCCGAGTCCACATGACCTCATCATTTTAACTACAACGACTAAGGTGATATAATGTTATACAATACAAAGTCCCGTAATCCGGAATCCTCCGGACCTCGGCCATTCCAAATTTCGGACATCTCCGGATTTCGGATAATTTACATTTTTTGTCCAAACAACCTTAATCTAACCTCTTATTGCGCGAATTTTGCGATTACAATATTAAAATAGCAGGTATATAAATAGGAATAATTTTTATAACAGGAAAAAAACTTTTTTATAATACAATCTATATATATAATTCTCTTACGCGGCACGCAAAAAAGACGTTATTTGTTATCGCGTTTTGGCAACATTGTACGATTATTTGTTTTTCACGAAGCCTCGCGCTTGAATTGAATTTATAGCGTTATCGGATGAAATTTTATTGAAAAAAAATGAATTTTAATCGAGCTGTTGCAGTTAATAATAGAAATCAAAGAAAGCGGAGGATCTTTTCAGGGCCATTTAAAAAAAGGTCTTTTTCAGGGCCAACAATTATAGTTCAACAAGACGCTTGCACTACAACTTTCGACAACTAACTCAATGAAAATGCGTGGGTGGCTCGAGTGCAGGGGTAAATATACACTCAAACAACATGCTGGGTTTCAATTTCCAAATCAGCCGTCACATTTCGAGTCAAAATTTTCTCAAAGTTTTTATTTGAATTCAGATTTCATCGGTACTGTATATATCTTTTCTGAAAAATAGCAAAAATATTTAGGTTTGAAAAATACTTTTTTAGAATATCATATTTTGTAAACAATTCCTTCTGCTAGGACACATGTCTTCATTGATGCGAGCGAAGCGAGCATAGGTTCGCGCAGCGAACCAATGAGGATTGCGAAGAAATCCTCCCGGGGTTGGCGAGCGTTTGCGAGCAGGGGGCGGGCCCCCTAGTGTAACAAATTTTACCTCGTATATTTTCTAATTTTTCTGCGTTGTTTCATCAATTAGGTCCAGGTTTAACTCCTTGTTCTTTAAAAATTGTCGAAAAGATGTAAAATTGTGAGAAAAAAAAACGCCGCTTTGCAAATCATCCGGATTCTGTACAATTCCGGAATATAGAAGTCCGGATTTGGGACTTTTCCGGATTTTAGACGTCCGGATTTGAGACTTTGTACTGTATATGTAAATATAATCTGGCAACGTGTTCGAGAAGAAGAAGCCTTCGCATGCGTTGTAATGTAATAGCTTGTGTATGTTTCCAGATAGCGAGCTTGTACACATCGACTGTACACTTGTACATATCAACAACCAGATCGTCTCTAATAAACATATTACTTCTGAGCTGCTTCGTGCCTGTACAGAACGCAAACTGTAACTACAACCACAAAAAGAGTTAATGCTAACGTCATGTTCAAATTGCCCACAACTAACACAAATTAGAGAAGAGGTTAACCAAACCCTGACGCCCACCACGTTCAGTTTCACAGAAACATCCTCAGATTTTAGTGCTGTTTACATGAATGTCTCGAACATGAAACTCGGTGCTTTGTATTAGAATTAACCCGACCAATGCATTTTCTCGCGATTTCTTTACTTGTTTACATGACGTAGTTCATAAAAATTTCAGACGCATCCAGTCCCATTGCATCACTACCGCCGTTCCTCCCTACCTGATTGGAGGAGACGGAACCAATCCCAGCTCATTAACCAGGAATCAAAATTCCATTCAACTAATAACGGCAGACGAGGCCGGGTCGATAGCAGAGATATCTCCCCCGGATAAACTCCAACAAAAGAAGCAGACAGGGACCTTGTGGACATTGATGAGTGTTGGCAGGAGGCTTAGCTTTATTAGCTTAAGGCCAGAGGCCTATAGCTCATCACTCAGCCCTCCCCCCTACGGACGCCGGCGGGGGTGCCTGCCAATTTCTCTGCAATCACGTGATGTCAACTTTTGTCTTATTATTTGGGTGGGGGTGGCGGAAGGATTGAAGGCAATCTGAATCTCCCACAGGATGGCTTCATCTTTGGTGGGGATTGGACACTTCAAGGTCCGCGTATTTCCCCTAGGATGAAGACTGGATATTGGCTTTCAGAGCAGATTCGACAACACTGCTTTATGGGCAAGGGAAGTTTCCATGAATAATGGACCTGCGTGGGGATTTGTTGGATCGGCGTCTTTTAAATGTGAATTAGGCATGGGTTTGGTGCATGAAAGGTTTATTTTTGGAGGTATTGAGTGTGGGCAGGTAGATATGGTAGATATTTTAATGAACGGCACACTGGAGCAACACGACGGGCTGTTGGTGACGGTTCGGATCAATCGCCAAAGGAAAGATCCGAGGATAACACAATTAAATTTTGAACCACGGTCAGACAATGAATGTGGGCAGAAATAGAAATATGTAATCGCTTCCAGATTTTATATATTTTCACAGTTGCAAACATTTTTGTTGTCGGTAAAACAGTATCCCCTCTGGATACGGGACCGGCCGAAACGACCGAGATTTTCGCTTGCCCTGGTTACGGAAGGGTGGATTCTTTTTCAGACCTCAAACTCCTGAAGATACTGCCGTAGCCAAGGCCATTCTAGATAAGAACAGTGATACAACCATTTGTGACGTCACGGCAAGCTCGGGAGTTTCACTTCACTGTTTGTTTACTAATGTTAAAGGTGGGAAGTTGCTATTACGTTTTATAACTTTTTAATTGGAGCATTTTTTCGTCAATCTGAATTTTAAAGATAAGATCGAGGGAATTTGAATTTAAAAGAATTAAAAGTCATGTAAAGCGTTTAAAAACTAACACTACCCTAGAATAATGAATCGGACGCCAGCATAAAATTGGACCACTTGTTTGGAGGTGTTTTTCGTGGTATAGCTTGTGACCTTTGCATGCTGTTCCTGGTAAATTGAACGCCGACGCCTACATGGACATTTTGGACAATCAGGTTATTCCTAAGCTCTGGCAATTTTATGGAATGGACGAATGTTACTTCCGGGACGACATAGCTCATGTCACGTTGCAGCCTCTGTCAAGCAGTGGTATCAAGGTATGGATGTAAAACGTCTTCCCTGGCCTGCTCAGAGTCCCGACCTAAACCCCAGAGAACATTTGTGGTATGAGTTAGAGCGACGCTTACGGACCAGGGAACCACGTGAATATCTACAGTTGAGGGTTATCACTTGGAGGGTTAACAATTTAAACTATTGAGTTATTTTGTTGAAAACATAAAACGCTTTGCGACTGCTTCGCACATTTTGCTTAAATTGAATCGATTTTTGCGATTTATCCGGGATCGTCGCCAACACCCCGCTGTGTTGCTCTAGTGCGACGTTAAAATTATCTTCTTCCCTACCCTATAGGTGAATCGATACATTTTGTAAATATGTATGTTAATATCAAGCAATTTCACCAATACAGTTTATAGATCGGATAGACAAAATAGGTCGGAATCAATAATTTTTACATAGCTGTTAGTTTACCAAAAATGGAAATTCAGAGTTGAAAGTAATCGAAATATTATTCTGTTCATAGGTTATGTTTATATTTTTATACGTGAATAATGTGTATTGGTGTTAGATATTTTTGGGACTTCAAAAATGTATACGAGTTCGAATTTGGATCTAGGTTGAATTTTAAGTCGGGGTGCAGGAAGTATTACTGAATCGGCAGTACACGCGAAGAAAAACAGGGTCCTGTCTCTAATGCAAAATTTCCAATTCTGAATTGGAAATGCAAGTTAACTCACAACGAAATGTCATTTGAATTTAGCTTCTCATTTCTCTAGAATTTTTTTTTTCGATTTGCGAATGATCTTTTCTAGTAATGTAATGAAGTAAATGAAACAAATTATACCATAGTTTTTATAAGTTTGTGTCACTAAATCATTGTAATGTAAAAGTATTCTAGGTGTTACATCTACTGCTTTATAATTAAAATCATACGTGTCGAAAACGAGATTCCGTCTAGTGCTATTTATAATTAAAATCATACGTGTTGAAAACGAGATTATATCTTATGCTAATTATAATTAAAACCACAAGTGTAATGAACGTTCTGTTATTTATTCTAGTAAATAATCCAACTTTATTCGATGCGAAAAAACGACAAATATGTACTTTAATTATAAAATAAACAAGATCATGCTTTTGAATTTCTTGATAAATGCTCGATAAAAGTAATTGAGATTAAATAAAAAAATTAAGGGTTTCAAACTTTAAATATAAAATAATTCAAATAACTGCCATGAATTTAAAAGAAAATAATTTGTTACTAAAATAGAGATAGAGAGAAGAGTTTCGTCGTAATCCTTTATCAGTGAAACTTAGTAGTTAAACAGTTTTGTTTCACAGCACACACTTTTATTTAATCTTTCTGCTCATCAACAATTTGGTAATTATCATACCACCCGCCTAAATAATCCTTAAGCTTTGGACTAAATATTCATTTGAAAAACAAATGTACTCAATCGTAATGAAATTTAACAATTTCGTTCAAAATGACATTAGATGCACTAGAAAATATGTGATGAAGTATTTTATTCCCTGTCACCATACATTGCGATTATAATTGGTGGGAAAACTGATGATGAAATTCTGCATGACATGAATTATTCATTTTTCATAGATACAATTATCTTACGGATGGCTTCACTAATTCCAATTTTTTTAAACCGTAATGGTCTTATGGTTTGGAGACTTTTGAATAAAATTTATTTATTATAATAAAGCACGTAATACAATTAAATATTTTAGATAGCAATGCCGTTGACTTCTATTTTTAATAAATATTAGAGTAATAATTTAAATAAATATCGGTAGCAGGTCTGTTTCATAACTTATTTCCCTTTAATGCACTCACAAGAGCTTAAGGAAATTATTTATATACATTTAGCGTGATCAATTGTGAAAGTTTTCATACAGGAGAAATAGGAAATGAGATTAAGTAAAGGATTTAGATATGGGGAACGGGTTGAAAACTGAGACCGTTTAACCTTATGGTAACACGTTTGCAATGAAAATACGGCGTTGCATTCTTTTAAAAATAATTTTAAAATAATCTGGGAGAAATATAGCCGCATAAACTAATTTAGTGGATACTAAAGTAACTTCGACGATGGTGATACATTTGCACTGCATAATACCGCATGAGTACACGAAAGTGATGGCAAGTATCATACATTAATTCGGAATTCGTTCTATTGAAATTTTATTGGTTAACCGTTGAAAGGGTTCCATCCGGTTTGTTTGTTTGTTATAGTTTTATGGCGCAATGACAAATAATGAACAAACTACGCGAAATGCAAGACGAAATTTAAGAAAATTAATGATAATACATGACAGACAGTGCGATAGGTAAAATGAGAAAGCATATGAAAAAGTGAGAGTAAAGCGGAAGAAAGGACATAGTACTATGGTATCTCGGGGAGACGTCAAATTTGTATTACGTACAGAAAACAAATTTCGTTGCAAATACACAAAAGTCACCTACATTTAGCTTAACAGGAGAGGTCCTTCATGGACTGGTTTGCCTGATCTAGCTCACAGGCTGCTATTTGACCATCACAGAAACTTTACCACTGACTATGTGACCAATGCAAGAAATTTACCTCTCATCACTTGAACCCCGTTGAAAATTAGCTCAAAATTAGCTGTCGCATGAAATTCGATTATTTTTTTCGCTTCATTTGTTTCATTAATTTCTGTCTGTATTAACTCAATAGACTGCCTTCATCGATCACATCATCCACCAACTATCTTCTACGACCACCAATCAACTATCACATACCAAATTCGTTGGTTGAGTTTATGTGGCATAAAGGTAACAGTTTTCCAAGCTTCGACAGGCGCAAGACGTTGAATATCAAGTAATGGACGTTTACATACAAAGTAAATTTTACTGACGCAGAAGAGAGAAATACACCCAGCTAGGAATCGAACCTGAGCCACCAACAACTCACATGTTGCCAGAGTATTGGGCATATAGTCACGACGGTCCCTATACCAATTCAAAATTCATTCTTTACAAATTTAATGGGCACATAGATGAAGTCGATCGAAAAACAAACCGTGACGTCACGATCAAAAAACGAATGTGAAATGTGCTCTGCTGCAGAAACTCAACAGCTTCCTACATTTATTTTGACAAAAAAAAACGCTTCTCCTATACTACCTAGACAGAACTGGCCACTTATACGAACGAAATTTACTAGAAAGTAAGTCCGTAAAAATTAGTTTTAATGAAGCGAAATTAATTATCTTCTGCGACTGCATTAGCCACAAACTCTCTCCTGCGTCCCGTGGCTCAAAATTACTTGGCCTTGTCCTCGGATCTTTTCCCTTAGGGGATTGATCCCGGACCGTCGTCAATAGCCCGTTGTGTTGCTCTAGTACGGCGTTAATTAAAAAAATTATAAATTACTCTCCTGCGACCACCAATTAACAAACCTGCCAATTCGAAAGTTGTTCTTCTGAAATTATAACAATAACTCTCCTGACGGTTGTTTCGATGAGGTACCTCTTTGTTAGGAAAACTGAAGGACCATATATCTTGTCATTAGAAAAAAAACCGACCAGATCTTGATCTCGTCATCATAAAAAACTAGGCAAAGTCTTGAAGACGAGCCGTTAGAAAAATTGGTGGACGAAAAATGTCGACGAAGGCAATTGCACAGTTGAAAGGCAGAAAGCTTTTTTTGAAACAGTTAAAGTGACGTCACGCTTGGAATACGTATGAGAAACAATCTCTGCCGCAGAATTACATCCACCGTCTTTTAGCTTGACAGAAAACGGCTCTCAGACGGCATTGACAGATCGGATAACAGGCCCTGATACGTTTGAAATTTTACTGTTCACTGAAGTTCGTTTCAACGAGGCCTTAACGAGACCTATACCCACCCCATAGATTATCCTCAGTCCGATTGTATTAGCCAAATTTTCATTCTCACGACTAATCTACTATCATATACCCATTCGGTATTTATTCTTCGTAAATTTTAATGCCAGAGTGCAGACAGTTTAGTTGAAAAACAAACCACGCTCGTAAAATCACCACAGCCACCTACTACATTAAGCTTGACAGAAAAGAGCTCTCAGGCTGCCTTGCCAGATCTGTCTCACGGGCCCTCATACGAACTAAATTTTACTGTCCACTAGTGTGGGTCGAAAAAAGTTTTTTTTTTTTGCGATCACATTCTAATAGTGCGGAGAAGTTGGCTCACGCAGTAAAACTAATGTGTAAAAAATTTATTTTCCCGATTTATTGATATCTTTTGCCTTCCCAAGAGGTCCAAGCCCTCCAAAAAGATCAAAATTCGGTATTTTTTTACGAAAAAAATATAAAGTTTACAGTTACGTTCTAATAGTGCGCTAAAGTAAGCTAATACATTCAATAAAAACGGTAAAAAAAATTGTTTAGATCAGTACATATCTTCTGGCTCCCCAACAGGGGCCAAATAGCAGAAAAAAAACTGAAAAAATGACACTTTTGCAAAACATCGACTTTTGTAATTGCGGTAAAAACTGGTGATTAGTTTTTTTATGCTATTTGGCTCCCGTTGGGGAAGCAGAAGATTTGTACTGATCTAAACAATTTTTTTTTACCGTTTAAATTGAATGGATTAAATTACTTTAGTCCACACTATTAGAACGTAATTGCGAGCATTTTTATTTTTCATAAAAAATGCCGGAATTTTTATCTTTTGGGAGGGTTCGAACCCCTTTTGGAGGCAAAAGATATCAATAAATCGGGATGAAATTTTTTACACAATAGTTTTACTACGTGAGCCAACTTTTCCGCACTATTAGAATGTGATAGCATAAAAAAAAACTTTTTTTTCGGCCCATCCTACTGTCCACTGAAGTTCCTTTTAACGAGGCGTACCTATTCCCATCGAGTATACTATCCTCAGCCCGATTGCATTAGCCAAACTTTCGCTCAAAAGACCAATCTACTATCATATACCCATTCAGAATTCATTCGTAAATTGCAATGCCAAAATGCAGAAAGCATACATGAAAACAAACCAACTGACGTCACGCTCGGCAAACAATCTACGCCACAGAATCACAACAGCCGCCTACAATAAACTTGGCAGAGAACGGCTAAGGCTGCCTTGCCAGATCTGTCTCACAGGCCCTCATACGAAATAAATTTTATTGTCCACTGAAGTCCCTTTCAACGAAGCCTACCTATTACCATCGAGTATACTATCCTCAGCCCGATTGCATTAGCCAAACTTTCGCTCCCACGACCAATCTACTATCATATACCCATTCAGAATTCATTCTTCGTAAATTTTAATGCCTAAGTGCAGAATGCCTACTTGAAAAGCAAACCAAGTGACATCACGCTAGTAATGCGCATGGGAAACCGTCGCAGAATCACTACAGCCACCTACATTGAACAGAGAAGGGCTCTGAGGCATCTTTCGCAGATATGGCTCACAGGCCCTCACACGAACTAAATTTTACTGTCCAATAAAGTTCGTTTCAATAAAGCCCGTCTATGCCCACTCAATAGATTATCCCCAGCGATTGCATTAGCCACAAACTCCCTCCCAAGGCAACCGCAGTCCGACAGCTTGCGTAATTACTGCATACAAAATCCACCCCGCCTCAATATCCCCGAGCCCCGTCCCCGGGCTTAATCCACAAGGGATTAGGGTCCTTTAGCCGTTATGATGCTCTCCCAGCGCTACTTCCCCCCCCCCCAAATGATTCCCTTTTTCTCCTCCGGTGTTCTTCTGGGAAGTCGGTCCATTTGATGGGTCATCTTCACTTCCGAGAGGTCCTTCGGAAATTAATGGATCGTGGCGGGCGGCGGATGTACTGTGAGTCACGTACAGACCAAACATCGCATTGTATGCCACTTTGCCCCATCGGAAATCAGGATGGATGGGTAGTACTCCGGGTTTGTTTTTTTGTATTAATCTGTCGCGTGAGTGGGGGTTGTTCTCGGACAGACGTGGGGGTTGTTCTCGGACAGACGTGGGGGTTGTTCTCGGACAGACGTGGGGGTTGTTCTCGGTGAGACGTGTCCGTCGATTGAATTGTGGGCTTGGGTGGAAACGCAGATGACTCCAGTTTTCATGTCCTCGCATCTGAACCCCAGTAATAAACTTGATGACGGTTCCCTCATGGAAAATAAAAGCGTGTATTCCCACAAATACTCGAGAAGCCGTGACAGCCTGGTTGGAAGAATGACGTATTGGCAACCGGATGGTTGTGAGTTCGAACTCGATCCAACCAAAGACCGGTGGTTTCATGGAGGCTGGTGCGCGTAAAATCTCCGTGGCCACAAACATCCTCATGTTGGAGTGGTGTGGAGGTTTTTAAAGCGGAACTCTAGCTCAGCTGTAGGTTTATCTCGTCATCTGAGTTTCAAAGCGACGAGGTCCTTGGCTCTATGCTTTCGGGATTGATCCCGAAGCGTCACGAATAGCGCGTTGTGTTGTGCTCCAATACACCCGACTTAACTTCGTAACTACATACTTAAATCTTCAATGTATGGCACACATATATATCGTCGGATTGTTGGTTGTTTTACGGTTTTGTGGGGAAGTGCTATATTTGGCCATACACAAGACAAAATTGAATTTTCGGCGCCTACAACTCGAAGGTTGCTAGTACAGTGGACATACACACCGGTAGTAGATGTGCAATACAATGGGCATACCCATCGTCGGCTTAGATTAGAAACGGATGTACTGACATTTTTTGTAGGCACTGAATGTTTATTTCATGACGATTTTAATATTGTAATATGTTTAGAAGATGTATAGCACAGTCAAAATGCTCATAATTTTTAACCTAAAATCAATTAATCTTAAGACTGCAGAGCATAAATAGTTTGTTTTGCCAGTTAATGCGTCTGTGCTCCAAGCTTACGATATGAATTTATTCCTTCCTTTCCGTTATACAACTTTGCACATTTATTACAAGAACAATGGAAAGATATGACTTTTTGAAAGTGCATCAAAGCAAGACTGCCCCATTAAAGTACAAAAACACATTTTCTCTTAGAACGTATTCTCATATAGAGCTAAGGCGATGTATAAAATGTTTGTTTAATGTACAGTTTCACATAAAACATCACAAGTCAAATTTATTGCTATGCAAATTACGCACAATATAGCTTATTCTGTACCAATAAATTTGAGGATTGTTGTAGACAGCATAAAATTTCCATAACTTTGGATTCACATTCACGTTAAAGGATGCTAAAAAAATTAGCCATTTTTCAAATATAATTCTTCGACCCTCTCACTTGACTAGTTTCAACCTTTTTTTAACACGAAATAGTAAAAATTCACTATCACGTAACCAGTACTTTTTTGGGAATACAAAGCGTCTGACTTCGTGAAAAGTTATGCTGGTTTATATCCAACAAAGCACAGACAAAAGCCGTACTGTCTGGACTTCTGCATACACAGGCTAAATGGTTTGGTCCATGTCCAAATGGCGACGCCAATAGTTCTGTCACAGGGGTGCTTCATCAATTCTGTCCAAACACCATGGTTGGCCAGTCATTAGAAGAAAATGCCACGAGCATCAAGACAAAGCCTCCACTGATGCGTAAGGATATCACAACTCATTAAGAGACGTATCATGGAAATTAGGCATTGAAAGAAGGGGCTAAATCAGAAATGCGTTGAAAGGGGATGGTCATTAACAGCTCTTGTCGAGTCACGATCATCCAAGAATGATTTTCAAGTTAGATGTGTGGCTTTAATACAAAGCTCTGTGTGAGACTTAAATGAGCAAGCATGAATGGGTAGTTGAATTAATGTCTCACTGGACCAACGAAATGAACTATTCGCGATCAATCCCAATGAGAAATACCCGAGGACAACATCTTGAAATTTTGATCTACGGTCAGATGGAGTCAAAACTTGAGCTGGCACCCCACTCTCCGAACTTCCGCATCACGCTAACGTGTGGATATTTGGGGCCTCGAGAGATTCCACGCACGTCAGCCGCCACGTATATTATGATCCTTGGATCGAGTTTCGAATTCGTATTCTCCGGTTGCTAGTCTGATGCTTAACCAAACAAGCTACAGTGAACCAGACATTGATGGTATTTTAAATCTTTTTTACGTGAGGGTGGATAAAGATTTTATGAAATAGTAAAAGTCCCTCGATGGTTGGTTATCTGTGTTTTATGGTGCAAGGGTTACAGTAGGCCAAGTTGTGCCAAACCGTTGAGCAAATCGAATACACGCAAGGGAAATTTTTGCTTACACAGTAGGAAGAAATAAACCCGTAGAATCAAACTTTCACCGCTTACGACTCGCATGATGCTAGAGCTGCCGTAACACCATTCATTCGATGAAAATCAGCATGTTTAATCCTGCTGATCCTTAAAATGAATACTGGTAATGGTGTTAGAAAATATAGTCTTGAAGCTGACAAACAAACGAGACTCTCTTAAGACTCACAGATACTTTATTAGATTATTTTACGTAACAACGTGGACACGGGTGTATTTACACACATGTTTGCAGAATCATAAAAACCAGAAATACGAGGCTTTACATTGCTTACACTCATCTACACGCAAGTGACCTTTGCGAGTTTCAGTTCTTGTTTACAAAGGTTAACTACCTCAACGTCATGTTGTTTGTGCTGCCCTCTGTGAGTGAGGAGTGAAGCATCTGAAATTCAAATAATATAACAAATAAATTTATCTTTCTTTTTTGTAAATTTGCTAAGACGCATATCGCTATGTTTATTAAAGGACATATTCCTGAAGTTTTTCATCCAGAAAATACATGTTCATACCGACATAAAAAGTTCATAAAATTTACTACAAAGCGATTTCGAAATGTTGAAAATGGCACATCGAAGTATAACTCACAATATATATAGTCAAATGCGGCTTCTGGATCTACAAAAATATTTCTTGAAGACGCTCTGGTTCAAAGTAAATAATCATTTAATCCTTAGCTTTACATCAATAACACACCTACACTAATCTAACATCTTTTGCCTCACAAGACATTGCTCGCATATACATACTCACAATGCTACTCATGTTGCTTTTGTTTTGAATTCTTATATTTCGACTTAAGTCTCACTAAGTTAATGCAATTACTTAATGTTAACAAGAAAAGTAAAAGCTTATACGCTAAGAAATTCATAAGCGACATTGCATTACATGTATAAAGACAAAAAACTGCGAACTAATTTTTTTTAACGAAGCGCATTTAATGCAAATATTTTGGAAACTAAATATTTACTTATTAATCACGAGCTTGTTTTCACAAACAGCTTACAGAAAACTCTCGCGCTTTGAGAAACTTCGATTTCATTTTTGCTGTTGCTTAATCAAATAGATTACCTAGAAAATAAAAGGGTTCCACGAAAATTATTTTTATATCTCGTACAGCTTCTAAGATTACACTAAAGAGATCTTAAATGTGATTTCTTTTGAGCTTTCTATTTCTATACAAGTCAACTAATCCTAAAGTAAACATTTCCCGAAGTTCCGTCTCCAAGCTTTCTGAAAACTTTTAATGGTTAATTAAACAGAAATGCATTTATTTTTCAGTCTAAATTCTCTCTGCAGAGCTTGTAACAAACAAATAGACACGTTCGCAAGCTAAAGACAGGTAATAGAACTTGCTTTAGATGTCGAAAGTATCAAATTCCATTATGAATTAATGAGTTATTAATTAATCAAATCTTATGCAATCCTTCGAAGGAAGCTTATTCTCAGCAAATATTGCACGAAACCCGGCCTGTTTAAAATTGTTTAATACCTACATTTAGTATTATCTCATAATTTGGGAGATGTACTATTTCTGAACTATGTAGAAGCACAGGCTAAGGCCCGGTGCACACATCCGATTTTTCAACGCACGGCACCGAAGCCCAACTAATGCACACATAACCATGAAATGACGCAAGTACTCATTTCGTGCCATTTTCGAAAACTATTATATCGAAGAAAACGTGTTTATTTCGCTAACTTGGTGTAAAAAAAGTATATTTTGTAACAAAATAGACATTACTAGAAACAGCCATTTATTAATTATTATTTTTATTCCATTTATTTATGAAAACAAGGTACTTCAGACCGGAGAAGCGTGTGTGGCGAGCTGCGGCGCCGTGGGGAACTGCGGTACAAATCGCACGCAAGTTGGAAGTGTGTCGCCCAGCTGCGCCGGAGGAATGCGTTCACTACTCCATTGGATCTAATGTATCTCAGACTGTACTTGCGTTGCGGCAGCGGCGCCGCACGTTGCAAAACTTGGCACTTTTTTTTCTTTTCTAGCTACGGAACAACCTCTATACACCGCGCCCAATTACAAGAAACACTTTATAGATAACACATCTCCTATAGCAATGACAAAAGTTTTAAATTCAAAATTTTTTATTTTACTATTTAAGGTTATTTAGCCGATAATTGTGTTTTACGTTGTTTTGATTGTACTGTAGTTTTCAAAATTAGAACAAAATGCCAGCAGAACAATTGCCATTACTTGGAGTTGTGTTGCAGAACACTGAAAATAATTCTGCATCTGGGGCCTATTCAGTGGAGGAGTGCATTGCGAGATTGAAGCACAGTTGCCTTTGCAGTCGAATAAAAGGACGGTTTTTGATCATCCTTTCTTGCAATGTTATTTTTGCTTACACCTGTCACCCCTTAGTGTGAGCAATGATTTTGTTGGTTTTCCATTTTATGGTTCAAGGGTCATATTTGGTTGAGCTGATCCAGACACAAGACAAATAACGACAAATAATGGACGTACGTACACAAGGAAAATTTTACTTATACAGACGATACAAATATACTCAGAGGAATTTACATGAATTCAACCTACGCCACTCACAAAAAAATCATTTGTATTAGGAAGCAAGGAATTACAATTTATTCTAATGTCGATTCTACCTTTTTTATGTGATTATAGGATTTCCTAAGATAGAACACACGGCTAGCAACTTTCTTATGAAGTACGTTTTGAACCACTAGATTTCAATGTACACATTTCTTTATCACAAATAATGTAAGACTCACTCAGTGCATAGTATAATAAAATTTACATTTATGTTTCGTAATAATGTGTTTGGATAAGTGCATACAATCGTATCTACGAAAATGAACTCGTGAAAATCCTCGGCACTGATTACAACTCACATGTTGATAAAAAAGAGGGCAAACTCACTGAGCATCGACGATTCCTAGGTACCAATTTATTTTAGAATCATAATCATTAAATTGTAACCACCTTCAGAATTGTCGCTATCCACTCGCAGGTTACTAAAGCACTGGGAAAACCCATTAAGCATTAACGGAGCAAAAGTCTCAACTGAATCTAAAGTCAGAATAATTCAACTGCAACCCATTCGTTTTAGAACCTGTCTTCCCAGAACTTTGCATTGAGTTTACCCTTAGACACTTCAATGCAAATATATCCACACCCCATGCATTTTATCCACTCTATATTCCGACTGTCTGTTACAGTGTACCAACTTCGTGACACAGTACACATCCCAGAACATACTTAAAAATCGCTTCCAAAGTGCGTAAAATAAAACTCGCCAAAAAAGTATTTTCTAGCTACCCCTATCCCATGGGAACAAAGACCGTTAAGCAGGGGGAAAACTTTCAGCAGTCAGCAAGAAAACATTCCCTTCTACCCACACCCCAAACTTTGAGCATAGTGCTGAAAGTGTTTTTGATGGACATTTTAATAATCAATTCCCTATTTTCCTTTCAAAAACTAAAAAAATAACCCCCAGTATCTCTCTGAATAATGGATATGGTATCCGTCCTCACAAAACCCACCATGCTTGTTTGTGTCGATTTTTAATAAAATAGGGCTTCCCAGCTGTCTCGGAATTTCATTACTGTTTCCCTCTGCGTAGGGAATAGGAGATGGTACCCCGTGTCTCCTGCGCAGATGGGATCCTTTTCGAGATACCTATGAGCAAAGGTGTTGTTCCTGCCTTTATGACTACACGCAAAGCGGAAAGATTTCTTCCGCTAAATTTCGCTCGTCGCTTTCTCTGGGTAAAGCGAGCTTAATATCAGAGGAAGTATGCGGTGTAACCTGATATTATCTAGAAACGTGTTTTCCTTTTGCTTCGCGAGGGGGCGCTTCCCAATGTTTCTGAAAAGGCTGGATATTTCTTTATAGCGACAGCTAAGGGAATTCCTGGCGTCTGAATTTTAAGATATTTTCGTGCTTCAATATGAGAAAAAGACTGGAATATCTCGATATATTGTTCTGTGTTTCAATAAGTCAATTTAGGAGTCAAAAATAATGGTAAAGTCAGTAATAAAAGTCAAAAAGTAGTCTCGCTGGTGAATAGCCATCAAGATCCTTTTCAACGTTTATCATTCTCCCAGTTAAATTTTTCGGAAGATTTTTTTTTCTATAGAAATAATTTATATATATATAATATCAAATTATCTTCTTCACTATTGGCAGGCAATCCAATCCAATGGCTTCATACATTATCAATGTTTATGCATTGGAATTAAAAAAAATAAAAGACCGATGTCTCCACAGACTGAGAAACTCCAACGACACAGGCACTCAGAGCCAACATTGCACTAAAACTTTCCGCCTACAATTGAATCAAATGCTACCTTTTGAAGCATCTTTAAAAAAATATGAAACTCCAAACAGAAAGCTGAAAAGACAGTTCTCAAGACATTTCTTTACTCGTACGAGTTTCTTTCTTGAAGGGAAAGAATGGAAGAAGACGGATCATGATGGACGCCCGGACACCTCCACATCCCAGCAAGAAACCGTTCCAAAGAGCGTTTGACAACCCAGTAAAAAATGTCGTCTTGGAAAGAGGGGAAGGGATAATTCATAGGATTTGACATCAGCAAAATGCCCCGTTTAGAGAATTTTTTCAACATTTCCTTCTTCAAAGAAATCATAAGGACAAGATGGAATGGACTCAAATCTCTACAGGCATGAAGGGCTGTCACTTCATTGTAGATGTCAGTTAAATATCATCTATTAACTTTCCTGGTGGTTCATCTTCGTGACAAAAACTGTCCTGTAGCATTCAGCCTCTCATACAAATGTATGCTCGAAATTGTAACAAGTTCTGCGAAAATCCAATTTGTTGTAACTACTTGGATATTAATTCCCCTTGGAGTGATAGGGAAGTTTTGCCTCAATGAGCAACCTCGTCGTTTTAAAAATAAACCAAATTTTACTAAGGAGGTACGAGGTTACACTCTCGTATTTAATAAAATTATGCAGATCTTGATGGACGAGACATCTGGTTGAAGCCTATTAATAATTGGTCAATTAAATATGGGAGAAATATTTTTTTCACTCCTATTTAAATATATATAACTTAACGCTCTGAAACCTTTACTAGAATATAGATTGTACTAAATATACTGCTTCAAACCCCATGAAGTCAAATTTGATTTCTCATTCCTATAAACACGAAGTCACCAAAGGATACAGCTATGAAATAATAATCTTGGCGATAGATCGTCATAGCGTAGCTACTTATAGATACCAAAACCTAATGTTCAATCGTCATCTGACCAAGGTTCAAAATTACGTGGTGCTGTCCACGAATCTTTTCCTTAGGGGATTCTATACAACATCTAGTACGACGTTAATTTTAAAAAAATTACCAATTACCAAACGTTCGAAAATTATTATTCACCAATCCAACTATAAGCTTCACTCTTTCTAGTTCATGTATTGGCCTCGTGAATGTGATTCATAATTACGAGGTGTTGTATTCGGAAGGTATTTTATTTACCGTCGCAATGGAGTAAAACAATAGAAAATTGTCCGGGGTCAAATCCGGTAGTTTAGTAATTTTTTAACTAACGTCGTAATACATCAACACAACGGTCTATTGACGACGGAACGGGA
The DNA here is from genome assembly GCA_947359465.1 of Metellina segmentata. Taxonomy (NCBI): domain Eukaryota; kingdom Metazoa; phylum Arthropoda; class Arachnida; order Araneae; family Tetragnathidae; genus Metellina; species Metellina segmentata. Next base: position 26,245,514 of record OX375881.1, on the reverse strand, counting down.
TCAATACCTTAAGGGAAAGATCCGGGGGTACCCCATAATTTTCAACCACGGTCAGATGACGAGGCAACCTGAGCTGACACCCCACTCTCCAAATTTCCACACCAAGGCAATGTGAGAACTTTCGGCCATGACAGGTGCACCAGACGCATTGACCTGGATTCCAACCAGTAACTTTCTAATCTAGAGGCTAATACCTTAACCACTAGACCGGTTGGTCGGCGCTTGGGTTGGAGAGGAAGTTTGGAGTGGAGTGCCAGCTCAGATGTTAACTCGTTATCTGACCGTGGTTCAAAATTATGTGGTATGGTCCTCGGATCATTCCATAAGGGCATTGCTCCCGGATTGTCGTCAATAACCCGTTGTGTAGATCTAGTACAACGTTAAATAAAATTACCCACAACTCTCCATACTTCCACTCCATACCAAAGTGAGGACATTTCTGGACGCGACATATTTAACTTGCGCCATTCTTTTTACAATTCTACCAGCAATTGTTATCATTTTGATCAGAGGAAATGTCGAAACGCAGTCACACTATGGGCTCAACTTCAGGAAGACCAAGATCGGACTGGTGTTTGGCATTCTATTATTGTTTGTAAGAATAGGGCAAATTAGAGCAGAACCCTGTTGCTTCCTGTACTGTTGTTATTGAGTATCATAGTATCTTTAGGAAAAGACTCAGTCACAACAAAAATGTTATTGTAATATCACGAATGTTTTCTTCTTTCGGTTACGAATCCTCATAATTGGTGGTGTTTTAAGTTTTTATTCTTGTTTTGCGCAACATTTGTTAGGTTTTATATTTTATATTTCGGAGAAAAAATAAAAACAAATCGACAAAAAGAGCAAAATAGTTTCTGTGTTTTTAATCGGAACACCCTTTTTTTTCACTTCACCTAATATCATTTACACTTCAGTCAACCCAATCAGCAACTGTTTAAATTTTTCAACAGAAAATTCTTCATGTTCAAAAAATTGGCTAAATATTGCCAGAAAAGCCTAAATTTATGAACATATTTCTTCAGATTAAAAAAAAATAGAAAGTGAAATAACTTTCCATTTATTTTCAGAAATTGCGGTATATGATGGAACAGATTTGTAATTTTATAGTTGAGTCAAACTTAATCCGAAAAATGTTAGTCTTTTCTTCACAAACAATATATATTGGTAATTTAGAAACATAACATTGTATTTTGGTTGTCAAAGTCCAAAAATAATGTCAATTCCTTTATTCTTTGAATGGCAGAGAAAAATGAAAGTGATAAAAACATCTTCCCTTATTTGTCTTGAAAACTATTCATTGAAACGAAAATGATTTTTTTTATTATTAGATATAATTTTTTCTGTTCTTTTTTTATCTTTAGAAAAAGTCTAAATATTTTTTGCTAATTAACACCAGATGAATAATTTCGTTAATGCAATTTTTTACTTCGCAGTGGAGTTTGGATTTTTTTTATTGCAAAAAGGTTCTGTTTGAAACTTCTGTTTACACATACAGATATATAAAAATATTTTTTCACTCAAATGCACACATTTTATAAAATTAAAAAAAAAACATACGATATATTTTTCGGAAGCTTGAATTTTCACATGAAAATAAATCAAAGTAATAATATTTTCATTTAAATATTTTATGGAATTTCATTATTGAAAGACTAGTTTTTTGTATTTAAATTCTAACCATTAAAAATAAAATCCAAATATTTAATTATTGTATTAGTGCAATTCTATTAGTGCAATTCTATTATTACACGATGCGATTGCAAGGCTCAGGACAAGATAATGATAAGACGATTTTCAAATTTTTTCGGGGTAGCAGATTTAAAATTTGAAAATTATAATGGTTTACCTATTATTTAAGAGGTTATGTTGTATTAAACTTCCATGCATTCCGTAATTCTACTAACAAACAGAAATTATCACAGGAGTCTCTTAAAATTTATATTTTTAATATTAAAAAAAAATAATTTTAATTCTGTGGCTTATGGCAATGTAGCCTGCAGCCTTCCAATTCAATATCAAAATTTTAGAATTAATATTTCTAATGTAGCTTGGTATATAAGTTAGATTAATTATATTCTTTAACACGTTACGAGAAATGAAAAGATATACCAGTAAAATGGTTTGTAAAATATTTATTTAGGAAAAATAAACAAGACGTGTGATGTAAGAGTGAAATGAACCTAAAATACTTCCATGAATTTAACCCTACAGGAGATTTTAATAAGATATCTTGTCCATCAAAATTTGATGAATTTCGCTAATGATAATATAATGGTAATGGTCAGTTAAGCTAATGACGAGATATCTCTTCGAAACAGCTACCAGGAGAGAAAATTGATAAGAGCGAATTGATCTACGAGTTTTAATTTTCTGAATACTGAACAAAGAAGCTTAGTCTTGTGAATGTATCTCTCAATAGATAAAATATTTCTAGCAACAATAGATATCATAATTTCATAGATAAACTTTCATTTAAAAGAAATCGACACAAAATATATTCGTAATACACACTGTTTTCCCGTAGGTTCGGGAAAAAATTATCAGTTTGAATAGGATATCAAAACAATTCATGTCCCCACATTTGAAACAAGTAAATATGCATATGATGATATTTATTGCATTGTTGTATATCAGTTAGAGCAAAAATGTAATAATCATGACGTTAAACATCAAAATTTATAAATAATATAATATGGAATTATTTAAAATATAGATGAAATGTAAATAAACTCTCGGAGTTATTTCAAAGAATGTAAACGTGAAGATAACTGATTTAAAAAATTATAGCCTCTGGGAAGCAATGTATGCATGCAAAATATTTGGCATCGAAATATGTTGGTCTTAAAACTGGAAAGGAAACATCGTATCGTATCAAAATGTCTTAAAAGACTCTCTAAGGCATTGAATTTAAAAAGGATCAAAGTACGTCCAATAAGAGTCAAATACCCTTCAAATCTAAAACTACTTCATTCAAGTGTAAGTAACTTTGGAACGAATATAAAAGTTCATGGCTGATGTACACATGACCGTTTTATATGCGAGATCCCAACGTTTAATTCCCATGTCGGGCTAAAAGACGTCGAGACTGGAACGAGAGAAAATATCGAACTCCGAACTTGAACTTTTGGCCAGAACTTATCTGATTAATTTTGATATTATAAATACAGTACATTCGAGGACGATAATTTCTTTATCTGTTAGAAATTTTATATATTTATAAGTATGATTATTGAATCACTTCACAAATGTTGCACTTTGGAATAAAGACTTTTTCTGACCTGATGATTGTAACCAATTATCTCCTGCAGTAGATGATCTATACAAGAAGCTGTGTTTGAATTACGGCTTGTACTTGGTACTAATCCAGCTGTTCGTAAGCATCCAGAACCAAGATGGGATTAACAGATGGATTTGTTAGGTGCATTTGCAATAAGAAGTGTTTTTTAATATTATTTTTACGTTTGAAATTCTAAATAAATTTAAGTGCACGTACATGTTCATGCAGCTCCTTTAAAATTTATTTCGTACTTATACACCATTCATCATTGCAAAGCTAAATTCAAAAGAGCAGCATTCGTTGAATGGTACTAACTAAATGACAGTAAACTCGAAACTAAGTAAACTTACAAAGATTTTGTTTTCCTTTCAACTTACTGCACGAAAGTTGTTTGCGACAGTTCCCTAATTCCGGAAGCGTATTCGTTTACCAATACCCGTCTGACTAGCTATACTTACCCTTCTTAACTAGTTAGTAATAGTAAAGGGAATAGAAGAGTTTGTGAGCTTCTTATACTTAATCCAAACTGATCATTGAAAGTCTCTGAAGTTTGAAGATTCATTTTACTCTGTTTTTAAGGAGAAGGGGAATCTCATCTAAATTAGATTTAGCACACATTTTCGAAAAAATATATAGTTTGCAATCTGGTGAAAAAAAGCAGCACTGCTAAGAAACATTCTTCCCCTCTTCGCAATGACAAAATGTGTTACCTAAATTCGATTCAGCATGAACTGTTGGAAATTTCACGTTGGTAATTTAAATGATCACGATACATAATTTGTAATATTGGAGCTGCTTTGTCAAGAAATTAGAATAATATTAATAACATTCGTTTTCATTTTTAAGCAATGTATTCGAATTTGGTATAAGGCCTAAATATTTGTATGCAAGGTAGTTGTATCAACATTGCACTGCAGCAACACAACGGATTATTGGCCGCGAGAATCCCGATGGGAGAGATGCGAGGACAGCACCTCATAATTTTAAACCACGGTCAGATGGCGAGGTCAACACCTGAGCTGTCATCCCTCTCCAAGCAATGACACCATGACAACGAGAAGACAGTTGAGGCCGCGGTGTATTTAACGTGAACCAGCACTACTCACATCTGTGCACGGCGGTCTTCGTTTGGATCCAGTACCGAACTCGTAACCCTCCCTCCGGATGCTGATCCGTGGCCCTGTTAGTAAATAAATATTTTTTAAAGTTTAAATTACAAATAGCTATGATGAACTTACGACAATGCTCTTTACTATTGTTCTCGCATTTATTAGTAACTTTTTCTAATCAATCTTGGTTGAAACTCGCATGTCAGTTGCGCAGTGGGTAAACCCAGACAGCCAAAATTCTTTTCCCTACATAAGATATTTTCTTCGGCAGGAAAATCCGGAAAAGTTGGAAGGTATAGAATTTCTACCGAAATAGAAATTGCGAATAATATGAAATCCAAGAGTACCTGGAAAAACTGTCCAATTTTTTACTTTTCAAAATCGGAGATCTCAGTTTGAGATAAAAATAGAATTGTAAAGTAAGCTAATCCTCCTTGGAGAAATATAAGAATATAGATTTCGAAATCGTATATTAAGCATTTAGATTTGAAGATTTCAATTCACGTACAAATGGATACTCGAAACATTGTTTATTTTAAAAAAGCCAACTTTGATTTTCAATAAAGCGCAGTGAAGTTGCAGGGAGTCTACGAATTTATAATTATATACGGTATTGCAAATGTAAGAGGGGTATGCCTTTTAGATATTTATTCCATACAGCAAATTTGAGTAGTAATTGGTACATAAATAATTTCGCACTAGTGAAACACAGCGCGCTACTGACAAAGGTCTGGGATTAATCCAAGAGGAAAAGAACCGAGGACACACCACTCAATTTTGAATCACGGTCATAGGACAAGAACACTCAAACTGGGTATTCCAATCTACAAACTTCCACACCACGAACGATTCAAAATGCACCACCCCCATGTACACGCCAGTCTTTGACTGGACCCAGTTTCGAACTTGTAACCTTGCAGTTGCTAATCCGTCAATCTTTCAATTGCGCTACAGCGACTCCGCAACAACAAAAGACTAAATACCTTTAAGCCCTGTAAATGGTTCTGATGAGTTATCTACTTCATCAAGATACGACCAATTTTGCTGCTGATCTTCGTGGTATTGAAATATTCAGTAGCGCAACTAGGATTGTACTTTGGAATGGGTTCAATGTTTGTTTCCTTTTGCCAGCTTATGGATTGTACGACTGATCCAGCATCAACCCCTCAAAAATGGCTTCGAAGACATAACTCGTTCATCAAAATCTGATCAATTTTGGCAGTGATGCGATACCTCGTCTTCAAGAAATTGCCAAATTTTAGATGACGACAACAAGCTCTGGTCAGTTTTCTTCTAAAGACGAGGTACCTCGTCCATCATGTCTTGGTCAGTTTCGCTCATGACGAGACAACCACCATGAGGGTTAAGGGATACATCTCGTTCAAAAGCACATGACTCAACTGCCTCCTCGAGTTAGGTATACCACAATGTAGGGTAATCTTCAAGTACTATATTACAGATCTCTACAGGTCAGTCGAATATACGTAACTATTGGGAAAGTTTTGACTGTCTTGGTTTCAAGAACTAACTTAGATGGCAAGTCACCAGTTTTTCCAAATGAGCGATTAAGTCGAAGAAAAACAACGCTACGATTACGCACCAACACCCCAAAGTAATTGATAGTGGTTTGAGAAGAGAGGGAGTGGATGGCTGACATATGGAACCTTTCTTTCGAATAAGAGGAGGGTCGTGACATTGACAGCCGACAAAAGGCCTGGCATGGAATCAAAAAGGGGAAGGCGTTCCAACCGTTAAGTAACGACCACCCAGACTAAGCCGACACCTGATTAAACATAAATGTTCAGTTTTTTTACCATTAACACACTTTAATGTTACTTTGAGCGAGAAAGGTAAGCTTTTCAGGGGGAAATTCAAAACTTGTTTGGTTTAACCAACGTTTAACCCGTGCATGTGCAAAGTATATGGAAAATTCCCTTTGTTGGTGATTTGACTGATATCTTTAACGGACTGGAAATGGATCTTGTTTTACGTGGAAAAACAACTCAGAAACCAAAACCTTTAAGGGTTCGTGAGATTCTATAACCTAAGTGGGGTAAGTAGCTGAATTAACGTCACATTGGAGCATCACAATGGACTATTGGAGACGACCCTGGATTAATTTCAAAGGATAAGATGCAAGAACACCATTTTTAGAAGAACAAGAAAGTTTTTAATCTTTATTAATCGTTGTGGTCATTTTTATAATTATTTTTCCCATTTTATACAACATTATGACTGAAATTCGCATCTGACTGAGATTGCACTCATACTTTGTACTGATAAATTCTGATAAATATTGCCTAAAATATGTTTTTTTTTCCATATCCAGGAAACGAAATGGAACCGATGGAAGTTTTAATAAATAATTCAATCCATCACATGAGAAGTTGGCGAAATGCGATGAATCGCAGCGTTGAAAACTGAATCCTGGAGCCAAATCTCATACCTTCGTCAGTCGAGCTACGCTTTTCACCAAGTATCCGGCATTTGTTCTGAAGGAGATTTAATAAAAAAGATTCCAGCGTGCAATTTCGCCTCATATTAAAAATAGCCTTCCCAGGACTTTTCCTGACGTTTCGGTCCGGATGATATTACTAGACACGGATCCTACGTCGTGTTGGTAAATAAATTTGAAGACCGGATTTTATCCGGGAATCTGACTTTGACAATAGGGAAAGATGGGGGTACTTTATGGACGCTGCTGTAGAGGGGATTGAATGGGGTTGTAATATTCCCTTTCAAATGCAAATGACGTAGATGGGTAATAACGTCACAAGTTTCGGTTTGCGCCGTTTATTTTTTTCGACCATGATCTCTTGTCGCTTTCAGGTTTGATTTAAGTGCTCGTGGATGCTTATTTATTCGGTGAAATATTTCGGGCTTAGATAAGAAAGGATTGAGAAGTTTTCATTGTTCATTATTCTTGCTGTCAGGATGTCCGTGGCAATTTGGGTTCTTCCGACTTTTGTTCTGAAGATCATCAATGTGATAAGTTATAATTCCAGCGACAGTTCTGGAGGAATAAATTACATCGGAAAGGCTGAACAACTTGTACATGAAAGATTGTGGTTTGTCTTGATGAAGTGGAAATGATCATTACGTCTATTGTGAAAATGTTAATTTTCACACAAAAGTAAGACTTTATTTGTGACATAATTGAAAAAGTGGCCGTTCCAACGTATTTGAACAAAATTGGTAAAGGAAAACAAACTGTTTGAATTTAGAAATGAGCAAGAATATCTCTAATGAGGTTCATTTACTGTGTCCATCTAAATGTAGATGGCATTGTAATTCCGAATAGGATTTTAGAACGTCGAAAGTAAATATTCCAAAAACATGAATTCCGAATTATTATTCGATAGTTGATTTGTCGATTAGATTATACGCATACGTCACCCAAACAACGATAAACTACATGATTGGTAACTCCGATATATGTTGGGCCGCCGGTTGGATGAGCATCGGATTAGCAACCGGAGGGTTGCAAGTACTAATCAAGCATAAAGACCGTCGTGTACAAAGTGGACTGGCGCACGTTAAATCTGTCGTGGCTTCAAATCGCCTCACGTTGGCGTGGTGTGGAAGTTTGGAGAGAGGGGTGACAGCTTAGGTGTTGCATCGTCATCTGACCGTGATTAAAAATTACGTGGTATTGTCATCGGATATTTCCATACGGGGGTTGATCGGGGACCGTCGCCAAAAGCCCGTTGTGTTGCTCTAGTGCGACGTTAATTAAAAACCCCATACGACATGTTGGTAAATAAATGATAGAGCCTGTTATCATTTACGTATCTAAGAGTACAATATGGATACTGTACGAGAGATATTTTTTGCCAAATGAAATGTAGGTGGTAGTGGTAGTGGTAGTACTTCTGAGGCGAAACATATTTCCTGTACGTATTCTAAAAATGACGCCAATTGGCTTGTTTTTCGAACAGGATTTCAGAATGTCACCAATACATTTAAAATGAATTTGAAATGGACGCACGATAGTTGATTTGTTAACGCCAATAAGATTTACCTTTAGACCATGGCTATTGATTAACAGGCGAGATTCTTATAAATTTCTAGGTACAAATACTTTACCGGAATAGTTTAAATTCCTTCTTGGCGCGATCAAGGTACAACAACTGTTCTAGCATAGTCTAAAGGTTAAATTCGAAATGTTGCCAAAATGGCGATAAACTACATTTTAAGGAAACCCCGATATGCATCATACGACAGCATTTGTACATCAATAGTAAAATCTTCTGATACCATTTGGTTTATTTACACTGAACATTCCTCGTACAAGTGTTATTTCAACCTAAACTCTTTTGCGTGCTACTTACAAAATAAAACTTTCCATTACATAGTAGGTACATATAAAAGCAAATAAAAGTTGGGTAGCTTTTCAAACACCGGAATTGAAATTAATGTTATATTACTATTGTTTATGATTTATACGTTTCCTACAAACAACTTTAGAAATTTATAATTCCTTTATCTCATACCGACTATTTCATTAAAATTCTCGTTTACTACAAAATTAGTTATTTTTAATTGTCTATACCGCTTTTCCGAATTTTGCGCAAAATCAATCAACTGTTTATCGATTCGTTATATCTATTCTTTCCTCTAAAGATATAACATATACCTAATGGATTTTAATTGATGCTATTATTTTGATTTATAGCATTTATTATCAAATTCCATACGTAGGTACTTAAGTTTGGAACATACTTCGTATATTTAAATTTATTTTATTGAATAAAATAAATAAAATTCTTAATAAATTCCAGTAACATTGTTACTATTTTGTTTATAAGGGTTTTATAATTATTTAAATTCATTATATTCCAATCTTTAAACTTATGAACTTAATGCATACATGGAATAAATAGAGAATTTAAATTAAGAAGCAGAACAGAAAACAGAATACAAAATGAAATCATTCATATTTCAATTAGGTTGTAACAGAAAACTAGCGGTAACAGATGGATCTGGATTTGAAGTTCTTTGTAGTAACCGTAGAACAGAAAGAATAAATAATGGATGAAGAAGTCGATATTTTCAGAACGTACAGATAAATATCCATATTTTCTAATGAAGGAATGGAAATTAAGTTTTAAAATAATGGGTAAACTAAACGTAAAGGTGGGAAAACCTTAACATGTAAAAGGTACTTCATAAAATAAAATATATTATTTCAGAAAGAACCAAGTAAAGAAATAAAACTTCCAGAATGTTGTTTCAATAGAATACGAGTAACTGCCATAGAGATTTAGTGAGAACTACACGGTAGCATTTAATTATTCTTATCAACGTATTGTGTAGGGAATAGCGATTTAATGCAACTACCTGAGGTATGAATAAATGATTCTTTACTAAGTGATAAAACACACCATAAAGCATGCTACTTCTGATGTTATTAAGTTCAGTATATATTTGTCCATGTATGTATAAACGCTAAGAGATAAATTTAAAACTAATTTGCATACACGTTACAACTTAACCACCATATCCAAGATGCAAGAAAATCGATATACATCTTATTATATATTCAACTGTAATCTTTTTTGGCAGTTGTATGGTAGGTATAATCTTTTAAATCGTGTTCTTCCATAAAAAGAGAGTTCTCGGTTAGATATGAAACTCGTATCAGTTTTTCCCAGCAAAAAACTACCAACCATGTCTTCAATTCCATTTTAACATGGGAATGCTTGCCGGATAAATAGCAATGCATAAAATTACTGCTTCTCGAAAAGCAAGAAACGAAGAAAAACACCGAGCAACAAGACTCGAATAAAATTCGAAATGGAAGTTCTTTTCTGCGAGCGGAAGTTCGAAATTGAAGGTTCATAAAATTGTTCTACTTTTCCCCTCTCGCTTTGCAAGGGTAGTTCATATTACAAGGGAAAATACTTCGAGATGGGCCCGCGTTTACTGGCGTAAGTGATCTGCGCCATTTTGAATGCCAACGAAGTAATATGAATTTGAAACTTAGAGGAAATCGCTCGAGTCAGAAATCGATTGTGAAAAGTGTTCTTTTAGTACTTGAAAAAGAAAAAGAAATCAGGGGTAGGGGAAGAGCTGCTCATATTCTTGAATATCTTCCAATCAAACACGAGCGTCTACAAAATTACATTCTTTCGCAAATGCATCGCGCCATTTTATTCATTCCAAACAATACATTCTTAGGCATTCGAAAAAATGCCCCCAATATAGCATTATAAGTATTAGTATTTCAACATGCTTTTATTTTTACTAGCTACTGTAGAGCTACTAGTTAGTGCGGAAAACTTGATTAAAATTAGTGGTGCTTGCCTCGACGAGGTATCTCGTCATTAGCAAAACTGACCAGATCTTGAAGGACGAGATATCTCGTCTTTAAAGAAACTGACCAGTCATTGATCTGTTTATCGTTGAAAATCATCAATATCACGACGAGGTATCGAATCATTATCAAAGTTCTTCAGATTTTTATGGTTGTGTGGGGGTGTTATCGCGCAAAGGCCATATTAGGCCAAGCTTCCCCAAACACAAGATGACATCAAGTAAAAAGTGTCCAAAAAGGAAAAAAAAATGACAGGATTGCTGTTGCTTTTGGGGCTTTTTATGGCATAATTGCCATTTTTGAACATCCCGGGACCATACCCAAAGGAAAAGATTCGAGGTCATCACCAAGTAATTTTGAACTACGGTCAGATGACGAGGACAACACCTGAGCTGGCATCCCACTCTCCGAATGTGCATACCACGACAACATGATTGTATTTGGGTCCAAGACAGATTTATCATGCCCTAGCACGTTTTTTACACGACGGTCTTCGGTAGGATTTAAAATTACAACCCTATTGTTGCTAATATCTTACCCTTCCAACCAGGCTTAGTTTCGTTTGGATATGTGGATCAAGGATCAATTTTTGATATTCAAGGGCTTTTGAAACAGACTTGTTTCATCAAGTGAATTATTCCGAACTTCTGCAAACATCCATCCCTAGACCTGGATTCGAACCTTCAATAGGTTGAACCAAGGGTCAGTGCTGTGCTACCAGATCGCCTCCTACCTTTGAGACATTTCTGACGTATGAAAATCAAAGTTGCAGTTGTAGCAAGTATACTATGAAATTAAACTAAACGATACACTCAACGTTACAAATGTTCATATAATTGCATCTTCCTAAAGTATGCAAAACCATTAAACCATTTAAAACCAAGAAGCACTGATTCCCCTCATGAGAGGTCAAATACATTGTTTACCGAAATAATCAACCGGAATTTCGATCAGTCATGCAACTCCCTTTTGGGTTTGGGGAAAAGGTGAAACAAAAAGAGGAAACTAAGCACACATGACCACAAAACGTGCGTGATGAGTTTGAAAAACAGTCTGTGTTTAATAATCTGTAAGAACATTCCGTGACTAAACCGATTTGGAATCCCGTAAACGTGCGGAAACAACGTCTCTTGACATTGAATTTCCGAAATGTTCTAATATTTCTTCCTACAACTTAATAAAGCTCTTTGCAACAAACATTTACCAAAAAAGTACAGTAATTTACCCCAATCGAAGTTTCAATCTTTACCACCGATAATGAAGATCGCATGGAGAAAATGTTTCTACAAACATCCCCTGACGTGTCTCTCATCAAATCAATAATTAAAATTTCATATTAACTATCAAAATCGAATCGGATAACGATGCAAAAAGCAATCCGAAAAAAAATCCCGAAACGGAAATCGATTTGCGATGATTGTCTCGCATGCTTTATCTCGCATTGCCGAATTTAAATGCAAATTACCTCGATGGTAACAAGGAAGAACAAAACATAATAGTGCAAAAAAAATATGGTCGTGGAGGTCGAACCGCAGACACAAACGTTCCGCCGTTATGTTTCGGAGTTGCTTCCGATTCCGAACGTTAATGAATTCCCCCATTGCAGTAATGGATTTTAACGGTCGCGTGCGAAGCGTCAGCACTGTTTACTGGAGTATAATGAAAGATGAGGTGTTGACCTTTTCCCCTCCACTTATTTCTTCGTCAGTCGCTCGTGATCGCATTCACGAGGAACTCGTCCCTGCAGCCACTTTGGAATGCAATTGTTTTAACCTTTTAGAGCAGATACTGGGCAATAATGGCTCAACGCCATTTCTTGCCACGAGAGATTCAACCACTATCCCTGTGAGTTGTAGTCAACTAAGTTCAATTCCCGTAGTGCATTTCGGATGTAGTACTGTTTTCTGTATCAGTAAACTTGGGGCCGTCGTGGCCCGGTGAGTACGACAGCACTAGCAACTTGTAGGCTACCCAGGTTTAACTACTCTTCTTTTGTATTTACCTACTTTATGTCAGTAAAACCTTTCCTGGGTGCGATTGTCTATTACTCGTCCATGCAGCCACTTTGGAATGGAAATGTTTTAACCTTTTTGAGCAGATACTGGGCAATAATGGCTCAACGTCATTTCTTGCCACGAGATTTTCAACCGACATCTCTGTGAGGTAGTCAACGTAAGTGCGATTCTTGTAGCTCACACGGGTATAGTACTATTTTCTGTGTCAGTAAACTTGGGGGCAGTCGTGGTCCAGTCAGCTGTAGCAATTTGTAGGCCTCCCAGGTTTGACTACTCTCTGGGTATATTTATCTATTTTATGTCATTTAAACCTTACTTGCGTGCAATATTTTATTAATTGCTGTTGTATGTATTATTTTTGGTACATCATAGCCAAATATGGCTACTGCACCTTCTATCAATTCGGAATTTTTTTAAGGCGACGTGCTGAAATCGTATTCGAAAAACAAACCAAATGACGTCACACATTGGAAACGCGTAACTTTTCAGAAACACTACCGCAGCCTAAATTTAGCTGGGTAGACAAACCCCCTCATACATACGTAAGCACTCTTTACATACACATACATAAACCATAACAAAACTCGTATGAACGTCATATACATAAACTCATGCAAACACATATACCCCTTCCATTTATAACATTACTTTTTCTCTCATCCAACCAACCTTTATCCCTTCTCGCCTGATTGATATCAGACTTCAGGAACAGCACTCCAAGATTCAGAAACGGTCGAAAACGGACAATATCCTGAAACGTCGTCCCCACTGTAAAAAGAAAGGGACATGGGCCCAATAAAAATCCATTACTGGTTTTCAAGGGGGAGGACTGATACCATATCCTCAGCCATTCCCACTCACCCACCCCCTCAAACATATACGTATTTAAAAAAATAAAACTATTGCATAGGCCCTCCTTCGACATATCGAATTGTTTCCAAGGTTCTCCAGGACTTCCGTCGCTTTTTACGAGGGTCTAAAAGTATTCCGGGCACGAAGGGGCGAGAATAAAATATAACTCATGGAAAAGAGAGGGAGGCCCTTCTCGAACGATCCGGGATCGGGATTTTTTGTTATTTTCCTGGGATGGCCAATACCTCAGGAAAAAGTAAAAAGGCCTACCGGGGCACGTGGTTTTTTTTCTTTTCGTGTCCGTCTCTCGGTCCTCTTGTCATTCTCTTCGCATTCCTGGAGCAGAGGTATGGCTGGAATAAAGTGGATAAAAGGGGGGACAGTCCCTGGGAGTTACTCTGTAATCCCGGGGCTGCGTTATATCTTTGTTTTGCCCCTCGGGTGTCGAGTTGGGGATGTTTTGTGTCGGGTGTGGAAATGGAATCGAGATGTGATCGGTGTTCCTGAAATAATTGAAAGCAGACCTAGATTCCGTTTGTAGGTTCCTTTATGTCCAGATGCTGCTTTGCATGCTTTTGAGTTTCGCGTTAGTTTGCGAAATCTTCGGTCAAAGTGTGGTGATAGCAAGCTAAGCATACTCACGCACAAGGAAAGATTTACTTGAGCAGAAGATTTAAGGAAGTGCACCCAAATTATGATAAAACGAGTCAAAGGTAAGTTATTTTGTTTCTGTGGTGCACCGCCATGCTTGGCCATGTTGAGTCAGACATACAACAGACCATGTCATGTACTATATATGAGGAAAGTGTTAAGACACACAGATAAGGAAATTGTTCTTGACCCAAGAGAGAGAAATACAACATTATTATGTTAATGATAGTCAAAGGATAGTTATTTTCGTTGTTTAGTTATTTTCGCCATATTTGGCCATTCTGCACCAGGCATACGATAGTCCATGCCAAGAACTGGACATACGGGTAAAGAAATTTTTCTTGATACAGGATCGAGTACAAGAAAATTACTTTAATGAGAGTCAAAGGTTATTTGGAGTTTTTAGAGCAGGGCACTTTATTAGGCTATGCTACGCCAGGCACAAGACAATGTTTGGTAATATCCCTTGTCAATGAAAATCCAGACAAATCAAGTTTTACTCACACAGAGAAGAGAAATACACGTAAAGTAAGTTAATGAGGGTCAAATTTGGTTGGTTGGGTTTTATGACACAATCACCATATTTTGTTATGCTTCGCTAGACATAAAGACAGAGAATGTCAAGAAATGGACATTCACACAAGGAAAGTTCTACTGACATAGAAAAGAGAAATACACACACAGAAAGTTAATTAACCAAAGTTGGGTTATTGTAGTTGTTGTTAGGTTTAATGTGGCCAAGAGCCATTTTTGACCACATGGATGCACCAGACTCAAGACAGGCAAAACCAAGTAACGGAAAAATCAACAGAATAAAAGTTTTACTGACAGAAGAGAGAAACGTACCCAAAGTTAATGAGAGTCAAAGGATAAAACACTTTACAAAAATGAGAGTTGTAGGTCATAGAGCCATAATACTACTTTACACCAGATATTTTAGTTGAGAAAACACATTCTCATAAATGCCGACAACAAACAACACTTCTCAAATCAAACATTTTCACTACACTTTAAATAAAAACGGTACAGTTACAACCATCAACCTTCTAATGAAATAGAGGGAGCATGTGCCAGCAGCTTTTCCGCAATTTCTGCAAATCATTCAATTTTAATATCTCTATCGTGGTTTGGGAAAAGCATGAATCTTAATGTGGGACAAATTATTTACTAGTTAAACTGATCGCAGAATGTGATTAAAAACATTACCCTGCGCTTTGACAGCCAATCGGCTTAAATCGATTTGTAAGCAAACATGACTTTCCCTTCTGATATTTTACGATAGCGACTCCTCACACACGTTCTGCCGATTTCATTAGAAGGTCGCTGGTGCCAACGCATATTTCCAAGCATTTCCCACCTGCCTTGAATAAAGCATCTTGCTAACCTTTACACAAAGGTCAGTACAGTAGTTGTACCATGATCGCGCCAAGGAAGAATTTAGACAAAGTCGAGTATATCAGTTGTACTATGAAAGTTACAAGAATCGCGTCAAGAAAGAATCGCGCTTGATATATCTATAGCCGTAGTCAAAAGGTTAAGATGAACGTCATGGCTATATTTCGTACAGATATCTCGTCTATAAAAACAAGATCTCGGTGACTTCTGCTAATGATTTAAGCAACAATTAAAGTCTTCAAGAAACGAAGAAAATGTCCTAAATCTTTTGACTACGGCTGGTACAGCAGTTGTACCATTATCGTGCCAGGAAAGAATTTAGACAACGGTTAGTACATCAGTTGTACCTTTTAAGTTATAAGAATCGTGCCTAGAAAGAATTTAGACTACGACCGCTACAGCAGTTGTATCTTGAAAGTTTTAAGAATCGCGCAATGAAAGAATCAACCGGTGCAGTAGTTGTACCATGATTGCGCCAAGAAAGAATGTAGACAACGGTTAGTACATCAGTTGTACCTTTTAAGTTACAAGTATCGTGCCTAGAAAGAATTTAGACTACGACCGCTACAGCAGTTGTATCTTGAAAGTTTTAAGAATCGCGCCATGAAAGAATCAACCGGTGCAGTAGTTGTACCATGATCGCGCCGAGAAAGAATGCAGACAACGGTTCGTACATCAGGTGTACCGTGAAAGTTAAAAGAATCGTGCCTAGAAAGAATTTAGACAACGGCCGCTACAGCAGTTGTATCTTGAAAGTTTTAAGAATCGCGCCATGAAAAAATCAACCGGTACAACAGTTGTACCATGATACCACCAAGAAAGAATTTAGACAACGGTTAGTACATCAGTTGTACCTTTTAAATTATAAGAATCGTGCCTAGAAAGAATTTAGACTTCGGCCGCTACAGCAGTTAGTTGTATCGTGAAAGTTTTAAGAATCACGCCATGAAAGAATCAGCCGGTACAGCAGTTGTACCATGATCGAGCTAAGAAAGAATTTAGACAACGGTTAGTAAGTACATCAGTTGTACCATGATCACGCCAAGAAAGAATTTAGATAACGGTTAGTACATCAGGTGTACCGTGAAAGTTATAAGAATCGCGCTTAGAAAGAATTTAGACAACGGCCGCTACAGCAGTTGTATCTTGAAAGTTTTAAGAATCGCGCCAAGAAAGAATCGACCGATACAGCATTTGTACCATGATCGCGCCAAGAAAGAATTTAGACAACAATTAGTACATCAGTTGTACCTTGAAAGTTATAAGAATCGTGCCTAGAAAGAATTTAGACTACGGCCGCTCCAGCAGTTGTATCCTGAAAGTTATAAGTATCGCTCCAAGAAAGAATAGAGCTTGTTATATCTATAGTCGTAGTCAAAAGAACAATATAACCTCCGTATACCAAATTAGTCTTCTTCAGTAAACCAGTAAATGCGCTGATGAAATGAAAATATTATTTTCCTTTCCATCACGAAGAAAGGAAATTGTGCATCATTTATGGCAAAATCTCATCCACTCATACAGAGCTCCCGGATCGCATAGCGATGAAATGCGCCTTAATAACCAGCTACCCGGGCAAAGGGCATAAGGCCGATCAATTATTCAACCCAACCCCAGAATCAAGATTATTTCATTTGTGCAGCACGGATACGAAAATTGAAATGCATAACTCGCACAACGATATCGAGGGGTAGAAAAAATTCATTTAACCCTCACGTAATCTGGGCCTGGGCTAACAATTTCCTTCGAACGTTCGCAATAAATTTAACGAGCTCCTTGGGGTTATTTGTTTTCTGAATAGAATCGGTCGGAAGCCAAGTAGAAAGGTAGGCGGCGGAAACGGAATAACTTAAATGAATTCCAAGTCTTTCTAAAGATTCCGTTGAAAGGCAGTGGGTGAAATTGTCCGTGAAGTATTATTTCGAGGTAATTGAGTCTATCTCTCCTTCCCTGCGAGAGGAATTTTTGGATATTTTTGGCCCCCACGTTTTTGGGGGGTTTGTTTTGGGGAGGATGCGTTGGGACAAATTGGATTTCGCGACAATTTGGAATTGGGGTTGATTTGTTGTAGCTTTTCCTGTTTCCAAACGACTAATGTGAATTGTGTAAGTGGGGATATTGGAAATTTAATTTTTTGAGCCTTTAATAGGTTTTCTGATATGAATTGCCCAGAAGAATATTTTCAAATACAGTTAGTTGTCACAGTTATTATATATTTTTGAATTCATTTAATTGGAGAAGTCTTTTCCACATTGCTCCAAGTGGGCGATTTTCAACCGGTGTATCGTGACATAATGGTGTACAGTATTGGCGTTGTAATGACACAGAAAAGAGAAAGACACACAAAGTACAGTAGTGTTGTACAGTGTATAGTGTGTTTGTATAGTATGTTTGCAGAAGTACAATGTGTTTGTAAAAAAGTTTTATACAGCAGTTATGTAGTGATGTTTTAATGACACAGAAGTGAGAAATACACATGAAGTTAATGAGAGTTAAAAGTTTGGTATTGTATTTTATTTAAGTTTTATTGCACAATGGCCATATTAAGCCATGCTGTGCAACATACAGCACAGGCAATATCAAGTATAGGATAGAGACATGAACATCAAATAGTAAGAAGTGAACTAGTGTGCCAAACAGGTGGTGAACTTAAGACAAGTATGTTCACAAATTATTATTTTTCATCCATTTCTAAATCAAGCAATTTCTATTTTTTGTTGTCAAATTGACAACACGGTGGCTCATTAAAATTTAGACTACTTATCAAAACGCCCCGCGGCATATCAAATATGTCTACACTTAAATTGCTAAACTATTTCATTACTAATTGGACTTAATTAACATTAAAATTGGACTTAAAAATTACAAATATCGTGAGTACATTCATTAAAAAGTCATTTTCAACAAGGGAAAGTAATCATGCATTGCATGTGGGACAGAAGAGAGGCGATTCATGAAAGCAATCAGTGAAAATGTTAGCGAAAGCATACCTTTTATTGAAGACTCAAATGAACATAAACACCAATTGCGCAACACTCTAAGAATCCCCAAACAAATTTACTCTACAATCCCTCCACCCTCAAAATATTCCACACCAATTTCAATTCCAAACATGCAACCAATGAAAATGTTAGCTAAACCAAACGTTTTGTATAAAACTCAAAGGACCATCAACACCAATTGAGCAACACTCCAAGAATCCCCAAACAAATTTACTCTACAATCCCTCTATCCCCAAAACATTCCAAACCTATTTCAATTCCAAAAATGCAACCAATGAAAATCTTAGCTAAACCAAATATTTTATATAAAACTCCTATGAACATAAACACCAATTGAGCAACACTCCAAGAATCCCCAAGCAAATTTACTCTACAATCCCTCCACCCTCAAAACATGCCCCACCAATTTCAATTCCAAAAAAGGAACCAGTGAAAATGTTAGCTAAACCAAACGTTTTATATAAAACTCAAATGAACATAAACACCAATTGCGCAACAATTCAAGAATCCCCAAACAGATTTACATCAACCCCCCACCCCAAGAACATTCCCCACCAATCTCAATTCCAAAACTGCAATAACCCACTAATCTGCATACAAACTAACCCCGAGTCGATAAACTAACTCAAGGGCAGCTAAGATAGAGGAAGCAGGCATTCCGTCTCGATTTCCAAAAGCATTCAAAAAGTGGACCGGCTCGTTAATTTGAAACTCTTTTTGTAACGAGGAATCATTTGTCTGTCTCAGCAAAGCCGAAGGAAAATGATTTCCCTTATTGAAAATCGATGTCATGGCGAGATAGATAACTGAGCGCACTGTAGGTATATTGCGTTTTGCCGCAATTAGAGGCCCGAGTCTTATCTTCCTAATTGCCTTCATTACAGACTGAGTGATCGAGATTTTCTGCTTCAATTTGCTTCTTGCGAGTTTGGGAATGCGCTTTAGGCTGGTTTCCGCCGAATAGTCGTGTTTGGGAATTAGTCTAGGGACATGATCATTTTTTCGATAGGAGGCAGGAATTAAATTCTGCTCGGGTAGTGAAACTTGAAAAAAAAAGTTGTTTTCGTAGGGATAGTGTCGATCCCTTGAAGTTTTCATTGATTTACCATGGATGGTAGAAAGATTTATTTTTTCTTGTCTCAAAATCTGTTAATTCTTCGCAATGTAGGTAGTTGCATTTATCTCGCACTGAAGCAAAACAAAGTGCTACTGGTGGCGGTATGGTATCAATAAAGAAGGGAAAAATCCTAAGACAACACCTCGTCATGTTGAGTCTCGGTCATATGACGAGGTCAACACCCGACATGATATACCACCTTTTCAAACTTCCACATTTCGCCAACCCAAGAACATCTGAGGTCACGACATGTATAACATGTACACGCTCCAAAAAAACACGACGGTGTTTTGTTGGATCGAGTTTCGAACTCGAAACCCTGCATTTGTTGATCCGTGACTCTACCAACAGGGCTACTACATCCTATACGTTCCCCTACACCCAGGATTCTTAGATTATCACTGTTGATTCACGGTTGGAATACCAACTATATATTTAAATTCAGAATGTGTTTGCACAGTAGAAAGATGATTGATTATGCTTTATGCGAAGGAACCACAAGAGTCACCTGGTTCAAAACTAAACCAACTAAATTGTTTATTGTGTATTATTTCGATCAATCCAAGTAGTCAAACCGACTATTTCAATAGGCCGACATATTGGATTCATTCCACATGCGCAGTATTGGAAGTGCGTGAAACCAACCTACAACGGGTTATCATATTCCCAAAACAAACGCCAATTGGCGATGGTACCGTGTTAACTTTTGTAATACGGCTTAAGAACTGGCGCGATTCCCATAACTTTCAAGGTACAACTGCAGTACCAGCGTAGTCTAAATTCTTTTTTGGAGCGATTTTTATAATATTCAAGATAGAACTGCTGTACTGGCTATAGTCTAAATTATTTCTCGGAGGGATCAAGGTCCGACTCCTGTACTGGCTGTAGTCTAAAGGTTAAGTCTAACTTGTGAATTAAGCTTTTACAAGGGCTGCCACAGCCATAACACTAGTGAATAACAGGCACTGATAGAATAATTTCTTTAGTAACAACAATGTGCCCTCTTAAACTCTATTTTAGTAAAAAATTTTGATACTCAGATACAGAATGTAGTTAAAATACAAAATGTGCTAAATATGAAACACTAGAAAACTTCTTGGACAGCATGGCGTTGCCCGTGACATTTCTTTTCGTGGGGTCAGGTGTGACCACCGCTCGCTGCCGCTTGCCAACTCCCGGTGATTGCTACGTATTCCTCTTTGGTTTGCTTCGCAAACGAACTCCACAGGCACGCCTTGATTGTTTTGTGTTACATTCGCCGTGTGACATTTGGTTCTAACTTTTATTCGATCACCTGATGACAAAAGAGATTTAGTCACCAGGTGTAAATCACAAAATGCTACATGTAGCAATAATAAAAGTAAAAATGGCATGTTTTACATGCGATCTTTTGCATTTTACGATACACAACCACGCATCTACATAAACAAGTGAAAAGTCCATGGATGTCCTATTCCTTAAATCATTTTGGAAATCTAATCGGAATCCTAAGATTCTTTCCCAAACTTCAGTAGAAGATGTATTCACTAGCCTGAAGATACATACTTAAATACTTTTCAAACTCATAGCTACAGAAACAGAACTCACAGGGGGAAAACAATTACAAGCGTCGTTCTTTCAAAAGAATATACAATACTTCACCAGAACAAAAACACCACTTTCGTTAACGCAACAGGAATTGCTTTGGAAACAAGTTTTACTTCAAGCCTGATGATATACAGCCACGTATCTACACTAACAAATATTGCTAAACAAATTAAAGAAATATTCTTCAAAGGTCAAGCGAAAATTCCATGAATGTTCTTATTCCAATTAGCGAATATTCCAGCAACAATGCAATCCCATGTAAAAATCTGAAACATTTTGATTGTTCATCATATCTTTCCCAGTTCCATGCAGTTCTCATAAATAATACTCGTTTATGCAGGATCAGACTATTTGGTGCACGGTGCTGTGCGGAACAGAACCACCTTGAATTATTTCCTCCAGACGCAATCGTAGTGGCAACGGTATTTCAATTATACCTTATCTCACTCTCCCGAATTTAATACTTTTACCTCGGTACATATACATTCCTTTCCCCAGAATGGCAACGATAGGGGAGAAGTTAGATACCGGATAGAAAGAAACTGGGATCGTTTGCTCTGGGGGTGAGTTGGAGGGTGGTGGAGGGAAAAGTCAACAAGTATTTATCTACTGACTTCTTACTCAAGGCATTCCATTCATAGGGGTGGAGGTGGGATGATAAAATGATGAAAAATACCCGGATGGTGACTCGGGGGATCTGGGGCGAAGGGGGGAGTGCGGAAGGGTGGAGTAGAATTCGAACGGGAAGGGAGAGGCGATCCATTACTTGGGTCGCTTGCTGAATGTGCTTGTTTTAGTTATGCCGGGATGCGATTCTTTTCTTTTAAAAGAATAAAATCCTAGTATAGAGGTGTTGGTATCAGATCAATTTCGGTCCTTGAACTATTTCCTCACCCAGCGTCTTTTATTTGTGTGTTTCTGTTAACGTTCAAGACAGAATTTCATGACCGATTTGGCTTTGTGCACGAGTGGACACTGTAAAAAGTGGTAACCACGACCTCCTCATCAAAAATCTACAAAAGTTTGGAAATTTGATGGAAAAATCGGATGTTTTTAATAATTTTGTTCCACATTAAGAATATATTTATTTTTCAGAACAATTTTCTGTTAACGCATTTCTAATTAAAAATTAATACCGGATAGTGTAGCGTCAGTGCATCAGTGTTTTTTCTGACCTTCTCAATCGGAACGAGGAACCGTTTATCAGTTACTTTCAAGGACGCGTAGTCGTGCTCTCTTCTGCGCATGTGCTCCGTTTGAAAGTGCTAGCGACTGTTCTGAAAAGAAGCGAGAGAGCAATCGTTCTGTTGGCCGTTTGGAGATGTATACCGTTTTCGTTTCGTTTCTGTAAATAAATGTAGTCTCGATATTTTATTTTATATTTATGCAGTTGGCCTGATAAGTTGCTTTATAGCTGTTTATAAAAATCATGTCTCGCAGAGGTAAAGTTTGATAGTTTTTTTATGAATCTAAAGAGAGAGAGAGAGAGAGAGAGGAGTTCGACTCGAAAGAGAATGTGCAAGGGTGCCACAAATAAAGCGCTTATAAAGTAGTAGAATCAGCAGTCTATAATTTTATAAATATTAACAAAAACGTCTCATATAAAACACTATTTTAGTAAACATTTTAGTAGCTCACATACAAAATGAATCCCTTAAAACACAAAGTGTGTTAGAATGAAACAGACGTAGAGGCTCTCGCTAAGAAATTAAAATTTTAGATTTCAAACATAGTAATTTCTGTGTGTGTGAATTGAGTTTTCTGTGTATTATCCAGAACCCTACTTTAGTAGAAATTGTAGTACTCACATACAAAATGAATCCACTAAAACAAGAATTGTGTTAGCATGAAAAATCCGTTTAGGATCTCGCTAACAAATTAATATTTTAGAATTTAAACAAAATATTTTATGTTTGAGTGAATTGGGTTTTATGTGTCTCATCTATATAGAAACCTATTTCAATAGAAAATTAAATAACTCACACACAAAGTGAATCCCCTAAAACACAAAGTGTGTTAGTAGGAAACAGACGTTGAGGATCATGCTAAGAAATTATAATTTTAGAATTTAAACAAAATATTTGCTGCGTATGTAAATTGAGTTGTTATGACAATCTAGTCAAAACCAGATCCCGATGTTTTCATGATTGACACAGTTTGACTCCAAAACTTCGAAATTGGGGTCCATTGGTAAAACTTCCTCCCTAAAGAAAGACCTGCAAATATTATTTCAATCCAAAATTAGATCAAAGCAAAAGGGACTAAAATGTCATTAACCTTTGGTGAATGTTCCAGAAATAATCACCAGAATGTTCAAAAATAGGAGCTTTAATGATAATCATTTAAATCGTAACAAAAACTCGCTTTAAAAATAAAATATTACCAATTGCTTAAATTCTCTAGAAACTTACAATGCATGTTATACACATCGAATTGTTGAACAAACATAGCATCGTGAAACTTTCTTTAAATAACATTGCGTACTTCATATTCAACTGTAAACAAATATCATCAATAAGTAATTTGAACATTTTCACCTCAACTGCATCTCTTGAGTCTAGAGATGGAATTTCAATTCAGTAGTCATTAAAACATTCCAACAGTTTAATTACACGCAAGCATTATTAATAGTTAATTCAAACCCACCGTACCTAAACTGAACTCATGAGCTACGTTTAACTATCCATTCAGTGGTAATTAAAAGCACCCCACTGCCATTAAGATAATTTAATTGCTCTAGAGCATTATTAATAAGTAATTTAACGGAACATTATCAATAAATAATCCAGCCTATGCTCTTTTACCGGACTCGAGTCAAATTGGACTTCTAATTTAGTATTTATTAAAAGCATAATGAACCAAAATAAGGACAGAATACCGTTGATGGATAGCTTTCTAATTGTTGATAGACGGTAACTTATTTTAATTTTGTATGTTATGGATGCACACATAAATATTGTTGGCACATTTCATTCTGCACTTTTAGCTCAATTTTGCAACAACCAAAAGTTTCCAATGATTCTTTCAACCTATAGAAAGAGCTGAACTAGTCAATAATTTACTGTGGAAGAAAAAGGGTTAATTTCATCGAAACATCATGTGTTGGTTGGATGGTTTCTTAGGGTGCAAGAGACCGAGTTGGACACGCTATGCTGAACAATATTGTAATCGAATTAAAATCATGTTTGAAAAAAATTATGGAGAGAAAAGATCAATAGAATAAGAAGTTTCAAACGATTTTTACTCTAAGGAAAGAGCCGATAAAATATTTCTAAACGGCTCTATTCCAAATAAAAAAATATATATATTTCCATATGATTATATTTTAAGGAAATGATTTATATAGAAAAATGTATATAAATCGAATCTTTCCAAAAAATAAAATTTTTCCATTGATTCCTATTCTAAGAAACAAACCAATGGGATCTATATCCAAAGGATTTTATATTCAAAGAAAAAAGACCAATAGAATATTTTCAAGAAATTACATTCTGACGAAGAGATCAATAGAATCCTTCCAAAGGATTATACTCTAAAGAAATAGCCAATAGAATCCTTTCAAATGATTTTATTAATATATAACAATAAAATGTGTTTAATAGCTGAAAAAATCCAGGTAAATATATGGTTATTTAGTCGTTAAGGCGGTGAGTTCTAAATAAAATCGATATTACACTACACGTAAATCTTCTGACACTCAGTAGATTATATTTGCCATTGAATACACAGATAGATTACTCAATTATGTTTTATTTATTTTGAATTTCTTAATATCAACGATTAGAAAAAAATATACTTTAGTACATTGTTGAGTTTTAAAAAGTTGAAAGTTTTACTCTTGCCTACCACATAAGAATTAAATATATATATAAGACAGATAAAGTCATTGAAAGCTTTGGAGATAAAAACGTGATTTATAGGCTGTAGGCTGGTAGCATATAAGAGTTGGAAGAAAATAGTCTATCGGTTCCCAATAAATTGTTAAGTGATTAAATTTAAACAGTTGTAGTTTTAGACACTAGGCTACATTTTATTTTATATTTGGAATACGTCGAACCTGTTACCTAAAGGAACAAAATTAAAAATAAACATAAAATAAAATTATAAAAATTAAGTTTCAAATTTAGATTTTCTTTGAATAAACTAGAAAGACATTTTTCGAAAATTTTAAATTAAGACATTATATATATTCAAAGAAAACAGCCGTATGTTAATATGAAAGGAAACTATTTTAACTACTTATCCTTAAGGAGGAGATTTCTCTACATTTAGAATTATAATGCTATGTTAAAGGATTATTAGAATACAGTGAATGAGAAGATGCATTGGCTGTTAAATTTATTAGTAATTATTGAATCGTGCCAGTTTATGAATCTTATTCAAGATTCTTGGGCTGCAAGCCCCTAGTACTCTTACGATTTTAACTCGAATGTTGGTTGTCTAGACGACATATATAGTCGGAAGCGAAACTGACCAGATCTTCATGGACGAAATACCTCGTCATTAGAAGTTAAGTGACAAAATCTTGATCACGTCATCACAAAAAATCAGGAATAAATTCACTAAGAAATATGTCGTTGATAGAAACGAAATATGTCGAAATACGTCTTTGATCGAAACGAAAAATACGTCTCTGATAGAAACGAAAAATACGTCTTTGATAGAAACGAAATATGTCGAAATACGTCTTTGATAGAAACGAAATATGTCGAAATACGTCTTTGATAGAAACGAAATATGTCGAAATACGTCGTCATTGACAAAATTTGTCTGATATCGATGGACGAGATATCTCGTCGAAATAACTTGGAGTGTTGAAGATGTATTCGTGCCAAACAATCGACTGCGAAAAAATTGCGATTGGTTACACAGTGTCTTAAATCCGATACTAGAATTCAAACTATCTTCAACTTTTCTGTATTTTCTGCGTGGCCCCTCTTTCAATCCCAAGTTTCTCTTAACAATCTGGGTTCACCAGGGAGCCGTATTTCTTCTTTCTCCAATGCTAAACTCGGATAAAAGATACCTACATGGAAGTTTTTATTGGTTTTCTATATCCCCACACCAACTCCATCAGTTCTGTAAACACCGGTGCCTCTACAGTGAGGGAATCCCAGGATAGCACCAAACCTTAAAGCAAGGAACACTGATATATCTATCGCCGAAAATCTATCCTCTCCACTTAGAGAGAGAAATTTGAAAGAGTGGAGTTTCTGGACTGTTCTTTTTCTTTTATCGGAGTTCCCCTTTTTAGGGTGAAGATACCCCCGAAAGATGTTCTTTTGTATGGGTGGCGGATTAGATTCACCTTCCGCGCTGTGATTGGCTGCCAACAGCCGCTTGTGAAGTCAACAGAAGAAGTGGTAATGACTCTTGGTGCGAGATTATTGTTTCTGCGAGGTGGTTTTTGGGGGATATCCTGGGAAACCATGAGAAACGATCCGGGGATCAGACACAAAATCCAGCTATGAGGATGTAATCACTCACTGTGTCAAGAGAGTCCTGGTGTGGCGACATTCGTTACGTTGCGTGTCAAGGAATAATATGTTACTGTGTAAAACTGATTGCGTGTCTGTGCTGTATGTGGTCATTCGCATCACAAAAACATCGCAGCGTCACGCCTCGGTTATTACGGGACAGAATTACGAGCCATGTTTAGTTTTGGATCTTGTTCTGAATGAAAATACTACATCAATGTAGCGTTTAAGGATACAATATTGTAATATCAGTTTTTGTTTCAGTTATCAGGGAATACGTGGAATGGGTTAAAGTTGAAGTTTACATTTAATCTACTGTAATATAAGTTAGGTAGTTGAATTAGCCCTCCTGGTTATTGTCTTGGCGAGGGTCTCGTCAGTTGGAAAACCATTAGTAGATAAGGATGGACGACATACCTCGTCAAATGCAAAATCCTTTCCAGATCTGAATGGCAGAGATATCTCGTCCTTAGCAAAACTATTAGCAAATATGGATGAAATGAACGATGTACCTCGTCAGTAGCAAAACCAGAAGTATGGATGGACGATATTTCTCGTCAGAATGAAAATCCTTACCAGATCAGAATGGGAGAAATATCTCGTCATTAACAAAACCATTAGCAAATATGGATGAATGATATACTTTGTCAGTAGCAAAACCATTAGCATATGGATGTACGATATATCTCGTCAGAATCAAAATCCTTACCATATCTGAATGGAAGATATATCTCGTCATTAGCAAAACAATTAGCAAATATGGATGAACCATATTTCTTGTCAGTAGCAAAACCATTAGCACATAGAATAGACAATATTTCTCGCAAGAAACAAAATCCTTACCAGATCTGAATGGGAAAGATATCTCGTCATTACCAAAACCATTAGGAAATATGGATGAACGATATACCTCGTCAGTATCAAAATCATTAGCATATCTTGATGGTTGATGTATCTCGTCATTACAAAACAATTAGCAAATATGGATGAACCATATTTCTTGTCAGTAGCAAAACCATTAGCACATAGAATAGACAATATTTCTCGCAAGAAACAAAATCCTTACCAGATATGAATGGGAAAGATATCTCGTCATTACCAAAACCATTAGTAAATATGGATGAACGATATACCTCGTCAGTATCAAAATCATTAGCATATCTTGATGGTTGATGTATCTCGTCATTACCAAAACTATTAGCAAATAAGGTGAACGATGTACCTCGTCAGTAGCAAAACCATTAGCAAATCTGGATGGATGATATATTTCGTTAGTAGCAAAACCATTAGCAAATCTGGATGGATGATATATTTGGTTAGTAGCAAAACCATTAGCACGAACGCCCAAGTACAAGATGATCTTTGGTATTGTTGAGTTTTGAACTCCCAATTCTTCAACTGGCTGCCGACCGACCGGTCGTGGCTAATGTGTTAGCCTTTACATTGGAAGTTTACTGGTTATAATTTGGGCCACAGCATGGATGTTTGTAAGCGTATGGTGTAGAGGCGTATGGTGCACCTTAAATCTGTCGAGGCCGAAAGTCCTCACGTTGAGTTGGTGTAAAAGTTTGGTGTGTAGGGTACCAGCTCAGATATTGCCTCGTCATCTGACCATGGTTAAAAATTGCGTGGTGTTGTCCTCGGATCTTTTCCTTTGTGGATTGATCCCGGACCATCGTGAATAGACCGTTGTGTTGCTCTAGTTACGACGTTAATTCCAAATTACCAAATTTTTTAACAGACTACCGCGTCCCTGTGAAATGTAAGAGAAATGAATGAAAATCATTATATGGTTTACATTAAATTGATGCTTTCGTGTATTTTAGCGATTCGATAAAACAAATCTACGAAAATTAGGTATGTCATACCCTTTGATGAATTGATAATTTTTAAAATTTTTCTAAAGAGAAAAAATCTCTAAACAATCAAAATTGATAAATAATAACAACAATTACAAAGAAGTTCAGTGAAATTTAGAATTACCGAGAATTATGATTCAGAAAAACGATATCAAATCTCTATATTGAATTATATCTATTAAAGCAAAATTAATCCCACTGAGGGTTTCACAAACAAATATTCATTTTATGACCTGATGTCGTTCGTGCACGACTTTTAACAGCTATCGACCTTCTAGAAGAATAGAATCGTTCCTAGAGTGTTCTTTCAATCAATAGAAGTGGTAACTTAGTCATTGCGTGTATTGTGGCAAAAGCGACACTACAGTATTCAAAACTCACGTGACACTCAAATAGTTAATAAGTAATAATGCAATTTCATATTTGAAAAAGAGATTGAGAACAATCTCAAAATAATAAACGAACGAGTTTCTTATTCAAAATATGCCATAAGTTTTCTATTCAATGCTACTTACGATGAGCTAATATACTGCCTTATCACAGAATATACTTAACGGTTAAAGACAAATTAAAGTTAAACACTTGCCTTAACTATGAAAATAGGACAAATATTTTCACTCATGAATTTACAACCTATTAACATTGCACGCAACTCATATTTTTGATCTTTTGTATGCAAAAATGAAAGTTAGTCTTATTTACATAGCCGCGATTTCAGGGCAAAAATCACGCAGTTTGCAAAGCTGTAAACTCGCAGGCCGTGAATTAGTTTTACGAAAAAGCATGTATGCAGATTCAAGAGGGGAGGATTAAGAGTGAATAACACAACATTTGAAACAATTTATGATTAAAGAGTAAAAAAGGATGAAATAGTTAAGATTGAACAAAATATGGGATTTGAGGTGGCTAGGGTATTTCAATTAACGTCGCACAGAAGCAACACAGCGGTCAACCACGGTCAATTATCATAACGGCTGAAATTAGGTAAAAAAGGATACACGTAGTTTAAGTTCTTGAACAGTTTTAGAGTTATGTATAAAAGCATCATTAAAACACCGAAAAAGTAAATCAAGGAAATTAATATTTTCAACACAACGAAACGATTATTAATTTTTAAATATATAAGATTATCTTAATTCTGAATTAATCTTTAAATAGATAAGCAGTTTAAAGTATGTTGGATGAATACTTTAAACGGAATTTAAATTATTTTGTCAGCCATATTATAAACACTAAACATTTTTCCATACAAACATTTTTACACTTTCAATTTCTATGGAAACAGAATTAAAGTTTGAATGGTGTTCAATAAATTGTAGATGAGGTTTTTGCCTATTCACTTTGAAAGTTATAATGCATGATTGAATACATATTTACAAACGACAAGTATACATAGTTTAAAACCCAGAATGTCTTTAAAAAAGAAGTTGAAATTGGGAAGGCTTATCCAGAAAAGCGGACAAATTAGTCGAGGAAGTTTTTAAGGGAATGGATAGATCCATACCATCAACCAGGCCATGAAGTCAATCAATGCACGATCATAAGATCGCCATTTCAGTGGCAGCCCAAGGCAGAACTTCCTCCACTCAACAAGTCCCGATGTATAATCTCAGAATCCCTATACGGAGCCTACTTAAAATTATGTCTAGGCGCATTCTGCTTAAGACAATGGCTAAACTGATCCATCATGAACGTTCCATCGAGGACTCCATACACATCCAATCGAAACGAATAAAAATTAATTGCCGAACGAGGACTGCCTTCTTCGGATCCTTCCGATCTCTTCACCCACTGAGCCACCCCCGTCAAGGATCGATCACCACCGATCAAAGATAGAGTGGGACCTCACAATCCTGTCAATTCCTGCATCCCCGTATTCCTTATCAGAACGATCCGATGCCAGCTGGCAAGCAACGGAATAGCGTCCGATAGATAAACAACACTTTCCGCAGAAGAAGCAAAGCCGACATTGGGAGCATCCGATACCATCCATTACAATGCCGATAAATAATCCGATAGGTTATTAGGGGAGGTCCGGCATATTGCCCGATCCTCGTCGATAAGTAGACGGCAAGAAACAAAGAAGTAATGGACGGGGATCAGCCCCATATCATATCTTATTCAGTTCCCAGACTGTGTCTGGATTGGTGCAGTGCTTTGCTTTTGTTTTGTCACTTTCGGGCCATTATTCTTTGCTATGTTATTGGAGATTGCATAGGTATTTATAGCTTTAGTAGATTTCACGACGTTTACGCGTCTTTAAAATGGAATGGGCACTTTAATTCACGTTGCGCTGGAACAACAAACATAACAGGCTATAGATGACGGTTCGGGATAAATCCAGAATGGAAAGTTTCGAGGACACCTTGAAATTACCTGACCGAGGGAAATACTTTAGTTGGCACCCCACTCTCCAAAATATGCCAATGTGAGGACATTTGAAGCCATGGTGGATTTAACGTGTGCATGGCAGTCTTTGGTTGGACGGGGTTTGAAACTCAAATTCCTCCGGTTGGAAATTCACTGATCTTCCAATCAGGCTACCGTGGCCCTCTCTAAGATTGGGACAGTACTGAAAGGCATGCATGAAAAGTAGTGCTTTACAAAAACGAGTTACAACAGCTTTGTCTTGTGATTTCAGATCTAAAAGAAACTTACAGAAATAAATATAGAGTCGTGAAAATGAAGGATGTTCGTACCTGACATAACCTTCGGACCGAGTGAGCAGGCGTATTTAGTGTTGGGTGAAAGTCCGCAATGTGTCGAAATTCTACGGTGTTGGGCAAACTTTGGGCCAGTCTCACTTTGTATTGAGAAGAGTGAGGACAGCGTGAGTGGTGTCATTGAAAGTTACCGATCTACGCTAAAATCACAGGCGTCTTGTATTCGATACAATTAGCCTTTAGTGTTTGGTGGAAGTCCGTAATGTGTCGAAATTCTACGGTGTTGGGCAAACTTTGGGCCAGTCTCACTTTGTATTGAGAAGAGTGAGGACAGCGTGAGTGGTGTCATTGAAAGTTACCGATCTACGCTACAATCACAGGCGTCTTGTATTCTATACAATTAGCCTTCAATATAATATCAAACTGTTCTTTTATCGTTCAAACTGTAAATTAATTGTTGAATATTCACACCAAACAATCGTTGGAAATTCCTATGTCTGCTTCATTCATAACACAATCCTAATTCAACCCTTTGTATTCACATAAAAAAACTACTGTGTGGCTTCAGCACAACAAACCAATATTTATGGTATATTGGCTAGTTGATTGGGTTTTATTATGAAGTAAGAGCAATACATGGCCAAGCTACGCCAAACACAAAGCAGATTATGTCAAGTAATGAATGGATACACTCCAGGAGGGATTGAACACACGTCACACGTATGCTGCTAGCGTTGTGGTTAAACGTATCCACGGTTCCACGATCTTATTCTGACTCGAATTCGTAGTCTGATATTCCTCTAGAGTCAAGCGACTAACAGCATTCAAGAAAGAGATAACGTAGTAATGAACAGTAAGTAATGACTTTGATAATGAACGCTAGATACAGGAAATGGATACTCATTTGAGATTTAGATACTCTTCTGTACAGCTGAATTGACCAAGACCTTATACATCAATGGATTCTAAAAACTACGAAACTATAGTTTTAGTTTGACTGTTGCATTCGTTACTTTATTCCTTTATTCGTTTTAAATTAAATTTTTTTTTCTCCAATGGCGGGCATTTGACTTTTTTTTGGCCGTTACAAGGCCGGAAGTGATGGTCGCTTGTGAAGGGGCACGCAGTGGGAGGACCATCATTGCCCCTAACAAAGGACAACACAATTTACATCCATGCCCTGACCCCGAATTCGAAGCAGGAACCTTCTGATCTAGAGGCCAGCACCTTGACCACTAGACCGGTTGGTAGGCGACTTTTAATTTAAACTATGGGTTACTATTTAAAAACTGAGAAAAATTCGTTATTTTTTAAAATATTTTTTTTAAATATGAGTATTACAGACTCATTATAATACTACAATTAATATCAAAACCAATAACTTGTATGATAAACTTACAATACTACATGAAACAAAGACAACTCTTTTAAATAAGGCATACCCAAATAGAGCATAGTGGATAATCTATACTCTTGTGAAATGTAGATGCATGAAATGACTAAAAATATCAATGTTTAGCTAATATCCAAAATAGTCTCCTCTCCAGAGCCTTAAAATTACGGCAATGTTGTTTCTCAGCACGAACAGTCACACCGCAGTGAAACAAAGTTACCCCATTGAATAGCCTCATTTCCTAAATTGCACAACGGAATCCATGAAAACGTCGCTTTTTTCATGACTTTTCGATACAGTACCGGTCAATTATACACCCTTCTAAAGAAATACTGAACCAAGCCCCCGTCTATTCAATCCGTAAATTCCTGAAATGCCGTGCAAACAGCATGCACCCCAACACGCAAGGAGTTCGGAAGTTACAGTGGAGGTCCGTGTAAATTACAAATCGATGCCGTGTATGGAGTACTCCATGTGCGGTTTGCGAACTCGTCGAGAAATTATTTAAGCATGCTTTTCCTTGTGTACACAAAAGAGCGCAGACGCAGCGAATAATTGGGTGCTGGCAGCGATTTATCGAACATCTATACTGGCTTTGAGGGACGGTGTACAAACATCCTGAAATTTTGAAGTTTTTCAGTTCGAATTTTGGAACCGAGTTATTTCACAAATAAATGTATTTATGTTTAGATATATTTTTATGTTTTCCTCTTAACTTTAATGCTAAAGTTAAGAAAATTTTCTTTAAAATAAATTTTAGTTAATTATTGTTATTGAATCTATAAGGTACAGCTATAGTCTACGTTTATGAGCGGTGGCAACGGTCTTGGCGATTTTATTTGGCGCACTTCTAAAGTTGCCAAGGAAAGACTTATTTCAACTCTTTTTCTTTCAACCATGACGAGAGA
Source organism: Metellina segmentata (assembly GCA_947359465.1). NCBI lineage: Eukaryota > Metazoa > Arthropoda > Arachnida > Araneae > Tetragnathidae > Metellina > Metellina segmentata. Next base: position 26,211,890 of record OX375881.1, on the reverse strand, counting down.
TGGGTTGCCTTAATCTACCGTAACTCGCTACTAGAAGTGCGCCAAAATATCGCCAAGGCAGTTGCCACCGCTCATAAACGTTGAGTGTAGCTGTACCGAATCCATTCTTGGTTCCGATTTTTTGCTCTATGGGCAGTTTGGGGTCATTTGCGACCGATACGCAAGAATTAAATACATAGGAAACTATGGGAGGTACTTTACGTATTATATTGAACTGTTTACTTATTTAGAATAAATATTTTTATATTTAGTTATGTTTTTGTTTTACTCTTTACTTTATTACTGGTTTTGTACTTTTTCTTAAACATTTTAGTCAGTTCTTACTGAATCTAACATTGGTCGTAGTGTTTTGCTTGGTGGGCATTCTAATGTTTATTTGAGGTTATTATTCAAGAGTTTAATACACAGACCTATGGATTAACGCGTATTCCGAACCACAACGAAGTTTTCCATTTAAATTTCAGGTTTAAAAGTGATCTTTCACTTATCCAGTTATCGAGTATTTAAATATATCTGTTTTACACTTTTTTTTACCATCCTGGTTGTTGTCTCGAAGAGGTTTCTTGTCATTTACAAAATTGATTTCATCTTTTGATGAACGAGAAATCTAGTCATTCGAATAAAACTGGCCAAATTTTGATCATGAAAAAATCGGCAACATTTGAAGATGCGACTAACAAAATTAACAGATTTCATCAGATCTTGATCAACAGGATATCTCGTCGAAACGAATAAGATGATTAAATTTCAAAGAAAGTTCCATTTGATGCACTTAAATTTATGTTCAACACGGATAAACTGTATCAGCTTTCATTCAATTCTATAAACTTCTTTTAAGGGTAGTGTACGTTTTCATTAACACCGAACATAAAAACTACCATTTACACACAACGGTTTGATTATCGCTATCGCAAATTAGAAGTATCTTCTGAAATTCCATAGTTGTCCCATTCCATAGCTGTCCCTTTGTCCCATATATTCCCATTCCATAGTTGTCGTGGCCCATAACAACTGAAGCGAAGTCATTATTTCAAAGCACACAAGTATCGTGGTTACCATGGTTTCAACTGCACGCACCGAAACGTGGGAAATCACCACTTCCCATTTCCGACAAATGGAATTTCTGAGGTAAAAAAAAAATTATACGTCCTCATAGAGACAAAAAACCGTTATTATGATCGAACAGGATACGCTAAAGATAGAAAGGGAATGCTATTATAGATATCACCTCCTCCCAATAAGTGATCGCAGTAAAATTTAGTCGTTTGGTTATAATAGACATGCATCATTTGCAGATTGTGCACAAATGCAATATATGTGTGTGTGTGTGTGTGTGTGTGTTTAATACAGAATACGTACAAACCATAACAATGAAAACAGAGCACCAACGTTGCAATAACGAACTACAATGAGTTTTTGAAGCGCATTGTTGTTAGGTCTTCGTTCTTCTAGTTTCTCGGTAGCCCAATTGGACGAGCAACGGATTGGAAATCAGTGGTTGCGAGATCAAAACTAGATTCAAACAAATATCACAATCTTCACGAAGGTTCATGCTTGTTAAAACTATGGTGCAGTAGAGCGTCGGGCTCGCATCGGAAGGGTTGTGGGTTCTGTCCACAGCGGAACCTGCAATTCTGATGGTTGCGAGATCGGCGCTGGCTGAAGACCGTCGTGTTCGCTAATGGTGGCTGGGGCACGTTAAATAGGTCGTGGTCACAAAGTCCCCCATGTTCCCATACCAAATCAGTACCTCTGGGGGTACTTGATCAGGGGGTTTTCGTCCTCTGATTGGGATCTAAATTACGATATGTGTGAGTGAATGGATGTGTGAAAGGGACGTTCGATAAAACGGATATGTCATGCATGAAGAAGTCCAACCCTCCAGGGCAATGGCACCCCCAATTGGGCTATATATGGCCCGCACAACAACAACAACAACAACAAAACTATGGTGGACTCGAATATCCTCACGTTCGTGTGGTGCGGAAGTTTGGAGAGCGAGGTGCCAACTCAAGTGTCGACCTCGTCATCTGACCGTGGTTCAAAATTACGATGCGCTGTCCTTGCATCTTTCCCTTCGGAATCGATCCTGGACTGTTGCCAATATCCCGGTGTGCTCCTCAAGTGCGACGTTAATTAACTACCTACTTACACTGTAGAAAGTTATGGGGGTTTTAGCCACGGCGGTGCCGTTGCGTTATTTTAGCGTGTAGCGAATTTAGACTATATATAATTAAGTTCACTGAAACAATTAAAGTTAACATTTATTAAATTTTAACAAATTAAATACATTAACTAAAGTATAATCTATCAGCGCGCTAGCAAAGGTGGTTATGAAACTACGAAACTGAAATCTCAAGAACAGCTTGAGGTATTTAAAGCGTGAACACATAACGCAGCATGCGTACGTCAGAAGCCTCTTGAAGTGAAAGTGGAAGTAATCTCTAATTTGCATAACACCACAGGGTACTGCACCTCCATAGACATCTATGTTAAATTTACAAACTTTAGAGCTTCTCAATTATTCATAAATTACTGTATTAATCTGAAATTTTTACAGTGTAATATTTGAGTACCCTTAAAGACTTTATCACTAGTTTTTGTGTTTTTTAAAAAACATTCACAAATTTATAAATTTTTTAAAAAATGACAAAATAAATGAAATTTTTTAGATAAAATATTTAAAAAAATGTATGCATTTTTATCTTATTTTTCGTGTTAAACTGTTTAAAGGTGCTTCATAAAAAGTTTCAAGAATGTATGTAATTAAGTAGTTTATGAGTAATGTGCTCCCAAACATGAAAGAAGTGTGTTCTGGGAAATAAGGCTTTAAACTACGGAAGGACATACGCCGGGTAATAGTGCATCTACTTTATACAATACTTAAAAATACTTCCAATGAAAGGATTTATACATATGAGGTATCACGTTATAAAAAGGACAGTTCAAGTTTTCATAAACAGTAAAAATATCACAAATTACTTTTTTCGAATTTTTAAGTGCAGGACCCCCTACATGGAAATTTTATTGCTGTCCAAATAATTTATTTCACTCCCGCGAAATATTTTAGGACGATGGGTCATGGAGATATATCGACGATATCGGCAAATATCGATATATCGTCAAACACCGATACATCGTAAAATAGCAATATATCGTTAAATATCGATACATCGTCAAATAGCAATGTATCTTTAAAACCGATATATCGTCAAATACTGATATTGCGTCAAATATCGATCTACGTCAAATACCGATTTTCGTCGAATACCGAAATTAATATACCGATATATTGGAAAACCGATATATCTGACGTATAACGGAGATATATCGTCCATCAAGATCCGGCCCCTTTCACCAATAACGATACTTTGTAATCAAGAATGCTGATTGAAATTCAGAATGATGAAGATAGTGCCGTTTTGATAATAACGCGATGATATCAGTTTTGTTTTTAAAGACAATCTCGTCCACCAATGTATTAATAGATACATGCTTAATATATCATTTTTCTTAATCACCGATACAGCGTGTTTTTGGTAGAAAGAACTTTAACTTTCGAATAAAAAGCAAATTGTAACTTTATTTTTATATCTTAACTATAGATAAAATCACATACGAGTATTATTCGTGTTTAGGCGTACGTTCCATAAATTATGTATTCGCATTTACTCTCAAAGTGAAATAAAAAAGCACTTTTACAAAAACTATAAAGGGAACACCACCGAAAAAATTTCATAGCTTTCTTGCTTCGGTAATAAAAGAATTATTAATGTGTAAAAAAAAGTAACTTTTATTAGTCGCTCTCAAAGTAAGAACATGAATTCTCAACAGGGGAATAAAAGCGAATACTAATGTCAGATATACAACAATATGCTTTCTATTTAGCAAAATTATAGAATATAAAAAAATAGAATGCGATAAAATAAGCAAGAGTCAGTGTCTATTTAAGTAAGAATAACTGGTAGAAATAAACTAAAGAACTCGGAGAAATAAACTTAATAAACTAAACATAAGATTCATGATAAGATTTATTGCTAAAATTAGTAATAAATTAGAGTCATTGCTAAAATTAGTAATAAATTAGATTCATTGCTCCAAATTAATGAATGAATTAGTAATTAATATTAATACATTTATTCAATCTTAGGGATATGTAATATTGTGTGGGCCGAAAAAAGTTTTTCATTATTTGCTATCATATTCTAATAGTGCGGAAGAGTTGGAAAGTAAAACTAATGTATAAAAAATTTCATCACGATTTATTGATATCTTTTGCCTTCCCGTGGGGTTCAAAGCCTCCAAAAAGATCAAAATTAGGGCGTTTTTTTTTAGATAAAAATGTTTACAATTACGTTCTAATAGTGCGCAAAAGTAAGCTAATGCATTCAATAAAAACGGTAAAAAAAATGTTTAATCTGTACATATCTTCGGCCTCTCCTACTGGGCCAAATTGCAGAAAAAACTATTCACCAGTTTTTACCGTAATTGCAAAAGTCGATATTTTGCAAAAAATGCCATTTTTTCAATTTTTTCTGCTATTTGGTCCCCGTTGGGGAGGTAGAAGATATGTACTGATCCAGACAATAATTTTTACCGGTAATATTGAATGTATTAGCTTACTTTCGCCCACTATTAGAAATGTAACTATGTAAACATTTTTACTTTTTATAAAAACGCCCTAGTTTTGATCTTTTTGGAGGGTTTGTACCCCTTGGATAGGCAAAATATATCAATAAATCGCAATGAAATGTTTTACACACTAGTTATACTGCATGATGCAACTTTTCCGCACTATTTGAATGTCATAGCAAAAAAAAACGTTTTCGGTCCACCCCAATATGTAACGCATTCGCGTACACTGCAGCAACACAAAGGGCTATTGGCGACGGTTTTAGATCATTTTCGAAAGGAAAGATCCAAGGACAACATTTCCACATTAGGTACTCTTCATATGATATAACACCGCTCTTTACATCGTAGACAATAACGCACTCTTCATACGATAACAACATAAACTTCGCGAGTCTACAACGCCATATTCATATGAGAAAGCAATTTAATTATGACAAAACAACATATGAGGCATCATACTCTTCATATAAGTCAACATACACTTGATATGATAGATCATACACTCTTCATATGATAAATCATATACTCTTCATATGATAGATCATATACTCTTCATATGTTAGATAATATACTCTTCATATCAGACAATTGAAACTATTCAAATACCTGTTCGCATGAAGTTGTTAATTGAAAGTCACACTCAACTTCATACGTGTTACTATTCTAAATTTCAACATGTTAGGCATTATCCTCAACAACATATCGGCTCTGAAAACTACGCCTCTCAACTCTGATGTGTAATACAACTCATAAACCGAATGTTGGTTCTATCGATCCAGCTGGACTGTGTTGATACATCGATCGAAGTAACTTTCTTGTACCTGCTAAAGATAGGAAATAAGAAAACATATTACCAAGCGGAAACAAGCTTTCGGGTTCCCATGTTTGTTTTTTGCGTCCATCGCAAAAACTCATAAGACGCATTATGTCGGGTTATAAGAAACATTTTGTTGAATCCACGCATCTAGTGGACCCTTTCCATCATGCCGTGGTGATTGATTACTTCTTCCCTAGCAGATTGGGAAAAAAACATCCATATTTTGCTGTGGAGGCAAATACGTTAGGGGAAATGTTGATAGGACTAGGAGTGGTTAGTGAAGTTTCTGTGAGTAACAATGATTTATGTTTTCGGGCTATAGGTACTACTTTTGAAAAAGCGCAATACCTTTATGTGGAGAGCGTTGTAATTATACAGATTTGAAATACATTATATTCAACTGTAATATATATGTTTTCTTCTCTGTACTTGCTACAGAACATATTACACTATTACACACAATTAATTGTATAAGCGACTGTTTGTGAATGTTAATTAGTTTTCTTAATGCCCAAAAAGGTCCCCCCCCCCTCCAATTTTGGCGGGCACTGAACTCTATCCTTGGCCACTACAAGGCCAGAAGTGATGGTCGACTATTTCCAATGCCGGGCACTGAGGACATGTCATTGGCCACTACAAGGCCAGAAATGATGGTCACTTGTGAAGGGGCCACCAATGGAGGACCATCATTGCCCCTAACAGCACAATTTTACCTACATACCCTGAGCCTGGATTCAAACCGGGAACCTTCCGATCCAGAGGCCAACATCTTAACCACTAGAACGGTTGGTCGGCAAAAAATGAAAATGGTTGGCAAATAATGCAAGAAGGTTGATTGGGTTTCATGGTGCAAAGGCCATATTTGTCGATGCTGGGCGAAACACAAGACAGACCACGTCATATATATGAACATACACAGAAGGAAATTTAATTGAAAAATAAAAGAGAGAAATGCACCCTGATTGGAATCAAACATGTGCCGTCTACAACTCAAAAGTTGCTAGGGCTGTGGGCAATCCCATTTAGCAACGGCGTCCCCCAGTACGTCCATGATCTCTTTATTTTAGGGCAACACTTATTACAATAAGATTCTTCCAATTTTTAACCTTCTAGGTTGTTGTAACGACAAGATTTGTCGTCATTTGCATATCCATTGACAAATCTTGATGGACGAAATATCTTATCATTTGTAGAAAACTGACCAGATCATGATCTTGTCACCATAAAAATGTCGGCAATAGACGAGATAACTCGTCATGCTCAGATGTCGATGGATGAGATACCTCGTCGAAACCACTAGATGTGTTCAGCAGATGTCGATATTAATTATTAAGTTACTTAACCCCGAAACAAACACCACAAACAAACACCATGTACACAAGTGACAGAACGTAGTTTCAAGGGCGATATTAGTGATTAATCATTATTTGTCTTTGTAAATGACGATTAAAATGTGTACAAAATTATCATTTGGTATACATTTGCCTATATTCTTTAATTTGAACGAAAATCAACTTGCATTGGAAAACTATTTTCGCAGTATTAATGATCTAAAATAAAAGTAGCATTTAGTAAATCGTAAAAGTAGTATTAGTAAGTTGAAAATTTACCTTCCAACGGTCGCATGTATGTGGGAGGATACACTCGAGTTGATTTTAGTTGATATTTTTAGACCAAATAACGCTGCGAATACTCGTTCTCGGCTATTCCTCCCGCTCATTTAGAAATACTTTCAGTCATAATTTGAATTTTGAGGTGTTAATAGGTCTCCTGCAGATCCGTCATTTGTATTTAACAGAAACGCGCGACCGTTAAGGTAAGGTTTTATATTATATCTTGTTTTTTTTTAGGTACAAGAAATCTTTATTATGTTATTTATTACTTTATTATGTTACTTAAATTTAAATACTTCATTAACGATATCGACAAATTTAATTTCTTTAATTTTCACTTCGTTTATATAATTCCTTGGGCATTTAAAATTGTTTTAATGCCTTATATTTACATTATTTCTACTATACATTAAATAAAAATTATATAGAAATTTGAATAGCATTTCTTTAAATAAATTACATTGATATTATTTAAAGCATACTTTCAATAAATACATCCTTTACATTTTAAATTTAAAACCCTTTACATTTTAGAATAATGTTTCTTAGAAATACCCGCGACCATTCACGTTGGTGTGGAGGGCGCGACCGATGGAAGGTTAATTTCGTAGTATGTATGATTTAAAATTTCAAGAAAACGAGTAAGAAAAGAAAGAAAATACTTGGACGCTTTGATAGATACTTTCAATGCAAATTTCAGAAATGTTTCTGTTTTAAAAACTTATTCGTCACAAATTCCGTATTGTACTGAAACATTTACAGTTTTGTACTTACTTTGTTTACAAATATAAAACATGTTTTCAAACATACCAAAAGGGATAATTGAGAACTTATTAATACATTCATAGACCAACATATTTTACAACAACATTCTGTATGTACAAGATAGGTTTTATATAGAGTCAAGTGTTAAATTCTTAAAGTGAACATTTTTTATCTATTAAGCAAATCTCACATTTTTTAAAGTGACAGTAGTAAATTGTTGCCCAAAAATAAATCCATAATAAAAAATATCCCTATAGTAATATTATTGATATTACTTCAAAGTGGCGTTAAGGTAAATAAGTGTTTAAATAAAAATTTAAACATTATACAAATATTTAAATAAATAATAAATTTATTAAAAAAGAAAAAAAAATCGCTGAAATCTCAAAAATTTTTAAACGTTCGAGTTGAAATTGCAGCCAATTTGAAGACTTTAATTAAGTTACACGGCAAAACATTAACAAAACCGTTCCCTTTTTTCTTATCACGAAACTTTTCTTATCGATTATCTATGCAAAGATTTAGTGAGTTTAAGTATTCTTAAGTTTTCTCGTTAGCCAATGTATAGAGAACTGCGGAAATGCTTCAACCGATATGTAAACAAAGAGAAAGAAAATGAAGGATTAGGATCAAATGTAATAAAAAATAGGTAACGAAGGAAAAAAGTAAAAAGAGTAAAGTTCTTTAATCTCTTACTCTTCAGGATTCCACGAAGAATTTTTTTCTCTGAAAAATTTATTTTAAATGTGAACAAATTAGGGACAGAGTAGAAAAGTTAAGCCTATAATTACTACGCGTTTCTCGTAAAAAGAAAACTAATTTCAGAATATTGAGATTTTTTTTAAATGAAAGGATAATTATGCATTATAATTAACATTTATAAGCATGTAAGACTGTTATTTTATGATCTTTTAGAAGTTATAGAACAATTGGAAAGCAATAAATTTGTTAACATCCCTTTACCTTCAACTGCATTTTTGAAAGCATGGATGATTTATCATACTGTCGGCACATCCTAGTAACACGGATTTGCATTTTTGACAATCACTTAAATGCATATTTTAGACTTTTGTTTGGTGCATAAACGCGTATTTTGCCAAAGGCATAACCTCCAATTCGCAATATAAATATTTGAGTGGCTAAATTCAATTTTACTGTAACTAGTGTTTGCTAATGCGTCGAAATTTAAAAAAAAAAACATATTTTTCGAAACAATGGATTTATCCGATTTCTTTTGGTATAGACATGCGGTATATTTATTTAATTTGAATTGATAATAACTTTTTGCATTGAAGATAGTTTATTATTTTTGTACTTAGAAAAATAAATCTTGATATTTCTTTGAAAATAGCTAATAATTACAAATAATTAAAAAAACACCGCATGCAACATGGACTATTTATTTACGGCATTAATTTGAAATGGTTTCTTTGTGGCCAAGTTATTTTACAAATTGTAGCATTGCTTTTCTACCACATACGCGACATGAGGACTAAATAATCGCATCTATTGGTTGAATCAACCTCAGTAAAAAAAATTTTCGCCGAGAACTTCAAAACTGATTAGATATGATGCAGTGAAAATGACTTTGCATAACGGATATTGGCGTGTGAACTCCTCAGAGGGTTAAATGATCCATAATATATGGAACTCAAACCAGGTAATACGCGCATAACTACAAGTTAAAATCATCAAATAATAGATTTCAACCCTCCAAATGGATTTGACGATAGATTTCTTTCAAGATGTCACCAGTTTTCATAATGACAAGATATGTCGTCATCAAGATATCGCCGATTTGTGATGTGATGAAGAGAATATGGTCATTTTTTAATTGACGAGATAGCTCATACATCAAGATGTGATCAGTTTTTCCACATCTCGCCCATCAAGATGTGGTAAATGTTTCCATTATCATGATATCTCGTCAGTCAAGATGGAGTAAGTTTTCCATTAAGACAATATATCGTCCATCAAGATGTGGTACGTTTTTCCATTGACAAGATATTTCGTGTATCAAGATGTGGTCAGTTTTTCCATTGACATGACCTCTCGTACATCAAGATGTGGTAACTTTTTCCACTGACATGTTATCTCGTCCATCAATATGTGGTAAGTTTTTCCATTGACAAGTTTTCTCGTCTATCACGATTTGGTAAGTTTTTCCATTCACAAGATATTTCGTGCATAAAGATATGGTCAGTATTATCATTGACGAGATAGCTCATGCATCAAGATGTGATCAGTTTTTCCATTCACAAGATATCTTGCCCATCAAGATGTGGTAAATGATTCCATTATCATGATATCTCGCCTGTCAAGATGCGGTAAGTTTTCCATTAACAAGTTATATCGTCCATTAAGACGTGGTAAGTTTTACCACTGACAAGATATTTCGTGCATAAAGATGTGGTCAGTATTTCCATTGATAAGATGTATCGTGTTATCTCGGTCATCAATATGTGGTAAGTTTTTCCATTGACAAGTTTTCTCGTCCATCACGATTTGGTAAGTTTTTCTAATATATATATCTCTATGAAACAACCATTAGTGAGGTTAAGGATTGGAGCATTTCTACAAATTGTTCTCATTTCTCGAGATTAACATTTACTTATTTACAAAAATTAGGAAAATAATAAAATTAAGTAGCACACAAGTTACACAGTTATTAGACATATTGCTTTTTGAATATGTTTGTAAAATGCACTTTTTCGTAAGATAGCATCAACAACAACCAGTAAGATTACAGAATTTTAAACAATTGTTCGCTCACTTAGATTATTTTTTTCAGTTTTATGGCACGAGGGCCATATTTGGCAAAACGATGCCAACACAAGACAGACAACGCAAAGTAAAAAATATGATGCAAGAGGAAACAAGAGGGATTAGGTAATAGAATAAGATGAAAGCAGGAAAATGTTGCTTGGACATCCTGGGTACTTGGATGCTATATTTACTTAAGACAGTAGACCCCATAGGAAAATAAAAGATCTCTAGAGCACAATGAATTCGTGATGCCTGTGCACTCCAAAAATAAATGTGTACCTGTAGGCGAAACAAAACAGGGAATGCGGTTCGGTGTTTGGAATTAATGGCGCAAAGATCATATTTGGCCAAACTGTGCCAAACACACGACATACAGCTTCAAGTAAAAAGATACCATGAAAGAGGATAAAAGATGGGCTGGGGAATAGAATTAGATGAAAAAAGAAAAGGGTCACTTAAGTAACCCGAGTACTTGACACACTTATTTACTAAAGACAGTAAAGCCCATTGGTTGATTTGGTTGGGATTTATGGCGGAAAGGAAATATTTGACCAAGAAGTGGAAAGCACAAGAGATACAATGTCAAGTAATTTTGATAAGAAATGATAGAGATAAGAAAGAAAAAAAGATGCCCTAGGCATTTTAGGGTTGCGATACCCATGAGAAAATTAAAGGTCATTAGAGTACATCTAGATCTTTGCTCGCTTAGGAAAAGTAATTAAATATAGATGTGCATACTCTGCGCGAGTTAGAATCTTCTCCACTTGCAGGCATGTATAGTTGCTCTTAGAAAAACATACTATTTCTAGCTCAAAATTAATGATCACTCTCGAAAACACTTAAAAACACGCATTATCTCATAATAAGACATCCCTACCCTGAAATTTCCCATTAAAATCTTTTTTCGGAAATCGATAACTTTTCCCAGGACAAGTAAATTACATAAATCATGCTGAAGCTCTCCGACGAAGCGAGCGAGAAGACGAATGCACGGTCACAAAAGCAGAAGCAAAAAAGTTTTATTCCAAGTTCGAACAAACGAAACACGAATCCATCCATATTCAAATGCGAAAAGAATGTTCTGGAACAACAAAAGCAACACAAAAGTCTCTTCCAATTTCAGGGAAGCGGAAAAGTTACGTTTTGAATCAAAACAAATAGAATCGATAGCTCCCAAAGTTTCAGATGGAAAGATGCGGAATCGAAAAATTTTACAGGGATTAATGCGACAAACAGAAGCAAAGTTTGAATGGATTGTGAAAAGGAGTTTTTTCTCACCTTAATGTTTTAGTCGAAGGCGTTGGGAACGGGAAAGAAACATCACATTTGACGTTCGGTGATTAGATTTCGACTAGTTAGTTAACTTCCCGAAGGTTTTTTAGTTTTCTGATGATGTTGTCCATTAATGCATTTTGTGCTGATGAGACACTGATTACGTTTCTTTATCAACGCACAGAATGAATTTTACGGCTATTACTGGATTTTTATTTAGCGTATGTTATGTTGGTGATATGGAAATAAGAGTGTAACCCGAAGTAATAACAAGACGTTTGATAAATACAAACTGCCATCGAAACGGACAAGAATACAACACGATAAGGACAATGTAAAGACTCAGAGGATACTGCATATATATAAATTATTACAATAAAATGAACTGATATTACGTATACCGGAAGCTGGAAATACATGAAACCAGCTGTATACATGCTTTAACCGTTTAAGTGGTTTCGACGAAACAAATCTAATCCATCAAAATCTGACCAAATTTAATAGTAACGAGATATCTCGTCATCAAGATTTTACCGATTTACCAAACAGGTCAAGTGGCACTAGTAATATATGATAATGTCGTAGATTTACTCGTTGTTTCTCCACAGGTATGTAGGTAGGTAATATTTAACGTCGTACTGGTGTTTCTCTACAGGAAAATATCCAATTATAGAGCAAAAAATGAATGATCCAAAAATGCACGAAATAAACGCATTCTTGTTAGATAAGACAAGACACTGCATTAAACAGATTACTTATTGGATTGAAATCATTTAAAATGCATGAACAAGCATTCTAAGAATAGGAATTTTAGCAGTTTTAAAAGTCTATTTGTGGCATAATTCTTACATATATTCCTTTTTAAAGGCATAAAGTATAATTTTCAGTTTTCTAGTGACGTGAAAGGCAATGTCAAAATATTAACTATAAATTTTATGAAAAACGCAACGTAAAGACATACAATTTTCCAAAAACATTGTATTCCAATGTGATTAAGTAAATTACTCTTTTTCTGTGCCCATTAAAATTGAATGAAAAAAGTTAGTGAGAATAATGAGTTTTTTAATCTATTTTTAACTATGCGATCGTTATACTTTAATTAATATAGAATCGCTGAAGCGTCTGGTTTTTAGTTTTTAAAGCTAAATGGTTTTTACCTTAGCAACCAAAATCAGTGAAAGGGAAGAGACTATAACTATTCCGTAACCATTGCTAGTCACGCTTTTTCATAACCCCAAAAGTCATAACCGTCTGTTTTTATAGTAGCTATTCTTGTCTGTTTTTCTAACATCTGTTTTTGTACATCTACCCGGTAAGGAACAATTCTACTTTTATACAATTTAGGCACTAAGTTGAATGACATGATTTGAAGCGGAAACAGCTATTTTATTCGCAAAAGAAAAACACCATTTTTTTCCCATATGTGGCGGGCAATTTATTAAACTGACCCAACTTTGTGAGAGAGAGTTGTAATTATCACTCAGATTTCAGAAAAAATCCAACTAATTACCATACGCCAATTGCGAGCACGCGAGTAGAGAAATTGAATAAAACAACAAAATATAAATAAATTCACCAGTTGGATATTCAGTCTGTGTTAAGCTTTATGTTCTCCGTTCTATTTATTTTTTCTCACTACAAATCGCATTAGTCCCAAGCAAAATCGAAATAATTTTTTCCAGATTCTGCATGTCTGTACATGTCTGTTCAGAGCAAGAGGGGAGAAAGGGGAACGAACTAAATATGGTGGGAAAAACGAAAGCAATTATTGTACTTTTTCCCTTTTTTTGGCGTTTTTCCCTTTTTTCCCCTCATCAGCGGTTAAGGAGTGCAAATGGAATTTTTTACTTCGCGGTGCGAGAGAAACCAAGCAAGTTTGAAAGAGACATGGAAAAAGAGAAAAATAACGGGATAAAATTTTCTTTGTGTTATTTTTTATTTAAGACGAAGACGACAAGGGTTAATTACGAGAAACCGCACCATCATGTTACTTCCGGCCAAGAAGATTGTGTACTTCTATAATTAATATTTAAAAAAATACTAACTACAAAGCGGATCTGATTTTCAAGCAGTTGGAAATTGCTTGAAAGCAAATCGGAATGCAGCGAAATTGGATTTATTTTATTTCAGAGAGAGTTCACGCTTCACTGAACATGTATTAAGGATTATTTTAATTAGTGTAAAAATGTATCATGCATGTAGTTATATAAAAACGATTTTATTGTTCTAGGGAATAAGTAAAAGCAATTAAATAACGATACTCTTAACTATTAGAGTTTTCAATTCTTTAATATCCTACTTCATGGTATACGTTCACTATTTTTAATTAACAACATGTGCGACTAATATATTTCTAAAGAGAAACGGGATGATCACTTATTCTAATCAAATAAATTATTTAGCAGGCCACCATAAAACATTATTCGCAAAATTGATCTGATCCGCTTCAAAGAACAAAATCTAGATAGTTCACGTAAGGAAAATATTAATTCAGCAACATGATTCTAGATACGTATTTATTATACTAGCGAAGTAAAAGTGTAAAAATACTGGTACTCTTATCCATGTACGTTCTTAGCCCTCAGATTGGTTTCATTACGATATATTGTATATATTGTCCTTCAAGATCTTACCAACTTGATAATGGCAAGATATTCCGTTCTCAAGACATTGACGATTTTGCTTAAGACCAGATCAAGATCTGCTCAGTTTTCTTTTAATGACGTGATACCTCTTCCTTCAAGATCTATAGTCAGTTAAGGTAAGTCAAAATCACCTATCAATACCTGGTCAACATTAGCCAGCCAAAGTGACCATTTCTTCATGGGCGAGATATTTCTTCCTTCAAGATCTATAGTCAGTTCAGGTAAGTCAAAATCAGCTATCAATACCTGGTCAACATTAGACAGCCAAAGTGACCATATCTTCATGGGCGAGATATTTCGTCATTAGAATAAAACTTACCAGATCTTTATCACGTCATTATTAAAATCGGTAATATCTTGATGACGTGTTATCTCATCTTTAGCAATATTAGTCAGCTCTTGATACACGAGATATATAGTTGAAACCTCAATTATAATATCACGTATTTAGTACATGGTTATTGGGTTTTATAGTGCAAAGACTATACTTGGCTAAACTGGGTCACACAACGCCAAATAAATGAACGTACCCACGAAATACTTTTATTGACATAGGAGAGAAAATGCATTCATGGATGGAAGGATTTAGTCAGGTTAAACTGTTACATTTAGGTTAAACTGGACAACATTCAATTGGCTAGTCAGGGATCAATCCTAGAATGTTACGATAACACCTCGCCGCTTTGAATCACGACCAAATTAAGATGTCAACATCTAACCCACACTACTCCAACGTAAGGACATTTGAGATCCCGTCGGATTTCACGAGCATCAGGTTCCTTGTACACAGCGGTCTTTGATTGGACCGAGTTTCGAACTCGATACCATCCGATTTCTTCTCCACAATTTTACCAACTAGGCCACCGTGACCCGAGCAGGTAGGTCGATGAATTTAAGTGTCGCACTGGAGCAACACAACAGGCTATTGGTGACGTTGACCATCGATTCCGACGGAAAAGATCCGAGGACAACACCTCGTAAGTTTGAACGACGGTCTGATGACGAAACGCAGCCCAGGAAGAGATTTGCAGGATGGATTCAAAGAAGTTAAATGGATCCAAAACTTCATTTTAATAGGTACATCTCAGAAAAAAGGAATATCGAAAATTCTATGGGTAAGGTATTAACATGTCTACCTTTCAAAGCATAAAACAAGTCGTACAATCTTGGATTCACAATAGAGTACATTCAGGCTGAATTCCTCTAAATAAATCAAACAGTCCCGGTTGCATTAGAACGAAGTAAATACGTTATTAGTGCATTGACGTTTTCACCCCCTCCCCCAAACGTATCAATCCTTAATCGTTCCGAGTCACTTAAATCTGTTTATCTATGTGCGCGGGAAAGCTTCAGAATTCGGAACATTCAATTTGCAAAACACGCTCAATCATTGTGATGGACGACGTTGGTTTGGTAGCTCTGTTCTGGACGGAATCCCCCCTACTCTCACAATTGATAACCACTACAGTCGTTCCTTCGGACCAAACTGCGGACTATTTATCTTTAGTGCCGCGCACAGTTCAAATAGAGAGTAAATAACTCGACCTCCGTACGAAATTAATCGTACATTCCTGGGAAACTCCGCTTGAATGCTTTGCTGTTTGGTGTACTCTAATGCAGAGTACTTATCGTTACTCAGTTGAAAATGCTGTTCAAACGTGAAGTTTTGTAGTGATACATTTAGATTAGCGTTTGGTGCAAATATTGCATGCTGATTGTGATTTCTAGTAATATAGGTTCTAGTGATATAACCTTTCGTCACATGATTGTGCTGAATTGATTACTTCAAACTTTTTTGGAGAGTTAAATTGACATTTATTTGAACACAGACATTACAACATGTGGGTTAAAATTTAGTCCTTAAATACGAAAATTATCCAGTTGCTACAGAGACGTCTGATCAAGACGGAGTCCAAAAGATGACTTACTGTAAACAGGAAAATTATCCCGTTGCTACAGAGATGTCTGATAAAGGCAGAGTCCGTAAGCTAACTAACTGTAATTTCACACGTGGGCGTACACTTGAGCTTCAAGGGCACTTGAGAGACAGTGAACTTGTAGGATCCACATAACCCAGATCACCTGGCGCTAATACTTTACAATTACAACTGTTCAGGATAACGCATGCATTCGTCTTGCTGAATCACTTTCCGTCAACTTAATGCAGAAATTCATTACCTGACATATTTTATGTTTTACTGAATAGTTGCTTAAATATTAACCTATCAGGTTTCAGGTAAAAAAAAACACAAATATAAGCACATTTATAGAATTATATATCCCTTAAACAGATTAAAACATAAATGTTAGCCACAATGACAGTAGCAGTGTCTTAGGGAAAATGTCAGATAACGCGTTTCTGCTATGTCGACGCTTAGTGATATTGTTTGTGATCTCAACCCACCTGGGGGTTTAGGTCACATGGACATGCAAATAAATTATGTATAAATTATGTAATTATGTATACATTATGTATAAATTATCATAATTATGTATAAATTATCATAAATAGCTATCGGATAGGCGTTAGTGGGATTTAATGCCAAATGCCTAGCATTTGCAACACTCATTTAGCCCGAGCAGTGTATCCTTATGTACTTGCAACACTTGGTACACATTTGGACGACATATTTAAAATGTTTGTACGTTTTCAATGACACTATCGCACACACAAGCTCACATTTCATCTACAAGTCTTCAACGAGTCTAGATTTTAATCCTCCAAGTGATTTCGACGAGATACCTCGTCTGCAAAGATTTGACCCATTTCGCTAATAACGAGATATCTCGTCATGAAGATATTGCTGATTTTTTATGATGGCGATAAAAAGATATGGTCAGTTTTCTAATTAATTAAGAGATACACCATCGAGACGACAATCAGGATGATTAAACCTTTAATCTGTCGTCAGGAAAGTGATCGTTATTATAATTAAGTAAACCTTCATATTTTGTCATACTGTGGTCAGGTGTAAGTAAGCTAATCCTCCTGGTGGTTGTCTCGGAGAGGTATCTTGTAATTAGCAAAGATCTGACAAATCTGACATGAACAGACTTCTCTCCATTAGAAAAAATTAACCAGGTCTTTATGTCGCCATCATCAGAAATCGGGAATATCCTAATGACGAGATATATCATCATTTACCAAAATAGGTTAGATCTTTATTAACGAGATATCTCGTCGAAACTACATAGGATTGACGTTCGAAATCAGCAATACATTTTGAAATCATCTGCGATACTCGTAAACTGCAGATACACATGATCTATTTCTCAATTTCAGACTTCACTAGTTTAGAAATGACTTCCAAAAGAAAGACATTAGACACAAAAACATCTATCATATCCTTAGATCATACATACTCTACTAATGGAATTTTCCATTGATGGCAAAGAAACATTCCAATCTCGAAATTTCTCCTTTTTCATACAGATAAATGAGAAGCTTACCTAAAACGAAGGAAAATAGAATTTAATATTGGACAGCAAATAACTCACTGAAAAATATAAAGCAATGATACAAGACAGATATGTGATGCCATGTTAAAAAGATAAAACTTATTTCAGGGAATCGTAAAATTTCTGATAGAAATTTTCTTTCTTAAAGGGTATACAATTTTCAATTTTAAAGATGGATAGGGTAAGAGGCACATAATATGAAACGCATGATTTTAAAGGGTAGACTAAAATAGAGGATAGCTTTTTTAAATGAATCCAACGAAAAATCATGATACGTAAACAATTTTTATATGAAAGTAGACAATTTTCCAGACTATAAGGAATATTTTGAGAAAATGTATATTTGAGATGAACTAAGAAAGTTCAAATTTCAAAATCATTGATTTGAAAAACAAAAAGTGAAGTAAACAAGAATATGAAGTAAACAAGGAACGCTTCATAAAAGCACACAAATCTTAGCTTTTGATATAAAAATGCATATTTTATTTGTCCTTAAGTTCAAACAAATACATATTCTGGTGTTACATTTACTTTCATTTGCATTAAACTAATATACAGGTAGGTATTTAAATTAACGTCGTACTGGAGCAACACATCGGGCTATTGGACGGTCAGGGATCAAACCCGCATTCAACCTTTCTGCATTGGAAAAGGCTCAGAAAGTTTTTAATGTATCATTTTCACGATAAATATTTTCTTATCAGAACAAAAAAAAACCTTATTCGTATTAACATTTTCTTTCTAAGAAGTGTTTCATCATTCTCAAAACTGATTAGATCTTTATGGACAAGGTATGCTATCAGTAGAAAAAACCTGTCTAGATATTTATCTCATCATCCAACAATCGCAAAATCTTAGTTTTTGGGTATGTTTTCATAATGAGAAATAGTTCGATTTTGATGGAAAATATATATCGGGTACAGCTACACTCTACGTTTATGAGTGATGGCAACGGCTTGGCAATTTTTTTGGCGCACTTTTAGTAGCGAGTTACGATAAATTAAGGCAACCCATCTTTCGTTGCTGTTGTTGTGGTTTTCACGGCAACCTCGGCAAACGGAAACTTTCAATTTTCATTTTGAATATTCTAGAAAGTTCTTCCAAAATCCGTTAAAATAGTTTGATTTCATTGATTCGTTTGAAATTTTTTCTTTCCTCCCATTGGTTATTTTGTTTTTAAAATATCCTTTTATTGCATTGGTCCTTTTAAATCGTTTTCCGTGATACCATTGGTCCATTTATTTGTATTTTGACAGTTGTGGAATTTTTATTTTGTTATAATAGTTTTCACGACAGGATTAAGAGTTTTGTTTTTTTTGACCATTTTCGTTTTCATTATTTTTTTACGAGATAATTCTGACGTTATCAGGTATTATTTCTTGCTTTTTTTCTTTTGTAAATCCTTTTCTTTTTCAACATGCTCACTGTATTTAGTGTAATTGATAAGTTTCAGGGTATTCTTACCATTCGTAGCTTAGTTTCTCTGCTGGTTCACAAATGTGTTTTGATATGTGATTAAGCTTACTACATTTTGTGAAATTTTTTTTTTAATATACTTTTTTAAAACGTTCTGAAATGTGCTTAAAAAGTGTGTTGTAAATAGAAAAAAAATTCTGACAGGAAAAGAGTTAAGAAATAATTATTTCCTTGGCGACTTTAGAAGTGCGCCAAAAAAAATCGCCAAGCCGTTGCCATCAGTCATAAACGTAGAGTGTAGCTGTACCATATATCGTTATGTGAAACCTATATACCGGTGTCCTCGTACATGATGGTATGGTCAGTGTCGTACCTAATATCTGACCAATTTTTAGATTTCGCATCACGATTTTGTTTATTTTTTTATGATGTTGAGGTATTTAGGTTTGTAACTGATTAACAATTCACTGAAAGAACTTTTAGAAATGGTCGGAGATCAATGACGAAGTAAAAGCTACAATGGCAGCAACACGAAATTTTGAACCACTGTCAGATTATGAGAGCACCTGAGCGGGAACCCACCCTCCAAACTTCCACACTATATACTACACTTGAGAATATCTGAGGCAACGACAGGTTTAATGTTGCACCAGCACCCAGTCATTGCCAGGAATCAATTTCGAACCAAGAACCCTCCAGTTGCTAACCCGTTGCTCTTGGAACTGAAATATCATTAAATAATGGACAAACACACGACGTTGTACCGAGACAAGAGTATTTGGTATTGGTATTTAACGACACATTGGAGCAACACAGCGTGCTATTGACGACGGGCGTAGGAAAAGAACCGAGGATCACACCACGCAAATTTTAAACCAGAGTCAGGTGATGAATTTATACCTGAGATGGCACCCACTCCCCAGATTTGCACACCACACAAACGTGAGGACATTTATGGCCATGACAGATTTAACGTGCACCTGCCCTCTTTTTACGCGAAGGTCTTTGGTTGGATGTGAACTCGAAATTCCCCTGTTGCACGTCCGTTGCTCTTCTAAACTGGCTTACATGGCCCGACATATACGAGAGAAGGAAACGAGCCTGACACTTAATGCCATGTTAGATTACTCTTCTCGAATGAGCCATAAATGCTCAAACGTGCAAAATGGAAATGGAAATAAACGTGCTGCATTCGCACCAAGGCCACATAAATATGATATCAGCTCCCCGTCCTTCAACACATCGAGGAAAAAATAAGCACCAGGCTCCAAAAAATAAGAAAATCATTGAGCACATTTTAAATTCTCTAATCTGTTTGGAGAATCATGAATTCCGATGGAGCTAAAAATACCCATCACTGCTGGGAGTGCAGTTCAAATAAAATTCCACATCACACAAGTCCCGTTTCGATTCTAATGGGTGTGCACGGTTTTTCTATTTGCGGACAGAGATCAGGTAAATTGACTACACCCCCTCCCCTCCGATTTCGAGGGAAATTATTTCCCGTGTTCAAACATACATGTCTTTATTTGAAATAAGGGTCCGAGGGAAAAATGAATGTCATTAGTGTTTTCCACAAATTGTACTCTTCTTCCCTTTTTTACTTTTTTCTGCCTGGATAAACAGGAAAGGGAGGATATAAAAGTAAAATTCCAGTATTTGCTCGGTTTAATGAGGTAAAAAGAAACAAAACCTGGTCCTTGTAATGCCAGAAAGCATCACCAGGCTTGGATTATTCGCATTGGCGTATCGCGTAGGATGGAAAGTGGTGTAGTTTTTGTTTTTTGCAGAAGTCAGATGTCGGTGGTTGTTTGTAGGAGACGCATATTTTATGAAAGGAAAATGTATTTGATGTAAAGGGGTATACGTAACTTCTGAGTTTCACTGACCGCTGTTTCTATAGGATCTGCACTGTTCGGGCATTAAATCTACGGATTACAAGTTTTTGTTTTATATAATAGCAAATTGTGATTTTTTGATAGGATTGACATTATTTTTTGCGTTTGGTAATTATTTACTGTTGCTGTTCTATATTAACTTATGTTTGTTACCATGTATGGATTTTGTGCGTTTTACTATATTTATGTTTTTTATTCCGTATTTGTGTTTGTATCAATTAGTACTTATTACTCTATATCAATATATACTTATTATTCTGTATAAATATGTACTCATTACTCTGTATCAATTAGTACGTATTACTCTTTATAAATTTGTACTTATTAATCTGTATCAATTTGTACCCATTAATTCTGTATCAATTTGTACTTATTACTAAGTATCAATTTATACTTATTATTCTGTATCAATTTGCACTTATTACTCTAAATCAATTTGTTACTCTATTAATTTGTATTTGCTACTGTATTAATTTGTGCTACTTAATCAAGGTTAATTTGTGTTTGTTACTCTGCATCAATTTGTTACTACGTATCAACTTGTTTGTTACTCAATTATTTGTATATGTCCTCTATATTAATTTGTTCTTGTTACTCTGTTAACTTGTTTTTGTTGCTACGCATTAATCGATGTTTGTCAGTCTGTACGAATCTGTGTGTGTTATTCCGTATTAATTTAGATTCGTTACTATGTATTAATTCAAGTTTCATACTTTGATTAAACTTGTATTCGATACTCTGGATAAATTGTCTGCATTAAATTGTGTTTGATGTAATTGGTGTTCTATATATATTGCATTTATTGTTTCAGTATGGCATAATGTACAATGGTTAATAGAAATATTCAGACGTATTCACAAATGCTAACAATCGTTTCATTCCTTCATTAGCAAAAGTTCATTAAGGTGTTTTGCGTATATTTAAAATCCCGTTCGTTTTTATGATGAATATTTCAGTCAATAGACGTGGTTAATTAATCAAAATTTGATTTGTGGAGTAAAAACATCGTTAGTTTCTCGGAAATCTTTTGTGGAATAAAATCTGGCCAGAAAATTTCGAATAACAGCTTGATATACTAACATGATAGTACAAGTAAGCAATGTGAAATAGAAAACATCCGTATTTATAGATTCAGATTGACGTGATAAATTAATCAATTAACTAAGAGTTAATAACCCTCATGGTGATTGTCAAGACGAGATGTCATTAGCAAAACTTACCAAATCTTGGTGTCACCAGAAGTTTCCGTGTCCTTAATAGATACCGTGTCATTAGAAATGAAATTGACCAGATTATGATTGACTACATACCGTATCATTAGAGAAAAATTAACCAGATCTTGATATACGAGATACCGTGTCATTAGAATGAAAATTGTCCAGATCTTGATGGACTAGATACTGTGTCATTAGAATGAAAATTGTCCAGATCTTGATGGACTAGATACCGTGTCATTAGAAGAAAAATGTCCAGATCTCGATGGACTAGATACCGTGTCATTAGAAGAAAATTGACCAGATCTTGATGGACTAGATACTGTGTCATTAGAATGAAAATTGTCCAGATCTTGATGGACTAGATACCGTGTCATTAGAAGAAAATTGACCAGATCTTGATGGACTAGATACTGTGTCATTAGAATGAAAATTGTCCAGATCTTGATGGACTAGATACCGTGTCATTAGAAGAAAATTGACCAGATCTTGATGGACTAGATACTGTGTCATTAGAATGAAAATTGTCCAGATCTTGATGGATGAGGTACCGTTTCATTAAGAGTAAATTTCTCAGATTTTGATGGACTAGGTACTGTCAAAAGACAAAAAATTATCACATCATTTCCTCTACATTCTAAAAGAACCAGGCAATAAATATCTTAATGACGAGGTATTTCGTAATTAGCAAAATTTGCTGATCTGGATGAACGAGATTTCTCGTCAAAACCACTTGGAGGGTTACAAAAGTAGAAAAGGGATTCTTGATTTTACAATAGCATTGAACAAAAATATTGAAAACAGTTACACAGTTAAACTATCTTTAAATATGTATAAAACCCTAATTTTGTTCCAGTTTTGAAATCAGTTTAAGTTAGTACACAATGCTCTAATTCACTACATTAAATAGAGACTGAAAATCTTTCGGTTAAAAAACATTACTAAGATATAAAACAAAAATTGACAACAAATAAAAGGTGTACAAATGATTTCAAGAAACAGCAAATACCTTACTGTTATCCGCATGGCGTTTAATACTTTTTAGGTTTAAAATCTTGAATAGAGTAAAATTAAGCTCATAATGCCAAAAAAAAGCAGCGAAAAAAAGTTCATAACAAGGAATTCATTTGCATATTTTATTACAAAAAATGCTACTATTATAAGCTTCTTAAACCACAGTTCCACTCAAAAACAACATTGCCCGCGATTTTACATGCAAATTTAGTTTCATTCTATTGCGCCTATGAAAACATCAGCATACGAATGGAGGCAGCGGCATATTGACATATTCCATTGTTCCGCGATAGAAAATTCCCTTAAGTATATTGACTTAATCAGGGGGGTCTGCATAAGAAAAAGCAAAAGAAAAGGGCCATAGGATCTCAAAGATGCAAAAGCAAATAAAAAGAACGCAAAAGGGAAGAACACGATCTATTAATGCGATCTAATGGAAAGAAACTTTGGTACACAATAAGAAGTAAAAGTGGATTCTCTTAACTATTTGTTTTTTCCCTCTTCAAGGAAAATATTGTTCTTAATTGGAATGTGTTAAAATAAAAATAAACTAGCACAAAGATGAAATTGTAAATGCAATAAATCAGGTTCAGACTTCTTTGTACTGGGTAAAAGTTAAAAATTAGGAGTCGGTGGACCATTTCTAATGGGGAAGATGGACTTTTTTGCACTGGTCGTCTAGTTTCACAAGGATGTTTTCAGACAGGCATTGAAGAAAACACTAATGATTTGCTTCTCAATCCTGCTTTTATTACAGATTGTGTTCATTCGAGAGAGAAGATATTCTAGGAATACAATTTCTAGCTGTTTGGATGGTTTTTCTGTTTGGAAATGAGCTTTTTCTCTGTGGGATCTCTTAGGTCACGTTCACATGAGGCGTTTCAACACGCGTTTGGCAAGGCTAAAGATTTCCCGCTAATAAATTATGCTATTTTATTCCTCTAATTCAAGTTTCTTTCTTGAAGAGCAGGACCTCGATAGCCTCGTCAAACGCGCGTTTTACACGCTTCATGTGAACTGGGCCTTAGGATTCATCTGATTTTGATGTTATATTTTTCTGAGTACAGAAAACATGAGCGTTTTGTAAAGGTTTCCAAGTTAAAATGTGTTGATGATTAGAAGTGGTTCTTACATCAAAACAATTAAACAAGAAGCCGGATAGCCAGAGTTGGTGCAAAAATGGCTCTTAGAATGGATAATTAATGTATTTTTACTAAATATTTATAAGTTAACTGAAAGAAACTCATGAAAAGAAAAATAACAAAGGAAAACATGAACGCGCATTACATGTTCGAATTTCAATGAGGGTCACTAGATATGATAGGTCGTCCTATTTGTGTCTTGTAATGCACGATTTGTGTTTCCATTGCATTAGATTGAATGTGTTTGAAGCTACAATAACTCTTACCACGAAGTAACGTTCTTAAAGCTTATTAATTTATCAACAGGAATTCAAGGGGGCGCTTGAATAAATAACATACTGAAACGAAAGCATTCGAACATCATTAGAGGTTAAGACATCTCCACAATTTTGTCATGATTTATCCCCAATAAGTTCAAAATGGACTAGTTAAATATATATTTTATGCATATTGCCATAATTAACGTGTGCCACGTGTCATGTTTTAAAGCAAAATTTGTCTAGCAGAAGTTTGGAGACCTATAGTCCATTGTAGAGTAGTTTAGAATATAGTAGACGGAGGTTAGTAATATATTTATACGAACATTTTAATGTAACATTATTTATTATAATTATAATTTTTTATTTCAGAGGCTTGAATTGTCATAGAAAATATACTAGGATTATGGCAAACTTGCGATTGTTTGAATAACATTTTTATTAAATAAAGTAACTAATTATCTTTTTTTCTGTTTCAACACGCCTAGAAACTCTAGTCTGACTTTGTTTTAGGTTTTATCAGACTTGAATCTGATAAATAAAATTTAACGCTTGAGCAAGCTTTCATAAAAAGATATTTCTGAAAGAGTAAAGATAAAGTAAATCTCCTACCAAAGTAGTAGTGAGAATAATCAGTTCTGTGGATATTTAAAATTTTTTTAAAAACTATATTCGACTATTTTTTTAATCATTGCGCGCTAAGCCTAAAATGGTATTTTTTAAAGAAATCCTTTTTTTGCGACATAAAACGCACTCCAAAAGCGTTAACACAAAAGTCTATACCCAAGCTGTATCGTATGTTCTTTCGGACAAGATGATGCACATGAAACATTAAATATTAATGTCGACAAATACATATTTTATTACCATTTAAATATATGTCCCTTCAAGTGGTCGTCTCAATTCAATTTGGAGAACTCCACGCACTTTTGTAATCAGACATTTGTATCGATAACTTAATAAAACTAAAAGCACAGTATAAACTTTTAGAAATAGTCATGGAATTGCAAATCTTCGAGCCATTGACGTTTCCCATTAATAGATGAAGGTATACAATTTATTTAAGCGCCATATGTATATATCCTTTCTCATCCTAACCTCCTAACCGAAGAGAGAGTATGGAAATAAAGCTTTATGGGTGCTTAATGAAAAACATTGATAAAATCAAAAGTAAACCTTTTAAGCTTTTAAGAAACATCCTAGAATTAGATTATAGATTTATTTTAAGTCCTGGATAACTGAAGTCATAAAGTAAATTGTCTTAAGCAAAGTTATAAATTCACATCCTTAACAATCATCTGGTAGTCACTGTGGGATATGTAGTTTAATTTGCGTCACAATGGAGCAACTCAACGTGATATTGGCAACTTTCCGGGACCAATCCGGAAGGGAAATATTTCCACACTTCTCCAACTAGTAGTTCTAAGTAGTACTTCTCACATTATAGAAATCAGAAAAAAAAATAGTCTGCAAAACTAATAAAATTTGTAAGCTTACCCCTAAAATTGGCAAATACTTAAATATAAATAAATAGAAATTTTCGTAGTCAAATCTGTCAACACATAGTTCATTCCAGGGTAGTAATAGTTGAATTCATTACAAGTTTGTAAAAGACCAACAGTTGTTTAGTCTGATAAATAGTATATTCCTATTTCAATGGGATAGATGACTAATTTGTCGTGATTACAATAGTTTATTTCAGACTGATAAATCGTTTGTTCCAGACTGATAAATAGTTTATTCCTGATTCAGAGTAATTCATGACTAATTTCTTTAACAGTATTTCTGTAAAGCATGTGTAGTGATCCGTAGTGAAAGCATAAACTTCCCTAATTGGTCTTTTGTGACCAAGTTTAATGGCCTGTATTTGAACCCCATGAACGCCATTTCGTGGATAAGACGCTACACTGCATCAACAGTGCCTATTGTGCATGCGTTCTTTTATGCTACTACATATTTTCCTCAAGGATAAAAATTGTGCGGTTTATTTCTAATTTTAACTGATATAAAGTTCTGGTATCCGTGGGTACGTTTCATCTCGTTTGAAAGAATTTGTGGCTTTCCCCCAAGTCTATATATTGTATTTTATAAATATTTTATTTAAACCAAAGCTAACGATTATTTACTTCATCCTTTAAACAATCCTCAATTGCAAGGTATATGTTTAAAAGTATTTTTACAGGAACGACAAATAAATAGACGGTAAACAGTTTTTGAATTCAATAATCAAGAGACCATAATTGACCTAAAAAAAAATAGAGCGTTTTTGAGTTAAATATGTTTGCCCAACTTCGCTTAATTTGTTCACTTTCAGTCATTTTAAACAAAATCGGTGGTTTCTTCGTTTTGTGTTGACATGTATTTTTCGAAACTACGCGCGAAATCAATATCGCTGCAACCAAAACATTAATTAATACGTGTCCAAACGGCTGGATATATTTTCATAACATTGACAACATTAGACGATATATATCGTCCATGAAAATCTGACCAACTTTGTTTACGATGAATTATGATATCATGATGTATCCGATTCCTTTTCAAGACGAGATAAAGGTCTGGTCAGTTTTCTTCTAATGACAAGGTAGCTCGTCCATAAAGATATTACCACGTTTGGCAAATGACAAGACACCTAGTCGAAACTATAACCAGGCGAGTTAAATCTCGCGTGTTTTTGTTTTTAATTACGTCCACTTATCACCAATTTAACAAACCGCGTTAAGGACATTACAATTGAGTCTACCAAAAGGTAATTTATTATAAAGCTATATATACTGCAGCATAATACGTTAATTTTTGTTGTAGTACCTAAATTTGCCACATGTGAAGCAGCATTGATAAGATTCTAGATACGCAGTAAATTCTAAAACCTGATGTACAAGCCTTTTTAGCACACTAACAAAATAGGATCGATTTGAGACTTTGTAGGCACAAAAGAAATGAGCACTCAGCCTTTAATGGCACGCGAAAAAATAAAAGCAAATATTTTCATTAAGCAGAACGGTATAAGCAACGTTTCAAAAAAGGACATAATATTAATTATCATAATATGATTTTATCGCTAATAACTCCCCTGACTACCACACTAAGCGACAGTCTCGTGACATATCTCGCGATAACTTATGACGGCTAATCGCGCGAAATCAATATCGCTGCAACCAAAACATTAATTAAATTCAAACACTACGGAGAGCCAAAAAAAACGTAACTCTCGCAACACAAACATCAACAAAATTTAATTGATTCTGGCCAAAACTGAGATCCCTGTCGAAAGCAAAAGTAATTAACATCTAATTACAAAGTCAATTTAACGCGCCCAAACTGTGATGAACCCCATTCCACACCACACCTCTCCTATTTCCCCGCAAACCCTGTTCATAACTCAGTCAACTTAACTGTATTTAACCCGTAATATCCCCTCTCTTACTGAAAATCCCCATGGGGGAGAATCGCCGCGCGAGGGAAAAAATAAGGGAAAAAATCACTTAGATATATTTTTCCAACGTGTAAAACATATTAGGGAATCGGCAGGGATACTTCCCGAGCTCTCTAATTTTAAGTAATGACTCTCAGAGAGCCTGCCTGTTATCGTAATATTTCTTTTTTTGCCATTTATTAACTCGCACCTGTGAAGGGAAAAACTAGGGGAAAAAAGTGGTTTTCGGTTATAGTTAATGACGAAACGCATTAGGTACAAACAAGGGATTCGCGTTGGGGATTTTTCAAAGTGATAAATTTCGCGTGGGATATATTTGTGGACTACTTTGGATGAGGTGGAACTTTGTTTTTGTTTTAGAGATTATACTCTCAAAAATTTATCTTCTTATGAGGCCGTTTTGTATTTGTGTAGGGTATTTTAGGTACTTATTTATAACGCGTTACTTTCCATTATCTGATAAATATGGGACACGGCGAGTACACGATTTATGGTGCTAAAACCGCCTCTGTCAAGCTGAATTTGGGTGGGAAACGTTTTTAATAATGGCGGGAGGGGAAGAATTTTAAAGTACCGACAAGGCAAGCAATTTTATTGATGCATATTTTCATTAGAAGTGTTTTAGCAGAAGTGAATATAAACAGCACTTCGTTGCTCAGTGATGTTTTCAATTTTAAAAGACGAAGAATTCTGGAATTCGATTTTGTTACACGCTTTATTTATTTATTTGTACGTAGCTATGAATTATTATTTCTGAATAAGTTGTAGCTTAACAATCATAAGTTCGAAATGCTTCCGTTTCGCGCGATGGAATAAAAATTTACAGTATAATTGTTTGAAATAAATAGGATTACCACTTGATAAAGCACCGTAACTTGATTATTCTTCCTGAATTAATCAGAAACATTAAAATAAAAATAATTAACCATGTTTACATTCCTCAGCTTGCAATTTGTGAAAAATTAAACCTGCTGTATACTGCTGTTATTTTGTTTCACGCTTTACTGATTTATTTGTACGTAGCTATGATTGTACGTAGCTCAAAACGAGCTTAATGGGAAACTAAACAATAAAAAAAGAACCGTGTTGTGATTGGTGAATAGACGCTTTTACGTCATTACAATCACATCATTGATCAACTATTTTTAGAGAAAAAATATTCCAACAAGAAACGAAGACATAACTTTCGTATTTTAACCCTCTTGAAATATTTGAAGTAGTAATCGGGAAATTTTGGGTCTGACGAGGTATCTCGTCACTAGCAAAACTGGTCAAGTTTTGATGGACGAGATATCTCGTCGAAACTACTTGGAGGGTAATAAATAAAATCTACCCGTCCCATTTTGTCTCCATACCGAATTAGAAAGTCTGATGTACTGAAAATATAACTTTTAATTCGTCTCTAAAAAGAATTCCCAACTATATAATAATTTGAATACTTAACGAAAGTAGAATTTCAACCTTATTTAAATACTGAGTGTAGCAGAAAGAACGTTTCGATTTCTCAATCGCGAAGGTAATATGGGAAAAAATATAAAAGTCACAATTTAAAAATTATTTATTTAATCTATATTTAATCTATCTAATTAATTTTTTATTAAGAAAATCATATTTTTATGTATCGATTTAATATGAAATTTTCTGCAGATTTCAAATCCGTTGAGATGTTTACTCTATCTTTAACGATCTAGAAGAAAGTTCTTTCTGCCGCACCCTGCATAATGTTCAACCAATGGTCTCTTCAGCTTTCTGCACAATCAGAAAAGATTATTTATGAAGGATAATCCAGTAGATAAACTGTCCTCCGATGTTCCTAACAGAAATAATCACCAACAACATGCAAGCGAAAGGTCGCATGTATACACAATAAGGTTATGACAAAATAAGGTGTGACACAAAAAGGGCTGGTGCACGTTAAATCCCATGTGGTCTCAACTGTCCTTACGTCGGCGTGGTGTGGAAGTTTGGAGAGTGCTATGCCAATTCAGGTGTTGCCTCGCCATCTGATCGTGGTTCAAAATTACATGGTGTTGTCTCCGGTTCTGTCACTTCGGGTTTGATTCCGGACCGTCACCAATAGTCCGTTGTGTAACTCCAGTAGGACGTTAATTGTAATACCCTAACGACCACCAACCTACATACGTAATAAACAAGATTATAACCCGGGACCTACAGGATGACAGACATACGATGGACACTTTACCAGAGAGTCTGAAGTTCTCATTTTAACCCTTTTGTTTAGTTTAGATTCGTATAATGGCCAGCCTCTGAAGCATAAACGTGTTCCAAACCGACACCAGATCTGTGCAAGAGACAATTCGTTTTTCCTTGTTGGAGCTTCAATCTTGTAGCAGTAATCGGGGTCTGTTCTGTCTCTATGAGATATCTCTCATAACTAAATTGACCACGTCTTAGACGATATATATAGTCGAAATACTCGTAAAGTTCATCTGGGGAATACGAAATGAAATTCCGTAGTAGATTCCAAGCCCTTCGAGCACCTCGTTATTTCTGACTTTAACCTCGTAACACGCATGACCAAATAACAGCTCACGTAGTTGAAAGAATCCTTGGTGATATTCTATTGGTCATATTCAAATAAGATATAAAGGCATGCCCGTGAAAACTGGGAAGTATGGAATATATGCGAGTGAAACGCTCAGAGGGATAAAACTGGCAGAGATTAAATAGCTTGATCTAGCTTAGTTAACTACCAATTGCTCCTGTTAGTCCATCTCTTAAAGAACGCGGTAGCCCAGTTGGTAGTCTCAGAATAGAGTTGCGAGTTCGAAGCTAGACCCAACAAATGGTCCTTGTGTACAAGGAGGCTGTTGCAAGTTAAATACGCCTTTTTTGTTTTACACATGACAGTATATAAATGGAATTCAATCCATATATTGTGCAATGGTCAGAAACGATGACCATTTGTGAAGGAGCACCCAATGGGCAAAAAAAATACGTCATGGCGTGAAATGTTCTCACGTTGACGAGGCGTGGAAGCTTCGCAGATCAGGTCATGAGATCGTGATTCATACTGACATGGGGTTGTCCACGGATCTTTTATCGTTAATAGCCCCGTGTGGATAATTAATATGTAGATTGGCCAATTAGAGCCGAGCTAGGTGGCGCTGCCACTATTCGACGCCCTCCTGGACTGGCGGGAATGTCACTGAGACATGTAGACAATAGTTGTAGATGTTTCTGATTAAGATCTTTGTGTCGGTTGTAAAACCTCACATCTCTGTACATTTGTATATAATATGCTTAATCTTCAATAAATAGTGAATAGAATAATTATTACTCGCCGTGTAAATTAATGGAAAGAAAAGGTGAATGGAAATAGGCCATAAAGTCCAAATAGGAAATAGGCCATGGCATCGTAAGAACGAACCACCGAAGACAAAACGATACGGTGTTATGACAGCCCGATGTGTTGCTCCAGTGAGATGTAAGTCAAACTACCTACCTAAAACAAGCATTTTTGACATCCGAAGAATAAATACTCTTACAAAATGTGTTGTATCTGAATCCAACGTAACGAGATGTAAGTGAAAATTAAAACGAACTCATCTGAATTATGCACAACTCGTCGAGTACGTGAAGCACAAGTCCAGCACACAAAGAACAAAAAATATCGTGTCACGAGCCGGAAACGCGTCGCCTCCAGCGACACCTAGTGTCAGAAATGGCATAAAAAGTGTCCACTATTCTCGAGCCGGCGGCCGCAACCCTTACGAAGATTAATGGAAAAACGGCACGCAATCCGGAACTACTAAAAGGAAAATAATTTGATCAACAGCATTCAAAAATACGGAGCTGGGCTTAATTACTCTAATGCAGTCTTTTGCAGCTTTTCCTTCCTTTTTGGAGCAGCCCCCTTCCTCTTCGTTCTCCCTCCCTCCAAGGAAGCCGCTGACTCTAAAGTGAGATAAATCTTGGAGTGGAAGTTTGGGTGGGTGAGAAAACTAACAGAACAAATCGTTAGAAATTAAACCCACTTGGTGGTTTATTTTCGTGGTGAACCTGCTCTGTAGTGTCCAGCGCCAGGAGTACAAATCTGTTCTAAACTGCAACCAATTCTCGTCATGGGATAATTCGATTTTCTCTTTTTTTTATCTGGATTCCCTTGGAGTAATAGAGCTGCTTTGGCACGTCTAGGTATCACGTCATTATCAATACCGACCAGATCTTGATGGACGAAATATCTCATCGAAATCACTTAGAGATTAATCAGATTACATCTTGATACATAAATCTGGCGTAATAATCTCGCTGAATCACATATGCTTAACACTTTCACTGCCAATATCGCGCCAGCGCGTGATGTGGCACCAACGCCTTACAGCTAATCACATGTCATCGCGTGATGTGGAGCAATATCTCAGTAGCTAGTTACGCGTTCGCGCGGGAAGAGCTGCGCATTTACATTTATTATCCGCTTCAATCGGCATTACGTGTTAGGTGTTGGAGTTTCATTGGTGTGGAGTGAAGTTTTGAAACTAGTTGTAAAGGTATGTGGTTTCAAATTTATAGCTTTATTAGTTGTTAAAAAAATATTGTAATATGAGTTAAAGAGACGATAGTTCAACAGAGTCTTCACGCCCCCCAAAAAAGAAAAATGCAATTTAATAAGCCTCTAACAGATGATGAAATTGCAAATTTACTGTCTGAGCTATCGACAATCTATTCTGGTATTGAAGTGACAAAAGTAATCCACAAATAAAATCTTTAAAACTATTATTTGCAGTACTAATATCATTGTAACCAACTTATACTAATTCATTAAAATTAAATATTTGTAAGTGATAAAGTATCATGCAAAAATAATGTATTTTGTCACTTATTTTCATTATTTTTTTCCATTTTTACACATCACGTGCCAGCGCGTTGTCAAAGTATTCTTTCAGGAATGGCCTCAATATTATTACTTAGTAATCAGTATAATACACATAATCATGTTGTATTACCACTTTTCAATTATATTTGTTTTAAAAAGTAAGTCGCCTTTTTGGAAAAACCCATTTATACGGTGTGGCGGGGAAATAACTATCAACACACCCTCAAGTGACCGACAGTCACCTGTTAGGGTAGATATAAAATTGTTATCTCCTGTGCAGACGTTTCGAATGGGAATCCAACCAAAGTTCGTCGTGTGCAAAGGGGGCTGGTACACGTTAAATCTATCGTGGTACGAAATATCCTCACAATGTCGTGATGTAGAAGTTTGTAAATACTGAGATAATATATCTAAGTGCGGTACCAGCTCATGTGTGACCTCGGCATCCGTCCGTGATTCAAAATTACGTGGCGCTGTGCTTGGATTTTTTCCTACCGGATTAATACCGGACCGTCTCCAATAGTCCGCTGTCTTTCTCCAGTGCGAGGTTATTTAAATACACACCTGTCTACCGGTACATTAGAATAAGCTACGCTCCCAAGTCTCTTCCTCATCAAGCCGACCAACCGGTATAGTGGTTAAGGTGTTAGCCTCTAGATCGGAAGGTTCCTGGTTCGAATCCGGGTCCGGGCATGGATGTTTGTAAGCGTATGGTGTAGAGGCGGCTGGTGCACCTTAAATCTGTCGTGGCCGAAAGTCCTCACGTTGGGTTGGCGTGGAAGTTTGGAGAGTGGGGTGCCAGCTCAAGTGTTGCTTCGTCATCTGACCGTGGTTCAAAATTACGAGGTGTTGTCCTCGAATCTTTCCCTTAAGGGACTGATTCCGGACCGTCGTCAATAGACCGTTGTGTTGCTCTAGTACGACGTTAACTAAAATTACCATTACCATTACCATTACTCTTCCTCATCAAGCCAAATAAGGTTCTTGTTGTAGTCAGCCAGTTGAAATCGATTCAAGTAAACCTCAGTTATATAGTGACCTGTTTTGGCTTTAGCAGAAAAGGTGGCAACTGCTCTAGGGCCTTAATAAGATGCAATGAAAATCATTAGGCACACTGAATTCGAAAAAGATGGCAATACATACCTGTGTGCCTCCATTAACCTTTTGACTACGGCTGTAGATATAACAAGTGCGATTCTTTCTTGGCGCGATTCTTATAACTTTCAAGGTACAACTGCTTTAACGGCCCGTAGTCTAAATTCTTTCTTGGCGCCATTCTAATAACTTTCGAGGTACAACTGATTACTGGCCGTTGGCAAAAGTATTTCTTGGCGTGATCATGATACAACTGCTTTACCAGCCATAGTCTAAAGGTTAATTAAGTACCTCAAAGTGTTCGCAAATCTCTCCCTACCCGACTCATACACCGAAAGAGAGTAATAAGGGTTTATGAGATGAATAATGTCGAAAATAACACTACATCGTCGTTTGAGATGAGCTCTGTTCCTCATAACACATTGCTATTCATAGCAATGTAGCGACAACTTGAAACATATTTTTGTTTGCAGGTAGGTAGATAGTTAATTAACGTCGCACTGGAGCAACACAAAATGCTTTTGGTAACGGTCCAGGATAAAACTCGAATTGAAATATCCGACGGCAACGTAATTTTGAACCACACTAAGATGACGAGGTTTGTCCTGTGCTAACATCCCGTTCTTCAACCTTACACATCACTCCAAGGTGAGGACAGATTTAACGTTCCCCCGTGTACACGAGGGTCATTGGCTGTACCTACTTTCGAACTCACAACACTCCATTTGGTAAACAATTGCTCTTCCATATGGGTTAGCACAGCCCTAAATTTTTGTTCGTGATTTATGCTATACTTAGACATCCTATACTTGCACCAAAAATTAAGCAATGTCAAGTAAATTTGGAAAAAAGGAACGAAGAAGGTAAAGACCACTTGGGCACCCTGGAGTCATGATCCCTATGGTAAGATAATCTGTCACTAGGGAACCTCAGTTTAGTGAAGCCCGTGTTACACTAATATATGTCTATAACATATATTTCCAATACATAAGGTTTAATTAATGTAGAGCATCGTTATTACAGTGCGAGAACATTGTCGTGGGAAGTAAAGCGGATGGCGAACCCTGAAATAAGCTAATAATTCGTTCATACAAAATTAATAAACAATAATTAAACACCCGAAAGTAGATTGAGGATATTTGTTCTCAATCCCCACTTAAAATATTAAATTATTCCAGGTAGAGGTAGATTCCCAATGATCAGCAAAATAGTGAAGCAGCTCAAAAGGGAATGCGAGTCATCCAAACAAGAGTACATGATTGACAGCGATTCCATTAATGATGGTGTTGAATGGTTTAGTTGGAGCAATGACCATTGATTTCCCCTGTTATTAGCTATTAATGGCAGCGGGGTTCCGGCATTCCTAAGACATACCCACTTCAGAAAGCATACTGATTGATTCGGACGTATCTGACCAATCTGAGAGTTTCGCCATCAGATATGTATTGCGAAATCCTTCGGAAGTCAGGGTATTGGATAATTGGGCGACGTATTATTGAGCCTATGAGGCAAGATTTTATTAATTTCAGATTATGTATTGAAAGTTTCTACGAAAGGGAGCGTACGGCAGTACTGTATACGTGTAGCAAATACTTTTTAGTTCATGTGTTGCAAAATTCCAGGAAAGGCAACGTATTGCAACAAAGCTTTTTGTAGAGTTGTAATTACATTAGAACGAGGGTTTCAATATCAAAGAAGTATTGCAAAATTCATTGGTAGGTAGGTATTTTAATTAACTTCGCACTGCAGCAACACGGTGGTCTATTGGAGACCGTCCGGGATCAATCACACAATGTAAAGATTCGATGACAACACCACGTATTTCTGAACCACGATCAGATGACGAGATAACACCAGAACTGGTGTACCATTCTCCACACTTTCACACCACGACAACGTGAAGACATTTAACGCCACTACAGACTTAACGTGCACATTCCCCGTTGTACACGACACTGTTTGGTTTGATTCGTACTTCCTACACTCTGTTTGCGATTCCGTTACTCTGACTACCGGGTTACCGAGGTACCACAATTCTTTGGAAGGGAGCGTATTGCATCATTGTATTTTGCTTATACCGAAGGAAGTTTCGTTTCAGATGTGTACTGAGATATTCTACGAAAAAGGGCTTATTGGAAATCGTATACATCAGTTCTTTATGTGATGGTAAATAGTTTTAAGTTCAGATGTGTCGCTCGATTCGTGGAAAAGGAGCGTATTTCAACCTATTGTTTGTAGTTTTGAAGATCATAACGAGTCTATAAAAAATTATAACGGTAAAACATAACGAAATACCAGGACGAGAGTTTCAACACCAGATGTGTAATGCGAAATTATTATGAATGGTTCACATATACCAATTTCAATGTGGTCACAATGTGTGCTACAACTTAGCGTAACGAATTTGGTTAGCACAGGAAGTGACAGCAGAGAATAGAACAGTCTATGTGGTCGGAGAGGAACCTGAATCTTTTGATTAAAAGATTGTTTCCTGGAAGTTGGATCTCTATATCTATCTTTTTTTTAATTGCAAAGCTTCCAATATCCAGTTGAAATCAATGGCGTGGTTGTTGAATACATTGTCGAAACTTTTCATAACCCATTATCTGCATTTCATTCAAATGTTCAACTGTTTTTGACTCCAATAGCACCAAAATTTTCTATCGGTGACCCTTTGGTACTAAAATGATAAAATACATTTCCCCATATCTTCCAAATTTAGTTCCATTCCGTTTGTTCTATTTAGATGCATATGCCTCCAAAGAGTGAAATATATACTATGGCCATCCTTTACTTCTTAATATATATTTACATGAAACCAATTTTATTTATCTGCCTTTCATCAATAAGGCTCTAAACGACATATTGAATCAGGTGGTCCAGCAACAAGTAAAGTAACAAGAAGCCGTAAACTATGTGCATACATAAAAAAAACGTACGATAAGAATGTTTTTACAAATTATTAGCATAAAACATAAGATATCAGCAATACACAGAAACATTAAAAAAAAACAGAGTAATTTCAAATCCCTAATAGCAAATTACTTAATTAAAATATTTCATAAATCTAAATGACTTAAATAATTAATTCTTCATTTAAAAAGTTATAAAAAGTAAATTCATTTCACTCAAAATTAAATCCTTTTCTGTCTTCTGTACACTATTTCTCCACTGTGAATCTACAGATCCAAATATGACATTAGTATAAGTTTTGACTGACATCATACCACGGAAACGCCATCCATGCGAAATTCGCTACACTGCGGATAATATTCTGCAATAGAGAATGTTGGGAATAGGATCAAATTCTCTAACGTCAGCATTTCTTATGAATCTGAAACCTCAATAAACGAAGCTCGACTTCTTAAACAGCCCATTCACGACCTTGAATGGAAGAGGAAATGCATTTAACTATGCTATTCTACGCTATATATACATAATTTTGAATATATTTATTCAACGATAGATCTTATTTGAATGCTCCAGGGCCCAAAGTCTGGTATTTACTTCACATATAGTATTTTAAGGGTAGATTATAAACTTAGTATATATATTTACATAACGAATGGCTGAAGTGTACTCAAATTGCAGGAGAAATAGTCTTAGAACTAGCCACTTCAAACTTAATGTTCCATCAATGTAAACATTAAGGTCGTTTTTAAAAATGCATGAATCTTACGCCATACTTGTTATCTCAGAGAAGCTGGTATTAAGGTAAAATTGGGTAAGATGTAATGCATTATTTCTTTGGATGTGTTATTGAGAACCGAAATGTGACAGATATGGTCGAAGCAAACGTGTGATGTCTAGCTTAGTAATATTCTCAGTGTAACATTCAACTTTTCTAATTTAAAAGTTATGTTGGTAAAGATGTTGAATAGCGTTACTTTGAATGTTCAATGAATCGGAATTGTGTATTACCAACGAAATTGAGCCCACCAATCGGTCTAGTGGTTAAGATGTTAGCCTGTAGGTAGGAAGGTTCCTGGTTCGAATCCAGGTCAGTGCATGGATATTTGTAAGCGTATGGTGTAGAGGCGGATTTTGCTCCTTAAATATGTCGTGGCCGAAAGTCCTCACGTTGGGTTGGGGTGGGAGTTTTTAGAGTTAGGTGCCAGCTCAGGTGTTGCCTTGTCATGTGATTGTGGTTGAAAATTACGTGGGGTTTTCCTCGAATCTTTCCCTTAGGAGATTGATCCCGGACCGTCGCCAAAATCCGACTGTGTTGCTCTAGTACGACGTTAACTAAATTTACCTTACCAACGAAACTGGGCAATGTTACAAATTACATCATCATTGGACCGTGTTTAAAATTACGTGGTGTTAACTTCGGATCTTTCCATTTGGGATTGATCCTGGACGCCAATAGCCCGTCAGTTGGTCGTTGATTAAAATATCTACATAACATGCCAGATGGGGCCGCGGTGGCTCGCTTGGAATAGTAGCGGACCAGCAACCGGTGGTTCCGCGTTCGATACTCAATCCAACCAAAGACCTTCGTGTACGTGGGGACTGGTGGACGTTCAATCTGTCATGGCATTAAATGTACTCGGATATTTTCTATCAGGTAATGGTAATTTTAGTTAACGTCATACTAGAGCAACACAACGGGCTATTGACGACGGTCCGGGATCACTCCCTTAAGGGAAAGATCCGAGGACAACACCTCGTAATTTTGAACCACGGTCAGATGACGAAGCAACACCTGAGCTGGCACACCACTCTCCAAACTTCCACGCCAACCCAACGTGAGGACTTTCGGCCACGACAGATTTAAGGTGCACCAGCCGCCTCTACACCATACGATTACAAACATCCATTCCCGGACCCGGATTCGAACCAGGAACCTTCCGATCTAGAGGCTAACACCTTAACCACAATAGCGGTTGGTCGGTAACGCGCTATCGACGACGATCCCTCAAGGGAAAGATTCGAGGACAACACCTCGTAATTTTGAACCACGGTCAGATGATGAAGCAACACCTGAGCTGGCACCCCACTCTCCAAACTTCCACGCCAACCCAACGTGAGGACTTTTTCGGTCACGACAGACTTAAGGTGCATCAGCCGCCTCTACACCATTCGCTTACAAACATCCATGTCCGGACCCGTATTCGAGCCAGGAACGTTCAGATCTTGAGGCTAACACCTTAACCACTGTACCGGTTGGTCGGCAAACTAGTTTTGGCAATACAGTGCTTTGTTCAAACAGTGATAACTCAACAAT
Organism: Metellina segmentata; assembly: GCA_947359465.1. NCBI lineage: Eukaryota > Metazoa > Arthropoda > Arachnida > Araneae > Tetragnathidae > Metellina > Metellina segmentata. The sequence continues at coordinate 26,172,382 of OX375881.1, read as the reverse complement.
AAATTAATCTATTATTATTATTTTTGTAGCAATATAATTTTTGTAATAAAGTGGATGTTTTGACCCTCAACCAGAGTTATTAGTTAATTAATAAATTTTAATGGATTTTTAAATTCTAAATTTCCCGAAAAAATCTTGATTTTTTATGTATCCTTGGCGAAAAAAGTTGTAACAGAAAAACATTTATCTCCAGCAACGTGATTAAGGGTCAAAACATGACGAATAATATTGGAAATAATTTGCAAGTAGAATTGTCTTTCAAGACAAATTAGAATTTGAGATATCACTGTTAAAAAAACATGATAATTAGCTAATTAATAATTAGTTTAATATGATTTTTTTAAACTGAAATGGTTCTAAGCATAAACCAATGACTTACTGTAAAAAAACTGGATTTTTATATATAAAATCTTAACGCCTTAAATACCTACCCATGCCATAAGATAATATTTGTACTAAAACATTCAAGGGATGTATTTTTATCTGTTGAGTGGCAAACTGCTCTTTGAAAATATTTATGGTTTGTTGGATATCTCCATGGTTTAGTTTGTTCACCCCTACACTAGGAACTAACGAGGTATAAGTGTCAATCGATTCCTGTCATGTCCGACTCCTCCCCGTGTGTATTTCTCACCTTTTGCGTCATTAACTCTTTTCTTGTCTGTGTACCTCTCCTATTTGGTGAAGTTCGTTTAGCGCAACTTGACCAAATATGGCCCTTGCACCACAAACCGAAAACCAATCAGTCAAAACATTTATGTAAAATACCTGTCTTTATAATACTCAAGAGTACTTTCAACGATAATTTAAGACACCACAGTACTTTTAGATCTCTAAGTATGCCATAGACGACATATAACTACATAAATACGTTTTCATAAAAATAAGTTACGAACGCAACTTTAAATCCAAAACTATACATTTTAATAACGACAGTTTAAATTTACAACGTCGAACTGCGACTTCACGATCGCGCAGACTTCAATTTATCGCTTTCAGTATTTCTTGAAATAGTTTCATTTCCTATGCATATTCTCCAGTTCCACACAGATCATTCAACAGTAAAATACAGCGACGATATTCTTCTAATTAAGTACACCTACACCGGTTACACGACCCTCCCAGCAAACGTATATCGCGATACATATCGGGTGACATCCCACTCGCATGGAACGACGAGAATCAAATATGCACAGCCAGGAAGACGCGAACATAATTAAAAGGGATGGTCGAAACAAAGCTTCCGTGCCGTTGATGACTAACCGTTTCTAAAAATATTCACCGACCCGTCGTCAGAAATTAATAATCTTAAGATCCGGAATTAGTTGGCGACGCTACGCTGAAAACCCAGTTTCTAATTAAAAGATGCGCTTAATTCCGAATCCGTCGTCGTTCAAGTGTCATTTGGCTGTTAACCACTGGGAAGATATGAGAGGTAAAGAATCCTAGTAGGATTCGTTGTCAAATAAGTGTAATTAGAGTTCCAACAAGGTTAATGTTTTTAGACCGTTAAGACGCCGTGGCGTAAAGGTGGTTGTCAGAGGGATTTAGATTAACGTCACTATGAGGTGTAAACATGTCGATTACTTTGGGCTTGGGGATTGTCAAAGCTGGGTAATTGCATCGACAAGGTATCTTGTCGCCAACCCTCCAAGTGGGATCTACGAGATATGTCATCCATCAAGATCTGACCAATTTTGCTAATGTCTAGATATGTCATCCATCAGGATCTGATCAATTTCGCTAATGTCTAGATAGGAATCCATCAGGATCTGACCAATTTTGCTAATGTCTAGATATGTATCCATCAGGATCTGATCAATTTCGCTAATGTCTAGATATGAATCCATCAGGATCTGACCAATTTTGCTAATGTCTAGATATGTATCCATCAGGATCTGATCAATTTCGCTAATGTCTAGATATGAAACCATCAGGATTTGATCAATTTTGTTAATGTCTAGATATGTATCCATCAGGATCTGACCAATTTCGTTAATGTCTAGATATCAATCCATCAGGATCTGATCAATTTTGCTAATGTATAGATATGAATCCATCAGGATCTGATCAATTTCTATAATGTCTAGATATGAATCCATCAGGATCTGACCAATTTTGCTAATGTCTAGATATGTATCCATCAGGATCTGACCAATTTCGTTAATGTCTAGATATGTCATCTATAAGGATCTGACCAATTTTGCTCATGTCTAGATATGACATCCATCAGGATATGGCATAATGTCGATAATGCTATAATGTTTTGTTATAATGACGAGATATCTCATCATCGATATATACACTATAACAAAAAAGAAAACGACGCACCAAGAAAGAGTTGTCTATCATTTGTGCCGGGCTCGATCAACTTGGAATGACGCTGACTGGAGAAATATAGTCTTTAGTGACGTGTCCCGTTTTCAACTGTGTCCTGACGACAACCTGGAGACGTCCAGTGCAACGTGGTGTTATCCTGACCTTACTATAGCACGCCACACATGCCCACAACAGAGCGTTATGGTCAGGGGTGACATTTTCAATGATAGCCGGACCCTTTTGGTAGTCATTTCTGGCACACTTACAGCACAGGGGTACGTAGACGACTTTCTATAACCAGTTGTTTTACCGCTTCTTTTATGACACCACGGACTTACTTTTCTACAGGACAATGCCCGGTCGCACACGACACGTGTTGCTGTGAATAATCTTCGAGCTTTCCCAACGCTTCTTGGCCAGCTAGGTCTCCTGATCTCTCTCCGACAGAGCATATTTGGGACATTACGGGAAGGCGATGACAACCATCCCTGAAAGTTGACCATTTAGTACGAAAGTTGGAGACAATTTGGGAAGAAATTCCGCAGACACCATCCGGAAACTTTTTCAGTCCATGCCACGCCGGGTGACAGCTTGCATCCAGGCCAGAGGTGGACCAACGCCTTATTGACTTCCTCCCTTTGTAACGTCCAAACTCTGAAATAAATAAATCCATTGTTCTGAAATATTAATAGTTTTTTTTTCTGTGTATGTTCTTCACATCCACCGATTTTTATCCAAATCGGACAACTCCTTCTTGGGGCGTCGAGTTTTTGTAATAGAGTGTATTTCCGATTTTTTTTATGATAACGAAACCAAGTTGAGGTCAGTTTTCTTCTTACAAGATACCTCGTCGATCAAGATCACGATTTTGCTAACGACGAGAGAGATTGACAGCTCTAGGGTTAACAAAAACTGAACATGTCTTCATCTTGTCATCATAGAAATAATCATCAATATCTTGATATAATCATTAGCAAAATTGGTCAAATTTGGATGGACAAGATACCTTGTAGAAACCACTCGAAGGCTTCAGTGTGCACATCAATGCATTACCATCCCACCTAAAGCTTCAAAACTCAACAAAAGGAAGGGAAAGCACTAGTGAATATCTTCCTACAATATGATAATCGAGACAAGATAGCTCAGGCGCAGCATTGTAGACAGCAAAGCTTACTTGTTTTGGCTGAAAACCACTTTCCACACAAAATAGTCTGGAAATTCAACTCGACTGGGTAAACATGAATAATTTCCCGTCTACTCGTAGAATACATAGTATTACATGTCTTCAAAAGAAAATGTAGTGTTACAAGTTTCATGAAAGAAGTTCACAATCTGCCGGCGGCCTACTTGCTTTTAACTCTTCTTTCTTCATGGACAATTTGTTTATGTTTACTACTTCCAGACTGTATGGATTTAAAAAATTTCCTTTCCGTGGAAAACTGCATTGAGTTGGAAAAACCCTATCGTTCGTTCTTGCTCTTAATATTTCAGCTTCCTACTCTAACAAATGGATTGATCAGAAACGTAGAATAAGGTCACGCGTTAATGTTAAGGTTACTGTTAAGGCACAGTGTTTCTCAAAACTAAAAGATGAAAATGGAGTAAAGTAACCGTTTCTACTGGTATTTTCAACAACGAACTGTCTGGCAAATGTAATTTAGTTCATATAATGCTGCATAGTTAGAAATGTTCCAAGAAACTTTCTAAATGCAAATATTCCGAGCAGCTACTTTGGCAACGTCTTTCAAATCCTTATTTATTTTGGCGGGGGTTACGGGATGCTGCACGTAAATTGTCCACCGTCTGACCAAGAAGAAACTTTAGAAATTCGTGAGTAATAATGAAATGCCATGTAAAGCTCACACCGTCTATACTAAATTGAAAGAGTAATATTCATTTTGTGCGATGCACAGGAAACGTTAAGGTATAAATTTTACATGTATGTATGATAGTATATAAAAACTATATTTTTTTAAATGCCGTCATACTAGTGAAAGATTTACAGTGGAAAGAGAAACAAGCCAACAAGTCAGGTGGTCAGTGAAAATTTCACATCTACTGTTGAGCCCTTCTTTGCATAGTGGTGGAAATTTCCATCATAACATTGAATGCCCAAAAATTATATAAAAGAACAAGTTCACTTTAAGTTGATCGTGTCTGGATACCTTTTTAATGTCCATTGCATAAAAAAAAACATAGCTGTCAAAAATAAGCAAGTGTCACTATCAGTAAAACGAGCTTGAAGTTGTCATTCCGCTGTTTGTTGTAGTTGCAATAAACGTATTATTTCGTTTTTAATTTTGTTTTATAATATTTGAGTTTCTATTGCTAAAAAAGCGAAAATGAGTGAAAGAAAGGTTTGTAACATGTGTTTCTGTTATTTTTAGAGCAATTTCTGAAAAAGTTTGCGTTTAATTTAAAAAATACCACATGATACCATCCTATTGTTTTTTGCTAAATTTATACTATAAATATATACTAAGATTTTTGTTAACCATTTTTCCTTTAATTTTGAACATGAATTATATCACCTTGATTTATTTCACCAATAAAGAAAAAATCATGCAAAGAAGGTTTAATGATCTTGCATGATACACAAACTACTTTAATATTTTGTTTATCACCGTTTTGGCAACTGTTACATTTACTCTCTGGATTTATCATTGGCAAACGTACTGAAATCATTTTCGAAAAATAGGTCTTTTTAGGTAATATAGTAGGTAATAAAAATAGGTGGTTTTACGTTTCGAATACGGATACGATATACGTTAATTTTAATAAACATCGTACTAGAGCAACACAACGGGCTATTGACGACGGTCCGGGATCGATCCCCTATGGGAAAGATCCCGACAACAGCCCGCAATTTTGAACCATGGTCAGATGACGAGGCAACATCTCAGCTGATACCCCATTCTCTAAACTTCCACACCAACCCAACGTGTGGACTTTCGACCAATACAAATTTAAGGTGCATTAGCCGGTCTCTACATGATAGGCTTACAAATATCCATGCACTGACCCGGATTTGAACCAAGAAATTAACAACCTAGAGACTACCACCTCAACCACCATACCGGTTGGTCGGCTAATTCTTTACAGATAATCTTTTATAATACACAAAGGCCGTGGTAGCCCGTTGGAAGAGTATGGTATAAGTTTTAAACTTGATTTAGGTAGAACGTAGTGTACGTAGGGGCTGGTGCATGACTGTCGTGGCTAACAACGATCTCATGTTGACATGGCTTGTAAATTTGGAAAGTGGGGTGCCAGCTTACGTCTTCTTACATTGACTCAAAATGACGATGTCTTCAGATGTCTTCGGTATTGATCCCAGACCGTCGCCAATAGACAGTTTTGTTGCTCCAGTGTGACTCGAACTCAACTACCTCACATACTTATGTGACTGACGTTCAAGAGGAAAATGAATCGAAGAGATATTTAAAAAAAGTGCATGTGTTACATTCGAAAAGCAACAATTATAAAATTTCGATAAGCTTTATTACAATGAGTTTAAAATTTTGACTAACTTTCCCAATCAATTGAGCCGACCATAACCTCACTTCTGCTCACATTGGAGCACGCGAATAGACGAAATCGATACCGTGATTTTTAACATCAATTGAATCACACAACATTCATCACTATAGCCATTCAACTTACGGCTTGGGATGAATTTTTCTCTCTCAAGTTCAGGTAGATTATCCGATGATGAATATTGATGTCGTTAACCCTATATATCAACACAAAATAGCCTCCAAAGGTTTCTCAGTGAAAACAAAGCCACCAATGCCGATAACGACCATCGATTATTAATTTCCATTAGAATGAGTAAATGCTTCTTCCATCAACCACCGGGAGGGGGGTCCGGGAATGTGAATGGCATGGAATATCGATGAAGAGGGTGATGCCAAACCTCGCAGAAAAATAAGAAAAAGATAAGGTTTCCGAAACTTCTCGGAAGAGATAAATCAAAAAGAGTTAATAGCAGCGATTAGGCAAGACGTTAGAGGTACTATTTCTTCCAAACGCTTAGAACAACCCTACCTCTTACTGACTTCCTTCTCCCCCCCTGGTACACCCCAGGTATCTTCTCTCGACCCCTTTTTTTTCTTCGACCCCTTTTACGAATCGCCGAGGTTATTATTTCCCTTTCCTTTCCTTGCTGTTTTATTTGGGGGAGCATTCAGTCTAAGCTGATCGCATATACTTTTTCAAAACTGAAGGAAATTCTTTTGCGAAAAAGAAAGACGAATAAGGCTTTAGCGATTGCAAATAGCTGCTAAGGGAAGCATTTTATATGGAGCTAAATGTATGTGGCGTTGTGATCCTGCTGCGATACGTGTATATATATATAGTACTATATATATATATATATATATATATATATATATATATATATATATATATAGTATTCCTAAGGTGATGTCACATGTTTGTTTTGTCGAAAATAATCATTTCAGCACTTCGACGATAAAAAGTCCAAAGGATGTATTCAAAATGGATATATCTCTGTCCCCAAAGAATAATGACGTTTCAGAATTCGGTTGAATTTGCGTGAATGAGGCATTATTTATACCTCGTGTTGGTTGTCTCAGTGACAGACCAAACAAAATTGCCAAAATTGTCCAGATGATGTACGAGATTCCTCGTCACACGAAGTAAAAACTGACCGGATCTTGTTCTTATCATCGTCAAACAATCGGCAACATCTTCCTGACGAGATGTCATCAGAAAAATCGGCCAAATCTTAATAGACGAGATATCTCGTCCAAACTAGGTTTAAAAGTAATACAGTACGTCATTAATAACCCACATTTACCATCATGGGAGTTTTTCATACATGATTTAAATAGTAATAAAAATTCGAGCTAAGTCGGACTTCTTCCCAATGGGGTTCACTTGCATGGAAGCCGCACCCCCCTTGCCTCTTGCCGTTTTCGACGGGCCTGGCACTCCTTTGGTCTGCCAGTTTAGGCATAAGAAACAACAAATAGTATTAATAATGAACCCAATTCTTAATTTTTTTTCTGAGTAAATTGTTGAATAACAGTGTGTCAATTGTTCTTTAGATAGCTGATTGGCCAACTTCAATCAGTATAACGCCAATACCTCCTGGTCACCTAAAGGCTATAGATAAAAAGCTATGGCAACCACGATATTTATTTTAAGAAAGTGTTTGGGTAACCGAACTAAAATATTCTCTTGTCATCTAGTTTGTTTGTTCAGATTGAAAAACCCTCTCATAGGTTGGTTGGTGTACGCGGTCTTATGGCACAATGTATATTATCATGGATATGACACATGAGACATTATTGATCAGGCACAGACACAAGAGACATTATTGATCAGGCACAAACACAAGACATACAACGTCAGGTAATTAGCTGACGCCAAGAAAGTTTTACTAAAAAGAGAAGAGAGAATTACACTCGGAGAGAGGGGAACAAACCTGCTCCTCTAATATATCTCACTAAAGGCTAAGGAACTAGAGAACTAGAGGAACTAGAGAACTAGAGGAACTAGAGAACTAGAGGAACTAGAAATAGGACTAGAGGTTTAAGTGGGGTTATAGGGTTGAGATGAAAAATTGTTTTAGAAATACACAATTATGGAATAGATTCTCCTGGTGGTTATGGTGCAGCGGTATCAAAGTTGGAAGAGTAACTAATTAGCATCCGAAAGGTTTCTGAGTTGGAATTCTACCAACGACGTCGTGTTCATGAAAGGCTGCTGCACATCAAAACTGCCGTTGCCTCAAATGTCCTCACGTTGGCGTGGTGTGGAAGTTTTGAGAGAGGGGTGCCAGTTCATTTGTGGGCCTCGTCAACTGACAGTGGTGCAAAAGTAAGTGGTATTGTCCTCGGATATTTTCCTTCGTGTTTCATCCTGGATCGTCGCCAATGGCACGTTATGTAGTGCTAGTGCGAAGTTAATTAGATCACCTACATACCTGGTAGTATTTCTTTTTTTACCATGCAATACGCATCCATTTATTGGAAGAATAAGAAATATTGCATTGGTCAGAAACTCAAAATTGGTTAGAAGTCAAACAAAGAAAACTTCAGTTTACAGAACGCATATATGTATGTGAACACCCAGAGTTAAATTTTCCATTACCCAGCTTCTGAAATTATGATTAGCTAGACATTGTGTGGCCAGTACGGCATTGCTTACGTGACAGTTCTTATCGTGGGATAGATGCGACCACTAATCTTAAACCCCCGGTGATTGCAACGAATTCCCATTCGGCTTGCGATGCAAACCCAATGGATATTCGTAGCCTATTGAAATGAATTTTCTGCAAATTCCAAATTGGTTTGCTTCGAAAAGCAAATTATGAATATTATGAACGCAAACCAGCAGAACGGGCAACCCCGTGATGGCCTCGTCATTGTCAAATGTGGCCAAATTCGATAACAGCCATCATGGCGTTGCCTGTGGTGTTGGTTTGCTTCACAAACCAACTGGAAATTCGTAGCCTATTGAAATGAATTCCCTGCAAATTCCAAACTATAAATATTATGAACTATGGTTTGTTTCGCAAATTGGATAACAGCCATAACGGAATTGCCCGTGGTGTTGGTTTGCTTCACAAACCAAATGGGAATTAGGTGTGAAGTCACAATCTCTTGCGAAAATATAAATATTAAATTGAAAAATTATTTATTAAAATAAAATTAAACGCATAAGGTTTTAATATTTAATTGAAAAAATATCTATTAAAAGAAAATTAAGCGTTTAAAGTTTCAAACTGGTGTCAAATTTTCCGCAGATTTCAAATCCGTTCGAATTTTTAATCGATCTTTAATGATCCCGATTTTACAAAAAGAACTAAACAATACCAGCCAAAATGTTTTTTATTTGTTTTGCTTTCTTTCACTGAAATCGGGACAGGAAATGTAATCTGCTTTTTTTTAATGCGAATGTTGACGTGACGTCACAATTCCCTTCAAAAATATAAAAGGTATTCAATTTAAAAATTTTATATTTTTTAAGAAAATCATACTTTTAGGTATCGATCTAATATGAAATTTTCGCAGATTTGAAATTCGTTGAAATTGTAACTCTGTCTTCAACGGTCTAAGAGATAGAAAAGAGAACTAAACAATCAGTTAAAAGTTTATTTGTTTTTTATCGTCTGCTGGAAAATTATTTCTCCGCGCAAAATGAAAACGGAAAAAATAAATTTAGTTTCTGTGGTCTTCTATGCTGCTGCATTCAATAATAGTTAAATTTCATTATATTCATTTAAAAATGTTCTAGATTAAATTATAAAATTCGCCGCCACCCAAGTATTACAGACAATTCGGACTTCCTGTGTGCCAAATCTCATTACTGTAAGTGACATACATTCGTCAGGACTTTGCGTGTAGGAAATCTAACAGACAAACACTTCCTTTTATAATATTAGAGATAATCAAAATTTACATTTTAACGATGGTTTTCAATGTATTAAAATACAGCGTTGTATAATTAAAATTTGTGAACATGGATCTTTATCAAATATATATATTAAGCTACCACATGAAATTTAGGTACTATATTACATGTATTAAAACAAGCGTTTCCTATTGCAAAAATACATTTTGTTTGGATGCAAATCCTTTCAACGCTGAGGTTTTATTTTTAGAACAAAGAAGCATAAAACAGAGTACAAGGCTCTCAAGGTTATTAGTTTTGAATAAATTTTTCAAGCGACATAAAATATTAGATTCAGCTGTTTCCATGGTGACGTTAAGATAAGAAATACATCTTAGATTTTTACAGCGGAACATACAAATGCTTTGGTATGGAATGTGGATATTTAGATATGTGCATTATACGTGTTTTGTTAGATAACAGAAAAATGTTGCTCATTGTCAAAGCTATTGCGAAAAAAATATTTAGCAATTTTGGATATATTTCTCTACGTAGGAGATACTATGTGATACACGCATACGTACAAAAATATGTTGCTATTAAACACAAAGGTATATACAAATCTTAATGCAAACTAGATCTGTGAGAAATTCGTTTTAAGATGCATTATGCACTGAGGCAACACAACAGACTATTGGCGGCGGTCCGAGATCCACCCTAAATGGAATGATCTGAGGACACCAACTTTTTATTTTGAACCACGGTCAGATGACGAAGCTTTAAGTACACGTATTGACAGCAGAGCAGACCAATATACTTATACAAGTTGATTCTTAATTCCCTGGCCCAAATTTAAAGGGTGTGATAACGTGCATTACAACAAGCAATTTATATCCTCCATAATTTTATGTCTTTAATTTCCAAACATGTAAACAACTGTTGCGTATAGATCTTAGAGGGACGCTGTTTGGTACGTTTTAAAAGGTTTTTAAAACTTCGTCATTTCCTGCAAGGTTTTCATACTTGATACAGCATTACATGAAGTATGATATGGCTGAAGTTCGTATAACGTATAGGGACTGCCAATGGAAACTGGAGGTAATTGAATTAATGTCGCACTGGAGCAATACAAGAGGGTATTGGTGAAAGTCCAACCTGAAGGCAAAATATCTAAAGATTAAGGTTGGGTCGGGTGTAGTACATCGCAAACATCTGATTGCTTATTCGAGACTACCAACTTGAATACAACGATCCCTGTCTATTTAGCCATTGTATATTAAGAAACTGCAAAGAGTCGTGGCTGGTCATAGTGTGTTTTACCGCAAAACCGGATGTTTACTTTCCTAACCCATCCTATTAACCCTGCATATGGTTATCTTGACAATGTTGCATTATTAGTAAAAGAGACAAGGAATAGGACGAAATATCTCGTCACTAGATGAAAATAGATCATATTTTGATCTCGTTAGGCACCAGAAAAAATCGGCGATACCCTGATGACGTGATATCACGTCAAAGCTAATTGAAGGGTTAAAGATTTAGTCAATCAATGAATACCTTTGTCTATGAATTACTAATTATAAATCCAGTCATAATCGTATTTAAATTAACCCTCTAATATTCACTTCAGAAATCCCAGATGCGAAAAATATCATGCATCGTTGAAATGAAGGAACATTAACGCTTGCAGTCATCCAAAGAATCAAACGGCGAATCCATGGTACCGATATCCATGCTGAGTGATCCAAGGATTCAAATTTAACAAGAGCTCTTAAATACCCGAGGCCAGACAATCCGGGAAACCTCGAGGTGACGTCCGCTCTATTAGCAGTCCGGGACAGGAGAGAGCTGCGACGTCAGGCTTCTTTTCTGCCGGATGTCCAATGAAGCGAGACTTCACGACTCAACAGTTTCATTCAACATTCCCCCTATTTTGCCGGATGGAATTAGGGGCTTGCTGAATCGGCATCCAGCCATTTACATATACTTGGCTGAATTCCGACTCGGTCCGGCCGCTCAATTGGGGAACTGAAAATAGAAAATTTATCGGTGGCTTGAGAAACTAGACTGTCCGGAAAATAGATATTTTTTCTCGACGAGTGATGTCTATTTGAGGGACTGTTTTTTTTTTGTTTTTGTAGATGGTAAGGACTTTTGGTTGGTGTAAGGTCTTATGGCTCTAGGGAAAGTATCATACTTTCGTTATACATATATGACTTCGTCATACATCTATGACTTCGTCATACATATATGACTTCGCCATATGACTAATTTCACCAAAATGTTCCTGACACAAGACATACAATGTCAAGTAATGAGTCGACACAGATTCAAGGAATGTTTTACTAACACAAAAGTGAGAAAATTACAAAGGATCATTTACAGGAATCAAGCCCATGCCACCTTTACCACTTGCAAGTCAGTAGCGCAGTGGCTAATACGCACTGAGTCACGGTGACCACGTAAGGTCTTTTGGTAAATACTTTATTAACGTCGCACTGGAGGAACACAGCGGGTTATTATTGGTGACTGTCCAGGATAAGTCTCCAAGTGAAAAATATCAGGACAATACCACGTAATTTTGAACGACGGTCATATGACGAGGTCATGTTTGAGTTGGTACACCACTGTACAAACTTCCACACCACGGCAACGTGAGGACATTTGAGGCCACAACACTGTACACCATCCATCTTTGTACACGACGGTCTTAGTTTGGAGTATGGTCTTTCAAATCAGAGTCATTAGTGCAGCGTATGGCCAATGATGGTTGATTGAATTTTAGGACCTAATTTGGTCTAACAATGCCACCACCCAAATATAGTACGTCAAGTGATGGACATACACTCCAAATGAAAGTTTAACTAACACAGACTAACACTTTTCTAACAACCTGGACTATCTACAGTTTTCTCTTTACTAGTGCAATTTGCAAAAATGAGCTACGGTGGCCTATTAAAGCCATGGATTGGAGGCATTTGCGTATTTTGGCCAATAATGGATAGTTGGGTTAAGCGGAACAACAGCCATAGTTAGCCAATCTTCTCCGTTAAACTTCAGATAAATGGACATACACATAACGCAAGTTTTTACTGACAGAAGAAATACAACCACGGTGGAATGGAACCTTCGCCCCATACAACTCGCAGGTTGCTAGCAAAGTTAACAGTCCCACTGAGACACGTAGGTCCCATGTGGTCTTTAAGATCAGAAGATAATTGGACAGTGGTACTTGACTAGGTCTTATGGCGGAAATACCATATTTTCCAAACTGCGCCAAACAATGTCAAGTAAATGGACATACATATAATGATGGTTTTACACACAGAAAAGAGACATATACTCATGGAGGAATTGAACATGTGCTTCTTTCAACTCGAAGGTTTTAGCACGGTGGGCTAACCCACTGAGCCACAGCGACCCATTGGACAATGATGGAAATATGTACTCGACATCACTGCAATAAATTTTTTCATGGTCTTTTAGATCAGAAGATAATTGGACAGTGGTACTTGACTGAATCTTATGGCGCAAATACCATATTTTCCAAACTGCGCCAAATAATGTCAAATAAATGGACATAAAAACATACAAGGATGGTTTTACACACATAAAATAGACATATACTCATGGAGGAATTGAACCTGTGCTTCTTTCAACTCGCAGGATTTTAGCGCTGTAGGCTAACCCACTGAGCCACAGCGACCTTTGGATAATGATGGAAATATGTACTCGACATGACTGTAATAAATTTTTTCAACGGTATCTCAGAATATTAGAAACGTAAGCACTGCGAGAGGATTTTAGTCCCGCTTCAAAACAGGTACACTTATAAATTACTAGCAGACTCGTGCAGGAAATGCCCGAGGATAAAATTTATGTTTTCCAACCTCTGTTGCATGAATATTTAAATAAACGTAATATAAATATTTATATGCTATGTAAGTATTCAAATGTAGTACATGAATATGGACTTCTCGTGAAGCTGGTGAACCAATTGTAAGGATTAAGATTACCGAAAGTCTAGGATTATGTATTACTCTATACACGTTTTTCCAAAGTTCGACTAGTTGCGACTAAATATATATTTATTTCCCTTTTCCTTTCATGGCGTTGTTCATTTTGGAAGTAGACAAGACGTTGTGAGTACGATAAATTCTCCGCCAGGCAGTAACTCATCTGATATCAAGAGTTCGTTCAACTATATATTCTGTACAGGATTAGATGGAGTGATGACAGAAATGGTAGCATATAGAACAAGATCTTTGGGTTTCACCACTATAACATTTATTCTAACATCTAACAACGGATATGTACAGCAAAATTACAGATATTTTGATACAAGAAAGGTTCGGCAGAAGTTAGCGAGCACGTCCTCGATCTCTCAGTTCTCAAGGGGATTTAGGAGATCGTAATGCCAGTGTAACATCAGATGAAGAGGATTTATGTCAAGTGCCCAGAACTTAATGACCGATGTAATGTCAAATGGAGTGCTGTAATAGTATTTCTAGGGTTAGTAATGGACAATATCACTTGAAAGGAGTTTTATGGTCTCCAATTAAGGAATTATTGAATATGTCTGCTTTATGTCGGATTGATCAGAGAAGCTGCCTTTAAAGTGTTTCAATTTTTAACCCTCTGGTGGTTGGATCGACAAAGTACCTCGTCATAAGCAAAACTGACCAGATTTTGATGAACGAGATGTTTCTCACTTGAAAAAAAATTGACCAAATCTTGATTTAGTCATCATAAAAATATCGTCAGTACCTTAATGTTGAGAAGTCTCCAAGGTGTAATTGTTGATATAGGTTGAATGAAAATCATAGATTCTAATGTGGGCATCGACATTCTATTTAACTTTATGGAGAATGTTAACGGAGTCACTGTCGTAAGATCTGAGAAAGGTAACTCACGTAGGCTCGCTAATCGACTTGGGCAATTGACGAATGTTTTTAATCATGCCAAAATACTAGTCTACGCTTTGACAGTCACAGTCAATCGGACCAGGTCGATTCACTTACCCTTCTGAGAGCTTACGACGGCAAATCCATCTCATGCTCCATCAAGGTCAGATTTATTTATTTTATACATAAACTATGTATTACTGAAACAGGAATTACAAGCGGACTCTGCTCCATGAAGCAACAGCGACACCAAAAAAAAATTGCTTACTTTAATCGATACCAGTAAAAGTTAACGCACATTTTTCAGTTTGGAAAATGGTGCTTTTATCGGTAATTTAAAACCGTCCAATTATGGATAGCAACGCAACACCCCTAATCCAAATAAATTACATGCTGCCTCGCTTCGTGTCTTATCACTAAAACTCCTAATTCCCCTATATTTTTCGACTCAAAACGAAATCCACCCACCAAGCAAAACAACAAGAACCTAATCCATCGATCTCCTCCACTGCAGCACTCGACTAGCAAAAAGAACCCCCAAAGCAAAAATAAAATCGCGCTGTCCCCTTGAAAGGACTCCAACTTCTATCGAAGTCAAGTGTAAATAAAGTTTGAAAGATATCCCCTTATTTTTACGCCCTCCCCTCCCAAATGAGCCATAATTGTATGTAATTGAATCCGACTGCACTCGGCAGAGTGGAAAACGACTTTGTATCGTGGCAAAGGTTCCAAAAGCCCTCTAATTACTTTTGGCGTTCGCACAATCATGCCGATGCTTTATTGACTCGACAAGGGATTTCCAAACCTTTTTCCCCTTTATTCGGAGTTAACGCATTCTACCGCCACTTGCATTACTTTAAGTAATGAAAGAGAAAGAACACGCGAGAGAGTAGAAGAAAAAAATGGCGATATTTTTTCTTCGTTCTTAGTTTCGCGCCATTTTGATGGAATTCGTATCAGCGGGCTTTGATCCGTTGGAGTAGTTTTTGTCTCCCTCAACCGCAGGTGGTTAATGAAAAGAAAGGTGGATAATGCCCTGGTTTAATTAGATTTAAATTGTTTAGCGATACCTAATTTGGATTAGGGCCCGAAAAGTAATTCTAAGCGAATTCGAATAATGAAATTCCATTCGCTGATTACCGGTCGCTAATTCTGGAAACGGAAAGAATTCCTTTAATATTGTCGAACTAAGCTGCTAAACCGATATAAATTATTTAAATCTCATCAAGTTGAAGCAAACTGGTTCATGCCACAATAAGTAGTGGTGTTGAATATATTTCAACTGGAACAACACAATGGGCTATTGACGACTGTACCGGATCAAAAAGTGAAAGATCCGATGACAATTTAAAAAAATTTGTGGACCACTAATATAGTTTTTTAACTACGGTCACACAGAGGAAGAGAAACCCTGAGCTTGCACCCCCTCCACAAACTCTCCCCCCCCCACGCCAACATTTGAGGACACGATATATTTAGCATTCACCAGCCCCCCACGTGCACGACCATCTTCGGTTGCACCGAGTACCCAACTCACAACCATCCGGAGTGTAATCCGTTGATCTTCCGACTGGGCTACCGTGGCCTTTGAAAAAGACGTATTGGACAAAAAAAGGGGCGAAATATGACGAGCAGGTAAAATATCTCTCGTAAAGCTAAGCGTTTTGCTCAAAATTAATGAGTAAATATCTAAAATGAATGAGTAAATATCTAAAATTAATGAGTAAATGTCTAAAATTAATGAGTAAATATCTAAAATTAATGAGTAAATATCTAAAATTAATGAGTAAATATCTAAAATTAATGAGTAAATGTCTAAAATTAATGAGTAAATATCTAAAATTAATGAGTATATCCAAAATTAATGAGTAAATATCTAAAAATAATAATTAAATATCCAACATAAAATATTCACACTGGATGCAACAAAAACAAGAAGTTAAATTGTATCGACCAGTAGATGGACCCAAAATAAATATCTCAATAATTTTTTTTTTCATTCAAAAACATTTAAATAAACAATCACCCGTTTCTGTCCACAGGTCAGATGAATATCTGCGAACTACAAATTTATGTAGCGATGCATGCCGTTGGAAATCCTTACGTCAAAGGAAAGTGCTATTGATTGACTTAAACAGCGACCTCTACAATCTAAATTCGGCATTTCCGGTTACAAATTCTTTGATAAATAATGTTTATTATGGGCCCCTCTACTATGCTTCACAATTTGACGAGATATTTTCGAAACACCGTGGATAATTCCTATTTCCTAAGTACAATCCACTACCTCGTTTGATATGGAATCGCTTTACAAGTTTATAAAAATAAGTATAATACGCATTTGATATTTTGTGCTCTAAATGAAAAAAAAAAAAACATTAATCCACCCATACGTGGTCAGATTTCTTACATTTGATAATTAGATAGTTAAATATTTTTATTAACGTCACACTGGAGCAACACACTGGCTATCGGTGGCGATCCGAGATCAATAGAAAGATCCGAAGACAATAATACGTTATTCTGAACCACGGTCAGCTGACGAGGCAAGACTTGAGCTAACACACCACTCTTCAAACTTCCGCGCCAACGTGAGGACATATGAGACCACGGTAGATTTAACATACACTAATCTGCTTTGTACACGACGGTATTTGTTTGGATTTGAACTTACAACCCTCTTTTTGCAAATCCGTTATTCTTCCAACCGTGTTACCACGTCCCACTTCTTCCACTTGGAGAAAATAAAAAATGAATTCTTCATAAACTGGATTATTTTCAATGGTTATGAATTCCAGCGCTTAGAATACTTTAATTAGAAAATTTATTGCTCTACCCATTCTTTACTTTTTAGAATTATACATGTCCTTAAATACAAGGCTTCTCATTTTTGTTTATTATTTCGCTCCCCGGCAAGAAAAGTGACCCAACTCAAAATTGAAGAATTTGAGAAACATGAACTTAAAAAGGATACTATAAAACTTATATTGAAATATAATAAGCTTCTTTTTAATTTTAGGTAAGTATTTATGGTGGTAACTTCCATTATATTCTATAGAATAGTAATCTTATGGCCCGTTTACGATTCTCCGTATGTCCGTATACGTCGAACCAATGATAGAGGAGAACCACGTGATTGACAGATGGGCGGGATTACGCAGATCCTATCTGCAGCTTCGTATGCGTTAAGGCGGAGCTTACGCATACGGATATACGGATAATCGTAAACAGGTCTTAACACGCTGGGGCACCTCATACATATTTTTCAATGACCTAGCATCAACATTTTTATGTTTTGACTAGCGTCACTTTTCTTGCTGTGGTTCGTTATATCACCTTAACCTTTACACTGTGGAGTTTAAATTTTTTCAATAGTCTCACAGATCGGTTCTTTGGTATGACTCTCCGAGCCCCCTTACCTAATTACCAAACTTGAGCGATAGTGCCGTGATTGGCATTTAAAACTGACGCCTTCCTTCCATAGTATCGCGTGGCGTGAGAAGAGATATCAACGGAGCGACTTTCTGATGTTTCCAAAGCGTTTACACCTCACGGTCGGCTGGGTAGAAGGGCTCCGAACAAAAGGAGGAACCCTCTAGAAGGTCAATCGCTGACAGGTCGTAGATGGTGATCGATACCACCGGACACTTAAAAGGGGGACATACACAATACACAGATTTATACCATGCCGCTGGTGTAAACGAAATTTTAGTGGTAACAATTGTTTATTTTCCGCAGCATAAAGGTTGAGGATTGTAAAGCGTTTCATTCTGCAATGTATGTTATAAATAGCTATGAAAATAATGAAACATGACCTATAAAACATCGCTGATTTGCTACACTCTAATGGCATGGAAGCTTTAATACTACACTCTGCAAAACACCATGGGAGGAACAGTGTATGTATTTCTAATTAGTAGCTCAAAATGATTTTAAATGGCTTTGCTGAAAGGTGGGAGCAAGCAATAACATTTCTAAGAACAGTTTTAATAGCTTTCGGAAGAGTAGAATAACTGCCACAGAAACCCAAACTCCATTTTATATAAAAGTTTAATTTAAAAGTAATACACATTTTTTTTATTTAAATGCTGTATCTTTTACATCAAAATTTAGTTTTGTTATGACTTCTGAAACATGGCTTTCAGAAACGGATTGAAGTTCATAACATTTCAAAGGTACGCTATGAGTACTAGCACATAATAGAAGTCTAATAGTGTATAATAAAAGTCTCTAGCTAGAGCATAATAGTAGTCGTACTAGCACGCTATAGAAGTCTGACTATAACACAACACAATTTTTACTAAAACACAATAGAAGTCTAACTAGAAACTCACACATACTACAAGTCGAAACAAAACTTAATACAGGTCTAACTAGAACATAACACAAGTCTTGCTAGAACGTAATGCAAGTGTTGCTAGAACATAATACAAGTCTGGCCAGAAGATAATACAAATCTGAGTAGAACATATTCAAGTCTGAGTAGAACATATTACAACTCTTAGGAGGACACAGTAAAAATAAACATACACAGACGTAGGATTATTTCATTTAATCAGTCTAGTAATACATACAATACAGCGAATAAATTCTTTGTTCGCGAAACTTTTAGATAAATATAATTTCTTTTAAAATCAAAAGCTTTATATATTTATAGCTTTTAAAATACAGTTCGTATTCACGTAACTCTAAAAATATTTATATTTACTGACAGTTACATCGAGCATTTCTGTGAATTTCACGTAAAACCCATAAACAAAATAATATTCTATTTGCACGCAAATTAAAATACAACTTCTAACAAAAGAACTCAATCCATACCATCGAAAACTTCTGGCAGCGATTCAGACGGAAAACAAGATACATTCCACCATCATATCAGATAAGGCTATTCGCTTCTTAAAAGTTTACTTTCATTTTAAGGAAATATAAAGCTAAGAAGTATCGAAAACGTATATCTTTATACATTTTATACTCCACTTATCACATAAGACACCGTTTGGCACCATTTCATAAAATATTGGCAAACTGCATTACTGAGTTTCGAAGGAAACTCGACTTGAACCCTATCTCGAACTTGAAGGCAGCGTAAGGGACCAATATCATGGACTATGAATGGACAGACAGCTTAATCTAGATGACTATTAACGGACAAGATACATTATCGCTCCAGTTAATTACACTAGTCTTAGGTGAATAGTTAACACGGTAGAGCATTATACCCTGTGATGATTAAAGTAGTTAGTTGGTAAGAGGATAAGTAAGGGTTATCAGTCTGGCTCGGGTTAAGCCATTAATCGCATAAATTTTGTTGCTGAATTCCTGTTTATCTGTAAGGAATTTGATGTATCTTAGTCACTCAAAGAGTTTATCGATACGTTAAGAGAAGCGTATCAACCAACATTAATATTCAGGATGTATTAATATATTTACTCTAATTAAAGGAAGATGGTGGATTTGGCGTTTTATAACACACGGGCCATATTTGGCCAAACTTCTCCAAACATAAAATATCGTCAAGTAAAAAAATGGTACAGCTGTAGTCTACGTTTATAGCGGTGGCAAAGGCCTTGGCGTTTTTTTTTATATTTTATTTATTTATTATTATTATTTTTTTTTGGGGGGGGGGGCATTTTTAAAGTCGCCAAGTAAATAATCCAATGAAATTAAACGACGGTTTAACGGATTTTAAAAGAACTTTGCAAAAAATTTAAACTGAAAATTGAAACTTTCCGCTTGCCGAGGTTGCCAGAAAAACCGCAATACAGACTGCGTTGCCTTAACCTGCCATAACTCGCTACTAGAAGTGCGCCAAAGCGTGGTCACCAATATAAACGTTGACTGCAGCTGTAAAAAAAAAATTCACAAAAGAGAAAAAGAGGAGATTGTGAAATACAGTAGTGGAATAAGAGAAGAAAAATATCGCCTTGGTATCCTGTTAGTACGACTCCCGTGTTTACCAAAGACCAAGCCCCATGAGAAAAGAAAACATCACTCAGATATCTAAAGACCGTGAAGACCGTATACATCCAAAAATGCTATTCCGAGGGGAGTAATTGGAGGAATAAACGGGAGTCGATCCATCTGATTACTGAAATACAATTCGACAATTTAAGACAAGAGATTATACAAAGACATTCGCGGATACTAGCTAATAAAAACCTTTGTTGGGGAGATTTATGGTTCGATGTTTCAAAATGTCGTAGTTGACGATCGAAACTGCTGTCCTTTTTTATTTCAAAGTTCGACGGACAACGAAGGTTTGTAGATCTGCAGCAGGGGCAACGTGCTGGTCGTTCATTTGCTACAAATTTAATTGTTCGCAGTTAATTCGTTACAACTGAATGTATTTCATTTTAGAGGATACTTTTAAGCAATGGAAGTTGTAAGATTAATCGAGTGAGTACATGTTATTAATCGCACAGTTTAAGTTCAGTGAGACATATCGATTCTTTAAGTTCACAAACTTATAGAAGTTTCATTTAATGTCTTTTGCTTGGAAAAAGTCCTGTTTGGTTTATCCAGACGGTCCTTCATCACCAGGCAATACTTTGTGAATGCGATAGACATGTACTTTATTACTTCGACAGTATAAAATATAAAAACACACCACGGTCTTAATGATTTAAACACAGATTTCACATTTCCCTCAGAGAATGAACTTTTAACTCAGTTTTAATTTCCCACGAATGGTTTGCATCGATTGTTGCTACAAATAGAAACCTTTTCGCAGAGAAGAAGGAGAAACTTTATCCTCCAAAATCGGGAACATTTTCCAGGAAATTGGAAAACGTGCCGAAGGGCAAATTTCCAGAAAACCACTCGATTTTCGTTTGGAGAGCGAGTGATTCATTCTTCCACTCCAAAAAGGATCCAGACGAGAATTGGATTAAAATATTTACTCTATGCGACCTTTCAATGAATAAGGTAATGCAGATAACTTTGCCAAATGGAGTTATGAATAAAGCTCTAATAGAAATTCCTCTTCCATCCAAGAAGTAAATGTATGGGAAGAGCAAATATTCTTCGTATATCTTGAGAAAAACCAAATAGGCTCCTTTCTGATTAAGCGTCAGTTTGAAGCGTAGTAGCACGACGCTTAAGCATTCGAAATGATCTAGTCGCGAATTGTTATAAGCCGTTTATTTAATTTACTACAAGTGTTTACAGATTCACGAGAAAACAACTTTTTAAAGGTTCAGTTCAAACGACTGTGAAAATGTTCTCCTTACATTTGAATAACTCTCGTAGAGAGCTTTAAGCCTCAAAATGGTTTCGGTAAGATATCGCCCATGAGGACCTGATCAATTTTGCAACGGACAAGTTGCCTCTTCATCAAGATATCGTTGATTTTTTTTATAATGACGAGATTAAGAAATGATCAGCTTTCTTCTACAAACGAGATACCTATTCAAGACAACCTCCAAAATGGTTTAAATGTTCTGACTGACATACCAGTTCGGAGCGCAGGACGACATGAATAAAGAAATGTAATTACCTTATCCAGTACCGATTCAAGGCATTTGCTACAAAAGTATTCACAGATTCACAAGAAAATAATTTTTTAAAGGTTCAGTTCAAACCACTATAAAAGGTTCTTCTTAAATTTGAATAACTCTCGTAGAGAGCTTTAAACCTCCAAGTGGTTTTGGCGAGATATCTTGGCCATCAAGATCTGACCAAGTTTGCAAATGACGAGATATCTCGTCATCAAGATATTGTTGATTTTTTTATGACGACGATATCAAGAAACGGTCAGTTCTCTTCTGGTGAAGAGATAACTCTTCAAGAGAACCACCGAAAGGGTGAAAATGTTCTGACTGAGGTATCAATACGGAGTACAGGACGACATGATAATAGAATGAAAATTACCTAATGCGGTATTGTTTCAAGGCGTTTATTTATTTGCTGCACTAGGGGGCTCTTGCAAGACATCTCGTCATCAACATAATGTCGAGTTTTGTTGATGACGAGATCTGGTCAGGTTACGACGAGGATCTTCATGTTAATCCTAGGGGTTTCAGCGAGATATCTCAACCATCAAGATCTGACAAATTTTGCAAATTACAAGATATCTCGTCCATCAAGATCTGAACCACTCTGCTAATTGCGACAGATACCTCGTCTATCAAGATCTTACCCATTTTGCTAATTGCGAGATATCTCGTCAACATAATGTCGAGTTTTTGTTGATGACGCGATCTCGGTCAGGTTACGACAAGGATCTTCATGTTAATCCTATTGGTTTCAGCGAGATATCTCAACCATCAAGATGTGACAAATTTTGCTAATTACGAGATATCTCGTCCATCAAGATCTGAACCGCTCTGCTAATTGCGAGAGATACCTCGTTTATCAAGATCTTACCCATTTTGCTAATTGCGAGATATCTCGTTAACATAATGTCGAGTTTTTGTTGATGACGAGATCTGGTCAGGTTACGACGAGGATCTTCATGTTAATCCAAGTGGTTTCAGCGAGATATCTCAACCATCAAGATCTGACAAATTTTACTAATTGCGAGATACCTCGTCCATCAAGACCTTGTCAGTTTAGCTACTGGCAAGGTACCTATTCGAGGCCAACCACCAACAGGGCAATAATGTCCTGATTGAGATATCAGTATGGAGGCCTGCACAACGTGCAAATCGGAAAGTTGAAAAGATCTAGCCTAGCATTGTTTTACGGCATTTATTTAATTTGGTACAAAAGTGTTCACATCTATAGAAGACTTTTTAAAAGTCCAGTTAAAACCACTGCGAAATGTTCTTCGTATATTTGAACAAATTTCGTTGAGCCTTAAAAAATTCTCATAATGATGCGTTGGAGGGTAGTACGACTTGGAGATCTCAGAATGGAAATTATCTTCTCCGGAAATATTTCAAAGCGTCGATTTAATTTGCTAAAAAAAGCGTTTACCGGTTCACTATAAAACAATTTTTAAATATCCATTTCATACCACTGCGAAACGTTGTTCGTATATTTGTATATATCACGAAAAGAGTTTTTAAAAGTTGTGATTGAGAAAGAAGTAGCGAACGCAGCCCGTCTTGCAAATCTCAGAATTGAAATGAACTAGTCGAGAATCGTTTAAGACGCTTTTTTACATTGCTACCCCCGTGCTCGCAAGAAAAGATTTTTTTTGAACGCTCAGTTCAAACCAATTCGAAAATGACGTTCTTCGTATAACGGAATAGATCTCGACACAGTTGTGAAACAATACTACGCACAATCGTGTTCCAACTGCCTTTTCACGACCTAGACTATGTCAAGCACTTGGGAACACCTACAAATTTTGCATCATAAAAAATGCGTCTTCTTTGTGGGATAAGAACTATAGTGCGGTCATATCGTTTAACCCTCTAAGTGATTTCGACGAGATATCTCGGCGTAGATCTGACAAATTTTGCTAATGATGAAATATCAAGCTGATACATTCAATAGGGTGTTGAAAGAAATATATTGCTGATTTTTAAATGATGATATCAAGTTCTAGTCAGTTGTTTTTCTAGTGACGAAATATTTATTTCAAGATCTGGTCAGTTTTGTTAATGACGGTTGTACCTTATCACTGTCAAAATAACAATCATACCACTTTCATCTACAATTTTTTAACTAAACTAGGGAATACCACTCCTAGTGGTTTTGACTAGATACGCGTCTATCTGGATTTTACCAATTTCGGTACTGACGATATACTTCGTCGCAGATATTTTTTTATGATAAAGATATCAACAAATGGTCAGTTTTGTTAATGACGCTTGTACCTTATCAATTTCAAAATTCATACCACTTTCATACTCAACTTTTCAACGAGACTACTCTCCAAATGTGGTTTTGACTAGATTCCATGGCTATCTAGATTTTATCAATTTGATAATGACGATATATCTCGTCAGATATTTTATATGATAGAGATCAAGATCTGGTCAGTTTTCTTTTAATGACAAGATATCTCGTCCATAAAGATCGAGTCAGTTTTATTTTAACTACGATACATCTTGTCCATTAAGATCGAGTCAGTTTTATTTTAACTACGATACATCTTGTCCATCAAGATCAAATTAGTTTTATTTTAACTACGATACATTTTGTCCATCAAGATCGAGTTAGTTTTATTTTAATTACGATACATCTCGTCCATCAAGATCGAGTTAGTTTTATTTTAACTACGATACATCTTGTCCATCAAGATCGAGTTAGTTTTATTTTAACTACGATACATCTTGTCCATCAAGATCGAGTCAGTTCTATTGTAACTACGATTCATCTTGTCCATCAAGATCGAGTTAGTTTTATTTTAACTACGATACATCTTGTCCATCAAGATCGAGTCAGTTCTATTTTAATTACGATACATCTTATCCATCAAGATTGAGTTAGTTTTATTTTATTGACGAGATACATCGTCCAGACAACCACCAGGAGAATTAATGCATCTATCGTTTAAATGTATATCTAATTGTTTATTTATGTAGCGACAGAACTAAATTTAGGAACATAATTGTGTCATCTTTTGTTAAATCCGTTAATGTCCTAAAAGTTGTATAAAGGCTACTTCACAATGAATCAATTAGAATAAAAACAAGAGGTTTAACAATACAAATTTCTAAAGATACGTAAAACAGTTCATTAAGGATAATAATAACTCCCTCAGTACTTAAAAAAGAGAATTAACTTTAATTTCAATATATTACATGCATGGTTAAGAAGTAGTACTTGAAGTATTTTTAATTTTAAAGACAAATGTTTGTTCTTATTCAATTACTTTTGGATAAAACCTAAATTTTATTAAGCTAAGAAAGTTTTATTCACAAGGATGATTACTTATTAAAACAGTGCTTCGAATAAGAGATGCAGTGCATTGTAAATAAATTTTTTTTTAAAGAACTTCAAAAATTCTAGCAGAAGGCTTTTGGATTAACTATTTTATAAATGAAGAATAGGATAATCTTTTTACATTTAAATTGTTTTCCCTAAAAGCATTGTTGTAGTACGATTTTGTAACATAAATACTAAAAATCATGCTGCAAGATAGTTTTTGTCTGAATCCAATTAATATGATAAGCAAAGTTCGTATCCGCATACAATCTTGGATATTTTGATAAATAAATGTTTGTTATTCTTCATAAAATGCCCATTTATTTCGAGATTAATGGAAGAAAGGCAACCACCGTATGTAATCCATACTCTAAGACTTTCCTTTACTTCGAAATAAACCCATTCATTTTTAGATAACAACCTAGTTTTCCAATATATATTTCATGTGTTGTTAGTAATTACAGTTTTTCATTTTTCGGTAGCCAGAGGGGTGTTTCATGAGATATTACAAAGTAAATATATTTTCTACCTTAAAGAATATCGGAATATTGTTATTGCTTTAAATTAGAGCTTTCACACACACACACACAAATTCACGTAAACACTTTTTCCATTAAAATCTTGAAAATGGAATAATTGGTATTCTTAACACGTGTTCACTTCCCCTTCCAAAACTTATATGGTGCGTTGATAGTTATTGCCCCGCTAGAAATGAGTTTTTCCCATAAACCAATACCAGCCACGCCAATACCAGAATAGATTGGCGAATGCTCAGACAACAAATTTACAATTTCATCATCTGTTAGAGGCTTATTAGACTATATTTTTCTTTTTTTAGGAGGGGGTGAGTTTGTAAAGGCCCTGCAGAACTATCGTCTCTACAACTCATATTGCAAGATTTTTTTTAATAACTAATAAAGCTATAAGTTCGAAACCACATAACATTACAACTAGCTGCTAACCTTTAGTTCACGCCAATACCAGCAGACACGCCAAACATACACTGCTTGACGATTGCTAAGGAACAACCGATTTATGCAAAACTGCGATTCGGAAAGTCGCTGAATCATAGAAAATGTAAGTTCAGAGTGTGCTGTAGAGCAAGGTCTCTTACCTGTATAAAAGACAGTGCACACCAGCTGTTTATTAATTGAAATTTCAAACATTAAAATATCTACAGAAAATCACGATTTAAGGTTTTGAAAACCGTTGAGATAAATTCCGTCTTGTGATGCAAGTATCAAGTGGAGAATGTCATGTCCGTAAGGCATCATTTGAGTGAATTTGACCGTGGGCGAGACGTTGGGGTAGCTCGAGGCTGGGCAAAGTGTCACCCAAGTTACCGCAGCAATGCGTGTCACAAAGCGTTATTTCGAGGTAATAAAGAGCCGAGGAAGGTGGAAATGCTTTGAGAAAGCATGATGGTGGAGCACCACACCCAGAGATGATGCACATATATCCCTAACAGCAATAAGGAACACACATCTCACTCCGGGACAGATTGGTTCAAAGCTTGCAACCGCTACCAGCACTCGAGTATCTGCCAAAACAATTTCTCAGCGATTAAATCAAGCTCGCTTGTATGCACGAAAGCCTGTTATGTGCGTTCCGTTACAACCATGCCATCGTCGGGAAAAGTTACGCTGGTTTGAAAAACACATTAGTTGGAATCGTCAACATTGGTCCAGGGTCATGTTCTCCGACGTATCCCTATTCACATCGAAGAGGGATTCTGGACCCCAACTACTGTGGAGAGAGAGAAGAACCCGTTACACACCTCATAATGCTTGTGAGGTTGATCATTATGGCCGAGGGGTCATGGTTAGGGATGCGACATCGATGTCGATGTTTTGAAAACATCGATGTTTTATAAAAAACATCGATGTATTGGGGTCGATGTTTTTGTAACATCGATGTTTATACTTGTCGATGTTTTATTTTTAAATGAAAAAAGTACCGTTATAAAAATTTAAAAAATAACCAAGTAGCATAATTTTTATAATCAGCAAATTGAACATACTATTAGACTAAAGTGGCCAAGGGTGAAGGGTCTGAAAAGAAGGGATACGACATCGATGTTTTCTAAACATTGATGTTTTAGAAAAAAACATCGATGTATTGGAGCCGATGTCGCATCACTAGTTGCTAAACCAGTTTTAAGAAATGGGGGAAAATGTTTAAACACACTGAATTTCAAAACATCGTTGGTTTGGGGGCGACGTATTATCAACATCGATGTTTTAATTTTGAACATCGATGCTTGCTATCGATGTCGCATCTCTAGTCATGGTTTGGGCAGGCATTATGCATAATTGCAGAACACAGCTACATATCTTTGACGCAGGTGCCTTTACATCACAGCGGTATTGCACGGATGTTCTCCTGGGTCATGTTAGTTTAATTCGGGGTGCAGTGGGTCCAGACTTTCTGTTCATGGATGACAGTGCATGCCCTCACAGAAAAGTTGATATCTCTGAGACACTAGAGAGCAAAGATAGTGAGTGCATGGAATGGCTTGCGTATTCACTGGACATAATTCCCATTGAACATGCTTGGGATGATCATTGTAGACTTGATTCACAAAGAAATCTCCCACCCCAAACTGTGCAGACGCTCAAAATTGCTTTGAGAGAATAATGGGACAATATCCCCCAAGCACTCCTCGACTGTTTAGTGGAGAGCATGCATAGGAGATGCTAAATATGCATTAGTATGCAAGGAGAGCTCACTTCTTACTGAGTGACTATATCTGTCATGACTCCGGATAGAAAGAACATTTTTCGAGACTTGGAAATTGCTCCAAGAGCATACTTTTTCCTTTTTATCATCTTGCTTTTCCAAGTACCAAAATCTATAACATTTTGCATTATACTTAATGCATAGTATCGTAATTAAATATATACTAAGTTTTGTTTCTTTACTCAATGAATATTATTAATTATTTTAAAAATTGTGTTTGTTCCTTAGCAATTGTCAAGTGTATAATGCCGATTGAAGTGGAGAATAAATATTGAGGCGCAGCGAACGCGTGACTGGTTACTGAGACATTACTCCAGACCACGCGTTGGCGCGTGATTGGCTCTTTAGTATAAACAATACATCACGCACTGGAGCGAGATCGGCAGAAAAAGTGTTAAGTTATTTGCCATGAATTATTAGTTTTAATTATTTATTTCAGTTGCGAAGGAAACAACTGCAATCTACCATCAGACGAACTGTGATAAGTAAAATATCTGTCAGATAGTAAAGATCAGTTTGTAAATCGAAAAATAAACAGACTGCTTTAGCTCTATTGGTAGATTCGCGTGTTAACAATAGGAATGTGGCGAGTTTGAAACTCTATCCAACAAATACCATCGCGTACATAGGAGCTAGTACACTTTTAATCTGTCGTTGCCTCTACGCGTCGGTATGGTGTGGAGAAGGTCTGTTATTCTTTTTGAATATCTTGACAGTGAATCACGGAAATTTAACTGCAAACATACATATTAAAATTGTTTTTATTATACTTTTGTGTGGAATGTAATTTTAACGATGTTTAGAAACACTTTCTTCTTTTTATTTTTAACTGCGGAAACGCCATTCTAAGTCAATCGTTTGCTATCAAAAATGTTTTTCCACAAAACAATCTCGAAAACTTTCACGCATGAATCCGGCAACGGAGAACGAATACTTTTCCCGAACTGAAGCGAATTAATATTCCTGTCAATTCCCATGAGCAAAGAGAAAGAAAAATTTCCCGATGGAGTCTTCAGTTAGGCACAGCTGACAGCATTCCAGATACCGCAAAACGAACGATCCGAAAGAACTTTTTTTATTATTTTTTTATTTTTATTCCCTTTCGAATATTTCCTCGAATTCCTGAAAATATGGCAAGTGATCTGGCTTACGCATTTCGCTCCGCTTCCATTACACGCTCGAATGCGTCTTATTTAATTGAATCGATATATCGTTCCTTAATAATCGAAGTGGTTCTTTTTTTTTTTCGCTTTGTCTCTGGCCATTGCCGTAGTGGGTCTGATGGATTGTCCCGTGAAAATTTTCTTGTCTCCAAACTCAAATTTTGATGATAAAAAAGTAGAAAAAAACGAAGAATGGAATTGGTTGTGCTTTTATTTCGGATCAGAATGAATTACAAAACGAGCAGTCATTGATTAAAACGCATTAGGTTTTGAGTTTCTCTGCCTGATTTTACCAGTTCTGAAAGTTTTAAAAAAAGAAATTGACTAGTTCCTTAACACAAAAAAGCTTTCAACTGTATATTAAGTAGAATCCTCAGATATTGGCTTATTTATAACTAATAGGATAGAATTTGTTACAGTCAAAGAATGAAACGAAATACGAATTTTTATATATTCTAAATGAAAAATAATTTCAGTAAATATCTGCTTTTTACCATAACTCCTAACAAAAATTTAAAAACTGAATTCTTTAGGTAGGTTGGTAGATGAAACGTCACACTAAATCATCACAACGGGTTATTGGTGACGGTCCGGGATCAATCCCGAAAGGAAAGGACACCACCTCATTTTGAACAATGGTTAGAGCACGAGGTCAAACATTAACTGGAATCCCAATCTCAATACTTCCACGCCACAACATGTACAATGTGCACCAGCCCTCACGTACAAGACAGTCTTTGGTTGGATCGAATTTTGAAATCGAACACCTACTCTTCCTACCTAGCTAACGCAAACCAGGCGTGGTGTGGAAGTTTGGAGAGTGAAGCGCTAGCTCTGAAAGTGACCTCGTCATTTGATCGTGGTTGCAATTAACGAGATATCGTTCTTGGACATTCCTTCGGGATTTATCCCGGACCGTTATCATTAGACCGTTTTGTTGCTCCAATGCGATGTTAATTAGCTATCCACCTAATATAACACTTAATAAAATATTGAAAAACTGAATTCCTAAGATATTATATTCTTTAAAAAAAGTTATTGCTTGAATTATAATTTAAGAAATTACCTACTTTAAACCTACTTAAATTACCTACTTAATTTACCTTAATTACCTACTTAAATTACCTAATTAAGAAATTAAATCTATCTGAAAAATATATATATTTGAGTGCCTTTGTTTCGTTTATCATTCTGTGGTGTGCTAGAATAGAGTGCAAACCAGAATAACGAATGCACCCACGCGCGTGCTTCTGCGCATATCTGTTCTGTATTGAAAATTGACGAACAATTCTTGTTCCGAATGGGATCAGACGTATAAATGTGTGTGACGTTGACAACGACCGCCGTTATTCTAGTTATGTTGATCTTGTGCTAACACACAGGCACAAAATCAGACATAAAGCAAGAAGACGGACGTACAGACTGTTGCTATCAAGATCCGTCACTAAACGAATGTATGTACTCACAGTATTTAAACCTTGGCTTTCGATGCCAATCCGGTATGGGTATTAAGTAACTCGGTACTACTCGGTCTGAGGGGACTGCTTCGACTCAGAGAGAGAGAGAGAGAGAGAGAGAGAGAGAGAGAGAGGAGAGAGTATGTAAAGCTTCGTGAAAATATATTTAACCGTTTGAACGTGGCACACATATACAGACAGACAGACATACAGATACCAAACGCGCAAGAGACGTAATTTGCATCGGATAGAATGCTTGAAATGGATTGCAAATATTCAATGTACGAGCAAACACTCCATATTTATATAGATTTGTTTATTTTTGCTAGTGCAAGAGATGCTCCTTGTATTCCAATAATCTGTTAATATTTTTTAATTTATTCTTTTATTGTACATATTTTTGTATGATATATTTGGAACATTCCATGTAGAACATTCAACGTATATTATTCAGCATAAAAATAATTATGTAATTGGAAAATAAATAAACTACAGCACATCGTTTATTAATTAACACAGTACTTTCCATATTTCTACATCACCAAAATTCCTTAAAACCCGGAATGTCAGATGACAGAATGCTCAATTTATGTGCTAATTTTTCCTGCATACAAACTTCACGATTATTTTGAAATGTAGAAATTAACCACCACACATCCGCAAATGTTCAAGTAATTTACTTACCACAGCTATTTGTAAAATAAATTTAACGATAATCTGTACTTATCAACAAAAAATATTTTTTGGAGTGTGGGCAAAATTAATTAACCGACTAGGAATTTTTCAAAAGTAATAAGCTTTCTGTACATGGAGATAAGGATTATAAATGACGCAAGAAATAATCCGTATTCTTAACATAGCAGAACAGTTACTCTTTGTAACTTATAAAAATAAAAGTATCCATGAAAATCTTTTAGCTATAAGTAAAACAAAATTAAAGTTTTGTGTTCACGAAAGTATTATATTTAGCTTTAAGGACTAAATTATATTTATTTAATGAGTTTCTCATAAATGAAAAAATACATAATTTTCTACTATTTTAGAGAGAAATAGCAGTTACTTATTCGTAGAAGAAAATAAAGTAGATGATTATGCTCTAAAACTTTACTAAATCAGTGAGCGCTTTGCTGCTTCAAGCAGTTAATCAGTATGGCATTTTAAATATAAAAACAATCTTTGTGTTCGTAAACATTACTTTTTGATACTACGTTTAAAGTACTTAATATATTAATATGGCAAACACTGTTTTTAATGCCTGTGTTTAAGTTATGTTCCGCAATACTCGTTAATCTGTTGGTCTTGATATATGTAATTACAACATATTCGACATTGTAATTACACAGTTTGAGCGCAGTGTCGAACTAATTGTAATTACACAGATTGAATACAGAGTAGTACATATTTTAATTACAAAGTTACAATAATATCGTAATGTACAATTTTTTCAGATTGTACACAGAAGATACTCAAACCTCTGAGCTGCTCACACGCATAATTCCATCTTGTGATATATATCTTCCCTGAATGAATTGATAAAGTTTGCAAAGTATTATGTTCTGTAAGGAAACCAAAAAGATCGAATATTTCCAAAGGATTGTGCCTTTGAAAGGTAATGGTAATTTTTAGTTAACGTCGTACTAGAGCAACACAACGGGCTATTGACGACGGTCCGGAATCAGTCCCTTAAGGGAAAGATTCGAGGACAACACCTCGTAATTTTGAACCACGGTCAGATGACGAAGCAACACCTGAGCTGGCACCCCACTCTCCAAACTTCCACGCCAACCCAACGTGAGGACTTTCGGCCACGACAGATTTAAGGTGCACCAGCCGCCTCTACACCATACGTTTACAAACATCCATGCCCGGACCCGGATTCGAACCAGGAACCTTCCGATCTAGAGGCTAACACCTTAACCACTATACCGGTTGGTCGGCTGCCTTTGAAAGGAAATCTTTATAAATATATATACCTACGCTCCGTATCAACAGTCAATAATAGCTGTTGAATCTATTCAGTTAATGTTAGGTTTCAACTCTCAATGAAATTGTTAAATTTATTTACACAGCTGTTACGAAATATCCATTACTCTAAAAGACACACTATACCATACTCGTGATTCGTGGATTCAAAACAGAGAATATTTTTGATTGGTCATCTACGAATTGGAAAGTTTATTCCGAAAAGAAGCACAATTATGGGGAAAGTACTTTGGAAGTCAGATTCGTCTTGTTGACATCGTAATCTGACCGTGGTTGAAAATTATGAGGTGTTGTATCTTTCCTTTCAGGGGTTGATCCGGTACCGTCGCCAATAGCCCGTTATGTTGCTGCTGTGACGTTAATAGAATCCATAACTACTCTTTTGTTAACAGCAGATTAAATTTGTCGCCTATCGTAAAGCAAGATATGTAAATTTAGACGTTCGTGAACTAAATGTATAGGATTTTGGTAATACAATAAAACACTCGAATTACACATTTAATAGCAAATAAACCAAAAACACACATTTTGGACTATTTATTAATTACTTAGTAATTATACCATTTGCCGAACAATCTTTTATAAATACACAACACACTATTACAAACTGTTGTATATATATACACACACAGTCCAGTAACATTAATGTGACCGCCACCTACTTTCGAAGTTAACGTGAAATGACCAATCACAAAAGGCAGGCACAAAAGGCAAAGAGTGGCAGCATATTGCAGTGGAGTGTAGACAAAGCATGTCCTTGGACATCGGAAAGCATTTCAATCGTTGGCGTAATGCAGAAACGTAGCGATTTATCCGACGTCCAAAAGGGCATGATTATTGGCTTTCGGGTCAAGGGTGGAAGCATTTCGGAAACGGCAATTTTGACAACTGTTCGCGTGCCGCCGTGGTAAAAGTATACCGTGCATGGCAAAATGGCATTATCCAAAATCACCAGCGTGGCACATGTGGTGCACCACGGGCTAAGGATGACAGAGGCCAACGAAGGCTGCGGAGATGCGTTCGGGCGAATAGACGTGCAACTGTTGAGCAACTGAACGCCCAGATGAACCAAGGGGCTATCAAGAGTGCATCCTCAACAACGGTTCAGCGAACGTTGCTGCGCATGGGCCTCCGCAGCAGACGCCTGGTAATGCACCTATGCTGACTGCTGTTCATCGGCGACGAAGGCTGGAATTTGTACGCCAGTACCGCAACTGGACGTCCACGTAGTGGCGACAGGTGACTTTTTCCGATGAATCACGTTTTATGCTCCATCGGACAGGTGTACGTTGGCGAATACGGCGTGAAACGTCTGAAAGCAAACACCTTACAACAATTGCCGGAAGGATCCAGGCTAGAGGAGGGAGCATTATGGTTTGGGGAATGTTTTCCTGGCATTCACTGGGTACACTCATCATTGTGGAAGGCACGATGGATCAGCACAAGTACGCATCCGTCCTTGCGGACCATGTACACCCCTAAATGCGAATTTTTTTTCCTCAGAATGATGGCATCTACCAGCAGGATAATACGAGGTGTCATACAGCTCGCAGTGTACGTTCGTGGTTCGAAGAGCACTAGGATGAGTTTATTGTACTCCCCTGGCCAGCAAATTCACCGGATTTAAACCCAATCGAGAATCTGTGGGACCACCTCGATCGGGTTGTTCGCACAATGGAACCTCAACCGCGTAACCTAGCGTAGCTGGTCAAGGCACTGGAGTCGGCCTGGCTCAACATCCCAGGGAACACCTTCAGAAATCTAATTGACTCTTTACCTGCAAGTCTCGCAGCGGTCCGCTCTGCCAAAGGTGGTTATTCTGGCTTTTGACAGGTGGTCACGTTAATGTGACTGGACTGTGTGTATATATATATGTGTGTATTAATTTAATGTCATATAACACTTAACCTTATAGGTTAATTTAATTTTTTTTTGTCATTCTTCTCTTCAATAAATCTATCTAATGTAAAATATAAAAAACATATTTCTCAAAGTTCCAGCTTTCTTTATGCTTCGAAAGTATTGGCATTTTCTATATATAAGCATTGCTCTACTCTTAGTAGGAAAATATATTCGTCGGTTCGCTTGACGTTTGAAAGGAAACACCGTCTGAAATCGGTGTTATAAAGTATTGTGAGAAAACAGAATTTTTTCACCTCAGCGCCATTTTATTTTCCGCTATTTTTGTTCTTTGTGTTCTTCTACCTGATCGAACATTTCTTAATGGTGTAAACTTTCTCCGAGGGTAAAAAATGTGGCTCTATTGAACTAGCCTCCTTTATTTCTTTATTTATTAGCGAAAGTTTTAAAAGAAACTTTCGGATTTTTTTTTATTCTTTGGAATTCTCTCGAGAAATTTACGCACCAAAAGTGAGGTAAGCCGATCGAAGTTCAGATAATGAAGTTATCCGAGGTATTACTCTAAAAAATATTTATCGTGTACAGCGTAATTATGATAGACGTGACACAAGAGTATCTTTCTTATTTTAATAAGCCCAATGAAAGATTCTATTTCGCCATTTTTATAAAATGAAGTCTGTAATTTTTGTTACTGGAAAGGAACTGAACACTATCTATAAACATTTTGTGCAGTAATACTGCAAAGAGAATGTATGATTTAAAATTGAAAAAAATTTCGATTCACGCGCGTATTTATCTTTCTATTATAAAAAAAAATATTTTGATCTTTTTAAGGTTATTTCGCTTTGTGATTTGTAGATAGCTGGTCACGTGATAGGGTGTCTTATGGTTCAACGGGCTATGGAATTTGGAGGACGCGCAGACGATAAACACGTTTGTATTTTTTAATTAATTCATTCATAAAATTCGAGAGCACGCGCCAGAAAGTTTGCAGTGTTTTCAGAAGAACCGGCAAATTCGATAGCCGTTTCCATAGCAACAGTCGAATATAAAAATCTTAAAAAGTACTATTACAACAAACAACACGGATCAGCGAAAAAATAACTATGATTTGGTATTCATATGCGCTAGCGGAAAATCGGTTTATTTTTTTCTCCTTAGGATAGATTTTAATGTCCTTTTTTCTCCTTAATCTTTACTATTATAAAAAGAAGTGTTTGTCTGTTTCTTGCAGCAAAATCCTGACGATTCAATGGCACTTACAGATATGAGATTTGGCACACTCGTAGACCAATTTTTTGCAATTTCTGAGTCGCGACGAATTTTAACATTCACTTTAGAAGATTTTTAAATGAATTTAATAGTTTTATTCTCCATCGGTTTTTCAAAGCGTTTCTTTCGGAAGAACAAACACCCGAATCTGGTCTTTTTCTACCCACGTGACCTTGTGATCAGCCTTTGGAACCATGCCATTTTTTTCATCGATGAGGAAGGATTTTCCAGCCAGACAACAAATCATATAACTGGACTCACTTAATTATTTTTTCTGTCTCCTAGACCGTTAAAGATGGAGTAAAAATTTCAACGGATTTGAAATCTGTAGAAAATTTTACTTTAGATTGATATCTAAAAATATGATTTTCTTTATATAAATAATTTTTAAATTGAATATATATTTTATACTTTCGCATGAGATTGTGACGTCACGTGAAACAGATTGCATCTTCTGCCCTTTGATTAAAAAAAAAAAAACAGATTACATTTCCTGTCCTATTCCACTTCAGAGAATGCGAATAAAAAACTTTTTGACTGTTATTGTTCGGTTGTTGTGGTTTTCATGGCAATCTCGGCAAAAGGAAACTTTCAATTTTCATTTTGAATATTCTAGAAAGTTCTTCCAAAATCCGTGAAAGTCGTTTGATTTCATTGGTTCGTTTGAAATTTTTCTTTCCTCCCACTGGTTATTTTGTTTTAAAAATATCCTTTGATTGCATTGTTCCTTTTAAATACTTTTATGAGATACCATTGGTCCATTTAATTGTATTTCGACAGTTGTGGAATTTTTATTTTACAATAGTTTTCACGAAAGGGATCAAGAGCTTTGTTTTTTGATCATTTTCGATTTCATTATTTATTTATTTTTTCACGCAAGAGTTCTAACGTTATCAGGTTGTATTATTTCTTGCTTTTTTTCTTTTAAAAATCTTTTTATTTTTCAACATGCCCACTGTATCTAGTGTAATTGATGTTTCAGGGTTTTCTTACCCAACAAATGCAGTTGTTTTTCTGCTGGTTCACAACTGTGTTTAAACTTATTACTTTGTTTAAAAGTTTAATATATATATATATATATATATATATATATATATTTGTAATAAAAAAAATTTTAAACGATTCTTTCCTTGGCGACATTGGAAGTGCGTCATAAATATCGCCAAGGCCGTTGCCACCGCTCATAAACGTAGACTGTAGCTGTTCCTAAATCTGAAATAGGCCGATCGTCTAATGTATGTAGTCATCATGGAAAGGTTAAGTTTCCACCGTTTTATGGATTGCCATGGAGTTTAAAAATCTGCTAACTGAAACTGGTGAAATAAATAATCATTTTCGTTAAAACATACAAATTTATAAAAATTTGTTTGCTTTTGCCTCTTTTAATGCGACTAACGCTGATATCAAAGGTGAGGGGTCCAGGTTGGAGATACTAAAGTAAGAGCAACCAAGTCTCTACAAACCAACACAACGTCTCAATTTGGCCAAATTTATATATATGATGTTAACCAAGCTCTTGGCCTACGTAGCAATTTATTGAAAAGAAAAGACGTTTTGAGCATTATTCAACCAACGATCAATGAGAGTCCGAGTGCCAAAAAGTATAAAAGTCTGCATGAAATACACCAAAATGCAGAAGTTCGCATAGACTTTAATAATTTTGTTAAAAATGCGAACATCCACGTATTTACAATGCTCCAACGTGTGAACAATTAGCTGCGATTGTTGAAAAGTATAGTTCGTGAAGCGAACTAAATATGATTGCGTAGCAATCATCAGGGACTTGGCGAGAGATAGTGAGCAGGGGGAGGAACACTTTACTATAAATAAATAAACTTTTTAAGCTGGAATAAATTTCAGTTCTTGTATAGATCTAATTAAATTTTGCAAGACCTTTGAAACATTCTACAAGATCTAAGTGAGTGGAG
Source organism: Metellina segmentata (assembly GCA_947359465.1). NCBI lineage: Eukaryota > Metazoa > Arthropoda > Arachnida > Araneae > Tetragnathidae > Metellina > Metellina segmentata. The sequence continues at coordinate 26,134,574 of OX375881.1, read as the reverse complement.
ATTTTCGTTAGATAGTTTTTAAATCAAAGCTTTTAGAATTATACTATGTATGCAGATACAGGGGTTGGACAAAATAATATGAACTCGTGAACAAATAGCGCAAAAAAGAAACCGCTCGTATACTCCTGCCCTCTAACGGTGAAGGGTGCCACTTAGCGGATGAGAAAGTACACACATCAGTCTGCTACTAGCAGTGATAGAAGTCGGATGCGAAATATATTTCTGTGTTAAAATTGCGTTATGGCTGACCTCTCTGAAAGAGGCATGATTGTTGAGGCCCGTCTTGCTGGAGCTTCAGTAACGCTAACGGCCACCCTTCTAGGTGTTGGGAGAAGGACAGTGTCGACTGTAATGTCAGCATATTTGAAACAGGGAAAAACATCATATAAAAGCACAACAGTGGTCGAAAATCGAAGCTCAATGACAGAGACAGAAGGGTTTTGAAGCGGATTGTGGCAATTAAACACAAGACAACAACATCCCAGATAACATCTGAAATGCCAGATACATCTACAGGAAGCAGTTTCATCAAAAACTATCCAGCGTGAACTGCATATGGCAAATATTCATGGCAGAGCGGCTATTTCGAAACCATTGATTACACCATACAATGCCTTGAAGCGACGAATATGGTGTCGCGAGCATTTAAATTGGACACAACAACAATGGGAGGATGTAATATGGTCAGACGAATCGTCGTTCGCATTATTCCCGACAAATGGACGTGTTTACGTTTGAAGAACGCCGCCAGAAGCCTATCAAGTTGACTGTCTTAGGTCTACGATTAACCATGGCGGCGTTTCAGTGATGATATGGGGTGCGATATCACATCGTGGTCTTGGCCCACTTGTTCTGAATGGCCATGTTACAGGAGAGGATTATGTAGGTCTTCTGGCCGACCATCTTCACCCAATGGTGCAAATTGTGTTTCCTGATAAACGACCAGTCTTCCAAGATGATAATGCCCCCATTCACACGTGTGGAATTGTCCGAGACTGGTTTTTGAATACGACGGTGAAATAGAGCACCTCATCTGGCCCCCACAGCCCCCTGATCTCAATATAATTGAACCTTTTTGGGGTATTTTGGTAAACAAGATGCGCAGTCGATTCCCACCTCCAAGGACACTTTCTGAATTAGGGACTTTTTGCAATTTGAGTGGGAACGTATCCCTGTGAATGTTGTACGTGACTTGTATTTATCAATTCCACGTCGGATACAAGCGGTAATTCATGCAAAAGGAGGACCAACGACCTATTATATAAAAAAAATTATCGCCACATTATTTTTTCCAACCCCTGTATATCTTAAAATATCCATAAGAGTAACTGAAAATTGCAGTTAAACACTTATTTTAGTACAAATCCTGAAAGAGTTGTGAAATTATCGGAAACAAGACTGATATAGCACTTTTCGAAAACATTTAAACTTACATAATTGAAACTCTAATATTGTTTAGAATTTCTTAATTTCCATTACTAAATTTGATGCTCCAAATTTGTGACCTGAGACATAAATTGGATACCAAACCTGAAGGGTGTTAACCCTTTCAAGTTTTAACGAGTATTATTCCATTTTGCAACATACAATCTTTTCCCGAATTACATCTAACCTAATTTGACCTTGACCAATAGAATATTTCGAAAGGATTACTTTCAATGGAAATGAGCATCGGAATACTTCCAAAGGATATCGTACGGAAGTGATTGATAGAATTTTTTTTCCCCGAAGGATTCCGGTATAAGAAAAGAACTAATAAAATCTTTAGAAAGGTTGAAAGAGTCCATAAAACAATTCCAATAGTTAAAACGGTTTATATGTTCCCCTTTACAGAGTGCTTAACAGGCATGCCTTAGTCTTCAAATGAACTATACAGATCATGTGGACAAAATCTTTGTCTAAACTTTCAAAAATGTAAGTCACGTGTGTTTACAAATCTACTTGGATTGGATAACTCTCGAATTGCAGACTAGTGCTTTTAATTAAGTAGTTTTATTACTTCTTAACCAATAAATAATTTGTCCAATTTTAGGATTCGTGCTTTTTCCCACAACCACGTGACATACACGTATTCAAACCGAGCGACCGGAAGAAATAGTATGATGCTGAGCGCTCATTCTCAGTCTATTTCATTGGAAGGTCGATAGTTGGAATGCGATGACGTCAAAATTGCGCATGAATACGTCACAGAGAAGTGTCTCTGTTAAACAAAACTAGCTTTTAACTTGTGATGAGGAATATCAAAGACAAAAATATATATTAATGTAAAGATCCCCAAAAAAAAATCCAACAAATGCAACAGAAAATGTCTTTAAAATTTTTTAACTAAACATTTACTTTGCCTTGCAGGGCTTTGTTAAAGTACTCAGAATAAAGTTGTTATTTACATGACATTCTGAATGCGAAGACATAAATCAAATATTTACTATCATTTATATTTGAAAATTTTCTAATCTTTGTAAACAAAACCTACTTGTTTTGACAGTCTTAAACTTTTATCTAAGTTATAGCTTAAAAGTTCAGAATAATGAATAGGATTACTTGAACTACAAGCATATTTACTGTCTGACGAGTAATAGTTAAAAACTATATTCCCATGTAGCACTAATAGTTTAACTCATTTTAATAATGGTGAAAATTTTAAGAAATACGTTATCCCATGCGAAAAAAAAGTAAATTGCATTGTAAATCACATTCTCTGAGGCTTTTAATAAGGCATTTATCCTTTTAAAAAAGCAACTTATTCAAGCATTACTTAAGATAAAGTATCCCAAAAATAATGGCGATTTGCATTTTTATTGAAATAAGTAATCACTACAGAATGCGTTGCCTTTACATTAAAAACTGAGATTTAATCGGTAGTTAGAAATTGTAATTTATCATTATTTTAAAGTAAACAAATGAAAAACAACGCATTGATGTTCTTACAGTTAATATATTTTTGGTATTTCTCGGGATGTGTGTACGTCATGGTGTTATATAATTTTAGCCATAAAAAATCCACAACCCTGTAAGAAGCATCCAATGTCCTTGAAATTTCTGCTATGCTTGGAATATAAAAGATATGTAAATTATCAGCACTGCAACGTATATGATTTGCCGCGTATATGTAAATTGCACGCGGTAGTACCGTCCTGTAAGCAGTATAAAAAGGGTGAACAGAGAGCCAGTTTTAAGCACTGGTATATTGTATTACCTGTACATAGAAAGCTTAATCATGCCTCGTCAAATAAATACAGCAGTCATACGAGCACGTATCGAATTGACAGGATGAACTGTGGCTTGTCGAGTACACGGATTATCCTTCCGAGAAATCCGATCCCATGATGCTAATGAGGAATCGGTGGTAAAAGGAGAGATAAACTAAACGATTGCAGCAGCCGTGTCGTGCAACCAATGGAGGTTAGATATATTGTGCCCATTACCATTGAGGATCGCACATCAAGAAACCTAGCTCAAGAATTTGGGTGCGTTGCACAACCTGTGTCAACATCGTGTGTAGCAACAAAGAAATTTTTCTAGACGTTCATTGTTGCGACTACTTTTGATTGATATACAAATGTATGTTGTTGCAAAATGGTCGTACAACGCTGTACATGGACAAAGTAATGACATGACATCTTTTCAGACGAATTTTACTTATGTCTACGAGTCTGGCATTACTTCGCTGACGGACAGCATGACGTGTATTACGCATAGCCATACCGATTTGTCATTTGGCATTCGATATGGTGGTGCCGTTTTTTCCGAACTCGACTAGTACGCATTACCGATACATTCGACGGCCATCACTACATCTCAGAAGTTTGGGAGCCTGCTTTTCTTTATTATTTTCGGAGGTTGCTTGTGGCCAATTTTCAACAGGACAATGTGTGAGCAATGCAATAAAGAATCAATGTCCACCAGGTTTTACTTCTTCTACAGCCCACTCGTTCACCATATCTGACGCAAACGTATACGTCTGGTTGATGATCACTCAAAAATTGTCACACCATACCTTCAATACCTAGACGTAGCAGCAATTATTGATAACAATGGAACCGATACCGATTTCTTCGCGATCCGTCAGTCAAACGGAGCTGTTAGTTGAATTACTTCACCCTTGTGCCTTTCGTTTACTTTTCAAAATATATATATTGTCCTTCATGTTATAGCATTTTCGATGGCCATCAATGATTCTTATGAATTAAATTATAATATTCGAACTTCGGATATCCTGTTAAAGGTAGGTGTATAGTTAATTAACGTCGTACTGGAGCAACAATAGTTAATCAAGAGTGCTAGCATTCCTCACTTATCCGTGGGCGACCTTATCAACCTTGAACCTGACATATGTCGGGAGGTAAGGGTGCGGAACATGCGGTGACAAAATGACAAAAACTGGAGCAATACAACTGACTATTTATCGTGTTAAAGGTTGATTGATTGGTTTTGGTAGTATTATTGCACAAGTCCCAGATTTGGCCAGGCTGTTCCAGACACATCCAGGGAGAAAACGACACCTGTCAGCAATCGAACCTGCGCAGCCTACAACTCGAAGGTTGCTAGCGCAGTAGGCATACCCACTGAGTGAAGAAACAGACCATCCTGTTAAAGGAGTTTACGTTTTAAATCTTTCTAAATGCAATGTAACTGTAAAAGCGACTAGTCTACAAAGACACTCTAGAGACTTTTAAGCCGAATTCCTAAAAGCGATTAGACATGACCTTTGGGATTAATGGCTGTCTTGCTTTGGAAAGCAGCCATGGTAGGAAAAAAATGTGAAAGAAATGTCTGTGCTCGACTCAACTTTTAATCCTTCACTCTTAATTTAACGGAGCTTTTTTCCTCATTTTTCTTTAGTAAACGGTTTTTAAAGTAGTTTTCATGACATTCCTATTTTTGTACTTCTTAATGTGAGTCTATCAGTGCATCAAAAAATAAAATCTACAGCATGTTAATTCATACTACAGAAGTCTATTTCTATGTTTCCGTACTTATCATCGGTAATTCCTGGTCAAGGTCACTGATATATTGATTTATACAGCAAACATATACTTATGACAAATTCATATTAATAAAATTTCAAGTGATAATTGGGGTTGCTGTGACTCAGTGGGTTTTAAACAGTTAAGCTTTCTTGTGTGTATCTATTAACTTAACATTGTTAAGTGCAGTGTAGCGAAGTATGTCCAATGCGACATGAAACTCAATAAACAGCTAACCATCAAGTGATAAATTTGCTTGAAAACCTAATGGTTATTTTGTCGTGTTTGGTCTCCAGCATTTTCTGTGCTTCTGATCTATCATGTTTGATAGTTTGTATCAATAAAATAAAACGTGTGTTGTAAATCTTAAGGAAGAGTCTTTCTAAGGTGTTTGTATATCCTTTTACAAAAACTATATATATATATATATATATATATATATATATATATATATATATATATATATATATATATATATATATATATATATATATATAATTTGAATAAATTTGAATTTAAAAACAAACCACAACAAGAAGTTTAATTATTTTCCCCCGTTAGATTCCGATTACTAACTTCCTGTTCCACTTCCCAATGGACAGTGTTTTTACGGTAGACTAGTAATTGTCTATCTATCTATCAGACTATCTAGGCAGACAATTAATTGTTTATCTAAACCAGTGGTTCTCAAATTTATTAAAGTTGTAGCACACAAGAAGTCCTACAAAAAAATCGTAGGTGTACCACACACAAAATGCCAAAAAACAAGATACAAAAGGCAAAGAAATAAAGAAATAACTGGAAACCGACGTTGAGCATCTGCGCTTGCGCAACAGCTTAAGCCTTGTTAGATCAAGTTTAAAAAGTTTAAGGAAGTAAAAAACCTTCTTGCTACTGTCCTTTGCTGCTCTGTATACTTTACCCGCTCTTAACAGAATAATGATATGCCTTAAAGAACATTTTATGCTGAAATAATGATATAAAACTAATATATATATATATTCATTTGTTTATCCCCCCACACATATATATCTGGAATTTCATAGGGCTCTCCTACGCATGTCACCGAACGCACCAGTATGCCGGGGCACACCATTTGAGAAGCACTGATCCAAACATTTAATAAGTCTGATGCTTTACCTACGTGGACACATTGAATAGGAAGATACGGTCAGTGTAACATAAATTTTGAAGTTGAATGTTTTTTCTGCAACCTTATACTACATTCTGACCAATTTCATGCCACACTATATACGAACCCGGGGGTAGTTTACCCCCTCCTTCTAGATATTATTCATCTTCCCGTCTTTTTATAGTGCTGAACTATCCAACTCGCTTAAAACTATGTCACTAACTTTCAAAATAAAACTTAAATTATAGTTAATTTGACTTTTCTGTTGTCAGCTTTCGTAATAAATTGCTCGGGGAAAAAGGGATAAAGAAGGGTTCCGAATACAACAATCTCGTCACTTTGAACCACCGTCAGATGACAAGGTCAACACCTGAGCTGGCACCTCACTCTCCAAACTTCCAGACTATGCGAACGTGAGGACATTTGAATCCAGAACAGATTGGACGTGCACTAATCCCATGTATACTACGATCTTTGATCGGATCTAGTTTTGAGCCCCCCCCCCCTCCCATTTTTACTAATCCGTTACTAAAGCTTCTTACTAATCCAACTGGGTTACCGCGGACTCACGCATTTGAAGGAAGTTATTTCACTTATCCAAAATGCACAAAGCAAACAAGCTAAGATGTTTATTTAATTTACCGACAGCTTTTATGAATTACTAAATATCCCGCTTTCCGTTACTATCATTATCAAACCTTATTAAATCTTCGCCGATACTTTAAAAGGAACTAGCATAATTGCACCCAATGTATCTTTTTTAAAGACATTTTGCATTCCAATCATCGGGATTTTGCATACCAATGAGACGAATAAGTTATTCCAGAGCTAACAAATACCTTTCCAATACCTGCCTAACTCTTATTATGTTTATTGCTTTCCCATGTAGAAAGTAATAAGATAATCTGTCTTCAAAAGCATCCAGTCAAGCAAAGCTCAATAAAAGCAATATCGGCGGCATTGAAATGCAACTGATGAAACACCCACCGGCTAGATCTTGAATCGAACCACATAAAAACAACCCCTCTCTGAAAGAACACCAAACTGGCAATGTAAATTAATCCCGTCTATATACGCCACCCTTTAATATAAATAAGCGCCAAGAACGAACAAAACTCGAAGGAAAGGTAATTTATTCAAAGGAAAATAATTTATTTTGATCTCCCATTCATGTTTAGAAATAATGTTTTATGGGAGCCATTAAACTATGTTAGGAGCATAATGTGAAGTACCTGACTCAACTCCATCTGGAGTATTATATCCTGGATTAACTTTGTATATTTTATCTAAAACGAAAAATGCTAGAACTAGTCCCAAGTGTATTGTGAAACGAAATCAATAAGTTAACATAAGTAATAGGGTATTCTTTTGTTGGTGGCTTATTGAATAAAGTGTCTTGAGTGAACTCAAATTAGGGTACATACTCTTTTTAAATGCAGCCGATCACCTATTTCGAGAGTCGTGTTAAATTTTTTGACTCATCTACTCCTGTCTTAGTAACAGAACAGTTGTGAACTAGGTCGAACTAGGTCCAACCAAAGATCATCATGTACAAGGAACTAGCTCAGGTTAAATCATCCGAGGCATCAAACGTTCTGATGTTTGTGTGGTGTGGAAGTTCGTAGAGTGGGGTGCCTGCTCCTGTCTTAGCAACAGTACAGTTGTGAACTAGGTCGAACTAGGTCCAACCAAAGATCATCATGTACAAGGAACTAGCTCAGGTTAAATCATCCGAGGCATCAAACGTTCTGATGTTTGTGTGGTGTGGAAGTTCGTAGAGTGGGGTGCCTGCTCCTGTCTTAGCAACAGTACAGTTGTGAACTAGGTCGAACTAGGTCCAACCAAAGACCATCATCCACAAGGAACTAGCTCAGGTTAAATCATTCGAGGCATAAAATGTTCTGATGTTTGTGTGGTATGGAAGTCCGTAGAGTGGGGTGCCTGCTCAGTTGTTGATCTTGTCAGACTAGTTCAGAACGACAAGATGTGATCCTCGGCTCTTTCCCTTTGGGATGGATCCCTGACCATAGCCGAAAGTTCGATGTGTTGCTTCAGGGTGACGTGAATTAACTACCTCCCTTTAAAGATATCTAAAAAAAATTTTAGTGTAACCATCTGATTCACAAGCAGAGTTCTTCGGCCTACAGTCTTCCATGTAGGACTTCAAACCAGTTTTGACCTTATTGACCAATAGAATCTTTCGTAGGATTTTTCACCCGATTGATGTAGTTATTTAGTTATTATGTGCGTTACGGGGAAAAGTACTACGGCATATTCGTAAATCGTATGACGCAAAGGGTGAAAATGAAAATGAAAGAATTTTCTATCTATTATACTTGTTTTACTTACAGAATTGTTTCTCAATCGATATACACACCATAACTACATCTTTTTTTATTTCATAATGCATTAAAACTTTATTTGTAGTGTTTTTTTTTGTTTTTTTTGTCTGCTGACAAATCTTTCCTCCGTAAAATGAAACAGAAGCGGAAAAAATAAATTTGGAGTCTGTGTTTTTTACGACGTTGCCGTTCTAAGAAAAGCAATAATAATTAAATATGTCATTAGATTCAATTAAAAATGTTCTAGATTGAAATTTAAAATTCGGGCCTCGTACAAAAATTGCAAAACATTTGGATAACCATGTGCCGAATCCCATTACTGTAAGTGCCATGGATTCTTCAGGAACGTGCACATAACATACAGACAAACACTTCCTTTTATAATAGTAGAGACAGTGAGCATTCAGACATTTAGCATTTAAAAAAAACTATTTACATATTTCATTTTATGTAAATGTTGCATAATACTATTTCAAATGATTTAGTACTACTTTGATTGATTGAGAAATATTTTTTGAAATCTTAACCTTCCAGGTGGTTGTCTTGACGAGATATCTCGTCTGCTGTCAAATTGATCACACTTTGATGGACGAGATAACTCGTCAGTAGGATGACCAGATCTTGATATTGTCATCGTTAGAAAACGGATATATCTTGATGACGAGATATCTCGTCATTTGCAAAATTGTTCAGATCTTGATGGACTGTATATCTCGTCGAAACCACTTGGAGAGTTAACGAATAGATGAATATCCTAATAAAAGAAATTATTAAAACGCTAAGCATATAGAACTTAGATGAAGTGATTCACAACCTTTGTATTTGTATTTTTTACTGAACAAAAAAAAATTCACCGTGCACCACAGAAGTATAACACGGGGTTTACAAAAGTAAGTTGATTTAACAAAGAAACAGTGGAAAAATTACAAGATTTGATGAAAACAAATGAGTAGAAAAGCCGATTAACGACAAGATTTAATATAACACAAATAAAAATGTGATCAAATCGACTATTTCTTTGTACCGCCAGTCATATTCCCCACTTAAACTAGTTCAACCATAAATTTCCTTATTCAACCATCGCAATACATTTTAAAGCATATTTATGGTGAATAAAAGCAATAAATTATTTAAATATCCACAACAAATAACGCAAAATAAAATTAAGAAGGAATCCTATGATCTCTTCACAACACCAAAAAGCACGAACTGTTGGAGGAATATTGATTAAAAATACAGAAATATTTATGAGGGAAATGTTTGAACTTTCGTTAAAAACCGTTCCACAGGAACATTTCCCGGACAAATAAATAAATCTCACAAAATCAAGACCACCGAACCCGTCACAGAATATTTCTGCATAAATAAGACCGCACAATTGTCGCGTCCCTAATCGAGTGTAATGCCGGAAACAAGGTGCGAAAAAAACACCACCGGCAAAACGGAGTTATACTTCCAAATCGAATTACTCCGAGAATTTCTGCGGCAGCAAAATTAATTTCGACGTTCGCGGTATCATCACCGCGAGGGCTTGATTTTCCTCAGAATCGATAGCCGTGACGAGAGAATTGTTATCGATATGCCTTGACGTCACATACTCCTCGACCCCCCTCTAGTTACACAACGGATGTAAATAAGAGTGGGCACCGCAAACTAAATAAAATTCCCTTGCTTCCACGGTAATGAGGACCCGTAATCTAATAAACGTGTTAATTTATTTCTGTGTTTATTTTCGTAAGTGGAATCTATGTTCTGGCAACCTCCCCAAGGTGTGCAAGCCATGCACTTCTACTTCTGGATCAGCCTTGCTGCCACACCGCAGGACTAATTTGATATTAATATTATATTCCGGAGGTGCGTTGAAGGGGGTGGTTCCAGTGTTGGAGACAAGGGGTGTTGGAAGGGAACAACCAATTGAATGTAGGTGAGCGATAAGTAGATTAGGGTCTTGTGACGAGTTTGGTAAATTGCGTGAAATTTTGTTCCGATTGTGCGATTGTCTGTTGTGAATAATAAATGAGGGTCAATAAAAGGGGCGAAATTTTCATTTGCAAAGTTGAAGCAATGACTTTAAATGACTGAAGGGTATTTTTACCGTTTCTTGAAGACTTGAATTGTTCTTGGTGACTAGGTGGTCATAATCAAAACAGACTCAGATCTTCATGGGCGAGATATCTGGCCATTAGAATAAAGCTATCTATTGAGGTTCAAAATTCCTTATTTCTCAGCACAATGAATTTGAATGACTTAACCTATTGGACTACGGCTATACTAGATATAATAAGCACGATTATTTCTTGATGCGATTCTTATAACTTTCAAGACACATGTCGCGAACAACTGCGAACTAGACTTATTATTTTGCTGACTGTAGGTGGCGGCACTGCTGCGAAAACTAACCTTTGTTTTTGAATTCCCTTTTGGCGGCAGATTGTGTTATGTCACGAGAGCTGATGCTTGCCAACATCATAATGCTAAAAACATGTACATATTCTTGTGTAAATACTTAATGATAGCAATAAATGTTTTAAGTTTGTAAATACAAAAAGGGCTTTTGCATTCATTGCTAATTTGTGAGTATAGATTGCTGTAAAGTATAAAACAAAAGTTATTCTCATTCAACGACCCGGGTTCTTAAAGTAGATGTTGAAGTAAGACAAGTGAAAAAGAAGGTAAGGTAGATTAATTGCCTTTCCTAATAAGTATTGTTTTCAACAATACAACTGCTGCAACGGCAGTAGTCTAAGTTCTTTCTTGGCGCGATTCTTTTAACTTTCAAAGTACAACTGATACTAACCGTTGTCTAAATTCTTTCTAGGCGCGATCATGGTACAACTGCTGTACCGGCCCTAGTCTAAAGACCGTAGGTTAAAGACATTTTCTCCGTTTTGAGAAGACTTTAATTGTTGTATCCGTCATAAGCAGAAGTGACCCAGATCTTCATGGACGAGACATCTGATCCTTAGAATAAAGCTATCTATTGTTGTTGAAAATTCCTTATTTCTTAGCATAATGATTTTGAATTTTTTTAAAGGGCATTTTCCCCGTTGCTTGAAGACTTGGATTGTTGTCTCGACTATTAGCAGTACTGGCCCAGATCTTGATGGATGATATATCTGTTCATTATAATAAAGCTAACTAGATCTAGATTTCGCCATCATAAAAAAATTGGCAATACCTAGATGACAAGGTACTTCTTCATTGAAAAAACTGGTCAGATTTTGATAGACGAGATATTTCATTGAAACAACTTATAGAACAAATAAGGCTGTTTTATATTTTCTGTAGATATAATAAGAGGAGGTAGGGACATAAACTAAGCCGTATTGATGTAGGGATGTGTTTTGTCCAAGACCTGGTAAGGATAATTTTGAGGTTCGAGGTATTGGTAAGAGGTGGACCTGTTTCTTTGTAATCAGGATCAGCCGATTTATTGTGATCTAATTTCTTCCTCTGCGAACATTACAAAGGCACTGAACTCCAATGACTCCGAAGCTGACATAATCGCAAAAGAAACAGTCCAATTTGAAAGCGTCCGAGAATAAACAGGAATTTTTTAACATATACGGCGATACATTCTGGTCATTTTTTGTGTTTCACAAGAACACAATTTCAAGAACCTACTTCGAAAATAAGAGCACGATATTTTCAAACTCTAACTCTCCCAGTTGCTTCGACGAGATAACTCATCCATAAAGATTTGAGCAGTTTTGCATATCGATTTAAAAGTGCTCTATAACTCCAAGGTGAATGGTTGGTGTTTTTGTGTTTTATGGCGCAATGGTCATATTTGTCCAAGCTCCACCAAACACGAAACAACGTCAAGTAAAAATGTCGGGTGCTTTTATAAGTAAAAACACAAGAAAAAATATTATTGCTGTACTAAGATAAATGGTTACAGTTATGGTATGTTTACAAGAAATAAGCTGTATTTAAAATTAGAAAAACTTAACCCGATATATAATTTTATCAAAGCAGATAAAAATATTTAGAATTTGTTACATATAAATTACTAGCCACTGCGAGGTTAGCCCGGAGTTGCCCGTGCCCATGGTGTTGATTTGCAACACCACGGGCAACGCCGTGGTGTAAGATAATAATCTGATGCAAAATTTTCCACAGGTTTCAAAACCGTTGAAATTATCAATCTCTCCTTAACGATTCCAACTGTAAGAAAAAGAACTAAACAATGTCAGACAAAATGTTTTTTTTCTCTCCGCTGAAATTGAAGAGGGTACGAAAAGGAATCTGTAAATTTTTTAAAAGCCAAAGTTCAAGTGACGTCACAATCTCTTGAGAAAAAAAAAGATTATCTCCCATTCTAGACGGGAGAGGAAAAAAATTGGCATGTTTTCAAAGGATGACGTCAAGGTGACGTGAGGGCGAAAAGTCTAAATTTTGATGCTCCTTCATTCCGCGGAAGAAGGACAAAAGGTGAAAAAACTATTAAATTAATTTTAAAATGTTCTAGATTGAATTTTAAAATTCGCCGCGACCCTAATATCTCAAAAAATTTGGACTACCTGTGTACCAAATCCCATTACTGTAAGTGCCATAGATTCGTCAGGACTTTGAGTGCAAGAAAACAAACAGACGAACACTTCCTTTTATAATATTAGAGATAATGAATTCCGTGATACAAAACATTAAGAGTAAAATGAAATGCAGCTTTATAAATTATAGTAGAACAAATGACTCTTACGACTCAATTACTGCTTAGTTTATCCAAATAGAATACTGATCAGGGGATATAACTACAGAATTTTCGTACAGGAGTTACGAATAAAACTGAATACATTATCAGATTTTTATAAGTAAAAGCATTTTTTTGTATAACAAAGACAGACATGTGCTTCTACCAATGTTCATAATTTAATTTATCTGTTTCCTAACTTTTTACGTGAAAATAACCATTTTAACAGGCCACGTTTTCTGCTTAACATATTTATACATTTTCACCAAACAGCGTAACACTCTAAGCCAAACGCAAATTAATATACACGTTAAAAATAATATTTAAAGATTAGATGCATGTTAACCAGTACACATATTCTAAACGTATATGCACGCTACATTAGAAATAGACCGACTCATCAAAATTTACGGTGACAAACATATAATTATGTTCAAAAAAGAACAATCATAAAAAAATCTAATCAGCAAAACTGCCATAAATATGTCCATAACCTTTATGACACACATATTATTTTCTTAAAATTATTAGCAACGGGAAATCATTCAGCGATAAATCTAAGGCATGAAAAAATTCTCACTGTAACTGTGTTTCTATGCAGAGTTTGCGTGTTGCTGCAAGTGAAACAGATTCCGTGACTCTAACGCCATTTCCAAGTACCAAACGGTCAGTTACGCATATCAGTGCTTTTTATGGACATCCATTCTTCACGGTTTTTTACAACTCCCGTGAAAAGTATTGCATGAGGAAGTTTCCTTTTATTCTTTGGTTATAAGTCAAAGATTTGCTATCGGAAGAATAATTTTAGAAATCGTTTGTTTCTTGAGAAATGTCATTGCAGTTTTTAGAATTCTGCGAAGAAATTCGTTTTTTGTGTGCTTTAATATCTGCTCTTGTTAATGTATAATTCAAGCGAGTGTTGAATATAATTTTATTGCAGGCATATAACTGAATTTGGATATATAAATGGAATTTGGAATAATAAATAACTAAAGTATTTACCTAGAAGTTTTGAAACTTCTGATCGGTTTAAAGTAATAAATATTTTCAGCATGCCTCTAAATAGCAATTTTGAATATTGAGTTTTAACTAGATAAACCCCACAAGTGGTTTCGACCATATATATTGCCCATCACAATCTATCCAAATTTGCTAATTCTGAAATAGCTCGTCATTAAGGTATATAGCGATAGAAGATATCAAAACCTGGTAAGTGTTCTATGAGGAGAAATCGCGTCCATCACAATCTATCCAAATTTGCTAATGCTGAAATATCTCGTCATTAAGGTATAGCGATAGAAGATATCAAAACCTGGTAAGTGTTCTATGAGGAGAAATCACGTCCATCACGATCTAGCAAAATTTGCTAATGCTGAAATATCTCGTCATTAAGGTATAGCGATAGAAGATATCAAAACCTGGTAAGTGTTCTATGAGGAGAAATCACGTCCATCACGATCAAGCAAAATTTGCTAATGCTGAAATATCTCGTCATTAAGGTATAGTGATAGAAGATATCAAAACCTGGTAAGTGTTCTATGAGGAGAAATCGCGTCCATCACAATCTATCCAAACTTGCTAATGCTGAAACAGCTCGTCATTAAGGTATAGCTATAGAAGATATCAAAACCTGGCAAGTGTTCTATGAGGAGAAATCACGTCCATCACGATCTAGCAAAATTTGCTAATGCTGAAATATCTCGTTATTAAGGTATAGCGATAGAAGATATCAAAACCTGGTAAGTGTTCTATGAGGAGAAATCGCGTCCATCACAATCTATCTAAATTTGCTATTGCTGAAATAGCTCGTCATTAAGGTATAGCGATAGAAGATATCAAAACCTGGTAAGTGTTCTATGAGGAGAAATCACGTCCATCACGATCAAGCAAAATTTGCTAATGCTGAAATATCTCGTCATTAAGGTATAGTGATAGAAGATATCAAAACCTGGTAAGTGTTCTATGAGGAGAAATCGCGTCCATCACAATCTATCCAAACTTGCTAATGCTGAAACAGCTCGTCATTAAGGTATAGCTATAGAAGATATCAAAACCTGGCAAGTGTTCTATGAGGAGAAATCACGTCCATCACGATCTAGCAAAATTTGCTAATGCTGAAATATCTCGTTATTAAGGTATAGCGATAGAAGATATCAAAACCTGGTAAGTGTTCTATGAGGAGAAATCGCGTCCATCACAATCTATCTAAATTTGCTATTGCTGAAATAGCTCGTCATTAAGGTATAGCGATAGAAGATATCAAAACCTGGTAAGTGTTCTATGAGGAGAAATCACGTCCATCACGATCTAGCAAAATTTACTAATGCTGAAATATCTCGTCATTAAGGTATAGCGATAGAAGATATCAAAACCTGGTAAGTGTTCTATGAGGAGAAATCGGGTCCATCACAATCTATCCAAATTTGCTAATGCTGAAATATCTCGTCATTAAGGTATAGCGATAGAAGATATCAAAACCTGGAAAGTGTTCTATGAGGAGAAATCGCGTCCATCACAATCTATCCAAATTTGCTAATGCTGAAATAGCTCGTAATTAAGGTATAGCGATAGAAGATATCAAAACCTGGTAAGTGTTCTATGAGGAGAAATCACGTCCATCACGATCAAGCAAAATTTGCTAATGCTGAAATATCTCGTCATTAAGGTATAGTGATAGAAGATATCAAAACCTGGTAAGTGTTCTATGAGGAGAAATCGCGTCCATCACAATCTATCCAAACTTGCTAATGCTGAAATAGCTCGTCATTAAGGTATAGCGATAGAAGATATCAAAACCTGGTAAGTGTTCTATGAGGAGAAATCACGTCCATCACGATCTAGCAAAATTTGCTAATGCTGAAATATCTCGTCATTAAGGTATAGTGATAGAAGATATCAAAACCTGGTAAGTGTTCTATGAGGAGAAATCGCGTCCATCACAATCTATCCAAACTTGCTAATGCTGAAACAGCTCGTCATTAAGGTATAGCTATAGAAGATATCAAAACCTGGCAAGTGTTCTATGAGGAGAAATCACGTCCATCACGATCTAGCAAAATTTGCTAATGCTGAAATATCTCGTTATTAAGGTATAGCGATAGAAGATATCAAAACCTGGTAAGTGTTCTATGAGGAGAAATCGCGTCCATCACAATCTATCCAAATTTGCTATTGCTGAAATAGCTCGTCATTAAGGTATAGTGATAGAAGATATCAAAACCTGGTAAGTGTTCTATGAGGAGAAATCACGTCCATCACGATCTAGCAAAATTTACTAATGCTGAAATATCTCGTCATTAAGGTATAGCGATAGAAGATATCAAAACCTGGTAAGTGTTCTATGAGGAGAAATCGGGTCCATCACAATCTATCCAAATTTGCTAATGCTGAAATATCTCGTCATTAAGGTATAGCGATAGAAGATATCAAAACCTGGAAAGTGTTCTATGAGGAGAAATCGCGTCCATCACAATCTATCCAAATTTTGCTAATGCTGAAATAGCTCGTAATTAAGGTATAGCGATAGAAGATATCAAAACCTAGTAAGTGTTCTATGAGGAGAAATCACGTCCATCACGATCTAGCAAAATTTGCTAATGCTGAAATATCACGTCATTACGAAATAGTGGTAGACGTGATCAAAACCTGGTCAGTGTTTTATGACGAGATTTCACGTCCATCTCAATCCGGCTAAATTTGCTAATGCTGAGGTATCTCGTCATTAAGACATTGCGATAGAAGAGATCAAAACATTGTCAGTTTTTTCATGACGAGTTATCACGTCTGTCACGATCTTGTCATGTTTGCTCATGACGAGATAACTCGTCTGGACAACCAGCAGGAGGTTTAATTTCTTTTTATTTATCCAATATGTGTCTCTAAATGTTGGTGGAGGTTGTGTTTTTATAACGGATCCTGCTTCCTGTACGTTTTCCATACTTGACATCACTTGGCTTTTGTTTGAACAGAAGAACTCCAATTATCCGAATCAATTAGGACCGGACCCCATTCGGATAATCAAAGATTCGGATAATTGGATTTTTCCGAAAAAAGGTCTAGTATGTATTTTAATTAAATACTATATGTATGTATGTTGAAAATGGGAGGAAAAAACTATTTTTAATGAAAAATAACTTTTAATTAATTAAATGAAAAGCCAAAACTTTTACATGTTAATCGTACTTACAAGTGTTGTACATTAGTACAGTATGTACGTACCGTACTGTAAATGAAAGTCATTGCTTGCTGAACATCTCTGTCAAAGTAAGCTGTTTGACTGTCTTCATCCGTTTTCGGGCAGTCAAGTCGCGCATCCACTTGACAGTGAGAGTTGCATGTAGTCACACTCGGGCTGACGCTCCATCCACTACAACGCAGTTTCAAGGCCGGCAAATGCTTCACTAGCAGATGGTAACGTGTCTGCTTCAACTTCGACATTAAGGTCATCTTTTTCCTCGACACTTTCTTCTCTCACACTTTCAATAAGTTCATCATCATTTAGAATTTGAAGCCCAGAATCATTATTTTGCGAATCGCAGTACGCTTCCGTCTTAATTTTTTTTCTGAAATTCTGAAAGCGATTCGGATAATTGGAGTTCTACTGCAATGTAATTTCAGTCAATACGATTGGAAAGAATAGATTCTTTATCGATCTAAGATTGTTTAGATAGTTAGATAAATGCTCATTAGGTTATACGCCAAACGGCGTTAAGCTGCATTTTAAGGCAATATGCATCAAGCGCGAGTATTTGGAAATCACGAAGTAAAATTTGTTTTTCGTCTGGGTTTTGCCTTGTATCGTCTGGGTTTTACTCAGAAATTAATCCGTTACAAAATACCTTAAGCCTTAAATTATTAATTATTATTCGGCTAAAACTAGAATTAGGAAAATCGAGTTTCTTGCTAATGAAGTCAAACAATTTCCAAACCCAAATCCTTATATAAATGAAATTCTAAAGGCGTAATACATAGACATAGCATTCTGACATATTTTTATACATTACATTTATTAACAGACCGTACGACCAAGTATTTATTCGAGGATGATCTCTAATCACACTTGGAAAAAAATTGTGGTTTTCTTCAATTTCTAACCTTTAAAATTTAGAAATTTATTAAAATAATTAACACATGCTCTGTCTATTTCATTAGAAAGTCGACGGCTTCTTCCACGTTTGACCTTAACCAATATAATCCTTCCGAATATTCCACCAACTGATATTAAGTAATTGTGTGTGTTGTGAAAAAACGTAATACTACATTAGTCGGAAATCTCATGACAATCAGAAGATTAGTAACATCAGAATGTTATTCTTTAAACAATTAATTCAAAAAATGTTATAATCTGAGGAGAGAAAATTTCATACTCGATTGACTATTTCGGTAATGACGGTCGAATTACTTGACGTGTTTCCTGATCCAAGCGCTTTTTATATTGATTTCGACGATATTTATGAAACTTACATCCTTAAAAGAAACACGAATACGTAAACAGTGTCAAATTGAGAGTGAAGAGTTTTATTTAACTTATTTTTTCCTGCTTGACAAGGGATTTTTAAAACTCGCCAAACATTTTGACTGTAATGTTTCAGGTTTCCGATTATAATAGTCAAACATTTTTACCTCTTTCGTCTGAATAGAAAATAAAATATTAAATTATAAATATTAAAAAATTAAAATATTAAATATAATATAAAAATTAAAATATTAAATATAATATAAAAATTAAAATATTATAATTTATAAAAATATTATTATTAATCGCAATGTACGTAACTGAATACTGTTAAAAAATAACAGATTACTACTATACATTTGCGTGCATTACGTTCAACCTGTCAACATTCGAAAGAAAGCATTCGCTATATTAGAGAAAGAACTCAAGGAATAATCCATACCCAGATATTCCCCACAGTTTGGCATTTTGTTGAAGTAGCAATGTAGGAATTTCTTTACTATTCAGAGGGATTTTAAGTTTCCTATGACATAAATGAGTCTTACCTGTAAGGAAAGAAAAAACTGTTTATACTTCATATAAAAATGCATAATTAAACATACAACGTATGACAGTATAATAGTGAAAGTAATAAAATTAAAATCAATTTTGCAATTTTTACTTTTTATAAAATACAATTTAGAAACACATAGCCTCATTATCTGCAATATGATGCATAAAATAATCAAATTGTTCAATGCAAAAAGCAAAATTCTAATAATTTATTTAGAGTAAACAAAACATTTTTTGCATTTACTGAAACGGAATTCGTACTTAACACCAGCATTCAATCAGATATCTGATCCTGAACAGAAAAGTAAACGTTAAAAAAAATAACAACAATAAAAGCCAAACAGCAAAAACATAAAAATAACTTTCAGTTAAAACAAGATGGAAAGCTAGGGACCGTATATAGTTGCCATGCTGCGCCAGACACAAGACATATAACTCCCAATAATAGACATATAACGCCAAATCATGGACATATTACGCCAAATAATAGACATACAACGCCAAATAATAGACATGCACATAATGAAAGATTATAATGGCAAAAAAGAGAGAAATATATCCAGGGAGAAATGCACCCGACAGGAATCAAAATTGCACCACCTACAACTCGAAGATTTCTAACGCAGTGGGTATACCCCACTGAGCTACGACAGCCCCAGATAAAATGCTCAGATGTATAGCGATTTGGGTTACACTCAATAAAAGCTTTACTGGCACAGAAGTAATTTGTAATTTTTGATTCACCTTTTCGCTGGGGCAGGTAAACAATTGTTACCATTACAATTTCGTTTACAACAGCGGCATGGTATAGATCTGTGTATGGTGAATGTTATTCCCATTTTAAGTAGCCGCAGGTATCGATCACCATTTGCGAGCTGTCAACGACTGACTTCCTAGAGAATTCCTCCTCTTGTTCGCTACCCTTCTCTGTCGACCGTGAGGAGTTAACGCTTTGAGTAAAAGGTCGTACTGGTGACATACGCCACACAATACTATGAAAGGAAAGCATTAGTCGTAAATGTCACTCAAGGCTCTATCGCTCAAGTTGGGTAATTAGGTAAGGGTGTTGGACATGCAGGCGAAAGAGCGGTTCCTGGATACGATTGAAAACAATCTAAGCACCGCAGCGTAAAGGTTTAAGTCGTACTAGTGTAACACAACGTTCAATTGTCGACGGTCCGGATTCAATCCCCTAATTGAAAGATCCGAGGAGAGCACCACGTAATTTTGAACTACGGTCAGATGACGAGGCAACACCTGAGCTGGCACCCCACTCTACAGACCTTCACACCAACCCAACGAGGACTTTCGGCCTCGACAGATTTAAGATGCACCAGCTGCCTTTACACCATACGCTTACAAACCTCCATGCACTGACCCGGATTCGAAACAGGAACCGGAAATTCATGGAAATATATCCCAAAATCTATATTCCAGATTCTATCATGGAACATACCTGGCAGTAATCACATCGCTTGGAAGAAGTTCAGCTTCCGCTCTCCAAACAGAAACCGTCCTGGAAAATCAGGAACACACGTTCCGGTCAACCCCCTCACCCTTTGGAACAGGAGAAGCAAAACAGGAGTGAATTTTCTTCGACCATTTGTCAGAAATGGAAGGAAGGAAAAGTTTTCCACCCCTGTCTCCGCGAGCGCATTTGTGATTAATGAAAGCACCGAGAGTCAGACAAAAGGGAAAAGTTAATCGAATTCGTCCAAAAAACAAAGGCCGAAAATTCGTAATGATGATAAATATTCATCCCTTGCTTCCCATAACCGTTTAACATAGGAGAGTGGGGGAGCGTGTAATGCGATGGACAGTTTTTTCGGTTTAAAAAATGGGGATATTATTTCGAAAAGTATTATTCGAGCGATTGTTTCATTTTTCAATCTTTTATTTACAAGCATAAGGCAGGCGAGGAACACTGCAGATGCATGTTTCTGATGAATTTATCTCGGGAATTAATCATCCGTGAGTTTCATTGAATTCCCTCGATCGCCTATGATGGAGGTATTCTGTATCGGAAATAAAAGCTTATTGGAAAAGCGTATGGATTAAGGCATTATGCGTGTTGTTTTCTTGCTGCCATGTGAGTTTTTTTTTTAAATGGTTTTTAACTGATATTTTTCGATATTCGAAAAGGCAATTTTCATTTTGAATAATAATATTTTCCCTAATGTCAATTCAATTGAACATTACTCAGTGTGGTACAATGGGTGAATTTGTGAGCCAGTTTGCGTGTAAACACACAGTAAAAAAAGCATAAACGAAAACCAAGATAAAATTTTATTGAAAATTCAAACACATTTAAACAAAAAAGAACCACGAGTGATGAAACGCACCCTCCAAAAGACCAGTAAACAAAAAGTTACAAAGAATTAACTCCCTTGGTGGTTGTTTCGACGAGCTATCTCAACATTGTCGCAAAAATGACAAGATCTTGAAGGACGATAATTAGAATAACCCTAACCTCTCGTCATTAGAATAAACCCAACCAGATCTTGATCTCGAAATCGCCAAATAATCACCAACATCTTGAAGATAGGGTATCCCGCCATTAACAAAATTGGTTAGATCTTAATGGACTATATACGTCGTCGAAACCTCTTAGAGTGTTAAAGACCCTATCAAAGACAAAGAATAAAGATGGAGGATGTTATTGAAGTTGCGTCCTTGGTTTTGTCCAGAGCTTAACACTCTGCGAGTTGTTCGCGACCCAGGTTCGATTCGAATAACTTATCTCCGGCGAAATTATCTATTATAGTTACCACAGCATGGCCAAAAATGGCGCTTGCTCCAAAGAAACATATAACTAGGAAGCTCAACTAATTCCTAACGCCCCTAATCATTAAAGTTATTCCTTCGGCGTCAAGTTTTTCGAGTAACTTACGCTGAGTGTATTTCTCTATTCTGCACCACCAAAGCTTTCCACGTGTATGCCCATTTACTCGACGTTATCTGTATGATAGTTATCACAGCATGGCCAAATATGGCTCTTGCACTAAAGAAACATAAAACCAGGAAGCTCAACTAATTCCTCACGTGCCTAATCACCAAAGTTATTCCATCTCCGGCGACAGGTTTTTCGAGTCACTTACCCTAGGTGTATTTCTCTATTATGCGTCACCAAAGCTTTCCATGAGTATGACCATTTACTCGAAGTTATCTGTATGATAGTTATCACAGCATGGCCAAATATGGCTCTTGCACTAAAGAAACATATAACCAGGAAGCTCAAATAATTCCCTCACGCGCCTAATCACCAAAGTTATTCGAGTCACTTACCCTAGGTGTATTTCTCTATTATGCGTCACCAAAGCTTTCCATGAGTATGCCTATTTACTCGAAGTTATCTGTATTATAGTTATCACAGCATGGCCAAATATGGCTATTGCACTAGAGAAACATATAACCAGGAAGCTCAAATAATTCCCTCACGCGCCTAATCACCAAAGTTATTCTATCTCCGGCGACAGGTTTTTCGAGTCACTTACCCTAGGTGTATTTCTCTATCATGCGTCACCAAAGCTTTCCATGAGTACAACCATTTACTCGAAGCTATCTGTATTATAGTTATCGCAGCATGGCCAAATATGACTCTTGTGTGTGCACTGAAGAAACATATAACTAGGAAACTCAACTAATTCCTGAGGCCCCTAATCACCAAAGTTATTCCATCTGCGGCGACAAGTTTTTCGAATCACCCATCGAACACTTAGCGGCCATCCTGCATAAAACATAATGCCCCCCCCCGCCGGAAAAATCGACAAAAGCTTCCATCTCCTAAATCACCGCACCTCTATCCGAAATCGCGTGCCTCCTGACATTTTGTCCAGAAAGTTACACATCAGAGTGCGTGCCAGGTAGTCTGCCACGAAACCACGAAAGTCCCCTTCTAAGCGGTAACATGCCCGAAATGGAGAACCGCTTCCCACCAATACGGACATCTTCCTCGCAGAAAAAGAACACTAATCACACGTCGTATATTCCGATACGGATTTCTTTTTCGAATAACCCGCACGACCTTTGCGGTGGTAATTGGATTCCAAAGTCGAATGCCCCTCAAGGGAGAGTTCCATGTTAAGGACCGCAATCAGAAATTTGAATATTAAAGACCCGAAGATTGGAGGGATGGTTATTAAAGGTTGCGCCGAATGCGATGCATGGAGAGGGATGGTAATTAGTTCCAGAATGTTTTTGTGAGAGGACCTTATGGGGATCCGTAATCTGAACGGGGTATAAGTTTGCTTTAATAGTGTCGGATAATCAGAGTCGTTTCATTTATATGTAAAGTTATACAAATTGAGGCGTAAAGCGATCGGTTTTGGTTTTCTGATGTGATGGAAATAAGGCGCTGTGCGGCTGTAAAAGTCATTCGTTTTAAAAATCTGAGAATTATCAGGTTAGGTTTCCAGTCGAATAAAATGCGTTTCCGAGGAAATTAAAAAAAATAAAACGTTGCTTCAAAATGCAAGAATTTTTATTTCTTTTAAATTTTAGAACCTTATTTCTCAACAGTCATTAATTACTGTTTATTTAATCCAAACTCGTTATTGGCTTTTATCATTTCTTTCCAGTTACCTTCCGTTACTGGTACTTGGAATATAATTTTTTGGAACGATTCTATAGGCCCATTCTGTAGAATAGATTACTCTTGAAAGATTCCTTTACTCGTTTCCTTGGAATAGAATCCTTTGGAACGAACCTATTATCCTACACTGAAGAACAAAATCCTTCGGAAAGATCACTGTAGAGACAAGGGAGTTAGCGCCACCGAGGCGATAACGCCATCTATCGAAAAATAAGTAGTATTAGAGCGAACGTCGGAGGTAATTGTAGACTCCGGACATGTCTGTTGGGTTCTTCGGAACCTTAAGATCCTGTTGTTTAATTTTCCCTGTAAATAGTGTTCTTCCATGTTTAAAATAGTCGTCATGTGTTAGTTTGTGCTGTGCTGTGTTAAAATGAACTTGTATGTTTAAATAAGTTGTTTTCGATTGGATACAAGAAAACACTATGACTAGGCAATCCTCACAATCACATTGCTCATTTTTTTTAAATGGTAGGTTGATTTGGGGTTTTGTGGAATGCTGCGCCAGACACAAGATATGCAGTATCAAGTAATAGACATGTACACACATTCAAAGTTGTTACTGACAAAGAAGAGAGAAATACACCCATGGAGGAATGCACCTAACTGTAATCGAGCCTCCGCCGCCTACAACTCGAAGATTGCTAGCACAGTGGGCATATTCACTGAGCCACGATAGCATTAACAACGACCTTTAGAATAGATTCATTCGGAAAGTTCCTATTGTTCATTTGAATCCTTTGGAACAATTGTATTCATTTCTTAGAATAATATCATTAGGAATACATCTATTAACCTATCTACACATCTCTATTAACCTATACTGAAGAATAAAATCCTTCGGAAAGTTCCTATTGTTCATTTGAATCCTTTAGAAAAATTGTATTCATTTCTTAGAATAATATCATTAGGAATACATCTATTAACCTATCTACACATCTCTATTAACCTATACTGAAGAATAAAATCCTACGGAAAGTTCCTATTGTTCATTAGAATCTTTTGGAAAAATTTTATTCATTTCTTAGAATAGTATCATTTGGAATACATCTATTAACCTATCTACACGTCTCTATTAACCTATACTGAAGAATAAAATCCTTCGGAAAGTTCCTATTGTTCATTTGAATCCTTCGGAAAAGTTCATACTGTTCATTTGAATCCTTTGGAAAGTTCCTATTGTTCATTTGAATCCTTTGGAAAAATTGTATTCATTTCTTGGAATAGTATCATTTGGAATACATCTATTAACCTATCTACACATCTCTATTAACCTATACTGAAGAACAAAATCCTTCGGAAAGGTTATATTGCTAATTCCTTTTATCATTTGGAGAGTTCATTGATATCATCCTCAATCATTTGGAAACAATGTATTGCTCATTTCCTTATAATAGAATCATTTGGAAACATTTAATTGGTCAAGAATGTAAAAATTGGTTACAATTAATTCAGGGAAGACTGCGTTGGAGGGTTTAATTAGGCTTGTTAACCCCTGAGAGTTAAGATCGAAAACACACCCTGTAATGTAAATTAACTATTCAACGCAAGAGAATTAAAGTTACTTGTAACTTTACAAGTCAATTCGTGGTTTGCAAGTACTAAACAGACTGGGATCTACTTCAAAGACATAACTTAAACATTTTCCAACTGCAAGTACATTTCTATGACAAATGATACAAAAAATTATCTCAAGCATCTTTCATGAATCACTTTTTTTAACGTCAACTTAAAACGAGATGGAACAGTTAACTTAGGCCTCGACTCTAAACATAAATACGAAAAGGAACTTGGGATATTTAGCTGCACAGCCCTGTGTTACAAATGATGCAGAAAACTTAACTGGAATCAAATCGTTAAACTCCAGACCCTTACAGTAATCAAGATGATAGAAAACCCCAACAATATACAAGAATTACCCGAAAAACTTAAGCACTTCGAGTGCTTTTCAAAAAGGGAAAAACGCAAAAGCAGCAACATAAATTCGAAAAAAAAAATACAAAAACCAAATTAGAACAAATGAGCCTCTTGTCAAACCACTGATGCATTATGAAGATTTTTCAAAAGACCACAGTATGAATATATATATAAATATTTTCTTTTTGAAAATTCCCAGACCTTTAGGCTTAAGTGAGGGCATCATGTAATTTTTTCTTCCTTTTTCGAATACTCTCAGGAAATTAAAGATTAAATTTTGTAAAAATGAAATTTGAGGTTTTTTCTCCGTTAGTTTCACCGGGGCTTTCATGAAGCAGGGGAAGTCGCGTATAATTAAATGTATTTTTCACAATTCGCTTACTTCTCTCGAAATTAACCTTATTTTCCGGCAGTTTTCGTAAATGCCAGTTGCAAAAATTTAATTTAAAATAGAGAGGGTCTCGGCTTTTCAGGGAGGAAACTTTATTTCCTTAAACTGTTTTTGAAAAAATTCTCCTCCGGTTTCATTCGCGAGTGGTTGGATTTCATTACAATTATATTGCGGGGAATCTGTGTTTTCATCTTTAACTAAAATAGTTGAAATTATTTAACAGGATTACGGAGCTCGGCTAATGAAGCTTTTTGCAAATGAGTCTTGAATTCATATACGTTGTGTTATGTTCCGTGAATTTTTATACGATGCTTAGATTCTTAATCATAAATATATTTTTTAACATAATTTTACCCTCAGGCCAAGGTGCAGTTATATTCAGTGTTCTGAAACACAACTCCAAGGAATTGTAATTGTTCTGCAGGCATTTTGTCCGAATTTTGAAAACTGCAGTAAAAACAAAAACAGACGTTAAACACAATTATCTGCTAAATATGTCTCTACTATTATAAAAGAAAGTGTTTGTTTGTTTGGGGCCGCAAAATCCTGACGATTCTATGGCACTTACAGCAATGAGATTTGGCACACAGGTAGTCCGAATTATTTGTAATTTTTGGGTCGCGGCGAATTTTAAAATTAAATCTAGAAGATTTTAAAATAAATTTCATAGTTTTATTCTCCAACGGTTTTTCAAACGCGGATAACATTTTCCACTCATGCAACCTTGCAGTCAGGGTTTGGAATCATGCCAAGTTTTTTTCATCCGCAAAACGCGGAGAAAATTATTTTTGTTTCCGCTTTGGTTTTGCGCGATTGATTTCCCAGCTAGACGATAAATATTTTAACGGAAGTCAAAGTTATTTTTTCTATCTCCTAGGCGGTTAAAGATGGAGTGAAAATTTCAACGGATTTGAAATCTGCGAAATATTTTACACCAGTTTAATACCTTACACCACGGGCACATGCAAAGCCGGGCTAGCCACGCAGTGGGTAGTATTACATATTAATAAGAATACATAAAAATTAGTTAACTTACTTTATGTAAAACCGAGGCATACTTTCAGAATTTGCAATTCTGTCGTTAACTTTTGAAGTTAAAGATTTTGCCATTGACATGGAAGATGTGTTATTCATAAAGTGTTTGTGGTTATTTTGGCGGTGAAGGGAGGTTGTTCCGTAGGTAGAGAAGAAAAAAAGGTGTGGCAAGTAGAGCGCTTTGCACTGCAGAACATCGTAACAACTTTTATTTCCAATGACGGATACAAAAGACAAAACTGAAGTCGAAACAAAACAAAATCAATGTAACAAAAGGCAATAGAAGAAAGTCTATGGACACATTCGGTCCCTCGCTTCACATCGTAACCTATGATTAAGAAAATTATCGGAAAAAATTTTGATAAAATTAAGGAAAAATTGTTCTGCAAATACTTTGTTTATTCTGGTCGCAGTTTTAAGCACTTTCTGCTTCAGGGTCATCAGAGATATGATAATTACTTTTGAATCTCGATTTCATTGCACTTGTATTCCATTTCAAACCAACTAACATTGAATTGTATCATTTTTAGACTGTCACTTCAAAGTTGTCGATGAAATTACTTGAATCGCGTCATCCCAACACGAAAGTAGAATTAACCTCACACTGGAGCTGGCACGGATTATTGGTGACGGTCAAGGATCGACCTTGTAGAGAAAGTTCGGAGGTCGCCTCGTCATTTTGTACCACAGTCAGATGACGACGTCACACTTGAGCTGTCTCCCTACTCTCCAAATTTCCACACCATACTAACGTGAGGACGTTTGAGGCCACGACAAATTTAACGTGCACAAACCCAAGTACATGACGGTTTTTGATTGGATCGAGTTTCGAACTCGCAACTCTCTTGTTAATAATCCGTTACATTTCCAACCGGGCTATATCAGCACTTTATTCCTTCACTTGAATTGTCACTTCGTTATTAGATTTTGACTCCAAATTTGTTGATGCAATTTCCTGAATTTGGTCATCCCACAAGTAATGCAATTTTTAAAAGGCTGCAAAAAACCACATTCAACTTCAATCTAAGATACATTTACTACTGTATGATGGTTGGTTGGTTTCAGAATTCTATGGAACAAAGACCATGCTTGGCCAAGCTGGGCTGGGGGGGGGGGCGAATCGCCAAACACAAGGCAACGTCAAGGAAAAGAGGAGCAATGGGAAACAGAATGGTGGGATCAAAGAAGAAAACGAAGTCTTGGGAATCAATTAAATTCGAAATGTAAATTAAAATAATTATATTTTTTAGTAAAACTTTCTTTAATACTCCAATTAGTTTCGACAAGATATCTCATCAATCAATATCTGACCAATTTTGCTGATGACGTCATCAGGAACGCTGATTGAATTCCGATTGAAAATATTGCCGTTTTGGATGATGACCAGAAAAAAAGTCTCGTCAATCTTTTTAATGACGAGATATTTCGTTCATCATGATCTTGTAATTTTTACTCACGTCGAGCCAACCAGCTGGAAGGTTGAACTCTGTAGTCCAACATATGTATATTTACTAAGGGCAGAAGTGTTTTGAGCATTGTATTTCTGGTACAACATTTTTTACCCTCTACGAAGTATCCCGTCTTTAGCAAATCTGATCAGATCATAGAGGACGAGATATCTAGTCACTAGAAAAAATTTTTACCAGATCTTGAACTTGTTATATATTATTCGGCTATACCTTGACGTGATATTTCAGGATAAAAAAGTTGGTCAGATTTTGACGGACGAGATAAAACCCTCGAAACCAACTGGAGAGTTAACCCAAATTTCATCCCCTCTCCGAATTTTGTATACCCGACTTTTACTGAAAAATTTATTAGAAAGAGAAAATGCTTCAGAAAATTAGCACACGACAAAAAGTTGCAGAATTGAAACGGGTTAAAATACTAAATTCTAAAATGATAAATTTATCATCAATTCCTTTAATTTATCGTTATTAAATTATACATATTGCTTGAAAACGTACAAACTCTTTTCTAATTTACTGAAGTGGCTATTGAACGAAATTTATGAATACCGGGAACCCGAGACAATTTACCGACGCACAAAAATCGTATTATTTTGAACATCATCTCGTCTAATGTAGAGATATAGCAATGCTACATAAACCAACCATTCTTAGTCAAGTAATATCAACTATTCGCAGGCTTCCCAAAACTCGCCTTCGAATCAAAGTTCCTCGTAAAATTTTAGAATTAAGGCGGGTTAAAATATAAACTCTAAAGTGATAGATTTATTACCAATTTCCTTTAGTTTACGTTATTAAACTGTTCCTAATGCTTTGAATTCCTACAAACTCTTCAAATTTACTGGTAATTTGGTAATTTTTAATTAACGTCGTACTAGAACAACAAAACGGACTATTGAAGACGGTCCGGGATTAGTCCTTTTCTAATTTACTGAAGCGCCTGTTCAACCAAATTTATGATTACCGGGAACCCGGGTCAATTTAGCAACGTGCAAGATCCTATTAATTTTGATCTACAACTCTTCTAACTCAAAGATAGCCATCGTGCATAAACCAACCATTTTTAGTCAAACAATCTGAAACTTTCGCAGACCTCCCAAAAAATTACGCCTTCGAATCTAAGTCCCGCGTAAAATTTTAGATTTAAGACGGGTTAAAATATAAACTCTAAGGTGATTGGATTTATTACGAATTCCTTCAATTTACGTTATTAAACTATACCTGATGCTATGAATGCTTACAAACTTTTCTAATTTACTGAAGCGCCTGTTCAACCAAATTTATGATTATCGGGAACCCGAGGCAATTTAGCGACGCACAAAATCCTATTAATTTTGATCACCAACTCTTCTAATTCAGAGATAGCCATCGT
This sequence comes from Metellina segmentata, assembly GCA_947359465.1. NCBI lineage: Eukaryota > Metazoa > Arthropoda > Arachnida > Araneae > Tetragnathidae > Metellina > Metellina segmentata. The sequence continues at coordinate 26,104,658 of OX375881.1, read as the reverse complement.
GCATAAACCGACCATTCTTAGTCAAGCAATCTGAAACTTTCGCAGACCTCCCAAAAAATTACGCCTTCGAATCTAAGTCCCGCGTAAAATTTTAGATTTAAGACGGGTTAAAATATAAACTCTAAGGTGATTGGATTTATTACGAATTCCTTCAATTTACGTTATTAAACTATACCTGATGCTATGAATGCTTACAAACTTTTCTAATTTACTGAAGCGCCTGTTCAACCAAATTTATGATTATCGGGAACCCGAGGCAATTTAGCGACGCACAAAATCCTATTAATTTTGATCACCAACTCTTCTAATTCAGAGATAGCCATCGTGCATAAACCGACCATTCTTAGTCAAGCAATCTGAAACTTTCGCAGACCTCCCAAAAAATTACGCCTTCGAATCTAAGTCCCGCGTAAAATTTTAGATTTAAGACGGGTTAAAATATAAACTCTAAGGTGATTGGATTTATTACGAATTCCTTCAATTTACGTTATTAAACTATACCTGATGCTATGAATGCTTACAAACTTTTCTAATTTACTGAAGCGCCTGTTCAACCAAATTTATGATTATCGGGAACCCGAGGCAATTTAGCGACGCACAAAATCCTATTAATTTTGATCACCAACTCTTCTAATTCAGAGATAGCCATCGTGCATAAACCGACCATTCTTAGTCAAGCAATCTGAAACTTTCGCAGACCTCCCAAAAAATTACGCCTTCGAATCTAAGTCCCGCGTAAAATTTTAGATTTAAGACGGGTTAAAATATAAACTCTAAGGTGATTGGATTTATTACGAATTCCTTCAATTTACGTTATTAAACTATACCTGATGCTATGAATGCTTACAAACTTTTCTAATTTACTGAAGCGCCTGTTCAACCAAATTTATGATTATCGGGAACCCGAGGCAATTTAGCGACGCACAAAATCCTATTAATTTTGATCACCAACTCTTCTAATTCAGAGATAGCCATCGTGCATAAACCGACCATTCTTAGTCAAGCAATCTGAAACTTTCGCAGACCTCCCAAAAAATTACGCCTTCGAATCTAAGTCCCGCGTAAAATTTTAGATTTAAGACGGGTTAAAATATAAACTCTAAGGTGATTGGATTTATTACGAATTCCTTCAATTTACGTTATTAAACTATACCTGATGCTATGAATGCTTACAAACTTTTCTAATTTACTGAAGCGCCTGTTCAACCAAATTTATGATTATCGGGAACCCGAGGCAATTTAGCGACGCACAAAATCCTATTAATTTTGATCACCAACTCTTCTAATTCAGAGATAGCCATCGTGCATAAACCGACCATTCTTAGTCAAGCAATCTGAAACTTTCACAGACCTCCCAAAAAATTACGCCTTCGAATCAAAGTCCCGCGTAAAATTTTAGATTTAAGACGGGTTAAAATATAAACTCTAAGGTGATTGGATTTATTACGAATTCCTTCAATTTACGTTATTAAACTATACCTGATGCTATGAATGCTTACAAACTTTTCTAATTTACTGAAGCGCCTGTTCAACCAAATTTATGATTATCGGGAACCCGGGGCAATTTAGCGACGCACAAAATCCTATTAATTTTGATCACCAACTCTTCTAATTCAGAGATAGCCATCGTGCATAAACCGACCATTCTTAGTCAAGCAATCTGAAACTTTCACAGACCTCCCAAAAAATTACGCCTTCGAATCAAAGTCCCGCGTAAAATTTTAGATTTAAGACGGGTTAAAATATAAACTCTAAGGTGATTGGATTTATTACGAATTCCTTCAATTTACGTTATTAAACTATACCTGATGCTATGAATGCTTACAAACTTTTCTAATTTACTGAAGCGCCTGTTCAACCAAATTTATGATTATCGGGAACCCGGGGCAATTTAGCGACGCACAAAATCCTATTAATTTTGATCACCAACTCTTCTAATTCAGAGATAGCCATCGTGCATAAACCGACCATTCTTAGTCAAGCAATCTGAAACTTTCGTAGGTCTCTCAAAAATTCGCCTTCGAATCTAAGTCCCTCGAATAAAGAATCTCCACTTAAGAAGGCAGCTAGCCATAAATCTGACTTGTTTGAGTTAGTTGTTGAGCACAAAAGTTCTAATGCGTTCTCTGTCGAATGTAAATATTGAACTTGATATACTTCCATTGTTAATCAGTCTCCAGGCCCCGTGGTTAAATTAGTTCTGAAACACACCCGCGCGAAACGTAGGCATGGATGAAAGAAAAACGAAGGTAAGGCGCTGCTGAGGGATCTTTGTTCAGACAAAATAACAGTTCCCAAAATAACGGGATACTTGAAGTTGAACAAACGGAAATTTTTGTTAAATATTTTCTTCGCCAATTATGTGAAGCTCTAAATTGAAATTTCTAATTATCTTTTATACTGAATTCAGTGTATATTGGCCGACCAACCGGCATAGTGGTTAAGGTGTTAATCTCTAGATCGGAAGGTTCCTGGTTCGAATCCGGATCCGGGCATAGATGCTTGTAAGAGTATGGTGTAGAGGCGGCTGGTATACCATAAGTCTGTCGTGGCCGAAAGTCCTCACGTTGGGTTGGCGTGGAAGTTTGGAAAGTGGGGTGTCAGCTCAGGTGTTGCTTCGTCATCTGACCATAGTTCAAAATTACGAGGTGCTGTCCTCGGATATTTCCCTTAAGGGAATTGATCCGGGACCGTCGTCATTAGCACGTTTTGATGCTCTAGTATGACGTGAACTAAAAATTACCAATTCAGTGTATAGTGTGCGTATTCAGATGCTCTCAATGAAGAACTCGTTATTTTATGGTAGGTAGATAATTAACATCGCAGAGGAGAAACACAGCGGGCTATTGTTGGTAGTCCAATAATCATTCCGAAGGCAATGGGGCCGACCAACCGGTGTAGTGGTTAAGGAGTTAGCCTCTAGATCGGGAGGTTCCTGGTTCGAATCCGGGTACGGGCATGGATGTTTGTAAGCGTATGGTGTAGATGGGGCTGGTGCACCTTAAATCTGTCGTGGCCGAAAGTCCTCACGTTGGGTTGGCGTGGAAGTTTGGAGAGTGGGGTGTCAGCTCAGGTGTTGCCTCGTCATCTGACCGTGGTTCAAAATTACAAGGTGTTGTCCTCGGATCTTTCCCTCAAGGGACTGATCCCTGACCGTCGTCAATAGCCCGTTGTGTTGCTCTAGTACGACGTTAACTAAAATTACCATTACCATTTACCGAAGGCAATGGGTAGATATTTTAATTCGTCATACTGGAGCAACACAACGAGCTATTGACGACGGTCCGGGATCAATCCCGAGGAAACCGAAGGTAATGGTAATTACTTAGACTGGTATTTAAATAGACGTCGCACTTTAGCAACACAGCGGGGTATTGACGGGGGTCGAGGATCAATCCGAAATGTAATTTAGTGTCACACTGTAACAACAAAACGGGCGACGATCAATCCCTAATGGAAATATTCGAGTACCACCGTAATTTTGAACAATGGTCAGATCACGAGGTCAACCCTAACTATGTACCCCACTCTCCAAATTTCCATTCCAACGTGTGGATATGTCATTATTGTATGCTTGACTATGGCGCAAGGGCCATATATGGTAATGGTAATTTTAGTTAACGTCGTACTAGAGCAACACAACGGGTTATTGACGACGGTCTGGGATCAGTCCCTTAAGGCAAAGATCCGAGGACAACACCTCGTAATTTCGAACCACGGTCAGATGAAAATGTGTCGTTTGTAAGCTGCAAAAGCTACAATAATTATTTATTTTCTATAAAATTTTATCCGACAATGCAATAAAGTCAGTTGAGACGCTAGGCTTCGTGGTAAACAGACAATCGTACAGTGTTGCCAAACGCTATAACAAATAACGTCTTTTTTGCGTGCCACGTAAGAGAATTATATAAATATGTATGTAGATATATTGGCCTTCAAGTAATGCCGTGAGGAGAATTTTAGACATCGTTTTCTCAGATTGGTTTTTAGAATTAGTGTTTTATTTGCAAACCGCCGATGTTTTTTACCGTTCTGCGAAATGGCTATTAGTGGAATTTTATTTGTCTTAAAACATTTTGTTATAATTATCGATGTTTTTATCATAAAATTTGAATAATATTAAGAACTGCAGTAGGGCCGATATATTATGTATATCGTATGGTAGATATATTTTAGAATAATTTTCTTGAAGCAAGCAAATAATGAGACATCGTTAGTTTCTGCAGATTTTCCAAAACGTAACGAGGCTTAATAAAAAATCGGCCGAGATTTGTAGAACTTTATAAACGGGTTTTTTCATAAGAATTAATTACTAGTTAATACAACTGTAGAGCTACTAGCTTAGTAGAAATATATTTTATGATAATTTTGTTCTTGAAGGAAGGAAATAGTTTCTGACAACGCGTGTGTTTCTGAAATTTTTCTACAATAAAAATAACAAGGCTTTAGAAAAACTGGTGATTTGTGGAACTTTATTTTGCCATATGAAATAAATATTTTTACGTTACTGTAGTTTGATCCTTTTCAGAAACATAAGTTCTTATTTAAAGCATACTGCCATTCTCTTTGAAAATGCTTTCTAGGATTAATTTCCGCCCGAAGCAACTAAATTCTGAAATAGAGAGCATTTCAGATATTTAATACCATATAAACCTTATTCGATACTTTCAGTGAAAAAGTAAGAATTGTAGAGAAGAGTTAAAACGGTTTTTATGTATACCTATCGGGAGGGGGGGGGGGGTTCTTAAAATATGTTACTATTTAAAATAGAACACAATACTTATAATTGCGATCGAGAAAATATTTTTCTAAGATATATATAACATTAAGCTTTATATAATTATTGAAATCTTGTTTCAAGTTTAATACTATTTTTAACGTCATTTGAAATTTTCAATTATAAGGTACGATGTGAAGTACAAAATTACGAGGTGTTGTCCTCGGTAATTGGTAATTTTAGTTAATGTCGTACTAGAGCAACACAACGGGCTATTGCCGACGGTCTGGGATCAGTCCCTTAAAGAAAAGATCGGAGGACAACACCTCGTAATTTTGAACCACGGTGTTGTCCTCGGATCTTTCGCTTAAGTGATTGATCCCGGACCGTCGTCAATAGCCCGTTGTGTTGCTCTAGTACCACGTAAATTGCCAAATTACCACTGGATGTTAAAATACAACAAAACTCATCTTTATGTCTCTTGGTATCGAAAACAAATTACAGAATTCGAAAGAAGAAGATTCTATGCTGAAAGAAAACATTACATTTAATTTGTTGCAATCTAAACTCATTAAATCTTGGGCATTTTTCCCACCTACATCAAACGCCCCTTTCTTCATTAATAAAATTTATCAGCGCGTGGGTAAAATCATTTATACCCACCAGCATTTCTTGACTAGAGGTTTTTTCCCGATAAAAAAATATTATTAACGATCACCAACATTCGGGACGTCCCCCTATTGTTTATCTGTAACTATTTCTCGTCTGTCTCCCTCGAACCATCGTTTGTCAAAGAGTGCCAACAATAATCGTTTGCCGCATTTTTTCCTTCCGCCTTGTTCTGTTTTCCCTGCTTTTATTTCCCCTCTAATTCCTTTTTCCCCCTACCGTTTTTCCCTCTTAATGGATCGCTTGTTTGTGGTTCAACTTACACAGTGGTACTGATTACAAAAATGGTGACTAGGTTTGGTTTTGTATGAGGTTGAGAGCTATTTTTCACCACGCTCGTTTGAAAAATGCGATAGTGTGCGTTTGTAGAGAATCGCTGCTTGTCCGATTCAATTATTGAGTCGTTCAGCTGTTGGATGTTGGAAACGTCTCAAGAACTTGTTAGGAAATGGAATTCAAAAGAAAATAAATGTAACTCCATTGTTCGAAGACTACAAGAATATAACTTCAGACAACCGCACACGAAATTATACGAAGCATCCTTTACATATAGAAAAACAGTAAGCTAAATTTGAGACTGTAAAGGTAATGTAGTTAATTACGTTGCAAAGAATCAACATAACGGGTTATTGCCGACGGTACGGGATCAATCCCGAAAGAAAAGGTCCAAAGACAACACCTCGAAATTTTGAAATACGGTCAGATGACAAGAACAACATTTGAGCAGACACCCCACTCATCAAACTCCCACAACGCGTCAACGTGAGGACATTTGAGCCACTGTAGATTGGACGTGTACACGACGGTCTTTGTCAGGATCGGGTTTCAAATTTGCAACTCTCCAATTGCTAATCAATTGTTCTTCCAACAAGGCTACCACAACCCCAGATGTGACTTGAATAGAGAAAATAATATATGTTAGGAAATAAAATTCTATAACATAAATGTTTTCTCAAAAGACTAAAGTCTACAGAAACACAGCTTCAGAACGCAATCGACAAAAAATTATACATTAAATATTTTGCACGTAAAAATTCAAGGCTAATTTTGAGATTGAAATGCCAAGAATGAAAATGAACTGCATCACTTCCTGAACAAAACTTAGCTTTGTGTATTTTCGTTTGTTTAGAAGAGTAAATGTAGTTAAAGGAGGTTAAATATAAAACCTATATATAAAAAAGGATGTTTAGGTGTGTATATTTTCTTTATAAATCTACACCGTTTGACCAATCCACACCCAATTTGGTACACTTATACTTTAGAACACTGCCTAAAACATAGGCTGTTACCGTCCTGTGTTCAGACCAATCTGAAGCACTTAACAACCATGAAAATGTCCACAGTTAAACCTAAAAGTGCCCCTCGAAGCCCATTTTCTTAAATCTATAATTTGTTTTCTTGCAATAAACTAATATTGACAAGGAAACACGTTCTGCGGGGTTTGTGTATTTGAGTTTATCCAAGGAAATGTCGTGGTCATATTTCAGCATTACTAAATTTCATAATTCGAATTGTTCTATTTCAGCTCAGGAAGTCGAAATTCAACACTGCATAACTTTCGTTTTCAGAATTCTGTATTTTTTCATCGGAATTTAGTTTCTGTTTGTATGTGTCTTAATCTTTTGCATATACACTATATTATTCAGAAATTAAACGTATATGTTTGCATCCGAAGTAAATTCTAGAATTAAAATGCTAAAAGGTATTTTCTGTACATCTTCAATGATTGAAGTTAAAATATTTTCTGTACAACTTAAATGCATTTTTCAGAAAGAAAAGTGATTGTTCTAATTCATTTTTATAATCAACAGTTAACTATATCAACCCGAGCAACGTCAGTTTATTCAGCTAGTGGTTACATAAAAAGAAACTTGAGTTCCTTAGTAACGACAATATCTTACATTAATCAAAATCATGCGACATTCATAAGTTTACTAATAATAGTTCCCATTAGAAATCTCAACTATTCGTTCATATCACCAAGATTGGCTGACTTTCATGGCGCGAGGTCCATATTCTGTCATGAAAATATGAGCGTCATTATACTTTGCTTCAAATGTAAACATTGGAATATTTTAGTCATCAATTGAACTTTTTTTCTGCAATATGAGACATTGCGTATTGTTTTCTCACGCATCAATCAGGATTACTGGATCGAAGAACGCGATTGGTTGAAAAATATTGCTAGAAAACTATAATTCCTCACTTATTTCTTTTCAAACGCAAGGTCTCTATTTCTATTTTAATGAATCTGCGACATCAGTGAGTAAAATGTAATGAAAACAAATTCAGGCTGAGTCGAAAATAAATTAGGCATTGTTCGACGGTGTAAGCGCTGCGTAAATACCAAATTCTGACATAAAATGCAGGACTTTTTTTTTATCTAAAAATAAAACTCTGCTTCATGTTGTTAAATCAATAGTTAATAAACGTATGGGGAATAATATCCAGGTTGTTAAGTTAAGTGAAATAGATTGTATTAGGAAGTTATTCCAGTTTTAGGAAACTGACATAAATTGCACTATCTTTTATATCGTTGAAAAACTTTTTATGTTAGATAGGAAATGAATAAAATGCGATTAAAATAAAATAGGTTTCAGTTGATAGAAAATTAGCTTAGTTGAATTGAATGGTTAAGATTAATGGTACACTATACATGAGCTATTCCAATTTAACTTCCATTTGGGAATAGAATATATTTTCTCTGGCATTTCCGGACAACGAATAAATATAATAAAAATGCAAGTTGTAATGGAAAGCAGAATTAAATTCCTTATAAATTAACTGTAAATGTAATAAATCGCATAATGAAATGTAAAACATTTTTTTTAAAGAAAACGCCATTTTGTTAGTAAGGGTTTCGCTTTTCAATCGAACGTGTTTACAGGAAATAGTTTGCAATAGAGGGGATAAGATTTTTAAAACTCTAAATGTTATTACAAAAAGTAAATAAAATAATCTGCAACCAAACCGCTACTATTCTACTGCAAAAATTATATGCAAGTTACACACTAGTAGAAAATTAATTAACTTTTAAGAAAGTTACAAACTACAGCATAATAATTTGATGATGATAAATTACAGGTTTTAATATAATGTAAATTAATTCGGTATACTTTAACTGTATAGTAACGACTAGCCAGTAAACTGAAATAAAATTTACCTTTATGAAAGAAGCTAACATTTTTACGCAAATGTCTGGCAGTAAGGCAACCGCAGAAATGTGTACAACACAAATATTCAGCTACATGATGATAGACTACAAATTCATATCGAAAGTAAATTAACTCAACTCTATCCAGACTACAGCAAACCGAAATAAAGCTTGAGTTTAAAAAAAAAGCAGATAAAATTTGTGTTAGCAGTGCAACAAAAAGTGTGGTAATGATACACACACCCCTGGAGAAGCGTATGAAACATTCAAAATGGAGGAAAAGAGGTAACAAAAAGAAAAAATGATATATTATTGTTAAGATTATGATCGAGTCAACTCAGGGAAAAACTGCAACAATGAAAAAACCCGAAATATCCCCAGTAATCGGCAAAAAAGGGATAAAAAGAAACAGACGGAAGCAGTGCGAACTCCTAACAGCACAGTTTATCCTTTTCCCTTTTTTATAACGAGATCCTGGGGAGCAAGATGTGCAGCGTCCCGATCGAGGACAAAAACGGGGAAAAAAAGCTATGGCAGAGGAGAATCGCAGCTGACGAAGTGGAATCATCGATTCGAACGAGTCTAGAAGCCCGACGCGTCATTTGTCAGGTAGGGATGAACCTCCGAACGAAAGAAAGCAGCGAATGAAAAGAAAACAAACGGTATTCTGAGGAGGTTTTTTCTTCTGCAAAGCACCTCCCATTTCCAGGTTTGATTCGATTCCAGATGGCGGTCGGTCGGCTTGTCCGGACGGTCATTTTCGTCGTCACGTGTGCGCCTTTGTTTTGGAGGGAGGCGGAAGTTTCGCCACGGACACAGTTGCGGTTAGAAGAAATCCGGTTCTGCTAGTCCGGGGGAAAAAAAGGGGGATTTTTTTATTTCGTTTCCTATATTTCGTGGCCGAAGAGGGACAGCTAAGAAATGATTTTTGTATTTCCTTTTTCATTTGGGGTGGTAGTTAGGGTTTTTTTTTTGGCGCATGGAACAAATATTTGGCCACGTTGTGCCAGAAGCAAGACATACAGTATCAAGTAGTAGACAAACATGAAAGTTTTTACCTAACAGGAGATGAAATTACGCTCATGGAGAAATGCACCTGACAGAAATCGAACCAACACCACCTACAATTTGAAGGTTGCTTGCGTAATAAAGATTCCTGAGCCATAATAGCCCCTCCTGTTAACCTTTAACTGCTGTCATGGGTCTCACAGACCCCGAGTCATTTTTGACAAGTCGTGTCCACTCCTTAAAGTGAATATTGGTCCCTGTCCTATTCAGTACCTTCCTACTACGTCCATCAGAAGCCACATTCCAAGACTAGTTTGGCTGCCCCAACTATTTCGTATTTTGCACTATTTGCATTTCCCACAGGTCTCTTAGACACCTTCACAGCTTTAGTGTTACAGTTCTTGTTGAATGAAATCGTCTAAGTTTGAGTAGGGAATTTCGACAGAGAGCTTAAAATGGCAACAATCTTTACTAAAAAAAAGGACCTGTGTATCTTACACAAAAAAAAAATTCAGGATATATTGTTGATAATTGGTCGGAAATAGAGTACTGGGACAGTGAAATTTCGGATAATATTGTTGAAAGCGAACACGAAACGGATTCGGAAATTTATGCTGAGGAAGATGAAGACATTTCAAGTGCATCTTTACAAGAAGAATATTTTTACGGAAGAAATAACTTTAAGTGGGATGCCCGGGGATGAACCTAATCGTGCTGTTAGAACACCAAAGCACAACATAGCTTTACAGTTTCCAGGGTTGAAACGTCCTACAAAATTAGGTCCGAAAGCTGAGCCTGAAGAGACATGGAATCTACTTAACTTATATATAGTAATATAAAATATATTTTATGTTAAGAATTGAATTATCTAAATTTGAAGAATCTTTCATTAATATATTATATTAATCAACTGTATACGCACTTTAGTGAGCGAGGTCTGAGAGACCCCTCCACACTAGCTACGAGAGGGTTTGTGACACAGCAGTTAAGGGTTAACAGAATTCGTTTTAAATCGTTCTAAATGCAACGTACACTACTGCCCACCCAAAATGCAACACCATGAAGGTAGCATCCAAACCGCGTGAAATTTGCACCATCAGCATACCGCGATATCATATGCAAATGATTAACATTACGTCGCAGACGCACATCATGGGAGCACGTAAAAAGCAACTTGTCTTCAAAGACACTCTGAAGAGACTCTTAAACCAAATTCCCAAAACCCGATTGTGCATGAACTTTAGAATAAATGGCTGTCTTACTTTGGAAAGCAGAAGAAAAAAAAAATTTCAGTGCGATCCAGCTCCGTCTTAACCTTCCAAGTGGTTTTGACGAATTCTAAAGTGGCCAGCTTCTGGTACATAAACCTGTCCCAAACTGTAACGAGATCTTGGACTAATTATATCGTCGAAAGTCTTGCAGGGTTTATACTCCACGTGGTTGTCTCAATGAAGTGTCACCGAAATACCAAAACTGACCAGTGATGGACGAAAATTCTCAGCGTTGGAATAAATCTCAAATCTTGATCTCGTCGTCAAAGAAAATTGTCAATATCTTGATGACGAGTTATCTCGTCATTAGCAAAATTGGACAGATCTTTATTGACGCGATATTTCATTGAAACTAATTGGAAAGTTATCGTAACGTCTAATGATTTGATCTTAAAACTTAAAACTACAATGCAAATTATGTTTATCTGACAAGTAACATCTCTCGAACGATAACCTTTGAATAATGAAATCCTCTTGATGGACGAGATATCTCGTCAAAACGATTCCGAATGTTAAACTCGATAATACGACGTCTTAAATGAATTAGGTTGTCTTCATGTCTAACCATTAGGCCAAGCCTTTTCTCCGCTATTGAACTTCGAAAAAATATCTGGTAGCATATTATCAATGGATTTCCAACTTACATTGCTTTCATTCAGTTGGAAGAGATTTCGTATGGACGCTAACATGCGTGGTAACCCTCCATATGATTTTTGACCATGCTGATCAGTATAGTAGTCAATATAGTTTAAATATAGTATCTCTTCATCAAGATATTTCCAAGTTTGAAATGATGACGAGATCGGGATCCAGTCAGTTTAATTCTGATGAGATATCTCGTGCCTAAGATCTGGTGTTTTGAAAATGACGAGATACCTCGTCAAGACATCCAAGAGGTTTAAAACATCAGATGCGAACTGATTTCAAATGTAATTCATTGACCATTCCTTCTTCAGTTCTTTCACTTTGATTTGGGTTCGTCACTCGAAGGTTATTGTGTCATAGGACTACGTATCACACAGCGAACAGTACGAGGTCGTTAGCCAGTGACAAAACAACATCGTTATATAGTTGAAAGAGTTTGCTGAAGAGTACAAGTGTGGTGGAATAAAATGATGCTATATTTAGAACGTTTTACGAATCTGCATGAGCTTCTAAATGCGACTCCACCTTGAAGAAAATTCCATCCCTAAAATCGTTTCAATAACTTCTGCCAGATTTTTCACATACTGTGTAACACATCTTGAGAATGAGGACACTGAATGAATATAAAATTTAGACGCATGATATAAACATCCAAGAAAAAATATATATACAGTGAATTCTAATTTACATGCTTTTGTACTAAATATTATTATCTACCAAAGTGCCATTCCTCGAAGGATACAAATGTGGTGGAATAAAATGATGCCATATTTAAAACTTTTTTACGAATCTACATAAGCTTCCAAATACGGCTGCACCATGAAGAAAATTCCATCTCTAAAATCGTTTCAATAACTTCTGCTCCGCCGAGACCTGCCAACAATTTCTGCAGTCACAAAGATCGAAGCGTGTCGAAAGTGCATCAGATCCCGACATTAAAGAGTCCAAGGGAAAAATGAAATCTGCAGATGATGATATGCCGAAAAACTGCCTTCTCACTCAAATGCGATTCTAAAGCTGTGGTTCTGGGATTGCGCGATGGTGCTACGAGCATAAATTTATCGCGTAATAAATATTTAGAGGCAATAAAATTTGTGACGGCGATTCATTTCGTCTAAAGCAACGGGCAGTGATGAAAATTTATTTTATCGCCCTGATTTTTCGGCGGAGAACATAAAAAGGAGGAAAGACGCATGCGCAGTTCGTTCCCATTGTAGGAAAAGAAAATCGCCATTTGCAACGTCGGACGAAAAAGCCGAAAAGAAGAATAGTCTGGGGAAAAAAGAACTTTTTCACTTTTCCCACAAAAAAGTTTGTGTCCCGAAACATTTTCCTTCAAACTGCGGGGAGGGAATATTTACGATACGGGGAAAAAAGATTCAGCCCTATCGCTCTTAGAGATCTCAATTTTTCCCTATAATCAAAGTGGTCGTTGGAATGGGGGAAAAGTTTATCCCTTCAATATTAGATGTCTTTGTAGAGCAAAATCTGGACCAAACGGTGACTTTATGGAATATTGAATAACGACTTGACGTTTTAGGGATACGAAAGTATTGGTATGAAAAAGACTTCCCTTTACAATTTGAGGATTTTGCGTTTTGGAACTTTTTTGAGGGATACATTTTTATTTCGCTTTCTCGATATCAATATCCTTCTCCGTCCAACGTGTTGATTTTATTTCTGTTGGTTTAGGGATACCCTAAATAGACTTGGTAGTTTTCAATTTTAGCGTTCTTCTGGGTATTTTTTCGTCACGAAAATAGTTTCAAAAAGTAAAAGTTTTTTTCCTCACTGCTATTCAGAGTTCCCCTCTTCAGTGCAGATTTCATTCTCTTTTGTTGGGTGTTTCATATGTGTAGTTTAAAATTCCGAGTTTGTATTTTAACCTTTACGCTGCGGCAGATAGACAATTGATAGCACTAAAATTTCGTTTACACCAGCGGCATGGTATAGATATGTGTACTGTGGATGTTATCCCCCTTTTAAGTGACCGCTGGAATCTATTACCATTTACGAGCTGTCAGCGACTGGCCATCTAGAGGGTTCCCCTTTTGTTCGGAACTCTTCTCTTTCGAACGTGAGTTGTGAACGCTTTGGGGAAAGGGCAGAAGATCGCTCCGTGTGACATCTATCTCACGCCAATCGATACGCCACACAATACTATGAAAGAAAAGCGTCAGTCGCGCATGCCACTCAAGGCTCTATCGCTCTAGTTGGGTAATTAGGTAAGGGGGGATCGGACAAGCAGGCGAAAGAGCTGTTCTGTGAGACGGTTAAAAAAAATCTAAGCTCCGCAGCGCAAAGGTTAAGACAGAGGAATGTAAATAAATGAAACTACCAGACCTGTGCATAAGAATTATAACCCGTGCCTGATTGCTTATATCCATTGTTGAGTGTCGTTAGTGACATTTAATTCCTTACTTTAGTCTATTTATAGTGAACATAGCATCCATATTTGTTCTAGTCGTGAGCTTCGATTTCAGATGGATACCAATATATTACGCCCTGTTAAGAATTCATACAAAGGAAGTTGGAAATATTTGCTGATACCGGAGAAGGAATCTTATGACATCACAGCCTTCAAAAGTTTTAACTAATTCAAAAATTACAAGTTAATATTTCTAACAAATTTACATTCCACAAAGATTTTCAAAATTCTATACTATGAGAATCATAAGCAGAATTCTGATACGTTAGAGTACAAAACAAAGTAGAAATTAAAAATACAATCACACCAAATACTAGCTGCAGAAGATTACAATTACATCGGCAAATCAAATTCGGAATAAAAACCTGTGCGCTTGCATTTTTTTTTTAATTTTACTGGCAACAAGCTGCATAATTTTTCTTTGAAATATTTTATTATGAAAGTTTCTATTATTTATTTCAGATTTTGTTATGCCGTTGTATTCGCAATCTTCTACAGTTCGCAATTTTCTAGTTTTTTTTTTTTCTGATCTTTTGTGAAGTATTTTTAATTTCAACTATTTTTTTTGGAATTTAACACTTTAAAATTCTGCTTGTCCTCATTTTTGTCTTGCTGCTATCTGGTACTTCGAAAGGTTCGTGTGAATAAGAAAACAAATTTGTTTATAAAGAGCGAATGTAATATGTTTGAATTGTCTAAACCTTTTGAAGATTTGAACAGCTTATTTGATGCCATAAAAGTCGTTTTCCTATCCCTGCAATTTTTACGCAAAAATATAAGTATCACATTTATTTATTATAGTATGTTCAATATGCTTTTGTTGTGTTAAATTTTATTTCATAATGAAATTCAAATTAAAAACAGAAGAGTATAGCAAACTAACAAATTAGAAAGTGCATTCAAAAATATAGATATATCATGCACTATGAGAAGGATCTTCCGAACAAAATAAGGAAACAAGACGGTCTGCTAATATTTTACTTCCGTTACACAAATACGTACGCACAATACAGACCGGTGATACCTTAAATATAGTTTATCACCATTTTTGAAACGTTTGGTATTTAGTATAATTGGCCAATTAACTATCATATACCAATTCGAAAATAATTCTTTGGAATTTTTACTGGCTAAATGGTGAAATCATATTCGAAAAGCAAGTCAAGTGAAAAACAATCGCGTTCAATATACGTACAGGAAACACATATCGCACATAAACACTTTACCGCCACCTATACTTAACTTATTATCCTCAATAAAAAACAAATTTTAAGTGCAGATTTATCTATATTGAAAGAATATCAACATTAGACAATTCCAAATTAAAACTTTGAAAATATTAAAAAATTCTTTGTCATATTGATAGGAGGGGAAATTGGATAAATTTAAGAGTTGAAGCTATACATAAGCAACTTATTTATGCGTTAAATTTCATTTACAACAACGATTATATTTAAACAAAAAATATGGAAACGAATATGTTTACCATTTTTTAATTGGTAATAATTTACCTTTGTAGTTTCAGTGTACTCAAGGCATTCAATTTTAAAACAAGTCCTTTTCTTATTAGACGTGACATACAATGTGATTTCAATTTGTCATCCTTCTATTAAAGATGGCGAAATCAACAATGCCTTATGCAGCAGTGCCCTCAAGTAAAAAAGATTTTGTGTTGTTGACTATGCCAATCTCACCATAGATTCATCATTTTTATGAATTGAGTTGTATGAAAAATCTAAGATAGGGAATTCTAAATTCCCTCAAAATCGTGTTTGGTAATAGTAGCTTTGTCAAACAGTAAAGGTGTGATGTATGTAAAATGTATTACATGAATGGATGTGCACGTGTAGGATTTATGTGCAAAGTAAGTTGTAGAAATTTTAAAGGTGTAGAAAGGTGTTAATATATATTATTTTATACTATGAAGGGGGGGGAGGACAAAAGTGATTATTTAAACTGATAATTTCTTCAAGCTAGAGTAAAGCAATTCAACTCGAGTAAGATCGGGTATTTTAGCTAGTGTGCAATAAAAACTGCTGATCATTTATAAATGCATTGTGTAAAATGCCAAAGAAACGTAATGACATTTCAGAGCGATAAGGAACACAGGTGAAAAATGGAAGAACCCATAATCTCTAACAACCGCTGTTACCAAAGACCTTTTTTGGGAACACTTGGTTACACGGGAGTTTGGAACTATATTTATCAAGTGTTCTGACGTGTTTTCCTGTTAAACTGCAAAAAGTTTACCATCATTAATCTATTTCATTTCGGTAACATTTTTCCAGAATACTTTCTACACGAGTCATGATTAAGCGGGCAAAAATAATAACATTTTTCACGAAATGGGATAATTTATTTCCAGTCGCAAATTCATCAAAAATTACATAAAGGAAACAAACTTACTTTTATCTTTATTCGGTTTTAAATTAGGTTGAATGGTTGGGTTTCTAAGCACACGGGCCATATTTGGCAAAGATGCTCTAATAAACGTCAAAGATATGCAGTTTCACTTGTACAGAATATAAATACATTCAAAGAGGAATTAATCCAATATCGTTTACAGCTCGCAGGTTACGAATATATTATACATACACACACACATATATATATATATATATATATACATATATATATATACATATACATATATACATATATATATATATATATATATATATATATATATATATATATATATATATATATATATACGTATACATATATACAGGGTGGTCCCGAATTCATGGTACAAACTTTAATGGTAGGTACAGGACATTGTAACAATGATTTATTGTATAGGAATGTATAGTCGCAAGTGACGCGGTGAGGCGAAAACAGAGGAAATAACGGCCGAAAGGAAAAACAAAGATTTTATTGAAAGCGTTGTTGACAAGTGTCATGTTTACAGTAATTGTTCAAAATTGCGTCCACCAGTATCGATACATGCTTGACAGCGTCGGTGGAGCGATTGGCGTACACGTTCAAAGATGCCTGGTATTTCACGCACACCTGCAGCCAGGCCCTGATTTATCATTAGGCCCGTGAGGCACGGGCCTAGGGCCCCCATAATTTAAAGGGCCCCTAAGTTTCCAATGTATCTAAAAAATTTTAAAAGTTTTTAAGTAGTTTACATAAATTATTGGGTATTTAAGTAAATGTCCGTCGACCGTTTCCCCCACTATCACATTCTTGTAATTACATTAATCATCTAACTATTATGTTTTTAATTTTCATCTGATTTATTTTGTTTTGCCAAGAGTTGTAAGTAATGTCACGATTTTCTCAAACTTTTTGGTGACATCTGTGAAATGGTCAACAGTCAAATACGCAAGTACCAATTATTGTTATAAAATTAGTTTTTGTGATGAACAAATAACATGGGGCCCCTTCCTGCGTGTTGTGCCTACTATACCAAATTTTCTAAATCGGGCCCTGCCTGCAGCAGCTACAGATAAGCGAGCGACGAGATCCTCATCTGAGTCAACTGGAGTCTCATAAACAAGATGCTTTAGATGTCCCCATAAAAAGTAATCGAGGCTCGATAAATCGGGAGATCGGGGTGGCCAAGGGACTGGTCCACCACGCCCAATCCATCGAGTACCAAACGTGGCATTCAGGTAATTCCGTACATCAATGCTGAAGTGTGCTGGCGCCCCATCGTGCTGAAACCACATGCGGTTACGAATGGCGATCGGAACATCATGCAGCAGTTGTGGTAACACTTCTTTCAGAAAAATAAGATAGCTTCCGCCAGTGAGCCGCGTGGGTAGTAAGTATGGGCCAATCAAAAAGTCGTTCACAATACCAGCCCACACATTAATACTGAAACGTTGTTGAAACGCATGTCGACGCGTTGCATGTGGATTATCGGTTGCCCACACATGGGAATTGTGCGCATTAAAGACACCCTCGCGTGAAAATGTCGCTTCATCTGTAAATAGCACATAATCTACGAAATCCGGCTGCAACGCACATTGCTGCATCACCCACAGGCAGAAGTTCACGCGGCGAGGATAATCTGCCGGATTCAATGCTTCTACTTTCTGAAAATGGAAGGGGTGTAAGCGATTTTCGTTTAACACTCTGCATACAGTCTGATGACTCACACCTACGTCACGCGCAACAGTTCTTGTGCTTGACTCGGGTCTATCAGCCACAATGTTCAAGATGCTTTCTTCCAGCCTTGGAGTGCGTACAGCTCTTACTCGACCAGCGCCATGTCTGTTGACGTCGAACGCACCTGTTTCACAAAGTTGACGATGTAACCGTTGAAAAATTCTATGATCCGGCATTCGTCGATCAGGATACTCTGCGCGATACATTCGTAACGCAGCTCTGCCGTTACCATTTGCACGGCCCTACATGTAATGCATGTCTGCTTTTTCTGCATACGTAAAGTCACCCATCGTCTACGGCAGCACAATTGTGAATGGCGCTTTTCCCTACTGCGATGCATCATGTTCAACAGCGGCTAGACATCTACTGCCCTCTACCGGCAATGATACCAACCGATCACTCCATTTCTCTTTCCTTTTATTTCCCCTGTTTACGCCTCACCGGTTCACTTGCGACTATACATTCCTATACAATAAATCATTGTTACAATGTCCTGTACCTACCATTAAAGTTTGTACCATGAATTCGGGACCACCCTGTATATATATATATATATATATATATATATATATATATATATATATATATATAGAGAGAGAGAGAGAGAGAGAGAGAGACTGAGCATTGCTATGGAAGAGGGTAGTTGAATTAAAATCATTCTGGAGCTACACAATGGGCTTGTGGCAACTTAGCCACCGATCTTGTGAAAATCCCTACGAAAGGGAGTTTGAAACGCGCATCTTCCCTACCCAATGGGGAATTCGCCAGATAGATTTGGAACGTGGTCGAAGGAAGACTACGCTGGAATGGACCTATCCATTCTCTTAGTTTTCTTGTCATTGTGTTAGTGTCCTGTCACTGTCAATAAATAGATGATAAATTAGAACTGGAAGTGGAAGCGGACTTAAATTGATTTGAACATGCAGCTTTCTGATGAGCGAACTTTGGACTTTGATATCACAGGGCTATAGGCGACGGTCCGCGATCAAGGCGAAAGATAAGAAGATCTTATAAATTTGAACCACGGTCAGATGTAGAGGACAACGCCTGAGCTAACAACTGACTTTCCAAAATTCCATCTTACGCCAACGTGAGACTGTTTGAGGCCACGATCGACAGATTTAAAGTTTACCGGCCCCCACATGTTTGACGGTCTTTGGTTGGATCTAGCTTTGAACTCTCAACCTTCCAGTTGCTCATCCGTTAGTCTTCATATCAAATTAGCAAACAAAGGAATTTCTAAAACTGATACCAGCATATCGACTAGTAGTCACGTGACTGCGCTGTGAGAAATGGACGTGTTTGCTTGATTTGGCATCCCATCGCCTCGTTTGGCGTTACAACGCATTACGACAGTGAATATGTGTGAATGCACATTTCTGTAGTGACGACAAAAATAGTGAAATCCCCCAAGTCTAACAATGTCGTGCGCACCAATCATATGATGAATGTTGAAAACAATACTTATTAGGAAAGCTTACCTTCTTTTTCACACTTATATTTCTTCAACTTCTTTAAGAACCCCGGTCGTTGAATAAGTATAACCCTTTCTTTATACTTTACAGCAATCAATCTATTTTCAATAACAGCAATGATACGTAAAAAGCCTTTTTATTTTTACTAACAACTTAGAAGATTTAATCCAATCACCAAGTATTTACAAGAATTTTGTACAAGTTTTTTAAATATTACAGATTTTCGCATCCTCTCTCGTGACATAATACAATCGGCTGCCAGAAGGTTAGTTGTTTTCGCAGCAGTGATGTCACGTATAGTCAGCGAAATACTAGTTGGCAGTTGTTCGTGACAGTGAATGTTTCTTACCTTGTTACAACTAGTTATGGATACATGATTCTGCGCACATAAGGAACTTACCATTTATAACTATGCTTTTAAATCTATTTTATGTTTTTTTGCGGAGTAGGCTAACTGACGGATCTAAGGGAACCAATTTTAATCCTCCTGATTGTTGGTTATCTTCACGATGAATCTCGTGATCTACAAAAGTGGCTAGATCTAGAAGCACGAGATATGTCGTCATTAGCGAGATTGATAGGATCTTGATTGACGAGATATCTCGTCGAAATCACTTAGAGGGTTAAGAAAGGAATGACTGTTGATGATGGATCCATGTTTTTAGTGCGCAAGTCTATGTTACCAAGCTGCATCAAACACAGACAACAATAATGGAAATATATACACACAAGGGAAGTTTTACTGACACAAGAACTTAATTCGAGTAAGTAACAGGAATGAAACATGTGTCGTCTACATCTCGCAGGTAGCTAGATCAGAAGACAAACACGCTGCCCATGAAATAAGTAATGAACACATGCTAAAAGACCAGCACGTTGTTTCTTATAACAAGCAGATAATACAGAATATTTTTAATTCATTTGTGTAAACACACACTAGTTCCAAATACTATATCAAAATCAACTGACCTCCACAAACTTGGGTGCAAATTGAAAGTTCATCCTTAAAGTAATAAAAAACAGCGAAGGATAGTAATTATTTTCAAATACGAAGCATTCTGAATGAAGTACTTACACCAAGAAAAGTAATCTTCTCCTGTATTTAATAGCTAAATAATTATCAATAAAATTAAATTTCAGAGAAAGCTGGAAATAAAATTCATTCGTAAATTGTACAATCTGCAATTTAATCTGATCATCTGTATATTCGCATTCCATCGTTAAGAGTTCAAACACGCTTTAAGAATCCCTTTTTAAAAGTGCCTTCTATAAACTCAGATTTCCTGTACTACGAGTACGTTTAAAAAGTAAAATAAATTTTTCTATACTACTTTATGAAATTTCGAGTGAATATTTTGTAACCTAATGGTTACACTAACTCACAAAAATACTTTCGATGCGTTTTCCACAGGAAACAGATCGTTAATAATTGTTTCGTTTTATTCTTGGTAACATTTAATATGACGTCCGCGCAGTTAACTTTCGTCTCTACTGCGAGTTTTGTATAGTTGTGTT
Organism: Metellina segmentata; assembly: GCA_947359465.1. Lineage (NCBI taxonomy): Eukaryota > Metazoa > Arthropoda > Arachnida > Araneae > Tetragnathidae > Metellina > Metellina segmentata. The sequence continues at coordinate 26,083,657 of OX375881.1, read as the reverse complement.
CAACTTTTTGCCTTGTGAGAATCACTTGGCTTGAATTCAAGCAGTTTGCCAATCGCCCAAGCATATGATGAAAATCTGAGTAGTGTTTTATCAACTGTATATAATATAGCTGCGAACCCTATGTTTATATTTTTATTTTTCTAGGGAGTTCATGACCGTGTAAAAACAATATAGGATCTTGTAGAAGAGATACCATTACATATTTTTCCGCCATTTTGTTTATACACCATTTAGTTTATCCACCATTTTGTTTATCCACCATATAGTTTATAAATCATTCAGTTTATAAATCATTTAGTTTATAAATCATTTAGTTTATAAATCATTTAGTTTATAAATCATTTAGTTTATAAATCTTTTAGTTTATAAATCATTTAGTTTATCCACCAATTTTGTTTATCCATTATTTTGTTTATCCACCATTTTGTTTATCCACCATTTTGTTTTTCCACCATTTTTTTATCCACCATTTTATTTTTCCACCATTTTTTTCCCACTATTTTGTTCAGTTGAAATTTTGTTTTTATTTGACAAATATGTATTGATGGATCTTTCACTTTTATTTGCGGACGTATACCGCCTCCATGTGCCATTTCCACTAATCCAGATTGGTTGGGTTTTAAGGGGCAAGGGTTATATTTAGTCAATCTGTACCAAACGACGTGAATTAAATGGACATGTACACAAGACGTAACCCCCGGATAAATAAATGCGTAACCCCCTGAGCCGTCATTAATTCAGGATACCTTATGAATTAGATTAGGTGGAGACAATGATTTGCCCCTCGTTCTCTTTATTTAACACCACTCCAGATGTTTTTCCTCGAGGGGTTCACGAAGCAGATAAATTGAACATGCAGACAAGCCGGTGAAGGTAAACATTCAATTCAACAAGAAACACAAAACACGTGAAAAGGTTGTGAAAATACAGAATCTGGGTAGTCATTTTTCCGCTATTATTCCACACATAATTGAAGAGTTTTAACAAATGTTTGTCAAAATTTGTATATTTATGTTCGAGGCTGGTTTTGGTTAGTTTGGGTTTTGTGACGCAATTCCATATTTGTTCAATCTGCACCAAACACAAGATAAATAACATCAAGTAATGAATATAAGCAAAGGAGGAAGATGTTATTGATAGAAGAGAGAAATACATCTAGGATACGTAACAAGAATCGGTTGGGGTTCATTTTTGTTTAATGGTGGAAAGTCTAGAAATGTACAAGTTGGACCAATTTCCAAGATTTATTCAAACCAATCAAAATATATTAAAATAACCTAACCAACTATCAAAAGCAGATTTGAAAACGTGTGTATAGAACAGATTATAAGGATACGTTTAAAGTGACGTTAAACATGTAAGTCATACATGGTAAATAGGTCACCCATCGAAAAATATGTTTTGGAGGCTTTTAAATGTAACGCAAAACTAGAATTCGGGAAAAATTGAGATTAATATAGAGTAATATAGTTAGAAAATATACTTATTTCAAAGGGAGTGTACGAATTTAAGAAACAATTGGATAGTCAGTGGGAATTGGGGAATTCATAAACAAAGGACCAGCGTTGTTGGGCTTGAGCCTGTAGCTGGTCGTCAATATTTGTATTTGTATTTGAGTATTCGCTCGTAGATGAATTAAAATTAAATATAAGAAACTAAAATATGGTTATACATATGATAAAAATGTCTACTATAAGTGCAAAAATAAAGGGACGAATTCGCAGAATGATCCAACGAATCTGATAAAATTGAAAATGAAGCGTTGATAAAAATGTCTAAGGCTTCTACAAGATGTTCAAATAGGATTGACGGATAGAGACTTTATATGAATTAAACTTGCGCCATCTGCAACACTCAGGTTGTTATAAGTGCAATATAAAAACATAGGTCATTCTACCTTGATTATTGTACATAAATTAAAATGATTTGTTGGATTCTTCATGGATAGTATTAACCGACTGTTTAATAATTAATTAATTAAATATATTTTTCTTTGCGGTTATTAGTAATTTTTAATTAGCGTCGTACTAGAGTAACACAACGGGCTATTGACGACGGTCCGGGATCAATCCTCTAAGGGAAATCCTAAGACAATACCACGTAATTATGAACCACGGTCAGATGACGAGGCAACACCTGAGCTGACACCGCACTCTCCAAACTTCCACACCAACCCATCGTGATTTTCTTTGCGGAAACAAAGCTTTGCATGAATGACACGTCAATGTTCGAGTTCGAAACTAGATCCAACCATGGATCGCAAAGGGCTAGTGGACGTCAAACATGGCGTGGCCTCAAATGTCATCACATCGAACTGGAAAGTAAGCTAATTCATACCATTATGTATCTTGCCCTTCATATTCCAACCCGACATGGGACATGCTATATATATCTAGTTACTCATGGGATTAAAGTTATCAATATAAATTGTTATAAGAGATGCTTCATACTGAAACTCTATAAAGCAAGATATTTCTCCTATCGCACGGCAATCGCAAAAAAAAACATCCCCAGCACTCTCCATAAACCAAACGTAGAATGGAGAGCAAGCGAATCCATACGATTAAGCTCCATGTCCTGCATACTTCACCCGACTAGGAATATGCAACACATTTCGAATTGCTTATAAAATTCATTAACATATATAGTCTTTAAATATCGTGTTACTAAAATTATTCTAAACAAAAGATCCCTCTGCCATCGCACGGGAATCTCAAAAAACATCCCCAGCACTCTCCATAAACCAATAAACGTAGAATGGAGAGCAAGCGAATCCATAAGATAACGCTCTATGCCCTTCATACTCCACTATATATTTCGGAATATGCTATATATTTCGGCTTGCTTATTAATTTAATCAACATAAATGGTGTTTAGAGATGCTTGGTACTGAAATCCTATTCAAACGCAAGATCCCTCTCCAACCACATGGAAACCTCAGAAGCATCCCGAGCACTCTCCATAAACCAATAAACGAAGAATGGAGAGCAAGCGAATCCATCCCAACCATTCCACCCTCCCATTTTGACATGTTTTCAACCCAACCTTGCTGCACACTCCGAATCGGACATAAAAATCCCTACGGAATTCTCCCCACACAAAAAAGGGAATAAAAACGCATTACACTTATACATACCTGTGAGAGATACAGATGTTTTCCAGGCCAATCAGCCTGAAAGCCTCGGGGATTGGAAAGCCCGCCATTTCTGAAATGGCGCTGCTGCCTACCACGACGTTTTTTATTCGAGCCCCCTCCTTGCATAAACCCAACCACCGCCACCCTCACTTTTTGCGGTTTGATGGACACTTTCGTTACCGATTCGCCTGGAACTGTCAGTGGCGGCAGTGGCGTCCATGCATCAAAGAGAATAGCTGATGTCCCATGATGGAACATCTGCTTTTTTAATGGAAGGCTGCTTTTGGGGAGTCTATGATTTAGGGATATTGATAGAACGCTCGAGTACTTGTTAAGGGTTCTGGTGATGAATTGATAGGTTGTGAGGGAAGTTTCATGTGTGAATGAATACATTATGATTGGATGGGGAACCAAAGAGAATGGAATTGTGGCAATGAACTTAAAGCGATAAGATAGCTTGAAGCTATAGATCAGCGTTTTGTGAATTATTCGCTACGTAGAGGATTTATAGGTGTATTTGAATTGAAACTGTTTGAAGTTTCTTTCCTGAAATACCAAGTTCCATAAAAGTATTACAATAATAATTTTAAATTATTTGTAAACAAACAATGTATGGTCGACGATGTGTTTTGCGAACCCTCAGCGACGGAGGAAATCTTTCGTTAAGGCGGACAGTTCTGTAAAAGTGAAGCAAAGTACTTATCTGATTGATACATAATTGTTCGTAAAACGACAGTTCCTAAATTTATTTTGCTAAAATTTGTTCAGCATTCTAAATGCTCAAAATATTTAATAAGTTGTGTACGTTATTTTAAGAAAAAAGCGAAAAATTCAGATATACAAGATAAAAATAAAGATAAAATTTTAGAAGTATAATAATAAAAATTAATATAAAAGAAGGTTATAGATAAATGTTTAGAAGTAAAAGAAAAATAATAAAGATAAAAGTAATAACAAGTAAGCTAAAAGTTTAGAAGCTAAATAAAAAAGTAAGATAAAAGTAAAAAAATAAGTTAGAAAGTTTTTAAGTACAGAACGCATCGTGAAAAAATTATTCTTATTGTAGTTGAAAAGTTTTAGTAATCCAAACGTATTTTGTTTACCAAAACGCAGCATGTAAAAATTTTTTTCTTAAAATTTCGCTTAAAGATTTAATTGATGTATCCCCTAGACAGTTTCATAGCACTACTGTGATCAAAGAGTACCCGAGATGCTGTTCTAAAACAAAAGGTATCAATTCATTGCTCAAAATTTATTACATCTTCTTCAAAGTAACCCACTTCCTACTTCAATGCACCTCTGACAACAAGTTTTTTCCAGTCCTCAAAACATGCTTAAAGTCGTTTTTGTGAAATCCCTTCAGGATTCGTATAGAATTTTCTTTTACTGCATCAATGGACTCAAAACGGTGACCACGAAGAGGGAGTTTCACCCGTGGAAATAAGCAAAGTTCACACACGGTGAATACGGAGCTCGTGGAAACGTATTTGTTGAATGCGTTGTCAAAAAATTACGAACAGAAAAACCCATGAGTTATCTCGCCATAATTCAGGTATTTTTTGATTTGCCGTTTCGACGAATGATATAAGTTCAATGTCCATTATTGTTTAACGTCGATCACTAAACATCAATTATCTGACCGGAGTGACATGTTGATCATTCGTCGAAACAGATGGTCAACCAGATTGCGAATCATCTATGACGGATTATCTACCATCTTTAAACTTTTTATGCCATTCAAATATTGTGTTTTTTGATACACAGTCGTCTGTAAGAGCTTTTTGCAACATTTCAAATGTGTTTGTAGCAGAAATTCTACAGTGGAAACAAAATTTAATGCATGTTTTTTGTTCAATTACATTCTACGTTTTGCAAATTCAACAAAGTTAAATTCTTCTCTTATTAAAAACACATTTTTTTGTCAGACGATAAAAATAAATAAATCTCTGATTGTTGCCACATGCTTATACTATAAGTCGTCAAAATATTTGATAAAAGTTTGCATACGATAACTACTATATTTGTATTTTTTAAGGGAAACATTCCGAATACTTTTTGATCACAGAAGTATATTCTCTGTAGAACACCAATGGAGTGTAAAATTAATTACAGTGAATGTTTGCGATGAGGATAACAAAGGCCTATCAATTGTTATACATACACATTGTATCTAACGTACAGCCACATTCAGCCAAACAATCTATTTAAATCCATCATACATAAACATTAACTGCATGTAAAATATGCTGGGTTGTCACTAATGTCGGGAAATTATTGAACATATAAGTTACTTACATAACTATTCGACTGTCTCCTTCGCGTCCAATTGCTCAAGTGGGAATGCGCTAACTACAGGAATCCTCACGAAAATAGAGGCTATACTAAGAGATTTCAACGTTTACTAAGTTGGACGACAATAGATAGTAGTAAACGAATGAAGGAGAGACAGAAAATAATGTGAGTGACTGATTTAACATTACAAATCCATCATTTAATCATCGTTTGTTTAATCCTCCAAATAGTTTTGACGTGATACCTCGTGTATCCATTTCTGATAAATTTTACTATTGACGAGATATTTTGTCCATCAATATCATGTTGGGTTGATCCCACCAATTTTGCTAAGGATCAGATATCTCGTCCATCAAGAACTGGTTTTCAATTGACAAGATATTTCGTCAGTCAAGATGTGATCAGTTTTTCCATTGACAAGATATCTTGTCCATCAAGTTGACGTTAGTTTTTATAATGACAAGATATCTCATCCATCAAGATGTGGAAAGTTTTTCTAATATAACGATACCTCTACGAGACAACCACCAGTGTAGGGTCAAGGATTAGAGCATTTCTATAAATTGTTCTCATTTCTCAAGATTAACAATTAAATGTTTATAAAAACCAGGAAAGTATTGAGATTAAGCTGATTTTTTTTATATCAGGATTCAGTCATGGTCAAGACACGTGGTCAACTGTACATGTAGTCAAATGTTCATGTGGTCAAGTAAATACACATGGTCAGCAGTATATAAAATTCGCTACCCAAAACTATACTAAATGTGTCAATTTTTAAACACCTATTTCTTAACAGAAATCAACAAATTCAACCAGTATATGCAAATTAACGAATTCCACTTTCTTATGTGAAAATATTTGCCTGTCATCATGCACCTGGAATGTTGCTCTAGAGGCAACTATATGATTCACACAAGTTATTTCCACAGGATCAAATTGCACAAGTATCTCACACTTCGTGGCACATACGACATTTCCCACACATCTATTTCACCCAATAATGATAACGAACCTACTCGATTCCAAGTGACCAATCATCCCCAACAATATATCCACCACGAATTCTCGCGAATCGGAGCTAAATTAACTAACACTGAGATACGTTCTTGAACTCTATTAACCCAATGGCAAAGTTCTTTTCACAAATTAATCTTACCTCACTGTTCGTGGTAACTGCCCCATTTCCAACAAATCTATACTATGCTTGTTCATCTTCGAAACTTACGTCATAAAACCCCAACAATCAATTGACCTCAAAATGATAGTGAAACTACCCGATTTCATGTCTGCCTTCACCCAACTTATCCACCATGCATCCTCGCAAAAGGGGACTTATTGAACTACCACCTACACAAGATGCCATCAACCCGACGTTCATGAACATGTCCCCGAAAAGTTAGCTCATAACAAAATCAATTCCTTAGAACCCCAAACTGAAAACCTCCCTTGAAATACTGTTCTCGACATTTCCTTGAAATGCTGTTCTAGTGTAAACAATACGATTCAAGCTCTTGGGGTACCTTCCCCATTTCCTAACTACTCGTGTGACTATACTTCACCCGACTTATTCACCATGCATCCTCGCAGCAAACAAGGTACTTAATGAACTATCCCCTACACAAGATGCCACCAACCCGATGTTAATGAACAGGCCCCTGAAAAGTTAGCTCATAAAAAATCAATTCCTTAGAACCCCAAACTTAAAACCTCCCTTGAAATACTGTTCTCGACATTTCCTTGCAATGCTGTTCTAGTGTAAGCAATACGATTCAAGCTCTTGGGGTACCTTCCCCATTTCCTAACTACTCGTGTGACTATACTTCACCCGACTTATTCACCATGCATCCTCGCAGCAAACAAGGTACTTAATGAACTATCCCCTACACAAGATGCCACCAACCCGATGTTAATGAACAGGCCCCCGAAAAGTTAGCTCATAACAAAATCAATTCCTTAGAACCCCAAACTGAAAACCTCCCTTGAAATACTGTTCTCGACATTTCCTTGCAATGCTGTTCTAGTGTAAGCAATACGATTCAAGCTCTTGGGGTACCTTCCCCATTTCCTAACTACTCGTGTGACTATACTTCACCCGATTTATTCGCCATGCATCCTCGCAGCAAACAAGGTACTTAATGAACTATCCCCTACACAAGATGCCACCAACCCGATGTTAATGAACAGGCCCCCGAAAAGTTAGCTCATAACGAAATCAATTCCTTAGAACCCCAAACTGAAAACCTCCCTTGAAATACTGTCCTCGACATTTCCTTGCAATGCTGTTCTAGTGTAAGCAATACGATTCAAGCTCTTGGGGTACCTTCCCCATTTCCTAACTACTCGTGTGACTATACTTCACCCGACTTATTCACCATGCATCCTCGCAGCAAACAAGGTACTTAATGAACTATCCCCTACACAAGATGCCACCAACCCGATGTTAATGAACAGGCCCCCGAAAAGTTAGCTCATAACAAAATCAATTCCTTAGAACCCCAAACTGAAAACCTCCCTTGAAATACTGTTCTCGACATTTCCTTGCAATGCTGTTCTAGTGTAAGCAATACGATTCAAGCTCTTGGGGTACCTTCCCCATTTCCTAACTACTCGTGTGACTATACTTCACCCGATTTATTCGCCATGCATCCTCGCAGCAAACAAGGTACTTAATGAACTATCCCCTACACAAGATGCCACCAACCCGATGTTAATGAACAGGCCCCCGAAAAGTTAGCTCATAACGAAATCAATTCCTTAGAACCCCAAACTGAAAACCTCCCTTGAAATACTGTCCTCGACATTTCCTTGCAATGCTGTTCTAGTGTAAGCAATACGATTCAAGCTCTTGGGGTACCTTCCCCATTTCCTAACTACTCGTGTGACTATACTTCACCCGACTTATTCACCATGCATCGTCGCAGCAAACAAGGTACTTAATGAACTATCCCCTACACAAGATGCCACCAACCCGATGTTAATGAACAGGCCCCCGAAAAGTTAGCTCATAACAAAATCAATTCCTTAGAACCCCAAACTGAAAACCTCCCTTGAAATACTGTCCTCGACATTTCCTTGCAATGCTGTTCTAGTGTAAGCAATACGATTCAAGCTCTTGGGGTACCTTCCCCATTTCCTAACTACTCGTGTGACTATACTTCACCCGATTTATTCACCATGCATCCTCGCAGCAAACAAGGTACTTAATGAACTATCCCCTACACAAGATGCCACCAACCCGATGTTAATGAACAGGCCCCTGAAAAGTTAGCTCATAAAAAATCAATTCCTTAGAACCCCAAACTTAAAACCTCCCTTGAAATACTGTTCTCGACATTTCCTTGCAATGCTGTTCAAGTGTAAGCAATACGATTCAAGCTCTTGGGGTACCTTCCCCATTTCCTAACTACTCGTGTGACTATACTTCACCCGATTTATTCACCATGCATCCTCGCAGCAAACAAGGTACTTAATGAACTATCCCCTACACAAGATGCCACCAACCCGATGTTAATGAACAGGCCCCCGAAAAGTTAGCTCATAACGAAATCAATTCCTTAGAACCCCAAACTGAAAACCTCTCTTGAAACGTTATTCTCTCCATACCTTTGAAATGCAGTTCTGGAGGAAACAATACGATTCAAGCACATTCGTGGTACCTGTCCCATTTCCCACCCCATAATGATAACGAAACTACCCGATTCCGTGTGACTAAACATCACCCTATCCACCACGCATCCACGCGAATAGGGGACTAAATGAACTAACACCGACAGAGGCTCCTGGACTCCATCAATCCGGCAATGGCCACGAAAAAACACCCCAAATCAAAACGCAGGTGAAAGGACCCCATTCCGCCGTGGGGAGTGGGGAATCTCTTCCGGGGCAGATCCCCAAGGGAGAGCGTTAATCACTGACCCCTCAAAAGGGGCTCTCCAGTGGTCATACGCATTATTAATTCGCACTCCCCTTGGTCACACTAGAAGGTAGGGAAGAGTGGATTTGTATACTAATGGAAGTTTCGCGTTTTATTTACGGCGACCCACACTCTATTATGACTTAGAGGGGGAGTGGGGACTGTGATATGCACCTCTAGGGGTTTTGGGGAGAATCAGATTTGACGTGATTGTCTTTGCAGGTGATGAATTTCGGGTTCACATATTTATGATGGCTGTGGTTTATGGATGGTTTCTTCTCACGAATGTATCTTCAGTATCTAAATCAGAAAAATCTTTGTGTGAGTCTCCTGTCTTAATGTTTCATTCAGTAGTAAAGAATGGTGGTTGATATATTTTTTAAGATGGTTTTGATAACGAAGGAATTTATTTTCTGATTACGAGGAATTATTTATAGGCGCTGTTCATCATATACAGTTTGAAGGCGATAATTATTTTCAATGTTCGCAACAGAAGCATACTTACAATCAGAAAATGTGTTAATTCGTGTATAGATTGAAAATGTTTGATTCAGGTGGCTTTTGAGTTACGAGGAATTATTTATACGCGCTGTTTACCGTATATAAATTGAAGGTAATTATTATTTGCACTGTGTGTTTGCAGTATAAGCATACTTACAATCAGAAAATCTGTTTAATTCGTGGATGTTATTGAATATATATGATTCCGATGGCTTTAAGATTCCGAGAAATTACTTGGACACATTAAAGTTCACCCAATGCAGTGTTATAATTTTAATTGTTCATCGTAAAAGGCATATAAATGATGAATGCAATCTTTATTTCATAGATAATATATGTATATAGTCAACAAGTGTACCTCAACCAATACATTCAGATTTGTATATGTGTCACCGCTAAAGTGCAGTAATCAGTTATTCTGCAGATTATCTAGGTAATGTGCATGTTAAATAGTGTAATCCGTTAAAGCGCCGAAAATTGTTTCAGTTCTCAAGTTACCTAGGTAATCTGTAAATTACTTAGATGATCTACACATCACCTACTAGGCACACGTTAAAGTGAAAATAAGATCTTTGCTGGAACAAATCTGCAAATTCCCTAGATAATCTGCACATTACCTTCTATGCACTCGTTAAAGTGAAAATAAGATCTTTACAGGAAAATGGCAACGTTTCTGTACGCTTAAATTAACATAATGTTATTTTTCGATATCTAAAGAATCAAGTTAATACAATCAAAAGATTAATTGATAGAATCAATCATGAATAAATTAGAATACTATAACAGAAAGAATCAAACTGTTTAAAATATTATTAGAATTAAGGAAATTAACATAATGTTATTTATTTATATTTCCATATCTAAAGAATCAAGTTAATCTTTCAAGTTAGGCGAAACCAAACTCAGTGGAGAGAATGTGTACAGAAAGCAAACGAGAGAAATAAACTTTTGAACTTTAACTATACCGAAGCCGTAAATGCGCACATTACCTAGATTAAAAGCGGAAAACTCTTGATTCCGCACGTTAATGAAGAAAATCAGTTAATCTGCAGATTAGCTATGTAATGGCACATTAACAGCTTTCGAGCTTTAGAGGTAACATATGCATCCGATGGTATATTTTGTTCGTGCTCTTGTTTGTTGCTCTGATACCGGTGATGCATGGGATGTCAAAATGATAGTTTGTTTGCTATTATTAGTGCTGAAATTTCCAATGACAGAAAGAGACGTCAGAAAACTTTCGACGCGGGGATCTCTGGAGTGCAGCGGCCAATCGAATAATGGACACTTCTTCGGATTGCTTTTTGACACGGAATTGATTATAATCCATTCTTTCTTGAAACGGTATTCCATAAGAACCAGAGATACTTCATTGACATTTATGTTATTGTTTAACGTATAAACATCAAGACTCATTAATGTTATATTAATGTCCATCGAACAGGGTGTTCAGAATCGACCCCACAATAACCATACTACACGATTACTTGTCGGAAAAGCATACAGATAAAGAGGTTAATAAGTTTTGATTCAACGATTCATTCCAGAGATTCAATAATGTGTACCTTACCAATACGGATCGGAAGTTGTACATGGGTAAATTCCATGGGAAACCGCACCGAAAAGGGACATTTTCGACGCGATCCACTCCAATTTTTTTTTAAACCCGGGTAATTTGTTGCTCAGTAGCTACATAAGAAATTCTGAAAAACATTTTAGCAGCCAACATGCAAACATTTTTAAGTATATTAACTTTAAAGATTAAAAAATCGGACAATTTGTCATGATTTTTGACTCACTAAATCTCCTGTACCTCTGGACCGTATAGTTCAATCATACTGATTGAAATCTTATCTCTCTATCTCTATATTAAAAAAAAGTTTCCTCCGCCGCAGGATTGAAAACTCGCTTTTTTTGTTCGATTCTTAGACGGTTTCCCAAGAAAGTACGGATCAAAAAAATTACAAAATTGACCGGTGCTATATTTATAGTTATAAAAGTAGTTTGTTATTGTTAGGGCTGAAATTAATTTGTAATGACTGAAAGGGACGTCATAAAACTTTCGACGCGAAAATCTCTGAAGAGCCCTCTACAAACGAATATACACCTATTGGAATCAATAATGATCAACTCTGTATATGACCACCCAGTAAGTTTTAAAAAAATCACATTTTCACGCAATACCTAGAAAGGTCTGGTGGCATGAGTCTACGCTTGAAAATTAATAGCGTGGCCTCTGGCAATGGAACAAAATCAAATAACTTTTCTCCAGTTGTGTTGCCCTAGCGGGCTACAAATTAAACATCTTTAGAATGCAGCGAAGGAAAATTGATATTTATTAGCTTGGTAAGAATGCTGCGGAGTACTTGGAGAACCTGGGCCAAAAGATCCTCAGTCTTCTGTGAAATTTGAAGCATGACTAAACAGAAGTGAGTTTATCATAGCTTTAATAAAATTTCGTTGGGCCTTGAAGAAGATGTGTAGGGGGTAGTAACTGTTACATAACATACATTAACTTTCATGTTGGGATTTTTATTTTGAGGAATCTGATAGAATCTGGTCAAGTCATGTATATTTAATTTGTGATTAAAATGAATTTTTATTATGTACCTGTCTCGTTATTCATTGAATCGAGCTATCATATTCATACGGCTATGAGAGGTAAAACCTACGTAGTCACATATTTTAAATTATGCTACTGTCTTAGTCTATATTGTATCTGATTCAAGGGCGGATATTAAGATAAATATAATTCACTTTTCCAAAATCCCTATCCAAATTGATTTATTAGATAACGAATAAATTTATTCTAGAAACGAAAGTGTCAGTATATTTAGATAAATGTAGGTTGATATTTTAAAATTCATACATCATTTTACTTGAAAATAAATTTTATCTCACGCTATAAGCTGTTCTATCAACTTAAACTTTTCATTATTTTTCTCATCACTGAACCAAATTAATTTTGAAATGAACATTTCTCGAATTTTATAATTAATTTCTGTTAAATATAGATTTAATCGTATCGCTTTTATTGTTATTGATATGACAATGTGTCAAATATTGCAAAGAGAAACGACTAATCTCTAATGGAGGCTTTCAAGTATAATTCCTAATTTAATTAATCATGAGACAGTTTATGTGGCACATTTTATCTGAAGAACAATCATAACAACCTTTGTTTGAATGAAATATTGTAAAATGTACTTTGAAGTTTAAACTGTTGCTATTATGTACGAGTTTAGTAAATTGTGCTTGCGGTGTCTGTAGAAAAATAGTAATCAAAATTGTGGTTTTTAAAACAATACATACTTTAGTAACTGAGCAGTTGAATACCTTGGTAAAATTCGCAAGTAAAGAATTAAAAACTGGATATCGCGTGATTGTTATCAATAAAGCGAAATGTGTTTTGTGTCATTTTATGTCACTCAATGTCTTCCATCTCATGCAGTCAGTAATTACTTGCACAAAACTGTATTAATAGTTAGAACATTAACATGTAAATACAAATAATAGGGCTTGAATGAGTACCTTTTATCCCAACTATCTCCATTTTAACCCTACAAGCTATTTAAGCGATTATTTCATCCATCAAGATCTGTCCAGTTTTGCAAATGACAAGATATCACATCATCAAGATATCGCCGATTGTTGTATGATAAATTACACGATTTAACTCGATTTGGTCAGTTTTCTGCTAATGATGAGATCTCGTCCATGAAGATCTGGTGAGTTTGATAACAACGAGACACTTCGTCGGGACCAAAAGGGTTGAAATGATAGACTAATTTACTATACTCTACTACAGTTTACTATTGTTAAATAATATTCCTTCAGAAGGAAGGAATGACCCAGGCCATGCGGATTGCAGAAGGAGAAGAGAGTATTTATTGAAGACACAACGTTATATATATATATATATATATATATATATATATATATATATATATATATATATATATACATATATTATTGGATTGCAGCACTAACCAGTAGGATTCATGTGAATTGAAGTAAAATCAAAGAAAGCTATTGGACATTCACACGTGCTGCCTGGAAGGTATGACTCAGACATAGCAGCACAGTAAAAATACAAAGACTTAGACGAGCGCTTATATTATACCACAACTAGAGACTACTACTACTAATAATAATAATAAACCATTTGAGAAAAAAAGCATTGAACGCCTCGTTCCCTGGTTGGCTTTTTGCGACGATCAGGTGGACGTGTGCCCAGGTCAATTTGTACAAGCCTTTAACCCTAAAAGTGGTTTTGACGAGATACCTTACCATCGGGATACAATATTTTATAAGATCACGATTTGGTTAGTTTTATTCTATTGACGAGATATCACGTTCATCAATATCTGGCCATTGGCAAATTAAGGGATACCTCATTGAAACGACCACAAGCGGTGTTAAAGCTTTGTTGTGATGGCTCAAATGACATTCTGCAAGCCTACATGTTTTCCTATGGTAACAAATAATGTAAAAATAAGCATAAAGATCACATGATTTCCCAACTGAAAAATTCCCCTTTGATCTTTCCACAACGGCCATCCAATCAAAGGAACAATACACCTCTCCAGAATCGAAATGACAACTAAGTATCAGACACACAATAGACGACTCACAACCCTAGAAAATTGAGGCAGCCAAAAAATGGACCATTCCTTTACATAACAGCACCATTACGTCAATCAGACTATGCACCTTAATTAAAAAGAGTGGCTTCTCATTGAACGAACAAAAGCCGTTAGCAGTCGGTTGCAGATGTTATTTTTCGGAACCCACATCAAAAGCCATTTTAGACACATTCCCGGTGCAAAAGACCGATCCTTTCAAGGAGAGTTGTCATATTTTTCTCCGCACCCTCACCGTCCGATTTTTTTCGACGAGTTAACTCGTCCATCAAGATCTGACCAATTTTGCTCATGACGAGATATATACTCACGGATTTTCAGACCTTTTTATGGTGACGAGATCAAGATCTGGTTAGTTCTTTTGTAATGGCAAAATGCCTCGTCCATCATGATCTGTTAAATTTTGCCAATAACAATAATCTTCGTTGAGACAATCACAAGGAAAGTTTAGGCTTTCTTGTGGTGTCTTCAATCATGTTTTCCGCAAGCCAAGATAAATGTACTCAGTTGGCAAAATGTTGTAAGTCCCTTTTCCCGAAAAATTGACTAAGTCCCATTATGGAATCTTTATTGTTAATATTTAGAAGGTGGCAAAATGTCGTAAGTCTTTTTCACTCAGTTTATGAAAAAACAAAGGTGAGAAAATTGTAATAAATCAAAAACCACAGAACCACATGTTGAATCTTGAATCTTAAAATTGTTGTCACGAAAAATTTAAAAAATGACTTACAACATTTTGCAATTTGAGCAGATATAATCCTACTGTAACAAATAGTGTAAGAATAAACATAAAGATCACTTCATTTCCCATCTGAAAAATTCCCGTTCGATCGTTCCATAAAGGCCCTCAGACACAAACAAACAATACACCAGATCCAAAGATCCGAAACACAATAGGCGAACCTAGGAAATATACATCCTAAAAAACGGTCCATTCCTTTGCATAAAATCACCACCACGTCCATCACAGACCATGGACCTTAATTAAAAAGAGTACCCTCTCACCGAACGAACAAAAGCACTTAGCAGCCGGTTGCCGAAGTTATTTTTCCGGAACCCACATCAAAATCCCTTTCTGGAACACTCTCGATGCAAAAGACCGACCCTTCTGAGGAGGGTTCTCGTCACATTTTTATCCCTACCTTAATCAAACATTGTTACGCGTCAGAACTACAGCGTATCGGACCATTGTCAAGGGGGGCTCTGTCTCATTAACTGGGCGGGAGCAGTGTTCACCCTTCTTTAACTACGCCGCACACCAAGCACGCCATCGGCCGTCTTTGGGAAGTCTCCGTGCTCCAATTGCGAATGTCAAAGAATGCCTTGATTAAAGATTCAGAGAAGCGGTACAGGTAAGCGAAGCATGGATTTGCCGGGCTCGGTTATTAACTCTCCCACGAAATATGGGGTAGTTTTGCTGCGTGAAGGTTAGTAGGTGCTTTTCTCGGCAACAATCGATTTCGGATTGGATGGATGTGAGCTGCATCAGCCATTGGTATCAACGGAAGACTTGAAAACAGTCACTACACCATGGCTAATTAGAACAGTTGGAATTACGGGGAAATATTTCAGTCCGTGCACTTTGATTGTTACACGAAGCCAAGTAAATAGGGATATACAGGTAACCCTCGTATAGCACGGTACTTCAAGAATACTTATTCTCTACAACACGGCAACAAGATTTCGTAAATACTCATATAACACGCATAGATTCTCCATATTTCACGGTTTACAATAAGACTGATAATCTATATTACTTAGAATGGGGAGTGTTTGTTAGTACACTGAATATTTTCGACCCATTTCAAGTTTTCTAACCGTTTTGGACCCTTACGCGTTTGTCTGTTCTGTCTGGTCTATCTGTCTTGATCAAGCAAAGATAAAGGCAATTTTTTTAATGACGAGATAGCTTGTCGAGACAACAACAAAGAAAGTTAACTGGACACCCAGCCCCTGCCCCGACAAGCTGAAATCATTAGAGATATTGGAAAGCCCCTAAAGAAGTTCTAGCAAAGGTCTCGACGAATAAAGAGAACCAGTGTGAAACTTAAACTTTGAACATTGTTTGTTAATTGTGCAGATAAGCAAGGCTTCCCTTCTCATGAGATCGGATGTAGGTGCCTTTCAGGCGACCTACATGCATTCCAATAGGTGTCCTTTAAACCGGAGCACATATAAAGCCCTATCTCTATCCGTTCGTTCTACTGTTTTACAGCCCGTTTAGGGTTTACGTTTGCATGCTTCTAGATGAAATTTTTCTACGTAGGCGACTATCGTATTGCAGTGACTGTATTTTCCCATGCTGCGACAAACACAATACAGACAACGTCAAGTTTTAGACATATATAAACAAGGATACCTAGTTTAAGTAACAGAAATAGGAATCGAATCTGCGCTGCTCACATCTCCCAGGTTGCTAGTGCACTGAGCAAACCAAGTTATTTCGGCTCCTTTTGATTGAGAAGGTGCGAGCTGCATTTACCATTAAATTCAGTGGATGACTCAAAAATAATTGGGTCTGGGGGAAAAGTTTCAATGTCCTCAAATTGATTTATTGATCTAGGTTTATTATTTTCTGTCAGAGCTAAGCACAGAAGGATGCATGTTTAAATGAAATTGTGTAGCATTACGCATATCCATGTGTAGGACACATTTATCTGGAAAGTGGAAAGTGGTTAGTTTTTGGATACTATGGCGCATGGGCAATACTTATCTAAGCTGTATCAAACACATAACAGACAACGTCAAGTAAATGTGAAAAGAAAAGAAAAAGGAGAAAAGAAAGATTACTTGTGCATCTAGGGCAATGTCATAGGACTCAACAGAATCTTTCGAATAAGGGATTACTTAAGGAATCTAAATAGTATACTGAATAATGTTGAAAGAAGTTATAAAATATCAGCACTTATTTAACAGCAAAAGGCATACTTGTCAATATTAGTTTTAGTATGGCAAACTGACAACTTCTAAGTACATTCTCGAAATAAAATATCACACAGGTCAGTCAGCTTGAAAACCTGAAAATTGAAATTTTATTATCTTAAGGAAATACAAGATCCACCCATCATTGGTTCTATAAACATGTTTAACAAAAAATAATGTTATGAAAAATTCCTTTCATTTCATTTTTTAGCTCATCGCACTGTAGCAACACAACGGGCTATTGGCGACTCAGCAACATGAGAGGTTTCGGCAAGGGAGAAATGTGGTACATAAACAAATCGGCTTAACCAGTGGAACAGGGTTCAGTAATAGCGCAAAATATAAGGTTAATTTTCGAAGGAGGTACTAATGATCCAGGTAAGAATTGGTTCTAAACTTGCAATTTTGATAAGTTATTTTAAATACGAACCGGAAAAAAAAAAGAGTATACCAATCAAAATTTCTTAAGGTAGTCTTTCACAATCCTGAAATAACTAATATTTCTCACATTTTGCCGAAACCTAGTATGTTTATTCTTTTCTAACTAGCATACGAAATTCTAGTAACCCTACTCCAGGATAAAGGATTTCAGTGACTATTTTGGAATAGTAAAATCCAGGAACCGTATTACAGATTTTGAAACATGCCGCATTCTGGAATTGCATTTCTGTTAAATTTGATGCAGTTATGAGGGTATTGGATTTTTATAGTAAGGAAACAAACCTGACCGAAAAGTGGGAGATTGTACTTGTTACACAAATTCTATCGCATGATATAGAGAACGGTTTCCATTAAATTGTATTCCGTTGCCGTTTTTGAGATGAGTGGCGTTTATTCTAATTGCTGCTGTCCAATCAATTACATTAAACAATTCTGAATTCATTTTTGAACTTTTATTGGTGAAGTGTTGAAGTTGTATTTGAATTGTAACAAACCAAGTGAAGACACTCTACAAGCTGTCGTCTAACATAAAATTATGGTGAACTCAATCACACCATTATAAAAACTAATTTACGATACAATAGTACGTACATAAAAACATAGTAGTAATAATAAATAATAATAAACAGTAGTGTATGAAATATGTAATAGTGTAACCTAACTGTACCGTCAAGTATTTTTTGGTAGACAAAGAAACAGTCTTTCTCTTGTCTTGCTAAAGCCTCGCATCTCATGAACTGATAGCCGATCAACCGGTATAGTGGTGAAGGTATTATCCTCAACATCGGAACGTTCCTGGTTCGAATCCGGGTCCGGGCATGGATGTTTGTAAACGTATGGCGTAGAGGCGGCTGGTGCATCTTAAATCTGTCGTGGCCGAAAGTCCTCACGTTGGGTTGGCGTGGAAGTTTGGAGAGTGGGGTGCCAGGTCAGGTGTTGCTTCGTGGTTCAAAATTACGAGGTGTTGTCCTCGCATCTTTCCCTTAAGGGACTGATCCCGGACCGTCGTCAATAGCCCGTTGTGTTGCTCTAGTACGACGTTAACTAAAATTACCAATTACCATGAACTGAATGACTCATTGCAAATTTATCTATGCCAACACAGATAATATATTTCCCTTTCAACTTCAATTTCTTTACATTCAATATTTAAAGGCTTCTTTATTAAAGTGTGTGAAACTTTCGTCGCTCTTCAAGTGATTCTATAATACAAAATTATAGTGAACTTAACCACCCTACAGAAACTAATTTGTGATACAGTAGTATATAGTAACGCCGATCGACCGGTCTAGTGGTTAAGGTGTTGGCCTCTGGATCGGAAGGTTCCTGGTTCGAATCCGGGTCAGGGCATGGATGTAAAATTGTGCTGTCCTTTGTTAGGGACAATGATGGTCCACCCCCTGGGTGCCCCTTCACAAGTGACCATCACTTCTGGCCTTGTATAAGGCTACAATGACTTAGGTCAATTCTGTACTGTATTTTATTTCTGTATTGTATTATGTATTGTATTTGTCTGTGCAATCTGTACCCAGCCTTGCCATTGGAAATAAAAAGTATATAGTAACAGTGTAACCCAACTCTATCATCAAGTATTTTTTGGTAACAAAGCAGCAGTCTTTCTCTCGGCTCGTAAAAGCCTCGCATCTCACGCACTGATAGACTCGGCGCAATTTCATCTATGCCAAGGCAGATAACATCTGTCCCTTTCAACTTCGATTTCTTTCTATTCAATATTCAAGAGCTTCTTAATAGAAGTGACCCCATACAACCCTCATCACACTTCAAGCACACGAATAACCCAAATCATCATACTCCGTCCAAAGGACCACTAAACTGAGAAAGCACGCATCCATCCTCATTTCAGATGCAGACAAAACAAACTCATCCCCATGAATTATGAGCAATTTCCTCCCGCGAAAGTAAAGGAAACTCACTTTAAAATTCGAACTATGATAGATGACTCGGCAGTTCTCTGACTGACAGCTCGCTGACAGAGACAGATAGTGCCCCGCACTTGTCACTCAATTATTCAAGTGCCTCTGCGAGGGACGGAGTATTTATAGGACACCAATACTTTAAACCTCGCTCGAGTACTGAGCACTACAGGTGTTCCTTCGTCCACTCTATCCGGGGATGTGTGCCTCCATAACGCACTTATCCAGGTGCTTCCCATCCGTAAATGTCACCTGTGCCCATTAAACAAAGGGTAATGGAGAGAAGTGTTTTGGAAAAGATTAAAAGTTTTATCTCTTGCTTGGTGTGTGGGATGTGTTCGTTGTTGTTGATGAGTATCAGGTGATGTTAGGCGAGTGATGCATCAAAGAGTAAAGAGTTTTACTTCTAGCGCGTCCAACGCCCATTGGTAGAGATCAGATATTACTGCTTCAGATGATTCTGCTTTTAGAGACATCTCTTCTCTTTTACTTACTTCGTCTCAAGGAACGGAGAACTTTTTTCAATAACATATCGAAGCACCAGACGTATTGCTTGTGCTTCATTCGATTAATGTTACCCTCAGAGGTATATCTCCTTTAATTCTATACGGACTTTACGAATCCGTGGTTCTATAGGGATCTCTTCTTCTCCCATAGGGTTTACTGCCTTTGGTAAACACAGGTCGTGTTCCAGAGATTACACGAGCGATATTTTTCTACTTTCATTCCATTACCTCTGTTGCCTTTCTTTCCATTCACAGCATTATTTACTTGACGGGGTCTTGTGTTTGGCGCAGCTCGGCCAAATACGATGCCTTGCGCCATGTAACTCCTAAACGACGAAACATTCTACTACTGAATGCTGGTCAGAGGCGAAGATAAACATTTGGGGATCGGGGGCAAATGAAAAAAAATTCCGCTCCCTGCCCAAAACAAATCAACGTATTTAACCTTTACGGTCATATTCACAAGTCTCGAGTTAACCCGATGATTAGTTGATCCGCGGGCCAGAGTTAAACCACGGATTATCAAGAACCGTGTTTTCTCAAACGGCGGGTTAAGTGATCCACGGATAAAAATGATCACTCGTTCTGATTGGCTACTACCGTCTCCTCACGATCACGTGACATCATTTACATTTGTTGATTTAATTTCAAATTAGATTTTTATGGAAACCTAAATTTTATAAGAAAGAATTGTACACAATGCCCTGACAAATCAATGTAATCCCATTACCTTTATACTTGTATGCATGGGTGTGGGTTGATGTAAAGCGAAGTAACTTGCAATGTCAATTGTCTTTCATTCGTAATAAATCAACAAAATACTCTTTATTCCACGACGAATTTGCATCTTCCATTGTCCTATTCTACCGTTCGCTCTCTCATTAGGCTCTACTCTGGCAAATCAGAATATTGTTCGAACCAGAACACATCTGGGCATATCTATTTTATAGAAAATGTAATCACGTTCGTGTTCCGATTCATATAAGATCAGTTGAATACGCGTCGTCGTATGAATACTGTAATTTAGCACAGAATGAATCGTGTTGTCCATTTTGTTTCGCTTACAATATATCTCGCTTCTTTTGCAAAAGTGTAATACTGCGCATGCGTAATTCTCAACCGAGAGTTAATCCGTCACTTTCGTAGAATCGAAATCTAACAACAAAACGACAGTTTAAACCTCGGATCACGTATTGTGAAAGCGGTTTTTTCGATAACCAGGAAATTATTGTTGATCCTTGGATAAACTCGGACTTGTGAATACTACCTTTAGATTACGGCTGGTGCAGAAGTTGTACCTTGATCGTGCCAATAAAAAATTTAGACATCGGCCAATACAGACAGTGGCCATTACAGACAGTTGTTCTTTGAAAGTTATAAGAATCGCACCAA
Source organism: Metellina segmentata (assembly GCA_947359465.1). Taxonomy (NCBI): domain Eukaryota; kingdom Metazoa; phylum Arthropoda; class Arachnida; order Araneae; family Tetragnathidae; genus Metellina; species Metellina segmentata. The sequence goes on along the minus strand of OX375881.1, from coordinate 26,061,977 downwards.
GCAGGAAATTAGACTTCGGCCGGTACAGCAGTTGTACCGTGAAAGTTATAATGATCGCGCCAGTTTTATCTAAAGTCATAAAGATAGTCGCCAATTAGTCAGAAGGTTAATCCTTCTGGGAATTGTCTCGACGATGTATCTCGTCATTTTTAAAACTGACCAGATCTTAATGGACGAGATATCTCGTCATGGGAAAAACTAATATCTAGTGTACATTATTTCTGATTGATGGTACTCTTTTGCCCAGTAATCCTTTTTAATTCCTTATTAAAACTGTAGAAACGGAAGTCTTGCATGGTACGGAAGACAAATAATGATACGCCAAAAAGTTTCAGTTATTAGTCATCTCAAAAAATTAAAATATGTCAAGCAGTGATGTGTATGGATTAAATAGTGCCATGTTCTTAGAGATTTTTAGAATTCCTTGACACTTAAAAATCTTTTCAGTTGAGTTTTTAACATAACTATCCCGAGAAGCATGCATAAATATAAATAGAAGAACAGAACAAAAGTAAAACGTTTGAATTTTAATTACCCTTAAGCATTTCTCCTTGTATGAGAAGTAACCTCCAGAAAGCTGGATGTTCACTCGTTTTTCAACTGTTGACTTATGGACTACTGAATTCCAACTACGCCGTTTACAGAAAAAGCACAGATGCCTGACAAAATACGTATGTTTAGGAAGTGCCAGAAAAATTTGAGACTAGAATTTCTTAGTGAATTAAATGAGAAAACTCGGAATGTAGTGGTGCGCTTTTCTTAAAATAGATGGAAAAAAAAGTTCGTTTAAAGTGTACAGAACCTAAAATTCAGCAGCGCAGAAAATGGAAGCGTATTTAAAATGTTTTTTGTTTATTTACTAGATGTTGAGAAAACGGTGTTGACGTAAGACATTTTTGTGAACATAATACTTTTCTAAAAATATGGTAAAAATGTTTTTCAAAATCTCAACTCTTTGACTTATTATTTCAAAAATATTACATGCATTTTATTAGTTACGAAAAACAAAATTATTACCACATATTATTTAATCATTACTCTCCCTATTTATAGTTCGTTCTATTGGTTGTTTCACCGCTGTGAGTATAATTTTGTAATTAACGTCGTACTAGAGCAACACGACGGGCTATTGACGACGGTTCTGGATCAATCTCTGAAGGGAAAGATCCGAGGACAACACCTCGTAATTTTGAACCACGGTCAGATCACGAAGCAGACCTGGTAGGCAGTTGAATTAACGTTGCACTGGATCAACAGAATGGACTGTTGGCGACGGTCCAAGATCAATCCCGAAGGGAAAACCGAGTACAACAACTCGTAATTTTGAACCAGTCTGTTTACGAAATCAATACTCTCCTCCCAAACTTCCACACCACACCAACGTGAGAACATTTGAAGCCACGTCGTATTTAATATGCACCAGCCCCTACGTGCACAACGTCTTTGGTTGGATCGTAACTCTCAGGTTGCTAATCTTCTAATCTTCCAAGGTGATCCATAGAGATATTTTCACATCGAAAAAATCAGCTATCAACAATTTTTATTCCTACCTTAAGAAATAAAACCAAACAGTTTCACTATATACTATAGAGAAACTGATTAGTAATTCGTGAACAAAATCAAAATATCATCCCGAACAACAAAAATCGGGAAAACGCAAGGATGGTTCTAATGAAAATTATATATACTCTCTATCGTAACATCACATATTTATATCATCACGTCACTTACACTAATCCGCACACACTTACGTCATTTGCGTAACCCGATGTGTAACACCCAACCTTTGTTTTTACTACAACAAAGGGAACCTAGATATTGTCACTTCAAAATCATCTACAACCGCGTATGCTTTATTTAATAATCTCTAACCAAACAGTTTCACAATTGCTATAAGACCGATTGGTTATTGATGAGCTAAATTAAACACTTATAAGTCCATCCCGAACTACAAAACATTGGAAAGTGCAAGGTAGGTTTTATTCAGTTGCATTTTTATGTCCTCAATCCTAACATAGATACTTATATCCTTACGTTAATTACGGACATGCGCACACCTTAACATCATCCTTACGTCACTTTCGTAATACAATTTGTAACATCACCGTTGTTTTTACTCATCCTTACGTTACTTCCGTTACACGATTTCAACATCCACCAATGTTTTTACTCAACCTTACGGTACTTCCGTTACACGATTTGCAACATCCAACCATTGTTTTTATTTATCCTTACGTCACTTCCTTAACACGATTTGTAACATCAACCATTGTTTTTATTTATCCTTACGTCACTTCCGTAATACAATTTGTAACATCACCGTTGTTTTTACTCATCCTTACGTTACTTCCATTACACGATTTCAACATCCACCAATGTTTTTACTCAACCTTACGGTACTTCCGTTACACGATTTGCAACATCCAACCATTGTTTTTATTTATCCTTACGTCATTTCCGTAAAACGATTTGTAACATCAACCATTGTTTTAACTCAACGTAGGTGAGCCCAAGAGATTTTCACATCAAAATAAACTCCTCTTTAGTCGCTTACTTTAAGAATAAAGACAAACAGTTTTACAACTACAAGAAACCCGATTAGTAATTGATGAACTAAATCGAACACTTAAAAATTCATCCCAACTCCAAAACAGCGGATAAAGAGCAAGGGTAACTTTAATCAAAATTTCATACGTTCTCATCCCAAAAACGTAAGGAGCAAAAAAAGGATTCAAACCTAAACGAAATAGAAAATGGTTCGCTGTTCTAACGTGATAAGCGAATTTGTCTTGGGTCCCATAAGACTCGAATAGAACGGGAAGGAGGGGGTTAAGGAATTGAAAGAAAACGCATCCCATGGACACTGGAGGCTCTAGTCCCTCCAACCCGTAAGCAGGTCTTTGGATTTAAGACCTGTATCGGCGTAACAAGCTGCTTCCATGATACAATGGCTTTGCCATTTTAACAAAGGCCTGGGATCAGCTCACTGGACCTTTTTTTTTTCTGCGAAAATCCTCGGGAAACAACTAAATGATAAAAATTAAACAATAAAAAAATAAATGTTGGGTACCTTCTTCGGAGGAGAAATTAGTTTTTATGTCTCAAAAGCATGGCTCTTTTTCTCGAAGTCAGAAAAAGAGACAGTTTCAATTCAGTCTTAAAAGATTTAGAGGGATGGACTGAGGGAATGGAAGGTAACAAACCGTTCGACTGGACATTTCGAATGTTTTGGATAAGGTTTATAGGGTGGTTGTGAAGTGGTGCGTCACAACGATAGCGAACAGATACAGTTCCTTCTCATGTAAACAGTATTCGACAGTAAATGGCGACGCGTATATTTCTGTTATAAAATATACGCCATTTCCTCGTTTGATTTCGCACCGCGTATCTCCGTAATAGTTCTTGGCGGCACTCTCCAATTGGCTTAACTTTTCATGTACTTGGCAACCGCCAAGAATGTTGCCAATTTCTCAAATTCTGATCTCTTGACGGTATTGGATACCATCCAGTGACACTTTAACGTAACCAACTTTGTGTGTACTCATTGATAGTACAGTTTGAGACAGTGTCAATATATATAGTTGCAATCTGCTAAATTTTGCATTTCTGTGTTAGCCACGACACTTAGTAGCTAACACAAAACCGAATGTCGCACAAGATCTTAACATTTTCGCTGCCGTGTACTGTGACGTCAAAGCTAAAAAGCCAATCACATGCCAGCGCGTGATGTGGTGTGATGTCTCAGAAGGCAGTCACGCGTTCGCGCGTGGAGAGCTGCGCCTCAACATTTATTCTCCGCTTCAATCAGTAAAATATGTAGGTGTGTATGCTGGTATTGGCGTGGAGTAAAGGTTAGAATCTATTTGTAAGGGTATGTGGTTTCGAATTTATAACTTTATGAGTCATTAAACAAAATGGTAAAATATGAGTTGTAGAGACGATAGTTCTGCAGGGCCTTCACGCCCCCCCCCCCCCAAAAAAAAGGCAATCGAATAAGCCCCTAAAGCAGGGGTGGGCAAACTTTTACATACCATGAGTCAATTGCTTTCACATACGAGTTAAGATACGCCTTAGGATGCGATGAATTTACTATCAGCTACCTTTAGATTCCTTAGGTTTGCTTTTTACTTTTTTCAAGTGCCAGATCCTCTTGTCTTACCATGCAATGACTCCAGACTGGCAAGTTCTTGCAGGCATTAAAATTATAATTAATTCCTCTTTTCAAGAATTCTCAATTGGGCAACATCACATATGTACGTTGATTCATCCAAAGCTAGAGAATTACCAGAATAGACAGGGACTTCCAGTTGCTGAGATACATCTGGTTTACCGTCTGCCTTGATATAGCAATTCTGTCTGCTTTCCTTTCAAGAAATTTACTACCAAGATGGCGTGTAAATATTTGGCTACAGGGATTAACAATTTCTGAATTCTGAACAATAGAACTAAGAGCACTCTGGTGTTCAAAATTTTAAGATACATTCAGCTATGGCAACTACTTCAAACGAATAAGTAGGCGCAAGAATGCAGTGTACCACTTGTATTCATCCAATGCGCCACAAGTTGGCCACCTATGCTCTAATAGGTGATGAAATTGCAAATTTGTAGGCTAAGCTTTCGCCAATCTATTCTAGTATTGGCGTGGCTCTGGTATTGGCTTCAGGGAAAAACCCATTTCTACGGCGGGACAATAACTATCAACTCATCCATACGTGACAGGCAGTCAACGTGTCACGAGATGTCTTGCCGAAACCTAACAAGTAGTTTCGGCAAGACATGTCGTGCACTAAGATATGGTCAGTTATGATAATGACGAGGTAACTTGAGAGAGTTGACATCCTCTTGCCATAAAATGGAAACTGTGTTCCTTTAAGAACTTACATCGTCGTCCATGGCTGCAAATATCATTTAAAAACATGTCTCTATTCGTCAAGCGGAAAATCGACACTGACTAAAATATTTGGGGAAACTGTCAGGACTGCACCTGTAAAGTTTAAGGAGGTCACACATTAGTCCACCACTAGTCCTGTGACGCTAATTAAGTTGAAATAAACGTGCGTATCGATATGTTTTCGGTTCACTATTGGAATACTCATGTCTTGTCTCATGATGCCCCAGTATATAACTGGTCTTAGAAATTATCGCTGAATTGTTCAGCCATATCACAATTTCCAGAACTTAGGAAATAACCCCCAAAAAAAGCATTTTCTGTTCCATTGAAGTTTAGGAAATTAAATGCTACACATTTCTTTTTGCTTGTTTCTCATGCCAAGTACCCCTATGGTTGTCTTTTTTATTCGTCTATATTATCCAGATTAGTTGAAAAGGTCCATAACTGTTATGTATCCATCCTCCCGAAACTAAAGTTAAACTTTAAGCACCATTAGGATTGTAATTAAGGGAGAAATTATTAGAGGTTATCCTCTTTCATTTGTTAGTAGAATTAATTGAATAACTTGCGAAGGCTTACGGAAAGAATTTTTAATTCTCTATCATTAATCAGATAATCAGCTCAATGGAAGTCATAGAAAGAAAAATATTACAGATATAGAAAGATGGAATTACCAATCATCCAGAGGCGTACGGGCAAATGAATTGTATACATCTTAAAATAAAACTGTGTAATTATTTAATCCCCATCGACTTTTCGAAAGTGAAGTATTGCACCATATATATTAATATGTATGTAATAAATTGAACAAATAGCGCTTATTCAGAAGCAGGCAAACATGAAGTATTCAAAATTCCCTGATTTTTAAGGACGAAATATCTCGTCAAAACCACCTTGGAAGATTGAATCTTAAAGTTGGTAGGGTAGGTGAGTAGTCTACTATTAGACATTGACAGCGGACTGGGATCAATCCTAAAGAGGAAGATCGGATGATAACACATCTTAATTGCAAACCACGGTCAAATGACGAGGTCAACATTTTTACTGGCATCCCACTCTCCACAGCAAGCCAACGTGAAGACATTAGAAGCTACGACAGATTTAACTTTCACCAGCCCCCATGTACAAGTCAGTCTTTGGTTGGATCTATTTTCGAACTCACAACATAGTGGTCCCTTGATACAGAAGAGAGAAGCCAAGGAGGAACCGAATCAGGCTTAACAAATAAAAATTCGAGCACAAAAAGCATAAGTACTTACGATTTTCCAAATTGCCGATTATTTCAATAATTCGTGTAAGCAGGCATGATGCGGGTCAAGCGAGAAGTTCAAACACTTCAGAAAATGTTAGTTGATTGGATTGGGTTTTTACTGAGCAAGGGTTATGTTGCCAAACTCTGCCAAAAGTAAGATACATCATGGAATGGAAATACATAAACTAGAAGAGTTTTTCTGACACAAAAGAGAGAAATACTCCCAAGGAGGTATCGAACCTGTGCAATCTACAATTCACAGGTAGCTGGGGTAGGGGACATGCTCATTGAGCATCTACACACCCTCTAGTAAAGGAGCACATTTCCTTCGGGAATCGAAAATTGGTGTAGCTTCAACAGTTAAATACATTGGTAACCCTATATGTTATACACACATCAGCCATCCCGGAATTTGTGTAATGATTCATCTATCAAGTGTCTTTATCTATACCGGGCTGACCAAAATTTTAAAAGAATTTTCAAAATAAATAAAGATTTGGAAACACTTGAAACATCGCACCTCTTGCAGTTAGAGTTGCCAACTTTCTTTGAGACAATTTCGGGACATATTGAGCAAAAAGGAAATATTGATATTGTCACTCTTCGTACAAAAGGTTGTATGTCAAAAAGCTGCATTTTCAGGAGAGCAATAAAAAGATAATATTTCCTTATGATTTGATTCTAGTATTATATATACTATGGGTTTCGTTATTAGTATATTGAATCAGCTGATGTCATAAGATTTTGCCACTAGTTGGAATTCACAAAATGCCACATCTCACTATAATAAAAGAAAAAAAATAGAATATGAAAAATAGTATATTTTGCCCTTAAGAGTGACTATATACTGTATGGTATTGGCTTGGCATAGTAAGGGGAACAGCCGTTCGATGGACACGAAGTCCATGAGCAAAAGAAATAATTATTTTGGATTGTAGGTGATATTGGTCGATAGTTTTCTCTGAAATTCTGGAACAGTTTAACATTTAACTGGGATTCTGGACAGGAACTTCGATTTCGGGACAATCCCGGCTAATCCAGGTCGGTTGACAACCCTACTTGTAGTTAGCCGTTACAGCTGCTGACATAGTCTAACCGAAAAAATGTGTATTTTTGATACGCCTTACTACCATTTAAAATTGTCCTTGGGAATATAGAAGAACCCTGTTTCACCCTCCAAGTGGTTACGAAATATCCATCAAGATCTGACCAATTTTATTAAGGACCAGACACCTCGCCACCTAGATACTGTCGCTTTTTTGTGATGACTAGATCATGATCTCACCAGATTTTCTACGGACAAGATGTACCGTTTATCAAAATCTGAACATTTTTCTCTTGTCGAGAGAACCACCAGGTGGGTTGCGGTTTCTACAAAAACTTCGAAATACCTGCATGCAGACGATTCTTCCAACCCAAAACTTCGAAGCACTTTTTCGCATCCGTTAACACAATTTTTTCCCAGCTCCATTCATTTAAAACAAATTCACCGCAGCAGAGGTACTGCAAAATAATTGATAAACGGAACCCGAACGCTTTAAAATAATATGCGGCTGTCGCATTCCAAGTATTTCGGCGGAAACACTCATTCGAACAAAATGGAATAAAAAGCGCGGCGAGCATCGCAAAAGAATTTCCCCCAAAATTAATTGAAATGGCGCGTTGAGTAAATAATTAATTTCTGAGAGGTTTGGAACGATATATATTTAAAAATTGACAGCGAGGCGGAAACAATCGTTCGCAATCGTCAGGTACATTTTATAAATTTTAACCGAGACAAAATTTTTCGGTTGTTTCCGACGGGCACCAAACTGTAATCGAAGTCAACGGGATGTGTCTTTTTCCACCGCAGCTATTTCGAATATAATTAATTTGTGGAAAACGAATCGAGACAGGGAATTAAAGCTGCGTTTAGCGAGTCATTTGTATGGTGAAGAAAGAAGAACGACGTTCTACAACAGCGAAGGCCATCTGCCGTTGCTATCAATCACGGTGGAGGAAAAAGTTGGTATGGAGGAGTAATGAAGACTTTTAGATGAAGCAATTTGCGGGCGATGCATTCATCAAAATGGACGTTGTAGGCTGCGAGAGGAGATAAAACAGTTTCACCCCATGCTGCGATCGGCATGTTGCAACGGGATAGAGACGTCAAGATGAGCGATCGTTTTTAAAAGGGGGATGAGATACCCTCGTGTGTTGTGAGAACTAATCCTTGCTTACTTCTTGGATAGGCGGGGTTCGATGATGTAAAGTTTTCATCCCTGGATTGCAATAAATGTGGCAGAATGTCTTCAATCATCCTTTTGGTAAGGTGGTTAAATGGCACGTTTTTGATAGCTGATGAGGGCTCGATTTTAGTTTCGATCCATAGAATTGCTGACGATGTTTCAAGGGCAACTGAAGCCAAAGGGGTTTTATTCGCCAGGACTCCATATGAAGGGTACCAGCATTTATCAGGTGGGGTTGTATGTTGATTATATTGCAGTTTTATGGTGCAAGGGTGATATTTAGCCAAGCTGCGCCAAACACGGTGGACAAACAAGACACAAGTGGACAAACAAGACATAAAACTTCATGTTAAAATGTCTGTGACAGGAAAATAATAGAGAATGGCGAATAGATTAGGATGAAAACAGGAAATATTGATTGGGCTGTTAGCATGTAAGTGTTTAAATTTTTTGCACTGAAACGTGCATCCTGTTTGAAAGTTTGGGAAATTACAAATTCTTCTACTGTGTTTATGTCAATAAACGTATTCAACAAATTTATAAAAGGAAAGAGAAACTAGGCATTTGTGTTTGGGTCTCATTCTTCCAACCAGGTTACCACGGTCTATTTGTACATGAATGCTATAAAGCTTCGACAACAACTCTCTTGTATGAATGATTCTTATTACATGTAATTTATATGGTTCATTGCAATTTCTACAAACGAGACAGCTGTCCATTTTCAAACATAATTAATGTATCCTCTTTAACGTTATTTACCCTCTATTTGGCTTAGACAAGGTATCTTGTCAATCAAAATTTGGTCAATTATGTTGATGACGAGATACAATGTTGACATAAAGTCATATTGAACTGTAGATGCAAGTATTAAATAACAAATTGCTCCTTGACGAGAACTGATGACAGTGTGGTACAGGTTTGTGTACGTTTAACTGGAAACTATAGGGTAGTTTTCCACCCAAAAATATCCTCGAAGACACATCTTTGGAATGTGTATGGAACCCTAGTGGTTTTTTTTTTTGGTTTTTCAAGGGGTTAGCTTTCTTGTAAACATGATAGTTGCACCCTAAAACAGAGATGCCAAAGAATCTTTCTCTGTATACATTTCCCTCTCCATCCTTTATTTTTACAATTACTTGACATTTTTGCCTTGTTTGTCGCATCTTGCCAAATATGGCCTTTGCGCCATAAAATCAACTTACCACCCAAAACTAACCCACCAGGAGGGTTAAGTGTGGCAAGTTCAGTTCATCACGAGGCACGCTCAAAAATAAAAGACCACACATTTCGTCATGAATATATATCCATCCAATAAATTCAAGAGGAAATAATACTCGGTGAAATATTATTTCTTCCAGCGAAATGGCAGCAGTCCCTTACTCTCTGCGACAGAACCCATCTTGAAAGTTCCGGACTTCAATCCTTCAACGTCAGGTTCTTTTTTGGCCTTCAGGGGGGATATCGCACGATAGATGGGGGTGGACAAGAAAAGGAGAACAATGGCAGACGATTTTTTTTGTTCCTCGCTGAGAAACTTCGAAGGGGGTCTCTCAGATTTCCGAAACTTGGGATGCCCGCTGAGACAGACCATTGGAGCGTTGGGGAGGTCGAGTGAAAAATGATTTTTGAGCGATTTTTGCATTGGAGGAGAGCAATTAATGAGAGTGGCGAACGATGCAGAAAGGTTGGGTCGTTCTCTTCTTGTTCCGTGTCGAGAGGGGTGAGACGGGGGAACGGAAGGGTCGAGAGTGATGCATGATCGTCTGACGGAGAGAGGGCGGGAGTTTATGTCTTAATCGTTCAACTTTTACCTTTTGGGAGCTTTTGTTTGATTCAGTTCAAGACGTGGTGCCAGACTGGAGCTTTCAGAGGTTTTGAAAAATAAGTTACAAGCACATTTATTCTGGAAAGAAACTAACCATAGCTAAATAAATAATTTTTAACACACGCCTCCAGACTCGCAGATTTTTAACCCTTTTGGTGGTTGTCGCAACGAGATTTATTACAAAACTGACCAGATCTTGATGGACGAGAAACCTAGTCATTAGATGAAGATTGATCATATCTTAATGGACGAGATATCTAGTCATTAGAAGAAAACTCTCCAGATCTTGACGGATGAGATTTCTAGTCATTAAAAGAAAACTGAACAGATTTTTTCTGAACAGATCTCGTCATCAACAAAAAATTGATTGGTCGCTTGGTTTGGTTGTTTTATGGCGCTAGACTTGGCCATGCAGCGCCAGACACAAGACATAGAATATCAAGTAAGACACACACGTAATGGAAGTTTTACTGGTGCAGAAGAGAGAAATGTGTCTAAGGAGAAACGCACTTGACACAGCAATTTAACCTGCGCAGCTTGCAACAAGCAGGTTGCTAGCAGAGTAGACTTACCCATCGAGTTACGACGGCTCCATCAAAAAATAGGTAATACCTTGACGACGAGATATGTCGTCATTAGCAAAATTGGACTGACCTTGATTGATGAGATATCTCGTCGAAACTCCATGGAGGGTCAAAGTATATTCAAAAATGAACATATCTTTATTGATGAGATATCTCGTCGAAACCCCATGGAGGGTTAAAGTAAATTAATTTTTTAAAGACATAATTGTAGGGATTATTTGATTTCAAGTCGGTTCTTAGATAATTCACCTAGAGAGGAAACTTTTCTGTTAATCACATTGCAAGTGAGGTTGAGTTAAAATTGCTGTCGATCAGCAATACGGCGACCGGCCTTCTTTTCCATTTTCAAAAACTCCTTCAATATGTGCTTACTGCTGTACCTTTAGCAAACTTAACTTGCACCGCATTTGCTTTTTCATTTAAATGTCCATGGAGTTGTAGTAAGCTTTAATAAACAAAGTGTGCTTGCAGCAATCAAAATATGGTTCCGGGTAACATAATAAATGCGACTTACTCTGAATGTATGAAATAATTTAAAATGTTTAATTTCTTACTTCAATATCCAAAAGGTTCTTATCCCTTCCATATCATTCGAGAAGAATGCAATAATAAAATTACTTGAACATTCCTGAATCATTTTTTGAAGCTTTTAGTACACAAAACAGAACAAGCAACTTCGGTCTAAATACTTGGCAAGCTTTTGGGTGGTTAGTTGATGGTTTTATGGCCGAAAGGGCATTTTTGACCAAGAAGAAGAGTATTGTGAAGTAGTATCTGTCGATGGAGTCGTTCCTGAAGTATCACCATGAAAGAAGAGAACATATTAAAAAGTTAAATATACATACTTCAGAAACATTCAATTTGTTTTAATACTTTTTTTCAGCACTGTCCTTTTGTAACTCTTCAAGTGGTTTCGACGAGATATGCCCCCTCCAAATCTGTCAAATTTTTCTGCTGATGAGATGTATCTTCATCACGATACTGTCGATTTTTGAATGATGACGAGTTCAAGATCTTGTCAGTTTTTTCTAATGACGAGCTATCTCGTCCATTGATATCAGGTCAGTTTAGCCAATGACGAGGTACCTTGTCGATACTACTATCAGGAGAGTCAACGAAAGAGCCCTCACACTGAGAAAATACATCAGCTACATCATTTGACGCAGCATACGGTAAAGTGATATAAGTGATTGTTTTCAAATACCAAGAACAAAATTTGGATATAAACGAAAACCGAATTTATGTAGTATAGATTATGTATTGATATTAAATTTGTCTTATTTCATGAGCGAAAGCAGACACTTTCTGAATAATAAACAGCAAAGAATTTAAAAAGCAAGAAGCACGGATTCTTTCGAACATAAGCGATTCAAATCGAATGCTACCACCAAAATCTGATTAATATTGCAAAAGACGAGCTATTACACAATCAAGCTATTGCCGATTCTTTGATAATGACGAGATAAAAATCTGGTATGTTTTCTATTGACGAGATATCTAGTCCATCAAGTTCTGGTCAGTTTTCTTCTTATGACGGAATATCTCGTCCATCAAGTTCTGGTCAGTTCTGCTAATGCCGGGAAACCTCGCCGAGAAAACCCCGCCAAGAGCATTAAATAGCAATACAATGTTAGAATCAAGCTAGCAGTAAGCAACGGGTCGTTGAAACGAAGCTGAAAAGACTCTAATCAGCTGATGGTCATCTTGAATGCCGTCGAATAAAATCCATCCCCACGGTACTTTGAAATCCACATAACTATTAAAACTTTCACCCAAACTAAATTAAGGCAGTCCGAAACTTTGATTACTACTCCGGGGGAACTATAAAGCGAAATTATCCGTACCAAAATAGCCATTTAGGGCTCTCTCCTGCTCATAAGAAAGGAATTCTATATAAAGGATCCCTCATTTACCAGCATTGAAAACTAGTCACCGCTAACTGTGGCGAAGGTGTAATTTCGTGCATTCCTTCAAACACCGTCCGAACACGTGACGAACGTGTTATAGTGAACGTGCCTCCACAGGACCACCCTCCTCTCTCTCCGTCGCCCCTTTATGACTCGCTTTCACTATTCATTACAGTGGCAACGATAAGTTTCGAAAAACGACAGATAACAGCAAGAAAGGCGACTCTTCATCAGTTTCGGTACGCCATTTCCTTTCTTCCCTTCACTTCGCTTCGGAGAGATTAATTTTTTTAATTATTTAGCGGCTCTTGTATTAAAAAAGGAGAGGCTGGTTTCTGGCGATGCTGTTACGGAGATTAAAATTGCGGGTTCGAAGAAGTAGAGCGAACTTTTCTTGTTTGTGTTTTGTGGTGTTTTTTTTTGGAGGGGGATGAAGTGGCGATGTAGACCGTGTATAGATAATGAGCGTCGTTGAGAGGGTTGTTTCGCGTTCGCTAGGAAACTAGAAAAAGTTGATAGTGTGCTACTGAAACAAGAGCAGTTATTATATTTTTGTCCTTAATATATTTTTCTTACGTACAGGTGAAATACTCAAGGTGTAGTCATACTTCTGCTTCTTCGGGGTTCTTGAATTCTTCTCTAGCATGAATGACCTTTGATATATAAGAGCAGAAGCGATATATAAGAGCAGAAGAGATATATAAGAGCAGACCGAGCAGAAGCGTCTCGATTGTTTACGACCGGATGGAATTAGCCCTCCAAGTTGTTTCAATGAGTTATATCGTCCTTCAGAAGCTCATCAATTTTGCTAATGATGAGATATCTAGCAATTAAAATATTGCCGATGACGCCAAGCAAAAGACAAACAACGTCATGTCATGGACACACACACTAAGTTTACTGGTACATGAGAAAGAAATACCATCAGAGAAGAGTCGAACCTGACAAAACCCTTATACGCGGGCATTCGTTCTGCAACCTAGTCTTCTCTACACGACTTCTAATCAGTTTCGAGTTTCTTGACCAATGAAATATTTCCTAGGATTCTAACTAAATTGATGGGATTATTTAGTCATTATTTGTGTTGTGGGGGAAAATGATACAACATTACCCGGAAATTTCGTTGCACTCAGAGTGTTAAGAGTTCGATGCTCTCTATGAACCACTCTGGTGTGGTCCTTTAGTGTAATATGGCGTAGACTGATGTCAGCATGCAGTCACAACTCATTGAAATTGTCATGAACTTAGTTAAGACTCAGTATAAGCATGAGAAGATATGGAATAATGAATGATTGTTTAGGTGCAGAAAAAAGTTGATGTAATGCCGAATCAAGCAATACAACAAAATGTTGAATTAAAAGTTTTCACATTTATATTTGGCTTTATAAATTTTTCAAACCTGTTCCAAAACGTATATATGTAGAAGCCCGCTAACTCTCTTCTATAATTCTATAAATAAAAAGACCTACTAAGTATTTTCATGCAGATTTGTGATACATATGTGCGAAGATTAGAAAACAGGAGGCTATAACATCAATCGTAAATTTTTATCATAAACATTCTTACTTATCGTCGTTTCTGATATTTCCAAATAAGCCATCTTACCTAAAATAAAAAGAAACATATCAGCTAATCAGGTGCGATAAATATTATATTGAAGTCTATTCAACAACTTCACATACAATTTAAAGTAAATAATTGAATAAAATAATACTTAATTAAAATTAAAAATTTAATTGCAGAAAAAAAATTCATATACCAATAATACCATATAAGTTTTCCTAACATACTAAACCCTACTTATACACACTTTACATATTCGCATAGATGAACAGAAAAAGAATACAGTATGATATATTAATATAATATACAGTATAATATATTATAATTCTATTTTGTATGACGAGATCATTTCAGTGTTTGATTATTGCGAGATCAAGGTCAGTTTTCTTCTGATGACGAAATATATCATCCATCAAGCTGGTTGGTTTTAGGTTTAATGATACCATATCTAACGGTCATATGTGGTCAAGCTGCGTCAAACACAAGACAAGGTGGCAAAGTGAAAAAGCAGAAGGGTAGGTAAGTAAAACAGAAAGGAGGACAGATCACATGGGTACCTCGGGGTTGTGAGGCCCGTACACACCTAAAGACGATATCCCCCTCCAAGTCCATCAAGATCTGGTCAGTTTTGATAATATTTAGATTCCTCGTTGAGAGGAAGTTAAATTTAGCAAGCTGCTTTCTCGCCAGAACAGCAGATATATACTCAATCTACTACAGCAATCCTGAAATGAAGAAAATTGAAGGACTTTGCTCCGCCTACGTAAAAACAAGTGCTTTCTTTAAGCGTATTTCGTATTGCGACCCTGCTACAAAGAAAACCGCAACCCTCAACCTTAACCATCCAAGCGGTTTCAACGAGATATCTCGTCCATCAAGATCGTTTTCCTAATGACGATTTAAATCGTGGACAAAACCACCAGGAGGATTAAGTGACCAAGCTGGTTTCTCGACGCTCACGGAAGACACACTGTACTCAATCTCCTACAACAATCCTGAAACAAAGCAAACTGGAGGACACCGTTCCATCTACGGAAAACCAATTGCTTTCTTTTAGCGCCATTTCGATCCAAAGAAAAACGCATCTCGATTTTATTGGGACATCGGCTATTAAACAAGTCTTGGAGCGACATCAAACGTGGACGCTTGAACCGACTCCAATCCATTGTCTTACAAGGAAAGGAGCACCACTAAAACTACAGATACAATGTTTACCCCATCGAAGGGAGTTGGCTCTTTAATGAAACTTCTTTCCCAAACGCACCCTCCTTCTCCGTCTCAATCTCGAGCTGATTGAGAGGAACTCAATCGCAGAAATCGAACAGGCCGGACGATAGTTGCGCAAGGCAAACACCAAAACAATCGGGAAAAAAGGTCTGTCAACACCGTTGGCGCCCCTCCATACACACCCGCCCCAACATAAGCCGCCGAATCTATTCATTAACGCTTCGGGTCTTTAAATTGAAAGAAATTGTGTGTGGACAAACTTCCGTGTACTGGGGTGGTGGTGGTGGTGGAAAGAGAGAGACGAAAAAAGACGTTAAATCGGAAGCATTTCCAGCGACCGCCCTTTTGTCGCGGGGCGTCGTAATGCGGGACCGGCGCCCTTTGTGCCTTCCTCTTGAAACTCTTGGACAATGAGTGCTTTCGCTGGGGTTGTTGTTCTGAAACGCCTTTTTCGTGGGTTTTTATGCTGCGCCGTGAGCGCAGGTAGGAAAGACAATTTGGTGAATGGATGTTAATGCACATCGACGGTAATTACTTCAAACGGGGATCTTCACGGTCTACGGAGAGATTATTTTCTCCACTTACGTATCGGTTCGAAACAGAAAGAACGACGCGTGTTGCTCTTAGTTTAATAAATAGTTTGGTTGGGTTTTATGGGGCGAGATCGGTTGGTTGCTTGTTTTGGGGTTTTGTGGTGCATGTTTGGCCCAAAAGCGCCAAACAATTCAACGTCACAAGGAGAAAGAAAAGAAGGATTGCGGAATAGAGTTGTGGGATAAGATCGGAAAAGATCGCGTGGCCGTTCTGGGAGCGGTAAAGCTACAGTCTACGTCTCGTCTGGTGGCAACGGCCTTGGCGTGTTTGTACACTTCTAATGTCGCCAAGGAAATAAGTATTTTAAAATTCATTTTCTTTCAAAAATCTTTTTCTTTTTACAACGAAAAGTGACACGTTTGTGAACGTTTAAAAAAAATTTAGAGTTTAAAATTTTAATAATCAAAATACTAACAATACAATGCTAAAAATAAAAAAAATTCAAATTTTGGGTAAGAATATACTGAAAATACAGAATGTATGTTGAAAAAAAAATGATTTAAAAAGAAAAAAACAAGAAAAAATATGTTGGATTAAATTTTTAAGAATTAAATTGTTTTCAATTATTCACTCATTTTACTCATTCTTAACCGAACGCTTTGTTCGTGCACGTTCGTGTTCCTGTCATGTTAAGAATGAGTATTGATTTTTTTGTGTGTAATGTTGGGGGGATAACTGTTAGTTTGGGTACTATTTCTTACTTTTATTCTGATGCAATAAAATATCTTTTAGATTTTAAAAGAACTGGGTTCAGTCGCTTTATTGTTCATATGTAGGCATATCATTATTTAAGCTAAAGATTTACTACTATAGGAGCCAAACTGTTATTTTAAACACAACAAATACAACTTGAGGCGACTGCAGATTGCCTTAACCTGCCATTACTCGCTACTAAAAATGCGCCAAGGCCGTTGCCACCAGACAAGACGAAGACTGTAGCTCTACCCTAGGGGCACCAGAAAACCTAGAAAATAACCTAGGTCCTTCACTCGGGTACCAAGGATCAGTACACACTAAAGCAGATGTGCCCAGAGGACTTTATGGCGCAAGGACCATATTTACCAAAGCAAAGTCTAGTAAATGGACAAACTCACACAAGGAAAGTTTTACTGCCACTGAAGAGATTCTCAAATAACCAATAGTATTTCCCTTGAGTCTGACGTGAGGGACATATCGATTTGATAGCAAATTACAAAGTAGGGTTTTCGAAGAAAATCACCAATGATATTTTAACCACTTTCGAAATTTACTTTAATTTCTATTGGCGACGTGCTGAAATTGAATTAAAAAACAAGCCAAATTACGTCACTTTTGGAATATTTACAGATAATACGTTCTGCCACAAAAACACTGATACCCCGTACATTTAGCTTGACAAAACATACCCCCAATGTATTGAATTTAAAGGATGATATTAATTTATCCTACTGTGAATCAGCCCGAATTCTATTACACAGTACTATACAATAATCTTTCATGGTAAATATTAATAATAACTACATCTTATTATATAAAATGCTAGATTTCCTTGTGTTTAAGTGATAATTAGAGTTTTGATCGGTTGTGTGACGTCACGAGTAGGCGGAGCCAATTGTTTTGATTGGTTGAGTGATGTTACGAGCAAAACGAGATACGAAACATCAAAAATCATTACATTCGAAATCGCCATGGAAATAACATCGACTATAAAGCTATTCCCCGTACGCAGCTCATTGTTTTAACGATGTTGTTAAAAAATTAAATTTCAAATAATATTGTTTTACCACTATATTGCTCAAAAAACAACACTGCGAAAGCAGGGCAAGTTGACAGATAGTGTTGGAAAAAGGTTTTTATATAGTGAGTGAACAACAAAAGTTGACAACCAGGTTTTTCGGAGGGGAGTGCTTGCCTCTAATTAGGAAGAAGGTGGTGAAAAATGTTTTATACACAGTCAGTGATCAGTTAGGTTTAAAAATATATAAATAAAGTTTAACCAAAAGAAATAAATTTTGTATTTTTGATAAATGGCCTGCCGTTTGACGGTCCATGTATCAAAGTTAATTATAACAGCAAATAATGAATTAAAAGTATGATTGTTGTCCGTTAAAAACTGAATGAAATTAGACGTTTCTGAGAAAACGGTAAACTGATCACTTGGGTTTGAACGAACCATGTTTTTATGTTTTACCACTTTGCACGTCTCCTATAACAAACGTCTCTATGTTATACACGCAAACTTCATTCTAATTAGCCTTTCCACCTTATCACTCTGAAGTTTCACTCAGTAGCACAGGTACATTATGTCACAGACAATTCCAAAGACAGCTTCCGACTGCTGTCTGATCACCAACTGCTTATGTAAACATCTATTCAGATTACTCAGCGAACTGGTCACTTAGACGTGTACAATGGGGATTAAGATTCAGAATCCTGTACGTGGGGCGATTTGGGCGGCAATTCATCTATATTTCATTTCCTGTTGAGTCGCCGTAAGTGACATTTTGTATGGCGACTAAATTTTCGTTCCCGATATTTCAACGCACTGGATCTTTGTACACTTAAAAATTAAAACATAAAACTGAAGATGAGTGGCGGCAAGATGGGCGAACTAGCACATGAAGAGTATATGAAATCATCAACTTTTCCATAGTTTTTGAGCGTGTGCCCCCCCCCCCCATCTCAGAATTACAAATTATAAAATTCATATTCGTCAAAAATTCATTTTAAATTAAATGAATAAAAATAACTTAATGTATGTAACTAATAATCATAGTTTTTGAGCGTCTACCCATCTCAGAATTACAAATTATAAAATTCATATTCGACAAAAATTTATTTTAAATTAACTGAATAAAAATAACAATGTATGTAACTGATAACCATAGTTTTTGAGCGTCCACCCATCTCAGAATTACAAATTATAAAATTCATATTCGTCAAAAATTCATTTTAAATTAAATAATAAAAATAACTTAATGTATGTAACTAATAACCATAGTTTTTGAGCGTCCTCCCATCTCAGAATTACAAATTGTAAAATTCATATTCGTCAAAAATTCATTTTAAATTAAATGAATAAAAATAACTTATTGTATGTAACTAATAACCATAGTTTTTGAGCGTCTACCCATATCAGAATTACAAATTATAAAATTCATATTCGACAAAAATTCGTTTTAAATTAAATGAATAAAAATAACTTAATGTATGTAATTAATAACTAAACACATTAAGTTATTTTTATTAATTTAATTGGGATTTAAATTTACTTATTTTTAGTCATTTCCAGTGGAACTCGCAAGGGTGAACATTTTTCTTATGGTTAATTAATAACTAATAACTAAAATACATTAAGTTATTTTCAATAAATTAATTGGAATTTATATTTATTTATTTTTATTCATTTCCAATGGAACTCGCAAGGGTGAAAATTTTCCTTTATCCTCCTGGTGGCTGTCTCGACGAGATATCTCGTCATTATCAACACTGACCACATCTAGATGGACGAGATATCCGTCATTAGTGGAAACATTTACTAGATTTTGATCTCATCATAAAAAATCCGCAATATCTTGACGCAAAATTTCGTCATTAGAAACTTTGATCAGATCTAGTTAGACGACATATCTCGTTGAAATCACTTGGATGTTTAATGAAATTTTCTAGAAATGAAATCGTAGACTACGTCGTATAATTTTCACAATATGGCAAGAATTTTGATAATATACAAACAAAAATGTAGCCCAGATTATTCAAATTCTAAATCAAATTAGTAAACCTATATCTGTTTGGTCTGTATGCAGATAAGTAAATTACTAAGCGAATTCCTATGCAAAATCAAGCCAGCAAAGTGAAGATTTTACTGACGCTACCAAAATGCTCTCGCATAATTCATACCGGGGTATATAAGACCCTGTTCATATGAAGCGTTTTCTAACGCGCGTTTTTTTTTTAGGTCAGCTTACAGTAAGTATTAACTTATGTTTTTATTTTTTATTTTTATTCCTCCAATTGAGGTTTCTATCTTTGAGATCGTTGAAAATTTCAACGGATTTCAAATCAGCGTCAAAATATCGTAGAAACAATTCTTTTTAATATCAGACGGCCTCAATTAATTTTTACAACACAAGAAATTGATTAGTGACATACCAAAAAATCATACAATGTTAGAGTTCAATACAAATTAGTAAATAAACCTGGCTTTCGGTTATAGGCTAATTTGTTAATGTAATACAAAACAGGGTCACTGTTTCAGTGAATAAATAGATTTTACAGGTTAAAATATGTAGAATTGCAATAGTCACACACTCTCCAATATAATTTTAACTTAAAGAAATTTTAACTTATAGTTCTTAACTTATAATTCTTAACTTGTATTTCTTAACTTGTATTTCTTAACTTCATTTCTTAACTTGTATTTCTTAACTTGTATTTCTAAACTTGTATTTCTTAACTTGTATTTCTTAACTCGTATTTCTTAACTTGTTTTTCTGAACTTCTATTTCTTAACTTATTTTTCTGAACTTCTATTTCTTAACTTGTGTTCCTTAACTTGTGTTTCCTTACTTGTAGTTCTTAACTTGTATTTCTTAACTTGTAGTTCTTAACTTATAGAGTTCTTAAGGTATAGTTCTAAACTAACAGTTTAGTTCTTAACTTACTGTATAGTTCTTAACTTGTAGTATAGTTCTTAACTTGAAGGATAATTCTTAACTTTTAGTACAGTTCTTAACTTGTAGTGTAGTTATTAACTTATAGTTCTTAACTTATATTTCCTTAACCACTTATTTAAGGAAAGTTCACGTTGGGTTTGTGTGAAGTTTGGAGAGTGGGGTATCATCTCAGGTGTTGTCTCTTCATCTGAAAGTGGTTCAAAATAACGGTGTTGTCCTCGGATTTTTCTTTTAGGGAATTGATCCCAGACCGTCGTTAATAGCCTGTTGTGATGCTCTAGTACGAGGTGAATTGAAAAATTACCAAATTATCATTTAAGGTAGGTAGGTATGTTAATTAACGTCGCATGGGAGCAACACAACGGACTATCGGAGACGATCCTGTATCAAACCCTAAGGGTAAGATTCAAGGACACCACGTAATACAGAACCACGGTCATATGACGAGTACACACCAACTCACCAAACTTCCACTCCACGCCAATGTGAGGACATGTAAGGCCACAATAGATTTACATGTACCAGCCCTTTGTACACGAGATTGGTTGGATTCGAGGTCGGAACCCTCCGGTTGCTTAACCGTTACTCTTACAACCAGCTAACGTGGCCCCTATTCCTTGAAGAGAAGGTTGGGCTTTGTATACTCAAGAGCCATATTTGGCCACGGGATTCAAATAGTTACCACCGTCCCAACCTAAGCCATTCGGTGTGTCTCCACGTAATTTTTAACCACGGTCAGATGACGAGACAACATCTGAGCTGGCACACCACTCTCCAAACTTCCACACCAACCCAACATGAAGACTTGGCTTCTTAAGCTTAAGTCTGCGTGGTCGAAACCACGACAGATTTAAGCTGCACCAGCTGCCTCTACACCATGCGCTTGGACATGCACACCACAGGTGTCCCCCTTACCCCCCGTCCATAGGACAGGTAACAGTGGTTTTTTGTGGACACGCTGCGGAAAAGTGGTTTGGTTTAAACTGTGAAGGCACACTTTCTTTGGTTTCATGGTCAGAACTTCTCATAATGAGGTTTCACGTTATGCAGTAAATTATGTATACTGTAATATACTGTAATAATACACACTAAAAAAGGTCAATTAATCTGTAGTCGTGGTCAAGATACTCTTGGATCTGGATATGGAAAGCACATACAAATATCCATGCCCTGACCCGGATTCGAACCAGGACCTTCCGATCTAGATACCTTAACCACTATACCGTTTGGCCATGGTACGCCAAACACTGGATAAACAACATCAACCATTCACTGCAGAAACTATATTGCTGTTAGTGTTACGCATCATCTGAAAGCTACTTCATTAGGGATGCGACATCGACAGCAAAACATCGATTTTGAAACATCGAGGTTCAAAATTAAAACATCGATGTTGATAAAACATCGTTCCAAAAACATCGATGTTTTTAAAATTCAGTGTGTTTAAACTTTTTCCCCCATTTCTTAAAACTGGTTTAGCACCTAGTGATGCTACATCGACAGCAAAACATCGATGTTCAAATTTGAAACATTGATGTTGATAATGCATCGCCCCCAAACTTTCGATGTTTTTAAAATTCAGTGCATTTAAACGTTTTACCCCATTTCTTATAACTGGTTTAGCAACTAGTGATGTGACATAAGCTCCAATACATCGATGTTTTTTATAAAACATCAATGTTTTGAAAACATCGACATCGTATCCCTACTTTTCAGACCCTTCACCTTTGGTGACTTTGGTCCAAAAGTATGTTCAATTTGATGATAATAAAAATTATGCTACTTGGTTATTTTTTAAATTTTTATTACGGTACTTTTTTCATTTAAAAATAAAGCATCGACAACGTAAAAACATCGACAAGTATAAACATCGATGTTAAATACATAGATGTTTTTTTTAAAACATCGATGTTTTGAAAACATCGACATCGATGTCGCATCCCTATACTTCATCCGCTACCCAAAGCCATCTCTCTCTGGAAGGGATCCAAAACCGTGCTACGGCACCCAAAACCACCAGAATACATTCCTAACATTGGTCATTCGAAACACGAGTCGTCCACAGACGAGGAATTCCTGGAGTAATCGAATTCAAACAGCAATGCATCAACAGTCGACCGGGAAATGGGAATAACTTTAATAAAATATGACGCCTTTCAGCGGATCCGAGTGCGCAAGATCATTTCGAATTCATAACTGTCATTTCCGTGTTGAAATGATTAACAGCGAAATCATTAAGAGGGAGAGAGAACTGTGTGGAGGCTGCCTTTCTTTTCAAGAGGGCTGCATCGATTTTTCCTTTTTGGGGTCTCCACACCCTGGACCTCTTACAAAAGACACAATGTTTAATGACGCGTGCAGACTTTTCGCGACTCCTTAATTTTTGCGTTTCATCTAATGAGTCTGGTAATGTTAAAGGTATTTTCAGCGCAGTATGTGCATGAACTTAAATCTGGCCTCAGACGGAAGAGTAATATAATTTTATGCGGTTAGTTCAAGACGGTTTTATGCGGTTAGTTCTTGAATACTTCCAGTGCCAGAACTTAAAACGTATAAAATTACTGTCAATGGTGTTTAACACTCCAAGTGGTGTCGACGAGAAATCTCGTCAATAACAATAGGATTGAGTTTCTAATGACGGGATATTTCGACAATATATAAACAATTTTTACTAATGACCAGATAAAGATATGATCAGATTTTTCTAATGACGAGATATCTTGTCCACCAAGACCTGATCAGTTTTCTTCTGACGACGAGATATCTTGTCCACCAAGACCTGATCAGTTTTCTTCTTACGACGAGATATCTTGTCCATCAAGACCTGATCAGTTTTCTTCTGACGACGAGATATCTTGTCCACCAAGACCTGATCAGTTTTCTTCTTACGACGAGATATCTTGTCCACCAAGACCTGATCAGTTTTCTTCTGACGACGAGATATCTGTCCACCAAGACCTGATCAGTTTTCTTCTGACGACGAGATAACTTGTCCACCAAGACCTGATCAGTTTTCTTCTTACGACGAGATATCTTGTCCACCAAGACCTGATCAGTTTTCTTCTGACGACGAGATATCTTGTTCACCAAGATCTGATCAGTTTTTTTCTAATTACAATTAGGGATACGACATCGATGTCGACGTTTTCAAAACAAAGATGTCTTTTTAAAAAACATCGATGTGTTGCCGTCGATGTTTTTGTAACATCGATGTTTATACGCGTCGATGTTTTTACGTTGTCGATGTTTTATTTGTAAATGAAAAAAGTACCGTTATAAAAAATTTTAAAATAACCAAGTAGCATAATTTTTATAATCAGCAAATAGAACATACTTTTAGACCAAAGTGACGGGTGAAGGGTCTGAAAAGCAGGGATGCGACATCGATGTAGATGTTTTATAAAAAACATCGATGTATTAGAGCCGATGTCGCATCACTAGTTGCTAAACCAGTTTAAAGAAATGGGGGAAAGAGTTTAAATACATTGAATTTTAAAAACATCGATGGTTTGGTGGAGATGCATTATCAACATGGATGTTTTGCTGTCGATGTAGCATCACTAGTTGCTATACCAGTTTTAAGAAATGGGGAAAAGAGTTTAAATACACTGAAATTTAAAAATATCGATAGTTTGGAGGCGATGTATTATCAACATCGATGTTTTAATTTTGAACATCAAAGTTTCAAAACATCGATGTTCTGCTGTCGATGTAACATCACTAGTTGCTAAGCCAGTTTTAAGAATTGGTTAAAAAGTTTAAATACACTGAATTTTAAAAACATACATGTTTTTCTGTCGATGTCGCATCTCTAATTACAATACATCTTGTCCATCAAGGTCTGATTTTTTTTTTCAAATGGCGATACATGTCGTCCATCAAGATCTGATCAGTTTTTTCTAATGGCAAAACGTCTCGTCAATCATGATCTGATTGAAGATTTTTCTTATTACGATACATCTTGTCTATCATGATGTAGTCAGTTTTGCATGTGACCGAGGTACCTCGCCGAGACAACCACTAGGTCGGTTGGTTGTTTTGGGATTTTATGGTGCAAAAGGCCATATTTAGACAAGCTGTGCCCAATACTGACAATCACCAGGAGGGTTAACTAATGAAGATTTTGTTAAGTTGCTAACCTTTAGGTGTTTTATTACAAAACCTATATATTTTGCGTATTCAAACATTGTGCAAAATTATTTGTAAATAATCATCGTAAAGAGATTTGAACTGCAGTAGCTTGTCAATTGAAAGGTTCCGTGCATGGTAATGATAAATCACAACTATAGATCCATAATCAAAAGAATTAAGAACTACATTCAAGAGGATCAAAGGAATTTCTATTCGTTTGTATGAGTGAGAAAAAATTTAGGACGTATTAAATAAGCGTAAAAACTATTGCAACTTCGGAATTTTTGGAAATTTCAAAATGTTTATTACTGCTTTTTTATTTCACTAAGAGTTTAAAAAAATCTTAATGAATTTTTTTTCGTGGAAATAAATTTCTTATGTTCGTAGATTTGTTATCCTGTTTATAGGTGCTTGAAGCAGAGTAAATTATCTGCATGATTTCTTGTAAAATTGTGATCAATAACGTCTGAATTCTTCCATATATGCAGATAAGGTGTTCTCATTGTGCCATTCTTTTCCAGTATTTTTAATTGGAAATGCTAAAATTAATTTGCTCCCCAAACAAATATATATATTGCGTTGACAAAATCTTTAGTATTAGTTTCAAAAGAAAGTTTAGATCTTTTTCAGGCTGTTGATTTTCAAACAGCAGGTAGGAATAATTTCCAAGAAAACAATAAATGTTCAAATGAAAAGGACAACGAAAGAAAATTAGTAAGATTGCATATCATAGCCTCTATTTGGGACTATTCTACTTGATTCTTCCAGGTTGTTTCGACGAGATATCTCGTCCATCAAGATATGCTCAATTTTTGGTAGTCGCGATGTATCAGTATAAAATAAAATTAAATTTTTGAAAGGACAAGGTCTAGATCTAGTCAGTTTTTTGATGACGAGATATATCTTCCATCAAGATCTGGTCAGCTCAGCTGATGACGAGATATCTCTTCCATCAAGATCTCGTCAGCTTAGCTAATGACGAGATATCTCATTCATCAAGATCTGGTCAGCTCAGCTGATGACGAGATACCTCATCCATCAAGATCTGGTCAGCCGAGCTAATGACGAGATATCTCTTCCATCAAGATCTCGTCAGCTTAGCTAAGGATGAGATATCTCATCCATCAAGATCTGGTCAGCCGAGCTAATGACGAGATATCTCTTCCATCAAGATCTCGTCAGCTTAGCTAAGGATGAGATATCTCATACATCAAGATCTGGTCAGCTTAACTAATGACGAGATATCTCATTCATCAAGATCTAGTCAGCTTAACTAATGACGAGATACCTCATCCATCAAGATCTGGTCAGCTTAGCTAATCAGGAGGGATAACTTAATCACACATACCACTATTTAGTAATCGCTGTATTCTTGGCCTAAATCCCACGCCTTTGATTTCGTGAAGTCTAGAGAAGAATTTTGTGGAGAATACTGGATGAAAATTATCTAAAACATTGGGTAGTTTTATCGTTTTAAGGGAAATAAAGCAACCATCAATTCACAGCTTGCCGATATATTTTTATTAGAAAACGAACAACCCAATTACATCTCATTAAATTTTAACGACCGCAGGCACTCCAAAAAGAACCGAAAACAAATCTTTCAAAACATTTCATAAACAAACGCAATAAAAAAAACTAATATCGCGAAATGCCATCGCTTCAGATTTGACGATAAGCAAATCCAACATCGCATCAAGTCATCGCAAAAAACGTAATCATTACCCAACAATATCCCCCTCCCCCTTTTAAAAATTTGCAAACATCATCAAATTAAACCCGAATATTTCGTTATTTTTTTGGTGTTTTGATAAAGGCTGCCTCTCGTTAGGGGGATGAGTGAGCAATTTATCAGTCTTCCGCCTGTCAATGATGGATGGACTTCGATATCACAAAAACTTGGCGACACTGAAGTACGGCGTAGATTAAATTCGATGAGTGAGCGAAGACGTCTGGGTGCGCGCTTGGCGAAGCATTTCGAGGGTTACTAAGTCGCCAATTAATCATCAGAAACACTTAATGAAAACATCTATTGGTGCCTAGTGTACGGATTCTGCAAAAAGGTCAAAACACCACTCCATGTTTGATGGAATAAGTAGGAATGAATGAATAACAATTAAACAAAATAAAAATTGTTCAGCATTCAGTTGCGCTTGTTTTGTGTAATGTTTTGAGGATCTAATTAATGTGCATTAAAAATTGCTTTGGATATGCTATATCCGACTGAAAAAGTTCGCAAAATGGTTGAAGCTGAACATTTCTGCGGTAGAGAAAACTGTTTTTTATTTGTTTATTCCTGATTGTTTGCAGATTCTTAAACATTCTCAAACAAAAATTATTTTATGCGAAACAAAAATTACGTTCAGCTGTCAGTGGTGTTCAATAAAGCCCTGTTCACATGATGCGTTTTATAACGCGTGTTTTCGAGGATAGCTTTCCGTAAGCATTAAATTATTTTTTAATTCCTCTTTTTCAAGTTTCTATCTTTGCGATCGTTGAAGATAGAGGGAAAATTTCAACGGATTTCAAATCAGCGTAAAATTATGCGCCAGATCGATACCAAAAACAGATTTATTATTTAATTATTTACCATTTGATTATTTAATTATTTATTAAATAATTATTTATTTATTTAAAGAAAATCATATTCAAGGCATCGATCTGGCGTAAAATTTTCTGCAGATTCAAATCCTTTGGTATTTTTACTCCATCTTCAACGATCGCAAAGATAGAAACTTGAATTAGAGAAACTTGAATTGAAAAAACCCTTATTTAATGCTTACGGAAAGCTGACCTCGAATACGCGAGTTAGAAAATGCGAACAGGCCCTAAGTTATGAACTGAATTATTAACTAGATCAATAAGATCTTTTTAAAGGATCATTGGATTCTTTCAACTTGCAGGAAGAGATTCTATTTGTCCTTTCCTTGGAATAGAATCATTTGAAAGAATATAATCCTTTCGAGATTCTGGTCACCTTATCCTTAGAAAAATGCATTATAACAAAAAAATCGTTGCACCAAGAAGTTGTCCAGGAGTTGTGCCGGACTCTATCAACTTGAAACGACGCTGACTGGGGACGTATTACATTTAGTTACTAGTACCGTTTCCAACTGTGTCCTGACGACAACCGCAGAATTGTCTGGAGACATCCAGGGCAGCGTGGGGATCCTGCGCTTACTATCGCGTCCCACACATGCCCACAATAGGGCATGGTCTGGGGTGCCATCTTCTTTGGTAGTCGGACCCCTTTGGTAGTAATTTCGGACAAACTTACAGCACAGTGGTACGTAGACGACATTCTACGACCTGCTGTGTTACCGTTCCTTTTGCGACACCCCGGACTTACTTTTCAACAAGATAATGCCGGCGCGTGTTGCTATGAATTGTCTTTAAGCTTTCCTAACACTTCCTTGGCCAGCTATGTCTCTTGATCTCTCTTCCATCGGGGGCTCCAGTATAGGGCTGTTGAAAATCACTTCAATAAAGGACAGTTGAGACTTACTGCAATAGACGGAAGTTGAGACTGGAGAAAAGGCCAGCTTTCAGAAGCACGTACTTGGCTTTTCAACCTGTGAAACTCGCAATTCATTTTCCAAGTTTTGGCGGTATTGTTGCCATTGTGCGATAAATTCCATAATTTTGCACCTCATAGTGAAAAATCACTCGAAGCAGCAAAATGGAAATAGCAGCTTTGTTACCACCAAGTATTTAGACGAAAATATACTGCCTATCAGTCAATGGTTTAGCAACATCAAACTGTGTGCCGACACCATAAAAGTAGAATCAATACCAGCGCAACCAAAATCACTCAAATTTAAAAACGTTATCGAAAATATTTAAAAAAAAGTAAAAAGCTGCAATATGTGCTATCAAGAATAAAACTACTGCCACACGTAAATCACAAACCCACCACTTATAAACTTCCGTGTACTGAAGACTATATTTAGACCGAGACTTTTCGCAGCAATTGCACAAAGTTGCTTTTTCTGCGTTATCACAGTGCCTTCCTTATAGCGAGCGTGACTGAGCTACATTAACAAAAGGCACAGAGAGGTATTTTTTCTGTAAGCTTTCATTCAGAGCTACTTCTTGGCTCCATGAATCTTAATAAATCATGAATGCAGAGGGAGACAAAAGCTCACGCACGTACCTGTAAAATCATAAGCTTCGGCTTACTTAACACCTCATTTGTGACTCTCTACCATACAATGTTTAGATTAAAATCCATTGTAGGCCCTTCTAATGATGGCTTACACGAAACAGCAAAAGTTTCCGGCTGACTTATTAATAAATGCTGACTACACTTAGCCTCGATTCAAGATGATCTTAAATGTTCTTCCTTAAGAAGTCCTGTTCAGTGCTATCAGCATGGATAAATGGCTTCGCTGATGAATGAAAACTGATGATCCAGCGATATGAATGATTTCATACATTACAGAGAGTGAAGGGAAGTAGCCCTGTAGCAATTGGTAATGGCTCAAGGGATCGTTCATGCTCGCAAGATTGATATGGGATTTAGAAGGAAGAATAAGTCACTATCGTGAACATTGACTGTTTTCTTTATGTTATGTAACAATTTACCAAACACACTTACGGAAATAAGTTAAAAAAATATTTACAAATATTTAGTGGTGGGGCATGGGTCACAATAGGTTAAACTGCTCCAAACACATGATGGACAATGTGAAGACATTGATAAAGAAAGGACGGATGTAGGTACATAGTTTAATTAACGTCCCGCACAACGGGCTATTGACGATGGTCCGGGATCAAACCCAAAGGGAAGGATCCGCGGTCAGATGACGATGCCACGCCTCTGCTGACATTCTACTCTCCAAACTTCCAGGGAACGCAAACGTGAGGACATTTGAGGCCTCGACAGATTTAACATGAATAAGCTCCCTTTGTACACTATGGTCTTTGGTTTGATTCGAACTCGCAACCCCTCCGATTGCTAAATCGTTAATCTTCAAACTGGGCAATCACGGCCCTGTTTATAAACAAAAGATGGCTTCACATGATGTTAAAGGCTCGTTTACGATTCTCCGTATGTCCGTATGCGTAGGCTCCGCCTTAACGCATCCGAAGCTACAGAAAGGGTCTGCGTAAACCCGCCCATCTGTCAATCACGTGGTTCTCCTATATCATTGGTTCGACACATACGGAGAATCTTATACGGGCCCTTACAGTCCAAAATGGGAAAAAAAATTTTGGATGAATGTTAAATACGATTCCTTCAGAGGAAAGGAATGACATAAGTCACGTGGATCGCAAAAGGGAAAGAGAGAAGTATTTATTGAAGACACAACACACACACATATATATATATATATATATATATATATATATATATATATATATATATATATATATATATATATATATATATATATATATATATATATATATATATATATATATATATATATATATATATATATATATATATATATATATATATATATATATATATATATATAATATATATATATATATATATATATATATATATATATATACACAGATTTGAGGGGATTGCAGAATCAACCAATAGGATTCTTGTATATTGAAACGGACGTACAAGGAAGCTATAGTATATTCACACATGCTGCCTGGAATGAATGACTTAGCCCTAGCGGCACAAAGAATGATACTAAGAGTTCTATGGGCGATTACATTATACAACAGTGAAGAAGTAAGAGAATTATTCCTTTTAAAATTTGAACAAAATAGAAAATCTGAAATATCATAGTTACATAAATCTTCCATCTTAAACTACAGTTTATAATTATTAAAATTTATAATCACCGCAATAATTGTGAATAATAACGTGTTACTTAATGCATCTACGCATGTAACCGAATCCTATAGCATTATAATTGCCTTCCAACATTCATCCACTTGAACATATCACAAGTTTTAAACATGGCTTCGCATTAGTGATTCATACGTACTAAAGTATCGAAAAATACTTATAACGATAGCCATTCATTACCCTGGTGACTATGTAATCAGGAGTAAGCTTCGACATTCCGTAATTATGAACATGCTTCCAAAGTCTCGTAACATCGGATTTATTAGGAGACTCATTTTAGGCTTAGCATATTCAATTTACGAGGGAACGAAAGCCTCAGACACGACAGGGTTAATAGTCCGTCGGAATAACCATGATAAATAACCTCCCTTTTGAAACTAAACTTTATTATGTCTCCACTCGAAAAGATTGGATGGACTTTGTGACATTAATGAATTTCATAATTTTCTTGGAGCGTTAGCGAGGCAAGGAAACTGTTGACTCAAATAGAGTAAACAAGATTTAAAAGAACGTGCCTTAAGTAATCAGCCTTATTTATTGGCCACAAACAAGATTTAGGGATGTTTCTTCTATGAAGCATTTTATACTTAATGTTAGGGTTTAACTCAGAATAATATTTAACTATTCATAGTCATTGTAGTTAGCTGTTTACAGCAGAAAACACTTTATTTCATAAGAGCTCAGCTTCTTATAAAAGCATCATGAATAGTTTTGAATAGAGTAATTTCTTTCCGTAACAGCACTGGTTTAATATTTTAGCACTGCAAATTTTATTACATGGTTATTTAGTTGAAAGTCTTTAGGTAGGTAGTTAATTGACGTCACGCTCGAGCAACACAATGGGCTATTGGTGACGGTCCGGGATCAATTCCTGAAGGAAAGATCCGAGGACACCCCGTCATTTGACGAATCACGGTCAGATGACGAAGTCAACACATGAGCAGGCACCCGACTCTCCAAACTTCCACGCCACACCAACGTGAGGACAAATGAAATCCCAACAGATTTAACGTGCACTAGCACCTGCATGAGCGACAGTCTTTGGTTGAACCAAAATTCGAACTCGCGACACATAGATTGCTTAACCGTGACTTTACCATTTGTAATGTTGAAAAGTAACTTCTATAAAACATCATTTGATACAGACTAGTAGCCACAGTAGTGCGTTAATATGCGACGGTCTTTTGTTGAACTAAAATTCGAACTCGCATTACATAGACTGCTTATATGCGACTTTACCATTTGTAATGTAGAAGAGTAACTTCCATAAAACATCATTTGATACAGACTAGTAGACACAGTAGTGGTTATGTTTAATTTTCAATTTACACTGCTATAAGGAATGCGAAAATATATAATTAACATTTTTAACTCGTTTATGAGCTTGAAAATCTTTTAACACATTTGTTTTCATTTGCATACCATAGTTCAACAAACATTTAAAACTAAAAAAAAATAATCTATCTTTATTCTCTCTCTTGCAATAAAAATCTATCCTTACTTGCTTAATCCTCTAGTGTCAGCTTTCTAAAAATACTCGTATTTTGTCTATACCAAGTTTCAAAGTGAGATAGACAAGTCTTTTAGTTGAGTTACCCAAAACTTTACATTGTCGAATAAGCTGGATTGTATAGGGTTACCAATTCGCATTTCCATAAGAGATGAAGTTGATTTCGTGGTTATTTGCACGAATTTAGGTTTTCGAAATAAAAAAATATTTCATCCCGGCAAATGTACAAGTCGATATTATCTCTTCGAGTTCACACTCAAGCATACTCTTCAGCCTAAATGTTTGATGTATCTGCGTATCTTCCATCAAAGATGCACGCAGATACTTGAAGGTATGTATTTAATTAATGTCCAATTGAAGCAACATAGCCCATTGTGTTGATTCAGTGGGACGTAAATTAAAATACCTACCTATCCACTTGAGCAACACAACATACTTTTGGCGACGGTCCAAGATCTTGGATGGCGAAGCTATGACCCGCGTATCAGACACTGACCCATGCAGGCTTTTTAAATGACCCACGCGTTGATTTTTATAAACTTACCATCATTTCATCATATACATAAAGAATTTTAATTATTTTTCGAACCCCTCTTTAAAAAAATTTGAAAAAAATATGAAGAAGTGTTAATAAAGAACTTAAAAATGAGAAAAAATGCGTAAATGATTTTTGTAAAATGTTTTAGATTTATTGATTATACATAATGCTGTTTTAAGATTTATATGAAGGTTTTAGATAATGTAGCCACCACTAGTTTTTCCTTTTTGCTAAAAATAATGTTCTTTTGGACAATACCGCGCCATGTACAGCATTTATGTCGTTATTTTTTCATTTTTGTTCACCCGTTTTTTTGTTTCCAAATTTTTGTTAATAAAAGATACGATACAATTAAAGATCCAGTAACAGAATTAAAAAGGAATATTTTCGTTCCCAAATACATTAAGTCATAAATTATTTAGAAATTTATTCAATTTCTTTAGATGAGAGTAACGAAGTAAATGGTTATACAAAATTAGCAGTTTTGGCTCGATATAAAGCAAGTAATATAATGAAAGAAGATGTAATAAAAGTTATAACGCTGAAAGAGAAGTGTCCCGGTCTTGATATTTTTAAAGAATTTGATATTGCATTTAAAGAAATGGATATTGACATACAGAAAATTGTTTCGGTAACAACGAACTGTGCACCCAATATTTTGGGGGAAAATATCAATTTTTCCAGAACATTAGGCAAAATATTTCACATCCTCTGATTGAATTTCATTATTTAATACACCAACAAGTTCTATGTGCGAAGAAAAGTTTAGAAACATCTTCCAATGTAATGCCAATTGTAATAAAAGTCATCAACTTTATAAACTCAAAAGGTCTAAATAAACGACAATTTGCACAATTATTAGAGGAAATTGAGTGCAAGTATTAAGGGATTTTTACGTACAACAATGTTCGATGGCTCAATACCGGTCAAGTTTTTAATCGGTTTGTCATTTTATTTGAAGAAATTAAGCTCTATTTGAATGAAAAAAAACAATCATTTTGACAAATTTTCAAATATAGATTGGTTAAATTATTTTAAGTTTTTATGCGACAGCACTCAGTATTATAATGAACTGTATGAAAAACTTCAAGGAAATGGACAAATTGTTTTAATGATGTTTGAGAATATTAGGATATTTATGACAAAACTTGACATTTTTACTAGGGATTTGGAAGTGAAAATAATGAAATATTTTCCTCAATTACAAAAATATTTTTAAAACACAATAACAATGAAAAACATGCTTGACGTTCAAGAAAATGCAATCAAAAATATTTAATGACTATACAGAAAGTAAAAAAGCCTTTGAGGAGAGATTTAATGAATTTAAAAGTATGGAAAATACATTTCGCTTTATTTTACATCCATACAAAACGAAATTCGAAACAATGGAGTTAAACGAATTTAAGTGGCTAGGTATCCACGATTTAGAAATGGAATTAGTTAAATTTCAAAGCAGCATAGTTTGGAAAAATAAATTTGATTACTTGATTTCCGAAGTAGGAAGGAAAACGTCTGAATTAGTTCAAATTATAATTATCCCACACTAAAAATTGAAAATATTATATTAAACGTACGATTCTTTACCAAATAATTTTATATCATAAAGAAACTTGCTAATGCTCTTAACGATGTTTGGATCAACATATTCATGTGAAAATTTGTTTTTCTCGATGAATTTTGTAAAGTCTGCCAATAGAAATAAATTTGGAAATGAATTGACTGCAAATGCGTTAAACTAATGAATACTGAATATGAACCTGATATTAAGTAAATATCTGATTAAAAAAAGTACATATATATATATATATATATATATATAGTTTTCTTTTCCTTGTTCATATAAAAACTCAGTTTAGGAGGGATGAGCATGATTTCTCCCCTTTCATATAGATTTTTTGTATACTTGATGTAAACGTGAGAGAGAGTGAGAGAGATTCACGCACCTGATGTACTCAAGCGATCTTTTCTTCTTCCATGGAGCTTACTAACTTTAGTAAACAAGGAGGCAGCATTACCACGACACCTAAGCGATCTAATGCTACTTACGTCCCTCTACTGCTAACCAAACTCTCGTCCCTTTTCACGACATTTTCAACTTGACATTGCCCAGTGTTTGACGTTAGCTTGGCGAAATATGATGGCCCATAAAATGCCCAAGCCGACCAAATTGTCTGGAGGTTAAGGTGTTAGCCTCTAGATTGGAAGGTTCCTGGTTCAAATCAGTGCATGGAAATTTGTAAGCTTATGGTGTAGAAGCGACTGGTGCACCTTAAATCTATCGTGGCCAAAAGTCACCAAGTTGGGTTGGTGTGGAAGTTTGGAGAGTGGGGTGCCAGTTCAGATGTTGCCTCGTCATCTGACCGTGGTTCAAAATAACTTGGTATTGTCCTCAGATCTTTTCCTCAGGTGGATTGATCCTGAACCATCGTCAACACCCTGCGATATTGCTCTAGTAGACGTAATTAAAATTTACCATCACAAAGCCAACAACCAATCCAAACTCAGTTCCAATGGGTCACAAATGTCACTCGCCAGCCTCTAAGCTACAGCTTCTTGTAATGGAGTATCGAAATAATACAATTGTTTCTCGAAAGAGTTCCCAAACCAACCAACCTCGATCCTCGATGTTACTTTTACAGCTTCTGTGAACACAGCAGCACCCCGCTAAATAACCACGAAGTCAGCCAAATGTCTTTCGAGGAAATGAAAATTGATAACCCCGCACAGTGCTCAGCGTAAATGTTTGATTGCGTTTTCCCGGCGTTCCCACCAAGCATGAACTCGAATTCCCAAGGAAAGTAGGCCCGGACGGCCCTCCAGACCGAAGATAAATTAAGTCCGGATTAACCATCCGTCTGTTGACTTAGCGGAGTTCTTCCTCACACAAACGGCATTAACGTCCAGCTTAATAGTTCAATGAAAATATATTGGATCCAAACGGGCCTCCATTCTAGTGGGAACGCAAACCATATTTTAAGTAATTACATTTGCATCTTCTGGGTGGTTTATCGAGACCTTCTGTGAGCTTCAGCAAAGCCTGTTTGTGGACAATGTGTCCTAATCACACTCAGGTAATTATTGTGGGCTTATGGTAATTACGACGGTCTTATTTAGCGAATAAAAATTAATCTTCACGGATTTGGTTCTCGCATCTGTGGTAGGGAGATACTGAAAGAGTGGCAAAGCCGGTTGAATTAGTTCGCTCGATTTCCTAGTAAACGACATTGTTTGGTAACTCGTTAATACAATAAGAGTGTGTATTACAATTAGTGGAATAGAAATGCTCTGATTAAGTGTTGTGTGGTCTTATTGAATGCATGGGTGACATTGTAACAATCCGGTAAACAAGAATCGGGCGATTTATTGATGATTTATGTACCCGTTTGAAAATAGTATTTAACTCTAGATGCCGCAAAGTGCTCTGGAATCCATCTGTTAACGAGTTTTGGGAATCAAAACTAACTCTCTTTTAAAACGACCATAGCGTAGAACCGGGTAAAGAGAGGCAATTTCGAATTTTTCAGCAACATTAAATCCTTTCATTGCACACGTACAATTATAATTAAAACTTAAAAATCCGGTGGCGGTCTTATGCTATAACTAGTCGAATAACCCGGCGTTTCTCGGGTAAGTGTGGGAAATGGTAAGAGTTGATTGAAAAGTGAATTAGAATAATCATTTTTCTTACATAGAAAAGTAATCCACTTCTCTCTCCTTTTCAAATTTAAAAATGTTTTGGTCCTGAATAATTAATGTTCAAGTGACGCTTCACAAAAATTCTAAAGACACATTGTAACTTTTCTTTCATCTCAACACATAAATTCCCAGTGCTGCGTTTTATAGCTATCATTAAAAAAAAACCTTCTAGATTTTGTGATTTTTCCTTCGTTTAACTTTACACGAGGACATTAAAAACTCAACCAACGGCACCATTAGACTATACGGCACCACGTCATAATCTAAGAGGTGAACTATACGCCCCGAAGTTTAGAACCTGTAACTCATTTTACACAGTAGTAGTTTTTCGCCATTAAAATTTCACTCCAATGTAGCGTGTTTCTTATTGCTACCATGAGGCTTATTTATCGTTTAATAAAACATTTATTATCTGGTAAAAGATTTCATTGGCAATAAGGTAGCTGTTCGTTGTGATGTGCCCAACAAAAGTTAGTTCGTGTCATTAACCCTTCAGGAGAGTTTGACGATATATCTCGTCCATCAGGATATCACCAATTTTACGAATGACGATATATCTTGTCATAAAGATGTCGCTAATTTTTTATGATGACTACATCAATATCACGTCAGTTTTCTTCCGATGACGGTCTAGCTTATTAAGATCTGGTAACTTTTTTTAATGACGAGATAATTCGTCAAAATAACCACAAGAAAGATTAGGAGGGACGCCCTTAGTCATTCGGCAACTGATGGAGCAATCGGTAAATATATAAGTAAGCATATTACCTTTTTGTCTGTTTGTATATAGATTACTACATGTATAACCATGCTAGTACTTCGTCCAATCGAATGTGTACCAAAATCCTCAACAGAATGGTAACTTTTCTAATGGCGAGATAATAATGATCTGGTAACTTTTCTAACGACGAGATAATAATAATCTGGTAACTTTTTCAAGTGACGAGACAACTCGTCAAAACAACCACCAGGAGGATTATGAGTGACACCCGCAGCCGCTCGCCAAATGATGGAGCAATCGGTAAATGTATAAGTAAGCATATTACCGTTTTGTCTATATGCATATCGATTAGTACACGCATAACCATACTAGTGTTTCTTCCAGTCGAATGTGCCCCACAATTCTCACCAGAATGACGAATAAAAGTTCAAAATTAAAAATATCGATGCATTTCGGTGGGATTTACGATCTGCAATGATTCTGAACCAAATTATGGTCTAAGTAAAATAAATAACAAAACTAATATGAAAAAACTCAGAACTTTAAAGAATAAGTATATGCATATTACATTAAATTGCATAGTTTGTTTTTGCAATAGTCAGTAAATGTTTAAGTAAGCAGACTACATGAGCCTATGAGAAGGATTTCAGTGTAAAGAAACAAACCAGATGTACGATGATTTCACTTACTCTACTTAAATGCTCTTGCAGGATACATATCGGGGTTAGCTCGAAATTTTGTTTGGCATTTAATCTAACTGGGATTGAACAATCAATTATCATATATCAATTCAAAATTTATTCATTGGTATTTCTATTAAACAAAACATTTCTTGAAACAAAACATTGAAAATTTTAAGATTCTGCTTATTACATTTTAATATCAATGAACATTTTCCTAATACAACTATAACTCTTCTATAAAATACGAAAGATGAAAATATCAATTTGTTAAAAAAATGCTTCAACCTAGAAACCATCTCTACTCGAATCTGCAATAAAGTACTCGTAGCTTCAAGCACCATCCAATCATAAAACTGCGTTGGCTTCAGTGAAGTGCACTCTCTTTTGAGTGCCCTCAATGAAGTTTCTTGTAGACTAAGTTTATAGGGTTAAGGACTCTTTCTGCTGATTAGCCAAAGGCAAAATTATCTTTTGATACATTTCTTGTGTGGTCGAAACGAAATTCCTAAAAAATGGAGCTACGGGAATTGTATTAAATATAGCAATATTTAAGCTTCCTGGTAGTTGTTTCGACAAAGTATCTCGAGATCATCATACTGAGCATATCTTGATGGACGTGTTTTGAATGCCTTCAAAGAAGATTCTTGAAGATTTAAGTTTTCAGGGTTAAGGACTCTCTTACTTTCTCTTGATTAGCCAATGGCAAAATTATCTTACGATATATTTCTTGGTCGAAACGAAATTGCTAAAAAACCGAACTACTGAATTGTATTAAATATAGCACTATTTAACCTTCCTGGAGTTTGTCTTGACAAGATATCTTGTCATTATCATAAGTTTATTAGATCTTGATGGACGAGATATCTCGTCGAAACAACCTGGAGGGTTAAAGTTAAAGGGTTGCATTATGCTTTGTAGCAGGATCTAAATACGAAATGCGCAAAAGGAGAGCAAATAGTTTTTCTTAGATGGATGATCTCCTTCATTTGAAGCAAACTGATGGAACGATGTCTTTCACAGATTGCTCCATTTCAAGGTTGCTGTAGTAGATTGAGTTTGGTCTTTGCCTAGCTGGTCACACATGAAGTCAGCTCCTGGTGGTTATCTCAACGAAGTATCTAGTCATTAACGAAACTGACCAGATCTTGATGGGCGAGATAGTTCGTCGAAACCATCAGGAGAGTTTTAGTGGTGTTACATGTTTGTCAAAATTCTGACCGAATAATTATTTAGAATTTTAAACCTGTGTGAGGAACTCACGCACAATTCCGACTTTGAAACCTGAAATTTTCCCTGCATGACTTCTAACAAATTTTGACCTTCTTGACCAATTAAATCTTTCTAAAGAGCTCTATTCTTCGAAAAAAAAAAAAGGAACCGAATCTTGTCTGAGGGTTTTTTTTTGCAGAAATGAACAATAAATTATATCCAAATAATTATATTTTAAGGAAAAATGAGCAATAAAGTATTTTAAAAGTATTATTCTTTAACACTTTCACGGATTATACTTTAACACATGTCTGGCCCTAGGGCGTGATATGCGTCAACATTAAAGAGTCAATCACGCTCCAGCGCGTGATGTGGAGTGATGTCTCGGTAAGAGTTGCGCTTCAACATTTATACTCCGCTTCAATTGGCGTTTTATGTTAGGAGTGTCTGCTGGTACTGGCGTGGGGTAAAGGTTAGACGTTAGTTGTAAACGTATGTGGTTTCGAATTTATAACTTCATAAGTTATTAAACAAAATCTTGT
The DNA here is from genome assembly GCA_947359465.1 of Metellina segmentata. Lineage (NCBI taxonomy): Eukaryota > Metazoa > Arthropoda > Arachnida > Araneae > Tetragnathidae > Metellina > Metellina segmentata. Next base: position 26,022,400 of record OX375881.1, on the reverse strand, counting down.
AATATGAGTTGTAGAGACGATAGTTCTGCAAGACCATCACTTTCCCGCCCCCCTAAGAAAATACATTGTAATAAGCCTTTAACTGATAATGAAATTGTATATTTATTGGCTGAGATTTCGCCAATCTATTCTGGTATTGGCTAGTGGGAAAAACCCATTTCTATGGCGGGACTATAACTGTCAACACATCCTCACGTGATCGGCAGCGAAAGTATAAAGCAAAAATGAGCAATAGAATATTTTCAAGGATCATACTTTAAGGAAAAACGTGCAATAGAATATTTCCAAAGGATTATATTTTTAGGAAAACGAGCGGTATGATATTTCCAAATGATTTTGATTTAAAAGAAAATAAGCAATAGCATATTCCCAAAGAAATGTGTTCGAAAGTAAAAAACATTAGGATATTTCGAAATGATTCTGTTTTATTGAAAGAAAGAATCATTTCAAGGTATTCTTTTCTAAGGAAAGGAACAATAATTAACAATAATAAACTTTCTAATTTATTTTATTTAAATTTATTACATTTCAAATAAAAACAGCAATAAAATATCTCCAAAGGTTTATGATTTAAAGGAGAATGAGCAATATAATATTCCTAAAGGATTGTGTTCCAAACAAAGGAACAATAGAATATGTCCAAATGATTCTGCTTTAAAAAAAACTGAATCATTCCAAAGGATTCTATTCTAGCATAAAATAGCATTAGCATAAAAAAAAGAACAATATCATCTTTCTAAAGGCTATAAAAAAATTAATGGATTCGTGCAACTAATAAATACATTTAATTAATCGTTCAATGTGCTTCGACGTAAAAGCAATACTAAATTACTCAGAAATCTTGTTGCACTCAGAGCCTTTGTATTAATGCTACTTCCCGTTAAAGATTAAATTTTTAAAAGAACGGTTAATGTTAATTAACGTAAATCGTTTAGGTCGTAATCCAGAGGAAATAAAATTCAATTTAATTATAAATACACAAAAAACAAAGGAAGTAAAAAGTATGTTAATTCCAGAAGCACATTTTTATAATCATTAGCTTTTCTTAAAAAAACTTCCACTATTAATTTTCAAAAATTCTTAGAATTAAAAAAGTACGGAATGCCATAGTTTAACTCATAAATTAAACTATATATAACCAAGCAAATGTAAAAAATACTTTTTATCCACTTTATTTATTATATTTGCTTCTGAATATTAAATAAGCAATGCAATTAAAGTTTAGGGAATGCTTTGTTATGATAAATTACCATTCATAAAATCACACTTCTCGTCACCATACAAAAAACGCTTTAGAAGTATATAAATATCCTTACAGAGAATGAATAAAGTAAATCTATTTGGAAAAAATAGTCACTAAAAATGGTAAAAAATTATTCACAAAATAATTTTTTTATTGTTATTTTTTCAAGGCACTAATTTTTTGCACCAACGCCAAAAATCGATCGGTTCTATAAAACGGCAATAGAAGTTAGTTCCCTAAAATAATTATGTATATAATTCCATCTCAATAACATCAGTAATTTATTTTCAGTTTATTCACTGTTTTATTTTATAATAAAGGCACGCACGATTACCTTCCCCCAAAAAACAAATCATTGACAATGTCTTATCATCGTTAATTACCATTAAATTCATCTTTTTATTATTCCGAACAAAAGAATCCTTCCGCATCAATCCATATATGACAGACGAAAAAAAATGGCATCGACAAAAACACAATTTTCCGAAAAAAATATTTTTTAATTACTCACATCCCTTTGAAAAGCGTGTCTCTTTTTTGCAATAAAACAACGCTCATACATTTTTCGCAAAGGGCAATTTTCATTTGCTAACTACATACCAGTAATGATAACATACTTTATTACATTTTTTTTTCCATACCGCAGAAAAAAAATCCCCCAGATCGCGAGTAAATACCTGTGTTTCGGCAACAGGGGAAAAAAAGCTGCAAGTAAACTAGAGAAGAAAAAAAAAAAAACTGGCGAGGGTTCGAATCCGACCTCCGTTCTCACCCTCCCCTGCATCCACTAATGGGCGTTCCTACCGAACAATTAGCGTGTCTCAAGTAGAGACAAATGATATCTCAATATGGCCGATCTCTCATTTGAATAAATGACGGTTCCGCAGTCAAAAAATGATGCATCGGGGAAGGATTCGAAAAGAGAAACAGGGGAAAAAAGAGCCAAGAGCAAGCGAAGAAAATGATGATTTGGAAATGAAATGAGCATGATGATTCATGGTGATGATGCGGAGCGAACGTGATTACTACCACCCCTTCTGCGAGTCGTTATGCATTTATATACATCACAGAATTCGGAGATGGAAGGTTTCAAGAAAAAAATAGGGGTAGTGTAACAAAAAGCAGCTCGGAATCGAGACCGATTTGCTCGTCTTGCGATGCATATTTCAGAGGATTCTTTTTTTTTTTTTATTATTATTTCGTTGCTGTCGGTCTCGGAAGTAGTATCGGGTCCAAAGAAAAGGAAATGATACAGAAATTAATGTATGATGGTTACGTTTAAAATTCGTGGCAGCTGGAAATCTAGGTGTGGTCTACCTTTTGCCGGAGGGCAGCATGAGATAAAATCGCCGAATTGTTTCTGTGTTGGCCGTTTAGGTCTTAAGAGCCTTGTTTCGAGAAGAAATGTTTTCCCGTCAATACATACAAGAAACGTTTTCGCGAATACAAGAGAGGGACACAGAGGGTAAGTTACATGAATCAAACCTTCTCCGCTTATAGTTCACAGGGCCGAACAACCGGTCAGGTGGTTAAGGTGTTAGCCTCTAGATCGGAAGGAACCTGGTTCGAATCCGGCAAGGATGTTTGTAAGCGTATAGTGTAGAGGCGGCTGGCACACCTTAAATCTGTCGTGGCCGGAAGTCTTCACGGTGGGTTGTTGTGGAAGTTTGGAGGGTGGGTTGCCAGTTCAGGTGTTGCTTCGTCATCTGACCGTGGTTCAAAATTACGTGGTGTTGTCCTCGGATCTTTCCCCTAGGGGATTGATACCGGACTATCATCAATAGCCCGTTGTGTTGCTCAACAACAACGTTAATTAAAAGTTACGATGTAAGGCCCGATGCAGACATCTTGTTTTTCAACGTGCGGCGCCGCTGCCGCAACGCTAGTGTGGTATGAGATACATTAGATTCAATGGAGTAGTACCCTCATACCTCCGGCGACGCACGTCCAACTTACGTCCAATTTGTACAGCAGTTCCCCACGGCGCCGCGCACGCGTCTCCGGTCTGAATTTCCTTGTTTTCATAAATAAATGGAATATAAATAATAATTTATAAACGGTTGTATCCAGTAACGTTTATTTTGTTTCAAAATATGCTTTTTTTACACCAAGTAAGAGTAATAAACACGTTTTCATCGATAGAATATTTATCACAAATTGCACGAAATGAGTACTTGCGTCATTTCAAGTTTATGTGTGCATAGTTGGGCTTCGGTGCCGCAGCGGTGCGACACGTTGATAAACCAGATGTCTGCACCGGGCCTTATAGATCACAAGCAAACAGTGGGCAAACCCTCTGACGCACTCTTAAGTTGTACGATTGGTAGGGTTCTATGGCAAGAGGGAACATATCACATCTCGGCAAAAAAAGTGACACAAGTCAAAAAATAAAAATTTTGTTGTTATGTCATTGAAAAATATGTATGAGGTGCCCCAGAGTGTTATATTACTCTTTCCATAGAATATAATAGAAGTTACCACCATAAATACTTACCTAAAATTTAAGAGATGCTTATACTATTTCAATATATGTTTTATGGTATCCTCAATATTATCAATACGCTAAAAAAAAGGTTCGAGGATAACACCACGTCATTTTGAACCACGGTCAGATGACGAGGCAATATCTGAGCTGACACCCCACTCTCCAAACTTCCACACCAAACCAACGTGAGGACTTTTGGCCAAGACAGATTTAAGGCGCTCCAGCCGCCTCTACACCATACGCTTATAAACATCCATGCACTGACCCGGATTCGAACCAGGAACCTTACGATCTAGAGGCTAACACCCTGATCGCCAGACAAGTTGGCTGGTACAATTAATACAAGGAACATCAAGGAATGGCCATACACACGAGGATTTTTACTAACACAAAAGAGAGATATACCCAGGGTATGTTATAGGAATCTCAATTTAATAATCTCAATTTAAGGAATAAACTGTATTTATACATCTTTACATACCATCTAAAAAGCCTTTTTGGCTTAGGATGTTTTCCAGTTCTTTACACGTGGGGAATGATTGAACTATTTTGTGTAACACAACCATGGATCTATTTAAATACACGGATGCAATATATAGGCGAATAATATAGAAATTTTTGAAAGTTTAGTTAAAATAAAATTATAGTTTTAATAAAATTATTTTCATATTTTACTTTTATTTTTTTACGCATCTAAATACTTCTGCATCAATATGACAAAAATATGGTGTTTTATGGATAAAATTGTGCTATCAATGAAATAACTCATAGAAAAGTGAAAATGTTTTACACGCAGTGGAATTAAATTACGAAAAGAGTACTCATTAATTTCTCACTTGCTAAATTTAACTATCAAGTTCATGGTAATACAAAACGAGTATTTTGGAACAAAGTTCATTGTAAAGGTTCTCAAAAAGTAACCTTATAGTAATTGATCATTTTTACTGGAAATATTTAATCAATATATTCTGTAAATAATAACTGCGAACAGATAAATTTACATTAAAAAAGTAATAAATAAATGATAACATAATAGTTCATTTTTTTGGATTTCAACGGAAATCACCTCTGGTATTGTGTTGACTTTATGGATCTACAGAACCCTAAGAGTATCAAGGATTAGACTACGATGACCATTATATTTTTTAACCATCCAAGGGTTTCGACGAGATATGTCCTCCATAAACATCTAATACATTTTGCCAATGACCAGAAATCGCGTCATCAAATTGCTGACTTTTTGATGACAACGAGATCAAGATCTGGACAGTTCTCGTCTAATAACAAGGTATCTCGACCATCCAGATCTGATAATGATGAGACAACACAGAGATTTAAAGAACACTAGGGGCCCGCCCCCTAATCGCTGACGCTCGCCAACCAACGGAGGCTCGCTACGCGAACCTTACACTAACAGAAATATACACTACCCTACAATAATGTACCGGACAGCAAGATGTGATGGTATAAGGGAAAGAATACATGCTTTAACCCTTCTTTGCATAATGGTGGAAATTTCCATCATAACATTGAATGCCCAAAAAGTATATAAAAGAACAAGTTCACTTTAAGTTGATCGTGTCTGGATACCTTTTTAATGTCCATTGCATAAAAAAAACATAGCTGTCAAAAATAAGCAAGTGTCACTATCAGTAAAACGAGCTTGAAGTTGTCATTCCGCTGTTTCTTGTAGTTGCAATAAACGTATGATTTCGTTTTTTATTTTGTTTTATTATATTTGAGTTTCTATTGCTAAAAAAAGTGAAAATGAGTGGAAGAAAGGTTTGTAACATGTGTTTCTGTTATTTTTAGAGCAATTTCTGAAAAAGTTTGCGTTTAATTTAAAAAATACCACATGATACCATCATATTGTTTTTTGATAAATTTATACTATAAATATATACTAAGATTTTTTAAATCATTTTTCCTTTAATTTTGAACATGAATTATATCACCTTGATTTATTTCACCAATAAAGAAAAAATCACGCAAAGAAGAGTTAATAGGGGGATGGTCTCCCACGTGCTGCAATTACACTAGCAACCCTTCTGGACATACTTTCAACAAGGTTTTGATACACATCTATGGGTATTTGTGTCCATTCTTTCTGCAAGAATGTCGCCAGCTCAGCTGTAGATTTCGGACGTTGTTCCCTGGTCCGTAAGCGTCTCCCTAATTCGTCTCACAAATGTTCTATGGGGTTTAGGTAGGGACTCTGAGCATGCCAGGGAAGACGTTTTATATCCATATCTTGACACCACTGCTTGACATAGTCTGCAACATGACATGGAGCATTATCGTCCTGCAAGTAACATTCGTCCATTCCATAAAAATTGGAAGAACCTGATTGTCCAAAATGTTTATGTAGGCGTCCGCGTTCAATTTACCAGGAACAACATGCAAAGGTCCCAGGCTAGACCACGAAAAACACCCCCAAACAAGTAGTCGGATTTTATTCAAATATACGTTGGCGCCCGGTCCATTATTGCAGGGTAGTGTATATATAGATTGCGAAAAATCTGCTCTATTCTGTGAACTAAGCAGTTGTAATTTGACGCTCTCACAAAACAAAGTTAATCTCTAACTTAATATCATTTCCGAAACGTTAGAATTAGGCACATTTATACATTTGAAACGCTAACACACGAAACAAGCAAAAAGTTTCCACAAAAAAACGCAACTCTAAACTGTAAAAAAAACGGCCCAAAAATGCATAATGCACTGAAAACATACGCATTCTCTTGCATTTCGAAACTAAATACCTCCCGCTATGACCTATCTAGAAAAAATATAATTGCTAGAAAGGCAAGGGCATTCTTAGGGTTCGAAGCAGCAAGGCCTCGCTTCCATTCAGACAAGAGAATAAAAAGCAAAGGAGAATTAACCGTTGTGCAACAATTACGAAAAGTGAGTACTTAGCGTGGCACGATAAAGTCCAAAGCACCCATCTTGCGAATTAAATTTATGCGAGTACATTCTAGGAGAGAAAAGAATTCAGGGGTACGAAGAGAAAGAAAATGAGAAAACCCGGGTATCGTTAGCGAGGAAAAAGGTTGCGAAATTCCTTTTTCAGGAATTTGGGAGAGAAAAGATTTCTTTAGTTCGGTGGGGGGAAATCAATGTGTAATAAACAAAAAATTAAGTCGTTTTTTTTCCTTTCGAGATAAAAATTCTGTGGAAAAGAATTAGAAACTTAAGTTTTCCTATGCTGCATGAACATGGTGTAATAGGCTATTTGCACTTGTATTTCATTTTCTTCATATTTAATCATCCAAGTGGTTTCGACGAGATATCTCGTCCATCACGATTTGGACATTTTTACGATTGACGAGATATCTCGTCACCAAATTAATGCCGATTTATTTTACGATTTGATGAAACCTGATTGGATGATGAGATCAAGATTTGGTCAGTTTTCTTCTCACGACGAAATATATTGTCGAATCATAGACGAGATATATCGAACTGTCGAGATCTGGTCAGTTTTGCTAATGAGGAGACACCTCTTCGAGACAATTTAGAGGAGGGTTTATAAAATACTGAAATAAAAGAGGTAGGTAGTTGAGTTAACGTCGCACTGGTGCAAAACAAAGGGTTATTAGCGACGGTCAGTAATAAATCCCGAGGAGAAAGACCCGAGGAGAACACCTCGTAACTTTCAACCAAGGTCAAATGACGAGGTCAACACCTGAGCTGGGACCCCAATCTGAACTTATACATCATCCCAATGTGAGGACATTTGAGGCCGACATATTTAACTTACACCAGGCCTTCATGAATTTTATCACAACGTTGAAACGTTCTTGAACGGTAAAATAGATACTGACGTCACGCTCAGATTTTGGTAAAAATACCTTTCTTTACGTCTTATCATTTTGACTATATTTTTCATTAGGGAATTGTACGATTATGGGCTCCAAATAACGCTGGATCACTACATAGTACCACATCCTACTGATAACACTATTATTATTGTAAATACTAATATCACAAACTTTTATATGTACAGGCCCTGTTTCTTACATTGGATCTTTCTCTTCGAGATTGAACCCGGACCGTCATCCATAGCACGTCGAGTTGCTGCAATGCGACGTTATTTCAACTCCCTATCTACTGCATATATTAATTCCACTATGTTGTACTAGTATCGCATGTAACTAGTCAAAAAGATTGAAACAAAGATAATACTGTATAAAGAGATAAACAATTTAAGAACTAAACTAAAAAAGAATTACAATAGTTTTTACTTGTCGCTTCTACGACCGTCGTGAATAGAAAAAGCAGATTTTATCCTAAAGTTTATCTTCCAGTGATACAACCGTCCCTTCTATGACGCCGTTTTCACCAAAACCTCACATAAAAAAAGGTATGTTTATGTATTTCTTTACTCCAGCCAACAATGTCACATCTCACTATGGACAGTGTCCATCTTCCTCCGAATCCATCAGTCCCTTTCTTTTATAAGCGCCCTCAAAAGGAAACTTATTTCTTCTTCCCAAAACGAAACCGTCCCGAATTCCACAAAAAGAAGCCATCCTTTTATATCATCGCTTCCTCTCCCATCGCACGGAAGTCAAAGGCGGTTCTTGTCCATCCACGGGACAATAGGGATCTTTCGTAGCCATTTTCCCCAGACAAAGAGGGATTTTTCCCCACGTCAATCTCCCGCTTTCCGTTGGGGCTTGTCATATATAATGTAAAACGATCGGATCCCGATGGACAGCCCGTGACACGCCCAGTGCTCTGCCCTGACCTTGAGATGTTCGGGTGTGTGTGCTCACACGCACCAATTAAGAAGGTTGGTTCCGTGTAAGTAAATGGTTTTAAGTGCATGGTTATCAGTATTGGCGGTGCTTTGTGCTTTAGCAGCGGGAGATCGTGTCGGTAGGACGTCTGTGGTTAATCGTGCTTGAGGAAATATGAGATGGTTTCGTTTTGTCCTGCTGAAGTAGTCCTGGATTGATAACGTAGATTGTACATTCTGTTGTTCAGATCATTCATTAAATTTAATGAGTAGAAGGTCCATAATTTATTCAACTAGAAAGGTTGATGGGTTTGGTTTTCTTGCGAGAGCCGTATTTGGCCACAAGACATGCAATATCAAGTAACAGACAGTGAAAATTTCACTGACAGACGAGTAAAATACACCCAGGGAGAATGCAGGTGAGAAGAATCGATCCTGGGCCGCCTACAGCTTGAAAGTTGTAGGCAGCCCAAACCTTCGGAGTCTCCAGGCTTCAGAGCTCCGAGATATTACAGTGATCTTTTTCTCTTCCTGTGGAGTTTGTTGTCAAAAAACTTTAAGGTGATCCCTAGATACCCACACGAACTATTTCTGCTTTCATTGCACTACTGTTGTCCGATGCTGACGGATTAGCAGCCAGAGGGTTGCGAGTTCAAATTCAATCTAAAACCATCGTGTACAACGAGGCTGGTGCACAATAAATCTGTCGTGGCCTCAATTGTCCTCGCTCTCGACGTGGTGTGGAAGATTGGAGAGTGGGTGGAAGCTCAGGTGTGACCTCGTGTATTCCGACAGTGGTTCAAAATAAATATTGTCCTCGGATCTCTTTCCATTCGAGTTTGATCCCGGACTCTCGTCAATAGCTCTTTGTGGAGCAACGTTAATTGAATACCTACAATGCCTCTTTTCCCCTCCTTTTGCGATAGTTTTGACTTGACGTTGTCTTGTGTTTGGAACAACTTAACCAAACATGGCAAAAGGATTTAGAGGGCCGCATTTGTTTGCAGACGTGAGGTAAACCTAATCACCACAGCTCATTTATATTACGCTCACAGTCCGTTATCTTAAGCATAGTTTTTGAGAATGCAAGCAGAAGGATAACTATGTCTCAAATAGCTTATGGAAATAATTCATTCCCATGTAGGTAGTTAACTAACATCGCACTGGAACCTGACAAAGGGATATTGGCGACAAGGTGGGATCAATTTCAAAGTGTAAAATCCATTGACAACGCCCTAGAAGTTTTAACCATGGTCAGATGACGAGGTCAACACCTGAGCTGGCTCCTCACTCTCCAAACTTCCACTCTGCACCAACGTGAGGACATTTCAGGCCACTGGAGATTCAACATGCACAAGCCGCCGTGTACAAGATGGTATTTGGTAAAATATTGTTTTGAACTCGGAAATCTTCGGTTGCTAGTCTGTTAACTCATTCCCAGAATAGCAAGGCATAAAAAAAAATTCAGGTTAACATTATTAAATTTATATAACTTCATTTATTAACTTGTAATTGCAACATCACCCATAAACAGGCTCTTGATCCTCATCTCGTCACATTCCATTCCCTTATGCTGCCAACAAATTAAGAACTCATTATAATGTCGCGTGCATCCCCCACTATAAACAAAAATCCATTCCCTAAACTCGGAAGTGGATATTCTTCTCAATCATAAACGGAAAAAAGGCGCTGCTCCTCCTGGAAGATAAGATGCACCACTTTGGACCTCACAAACGATTCCGCAAGAATTCCTTCCACCACACAGCTTGGTAAACCTTATCTAGATTGCATCTTTTATCGAACATTCAGCCCCGTCGTGATGCCTCTTTTATCTCAAAGCATTTCATCGTCCGCGTACGATGGCACAATCACGATACATTTCCCTTTTTTTTAAATTTCGTAGGAAGAGCAGCATCAGCCTCCTCAACCGCACTCCATTCCCAGTCTTCAGAATGTGATTCGCGTGTTTCGCGATGGCCATTTTTAATAAGTCTCGGCGATAACGGCCGTAAAGTGCCGCGTGGTATGTCGGAATTCCTCGGGTTTGTTGGAAAAGCGGTGTTAAATTTCGCATTTGGAGATGGATTGAGACAAGAAGGGTTTCCACTTGATATACAGGCGGTAGTAAATATTAAATGGATGGAGGTTTTGTTAGTAATTTGGTACTGGGTAGTTAATTAACGTCAACAAGAGGCTTTTGGCGGCGGTCCAGGATCAATCGTGAAAGAAAGTATCCGAAGACAACGCCTGAGCTGGCTGGTGACTAACTACACAAACTTTCATATCAAGTCAACCTGAGGGTAATTGATGCCACAGTATATTTAACGTGCAGCAGCCCCCACGTACTTGACGGTCCTGGTTGGACCAAGCTTAGTACTCACAACAATATTGTTGCTAATCCACTGCTCTTCTAACTCAGTAACTGCTGGCCCGCAATTAGAAATGGACTGAGACAACAATGGTTTAATCTCGATTTGCAGGTATAGTTAATATTAGCTGTCAGGAAGTTTCATTAGTTGTTTCTCTACTTAATAAGTAGTTGAATAAATGTCGTGCGGAAGCAACACAGCGAGCAATTGGAGACGGTCCAGGATGAATCCCCAAGGGAATTCATAACTCGTAATTATAAACCACGGTCAAATGACGAAGTTAACACTTGACTTGTCAACCTACTAAACCTTCACCCTATACCAAAGTTAGGTGATGTGAGGACACAAGATATATTTTTCAAACCAGCCTTCGTGTACACAACGATCTTGGTTCATTTGGCTGGTTGCTTTGACATTTTATAACGCAAAGGCCATATTTGGCCAAAATACATCATGCAAACGCGTCAATAAAACTGTCGAACAAAGAGATTGGGGAACATAGTACTGTGAGGAAAGTAGAAAAGATGGCTTCGGTATCCAAGGCTACCAACCCTTGTTTTCACTAAAGACAGAATCGTTATGTTGATAACGAGAGCGAAAACTATTTTAATGAACTAAATATTCTATTTAATAATTCTATAATGATCTAATACTATGTTTGATGAAACAATTTAAAATATTTATAATTCAACATATAGGATTATTTTAAATATTTAATTCTAATTCTTTTTAACGAAATGTGCATGACTTCATATAAGTATGCTCTAGTAAAAAGCTAAATACAATGTGAAATTTTCGTACGATCATTCCGTAGATACATTACATCTCATACACAAAAACGCAATTTAAATAAAGAAAACAGATTAAATTCATGTTATTCATTCATTCTTCATGTCGCTAATTCCATTTCGAAATTGGGTCATTCTTGCTAATGACAAGGTATCTAGTACCACCAATCACCAGCAGGATTGTAACACTCGTTTTTGGTTGTCGCAAAGTAGTATCCCGTCATTAATAAGATTGATCAGATCTTAATGGGCGAAATACATCGTCTTTATGAAAATTGGTCAGATCCCAAAGGACGAGATATATAGTTGAAACCACTTGGAATGCTAATTCTTATTTTTCGTTATGGCTACAAAGAAAAACATCTCAGACCTTGATCTGCTTGGAAACATTCCCCCAAACCACTCCGTTAAAAAATTCAAGGACGCATAATCTAAGCAGCATTATAGATTATACACATTACAACTTATCTACGAAAACATAAACCCGATCTTTCCAAGACTGGTATTTACAACCAATCATCCCGGGTCAGTTACCGATGGCGTAATCGACGAAAAGACTGATTATCCTAAAAAAAACGATTCTATCTCCACACATTGAACCACATTTTCATCCTGTCCAAGTTTCATTTCCAACAAAAAGAGCAAGGCTGAATTAATCACGTAGCTCGGGAAACATAGCAAGATAGCGATCTCTAATTTATGCCTCCTTGTCTTGCACTGTACACAGCCCGCGGACGGAGGGTCCGTTGCGTCACCAAACCAGATCCCACGGTCGATTGAATTACTTAAGTAATAAGGGCCGCGTGAGTCGCGGAATACTCAATAAACGAGATCGGGTTCCCCATAGGTGTGAGACTAGAGTGCGTCGAGGGAATACGGAGCCTTATCTCTTTAAAATGATAATCCTAGAGACTAATTGCATGTTGAGAGACCCATTATTAGAAGAAGGTTCTGTCAAAACGATCGGGTAACAAAGCAGACCGTTGCTTTAATAGCATTTGTCTGCTGGGAATGAACGACAAGTTGGACTTTTTCGACATCTTTGTCCACCGGAATGACTGATTGCAAATACTGTGGATAAATCCACTGGTAGGTAATTTAACTAACGTCGCACTGGTGCGAGACAATGGGCTATTGCCGACGATCCGGGAACAATCCACAAGGGAAAGATTGGACGACGACAGTGCCGACCAACCGGTCTGATGGGGTTAAGGTGTTAGCCTATGGATCGGAAGGTTCGAATCCGGGTCAGTGCATGGATAATCGTTACATATATAAAACAAGAGAAAATTCAAGTAATAGAAACCAAAAGGAATTTATTGAAAACGAAAGTGTTGGTGGATCAGGGGGTCATCAGGGAGGAGCCTGACCCAAACAACACAAAATGGTGTTTTCTACGAAATGATGATATTTATATATATATATATATATATTATATAGTTATATACGTTATTATCTAGTGTCAGTGTTAAAATGAACAATATTTTGTGATGTTTTGTCGTGAAGGATATATTAGAATTACAGTGCTTCATGTTTTGTCAGGATAAAGACCACAGAACTTTCGACTCATTATTTAATGCAACTCCAAATTTTTTTGTCGTTTCCCACTATACTGTCTCTTCAGGGGTGTATCTTTAAGTGTGCACGGGATTCACGATCTCAAGGTACTCTTGTGATTTATTTTTTCCCATGAGGTTTACTGTCTCTGGTAAACATGGGATTGCAACGGATGCAGTAGTCCAAGCGATCTTTCTCACCTTGCCAACCAACCGGTCTGGTGGTTAAGTTGTTAGCCTCTAGATCGGATGGTTTCTGGTTCGAATCCATGTCAGAGCATGGATGTTTGTTAGCGTATGGTGTAGAGGCGGCTGATGCTCCTTAAACCTGTCGTGACCGAAAGTCCTCACGTCGGTTTGGTGTGGAGGTTTGGAGAGTGGGGTACCAGCTCAGGTGCTGCCTTGTCATTTGACCATGGTTCAAAATTACTTGATGTTGTCCTAGGATCTATCCCTTAGGGGATTGATCCCGGACCGTCGTCAATACCCCGTTGTGTTGCTCTGGTGCGAGGTTAATTAAAATACTTTACCGACGACGACAGCACGTAATTTTGAACCACGGTCAGATGACGAGGTAATACCTGAGCTGGCACCATCCTCCAAACCTCCACACCATACCAACGTGAGGTTATTTGAGGCCACGACATATTTGACGAGCAGCAGCTCCTTTTATACACGATGGTCTTTGATTTGATTCGAACTGGCAACCCTCTAGTTGCTAATCCTTTGCTCTTCAAATATGGATAAAGCGGCCCGATAAATGTGCTGGATTATATCAGTTGTTTTCACAAATTGAAGTAACAGAAACAACTGATAAGCTCGTTTGGACGGGAAGAGTTAGTTCTATGGCACAAGGTCCATATTTGGTTGGTAGGTTGGCTGGTTTTACGTTTTATAGCAACCATATATGGCCAAATTGCGAAAAGGGCCTTAAGAAGGCATGAATAGTCAAAAGAACGAATAGTTATTTCGTAAGCAGAACGCGTAGGTCTAATGTATATTGCATTCCATATGGCTTAAATATCCTTATCGTTACCTTGCCGTAATAGCCCAGTTGACAGAGTCGTGGGTTAGCCACCGGAAAGCTGTACGTTTGAAAATAAATACAATCAAAGACCGTCATGTACGTGGTTCTGCTGTAAGTCGTCACCTCAAATGATCTCATGTTGACGAGCTGTGAAGTTTGGAAAATAGAGTGCCAGTTCAGGTGACCTCGTCATCTTGCAATGGTTCAAAATGACGAGGTATTGTCCTCGGACTGTCGCCAATTGACTATTCTGCTTCTCGAATGCTACGTAAATTCAACCACCTACGTTGCACTTAGCCAAAAGTAGACGGGGGGGGGAGAAATCGTTTTTGAAAGCAATTTACACTAAAGTTTAAAATAGAAGCATAATTTCTAAATGTAAAGAAACTGATGCGGGAGCTTTTCTAAGTAACATGTAGAGGCTAAGAAAAAAAAGATTTCTACAATGATAGTTAGGGCCAGAAATTAAATATCAGGATCAATGAAATAAAATTCGGGATCAACTAAATTAAAATTCAGGATCAATGAAATTAAAATTCAGGATCAATAAAATTAAAATTCAGGATCAATAAAATTAAAATTCAGGATCAATAAAATTAAAATTCAGGATCAATAAAATTAAAATTCAGGATCGATGAAATTAAAATTCAGGATCAATGAAAATAAAATTAAAGATAACTCTAGTGAAGGTTTGTTGTGTTTTTATGGAGCACGGGTCATGCTTTGCCAGACTGGAAAATACATGACATTCACCGTCAAGTAATAAAAATATGCATACAATGAAAGTGTTGCGGACACAGGAGATCCCAGGGTAAGTTACAGGAATCAAACCTGCACCAACAACAACTCGCAGGTTGCTGGGATAAATGAAATATTAAAGAGAATGAACAATGCCAACATTTTGAAGTGCCCAGGAGCGTGTGAACCTTGTAGTAGCGCGAATTCAGACTGTTCCGTCTGCTGTGTGGAACCTAAAATTCATCATATGATTGGACCACGAGGGAAGACGGCCATCCCCTGATTCATTATCTCATTGGTTCATTGATGGATCATTTGATAGCAATAGACTTTTGTTATTCCATCACTTTCACCGCCACTCCGTTGAAATGCGGATTCATACGCACCTTTACCATAAGATGTTACATCGCCAAACGAGTTAAAGAGTAAGAGATGCCAGATCAGTCAACCGAAACCACTTTTTCAGAGCAGTCATGTGACAACTAGTTTACATGTTGGTAAAAATTTCAAGTTCATCTCAATAACAATGCCCATTCTGCATTGTTCCATGTCTATGGTTGCTAGACCAGTGATAAAACTGCTGTCATGGCAGCCTCCTAGTAGAGATCTTCTAGATCTTCTCCTAGTTAAAGTCAAAAATAGTAAATAAACCACAGGCACCTTTCCACGTATAATGATTGGCGTAAAAGAAATTACGATAAATGTTTTCCAAGAACTTATAATGAATAAAAATAGTTTTGTAAAATATTCATTAACTTCATTCATGATAAGAATAATAAACAGGGCTTGATGATACATATTCATCGTTCATTCCTCTTTATCTGCCGCTAAATTCGAAAATCAAATCAATCAAAACGAGAAATAACAAATTGAAAACATCTTCCGTTTTTGATCAGGATCTCAAATCCATCTCCGCATCAAGCTCAATTAATCATCGCAGAAAGGTTTCTTCGAATTATTTCAGCGAAGCAATAAATATTTTATCCCATTTCCACAGATCTCGATCCTTCTTACACTGGCTAATACCTCCAAGCTAAGACGCTGGCTCCAATCAAAACCTTCCTCGAATTTTAATCCCAGAAAACAATTATCAACTTTTCTAGAGTTGATCGCATGCATATTTAATTCACTTCCTTCCAAAACAGAAAAGTGGGTGTTTCGTGAATTATTCAGTCACTGCACAACATCTGCATATTTCCGAGGAAGAAAATATATTCAAAATGTCCGCCGGGAGCTTGGCATTTTGTGCGAGTTTAGCCCGGAGGAAAACAGGCACGTGAAACACATTTTGAACTTGTTCCTTCTGCTGTTGCCCCCTGATTCATATCGAGCTGTTCGGGGTCGTCCATTAAAAGTCCTCTGCATACATAATACCGGTATTTAAGACGATCCCTGAGGAACTGAGTACCATCGCCACGGCGTTTCCAGAAGAGTGGCGGATTGCGCTGTTAAGGATCTGACTACAGACGATTGCTTTGGAGTCCATCGGCCGGAATTAACTCTCTTTTGATTTAATAAAAAGGATATATCAACAAGGGCACTTTAAGAGCCCGATGCGATTACCATCTAAGCGAAAATGTATCTGACGAGTTGTGTGTTAACGATACTGCAGTGGCAGTTTGTTTCTCAAGAATCCGATTCATCAAAATATATTCGTGCTCACAAAAACACAAATTTATTTACATCACACAGATAACATGGAATTATTGCGCGGCATGATTGGTAATGATAATTTTAAATTAACCCTCAACTGCTGTGTCACAAACCGTCTCGTAACTAGTGTGGAGGGGTCTCTCAGACCTCGCTCACTAAAGTGCGTATAAAGTTGATTAATATGATATATTAATGAAATATTATTTAGATAACTATTACTTATACATTTTAAATTCAGATACCTAATTCCATTCTTAACATGAAATATATTTTATATTACTATATAAGTTAAGTAGATTCCATGTCTCTTCAGGCTCAGCTTTCAGACCTAATTTTGCAGGACGTTTTAACCCTGGAAATTCTAAAACTATGTTGTGTTTTGGTGTTTTAACGGCGCAATTAGGTTCCCCCCAGGAAACCCATTTGAAGTTATTTTTTCCGTAGAAATATTCTTCTTGTGAAGACGTACTTGAAATGGCTTCATCTTCATCTGCATAAATTTCCGAATCCGTTTCGTGTTCGCTTTCAATTATATTATCCAAAATTTCACTGTCCCAGTACTCTATGTTCGACCAACTATCAACAATATCCTGAATATCTTTTTGGGTAAGATACACAGTTCGTTTCTTAGCAAAGTCTTTTTGCCATTTTAGGCTCTCTGCCGAAATTCCCTGCTCAAACTTAGACGATTTCATTCAACAACAACGGTAACGCAAATGTTGTAAACGGGTCTAAGAGCCCACATGGGAAATGAAAGTAATCGGAAATACGAAATACTTGGGGCAGCCAAACCAGTCTCGGAATGTGGCTTCTGTTTGACGTAGTAGGAAGGTACTGAATAAGACAGGGACCAATATTTTCTTTAAGGGGTGGAAATATCCTGTCAAAAATGACTCGGTGTCTGTGAGACCCATGACAGCAGTTAAAGGTTAACATCCAAACAAGTGAAACGCAACGCGCAATTGACGATGATCCGGGATCAATCCCCTAAGAAAAAGATCCGAGGACAACACCACGTAATTTTGAATCACGGTCAGATGACGAGGCAACACCTGATATGGCACTCCACTTTCCAAACTTCTACACCAACGCAACGTGAGGACTTTCGGTCACGACAGATTTAAGGTGCACCAGCTGCCTCTACACCATACGCTTACAACCATTCATGCACTGACACATATTCGAACCAGATACCTTCCGATCAATAGGCTAACACCTTAACAACCAGACCGGTTGGTTGGTAAGGGCAGAAAGATCGCTTGGACTACTGCATTCGTCCCAATACCCATGTCTACCAGAGACAGTAGACCTCATGGGAAAGAATAGATCACAAGAGTACCTTGGGATCGTGAATCCCGTGCACACCTAAAGATACACCCCTGAGGTGACAGTATAGTGGGAAACGACAAACAAATTTGGAGTTACATTAAATATTGAGTCTAAAGTTCTGTGGTCTTTATCCTAACAAACATGAAGCACTGTAATTCTAATATATCTTTCACGACAAAACGTCACAAAATATTGTCCATTTTAACACTGACACTATTCTTCAAAAGCAGTGTGGTAATGTTACAATGAACTGGCTGAGATAAACAAAGTGTTTCTTATATGGGTCTCTGGTAATTGTGGGATTGAGGGCAATGAAATGGCAGACCAACTAGCAAAACGTGGATCTGAAATGTATTTATTGGACCAGAGTCTGTTTTGGGTCTACCTTATGTGGTTAGAAAGACTATCAAAGGTTTACACCTGGCTGAGTGTTACCATGCATGGCTTCAATATAATGCTCAAAGACAAACCAAAGAGCTCAATCAACAATCTCCCTGGAACAGATCGAGTGAATTGCTGAAATCGAGCAAAAGAGAAATGAGGGTAGATATTAGCCTTCCAACTGGCCACTGTAACCTAAATAGACACCTTAACCTTATAGGTGTTATAAATGGCCCATTATGTCGAGGCTGTCGGATGGCAAAGGAGAGCCCTGTACACGTTCTGTGTGATTTAGATTATTACTCTGCCCAACTATTTGAGTATCTGGAATACCATTGTATCGAACCCTAGGAACTGCCAAACATTCCAATCAGGTACATGCTGATATTTATTTCGGCAATCGGTCGTTAATGGATCAGTAGGGAGTTTCAGTACAATAGACTACTGGTTGGGGTGTTGGCACTCTTTAGTCACCCCACAGAAAGTCATAAATAACACTGACACTGTATTTTCACATAAAATCATCTAAATGCACATACTTATGTCGCAACCATCTTCAGGGATTTAGTACAATTTCCTCCTCCGCGACACAACCTGAAAGTAGATATTCGAGCAAACGCAAAACAATGCACATCAACAATCCCATTCCCACCATAGCCTCACAACAAACCTTTCCGCGGAAATATATTCCATATTATACCCAGCTAGTCTCCGAAAATTGCGACAGCATCCGAAGCAAAAGTATGCGTTACGCCCCCCCCCCTTCCACTTCTTGCAGACGATTCCAAACTCGAAAGGGCCTCGGCACAACCCCTTCCCCCTCGCGAGATAATGGAAAAAAGAACACTGAAAAGGAGCGAAATTACTAGCTTGCTCCCTTTGAGTCCCGGATTTGCGTTATACGGCACTGTCAATGACAGTGCTCCCGGACTGGGATGTCGGGCTATTAAATATCCGGGAAAAGCGGGATAAAACGCATAAAAATAAACAAAAATCGATCCAGGAGGCGCTCTCGTGTATATAAATTCGATGAGAATCATTGGAATTTTATAGGGTCGCTTCGGTAGACTGCGAAGGGGGATAATATATTCCGTTTATTATTATTTTTTATTATGTTTTTTGGTAAGTGAAGTGACTTAAACGATGCGTTTTCATTCGTCCCATCAAAATCTGGGGGAGATAAGCCATTAATTTTTATAGAGACCTCCACAGGGTTGTTTAAATGTAATGATTACCCGTGAACCGAATATGTATGATGGCGAGGTTTTGGTTTGGACGTCGTGCCGTTGCTTTTGAGGACCCCGCAACAAGTCCGGAATTGAGGGAGTATCTGTCTTTAATATTCCATTGAACGGAATTTCGTGTTTTTATTTCGGCAGTGGAGCATTTAAGTCTCGTAAAAATATTCTTCAGACGTGTGGAGGAATGTTTGAGAGGTATGGATGGAATTATGGCCTTACAAAATGAACTATCCTTCGTAGCTGAATAACATGTTTATTTTATAAATTGATATTTTAGATGCGATGAGGCACAAAGTGTAATAAAAAAACATCCATTGGTCTAGAAAATATGTCGATGGTTCGTATATTCAAGTAGGTCGAACGCTTGGGAGGAATGAATGGGAAAAAAATAATTGAAATGGAAGTACAAAGAAAATGTCTATCGCAGCTAAGTTAAATATTTACTTTATAAATTGATATTCCAGATCCGATAAGCATCTAAATAAAATAGAAAACTCCATTGGTCTAGAACATATTTTGATGTTTTTATGTACTCAAGTTTATTGGATTGGGGTTTATGACACCATGACTATATTTGGTAGTGATGCGCCACCAGCGACATGTATATGGCCATACACACAAGGAAAGTTTTACTGACAATGATGAGAGAAATACACCAAGAACTGACATCAGATCATCAGTCTGATTCGATAATGTTTGAATAAGCCATAAATTAAATATACTTCGTACAGTGACTTTCCGTAAAGGGTTGAAACAAAAGTTGGTTGGGTTTATGGCGCAAGGACCATATTTGGTCAAGCTTCGCCAAGCACAAGACGGTTAAAGTCCAGATATGGGCTTGCACTCAAGGGCAATTTTAGATACAGAAAATTGAAATATATCCAGGAAGCAATCGAAACTGCACCGTTTACAAATCGCAGGTCGCAAGTGCTGTAGATAAATCCACTGAGCCGCTACTAAAAGGTGATAGTCGTAACAGTAAACAGATGTGTGCTATAAGCTTGGACAGCAAATGTGCTTTGGAAATCTTGCATATAGGCATGTAGCGTTGATATTTATGAGTGGTGTGTTGAGGTGTGTAGGTATTTCAATTAAAGTCGCACTGGGGAAACACAACGGGCTATTTTTGACGGTCTTGACCAAATCCAAATGGAAAAGATCCAAGGACAACATCAAGTAGTTTTGTACCACAATGAGATGAAGTCACACCTGTGCTGCATCCCACTCTCCAAACTTCGCTACTAGTTCATATTTATCATGCTCCCAGCAATTATATCTTCTGTTTTGGGTGTTATGGTACAAGAACCATATTTTGCCAAGCAGCGCCAAACACAAGACAAACAACGCAAATGAGGAAGGAAGGAAAAAGGAAACACAGAAGGGTAGGTAAGAGTGAAGTTGTGATGAATGTACACACCTAAAGTTGTACCCTTGAAAGGAGCAAGGATATAGAAACACACTATTTTCAACTTTCTTCGTAAACAAAAAAAAGCACTTATTTTCAATGGAGTCAGTCTATATAATTACACGGCTATCATGACTGTCGCTCTATTGAAACTCCTCATATATAAATATCCTCCCAAACCAAAATAAACAAACGTTTCTATAACTCAATTCAAAAATCACATTGTGAGCCAATTACTCCGAATCGCATAATCGTCACTAATGAAATTACCAAAACCTGTTCCACTTTAATAAGGATTATCCAAACCCTTTAATTATCCTGATACCTCTTAATTACTTTTATAAAACTAGACTCAATTTTTCAAACTAATCTTTTCAGAATGGATGGAACAAAATAAACAAATCATCCTATTTAAAGTAGCAACAGGACACCTCAACCCAACTCGTAAGTGATTAATTCCATCTAATTCCGAGTTATTGTGACGATTTAAAATGGAGGGGTTGCGGAGCTAAAGAAGTAATAATTAGTCCCACCCAACCCATAACAAAAGCAGATAATTAATACCCAAACGAGAAGTGAAATTTTCAATTAAATTAATTATCCTCTAATTAATTTTTTTCTCTTCTCGAATCCAGAAGTAATTACTTGAAACCGTAACGGTTTCAAGTTAATCTGAAGTTCAAATCGCATCAAAATATTCTCATCGCTGATGGAAGTTTTGGGCGGTAGTTTCGGCGGATTCTTTCGTGATCTTTCAGTGACGTAGCAACGAATTAACTCGAGACTGACGCATTTTCAGGTCGGAAACTTCAGGATCTTTTTAAAAAGAGTTCAATAGATGTTAGGGGTCAGGGGTATCGAGAGTTAATTGAAGTGTCGGAAATTCTGAATCGAACTCCTTCGAATTGTGAGTATCTGAGGTTGTATGGAATTAAAAGAGCATTTCTAATCTGGTAAACTTTCACGGAACAATTTATACTCAAAACCGAAATGAGAACAAAAGTAATCCTGTTACAGTAAAACTGCAATTATTATAATCAATTTTGACCATAACCCATCGAGATAACTGGATAATTCACGATAAGGTTATTACTTAGTAAAAAAATAAAAAAATTTGTTTTAATATGCAATTTACTTGTTGAAGTAAGTCTTCGTGCTTCCAAGTCTCGCATGCGCTTGAGCTCAGTAGCTGTAGATGGTTGCACTCAGGTTGGCGATCCATCCATTTTACCGCTGTGTCAAGGCAATCAAACGCCTTACTAGCTCTCGCGTCTGGTTGAGTAGCAATGCCGACGTCATCTTGTGTCATCAATGAGTTCTTCTCTCACACTTTGAATGAATTCATTTTCACAGAGAATTTGGTATACAGGGTCCGAAGATTCAGACCAGCCATTCGCTTACGTCCTCTGTAATGCACTCGGAACATTCTCAACTTCAACACTATTGAACTCTATTGAACATTCAACAGGAATTCTCACAATGATGTTTCTTTTGTCTTGAACTGACACATCGTCCTCTTTTAAAATGCGAACTTTCTGATTTCCTTTTTGACACAAAGTGATCAGGTTAATTGGTGATCCGGATGACTGAAGTTCGGATAATTGGAGTTCTACTGTACTTTTATTTGCTAACATTAGTAAAAGTCAATACATTATATTTGGGGCTTTATGGCATTTGGTAAAGTTGTGCCAAACACAAGGCAAACTTCATACAAAAAAATGTCAAAAAAGGAGGAAAGAGGGATTAGAGAATGTATTGTGCGATAAAAACAGAAAAAGAACTCTTGGGAATCCCAGGAGTCCGACCCACCCCCCTCCTGCTTACGACAGACAGTACACCCCATGTAAAAATAAAAGATCATAAGAGTACCTCAGATCCTTGAGGCCCGTACACACCTAAAGGAGGTGTGTCTCTGAATGCAAAGTGTGTACATAGTAAGAGCTAAAATATTTTGCAACAACCAATTTATTCCAGAAACAGTAAGTCAGAGAGGAACGTAGATTTCTAAGGCATTTAACACTCGTTAACAGAATTATAATAGAATAAAGACAAAATATACTTGCGTGTATGAAGTATCGAAGTAATCCCATACAGGATGATATATTGGATTCCTTTTAAAATACGAGTACATTTATATGAAATATTTTTAACCTTTAGACTACGGCTGGTACTACAGTTGTACCAAGATCGTCCCAAAAAGGAATTTAGACAACGGCCAGTACATCAGTTGTACATTGGAAGTTATAAAAATCGCGCCAAGAAAGGATCATGCTTGTTATATCTATAGTCGTATATATAAGTCAAAGGATAATACTAAAACTTGGGTTGCATAAGAAAAATATGGCTAAGCCGTGAATAAAGAGTAGTTATTCCGAATGTACTTCAAGAGATTACAAGTATTTTATTATATTTATTCATTAACATTTTTTATAGTCGATTTTATTGTACTGCATTTTACTTCTGGTAGTACTTATAAGTTGTATTTTGTGTACACTATTAATCCTCTGAATTGTTTCGACGAGATATCTCGTCCATCAGTATCGCAACAATTTTTCTAATGAAGAGATATCTACATATTGCCTATTCTTTGATGATGGCAATTTCGTTCCAATAATGAGGTATCTCGTCCATCAAAATCTGCTAAAGGTTTTACGAATGACGAGATATCTCGCCAAGAACCACCAGAAGTGTTAATCCATGTGTGCATAAACTTTCTAAATACTGCTTTTTTTTATATTAGGCGGTTCTTTAAAACTCATAATTTTACGAATCTAATTCTGTTCTGAATTTCGAGAAGGGTTCTGTTTATAATTAATTTATTTAATGACAACACACCTTAGAAGTGGCCTTAATCGGTTCTTAGTCTGTCATCAAATACTAAAACTTATCTAGGGTTGGCCGTGGTCCATTACTCTTTGTTATTATAAGGATATACTTGACAGGGATATTGATGAATGGCTAGGTTGACCTTTGTTGCACAAGGGACGCAATTCACCAAGTAGTGATAGTGAGGGTTTCGCGACTTAGTGGATCGAATGAGTCAAAAAGCAATCGTAGAAAGTAATCCTCAGTAGTAGTGTCAAAGTTCGCATGTTACTGAAGTTTGAGTGGTAGGTGACATTAAGCGACTTCTTATACTTTTGATTCCATTTTGGAGGTACTCGGCTCTTGATGCCCTTTGGTAAGCGCCTCGATGCTTTGGGATGTACGCTGTCTTTGGTGCCTTTTTTAAAGATACGTCACACTTGGTGACGTATCTTTTATGGTAAGCGCCTCGATGCTTTGGAAAGTACGCAGTCCTTTGTGCCTTTTTTTAAAAGTTATGTCACATTTGATGCCATTTTGGTAAACGCCTCGATGATTTTGGATGTACGGGACCCTTGGTAACTTTTCTTCGAATATACGTCGCTTTTGATGTTCTTTTGGTACGCTACTCGGTGCATTTGAGTGTATGTGGCTCTTGGTGCCTTTTTATAGGTAGGAGGTCTATAAAAATTCATACTTGGTGCCTTTACGGTAAGCACCTCGATGCTTTGGGACGTACGCTGTCTTTTGTGTCTTTTTTTAAAGTTACGTCACATTTGATGCCCTTTTGGTACGCTACTCGGTGCATTTGAGTGTATGTTGCTCTTGGTGCCTTTTTATAGGTAGGAGGTCTATAAAAATTCATACTTGGTGCCTTTACGGTAAGCACCTCGATGCTTTGGGACGTACGCTGTCCTTAGTGTCTTTTTTTAAAGTTACGTCACATTTGATGCCCTTTTGGTACGCTACTCGGTGCATTTGAGTGTATGTGGCTCTTGGTGCCTTTTTATAGGTAAGAGGTCTATAAAAAGTCATACTTGGTGCCTTTACGGTAAGCACCTCGATGCTTTGGGACGTACGCTGTCCTTAGTGTCTTTTTTTAAAGTTACGTCACATTTGATGCCCTTTTGGTACGCTACTCGGTGCATTTGAGTGTATGTGGCTCTTGGTGCCTTTTTATAGGTAAGAGGTCTATAAAAAGTCATACTTGGTGCCTTTACGGTAAGCACCTCGATGCTTTGGGACGTACGCTGTCTTTTGTGTCTTTTTTTAAAGTTACGTCACATTTGATACTCTTTTGGTAAGCGCCTCGATGCTTTTGGATGTACGGGGTATTAGATGCCTTTACTTCAAATATACGTCCCACTTGGTGACCTTTGTTTAAACGCCTCGAAGTAGGCGAGCCTCGGTGCCTTTAATAAAGATACACCACTCTTCATGCTCTTTTGGTACGCGACTCGGTGCTTTTGAGTGTATGTGGCTCTTGGTGCCTTTTTAAAGGTAGGAGGTAGATAAAGCCTTGGTGCCATTTGTAGGTAGAATATGACATTTTTAAGGTACGTGGCTCTTAGTGCCTTTCTTGTAGTTACGCAGATCGATGCTTTTAGAAGGATGCGAAGATTGGTATCTTTCTGGAGGTGTACGTGGTTCCTTTTTTTTATAGATACGCGGTGCTATTTTAGTGGTGTGTAGCACGATGCCTTTGAAAGTACGTGGCTCTTGGAACCTTTTCCCTTTAGTTGTAGTCTCCTTTTGTAGGTTCGCGTGTCTTGGTGCCTTATAAAACATACGCACAACTTGCTGCTGTTTTGAGGTATATGATGTGTCGTACTAGGTGCCTTTTTGGAGATACATACCACTAAGTGCTCTTTTGGAGATAAGCGTCTCTTGTAACCTTTTGGAAGACACGGAGCTATTGATGCTTTTAAGGAGTTACACGTCTTTTAAAACCTTTATTCGTACTGGGTGCCTTTTTGGAAATACATAGCACTAGGTGCTCTTATGGAGATAAGCGTCTCTTTTTTACCTTTTTGAAGACACGGAGCTATTGATTCTTTTTAAGTAGACACGCGTATGTTAAAACAGAACAGGATTTATTCGGCTTTTAATGCTTTCATTGAAACATGAGATGCTTAGACTCTCCAGGAGTTACGTGCCTTTAGAAGAGACACACGATTCGTAGTAATATATTTATTGGTATAATTAGATGTTGAAAAGGTGAGAAAGGAACACCAAGGTAATTATGAAAGCTAAAAGCCCTGAGAACACTACAGAGTTCACAAGACAAAGCATGGTGATAAAGCTTAACAACTTTCTGCGAAATATATTCAAACATCATATAAAGTAAATATATTGATAAACACCTTGCAAAAATAGCGTCGCAGATAGATTTACTCAATAAATATAAGCACAGAGATAGACAAAAGTAAATTGATAAACACATCAGCACCCTAACGGAAGAGATCTCTGATAAATATCTGCAGAAGCATCTATCACATTACGATATTTTTCATGAAATCTTTCCTCCAAGGCGAAATCTTTCAATAAACTGTAAATCGTATTTCGCCAATATCGCGACGCATCAATATCGATCTTTCAAACTCGGCAAAGCAATTTAAATTTGCTCTGCGATGCTAGGAGACTCTGTCCCGGAGTCTGCAAAAGTATCTAAATGATTCAATTTCACAGATCTCCCAAGAGAATTCCAAGCGAAATGCAGAGCATTGAAAAAGTCCACGGTAATAGAGTTGAGAACCCATAACAAGAATGAAGCTTTTTATTTCGAAAAGTAGGTACATTTAATACTTTTCCCATCTACGACATGAGAAATACTAATGAATAATACAATCAAATACACGCAGTATAGTACGAGATGCGTCAGCTTCATTAGAAAAAATCCATACGATAAAAAAAATATCTAACGTGAATAACATGAAAGCGAGATAAATTATTATATAAAGAATGCGATGTTTGTGGTAGAGAGCATTTATGAATATGATAGGGAGCGAGAGATAATTTAATTCTCTTTTACCCATTTAATAACAAAGTATTTCAGCATTCCAGTTGAAAATATAGCCATTCATTTTGCTCTCCCATATTTTAAAACTAATTATAAATGTCACTTTGCGTTTCAAAGCTTAAGCCGAATGTTTACAGAGCGAGAAAGAATGGCTTTTAAAAATAAAAATATGTTGGAAGTCGAAAGAATTTAAGAGATTCTAATGTTCGTTTAATAGTGGATGTCACTCTATGCCCATTTGTTTGCCGCACTGGGACCAAATGGAATATAGAACTAGAGATAAAATGGCTGAATATGATTCTGTGTCACTCGAATGCAAAAAATCTTAAGCCTACTTAACCAGAGACCATGGAAAAGATGACATAAATACAATACATTTACATGGCATTCAACTAAAATAATCATAACAACTGCTTTAGTTATCAATACTGACGACTCGTATATTCTTTCGTTTAATTTTAATTTTTTGACTACGGCTATAGATATAACAAGCGCGATTCTTATAACTCCCAAGATACAACCGTTGTAACGGCTGTAGTCTAAAATCTTTCTTAGCGCGATTCTGATAACTTCCAAGGTACAACTGTAGGCCATTGTCGAAATTCTTTCTTGGAGCGATCATGGTACAATTGTTGTACCGGCCGTTGTCTAAAGTTTAAACCAGGTATCGTCAAAACTGACCAGATATTGATGGAAGAGATATTCTGTCATACGAAGCGAGTGGATCAGATTTTGATTTCGTCATCATCAACGAATTGGCAATACATGAATGACGAGATATTTCGTCATTAGGAAAATTGGTCAGGTCTTGATGGACAAGATATCTCGTTCCAATTACTTGGAAGATTAAGAAATTATTTCACTTGGTATTTCCAACGCAAAACTTTACTAATCCAGCCTTTCTGGTTGGTCGGTCTGTTGAACGGGAGTTGGATTCATTGGGTTATAGCGCAGGATGGATTTATATGCCAGGCCTAGCTGCCAAGCTGCTTCAAACTACATGAAGTAAATAAACGCACCCACAAAGAATGTTTTTCTGACACAGAGAAATACACCCCGGGTAGCTACAGGAATCGAACTTACGTTGCCTATAACTTGTAGGTTACTAGCACAACAGGCAAACCCTCTATGTCCCTATGCCTTTCTGGTAAGCCCACGATAGGGGAGAAGTGTTGCTTAAGGTACGTGCCTAACCCAAAATCCTCGTTTTGGTGAATTTTTTTATTTGTTCATTTTATAGACAACACATTTAGGATTACAAAATGTTTGTTTTTGTTTTTGCGGTAACTAGAAGAAATGTTATAGTATAAATAATAAACCTTAATCAACCCTTGTTTGTGCTGTATCAAAATCTTTAAATGTATTATCTGAAAAACTGCGTTTTTCGTTATTTGTGTTTGCAATAGGTATATCTCAAAATGTTTTTAAGATTTTGAAATGAAATTATATCCCAATCTTTTATTCATTTGTAGCTATGTTATGAACCAAAATCTAACCTCTCTGTATTTTTTATTTATTTTAACGACTATTCTTTTGAAAAAAATTATATTTAAAAAGAAACATTGGAGTTTTTATTAAAAGTTTGTAATATTTCATAAACTTTTAGTACTATTTCAAATATTTTGATTCACAACACAGATTCATATGCTAGGTAATATGCAGTATAAAAATTATTGAAATAGTATAAAAAATATATTCGCGTTAGAATTTGTTATAGGAGGTGTGGCGTAAATGTCAATTTTCACTAAAATGTTGCTAAAAATTGCCTATATTTTAGAAGTTAATGAAAATGTTATTGAAATTGCATTTAAATTGAAAATTTTATATATACCCCTTTTGAATTAAAAACATGTATGTTTTATTAAAATGTTATGTATTTAAAAAAATGCTTTGCAGGTAAACTATATTGGAATCAATGGACTGATTGATTCACTGATTGGAATCATTGACAACATCATGTGAAGCTCTCATTTATAAACTGGTTGTTAATTGAATTAACGTTGCACTGAATTAAAACAGGCTATTGGTGAAGGTCCGGGAACAATCCAGAACGGAAAAATCCTAAGTCACCTCATAAATTTCAAACACGATTTAAAAACTGGATTTGTCCGCTCATATTTTTGTTCTTTTGTGATGACCGTATGCGAAGTTACTTTTAAACCTCCTCTGAAATAGCAACACATTTAGTCATCAACAAATACATGATTTTCATGATTTTAGATATTTTTCAACTGTGCTTTGTCAGTTGTTTGAACCTAAAATATTATAAGTTAATTTTGCTTGGAAGAATGAATTTTCATTATCAACGATACACTAATTCTTAGTAAACTAAGACAGCATCTGTAGTGTTGTAATAAATGGATCAGTGTTCTTTTCAAGAGAATCTTCAAGCCACACACGATTGAATGCGAATACCTTACCTCCAATTTTGGATCGAGGCCAAGAGATTCCAAATTTTGAAACTTTTGACACTAAACAAGAAAAACATCTTCAGAATTTATTTTTCTTTGTGAATTAAAATATCTTAGTAAATACCATCGAAATGCACCTGACATTTCGCTACTTATTAATTCATGTCCTGACCTACATTTTATCCGAGTAGAAAAAAAGGAATATATAAACCAACTGAAAAAAAGTCTCATTTTTCAAATACATACAAAGCTTCTTTTTAATCTTGTTATTAGCAACCCAGGGACTAGAAAATACTTAAATATTCGTGATGTGGATTTAAAAATGTGTGTAGACATTAATCGGACGCAATTCTGTGTAGTTGAGAAATATATGTAACAAATTCTAAGCCCTTTAAAATGAAATCGTTCACTCAATCTTGTTTCTCAAAATGCATACCTAATTTTAAGTTTTTAAATAATATTTTTTTAGTTGCAAATCACATACTACAAAGGATCTGTGTATATATGAAACGATACTTGAAATTAACCCTAAGTACAATATTCTCCACAGGTTACGTTCCCCTTTTCTCGCGTAAATCTTTGCCTCTTGGCCATGTGGTCAATATTTCCACCGAATATTTCCAACGAACGCCCAAAACTTGATTTAGAAAAAAATTCACTCACTTTCTCAAGGTGACGCCGCTTGGCTGACTGATAGTTGAGACCTACCAACACGTCCACCAAGCGGCAAGATCTCGTACTACATAAACCCCTCCCACCAGAACATATGTCGTTTCTTTTGGGTCCCCCCTCGTATATATGCCCTCTGTATTATGTTAAGCCTGCACAAAACTCCCACTCTAATGAAGTTATACTGTGCAATAAGATTACAGTAGGCTATGATGAAGCTGGAAGACAGAAAATATAATAGGTTTTTAGAGTCACATATCTTTCTAAGGATCATTAAAGGACCTCTAGTTCGTGAAGCCCGTACACATCTCAAGACGATGTGCCCCTAAGACACTTGAAGCCATCACTTCAGAATCTTCGACCCAAGAACTGATCTTTGATTTCGTAGTTGGCGAGCAGGATTAACCTTTTTACTACACCTATATTTTTTTTATTTCCAATGGCAAGGCTGGGTACAGATTGCAAAGACAAATACAATACATAATACAATACAGTACAGAATTGACCGAAGTAATTGTAGTCTTATACAAGGCCAGAAGTGATGGTCACTTGTGAAGGGGCACCCAGTGGGTGAACCATCATTGACCCTAACAAAGGACAGCACAATTTACATCCATGCCCTGACCCGGATTCGAACCAGGAACCTTCCTATCCAGAGGTCAACACCTTGACCACTAGACCGGTT
This sequence comes from Metellina segmentata, assembly GCA_947359465.1. Lineage (NCBI taxonomy): Eukaryota > Metazoa > Arthropoda > Arachnida > Araneae > Tetragnathidae > Metellina > Metellina segmentata. Next base: position 25,991,852 of record OX375881.1, on the reverse strand, counting down.
GGTCGGCACGCCTATAGATATAACAAGCGCGATTCTCGTCGTGGTTCTTATAACTTATCTGGCACAACTTATGTAATGGCCGTTGTCTAAATTATTTCTTGGCGAGATCATGATACAACTGCTGTACCGGCCGTAGTCTAAAGGTTAATCAAAGATTTACACCAGGCATGCAAAGGCAAGCCCCAGAAACCATAAACGCGTCCCTAATATGAAACAACCCAATAGCACAAGGCGTTCGTCCCTGTTCCTAACTAATTTTCCTCTCCATTTCCGAGTTCATTTAGTGCCCCGTTGCAGGTATAGACCTGTTGTGTTTGGTATTGATTGGGGTTATGCAAAGCGGGACCGAAACTACGCTTGGAGCAGCGGCTGATGCGTCCTGAAAACGCTAATTTACGTTCCGACATGATCGCTCTGAATGCAATTGGCGTTCTGTAGTGGAAGGGATGATTGGCAATCCCTTAGTTTATAGGCAGGCCGATTTGTCCTTTTGTGCCCACACGCTGTGTTTACACAAACAGCTATGAATTATATTGTGAATACTTAATAGTTCCTGTTCTAGTTTACGCTCTCAAAACAAGAGTTTGGGGATCTATACTAGGGATGCGACATCGATAGCAAAACATCGATGCTTTGAAACATCGATGTTCGAAATTAAAACATCAATGTTGACAACACATCGACTTGAAAACATCGATGTTTTTAAACATCAGTGTTTTTAAAACTCAGTTATTTAAACTTTTTCCCCCATTTCTTAAAACTGGTTTAGCAACTTGTGATGCTACATCGACAGCAAAACGTCGATGTTCAAAATTAAAACAACGATGTTGATAATACATCGCCCCCAAACCATCGATGTTTTTAAAATTCAGTGTATTTAAACTTTTTTCCTCATTTCTTAAAACTGGTTTACCAACTATTGATGCGACATCGACTGCAAAACATCGATGTTCAAAATTAAAACAACGATGTTGATAATACATCGCCCTCAAACCATCGATGTTTTTAAAATTCAGTGTATTTAAACTTGTTTCCTCATTTCTTAAAACTGGTTTACCAACTATTGATGCGACATCGACTGCAAAACATCGATGTTCAAAATTAAAACAACGATGTTGATAATACATCGCCCTCAAACCATCGATGTTTTTAAAATTCAGTGTATTTAAACTTGTTTCCCCATTTCTTAAAACTGGTTTAGCAACTAGTGATGCGACATCGGCTCCAATGGATCGATGTTTTTTTCTAAAACATCAATGTTTAGAAAACATTGACATCGATGTCGCATCCCTACTTTTCAGACCCTTCATCCTTGGTCACTTTTGTCTAAAAGTATGTTCAATTTGCTGATTATGAAAATTATGCTACTTGGTTATTTTTAAAATTTTTATAATGGTACTTTTTTCATTTAAAAATAAAACATCGACAACGTAAAAACATCTACAAGTATAAACATCGATGTTACCAAAACATCGACCCCAATACATCGATGTTTTGAAAACATCGACATCGATGTCGCATGCCTAATCTATACGTGTCTACGTCAAACTACAGATTGAAATACAGTGCAGAATTCAATAGGCATAAACGGTTGTAACATTTTTAATAAGAGAACAGTTGAATGTATTCTTTTATAGAAGGGTAAACGGTGGTATCCCGGTTGGAAGAGATGTGGATTAGCAACCGGAGGGTTGCAAGTTCGAAACTCGCTCAAACCAAAGACCACCTTGTAACTGGGGTAGGTAGATAATTTTAATTAAGGTCGCATTTGAGCGACACATCATGTGTGGATTAGTGTACTTTAAATCTGTTGTGACTTCAAATATCCTCACGTTGGCATGGTGTAGAACAGTGATTCTCAACCACTGTGCCGCGGCACTTTTGTGTGCAGCCAAATTTTAGAAATGTATATAGTAAAAATTATAATGCTTTTTTTATTACGAGTAAAGTTAGTTTAAATTGAAGAAAAGTACACTGCAAAAGAAAACTGTTGTTTTTACAGTTAAATACCATACTTTTAACTGTTTAACTGTTTTTATCTTTTCAACTTTTCAACTTATAGTAATAACTATAAGTTTTACATACAACTATTAAACCTATCTTTTTCTTTGTGTGCCGCCAAATTTTGAAATCGTTAAGAGTGTGTCGCGACAACAAAAAAAAAAAAAAAAGGTTGAGAATCACTGGTGTAGAAGTTAAGAGAGTGAGGTGGAAACTTAGGGGTAAATCTCTTCATCTGACCTTGATTCAAAATGGCGTTTTGAAATAGCCCGTTGTGTTGCCTTAGAGCGACGTTAACTCAACCTCTTTTATGAAGGCGATTTAAAAAGTTCGTAGGATCATACTACGCACAATGAATTGTTGAGTAATTAGGGGATTCATAAGGGGAGGGGGCTCTTATTCGGCATTCAATAGCAAGAATCAGATTTCAAATGGTTCATGTGGAGAAAGATTATGAAAAAGGATTATGAGGTGTATACAGATTATGAAAAAGGATTATGAGGTGTATACACATTATGAAAAAGGATTATGAAGTGTATACAGATTATTTAATCTCTCAGCTACTGTGTGACGATGGCACTTAATTGATTGATGCTCCTTTAATAAGGTGTGTAGGTAGTAGAACTTACGTCGCAGAGAAACATTACATTGGTTTTGAGACCGTCCGGTGACGGACTGTGATCGGAGGACGAGAGCTCGTCCTTTTGAACCACGTTCAGATGACGAGGTTCACACCAAAGTAGACACCCCACACTTCAAACTTCCACACCCCGCGACGACAAATTTAAAATGCACTCTCTTGGACGGACACGACAGTTGTTTGGTTGGATCGAGCTTCGAACTCTCAACGTTCCTGTTGCTAATCCGACTTTTCAAACTAGGCAATACGAGCCTCACTCTTTTAATAAAGATACAGAATGAAAAACACTCCAGTCAAGCAATCTACCAAGCTGGAAATGGGAAGTGTTATTAATAATAATAACAGATCGTGACACTCGAGTAAGGCATCTGAAAACCATAAAGCACGATGATCCCGTACAATCACCTTAACAAGCACAGAACAAGCTCCTAATGTATCTATCCTTATCTAAGGCTATTATCTACCACAACAAAAATAACACATATCTCAGTTTCTCCAAGGGTCGACAGGTCGCGCAGGTGGAATCAAAACAAAATAAAGGATGGCAAAAGAAAACCTATCGCTGCGGCAAAGGTACTCGGAAGGAATTCCCGTTTCGAAATAAATTCCCCTGCACACCGTGGCAAAACCGTTACCTTTTTGAGTGATCTCGCAGAGTCAGAGTAACGTTTTTGACAAGCGAGATCGGCGCTTTCAACGGACGTATTGACTCCGATGTTGGAGTAACGTCATTCGGTGTTTGCCGTTAAAATATGCAGGAGGGAAGTGTCGGAAATGCCGTGAATGCGTTGGAAGGAATTCTTTATTCAATGCGCGACGTCGAAAAATTCCCGTTTTTTGGTTTTTCGTGTTTTTCTTTCTACCCGGCTTAGTATAGCCCCTCTCCCTCCCGACCAAAATACGTCAACTCAAATTAGGTTAGGGATTCCGTTGACGGCGACTCGCACTTCTTGGTGATCTTCCAGCACCGTGTTTGCTTTATGAATTGGTAAAAGATATGATCGTGAAAGGGAGGTTTCTGAGAGAGGTTAGTTGACAAAGACGCGTGGAGGGAGATGGATTTGAATTAAAGCTTTGAGCCTATCCTTCCAGAAGGTTTACACGAGACATCTCGTACATCAAGAGCTGATAAGTTTCGTTAATTGAGGAGGTACATCGTCAAGACAAAACTGCTCAATTACTCCAAGTATTAAATTGGAATTAAAACTGAGGGTGTACTGCAAGAGGTTCTGACGAGATATATCATGCAGCAAGACCTGATATGTTTTGCTAATCAGGAGGAATCTCGTCGAGGCAAAATTGTCCGACTACTCCAAATATTATATGTGAATTAAAGCTAAAGGTTTACCGTCCAAGGGGTTTTGACGGGGAAACTCGTGCATCAAGACCTGGTAAGTTTTACGAATGGGGTCGTCTGGAAAAACTGCATGATTACCCCAAGTATTGAATGTGATTTAAAGCTTAGGGTTAAACCTACAAGAGGTTTTGACTGGTTACCCCATCCATCAAGATCAGCTCAGTTTTGCTTATGATATATTTTGTCAAAGCAAAACTGCCCTATTACTCTAAGTATGAAAAACGAATTTCACCTGTAAAGAACTGGTGAGTTTGGAATACGTTGGTTGGTTTTTGGTTTTATGGTACAAGAGGCATGTTTGGCCAAACTGAGCCATGCACAAGACAAAGACTGGCAATCAATTCTGAAAAGAAAGGGTAGAGAGCAGAAATATCAGTAGGGCATCCTGGGGTTATGACCCCATGTTTAACACAAGTAGTAAACCCCATGGGAAAGAAATAAATCACTACGGTACTTCGGGTTCGTGAAGCCCATGCCCACCTAAAGATGTGTTCCTGAGGAGAGTTAGTGATATATTTTTGCATCACATGATGGCTACTATGCAGTTAATGCTGTAAGGTTAGCTGTGATGATAAATCTTTCACTAACTGTGATTTATAAAACACTAGGGGGCACGTTCCTGCTTGCTGACGATCTCCAACCCCCGGAGGATTGATTTGTAATTGCAATCCTCATTGGTTCGCTGAGCGAATCATGCTCGCTTCGCTCGCACATGTGCCCTAGCAGAAGGGATTGTTTATAAAATATGATATTCCAAGAAATAATTTATTAATGTAAATTTGTTGTACTACAGAAAAGTTATACAGTACCACTGGAATCAGAACTCCAACAATTTGTAATTCAAATGAAAACTCTGAGCAAATTTTGACTCGAAATGTGAGAGCTGCTTTGAAAATCGAAAACCCAGCTTGTTGTTTGCAAGCTGCAATAGCTCGATTAATATTAATTTTTTCAATAAAATTTGATCCGATAACACTATGAATTCATTTGAGGCACGCGGCTTCGTAGTAAACAAACAATCATACAGTTATGCCAAAATGCGATAACAAATAACATCTATTTTAGTGCCACGTAAGAGAATTTTATACATAGAACTTTGCCAAAGCATCTTTGCTTGCGCGGATTTTTAACCCTACTTAAGTCTTAATTTTACTTAACTTATAAACTTGTAACCTCCTTGTTCTTTAGTTTCATATACCTGGATGTTAGGTTTCGTCCTTAGAAACCCAATTAAAAGGAAACATTTTTTGTGTATTATGCAAGTGTCTGTAATGAACTTTCAAGTATTATAGACGAAAAATTCGCCAACCAATTTGTTAGTGGTGAGGGTGCCGGCTTCAGGATGGCGAGATAAATCTCAAAATTGGTCAGATCTTAATGGACTAAGTATCTCGTCGAAGCCACTTAAGAGGGTTCAACTTGTTTTTCCGGTGATGGCTTTTTGGTTGAACTCTTTCTATTTGATTTAACATCAAATGAATCGCTCCGTACACCTAATTAACGTTGCAACAGTCGCCATCGACGCAACTGCCCTTCCGATATCCTCTCACCAACCATCCGATCGTTGATAAAACTTTTGATGGACTTTCTACCAAATTGAGAGCTCTTTATTACTGCCTCAGACCATAAAAATCAGCCACCCACTTCACACGACATCGCAATCTGATAAGGACGTCGGGCACTTCAGGGTTCGGAATCAAACTGCTGCATCTGCCAGCAACATTTGTCGGCCGCTTCTTCCACCGAGAGAACAGAAGTCGATAAAATCGAAACAATGTTCCGATTCTTCCGGAAGTCTTAGCACGGGAGGAAGAAAAAGAAGACCTTTTCGACGTTCTCGGGGCCGTAAAATGGAGCAATCTCGGAAATTTATCACGGACGGTGCCGTCCTCGCGTGCGAGAGAGGGGAGGGATGAGAAGTGAAGTCATAAAAGGTCAATCTTATCAAAACGGGGCACCCCGATAAGGACAAAAACAGGGGCGGGATTTCTCTGAGCCCCGGTGCTGAGTGACGGCTGAAGGATGACCTCGGAAGTGAAAAAAATGCCAAGATTGAGATCTGGTGATTGCGGCGAAGTGCGAAACCGTCGTTCGGAAGAGATATGAGCTACGAGGGTGGTTTTGGTGTATTTTAAGTGGTGTTAGGCTGTATACGGGAGGTGGATTGCTTTACGTAAATGAGGGACTACTATCCAGGTAAGGTTCGAGAGAACGTTTCTGTTGAAACTAAAACGTAATGTCAGCTAAAGGTATCTGACAACATTCAGCGTCCTTTGTTTAACGTTCAAATAAAATAATACTTTACTTTTTTTTACAGCAAAACTTATAAAAACACATTATAAAACAAACAATCACTAAAAAATATTATAATTTATTAAAAATTTGATAATAGAGTTTAAAAATGACGCCAACGAAGAACATTACAACCGAAAATCTTATGATGCAAGGGTTAAATTAGTTTTCCTTTCCGGAATAATTTTATGTAATTTATTATTTTGAAAGGGAATTTCTGTGTTAACAAACCAGACGGTCTACGAAGATTTTCTTACCGCTGTCCAAAGGCTCTCATAATATACAAATCGGGATACCATTAAAATGTAATCTATCACCGTTTTAGTGGTTTTTGATGTTTGTCCTTTAAATACGGCTATAGATGTAACAAGCCCGATTCTTTCGTGGTACGATTTTTATAACTCTTAAGATACAACTGGTGTAACGGCCGTAGTCTAAATTCTTTCTTGGCGAGATTCTTATAACTTTCAAGGTACACAACTGATTACTGGCCACTGTCTAAATTATTTCTTGGCGTGATTATAGTACAACTGCTGTACTCTGACCGTAGTCTAAAGGATAATCTTTTTGTTTGTGACCAATCAGCTATGATATATCGATTCCAAATTCATTCCATAGAATTTTAATTGGCGACGAGCTGAAATCATATTTGGCAAACAAACCAAGTGGCGCCAAATTCGGATGCCTTCAGGACATACGTTCGCCGTAGAAGACTACCGCTACCTTCATTTAGCTTGACAAAGAGACTTTTGAATTTTAAAATTGAAGTTGCAAGTATCATAGAGATACTTTTTTAAATAATATCAATACCTTAAAGAAAAAGAGGTACAAATCTTCGTTTCTCTGGCATTAAAACAGTGCCTGTTGTGTATTTGAACTTTTTTTCTCATCAAAAGACCCAGTGTGATTGGTTAAATTCCATTACCACCATTTCCTTTGTGTAAATTCGATATTTCCCTTCCCTGTAAATGGTTTATTTTTGACATTAGAAAATATTTAATGAATAAACACGAATTCCCCTCTTTTTCTTAATGTCCAACTTAATCACCCTAAACATATTTCGATGTTAACTCGGAAAATTAGCATGATCCAGTAAAATTCTGAACTGACTAGCATTTCTAATTTAGAGCGTGGATCACATGCAAAATTTTACTAATTGAATTTTATTTAATTCAATTTCAAGTTCTTTGAAGAGTTCGGAGCGTGAAAAAAATATCAATGCCTTAATGGGATTACTGACTTACAGTTTCTGAATCTTTCGTTTGTCCGTTTATATTTCGCGATTAGGAATAAAAATTATTTGTTTTAGAAAGGAGGGTTCTTGATTTCATACTTATGATTAAAGAATATTTCCATGATCATGAGCATAAGATGAATTTTAATTCGAAGCTTTTTCTATTCAAATGCAAATATTAGGGCATGAGACAAAATTAAATTCGATGCATTGTTTTCAAACAAAATGCTAAAACATAAATATGCAAGAAACGTTCTGTAAGAATATTTAATCATGTTTCGCAATACCTGATTGAATACTAATGTATTGACAGAGCCAGAATTTGATACATTTAGTTGGTATAATTCGAAAACCAGGATATTCTTAACAAAAAATTATGTTTAATTTAATAACTTATGCCAGTGAATTTAAGAAATAAATGCATGCGCTATATAAACTTAATTTTTGTTTGTTTGTTAGTTAATTTCCGATAGACAAATAAATTTGTGAACATGTTTCATGTCTGTCTGACTGCTTTACTTGCGTGTTCATCCGTAGTTGGTTACATTTTAAAACATGGATTAAAGATGTAAACGATTTATTGTTTCTAAATATACGATAAAAATAGCTTTAGAATGTGTATATAATATGCAATCAATAAAAGAAAATTTTAAGTTGCATTTTGTGAAAAGTTTGGGATATATTTTCTCAGGCTTAAAAAAGAAAGCGAGTGTAAATCTTGTGCCAAAAAAGTCATTTACTCTCTCTCCTCTCAATAAATAATTCTATTTATCAATAATTTAACTATAGATTCTTTAACGCTGAAAGTATTGTACATTATTCTGCGCTTCAAACTTCCTATTTCCTAGATACCTCACCCAAGCATACAAACGTCTTTGACAAAATTAAGAAGTTTCTCAGAATTCTCTCTCTAACTGAATAAACGTAGCTTAAGCAAAACATTTGTAATGTGAACAGGTGATAATACCTTCTTGGAAGTCACAGTGCTGATAAGATTTTGAAATAGGTCCTGTCAAACTGCTTTTACATTAGTTAACAGCAATAGTTTTCCAGCTTTAAACGAAATATTTTCCTTTTGGAGAATTCAAGAGCTCTCATTAAAACTATTTGATCGCTGACAATGATAACGTATTATATTTGACATGAAAGTACACATATACCAATGTCATAAAGCAATCCAACTGTATCTACGTTTGTGTCCACATTACTACCGTGTCATAAAGCTGAGTGGTTGGATTTAACCTTTTGGTCGTCACAAGTTTTTTTTGTATAGTTTAGTATTGTTTTTAACCCCCAAAATTAGGTAGAAGTCATCAAGTGAAAAATGTAGGTTTCAGAAAAGATATACACTATATGGTCATAAGTATTTTGACATTGCATGTTTTTCATAAAGAGTGTTTCATTATTCCCTCACTTGCTCCCTTTTGCTTGTATTACAGCTGCAAACACGTCGAGGCATACTTTCCACAAGTTCTCTGTAAGTCTGGGCTAGAATAGCTTGCCATGCCTCTTGTAAGGCTAAGGCTACTACACACTAGGCCAGTAATTTAGAAGAGTAGCGAGTGATTTAGTAGCTCTACTAAACTAGAAAGGTACTAGGGGAGTAGTTGTTCACACACGGTTTAGTTGGTGTTCGAGTGTCGACTGCTAAAGATGATGCGGAGAGCGAAGCTGAATCGCGATGAAAAAGATGATATGAAATAGAGTATATAGATGGACGTATCGTGTATACATATTTGCGTTCGAAGTAAATAGAAGCGATGAAAAAGTTAAACCGATATTAAAAATTATTTTCTGTACACTTAAATGTAGCTAGCATAACAGGGAAGACTTCACATTCCATAAGCACTCCTGTTCCACATAAGCAGTAGCAAATTTGTCCGTAGTATCGTCACTCCAACGAATCGTGTTGCCCATTAAAATTTTATTTTTTTAAGAGAATAAAAAACGTTAAACATTTAAACAGAACAGATTTATTGACTAAAGAAAAAGAATGAATTCAAATTACCGCGATGAAAACGGTCCGCGAGACAGACGATCAAAAAATTGTTGCCAAAATTTAAAACTCATATGTAGTAGGCATATTTTAACAAAAAAACACACACGCAAGAAAGATGTGGAATGAAAACGAATAACTAATGAACTCTACTAAACAGACGTGTTCACACCTGTCTAGTGGCACGCTAGTGGTTAGTGGAGTGAGGTAGGAGGCACTATTCGACCGCCTACTATCCATTCGACTGGATCGAGTCCACTAAATCGTTTTACTAAACTACTCGACTAAATAGTTTTGTCCCAACACGTCTAGTTACGAAATTACTCGCTACTCGACTAAATTACTGGCCTAGTGTGTAGCAGCCTTAAGAGATTGTTGTGAAAATGGGCGTGCTTGGCGGTGTCGTATTCGTCGCTCATTTGTCCCACAATGTGCTCGATCGGATTGAGATCGGGGCTCTCTCTCTGAACAAGATAGTCAAGCAAATTCACCTCATTTTCAGGAAACCAGATCGGCACACGTTTTGTATTATGACATGGAGCTCGATTCTGGTGGAAGAAACAACCATCATCGCCGTAGTATTGCCATAATGTGTTGGCAAGACCGAATTATGCAGAATGTCTAGGTACACGTCAGCCATTATGGTACCAGGTACATAAAGCAATGGACAGAGTCCTAACCAAAAAGAACAACCCCACACTAAGATGAATCATCCTCCGAATTTCTGCAGTGTCCAAATATTTTCCATATGTCCATATAGTGTATGCGTATGGGCCCCTTTGAAGGTTAATCTTATGAAATGTTTACGAGTTTCATAAGCATGGAATACCAAAATCTAATTTAGACTTTAAAATAACAAAATTATCTATATGCCATCTCTCAGAATTAAAATTACCGTCAATTGATTCTCGTGAAATCACCATATTGCTTTCTGTGAACAGTGTATTAACCTTCTTGGTGGTTATCACGAGATGTCTCGTCCATCAAGATTTGACTAATTTTACCAATGAGATACCTCGTCCATCAAGATTTAACCAATTTTGGCAAAGACGAGATACCTCGTTCATCAAGATCTGACCAATTTTGCCAATGACGTGTTATCTCGTTATTAAGATGAATCATCCTCCGAATTTCTGCAGTATCCAAATACTTTCCATATGTCCGTATAGTGTATGCGTATGGGTCCCTTTGAAGGTTGATCTTATGAAATGTTTACGAGTTTCATAAGCATGGAATACCAAAATCTAATTTAGACTTTAAAATAACAAAATTATCTATATGCCATCTCTCAGAATTAAAATTACCATCAATTCATTCTCGTGAAATCACCATATTGCTCTCTGTGAACAGTACATTAACCCTCCTGGTGGTTATCACGAGATACCTCGTCCATTAAGATTTAACCAATTTTGGCAAAGACGAGATAGCTCGTCCATCAAGATCTGATCAATTTTGCCAATGACGTGATATCTCGTTATGTAGATAGTGGCAGGTTCTTTTATGATGACAAGACTACAATCTGGTCAGTTTTTTCTAATGACCAGAGAGAGATATCTCGTCCATCAAGATCTGGTCTATTTTTCTAATGTTTACATACCTCCTGGAGACAAACCACCAGTGGGGTTAGACCAATCGTCTAATAATCGATATGAATTTAGCAAAATATCAAAAGAGAAATGCAATTTGGAAAATTAAATGACTTGAATTGAAAAAAATTTTGATTGTTTCACTTAGAATCCTTAGGGTTTCCAAACACGTTAAAAATGTCATTTTTGAACAACAAAAAAAAAAAAATTTGATCTTTTTGATAGAGTATTTATTTGACTTTCCAAAATATATCTGATTTTTTCTCTAATTAGTTGCAGAGATATTAACATTTTAATCAAGGCGGGGGAAAAAAACAGAAGTAGGTATGGAATACACTGGAAATGGCCGTTAAAAAAAACCAAAAAAAACTGTCAAATTCACTTTTTTTTTTGCAAATATAATTTTAGAAAGTTTTCTCAAATGTTTAAATGGTTTCTCTTTTGGAAATATTGCGAACATTTTTAAAGAGAAGTGAAGAACAAAATTGTTTACACAAACAGTAAAAGCAAGAGAGATCAAACGATACACTTGAAACTGTTCTTTTTATGTAATATATATATTATTTCTCCTCACCTTAAATGTTATAACGGAAAAAGTTATTGATAGATTCTCGTAAAATTTTGAGAACTTGTTCTTTATAATGTTGTCTGTCTAGGGAATGAACTAGACAAATAATGCAGAGTTGAAAAACTTTGAAACTATAACCGTTTATATATTTTAAATATTTATAGCCCAATGTAATTATTTAATTACACTAAACATAAAAATATCATTAAAATATTTCTATACCCCATTAAAAAAAAAGGGTTTCAATCTTGTTCAGATACCTTAAAGATAAGTTGTTTTCGCACTACCTAGGAATTTATCAGCTCAGAATTTAGCCCATCAGGCAAGTGTCTCGCACCGAATGAAAACAAAACCAAATTCGCTGTAACAAACAACAAACGCCATGCAAAAAGCATTACTTTTCCTCACTAAATGAATCAAACTAGCTACAAAAAAATTCTTTCAGTTAGTGTTTGGGCAAATTAGCCTATAACATTGCCATTTTTTATTCATATGGTCTTCGGAAAGCAATAAAACAGAATGCCGACGCTTTACTTTTATCTATTCATTATTCGTATTTAATTAGAATCCATTAGATAGTGGTTCCAGTTCAAGCAGTGCCGCCGTTTTGAAGAAAGATTTCAGCCTAAATCAAAACATTTTTTTTCTAATTCCTCTTCCCCTTTGATTGCTTTTATATTTAATCATTGTATTTTTCAGTTACAGCGCCGATTAAATTCCCCTAAGCCTGAAAGTAAACAAATCTAATTGCATTCTCAAACTTTTTTACGGTAATATTTTCCGAAACACATTTAATGTTTTTTTCTTAACTTAATAAAAACTTGATGCGTCTCGGGAGGCATGCCTCATTCGATAGATTTCATTTAGGTTTGCGATTTTCTATTACATGAGTTTTAATATTTCGAACTTTCATCAACAGCCTATTGGGTGGTATATATATATATATATATATATATATATATATATATATATATATATATATATATATATATATATATATATATATATATATATATATATATATGTATATGTATTAACATATGATACCGCTAAAGTGCAGTAATCAGTTATTCTATAGATCATCTAGGTAATGTGCACATTAACTAGGGTGATCTGATAAAATTAGTTGATAGAATCAAATAATCAATCAATTAAAAAACTATAATAGAAAGAATCAAACGGTTTAAAATATTATTACAATAAAGGAAATTAACATAATGTTATTTATTTATTTTTTGATATTTTAAGAATCATGTTAATACAATCAAACAATCGACAAATTAGTTGATAGAATCAATCATCTATGAATTAAAAAACTATAAAAGAAAGAATCAAATGGTTTAAAATATTATTACAATTAAGAAAATAAACTCAAAGTGGAGGGAGAGAGGGAAGGTGAAGGGAAAGGAAATGAGAAAGAAACTGTTGAACTTTAATGACACGGAAGCAGTTAATGTGCACATTACCTACGTTAGATGCGGAGTACTCTTAATTCCGCACGTTAACGGAGCAAATATGTTAATCTGGAGATTAGTTATGCAATGTGCACATTAACGGCTTTCGAGCTTTAACGGTAACATACATAAAAATTTAGTATTTCCGTACTAAACGTACTTGTGACGTTCATAAGAGAAGGAGTCTATCTTTTTAATGTATTCGGCATTTTACGACTATTTTAATAAATTACTAGTACTATATTCCGAGCACTTGTTTCATTAGTTAGCTAGTAATTATATAATTTGGGTGCCAATCTTTTTCATACCCTGCCAGCAATATACATTTATATATAAAAACTCAACTTCGCAAATGTCTCATTACTTGTAAAATCAAAAGGTACATGTATACTGCATTCGTTTCTGAAGGATTCTTTCAGAAATTTAGGTTTTTATACTGAACGCTATTACTAATGAACCTTTAAAATAATAATGAATTAAAGTAACGGTATACGTTTAGTGTAAAATTATTATTTCCATTAAAAAAAACGAAAATAAAAATTTTTGCTAAACTAATTAATATGACTTTTAATTAATGAATATTCTTTGCAAATTTGGAATAAGGAATCTTATTCTTTTGTGATAGTTTCAATTCAAAAGATATATATATGTATATATAATTTATTTTTTAGGTTGTAGTTGTTTTGGAAAAAATCTATAAAGATTTCAGTGTTTGCAAAGTGTATTTGTTTAATTAATATTCCAAATAATTATAGGATTCCGATAGTTCTAACCAGTTAGAAAATTCCAGACAGTTAACACACCGGAAAAAATAATTAATATGTTCCAGAAATCTATCAGATTAGTTTAAATTGTTTCTTAGCAGTTCTTTTAAAAAAAAACCTTCAAAGTGGACAAATTTCAAAATTTCGGCAATTCTTCTTCATCCTTTCGTCGACCAACCGATAAATTGGTTAAGGTGTTAGCCTCAAGATCGGAAGGTTCCTGATTCGAATCCTGGTCCAGGCATGGATGTTTGTAAGCGTATGGTGTAGAGGCGGCTGGTCCACCTTAATTCTGTCGTGTCCGCAGGTCCTCACATTGGATTGGTGTGGAAGTTTGGAGAGTAAGGTGCCAGCTCAGGTGTTGCCTCGTCATCTGACCGTGGTTCAAAATTGCGAGGTGTTGTCCTCGGATCTTTCCCTTGGGGGATTGATCCTGGACAATAGCCCGTTGTGTTGCTCTAGTACGACGTTAACTAAAATTACCATTACCATCTTCACCATTGCAGCCTCAAAATATCCAAACGCTGAAAAAATTCATTGATAACTGCAGCCATTTTTCCTATGGCTAAACTTACTGGGTAAGTTTCCAAAATATTTAAGCCAGAACCAATGAAATATATCTTTAAATTTCACAAGTATCCAGAGTTTAGTTCCATAAAATATTCGGAAAAGCGTTTGTTGATAAATCTACTGGATTGGTCTTCCTTCGGGTTTGATCCCGGACCGTCACCAATAGCCCGTTAAATTTCTCCAGTGCGACGTAAATTAAAATGCCTACCCACTGGAGGATTTTTCAACGAATTGTACTAGTACCTCGATACAAAGAATTGAAGGCTACGTATCGATCAAATTTACAACCCAATATATTTTAAATTGCTAAGACATATCCGTCTGTTTCTTCAGATGGATGTGGGTGGTGGCTGTGGTATCGGACTTACAACTGAAAAGATGCGAGTTCGAAACTCGATCCAACCAGATCGATGTGTACGTGGTGCTACTACTGCACGTTAAATCTGACATAGCTTCAAATTTCTTCGTGTTGGCGTGGTGGGGAATTTTTTCGAGTAGTGTGCCGGACCTGGGAGCAGAAAGTGCTTAAAACTCTCACGTGCGTCGCAGAACAAACAATGACTTTACAGAACAATTTTTCTTTAATTTTATCAAAATTTTGGCCGATTTTTTAAAATCGTAAGTTGCGATGTTTCTGCAGTTCAAAACGCGCTCCTTGCCACACCTTTGTTTCTCTTCTTGCTGCGGAAAAACCTCACTACACAGCCCCAAATTACCACAAACACTTCATAAATAACACGTCTTCTATGACAATGACAAAATATTTAACTTCAAAATGGACAGAATTGCAAATTCTGAAAGTATGCCTTGGTTTTAATTAAAATAAGTTAATCAATTAATGTTTATTATAACTATTTCATACATCTTAAGCCGATAATTGTGTTTTACGTCTGTTTTTGTTTTTACTGCAGTATTAAAAATTCGGGCAAAATGCCTGCAGAACAATTGTAATTGCTTGGAGTTGTGTTGCAGAACGCTGAATATAATTCTTCACCTGTGAGTAGCAGTAACTCGATTGGAGGTAGGTAGTTTATTTAACGTCGACAGGAAAAACACCGTGAGCTAATGGCGATGGTCAGGGATCAAGCCGAGGGTTGCAGAACGCTGGACAAATTCGGTGTTGTAGAACACTGAATGTAATTCTGCACCTGGGGTGTCAGATGATGTTGATTTCATCATCTGATCGTGGTTCAGAATCTCAAGATATCGTCCTCGCCTTCTTCTGTTTGGGATTGACTCTAGGCTGTAGCCAATATCATGTTCTGTTACTCTAGTGCGATTCAACTAACTATCTTATTAAACGAGTACCAGACAATGAAGTTTCTACAACAGTAGCTGCGCTAAACGCAAGACTGACACCATCCAGTCATGTACTTATGCAGGCAAGGACAAGTTTAGACACAAGAGTGTAAGCTACAGGATTCGATTCTGTGTCCCTCTTTCCTTAGAAATCAAAGAAACATGGTAAAATCGAACAAATTTCCAGCTTCCTACCATTCCAAATCACCATTAAACACCGTATAAAGGAATTTCAAAGCACAAAAACGTCTCACGTCCCCTACAAACTTCGGGACTACCGAATTCCACACAAAGGAAATTCCTCCCAGAATAATACCATTTCCCTAATTCAACTTCTGAACAAACGGAAAACGTTTTCTCCAATTCCGCACGTGCTTTGAATAACACCCCCGAAATTCGAAAATAGCAACAACAATCGCTCCCTTTTTTTTTTCACCGAAAGGCGAGACCACTTTAATAAGATCCAAAAAAGAAAGGGAGGTGGAGGTGACCGGGTACGAAGGTACGAACAACTCGCAGCGGACCCATCGCGTGACCTCACGAGTCCGTGTGACGTCACGAGGCCCGTGTTCCTTACTTTTATTTGTTCCCACTTGAGTTGGATCGATAGATCTCGCTTACCTCTGCCACTTTAAGAGCTTCTTCTCTCTCTTCAGGAATGAGTTTTCCGGGGGGGTGGAAGAGGGAACTTTTACCGCAAATGAGAGACTGCAGAAGCGGGTGAATTATTCCTCGTGTCTCGCTGAGTTTGGGGTTTTGTTTATGTACAACCTCTATGTCGATTGGGCTTGCTGGAGATTGCGATTCGGTCTGGAGAAATGCTTTTGGGACAGATAGTGCAATTGTAACGTGATGTGCGAGCTAAAAATGATAAAGTGTGACGGAGATAAACACGGTTGATTTGCATTGCTTGTTGCTTCCCAGGTCGGATATTCTTTCATTTGAATTCGTTCTAGTTTAAGTTACAAGATGTAAACGTTCATCTTGCAATGTAAAAGTTCATGTTCAATGTAAACGAGTGTCATATGGGTAATATTTTCGCACTGTCGAAGCAAAATGGTAAATGGCCATCATGACATCAGACACAGGGTGACCAATCAATATGCCGAGAAGGCTTGCTGGAAATTAATATATGGTTTGGAAAAGATGGACATATACATCGTTGGCTATTGAAATTAGATGTGTGTGCTAAGAATGACAAAGTGTGACGGAGATGGGTTAATTTACATTGCTTGTTATTTCCCAGGTCAGATATTCTTTTATTTAATTCATTTCATCTTACATTGTATAATGTAAACGTTTGTTTTGCAATGTAAACTATCATTTTGCAATGTAAACGATCATCTTACAATGTAAACGATCATCTTGCAATGTAAACGATCATCTTGCAATGTAAACGATCATCTCAATTGTAAGGTGATTATTGATGTGGTTGTACTGTAACCAATGCAACCACATGATAATAAGGTGTAGCTGTGATAAGGTGGTGGTAGTGATGAGACACTATGATTTAGATGTTTCCTTAATTTAATTTCAATAAAACACTTACAATCTAAGGAATTCAGGGCACTGGATAATGGGATTTCGTGGTAACTAGTGATGCGTTATGAGGAATGTGAGGTTCGGGCATTGGGTAACTAGAAATAACATTAGAAGATGTACATAAAATTACACTGACGAACCAAAACGTTATGACCATCCCCACATTTTTCAATGAACTCGTCTGGATGACGTGAATGGCACGTGATTAAGTGAGAATGGTATTTAACTGCCGCTGGAGAAGGTAAGTAATCATTCTTGCACTTACTTTTGCGAGTGATAAGACAGGTTGCTGATTTAAGCGAATTTGATAGAGGGCAGATTGTAGTAGCCCGAGGACTCGGAACGAGTATCACCGAAACTTCAAGATTGGTAAGTTGTTCACGATCTGCCGTTGTTAGTATTCATGCCAAGTGGATAAACGCCAAGGTGTTGGTCTTCTACGCGTCATCAAAGAAAAAGGACGTCGGAGACTGTCCCGCTTGGTAAAGCAAAATTGGCGCGAGACAGTGGTTCAGCTGATAGCCCAACACAATGCAAGTCCAAGCGCAAGTGTTTCGGAGCACACAGTTCAGCAGACACTATTGGATATGGGACTGTTCAGCAGACGTCCCACTCGTGTGCCTCTGTTGACCAAGCGTCATCGTCAGTCATCTGTGGGCCCGGGAACATCGAGATTGGACCATGGATGAGTGGAAGAAATTTGCCTGATCAGATGAATCCCGATTTCTCATTCATCACGTCGATGGTCGTGTCAGGATACTCCGTCTGCCAAGAGAACAGTTGCTTCGCTCTTCTACAGCAGGTCATACACAGGCTGGTGGTGGGTGGTGGTGGTATTATGCTTTGCGGGACGTTCTCATGGTCGACTCTGGGACCGTAGTTGTGGTAGAATATATCATGAGCGCTGCGAACTATCAACATCATTTCGGATCAGTTGCACCCTTACATAGCGTATGTCTTCCCAACAGGAAATGGAATCTTCCAGCAGCACAACGCCCCATGTCACAAGGCTCGGATTGTGTTGGAGTGGTTCGAGGAGCATACTGATGAATTCCACTTAATGTCCTGGCCACATAACTCACTGGATCTTAATCCGATAGGGCACATTTAGGGTGTCATGGAGCGGCAGCTCAGAGCTCAAACACCACCATGTCCGAATATCTCAACTTTGAGTGACCGCTACTAGACATTTTATACAACCTGTCTCCAGTCACGTACCAAGAACTTGTGGCATCTATGCCCAGGCGAGTTGCAGCTGTTTTACAGGCCAAAGGAGGCGCAACGCGTTATTGAGTAAGTGGTCATAATGTTTTGGCTCTTCAGTGTATAGTAATAATAGTAAAATTATAGTAGCATAAACTGTTCAACATTTTCTGCATAGGATTAGTGAAAGTGAGAAATGAATTTCAAAAATGTATCCCTTTAACGATGGTTTATTTATTATGCTATAAGTTTGATCAGATTTAGCGATACAATCTCTTGATAATTTAGTCCATAAAATATAAAAATATTTAAAAACCATTAGATTTTATGTCTTTTAGTCTTTAGACTTCATGGTCTTAAAACTGTACATATAATTGTATCTATTGCACAAATGTTCTATTAATTTAAAACAAATTACAGCATTAAATTAAGTTGAAGATAAATTAATTCAATGAGTCTGGGATTTCAGTCTGACTGCTTAGATTGTCATGCTAAAAAATCGTAAATGTTTGTTAATTTTAAGAATAAAAAATATTTAAAAAAATAAAGGCTTGTTTGCGAACACTGAAAAAAAAATAATCTCACGAATACTTAATTTGAAATGCTAAGCTTCTTTCTAAAAGATAGGTGGGTGATTTTTTTTCGCCTGAAACACCAGCTTCGAAAAGAAAAAAATTAAGGTGACAAAAAATAACAATGTCAGGAATTTATTCTATTTATTCAGCTATTTCGAGATTTTTGAAAAGTGTCGGCCCAAACGGAAGTGTTGGGTTTTTAATTAAGACAAAAAATAAACAATTTGTTCTCCAAAGCAATATTTTTTGCCTGTAAGGGAACATTTTCAATTCTTAATCTTGTACATGTGAGAAGTACAATTTACTTTGCACCAAGTATTAAAGATGAATAAAGATATGGGAAATTAATTGCCATTCCTGCTTTAGTGAAATGAAAAATAAATATCTCGCTAGTTATGCAACAATGTAGACTAATTGTTAAGCTATCAGGGTTGTTTCGCTAAGAATGTTAATTAACAACATGATTTAATTGGATAAAATAATTATATGTACGAAACGGAAGATAAACAACGAAACATGGAATGTATTCGACAGATACTTTAAAGACATAAATAGGTGTATAGAATATCATCCACGTTTAGTTATTGCATTAAAAAATGGTGTATGTAAGAATTTAATAAATTTAATAACATTGCAGTACATATTAACAAACAATGGAAATGTTATTAGACTTTTCCATTGTTCCCTGACTTCCAGTACATTTATTAATTTTTGTCAGTTTCTTCTCAAAGCTCATAAAATTATCTTAAAATAACATAATATTTTACGGTGAATCGCTACTGTATATAACGCAGCAAAACTTAGTCAATCTAGAAATTAAATTGTCTAAGCCTTCTTGTTGGTTCCTCGTCATCCATTACTGACCAGATCCTGACGGACGAGATAAAAAAACTTAGTCAATCTAGAAATTGAATTGTTTAAGCCTTCTTGTTGGTTCCTCGTCATCCATTACTGACCAGATCCTGACGGACGAGATAAAAAAACTTAGTCAATCTAGAAATTGAATTGTTTAAGCCTTCTTGTTGGTTCCTCGTCATCCATTACTGACCAGATACTGACGGACGAGATATACAGTCATTAGAAGAAAACTGACCAGATCTTTGTCTCGTCACCATATAAATCAACAATATGGATCACGAAATATTTCATTAACAAAACTGATCAGATCTGGATCGACGATATACCTCATCGAAACCACTTAAGGAATAAGGTAGGTAATATGCAAGACTTTTTTCAAAAAGCTACTGTCACTAACGTTGTATTTCAATTACCAATATTTGAACCAATTATTTATAAGGTGTGATTTTATTCTTAAATAATGTTTAAATCACTTGAACCAATATCATATCAAAATATTGATCAAATTACAGATAAAGGATTGATATAGCTACCAATAAACCTAGAGAAAACAGTCCCAAGTAAATCTGAAATTCATACTTATTTCAATTATAGTTAGTTCCCTCAAACACAACTTATTAATTATGAACGACACTCAAATGTAGATATGTTTAAATATTAGTACATATTTCAGAATCTGAGGAGAACGCATTTTAAGTACCTCGGCTATAAAATTATCATTATAATCCCTGAACACTACTATCTTTACTTGTCTAATTAGCTCATTCCCCATTAGAAAGGACACTTAAATAGAATACTACTAAACCTCTTCGACCCTTCCCTTTCACTTCAAATCTCGCTTCAAAACATGCCATCCCTATGCAGCCATCCACCTCTGCAACAAGGCTCTAGCCTCCTCGTACGCTTTGTTCGATGGAATGAAAAGGGGTGGTTTGGAAGGATGGGGTGTTCTACTAATTCGATCTTCGCGAGCGAGATGTCAGCCTAATATTTCCAGGGGAAAAAGTCCTTTTAGAATGAAAATTAATTAGTGGGGCTCTTACGAAAGAAAGAACGCATTGTTGAAACATAAATGTTCATTAAATCCTCGGGTTTTTTCCCGAATTTAGAGCGCTTTTGTCCCGTCAAGGGGGAAAAAATGGAAGGAAAAAGTTCTGCATATAGGGGAGGTGCAAATCTCGTAAAAATGGGCTATGATGAATAAGAAATTAAATTTGGGATTGTGTAAAGGGTAGAAAAGCGGATGATTTTTCATGACAAAATCAGGAGTTGAGGAAGCATTAAAAACCGCGTTGTTTTTCTAGTAAAGTTGGATGTTCTCGTGTAAAAGTTATGGAACGTATGTAGAAAATTAATTTGTCACACTGGAGAAACACAACGGGTTATTAGCGACAGTCCGATATCAATCCCTAAAAGGATCTCAGGATACCTTCTCGTAATTTTGAACCACGGCCATCTGAGCTGGCACCTCACTCCAAACTTCCACACCAACGTAAGAATATTTGAGGTCAAGGCAGATTTAACATGACGGTCTTTAGATGGACAAAGTCCGGACTCTTAACTCTCCATTTACTAATCCAGTACTCTTCCAATTGAGCTACCACGTCCCCTTTTCGTTATGGTAATGGGAATGTGTTGGATGTAAAAAAAAACTGTTTAGTTTGTGCTTTATGAAAAGGGAAATTTTTACTATACATTCTCGCTTTATCCGCCGCCAACGACCAAAGTTCGTATGTGCCCAGTGGAAGAGTCAAATGATGAAATAGGGGTGGTTACCGAAAGATTGAGAGAAAAAGTTTAAGGATCAAATAAGAGAGCAAAATATGCATAAGCAGGATTTGTTTGTAATTAAAGTGCTGATATGCATTATTAATTTAACATAACAAATATCGGCTTTTGTATGATTTATTACATAATTAAATTACCAATTATATTATTCAACAACGCCTTTTTTTAAAACTAATCCTGATTTTAAGAATCTTTCTCAAGCAGTAGTACTAACATTTACTACAGTAAACTTTATATATTTCGCATTGGCTGTTTTGTATTAGTGAATGCCTATAAGCCGAGTTTCTGGTTATTCGAGAGACCTCATTACGTTTAGCAATCAACTTCTTAGGTTCCTTAATTTCCCACATTTTTGCATTAAATTCAACTATTTTCGATCCATTTGCAATTGTATTTATTCGAATACTCGTTCCATTAAAATGGTAGAAATATATATGTTTGTAATGTAACTTTAAACAGTTGAATTGACCTAGTTTCAAAAGCAATCAAGTACAAAAGTCCGATCACTTCGAAAAAACACTGATGTGCCAGCCAATGCCCCATCAGTTCATTCATCTAATCATTACGAACCAAAATTTCATTAACTTCAAATGGCCATTTTTGCCCCAATCCAATAAAATAAATCCCACAACGGGCCTCGCATCCAAATCGCCCACCCCAAGAAACCATCACCAATGAAGTCAAACGCACATTTATATAATAATGCATTCATCTTCCTTCTGAATTTGAAACGCAAGGAAAAGAAATTTCCAGAAGCCATTCCAGCAATCGATCGCATTTGAAGACCAGAATAATTTGCCAGTTGCCATTACGCCCTTATTTCCACAACCTCCAGAAATAAGAAAGCATCGCGCGGGGACATCTTAGCTCCTCCCACACCCTCCTGAAAGTGAATTTAAATCCACCCCCAAAAAGATTCGAAGGGTGCGCCGTAAATTCTTCTTTATATCAAACCCAGGGCATTAAAGTCCTAACATTTGCATCTACCGAATGGGTTTTATGGCGCAACAAAGACATTTCAAGACGGAAAAGATCTGTTCCTCTGTTATCTTTATTCTTATTTCTGTACGTATTTTATATACGTACATCGATATTACAGAGGGATATCAAGCAACACTTTCCGGGAGTATTTAATATGTGCGACGGTGCTTTTGGGGTTGGTTAGGTCTTTATTATTTGGGACTTCGTGTGATGTGTGTTCTTTCCCTAAGCAAGCGAGCAATTGGGAAGTTCTTTTCTGAAACTAAGGTCTTTTAAGATGTTAGGAAGGGGATAAGGTTGCGCAGACTTTTCAAATTATCTCTTTCGTGATACAAGTAGATAATCTAAGGACATTATAGTAAGATAGGTAGTTTGTTTGGGGTTATTTTAAAGAAGCATTGAATCATGTTGAATAAACATTTTGATGGCACTTTGTGTCGATTCAGTTATTTCATTGACCCTCCTGGTTAGAAAAAACTAATACCTCGTCATCAACAAAACTTACCAGATCTTGATCAGCCGTCATTAAAGTAACTGGCGATATCTTGATGTTGAAATATCTTGTCATTAGTAAGATCGGCCAAATCTTGTAGGATGAGATATCTCGTCCATCAATAGTTGACCAAATTTGGTAATGACGTGATCACCTTGTCATCAATAATGCTGATTGAATACCGAATAAAAATATTGCTATTTCTTTTATGTCAACGAGATCAAGATCTGTGGTCCGTTTTGCTAATGGCGAAATATTTCACGACAGCCAAAAAGAGAGTAAATACTTCCTAAAAATAATAAAACACCTTTTCTTCTTAGTTTTTAATTGCTTCTTTTTAAGAAGTTTTTAATTTTAAGAAGTTGAAGGCTAGGAAGAAATGCTTCAACATCTCAAAAGTGGCCTATTTTATCCAGATAACTTGACTATCCGTTTAACGTAATTAGCGATTTTTAACTTCTCTTTGTCTTAAAGATTATACACCCTCCATTGTTAGAATCGTGTATATAATTCGAAACAAATGTGAGTTGGTAAAATTGTTTTCAGGCAAAAACTGTGAAAGCACTCAGTTAAATCGAAAAACCAGGATCTTGAAATAGTTGCAATGTTAAAAGGGGTTCTTTAACGTAATATATCACAAACAGAAAGGTCAAGTTTTCGGACTGAAACAAAGCTATAGCTTCAGGCATTTCACCACCACGAATTCACAACACGCTTTATACAGCCTGTATTCAATTATTCTAGACAGAAAGGTAGTGCACTCACGTATAAATAGACGCTTTATTCTAAACTGTTGTGAAACTGGTCTTTATCCAAAACTTACTCCAGCTCCGAAAACAAAACAAAAACCACCCACAACATAAAACAGAACAAAATCGAGTTAGGTTTATCGCATTAGCTAAATATTTGCACTTCGACCCCCGAGCTGAAATATTCCCTGAGTATACAAGCCACGCTTCTGTTTGACTCTAACAACCGCCATACTTCACAGCACAAAACAGTTTTCCAGTTACGTAATTCGCCGCAAAAGAATGCAGACTTGCTTGGGCTAAACTAATAAAAATTTCAGGGAATCTAAATATCTCAGAAAATAACGAAATTGAGAATTGTGGTGGAATCTTTTACAAAATTCCGTTATATAAAGAAATTTTATAAGCCCAAAGAGGTTGGTCTATTGGGCAACGTTCTTTTATGTAGTCGCCATTTTGTTTTCTACCGCCTAAACGTGTTTATCGTTCAAGTAACCCGCAGGCTGTCTTATTTGAGAAATATCTGATATAAAAATGTTATCTACTCGATTCTCCTACGTTTTGTGTGTCGGAAACTAAATATGGGAGCGTGCACACGACATTTATATTTCAACGTTGGCAACGAAAGAGTATCAAAAAGATTCGCTTACTGCATCGTTATGGAAGAAAAATAAGGTTTTAGTATTCAAAACCAATCCTTCAGGTAATGTGTTCAAAAAAGCGGAAAATGTTTCAAAAGCCAGAAGGTAGAAATATCAAGAGTACACAAAAAGACCGTTATTTCCATGTTTCTATTTAGATTTTTAATGAGGTTGCTATCAGGGAAGGAGACGTATTTTTAGCTTTATCTCAAATATCCAAAGAAGTGGAAATTGAAGGGAGAGGTTTCGGTCTCTAATTTTTTCATTGGTTGGCATCCAAAGGAGCCGTGCTAAAAATAGCGGCTTGTCACTCACATATGGCTCTAGGTCACGGTCTCTTACGAAAAAAGTGAATTTTTGGCGGAAATGCAGTTGTTGATAAAACTGGTGGTTATGATGGTTCAAAGATTTGGATAAACTTTAAATAAAACTGTTTTTGTGTGTGCTTTTCGCTACGCTTTCTCAGTTAATTTTGCGGAGCGTGCAACTTATGAATACAAGCCATTAATGATACAAGAAGCAACGTTTCCATCCGTTTTAAGCAGTAAATACTGTGTTCTGCCATGGTTTTTTAAGTGCAGATAACTTTGATAATTTGTAGTCCTCAAAAGGATTTGAAATTCAACGTGAGGACATTTGAGGACACGACAGGTTCAAAGTGCACAAGACCCAGAGTATACGATCTTTGGTTTTGAACTCGGAACCCTCCATTTACTAATCCGTTTCATTCCACCTGGGTTATCGCTGCCCGTCTTAGCTTACAGAAATCAAAACAAAAAGCGACAAATATTTCCTTTTCAAAATGGATTATTCATTTTATCATAAAAATCGTATCGTCATCATAAACAAATTGGCAATATCTTGATAGAGATACCTAATCATTCACAATAAAAATTGGTTGGCTCTTTATGGAGATATCACGTCGAAACTTGGAGGGTTTAAAGCCGAGTTTTAACACAGGAGTTGCAAATATTTTTGTCCCCCTTTTCGTGAGGAAGATCCCTTTTGTTGACCCCTTTTCGACCCTTTCTTCGACCTACTCCAGAGTAAACGCTTTATCGACTTTTATCGGTAACACAAAGGGGGACAGGCTTCTCTCTGAATAGTTCTATTAATGTTACCACCAGCTCTCTCATTCACGACATTTTAATCGAATAATAGGTCACTCACTGACAGTGTGGCGGAAGATGTGGTCAAGGCAAGCTATGAAGGTAAAATGTCAGAGAGTGAACCAAAGACGGCGACCACGGGGTGCCGAAGGGCAGAGAGGAGCGGTGACTGTCTGCAATATCGAAATGGGACGAAATAAGGGAACATTTTCATCCCGAATTTCGTATAAAAGAAATGTCCCCCTTAAAAGTTGTTGCACTTTAATTTTTACCGACTCCTGGTGGGTAAATAAAATCAGAGTTGCAAACTCACCAAATCGCCACCCCGATACGAGATCTTTAAGATGAAATAAGTACCGTTTCTCGGTAATTGGTAATTTTTAATTAACGTCGTACTAGAGCAACACAACGAGCTATCGACGACGCTCCGGGAGCAATCCCCTAAGGGAATATCCAAGGACAGCACACGCAATTTTGAACCACGGTCAGATGACGAGGCAACACCCACTCTCCAAACTTCCACACCAACCCAACGTGAGAACGACGTTTTTCTGAATATCTTCGATGTGTGGAGGGGGAACGAATTTGCAAATCCTGTGTAAACGTGGGTTAATCCTTTTCCAAGAGAGTTTTAAAAACACGTAACTTAAGTTCAGGTCTAGACTAAAATGATATATAATATATATATATATATATATATATATATATATATATATATATCACAATAAATACATATTAACACAAATCCTAGTATAAATCATTCCTTATCTTAGCTTTATGAATCTTTCAATGGCAGAAATTGGAACACGTATTACTGTATCAATTTAGACCGTGGTCAGTGAATTTCGTCGGAAGAATTTTATATATGCTGATCCTCTCAATCTTTTAATATAATAAACGATTTCCCCTTTATTCGGGTTAGATTTCGCTCAACGGTCATTTGTGGCTGCACGAAGGCTAATTAGATCATAAGAACTGATATCGCAACTTGATGAATTGGTTGTAAGAAGCCCAAGGGTTATAGTTGCAAAAATGAATGCTTTTATCTGAAGTGCCATTATCGACCTTGATCAAAGCAGTTCAATTAGTTCCGTTCACAGGAAAAGTCCAGTTCACCGAGACCCCTGCCCATCTATATACAGGAGTCATTTAAGATGTCTTCCCCCCCCCAGGTGCAAATAATTACCAACTCAGAATGGGTTGTTTGTGCTTGTCTTTCCCATCTCAATAAATGCAATTACTATTATTTACGATTTGATTAAGTTGTACCTTGGATGGTTAGGTTTAATAGCGTGAGACGGCCATATTTGTTCAATCTACTACAAACAAAACAACGTCATATATATAGACGTATACAAAGAAACCAACGAACCACTGCGGTCTCAAACTTTTCTTCGAAAATATGAATTATTTAAACCTTTTTAAAATTTTTAAACCTTTTTAACCTTTTAACTTTTAACCTTTTTAACCTTTAACCTTTTAACTTTTAACCTTTTAAAAAAACATTTACCTTTTGAAAACTTTTAACATTTTGTAAAACTTTTAACCTTTTTTTTAAAAAAAACATTTAACCTTTTGAAAACTTTTAACATTTTGTAAAACTTTTAACATTTTAACTTTTTTAACTTTTAACTTTTTTAACTTTTAACCTTTTTTAACATCTTTACCGCCGCGTCGACAACTGCACTCTAGTGTACAACCTTTGGTGCAACCTGTCACCAGTTCTGACCAGTTTGTTTTCCACTTAGATCTTTATTCCGCTTGAAGTAAAAAAGAAATTTTGCCCCGACGAAATATCTCGTCCGGGGCAAAAAAAAACCAGATCCTGAACGTGATATGTCGTCGAAACACTTGCAGGGTTAAGGGTAAATTAAAAAAGGTAATTTAAACCTTAATACCCCACGGTGCTTAACTTTATGGGCCCTTTGGCGCAGTGTTAAGCAGTGTGGCCCTTTGGCGCAGTCCGCAGGTTAAGAAATTACCGTATTTTCTGTCCATTGTTTTTATTGTTGATTAATTTTTATACCTTAAATTCTTCTGGAAGCATTAAACATCCGATAAAGTTTCCACAAAAAGTAGAGCACTATTTAAAGCAGCAACTTGCGTTTCACGTCGGCGCAAAGCAAACACCCCAGCAGTGACCACAAGTAGAAGAGATCCTGTCCAAGACCTCCACATCGCCCAAAGAAGGATTTCGGTATGTAACACACATATCCGGACCGTGAGACGGCATCGTTTTTGGAATTCGCTGACCATTTCCCGGATCGTGTGTCCGGTAGGAGTTTTGTTCGTGTTTCCAGCGGCCATTTGTTACCGGATCACGCAGTGCGGCCGCAGCAGGATCGCCGGCCGAATGGCTAAGCAGGGCGGATGTCTTAATCTCGGTGTGGAACCGCATTAAATTTTGTCCCTACAAATGGATGCCGGATGATTCAAACGCCCTCCACAGAGCTCTGTGAGCTGAATTTCGCCGTGTGGATGGTATGGAGGTTTCGGTATTTTGGAACATTAAAGGAAGGAGGTCATAGGAAATAACTTTTCGGAAAAGTAAACCACGAAGTTTAATGGATTGGATTGAATGTTGGGGTTTCATAGCGCAAAGTGCTAAAGCGGACAAGCTATGCCAGTTTGGTAATGAGAAGTGATTCGTTTTCTACAGTTGTATAAATACAGTAGAACTCCAACTATTCGAACTCCGACTATCCGAATCGCTTTCAGAATTTCAGAAAAAAAGTTAAGACGGAAATGTATTGCGATTCGCAAAATAATGATTCTGGGTTTCAAATTCTAAATGATGATGAACTTATTGAAAGTTTGAGAGAAGAAAGTGTCTTTGAAGAAGATGACCTTATTGTCGAAGTTGAAGCAGACACGGGACCATCTGCTAGTGAAGCATTTGCCGGCTTAGAAACTGCGTTGAAGTGGATGGAGCGAAAGCCCGAGTGTGACCACATGTAACTTCTCATTATCAAGCGGATGCGCAACTTGGTTGCCCGAAAACGTATGAAGGCAGTCAAACAGCTTACTTTGACCGAGATGTTTAGCAAGCAATGACTTTCATTTACAGTACGGTACGTACATACTGTACTTATGTATAGCACTTGTAAGTACGTTTCATATGTAGAAGTATTGCATTTTCATTTAATTAATTAAAAGCTCTTTTTGCTTAAAAATAGTTTTTTTCTCCCATTTTCAACAGTAATTATTTAGTCCATACAGTAATTAATTAAAATACATACTAGAACCTTTTTCGGAAACAATCCAATTATCCGAATTTTCGACTTTCCGAATGGGGTCCGGTCCCAATTGATTCGGATAATTAGAGTTCTACTGCACTTCTAAAGTTGAACTTTACAGTTAAGTTCTAAGTATCTGTCCAACTGGTAAAGCAGACATAGAATGATCTAGTTAATAGACAGAGTAAAGCCATAAAGGTGAATGTGAAAGAAATGGTTTCGTTGAAATAGCTTGTATAAGAGTAAATACACTTAGGCACACGCCCAAATCAAAACAGAAAATGCGGATGCAGCATTTTAGCCTCAAATCCTCTTATCAGCGAATGGTGTTTGTCATGGCCAATGGATTTCTTCTTTTCTACCACATACTTCTTATTGAGACCAGCATCCTGTCTAGATAATATGCTCATTGGGTTCTACAACAAATGGTCGATTATTTTCATTTTTCCTCTTTGTAAGAGTTCCACGAAGCTCTAAAACAGATTATGGATCACACATAGTTTCCATCAGGCGTATTTGTGCCTTTTGAACTCCTTTTATAAAACTTAGGATTACAAATTATGTGTATTGCATTGTTGTTCATATAATGGTCAAGATCAAAAGAATGCACTTGGGAGATTCGATATTGAAAGATGTTCACGTGAGCAGTTGTAACCAATCAAGACACAGTCTGTTTTCATATTTCTAGAAAATGCCTGGCATTGCTTGAGTTATGTTACACAACTATTTCCGAGTTATTTGAGAAATATAATAAAATTTCATACACCGACTCCTGTTACATCATGGACAACAACAAAGTAAGCTACAGATTTTGCAAACTATCCCAATGACTTGTTTTGTATTGAGTTTTATGGTAGATGCGCAAGGGCCATTTATTCTCTCCCCAGCTGCACCAAGACAGATAATGGCGAGTAATATAAATGAAATGTGGTTGGGCTGAGAGCGCAACTCCCATGTTTAATAAAGACCCCATGTGGAAAGAAGATAACTAGAGTAGATTGTTAGATCATCAGGTTCTTGATACAAATTATTAAAACTACACTAAAGGATAAATAGTGCCGATTGTAATAATTTATGAAAAAAAGTTTTGAGTACTTTTATCATTTCATACGAAAACTATAGTTAAGAACTAGAGTGGATCAAGTCCACTTTAGAACATTTTGAGATGCATCAAGACAAATTTTCTTCTCGTGTGTATTTATCTTATTCGTCGGGACTTTCTTCTATCTTCTCTTGGGAACCAAAGCAATCGGGGACCTGATTGAAAGATGCACTAAAAAGATTCGACTCGGAGTTCGGGTGTGTGATTATCAGAGTTTGACGAGAGAGTGAACTTGATATATTCTAGTCCTGAACGCCTTAATTTTTGAACTAAAGTCACTAGTCAAAAGCACGAAACCTACAAGTAAAAAAGGTTGCGACACAAACCCTTAAAAGGCTAAATAATGAGCTAGTAGATCGACAATGGAATTGAAAATAAGAGCTGGACATTCCACGGTTCACTTAAGAACCCCTGTAATTCCATAAAAAAATTTCATGTAGGGTATGCCAACCATTCTCAGTGGTGTATGGTACAGAAGAGGAACACCTTAAGGATGAATTGCCTCAATTCAGAAACGCGATGTTCGTGCCATTGCTTCCCGTCAGATACAACCCAAAGCGAAGACACATCTCCTTGTCAGATGGAAGTTGTCTGGCCGCAGGACGATGTCTGTCGATAGATTATTTTTCTATTAGATCGTGACTCCGAGGAATCGGCTAATGAAAGAAAAAATAAATGTCCTTCGGGTGGGCTGATGACTTCGCGAAGGAAATGGTATTTATGTGTTACGATTAATGCCTAATCGAGTACCACATTCTAATGGCTTGTAATAGAAAATAAAGACCTCTTTATTTCGTGTGAGTGTTTGGAATGATAAGTACTCAAAATCGTGTCTGAGAAGAAAACCTTGCAGGTTTGAACCACGAGACAAATATGTACTTGTATAACAATCCTGTACATTTGGGCAAAATGGAGAAAACATACCCTAATCGAGTCACATTCTATGGATTGTAATAAAAAATAGAGACCTTTATTTTATGTGAGTGTTTGGAATCAACATTTCATATAAAAGTTTTTGAACCTTCAAGTGGTTGCGAAGAAATATCTCATCCATCAAGATCTGACCAATTTTGCTTCTGACAAGAGTTATTTTATCAGGACATTTTAATTTTTTTTTATTATGACGAGATATCTCGTCCATCAAGATCTAGTAACTTTTTTAATGAGACGAGTCACTTCAGTAAGACAACCACCTGAAGGGTTAAAACGTCTTTAGAACTGCATTACAACGGCATCTTAGCGATAAGAACTTTAAAAGTTTCGGACGATAAAAGAAGATGGTCGTCGTGTGCGTGAAATTCCTATTCATATGAACTAAAGACGTTGAAGCAAGCGAGATCAAGTCCATGGCCGAAAAATGTCTCAAAGTAACGTCATATTTATGTGGGATTGTGCGACGAGCGCGCCAAAGCCTGATACGTCCGCAGCAGTAACGCCACCTAGAGGAAGCGTCCGCTCAGAAGCGACCGCAGCAATGAGACAGATGTTCCCCCAGACACCGAAGCTAGCAGTTGGGCAGACGGCCCATGACTTTTTAGGCAGATGGCCTCTTAGTTGTCGGATATTCTTAATTGTCAAAGATGTTTGTAAATATACTGTAAATACATTAATTTTGTAATTAAACTTAAATTTAAACTTTAAGAGTTATTTATCTTTTACCTTTTACGAACCCACATTTATGACATATGAGGCATTTTCTGACAAGGTAAATCTAAGTCGCGGTGTTATTTCTGAGGAGATGAGTTTACTGAAATATATTCCGAAATTGAAGTCAGTAGGCTTGTTTTTCGAATACGCGATTTCAGAAGTTTCCAAGCAATGAAATTTTTGATGTATGATAGTTGATTGGCTAATGCCAATTAGATTGCCAAACATCGCCAAAACGGCGATAAAAGAAATTTAAGCTAACTATCATCTGGGAAATATTCTGTGTTCGTCAAAAAAAGCTAAATCTGACTAGAAGTCATACAGGGACATGAATTGGCTTGACATGAGGAATCTATATATGTATCTTCTCACGATTATAGACGTTTTCTGTCAAGCTAAATGAAAATAGCAGTAGTATTTTAGTGGAGATTGTTTCTTGTACATATTCTAATTGTGATATCAATTTTCGAATACGAATTCAGGACGTTGCTAGTAAAAATTCAAAAAAAGTTTCCAGAATTGATATTTGGTTGTTTATTTGTCAACGTCAATTATGTTCAACATCAAGCGTTGTCAAAACGGCGATAAACATTTTAAGGTAACCTATGCGGATCAAGATAGAGCATCTCAGCCGCAAAAGTAAAATCTTCGCAAACCGTCAAGTTTGTGTTTTTCACTGAAAATCCATCTCAGTATTCCGTTAATCTAAAGCAGTAAAAAGTTTACATAAAACAAAACATGGAGAATACAATATCCAGTAACGAAAAGTAGGGATTTAAGAATAGCTTTACTTTTGTTTCAAACTCGATAAATTTATAAATAGGAATGATTAAAGCGATGAAAATTTAATTAACTGTTTTTTTTTATAATTCCAAGCAATTTTATATTCATTCACTAGCTGAATTACCGGACGTTGCTTGGGTTCAAATGGTTAAATGTTGATTGAAAAGTGAATTAGAATAATAAATTATCTTTCATAGAAAATTGCAATAATTTAAGCTGCACGGAAAATACTCTTTAATTTGATTTTAACTTTTTCATAGCTTCATCAATTTACTTCAGATTCAAACATATATATTTAATTCCTGAATAATATATTGTAATATGCAAAAGACTAAGATATGCAATCAGAAACGAAATTCCGATGACAAAATGCAGAATTCTGAAAAACGAAAGATGTGCAAAGTGCCGAACTTCGATTTACTGAGCTGAAATAGAGTAATTCGAAAGCGACACTAGAAAGCTGTTGATAAAGACCATGATGATATATTAAATTTAGTAATGGGCTCAAATATGACCGCTACCTTTTCCTGTGTTAATTCAAATACACAAACACGGGAATCTGAATCAAATTTATAAAATGAAACATTAATTCTGGTTGGCCAGATCTCAAATAGCAAAATTACGTCATTCAGTTTTCTGGTCCATATCCATTTATTGCAGTAAAACAAACTAGATTTTAAAATTGGGGCTTCGAGGGGTACTTTTAGGACCACCTGTTCCAATTTTCATGGTCGTAAGAGCAACAGATTGTGGTCTGAAGACAGCAAAGTAATAGCCTATATTTTCCGCAGTGTTCTAAAGTATAAGTGCACCAAATAATGGTGTGAATTAGTCAAACGGTGTAGATGTGTATAGAAAAAAATATACACACATATCTTTATATATATAAATAAAGCATTGATTTTAAATCGTATTTTTTAATGCATATGCTCAAGTTGTGAAGATGGTTTATGACTGCCTAAGACTAGATGACATTTATGTATCGTAATTATAAAAGCAATGAAAGCTCAAATGCGTTAGTTAATAAGTAATTTTGTATTCATAAACATCGATTTTTCATATTGCACTTTTCTTCGTGCATCAAATCCTTATGTTAGGCAGTAGGTTTATTACACATTAGAACTGGTTATATTTAACCCTTATGGTGGTTGTTTTTAAGAGGTATCTCGTCATTAACTACTGGCCAGAACTTGGTGGAACGAGTGGTTTTATATTTAAATACAAAGAGCCTTGTTTGTTTTAATGTTGTGATTTTTCTTCATGGTTAAATTATGCAAATTGTATGAAACGCAAATCATAAAATCAATATTGACTGCCTATATTAACTAGATTCAACTAATGCGAAAGCACACACTCAATCGGTAAACGTGATCACAACAATATACATACCTTCCAAATGCTGCTTATGACAATATCTGTCCAAAATAAACCAATCAGTGTAATTAATATCTGATAATTCCATGATATTTCCTCTGATTGCTCCTGATTTATATCCATGGAAGTCTGATTTACCCTTAAAGCGATGGAATCTATTCGATTTACTCTGCGAACTCTATTTAACATTGCAGAGCTCATGCAAAGACATTACGATGACAATTCAACCGTCATCGATTGGCCAATGATCGATGAAAGAGCGGTTTGTCGGTCTAGAAACTCCGAATTCAAATTAGAAGTCATTTATCGGTGGAGATTAATTGAAACTTCGCCCAACGCATAAATTAAATTAACCATCGATATATCGATTTAAAGTCTTCTTTCCCCTTCCGTGTGTTATACTATCGTTTGCTCATTCGTCCGATTAGAAAATAAAGTATATTAAAAAATTTAAAAAAAAAGGATTTTAATCTTTGCTGATGGCATTCTTATCGGAGCAAACGACTTTTTAGAAGCGGAGAAGAGTTAATGAAAAAGCTATAACACGTTTTTCTCAGTTGGAGTTTAGAATTTTCTGATAAAATGGTGTTTTTTAAATGCCTTTGCGGGCTTTAAATATCCAAAACGAAAAATAATTATGGTAAGTGTACTCCCTTACATGAGATAAAAGTACGTATCTTTATTAATGATTTAAGCACAAAAATGAAATGTTTTGAAATAGGAGATAAAAAGATTATTTTCGACCGACTAAACTTTTGATTACTTTTCATACATCGCTTTCGACATAATACGCACTTAGACATAATTCTCCAATGTCGAGTTTATGATTTACTGTCAAATTTCAAGCAGATCTATGACGAACATAAGTGGTCATTTAGATATTTCAAAGCATAATGGCATTATTAAAGTAAAGCTAAAAATAATAGAAATGCCTTGACTTTACTGGCGGCAGAACCAATTCTTAACGACTCAATATTTAATCCATACAGGGAGACTAAGAAAGGCTTTTTCGACAGTTATTTTTCTTAAAAGTGCCGACAGTAACATTATTTGTTTTTATGGTGGAACAAACTTCTTTACGCACATAATTCAGAAGGTAACCTGGAACATAATCCTAGTCTTCCGGTGGTTCGTTAATACTGATAATCTCTCAGTATACGTTTTTATAATGGATGCATCCTGTAACTAAATGTGATAAATCTCATTTTCCAATTTTAACCGTTGAGGTGTTTACATGCTTATATTCGCTCATTAATACCCGGTCTCGACAAGTTTTTGCTGCCTCAGAAAAACCAAATCGCGCTTTTTTTCAAGGCCGTTTCGTTGCGTCGTCGATTAGCTTTTTGTGCTTTGTCCTCTTCGAGTGCTTTTGTTCTTTCCACTTCCAATTGCTCGTCTCCTAAAAGCTTTCGACGTTGTGTTAATTCGGGTTGGATGAACAATTGGTCTCTTGGATTGCTTTTTTCTAAATTTCTCTTCTGTGGTTTTAAGGGCAACGACGTAGCGCGTTAAAAATAACTATGCTGACATAGAAATTCTAGACAGAATTAACTGCGCAAATTTCATAACTCCAGAACACAGCGTTTGAGAATTTTGTAGCTTCAGGTAGATTTTCTGAAAAATATGCGATGCATTTCTGCTTGCGAATATCTTTGACATGCAATTATTGCAGCACCTACGATGGTATGAAACACTTACAAGTACTTCGTAAGACCGAGTTCGGCCTTTAAACAACGGGTTTGCTTCACAACAAAGAGATGAGTAATAACAGCAGGAGGAAATACCAGCTAATGGATCGATAGTTCGGTCAATGTTTGGTGCTTGTTTTACCGATCATTCATTTTTCACACTTTGTGACAAATTAAATTAACTTCATATTAACTTTTTCACAAAAGCATCATGACATCAAAGCTTCGGGGCCGACCAACCGGTATAGTGGTTAAGGTGTAGCCTCTAGATCGGAAGGTTCTTGGTTCAAATCTGGGTCCGGGCATGGATGTTTGTAAGCGTATGGTGTAGAGGCGGCTGGTGCACCTTAAATCTGTCGTGGCCGAAAGTCTTCACGTTGGATTGGTGTGGAAGTTTGGAGAGTGGGGTGCCAGCTCAGGTGTTACTTCGTCACCTGACCGTGGTTCAAAATTACGAGGTGTTATCCTCGGATATTTCCTTTAAGGGATTGATCCCGGACCGTCGTCAATAGCCCGTTGTGTAGCTCTAGTACGACGTTAACTAAAAATTACCAATTACCTTCCCTTCAGGATGGTCCTCACGTTGGGTTGGCGTGGAAGTTTGGAGAGTGGGGTGCCAGCTCAGGTGTTGCTTCGTCATCTGACCGTAGTTCAAAATTACGAGGTGTTGTCCTCGGATCTTTCCTTTAAGGGACTGATCCCGGACCGTCGTCAATAGCCCGTTGTGTTGCTCTAGTACGACGTTAACTAAAAATTACCAATTACCCTTCAGGATGCATCCCGGAACTTCACCAATAGCCCGCTGAGTTGCTCTATTATGACGTTAGTTAACTACCTACCAAAACAACGAACCACTCCAACTGATGAATACGAAACCGAACACAACGACGGTAA
Source organism: Metellina segmentata (assembly GCA_947359465.1). NCBI lineage: Eukaryota > Metazoa > Arthropoda > Arachnida > Araneae > Tetragnathidae > Metellina > Metellina segmentata. The sequence continues at coordinate 25,955,428 of OX375881.1, read as the reverse complement.
TTTCACCCATCCAAAAAGAAATCAAGTGTAACTTTGAAAATGAACGGGTTGCACTTTTGGTGAGACACCAAAACCATCCACGATTGGGGAAGGATCGCAGATTAATGATCCCACAGACACCCCTGTCCATTTTTTCCGCACCGAAGGGGGTTTTTAGGTCACCCAACTTTGAGAAACCTCCGCCCCCGGCATTAAAATTGCAGCGAACACCCCCAACTACACGATTGCTATCGTCCAGGTCGTCCATTTAATCACAACGAAACGCAGCTCTGGTAGTTATTTGCGTCCTGTCCACTCGACCGTTCAGCTCTTTAATTAGAGATGCAGCGCCTTCCACACAACTGCCGGTCTGGATATCGGGGGATTCATTCGATATTGATGGGAGGGACCCACTTTTAATCGATATACACACCTAGTGCCATCGTCGTTAACTATTTAGTGGAGCGTCGTCAATTAGTGCGATCGTCGGAGCGGCCGCGGTGGTTGAGGGGTTGGCGATCGGGGGTGATCTGGGAGTCACTCGTCTGAGTCCTGTCGGCCTTTAGTTGATTGTGTTTTTTACTTTTAGGGTGATGGTAACTTTTTTTCGGAAAGTAAATATTTGCATGTGCGGTTTTTATATTAATTGCGCAGTTGGTTCAGATGGATGGAAAACTGCTTTCATCAATCAATTTTATCCTCGTGATGGTTTATCTTCGCGTTTGAAGCAGCCAGTAGTGACCAGCCACCGATGCAAAATCATGGTGCAAATCGTCACGGTTTTGGGCTAGGGAGACTACATCCCCTTCGATCCTCATTCCCTTGACATGGGCTCAGGTGTTGCCTCATCGTCTGACCGTGGTTCAAAATTACGAGGTGTTGTCCTCGGATCTTTCACTTAGGAGATTGATCCCGGACCGTCGTCAATCGCCCGTTGTGTTGTTCTAGTAAGACGTTAATTAAAAATTACCACTTACCAAACCCTTGACATAGGGTAGTTTTTTTTTATATCGACAATATATCTCTTCATTAGTAAAATTGGTCAAATTTTCATGGTAAGTAGTTAATTAACGTCGCAATGGTGTGACACAACGGGCTATTGATGACGATTTGGTATAAATTTGGAATTTAGAGACCAGAGGACAGCGCCTTGCCATTTTGAATCACGATCAGGTGACGAAAACAACACCTGTGCTGGCACCCCGTTCTCAAAACTTCTACACTACTCCAACGAGAAGACATTTGAGGACATACAAAAAGTAGGGATAAATTTGGATTCGTTGAATATGTTTTTTCGCCTTCTATTCTGTTCAATAATCCAAGTGTCCTTTAAAGTTCGTAAGTGGACTGTGTTTCTAAACTGTGCATGTAGAAACTATACTGGAATAAAAACTGCATTTAAACACAAAACATTTATTTCGATCACATAATTACATGGCACCAACCGTTGAACTGACGCTTCTCATCTGGAAAAATATCGCTTTATTTCTTATCAGCATTTCATTTCCGGTCGAAGTACTGTTAAACTTCGAATAACCGGCTCTCTTTTAACCGTCAGTTTCTGTTGACTGTCAGTCTGTTAGTAAAAGTTAATTAATTAACTATTAAAAAATTATTAGTACGTACACACTTACATACGGTAATCTATGTGCAGTAACCAGATTGCCGCAAAAAATAAAATATATATACAATGAATTTCTAATTAGTAAACGTACATTTTTTTATCATTTGTTCAAATGCAATGGATGGGGGAGGGCTGTTTAAGGTTTTCCTGTTATCCGTCTGTTCGATTAACTGTCAAGTTCCCGGTCCCGACGATTAATCGAAGTTTCACTGTAGTATCAACTTACGTAAGAATGTTAAACAAACGATAAATACGAAGACAAAGGTAAATTAGCACATGAAATCGCGATTTCGAAATCGGACGCTCCATTAGAATGTATAAAATTTATTTGGGGTGTGATAAGGCTTTTCGGAAAGCTAACCCGACCAACCGGTATAGTGGTTAAGGTGTTAGCCTCTAGATCGGAAGGTTACTGGTTCGAATCCGGGTACGGGCATGGATGTTTGTAAGCATATGGTGTAGAGGCGGCTGGTGCACCTTAAATCTGTCGTGGCCGAAAGTCCTCACGTTGGATTGGCGTGGATGTTTGGAGAGTGGGGAGCCAGCTCAGGTGTTGCTTCGTCATCTGACCGTGGTTCAAAATTACGAGGTGTTGTCCTCGGATCTTTCCCTCAAGAGACTGATCCCGGACCGTCGTCAATAGCCCGTTGTGTTGCTCTAGTACGACGTTAACTAAAATTACCAATTACCAATTACCGGAAAGCTAACAGTGTCAGCAATGATTTTTATATTAATTACATATCAGTGAAAAATGCACTCAATTAACATATTTATTTATAAGTGATATACGTTTTTATATCGGTAGAGAGAGATACAGTGTTAGTATACTACTATTTACATTTCTTAGGTATACAGAATTTCTGTAAGGATGATAGGTTTTGGAAATGATATATTTTTAAGGTATTTTTAAGGCGTACATAATGCATTATTAGTTAAAGTGAAATCAGTTGCTTGCAGTAGATGAAAAACTATGTTCAACAATCAAGCTAAGTATGTGATGTAAGTTATTTTTATGTTTAGACGGATAGTGTGGTAGACAAGTTATTTTTAGTCTGTTTGAAGACATCGTTTTTATGGGTAATTTTGCTTTTTTTTAGAAAGTAAAGGTTTCCGCATGATTTTTTTACAATAATTTCTAATTGGTGGAATCTAAATTAAGTTGTGTTTAGGGTGGATGAAAACTTGGCGCTGAATCAAACGCCCAAAAGAGTGATGTCAGTTGCATTTGAACTCTCTTAGTGCTAGCAAATAATATCTAACTGCAGAGTAATTTTTCTTTAGATTTTTATTGTGTAAATGTAAATTTTTGATTGTGGATTTTATACATAGTTATAAATAAATAATACTTCAACTGGTAGCTTTCAAACAATTACTGTATGCTACTTCAACTTTATTATGTTAAAAGCATAAATTTGTGGATAACACTTATAGTTGGTGTTTCCTAGATGGGGGTAGCAATAATATTCTCTCTACAACGAAAAATTATTTTTCTTTAGTTTTTGTTCGGTAAAAACTATTTGTAAGGTGGTTGTAGGTAGATTATCTTAGATAATAGCAAATATTCGATATGGCAGCTTCTGTGGAGCTACTTTCTACTATCTAAAACATGTAATGCACTGTTAAATTACACATGACTTTTAAATATAGTATTCAATATTTCAGATTAATTATATATATTAAATGTAATATTTTTTGAAAATCCCAATCTAAGAATATCTACAATTTTTTACGTACGAAACAGACAATTTCAAAATTGCGGCCGTCAATTAAATAGCATTAAATTCCAATTTTAATTTAATAATGCTATTGATGTTAATAACTTTAAGAAATAGTATTATAGTAAAAACTCAAATTAAACCTTTGATATACAAAATTCATTTTGACATACTTATTGGTGGATCTATAATTAAATATACAGCTCATAAAATAATTTTTAACCCCCATTTTATGACTATAATCTCCTGAATAGAAATTTTAATATCAAATAGAGCCCTTTTAAATGGGAAATCTGCAACAACATCCACTAATGGGAAATTAATGGCTCAAAAAACACAACCTTAAATAAAAACCACGCTCGAAAAAATAGATTCAATAAATCATTCTTCATTTACGAAAACTACTTCTAAGCTTTCACCTTAATGGAACTCTCTAAGAAAAGATTAATAGGACTCTTTCTTCACCTTCTTTTGTGAGGGTATATACTTCCATGGAAAAGAATAATGAAAGGGTTATTCTTTACAAAGACTTCTTAAGGTTTCGACGCTAAATCAGCAATGATGGAGAAAAGGACCTGGTATAACGCTGAAACATGCGGTTTCTTTCAAGACAAGTGTTGAGTATTGGATTTTATTGCACACAGAAATGTATTTTAATAAGAGTTCGGAGGGCCGCCATTATGGTATGGGGGTCGTAGATTTCGTCTGCCAAATAGTAGGCCCTGGGTTCGAATCCTGTTTGTAACACCGAGGGTGTTGAAAATTGGCCATGTTAGTAGTAGCGGTGGTTAATCCAATGGGTTCTCTTTCACAAATAGCCGTCATTTTACCTCTTGTAGTGCCGATTGGTCAGAGGTAGAACGTTAAAATTTTAATGAAAAATAATCTGGTAGAAATAAAAAATTGACAAAAAAGCTCGCAACTTGAAGATTGCAGAATCGTTAAATTTGATTTCTCTCTATATTAAAAAAAAGTTACCGCCGCCGCCGACGCCATAGGATTGAAAACTGTGTTGTTTAGCACGATTCTTAAACGATTTCCCGAGAAAGTACTGATCGGAAAAAAACGAAATTAACATGATTTGTTCTTCATCGTATTTCCTGGACAATTATTAAGATATTTTTCCGATGCGGCTATTAGTTTAGGGTTTATTAAGTGTCAAAATTGAAGAAGCGAAATTTCTTCCGCGAGTGAGCAAAACACATACAAATTTTCAGTCTTCAGCCGTGAGGTTTGTTTTAAAGAGTACCTCTCAACGTAAATTTTTGCAGCTCGTCGAGGTTTTTTTTTTTTTTTGAAATTTCAATTTGGTTCTTGATATATTTTTTTGAAATTCGGGAAAAATCGGGACATTTTTGTTACTTTTTTTTAAACTGCCGTATCTATATTTTATTACTATTAGTTTTTATTTTTTTAAATATCGCAGTATACCTCAGAATGTACTCTTTCTTACGGTACTATAATTTTTTAAATCGGTTAATAATTAAATTGGATGCGATCAAAAGTGGGTCATACAAAATTCGGAATCTTTGGATATTTTCGCTACTTTTTGTTACAGCCGTTAACTAAAACTGTCATATGTATATCGTATTACTATTAGTTTTTTATTTTGAAAATAGCGCAGTATACCTCAGAATGTACTCTTTCTTACGGTACCATTATTTTTAAAATTGGTTCATAAAATTGGTTGGCGAGCGTAAGCGAGCAGGGGGCGGAACCCCCTAGTTATTAAAAGTTTCCGATTATTTCTCACTTTATTTATTAGCTAATATAAGAGGTATATCAATTGACGTCACACTGGAGTATCTTAACAGGATGTTTGGGGTGGTTCAGGATCAATCCTGAAGGGAAAGATTCGAGGACCACACCTTTTTATTTTGAGCAACGTGCAGATCGCGAGGTTGGCAAGGCAGTGGTTTTCAACCTCGCATGAGGGCGAGGCTGAACCTAATTCACCAAACTTCCACACCATACTGCGATGACATTTGAGGCCATAGTATATTTGACGTACACACCCCATGTACATGACATGTTTCAAAATTAACACGGTGTCGTCATCGGATCTTTCCCTTCGGGAATTTATCTCGGACAGTCGTCAATAGCCCGTTGTGTTGCTCTGAAACCACGTAAACTAAAAATTACCTGGTACACGGCAGTTTTTGGTTGGACCGAGTTTCGAACTCACTCTCTCCAGTTACTAAACCGCTACTCTACCAACTGGACCACCTCGGCTCTCACCGCTGTTTAGGAAAAAATGTATCTAACCTTTGACAAGTGATATTTTATCAAACGGTTTCTGAGGACCAGTGTGTGTCGTCAAATATGGTTGGTCGCTTTAGTTTTTATGGCGCAAGTCTTAGTTGGCCAAGATGTACCAAATGGAAGACTGTGTCAAGTAACGGACATACAAAACACGTGCTTTACTTGTACTATCAAAAACATATTTATAGAAGAACAATTTCGACTACGTACAAGTTAAACACAATAAGTTAGATCTTTCAATCTAACTATTATTTTTGTGGACTAAAATGAGTAGTAGATCTATATAATGATGAAGTACGGTATTCACCAAGTCCTTTTTATTTTTATGAAAATAGTACTGTTTGTTCTTGAAAACACTTGGTGAGTAGGACTGATTTTTGCCTTCGTTACCTCAAGGCTGTTGATTGACAGAGTTTTCCACTAGCAAGCCGACGATTTGTTTTTGTTACTTTATATATAATTTGTATAAACCTTAAGAAAAAGATAATAATTAATGTAATTTGTAATATTTCTCTCTTCTTGCGAAATGCACTTACTGTATCACTAGAAAACCGATGACGTCCTTTCTTAACTTTATATATTATTTATATGAACCGCAATAAACAATGCAATTAAAAAGTACTGATTATCGTTTCGGAAAATATTTATGATTTACGACATAAACTGTATACGTTTTTTGGGTTTTCCAAGCAGTGTATGCTGAGTGACTAACGAACCGATGCAAGCAAAGAAATACTTTAAAAAACCTCCCTCTGAGACAAAAAAAAAAATGCACATTAGTGAGTTTACAAGAGCATCCCATTTACCCGGAACAGTTTCGTTATCAATTTTCCTCACTCGTTTTTCAATTCCTTAACTTCAACCGGCACGCGTTCCGCACAGGACCAATGGGAAGGAGGGTCCGAAGTACCTAATTGTACGCTTGGAACGCAATCGATAAACTTCCCCACCCCAGACCCGAAAAAAAAGAACAATTTTATCAGATACGAACCGTCACTAATAAAGCTGTCATCGAAAAGAGTCATTAGTGATGCCACTGCTGAAAAGTAAAAAAATTATAAAGACATTCGCGTCCTTAGCACGCGCGCCCCATTGCTCTATTAAGGAAGCTGGGGAGGGGGATTGTTCTATCCCACCCTCCGTCATCACGATTTCGTAAAAAGGGCCTTTAGAAATCGCTGAAGGGGGATGCGAAAAACGAGAGGAAATTTCTGACACTGGAATTTCAATCATTTGAGGTTTTATAATCTTGATTAACGAAGGAGAATAGATGGGCCGCGGTAGGGCCATTTTTTTTTCCCGCTTCTTCATTTGACGAAATTTGTTGAGGCCGTGGGGATTTGGTTTTCGACTCTGAAGGTTTAAGTAGTGGGTATTGGAAATCACTGGAATGAATTGGCCTTTGATTCATTAAATGTCTGGCATTAGCTTCAGATTTCATTAGTTCTCTCTCCCCCTAAGAGGACATTTCCGTCAGGCTAAATGTAGGTGGCGGTAGTGTTTTATTGGCAGAACGTGCTTCCTGTACGTGTTGTGGAAGTGACGTCAGTTGAATTGTTTTTCAATTGTGATTTCAGAACTTCTCAAATAGATTCGAAATAAAGAATTAATAGCAGATAGATGGATCGTGGCAGTGCCATTTGTTTCTACTTCTTCATTGACAAAATTTGTTGAGGCTGGAGGATTTGGTTTTCCAATGAAGGTTTAAAAAGTGCGTATTGGAAAAAACTTGAATGAAGTGGCTTTAGGTTCATTAAATGTCTGACAGTAGCTTCAGATTTCATGTTTTCTCGCCCATAAGGGGATCTTTCCGTCAGGCTAAATATAGGCGGCGGTAGTGTTTTAATTCTGGAACGTGCTTCTTGTACTTATTATGGAAGTGACGTCACTTGGCTTGTTTTTGGATTGCCACTTCAGTACGTCAAAAATACATTCCGAATAATGAATTAAAGGAGAATAAATGAACCGGGTAACGCCATTTTCTTTCCGTTTCTTCATTTGACGGAATTTGTTTTCCACTGAAGGTTTAAGTAGTGCGCATTGGAAAAAACTTGAATGAAGTGGCTTTAGGTTCATTAAATGTCTGACATCAGTTTCACATTTCATGGTTTCTCTCTCATGAGGGTATCTTTCCGTCAGCCTAAATGTAGGTGGCGGTAGTGTTTTAGTGACGGTACTTCTGGTACTTATTATGGAAGTGACGTCACTTGAATTGTTTTTCGATTGAGATTTCAGCACCTCTTAAATGCATTCCAACGAATAAATTCCAACTTGATAATATAATTAGTTGAGTAATCAAACCCAAATATCGTAAAAATTGCGAAAAACTGCATTTTAAGGGTTTTCCTATATGAATCATATGCGAGCAATTGGATAGTAGGAAGTAGTCTCCGTCTTTTGTCTGGTTTGTTTGTTTACAATGAACTGAATCCACGACATATTTCCATACCGCTGCTCTTCCAAAGGGATATAGTGATTCCGCTCATGGGAGAACAAAGTTCTGGTTCTTTTGCTAAACATCTACAGCCGAAAAATTAAGTTCAACCCATGTCAATAAATATCAAATCCGCCATCTGAACACTTAGGGGAAGTATGGACAACCAACTCCATTTCTTTCTTATCCTACCTTTCCTGGAGAGTTTGTGCGTACTTTTGTTACTATCCTTTGCGTTGTGTATTTTATTTTCTGTTTTCCACTGGAGATGAAGGAAACTCTTATGAAATTGACAAAGTATAGTAAACCATAGTTAACCCTGAGTGTTTTCCACGAGTTATCGCTTCCATCGAGATCTGACCTAGTATGCTAATGGCAAGATATCTCGCCATCAAGATATTGCCGATTATTTTATGACTTGATCAAGATCTGCTCAGCTTTATCGTATAACGATATACCTCTTCGAGACAACCATCAGGGAGGTTAAGCCACCTCTAAGACTAGACCCGTAGACTGAATGAAAGGTATCGACAGAAAAATCAGCACAAAGGTAAGAAATAACACATCATTCTCTAAATGTACCATTCGGCCCTTTTTAACATATTAAAACGACCTTTACAAGATTGTTATGACCGAATCCAATAAATATTGAATTAACAACGTTATGTCTCCTATACGTTCAGTTATAAATCATACCTTCCCCACTATTTGCCAAAAATGCATGTTTCACAACCCCCTAACTAAACACTACATCGTCATATTCCATACTTCCTCACGCCGAGAGTAAAATATCACTTCCGTCCTCAGAATTAAATCGAGAAGACTTAGCGAAAACATAAACCCTCGACGCTCCTAACGAATCCCGATCGCTGGAACACCCCTTCACCCACTTGACACCCCCCATTACAAATTATCTTCCGGAACCGTCAAGAAGCAAGACTTCCTTTCCAGGAGATCGCACCCAGTAAACAACATCGAAGGCTGGCACGATGACGATGCAGAATACCGGCCATAATAAAGGCCATAATCGATGATGTGTAGTCCAAACAGGAGACCCCTTGTAATAAGCGGAGGGGCGGTCATCAATTCATGTCGCTGACCAACGACGATCGAGTTACTGACCCTTATATGTCCCGCCGTCCATAAATTTGGGCCGGTGCGTATTAGAGACGCCCGAAGGGTTTTGGTGCTGTTTCCGCATCGATCATTTTGGTGTATTAGCTTGCCGCTCGTCTCAGACCCTGTGTGACAGAACAGAGAGAGAGGTTGCGGGTTTGCCTCGCCAATTGACCTCCGCGCTGTCCTTTGCGAGGTGCGTTAATGGTCATTAAGCGCTAATGGAAAGCTTTTTGTGTCCTGCAAACGCTCGTGTTATGGCAGGCATATTCCATCGAGATAAATATTGGTGGCGGTAGGTCCAGAGTAGAACTGTATTCAGAGTTCTGCAACGCAACTCCAAGCAATTGCAATTGTTCTTCAGGTATTTTGTCCGAATTTTGAAAACTGCAGTTAAAACAAAATCAGACGTAAAACACAACTATCGGCTAAATATGTATTGCATATTTATAATAAAACATATCAAAATTAAGTAACTTACTTTATTTAAAACCAAGGCATACTTTCAGAATTTGCAATTCTGTCGATAACTTTTAAAGTTTAATATTTTGTCATTGACATAGAAGATGTGATATTTACAAAATGTTTGTGGTAATTTATGGGGGTGGAGGTTTCAGTAACTGAAAAAGAAAAAAAGGTGCTTTGCACTTCACAAGATCGTAACTTATGATTGAAAAAAAATCGGCCAAAATTTTTATAAAATTAAGTACAAATTGTTTGGTAAAGACTTTGTTCTACGACGTACGTCACAATTTTAAGCACTTTCTGTTCCCGGGGCGGTAGTGTTTCTGTAGCGATGCACGTTTCCTGAACAGCGCAGATGATTGGTAATTGGTAATTTTTTAGTTAACGTCGTACTAGAGCTACACAACGGGCTATTGACGACGGTCCGGGATCAGTCCCTTAAGGGAAAGATCCGAGGACAACACCTCGTAATTTTGAACCACGGTCAGATGACGAAGCAACACCTGAGCTGGCACCCCACTCTCCAAACTTCCTTACCAAGCCAATTTGAGGACACGACAGATTAACGCGTACACCAGCTCCCCTTCGTACACGACGGAATACAAATCATACAGGTTGTAGATCGGATGTATGTGTTTGTACCCCTCGGACGTATAAAGCTTGCTACATTTCCATTTTATCCCCATCACATCTTCTAACTATTGGTAAAAGCGTGTTTTTTCGTTTTTGTAAATCGAAAAGCCACGCACATATTTCTTCGAACCATTTTGTTGCTGTATCATATTTCTATTTCCATCTCTACGCCTTCATGCACGTAGGTTTCAATTTTTTATTTTATTTATACTTACATTTATTTACCGGTGTTTTATTTCTTGTAATGGAAAGCCTCGTGAAACTCGAAACGCGCTTTTGAAACCTCTCTTATTTCCAATGTTTGTACATGTTGGATAGAATTGGAAAACTTTTATGTAGAAGCAAAGGCGAAAACCATAAAGACTTAACAAGAAGAATGCAAGGTTTATTTTAAATGAACGACTCATTTTCTACAAGGTGGCCCAAAAGTTACTAGACCATTTTAAAATATAACTTTCTATTAGATTTTTCAAAATTGTATTCATATTATTTATATGCAATACTTGGAAAACAGCTATGGAGAAATTCACGACACAGAGCAACGAGTAAAGAGAATCCAATTTTACCTTCAAAATCAACGGTTAATTGTGCTGACCTAAAGAGCTTACATTAGTCATTTTGGGTCATACAACCACCATATAAACAAACAACTATTACAATCTAAAAATTAAATTGAAAATAATTTCTAAGTATATTTATAGAATAATAATTCTGAATTTTTAAAACACAAGCGAATTATTCTATTTTTAAGTTCTATAGTTCAGTGACTTTTAGGCCATACTGTATAAAGCGGTGTTAAGTTAGCCACCGCTCAAAATTTTGTATCAATAAATTAATTTGAGCATTCAATCGACACGATATTGAGTACGCATCTTGCCGCTTTAGTTTCGAATAAATTTTCTTAATATTCTTTTGTATTCTACATTTAAGAATTCAGCAATACCCTCTCACTAATCGAGTCATTTAACACACACCCAAGAATAATATCTCCGCTATTTAAAATATAAATATAGAAGAAAAATAAAAATCAGAATTACACTGTACTGAATAGTGATGGTTGGTTGTTTGTTGTTTGGGTTTATAATTGTGATGTTTTGTTCATAAACTCATAATGTCCTCTTCGATATCGCTTCAAGCATGTCTCCTAATGTAAGATCTCAAGTTGGCGTGATGTGGAAGTTCGGAGAGTGGGATACCAGCTCAGATGTAACCTCGTCATCTGAACGTGGTTCAAAATTACGTGATATTCTCCTCGGATATTTCCCTTCGGGGGTTGATCCTGGACCCTCACCAATTGCCTATTGTATTGCTTCTGTGCCAGCTTTAATTGAATACCCACCTAAGGATAGCTGTGACCGTAATCCTCTGAAAATTTGTCGCCAATGTCCCGTTGTATTGCTCCAATGCGACGTTAATTAAATATCTACCTACCACCTCTGGGTGTGCGATGTGTGGTAATTGGGATATTGATAGCTGTCCAACTAATCAAAAGATCGCCAAACCCCAGTCCACCTGCTATTTCAATTCTCAGCCTATTCCCACCAGCAGATTGGGACACAATTCCAACTGAGTGAGCACCACGAGCAAATCACAATCATGCACGCTTGGTTTCTTGCAGCGTTCTTGGAAAAGGGATATGCGTAACAAAACAACATGTCCCGCAACAAAACAAAAAAGACAAGAATACACAAAAAAAAACCGCCAGATTCTGATCGCGACGGTTTTCCCACGTCCAGAATTCCATCACTTTTGTCCCGATTCCGTTCCCGGATATCGTAAATTACTTCACTTCCGTACGACGAAGGCTGGGGAATGTTTTCGCGTGAGGCCAAGCGACAAAACTCTTTGGGAGAGAAAGTGCGGGGGTGGGAGGCTCGGCCAAGCAAAGCGTTACAAAACGGTTCCTACACTCAGCCCGCCATTATCGGTTATTGGGGAGAGCGAGGGCTGCTCGAAATAAATTCAGATTGCCGCACCGCTCTCCCCTTTTTTCCACCTTCGCCCGCTTGTGCGTTTTAGTGGCACGCACAGGTTGGGAGGACTTGGCCCCAGAAGCCAAGGTGACGGTGGTGGCCGCCATCTTTGGTCTCGGATTTCGTCGACAATCTTGAACTCCGTCTTTCGTGGACAATTTACCTTCAAATGGGTTTCGACGAGATATCCGGCCCATCCAGATCTGACCGATTTTACTAATCTCGAGATATCTCTTCTATTGTGATCTGGCCAATTTTACTAATTCTAGAGATATCTCGTACATCAAGATCTCTCCAATTTTTACTAATGGCGATAGATTTCTTCTATCAAGATGTAGCAATTTTACTAATCTCGAGATATCTCTTCTATTGTGATCTGGCCAATTTTACTAATCTAGAGATATCTCGTACATCAAGATCTCTCCAATTTTTACTAATGGCGATAGATTTCTTCTATCGAGATGTAGCAATTTTACTAATCTCGAGATATCTCTTCTATTGTGATCTCTCTCTCTCTGGCCAATTTTACTAATCTAGAGATATCTCGTACATCAAGATCTCTCCAATTTTTACTAATGGCGATAGATTTCTTCTATCAAGATGTAGCAATTTTACTAATCTCGAGATATCTCGTACATCAAGATCTGACAAATTTTACTAATCCGAGGTATCTATTCTATTAAGATCTGGCCAATTTTAATAATCGCGAGATGTTTCGTTCATCAAGATCTGACCAATTTTAATAACGGCCATATTTCTTTTCTAATAAGGTCTGGCCAATTTTACTAATGCCGAGGTATCTCTACTATGAAGATCTGGCCAATTTTAGTAATCGCGAGAAATCTCGTTAATAAAAATCTCACCAATTTTACTAATAGCGGGGTATCTCTTCTTTCGAGATATGGCCAATTTTACTAATCGCGAGTAATTTTGTTCATCAAGATCTGACCAATTTTAGTAATAGCAATATTTCTTTTCTATCAAGGTCTGACCAATTTTAGTAATGGCGATATTTATTTTCTATCAAGGTCTGGCCAATTTTACTAATGCCGAGATATCTCTTCTATGAAGATCTGCCCAATTTTACTAATCGCGAGATATCTCGTTCATCAAGATCTCAACAATACTAATAATTGGCGAGATATCTCGTTCATTAAGATTTGACCAATTTTGCTAATAGCAAGATGTCTCGTTTATCTAGATCTGGCCAATTTTTGAAATGACGAGGTATTTCATCAAGATATTAGCCCTTTTTTTGCAATGACGAGAGTAAGATGTTGTCAGTTTTCTGTTAGTGACGACGAGATCTTGATAGGAAAGGTATATACTGACCAGATTTATAGATGTGGTCAGTTTTGCTAAAAAAAACCTCCGTCGTCCTGACAACCATCAGGAGGGTTAATAAATATAAACACTCACAAGCGAACTATAAGGCAAGCCATACGTTGTAGCAACATTAGTTAGGCGATACTGAATTACATGAAATACGTATGCACATCGATGTGTTTTCTGCACAGGAACTGAGTACGGATGAGCATGTCATGTGTTTTTTCGCATGCTACTCCAATTTGCATTTCAAAAACATGCAGGTTTACTCAAATGGTTAGGTTAGCTGTTCTTTTAACCCTCCTAAGTGAAATAGACAGCTCGTCCATCGCGATCTGACGAATTTTGCAAAGGACGAGATATCTCGTCAAAGATACTGCCGAATATTTGATGATGGAAAGACCAAGATCTGGTGAATCTTTTCAAATGTCGAAATACCTCGTCAAACAAGATTTGATCAGTTTTGCTAATTACAAGATATCCAGTCCACGGACTTCTTTTACAGTGAAGAGATCGAATTCTAGTCAGTTTTTCCAATAAAGAGATATTTCGTTCATTAAAGACCTGACTACTTTTGTTAATGACGAGATATCTCATCTATCAAGATCTTATCAGCTTTGCTAATGACGAGACATATCATCCATCTAGATGTAGCCAATTTTGATGATGACGAGACACCTAGTCAATCAAGATTGACTAATTTTGCTAACGATGAGCTATCTCTTTCATCAATATATTGCCGAATTTGTTAAGATGACGAGATCAAGATCTGGTCAGTTTTTCTAATGACGTGATATCTCATCAAGACAATCAACAGGACTAAAAGCTCAGGGATAAGATTGGCCTAAGCTGCAAGCATTGATTTTTTTGTAAAGTAAGAGGATAATCACACAGGGAAGGTTATGCTCTATTCCTACTTATTTTACTTTTAAAATATGACCCTTAGTAAGGATGAAGCCTTACTGTCACTTGTACGGGATCTAAGCTCTTAAGGGGGATCTTACTTCACCTTTCCTCTCAGAAAGGAAGAGATTTCATCAAATGTGTAAAGAACCTTGTGTTGGCTAGGTGAAAATTTCAAACTACATCATGCATTAAAAAAACTATTACTAATATGTATATAATTTATAAACGTGTGGCAGTAATCAAAACGAAATCTTGATTCAGTCAATCTTTTCAAAGCTTAGTAGTTGATCTTTTTAGTGTAATCGATCTTTTTATAGTGTAATCGATCTTTTTAGTGTAATTGATTTTTTTTAGTGCAGTCGATTTTTTTAGTGCAGTCGATCTTTTTATTGAAGTCGATCATTTATGTGTTGTCCATCCTCTTTATGAAATTCACACGGAAACAAGCAAATTTAATTTTCAAATTTGGTTAAGTGTTACTCTAAATACATATTTTTGTATTTTGTATTCACCAAGTACACGAAATTTATAGCATATAATCTCATTACACATATGCATTATGCATCTGAATAGCTGAAATGCATAAATAACTCTATTACACGGCAATATTTCAATATTTTAATAAAGTAAAATTTTACAACAGGTAATTAAAGCATAACAACTATGATTGAAGGTATTAACTATTCATAAAAAATTAACTCATCAGATTAAAATATGTTTTTTGCACTAAATTACAAAATGTAGCTCTCTATCACACAGCTGTAACAGTTATTTTTTAAAACATGAAGATAAATTACGTTGCAGAAATTTGATCCCTTTAATAAGTGACGTTCAAAAGAAAAAATGTATTAAATCCTAAAGAAATTACTTTCTTTATACGTTAAATTATGCACTTATAAACAAATATAGTCAGCATATGTGTGTATAAAATGTTTGTGATAATATTCAAGCAAACCCAGTATAGAAGACGTGAAATTCACTTTATTTTAGTTAATTGCTAGATATATGGTAATAGAAACACTGATTTCATAGAAAAATAACAAATTTATAGTTCAATCATATTTTGGTACAAACACGAGATTAATTACAAACAAGTAATAAAATAAAACTAGGGGGCCTGCCCCCTGCTCGCTCGCCAACCCCCGGAGGATTGCTTCGCAATCCTCATTGGTTCGCTGCGCGAACCTATGCTCGCTTCGCTCGCCTCAATGAAGACATGTGTCCTAGCAGAAGAGATTGTTTACAAAATATGTTACAAAGATTTTTTTTCAAATCTAAATTTGCTATATTACAGAAAAAATACATACAGTATCTCTAAAATCAGAATTCAAATGAAAACTTTGTGCAAATTTTGACTCGAAATGTGAGCGTTGCTTTGGAAATTGAATACCTAGCATGTTTTTGTGTGTACATTTCCCAGCACTCAAACGACCCACACTTTTTCATTAAGTTTTTTCCGAAAGTTGTAGTGCAAGCGTCTTGTTGAACTATAATTGTTGGCCCTGAAAAGGACCGTTTTTTAAATGGCCCTGAAAAGATCCTCCGCTTTCTTTGATTTCTATTATAAACTAACTGCAACAACTCAAATAAAATTCATTTTTTTACAGTAAAATTTCATCGGATAACGCTATAAATTCAATCGATGCGCGAGACTTCGCGATAAACAAACAATCGTACAGTGCTGCCAAAACGCGATTACAAATAACGTCTTTTTTGCGTGCCACGTAAGAGAATTATATATATAGATATTCAATGCAATATAAGAAATTAAATGATAGAACTTTTTTTTTTAAATATAAATCATGCAAATAAATTGGAAACACTTATGAATCGTTCGTACTTTAAAAATTTTACAACATACAACAATGGGAGGAAAGCATTTAACAGAAGAGAATAAGCATATAATAATACATTTTAACTCTGTGTATGTCCCGTAAAAACACTTCTGCTTCTGAAATAGATTTAGAGTACGCCGAAATTCCGAAACAAAGCTTTTTGTCTTATTCGAGACAAATCTGTGCATCTTATTATCGAAACGAAAATAGGCTGTCACGTAAAAACGTATTGTATTCTATCGTTCGCCTTTTGCGTAATCCATTTCTATCGAAAGAAAATAAGACATTCGAACAATAAATTCTAAGCACCGCTGCTTGTTATACAAGAAAAATACGTAGTAGATTCCGACTTTTAGTTGAACAACGTTTTAGGAAAAATACGCATTCCAGAAATAAAGAACTTTCTGTGGATTTCCACAACTTCGCACTCGGCGAATGTTCAAAATGATCATTTGGAATCGTGTTCTACAACGACCTAAAAATTCCAGAAGCACAATACTCCTGAGTAAATACGCGTAGAATATTCAGCGAGCCAATTGGGAGTTCTGAAACGAAAGAACATCCCAGCTATACAAAATAATGATTACTTCTATAGCTTATTTCGAATACGGCGTTCGCGCTGCAGATTTTAACCATTCAAATAATATAGTATCAGAAGTTCTATCCTCTTCGCTACCTAGGTCCACATATGTGGACCCCGAATCTTTCGCCTTAGAAATAATCTTCCTGATCAAATTTATAGTTAAGATCTCGGGTATATACACGCGCGTCGACGCGTTTAAGCTTTCGATTGGCAACAATTGATGGCAGTATAAATCGATAGTTCCTGTGGAATATTTATTATTCGAAAGCGATTTGGGAAGAAATGGCTTCGACTCAAAGGGCTTGTAAAAGTGAGTAAATTTAATTTGTTTTAATGATTTCTAAATCTTTTAGTTAATGTGTTCCAGTTGATAATTTCTGAGTTCTTAAGTATGAGTTCATAAGCAATATCGTATCATTTGAAAATTATTACGCTTTCAGCGTAATTGAGACCCGATTTACACTTACGATTCCACCATCTAAAAGAGGAATTTACTTGAGAACTTTGAAGTATTTGACAACTTTTATCAGAAAAAACTGATTTTTAAACAATTTTTATATGGTCTGTAGTAAAGAGGTTATACTTCTTGAGCTGTAGCTTTTCCAAACCACTTCCAGTGTTCATAAATGAGGCTATCAGAGAAAGAGTGGCCTAACCCATCAAATCAAGAAAATTTTTATTGCCTTTTATTACGACCTTTTACTTTTTTTAATGCGCTGGTACAAGCCTTCTAAAATTATAAAATAACTTATTGATCCCTGATAAATTAATTAGAATCTCAAATCATATTTTAGATAAATAAAATTATGAAAGGAGTGGCAGCAAGGAAATCGTGTTTTTGTCCATTGAGTTTGTTGGTCGAATAGGGCCACTCTTTCCTCTTATAGCCTGAAATATGAATGCGTCTTTTGTGACAAATATATTCTTTTTGACATGAATATACATTCTTCACGTCAAAAACGAATCAAGTGATTACAAATTATTCACATCAGTATTAAAATTAAAGCATTACCAAAACGCGTTACAGGTGTTTTGTCTTATGATTTAAGAACTAGAAGAGAGCCGCGGTAGCTCAGTCGGTAGAGCGCCGGGCTCACATCGGAAGGGTTGTGGGTTCTGTCCTCAGCGGAGCCTGCAATTCTTATGGTTGCGAGATCGGCGCTTGGACCTGTCTAAAGACCGTCGTGTTCGCTAATGGTGGCTGGAGCACGTTAAATAGGTCGTGGTCACAAAGCCCTTCATGTTCCCATACCAAATCAATACCTCTGGGGGTACCTGGTCAGGGGGTTATCGGCCTCTGATTGGGATCTAAATTACGATATGTGTGAGTGGACCTTCCTGTAAAACGGATGTGTCATGCATGAAGAAGTCCAACCCTAAGCGGCAATGGCACCCATAATTGGGCCATATATGGCCCGCACCACAACAAGAACTAGAAGAAACATCCAGAAGAAAAGTGGCAATCAATCTGTCTGGTGATTATAAGGTGTTAGCCTCTAGATCGGAAGGTTCCTGGTTCGAATCAGGGTCAGTGCATGGATGTTTGTAAGCGTATGGTGTAGAGACGACTGGTGCAATTTAATTTTTGGCGTGGCCTCAAGACCTCACGTTAGATTGGTATGGAAGTTTGGAGAATGGGGTGCCAGCTCATGTGTTGCCTCATCATCTGACCGTGGTTTAAAATTGCGTGGTGTTGTCCTCGAATCTTTCCCTTAGGGGTATTGATCCTCGACCATCGTCAATAGCCCGTTGTGTTGCTCTAGTACTACGTTAATAAAAATATCAAATTATACGAGAAGAAGAGTATCGTATAGGCAAAGAATGTTCATGCCTGACATGATGTTCAGAACAAGTGCACAGTCGCAATGAGCGTGTGAAAGAGGTATGGAAATTCTACTATGCTGGGCGAACTTTGGGCCAATACATTTAGATTGTGTGGGGAGAAAGGACTGCATAAGGGGTGTCATTCGAAAGGTTCAGAACTACACTATACTCACAGGTCTTTTACCAGTATATATATATATATATATATATATATATATATAAAATTATCTTTCAATATCAACATCAATCTCCAATTTAATAATCATTCGCGAGCCACGGTAGCTCAGTCAGTAGAGCGTCGGGCTCGCATCAGAAGGGTTGTTGGTTCTGTCCTCGGTGGAGTATGCAATTCTGATGATTGCGAGATAGGCGTTTCGACCTGGCTAAAGACCGTCGTGTTCACTAATGGTGACTGGGGCACGTTAAATAGGTCGTGGTCACAATGTCCCCCATGTTCCCATACCAAATCAATACCTCTGGGGGTACCTGATCAGGGGGTTATCGGCCTCTGATTGGGATCTAAATTACGATATGTGTGTGAGTGAATGGATGTATGAAAGGGGCCTTCCTGTAAAACGGATGTGCCATGTATGTCGAGCAAAGTCGGACTTCCTCCCAATGGGGCTCAATAACATGGAAGGCGCAACCCCTCGCCTCTTGCCGTCTTCGATGGGCCTGGCACTCCTCTGGTCTGCCAGTGTAGGCATGAGAAACAACAACAACAATAATCATTCGCTGTAAATTAATCGAATAATCTCAATAAATAATCTTCCAAGCTTCCTGCTAGTCTCATTCGTACCCCAATCCAACATCACGCCCGAGTACTCAATTCAAAACCATTTGTGTTCTTAACACAGCATACCATTTTTTCTAATGCCTGGCCAATAGAACTTTTGACATCATGCCTCTACGAGAGTAGGTATTTAATTTATTTCAAACTGGAGCAACGCAACGGACTATTGGCGACGGTTCAAGATTAAACCCAATAAGAAAAATCCGAGGACAACACCTCGTAATTTTGAACCACGGTCAGATGGCAACATCAACAATTGAGCTGGCACCCCATTCTCCAAACTTTCACACCACGCGAACGTGAGGACATTTTGGGCCACGACATATTTAACTTTCAGCAGCTCCCACGTACACGGCGGTTTTTGGTTGTTTTACGGCTTAATGGCGCAAGGGTCGAATTTAGCCATGCTTCGCCAGGCACAACACACGGCAGATAGCATCAAGTAGTAGACATACACACAAAATTAAAGCTTTACTGACAAAGAAGAGAGAAATGTACCGGAATGTACCGGTCTCTGATGGGATCTAGTTTCGAACTGGCAACCCTCCCATTACCAATCCGCCACTCTTCCAACTATGCTATCTACAGCCCATTATGATGCTCCAGTACGACTATAATTAAAAATTACCATCACCATCCAACCATGCTAATTTACCAAACCTGCTACCAAAATTACCATTACCATCACAATCCAACCATGCTACAACGGTCCCATCAAGTAATATGAATTGTAGGTTCCGTAAATATTTGGTTTTGGGAGCATTGTCTAGATTAAAAGTTATTTAGTTGACAGTGATCTATGGTGTGATTTGATTTCTTCAATGTCGTAAATTTTCAAAACGAATAATTTCAAAGAAATGAAAAAAAAATTAAACGTTTCTTTGAAAGAAATACATAAATTACTTGACCTCAAAATGTTTGTGAATAAGGAACTTAAAACGATAGAATGTAGTTTCAAACAGAACGATTTCGCCACAGTACAAGCTAAAAAGTAATTATCGAAAAGAATTCTCTTACGAAAGAACGTTGAGTTCTGCATCGATCTTTTAGAGTAGTTCACGAAAACCAATAATGAGCTGTTTCACAGAGAAAAGCTCGACTGCCCAAAATTCAGTTTATCTTAAGGAAAACTGAATGCAAGAACAATCCAATGTAAAGGTACAGATCGCCTTCAGCCATCTCTAAGAAAACTAGGGATACCGACCCAAAAGTTCAAGTTCCTGACAAACTCAATTATAATTCCTGACACTGTAGGGAAAGTTTGGAGAAATAAAGCTGAATTCATGTGGTATTAAAAAACTTTTACAGTGAAAAATCGTCAAATAAGAAAGTTAAAACCAATAAACAAAGCGTATTACAAGCAAAAAATATGGCTTAAAATAACGAATTTGATGATACACACACAATTCTTCCACGCTTTTTCAATAACATAGCAATTTAAGCGATAGAACATTTGGATTAATTTGATAAATTCTCTAAAAAGTCCGGATAGTTCCTAATTTCCAGAAGAATACAAGAAAGGCCCGCAAATTCCGGACATCCCCCCCTCCCACAAAACACAACGCAATAAGGGGGGGGGGTAAAATAAAAGAATCGATTTTTTGAAGATATATGAGATCAAGAACCTAGTCAGTCTTTCTTCTGATGAGATATATCGTCTATCAAGATCTGATGAATTTACTTCGAATGACGAGATACCTCGTCGAGATATCCACCAGGGTGGTCAAAATACCATGCAGCAGTTTTTTCACATTATATTTACAAAAAAGGACGAAAGGTCAGCAGACAACACCCATTCATGGAAACAACATCCAATCTCGAACTATCAAATTTCACGTATGAAAATAAAAGAAATCCATCCTACAAGAAAGAAACATCTAGAACAAAAAATTGTATCGTAAAAAGGGCAGAATACACCGAGGTATAAAACTTTCATTGTCTTAAATTAAATTTTACGAGGAGTCCCCTCCAACGTCTACTACCAGCCGTAAAAAGGATCCAAAAATGGCTATCCGGTTGCACTCTGGAACCCCGACGCGAACAGACGATAAAAATCACAACCCAGAAATGAAGGCGGGCGAGTGGAACTAAAAATGCTAAATGTTCCCCCGCAAATGACTCTTTTTAAGTTCTTAAACCATTCGGAAAACTGCAGCACGCATAAAGGGAATTTGCATGTGGAAAATATTTCCGCTGCGCTGGCCCCGTTTCTCAGACAATTCGAATATAGAATGTTCTCTGCAGATAATCGTTTGAAGACAATGGATGTTAAACGACTCGAGTTCGGAAATTGTTGAGTTGTAACAAATGTGCCCATCGGAATATTCTCGTAGCGGGAGGTTTCGGTATCTGGCTGTATTGGCTTCTTTGGAAGCGGTTTTGTGTCAGGCTAAATATAGGTGGAGCTAGTGTTACTGCGGCGATACGTGATTTCCTTACGCATTCTGAACGTGACGTCAGGTAACTTGTTTTTCGAACGATTTTAACAGTTTGACAAATTCCGGGACCTGGTAGCCCGCTTGGAAGGGTTGTAGTATTAACCCAGTAGATGGCGCTCCACTCTGCCATAGAGCAGATTGGTGTATGAAGTCGGCCATTAAATACTAATCTCAGCAGACGCTACTTACACTGTAAGTGAGACAAACCATGTTACTAACTTCTTATTGTTTGTTAAAGTTCTTGTTGTTACTGTTCCTGAAACCATATACCGATCACAACATGGTGACCCTGACGTAACAACAGGGTAACGGATTAACTACCGGCACTACGAATCCAACTAAAGACCATCGGGTACAAAGGTGGCTAGTGCACGTTATATAAGTCGTGGCCTGAAATGTACTCACAATGGCGTGGTGTGGAAGTAAGTAAAACCTGGTACCATCTAAGGTATGCCTTTGTCATCAAAGAAATGTGATGTTGTCCTTTCCCTTCGGGGTTTGATCCCTGGCCATCGTCAATAGCCCGTTATGTCGCTGCAATGCGACGTTGATTAAAATACCTACTACTAATAAAAAGTCCAAAGATGTACGTAGGTAGTCGATTAATCTCAAACTGCTGCAACACAACGGACTATTGGCGACGATCCGGGAGCCATCCCGAAGGGAAAGATTCGAGGAATTCGTTTTGAATCACAGTCAGATGGTGAGGGGAACGCCTGAACAGGAATCCCACTTCTTTGATTTCCACACCACGCCAACGTGAGGACATATGAAGCCACTAAAAATTTAACGTGCACCAACATCCACGGACACGACGGTCTTCGGTTGGATCGAGTATCGAACTCATAGCCCTCTTGTTACTAATCCGCAACTCTTCCCAATAGGGCTACCGCGTCCCAGGTATAACAAGGAACAAACATGTAAAAAGTTCCTTCAGTGAGCCATGTTTCCAATTGAACAAAATATTCGTCGATATCCGAGTATGAACAAGACTAAAACGTATATATATGAAATGTTTTATTCATAAAAATGTATATCTGCTAAGAAATCGCTCCATATAGCACTATTACGAAAAGCATTTTCGTGAAACACGCTATTACATGTATTTTAAGACGGATGTAATTACACTACTGAGAAATAGTTTCTAAAGATCATAGTAGAAATAATTTCTCTATACTCAGAAAAGATTTCATCTCTTATATCAGCGAAATCTGTGTTTCCCTGGTCTGGAAATCTGGAAAGCCCTTTTAGTGAGAAACTTATCAAGAGTAAACGAGAGAGAGAGAGAGAGATATAATGTAGACGATATCATTCAAACTTTTTTTCATCGTCTGGCTGAACGCCTTCGTGTCAATTTGATAAGATAGCTGATGGTTATAAAGACGGCTGTGATATTATGTAACAAAGTATATGTAAAGTTATATTCATGCATAAATAATTTACATTTCTTTAAATTATCTCTATTTGATTACTATGTGTTATCCACGGTTAAGCTAGTATTCAATACATGTGATTTTTTTTTTAGTTTTTCGGTACCTAATTTAGCTATACTTATATACTTAGTAAACTCATAGACAACTAATTTATCTATACTTATGTACTTAGTAAAAACTCATATATACATCTAATTTATCTATACTTATGTACTAATAATTTATAAGTATATATATATTTATATACAACTGATTCAGTTATACTTATGTACTTAGTATATTTATGTACTACTTATTTATCTATACTTATGTTCTACTAATTTAGAATTTTAGTAGTAATTTAGTATACTCATGTACAACTAATTAAGCTATACTTATGTACTATTAATTTAGCTATAATTATGTCCTACTAATTTATTATTGTTACGTACTACTGATTTAGCTATATTTATGTACTACTTATTTAGCTATACTTATGTACTACTAATTTAATTATACTTAGGTACTTAGTATACTTATATACAACTTATTTATCTATACTTATGTAATACTAGTTTAGTATGCCGCCCAGCCAGTATGGTGGTTATGATCCTCGGTTGTCACCGAGTGGGCCCGGGTTCGAATCCCGGATAAGGCATGGATGTAAAACCTGGGAAAGAAGTCGGACTTTCGCCTGGAATGGATTCCCGTCTTGAAAGGAAAGCAGCGCACACCTTCTGTTCTTTGCTGGGATCATCGTTTGTTATAATAAAAAAAAATATTCTTCTTCTGTATTGTCTTGAATGTTTCTGTTCACCACTACTTTCATATGCATCCCAGAAGAACATACGACAACAACAACTAGTTTAGTATACTTATGTACTACTAATTTAGTAAACTCATGTACTACTAATTTAGCTATAATTATACTACTAATTTTGTAATTGTTATCTACTGCTGATTTAACTATATTTATGCACTACTAATTTTGCTATATTTATGTACTACTAATTTAGCAATAATTATGTACTACTAGTTTAGCTATACGTATTATACTTGTGTACTACTAATTTAGCTATATTTAGGTACTTAGTATACTTATGTATTAGCCGTGCCAGCTTTAAAGTTTTGTAATATGAATTTAAAAAATGAGTTGCTAGATATGGAAACTGTTTTTAACGTCGCAAGAAGCTTATTTGATGATGCTACTCCAAACGCAAGGCAAACAGCGTCAAGAAATGTACGTACACAACACAAATAGAAATTTTACTGACACGAAACGGAGAAATCGACTCAGGGTAAGTTACAAGAATCGAAACCTGCGTTACCAACAACTCAGAGGTTTTAGCACAATGGCCTAACTCACCGAGCAACGGTTTCATTTTAAGGAAGAGCATATAAAACATCGAAACGCAAAACCGAAGCTCTTTTAAGTATTTAATAACAATCCTGTTTTCATATAAATCTTCAAAACTAAAGAAAATTAAATGCTTTTTGTGGATGCGACATTTAATTACTTTTGTTTTCTTAGCGCAGTTTAATAAATGTCTTTTTTTAGTAGTTATATAAATTCAAGTGTTGTTTCTACATGCACCATTCTCAA
Organism: Metellina segmentata; assembly: GCA_947359465.1. NCBI lineage: Eukaryota > Metazoa > Arthropoda > Arachnida > Araneae > Tetragnathidae > Metellina > Metellina segmentata. The sequence continues at coordinate 25,930,507 of OX375881.1, read as the reverse complement.
TCCAATCCACTTCAGAAATAGATTATGCTTTGTAGGATACTTGAGTCCTTACATAGAAACAACGGTGAACACACATGTGCGTAAATTACTCGACGTTGCCTTGTATTCGGCCCATATTACCCAAATATGAGCCTTTCGTCGTAAAGACCGAACAATCAACTTAATGGGATGATGGCCATGTTGCTTTTCTCATTTACCTCATTAGATTTATATTTCTCTGTTACTTTCCTAGGCCAAATAGAGAGTTGATGTATCCCGGTTGGAAGAGTAACGGATTAGCAACCAGAGGGTTACGAGTTCGAGTCGAACCAAAGACCGTCGTGTGCAAAGAGGTTGGTTCAAGTTAAATCTATCGAGGCCTCAAAACTCCTGAAGTTTGCGCGTTGGATTTGCGTGGAAGTTTGGAGATCGATATCTCTTCGATATCGCTTCAAGCATGTCTCCTAATGCACGATCTCAAGTTGGCGTGATGTAGTTTGGAGAGGGATGTGCCAGCTTATGTCGCTGCTTCGTCATCTGACCGTGGTTCAAAATTACGAGGTGCTGTCCTCGAATTTTTTCCCTTAAGGGACTGATCCCGGACCGTCGTCAATAGCCCGTTGTGTTGCTTTAGTACGACGTTAACTAAAATTACCATTACCATTTACCTCAAGTTTGCGTGGTAATTGGTAATTTTTAGTTAACGTCGTACTAGAGCAACACAACGGGCTACTGACGACGGTCCGGGATCAGTCCCTTCAAGTTTGCGTGATGTGGAATTTGAAAAATGTGGGGATACCAGCTCAGGTGTGACCTCGTCATCTGACCGTGGTTTAAAATTACGTGGTGCTGTCAACGGTAATGGTAATTTTTAGTTAACGTCGTACTAGAGCAACACAACGGGCTATTGACGACGGTCCTGGATTAGTCCCTTAAGTGAAAGATCCGAGGTGCTGTCAACGGATCTTTCCTTTCTGGTTTGATTCCGGACCGACCCCGTCCTGGGATCTTTCCCTTAAGGGATTGATCCCGGACCGTCGTCAATAGCCCGTTGTGTTGCTCTAGTACTACTTTAACTAAAATTATCATTCCGGACCGACCCCAATAGACCGATGTGACGCTCCAGTGTGAAGTTAATTAAATTACCTACCTACCGAGGTCAAAGTAGGCGGCGGTAGCCTAGTTGGAATAGAAACGGATTACCAATCGAAGGGCGTGTTCGAAACTAGGTCCAGTTAAAGTCCGTCGTGTACACGGGGGATAGTGCACGTTCAATCTCTCGTGGTCGTATATATTTATTCACGTTGGCGTGTTATGTAAATCTGGGGTGCCATCTCAGGTGTCGTTCTCGTCATCAGACCGCGATTCAAAACTACGAGGCGTTGTCCTCGGATTTTTCCTTCGGGATTGGCCTCAGACCTTCATCGATAACCTGTTGTGTTGCTCCTGTGTTACGTTAATTAAGTATCTACCGAGGAAAAATATAATCCTTGCGCCGTAAAACCCAACCAACTCAATCGAGTGATGGAGCTGCTACTTTTCTGATTTCACCTCACCGGATTCGTATTTTTCAACTACTTTCTGAGACAACGCCAACCCGCATAAATCTTCTCACTCAAGGTATACAAAAAAAATTCTCCGAAGCCTTTCAACTACCGCCGAGGGAGTATAAAAACACTCCGATGGCGATATCTGATAGGACGACAAGAGTTTTCAAGTCTTTATTTCCGCAGCAAATGTGGATGAAAAGGGATTTCCCCCTCCTGTTTTGAGTCTGTCTTGTCTGGGTGACAACGCCAGGTTTGAGATTTTGGAAGTTCCGCCAAACTCGACTTGGCTTCACGCAAACGGTAGACAAATTACATCACCTACTGTAATTACGGAGATGGACTGATATCAAGCGGGCTTTCAACTGTCAGTGCCACCAAATAGAATGCAATGTTCGTTCCATGTCTATGAGAATTCTGGAAGGGCTGTGATAGCCCGGATAGAAGGCTAACGGATTGCGAGTTCGAATTCAACCAACCGTCGTGTACAAAGGGGCTGGTACACGTTAAATTTATCGTGGTCTTCGTAGCGGAATGGGCGTTTGAAGAGTGGGGTGGCAGATGTGGTCTTAAAGGGGTCCGGGACACAAAAATCGTCAAATTTTCGAATTTTTTTTTATTATTTTAAGAAATTCTCTGTGTTTTTCTGCTTAAAATGACGTCTAAATCATGTTTCTATCTTAATTAGAACTATAGATATAATAATATTTGTGGTGTGTTGTTTTGAAAATCTAACACTCTTGACAGTTGTTGTCATGGTAACAAGATCTGTCTTTAAAACTTTAAATGCGTTTTTCTCCATGATACATTTTTTCAAGATTTCCTGTATTCAAATTGCTATAAGTCGAAAACCGATAAAGTTTAAGGGTTGAAATTTGGAATATATCTTTTTCAAACATTATACTTTAATTTTGATTCAGCAAATTTGAAACAAATATTTACTTTTAAAAATATTACTTTTTTTTTAAAAAGTACCTTAAAATTTTCAAAAATTTTCATTCAACTATTTTTTATTTTTTATTAAATTAATATTTTTTTTAATTGTTGAATCAAAATTAAAGTTTATAAATTTGTGAATAATTTACTACAAGAATTTTGAAAATGAATCAAGAATATTTTGAGTTTTAGCAATTTAAAATGACCTCTCTTTTTTTCAAAAAATTTAATGAAATTTTTTTTTTTAATTTTGGAAAAGTTTTGTGTTGTGATTTTGTTGATTTGTTAGATGAGTAATCAGTACAAAAAAATTCTAAATTCTAAATTAATTAATAAAAAAATAAATTTCAATGTGTCCCGGACCCCCTTAACTTGTCATCTGACCGTGGTTCAAAATTATGTGCTGTTGACCACGGATCTTGGCCTTTGGGGTTAATCTCGGATCTTCGCCAACATCCCGTTGTGTTGATCCTGGGCGACACGTTCACCTTTTGACTACAGCTATAGATTTAACTGGCACGATTCTTATAACTTTCAAGGTACAAATGCTGTTCTGGCCGTTGTCTAAATTACTTCTTGGCGCGATCAAGGTACAACTGCTGTACCGGCCGTAGCCGAAAGATTAATCAAACAACTTCCTACCAGAAGGGTGCAAACCCTCCAAGTATAACATAACGAGGTAGTTGAATTTACGCCCCACTGTAGCAGCACAACGGGCTATTGTTGACGGTCCAGTATCAGTCCCGAAAAGAAAGATACAAGGACAAATCGACGTAATTTTGAACCACGGACAGATGACGAGGTCAACACTTGAGCTTGCACCCCACACTTCAACACCACGCCAACTTCAGGATATTTGAGGTCACGACAGTTTTATTGTTTACCATCATTCCTTGCGCATGACGGTCTATGGCCGCCCTGCCAGTATGGTGGTTATAATCCTCGGTTGTCACCGAGTGGGCCCGGGTTCGAATCCCGGATAAGGCATGGATGTAAAACCTGGGAAAGAAGTCGGACTTTCGCCTGGAATGGATTCCCGTCTTGAAAGGAAAGCAGCGCACACCTTCTGTTCTTTGCTGGGATCATCGTCTGTTATAATAAAAATATTCTTCTTCTGTATTGTCTTGAATGTTTCTGTTCACCACTTGCTTTCATATGCATCCCAGAAGAACACTTAATAAACTCTAAACTAATAGCCGCACCCGAAAAATTCTTATTCGTCTTGTTCCCTGTACAATTTTGAAGAAGTCATGTTAATTTTATAATTTTCTTGTCCGTACTTTCTCGGAAAACCGTCTAACAATCGAGCAAAAAAAGCGAGTTTTCAATCCGGCAGCGGCAAATAACTTTTTTTTAAATATAGAGACATCGCACCATAGCAACACGACGAGCTATTGGCGACGTTCCGGGATCAATTCCAAAAGGAAAGGTCCAACGACAACACCACGTTAATTTTCACCACAGTCAGATGACATGTAAATGGGTAATGGTAATGGTAATGGTAATTTTAGTTAACGTCGTACTAGAGCAACACAACGGGCTATTGACGACGGTCCGGAATCAGTCCCTTAAGAGAAAGATTCGAGGACAACACCTCGTAATTTTGAACCACGGTCAGATGACGAAGCAACACCTGAGCTGGCACCCCACTCTCCAAACTTACACGCCAACCCAACGTGAGGACTTTCGGCCACGGCAGATTTAAGGTGCACCAGCCGCCTCTACACCATACGTTTACAAACATCCATGCCCGGACCCGGATTCGAACCAGGAACCTTCCGATCTAGAGGCTAACACCTTAACCACTATACCGGTTGGTCGGCAAACATGTAAATGGGAAAACTGAGAAGTCTACGTAGTGCTTGAACAAGGTATTGAACAAGTACTACAAGAAAAATTAACACATTTTTTTGCACATTCTAATGGCCTTTTGGAATATATTTTTAATACACTGAAATTACTAGCTTGCCAATTCAAAAACGCCCTACAGCAGCGCAAACGTTCCACTATGGTAAGTGTATTTGCAAAAGGTAATTGTTTTGGTAATTTTTAATTAGCGTCGTACTAGAGCAACAAAACGGACTATTGACGACGATCCGGGATCAATCCCCAATGGTAAAGATTCGAGGACAACACCACGTACTTTTGAATCACGATCAGATGACGAGGAAACCATTTGAGCTGGTACCCCACTATCCAAACCTTGTTCCTTATTCAAACTTCCACTCATCGCAAATTATAAATTAAGAATTATCTAAGGATCTGTGCCTTTGAGATTGATTCTGGACCGGTCAGTAATATCCCGAGCTCAACAAAAACCGGCCCCGTTCACATGAGGCCAGCCTGTCAAGGTCCTCTTCAAGGTCGCAAAGATAGATATTTGAATTAGAGGAATAGATAAACATAATTTAATGACGGGACCTCGCTAGCCTCGCCATACTGGCGTTGAAACGCCTCATGTGATCGTAGCCTCAGTGCGACATTAATTCAACTATATTATGTCCTTACGTGAACTCTTTTTTGTCGAGTTCTCAAAAACACAAATATGAGGTATCGTAATCTGAACTGAAAAAATTGAAGTGAACATAAATCGATTTCCTATGAGTAAAATGAAACATTTAGCCGTAGAATGTATTAAAGATTAAAACCAGTCATAACAAATTCGAATAGCTGAAAAAGTGAAAGCAAATTTCAATACGGCATATGCAAATTATTTAGACATGACAAATACCAATACCGTACATTTGAATAATTCAAACAGTCGTAGCAGAAATGTCGAAAATAGCACAAATAATTACATTGACAGCTGATAAAAATTAGTGAGTCAAATGCATATACAACATATATACACTAAGAGATATTTAAAAAATTCAATAGGTTGCCTCCAAATTAATTACGCTAACGGTCTCGATATTAAAAGAATTCTCTTTCAACCGAGTAAAATCTTATGGTTCCTCTATGCAGGCAGCCATCTATATAAGTACTGCTATGGTCTGGTCATAGCGCTCTGTTCAAAAGGGTCTGGGTTCGAAACAGTTCTGGGTTCAGTATAGTACCTCTAAACATGACCGTAATGCAAGAAACCAAAATAAAACTAGGAATAATTTCAAAATAAAAACAATGAAAGGCAACTATCGTTGACCCTACGGAGAAAATTATACTGTTTTTCCACTTTTGGATCTTGCCTTCCATAAAACCCCTAAATTCAAATCCTACATAGAGAAAAAAAGCACATTCCTTTAAAAGATATATTTCTTAATTTAACCTGTAAGATTTATGATGTCAATATCTTTCAAAGGAAACAAATTTGTTCCGTAAAATCGGGGCTCAAACTATCGAGACAAAAAAGCATTATTTCAAAATACTTTTTAAAAATTCTACTCTGACCTCTAGAATACATGGATAACAAACTCGTGTACATAATAAATTCTAACTATATAATTTTCTTCTATAAAACGCAAAGAAATTGGAAATAAATGCAAAATATTTTGCCTCAGAAAATTAAATAAACATAAAATTTAACGTACTATAAAAATAAAGTCAATGCACTTACAGAAAAATATTCAATCTTGTCAAAAAGTTACTTTATAAAGCTTATTCCTTGAAGATTCATTGAGCAATTTTGAAACATTAAGCAAAAATATATTTTGCTTAGTAAATTTTTAGCTGTTTGTCTAGAACGATCTCTGAAAATGCTGATCTAATGTTGGATTTTTGAGGGGTTTTGGACCATTTGACTCGATCTAGCTGTTCAGATAGGTCCTAAGGCAGCGATTTTCAACCTCTTTTTCATTACCTGGTACAAATTAACTAATTACTACATATCCATGGCGACTATAACACTTGGTTTTGCTTATACAACAAAAAAAAGATACAATTTCTATTCATTCACATAAAATAATATGAACTAAAAAAAAACTTTTTTGCATTATAGTGGTTTTTCGAAAACCATTCTGAAGCAATTTATAAATATTATCTAACAAAAAAATAATACTCTCTCAAAATTATGATGAAATTAACTATGATGAATTACATGAAATAAACTAAACGGTGAAACAAAACAAATTTTACACAATTTAAGCCGTTTCTCCATCCATAAGTCATGCTAGTGCAATGCCTTCTTGTGACTTATCGCTTGAAATTCACTCTCTTAACCCTCCTGGTGGTTGTCGTGATGTGGAACCTCGACATCAGCAAACCTGACCCGACCTGACCTTGGTGTACGATATACCTCAACATCAAGAACTATACAGATCTTGCAATCTTATCAAGAAAGTTGACTAGACCTTGATGACTAGATATCCGTTGTTAGTGAATTTGGTCAAAACGTGATGGACGAGGATTCTCGTCATTAGCAAAATTGATCAAACCATGATGAACAAAATAGATCGTTTCAAACGAAATTGTTGGAATCTTGATGGACGAGATTTCTCATCAAATGCAAAATTGTTTAAATCTCGATGGATAAAATTTCTCGTCATTTGAAAATTGGTCGTCTTGATGGACGCGATATCTCGTCATAATCAAAATTGGTCAAAACGTGATGGACGAGATACCTTGTTACATCTTTGTATGCAAAATAGGCCAAATGTTGATGAAGATATATCGTTACAAACCAAATTGTTGGAATTTGACTGACGAGCTTTTTCACCATAAGCAAAATTACTTAAATCTTGATGGACACAATTTATCGCCATTTGAAAATTGGTCAAGTTTTTATGGACGAGATATCTCGTCACTATCAAAATTGTTCACAACGTGATACCTCGTTATACACAAAATTGGCTAAACCTTGAGGAACAAGATAGATCGCTACATTCAAAATTGTCCGAATCTTGATGGACGAGAATTCTCATCAAAAGCAAAATTGGACAGGTCTCGATGGACGAGATATCTCGTCATAAGAAAAATTGGTCAAAACTTGACGGACGAGATATCTCGTTGTATGCATAATTGGCTACATCTTGATGAACCAGATAAATCGTTACACAACTAAATTGTTCAAATCTTGATGGACGAGATTCCTCATCACAAGCAAAATTGGTTAAATCTTGATGGACGAAATTTTTCCTTGGAAAATTGGTAAAGTCTTGATGGACGAGATATTTCGTCATATGCAAAATTTGTCAAATCTTGATGGACAAGATATCACGTCATAAAGAAAATTGGTCAAATCTTGATGGACGAGGTATCACGTCATAAAGAAAATTGGTCAAATCTTGATGGACGAGATATCACGTCATAAAGAAAATTGGTCAAATCTTGATGGACGAGGTATCACGTCATAAAAAAAATTGGTCAAATCTTGATGGACGAGGTAACACGTCATAAAGAAAATTGGTCAAATCTTGATGGACGAGATATCACGTCAAAAAGAAAATTGGTCAAATCTTGATGGACGAGGTAACACGTCATAAAGAAAATTGGTCAAATCTTGATGGACGAGGTAACACGTCATAAAGAAAATTGGTCAAATCTTGATGGACGAGGTATCACGTCATAAAGAAAATTGGTTAAATCTTGATGGACGAGATATGTCGTCAAACCACATGGAGGTTTAAGGAGTAAGTTGCAACAAAAATGTCAAAAATTCAAATTTTTTTCGACAGAAAAGAACATAAATAACAATAAAAAATATCGTTTGCACACACAAAAAAATCACTTCAACGTGATTAATTGTCATCGAAATCGCAAGAATCAAACTTACCTGTGATCTCGGAGGCGTTGCTGCCGTTGGGCCCCCCGACCGCGTTCATTCCAAGGGCCCCCGATCCGTCAGCAGGGGCGGCCAGGGCGAAAATCACCGCCGTCACCAGCCCGCCCAGCATCCCCAGCGACGACGTAGTATTCCGTTCCATGTGCACACCACAGACCAAAAACAAAAGAACCGCGACGACTATCCTTCTTGCCAATGTGCGTCCTGCCGGTATCCCCCGGTTTCCCAAAAACTCAAAATTACGGATTCGGGATTTTTTTTCACCAACTCTCCTCTCTCTCCTGAGTGTCACTGCGACCGCGAGCGGCTCATTCGGATGGGGCAGACGAAGAGCTCTCCTCATCCGCACTGAGAAGGCATGAGGAACACCGGGGAACCCGCTCGACGATCCGAGTGAGCGGCGGAGACCGAGGTCCGGAAGAGCCCCATATCGGTGGTAGTGGCGCCATCTGTCGGTCATCAATCGAAACGAGTGAGTTTTGCTTTTGTTTTAATTCTGCTGGGGAGCGTTAGATGTCGCTTTCCCGGATTGGCGCTTAACCTTTTCAGGTTTTTGGACTGTTTCACGACCGAATGCTGACAAGCGATACTACTAGGTCGATGGTTGGTTGGGGTTATATGGCGCAGGGGTCGCAATTAACCATGCTGTCCCAAACACAAGTACGCGTCAAGTAATAAATGACGAAGGAAAAAGTAAGAGGGCAGGAGAGGGGAAAACGAAGAGCAGGAGAGATCACTACGGTACATCGCGTACCTATGTAGAAAGTTCTGACTTAGTCACACAAGGACCCCTTAGGTAAGGGGGGGGGGGGTCATAATTGCGTAGATGTAATTTTTTTTAATGAACTATGCAGTCTGTTTTCTAAACTTAAAATATTTTTGTTGAATCCACAAGGAAAATAGGAAAAATAAAAAATTGCCTAAAAGATCAACAACATCCAAGAATGGTGGGATGTTCACCATGTAGGGTTTTGTCTGCAAATGTTACCACTTTTAATTCAGGGCTGATCTTATCCATTGCCGATTTGAAGCTCTTGATGTAACAGTAAGTAAACAAACCAAAAAATTGCTTAAATACCGCTAAATTTTAAAAGAAGATACACAAACTCAAAGTTAAATTTTCTGCTTTTGTAATGGTAGTGGTAATTATTAGTTAACGTCGTACTAGAGCAGCACAACGGGCTATTGAGGACGGTCCGGGATCAATCCCTTAATGGAAAGATCCGAGGACCACACCTCGTAATTTTGAACCACGGTCAGATGACGAAGCAACACCTGAGCTGGCACCCCACTCTCCAAACTTCCACAAAAACCCAACGTGCGGACTTTCGGCCACGACAGATTTAAGGTGCACCAGCCGCCTTTACACCATACGATTACAAACATCCGGACCCGGATTCGAACCAGGAACCCTCCGATCTAGAGGCTAACACCTTAACCACTATACCGGTTGGCCGGCTGTTCAGATACTAGAAAAATCTGGTAGGAATCCGTAAGTAGGTAAGTTTGTCGCTCCAGTGTGACGTTAATTAAAATACCTATCTGTGTATTTTTTCCTGTATTTTCAACGAGTGCGTGGTTGGTGTGGATTTGTTAATTGGTAATTATTAGTTAACGTCGTACTAGAGCAACAGAACGGGCTATTGACGTCGGTCCTAACTAACTAACACCAACACACACTCCCGTGCCATTGACGACGGTCCGGGGATCAATCCCTTAAGGGAGAGATCCGAGTACAACACCTCGTAATTTTGAACCACGGTCAGATGACGAAACAACACTTGAGCTGGCACCCCACTCTTCAAACTCCCACACCAGCCCAATGTGAGGACTTTCGGCCACGACAGATTTAAGGTGCACCAGCCGCCTCTATACCATACGCTTACAAACATCCATGCCCGGACCCGGATTCGAACCAGAAACCTTCCGATCTAGAGGCTAACACCTTAACCCCTATACAGGTTGGTCGGCAATCCCCCAAGGAAAAGATCCGAGGACACCACCACGTAATTTTGAACCATGGTCAGATGACGGTTCAACGAGGGATTGAAACCAAATAGATCAATAATTGTGACATTACACATCTTGACTAGAAGTAAACTAGAAATGCAAAGTATTCTCCATTCTCGTCCTGGTAAGTTCAATCGATTTGAAATCCTTGGTGGATCATTGGAACTGACAAGGATTGGAACTAAATATTTATTTTACCGCCTATCCTTACAATGCTAATCTCAGCAAGACTTATTGGTCTGGTGCTTTAAGGGATTACTTTTGAAACTCTTGGGGGCTAACTTATTTTATCTTTGGAATCTTTAAATTACAAAACTGAACCAAATTTCCATTCCGTTTCGCACCATCTATTTTGTAATACAGACGAGCGTGTTTGCGATTGACGTTAAGCTCTAAAAATCTGCTCGGGATTCGGCAGAAAATTTTTCCAGGAAACTACTCAAGATTCGGAAATGGTTGCCAATGAATTATTTTGAAGTATAAGTTCGTGCTTGTTGAGCATTTTCAAGATATTCTTATTGACTATTTTTAAGGCCCTGTTCACATGAGGCGTTTTCTAACCCGCATTTTTGAGGTCAGCTTTCCGTAATCATTAAATTATGTTTTTTTTTATTCTTCTATTCAAGTTTGTATCTTTGCGATCGTTGAAGATAGAGTAAAAATTTCAACGGATTTGAAATCTGCTGAAAATGTTACACCAAATCGATACCTTAAATGTGTTTTTCTTTCAATACACAGTTAATTATCAAATGGTAAGTAATCAAATGGCAAATAATTAAATAATCAAATGGTAAATAATTAAAATATAAATCTGTTTTATGGTATCGATCTGGTAAGCTGATTTCAAATCCGTTGAAATTTTCACTCCATCTTCAACGATCGCAAAGATAGAAAATTGAATTAGAGGAATAAAAAAAAAAAAAATTTAATTCTTACGGAAAGCTGACCTCGAAAACGCGCGTTAGAAAACGTCTCATGTGAACAGGGCCTGAATCTAATACGCGTATATAGATGAATTAATTATTTTTCTGATCCAACGATCCACATCAGTCAGCATATCGTCCCTCAAAATGCAAAAGGTCGTAAGTCTAAAAGTTGCATTTTTCAGAAGTTTTCCTAATGATTTGATTCTGTTTAGTTACATATATTTGGTTGTAACTTTTATTCGACCAGCTGATGACATAAGAGATTTTTCCACCAGGTAGAAGACACAAAATCCCACATATAGCAGTAATAATTACTGAAGGAAATCTAAATTTGATAAATAAATCTGCGTGGTCGTGCATTCGTAGTTCAAAGTTGAAAATCAATGTTTTAGTTGCTCTATGATTACTAAAATGTCTTCGTTTTTTCATTACAGCTGCATACCTTATTAATCCTATGGAAACGTATTTATGTAGTTAAACTATGATATACCAATCGTTTAATTCATTTGGAATTCTTGGTTTAATTATTCATCTAATACTTTAAGGTCCGCGGTAGCCCGCTTGGAAGAGTAGCGGATTAGCAACGGAGTATTGCGAGTTCTAAACTTGATCCAACAAAAGATCCTCTGCTCCTGCATATTCGTTTTCGACAACCCACTACAGAGATTGTCTTTCAGCAAGACAATGCACCGTTCCATCGCTCCAGAATTGTTTCCGAATGGTTGGATGAACATTCCACAGACCTGCAAGTGCTTTCCTGGCCATCAAGGTCGCCTGACCTCAATCCAATCGAGCACATCTGGGATGCAATAAGGAGAAATGTCCGAGCCTCCGACCACCTTCCATCTCATCTTAGTGAATTGTGGGAGATTGTTCAGGAGTAGTGGATACGTATGTCTTCCCATCGCGTCCAGTGTTTTGCCGAGTCCTTGATAAGACGAATCGTCGCTGTCATCAAGACGAAAGATGGCCCTAAGCGCTACTAGACAGATATCCCTAATTCAATTGCTTTTCAGTGTATAGATATGTTCTAACGTCGTGTAAAGTGTTCAAAAGCAAATCAGAATTTAATGCAAGTTCTAAAATATTCAAAATCTATCTAGATTTAATGCAGTTTTTTTTAACAAGATTCGAGACGCTTCTGAAAAATATCCTGAGTAAACACATTTTGAGAGTGAATTTTATGCAAAAAGAGTTTTGTGCTTTATTTATTTAAAATAAATTAATCACACACAGAAATAAATATCTTAGTTCGTACTGGTAGAAAGTCGAAATGCAGACTAAATTCGCCAATATCTTACGTTATTTCATATTCGCTTGTGGTTAAACTATATTTTCTTAGCCTGCGATGAATAACTATAACTGGTTTAACTTTTCTAACAGTTTTAGTATTTATAGTTTATTCGACATCAGATGATTTTTAAAAAGTATACGTACATAAATAACTGCCATTTGACGCTTAACAATATAAATTGACGCTTGTGAAGTTTAGACAAATTGAATTCATAAATCTTGTAGAGAAAGCTACATTCTAATACAACGTCATAGAAACACCGTTATGCAGCTAATATATCTTCATTGTCAGGGAAATGGGTAAAGTAAAAATGGCTACCCTTCTCAAAATCTTAAATGGAATATTTTTCTCTTTGTCACAAATATTCAGTAAGAAAAATAAATACGATGTGTGTGATTCAAATAAATGTAGTTCCGGTAAGTAGGTATTTTCATTAACGTCGCGTGGGAGCACCAGAATGGGCTATTGGTGACGGTTCCGGATCAACCTCCGCAGGGAAAGATCCTAGCACAATACGAGGTGACGAGGTATTATCACGACGCAACACTTAAGCTACCATCCTAGTCTCCAAAGTTTTACACCACGCCAATGCGAGTATATTTGAGGCCACACCAGATTTAAACTGCACCAGCCCTCTTTGTACGCCGACCAACCGGTATAGTGGTTTAGGTGTTAGCCTCTAGATCGGAAGATTCCTGGTTCGAATCCGGGTCCGGGCAAGGATGCTTGTAAACGTATGGTGTAGAAGCGGCTGGTGCACCTTAAATCTGTCGTGGCCGAAAGTTCTCACGTTGGGTTGGTGCGGAAGTTTGGAGAGTGGGGTGCCAGTTCAGGTGTTGCTTCGTCATCTGACCGTGGTTCAAAATTACGAGGTGTTGTCCTCGGATCTTTCCCTTAAGGGACTGATCCCGGACCGTCGTCAATAGCCCGTTGTGTTGCTCTAGTACGACGTTAACTAAAATTACCATTACCATTACAATTACCCTCTTTGTACACGACGATCTTTGGTTAGATTCGAACTCGTAACCAGCCGGTTGTTAGTCCGTTACTCTTCGAACCAGGCTACCATGGCCCTTTACCATAAAAATAAAAACAGGATACGGAAGGTTCCTGGTTCGAATCCGGGTCCGGGCATGGATGTTTGTAAGCGAATGGTGTAGAGGCGGCTGGTGTGCCTTAAATCTGTCGTGGCCGAAAGTCCCTACGTTGGGTTGGTGCGGAAGTTTGGAGAGTGGGGTGCCTGCTCAGGTGTTGCTTCGTAATCTGACCGTGGTTCAAAATTACGAGGTGTTGTCCTCGGATCTTTCCCTTAAGGGATTGATTCCGGACCGTCGTTAATAGCTCGTTGTGTTGCTCTAGTACGACGTTAGTTAAGAATTACCATTTACCGAAACACGAAATCACTTATTTTTCAAGTTAAAATTTGTTGTTCTAAATCACGTGCAGTCAGTTGTCTTTGTATCTTTCACTTCGTGTTGATCCCGGACGGTCACCAATAGCCCATTGTGCTGCTCCGGTATGGCCTTAATTAAGGGGTCCAGTTCTGTCTCCGAAATGTTAAAATGGTCTAATTTTAAGGAACATTTTCTCAGAATATTTTATGCGTATTGAGATTTCAATTTTTTATACAAGTTATGAAGAAGACACTCTTAAACACAGAAATTTAATAAAAAATTAAAATTTGAAGTTTTAATATTTTTTTTCCTTTAACTCATTTTTTGTTTTTGAAAAATAACCACTTTTCATCCTTTTTACCAACCAAAATGAACTTTTCTGAGCACATAGAAAAATTGTCTGCGTTAAAATATGTCATAGGGTAAGTTGCATTTGTAAACCAATTTTTTTATGTCTGCTTGAATAGACTTTGAAAAAATGTTCCTTGTGTGAAAAAAATTCGCATTTTAAGGTATTGAAGTCTAAAGCATAAAACTGACCTTACTTGAGGTACTACATACAGGTACTTTTGATAAAATTATTAAAGTACTTCTACTCAACGGATCTCCATAAGTAATATATCATTTTAAACAGAACTGTAGAAACATTTATTTAAATTTATATAACAATAATCGTAATTTTGAAAGATTTTTGGTGTACTGGTCCCCTTGGAAAATACCAAATTAAAATAATACAATTTCCTTTTGCACATTCCCAAGAAACGTGTCATGGTCAGACTAATTCAATATTTTCAAATCCAAGCTTCTGCCAGTAGAGGTTTATGACTCCGGCTCCATTCTAATGTTTTCCATGTATTGCTAAGCCACATAACTCCGACTACAGACGGCAACCAATAGGAATTGGGCTTAAGCTGATGAAATTCGAGATCCAAATTGACGGGAGCCGTGGTCTCCCGGTTGGAAAAATAGCGGATTAGAAACCGAAGGGTTGTGAGTTCGAAACTCCATGAAACCAAAGACCGTCATGTGCGTTTAGGTGGGTGCGTGTAAAATGTTGTGTCCTCAAATGTCCTCACGTTGGCGTGGGGTGGAAGTTTGGAGAGTGGGGTTCCAACTCCCAACATGTGCTGATCTTGTCATGTTACCATGGTTCAAATTGATGATGTGGTTTTGTTCATCTCATGTATTCATTCTTAGATTTAAAAAAAATATGTGCTACACACATATTTTTATTTTTCATGCATTAAGAAAAGAAAATTCTCGATAATTCACCCTCAGATATTTCCCTTCGTGGATGATCCTGGATCGTCGCCAATAGTCAATTTTAGGGGTGCGACAGTAGATTTACCTCCTCGCGGTGCACCCTGGAAACGTCTTAGACGGCTAAAAACTCCTACTACTTTCGGCATGCAGCAGCATCACTACAAGCGAGATCACTGTGGGACTTCATACAAGCTGAGTGTCTTGCAATGGAATACGGGAGACCTGTCCCAATCTAAGAGAGCTGAGGTTCAGCATACACTTACCAGTTTTAATGTCGATGTTTTTGCAATCATGGAGGCAAATCTTTCCTATGAGACCCTGGACTACTTCAAGTTCCCGGGATACTTTCTATACCTTCTACCTAAATTAAGACAAGTTGCTTGCGGAATTCTTGTCGGTGTAATAGAACACCTTACTGCAGATTTTAGAATCATTAAAGAAATGGGGAATACCCAAGACAAATTTGAAATCGTGGGGATTAACGTTTGGAGCTCTGAGATTCACACCAATGTTGGAGGAATCTTTAACGGTGAGGTATTTAACTTTCAAGAGCCCCCCGATAGACTAATTAAAAAATTTAATGGTTTGATAGTGAAATGTGCCAAAAAATTTATACCTAGAGGTAAAGTTGGAAATTTCAAGTGTTTTTGGTCTGAGGATCTTAAAGAAACAAAAAGGAAAAGAGCAGAGATTACAGGGAGAGCAGCTGTTGTTATAATGTGGAGAAAACAAGCTGCAATTTTCAAGAGGAATCTCCTTGAAGCAAAGCGGAAGACCTTCGATAATTTATAGAAAATATAAATTATCAAGAAGACAGCTTGAAGACATATATATTTATCTCAAATCTGTCTAATAAAAAAGTCACCCCAAAAAGGGAGCCTATTCATCACAATAATAGAGAATTGTTCTCAGATTTGGACATAGCAAATGCTTTTGCGCAGTCATATTGTTTATCGCAGAGAAAGGGTTCTTACGCTAGGAAAACATCAAGAGTCACCAAAACAAATCTCAATCACCTCCCTATGCCCGAAGTCCAAGACCTGACTGGTACAGTAGACATCTTTGAATCGCCTTTCACCGAAGAGGAATTTATCTGCTGTTTGAATAAATTGAAAATCAAAAAGTCTCCGTGACAGGACAAAATTCATGCGGAATATCTTAAACACCTTAGAACAAATGCAAATACTACTCTTTTGAAAATTTTCAATTCCATTTGGTAGACGGAAATTGTTCCTCGTGATTGGAGAGGAACCATTATCATCCCTATTCTTAAAAAAGATAAAGACGCCAGGAATACTCAAAGTTACAGAACCATTTCGCTCACTAGCATTATGGCTAAGTTAATGAAGCGCATGGTTGTAAATAGATTGAATTGGTTCCTTGAATCAAAAGATTTAATTTGCTCCGAACAAGCTGGTTTTCGTAGAAATAGAACCACAGCTGACCAAGTGGCTCATCTGAGTCAAATGGTTAAAGATACTCTTGATAAAAGAAAAGTGATGGCAGCAATCTATATAGATTTCAAATCGGCATATGACTCCGTTTGGAGAGAAAAGACTATTCTAAAACTCAAGGATATTGGAGTAAAGAGTAATATGTTAAACTGGTTTAAATCATTCCTGGACCAGAGAAATTGTAAAGTTCGTTATAGGGACTCAACCTCCAAGAGTTACATTCTTCAGACGGGACTTCCTCATGGAGCAGTTTCTAGTTGCTCCCTATTCAATGTTTACATCAACGATCTTATCTTGGCTTTGAGAACAGTTGGAGTGGAGTGCCTTCTCTATGCAGATGACTTGGTTATTTGGACCCAATTTGATAAAACGAACGCAAAGTCCGAGATAGAGAGGTTCTTGAACAGAGCACTTGAGGTTCTTTCCAAGTGGTGCGAGGAAAACAACATGGCTGTTAATATTGAGAAGTCTGCGGTGCAGACTTTTTCACTGATGCAACAGAATATCCGGCCAAAGTTGGTTTACAGAAATGATGTGTGAACTGTCTAATACTGACAAACTTACTTACTTAGGAGTTACCTTTGACAATAAGTTAAGCTGTAAATTATAAATCGAAAGTATAGTTGAGAAGGTAGAAAAGCGGCTATATATTCTTAAAAGTTTGGCTGTCTGTCTTTGGGGATGCGCACGAACAACCTTGGAAAACACATATAAAGCATTCTTTTTGCCTGTTATTACTTATTGTTGTGAAGTTTTGGTAACTGCCTCAAAGAGCCTGATTGAGAGGCTGGAGTTACTTCAAAACCAGGCCCTCAAGTTGATTGTTGGTGCGGTAAAGACCACCCCAATTGACTCTATGCTACTTTTGACAAATAACAGACCCATTCAGGAGATTATTGAGGAGAGAGCTCTCGTGTTGTATGAAAAGTTAATCAGAATTGAAATGCCCTTTTGGGACCAGTATGAGGATGGACAGAGACAACTGAAGACACAACGAGGCTTTCTTCAGAAAGCTCTCGATTTAAGAAAAGATATGGAACTTGATGAAGGAATTGTTCAGGGATTTTTAAATCCTCGTAATCCCTTGAATCGCGTTGAGACAATTATTAACCTGAACCTTGCCCAGTCTATCCTTAAGAGCCAGTTCCCTCCAGAGAGCTTGAAGATTTTAGCCCTTGAGATCATCCACACCCTCTACCCAGAGCCTGAATGGTTACACGTCTATACCGACGGCTCCTTTACTGAATGTTCACCAAATGTTGGAGAGGAATTTATTCCTCCATTTTCTCCTTCTATGTCCCTGTCGGGAAACAAAAAACCGCCTTTGATGGAGAAGTCATGGCCATCTGTGTGGCACTGCGGCAACTTGTCCCCAGACGTTTGTACAACAAGGTGGTCTTGTTGTCGGATTCCAAAGCTGCCATTCAGGCTATCGGGTCAAACGAGGTGCCTGCCTCAAATAATATATTAGAATGCCAGCTGTGTGCTCCTTGAGGGATTAAAGGCAGAAGGACGACACATCGTTATCCAGTAGATCCCTGGGCACTGTGACACTTTCGGTAACGAGCAGGCAGATATGTTGGCCAAGAAGGGCACACGGATAGTTGAACAGCCAACCACAAGCTACCCATTACACTCCATAAAACTCTACATCAAAAATCAAATGAGACTTAGATGGAAGTTGAATCTCACTTCTTGTATTTCCTCGAAGAGCTGGGGAAATTTATTGGACCAAAAAAAGTCGATTAAACCTCGTGAAAGAGCGGTCGCAGAATTTAGACTTGCAGTGGGGCATGACTGCCTTGCAAACCACCTACACCGCATTGGCGTTTATGACAGTCCTAAATGCCCACTCTGAAAAAAGGATGAAACTATGGACAGGTCCCATATCCAAGGATGTCCGGCTCTGTGTGGGGCCTCCGAGGTGAAAGGCTACTGGAGTTCTAGAGATTTGCTGATGAGATACTGACTTTTTTCTCTTACTGTATTGTATTCTTGTGATCGTTTTGTAAGATAGTGTCATTTTCTCTTGCCATTAGAAATATAAAAAAAAGTCCATTCTGTTGATCCATTGCGACGGACGTTCATTCAACTGCCTACCTTGTCCAAAGACTTCACTCACTTCTTAAATTACTAAATATGAAACTCAATGAAAATTTTAATTAAAACGCAGTAAAAATATCAAAACACTGTAGTTAAATTTAATAATTTTCATAGAGATGTAAAATTCTTAGTAATAATCATTCGGAAGATATTCTGAAGAATATTCTCCAGCTGGTGATTTATCGAGAATTTTCTTTTCTAAATGCATAAAAAATAAAAATATGTGTGTTGCACATATTTTTTTAATCTAAGATAGAATACATGAGATGAACAAAAATCGTAATTTAAAAATGTAGTAGTATTTTGTTATATGCAACTATATCCTATTTTAGCATATATCTGTATGAAAACGATTCCAGAAAAGGGAGGACTGTAATGGTGGGAAACAAGGCATTGGGGCAGTATTGTCAACTCGGACTAAAAACATCCAAATTGCACCAAAATAACGTTATTTTAGAACTAAAACTACAAGTATTATAATTCAGGATTTTCTTTAAAAATTAAATTTTACTTAATGTTTATTGGCTAGAAAACCCACATTTTTGAGTAAATAATTGCTAGATTTTTAATTTGCAATTGCTTTATAAACTGCTACAAATATAATACTAAATATGCTTTTCCTGATAAGAAAGATTGTTATGTATAATAAGTGAAATAAAACATAAAACATTATGTTATGGATGATGAATTTGCGTTATAATGCTGCATAATATGTTAACTTTTCCATTATGTCCATGTAATATAAATTGCATATTTTTAATTTATGATGATAAAAATAGAAACTTATTGCATGTTTTCGATAAAAAATAATTTTATAACTAATTTTTTTCTACAAACACTGTGCTTAATGCCTATGTATATTGTGAATGATGCATGAAATAGGCTTCATGTTCATTTTTGTAATCAATAAAGTGAAACAGTTTACAATTTTCTGAAAAAATAGATTTAAAATAGAAAATTATCGAATATTCTCTAAATATTTCAATATTTGGAAAATACTCTCAGAATGTTTTCGTTCTCATAGAATGTTTTAGTTTTCAGAGAATATTCTCAGCTCACATTTTAAATTTTCACATAAATGTAGCTTAATTGTATTTTATCTACTAGTGTAATTTTAATTTCGTAACTTCATAATCGTATTTCTATTCTGAATAGTCATGTCTATATTGGCTGTAAAAATCATAAGAACCTATTAGTGAAAGTCAAAACTGGTTAGTAATAATGAATGCAAAACTGATGTTTGCAGAACGGATATATGCGTGTGGACTTCTCAGAGTGTTAATTAAATTTTAATTATTTCGTAGAATTAATAAGACTTGTCACTACTGTCGCCTTATTCTTGAGTTATCTTTAGCTGATATTTCGGCACTTGTCTATAAAACGTCACCAATTAGTCGAAACCAAAATTTCTAATAGGCGAACTATTCCAGATTATCATGGGTATTTAATAAAGCAAAATTTTAATGTCTAACCAAATTATCATTTTCCATATTACGTCAAGGCGCAAGTCAGCGATATGTCTACAGCGTGGAATTCGATTAGGGACTTGTAAAATCGAAGAATAAAAACATGAACGAAGTCTGGAGTTGCAGTGACATGTCAACGTGTTGATTTTTTTTTATCTGGAAGGCGTTAATGGCTTAACTAGAGGTGACAAGCAAGTAAACTCGATTATGGAAGAGGGGAATGTACTGAAATCAAAAGTGACATATCCAGTTGCTTTGGACGCATTTGTTTACATTTTGTTTGGGTGTCTTTTTATGACTGACTAGCCACTGCGTGGCCAGCACAACGTTGCCTGCGACAGTTCTTTTCGTGGGGTCAGCTGTGACCACTGCTCGCTGACACTCAACAACCCGGTGATTGCAACGAATTGCCATTTGTTTTGATTGCCACAGGCAACGCCGTGGTGCCAATAAATTAATTAAAAAATATTTTAGATTAAGTATTAAAAATTAAAGTTACTGAAAACATTAAAAAGGTAAAACAATAATTTTAAGAATGAGTTCCGCAGATTTTAAATCCGTTGAAATTTGCACTCTATTTTTATCGATCGCGAAGATAAAAAAACCTCAAATAGTCTTAGCCCGTGACAAAGTTGAAATCGCTAGCAGGAAAGTCATACTAATCACCAACGCAAAGCAAAACACGCTAGAATAGGAAAACTTGGCATTGTCAAAGCTTTTGAACGAAAAATGCTTGTGACGTTAGCGGTCGAAAATCGCAAAATCCTCGTTTTTCTTCAATGACTTCACATTCCGGAGAGAAGAAAGATGAAAAATACTTATAAATTAATTTTTGAATGGTTGTAGATTAAATTTTAAAATGCGGGCTAGACACAAAACCTACCTGTGTGCCAAATTTCATTATTGTAAGTGCCAGAGATTCGTCACGACAGTACAAACCATACACATACACTCACTTCCTTTTATAATAGCAGATATACTCGAAGACGTTGATAGATTCGAGATTGAGAGTGTGGTACTTAGACTTCGTGGGCCTCGGTTGTCCATTTGGAAGAGCAGCATCCGGTGGGTTTTCAGTTTGAATCCAACAAAAGACCGTCGTGTACAAAGGGGGGACACGTTAAGTCTGTCGTGGTCACACATTTCTTCATATCACATTGGCGTGGTGTGGGTTTGGAGAGTGGGGTGCCGCTCAAGCGTTGCCTCGTCATCTGACCATGGTTCAAAATTACATGGTTTTGCCTTCGAATCTTTCCATTAGGGGCTGATCCCGGACCATTGCCAATAGCCCATTGAGTTCATTCAGTGCGACGCGACGTTACTTAAATACCTACCAACCAATTTTTTTTCAAAATTACGTGTTGTCGTCCTCGATTGTTCTGATGTCATCAATAGCCCGTTGGGGTGATCTAGTACGACGTTAAAAATGACCTATTACCAATGACCTGATTATTTCTGCTTCATACTTTCGTTTAATCTCGCGCTTGTTGTGGTTTGGTTCCCTATTTTCTTTTCCAGGTAAACAGATTAGATATATTTCTCAACCACAAAAGGTACGTAGCTGAATTAAAGTCTTCACTGTTGAAACACGGAGGTCTATTGGTGACTTTCCGGGATCGACCCAAGGGAAAGATCAGAGGACAACCCCTCGTTATTTTGAACCACACTCATATGACGTGATCAACAGCTGAGTTGGCACGTCACTTACCAAACGTCGACACCCATGCATGGACATTCGAGGCCACGTGATATTAAGGCCAGATTTGACGTGCATTAGCCCCCACGCACAAAGAGGTCATTGGTTGAATCCCGTTTTGAACGCTCAATTATCTGGTTCCTAATCGGTGGTTTTACCAACAGCACTTCTGCGGCCCGTAGGCTGACAGGAACTACAGATGAAGACATGATAACAACAGGAAGATTCCGAGATCGCATATTTTGAGACAACTGGAAATAGTATCACACAGAATCCTTCTCTTTGAAGCGCTATCTGGTGGTTTTCAGGACATGTAGTCGTGTCCATAGGTATCTAATGTAGATTGCCAAATATGATCAATTTAAATTTACCAAAAGAAGCTTTATGCCTAGGATCCTTTAACTTAGTTTAGTATACCAATTTAATGTAAGGTAGGTATTTAATTAGAGTCGCTCCAGAGCAACTCAACGTGCTATTGTCGACGATCCGGGATCAAACCCCGAAACTGTATTGTAGAGATCACTGTTACGGTGAATACGTTTTCCACATGGTACAAATATGGCAGCATTGATGTTGCCACTTGATGCTAGGTAGTACTTGGAAACAGGCGCCTCAATCCCATGATATTATTTTACGCTGGACAAAGTCCAACTTGATTGGCTAATCGGATCACATGACCTAGATACGTATGTCATCAAGGTTTATAGTTGTTGGCGATTTATCTCTTCCTTTCCGCTTTCTTCTTTTCTTTTCAGATCCATGGCTATGGGTGGGTAGAGGTGGGAGCCGAAAATCGTATCCTTTTATTATATGTATAAGTTAATATTTATATAAGTTACTGTTTTATGTATACTTTTTGTTCCATCAGAATGGTCCTAAGCCAGCGGTGGATACGACACCATCATCCTAAAGCAAAGGGGACGGCAGAGGGGCGGAAAAATATCAGCTGGTAGTGAGTTCAGGAGTGGTTCTTAGATTATTTATGTAAAATCAACGGAAGCTTGGAAAAATATGGAAAGGGTATTAAAAATTAGGAAAAGTAAATTAGAATAAAAAGGAATTAAATTGGAATTTTTTAAAAATAATTTGGAGAATCTAAAAATTTTCCCGCCAGCTGGGTTCGAACTCGGGAAGTCATCCTCCGCTGCCGACGCTAATCTGAAGGTGGGTGACTTTAGCCATTAGGCCATCGTTGCTTCACGAAAATTGGCTCTTTAAAGTATAAGTACTCTTAATATAAGTTGGCAAGAAATACTACTAACAACAACCATACAACATATATATGAGGAGCAAATCAGAGTCAACTTGTCGGACACTTACGCTGAGGAGCTAGTGTATGTATTGTATTTCTACGAAACAACGCGCATATTCAAAATCAAATGGTTACTGCAACAATCAGATTGGCGAGATATCCAAGTGAAGCCAAGCCCGTGAAACTAGCCAATCAAGTTAGACTTGCGTAAAGTACTATCATGGGATTGAGCCGCTTCTCTTGGAAAGTGCTAAACAGGGTGTGTGTTAATTATCCTGATGTTTGTGTCGAATGTGTCTCGCTAGTCGCAAAACTTATCAAATCTCAACGAACGAGATATCTCGTCACTAGAAGCGAACTGACCATATACTGATTTTGTCATCATCGAAAAATTACCAATATCGTGATAACGAGATACCTCGTCAGCAAAATTTATCAGGTATGTATGTATTTTAAGTAACGTCGTACTGGGGTAACACAACGGGCTATTGACAGCAGTCTGGGATCAAACCCCAAAGGGAAAAATCCTAGGACAACACCATGTAATTTTGAACCATGGTCAGATGACGGGTTAATACCTGAACTGACATCCCACTCTACAAACTTCCACACCACGCCAATTTGAGGACATTTTAGGCCTCGACAGATTTAATGTGCACCAGCGCCCTTTGGACAGGACAGATGTTGTATTTAACTCGTAACAGATCTTGATGGATGAGATATATCGTCCTTTACAAAACTGGTCACATCTTGATGGTTAAGGTTAATAGTAGTTCAAAAATTTGTTGGGATTTTGATAGATGAAATATCTTGTCACTAACAAAAGTGATCAGACCTTGATGAACGAGATATGTCATCATTAACAAAAGTGGTCATATCTGGATGGGCGAGATATCTCGTTGAAACCAATCGAAGGGTTAAATGCCTTCTATACTTCTCAAGATAAAATATAAACTGTTTTAATTTCCAGAGTCCACTCAAACGGATAAAACACTATTACATAAATATTGAGATCCCTAAATATTAAAATGACGAATCAGATTCTTCTACTAGTTTTCTATATTTTCGTTTTCTTGTATTGATAATATGGATTAAAAATTCTAAAATTCGCAAACTAAAAAGGACAGCAGATTTTAGTACCGGAATTATTGTTGAAATCTTTTCGGGTTATCGTAGAAGATTTATTAGTTCTCTATTTAATGAGTTGAATACAAAAACTGATAAATAACTCAAGAAAGCAGAAAGGAAACATTTATTATACTCGGCTTTTGTGGCCAATTTTAATGCAAACACATAGCATAAATATTTTAATCTGTGTTTCACTTACAAATAGGAAAATTTAACTATTTACCGAATGAAATATTTTCACTAAAAGCAAAATGCAGCCGTTGTTTATAAAACCTTCCCGCTTCTAAAATATATTAAATTCAAATTAACTACTTTTTATGAAAGTTAATCACTACAAGCCAGTACTTCTTTACTTTGTTGCGTTTGGTCGTTCATAAGGCACTATTGTAAAGGTTTTTAGGTTATAGTTTAAAGAATATTACATTGGTTTTTTTTTAATTAATTTAAAAAATAAGGAAAATATGTTTAATGCTTGAATGAATGAATGTTTGTGGAATCCTATTAACTAATAAGACACGAGAGTTTCTTTTAGAAGTGCTTTGCTTTAATCCAATATACATCCTTTTTCTGATGGGAAGGTTGTTTCAGTTCAACTAAAGCTTACTAAAAATAAAAGTCTACATCTCCAATTTCCAGATTAATCTCGCCGACCAACCGGTATAGTGGTTAAGGTGTTACCTTCTAGATCGGAATGTTCCTGGTACGAATCCGGGTTCGGGCATGGATGTTCGTAAGCGTATGGTGTAGAGGCGGCTGGTGCACCTTAAATCTGTCGTGGCCGAAAGACCTCAGGTTGGGTTGATGTGGAAGTTTGGAGAGTGGTGTGCCAGCTCAGGTGTTACTTCGTCATCTGACCGTGGTTCAAAATTACGAGGTGTTGTCCTAGGATCTTTCCCTTAAGGGACTGATCCCGGACCGTCGTCCATAGCCCGTTGTGTTGCTCTAGTACGACGTTAATTAAAATTACCATTACCATTTACCAGATTAATCTCAGCAATATTTCGGGGCAGCATCCCGATAGCAGAAAGTACTTAAAACTGCGAAGTATGTCGCAGAACAAAGTCTTTGCAGAACAATTTGTCCTTAATTTTTATCAAATTTTCTACGATCTTTTTTGAAACATAAGTTAAGATGTTTGCAGTGTAGAGTGAGCTCCTTACCACACCATTTTTTTCTTTTCCTGCTACGGAACAACCTTCAAACACCGCCCAAATTACCACAAATACTTTATAAATAACACATCTTCTATGTCAGTGACAAAATATTTAACTTCAAAAGTTATCGAGAGAATTGCAAATTCTGAAAGTGTGCCTTGGTTTAAATTAAAGTAAGTAAATTAATTTTGATGTTTTAGTGTAAATATATAATTCATATTTAGCCGATAATTGTGCTTTACATCTGTTTTTGATTTTCTAGATTTCAAACTTCGGACAAAATGAATGCCGAACAATTGCAATTGATGGGAGTTGTTGTGCAGAATCTATATAAATAAGAATGGAGTGTTTGTTTGTACATTCAATATTTTCGACCCATTTCAAGTTTTCTATCCGTTTTGAACCCTTCTGATGCCGAATCCGCCTTTTTCTCGTTTGGTGTCTGTCTGTCTGTCTGTCTGTCTGTCTGTCTGTATGTTGTGCCCTATACACGTCCACGCGGTTTAAGATATTTTCATGGAAATTTGCATACAGTGAGTACTTATCTTGATTTAGTGAGTGGAATTGGTTGCGAAAGTCTGTCTGTCCGTCTTTCTGTTCTATGCTCGATTTTGTGTTAGTGTGTTTGTGTAGACATCACATGAATTGTATTCCAGATATTTGATTGCATTGTATTTTATTTTATACATTATCTATTCGTTTAGTGAATGCAATATTAAACATTTCTTTATTGTTATATTTAGTTGAGTTTCATGCTAAAACACCTGAGTAAGTATACTCAAATCAACCATAATTTGGTAGTTTTGGAAAAATTGGAATGTCTATTGAATATTACGATTACTTCGATTGCTTTACCAGTACTGCTGAAAAAGTAATTATTCTTCAAAAAAAAATTTTTTTTTATGGAATTTCATCTCTGATACTTCATTTATTTGAGTCTTATTTTTATTCTTTGCGCAATGAAAACGATTTAAGAATATTTGGGACAGACGATATTATTCAATGAAACGAGAATGAACAAGATCGCGCGAGCAGTGATATTTTTTCTGGTTCTTTCGCTCTGAATTAATTTCACATTTCTAAATTTTGTACACTTTTAGTTGTAAGTTGTGGCAACTGTGCGAGATCAAGAGATAAAATTGAATCACAAATTAATATCTTTAGAACAATTTTTTGCGACATCTTTTATTTTGTTTTACTTCGCTGTTTCCTGTTTTAAATATTTATTATTTTAATAAATGTGTTTTCCTTCTCATCACACGCAACAGCACCACAAAGTATTAGACTTAAAAATGTTAGGTAAGTCAGTATAAATTTTCAGTAAATTTTAAGTGTAATACCATTATTGAAAGAATAATGCCGTTATATAAAGAATAATGCCGTTATTGAAAGAATAATGCCGTTATTTATAGAATAATGCCGTTATTTAAAGAATAATGCCGTTATTTAAAGAATAATGCCTTTATTGAAAGAATAATAATGTTTATTAAACCAAACTGGAACTTTTTCAAACATTAAAAAATTCGTTGTAATAATGACATTAGAAGATTGCAAAATTTCACAATGTCGCATACCGGAGGCAAGAGTGCCACAAGTAAAAAAATATTGTTTTGTTGACTATGAGTGCGAGAGCACTCGCCGTAAATCGTAATTTTAATTAATTGAGTTGAACATGAAAAGAACTTAAGAAAGGGAATTCCAAATCTTCATATAAATCGTCTTTTATAGTAGTAACCTTAGTATCACCTTTCGTCATTTTGTAGCTTTGTCATACAGCAATTGTGCGATGTATGTGAAATGTATTACATGAATGGATATGCATGTGTAGGATTTGTGTCCAAAGTAAGTTGTAGAAAATATAAAGATGGCGAAAGATGTTAAAATAAATTTTTATTCTACAAAAAACGTAAGTCATTATATATTTTGATTATCTCTTCAATCTAGAGTAAACCAATTCAAACCGAGTAAGGTCGGGTATTTTGCTAGTACTGAATATAATTCTGAACTTCGGAGCCGCAGTAACTCGGTTGGAGGTAGGTATTGTAACTAATGTCGACAGGAAAAACACAACTGCTATTGACGACGGTCCGGGAACGATCCCCTAAGGTAAAGATCCGAGGTCAACACCTCTTCATTTTGAACCACGGTCAGATGGCGAATCAATACCTGAGCTGACACCCCACTCTACAAACTTCCACACCACGCCAACTTGAGGACATTTTAAGTACTTGTCAGATTTAATGGTGTCTTTATTTAAAGATTTAACGGTCCGGGATCAATCCCCTTAGGGAAATATTCGAGGGCAACACCAAGTAATTGTGAACCACTGTCAGATGACGAGGTAACATCTGAGCTGGCATCCCACTCTCCAAACCTCCACACTAACCCAACGTGAGGACAACTGAGGCCACGACAGATTTAACGTACACAAGCCCCATTTGTACACGACGGTGTTTTTTGAATTTGAACTCGAAATCCTCTGGTTGCTAATCTGTTACTCTTCGACGTGGCCAACGGAGCCCACCGAGTTTTTAGAATATTTGACTGAATGTATGCTGCTACATGGTATCTTTACATTATAAAACAAGGGACAGTCAAATTTATTAAAAAATACCCCTTCCCTTGCTATCAGGAACGTGAAACGAAAAAGACATTTCCCCCTAAAGGGCATGAAGTTAATTTTGCCTAAGTGGCATCATATAGGGTGGCGAAATGGCACAAGCCTTTTGGAGGATGACAAGAATATAACAACATCAGAAGTCTAGCTCCCTGTAAGAGTAACCAATGAAAATCTAGAACTCGGGAGCCGGACTGTCGGTAGCGTCCGCGAAAAAGTCGTAAAGCAGACTAACAAAACCGAGGGGGTAGGAAAATTTTCCTTTTTCCTTTCTCGAAGGGATTGATCCCATTGATCGGATTGCGGACGATTGTGAAGCGTTTTTTTTCTATCAGTAAACCCAGCGAAGAGTTAAAAGAAAATTATTCCGTTTTTGAGTTCCAATTATTCGGTTTTCTCGCGTTCTTTTATTATTTCAGTTTTTTTTTCTCGGTGGGACGCGTTTGCCCAATTAGAAGATAAACGTATTAGTAAGAGGAGGGTTGGGAGTTCTAACTCTGTCGTGTATAAGGGGGCTAGTGCACGTTCTGCCGTGGCCTTTAATGTCCTCACAGTAGTGGGGTGTGGTAATTTTGAACCCCGATCGGAGGACGTTGTAACACCTTATCTGACACTCTGCCCTCTGAACTACCACGTCAATGTGATGACATTTGAGGTCATGGCAGATTTAATGTGCACCAGCCCCACGTATACGATGGTCTTTGCTTGTATCTAGTTTCGAACTCGCAACCCTCCGGTTGCTAATCCGCTATTCTTCCCACCAGGCTTCCCCGGCCCCAAAATTGAAAGACAGAAAATTTTATTAGAAATTTTCTGGTATTTGGTATTTTGATTGATGTCGCACTGGAGCAATACAACGGGCTATTGGTGATGGTCCGGGATCGATCCCAAAGGGAGAGAAATCCAAGGACAACACCAAGTAATTTTGAACCATTGTCAGATGACGAGGCAACACCTGAGCTGGACCCCACTTTCCAAACTTCCACACCACGCCAATGTGATGTAAGGTAATTTGAGACCAGGACAGATTCAACGTGCACCATCCCTCTTCCTACACGACGGTCTTTGTTTGGAACTTGCAACCCTTCAGTTGCTAATCCTTTACTCTTCTAGCCGACCAACCGGTATAGTGGTTAAGGTGTTAGCCTCTAGATCGGAAGGTTTCTGGTTCGAATCCGGGTCCGGGCATGGATATATGTAAGCGTATGGTGTAGAGGCGGCTGGTGCACCTTAAATCTGTCGTGTCCGAAAGTCCTCACGTTGGGTTGGCGTGAAAGTTTGGAGTGGGGTGCCAGCTCAGGTGTTGCTTCGTCACCTGACCGTGGTTCAAAATTACGAGGTGTTGTCCTCGAATCTTTCCCTTAAGGGACTGATCCCGGACCGTCGGCAATTGCCCGTTGTGTTGCTCTAGTGCGACGTTAACTAAAATTACCTTTACATTTACTCTTCTAACCAGATTACCACGGTCGTAGTCTTTGTGGAAAAGATACATAGAACACGATAAAGAAAAATTTATGAAATAGCATGAAATAGTAGACATATTTTCAAGTTTTATGATTCGCTACAAGATGGTTCAACGAGGTCCTTAATCAAAATATAAAATTTTTCGAATAAAAAGTGTGGTAAAATATCGTTTGTCCTCGAGCCGACCAACCGGTATAGTGGTTAAGGTGTTAGCCTCTAGATCGGAAGGTTCCTGGTTCGAATCCGGGTACGGGCATGGATGTTT
Organism: Metellina segmentata; assembly: GCA_947359465.1. NCBI lineage: Eukaryota > Metazoa > Arthropoda > Arachnida > Araneae > Tetragnathidae > Metellina > Metellina segmentata. The sequence goes on along the minus strand of OX375881.1, from coordinate 25,900,843 downwards.
GTAAGCGTTTGGTGTAGAGGCGGCTGGTGCACCTTAAATCTGTCGTGGCCGAAAATCCTCACGTTGGGTTGGCGTGGAAGTTTGGAGAGTGGGGTGCCAGCTCAGGTGTTGCTTCGTCACCTGACCGTGGTTCAAAATTACGAGGTGTTGTCCTCGGATCTTTCCCTTAAGGGACTGATCCCACACCGTCGTCAATAGCCCGTTGTGTTGCTCTAGTGCGACGTTAACTAAAATTACCTTTACATTTACTCTTCTAACCAGATTACCACGGTCGTAGTCTTTGTGGAAAAGATACAAGGAACACGATAAAGCATAACGGAAGAAAAAGTGAAATAAAATTATGGATAAATAGTAATTAGCGCTTATGAAATAGTAAACATTGTTTCAAGTTATTTGATTCGCTACAAGATGGTTCAACGAGGTCCTTAATCAAAATATATAATTTTGCGAATAAAAAGTGTGGTAAAATTTTGTTTGTCATCGAGTCGAATGATGTTTATGAAGATGAGATTTTTTTCTGTTCAATTATTTATCGTCTGCACAGTTCGAAGTGTTGGCAATTTTATATATATAAACCTGTTAAATCTTAGGCAACATTATCGCACTTTATTAGCCATACCTGGTCGCGTTATAGTTGAAAACACCCTTATACGTTGTCCTCATGTTAAAAAATTATTTCAAAGAAAAGATGCTTCATAATTCCAATCTTCTGAATTTCAATCGTTACAGCTACTTTAAACTGCAAATCGATCGAGGGATGTGCCAGGTGCATACTCCACATTCCCCTATCAGATATTATCCAAACAGCTCAAGAACGTAATTTCAAATCTGAGTGGTTAAAATGCATTTTTCTACTGAAATCTGCAATTTTCCCGGCATCTATCTGAAGCTGTATTGTTTTATTGATACTTCAGAGATTTTTTGTAAAGCCAAATAGGTAGTGGTAGTGTATCTGTAGATGTATGTTTTCCGAATTTGACGTCATTGGATTGTTTTTGGAATACGATTTCAGCCTAGTTTCTAATTGAAAATTTTAAATAATATATTCCTATTTGGAGGGGGGAGGTATAAGGTATTTGGTTGTCTAACGGCGATTAGATTGAATGCCAAACCAACAAAATATCGATAAATTAAACTTTAAAGTAACCCCGATATGATCAAGCGCGAGCATTTAGACGGAAGACCGCCTGGTTTGTTTACTTACACCGAAAGTTCCTCTCATACTGATTGAAATCTGCCAATCATTATATGCGTCAAAAAGGCTGAAACTGAGCCGCGGTAGCTCAGTCAGTAGAGCGTCGGGCTCGCATCGGAAGGGTTGTGGGTTCTGTCCTCGGCGGAGCCTCCAATTCTGATGATTGCGAAATCGACGCTTCGACCTGGCTAAAGACCGTCGTGTTCACTAATGGTGACTGGGGCACGTTAAATAGGTCGTGGTCACAATGTCCCCCATGTTCCCATACCAAATCAATACCTCTGGGGGTACCTGATCAGGGGGTTATCGGCCTCTGATTGCGATCTAAATTACGATATGTGTGAGTGAATGGATGTATGAAAGGGACCTTCCTGTAAAACGGATGTGTCATGTATGTCGAGCAAAGTCGGACTTCCTCCTCCCAATGGGGCTCAATAACATGGAAGGCGCACCCCCCTCGCCTCTTGCCGTCTTCGACGGGCCTGGCACCCCTCTGGTCTGACAGTGTAGGCATAAGAAACAAAAGGCTAAAACTGGTTAGAAACCATGCAGGAAACGGGTTTGTATACATTGCTTCTACTGTGATTAGGTAGGTATTTTAACTAACAGCTAGCCAGAGCAACACAAAGAGGTATTGGCGACAATCCGGGATCACACCCGGAGATAGATCCGAGGACAACACCAATAAATATTTCACAACGGTCTGATGGAGAGGCATTACTTGAAATGTGTCATCCAAACTTCCACACCACGCCAACGTTAGTGCATTTGAGACCTTAGCAGATTTAATGTGCACAAGCCTCATACCCAGGTGCATATCCATTTTTATAGAGTAGCGACGGGTAGTAAAATCACCAAAGTCTACCACTATGTGGCACACACCAATCAAACGCTGGATTAACGGAATGGTCGTCTTCTGGCCCGACAACCAATCAGATAATGAATGTTCGTTTCCATTCGGAAGACGAATGTAGTTCAAAGATCACGTAAATACCAGTCTTGGTCATTTGATCCTTGGGTTCTTAAAAGGCTACCATCGCACCATCAACTTTTCATTTCCTCAATGCTTGAAGCAGTGTATACTTGCTCCGTCTGTTTCATTCAAAAGTCGATGGAAGCTAAGGATGCGACATCGATGTTGATGTTTACAAAACATCAATGTTTTATAAAAAACAAACATTTATAAAAAATATCGATGTTTTATAAAAAAAAAACATCGATATATTGGAGCCAATGTTTTTTTAACATCGATGTTTATCTTGTCGATGTTTTATTTTTTAATGAAAAAAGTACCATTATAAAAATTAAAAAATAACCATGTATAAAACTTTTTAAAATCAGAAAATTGAACATACTTTTAGACCAAAAAACTGGAGCCGATGTTTGTTTAAGATTGATGTTTTAACAATGTCGATGTTTTTACGTTGTCGATGTTTTATTTCAGAATGCAAAAAGCACCCATAGTAAAAATTAAGAAAAATAACCGCGCAACTAAATATTTCTCAGTGATGGCGACATCTGTCCATTAGAAAAAGTTTTTTTCTAAACTGGTGGGATAGTTAGTGAAAAAAGAAGTCGACTTAAAGTGGAGAAAGCTAACTTATTTTTTTACAAACTGTAAATGACAAATATTGGGGCATATAATAATTATAGACCCCAATACTTTTTATTCATAGTAAATAAAAAATAAACTTTGTTGTGTCCCCCCCCCATAAGTTGATAAATAATTAATAATACATAACAATAATTATTGTTAGGTACCTACGTAATTATGCTTATAGTTAGTAGTACCTATGTCAAATTGTTGTAAACATTATTTTCTTTTAAGTTATTCAATTTGAAAATAAAATATTTGTTAGTTTATCTTATTAGTTTTTTTTTTACTTTGTGTGGACAGTTAAAAAAAGTCTTTGTTATAAATTTATAAACCCAGCAAATATCAAATTAAATCTCTCTCCCCTCCCCAGCGAACATTAATGTTTGACGTTACTAAGCCAGTTTTAAGCAATGGGGGGGGGGAGAGGTTAAATACACTGATGCTTTAAAACATCGATGTTTAAAAACATCGATTGTTTTTGGGCGATGAATTATCAACATCGAATTTTTAATTTTGAATATCGATGTTTTACTGTCGATGTCGCATTTCTAATTGAAGCACGTTGTTTACGTTTCAACTTAAGGAATAGACTCGTTCAAAACCTCGTAGCTCATATACCAACTCGGCCAAGGGTCTTGGTCATATGATCCTTAGGTCCTTAAAAAGTTTACCATTGCTAAGTTTGTTTATTTAAAAAGTCGATGGGGAAGCACGTTGCTTACGTTTCAGCCTAATTTAAAGAACATACTCGTTCGAAACCTCGTGGCTCATACACCAACTCGGCCAAAGATCTTGGTCATATGATCCTAGGTCACTTTAAAATGTTACCATTACTCCATCAATTTTTTATTTCCTCTATGCATGAAACTGCGTAGAATTGCTCTGTTTGATTCAAAAGTCGATGAAAGCACGTTGCTTACGTTTCAACTTAAAGAATAGACTCTTTCAAAATCATTGCTTATTTACCAAACACAGCCAAGAGTCTCGGTCATATGGACGGGTAAAGTTAGTGGTGTCACTTTTTGAAGAAGAAAAAAGACAGATCTTCCACTGCCATCTGTTGGCATATAAATGAAGCTCTGACTTTCTTCACGTTTTCTGTTAACAGATTAACGTATCTAGTTCTCTCTTTCTCAACCTCTCTTTCTCTCTCTTTCTGTCTGCCTCTCTCTCTCTTTCAAATTCTCTTTAGTTAAATTTGGTAGGATTATATCTGGTTTCTGTGTCTAAAACATTTTTTATTTCAGAAAGGGATTTATCCCACTGTAATTTTAGCCATCCTTATGATACTTGGAAAATTAAATAGGTTACCATTACTCCATCTACCGTTTCATTCATTTCCTCTATGCATGAAGCTGAGTAGTCTTGTGCCGTCTTTTTCATTAAAAAGTTGTTGGAAGCACGGTGCTTACGTTTTAACTTAATTTAAAGAACAGACTCGTTCAAAACCGCGTGGCTCAAAAACCAACTCGGCCAACAGAATCGGTCTATCGAGCTCCTCAAAACAAAAAAAAATACATTAGCAAACCACCAAAGCGGAAACGCTTTCCTCAACGCCGCCTTCCAAACCGCAACTTCCGTCTTTCATCCCACAAGAACGCGTGTTTACTTTCATTTCCATCCCGCAGTCGGAAACCGCGGACACATTTGCCTCGAAGTCGGTTGTCAACTTCGGGGAGATCCGCCGCCCGTCACGCAGGGAACCCGCGGGATCAAGGAACCCCGCGTTTTGAGGAGCTGCAATAAAGAATAAAGATGTATATTTTCCGCTCCTGCCCCTCTTGTCTTTCTTGGCTCGCTTTCAAAGGGAGTCGAAATAGCGCAGCGGGAAGTTTCAGTTCCCGAGAATCCACGCTGGGTTTGCAGCTTGGAGTTGTCAATGGGGTGACGGAGTGGATGCCTTCTGGACTTGCGCGCTTGGTTTGTCTTCTTGGGGGTATCGTTTTGGAAAACGTGCAGGAATAAAAACTGCTTGAGGTGCTTAGTAGTTTAGTAAACTTAGGAGTTTGGATGACATCCAGTTGAGGGGCTCATGTTTGGCTACATACAACGGATATACGGAAAACTATTCTTATGGCGGAACTTATTCCTCTATTACATCAATCTATACAATGTAGCCCTCCAATTGATTTTTCGACGAGATATCTAGTACCCAAATAGTGCAAGTTTGGATAGTGGTGTGCCAGCTCAGGTGTGGCCTCGTCATCTGACCGGAGTTCTAAATTATGTGGTGTCCTCCTCGGATCTTTCCCTTTGGGGTTGATGTGTCACCAATAGCCCATTGTGTTGCTCCACTGTGACGTTGATTAAATAATATCAAAATACTAAACAATTTTGCGAAAAACGAGATACATCGTTCATCAAGACAATGTCGATTTTTTTTACCATGACAAGATCGTAGTAGATAGGTATGTATTTTAATTAACGTCGCACTGGGGTAATTCAACGGGCTATTGGTGACGCTCCAGGATCAAACCCCGAGGCAAAGATCTAAACGAGATCTAGATCTAGTCAGTTTTCTTCTGATGATGAGGTATCACGTTCACGATCTGGTCAGTTTTGCTACGGAAGAGTTATCTCGCCACAAACACTGGGAAGGTTAAATGTCGGTAGATAGTTTGATTTACGATGCACTGGGGCAAAACAACGAGCTACAGGCGACGATCCGGAAACAATCACGAAGGGAAATATCCGAGGACAACACTTTGTCATTTTGAACTACCGTCAGATGACGAAATCACAATATGAGTTGGCACTTTACTCTCCAAACTCCTACACTACGTCAACGGACGTGAGGCCACGACAGATTTAATGTACACTACGGTCTATGGATGGATCGAGGTTGGAACTTGCAACCCTCCGGTTGCTAATCCGTGACAAGACTACACCACGGGCCATAACATTAAGATATTCAGTAGTCACCCCTACTCAAAATAAACGACCCCTGTTGCTTAGAGACATCTAACAATGAGATGTCGCACAGTGTTTCATTTTTGACTCTAGGTGTATAAAATTCAATTTTCTTAGTGTCGTAGACTGTCAAAAAGATATATCTTAAAAGTAATATGTCGCCTTAGCAAAGACCAAGGTTTTATTTTTCTAGATAATTCCTCTCAACAGGATGTACAGGGGTCTGAATTCTAACTTTCTGCGTTGGCTGCAAAAGTAATCTGGCGAATGCGTTTTAGTGCTTTGAGAAAAACTGAAAAGCATAGGTCCTATATTTTCTTTAGCGCTATTGAGTAGATACTATCATTAACTTCTGTTCATCGAGGTATGTTTACGTGCTTTTAGTTTTTCTTGGTTACTATTTCATTAGATCGCAAGATCCTTTTGAATTTGTAGCTAATTAACGTCTTACGCAACTGCTGATTTCAAATTTCTACTAGACTTTTAACACATTATATCACCGTATATCATGAAAATATTACATATGCATTATATCCTGTTTCATTTGACGTGCGCAGAACAAATTTCTTGCGGAAGTCTGCGGAACTGATAGATAATGCTTAAATTTCGAAATAAATATGGAAATTTTTCGTCTGTCCATTTTCAACATTTGGGTGATAAATTCGAAGCAAACGAAAATCGATGCTATTTCAACTTATATTTCTCAAAAACTGGTTGAATATTTGTTACGAAATACTTTTTTAAATGTTTTAAATACTGTTAAAGCAAATTTTTTTGAATTATCCACCAAAGAATTGAGCAAAGGAGGTGTAAAGTGAACGGACACAAGAACTATTTCTCCGAAATATTTCTTCTTGATTTCAAGGAAATCTTACTTTTTCTCACACTGTGATTCAGGATCTACCAAGGAATTCACCAGGAAGTTTGAAAAGTAGACCTCAAAAAGACTTTTAAGCCTGTAGTTCCAAGGTATAGTAAACGGAACTCGTGACCTTGTGAAGAATTGTCAATGACCACTGAAGTAAAATTCGAAAGTCAGGTGTACGATATTCTACTTCAAATCGCGTCAGAGATCTTTACTGCTTTGCTGGAAGAGGAACAATTATGAAAACGATCCGTGTCTTAGTAAAACGTCAGTAAAATTATCTGGAAATCATGTGCTTGGGCTAAGAGTTGACATTAATCTTTCTATGCACCAATATAAAAATACATAAACAACGCAAAGAACAATAACTCGAACTTGTATACCACGTAAAACACAAAAATTAGCTAAACGGTTGGTACTCTTGGATGATTATCACTAGTCACATATCAACTGCTCTGTTAAACGGTTACGTACAATTTATTAACAATCCTTCATTCTGATTTTGTCGAAAAAAAGTATCAGAAATACAATTATAATGAGGGGCTGTAATGGCGCTGAACACAAATATTACCAAAGTTATCACTGGCGTTCTTCAGTGCTTTTTTTCTATCTCAGCGATCGTTAAAGGTAGAAAGAAAATGTTAACGGGTTTGAAATATGCGGAAAATTTTACAACAGCTAAATACCTAATACGTTTGATTTTCTTTTAATCTTTTATATTTTCGCAAGAGATTGTGACGTCACGTGAACTTACGCTTTCCAAAAATAAACGGATTGCATTTTCTGCCCTTCGCGTTAAAATAAAAATAAAAACAGATTACATTTCCTGCCTTATCCCATTTCAACGTAGAGAAAAAAAAATAAAGAGACATTTTGACTGGGATTGTTAAGTTATTTTTTTCGTAAAATCGGAATCGTTAAAAAAAAGATTGAATATTTCAACGGATTTGAAATCTGCGGAAAATTTTACACCAGATTACTACTTTACATCACGGCGTTGCCCGTGGTAACGTGGTACTTCGCAAACCCACACCACTGGCAGTGGCTGGTATTAATATAAAATTTCAAAATATACGGTTAATAATTGATCGAAATATATTTAGTATACAGAGCAAAGTTGACAATTTTCTATAAATTCAGCATATTTCTGCTTCCAAATAGAAACTAAAAACGTTAAATATACACCAAATCAGTATTTTATCACTCACAACCTAAACCAGTGTATTTTTGATGCAATAATTTTGTCCACCCAGTTAGCGAAAATGACACACTGTGCTACGTGTATGAACAGTTCTCCCGGTAAACAGACAGTAGATGGAGAGGTTGAGTTTACATGGCACTAAAACCAACTTTTGCTAATCTTCTCCGTAACACGTTTCAAAATTACCACTTAAAGTGAATTTTTCAGTTCAGTACTAACCCACCACCAACACACTCCCGTGCATAGTTTCGTGGAGACACTGTACTAGTTTAAATCAGTGGTTAGGATAAATAAGCAATGCCACCTCCGTGATATGTCTATCCAGAACGTTAAAGGCCATATTGAAACTCGAGTACTGACTAGAGGGAGATGCGTGCTCTCTGACGTGCGATATATCTCGAAGTACTAGGAAAAACTGGTTCTGGAAAACGAAGTGAGAAGCCATATTAATCTAACCTGTCTTTGTGTAGTAGTGTTCGGGATGTGTTGTGACAAAATAAAACTAAGATAAAAACGAATGTTTTTATCTTAGTTTTAAACGAAGTTTAAATCTTAAACGATGTTTGGAATGCCTATTTTCTCGTCCGACAGCTATGAGAACCTTTTGAAATTAATTAAAGAACTCTGCGAATTCATGCAAAATAGAAGTTATATCAGCCCACATTATTTCAATGCATAGCCGACCAACCGGTCTGGAGGTTAAGGTGTTAGCCTCTCGATCGGAAAATTCATGGTTCGAATTAGGTATGCGACATCGATGTCGATGTTTTCAAAACATCGATGTTTTTTAAAAACATCGATGTATTAGGGTCAATGTTTTTGTAACATCGATGTTTATACTTGTCGATGTTTTTACGTTGTCGATGTTTTATTTTTAAATTAAAAAAGTACCGTTATAAAAATTTAAAAAATAACCAAGTAGCATAATTTTTATAATCAGCAAATTGAACATACTTTTAGACCAAAGTGACCAAGGGTGAAGGGTCTGAAAAGTAGGGATGCGATATCGATGTCGATGTTTTCAAAACATTGATGTTTTATTAAAAAAACATCTATGTTTTGCTATCGATGTCGCACCAATAGTAACTAAACCAGTTTTAAGAAATGGGGAAAAAGGTTTAAATACACTGAATTTTAAAAACATCGATAGTTTTGGGGCGATGCATTATCAACATCGATGTTTTAATTTTGAACATTGATGTTTCAAAACATCGATGTTTTGCTGTCGATGTCGCATCACTAGGAGCTAAACCAGTTTTAAGAAATGGGGAAAAAGGTTTATATAGACTGAATTTTAAAAACTTCTATAGTTTTGGTGCGATGCATAATCAACATCGATGTTTTAATTTTGAACACCAAAGTTTCAAAACATCGATGTTTTTCTGTCGATGTAGCATCACAAGTTGCTAAACTAGTTTTAAAAAATGGGGGAAAAATTTTTAATGCACTGAATTTTAAAAACATGGATGTTTTTGGGGCGATGTATTATCAACATCGATGTTTTAATTTTGAACATCGATGTTTTGCTGTCGATGTCGCATCCCTAGTTCGAATCCGGGTGTCAGTACATGGATGTTTGTAAGCGTATGGTGTAGAGGCGGTTGGTGTACCCTAAATCTGTCGTGTCCGAAAGCCCTTACGACGGATTGGTGTAGAAGTTTCGAGAATGGGGTGCCAGATCAGGTGTTGCCTCCTCATCTGACCGTGATGCTGTCGTCGGATCTTTGTTGTTGTTGGATCTTTGTTGTTGACGTGTGTCTCCTGAACTGTGAAACTCGAGATCAGGCCCAGTGATCTGAAGTAGGACAGACACAGAAGACGAATACAGTTTATTTTACAAACACATAAATACTGATCACTGGTAAAGACATAGGGGATGCAGCTATCCACTTTTTGGTGAGGAATCTCTTGGGCGGGAGTCTGACTTTTTCCTCGGACATCACATACAACCAGCCCTAGGGCAGTAGCCCTAGTCGAGAATCGAACCACGAACCCAAAGCGTGGGAGCAGAGTGCTTTATCCACTATACCGCTTGGGCGGCGTTGGATCTTTCCTTTAAGGGAATGATCCCGGACCGTCGTCAATACCTCTTTGTGTTCCTATAGTACGACGTTAATAAAAAAACGTACCAAATTACTTCAATACATTATTTCATCTACACAGTTAAATACATCCATATCATCGTACTAGGTTACATTATAAACACAACATGCGAGAAAAACAGTAAATTTTTTTAGTTACTTGGGTAATCAAGTCCTGGTAACTGTCTAGGAATGCCACCATGTTAATAATATTACTTATATTCGAGCCCTTATTACAGGTAATGTTCCCGAGCGATGAGATTTTAAGGTAATCGGCATTCGTCCTCATATACCATGACGCTGTTAAGGGCAGACTGTGTTGTAATGTATAGGTGTGCCGATTTCACCCCAAGAGAAATTATCTGAATTGGTTTTCCTAAACAGAAGAAATACAGATAGAAATAGGCCATATTGTTTGTGTTGTGAAGAGAGTCTCTTCCCCGGTCCAACTTGCTGATTTTAGGGACACTCTTGGCACCATATGCACCGTCCTGCCTGTTTCTCCTACGAATTCAGTACAAACATTAAGGTCTAAATCACGATACGGAAACCAAAACCTGTTGAAGCGGATAACTAATTATGACCGCTCTGCCCCTAGGCATTCTAATTACTGTAGAAATAATATACACCATTCTACAAAAGTTAGAAGATAGTTTATCGCTAAGACCTCTGTACCTAATATTGAAAGAAACGATTGATTTTCGTTCCAATTTTTTAACCTCTATAGATAAAAAAAATGACCAGTAAACTTTAAGCTCATAGACTAAACTATTTCCAAATCTTTTGAGCGTTCTGAATTCTTGAAATATTTCCTTCAGCTCATTCCCGACTATAGTACACTTAGTAGATTAGACTCGAAGTTAAATGTATTGGAAAATCTAATATGAAAGTACAGAAACTAAAATGTAACTATTCTTTAACAATTCAACTGACTTAGACGCAGAATACAGATTTTTTTTTTGGTTATAAATTTTAAGGCTAGTTATAGAAATAGTATTTTTGTATAAGCAATTCTTGCTCATGCACGAGCTGAAACGAAATCAATGAAGGAATCGCTATATATCATGAACAGTACATAATACCCAGATCTTCCATTTGAATTTTCAGAAACTAACTTATATAAGAGTTTATGAAAAAAAACATATTGAGACACGTAAGTTTCGAGTCGCACATTTATTTTATCAATTTAGTTCTCACTACAATAGGTGGTAAATGGTAATGGTAATTTTAGTTAACGTCGTATTAGAGCAACACAACGTGCTATTGACGACGGTCCGGGATCAATCCCTTAAGGGCAAGATCCGAGGACAACACCTCGTAATTTTGAACCACGGTCAGATGACGAAGCAGCACCTGGGCTGGCACCCAACTCTCCACTACAATAGGTGTATGTATCAAATGTGAAATACAAATACTGGGTCGTACAATAAAAATAGCGTTTTTTTGTTTTTTTTGATAAAAATGATAAATACAAGGTTTTTTTTTTTACACATGGACCTCCTAACGAAATAGATGGATTACGTACGTGCAGCTACCATGCTATTTCTTACTATGACTCGGTTTGATGACCTGTCACGTAGAATCTCAATGTGAGACGAGTTGTTAATTGGTGGTTAAAGTGGTTATCCAAAGTGAGTTTAATACAAGTTTGTCCTTTGATAACCAATCGACCGAAGTCGATTCGTAAGCCCACGTAACATAGCATTCTAAAATCTTACGTCTGTGCCTCTGCCCACATGCTGTGTACATTAGAAGGCCGATGATGCTACATTGATTCAGCAATGTTGCAATATATAGTACGGCTCCCTGGAGAATTCATTTGAGTGATGTGATTTTGAAAGAGTCAATTACTTAAATTAGGGGAATAGTGATAGTTGGTAATTTTTTATTAACGTCGTATTAGAGTAACACAACGGGCTATTGACGACGGTCCGGGATCAATCCCCTAAGGAGAGTATGCGAGAACAACACAGCGTAATTTTGAACCACGGTCAGATGACGAGGCAACAACTGAGCTGGAAACCCTACTTCCACACGAAACCAACGTGAGGACTTCCAGCCTCGACAGATTTGAGGTGCATCAGCCGCCTCTACACCATATGCTTACAAACACAAACATCCATGCACGTACCCGTATTCGAACCAGGAACCTACCGATCTAGAAGGCCGACCATCCGATCTGGTGATTAAGATGTTCGACTCTAGATCGGAAGGTGCCTGGTTCGAATCCGGGTGAGGACATGGATGTTCATAAGAGTTTGGTGTAGAGGCGGTTGGTGCACCTTAAATCTGTTATGGCCACAACACAATTCCTCACTTTGTTTTGGTGTAGAAGTTTGGAGAGTGGGGTGCCAGCTCAGGTGTTACCTAGTCATATGACCATGGTTCGAAATTACGTGTTGTCCTCGGATCTTTCACTTAGTGGATTGATCCCAGACAGTCATTATTAGCCCGCTGTACGACGTAATCAAATACGACCCTCTTTCGAACATTAAAATGTAACGGGTGTTAAGCAGATAACAGTTCGGTTTTGATATGCACTGCCAAATAGCGCCAAAAACGAGACAAACTTTTGCGTCAACCCAATATATGCGAATAGAACGAGACGAACTTCTGCATCAACCCAATACATGCGAATAGAACGAGACGAACTTTTGCATCAACCCAATATATGCGAATAGAACGAGACGAACTTCTGCATCAACCCAATACATGCGAATAGAACGAGACGAACTTTTGCATCAACCCAATACATGCGAATAGAAAGACGAACTTTTGCGTCAACCCATGCGAATAGAAAGAGACGAACTTTTGCGTCAACCCAATACATGCGAATAGAAAGAGACGAACTTTTGCATCAACCCAATACATGCGAATAGAACGAGATGAAGTTTTGCGTCAACCCAATACATGCGAATAGAACGAGACGAACTTTTGCATCAACCCAATACATGCGAATAGAGACGAACTTTTACGTCAGCCCAATACATGCGAATAGACGAACTTTTGCGTCAACCCAATACATGCGAATAGAACGAGACGAACTTTTGCATCAACCCAATACATGCGAATAGAACGAGACGAATTTTTGCATCATCCCAATACATGCGAATTGAGACGAACTTTTGCGTCAGCCCAATACATGCGAATAGAACAAGAACTTTTGCATCAACCCAATACGTGCGAATAGAACGAGACGAACTTTTGCGTCAGCCCAATACATGCGAATAGGAAGAGACGAACTTTTGCGTCAACCCAATACATGCAAATAGAACGAGATGAACTTTTGCGTCAACCCAATACATGCGAATAGAACGAGACCAACTTTTGCATCAACCCAATACATGCGAATAGAAAGAGACGAACTTTTGCGTCAGCCCAATACATGCGAATAGAAGGAGACGAACTTTTGCATCAACCCAATACATGCGAATAGAACGAGACGAATTTTTGCATCATCCCAATACATGCGAATTGAGACGAACTTTTGCGTCAGCCCAATACATGCGAATAGAACAAGAACTTTTGCATCAACCCAATACGTGCGAATAGAACGAGACGAACTTTTGCGTCAGCCCAATACATGCGAATAGGAAGAGACGAACTTTTGCATCAACCCAATACATGCGAATAGAAAGAGACGAACTTTTGCATCAACCCAATACATGCGAATAGAAAGAGACGAACTTTTGTCTCAACCCAATACATGCGAATAGGAAGAGACGAACTTTTGCGTCAACCTAATACATGCGAATAGAACGAGACGAACTTTCGCAGCAACCCAATACATGCGAATAGAACGAGACGAACTTTTGCGTCAACCCAATACATGCGAATAGAACGAGACGAAGTTTCTTCAACTTAAGTGTGACGTTACGAAACTTGGCACCCAGTTAAAAACTATGGATAATATGAAAAAGAACCAAACTTTTAACTAAACAGATTTTGATGGAGTCATTTCATAGTCGGATTTGAGTTACTCCTTCTGTCAATTTTTTTCAGATACTAAGTTTGCAACTCTTCAGAAACTGACGCTGAAGAAAACTTTGTTGAGACTTACATTTTAAAGAAAATTACAGTAAGAACCTACGAATTAGTGAATAAAATATCTTACTAATCGTCTTATACAAGTGAAACACATTATGTCAAAATTTTCTATGTCAGAATGTAATGATTTTTAGATATAAATTAAGTCTTTTCCCTTTGTAATAAAAGTTAAGATTGGAAGGTTCCTGGTTGGAATACAGAGCAGTGCATTGATGTTTGTAAGCATATGGTATACAGGCGGCTTTTGACCTTAAATCTGTCGTGGTTGAAAGTCCTCATGCTGAGTTGGTGTGGAAGTTTGGAGGGTACCAGCTCAGGTGTTGCCTCGTCATAAAGACCGTCGTGTACAAAGGGGGTGGGTTCCACATTACATCTGTCGTCGTGGCCTCAGATGTCTTCATGTTGGTGTGATGTGATAGCTTATAGTGTGTGTTGTCAGGTCAGGTGTGACCTCGTCATCTGACCCTAGTTCAAAATTACGAGACATTGTCCTCGGACTTTCCTTCGGGGATTAATCCCGGACCATCGTCAATAGCCCGTTGTGTTGCTGGTGCGACGTTAATTAAATACCTACCTACATTGCAATAAAGTTAAATATTGTTTACAAATCTAGTTAATGGAGCTAAGAGTAATATAAAATTTTTTATAAAATGATTACAATTTTAATAAAACGAGTTAGGCTTTTTTAAATCCAAACTTTCAATAAAATTGTTTTGTTTACCTTCCTTGATTACTTTCGGGTTTTATCACGCATAATAGAAATATCTCTTTAGGTTAATGTAATATAAAACTTACGAATAAAATTTTAATACAACACGTTTTCTCATCTGATTCTGTAAATTCAGAGAAAGCACTCAAGTAATAAAACGTAAAAGTACCTAATTCTCTTACAGTATGTGTTTAAAATTTTCCCACTATTAATATAAAATCTATTACTAATCTATAAAATATTACAACTCGTTTCGCAATCAAGTCTTTTCGTGTTGTTATGTACTGCACAAGAAAGTGTCTAGACTGAAATCCATTTGTTTTCTTCTTATTCTTCTACATGTAGTAATTCAATCACACTATACCCATTATTTCCTCACTCAAAGTATTTCCCTTCGAAAATGTCTTTAGGAATTGTTAAAAATATCGAAAGGGTTTTTAATAACTTTTATGAAACATGATGTTAATACTTTCTTCTATCCAAAATGTTAATATGCGAAGATTCAGTATCTGTGTGTAGTTTGTAATTTGTATCCTAGTTGTATTCCGCGTTGGGACATGGTTGATTGGTTTTAGGTTTCATAGCACAACAGCCAAACTCCGCAAAGCACAAGACAACAAGTAAAGAGCAAAATACAAAATAATAAATCAGGGTAAAACAGGAGAAGCAGATCATTCATGTACCTAGGAGTTGTGATGCCGGAGGACATCTTAAAAGAATAGCCCCTGAGTGTCAGTTGGAGTATAACAACTGGAACATTGCAGAGAAATATTTTCATTGCAAAAGCATTTAGACAAATACGTCTATAAACCCTACGATATTAGAGAGTAAAACGAAAATTAAAGAGATCAACAACTGTCCAGCTACTTGAAAAGTTCTCGTCTTCGTGCATGGACGCCTTCTTACAATTAGGAACATTCTAGAAATTGCTCATGGTCCATATCAACCATCCTTCATTATATGACACGTTTAGACAAAATGGTTGGTTCGTTGTTATTGTTTCTATAGGCCATATTTGGTTAATCTGCTCCAATACAAGACATACAATGTCCAATAATGGACATACACAAGTAAAGTTTGTTGACAGATGAGAGTGACAAAGAGCAAGAAAAGACTATGCCGCTTACAATACCTTAGTGGTGAAACCCACTGTGTTAGAGATAGGTAGTTGAATTTATACCGTGCACTGTAGCAACACAACTGTCTATTGGTAACGGCTGGGATACATCACAAGGGGAAATACTCAAGGACATCACTTTGTCATTTTGAACCCCGAGCCTGCGCTCCACTCTCCAATCTTCTACACTAAGCCAACCTGAAGATATTTGAAGTCACGAAATAAATACCCAACACTATCCCCCACGTACACGAGTCTTAGTATCGAGTTTCGAACTCTCAACAGTCTCGTTGCAAATCCGCGACTCTACTAATTTGGTTACTGAAGTCCAACCAACTGAGAACCAAATGGAGAGGTAGGTTAGTTTAAATTAAATCGCACAGGAAGAACATATAGTACTACTGGCGATGGACCGGGATCAATTTGAAGAGAAATTATACCACTAGACCACCTATAGCAAAGCTAAGAACCATTCATTGCGAAAGAATGAAAAATAAATCGAAGACGCAACACTCAAAATTGAGGAAATTGTCTAAATATTAGACTTAATGCGGGATATATTGACACTTGCAGAGTAATAGCACCACCATGATGAATGAGTTTCCACACAAAAATTATTTACATGAAAAATTCTTCCTAAAGATTGCGAGAGTAATACATGTGTCGATTTTATTTTAAAATACACGGCCAAACCAAGTAGTGTAACAGAAAGGAATAAAATTTAAGCGCGAAAATTTTACAATGGTTTTGTCTGTTTGCGATAGGACCTACCATAATAGTACCTAAATAGTATACCTGACCGTAAATTATTTATGAGTTTTCTGCTTTGAATCATTTGTAAGTTTCCTCCGTGTAAGCGCTTTTACTTTTATTGAATGTGATCTCTTGTTACAAGTTGATTTTACCATATCATTTCGAAAAGCATTCATTGATAGCTAAGGAATAAACCACCTCTACATTGCATTAGAATTATAAACCAATTTTCACTTTGTTAACTTAGGTTATATTAGCTGTCTTATTTGTGTTTATAATTTAAAAAGTCAAGAATACATTCAAATCATGCAATGTACGACAGTAAAAATCAATGAAATGGTAACGACTCAGAATGTAAAGCAAAGATTAAAATATAAACTTAAATGAACTATGTATGCTACCAACGAGATTAAACTCTTCTGTCCATTGAAAATAGAACGCCACAAGAAGGTTACTGACTGTCTTCAGGTTTCCTGGCACGTTCCGTGTTTGGTCATCCTGCGCCAAACACAAGATAGACAAATTCAAGTGAAAAGTGTCGTGAAAAGGGAAAAAAAAGAGGAATTGGGGAATAAAATAATAGACGGAAAGAAGAAAATATGGCATGGGTATACGAAAGCACGACCCAGTGTTTAACTAAACCCCGTGGGAAAAGAAAATTTCATTAAGGTACATCGAGTCCGTCAAGCCCGTACGCACCTAAAGTTGGACTCCTGAGGACCTTATCTACAAGCCAAACCAAGCTGTTGATTTGGTTTATTGCTCAACGGTCATTTTACTCTGCATAAGAGTATAAATTTGTATAATTTTTGTATAAATGTTTATAAATTTGGAATAATTTTTATAACTGTATAATTTTGTTTTGGATTCTCTTAATACGGTCATTTTTGGTATATAAGGACTTATTTGACGGCAATTGGTTTGTCGGCGTATTGTCATTTGTTTGATTTACAAGGGCTAATTAGAAGCAGGATCAACGCCCTAAAGCTCACAAGAAAGGCACAACACTGTAATGACCGAATAAAATAAACTTAATAAACAATTTTGATAGGTACATACCATACAAAAAGTGAACAAGACATTGCTGCAGCCCAATGAATAAGTCCAGTTCATTCAGTTGAAACAGTTATTTCTTAAATGATTCCAGTTTGGCTGGTTTTGAGTTTAACGGCGCAAGGGCCATATTCGGCCAAGATGCGTCAAACACAAGACAATGTCAAGTTATTGGGAAAAGAAAGGAGATTCCAGTTTGGCGACAGTATAATTGAAATCCAAATGTAGCGTCTTGCAGGAGTAAAAAATTAGCTGGAGTGGAAACAATTCTTACTGGGGAATACCAAACCTTTAGAATCAAAACAATTAAAACAAGACGTGCGTAGCTAATAGGTTTTGCCACCGCAGGGAACACCACGGTCAATGAACGTCACAAACTTTCAGTTTAAATTTAATTATTTCAGATACATTACCATACAATACAAACCAAATTCACAATATGTCCTCAACAGAGAAGATTTCTTTCCGTTTCAAATCCCTCCGAAGGCGTGTGGACTGCTTTGCCAGGATATCTCTTGAGGCATCCAGAGCACTGAAGTTGCTACCGAAAAAAAACCAATCTCCCGATCCGGAGAAAACTAAATCTGGCAACTTCCTTCTCTGTTGACTGATGGGATCCAAGAATGGTGATAATGAGCAAACATACCCACGACCTGAAATCGAATTAACTTCCTGCACCTTCAGTCCGCCATTATTCCCACCGTGGCATGTTCCAAAATGGCGGCCGTTAACGGATCCTTTCAATAATAGAGCACAAAGACCCTCGTGGCACCAGGTGCCGTGTTTTTGGTACGAGATCCTTCATTGTCACAATCTTTCGGAACCCGGTCTTTTAATTACGAAATTATTACAGGTCTTCTTAATTAGACGGATAAATGGATTAGTGCCCTTCCAGCTCTGGGGTTCGGTTTCATGGATGGAACAGGATGATTAGAGATGGTAATATGTGATTAAGTATGCAGCCGGGGAGGAATTTTGCAGGAAGGAATGAGTTTTCGGGGCTTCTTGCAGGAAGGAAGGGGTTTAGTGTTGGAACATTTGCAGAAGAAGGCGTTGTTCAGTTGCTAGTGAAAAGTTCATCCGAACGGAAAATTAAAAATCACCGAGGAATTGTTTTAATTTCCGCTGCAATTGGATTCGAAAAGTAGATGAGGTACTTCCAGTTCAGTTTAAGACACTGGAGAGTATTCAACCCGTATGAAAAGTTGCAATAGTTTGAAACAAATTTGCCGTGCTAGTCAAGACGGCATCTCCAACTTTGAACTTCAGGGAAATGGTTAGTTTGGTTGTTTTGGGGGTTTTGGCACAAGGGTAATGTTTGGCCAAACTGCGCCATACACAGACAGACAATGTTAAGTAACGGGGAAAAGAATGGAGAGAAAAGTAAGCACCATGGAGAATGAATAGATCATTCGTATACCTCGGGTTCAAGAGGCCCATACACACCTAAACATATGCCCATGCCTAAGTAGGTAAAATGTAATTTTTAGCTTTAGGAAGAGATCTGTGGTAAACACGCCACAACAAAAGAGAGTTTACAACACAGTTCCATTGGAAGCAATGGAACACAAAGAATATAACCCTGTTAGACTTATTGTCAGTTCACTGTATGGTACAAAATGAAAAGACAAGGCATTCTATTCCTGGTGGTAGTCTCGATGAGGTCTTGTAATTAGCAAAATTGACTGAATCTTGATCTTGAACACAGTATCAAGGGATGCAATGGATCACAATTAAAGTGTATCGCCCTATTAGACTCACTGGCAATTCATTGTTTGATACAAAATGAAAGACAAGGCTTTCTATTCCTGATGGTAGTCTTGATGAGGTCTTGTAATTAGCAAAATTGACTAAATCTTGATTTTGAACACAGTTTCATTGGAAGCAATGGATCACAAAGAATCTAACCCTATTAGACTTATTGTCAGTTCACTGTATGGTACAAAATGAAAAGACAAGGCTTTCGATTCCTGATGGTAGTCTCTATGATGTCTTGTAATTAGAAAAATTGACTATATCTTGATCTTGAACACAGTATCAAGGGATGCAATGGATCACAATTAAGGTGTATCGCCCAATTAGACTTACTGGCAATTCATTGTAAAATACAAAATGAAAGACAAGGCTTTCTATTCCTGATGGTAGTCTTGATGAGGTCTTGTAATTAGCAAAATTGACTAAATCTTGATCTTGAACACAGTATCAAGGGATGCAATGGATCAGAGTTATGGTGTATCGCCCTATTAGACTTACTGGCATTTCATTCTATGGTATAAAAGGAAAAGACAAGGCTTTCTATTCCTGGTGTAAATTAATTACTAGTAATTAATATCAATCAAATCAGTAAAAACTAAAATAATCACCAATGGTAGGTAGGTAATTAACGCACTGGAGCAACACAACGGACTATTGACGACTGTTCGGAATCAAACCAAACCGATGACAACACCGCGTAACCTTGAACCTCGGTCAGATGACGCGTTCACACCTGAGCTGGCACTCCACTCTCCAAACTTCCCCACCACGCCAACGTGAGGGCATTTGGGGTCACGACAGTTTCAACGTGTACCAGCCTCCCTTGTACACGACGGTCTTTGATTAGATACGCGAGCTCAAACCCTCAGGTACTCTTCCAATCGGGCTACTATGGCCCTCACAGCGTTCAGGATAACGAACACATACGATGGAGTCACGAACTTAAGAAAAAGATACCGAGGCAATAGGCCACCAAACGAGAAGACCCAATTCGATTAGGGCGTCGGAGGGAGGCCTCGGGATCATGGTGGTCGGGGTCGAGCAAGCGATAATTCCCTTAACCCACCCCTTAACAAGACCCTTCATCTCGCGGTCGCGCGACAGCGATGCGGGTAGAAATTGGATTTCAAGTGCTTAATGGGGGGACGGTGCTTTTGCCCGGGTATTCTCTGAGGCACTTGGCCGAAATCACCCTGCTCTTCTTCCGCTCCAAAAAGAAAAAAAGTCCGCTCACACGCCCCGTCTAATTGGCTTACGGCGCTTCGTGATGAGGTCGTTTATAATTTTGGGTCTTGGCGCAGTGTGTGATTGAGTTATGTGGACTCGCGTTGATTTTTCTGACCAGTGGTGGGGTGTTTGTATGGTTTGGGTGGCCCCGGTGCCCACTCCGTGCCCTGTACCTAGTTTGTTCTGACTGGTCCATTTTATGACATGGTACCATTTTACACAAAATATTTTCAATTATTTTCATCCATGGCAGATATAAACTAATTACTAATATTTCACGGCTCGACCCCAAATTTTTGCCATCGATCTGACAAACAAAGGAGCAATAAGGGTACAAACTAAGGGTATATACACCACACACAAACAAGAAAGTAACTATCTTACCTCTTTTACTCAAAAGAGCCTTTTAACCCTCTTAGTGGTTTGAACGAGGTATCAAATCTAAGTTAGTTGATTGGTTGTTTTGTGCTTTAATTGCACAAGGGCCAAATATGGCCATTGTGCGGTACACGCAATACAACGCCTTTTAAAATTTTCATGCCAGGAAAAAAGAGGGTTTGGGCAAAAGTAGTATCTTGTCTAAGATCTAATTTTACTAAAAACGAGTTACATCTTATCAAAGATCTAATTTGGTTAAAGACGAGTTATTTCGTCTATGATCTAATTTTGTTAAAGACGAATTTTCTCGTCTAAGATCTAATTTTGCCAAAGACGAGTTATCTCGTCTAAAATCTAATTTTGCCAAATACGAGTTATCTCGTCTAAGATCTAATTTTGCTTAAAACGAGTAATCTAGTCGAAGATCTGATTTTGTTAAAAACGAGTAATCTCGTCTAAGATCTAATTTTGCTAGAGTTATCTCGTCTAAGATCTGATTTTGCCAAACGCGAGTTATCTAGTCTAAGATCTAATTTTGCTAAAGACGAGTTATCTTGTCTAAGATCTGGACAATTTAAAAATTGCCATATTACTCCAAGGGAATGAAGATCCAAGTAGAAAAAATAAATCTGCCCCACCGAGAACTGGGTGAAAAAAGTAACATGCGTTTCTGCATCAGAAGCTGGCCAGTACAAAGTAGTTTTAGCTGCTAACATAAATCACCAGGAGATGGTTAAGAATTCACATCACTTTTCCACAAGGGGCACAATAGTTCTAGAGGACTCGGCAACTGAGGAATCGACATGAGAGAATGAAAAAAGCGGCGAATGAATCTGGGAAAAAAACGAAGAGAGAGAAGAGAATTAAAGCCATACTGGAGCAGCACAACGGGCTACTGGTGACAGTCTGATCAATCCCGAAGGGAAAGAACCGTTGACACCACCACGTTACTTTGAACCACAGTCAGATCGGAAAGGTCAGCATCAGAGCTATCACCCCCACTTCAAACTTCCCCACCACGCCAACTGGAGGACATTTCAGATCACGACGTATTTAACGTGCGCCAACCCCACCTACACGATGGCCGATGATTCGATCGAATTTCGATCAATTGACCCTCCATTGCTAATTCGCGACTCTTGCAACCGGACTACCGCGGCTTTCACATCGGAAATATTAAAACTTTTGAGCCTAGAAAACGAAATTCACATTACAGTGAAAATAAACTTTTCCCCTTTCCTATAGCCGACCATCCGGTATAGTGGTTAAGGTGTTAGCCTCTAGATCGGAAGGTTCCTGGTTCGAATCCGGACCCGGGCATGGATGTTTCTAAGCGTATGGCATAGAGGCGGCTGGTGCATCTTAAATATGTCGTGGCCGAAAGTCCTCACGTTGGGTTGGCGTGGAAGTTTGGAGAGTGGGGTGCCAGCTCAAGTGTTGCTTCGTCATCTGACCGTGGTTCAAAATTACGAGGTGTTGTCCTCGTATCTTTCCCTTAAGGGACTGATCCCGGACCGTCGTCAATAGCCCGTTGTGTTGCTCTAGTACGACGTCAACTAAAAATTACCAAATTACCCTTTCCTATAAGCGTCGGATCATGTTATCGATAATACAGTGTTATTTAAGGGAAAACTCAATCCATTTACAAATGGCCGACCAACCGGTTGGTGGTTAAGTGTTAGTCTCTAGATAGGAAAGTTCCTGGATCCAATCCGGATCAATGCATGGACATTTGTAAGCGTATGGTGTAGAGGCGGCTGGTGTATCTTAAATCTGTAGTGGACTAAAGTCCGATGTTGCCTCGTCATCTGACAGTGGTTCAAAATTATGAGGTGCTGTTCACAGATCTATACCTAGGGGATTGATCCCGGAACGTCGTCAATTGCCCGTTGTGTTGCTCTAGTACGACGTTAATTAAAATTACCTTTCCCAACAGCCCACATGCTAGGTCTGTTTATCTAAAGGTCGATGGATTATCCTGCATCACTCAAGCCCAAGGCAGTTTTTTCAGCTCCGAAAACAAACAAGACGTTTCCAAACCAGAACTCTGTATGAAATGTCACTAGTCTCATCTGACGATATAATTTCTAATGATGAAAAAGTAATTTGGAGAGGAAAGCAAATAACAGAATCGCTAAATTCACACTGTAAGTATTTATTTCCATTCTCAGTCTTGCTTGAACAACCTATTCAAAAAAGCCATTCACCGTTGATGCGTCGAGAACCACAATGGCGTTTTTTTATGCTTCATCTAAGTGCACCACCGTCTGTGTGAGTGAAGGATTAAGAGTGTTTTAATATCCGCATGTTGGCGGAAATTGCGGCGAGACTAGGTGAGACAATAAAGTGGGAACGAATGCAATTAAAATTGTCAATCTGAACTCTAACGGTCTTCAGTCGTCATTTTCGGTCCTTTATCTTCGTTCTATAAACGTCGTTTATGTAATCAATATTTATCAAGCCTCATCCTTGAGTTGATATTAGTGTTCGTAGAGCACAATTAGTAGAACATTTTATGATTTGGGTAGTTGATAATTTTGGTAATTTTTAATTAACTTCGTACTGGAGCAACAGAACGGGCTATTGACAACGGTCCAGGATCAATTCCCTAAGGAAAAAAACCGAGGACAACACCACGTAATTTTGAACCTCGGTCAGGTAATGGTAATGGTAATTTTAGTTAACGTCGTACTAGAGAAACGCAACGGGCTACTGACGACGGTCCGGGATCAGTCCCTTGAGGGAAAGATCCGAGGACAACACCTCGTAATTTTGAACCACGGTCAGATGACGAAGAAACACCTGAGCTGACACCCCACTCTCCAAACTTCCACACCAACCCAACGTGAGGACTTTCGGCCACGAGAGATTTAAGAAGCACCAGCCGCCTCTACACCATACGCTTACAAATATCCATGCACGGACCCGGATTTGAACCAGGAATCTTCCGATCTAGAGGTGAACCCCTTAACCACTATACTGGTTGGTCGGCGAACCACGGTCAGATGACGAGGCAACACCTGAGTTGTATACCCCACTCTCCAAACTTTCACACCAACACAACGTGAGGACTTTCAGCCACGACAGATTGAAAGTACACCAGCCGCCATTACACCATACGCTTCAAGATTCATACACTCACAAGGAATCAAACTATGAACCTTCCGATCCATGTAGCCTGGAAGATACCTGGAAGTTTCAAAGAGTCATTTCGACTTCGGCATATGCTACATTGAACTCGTAACGAAACATTTCAACTGACCTGTTTTTTAAAGTAGGCAGGTAGTTAATTAACTTCGCACTGGAGCAACACGACAGGCTTTTCACCACAATGGGCGTTCAGGATCAATCCCGAAGGTAAAGATCCGATGACAGCATCTCGTAATCATGAACTGTAAGCGTGTAATCCGTTATCTTTAACACTATAGCTTTACATACATAATTACACTTTCTAATTGAAAATCGTATTTGTAATGCTTGTTCAACTTGCAACCCTCCAGTCGCTAATTCGTGACAAGGCTAACAAGGCCCATAAAATAAAGGTATTCAACAGTCCCCCCCCCCCTACTCAAAATGAAGCGATCCCTGTTGCTTAGCTACAGCTACCACCGAGACTCCGTGTAGGAACAGTCCTACTGGTAAACAGACAGTAGATGGATAGGTTGAGTTTACATGGGCTCTAGAACCAACTTTGGCTAATCTTCTCCGTAACACCTCTAAGTTAAGTCTGACTGAAGTACGACTACGTCTCTCTTAAAGATAATTACAAGTTCAGTACTAACCCCCCCCACACACACACACACAAACACACACTCCCGTGTGCAGTGTCGTGAGACACTGTACCAGTTTAAATCAGTGGTTAAGATGAATAAGCATGCCACCTAGGTGATATGTCTATCCATAATGTTTTAAAGCTCATATTACTTCAATACATTACCGGTATGGTAGTTAAGGTGTTAGCCTCTGAATCGGAATATTCCTGGTTCGAATCCGGATCAGTACATGGATGATTGTAAGTGTATGGTAAGTAAAGCTGTCGAGGCCGGAAGTCCTCACGTTGGGTTGGTGTGGATGTTTGGAAAGTGGTTTGCTAGCACAGGTGTTGCCTCACCATTTGACCGTGGTTCAAAATTACGTGGTTTGGTTCTCGGATCTTTCTCTGCGGGATAGATCCCGGACCATCACAGGTAGCCCGTTGTTTCTCCAGTAAGATATTAGTTCAATACCTGCCTACCTCGATCCCTAAGATATCATTGGTCGGTTAGTTTTCTTTATGGCCCTGGTGCTATATTTGGACATGCTGAGCCGGACATGCTGCATCGGAACATCAAGTGAGGGGCATACAAAAAGAAAGTTTTAGTAAGAGAAATGCCCCCAGGGTGGAATCGAACTTTCACCGCGAATTGATCGCAGGTGGCTAGCGTAGTGGGCATACCCAATGAGTCATGACACCTTCATGAATAAATTTTTAAACCTATAATTGTCGTGGTTTCATTCATCGTTCCACGATGAGCTTTTGCTACAGAGGGCAAATTAGAACGGGACCTACGGCTTAACCCTTAATTGCTGTGCCACAAACCGTCTCGTAACTAGTGTGGAGGGTCTTTCAGATCTCGCTTACTAAAGTGCGTATAAAGTTGATTAACATAATATATTAATGAAAGATTCCTTAGATAATTATTATTTATACATTTTAAATTTAAATAATTCAATTCTTAACATGAAATATATTTTATATTACTATACAAGTTAAGGAGATTCCTTGTCTCTTCAGGCTCAGCTTTCGAACCTAATTTTGCAGGACGTTTGAACCCTGGAAACTGTAAAACTATGTTGTGTTTTGGTGTTCTAACGGCACGATTAGGTTCCCCCCTGGCATCCCATTCGAAGTTTTTTTTTTCCGTAGAAATATTCTTGTGAAGATGCACTTGAAATGTCTTCATCGGAATCTGCATAAATTTCCGAATACGTTTCGTGTTCGCTTTCAATAATATCAGAAATTTTACTGTCCAAATACTCTATTTCCGATCAATAATCATTAATATCCTGAAATTCTTTGTGTAAGATACAAAGGTTTTCTTAGTAAAGTTTGTTGCCATTTTAGGCTCTCTGCCGAAATTCCCTACTCAAACTTAGACGATTTCATTCAACAAGCACGGTAACGCAAATGCCGTGAGGGGGTCTAAGAGACCGCGCGGGAAATGAAAATAGTGTGAAATACGAAATAGTTGGGGCAGCCAAACCAGTCTTGGAATGTGGCTTCTGTTGGACGTAGTAGGAAGGTACTCAATAGGACAGGGGCCGATATTCACTTTAAGGGGTGGAAACGACCTGTCAAAAATGACTCAGGGTCTGTGAGACCCATGACAGCAGTTAAAGATTAAAGTGCAATTCGAACCACTACGAATATCCATGCCAAGACTGATTCGTGCCCTAAGCATTTTTTAATCCAAGGTCCAAGAACTAACCATTTGGTTACTAGGACCATACATATATTTTATTATTCATAGGATCGTATCATGATATAGATTTGCGTTAAGGCTTGGAGCTATTATTGAATTTGTATTTTCCAACTTTTTATCGGGAAAGTTCTTTCTTTTTTGTCAGTCAAAAGATCAGATGCGCTAATTTCTAACTGTTTAGAAACCTAAATTATTTAAGAGTCTTTACTGTCGGCTGTCTGAAAGTACCAAATATTTCCAGAATTCGCTATATTAAAAAAGTAAATAATCGTCTCGAATAGATATCATTTATAATCCCATCCTACTTGTTAAGTAAATATTTGATAAGGACTGAGGTAAACAGTGTCTTATGGTTTTAAATATTAGTTTTCTGTCTCTGAATATAGAACCTACAAAGAATTATCTGAATGAAATTGATCTTTAAAACAAACACGAATACATCAAGTACGTTTCACTCATTCAGCAGGCTTTCCAACCACATAAAATGCTAATATTTAAACTTGGTTCTTTCTATGACAGATTTTCTCTCTCTCTCTCTCTCTCTCTCTCTCTCTCTCTCTCTCTCTCTCAGTGCACAAATCAGACAGAATACTACTTCGATATTACTTTATCTACGTAAATTCCCTCGTGTATTACACATCGGGGTTACTTTCAAATGTAACTGATCGTCGTTTTGGCGACGTTTGGCGTTGACCCATCAACTATATCAAATATCGAAATTACTTTTATGCAATTTTATGATCGTGAAACGCGCCAAGTGAAGACAAGTTCCCAATACTGTATAGAAATATAGAAAACACATTCCACCGTAGATATACACAACTGCCACCTACATTTACTTACACAAAAAATTCCTCCTCTTATGCATTAATGTTTGTGTAATCTTTATTTTTCAATGAATAAATTGAAATCCATAAAAAACAGCGCTCAATATCAAATTGTCCCATCTAGAACTATGAGTTTAGCATTGGCAATGTGGAAACTGACGCTTGATTTTCTTTATTAATAAACAGATAAAAAATAATTTTGCTACCTTCCCTTAATTACGTTTAGAAAACTATGCGAATCTAATAAATCTCACCAAATTAAATCCAATCGAGAGAAATCTATCCATTTCCTTTCCATCTTAACATTTGTTTTACCAATCAGTAAAAAAAAAAGGAAGCACATATTCAATTAGAAAATGATTAGACGCCATTTCTTCCAATCTTGTTCTCGGTACACGTCCATTAACTTACGAAAATTAAATAATTTCGATTCTCTCACTCCATTTACTAAAAAGATATCGATAGCAACTCTCAAATCAACAGAATTCATTAAGTGCGAATGAATTACCGATTTGTATCTTGGACAGAAAATAAAAAGTTACATTTACACTGCTGAAAAAGTGCAGCGTATTCGTTTTCTGATTATGCAGCTAAAATAAATAGCAAGAAAAAAAGGACCTTTATTGCGCAGCAATGTTATTAAAAAGCCAGTCTCAAAAAGTGAACAGTTGCAATTAGAAGCAGCTGTTACGGCGCATAATGTGGATAGCTGGAGAATTCACGCGTAAATCTAAAATGCGGTGAGAAAAAAAGGAATAATTTAATCATTCTTTCTGGAAACTAGTTGATCCTACGGTCATTAAACCTTAAAAAATATGCTCCTGTTAGTTCAATGGGGATACAAAGTGAGCTGTAAAAAATTTCATTACAATTTTTTCGTTTTAGAAAAAAATAAATAGCAAACGCAGAAAATATGCAAATGGGAAAATAATTTTCTTTAGGTACTTCTTTTCCTGTTCGAGTATAGCTAACTATTCGCTTGAATAATGCATTTAAAACTTCCTGGTGGTTGTCTCAACTAGGTTTATCGTGATTAGAAAAACTGACCAGTTCTTGATATCGAGGCATCTCGTGATTAACAAAACTGGCCAGATCTTGCTGGACGAGGTATCTGGTTATAAGAAAAAAAGACCAGAACTTGATATCGTGGCATCTCGTGATTAACAAAACTGGCCAGATCTTGCTGGACGAGGTATCTGGTTATAAGAAAAAAAGACTAGATATTGATCTCTTCATCATAAAAAATCGATCATCCAGGCATAAATTTGTCAGATTTTGATGGGCAAAATCACTTTGAGTATCCTCTTTGCTACCAGCCATATAAAAATTGTTTAAAAATCCGGTTTTTTTTCTGATAAATATTATGAAATACTTCAAAGTTCTCACATCAATTCTTCTTTTAGATGCTGGCATCATAGGGGTCTAAAACTTTTAGGTACACATATGTGAACCTCGGGTCTCAAAGCTGAAAGCCTAATAATTTTCAAATAACAAGATATTGCTTAAGAACACATTTTTTTGTACATTGCTGCATTATTTTACACTTTATAAGTACAATAACATTATTAGAAGATTAGAACCATAAAATATTTTTTTAAATATTTTTTCATGTGATATTTCATTCTGGGAAGTGCTTTTTACTTACATAGGTACATTTTATTGCTACAAAGCATAAATTTTGTACATACTATATCACTATCACTTTAAAATAACACAATATTTGTAGTAAATAAGACAAAAATAATTTTTAATACAATTTGTATTGTATGTGGTATTTTATGAAAGTTATTTCTCATGATGGGGCGAAGGTACATTTGACATTTTGTACACTCTTGTCCTGGATTTGCATCCAGCTAACCTACACTTCGATGCATTTTTATCACCCATAAATTTTGGCACATGGCCTACATTACCAAGTCTAACTTCTTTGATTTGTTGATTGACAACCTTCCTCTGCTTTTTCGGAGTTTCTTCTTCTGAACATGTTTGTTTTCTTATGTTTTTGTAATGTTCCCTTCATATTTAATAAGGGCTCGTGCCACCTGCATTCGGTAGTCAATGGATGATAAGTATTTTAATTGATTTGCTTTATAATAGGCGCACAATACCATACCCAGCAGTTAGAAATAATCAGATCCACAAACTGAATAAACTCTTATTGATCATTTATTTGTTCGCATCGCACACCTATAATATGCTAAATAGCGGTCACATAAATCTTGAATCGGTTCCACCCATTGAGCTATTATAGGCATGAACAATGGACAATATGCATGATTTTCAAATTCATTTTTAAATGAAAGAGCACGAAAAACTACGTAGAAAAACGCCACTTAAACTGCAATCTGACGACATTAATTATATTTAAAACACTTTTAAAATAGCTGTGACGTCACTTTTAACAAAAAAATGCAGTCGCTGACAATTTTTGCCTGTGACGTCATAGTACATGATTTTCCCATCAAGCGTTCCTTGAACTGTGTTATCTCTATGGGTATCTTTTTAGTAGTCTTATATTTACAGATTTTTGATTAATTCAGCAATGGAAGGTTCGAAAATAGTTAAAAAGAAAAATTACAAATATTGTATTGTTCCGTTTGTGTCATAATTCAACGATTAAAACACTAAAAAAGTATTTTTTTTTGTTGTACCAAAATATGAACAAGTTCGTAGAAGATGGTGCAGCGTTATGAAAAGAGATTAAAAGAAAAACAAAAAGCTGTGTTCTACTTCTTGCTTGCATTGCTGTAAAGATCATTTTTGGTAAGTTTAAAATACCAAAAATTATTTGTATTTTTAATTGTTTTTAATTAAGAATTGTGTGATTTAATCTTGTGGATAACTACTTGTGTTTTTGCTAAAACGAAAATATATTCTTTCGGTAACAAGTCATTCATAATGCAGAATTTCTTGTTTCATGAAAAATAATTTAATAAATAAATATAGAAATACTATATATTTATAAATCAAAACTGGTTAAAAAAATATACAGAGAGCTAACATCAATAAACATTGAATTATTATACTCATGATAATTAATTTGCAGTTGGTAAAACTGTGTCATATTTCTTCTTTAAACTGAATAATAAGTATTATAGAACTCAAATTCTTGCAATTTTAATCAAATTATCACACTACCTTCTTCATGGTTTAAAATGTTGGACTACCAAATGTTGTGTTCAATATTTGATGCAGTTGCAATTCTAGCAATAAGTTTCTCTACACATATTATTTTTGGATCATCTTTTAGTGCATTACGTTTTATCGCTTAAATATATTTAACAAATTACTGTTCATTAACTAACAAAAATAATGTTGCTAAAAAATTAATGTAGAAAATTAATTTTAGCTTTCAAAATTCACTATTTTAATGCCCCAACAATTTTAATCTACTTTGAAATTATTTTCCTAACATAAAGCTCTTATTTGATATACTATTCTAATTATCTATACAAAAAAATCTGTTTCAGAATGAATTGTGTTACTTATTAAGGAAAAGAGAACAACTATTAATATTCTATTTTCTTAAATACAACTTTTTGATAATAGCACTACTCTTTAAAAGCTATATAAAAATACATGTTTTTTAAAAATAAATATGGTGTACAAAATATTATCATAAAAAAGAAAACATGGATATAGCATCCAATTTAGGTAGATTATCCGACTGGCCTTTTACAAAGCCTTGTTCTACAGTCGTCATTTTTAAAGAAGAAATCTGTATAATAATAATAATTTCAAGACTATAATTCAACACAATTATTTAAAAAATAAAATTAGCGTAAAATCAATGAAAGCAACCTGAAATAACATGCAGCCGGCGAATGTAGCGAGATATTTCATGTACTATGACGTCACACCAAGCTCCACCCCGTTTTCAGTCACGTGACTTCAACGCGTTTTTTAATCGCTTATTACGCTTAAATTAAACTTTTTTGAAATTTTTAAAGTTGATTTTCGGATTGTTCATGATCGAATTTGTAAAAAAAGAACCATTTTAGTACCTTTTGTGACATAGTGCATATTCCCTATTGCTGGCTGTGATACAATAATCTTTTTTTTTCTCCTCCTTTGACCACCTGATGCAGCTTCATACAGGTTTACTGCCCAAATATGACGATATAAATAAAACTCTTTTATTGTCTTTCCATTTTAAAATGCAAAGTTTTTCATCATTATTTACAAGTTCAACCCACTCCTCTTTTTAATGTTTTGTCCAATTTTAATTTATTTCGGGCATTTCCAGTTTTGTTTGTCCTAATCGTGCCAGTTGTAAAAATTTCTTTCTCGAGGCGACACTTAGCACATTTCAGGCCAGTGAAGACCCTGTCAGTATATAATACTACAGGTTGCCAATTTGAGGGGATACATTTTGACAATATCTTCACAACACTTCCTCCAAGGCCCAAAACTTTCATGTCCTCAGAGAAAACCTAACTTTTTCCAACATGTATAAGGTAGTCTTTTGCTTAAAAATCGAAGCAATATTATCAAAATAAATTTTTTTTATATAATAGAAACATTTTATACTTTTTTTTCATATGACAGTATATAATTGGAATTCAATCCATATATTGTGCAATGGTCGGAAGCGATGGCCATTTGTGACGGAGGAACCAATGGGTGGTCATCATTGCTCCTAACATAGGACAGCACAAGTTATACTTTTAATTTTAGAATGATAAAGATCTCATAAAATACCGTAAACGGTTCAAAACAAACTTCGTTAAATTTGTGAAAGGACGAAACGTACAAGATAGCAATGCGAATTTTAACCGCCAAGTACTCGCGTCCACTTACGTAGACCTATGCAAGAATCGCTCTCAAATGCACAAAATACAGATTTAAATCATATAAACTATTTCATCACATATTTAAAGAAATTGTCAATTAAAACACATTAACTTAAGGATTTAAAATTCATTAAAAACAAATTATATTTACTTACTTTCCAGATAACGTAGAGTCGACGCCATTTTTTTCTAAATCGATTTTGAATAATAAATATTCTACAGGAATTATATTTATTCAGCCATTTATTGGTGTCAATCAGAAGCTACCAATTTTTTCAGAAAGATTATTTTTTAAGCGAAAGAGTGGAGGTCTACGTATGTAAATTCAGGTTACATACTGGTAGCGAAGAGGTTACAACAAGGTAGCGAAGAGGATTTTAAAAATTTAAACCTTAACTTATCGCCAAAACCTTGTAAAAAAAGAGGATTTCTTAGGGCCTGGTTAAACACTGAAGCAGCATGCGATCAAAACATGTCGTATGCATGCGTACATCGTTTCTGTGCAGAAAATATGTCGGTACGTTTCCGTATTTCAGCCTGTTTCGTCACGTTGTGTTGGCGTTGATGTTTGGATATAGGGCTGTCTGCTCAGTTGTTGCCTTGCCATCTGACCGTGGTTCAAAATTCCATGTTGACTTCGGATATTGCGTTTAGAGATTGATCCGGGACCGACGTGAATAACCCGTTGTGTTGCTCTAATATAACGTTAATTAAAATAATTACCAAATTCAACCATTTTGGTGCCACTGAACTGAAATTGGATCAATGAGCGGTGTGCCTTAGTGTTAATATGGTTCGTCAACCCCCACAACATAGGAAGCATCGCATTCACGAGCGGTCAAAATCTAGGATGGTTTGTTGGGTTTTATAACCCCAAGACCATATTTTACCAAACTGCATCAAACAACGTCGAGTAAACGGACATATTTGCTCAATAAAAGCTTTCACTGACGCAATGAAGAAATACTCTCAGAGAGGAAACAATTACGTGGTGTTGTTCTCGGATTTTTCCCTTAGGGGATTGATCCCGGACCGTTGTCAATAGCCCGTTGTGTTGCTCTAGTACGACGTTAATTAAAATTACCGCCTTACCAGAGGGCAAACAAATTTACAAACAAGTCACAAAATCCAAGCGCAACTTGCAAACCCACTAAGCCATAGAAACCCTTTCAGGACAAAAAAAGGTTAGTTTGGGGACTTTAAGGGACAAAGGCCACAACTGGCCGAACTGCATCAAACACAAAGTAATGGACATACACATACAAGAAATGTTTTACTAAAATAGCTGAGAAAATACACCAGGGTAAGTAAAGGTAATTGAACCTGTGACACATAACTTGTGTTTGGCGAAACTTGTCCAACAACCAACCTTAAGCAGGGTGGTACTGGTAATGGTAATTTTAGTTAACGTCGTACAAGAGCAACACAACGAGCTATTGGCGACGGTCCGGGATCAATCCCTTAAGGGAAAAATCCGAGGACATCACCTCGTAATTTTGAACCACAGTCAGATGACGAAGCAACACCTGAAATGAAACCCCACTCTCTAAACTTCCACACCAACCCAACGTGAGGACTTTCGGTCACGACATATTTAAGGTGCTTGCACCAACCGTCTCTACACCATACGCTTACAAACATCTATGCCCGTACCCGCATTCTAACCAGGAACCTTCCTATCTAGAGGCTAACACCTCAACCACTATACCGGTTGGTCGGCTTAAGAAGGGTGGAACAATTTACTTTACTGATATTAATTCCGAATGTATACGTTGGCAAAATACATACATCAATTTCAAAAATTGAGATTTTTCCTTTAAAATTTTTATTTAATGCAACAATTTTTCAAAACGCAACTAGTGCCAAATGACATCTTTAAAACTCATCTCAAGTGAAAATTAATTTTTAGGCGATTGTTTCGCTTCAATTCTCTGTGAATAAAGTATTTATGCTTGAAAATAAAATACACCTCAAATTATAGATCTATGTTTTTCAGTCTTTATCTAGCCACTAAATGGTACTAGTTTATTTGAATGATCAAACAATGAGAATTTCGTTCGTGTTAGAATAATAAGACAAATCATAGAATTGGTAATTTTTTTTTTAGTTAACGTCGTACTAGAGCAACACAACGGGCTATTGACGACGGTCCGGGATCAGTCCCTTAAGGGAAAGATCCGAGGACAACACCTCGTAATTTTGAATCACGGTCAGATGACGAAGCAACACCTGAGCTGGCACCCCACTCTCCAAACTTCCACGCCAACCCAACGTGAGGACACAAATCATAGAAAACAGCAAACATGGACGATTCGTAATATTAAACCTTGTTATAATAGTTTGGAAGAAAGTCTCGCTGATAAACTAGCCAGCCCATTTTTGTGTGTGTGTGTTTGCCGTAAATCAAAATCGATAAACTCAACTATCATTGCTGCATAGAATTCGTCGGATCAAAATATGCAAATTATTAAGATATAAATTATTAAGGTTGATCCAAATTCATTTGTTAGAATTGTGTATTATTTACGTGTGTTATTCTTCGCCATGCACCTGTAAAAATTTGTTCATTGTTAAATTGTTCCTTTTGTAATTAAGTGTATGTAATAAAGCTGTATAAAGTAATATATTGGTTACAGTTCATTTATTAATCTTAATTCTTGGCAATGTTTATTTCTGAATCTAAAAGCACTGTTATACACAATACAAAAGTAAATCTATTGAGTAATTATAAAAAAGACTACTGAAAAGAAATATATACCTCACATTTTACAACGAAAATATACAATATATTACCACTATCCACTTACAAATTCAAAGTAAAATTTCACCGAATTTCCATTAATTCTAACTACACACACTGCCTCCAAAAGAGAATACTAATTTCCATGAAAATCGAATTTCAGAGGCTTTTAATGAAGAAATAAAAACTATCGATTTTTTTATGTCTGGGGATTCTTTTCTAAGGATTATAACGTCACTAGAAGAGGAAAAAATATGCCTTTTCCATACTTACTTTAAAATTCTTACTTTTGGTTCAGTATTTGGTGTTGCGCTGCAATACGTGCTGCTATACGACGTGGCATGGAGTGAAACAGATGTTGAATGTCTGCTTGTGGAAGAGAATTCCATATTGTTTGTATGCGCACCCAAAGTTCGTCTTTCGAAGCTGTAGCAAACGGATCACGAGCGAGACGCCGACCAATCAAATCCCACACGTGATCAATAGACGACATATCCGGCGAATAAGCAGGCCAAGGAAGAATGCATGTGTTGGGCTGAAAAGAAGTCTCGAACATTCCTTGCAACATGTGGGCGTGCATTATCTTGTCGAAAGATAGCTCCAGGGATGCATTGAAGGAAGGGAACGAGTTCGGGCTCTAGCACTACACGGACGTACCTGTTGATATTCAGATTACCCTTAATTCATAGCAACTGAGATCGTCCATGATACGAAATCGCACCCCAGGTCACTATGACGTTCGATAACGCACTCTGAAAGGCAATTCGGCGAATTGACGAAGCTGACATTAGTACACCTGTAGCAGTAGACCAAAGTGCTGCCAACTGCTTGGAGGAAGCTGTACGGTCATTCACCGCCATGTGGACCAGGTGTCTATCATCGCGCGTTGACGTCACCTACCGCCGTCCACCCCAGTTTTTCGAGTTGTCCGGTGCTCGTCTCTTCACGTAGGCCGATGACTCTACCCCGTTCAAACTCCGTAAGTTGTTGAAATTTCACCCTATTTCGTCGTGGAGGCATACGTAGGTCTCACTAAACGTTCGCCAATAAAAAATAACCATGCACTATTATCAACGTCCCGCTACAGCCATTTATTTATACGCTTTTAGCATCAGTTCAGAGGGCGGTGCTCCCAACACGCATGCGTGGTGGCCCTGAAACTTTGCATAACATCCTATAATTGACATTTGCTGCAAATTTCATTTAATTCGGATGATTCCTTCATGGTGTTGCATTTCTTACAAACACACAGCAGTGTATATATATACATATGGAGAGTGGAGGCGGTTGGTGGATCAGGGAGGAACCCGGACAGCAAAATATGGTGTTTTCTGTTTGTAGGCAGCAACACGCCAAAAATTGTCCCCCCCCCTCCAAAAAAAAAAAAACATAATGACATTTCTTGTTTCTAATCCGTTGATCAAATGAGACTCGACCCATCTGATATCTTTTTTTAATCACTACGATGAATATAAGAGTTTATGTGCGCATATCGTGCCTCCTAATGAAATACAATTAATCAAAAACATAAAGTAACATTTAATACTTCTTTTATTGATGTTAATTATTTTTTCTAATAACTGTATGTACACTCATTGCCATGCAAATTTGCGCACCAAGAAAAAGTCGTCAAAATGAGACGAAATTTTACACATGTACGTACTACTTTGATATAAGTAAGTTATTAGAAAATCAAAGAAAAGGAATCATTTTTATTGCAGTAAAAAGTATAAATGAACGGAAGTTTTAGTACACTGTTGGACCCCCTCTAGCGCGAATGCACGATGCGATA
Organism: Metellina segmentata; assembly: GCA_947359465.1. Classification (NCBI taxonomy): domain Eukaryota; kingdom Metazoa; phylum Arthropoda; class Arachnida; order Araneae; family Tetragnathidae; genus Metellina; species Metellina segmentata. Next base: position 25,864,341 of record OX375881.1, on the reverse strand, counting down.
CGAGCGGGCATTGAGGCATACAAGTTCCGTATGATGTCCTGAGACATCTCGTTCCACAATTGCTGTAAACGCGCCTCTAGTCGACCCAACTCGTATTGTGTCCAACTTGCCGTCAAAAATGATAGATAAGCTAGATTGGTGACAAGTATGGGGATCGAGCAGGCCAGGGAAGGGTGGTAATGTGGCGTAGGCAGTCTTGTGACATCCTTGCTGTGTGTGGCCGAGCATTGTCTTGTTGAAAAATGGCTCCTGGGAGCCCTGCCATAAGTGGCATCACATGTGGCTGAAGGATGTCATGGACGTACCGCTGGGCTGTCATTGTGCCATGGATCAATATTAGGGGTGACCGTGTATCGTAAGCAATGGCATCCCATACCATCACACCAGCTGTGAGAGCGGTGTGTCGCTGTAAAGCGAAGGCAGGATTGATGCGTTCACCACGGGGCCTCCACACACGAACACGATTGTCATCACTGCACAAATTGAATCTAGATTCGTCGCTGAAGACGACCTGGTTCCATTCCGTTGCATTCCAATCTAGTCGTGCGCGACACCACTCCAAACGGAGGCGTCGGTCAGTGGGTGTCATTGGCAGCATACCTAATGGGCGCCGCGATACCAGATGTCCTTCAGCCAAGCGCCTTGCGATGGTTCGGGAAGACACAGGGGTCCGTAGTAAAGGTGCTGCCTGTGTCCGGATAGCGGCCTATGAGGCAGTTGGCGGCTCTACGCGTGCGTTTCGTATGATGTGACAGTCTTCTCGACGACTTGTATGTCGAGGGCGTCCTGAGCCTGGTCGCCGTGTAAATGACGTCTCTTCTGTCCACTGGTCCCAACACCTATTCACAGTAAAATTAGAACGGCCTACTTGACGAGCTACATGCCGAGCTGACCACCCAGCTTCCATTATCCCGATGATTCTTACCCTCTCGAACTCTGACACCTGTTGACGAGAAAAACACCTCATAATTGTGCACCACGGTCATGCATGCTAACGTCAACGTGTAAAATGCCGGCATTGTAATTAATACCTAGTAATTCTATAGAATACGTCAAGATGGTATGTTCTGAACAAATACTAAAGTATAAATGGTTCAAGTATTCAATACTTCAACACTCTAAAGTTGAGGCAAGTGTTGAAAATCTAGTACTTCGTTACGTTACAGTAAATACGTCATTAGTGAGAGCATTTTATAAGTTGACTTTTGGTGCAGAGATGTGTGAAATGTTACACGTATCTTATTTTAATGCCCCGTTCACGACATAATACAGATTTCCATAGACAAAATATTCAATGTCTTATTTCACACGTTAATGGTAACTTATACACTGAAGCCCGGATGCAGAAAGTGCTTAAAACTGTGACGTACGTCGCAGAACAAAAAAAAAGTCCTTGCAGAATAATTACTTAATTTTGTCAAAAATTCGGCCGATTTTTTTTATAATCATAAGTAACGATGTTCTGCAGTGCATAGCACACTCCTTACCACACCTTTTTTTCCTTTCTAGGTACGGAACAACCTTCCTACACCGCCCAAATTACCACAAACACTTTACAAATAACGCATCTTCTATGTCAATGACAAAATATTTAACTTTAAGAGTTATCGACAGAATTGCAAATTCTGAAATTATGCCTTGGTTTTAAATAAAGTAAGTTAATTCATTTTGATATGTTTTATTATAAATATACCATACATATTTAGTCGATAGTTGTGTTTTACGTCTGTTTTTAATTTTACTGCAGTTTTTAATATTCGGACAAAATGCCAAACAATTGCAATTGCATGGAGTTGTATTGCAGAACACTGAATATATTTCTGAACCTGGGCACTGAAATGCCAAAAGCCCTGGGATAGCAATATGCAACTATACAGATGTCAGTAGCATTGTACGAGAAATGTATAAAAGATAAGATTATATTAGATTAGATAAGATTATTTTCTATAAAAGAGCAAAAGAGTACCTTGTCAGTGCTTTTATTTAATACTCAAGTGATTGATGTGAAAAGTTTTCTGACGTGATTATGATCGCACGACGAGAATTAACAGAATTTGAACGCGGAATGCTAGTTTGAGCAAGACGCATAAAGCATTCCATTTCGAAAAGTTTTAGGAAACTCAATATTCCTCGATCCACAGTGTCAATTGTGTGCCGAGAAAATATAATTCCAGGCATTACCTCCCATCATAGACAAAGCAGTGGCCGACCGTGTCTGCTAAATGACCGAGACAAGCGACGTGTGCGTAGAGTAGTCAGTGTTAACAGACAAGTAACACTACGCCAAATAACAGCAACAATCAATGTGGGATGTACGACAGACGTGAAGACAATGTAGCTAAATTTCGGATATGGCAGAAGACCGACTCGAGTGCCTTTACTAACAACACGCCATATGCTGCAGTGCCTCTGCTGGCCTCGTGAACATATCGGTTAGACCTTTTTTTTTTAGATGACTAGAAAAGCGTTGCTTGTTCAGATTAGTCATGGTTTCAGTGTTTAAGAGCTGATGGGAGGTTTCGAGTGTGGCGTAGATCCCACGAGGTCATGGACCCAAGTTGTCAAGAAGGCACTCTGGAAGCTGGTGATAGCTCCATAATGGTGTGGGCTGTTTTTACACATGGTATGGACTGGGTCCTCTGGTAAAACTGAACCAATCATTGACTGGAAATGGTTATGTTCAGCTTCTTGGAGACCATTTGCAGTCATTCATGGACTTCATGTACCCAAATTTCAAGGATGACAGTGCAGTATGTCACCGGGCCAAAATCATTCGCGATTGGTTTGAGGAACATCCTGGACAGTTCCAGCGAATGATTTGACCACCTAGATCGCCATACATGAATCCCATTGAACATATATGGGTCATGTTTGAAAGGTCAGTTCGTGCATAAATTCTTGCATCAGCAACACTTACGCAATTATGGATGGCTGTAGAGGCAACATGGCTGAATATTTCTTTAGGGGACTCCTGACAACTTGTTGAGTTAGTGCCACGTCAAGTTGCTGCACTTCGCCAGGCAAAAGGAGGTCGCATACGGTATTAGGAGGTATCACATGACTTTTGGACCTTCAGTGTATTATATTTATTTAACCCTCCTGATGATCAACAACTTTCGAAATTATAGATGGATGCAAGAGGCAACATGGCTGAATATTTCTTTAGGGGACTTCCGACAACTTGTTGAGACAATACCACGTCAAGTAGCTGCACTTCGTCAGGCAAAAGGAGGTCGCATACGGTATTAGGAGGTATCACGTGACTTTTGGACCTTCAGTGTTCAACCCTCCTGATGATTGTTGTCTTGACAATGTATATCGTCATGCGTTAAACTGACCAGATGTTGACTACGTCATGAAAAATTTGGAACTTCTTGCTGAGATACCTCGTCATTAGTGGAATTGGTCTTATCGTTATGGACATGACATCTTGTCATCACGAAAAAATCAGTAATATCCTGATAATGAGGTTACTCGCCATTAGCAAAATAATTCATATATGGACGAGATACCTCGTCGATAATACGTGGATTATTAATATTGCTAGAATATTTACTATACACTTACCTTTCAGGGACGTTGTGGCTCCAGACTGTCATCCCCTGTAAAGAATAAACAAATTTGCGAGTCTCATCTCAGCTCCAAAGTCGCTAGTCTCATAAATAATGGAAGCTGTCTTGTGACCACCCTTTATATTGTCTACGAACGTTACTATAATTAATACCATTTTAGTATGCCAGTGAAACGTATACCGTTAAAACATATCCACCCTTTATCGTGAAGAAATCCCAAATGCATATTTTATTACAGACCATGCAAAATCACAAGACAAGACATAAAAGTGCTCGGTTAATAAACACCTCACCAAATCCAATCAACACCTCCACGTAAGTCCAGCACCTCGTCGTATAAGAAATCTAAAAAAAAAACTCCAACACAAACTTCACTTTTACAACCGAATACCACTCCAACGAATCCTCATAAAACCCCATTTGCCTGCACGTGCTAACGGTACCTTTTATTAATCGGTACCCCGTAACAGCCCCGGCGGATAATTTCCTAATTGTGATCGTTCGACTCCGTAAAATCTTCCCTGATACCCCCCCCCACACACACACACACTGGACGTTCCACAAACGGTCCCGGCCATAAATCGGGGCCTGACTTTTAAAAGGGCCCTAATCCCAGCCCGATTAGCGGCGGCATAAAAATGGGGCTCCCGCTTAATTGGGCCGGGATCCTAATTTATGTCATTTGAGGGAGAGGAATGCAAATTTATGGGACCGGGACACATTAATAGGGGGTGCGGCTTAAGGGACTTGGATGGCCCGGACCTTGGAATTAATCTCCCCAGCGCGGCGGTATGCGGGGATGGGCCCGGTTTATGGTCATACCAGAAGACAAAGGATTTTTGATCGCATTTGTTTGTGAAAGTGCGTCGGTGATTGGAATGCTTCGATCGTTTGGGGGGGGGATGAACTGGACGCGTCATTTAAATGGTAAGACAATAGGGGTGGAAGGAAAAAATTTTTGACTCTTCAAGTGGTTTCGAGGAGGTATGGTACATGAATGTCTGACTAATTTTGCTAATGCTAGGTCATCGAGATGTCGATTCTTTTATGACGAGGTTAAAATCTGGTCAGTTTTCTTTTAATTGTGAGGTATCTCACGGAAACCACTTGGTGGGTTAATTTTTCTATTCTTTGATTTGACGTGAATTCGTAACCTCTTCTTGGAGATCGAGTCTCTTTTTCATGTACAAAGTTCAATTCAAATCTGCATGAATCTAAGGCCCGGATGCACACATCTGGTTTTTCAACGTGCGGTGCCTCTGCGGCATCTCAAGTGAGGTCTGAGATACATTAGATCCAATGGAGTAGCGCACACATGCCTCCGGCACCACTGCGGCGACGCACGTCCTACTTGCGTGCAATTTGTACCGCAGCTCCCCACGGTTCCGCATACGCTTCTCCGGTCTCAAGTACCTTGTTTTCATATATAAATGGAATATAAATAATAGTTAATAAATGGATGTATCCAGTAACATCTATTTCGTTTCAAAATATACTTATTAAGGATATGCCAGTTAGATCATGAACGTAAGAAGTTAGAAAAGGTGGTTGAGTTGTAGGGTGCATCTGAACTCGTATGTGAAAACTGACGTATGGTCTGTAATAGATTGGCCACCCCTGTGTTAAACCATAGAAAAAAATTACTATAGTATAGGACAAATAAAACTTTGTGATTATTTTATAAAAGGTTGAATTAATAAAAGCTGCTTTCCTAACATCTGTCCTTTCGTTCATTAAATGAAAGCATACCTCTTAAAGAATCAAGTTACACAACGATTCGTTTAAATTTATGTTTGTGCTATATATATTTTTTTTTCGAAAGCCATTTGGCAAGAAATGAAATTGATTAATTCATTTTCATAAGAAAATAATAGACTTTTATAAGTTGCTTTTCTTTAATTGGACACAAAAAATCAGGCTGAAAAATCTTTTAGTTGCCGATAACCGAATGCTATAACTTCTTATTTTTGTCTTTAAAAAAGAAAGCACTGAAAGCAGATCATTCATAAATTAAATGCATAACAAATTTCTACTTAAACATACGAGCCATTAGTAGTTTTTATTCTAAAAAACAAATCGGGTAAATATAGTCTTGAAATACATCCCATTTTGCCCTTTTTTTTAACATTTCATCACATCAAAGCCATGTAATGGATAATTATATTCATACACCCCATATGTTTACTAAAATTTAATGACGCTTCTTGCGCAATTAGACGGAAAAGAAATATCAAACATTTCTCATAAAAATATAAATTGTTCATGCATTGATAAATAGAAAATAATGAGAGAAAAAGGAGAAACCTTTTAAATGGCAAATTTACGATGGAAATTGGAATTGATAATGTTGTAGAGAAAACCCTATTAGTCTTTTAAATTTTCTCGATAAGGAATCCTTAACAATGATTGCTATTAATTTTTAAGGCCATTAGATATGAATCACATTATTAGTCACTTAATGGCCTTATTTTTATTAACTTGTTTATGTTCATCAAAAATTTAATGGACCCTTAGAAAAGAAAGTCGATTCAAAGCTGACACAACGTTTTCTGAAAACGTGCTTGTAGGGGTTCTGTATTTTTAAGTCACGTTACCGTCTACACTAAAGCTCTATCGACAACGATGATCTTGAAGAATTAATTATTGTTTTCTTGTAAATTTGTTCTCAATTTATTGAGGTAGATAGTGGTATTAACGTCATACTGGTGCAGTGTAACGGCATACAATTGCTTATTGGCGACGGTCCAATTACTACAAACAGCGAACTTGAATCGGGAAAGATAGGTACTTGAATTAACAGCACGATCTGACTGATCTCATCAGACAACTGATAACTTCCTTCATTCTTCTGCTGCTCCCTGTGCAGCAGAAGAATGAAGGAAGTTATCTGTTGTCTGATGAGATGAGTCAGATCTTGGTTCAGATCTATGGGGATGGATATGAGTCAGATCTTGGCGGGTTGTTTTGGCATTTTATGGCGCAAGGACCATATTTGATCAACCTGCACCAAACACAAGACAGCATCAATTAAATAAATGTAATAGAGGAAAAACTAGACACTGGGGAACAGATAGGTATTTTAATTAAAGTCGTACTGGAGCTGTTATGTCCCGATCTTCGATGGCCCTCGCTTCATCTTGTTTATGGACGGAACTTGGGGATTTCGTTGGATTGGCGTCAAGGCGAGAAGGGGTACTTGTCCTAACGAGAAGAGGTTCTTTGGCCCCTTTCTGTGTCGTCAAAGAAGAAGTAAGACGAGGAGATACAACAAGCGGAGGAGGACCTAACTGGGCTGTTTCTGAGAGGCACGAGCTACTCAAACAAGACAACAGGTTCCTGGCGAGACCATCCCTTCATCTGACGAGGCCGACCAACCGGTATGGTGGTTAAGGTGGTAGCCTGTAGATCGGAAAAGTCCTGATTCGAATCCGGGTCGGTGCATGGATATTTGTAAGCGTAAAATATAGAGGCGGCTGGTGCACCTCAACTCCGATTGCTAACCATAATTGCCTATATCTATCCTCTGATGAGAAGACAGCAGGTTCCCGGCGAGTCCATCCCCTCATCTGACGGGGCCGACCAACCGGTATGGTGGTAATGGTGTTAGCCACTAGATCGGAAGGTTCCTGGTTGGAATCTGGGTCAGTGTATGGATATTTGTAAGCGCATGGTGTATAGGCGGCCTGGTGCACCTTAAATTGGCCTACATTTCTCACGTCGGGTTGGTGTGGAAGTTTGAAGAGTGGTGTGCCAGCTCAGGTGTTGCCTCGTCATCTGACCATGATTCAAAACTACGTAGTGTTGTTATGAGATCTTTCCGAAAGGGGATTGATCCCGGACAGTTGTCAATAGCCCGTTGTGTTGCTCTAGAACGACGTTAATTGAATGCTACCAAAATTACCTCATCCGAAGGGGAAGCCCCTGATGTCTCGCCATGATCTAGAGGCTCTCCAGGTAAAGCTGATTTTGTCAAAATAACACATGACACATTAGGTAGAGTTTCTCGTGAATTACTAGTTGATTTTATCTCTGAAGCCGAATCACAACGATACAGAGCAACACAACAGGTTGGGGAACAGAGTAGAGGGATGACAGCAAAAGAGGTCGCTTAGATATCCCAAAAGATCGATCTCAGTGTTTACTGAAGACAGTAAACTCCATGGGGAAAGAAAATATCACTACAGTTCTCCGGGTCCGTGAGGACCGGACACCCCTAAAGCAGATGTACCTCAATGGGTGAATCATATCTTTGACCTGACAACATTCTCACAGTATATTTGTCGTAAGGATTTTCGATTGTATCAAAGAAACGATAGTGGAGTGATGAATGAAACCATCACTAGTAATTCTGTCTTCTGTGATGCGTTCATCAAACTCTAGATGCCTTAGAGCCGGCATGGCTCAATTAGTTTACAGAATGAAATCTTGATTACTTGTTTAGGTTAATTTTAATTAACGTCTAACTGGTGCAACACAACCGGCTATCGACGACAATTCGAGATCCATCTCCAAAGGGAAATATTGGAGGACAACACCACTAGATTACTTGGTAAACCCGCTTAGTGAGTGGAGTTCTAAACCTCCTCGTTTTCTCAGAACTATGATTTTTGATTCAATGTGCAAGGCGTGTTGTCCGAACGCCATGCACGATAAGTACGCATTTGAACCACGACAGATTGCACCAGACCCCACGTAAGCGAGCTGGAATGAGTCTCGAACTCGCAACTCTCCGTTATTCTTCCAACTGGGCTACCACAGTCCGTAACTGCCATAGGAATAAAGTAGCAAAAGATCGGAACGAAAAGTGGCTAATACTATCCCTCAATAGCAAACGCTCTTATACATTTCGTGTACGTCGTTAAATTTAAGAGCATTGTTTAAATGTTAAGCTTTCATTATTGCAAACAAAGGTTACATTCTATCCTTCAGAATGATGTTTTGGTGATAGTTATTTTTGTAATTATCTTTGGTACAGCTACACTCTACGTTTATGAGTGATGGCAACGGCTTGGCGATTTTTTTTGGTGCACTTCTAGTAGCGAGTTACAATAAATTAAGGCAACCCATCTATCGTTACGTTTGTTGTGGCAACCTCGGCAAACGGAAACTTTCAATATTCATTTTGAATATTCTAGAAAGTTCTTCCAAAATTCCGTTAAAGTCGTTTGATTTATATTGATTCCTTTGATATTCTTTCTTTCTTCCCATTGGTTATTTTGTTTTTAAAATATCTTTTGATTGCATTGGTCCTTTTAAATCGTTTTCTGTGATACCATTGGTCCATTTATTTATATTTTGAAAGTTGTGGAATTTTTATTTTATAATAATAGTTTTTTACGAAAGAATTAAGAGTTTTGTTATTTTTTAACCATTTTTGTTTTCATTATTTTTTTACGAAAGAATTCTGACGTTATCAGGTTGTATTATTTCTTGCTTTTTTTTGTAAATCTTTTTCTTTTTCAACCTGCCCACTGTATTTAGTGTAATTGATAAGTTTCAGGGTATTCTTACCCAACATTCGTAGCTTAGTTTCTCTGCTGGTTCACAAATGTATTTTGATATGTGCTTAAACTTACTACTTCTTGTGAAAGTTCTTAAAAAATATACTTTTTAGAACGTTCTGAAATGTGTTTAAAAAGTGTGTTGCAAAAAGAAAAAAATTTATGACAGAAATGGAGTTGAGAAATATTTTTTTCCTTGGCTACTTTAGGAGTGCGCCAAAAAAAAAATCGCCAAGGCCGTTGCCATCGCTTATAAACGTAGAGTGTTGCTGTTCCTTATCTTTACTGCTCGGTTTTGCGAGTTTTTCTTCACTCAGACAAACCGAGCAGTTTCGTCCTTCGTCGAGCAGTTTCCAGAGCATTTGAGTATTCGCTTTCTTTCCATTTTCGAGTGGTTGGGTTCTTGACTGCTTTTGACGTTTCGTGATGATTTGAGTTTGATTAAAAACCGGTTTCTTCTTGCGCAATGCTGCTTAGTAAATGTCACTGGTGTTGATAAGAGGACCGACGCACAGCAGAAAATAGTTACGTTGGCCAAGAAATTTCAGACAGAATAAGCCATGCGAATTTCAAAATAAAACTCAAATGTTGTAGCGTGCGATTTTGAAATCGCAATTTGATGTGCTAATTCAAGTTCGTCTACGTAATTTATTGTTTGCGCAACATCCTGTCGTAAGTTGATACTACACCTTGACGTTCAATCCGGTGACGTAAGAATTAAAGTTTTATTTCATAAACTTGATTTATAATTCTGTGTTTGTATATCTGAGTTAAAACAGACAAATGTTATCTTATTTGAGTATTTCTAAGTATTACCAAATGTGTTCTTTTTGTATACAAATCATTGTTTTTATTGTACTTTCAAAAGTCTTTTCGAATTTGCTGTTCAGAATGAATGCTGGAAATGGAAATTTAACACGCTTCCTCAAATTTTGTTTTTAGAGAATTCTGCATTTTTTCAATGATATGAATTTTATTTCTGTTGGTTTTTATGTGTTCCCGGGTATTTTGAATATTGAAGATATATATACATATATATATTTTTAATAAAAGAGCTAAATGTTAATTTAAGTTAAATGTTAATAAATTATTTATTTATGCAAAATATCACTAGACATGGATAATTTATTTGCAGCATGTGCATATTTTGACCATCTTTCTGATTGAATACATATTGGTTTGTATAATCCTGAATCATAAAATTAAATTAAAATATGTAAAACAAACTCTTTTTTAAGTAAGGTGTGTCACTTTTTATTTTAAAATCACTGGTAAAATTAAAATGAAATCATTTTAAAATGAGATAGGTTACTTTAAATTAAAACGGGTAGCCACACATTGTAGTTCAAAGATATTTCTAAATTTTTACGTATCGCCCCCCCCCCGGCAAGAAAAGTGACGCAACTAAAAAATTTTTTTTGATGTTGTGTCATTGAAAAATATGTATGGGGTGCCCCACCTTGATATATTACTACTCTATAGAATATAATAGAATTTACCACCATAAATACTTACCTAAAATTTAAAAGTTTATACTATTTCAATCTATGTTTTATTGTATCCTTTAAGTTTATGTTTCTCAAATTCTGTAATTTTCAGTTGAGTCACTTTAGAGTTGTGTCACATATGTAGTTTTGATTACATGACGATTAAAATCAATTAATATTACTTTTGCTTTTTGTGTTTCATCGGTATTGAAAGCTTTACTCCATAGTATACTATACCAGTCCATACTTTACGCCATAAGTAGGTCAGGCGGGGTAATTGTAAACAAGTAGTAATTATAAACAAGTAGTAATTATAAACAAGCAACACAAGAGCCCACATGGGATTCCGAGAAACTAAAAAGTTGTGAAATATAAAAGATGCCAACCCTGAGGATACGATCTTTGAACAACAATTGATAATAATCTGTTTAGTTGAAAAATTTGTGGTTGAAACGTTTGGGTTTTAAAGTTGTTGTGTGCTGCATTTTCTGCTGCCCTTCATAATCTATTGAAATTTATGTTGTTTAAATTCTTTACTACTATAAGTTACGTTTCTATCTAACAGAAAATCATTGACTTTTGCTTCTGGAAACTTAAATGCACCTATAGTTGAATGTTTACAATTACCCCATATTCTTCCAGGGACGGGGTAATTGCAGACATAACTTTGTCAATAGTTTCGTTCAATTTGGATGGAAAAACCAATGTGTATTTCTGCGTCATTTTGAACTTTTAATACGTTTTATTTGCGTTAGTGCATTTGTGTTCTAGGGAAGCAGGAAGACTGATTTACTGAAACGTCACATATATGGTGAAGTTCTTTACAGCTGACCAAGTTCTGTCACGCCTGAAGGAGGCAGAAGCGAAAAGAATAAATGGAAGCCGATTGAGAAGAAAGTGAAAGAGCCAGGAGTAAGCAAGAAACCAAGAACGAAGCAAATGAAAAGGAAAGAAGGAGATCTCGCGAACATCGAGGATGAAGAACTATTGAAATAATTGACTGACATTAAAGATGAATAGTTTGAAGTTCTCCAAATTCAAGAAAATATGGAAAACGAGCTTCTAGGGGAAGTTGCATATTTAGAGTCATTCATGAAAGTCATTGAAACGACTACGTTTCTGCTTGTAGATCTTGAGGGGGAAAAGAGAAAGATGTAAAGAAATTTTCCAATTTGAGGGCACTGTTAACGTGCAAGAAATGTAATTTTTGTTTGGTTTTGTACTCAAGTTTCCATTTTTCAATTTTTAATTTTCAAATTTGTAATTTGTTTTTGTTTTTAACACTAAATAAATTTTTTAATAAATGATTGAATTATTTATTTTTATGTATTCTTGAAAGTTCACCTCATGATCAATGCAACTTTCAAGTGTCACGATATTTTGCTGGGGTAAGAAGTGGGAGTATGAGGTAACAGTTAATATTAAATCAGAGTAATACAATTTGAGATCCTTCCACTGCCATGTCTACTGCTCGTACTGTCATTTGCTCAATATTCAATATCAGGAGGAAATTTGTTGCTTACAACTACCCCTACTTTCAATGAGTAGTTGTAAACACGTATGGTTATTGTAAACAGCCGAGTACGGTGTGAAATTTCTTTTATGGAATCTTCGTAATAATTAAATGTCAAACTAGGATAGTGACAAGTTAGTTTAATAGGGTTAACGATGGTTAATTACTTTATCAAGAGTTTGAAAATAGGGATCGAATGTGAACATACAAATTTTGTTTACAACTATCCCGCCTGACCCTACGGGGTTTCTGAAAACACGAAACTGAATCTCATATGAAAATAGTATAATACAATAAGGATTCAATTTAAAAATCAATTTCTGTAGGAATAAAACTATTATTAAAATAAATTAGACTGCTGATCTTGGAATTTTTGTTACGTTAATATTTATTTGACCTATGACTTGAAAAATTGTATTTTTTTGTTTTAAGAGACAGAAGGTCGACGTTGCTTACTTTACCAAATTGAAAGTGTTCTTGTGCAACTTAGATACATTTGAAACATTCGTTGAAATCAGTGATTTTCTTTTCAAAAAACCCTTAAAATCGACCTTCACTTTCTTAAGAAATTTAATCGAGCATTTTTGCTTTGTCCATAATGATGACATTTATTTTTAAACAAGCTTCGTTATTCCACGTGCTGCTGAATGGAGTTTTCAAGCAAAATGTATTTGCTTCAAAATAAATTAATCCCGACTACCATAACAATTTAATACATTGTCCTCTCAAACAGATAATGAAATGGTGCAATAGTATCACAAGTCATAAAAATACAGAGAAAAACTGAGTCTCAACTGACAGAGGTGATCTCCAACAATGGCGGCTACTCTGGCTACTGATTTTGGCAGGAACCACACTTCACAGAAGTCTATAAATTTAATCATTCGATACTTGGTCAACATGTTATCTGCAAAATAAATTATGTTGTGATATCTCTTGTCTTTCTTGGTGTTGCAATTTGGGTGGCCAGCAGTGTATATACATTTAAATCCTGAATAATATATTGCAATATGCAAAAGACTAAAACATACCAACTAAAACGAAATTCGGATTAAAAAATTCAGAATTCTGAAGAATGAAATATGTGTAAAGTGTCGTATTCAGACTTTCTGAGCTTCGCACGGCGTTACTTCTGACAAAGTTAAGCTTCTTGAGAAAAACGTGCTTCCAAACTGAGAAGCCTTGCATTTTCCTGTAGAACGTGTTTCCTTGTACATATCCATTTATTGCAGGAAAACAGACTTTAAATTTTAACATTGGGGCTTCGGGGGGGGGGGGTACTTTTAGGACTTCCTGTGTCCCAATTTCCATAGTCGTAAGTGTTACAGATTGGTTTGAAGACACGAAAGTAATAGTCTATGTTTTTCGCAGTGTTCTTTAGTATAAAAGTATCAAATTTGGTTTGGATTGGTCAAACGGTGTATATTTGTATAGAAAATATACACACATACACATCTTTATACATATACATAGAGCGAGATGAACTTTACGTGGCATTTGTAATCACTCCCAAACACAAAATCGACTTCGGTAGTAATCGGCATAGTATAAACTTCTGTATTTCGTCTTACAGCAGAAGTGCGATGAATGTGAAATGGATAATATGGATGGATACATGATGTATACATGTTTGCGTTCTAAGAAAATTGTAGTAGCTATTAATAAGTAATTTTCCGTAAACTTAAATGATGCTAGCATTTTTCTTAGAAAGTGAAGTGAATAGAATGATCACTTTTTAATTACTATTTAGTCTATTCATCCCAAACAACACCATATCCGTTAGCAATTTATATAATACAGTGGATGTCTAGGTACTCAATAAGTTATTAGTAAATAAAAATTAATTAAAATTTATTTTTCTATGTTAAAAGTACTAAAAAGTCTATATTTTTTTATGATTTTTTTGTGTAATAAATTGTAGAAAAACCTATTCTCCTTTTGCAACTCGGTTTAGTGTCAACAAATGACGAATAATAGAATAATATTGGGAACAGTTTTATACAGAAATTCTCTATCTGAACACATTAGAATTTGAAATATCAATGTTCTAAAAATATACTAATTATACCTAAATTACATAATTTAGGAATATCTTAATCTGATTTTTTGCATTGAAATTATTTGAGCATTATTGTGTAATGCATTAACCAATGACCTATTCTAAAAAAAAAAAAAACTGGATTTTTCAACAGTCAATATTTAAAAAAAATTTTAATTTATATATATATATATATATATATATATATATATATATATATATATATATATATATATATATATATATATATATATATATATATATATATATATATCTTTAAAAGCATCTTTGACTACCTTGCTGAAAGTTGAAGTGGCATACCACTCGAATAATACTATCTATATTTTAAAGAATTTTGAGGATGAAAGTTTTGCTCCTAAAAGTCATCCATCATCTATAAGTACTTTTCCTGAAGTACAAAATTCAACATATTTAACTGATCCAACCTTCTCGTAACGACAGTAACTCTGACCAGTCATGAAACCTGACTCTAATGAGATCCTACTAGCGCCAAATTGATACATCCTAACATCAGAATTCGTAAATGATCCAATTCACTTCGAAATCCGAATCCAAATGATTGCATCCGAATTATTTTCACGCTTAAAATATTCGTATACACACAATCTCTAATGACTTCCAAAACATTTCTTTTTGCATATCAAAATACACAACCTCCTTCTCTACTATACGGAAAAAACGTCCTAATATACAAGACGTGAGGTAGTTTCAAAGGGAAAAATTGGTTAAAAACTCTGGTGTGTGCGAGTAAATATTCCTTTCCAAATCCAGCCTCGTGATGAGAGTTCCGCCCATTCGTTTTCATTTCATTTCATTTCGTGGGGAAAACTTCCGAAAAGGACGAAATTTTCATAATATTGCGAGCGGAGTAAGTTGTGAAGTGCAGGGAAGCGGCGAGACTGGGATTATTGACTTTGCGGACGAGTATGAGTCCAGGCGCATATTCACTCACACACTCACACAGTCACCGGTTTGTTTACGTTCGCTAATAAAGACCCGGGTTCCATACTGCCAGGTTGAGGGGCCATCTTTGGTCACATTTCGAGATCCCTGACATTTATGAAAATGACTCGGAGTATGATGATTATCATCAGACCGTTTATCACGGGAACATAAAAGTGCTTCTAAACCATTCTCATTTCAACTCTCTAAGATGTTTCGACGAGATATCTCGTTCGTCAAGATTTTTGACGAGATATTTCGTACTCAAAATTCCACAATTGATGATGATGAGATCAAAATCTGGCCAGATTTCTTCTGTTTACGAGGTAACTCTTTTCAATCAGAATCTGGTTAGTTTTCTTTGAATGACCAGACACCTCGTCAGGAAAGATTTATTTCTGACAACACATATTTGCAACTAGAAAATAATTGTAATTTAGATAATTTTAAGTGATATACGAATTGAAAAAGTAAGTTCAGTTTGCTTCCATTTTTGTGACTCGTTGTATTACGAAAGTTTATCTGAACTTAACAATCCAAGTGGTTTGAACAAGGTATCTTGTACATCAAAATCAGACAAATTTTTCTAATAACGAGAAATCTCATAGTGAAGATGTTGACGATTTTTAGGACAAGATCAAGATTTGGTCAGCTTTCTTCTAATGACGAGATACCTCGTTCACCAAGATCTGATCAGTTTTGAAACATACGTCAGATAGCCCCTAAGGTAAGAGTACCTCGTCGAGGCATCCCCCACGAGGGTTAATGTTACAATCCACCTTAACATTCCTCGATTAAAACCCGTCTTATTTCAAAAGAACTTATTGATCTAGAAGCAGGTTGGTTGGTTTATGTGTGGTTTTATGACCTTATATGGCCAAATTGCTACAATCGAAGGACAGAAGACGTCCAGTATTGCACATTCACACGCAAGGAAAGTTATACTGACAAAAACATCCACGGTAAGGTATAGGATTCGAAGCTGCACTGCCTACAACTCAGAGACATAGAAACTCAATTTTGTACTGAACATTTATGTCATCAAGATCTGATCAGTTTTGAAACAGACGTCAGTTACCTCCTAAGGTAAGAGTACCTCGTCGAGGCAAACACCAGAAGTGTTAAGAAATAAAAATGTTTCAATCCACCTTAACTTTCCTCAACTAAAACCTAAATCTTATTTCAAAAGAACTTATTGATCTAGAAGCAGGTTGATTGGTTTATTTGGAGTTTCTGGCACTTTTTAGCCAAACTGCTACAATCGTAAAGCAGAAGACGTCCAGTATTGCACATTTGCACACAAGAAAAGTTATACTGACAAAAAAGAAGAAATACACTCAAGGTAAGTTACAAGATTCGTAGCTGCGCCGCGTTCAACTCGGAGATTTAGAAACTGAATTTTGTACCGAACATTTATGTAGTTTAGAAGACAATTAACCCTTCTGCTGTGACCACAAGGTGATTAACCCTTCTAAAAACGAACCATGTCTTGATGGATAAGATGTCTAGTCATTAGAAGAAGAAAAATGTCCGCCATCTAATTCTCGCCATCATCAAAAATCGACAATAAATTTGTGACGAGATATCTCGTCATTATTAAAATGGACCGGATTTTTGAGAACGAGATATTTCGTCAAAACCATTTGGAGGGTCACAATAATGCAAATTATAATGTAAACTTAATCGGACATGAAATTCGATCATGCTTTCCCACAAAACAAGTTAAATGGTTTAGTCTTTTTATTTTGTTTTTCGAAGATGTAGCGAATAATGAAGGAAGCGAAGATGAAATAATCTTTTAAAGTGTAATGGATTTGTCATTTATTTAATAAGGGGTTGTATCTATATAAAAATATTACATTTTTCTTATGCATCCGGGCCCTTACAAAAGAGGAGGACCTGGAAATGTGAAACGTTTCTCTGTACCGTTAACTCAAAAAATACCCTTAATTATTTAGAATTTTTATATAACCTTTATCTTAGCAAATGGTATTAGTTTATTAACAAATCAATTTCCCGATATATTTTTTTTATTTTCTCCCTAGTTATATTTTCTAACGTAATATTCCATTCTGAATTATCTATATTTATATCATACGATATTCAAATCAAAATCGAAATATTTTGTTTATTTCTAAATGTGCAAAAGCTACGATTAGATATTTTCGTAACATACTGTGTTTCTCAATTCTCGTTCTATTCTTGTGTTATATTTTATGACCCATCACTTTTTACCAAATCTGACATACTTTGGGAGAAAAATGTTCCATTAGGGAAACGATGCATGAAACGTTTATTTAATCTAAGTGCTATTTCATATTCTCAATTTTCCTAATTCTTCGTGATAAACACTAAAATTGCAAAGGATAATCCAGCTAATATTACCAATTTAAATATAGGAT
Organism: Metellina segmentata; assembly: GCA_947359465.1. Lineage (NCBI taxonomy): Eukaryota > Metazoa > Arthropoda > Arachnida > Araneae > Tetragnathidae > Metellina > Metellina segmentata. Next base: position 25,846,865 of record OX375881.1, on the reverse strand, counting down.
TTTTGATGGATTTCGTTTTGTTAAGAACATTATTAATTCCCACAACCTCTAAGTTTCTTTCTAAAAGTTCGATAAAACAAAAATTTCATACATCCTTTTCTCGTATCATGCGTATTACATTCAACATTTATACATTTTTTATCGATAGTGTATGTTTGCAAATAAAGTGTTCTGGACAATATAATGATGATTCGCAGAAAAAAAATTCTATGTTGATTAAATTTAAAAACAAATTATCAATAGGATAGAGGGTCTTCTGATTGCTTGAGTGAGAGCTTAATACTTGAACGCTTAAGATAATACGACCACTCTTGAACAGTAAATAAATCATTTTGGAAAATTTCAAAAATGTTTTATTTGAGTAATATGGAGCTGCAAAACAATGCTAAATCGACACAGAAAAACTCGCCATTCAAATGAAGTTCGTCAGCAGTCTCATTACAGAAAGCCAATGAGATATACACTGAAGTGCCAAAACAATATCACCACCTACTCAATAACGCGTTGCGCCTCCTTTGGCCTACAAAACAGCTGCAACTCGCCTGGGCATAGATGCCACAAGTTTTTAGTACATGACTGGAGACAGGTTGTACCAAATGTCTAAGCAGTGGTCACGCAAAGTCGACATATTCGGACATGGTGGTGTTTGAGAACTGAGCTGCCGCTCCATGACACTCCAAATGTGCTCTATCGCATTAAGATCCGTCAAGTTAGGTGGCCAGGACATTAAGTGGAATTCAACAGTATCCTCCTCGAACCACTTCAACACAATCCGAGCCTTGTGACATGGGGAGTTGTCCTGCTGGAAGATTTCATTTCCAGTTGGGAAAACAGACGCAATGTAAGGATACAACTGATCTGCAACGATGTTCAGATAGATCGCAGCGTTCATGGTCTGTTCTACCACAACTACGGGTCCCAGAATCGCCCATGAAAACGTCTTCCAAACCGTAATACCGCCATCTCCGGCCTGTGTATGACCTGCTGTACAAGAAGGGAGCAACTGTTCGCCTGACAGACGGCGTATCCTGACACGACCATCGACGTGATGAATGAGAAATCGGGATTCATCTGACCAGGCAACTCTCTTCCACTCATCTATGGTCCAGTCTCGATGTTCCCGGGCCCACAGATGACTGACGATGACGCTTGGACAGCAGAGGTACACGAGTGGGACGTCTGCTGCACAGTCCCATATCCAGCAGCGTCCGCTGAAGTGTGTGTACCGAAACACTTGCTCTTGGCCATGCATTGTATTGGGCTGTCAGCTGAGCCACTGTCTCGCGCCTATTTTGCTTTGTCAAGCGGGACAGTCTCCGACGTCCTTTTCTTTGATGACGCGTGGACGACCAACACCTTAGCGTCTACTGCTGGTGTCACCGTCATTTATTCACTTTGCATGAATACTAACAACGGCAGATCGTGAGCAACCTATCAGTCGTGCAGTTTCGGTGATACTCGTTCCGAGTCTTCGGGCCATTACGATCTGCCCTCTATCAAATTCGCTTAGATCAGCAGCCTTTCCCATCACTCGCAAAATTAAGTGAAATAATGATTACTTACCTTCTCCAGCAGCAGCTAAAAACTAGTCTCACTTAATCACGTGCCCTTCACGTCATCCACGCGAGTTCATTGAAAAATGTGTGGATGGTCATAAAGTTAACTCGTAAGTAATAAACAGCGCAAAAAAAATATGAGCAAAAGGGAATGGCATGAAATTAAAAGAAGTTCAGAATCTAATTGTGGCAACATGTGTGCTATTCGCCATATATTTTATTCGAAATAAGAATCAGCGCCAGAAAAGGTGAAGGAATATAGGAAGGAATAAAATACGAATTTACTGTAAATAAATAGCAGGAGCATCATAGAGACTCGAAAAGAGGCCATCGACAGTGTTTTTTTACATGCCTTTTCTGACCGATGGTATATTTCATTTTTTTAGCAGAAATTTGTTTTTAAGTTTCGGCTTTGCGCCGTTGTTCGTGATTTTATTCTGGGTTGTTGCCACTTGTACACTTAAATAGTTGATTTTTAATAAATGTGGCATGCCTCAATGGAGGCCCTCCTCCGGGTCATAAAAGGTGCTCTAAGCCTCTGGCGAGCGATCCCGGAGCGGGTCTTTTAAGAAGTAAAGGTAAAGGTTTCAATCTAAAATACGTCTTACCATTCGAAACCGGGGTACCGCACTTAATTTTTGAGTGTCACAAAAAGCGTAGGTACGAAAAATGTAATAACTTGAAATATATATAAATGATACATAAATGAACGATATCGTGTTGAAAAGAGCACAGTACAAAAAATGTTTTGCATTTTCATTTCCTTGCTCTGATGTCATCGGCCGATGCAATCGCAGCGCAAATTCGAGTCACGAAATTGCACTCAGCCGTTCTCATTAATTTAGTCTAGTTCCGGCCTCCTTTGTGTGAGCAAGACGTTTGAGGTGTCATTTTTTTTCTTTGCGCTTAATAAATAATTAAAGAAAGAAAACCTAATTTAATACTAATTTAGAGATAGGACTTTGAAGTGTGGAAATTTCTCAGAAATACCAAAATGCCCAAATATATAAATAATATACACATAAATTATAGAAAACCAATAGGAAAAGAGAATGAGAAAATTCGGACGATGCTGAGTATCAACGAGCTCAGAAGGGGATCTTGAAAGTATAGGCGTCGCATCTTCAAGGTGAACAAAACCCTAATATGAGTGCGCCACGTAACTTCACCGCTCAGTTCAACGCAGATAGCATATCTGATGACATAAAATTTTATAATAGAATGATGCAGTTCAACCCATAGAGATTGGTAATGAGTCACAACCTTCATTATCAGCAGCAAGTGCATCAATAGTGATATATGTTCGGAGGCTATGAACATTTGTATTGTAAAATTAAAAGTCTAGTACTAATTTCTTTCACTCAAAATTCACCATACGGCCTCACTGACCTATTCAACGTCTTAAACCTAATGGCCGTGTCACGACGCAGTCCCGTTTTTTTTGGGGGGGATAATTGGCATTTTATTAAGGGGGTCCGGGACACATTAAAAAAAATTTATTAATTAATTTGGAATTTTGAATTTTTTTGTACTAATTAATTACCTATTTAACTAATAAATAAAATCACACCAAAAAATTTTTCCAAAAGTTTTTTTTTTATTTTAAATTAAAATTTTTTGAAAAAAAGAGAGGTCACTTTGATTTGCTAAAACTCAAAATATTCTTGATCAATTTTCAGAATTCTTGCAGTAAATTATTCACAAATTTATAAACTTTCATTGTGATTCAGCAATTTAAAAAATATTAATTTTTTTTTAAATAAAATATATTTGAATGAAAATTTTTTTAAATTTTAAGGTACTTTTTTTTTAAAGTTATATTTTCAAAAGTAAATATTTTTTTCAAATTTGCTGAATTGTAATTAAAGTATAATGTTTGAAAAAGATATATTCCAAATTTTAACCCTTAAACTTTATCGGTTTTCGACTTATAGCAATTTGAATACAGGAAATCTTGAAAAAAAAGTATCATGGAGAAAAATGCATTTAAAGTTTTAAAGACAGATGTTGTTGCCATGACAACACCTGTCAAGACTGTTAGATTTTCCAAACGACGCTCCACAAAAATTATTATATCACTAGTTCTAATTAAGATAGAAACATGATTTAGACGTCATTTTAAGCAGAAAAACACAGAGAATTTCTTGAAATAATAAAAAAAAATTCGAAAATATGACGATTTTTGTGTCTCGGACCCCCTTAAGAGGTATGAAATCCATTCATGCGAATACAGATGCTCTCTTCGTTATAAATAATATAAGATGTGAAGATTTAATATAAAATATGTACTCTAAGTAACAACACGGCTATCAACAATTATGATTAATAAAGTTTAGTGAAGTTTCTATGGGCGAATCTGGTAGTTACTGATACAGCGGAAAATTAGTCATTCACCAAAGACTGACAAATCGACATCGACTTTATTAAATCACACTATCAGAACATATCAATTCACATCAAAATAACATCTGGCAGTAAGTAATCAGATTTATACCGTTAAAAATATACATTTCTGATGCATTTCGCTTTTCTTTGAAAATTCATCCAAAGTTAGAATATATGCTATACCCGCTTAAATACTTTAGGTATTAAATATTCAATTTCTTATCACTCGAGTGGTTAGAAGAGGCGATGAATGCAATTCAAATAAGGAAATAAAATTATACCAGCCCCACGCTATATTAATGGAGGAATGTAATTAAGTTCAACTACCTTCGGCAAAAACGTTTTTCTACTTCACTTTCACTTCTTTTACATCTACAATAAATTCTTAAGTGCTTCACTAAGTTTCTCCAAAGCTCTTAAATGGAAACGGAAATTGAATTTAGAGTTAGTTCCAGGAGGATAAGAGCCGGATTTCTTCTAAAATAATAAAGGTTTTTCGAAACGTCATTCCATATATGTATCGAGTTTAGTTTGTTACCTATTTATAATACAATTGCCGTAAGGACCTAAAAGATCATGGTACAACTAGTGTACCGGCCGTAGTCTAGAGGTTAAACGTATTTGTTATAAATTTATTATGGGAAAAATCATAACAAAAAACATGCTCGATCTAAGGAGTAAAAACATGTGGCCTTAGGGCTCTTGAAAGAATGAATAATTTATAGTGAAGGATAAGGACTAAGAGAAATATTATTGGACCAGGGGATCTATCAAGAAAGTTCATAAGTAAGAAGTCGGTGGTTAAAAGAAGAAATGTCTTACACAGGCGATATTAAGGAAAGTGGGTCCATGGGAATTCAAGGTTAATGAGATGGCTTGAGTTCAAAGGTAAAATGGGGTGACAAGATAACTGAACACATAACCAAAGAGACAAAAACTGAGAGAAAAAGGGAACGTTAAAGGGTTGATCCTTGGTGAGAATTACGTTTAGGGGTTTAATTTTAGGTTTCATTTCATACATACGTTAACGGCAGTGAAAAATTAGGCATGGTATATTATGCCTATGGAATTTATAAGTATGTCCTAAACGGGACATCCAAATATGAAACGCCTTAACATTTTACACAATCATTCTCTGTAACAAGAGGAAAAGTATTAAATATTCCCGCAAACGGCGTTTTATCGTCATTTAGCGAGAATAAATGTAGAAAATATAGAAGATACATAGAAAATATAGAATATGTATAGAAGGAGCTATATAGAAAATATTGAAGATATATAAAATAATATATATAGAAAAAGAAGATAAATATAAGAAATTTTGGAAACACACTCCATAACAAAAAAATCGACGCACCAAGAAGGAGTTGTCCAATGGAGACAAAAATTGGTGGATAGGAAAATTATGTACAGAATAAAAAATGATTAAAATTTCAGAACAATTGAATGATTTATTTCAGAGTTACAGTAACGAGCTCAATAAGGTGTTGACCCGCCTCTAGCCTGGATGCAAGTTGCCACAAGGCGTGGCATAGACCGATAAAGCTCACGGATGGTCTCCTGCGGTGTTTCTTGCCAAATTTGCTCCAATTGTCGGACTACGTCATCAACATTCCCTACCGGATGCAGTCGCCTTCCCATATCCCAGACATGCTCGATGGGAGAGAGATCTGGTGATCTGGCTGGCCATGGAAGTGTTTGACAAGCCTGAAGATAGTTCATAGCAACACGTGCCGTATGTTGTCTGGCATTGTCTTGCTGAAAAATAAGCCCAGGGTACTGCGAAAGGAACGGTAGCAAAACAGGTCTCATAATGTCGTCAACGTACCGCTGTGCAGTAAGTGTACCTCTAATGACGACCAAAGAGGTCCGGCTATCAAGGGAAATGGCACCCCAGACCATAACTCCTTGTTGAGGGCCCGTGTGGCGTGCAATAGTGGCACGCTGCCCTGGGCATCTCCAGACACGTCTTCGATGATCGTCAGGACACAGTTGGAAGCAGGATTCGTCGCTAAAGACTATACGTCCCCAGTCAACATCATTTAAGCCTGATCGAGCCAAGCACTACTGTAATCTGGCTAGACAGTGTGCAGGCGTGAATGGCAGGTGGCGTAACGGTCTGTACGAGCGTATATTTCGCTCTCTCAGCCGTCTGTGAATGGTCATAGTGGACACTCGTGTGTGGGTCGCACGACTGATGGTTGATAGCGATGAATCAGGCGCTGTGACAACTGATCTGACAATCACTCTGTCCTCGCGTTCTGTTGTGGCCCCACGTCGACCGCTACCATCATGACGCTGAAATCTGCCATTGTCAACCCACTCTTGCCGGCATCTTCTAATCGCCGCATCGCTTCGACTCACATGACGAGCGATTCTCCGATTTGCCCAACCTCTTTCAATCCAATGATACGACCTCTTCCAAACTCTGAAAGTTGCTCGAATCCTACGGCGAGGCATTTTTTCAGTCGTTAAAAGGTATCCTAAATCGCAATGCAGCAGAAATTTTTAACAACAGTTCAAGAACAACTCCTTGTATACATCTGCTGGATGCGCAGTTCCGATGCGCTGGAGATCGCACTATTCATTCATTGGACACCAAATTTTAATCATTTGCATATTTGGTCAAAACATTTTTGCATACGAAATTTCAAAGCAATCGGATGATTCCTTCTTGGTGCGTCGATTTTTTTTGTTATAGAGTGTATATAGAAAATATAGAAAGATAGATAGAAAAATAATACTCAAAATTACTTACACGCGAGTAATAAAAAAACAGAATTACTTGCAATTATTTGTGAATAGAGAAGTCAAAAGTTCAAAACAAAACCAATAAAATAAAATGAATATGACACAATTCAAACCGTTTCGCCATACTACCAAAACGGTTCTTCCGGTTCTAAATCGCATGGCTTCACATGTGACTAACGGGTACATCTTGTTTCTGTTTGAACTCTGATTTGTTTGTGTTTTATTGAGATGAAACGCGACTGTTATTTCCTACATACATCATGATAAGTCGAGTCACATTTCTTTCGAGTTAGGCTTAGCAGAGAAAATCAATTACCCGTTCCACTGTGACCAAACATGGCCTCCCAACTCACCCGCCCGCGCTCCCGTGCGAAGCGGTGCCGCTGACTCTAAACGGGAATTATCTCATCTCTCTGCAGATGGAAGAAGGATTACCATTAAATGAGCAGGAAGGGAAAAAGGCCTCTTCGTCTCTGTCATCACGGACTGCGTCTCTTTGATTGAAATATATACATTCGCGCTCGCTCTCGAACACTCCTTCAGACTCACAAAGACCTGAATGGAAAGCTTGCATAAAGCACTGAATAATTTGTAGGGATTGAGATTCATTGATGTGAGATATCTTTCCGCAAATACGAAAAGTGAACATCAGAGGAATGCAATCTTGGTTTGAGTCTGTAGCGACTCATTCTTTGGTTGGGATGTATGCAATTACTATGCTTGTATACGAGACATCCAGTTTTGTATTTGACAGAATGTCATTTCGTTTTTTCTCCATTCTCCTACCTATTCGCACTTAAATAGAAATGGTTCGTTGTTTGTGGGTTTTAAGGCAAAATGGCGATACTTTGCAAAGCTGCGCCCAAACACAAGACAACGACATGTAAAAAATGTCATGAGAGGAGTTGGTTGATTTTGGGTTTTATGACACAAAGGCCATATTTGGCAAATATCACAATACGAGTGGTTCTTTTCCTTTCATCCATCGACTATTATGAAGAATGGCGCTTTTCCTATTTGGATCTTCATTCCTTTATGAAATAGGACAGCTTTATATCTTGACGATACGTCTCGCTATTAACAAAACTTGACCAGACCTTAAAGAACGAGATATCTCATCATTGAGAAGCTTGACTAGATCTCGATGGACGATATGTATCTTGTCATTTAAAAAAATTGGCCGCATCTTAATGGACGAGATTTCTTGTTGCTGAAAAACTTGACCTGATCTTGATGGACGAAATATACCTCGTCGTTGAAAAACTTGTCTAAATCTTGATAGACGAGAAGCATCTTGTCATTTAAAAACTTGGCCACATCTTAATGGACGAGACATCTCGTCGTTGAAACACTTGATTAAATATTGATGGAAGAGATATATCTTGTCATTTAAAAACTTTGCCAGATCGTAATGGACGAGATTTCTCGTTGCTGAAACACTTGACCTGATCTTGATGAACGAAATATATCTCTTCATTGAAAAACTTGACTAAATATTGATGGAAGAGATATATCTTGTCATTTAAAAACTTTGCCAGATCGAATGGACTAGATAACTCGTCATTGAAAAACCTGACCTGATCTTGATTGACGAAAGAATATCTCGTCGTTGAATAACTTCTTGAACAAGGTATAGCTCGGTATTTAAAAATTTGACCAGACTTCATGGACGAAGTGTCTCGTCGAAATCAATTTGAGGATTAAAAATACTTCTGGGATATACTTCTTATGGATGTTTGGCGAACTTTTGAAATATTGCATAATTGTCTAAATCTGCGACTAAGAACAATTTTGTATAAAACAATTGGAAATGCAACAGTTTCAGCTAATAATTCATGCAAATTATGTAAACCTTAACGCTATTTTCAAAATTCAGTTACAAAACTAGTATCATTCTTTCTATGTTATTAATTAACAGATAACATTTCAAGGTCAAATTGATTTAAAATTCAGCTGTGTATTTTAAATATACAACCTACTTTTCAACAATGAATGTTAGCTATTTATAAACCAAATTTAATCTGACTTTATGTCAGACATTGTCTAACAATACATGTGGTTGAACCTCATCAGGTCAATATGAAAAGTACTGTTCTGAAAAACTACAGCAATAAGTGCAAGATATAGTGGATAAAAACCCTGTAAATCCAAAGACATAATGGACATCTATGATTATTTTCTCAATATTTCGTTCAACATTATTCATGAAAACTATGACTGAATCATCAAACATTTTCACACAAATATCTACTTTAGTCGTTTCTTAAATACTTACCTTTTGAAAAGTTGCATAATATTTAGTCTGTTACGAAGAATTGTTTACTCATTCAATGCAACAGTTTCAACTAATAATTTATAGAAATTTTCATATTTATTTTCAAACATTCAATAACGAAATAGCCTATTATTCTCTCAATGTTCAAATAACTTTTTATCAGATTTAAGGGGTCACTTTATTTATAATTCACCTCTGTATACTTAAAATTTATTCAACATATTTTTTAATGAACAAATTAACCTTTAGCCACGGCGGTGCGGTTGCGTAATTTTAGCGTCTAGGGAATTTAGATTGAAAATAATTAAGTTCATTGAAACAATTAAATTAACATTTATTAAATTTTAACAAATTAAATACATTAACTAAAGTATAATATATCAGCGTGCGAACAGAGGTGGTTACGAAAACTGAAATCTCAAGAACAGCTTGAGGTATTTAAAGCGTGAACGCATGACGCAGCATGCGCACTTCAGTAGTCTCTTGAAGTGGAAGTGGAAGTAGTCTCTAATTTGCATAACACCACAGCACTCCCCCGCCAGTCGATGAGACGATACGATGTTGGTCTACTTGCCGTTGATTTGAAGCGTAAAAAATTTGTCGTTTCGTGCTACCATAGGATATGGACCTTCGTAGGGCTGCTGTAGTGGTTTCCGTACCATGTCTTGTCGAACAAACACGTGAGGAGAAGTCATCAGATCTTTATGCATAAAGAGATCCTTGCTTCCGTGTTGGGACGTTGGTACTGGCTTCACTTGCCGGAATTGTTCTCTTAAGCTGCGTAGGAAATCTTCGTGTAGCGGCCAATCGGGAACCGTTGTCGTCCGAAAAAATTATCCAGGAAATTTGAGCGTTGTTCCATAAACCAGCTCTGCTGATGAAACACCGAGATCTTCCTTCACGCAGGATCGGAACCTTAAGGGAATATTCGGCAGCAACTCAGTCCATCTGGTCGAAGCGTAGCACTTTATAAAACCTTTCAATTGCCTATGAAAACATGCCTATCTACAATACCGTTAGATGCTGGAGTGTAAGCCGTTGTTCTTGCTTCTGTGATTCAATGAACTTCATAAGAGAACGGAAGGGGTCACTCGAATTGGCCTCCTTGATCCGTCGCAAGATGCTCAGGAACACCAAAACGTGCAATCCAGCCGGTATAAAACGTTTCGGCAACAGTTTCGACGGTCTGGTCTATCATGGAAAATGCTTCTGGCCAGCAGGTTGAACGGTCTACCCACGTCAGTAGGTAGCAAAATCCTCTCGATGGGGGAAGAGGTCCTACGATGTCGATGTCGACAGCGCTAAACCTACAGCTGTGCAAATGTTATTTCCCGACGGCTGACTGGACGTGTCTGTGGATCTTTGCTTTCAGGCATCCAAGACTTGCTTTGCACCAGGCCGCTACATCTTCATGGAGATTTTTCCAGATGAATCTCTCTTTGATCAGCTTCTGTGTAGCCAGAACTCCAGGATGATTCAAATTATTGAAAGTCTGGAAAACACTCAAGCGGAATTCTTTAGGTACATATGATCGTACAGCGCCAGTGGAAGTATCACAAAATAAAGGTTTACCTGAATGACCCGCAAGCGAGGACATTGGCTTCAGCACAAGTCCCGTGTTTGACTTTAATAAGCTCTCGAGTTCATCATAATCTACCTGTGCTCCAGCCATACCTTCGAAGTCAATAAACTCGATCTCGTTTATGCGGGACAAAGCATCTGCAACACAATTCTTTATGCCCTCGATGTACCGAAGATCTGTAGAAAACTGGCTATTCCAAATGTCGCGGAGAACACTTGTAACTTTTAGTTGTAAAAGCAAAGCTAAATGGCTTATGATCAGTAAACAAAATAAAGTGTCTGCCTACTAACATGTGAATGAAATGTTTAGTTGCACAGTAAGCAGCGAGTAATTTCTGATAATACGTGCTGTACCTTTGTTCAGTTTTACTCAGTTTTCTCGAAAGGAAAGACTATGGTTGGCACACATTGCTATGCGTTTGTTGAAGCACTACTCCAATTGCTATATCCGAAGCATCTACCATTAGTGAATACGTATCATCAATTTTCGGATGAACAAGCAATGTTGCGTCAGCTATCGTAAGCTTACAAGTGTCAAACGCATTGCGAAGTTGATCATTCCATTCTATGGAAGTCCTATCATTTTTCTTTTTCCCATTAGTTAACTCGCGTAACGGAGCTTGCTTTCAGCCGCATGAGGAATGAATCTGTGATAGAAGTTCAACATGGCCAAATAACGTCTTAGTTCATCGACTGTTTTGGGCTGAGGGTAATCTTTAACTTTTGCGAGCAAAGGTAAAATTCCTTTCGCTGATACTTGAAATCCCAGAAAAGATAAAGATTCTACGCGAAAAACACATTTCTGAAGGTTTAGTATGACACCGTGCTTGCGAAAACGTTCAAGAATGGTTTTTAGATCTTGTTTGTGCTTCTCCTCATTACGTGATGCAACTAAAACATCGTCAAGGTAGGCAAAACAACAAAAAAGACCACGTAAAACGTTGTCGATAAATTTTTGAGCAGCGTTTACTAAACCAAAAGTCATGTAAACATATTCAAACAAACCAATAGGTGTAATCACTGCGGTCTTAGGGATATCGTTTGGTTCCACCGGAATCTGGTGATAGGCTTTCACAAGATCTAATTTTAAAAAAAAAGTTTTCCCGTCGAGTTCTTGTGTGAAATCCTTTATACGTCGGATCGGATACCTATCTACCTCTGTCACTGCATTTAACCTGCGATAGTCACCGCATACACGAAACTCACCCGTCTTTTACCGTACTAAATGAATAGGACTATCCCAAGTACTGTTAGATGGTCTAATTATACCCTGTTCGAGCAAACTGGAAAACTCTTTCTTAACAGCAGCTAACCGTTCGGGACATAATCGTCGAGCCTTATCAAAACTGGGTGGTCCTTTCGTCAAAATGCAATGCGTTACATCGCGACTACTGCGTTTTGTGTTAAAAGTAGGTGCAAATACACTCTGTAAATCATGCAATAATTGGCTGTAATTGCAATCAGAAGAGATAGTTGTTATACCTAATGATTGTGTAGACTTAACATTACCTTTCGACGAAAGGGTTGTTGTACCCTCTATAAGGCACCTATTTTTGATAGCAACTAACAAACTGTGAAGTTCTAAGAAATCTGCGCCTATGATAGGTCGCGTAACGTCTGCAATAACCAAAGTCCAAGGGAAATCGCGTCTAAGACCCAAATTTAATGCGATTCGAGAACTAGCATAAGTGTTTATTTTTGATTCGTTTGCCGCGTACAGACAAAACACGTCTCTTCTGTTCTAACCACGAATTGAATGCTTGGGATAAACTGAAACCGCAGCACCAGTATCAATAAGAAAACTACTATTTTTCGACCTTTCAAAAAAAAAAATAGGCGACCTAATGCTTGGCTGTCATCTGTCATCGCCCGTTCAGATGAGCCCAGTTTTCCTGAAATTTACATGGTTTTTTTACAATTATGCGCTCTTTTCCCAAATTTAGCATGATAACAGCGTAAATCTAACCGGTTGTCACTAAGTGAGCTACGATTCATACTACCTGATCTCTTCCTCGAACCAAAGCGTCCGTTATTACCCCTGGAAAGCCTTCGAACCTCGGCGCTCAAAGCTGAAATTTGCGCATGCAATCTCTCAAGCGAAAATTCCGTATTCCGCTATATTTCTGCAACTGTGGAGTAAATACCAGGTACGTCTAGTATTTCGTCAGCGATCAGAGCCAGACCGTTTAAATCGCCCGAGCTGGCAGACAAAATCTGCTGCACACCTATATCGGTAACCGTTGTATCCATAGACTGCGCAAATTATCATCGGGTAATTTATTTGCTGCGAGTTCTTTCATTTCAAATAACAACTGCGATGAGCATTTGTCGCTTAACGGGAGATCTTGTAACAGAGTTTTTAATCGAGAAATTTCAGTTTGTGCAAATTGATTGATAATTCGTGTTCTCAAAGCCTCATACTTATTTAAGATGGGAGATCGAACTAGATCACAAACGAATGCTAAAATTTCAGTATCAACTGCTGCTACTACTTTGTGAAATTTCGTTTCATCGCTAGTCATTCCAGCGTTTTTAAATTGGCTCTCAATTTGTAAAAACCACAACTCGGGGTTTGCACGACAAAAAACTGGAGCTTTATAATCGACTCTGGATAATTCAAAGCCAGATTTTGTATCAGGCATCTTTAAAAAAAATGTACTATCACAGCATTAAACACGATTTTGGAATTAAAATACTGAAAATATTGACATCGAAGGCAGGGAGGAACAAGGACTTGAACTAAACCCCAAAACACCCACAGGGACTCGGGATCCGATTCAGTCGAAAACTCGCGTCCATTGTCATCACTTTATTAAACTTAACATTTATTAAATTTTAACAAATTAGATACATTAACTAAAATGTAATCTATCAGCGCGCTAACAGAGGTGGTTACGAAACTACGAAAACCGAAATCTCATGAGTAGCTTGAGGTATTTGAAGCGTAAACGCATGACGCATGCGCACGTCAGTAATCTCTTGAAGTGGAAGTGGAAGTAGTCTCTAATTTGCATAACACCACAAAACGGAACAGCGACAGGCTACGTTTATGAGCGGTGGCAACGGCCTTGCCGATATTTTTGGCATCTTTCCAATGTCGCCAAAGCCGACCAACCGGTATAGTGGTTAAGGTGTTAGCCTCTAGATCGGAAGGTTCCTGGTTCGAATCCGGGTCCGGGCATGGATGTTTGTAAACGTATGGTGTAGAGGCGGCTGGTGCACCTTAAATCTGTCGTGGCCGAAAGTCCTCACGTTGGGTTGGCGTGGAAGTTTGGAGAGTGGGGTGCCAGCTCAGGTGTTGCTTCGTCATCTGACCGTGGTTCAAAATTACGATGTGTTGTCCTCGTATCTTTCCCTTAAGGGACTGATTCCGGACCGTCGTCAATAGCCCGTTGTGTTGCTCTAGTACGACGTTAACTAAAAATTACCATTACCATTTACCAATGTCGCCAAGGAAAGAATTGTTTAAAAAATATTTTTATTCCAAAAATATTTTTCTTTTTACAACGAAAAACGAAATCTTGTAAACACATTTGAGAATGTTTTGAAACGAAGTATATTTTTTTTAAACTTTCAAACAAAGTAATAAGCTTAAGACAATTGTGAACCAGCAGAAAAACAACTGCATTTATTGGGTAAGAAAACCCTGAAACATCAATTAAACTAGATACAGTGGGCATGTTGAAAAAGAAAAAGATTTTTAAAAAAAGCAAGAAATAATACAACCTGATAACGTCAGAACTCTTGCGTGAAAAAATAAATAAATAATGAAATCGAAAATGGTCAAAAAACAAAGCTCTTGATTCCTTTCGTGAAAACTATTATAATAAAATAAAAATTCCACAACTGTCGAGTTACAATTAAATGGACCAATGGTATCTCAGAAAACGATTTAAAAGGACCAATGCAATCAAAGGATATTTTAAAAACAAAATAACCAATGGGAGGAAAGAAAAATTTCAAACGAACCAATGAAATCAAACGACTTTCACGGATTTTGTAAAAACTTTCTAGAATATTCAAAATGAAAATTGAAAGTTTCCGTTTGCCGAGGTTACCATGAAAAGCACAACAACCGAAACGACAGATGGTTTGGTTTAATTTATCGTAACTCGCTACTAGAAGTGTGCCAAAAAATCGCCAAGCCGCTGCCATAACTCATAAGCACTCATAAACGTAGAATGTAGCTGTACCCAAAACATTTATAAAACAAGTTTAATTGGATTTTGGATCAGACATGGTTTAACAGTACATTTGGTTAAACATCATCAAGTCAATAAGAAGAATGCTATTCCGAGACAACAGTAATACGTGTAAGATATAGTGGGTCAGCCTAAATATCCCAAGATATAATAGATATCTATCATTATTCCATTTCGTTCAAAATTATTCATGAATATCATGACCAAAATTACTCAAGCTTTCACATTATGGAAACAATCGTAAGTGCCATAATTTTCACTTCGCGTCCTAATGTACGAGAAAATATCTTTAGTTAACTCAACTATCGCAAGACTGACTTTACGCAAATGACTTATGTATGATGACCTTACCCTCACGATTTAGCGTAAATCACTACAACCACCTTCACACGTGCGGACGACGTGGAGATAATGAGGCTTATTACCTGCCCGAACCACCCCCTCCGTCCACGTGTTCAGGCCCAAATTTTCAATTTGCGATCGTTTGCAAATCGGCTCCTAATGAGAGGAAATCGAACATGCGGGGAATTCCGAACTAGCTCGATCCTTCGCTGATGATCTCCCTTACAGCATTTCAAAATCGGAAGTAAAAAAAATTCACCCTGTTTCCTCCGGGAAATTTACCCGAGGCATTTCGAATATATATGCAAATCTCAAAATGGACCAGTATTGCTGAAAAAAATATCGGAAATGACAATTTGAATTCTTAATCGCTGTAGGCGACGAGGTGGTGGCAAGAATTAAATTCATTACTTTGCTCTTCCCTCGTCGCTTATCCAGGGCCCCCAAAATAATGGGTGTCGCCTGTTGGATGGAACTGGTGGCCAAATTCTATGAAGCCCCTGAAAAATGAGATTTTTTTTGTTCGATGACTTGAAAGCATTTTACAGAATTTAGAATTTGTATTTAGCCATTTTAGACATAAGTAATCAATTCTTCAAAAAGAGGAACAGCTTTGCAGTTGTGCAAATTAAATATTAAGTACTTGGCTTGCACATTTTTAATTTAATGAGACGCTGGTGTCTTCTGAACTGGTGTTTGATTCAGTCATCTAAACTGGTTCTGGGGTACGTTAACCAAACTGGTGAATGGGCAAGCCATCTAAAATGGTACTGGGGTTCGTCATATAACCTTTAGTACGGGTCCGTCATCTAAACTGATGCTTCGGCCAGTCATCTAATTATTATTAGTCATTTAATTTTATGAGACGCTGGTGTCTTCTGAACTGGTGTTTGATTCAGTCATCTAAACTGTTTCTGGGGTACGTTAACCAAACTGGTGAATGGGCAAGCCATCTAAAATGGTACTGGGGTTCGTCATATAACCTTTAGTACGGGTCCGTCATCTAAACTGATGCTTCGGCCAGTCATCTAATTATTATTAGTCATTTAATTTTATGAGACGCTGGTGTCTTCTGAACTGGTGTTTGATTCAGTCATCTAAACTGGTTCTGGGGTACGTTAACCAAACTGGTGAATGGGCAAGCCATCTAAAATGGTAATGGGGTTCGTCATATAACCTTTAGTACGGGTCCGTCATCTAAACTGATGCTTCGGCCAGTCATCTAATTATTATTAGTCATTTAATTTTATGAGACGCTGGTGTCTTCTGAACTGGTGTTTGATTCAGTCATCTAAACTGTTTCTGGGGTACGTTAACCAAACTGGTGAATGGGCAAGCCATCTAAAATGGTACTGGGGTTCGTCATATAACCTTTAGTACGGGTCCGTCATCTAAACTGATGCTTCGGCCAGTCATCTAATTATTATTAGTCATTTAATTTTATGAGACGCTGGTGTCTTCTGAACTGGTGTTTGATTCAGTCATCTAAACTGGTTCTGGGGTACGTTAACCAAACTGGTGAATGGGCAAGCCATCTAAAATGGTAATGGGGTTCGTCATATAACCTTTAGTACGGGTCCGTCATCTAAACTGATGCTTCGGCCAGTCATCTAATTATTATTAGTCATTTAATTTTATGAGACGCTGGTGTCTTCTGAACTGGTGTTTGATTCAGTCATCTAAACTGTTTCTGGGGTACGTTAACCAAACTGGTGAATGGGCAAGCCATCTAAAATGGTACTGGGGTTCGTCATATAACCTTTAGTACGGGTCCGTCATCTAAACTGATGCTTCGGCCAGTCATCTAAAATGGTACTTGGTTCAGTCGTCTGTTCAAATTGGAGTTTGGGTGTGTTGTCTAAAATGGTCCGTCACTTTACCTGATGTAGGGATTCATAATCTAAACTGATGCTCAGACAGGTGATCTAGACTGGTGAATGGGCTAGTTATCTAAAATGGTGAATGGGCTAGTTATCTAAAATGGTGTTCGGGTCAGTCGTCTAAAATGATGTTTGGGCCAGTCATCTAAAATGGTACTGGGGTTCGTCATGTAACCTGGTGTAGGTTCCATCATCTAAACTGGTACTCGGACCAGTCATCTAAAATGGTGCTCGGATCAGTCATCTAAAATGGTGATTGGGCCAGTCGTCTAAGATGGAGTTGGGGCCTATCTTTTGAAATGGTACTGGAGTTCATTATATAACCTACTGTAGGGCTCCGCTATTTAAACTGGTGTGAAAACCAATAACATAAACAGGTACGTGGGTAAGACATCTAAGCTGGTGCCCGAGACAGTTATCTAAACTGGTACTGGGGTCCGTCATTTATTCAGGTGTAAAGATAAGTTCATCATCCAGTCTGTAACTTGAATATAAATTGCAGATATTTTCAGGAGGATATCCTAAGTTTAATGTTCTACTTGCTAACAGATTATGCCAAATCCTGCATTCATACTACTGACACTGCCGACTTTACTGCATGAACTTTAATAGGTGTATTCAGCTTCTCAAGAATGTTCAGTGGCTTGAACAGAAACAGAATAAAAACGTGAACTTCTTTATGTCGCTGCAATGTAAGGAAATACTAAAGCATTAATTATTTTATTTCCATAGAGGTGAACTTAAACTCTGGTTTATCTTGGTGGTGCAAATTGCCTTGTGTGTAGTGTCCAGCCTGATACAAAACATTTATCTATTTGGATTTTCATTAACCGATGGATTAATAGGGCAGTTTTGTCACGATGTATCTTATCATCAACAAAACAGGTCGTATCTTGATATGGACGAGATATCTCGTTATTAACACATTTTACCAAATCTTGATGGACAAGGTACTTTGTCGAAACTACTTAGAGGGGAAAATGAACTCCAGACAGGTTTTCTACCAATAGAATCTACCCATGCAAAAATAATACTTGCCAATCATTTTACTGGGTTGTTCCATCGTCTGGAATGATTATCTAGGACAATAAACCCAGCAGCATATTAAATTCTTATAAGTTCCAAAATCATTTCAATTTCAATTTCATCGTTTGCAAATTGGTTCCTCACGAGAGGAAATCGAACATGAGGGGAATTTCGAGCACACCACATCCTTCGCTAACAAACACAGAATTTCCCTACCATCCCAAGCACAAAAGCAAAAAACATTCACACACTCCTCTGGGAAATTCATCCGAGGCATTTCCGCTTCAAATATATATGCAAATGACAAAATGGAACAATATCCTGGCAAAAACAAATTCGGAAATGACAGTTTCAATTCCTCACCGCCGACGCTCCAGTACCTAGAATTAAATTCATTACTCCACCCTACCAACATCGTTTATCGTACAGGTAGCTGACAGATTACACCAGGGCCCGCTGTCAGACTACTGACACTACCGTGGACTAACGCGCTGCCAGAGACGTTAATAGCTGTATTCATTTGCAAGCATTTTCAGCAACTACCACACACATGGGCTGAAACAACGTTCTAGGAAATGCTAAGGAGCTAATCAGTCTTTGCCATAGGAAGAGGAGGATTGGTCCTAGTTCCAAGTAGGCGCTATAGGGATTGTGTACAGAGAAGTGTTAACAGACGGCCCTGATTAACTCGTCTGGGTGATTAAACGGTAGATTTCAAAGACATCAGCAAACACTTAGTCGAAATCGATTGATAGGTCTGTTAGTTCGCCTTGGGTTCTGCTTTGTTAAAGCTAGTGTGTCGTTTCATTCGAGATTTGTATTCTCACTTCAGGGAATTCTAAACAGAATTTGACTCGATTTAATTCAAAAGATGACATGTCCATGAGTCTGGAACATGACACTATTTTATCACCTCTGTTTTTAAATCGCACGAATAAAGTATTAAAACTCTCCACGATGACACTTTTGTTCTACTATAATAACCACGTGTATAGTTAGAAAATCAGTTGTTTTCAGATGAGGGAAATCGTTTTATTCGAGACGTTTGATGCTTCGAAAATACCAAGATTCGGTTGTGAAATCAATGTAAACAAAAGCATAGTTTGTGATTGAATGAATTTTTATGGCAGTCGGGTTTGGTCAAGCTGCGACACATTATCAGCAATTAAATAAATTATTTCGTGATTTATATCATTAATCTAAGACTAATCAATAAAATTTAACTGGTATAAAATTGTACAAAATAACACATTTCAAATCCAAATCAAATTTTAAATACAGTTATTAAAAAAAATCTGGGTGGAACTGTCGTTTACGGTAAGAAGGCGATTTGTCGCCAAATATGGTAAACTTCACCTTTTGCTGGTTTTCTTCACATCTGCCGTTTTTGTTATGGCAACCCTTTCTGTGTGGATTTTGCTGTTACGGAATTCGGCCGCCATCTTGATTTGGCGACAAAAATTAGTTGGCGACAAACGTCTTACCGTGAACGACAACTCCACCATAATCTGATATAAATAAAAATAGATTCGGAAGAGGATTACTTAATAAATCATTAATTCTAGGACTAGTAGCACCAAAGTGGCTGAGTCTAATAGTATTCTAATCGGGACCTTCACTTAAGATATGTCTAACTGGTTCTGAGCTGGTTCTGAATATAGCAAATGTGCCCGTGACTTAAAAAATAACCTAATCAAAAGCTCGCCAAATTTACTTCGTCTTCTATTAATAGTAGAGGATTTATAGTTCTTTACAGATTATTGAATGGAATGTAATTTATTTTTAATGTGTGTATCCCATCTATTCTGCCATGCATTTTTGATGGACGTTTTGACGTCACTTAAGATATGTCTAACTGGTTCTGAGCTGGTTCTGAATATAGCAAATATATATGACGTGACTTAAAAAATAACCTAATCAAAATCTCGCCAAATTTACTTCGTCTTCTATTAATAATAGTAGAGGATTTATAGTTCTTTACCGATTATTGAATGGAATGCAATTTATTTTTAATGTGTGTATTCCATCTATTCTGGCATTTTTGATGGACGTCTTTGTAACATGGTTCTTGTCTTGGACGGGAACGGATGGTGAAGGGCGCTTGTGTACAAATTACTTGGTTATCCTGTCTTTTGAAATATGGTCCATTGAAACTTTTTGTCATTTCCGACGAAGGTTGAACAACGTCAACAATGAGACAGTACAACCACTCACTCGTGACGCTTGTTTACTCGAAACATGACGATAGTTTCGAAATCTTACACTCATTTTTAACCACTTATCTGGTATAAAAGAACGAATTTTCATTTCCCCTAAGCGTTATTCAAAACTACGAGGTATTGTCCAGATTTTTTCCTTCGGAATTGATCCCGGACCTCCGCCAACAACCCGGTGTGTTGCTCCAATGCGACGTTAATTCAACTACCCATCTATGTGGTATAATTTTGAGTCACAAACACAAGCAACACTTGAAGAACCCGCTTTGTATCTCTACTATTATAAAAGTGAGTGTTTGCTTGTCTGCCTGTCTGTATGTTCCGCGGCTTCAAAATCCTGACGATCTATGGCACTTACAGCAATGAGATTTGGCACACAGGTAGTCCAAATTTCTTGCAATTTTTGGGTCGCGGCGAATTTTAAAATTCAATCTAGAACATTTTTAAATGAATTTAATAGTTTTTTCGCATTTTTTCTTTCTTCCGCGTTCTTATAGAAATGAAGAAACATCAAAATTTAGACCTTTCGTCCTTACGTCACCTGGACGTCAGCCTTTGGAATCATGCAGATTTTTTTCATCTCCCGTCTCTAGAATGGGAGAGAGCATATTCGAATGACCTTCGTTAGTTTCGAGTTTCATTCATTTTGATTTCCTGCGAAACGGATTTCAGAGGTAGTCCGAATTTATAGCAATTTTCGGGTGGCGGCAATTTTTAAAATTCAATCTCGTACATTTTAAAATGAATTTAATAGTTTTATTCTCCACGGGTTCTTCAACGCGTTTCTAACCGTCGAGAGAAGAAACTCCGGAAACTAGACTTTTCTACCCATGTGACCTTGCCTTCAGGCTTTGGAATCATGCCAACTTTTTTTTCATTGCGGTATATTCTAAATATATTTTTTACGTTTCCGCTTTCATTTTGAACGCGGATAAAATTATATTTTTTTCGTTTCCGCTTTGATTTTTCGCCGAGGAATGTTTTTCCAGCGAGACAATAAATCTTTCAACAATAGTCACAGTTCTTTTTTCTCTATCCTAGACCGTTAAATATGGAGTAAAAATTTCAACGGTTTTGAAATCTGCGGAAAATTTCAGTTTAGATTGATACCTAAAAATATGATTTTCTTTAAATAAATAATTTTTTAATTGAATATATCTTCAACGGATTTGAAATCTGCGGAAAATTTTACACAAGATTAATACCTTACACCACGGGCACATGCAACACTGGGCTTGCATATATTATATAGGCAGTATGCATATATTATATAGGCATATAATTCAAGTCTAGAGATAGTAATATCTATTCTGCAACTCTTTACAGACGTCTTCCAACACTGCTCCCTCTGAATCTCTGTTATTAAAAGCAATACAATGCGATATTTAAAGGTATAAATTCTATCAAAAGTGACAGATAATGTTGCTAGCTGTATGGGTTTGGTGATATGGGTATTGAATCAGCTGGGAATTAATATTTTATATTGCATTGACAATAGGTAACGAGTTTCCACTGAGTCATAGTCAAGAAGTCATAATTCTATTATGAATGTTTAGTGACATAATGATTGGATAACAGTTGTGTTAAGCGAATCAGAACTCGTAATGAATAATTCTGTGTCTATATGTTCACCGAGTGTGCATGACGTCACGTTAATGAAAGCATCGACCTTAAAATGAAATAGACGGATCATGTGGGTGAAGTCGCTGTCATAAGATCGCTGAAGGGTAAATCACAAATCGGCTGTAGAAGCGGAGACTAGTGTTTTTGATCACGGTAGATAATCACTTACCAATCTATAGATTAGGATTCCTACTTTTACCCATTACCACGGGGCACAGCTTCAAACCGAGCAACTGGAAGAAATAACTTGAAGCGGCGGTACACATGCTCCGTCGATTTTATTTTACAATCAATGAATGAAAGCTTGGGCTTTCTGATGCAATATGCAAAGCATGTTTACGTAGTCGCTCTTTCTGAAGGGTAAGTCACGTGAAATTCCGAATAGACTTGTACGGATTGAGAATCGAAGCGACGGCATGTGTTTTTAATCACACCTGGAATAATCACCAACCAATAAATTCTAAAACACTAGGTAATGTTAATTATTAATTAACGTCGTACTAGAGCAACGCAACGGACTATTGACGAAGGTCCGGGATCAAACTCCCTAGTGAAAGATCCTTGGACAACGCCTCATAAATTTGAAACACGGTCAAATGACGAGGATATTTGAGGCTACTTTTTAACGTGCATCAGCACCTCTAAACCACGTAGAGCTGTGTTTCTCAACCTTCTTTGGTTGACGGCCCACTAAAAACATCTGGAATTATTTGCGGCACAGTTGAAAATAAATGTAGAAGTTGTATGCTACAAAAACATCAACAAATTGTTTATTTTAAAAATTTATTCAGGCTGTTTTAATGAATAAATTAAATTAAAACGAGGTTCAACGTAGCCAGACAAGTTCCATTTCATCGTCTCAACTTTTAAAATTCTTTCTCGCTTTTTGGACTTGAATGCTGTCAATGCTGAAAATCCAAATTCACAGAACTATGAAGATGCCAAAGGCAAAATAATTTTAATAGCTTTCAAGCTATTAAATCTACAGGTTACAAACTTCTGGTAGAAAGCCAAAACTCGTCCTAATTTTTCTCGAAGAATGTTGAACGGTAAAACTTATCGTTTCTCAAATCAATAAGCTATTCTTGTTCTGTTGTTGTCAAGTTTGGTGTCTTGCAAATTACAAATGGGGTGATGAACCATTCATATTCGTCAACTGAAATCGAAGGAAAGTAGCTTTTAAATGAAGTTTCAAGTTCGTCAATGGTGCTTATAATTTCGTCTGCAATTTTTTTGTTCGAATGAGATACATTGACACCCGGAAAGCAGTCAAAATTTCCTTTAGAAATTTTAGATTTCCAGTGCTAATTTTTCTTTAAATTACTTCAGTTTTGATGTTGATGTGGCGATATTCTCGGATGAACCTTGAAGACTTAAATTCAGAGAATTCAGCTTTTCAAACTGATCCGAAAGAAATTGAACTTTAAGCCACCAAATCTTGTCATGAAGAGAAAGTCCAAAAGATTGTTTTGTCGACCTCCAAGAACAAAATCACCTTTGCTTTCATTTACGAGTCGTTTCAAAACTTTTCCCTGCAAAAGCCAAAACACTTAGGTGTGATATAAATGAGTTTTGAAGTCGGAATCCATTGCATCGCACAGCTGAGAGAAAATTCGGGATTTAAGAGGTCGATCTTGATGAAATAGACCACGTGGATGACTTGGTTCATTACAATCAACATATCTGGAGTTAAAGATTTTGAAACGAGAGATTCTCTGTGAATCATGTAGTGGACGCTTATAATATTTGGATTTTCTTGTCACACAAGTATGCTATATCCTCTTTAGTTTCCTAACATTTATGGACATCCGCCTGTGCAAACACCAACGCAGTTTTTCCACAGCAAACTAAGGCTTGAAATATTTTTTCAAGCTTTTATATGTCTTTTCCTGTCTTCGTGCTCTTCAAATCATTGCAGAAAAGATACTCACCCAAGAATTTGTCAAATTTCACAAATCGAATGAAAGCAAGGAGCTGTGCTTTTCCACTGATATATGTCGACTCATCAATCTGAAATGACCAAAGTTCACTGGTGTGCGATTGGAAATGCTCGACAATTTCTTTTTTTTTTTAAGTTTGACGATAAATCTCTGATACTGCGTGATATTGTGTCATTGGATAGTGGTACTTCTTGACCCTCTTTTGTCGATTCCTTTCCCAGCATTGTTTAGACAATGATTGCTAATGCTGATCCAACGATGGACTCGGCATCGGTGTGTGCTTTTTTTTTGCGTTGTGCAATTAACTGCGCAGTCTTGTAGCTGGCAATCAACTCCTCTTATGGCATCTTCATATAGTTTTAAAAAGTTATTTGCTGATTTATTTTTCTGCTCTGCCAGGTTTTCAAAATATTCTCTTGGTTTGTTTTTGACCTCTGGGTGTGAAAAGAGAGAGAGAGTGTGTGTGTGTAACCAAATGTCTTTTCATTTTACTACGAACGACAGCTTCATTTGCAAGTTTCTTTTTGAAGACTACAATGAATGATATTTGAGGGTCTTCCTTTTCAATTGCGATGAATCCGAATTCAATGTAGTCATCTTTGTACTTCCGTTTTTTCTTTGTTTATCTTCTGTTTGTGAAGCACCAGATTTTATTAAATATTTGTTCATTATGGCCAAATGAATAAAACATTTGTTAATTACTCTGGTGTCCAAAAGTATCTTTACATGCATAGAATCACGGTTAATTCATAAATAGTGAACTATAAATTTTGTGAATTTGTCTGGAATGAGACATAACATCATAATTCATTAAAACAAAGGAAAAAATTTAAGAACACCGCATATGATAGAAAACTAGCATGAAACCATAAAAATGAACAGAACCAACTTTCGGCGATTGGACGGAGCCAACTTTCGGCGAAAGAACGATACCAATTTAAGGCGATTGGACGAAACCAACTTCCTGCGATTGGACGGTACCAACGTTCGTCGATTGGACGAAACCAACGTTAGGCGATTGGACGAAACCAACGTTCGGCGATTGGATGGAACGAATTTTAGGCGATTGGACGGAACCAAATTTCGGTAATAGGTTGGAACCAACTTTCGGTGATAGGTCGGAAACAACTTTCGGCAATAGGTCGGAACCAACTTTCCAAGATTGGATGAAACCATCTTTCAACGATTGGACGAAACCAACTATCAGCAATAGATTGGAACCAGCTTTTGACAATAGGTCGTAATCAGCTTTTGACAGTAGGTCTTAACCAGATTTTGACTATAGGTCGGAACCAGCTTTTGGCAATAGAACGAAACCGACTTTCGACAATGGGACGGAATTAACTTTCGGCAGTTGGAATGTATACTGCATATGTTGTATACATTATTCCACTCTGCAAGCGCTTAATATCTATTTCTCTGAACCATACGAAATCGATCAAGAGTTTAAACACATCAGACAGAAGGGCTCACCACCGTAAAAAGTCTACCTACGACATAACCGGGAACTGAAACAAAAGGAACAAGTTAAAAATGGATACAATAATAATTTATCACTAGTACTGAACGATGCTCGAACACTTCAAGCAAGTCGGAAAATTGAGAGAATGGGTGAACATTGACAATCAGTGGAGGAATCCACATCATCAATTTTCTAATCCAGAGCCAGAGCTCTAACACTTACGACCGCTGCTATACTACATAGTTCACAGCAATGCAATAACATTAAAGAAATTTAAAGATTTACTTCTTTCACAAATCTTTTGATTTTAAGTAAGCGCCAATTTGAATCAACGTCAATTACAATTCTGAAAAAAATAATATCAATCAAAAACGCGGGAAAATAAAATTTAATAAGATTTGGTGGAGTGGTCGTTCACGGTAAGAAGGCGATTTGTCGCCAAATATGGTAACCTTCGCCTTTTGCGGATTTTCTTCACATCTGCCGTTTTTGTTATGGCAACCCTATCTGCTGTTACGGAATTCGGCCGCCATCTTAATTTGGCGACAAAAATTAGTTGGCGACAAACGTCTTACCGTGAACGACCACTCCACCTAAGATTTTTTATTTCTCAAAGTTACAAAACCCATGCAATTTTAATTACTTGTCAAAAATCCTCGCGGCATATTTGACAATCTCTCGTGTCACACAGGTTGATAAACACTGATTTATACGGATAACATTAGCGCCAAGAATCATGAAAAAATATACTATGATGGGGGATATGGCACAAGTCTGATCCGACAGGACTACATCAAGTAAATTTGTTTTTCCAGTTAGACATACACACACCAATACACAGGAAAGAAATGCACCCAGAGTTGTTCCAGGTGTCGCATCTGCTCCACATACAGCTCGTAATCCGCTAGCGTAATGGGCAAATCCACTGAGGTACAGTAGAAGACAGAATTCGGAAATAAAATTATCGGTGGGGTGTATTAGAGAAAAAAATACATTCCCTTACATTTAAAAAAAAAATCTTTTTTTTTCAACTCCACGCTGGGTACAACAAATTCTTATTTCCGCATTGAATATAAATTTGAACAGAACAGTCCAATATTTGAAGTTTTCATTACTTTTTTGATTGAGATGCATTACAAGTCCATGGCTCTAAAATACTTCCGCAGCCGGAAATAAAGTTTTCCCAATTCCGTCACTCCCTCCAATGAATTCGGAATGAGTTCCGTTTTGGAATTACGAAAATTCTCATTGAACTGCCGTCTTTCGCGCAGATACCACAGGAGTAGGGGAAAATTGGACAGGAGGGTCGGTTACCGACAAATGAAATGAACTGGCTTGTCCGACCGACGCAAATGAATTCAAGTAAAAACCTGTGGTCTCGTGTACCGTTTTCACTACAAGTCGATTCAAAACAGGTGTCACTATTTCTTTTAAATGTTCGTTTAGTGAGGCGTTTCACCAGACCACCGATTTTTACTTGGATTCATTTGCGTCCGTCGGACAAGCCAGTTCATTTTATTTGTCATTTTGAGAATAGAGTTGGTTGTGGTTGATTTGAGATTTAGAGCACAAGGTTCAATCGAGGACAAGCAATTCATGACAATACGCAACCATGTTAAAGATAGCTAAATAGCTTAACGTTTTGACTACGGCTATAAATATAACTGGCACGTTTCTTTCTTGGCATTTCATTCTTCTAATTTCAAATTACAACTACTACTGTACTAGCCGTAGTCTAAATTCCTTCGTGGCGCGATTGGTGTACCTTTCGAAAACACAACTGCTGTACTGCCTGCAGTCTAAATTCCTTCTTGGCACGATCAAGGTGTTGTGAAACATGAGTAACCAATCATAACGCGCAGATGGCCCTGCTTGTTGTCTCCTCTTATCTGAAATCTTTAGAACGATTTTAGGGTTTGAATTTTGTATGATTGATTTGATAAGGATCAGCTTCGAGCTGAAATTAGGGGATGTCCCCTTACTCTTATCTATTTGTTTCGGTTGCAAATATGTAATTATAATACTCATTAAAATACTAGAATATTAAACCTGCTCCTGCTCACATTATTTATTGCCCATACATTTAAAAAACACTGAACCACCTCGATGAAGAATAATCCAAAACAAGGTACCACTGCTGTACTGGCCGTAGTCTAAATTCCTTCTTGGGTCGATCAAAGTACACCTACTGTATTGGCCGTAGTCTAAATTCCTTCTTGGGTCGATCAAGGTACCACTGCTGTATTGTCCATAGTCTAAATTCCTTCTTGGGTCGATCAAAGTACAACTATTGTATTGGCCGTAGTCTAAATTCCTTCTTGGGGCGATCAAGGTACCACTGTTGTATTATCCATAGTCTAAATTCCTTCTTGGGGCGACCAAAGTACAACTAATGTATTGTCAATAGTCTAAATTCCTTCTTGGGGTGATCAAAGTACAACTACTGTATTGGCCGTAGTCTAAATTCTTTCTTGGGGCGATCGAGGTACCAGTGCAGTATTGTCCATAGTCTAAATTCCTTCTTGGGGTGATCAAAGTACAACTACTGTATTGGCCGTAGTCTAAATTTCTTCTTAGGGCGATCAAGGTTCCACTGCTATATTGTCCATAGTCTAAATTCCTTCTTGGGGCGACCAAAGTACAACTAATGTATTGGCCGTAGTCTAAATTCCTTCTTGGCACGATCAAGGTGTTGTGAAACATGAGTAAACAATCAAAACGCGCAGATGGCGCTGCTTGCTCCTCTTATCTGAAATCTTTAAACGATTTTAGTGTTTGAATTTTGTACGATTGATTTGATAATAACCAGCTTCGAGCTGAAACTAGGGGATGTCCCCTTACTCTTAACTATTTGTTTCGGTTGCAAATATGTAATTATAATATACTCATTAAAATACTAGAATATTAAACCTCCTCAAGCTCACATTATTTATTGCCCATGCATATTAAAATCACTGAACCACCTCGATGAAGAATAATCCAAAAAAAGGTACCACTGCTGTACTGGCATTAGTCTAAATTCCTTTTTGGGTCGATCAAAGTACAACTGCTGCGTTGGCCGTAGTCTAAATTCCTTCTTGGGGCGATCAAAGTACAACTACTGTATTGGCCGTAGCCTAAATTCCTTCTTGGGGCGATCAAAGTACAACTACTGTATTGGCCGTAGTCTAAATTCCTTCTTGGAGCGATCAAGGTACAACTGCTGTATCGTTCATAGTCTAAATTCCTTCTTAGGGCTATCAAAGTACAACTACTGTGTTGGCCGTAGTCTAAATTCCTTCTTGGGGCGATCAAGGTAACACTACTGTACTGGCCATAGTGTAAATTCCTTCTTGGGTTGATCAAAGTAGAACTACTGTATTGGACGTAGTCTAAATTCCTTCTTGGGGCGATCAAGGTACCACTGCTGTATCGTCCATAGAGTCTAAATTCCTTCTTGGGGCGATCAAAGTACAACTACTGTATTGGCCGTAGTCTAAATTCCGTCTTGGTGCGATCAAGGTACCACTGCTGTATTGTCCATAGTCTAAATTCCTTCTTGGGACGATCAAAGTACAACTACTGTATTGGCCGTAGTCTAAATTCCTTCTTGGGGCGATCAAGGTACCACTGCTATACTGGCCGTAGTCTAAATTCCTTCTTGGGGCGATCAAGGTTCAACTGCTGTACCGGCCGTTCCAGGTACTGAGTTATATTTAGTTTTCTGCAACACAACTCCAAGCAATTGCAATTGTTATGCAGGCATTTATCAGAATTTAAAGGGAAATTTTGTTCAGGGCCACGATAACGATGTTGAAGAGGTAATACTAAAGAATGAAGAAAGGCATTGCTTTCAAGCAACATTTTGATGTTTTTTTTAGTTTTATGGTACAAGGTCCATATATGGCCAAGCTGCGCAAGACACAAGACAGGCAATGTCTAATGTTGTTTCAGTTGTTAGTACAACATCCAATTGTGTTTGTTTGGTTGGCTGTATGGGAGTTTTATGGCGCAATTTCCATATTTTCCAAGCTTTACCAAACACAATGTAACAACTAGGGATAGAAAAAAGCAGATGGGTAGAGGAGGTGAAACAGGAGGGAGGAGAGATCTCGGGAGCACCATTGAATGAGCACAAGGGCCATATATGACCAAACTGCGCCAAACACAAGACAGGCAATGTATAATGTTGTTTCAGTTGTTAGTACAACAACAAATTGTGTTTGTTTGATTGGTTGTTTGGGGGTTTTATGGCGCAAGGGCCATATTTTCCCAATCTGTGCCAAACACAATATAACAACGAGGGATAGAAAAAAGCAGATGGGTAGGAGAGGGTAAAACAGGAGGGAGGAGAGATCATGGATCAACATTGGCCCGTACACTCCTGAAAAGGTGCGTCCGTGAAGGTGCAAAGTAATTGCGAAAATAAAGGATGAAGAGAAAAAGTAGGCATTGATCGCTTGAGCAACCTGGTGTACCATATCGCAAAAAAAAAAACGATCACTTTTTTTTTAAATTCTTATATTAGCATAACAAATAAAAACAGACATTCATCACCAATTCAACTCAGAAGCGAAAAGTTACTACAACCTCGCACGTCTGCGACTACATCAGACTACGACGTCACCTTTCAAAGTTCGCTCACTAGTCAGCCTCCTGTAGACGTAATATCTGACGTCATGTGCACATGACGTCAGAGATTACGCCCCCTATTAAATGATTGGTTCAGGACGACTGAACGTGACTCAGGACTGGGGTCACTAATCCCATGTTTACCAGAGTCAAAACCTCCCATGAGAAAAGAATAGATCACTTGGGTACATCGAGTTAGTGAAGCTCGTACCACCCGTACCCTCAAGGAACGAACAACCTGGACACAGTTCACTTCACAAGGAATCAATTCGACAGTATTTCAGTTATCAAAAGCTTTCTTTTGTATATTGTCAAATTTCCTCTTTTGACATATTATAGAGATACCATGATTCCGAACATTCCTATTCATTCCATTATTCTCGTTCATATTTCATTCCCTTACGCTCAACCAGACCATATCGATTAGAAGCGGGCAAAATCCACCATAGAGCCATATGAAACATTATTAACTCAAAATTTCCGGACTTCAGACGTTCTATATCGGAAGAAGTTTCTGTTTCTATCCCTTAGATCAGTAAATAAAAACAAAACATCAACCGAGGAAAATCTAGAACAGCTGTAAGGTATGGGAGTTCTCTTATGAGAGGGAAAAAAATCAATTTATATCTCTGAACTCTCCTAAACTCGGGGACTATTATGAAGCTGCAGCTACAGAATCGATGGTAAATGTCTTTTTTTTCTGCCCTCCGCCAAAACAACCTCACAGACCTTCAGCTAGGGAAAAAACGGGAGAAAAAAAAAAATTCCGACAAAACATGCTTTTCCTCGCTACGATTTCTTCACTCCCCTTTTTTTGTTGTTTCGTCCCCAGGAACAGAGAGAAAAAAAGAACAGAAAGAATCTCTTTTATTTCTCTACCTCATGAAATAGGAATGTTTCAAAGGGTAAAAAGGAAGAAAGACGAAGAAAGCTTCCCTTTTAAAAGGTCCATTAACTTCAAAGCTTGGGATAAGAATTTGCACTGGGGAAGCTTCATCTATAAGGCTTTGGCGACATAAATCATAGACGTGTTTGGGGCTGTTTATCACTTAGCTTGCCTGCCGAGCTCTGAAACAATTCTCCGATTTGTATTTATCACGTGATTTGTTTCTTTTCCGTGGGAGCCACCCATGACCACTAGGGATGGAGTGTATGTTAGTAGAACGAGGGACAAAAGTTCTCTAAAACCGTAGGAAATTGCTAATAAATGCTCTGAAAGGATTCAATTGAAAAGATTGATGATGAGGATTGGCGTTAAAATCCTTCGACTTCGTTTTAAATTATCGTCTTTTGTCCCTTTTTGCATGTTAGATTATATTCCCATTTACTTGTATACGTTTAATGGATTTGTAAATTGCATATTTAATAAGCACGTGGGATGAACATAAAGATCATGCAGAAAAGACTCAGCTGACAAGATAAATTAATAGGATTAGTCTTGAATTCGTTTTAAATTATGTCTTTGGTGCTTCTTACATTCATTATCTTAAGCGATAAATTTTCGCGAGAATATTCTTATGTGTAGAATGAGGCTGAGGATATTTAAGCGTTGGAAATGAGTAATAAATAAGCTAAAATTAGCGAAGATTACGGTTTTGAAATTAAAATTATGTGGCTTAGTACTCAGATTCTTTTTTGTTTTACAACCTTTTCTTTTGAGTTTGTTGGATGGTGTTAAGTGGCACGATGGCAAGAATCGTCCACGCTGTGGCCAAACTCTAATTATTTATCAAATTTAAATTTCGATTTAATTATTTTTGTTTTTATAATTTAATTCTATCTCTATTTTATTTAATCTATATTTTAATTATTTTAGTTCAATTTGTTTTGGATTTCAGTAATCGTTGCAATCCTGGCGCTGGAATTAAAAATAAATTGTTTTTAATAAAAGAAACTTGAATAAATATAAATACATTGCACCTCAAAAATAAATAAATATTAAACCTATGTTTCTGTAAAGGTTAGTTGGGTTTTATGGCGAAATA
Source organism: Metellina segmentata (assembly GCA_947359465.1). NCBI lineage: Eukaryota > Metazoa > Arthropoda > Arachnida > Araneae > Tetragnathidae > Metellina > Metellina segmentata. The sequence continues at coordinate 25,815,030 of OX375881.1, read as the reverse complement.
CCATAATTGGCCAAGCGGGGACTGACACAAGAAAACAAAGAATATCAGCATAATCAAGAGAACTAATAAGATGCAGCAATTCATTATTTGTTTCCATCTGGAATCAGTGAATTTATCAAGTCTAAATAAAGTTTTTAAAATAAATGTCAGTAATAAACATGAATAAAAATAAATAATTTTTGCTCTGAGAAAATCTCCGGAAAGGTCTTTAAAGGTTTACGGTCTTGACTATAGTCAACCCTCCTAGTGGTGGTCTGTTCTAGGTATCCTCCATAGGCAAATCTGACCAGATTTGATGGACAAAATGTCACAATCACTTGGAGAGTTCAGAGTTTGACTATCAGGCAAAATGTGACCAGCAATACTATCACAATAGCATGTTGAGCACATTGCACAAGAATGTATTCTTAGATATTTTATTAAAAAAAATATGTATAAATCACGATAACTACTAATACACTTTCAGATACAGTAATAAATTTACTGAAGATTCAAATGAAACAATTTATAAGAACTGGGTTACCTCTTAAATTCGTACCTCTGAGTTGAATATGACGCAGTATTGATTCGTGTAATTTATCGTGAATGCGTTTTTCTCTTTTTCTCTTCTCTGTCAAAAACATTTTCCCATTGCGTATGTCCACTGTCGTACGCATCCCGGTTGGAAGATTAACATATTAGCAACCGGATGGTTGAGAGTTCGAAACTTGATAAAAACCAAAGCCCAGCGTGTACGTTCTACATGGAACAGACTGATGCATGTTAAACTATCGTGGTGTCAAGTGTCCTCTCGTGTAGCATGATGTGGAAATTTGGAGTGGAATCCCAGCCTAGTTGACCTAGTCATCTGACCATGGTTCCAAAAGACGAGATGTTTTGTTTCTTTTGGGGATTGAACTCGGAGAGCCGCCAATAGCCGTAGTGTTGTTCCAGTTCGACGTTAATTCAACTACCTAGTTTCCCTTACTTAACGCTGTTTTTCTTGTGTTTGGCGCACCTATAGACGTGAAATAAAAGTACACTGCGCATTGCTATTGATGTTCAAAAGTATGGAAGATATGTCGACTAGTAGTCACGTGACTGCTTGTTGGTCTTAGTTGGTCTATTTTACATCTTATCGCCTCGTTCGGCGATGTAACATCTTAACGCACCCAGGCAAGAAAAGTGACACAACTCTAAATTGCAGAATTTGAGAAACATCAACTTAAAGGATACAATAAAACTTATATTGAAATAGTAAAAGCTTCTTTTAAATTTTAGGTAAAAATTTATGGTGGTAACTTCTATAGAATAGTAATATAACACGCTGGGGCACCTCATACATATTTTTCAATGGCATAGCATCAAACTTTTTATTGCTTGACCTGTGTCACTTTTCTTGCCGGGGTGCGATATAGTATAAGGGTATATGTATGAATGAGCATTTCTGCAGAGTGGCTACACAAATGGTAAAATCAACTACATTTACTGTGTCACGTGGACCAATCAGATGGGAATCATTGGTTGAGAGTTTTCTACCGACCCGTGAGTCTATCAGAAGATGAATGTTCGTTTCCACTCGCAATTGAAAGTAGTAATGGTCATGTTGCTACTAGTTTTGGTAACATGATCTTGGATATATATATAAAAAGGTTACGATTGCTCTTTACTTTTTTATTTATTCTATGGCTACACGTCAGCCAAATATGACTCGTGTGCCATCAAAAGTAACTTTTCTTTAAATTCGCTTTAACACGTTCACTGGGGATCTCGCTCCAGCGCGTGATATGGCGTCAACGCTAAAGAGCTAATTAATCGCGTGGCAGCGCGAGGTGTGGAGTGATGTCTCAGTAGCCAGTCACGCGTTCGCGCGGGAACAGCTGCACCTCAACATTTATTGTCCTCTTCAATTGGCGTGGAGTAAAGGTTACAAGCTAGTTCTTAAGGTATGTGGTTTCCAATTTAGAGCTTTGTTAGTTATTTAAAAAATGTTGTAACATGAGTTGTAGAGAAGATAGATCTACAGGGCCTTCACGCTCTAAAAAAAGAAAAATGCAATCTAATAAGCCTCTAACAGATGATGAATTTGTAAATTTGTCGGCTGAGCTTTCGCCAATCTATTTTCATATTGGCGCACTTTTCAATCATATTTGTTCTAAAAAGATGTCGGCTTCTGCGGAAAACCCTTTTCTACGGCGGGGCAATAACTACCAACACATTCGGCAGTGAATGTGTTAAATTACTTTTCTTAAGGCAGGTTTACACGCTACGATAAATCGTGACGATGTGATTGACAAATTTACTGTTCCAATAAATAGAAAGAGTGAGTATTGTTTACACACTACGATAAATCGTAACGATTTCTTGTCAAATATTCGTTATCTACCGCTAAATAAGCTTTTGCCCTGGACGAAGTAGTGTTGTTGTTATATATTGGTTGTTTAGCTAGAAAAGTGAAGAGGTCGCGAAGACCAAGAACAAAGTGGAGCCGCAAGTGGTTGTTAAAGAAAAGAGAATTCTCTCATGTAAAATTATTGAAAGAATTGAGAAATGAACCAAATGACTGGCGAAATTATTTGAGAATGGACGAAGAGACTTATGTTGAGTTGTTAAGGTTAGTTCCTCAGTTTATTGCGGAAACTGATACTGTTATGAGAAGAGCGATATCTCCGTACGAAAGACTCTCAGCTACCTTACGATCCCTAGCCGCCGGAAGTAGCTTGAAGGCCATGGAATATTCAACTGCTATTTCTAAACCAGCTCTCAGCAAAATAATCCCAAAGACCTGTGAAGCTATCTACAAAGTATTAAAACAATTCATACAGGTATCTTAAGAAGAGTTTTTTATTTTCTCTTAAACCAAAAACATTACAAACATTATAACGAGTAATTATACAAACATTATAACTCTCGAGGAGTTTGTTTAACTACCATAATTACCTATTCGAATAAAATCAGTCAACCAAAGAACGAACTATTCGACACAATCTTTCTGATGCAGATGCAAATGCAAACTGAGTCAAATCGTAGGGAGAAATGGCTGCCACTTGTTTACAGGTTCCAACATGTCGTTACGATTCGCAGAAATTGATGCCGGCAGGCATCAACCATCCAATCTAATTCCAATTCAAATTAATCGCTACAATGTCCTGTTTACACCCAACGATAAATTGAAACAATTCGATCGTTACGATAAATTGCTAGCATTTATCGTAGCGTGTAAACCTGCCTTTAGTGTTAGTATGCTAGTTAAGCTTCAGGTTTACTTGGAAAGATTGTTTAATGAGTATTTGTATTGTATATTTATTGAGTATATGATAGACTATTAAAGACAAAGTATGTTCAGATCGGGTTTATACGAAAAAGATTCATTCTTGAATTAACTTTAATTTCATTATTTGGCCCTTCTTGCATTGATTAGACTTACATTATTTATATGAACAAAGAGTAATGAATATGTACGGGTAAAGCTTGAAGGATGTTTAAACAATGAAACCTAATACGTTAAAGATTCAATTTAAAAAGATTAATAAAGAAGTTAGTACTAGTCTTCTGAATTATTTTTATAAATCCTTAATTACTTTACTATCGGTATTGCGTATAATTGCATCGTTAATTATACTTAATTAACAATTTTCTCATACAAAAAGATTTGTTGGATATCAAAAGAAAAAAAGACATTTAAAGGATGAAAATGAATGAAAGAGATCAAAGTATTACCGATAAGGATTGAAGGTTAACATTAATTTCAAGTTAATTTTAAAAAATTTCCTTTATCAGCCGAGTACATAACACCGCCATTTATTTGTAAAACATTCTTTACAAACATTCATTAATTGGTTAATGAAATTTATTGAGGGAGCAATAAATAAGCGAACAAGTTTTAATTAAATATATTTTGTTTTCCAGATACATAGTTTATACTTAGAAGTAGGTTGTTTTAAAGCTTTAGACTTACACACTTTTAGAGATTATTTCTTTATTTAGTTCTTCCATACAAATTGTCTCCTTAATGACTGCGTAACAATGAGACTAACAAATATTGAATATTCATACCCAAGAATGTTCTATAATTAGTTTTTATTTAAATTTTCAAAATGCAATTTCATTTAACTGTTTTTTAAACAGAAAAACACCCAATTGCAAAGCAGAAAAAATTTTAATCCGAAAATTGCAAGAAAGAAAACTGAGTTTTTAAGTAAGTAGTTGAATTAAAAAGTCACACCACAGCCCCCCCCCCCCCCCCCCCAACGGTTTGATATAAAGTTTTCAGGATAAATTCATAATTGAAATAAAAGTAATGTTTTATGAACTTAAATTCTTCTAGTTTTACACCTGATTTCAAAACGTTTTCTATTGTTTCAAGTAAACATCTAATTTGTTTGCAAAGATGTATTTTCGTAAACCTGTAGTTGAATTTACGTCGCAGCACTACAGCAATACAATAGGCTATTGATGACGGTCCGGGATCAATCCCAAAGGAAAAAATTTGAGGGAAATGCCTCGTAATTTTGAATCAAGGTCAGATGACGAGAAAAATGCCTGAGCTGACATTCCACTCTCTAATCTCCCACACCACTCCAACACGAGACCATTTGAGGCTGCGGCAGATTCAACGTGCACAATACCTCATGTATACGACGGTCTTTGGCAGGAAATAGTTTCAAACTCACAACCTTCCGTGTGTTAAACCGTTAATCTTCCAACTAGGATTTTACTGCCCCTTTGAGTACTTCTTAATGGCCATCATAAAAGTAATCTGTAAATAAATTTTTTAAAGTTTTTCAGAGCATAGGTAGGTAGTTTAACTAGCGTCGCACTGAAGCAAAACAAAGAGCTACTGTGATCAAACCCAACAGAACAGATCCGAGGGCAACATCACGTAATTTTGAACCAAGTGACAATATTACACCTGAATTGGCACTCCACTCTCCAAACTTCCACGCCAACCTTTTCAGAGAGAGATCAATAAAGAAGTCTGTCCTGGTATGACAGCAAAAACTTTCGATCCCATAATTGGTTCAAGCCATTGCGGTTACGTCGCGTTTACATACACAGCGCAATTTGAATGACGTGCTCTTAATGCAATGCGCAAAATAAATGTCGACTCTTCTAGGTTATCTTTGAGTCGAAAACTGCCCTGTAAAGCCGTTTCCCTGATACAGAAACCTGATTCAATCTGTCACCATTTTTGGCAAGGTACTATTTATTTTCCAACTTTGATTTTCTTTTCACCTTGGAGTATGAAGGCAGGTTTGCTTCAAAGAGATATCTCGTCCTCAGCACAATTGACCTGATCTTGGACGAGATATCACGTCCTATGCAAAATTAACCATATCTTGAACGATATATCTCGTCCCCGGTACAATTTAAGTCCTCTGCACAATTGACCAGATCTTGGACGATATATTACGTCCTCAGCACAATAGACCAGACCTTGGACGAGATAACTTGTCCTTAGCACAATTTTCCATATATTGGACGAGATATCTCGCCCTTCCACACAATTGACCAGATCATTGGGCAATATCTCGTCCTCAGCCCAAGTGACCAGATCTTGCACGAGATATCTCGTCCTCAGCAAAAATGACCAGATCTGGGATAATATATCTCGTTCACTGCACAATTGACCAGATCCTGGACGATATATCTCGACCTCTGCACAATTAACCAGATCTTGGACGAGATATCTAGTCCTAGTCACAATTTACCATACCTTGAACGAGATATCTCGTCCTCCACACAATTGACCAGATCTTGGATGCGATATCTCGTCCTCAGCACAATTGACCAGATCTGGGACGATATATCCCGTCCTCTACACAATTGACCAGATCTTGAAAGAGATAACTCGTCCTCAACACATTTGAACATATATTGGGCGAAATATCTCGTCCTCTGCACAATTGATCAAATCTTGAACGAGATAACTCCTCCTCAACACATTTGACCATATCTTGAACGAGCTATCTCGTCCTCCACACAATTGACCAAATTCTTGGACGTGATATCTCGTCCTCAAAACAATTTACCAGAAATTGGGCGATATCTTGTCCTCGGCACAATTGACAAGATCTAGGATGATATATCTCGTCCAATGCACAATTGACCATATCTTGAGCGAGATATCTTGTCTAGATACTTGGAGGGTTAGTAATCATTGTTCTGCACAATAAATGTTAATAGCTAATGTGCAGAACAAATGTTAATAACCAATGTGCAGAATGAATATCAATCAATGTGCCGAATAAATGCCAATCAATGTAAAAGATAGGTGTCAATAATAATTGTGTAGACTGTGTCAATAATAAGGGTGCATGAAAAATGTCCCTGATTAATGTGTTTAATAAATCTGAATAATCAATGATCAGAATAAATGTCAATAAGCAATGTGCAGATGTTAAGGATATAATGTTAATAATAGAATGTACAGATGTTAATGATAGAAGGATAATAATAGAATGTGCAGAAAGAGAATAAAAGTTAATAATGCAATATGCAAAATAAATGACAATGTGCAAAGTGCAAAATCAATTTCCCTAAGCAATGTGGAGAATAATTGTTAATATTATACTATGCCGAATGAATGTTAGTAACGATATATGGAATAAATAGCACTAAGCAGTGTGCAGAATGAATATTAATACAATGTGCAGAATAAATGTCAATATTGCAATTTACAGAACCTTTACCTTCCTGGTGGTTGTATTGAAGAAGTATCTCGTTAAAAGCAAAACTGACCACATCTTAATGGATGAGATGCTTCTTCAGTAGAAAAACCTGACCTGATCTCGATCTCGTCAACATCAAAAAATGACAAACATGTACATAACGAGATATCTAGTCATTATCAAAATTGATCAGATATCTTGATGGACAATTAATCGTCGAAACCACCTAGAGGGTTAATAATGAATGAGCAGAACAAATTCTAACAGTACAATGTGCAAAGTACGTGTTAGAAAATAAATGTGTAGAGTAAATATTAACAATAAATGTGCAGAATAAATGTTAATAATCAATGAGCAGAATAGAATGCTTGTTAGCTAATAAATGTGTAGAGTAAAAATGTTAGTTAATGTGCAGAATAAATGTTAATAATCAATGGGTAGAATACGTGTTAGAAAATATATGTGTAGAATAAATATTAAAATTAATGTGCAGAATAAATGTTAATAATCCATGATCAGAACAGAATGCGTGTTAGCTAATGAATGTGCAGAATAAAAATGCTAATTATAGAATACGTGTTAGAAAATAAATGTGTAGAATAAATATTAACAATTAATGTGCAGAATAAATGTTAATAATCAATGAGCAGAATAGGATGTATGTTAGCTAATAAATGTGTAGAGTAAAAATGTTAAATAATGTGCAATATAAATGTTTATAATCAATGGGTAGAATACGTGTTAGAAAATAAATGCGTAGAATAAATATTAACAATTAATGTGCAGAATAAATGTTAACAATCAATGAGCAGAATAGAATGCGTGTTATCTAATAAATGTGTAGAATAAAAATGTTAATTAATGTGCAGAATAAATGTAAATAATCAATCAGTAGAATACGTGTTAGAAAATAAATGTGTAGAATAAATATTAACAATTAATGTGCATAATAAATGTTAATAATCAATGAGGATAATAGAATGCGTGTTAGCTAATGAATGTGTAGAGTAAAAATATTAATTAATATAAAGAATAAATGTTAATAATCAATGGGTAGAATACGTGTTAGAAAATAAATGTGTAGAATAAATGTTAATAATTAATTTTCAGAATTGATGTTAATAATCAATGGTTGGTTGGTTGTTTTGGAATTCTATGGCGCAATGGAGGTATTTAGCCAAGCTGCGCCAAAACAGAACAACGTCAAGTGGAAGATGCCGTTAAGGGGTAAATGAAGAATTGGGGAACAAAGCATTAGGATCAAAGTAGATAAGGATTGCTTGGGTATCCTGGGAATGAGACCACCTTGTTTACCAAAGACAGTAAACCCCAAGAGAAAAGAAAATATCACTCCTTGAAGCCTGTTCTTACCTAAAATTAGATATGCCTCTGATGGTGTAAATAATTAGAGTACAGAACAAATGCGTGGTTTCACAAAAGGTGTATCAATTTCAAGCTCTAAATTAATTTTCAACAATGTGACACAAGGAAATTAAGAGATCGGAATTGAGTGAAATGACTCAGTTAAATTATAAGTCTAATCACCTTCGTATATGGCAAAATACCTACAGAACAAACTTAAAAATCAGAAACAAATATTTAGTTTAAAAGAATCGAGATAATAATAAGTTGTTTTTCTTCCATTTCGTAGGGATGTTTCTCATTCCATATATCGTTCGCCAAAATAAAAATATAAAAAACTCCTATAATGGGAATTTTTACTATTACAATGCAGTCACGAGATCTTATGTAAGAAAGCTAATGTTTGAAGACATAGATTATCGAAAGTTAGCAAAAATAAGCAAAAGTTAATTACAAAATTGCAGTATGAGGAATATTGAAAGATTCCTTGAAGGAAAATGTTGGATAGTTTCACTTAAATTAGAAATTATATTATAATAGGAAACTAATAAGGTAAATTTCAGTGAGATGTTAAAGAACCTGCTTGTTAAAAATTAGAGGTTCATATTATAAAGATAAAAACGTTATCTGCAAGAATTAGTAAATAATTTATTCCTTGTGACAAATTACATATTTCACGAAAAGATAAATGTTGAGGGGTTGATATTCTAAGATTTATTTTAAATAAACTGGTATTCTACGCTATATGGACAAAGGTATTTGGATACTGCAGAAATTCGTAGGATCCATCTTAGTATGGGGTTATTTTTCCTGGTTAGGACACAGCCCATTGCTTTATGTACCTGGTATCATAAGCGTTGACGTGAACCTCAACGTTCTGGATAATTCGACCTTGCCTACACTATGGCAATACTACGATAATGATGGTTGGTTATTCCAACAGGATCGAGCTCCTTGCAATACTACAAAACGTGTGTTGGACTGGTTTCCTGAAAATAAGATGAATTTGCTTGACTGAACTGTTCAGAGAACCGATCGAGCACTTGTGAGACAGACTGGAGCGACGAGTATGACACCACCACGAACGCCCATCTTAACAACCATATCTTCCCACAGCCTTTTAATAAGTATGACGAGATGTTCCTGCACAAACTTACAGAGAACATGTGGAAAGTATGCCCCCATACCAGTTACTAAATAGAATAATAAAGCCCTTTTTCTGCAGAACAGGCAGTGTCCAAATACTTTTGTACACATAGTATATATGAATTCTAAATGTAATGGTATTTAAGGTTCAATTACCAAAGGACTTTATTATTCGAGCTTCGATTAACCGAGTGTTCGTGTTATCCGAGTCGAGTGTTTTAAAGCTTTAAAGAAAGTTCTGAGAGCTTTCTTACATAGTTCAAGTGAACCAAGGAGATGAGAATGTGCTGCGAAACAAAAAATCAAATACTCTGGCTCATTGATTGGTATGGGCTTTATGGCACAAAGTCCAAAGACGGGCAAGATGCGCCAAACCCAAGACAAAGCAAGCCAGCACAAATAAGTATAAAAGGTTTAAATAAATTAATCAGCAATAAAAAAAGTACTTTTTGAAGAATGCTTGAAAAGTACGTAACTCACATCCAGAATCATTGGCTAATTGATTGGTATGGGCTTTATGGCACAATGTCCTAAGACGGGCAAGATGCGCCAAAAACAAGATAAAGCAAACCAGCACATAGAAGTATTAAAGGTTGAAATAAAGTAATCAGCAATAAAAAAGTACTTTTTGAAGAATGCTTGAAAAGTGCGTAACTCACATCCAGAATCATTGACTAATTGATTGGTATGGGCTTTATGGCACAATGTCCAAAGACGGGCAAGATGCGCCAAAAAGAAGATAAAGCAAACCAGCACATATAAGTATTAAAGGTTTAAATAAAGTAATCTATATAAATAAGAATGGAGTGTTTGTACTTTCAATATTTTCGACCCATTTCAAGTTTTCTATCCGTTTTGGACCCTTCTTATGCCGAATCCGTCTTTTTCTCGTTTGGTGTCTGTCTGTCTGTCTGTCTGTATGTTGTGCCCTATACACGTCCACGCGGTTTAAGATATTTTCATGAAAATTTGCATACAGTGAGTACTTATCTTCATTTAGTGAGTGGCATTGGTTGCGAAAGTCTGTCTGTCCGTCTTTCTGTTCTATGCTCGATTTTGTGTTAGTGTGTTTGTGTAGACATCACATGAATTGTATTCCAGATATTTGATTGCATTGTATTTTATTTTATACATTATCTATTAATTTAGTGAACGCAATATTAAACATTTCTTTATTGTTATATTTAGTTGAGTTTCATGCTAAAACACATGAGTAAGTATCCTTAAATCAACCATAATTTGGTAGTTTTGGAAAAATTGGAATGTCTATTGAATATTACGATTACTTCGATTGCTTTACCAGTACTGCTGAAAAAGTAATTATTCTTCAAAAAATTATTTTTTTTATGGAATTTCATCTCTGATACTTCATTTATTTCGAGTCTTATTTTTATTCTTTGCGCAATGAAAACGATTTAAGAATATTTGGGACAGACGTTATTTTTCAATGAAACGAGAATGAACAAGATCGCGCGAGCAGTGATATTTTTTCTGGTTCTTTCGCTCTGAATTAATTTCACATATCTAAATTTTGTACACTTTTAGTTGTAAGTTGTGGCAAGTGTGCGAGATCAAGAGATAAAATTGAATCACAAATTAATATCTTTAGAACAATTTTTTGTGACATCTTTTATTTTGTTTTACTTCGCTGTTTCCTTTTTTAAATATTTATTATTTTAATAAATGTGTTTTCCTTCTCATCACACGCAACAGCACCACAAAGTATTAGACTTAAAAATGTTAGGTAAGTCAGTATAAATTTTCAGTAAATTTTAAGTGTATTTATGCCATTATTGAAAGAATAATGCCGTTATTTAAAGAATAATGCCGTTATTTAAAGAATAATGCCGTTATTTAAAGAATGATGCCTTTATTGAAAAAATAATAATGTTTAAAAATCCAAACTAAAACTTTTTCCGACATTAAAAAATTTGTTGTAATAATGACAGGAGAAGATTGCAAAATTTCACAATGTCGCATACCGGAGTCAAGAGTGCCACAAGTAAAAAAATATTGTTTTGTTGACTATGAGTGCGAGAGCACTCGCCATAAATCGTAATTTTAATTAATTGAGTTGAACATGAAAAGAACTTAAGAAAGGGAATTCCGAATCTCCCTCAAAATCGTCTTTTATAGTAGTAACCTTAGTATCACCTTTCGTCATTTTGTAGCTTTGTCATACAGCAACTGTGCGATGTATGTGAAATGTATTACATGATTGGATATGCATGTGTAGGATTTGTGTCCAAAGTAAGTTGTAGAAAATATAAAGATGGCGAAAGTGTTAAAATAAATTTTTATTCTACAAAAAACGTGTCATTATATATTTTGATTATCTCTTCAATTTAGAGTAAACCAATTCAAACCGAGTAAGGTCGGGTATTTTGCTAGTCAGAAATAAAAAAGTACTTTTTTAAGAATGCTTGAAAAGTGCGTAACTCACATCCAGAATCATTGACTAATTGATTGGTATGGGCTTTATGGCACAATGTCCAAAGACGGGCAAGATGCGCCAAACCCAAGATAAAGCAAACCAGCACATATATGTATTAAAGGTTTAAATAAAGTAATCAGAAATAAAAAAAGTACTTTTTGAAGAATGCTTGAAAAGTGCGTAACTCACATCCAGAAACATTGACTAATTGATTGGTATGGGCTTTATGGCACAATGTCCAAAGACGGGCAAGATGCGCCAAAAACAAGATAAAGCAAACCAGCACATAGAAGTATTAAAGGTTGAAATAAAGTAATCAGCAATAAAAAAGTACTTTTTGAAGAATGCTTGAAAAGTACGTAACTCACATCCAGAATCATTGGCTAATTGATTGGTATGGGCTTTATGGCACAATGTCCAAAGACGGGCAAGATGCGCCAAATCCAAGATAAAGCAAACCAGCACAAATAAGTATAAAAGGTTTAAATGAAGTAATCAGCAATAAAAAAGTACTTTTTGAAGAATGCTTGAAAAGTACGTAGCTCACATCCAGAATCATTGTAAAATTATCCCAATAGATGCATAACATATAGATACGAGCATAGACTATTCTGAATCCATCCTTCCTCTATAGGCCACGTTAACCCGTTTGGAAGACCAGCGCATCGGCAACTGGAGAGTCGAAACTCAATCCAACCGTCGTGTACGTGGGAGCTGGTACACGTTACGTGTGTCGTAGCCTCAAATATCCTCACGTTGGCGTGGTGCGTAATTTTAGAGAGTGTGGTGTCACCTCAGGTATTGACTTCGTCACCTGATCGTGGTTGAAAATTACGAGGTGTTGTCCTTGGATTTTCCATTCGTCATCGATCCCGGGACCAACTGGGGTGGTTAAGGTGTTAGCTTCAAGATCGGAAGGTTCCTGGGATTGAATCCCGGTAAGTGCATGGATATGTCTAAGGTATGGGGCGCCTTAATCCGTCGTTGCCGAAAATCCTCTCATTGGGTTGGTGTGGAAGTTCGGAGAGTGGAGTGACAGCTCAGGTGTTGCCTCGCCATCTGACCGTGGTTCAAAATTACGTGGCGTTGTAATCGAATATTTCCCTTACGGTATACATCCCGGACCGTAGTGAATGGCCAGTTATGTAGCTCAAGAAAACGACGTTAATTAAAAATTACACCATAAATTACCAATTACCATCGATTCAGAACTATCTCCAGTAACCCGTTGTGTTGATCCATTGTAACATTATTTCAACTGCGTACCTTGCTTTATGAACCTTTCTGTAGCATCTGTAGTAATTTGAAGTAACGTCGGCAATGGATCAACACAACTACAGATGCTACAGAAAGTTACTACAACTACCTACCTTGCTTTATGAACTTTTCTGTAGAATCAGTAGTAATATATAGTACAGTAAATATTTTTTATTTGGAATGATTTCTGTTACTACGTCGCATTATCCGCGTTTCTTGTTATGTGATGTGGATTCGGTTCAAATCATACCTTGACTAACCAAGGCTATACCGTATCTTAAATCTTGATACCAAATAATTTTCTACTTAGGCAGGTAGGTATTTTAATTAATTCAATAATTTCAAACTGGAGCAACACAATGGGCTATTGGTGACGGTCTGGGATCAACTCCTAAGGTAAAGATCCGAGGACAACACCACGTAATTTTGAACCACGGTCAGATGACGCAATTTTCTAGGAACAACAATTAAGGATGGTCAAAGATTTTAAGGAAAATGGAACATGATACATTGAATATTAGGATCAATATGAACTATATGGTAAACCTCCCACTTCACATTATTAATTCATGGATCTATTAACTAAGTGCACCAGCTAATTATTTGATGTAATTAGGCTTTTGCAACAGACTAAAGACTTCAAGTAATTGATAATCCTTAGCCCTCCTGTAATCCTTCTATCTTCGTACCATATTCACAAATAAAATTACAGTATTGCAGGCCTCGAAATAGATTTTTTAATACAGGTGCACAAGGTGCACCTAAGTTTTTAAATTAGGTGCACAGTTATGTACAGTGGGAAAAATTAGGTGCACAGTTATATTTTCATGTGCACAGTGCACCTGTGCACCCGGGTATTTCGAGCCCTGCAGTATTGTATACAGTAAAATTACAAATTACAATGTCTCCACAGTACAATCATTTGGGCTTCTGTAATTGTAACCACTAACACAAATACTGGGATTTTAATCAAGGTTTTTACAACCATTGTAACTATTTTCACAAATATTTCTTTGCGATTCATCTCGTTTCATTTCGATCGTCTTACGGCCATATTCACAAGTCTCGAGTTAACTCGAGGATCAGTTGATCCGCGAGTAAGAGTTAACTCGAGGATTATCAAGAACGGTATTCTCAAACGGCTTGTTAAGTGATCCGGGGATTAAAATGAGACACTCGCTGTGATTGGCTACTACCGTCTCCTCACGATCACGTGGTATTGTTTATATTGGTTACGACGCTCGAATCTACATTCCCACTGATCAAGCACGTACTTCGCCGTAGAATTGATACAAAATTGTTATTTAATAGAACGCATTCGGCATTTTAATTTTGGTTAGAGAAAAGAAATGCAAAGGTTTTTAATTTCAAATTGGATTTTTATGGAAACCTAAATTTTGCAAGAAAAAATTGTATACAATGTCTTAACAAATGAATGTAATCCGATTATCTTTGTACTTGTCTGTATGGGTGTGTGTTGGTGGTGTGAAAAGTAACTTGCACTGTCAATTTTCTTTCATTCGTAATAAACCAACAGAATAATTTAATACTACGACGAATTTGTATCTACCATGGTCATATTCTACCTTTCACTCTTAGCGGACGGAGGTGCCGCCACCTATCTTTTAGCCAAGCTGCTAGTTTACGTTTACGCAGCTACCTTTATTTCCATTTTTCTTTTTAATTTCAATAAAATTATGTTTTAAATTTTTCCATTTAAGCTGCATTATGATGAGCAGATGACCTTTTATGCAGCAGGTGCTCTGTTATGATAGGTCCAGTCCAGTCGTAGTCAGAATACTGTAATTTAGCATAGAATGAAATATGTCATCCATTTTCTTTCCTTCGCAAAAAGATAGTACTGCGCATGTGTAACTATTAATCGCGAGTTAACTCGCCGATTTCGGAGGATCAAAATGTAACACCCAACGGCAGTTTAAACCACGGATCAAGACTTGTGAATGCGGTTTTTTCGATAACTCGCGGATTATCGTTGATCCTCGAGTTACTCGGACTTGTGAATACGGCCGTTAGTGTTGAGATTTCTGCTTATTAGTGTTGATTTTACCCAGCACAATTAACGTTCAAATAACCACACATTTCAAAGACCATGCATTCTTTGGACTTTTAGAAAAATTATGTTGTACCCTCTCTTTTATATAGAATCTTTGGAACGTGTGTGCGTGTGTGTGTGCGCGCGCATGTGTGTACTAGGTATGCTACAGTATTGTCGATGTTTTCAAGACATCGATGATTTTTAAAAACATCGATTTATGGAATCGATGTTTGTTTAACATCGATTTTTTACGTTGTTGAAGTATTATTTTTGAAAGAAAACAGTATCATAGTAAGTATTTAAAAAAATAACTGTACAACTATGTAATTGTCAGTGTGACATCCTTCCCATCAGAAAGTGTTTATTTTCTAACTTGTGGGAAAGTTGGTGCAAAAAGAAGTCGGCTAAATAGGGAGAAAGTTAACAAACTTCTACTTTTATAAATTTTAAATAACAATTATTGGAGCATATAATAATTATAGGTTTCAATATTTTTTATTTACAGTAAATTAAAAATAAGTTCGTTACATAATTAATAATAACAATCAATAATTATTGTTATGTACACCCGTCAAAAAAAACGACTCACCCGATCGCAATTGCACAATTTACATCGTAGAACAAAACGGAAGGTAGCAATCGATAGGATTAATGTTTCCTACAAATACCAATATTTAAACTTTGTCTAAGGGGCCAAGAGCTTATGTATTGATGATGTACCTGATGAGACGTATCGTCAATCAAGATCTGCTCAGTTTTGCTAATGACGAGATACCTCAGCGAAAATTGACGAGATTTATCGTCAATCAAGATCTGCTCAGTGTTGCTAATGAAGACCTCGTAGAAAATTGATGAGTTATATCGTCAATCAAGATCTGCTTAGTTTTGCTAATGACTAGATACCTCAGTGAAAATTGATGAGATATATCGTCAATCAATATCTGCTCAGTTTTGCTAATGACGAGATACCTCAGCGAAAATTGACGAGATTTATCGTCAATCAAGATCTGCTCAGTGTTGCTAATGTAGACCTCGTAGAAAATTGATGAGTTATATCGGCAATCAAGATCTGCTTAGTTTTGCTAATGACTAGATACCTCAGCGAAAATTGATGAGATATATCGTCAATCAAGATCTGCTGTTTTGCTAATGACGAGCTACCTCAGCGAAAATTGACGAGATTTATGGTCAGTCAAGATCTGCTCAGTGTTGCTAATGAAGAGATACTTCGTAGAAAATTTACGAGTTATATCGTCAATCAAGATCTGCTTAGTTTTGCTAATGACTAGATAACTCAGCGAAAATTGACGAGTTACATCGTTAATCAAGATCTCCTCAATTTTGCTTGCAATGAGATGCCTCGTCGAGATGAACATCATGAGGGTTGTGTATGATTTTTACAACGTCCAAGCTTGGGCGGTAACCTCATCTTCTACCGTGATTCAAAATATAGGAATTCAAAATAGTGGGGAATGTCTTTGGATCTTCCCTTCGGAATTGATCCCAGACCTTCGCTACTGTACGACGTTACTTCAACTACTTCTGCCCCTTTAGATACTAATTTTTGTTTGACTTTTCTGTGTTAGAACGAAGCATCAAACCAACTAATAAACAGTTTCCTAAAGTAAAACACTCAAATTTTGGAATTTACGTTAGAAAATAGAGATGTATTTATTTTAAATGGAGTTTTGAATTGGATTTTTGGGTTTAGTGGTGCAAGGTTCTAAAGTGGGCTGGACCGTCGTCAATAGCCCGTTGTACGCTCCATACGATATTAATTAAAATACCTACTTACCTAAAGCAGACAAGCTGCGCTAGAATTGTGTCTCGGGCCAAAATGGAAAACCATAATATATTATAACGCGCCCATATAAATAATCATTATCTTCCTTTTACATCTTTCTAGAACGCTATAAATCTAACTTTCCGTAAAAATTCTAAAATACAACAAAAACTCAGAGATGAGATAGTTTTATAAAAAAAAAATTACACTAGTTAGTTTAGAAATCTCATCTAATTCGTTCATTACAAACTCGAGAAAGGATTTACAACTTTTTAAAAAGATTTAAAAGAGTAAAAAAAGAGCATGCCATATAAATCTTTCCCTTTTCATTATAAAGTACATCACCACTCAATAACAAACAAAAAATACGCTTTTGTCATCATAAAGTACACCACCATTCAATAACAAAAAGGAACTGAAAAATTCACATCCATTCGCATTCACGCCAGCGATTTCTAATACGACCACTGAAAAATCTAAGAGCCTGTCCAGGTCCGAGTTATTCCTCGCAGAAATGGGGGAAAAAACTTCATTATTATAGCCAAGAACATCTCAGTTTTTTTCCCTCTTCAAAAGAAATTTAAGGCTCTTGCTCTTTTCAAAAAGAAACTTTCCGTGTACTTCAGCGCTATGCTAAAAGCCAAGCCTCGACCGAATGGAGAAAAAAGTTATAAATTACCAGCCATAAATATCAAAGCGCCAGCGAGACAAAATTGGATCGAAATGATATTTCATTTCCGTTGAAAATTTGTCCCCTCCTTTTAGAAAGGAAGAATCTGCTTTCATAAATAAAGGTAACCGAATATTGCATTTACCCAGCGGGGGAAAAAGGGGAAAAAATGGGAAATAACCATGGGAATAGGGATAAAGTACAGCGGCCTTTTAGTGAACGAGTTAAGTGTGAGGATTTATTTCCTTAGCTGTATAATTTGGGAAGAAAAGGCATTTTGAGCTTGTACGTCCCTTTTTCGGACTTGTAAACTATGATTAATAACAATGCTTCCAGAATCTTATTTAGTCAGTAAGTAGATCCCTTTATGAATGGAAATGACATTCGAGTTATGCTTTAACCAATTGATTCAATTACTCAAAGTTAGTTTTATGCTGAAAGCATTAGAAAGCATAAACCCAAAAAAGTGATTCCTAACATATTTGTGTGTGTAATACCATTGTTATTTAAACCACTTCGTCTGCGAAAAGCAGGAACTCATTTGCAGATACGTTTTCGGTGACTCTAAATACTTATGAGAAATAAACTGTCATACCCTGTTAAAGATGTACAGTAAAACTTAGATTAACTAACAGTTTCTGTTAATCGCCAGTCCGTTATAACGGAGCATTGCCGCTCAGAAAGCACGAGCCTAGAAGAAAGAAAAGAAATTGACAGACTATTTTAAAATTTGTACGTCTAGAGCGTAAGTTGATGTAATAATACGTACATAATTATATACCATACTGTACTGAATGTAAATTGTATATTGTTTATTTCTGTAAAATAAAATATTTGTATGTAGTGTATTTCCAGTTCGTAAACGTGCGTTCTTTATCATTCGTTCATATACAGTGGATGGGAGGGTTGTTTAAGTTTTTTTTCTGTTATCCACATATACTCGATTAATCGTCATGGTCCCGGTCCCAACCCTGACGGTTAATTGAAGTTTCACTGTATGGCACACCACTAAAATTTCTATAAATTGTTTACCTAAAAACAAAGTTTTTAAACAGCTTAACAGTAAACAATATTGTGACAGTGAATGAGTTTTGCCCTAAACTGATTTGGTTACTATATCCATTTCGCAAAGGTGGTGCCATACCAACAATGCAAACCATTAGAATTGATTCCTTCCCACACCGGTAGCAATTATGCTAACAGATTACAATTTAGGAACTGTTGACGTAAATATTGTATAAAGGTAGGTATGTGAGTATTTTAGTTAAATTATTTTAATTAACGTCGCATACATTTATTTCATGTATTTTTTTCTCATAAGTATCTAGTGTCACCGAAAACGTATCTGTAAATGAGTTCCTGCTTTTCGTACACGAAGTGGTTTAAATAACAATGAATTTACACACACATAATTCAAGTAAAAAAAGATCAGATATTTTAATTAACGTCACACTGGAGCGACACAGAGGGTTATTAGGAAATATTACGCTATCGATAAATGTCAAAAAGCAACGTGTAAAATAACAAAACATTTTAAAATAAAAAATTCAAAGGTATTAATGTTCATTAAACAATTTTGAAGGAATGAGATGTGAAATTACTAATTCAAGCGATTCCAAACTGTCTATTGCCCATTTTTTAAAGGTTGTTCAAAATTACGTAGTGTTTTCCTCGGATTTTTCCCGTTGGGATTGATTCCAGGCTGATCCAACCAAAGACCGTCGTGTACAAAGAGGCTGGTTCACGTCAAATCTGTCGTGACCTACATGCCCTCAAGCTGGCGTGGAAGTTTGGATAGTGGAATGTCAGCGTGGTGTGGCCTCGCCATTTGACCGAGGTTCAAAAAAGTTGATGTTTTCCTCGGATCTTTCCCTTAGGAGGTTGATACAGGACGGTCACTAATAAACACATCCCCGTTGTGTTGCTCCAAACATTAATTAAAAATATCAACATACCAATCCTAACTGCTTAAATTAATCACACACACATTCACGTCAGATTTTAACAAACAAAATAACATAAAGTTGTACGCAAAATATCACCTGTTGACACAATAAACGAAACTATTAATATTTTCTACAATAATGTATCGCGAATTAGCAATAATGTTCATGGCTTATCGTGATAAAGCAGTCTGTTCAATTCTACTAACCATTACCATTTGATATTATCTTGTAGGCAAAAATAGTGATCATGCTAACCATTAATTATAATTTTAATAAACATTTTTACTACTTTCATTTAATAAAAACAAATATCGTGATGAAAGAGATTTACAGATTAGCAAAAACAATTTAACTATCATATCTTTAAAAGTTAGTCTTTTTGCTAACAGTGCTTAAATTATCCTTAATCTGCCGAGTCAGATTGGAAAATAATTCAACTTAAATTATCTCTAGTAGTTATGTGGGTGTTTACTACGAATAGTTTTGACTTCAAATACTGATTTAGGTCGCTTTAATCTAAAATCAGTCGTTTTGTACAGAATTCTGAATTGCAAATTCTGAAAGTATGCCTTGGATTTGAATAAAGTTAATTAATTTTGATGTTTTCTAATAAATATGTAATACAAATTTAGCCGATAATTGTGTTTTACGTCTGTTTTTTATTTTACTTCAGTTTTCAAAATTCGCACAAAAGGCCTGCAGAACAATTCCAATTGCTTGGAATTGTATTGCAGAACGCTGAATATAATTCTGCACCTGGGATTTACAGTACTCGAGTTGAGGCTCTAAGCATAATTTATTTGGGTCCGTAATAAAAACTCAAACTATTCTAGTTTAATAAAAGTTTTAATTTAATACTGTAATTTGAGGTACTTTGGCACTACAGATTACAATTTTCTACCTTGGGAACTTGATAGAAAGGGATTGTGTTAATAGCAAAGCATATAAAGTAATACAATTCCGGTTGTGGATTTACTTGATAAAAGCCCTTAAACTGATCGAATGTCTTAGACAACTTCTGACTTCGGGCAATGTCTGTGAAGCGTTACGGGTTCTCTTAACTGGTTTTGAAGTATAAAGTTATGTTTCGGAACTAATCCTTGGTCTTGAGCAAAGTGACATGCCTCGTGGCGATCCTTATGTCTCTGCTTTTATACAATCGATTATGGCTATGCTGAAATAACCGAGATTAAGATAGAGTAAACTATGAAGGATAAATTATTTCAAAACTTCAACGAATTAATTGCCCGCTATCAAATTTACGAAGCATTGTCCTCGAATCAATAACCGACCAACCGGTCTGGTGGTTAAGGTGTTAGCCTCTAGATCGGACGGTAACTGGCTCGAATCCGGGTCAGTACATGGATGTTTGTAAACGTATGGTGTAGAGGCGGTTGGTGCATTTTAAATTTACCGTGGTTGATTGTCCTCACGTTGGGATGGTGTGGACGTTTGGAAAGTGCGGGTGCCAGCTTAGGTGTTACCTCGTCATCTGACCGTAGTTCATAATTACGTGGTGTCGTCCTGGGATCTTTCCCTTATAGGATTGATCCCGGACCGTCGTCAATAGCCCGTTGTGTTTCTCAAGTACGATGTCAATTACAAAATTACCAGTTACCAAAGTAAACAATAATGGCGTTGCTCTAGTACAGGGATGGCGAACCTATGACCCGCGGGTCATACACTGTCCCCCACAGGCTTTATAAATGATCCCCGCGTTGAATTTTATAAACGTATTATATTCCATTATATACATAAAGAATTTTAATTATTTTTCGAACCCCTCTTTAAAAAAAATATGAATAAAATATAAGTGTTAATAAAGAACTTTAAAATGAAAAAAAAATCCATAAATAATTTCTGTAAAATGTTTTTTAGATTTATTGATTATACATAATGCTGTTTTAAGATTTATATGAGAATATTAGGATATTTATGATGAAACTTGACATCTTTACTACGGATTTGGAAATGAAAATCATGAAATATTTTCCTCCATTACAAAAACATTTTCAAAACACAATAACAATGGAAAAAAAGCTTGACGTTCAAGAAAATGACTGTCAAAAAATATTTAATGATTGTACAGGAAATAAAACAAGCCTTTCAGGAGAAATTTAATCAATTTAAGAGTATGGAAAATATATTTCACTTTATTTTATATCCAAAAAAACGAAATTCGAAACAATGGAGTTGAACGAATTTAAGTGGCTAGGTATCCAAAATTTGGAAACGGAATTAGTTGAATTTCAAAGCTCAAAGCAGCATAGTTTGGAAAAATAAATTTGATAACTTGATTTCGGAAGTAGAAGGGAAAATGTCTGAAATTAGTGCAAATTACAATGATCCCACGTTAAAAATTGAAAATATTATATTAAACGTATGAATCTTTATCAAATAATTTTATATCAATGAAGAAACTTGCTAATGCTCTTTTAACGATGTTTGGATCCACATATTTATGCGAAATATTGTTTTCTTCGATGAATTTGGTAACGTATACCAATAGAAATAAACTAGGAAAAATGAATTGACTGCAAATTGCGTTAAACTAATGAATATTGAAAATGAACCTAATATTAATAAATTATCTTACAAAAAAACAACAGATTTCTCATTAAAGATACATTAAATTTATTGTACCTACACATACCTGTAACTATATTTACAATATATATGAAATATTATATATGTTGTTTTCTTTTCCTTGTTCATTATAAAGTCAGTGCAAGGGGGCTGGGCATGATTTATCTCCTTTTATATCTATTTTTTGCTCTTCACTAGCAAAAATAAAAGTTGTAAAACATAAAGGAATCTTTACTTTTTAAACGATTAAAAAATTAGAGCCAAAAAAAGTAGTTTTTTACTATACTCCCTTCCCTCTTTCCAAGTGACCCACGAGCTAGTACAAAAAAATAAAGAACAAAATTTGATCAACTTCTTAAAAATGTTAGCCGTGCCTGCTCTTGTCCGACGTTAATTAAAATTACCTTATCTTACCTCGGATTCATAGCCGACCAACCAGTATGGTGGTTAAGGTGTTAGACTCTAGATCGGAAGGTTCATGGTTCAAATATGGTTCAGTGTACGGATGTTTGTAAGCGTATGGTGTAAAGGCATTAAAATGTATGGAGTTAAAATATATGGTGCACTTTAAAGCTATCGTGGCATCAACTATCCTCACGTTGGGTTCGTGTTGAGGTTTGGAGAGTGGGGGATGCGATCTTAGGTGTTGCCTCGTCATCTGACTGTGGTTCAAAATTACGTGGTGTTGTCCTCGGATCTTTCCCTCAGGGGATTGATCTCGAAACGTCGTCAATAGCCCGTTGTGTTTCTCAAGTACGACGTTAGTTAAAAATTACCAATTACCAGAGTAAGTAATAATGTAGGTAAGTATTTTAATTCAAGTCGCACTGCTCGGTACGTAGTTTTTTTTTAAATTAACGTCGCACTGAAGCAACCAACGGGCTACTGGTGACTGTGTGTGATCACAATCCCCATGGGAAAGATCCGACGGCAACGCCACGTAATTTTGGACCACGCTCAAAGGACGAAGCTAACATCTTAGTTGGTGCCTCGCTCTTTAAATTTCCACACCACGCCAACGTGACTACATTTGATCCCACGACATATTTAACGTGCATCAGCATCCTTTTCCCTACCTTTGGTTGGATTAAACTCACAACCCTCTGGTTGCTAATCCGTTTCTTTTCAAACCGGATCAGACTCAAATACTCCGAAGGAAGAATGCATCTACAATTCGAAGGTTGCTAGCGCAATGTCCGTACCCACTTATTCCCGATTGCCCCAAATCCATTCAGGAAAATAAACCTAATCAAACGTTATCAGCAGTCAAATCACTCGAAACCGTTAGAATCCATGAATTGTGACAATTGATTTAAGATATCCCAACTCCGGCTAGAGACTTTGATGTTGCAGTTACTCCAATGTGGAAATGAGGAATATCGGAAGAGATTACGTGTGTCTGACGTCTCTAGGGTGATTGATGCAAGTCCGTAAGTCCCCCATGAGATATCAGAGAAAGTTTCTACACTTTTATATTCGTTTATCAGATCTTAAATACCTGAGAATAAGCTGCTACTCTACGGTGGACATTTTTGGTCACCAGATCTTGTTTTTAAATTTTTCACATTTAACTCAAATACTCAATAATATTTCATCGTTGGTAGGTAGGCATATTTAATTAACTTCGTACTGGAGCAACACAACGGGCTATTGACAACAGTCCGGGATCAATCCCCCAAAGGAAAGATCTGAGCACAACACCACGGTCAGATGACGAAGTGTATCATCGTAATTAGCGCCATGAATAGATTTCTGATCTGGTTCGAAACAAATTGGGTAACCTAAATGAAGTGTTCACCAAGAATACGTTTTGCTGCAACTTCATGTTCTAAATGTAAGGTGGTTAGTTGAATAAACTTCGCACTAAGTTAACACAGCGATCTACAGGGGTTGGACAAAATAATGTGAACACCTGTGAAAAGATAATTTTTTTTTATTAATAGTCCGTTGGTCCTCCTTTTGTATGATTTACAGCTTGTATCTGACGAGGAATTGACAAATACAAGTCACGAACAACATTCAGAGAGATACGTTCCTCACTCAAATTGCAAAAAAGTCCCTAATTCAGAAAGTGTCCTTGGAGGGAGGAATGGACTGAGCAGCTTGTTTTCCAAAATACTCCACAAAGGTTCAATTATATTGAGATCAGGGGGCTGAGGGGGCCAGATTGGGTGCTCTATTTCATCGTCGTGTTCATAAAACCAGTCTCGGGCAATTCCACAGGTGTGAATGGAGGCATTATCATCTAGGAAAACTGGTCGTTTATCAGGAAACACAGTTTCCACCATTGGGTGAAGATGGTCGGCCAAAAGACTGACATAAACCTCTCCTGTAACACAGCCATTCATAACAACAAGTGGGCCAAGACCACTATGTGATATTGCACCCCAGGTCATCACTGAACCTCCACAATGCTTAACCGTAGGCCGAAGACAGTCAACTTTATAGGCTTCTGGTGGCATTTTCCAGACGTAAACACGTCTATTTGTCGGGAATAATGTGAACGACGATTCGTCTGACCATATTACATTCTCCCATTGTTGTTACGTCCAATTTGTATGCTCGCGACACCTAATTCGTCGCTTCAAGGCATTGCATGGTGTAATCAATGATTTTGAAATAGCCGCTCTACCATGAATATTTGCCATATGCAGTTCACGCCGGATAGTTTTTGATGAAACTGCTTTCTGTAGATGTGTGTTCATCTCAGATGTTATCTGGGATGCTGTTGTCTTGTGTTTTTTTGCCACAATCCGCTTCAAAACCCTTCTGTCTCTGTCATTCAGTATCGATTTTTGACCACTGTTATGCTTTTTAGATGATGATTTTCCTTGTTTCAAATATGCTGACATTACAGTCGACACTGAACTTCTCCCAACACCTAGAGGGGTGGCCGTTATCGTTACTGAGGCTCCAGCAAGACGGGCCCCAATAAGCATGCTTTTGATACAATATTTTGATAAAATTGAGCGAAAGTTGTTCTGCGACGCTCATTGCAGTTTTAAGCACTTTCTGCTCCCGGGTTCAAAATTAAGTGGTGTTGTCCTTAGATCTGTCTGTCATTTCAGGTTTGATCCAGGACTGTCACCCAATAGCCGCCAGCTCCATTGTGACGTTGATTAAAATACCTACCTACTGAGAGCAATACATCGCAATTTAAACGAGGCCAGGTAATGACTATGTGAATACCTGAACTGGCACCCCTTCTTCAAACTTCCACAACACGCCAAAGTGAGGATATTCGTGGTCACGGCATATTTGACATACATTAGTCCCTCACATACACGACGGTATTTGGTTGGATCGAGTTTCCAGCTCACTACCCACTGGCTGCTATTCCACAACTCTACCAACTCTGAAACTGTGGCCCCCTGGTTGAATATGAATGCCTCACACTTTTCACTTAAGTACCAATGCATTAAAGTAGGTAGTTGAATCTACATCGAACTGGAGCAACACATCAGTTTATTGGAGACCTTCCTAGTTTAATCCTGAAAAGAAAGGTCTGAGAACAACACCTCGTCATTTTGAATCACGGTCAGGTGAAGAGGTCAGTACCCGAACTGAGTCCAAATCTTCGAAATTCCTCACCACTCAAACGTGAGGTTATATGAGATCACGATGGATTAACATGCTACAGCCCCCACGTATATGATAGACTTTCATTGGATCGAGTTCAAACTCATAACCGTCCGGTTGCTAATCAGAGATTGTACCAACTGATCTACCGTGACCAAATGGTGTATTATGAATGTCACACTTTCATATAAGTACCTATGTATTAAGACCTTTTAAAAGTAAACTTAACAATTTTTACTGTCAGATAATAATGAACAAGGACCAAATCAATAATTATGGCTGTTCGAAACACTTCTATGCATTAGTTTTAACAATCCATAATAAAGCAACAAACTTATTATGGTATGGAAAATAGTCAGAAATCACGACGTTAATCATCCAATAATGTTCATTGTATCGTAGTGTGTTACTTTGCACATGATTTAATGAGTGGTATGGATATAGGTATATATTTTAATTAACGTAGTACTGGAGCAACACAACATGCTATTGGCGACGGTCCTGGATCAAAACCGAAGGGAAATATCCGAGGACAACACCACGTCATTTTGAATCGCGGTCAGATGACGAGGTCACACCTGAGCGGGCACCCCAATCTCCAGACTTCCACACCACGCCAATGTGGGAATATTTGAGACCACGGCATACATAACGTTTACCAGCCCCTGTGTCTGTGTACGCGACGGTCTTTGGCTGGAAGAGTTTCGAACTCGCAACCTTCCTCTTCCTAACTGGCAAACGAGATCTTTTCATAGTATAAAGGCCGACCAACCGGTATAGTGGTTAAGGTGTTAGCCTCTAGATCGGAAGGTTCCTGGTTCGAATCCGGGTCCGGGCATGGATGTTTGTAAGCGTATGGTGTAGAGGCGGCTGGTGCACCTTAAATCTGTCATGGCCGAAAGTCCTCACGTTGGGTTGGCGCGGAAGTTTGGAGAGTGGGGTGCCAGCTTAGGTGTTGCTTCGTCATCTGACCGTGGTTCAAAATTACGAAGTGTTGTCCTCGGATCTTTCCCTTAAGGGACTGATCCCGGACCGTCGTCAATAGCCCGTTGTGTTGCTCTAGTACGACATTAACTAAAATTACCATTACCATTACCATAGTATAAAGATAGAACCTATTATACATTTTATATGTATTGTTTAGAACACCATAAAAATGGTGGAAATTGTAAAGTTTCCTTTAGGGTTATATTTCAATTAATTTATGGTTTGAAAACTCTGTGGTCCCTTTGGCGATTGAGTGGTGTTTGGAATATTGGATGTGTTCGTATAAACTCCCAGAAACGAAAAGCAATCTCGCAATAATCGAGTTTTCGTGGTCACAAATGGCTTTTCTCGGAACATTCCCTCCCTTTTAAATGTCCTAGGAGAAACCACCCGTGGACCGGAAGCTTCTGAATTCGATTTTTATACCGGTCACTATTTTCTACCTTCACTTACTTTCTGGTGCTGTCCGGAAAAAACGTTCAGAAGGCACTAGGAAGAATGTTTCCGATTATTTATGAGGAAAAGTTTACCAGTGGATCGAGACTCAGAAGGTCTTAAGGGATTCACTATCCTGGATCATTTGGAATTTGATTTTAAAAACGAGTCTTAAAAATAATTGCTACCAATTTTTGGTACTGGGAGTCAACATTAAAAATGGTGTAGAGCCTAAAACGTGCAGTGAAATAGGTAGCAATTCTAGGTATTCTACTCATAAATACAAAATCAGAAACGTTACTGGAACTCAATATCACAATACCAAATTTTTGGTATTGGGTAGGTATTGTAATTAATGTCAGATTGGGGAGCAACACAAATGGAAATAAGAGACGGTCTGGAACCAAACCCAATTTTGAACCACTGTCAGATGACGAGGTCGTACTTGAGCTGGCCGTCCATTCACCAAATTTTTGTACTGCGAATTAACATTGAAGCATAGGGTCGAGTCATAAACGAGCACTGAAATATATAAGTGCCAATTTGAGTTTTTCTACATATATTGTATACGTAATGAATCAGAAACGAAACTGGAACTTGACTTTGGGGGATAGATTATGACTCAGAGACGTAACAGAAGAAAAACTTTTGGGAATATTTTTTCCCAATACCAATATTTAGCATTGGGAAGGTAATGTAATTTAGGTCACACTGGAGCAACACAAAGGGCTCATAGAGACGGTCCTTGACAGGCCCAATTTTTAACCACGGTCAGATGACGAGGTCACACCTAAGCTGACAGTCCATTGTCGAAATTCTTGTAGTCGAGTCATAAACGAGCAATGAAATAAGTAGCTATTCTAGTTACTCTACTTGGAGATAATGAATCAGAAACGTAACAGGAACTTGACTTTTATTGAATAGAGTATGACTCAGAGACGTATCTGAAGCTAGACTTTTGGGTATATTTGACCGGAAGATTACGAGGTCTAAACTCAATCCAACCAAAGTCTCGTGTACTGGAGGGGGGGGGATGCACATGAATCTCTCGTGTCCTCAAATTGCCTCACATTGGTGTGTTGTCCCTGCTGAGAGGTGTTTAACTCAACATGGTTCAAAATGACGAGGTGTTGTCCTCGGATATTTCCTTTCGAGATTGATCTAACGTCATCAATAGCCCATTGTGTTGTTCTAGTGCGACGTTAATTCAACTGCCTACCCTCAATTAATTCGGTAATGGTAATTTTATAATTAACGTCGTACTAGAGCAACGGGCTATTGACGACGGTCCGGAATCAGTCACTTAAGGGAAAGATTCGAGGACAACACCTCGTAATTTTGAACCACGGTCAGATGACGAAGCAACACCTGAGCTGGTACCCCACTCTCCAAACTTCCACGCCAACCCAACGTGAGTACTTTCGGCCACGACAGATTTAAGGTGCACCAGCCGCCTCTACACCATACGTTTACAAACATCCATCATCGGACCTGGATTCGAACCAGGAACCTTCCGATTTAGAGGCTATCACCTTAACCACTATACCGGTTGGTCGGCCATATTAATTCGGAATTCATTCTTTGGAATCCTAATTGGTGAAGTGCTGAAGTAGTATTCCAAAAACAACCCAACTGACGTTATGTTTAGATTAGGTACAGCAAACACATAGCGCAGCAGAAATACCTCCACCTCCCACATTTAGCTTCACAAGAATGCATCTCAACATGTAACGATTTCCATAGAAAACATGACCCTCAGAATTACACCTTCTCTGGATCTGTACGGTCATCACAACCCCGGTGTACGGGATCTTTCCTGTCTTATGCTTAAACCTCGCCTAACATTCCACCTTTTGGTTTGCCTACCAACCAGTCTGGTGGTTAAAGTAATTTAATAATTAGTAATTTTTAATTAACGTCATACTAGAGCAACACAACGGGCTATTGACGACGGTCCGGGATCAATCCCCTTAAGAAAAGATCCTTGGACAGAATCACGTAATTTTGAAAAACGGTCAGATGACGACTGGTGGTTAAGGTGTTAGCCTCTAGATCGGAAGGTACCTGGTTCGAATCCGGGTCAGTGCATGGATGTTTGTAACCGCATGGTGTAGAGGCGGTTGGCGCACCTTAAATCTGTCGTGGCCGAAAGTCCTTACGTTGGGTTGGTGTGGAAGTCTGGAGAGTAGGATGCCAGATCAGGTGTGACTTCGTCATCTGACAATGGTTCAAAATTACGTGGTGTTATCCTCGGATCTTTTTCTTAAGGGATAGATCCCTGACAGTCGTCAATAGCATGTTGTGTTTGTTGTTCTAGTGCGACGTTAAGCGAAAATTACCAATTACCACCTTTTACTTTTTTTCCTAATTCGTCGTCTTATGTTTGAAACAGCTTGGTCAAATACGGCCCTTGAAGTATATAACTAAATCTACCTTCCATGGAAAACATGCACCTCTGGCAATTGGCCCAGAAAGAGACGCTATGGCTGCACCGAACACAATAGCAGAAGAACCAATTCTTTAAAAAAAAACGACGAACCGAAGCATAATCTGATTAATTTCAAGCTGCATGCTACAAGCCTGGTGAAGGAATTTTCCTTCGCACATAACAGCCGTGTTGCTGCTTCAATTCTTGGAAGAAAAATCTCCCAAACGTGAGAAAAAGCAGATAGCTGTTAATTTTTTAGGAGAAATGTCTGAAGTCTTATCAATTGCATTCCTTCTCAGGCGGGAAAAGAATTTCGACTTTAAATCGATATTACGGTATGCATTCTTCTCGAAAATACCTGAAAAACTGAAGTAGATCTACGATGGCAATGTTTTTGTACTGGCATGCTATTGATTCAAGCTTTTTTAGGAGGTATTATGTTAAATATTACATGTATAGTATTGTTTGGCACGTTGGTCGCAATAAACTATGGAGAATCGCTATCAAAAATTATTTTTAATCGATTAATCAAATAAAGGATTTTTATCACATTAATCGTTGATAAAATATTTAGAGATACTATTATTGAAAAATGATTTTTCTATAGAGCTAATTATAGAGGAGACTTGTGTTTTGGTAACCCCATTCGCAACTTGTGGCGTAAATTGGCGTGGTACTTGAATGCAATTTGAGTATTTCGCCTGTATTAAAACACCTGACAACATTAGCATCGTTGAGTTTCTGGATACATAGACAACAAAACATCGATGCTCAATATTAAAACATCGATGTTGATGATACATCACCCCAAAACATCGATGTTGATAATATATCACCCCAAAACATCGATGTTCAATATTAAAACATCGATGTTGATAATACATCACCCCAAAACATCGATGTTCAATATTAAAACATCGATGTTCAATATTAAAACATCGATGTTCAATATTAAAACATCGATGTTCAATATTAAAACATCGATGTTGATAATACATCACCTCAAAACCATGGATGTTTTTAAACATCAGTGTCTTTAAACTTTTCTTCCCCATTTTTTAAAAACTGGTTTAGTAACCTCTAACATTAGCCAAGGTAGAGAGGTGTAATTTGTCAGTTGCCGTGTTTATGAATTAATCCCTAGTATTTTTTAACGGTCAAAACAAAGTCAAGAAAATTAATAAAAACAATTCACAAATCTTTTATTTTCAAATTGAATAATACAAAAAAAAATAATAATACATAGAAAAATTTTAAATATGTACTACCAACTATAAGTATAAGTAGGTAGGTACGTAACAATGATTATTGTTAGTTATTATTAATTATTTATCAACTTAAAAATGGGGAAAAGATAACAAACTTATTCTTTGTTTACAGTAAATAAAAAATATGGCGCCTATAGTTATTAAATGCCCCAGTATTTGTTGTTTACAATTTATAAAAAAAGGAGTGTGTTAACTTTCCCCTTTTTAGCCGACTTCTTTTATCACTAACTATCCCACCAGTTCGAAAAGAAATTCTTTCTAATGAAACGGATGTCGCCATCACTGGCATATACATAGTTGCACGGTTATTTATTTATTTTTTAATTTTTACTAAGGTACTTTTTTCATTCAAATATAAAACATCGACAAAGTAAAAACATCGACAGTGTGAAAACATCGGCTCCAATAAATCGATGGTAAATAAATCGATGTTTTTATAACATCGACATCGATGTCACATCCATAGTTGGGTTATGTAGCGCAAGGGCCTTTTTATGCGCCGAGTAATGTCAATAAATGGACATACACACATGTAGAAAGTTTTGCTGACTCAGATGGACGTACAAAACACGCAGGGGGAATCAAGCCCAACAGGAACAGAGAGTGGCGACAAAATTGGCGAAATCGAAAAACTGTAGTAACTCGTAACGTGGAACAATCAGAAACAGCGCCATTTCCATCCAGTAGACGAAAGTATTCTAACCTAAGTTTGTCTGAACCTCCAAGACAGGGGTTCGACCCAGAGCCTGATGAATCAGGGCCACCTATAGCTAGGGTTGCCAGAAGATAAATATCAAAAGAGAGAACATTTGGTAAAATTATTTTGAAAAAAAGAAGACAAAAATAGGACACAAAAAGTGAAAATCAAGAAAAGTTTTTTAGTTACTTTCAAATGATTGTTCGATGATTTGAAAAGCTTACGGAAAAAATTACTGACAAGATTATGTCTTCAAATACATGGATCAGACTCTATACCTCCTATACAATTCTATATCCAAATGTACCGCCTGTTTATAATTTCGATTAATAAATGTACTGCAATCAATATTATATTCGTTTAACTTTATCACATAAACAAACACGAAAAATGTTATTTAACAATGTGTGTGGGCAGAACTAATACAAATACTACTGACAAACAACACAAGTAAATAATACACCAACACATAATTATATCTCACCAAATTCTGCGCAGCAATCATAGTTGGGTTATCGACTTCGATTTAATGCTAAAAGGTGGCTAAGTTAGCAACGGTATTTTCTTCCAAACTAAAAAAGGCTGCAAATCGTCCGGCTAACTATTCATTCTGATATAAGAATAATATTTCTTACTATT
Source organism: Metellina segmentata (assembly GCA_947359465.1). Classification (NCBI taxonomy): domain Eukaryota; kingdom Metazoa; phylum Arthropoda; class Arachnida; order Araneae; family Tetragnathidae; genus Metellina; species Metellina segmentata. Next base: position 25,783,107 of record OX375881.1, on the reverse strand, counting down.
CAATCTGATATAATAAGAACAATGTTTCTTATTATTATTCTAACAAGAATCGAAATTCCCATTGGTTATCTATTTGATCTCCTAATGAAACGTTTTAACATGGACCTCAATATGCACTAGAGGTTGAACTTCCTATTATGCATTGATGCATTTCAATATTGCATACGATTTTCGTACAATATACTAGATCTAGTTCGTCTTTGTATAGCTGTGATTTACATAACGATATAATAGACACTTTGAATACATTAGCGCGTTCAGTTTGAAATGTGAAATATATTTTTAACACAACCCAAAATAATGAACAACGAGAACAAAAAGTGAACAACCGAAAAAAGAGGACACAAAAAGATCTGACATAAAAAAGAGAGTGAAAAAAAGATCAGAGCAGGAAAGAAGGACATGTTCTCTTTAAAAGAGATGTTCTGGCAACCTTACCCATAGCAGCAACTTCTCGGCTACTAGATCGGCCTTTGAATTCTGAAAGCCTAACATCGTTCAGGAAGTGTGTTATCATTACCAGTACTTAACTTGTAAACGTTTATATGGTAATGGTAATGGTAATTTAAGTTAACGTCGTACTAGAGCAACACAACGGGCTATTGACGACGGTCCGGGATCAGTCCCTGAAGGGAAAGATCCGAGGACAACACCTCGTAATTTTGAACCACGGTCAGATGACGAAGCAACACCTGAGCTGGCACCCCACTCTCCAAACTTCCACGCCAACCCAACGTGAGGACTTTCAGCCACGACAGATTTAAGGTGCACCAACCGCCACTACACCATACATTTACAAACATCCATGCCCGGACCCGGATTCGAACCAGGAACCTTCCGACCTAGAGACGTTAATATGATTTATACTGCTTGTGCTCAGATGAAGCATACAATCTAATGATTGACTAATTTGTAAAGATGGGATGGATAACTCCGAGTTTAGTAAATGAACAGATATTTAAATTTTGCTGGATTCCTTATGAATTCATCATTGTTTAATTGAATCGGCATTCTGATTCGAATTAGGGTTTTTTTTAAGTATAGCATTTCAGTCGAACGTCGGCATAATCCCCCATCAAAGAGTGTTCTTGTGTGTTTTCAGTCTTTCACACTCCATTTGTTAACACAATCATTTACCCCTTTGTTTACCTACGAGTCTAATCTTATATATATTCGTGCCGAATCGTGTTATGTTTACATTTCTAGGCACCTGTTTCCTTGAATTGGCTCTTCTGTAAATTAGTATTTGTATCCGCACTTATTATGATTCAATACTATTGCTGTCGTTAAGAATTTATTCGTGAAGAACTCCTTGCGTCTTAATGACATATTCGACCGTTAGTATTGATAACTTTTGATTAACGTCGTACTAGAGCAACTCAACTGACTATTGACGACGGTTCGGGTAAGGTAAAGGTAATTTTAGTTAACGTCGTACTAAAGCAACACAACTGGCTATTGACGACGGTCCGGGATCAGTCCCTTGAGGGAAGGATCCGAGGACAGCACCTCGTAATTTTGAACCACGGTCAGATGACGAAGCAACACCTGATCTGGCACCTCGCTCTCCAGATTTCCACACCAACCCAACGTAAGGACTTTCGGCTACGACAGATTTAAGGCGCACCATTCGCTTACAAACTTCCATGCACTGACCCGTATTCGAACCAGGAACCTTCCGATCTAGGGACTAACACCTTAACCATCAGACAGGGTTCGTCGACATTCAAACGTTGAAAAACAGTTGAGAGGATGGTAGCAATAGTGGTCTTACCAAGTAAGAAGTAACGGATTAGCAACGGGAGGACTGCGAGTTCAAGTCCAACCAAAGACCATCGAGTACAAGTTGATTGGTGCAAGTTAAATCTGTCGTGGCCTCAAATATCCTCACGTTGGCTTGATGTAGAAGTTGGGAGAGTGGATGCCAGCTCAGATGTTGCCTCGTTATCTGACCGTGGTTCAAAATTACGTTACGTTGGTGTCGGATCTTTCACGTTGGGGTTCATCCTGGACCATTGTCAATGGCGTGTTATATTTTTCCTGTACGACGTGAATTAACATACCTACCTATCGACAATTTCCCCAAAACGTAGAAAACGAACTGTTGCATCCACATACAGGAATATTCCGATTGACGTCTCCGACCAACCGGTATAGTGGTTAAGGTGTTAGCCTCAAGATCGGAAGGTTCCTGGTTTTAATCCGTGTCAGGGCATGGATGTTTGTAAACGTATGGTGTAGAGGCGGCTGGTGCACCTTAAGTCTGTCGTGGCAGACTGTCCTCACGTTGGGTTGGTGTGGAAGTTTGGAGAGCGGGTTGCCAGCTCAGGTGTTGCTTCGTCATCTGACCGTGGTTCAAAATTACGAGGTGTTGTCCTCGGATCTTTCCCTTAAGGGATTGATTCCGGAACGTCGTTAATAGCCCGTTGTGTTGCTCTAGTACGACGTTAATTAAAAATTACTATTACCGATTGACAGCTCGTCATCTGACCATGGTTCAAAATTACGTGGTGTTGTCCTCGGGTACCTTATGGGATTGATCCCGGACTGTCGTTAATAGCCGTTGTGTTGCTCTTGTACGACGTTAATTAAAAATTAAGATTTTCCATTATTCGATTGAGAGCTCATTTTTAAATAAGCAGTGCTAACGTTAATTTACGGCTCTTAAAAATACCCAGATTTTACGATCTGGTAACTGAGTGATAAGCACTCTGCTCTTTGGTTCAGCAGACTCGGGTTTCGAATCCAGATCTAAGCATGTGTGTTCATAATGGTTTTCTATTCCCTTTTAGCCTATGAGCGTCACGAGATTTCCGAGTAGTGCAGTATTGTTTGTATTGTAGATCATAATTATTTAATGACTAAATAGCCACTTCTGTTGGTTGATATAGTACATCAATTCTTTCAATCCTTGAACATATGGCAAATGATCATTTCCTTAGATTAGAATCATTTGGAAGATTTTATTGATCCCTTTCTTGGAATACAATCCTTTGGAACGATTCTACCACAATCCTTTCCTAAGAAGAAATATCCTTTGGAATGATTCTATTGAATCTTTCCTTAGAATATATAAACTTTTTTTATGTTACTCCTTTTCTTACAAGAGAATCCTTTGGAAATAATATTTATTGTTAATTTCCTTACATTAAAACCATTTGGAAAGACGCAGGTTAGAGATTAGATTAGAGGCTTAAGCAGCAGTTGCAGGTCTAATTAGCCGTCTTGTACTTAGTGAACCAGATATTTCGTCCATATTGACTATTTTTTCACGATGACGCGATCAAGATCTAGTCAGTTTTCTCCTACTAACGAAATATCTCGTCCATTATGATCGAGTTTTGCTATTGACGAGGTACATCGTGGACAACCACTAGGGTGGTAAAAATCATCAGCTTTTTATTTCCAAGTGCACTTTATTTCACTAAAACACATTAACTTAGTACCCTAAAAGTTGCTTGGTTTACTAATATATTCACTGAAGAGCAATTGAATTAGGGTTACCTCGCCGGATGAAAATTTGCAGCTGTGCGCTGGTCTGGAAGCAGCTTGCAAATGACGTAAGCAGCTGTTTCACAAGATAAGGAGTGCTGCTGCACAGTATCAGTAATAGGCAAAAGCAATACGAGTAAGAGTGTGGATCTAAGCGCATTTGATCGTGGGCAAATAGTCGGGCCCGACGAATCGGTCATTCCATCTCGGAAGTAATGCAGACTCTCGGATTTTCACGCACCACTGTGTCAAGGGTGTACCGTGAGTACGTCGATTCCAGTAAAACCGTCCTTGCCAGTGTCAACTGCCGTGGACAACAGCGTGTGGATGAGAGGTCGTTGGCGGCTAGCCCGCATGGCAACAGCGGATATACGAGTCACGGTGCAACAGATCACCCGTCGATTTAACGCTGGTGCACATCAACGTGTAAGCTGCCATGTCATCCAAACCATCTTCTCTCTATGGGGCACATAAGCTATCGTTCCACGAAAGTCCTTCTGTTGATTGCACAACACAGGGCGCAAAGATTAGCATGGGCTCGGGAACATCGCCAATGGATCGTCGAGATGTGGGGAAATGTTGCCTAGAGTGATGAGTCGAGATTCATTTTGTTACATGCCGATGGCAGAGTACGTGTACGTGTACAGTACCACATGAAACGATGGATCCTTCCTGCCAGTAGTGGACTCATCAGGCTGGTGGAGGTTGCATTCTCGTCTGGGGACTGTACACATGGACTGAAATGGGAACCCTGGTACGTGTGACATCGTCTTTCACGCAGTTGAACGTTACCGAGATATCCTTGACGATCATCTGCTCCAATATGTTCGTTTTCGACAGCACATTACAGAGATTGTCTTCCAGCAAGACAATGCAACCGTGCCATCGCTCCCGAATTGTATCCGAACGGTTGGATGAACATTCCACAAACCTGCGTGCTTTCCAGGCCATCAAGGTCACCAGACCTCAATCCAATCGAGCAGTTCTGGGATGCAATTGAGAAAGATGTCCGAGTCTCATACCACCTTCCATCACCAATCTTCGTGAATTGTGGGAGATCGCTCAGGAGTCTTGGATACGTATGGCTTCCCATCGATTCCAGTGTCTAGTCGGGTCCATGCCAAGACGAATCGCCGACGTCATCGAGGCTAAAAGTGGTGCCACGCGCTACTAGACAGGTATCCCTAATTCAATTGCTCTTCAGTGTATTATATCCCTCTAATTATAAAGAAGGTATGCGACGCTAATCTTTTCAAAAATAACAACCTTCGCTTTTAATATGAACAACAAATGACGTCTATTCCCGTCTCGCTTTGATGTAGTTTCGAATCACTATCTGTACAATGCTTATCTTCATCACTTCATCTCCTATGTCCCAACTTTTTCTCTTTTACACTCATCAATATTTAAACGTCGAAAAATCCAGAATTAAAAACTTCACCCAAAATGGGGGTTTCCGTTTCATTTAACAAGTGAGGTACAACTTCCGCTTCGTGTTATTTTTCTGGCAATTTTATCATCTTTACCAAATCTAGAGCTTGAATTAATTATTAATATTTCGTCACGACAATGGCAACAAGTTTGGAAGTCGCTAAAAAGCTGATCGTTCCCTATTCAGAAATAGTTCTTTGTACGTACCTACTTTAATTAATAAATTACTGCGAATTGCGAAATTGTTTGAAGCAAACGTCACACGGAGACAATGGTTGCTTGGTGTAAAGAATTTTTCCATAATGACTGGAACTAGAAGATGTTATCAAATTTTGGCGACGCGTCACAATGTTTCCAATCACCATTCTGTAAAAATACTTCTTTTTATCTTTATGGTACGTATTCGAATTCATAGTAACGCGCTTAGAAATTATCTTACAGATTTATCAACTTGTCAGTTGCATTGTCTTTATGAATTTGATCAGTTATTTCTATCGTTCGTCTTTATTGACTCGTCTATTTTTTTGTCTTATTTGTTACGAGTTGTTTTAGCGATAAACTTTTAACAAATCCTGTTGGTAATTAAAGTTTTTTTTATGCTTGAATCTTAAAATATGCTAATTTGAATGATGTTTAATATAATAAAGAAAAAAGTCGTAACATTAAAGAGCGAATGTAAGGAAAAGTAATGTTGAAAAATAAAGGAAACAAACTTATAATAAAGGATTGGATTGTATATGGTTTCTGGCATTGAGTCCTCTTGGGAACTTATAATAAAGATTAAAATTACTGTAAACAATAAAATTAAAAAAGGATGAAAGGTAAAGATGTAGCAGATCAAACTCTTGATATTTGTTACGCTATAAACACTCTACCAACTCTTCTTGGCCCTTTGACAAGTGCGTTAACAAACTAATAACTTTTTCCTTGTAAGAAGAGCTGTTCTGTAGCTTCCGTCCAGGCGCTGAACTGCGCTGTGGTCCTGTCTTAATGTTTGCCTTGTAATTTGTATCCTAAATGTTAATAACTCTATGTTAAGTGTAGGCCGAGATTTTTACATATATAAACTCCTCAAGCCCATCTGTTATAAAGATAAAAATTACTAACAGAATAAAGATTAAAATGAGAAAACAATAAAGAGGGATAATGAAATAAATTAAAGTTGGAAATAAAAGTGAAAGACTTCGAATTAAGTTTGAAATTACTGCAAACAACTAAAAGCAAAGTTGAAAATAAAGTGACTGAATAAAGAAAAAAAGGATTATAAGCATAAAAGTAAAAAGGATAAAAATAAAGTAAAAGTATAGAATAAAAATAACTGAAAACTAAAGAGCAAAAGTAAAGTTTAATTTAAAGTGAAAGGGCTTTAATTTAAGCTTTACTGGATACAAGTGATTAATCAAGAAAGTACGAAAATAAGGAGAACTAAAGCTGAAAAAAATTGTCTGCCTCTTTGAGTAAAGATTAAAATTACTATAACCAATAAAAGGTAGAAAAACTGAAAAGTGTAGAAAAAATTAGTGACCGAATAAAGATTAAAAAATTACTAATCAATAAAGTGCGAAAATGAGGAAAACTAAAGATAAAGTATAAAAGTGACTGAGTAAAGATTAAAATTACAGTTAACAATAAAAATAAAAAGGAGGAAATATAAAGACAAAAACGATTGACGGAATTAAGATGTAAATGAGTAACTAATAAGCAACAAACCAAAGGAAATCAATTTAATATAAATTGAAAATATTTCAAAGGTAGTCCATTGAGCAACAAATAGGATTGAAACATATCGGTCGACATGAACGCAATAAACGATATGCTTACCAAATGTTAGTCAAAAAGATTAAAATAATATTCGGTAGTTAAAATATTTTAAACTAATACATAAAAAGGTCAATATATTTAAAATATATCAATCTACAACATGTAAATAGTTGCAAAATTGAGACCTATATATATGCATATATACTCATTGCCATAAAAATTTGCTCACCAAGAAAAAGTCGTCAAAATTAAACAAAATTTTACACATATAAGTACTACTTTGATCTGAATAAGTGATTTGAAAATCAAAGAAAAAGGATCATTCTCTCTCTCTCTCTCTCTCTCTCTCTCTCTCTTATCATAGAAAAAAGTACAAACGAACGGAAGTTTTAGTACTCTGTTGAACCCCCTCTAGGGGGGGAGCGAATGCACGATGCACTAGTGGCATTACGCAATGCTCAATCACTCTGCATTTCTAATCATTTGCATATCTGGCCGACATGTACCTTCATGCCAAGTTTCGTTAATATCCCACAATTATTTCTTGTTGCGCAAATTTTTATGGTAATGAGTGTATAACTCATTATAATGATTTCTTTATGAGTAATTCATTTATTCAAATTCTTAATTCTGCCATCCAATTCATCGCTCACATTTAATCCTCTAATTTGTTTCGACGAGATATCTTGTCCAAATGACGAAATGTCTCGCAATTAGGATATTTTTAGAGACAAAATCAAGATCTTATCAGTTTCTTCTAATGACGAGATATCTCGTCCACCAAAATCTGATCACTTTTGTACTGACGAACCCTCCTGCTGGTTGTCCGACGAAATACCTCAACGAGACAACCACCAGGAGGGTTAAGAAAACCTTGCTCTAAACCCACGGTTTTCTTAACCCTCCTGCTGGTTGTCCGACGAGATACCTCATCGAGACAACAACCAGGAGGGTTAAGAAAACCTTGCTCTAAACCCACGGTTTTCTAAACCCTATTGCTGGTTGTCCGACGAGATACCTCATCGAGACAACCACCAGGAGGGTTAAGAAAACCTTGCTCTAAACCCACGGTTTTCTAAACCCTCCTGCTTGTTGTCCGACGAGATACCTCATCGAGACAACCACCAGGAGGGTTAAGAAAACCTTGCTCTAAACCCAAGGTTTTCTAAACACTCCTGCTTGTTGTCCGACGAGATACCTCATCGAGACAACCACCAGGAGGGTTAAGAAAACCTTGCTCTTAACCCAAGGTTTTTTAACCCTCCTGCTGGTTGTCCGACGAGATACCTCATCGAGACAACCACCAGGAGGGTTAAGAAAACCTTGCTCTAAACCCACGGTTTTCTAAACCCTCCTGCTGGTTGTCCGACGAGATACCTCATCGAGACAACCACCAGGAGGGTTAAGAAAACCTTGCTCTGAACCCAAGGTTTTATAAACCCTCCTGCTTGTTGTCCGACGAGATACCTCATCGAGACAACCACCAGGAGGGTTAAGAAAACCTTGCTCTGAACCCAAGGTTTTCTAAACCCTCCTGCTGGTTGTCCGACGAGATACCTCATCGAGACAACCACCAGGAGGGTTAAGAAAACCTTGCTCTTAACCCAAGGTTTTCTTAACCCTCCTGCGGGTTGTCCGACGAGATACCTCATCGAGACAACCACCAGGAGGGTTAAGAAAACCTTGCTCTAAACCCACGGTTTTCTAAACCCTCCTGCTGGTTGTCCGACGAGATACCTCATCGAGACAACCACCAGGAGGGTTAAGAAAACCTTGCTCTAAACCCAAGGTTTTCTAAACCCTCCTGCTGGTTGTCCGACGAGATACCTCATCGAGACAACCACCAGAAGGTTTAAGAAAACCTTGCTCTAAACCCAATGTTTTATAAACCCTCCTGCTGGTTGTCCGACGAGATACCTCATCGAGACAACCACCAGGAGGGTTAAGAAAACCTTGTTCTTAACCCAAGGTTTTCTTAACCCTCCTGCTGGTTGTCCGACGAGTTACCTCATCGAGACAACCACCATGAGGGTTAAGAAAACCTTGCTCTAAACCCAAGGTTTTCTAAACCCTCCTGCTGGTTGTCCGACGAGTTACCTCATCGAGACAACCACCAGGAGGGTTAAGAAAACCTTGCTCTAAACCCAAGGTTTTCTAAACCCTCCTGCTGGTTGTCCGACGAGATACCTCATCGAGACAACCACCAGAAGGTTTAAGAAAACCTTGCTCTAAACCCAATGTTTTATAAACCCTCCTGCTGGTTGTCCGACGAGATACCTCATCGAGACAACCACCAGGAGGGTTAAGAAAACCTTGTTCTTAACCCAAGGTTTTCTTAACCCTCCTGCTGGTTGTCCGACGAGTTACCTCATCGAGACAACCACCATGAGGGTTAAGAAAACCTTGCTCTAAACCCAAGGTTTTCTAAACCCTCCTGCTGGTTGTCCGACGAGTTACCTCATCGAGACAACCACCAGGAGGGTTAAGAAAACCTTGCTCTAAACCCAAGGTTTTCTAAACCCTCCTGCTGGTTGTCCGACGAGATACCTCATCGAGACAACCACCAGGGGGGTTAAGAAAACCTTGCTCTTAACCCAAGTATTCGCAGATGCTTCAATAATACTGCAAGCAATACAATTTGTGGCGAATTAGTTATTTTCGGGAATAAAAACAAGCTTATGCGAGAAACACAGTCTAAGCTTATTTACCAAGTTATCAAATACCGAAAGTCTTTATTGACGCTTACATAATAAAACGTTGTAGAATTGACCGACACTACTTGTTTGTTGCCCACAGGCTAAAGAAAAGAATGAGTGGAAGGCATATTTTTGTTTGATGTCATCTTTTACGTTCCACATTCAACCCTTGGGGCTATTTTGAAAGATATATTGAGATAAATTTATTCTACATATGCAATGTCTGAATCATCTAAATAAAGTGTAGGAAAGTTAAATAAGCAGGATTTGGAAATATCCCACATCAAGAACATTTGTAAATTAGAGTCAGAAATTCTAAATACAACTGTTTTTTATCTCTTTCAATAACGGGAAACACTGACTGGTCGTTGTTGCTTTGGAGCTAAGTCCATATTTGGTCACGTTTCGCCAAACACAAGATATATAACGTCAAATAGAACCTGATTATATAAATTGAATGGTATTAACGTATACTCCGAAATCCCATGAATAAATTGACTGGTGGTAATGGTAATTTATTAACGTCGCACTGGAGCAACACAAAAGTCTTTTGAACAAATTGAGTGTTCGTGGTTTGGACTTAACTGCTCAAGGTCCATATTTGACCACGTTTCGCTAAACATACTACAGGTAGGGAGTTAACTGAACAATAAGATGGTAAATTGGTGACGATCCGGGATGCTATTTTCCAAACCCTCATAGATACTACAACTGGGGGCGGGGCTAACCATAACGGCCAATGAGACTGAAATCAACCAAATATAAAATGATCTCTTCTTTTAAAGAGCTTCTTTTTGTGAAGCAACGATAGCCTAGTGGCTAAAGTCGCCTACCTTCAGTTTGGCGTCGGCAGCAGAGGATGAATTCCCGAGTTCGAACCCATCTGGCAAAGAAGTTTTAGATCCTCCAAATTATTTTTCTTATTAATAAATTATTTTAAAAATTCCAATTTAATTCCTTTTGATTCTAAATTACTTTTCCAAATTTTTAATAACATTTTTATATTTTTCCAAGCTTCCGTTTATTTTACATAAATAATCTAAGAACCACTCCTGAACTCACTACCAGCTGATATTTTTCAGCCCCTCTGCCGTCCCCTTTGCTTTAGCATGATGGTGTCGTATCCACCCCTGGTTTAGGACCATTCTGATGTAACAAAAAGCATACATGAAACACTAACTTATATAATTATTAACTTATATAATAAAAGGATACAATTTTCGGCTCCCACCTCTTCCTACCCATAGCCATGGATCTAAAACGAAAAAGAAGAAAACATAAAAATTATTTAACATGTTTCATTTATTACACTGCAAACAGGATCAGACAGGATTTCAGTTTGTCTTTAGCGTAGTGAAGGAGATTCCTATCCAGCGTTCGCGATCATTGGCCATTATGGTTAGCCCCCCCCCCTCCAGTTGTAGTACCTATGAGGGTTTGGAAAATCGCATCCGGGATCAATCCCGAATGGAAAGATTCAAGGACCACAACACGAAATTTTGAATCACGGTCAGGTGACGAGGTCGACACCTGAGCTAGCCCACCAAACTCTCCAAACTTCCAAACTTCCACACCACGCCAATGTGAGCACATTGGAGGCCACCTAGGTGGGTTGGACGACGGGGTCGGTTGACACAAGTTTCACACTCGTAACTCTCCAGTGGCCAATTCGTTGCTCTTCCAACTTGTCTACTGCGGCTCAATGCAAGGTAGATAACGCCAAGTTCATATTATAGAACTTAGGTCCAGTACAACTTCAGTATTGCAAAATTCAATGAAAAACATTTTTTAATGCGTAAGAGCGTAATGTAGAATAGTGATTTCTTATTGATTAAAATACCCTTGTGACATCGTGAGAAATTCCGTTGTGCTTGACCTTTAGAAGGTCAATTTCAGGGCAGGTGCCTTCTCCATTGTGTCATCGGAATGCGGTATGTATTCTGATTGGTTATTGTTCGGCGCCAGCTGCTGTTCTCTCGTCGCGCGTCTTACAACGACTTAATAAGAACAGGTGAAATGGAACGTCCTCTGCAGGTGGTGGTCGTCCAGATGATCCCTGATTGGTTTTCGACTTTTTCCGTGGGCTTCCATTTTGTACTGTGGGTAGAGCACGTGGGATATGACGTTAGAAAGCCAGACGCAGAGGGTGAGTCTTGGTCACAGTGTTGGACTGTGATGCTGCATACTTTTACGTACTGGTGTAGTAATATTAATGTGATGCTGTAAATTTTTCTTAGTGTTCTTGGAATAATGAGAACTTAAATATCTGAGCTGTTGGCTGTCTTCTCCTTGTGTACGATTCCTACTGTTTTCACTCAACCGTTTTGGGGCGATTACACCACACTTTTGATTATACGAGCTCCAATCGATCGAGTGCCGTGGGATAAATATGCCGTGGTCTTAAATGGCCTCACGTTGGGATTTTAACACACTCTGGTGTTCTCATCATCAGAATATAGGCAATACCTTGATAATGATATATCTCGGCATCAGCAAAATTGATCAGATCTTGTTGGACTAGAAATCTTGTCGAAATCACTGGGAAAGTTCTCAGCCTTAAAAAAACTTCGATCTGAAAAAATAGCTGAGCGCCCTTTGCAAGAAAGTGCTCCAAATCAGAAGACTGCTAAGGACATTTTCTGAAGAGTAGAAGTAAAGTAAGTTTAACTCACTTCCAGATGTATAGTAAAATTATTTCAACAAAATCGAACGGTGAAATAAATATGAGAATAGATAACTCTAAATCCTAGTTTTATGAATCTTTAAGTAGCAACAGTAGTAACATGTGGTAGCGTAAAATTGTTTTCTTTATTTCTTATTGGCTGTTATGCGTTCCAATATCCCTATTATTCGAGTTTCGGGTTATCCGAGGTGGCATCAGTTCAAATTATCAACGATAGTCAAATTTCTTCCGTAAAGAAAACGCGTAATGATCGCATTCAAGGTGACAGTTTTGATTCCATCAATCTGAATATATCATATGAGTGAGATGTCTGAGATTTCAGAAGTGTTTGGTGCTGAGATTTCAGAAGATGGGCTTAAGAACCTACTTTGAGAATCGAAACGCAGGGTATACTCGTAGGAGCGAAAGCGTTAGCAGAGTGCCCCTGGAGAGGTCTGTGATGAATACTCCAAAATCGAAGCATATTCTGAATCGCTCTCGATTCGTTCACGTCTGTGATGAAAACTCAAAAAACGACTAATGCAGATTCGGAATTGCTCTTCGGTTCACTCACGACAGTGATAAAAATTCCAAAATCGATTAAAGCATAATCATAATCACTACTCGGTTCACTCACGTCTGTGATATTTGGAATCGCTCTTTGGTTCACTCACATCTGTGATGAATACTCCAAAAAAAATCGATTAAAGCATATTCGTAATCTCTCTTCGGTTTACTCACGTGTATGATAAAAACTTCAAAAGGGATTAAAGCAGCTTCGAAATCGATCTTCGCTTCTCTCAGGTCTATGATGAAAACTCCAATATCGATTAAAGTAGATTTGTAATCGTATTCGGTTTACTCACGTATATGATATTTGGAATCGCTCTTCGGTTCACTCACGTGTGGGTTGAAAACTCCAAAATCGATTAAAGCAGATTCGGAATTTCTCTTCAGTTCACTCACGTCTGTGATGAAAACTCGAAAATCGATTTAAGCAAATTCAGAATTTCTCTTCGGTACACTCACGGCTGTGCTGAAAATTCCAAAATCGATTAAAGCAGATTCGTAATTCTATTCGGTTCACTCACGTCTGTGATATTTGGAATCGCTCTTCGGCTTACTCACGTGCGAGATGAAAACTCCAAAACCGATTAAAGCAGATTCTGAATCGTTCTACAGTTCACTCACGACTGTGATGAAAACTCCAAAATCGATTAAAGCAGATTCGTAATCGCACTTGGCTTCTCTCACATCTGTGATGAAAACTCCAAAATCCATTAAGGCAGATTCTTAATTGCTCTTCGGTTCACTCACGACTGTGATAAAAATTCCAAAATAGATTAAAGTAGATTCGTAATAGCTATTCAGTTCACTCACGTGTGTGATATTTGTAATCCCTCATCGGTTCACTCACATGTGGGATTAAAACTCCAAAATCGATTGAAGCAGATTCGGAATCGTTCTTCGGTTCATTCACTTCTGTGATAAAAACTCCATAATCGATTAAAGAAGGTTCATAATCGCTCTTCGTTTCATTCACGTCTGTGATGAAAATTCCATAATCGGTTAAATATATTTGGAATCGTTCTTCACTTCACTTGCGTATTAATTACTTACGATTTAAAACTCCAAAATCGATTAAAGCAGTTTCGAAATCGATCTTCGTTTCTCTCAGGTCTATGATGAAAACTCCAAAATCGATTAAAGCATATTCGTTATTCACTCACGTATGTGATATTTGGAATCGCTCTTCGGTTCACTCACGTGTGTGCTGAAAACTCCAAAATCGATTAAAGCATATTCGAAATCTCTCTTCGGTTCACTCACGGCTGTGATGAAAACTGCAAAATCGATTAAAGCAGCTTCGAAATAGATCTTCGCTTCTCTCAGGTCTATGATGAAAACTCCAAAATCGATAATAGTAGATTTGTAATCGCTATTCGGTTTACTCACGTATATAATATTTGGAATCGCTCTTCGGTTCACTCACGTGTGGGTTGAAAACTCCAAAATCGATTAAGGCTACAGTGGACACTTAAAATGTCAAAAATTTACGAAATTGCAGAATTTTTTTTTATAGTTTATTTTGTTATTTTATATACTTTTCCATCAAACACAAAAAAAAAATTCCGATTTTATGCTTTTTTTGCTGAGTTATGGGGTAGTTTCGTTTTCCTCCGCCATGGCTACGCCCCTTTGTTTACGTTTTGCAGCCACATAAACACAGCTGTCAAGTCAGCGAAAATATGGATTATTTTCTTTTCTCTTCTCAAAGCCTCACAATTATTCAGAACAGTTTATAATTTATCAAATTTGAAATGGCAACAGTAAATTTTAACTGTATCTGTGACTGAAACCGCATATCATTATTTGTATACAAACTTACAAAGCGTTTTTTTCCCATGTGCATATAAGCAGTAGCAATCATTTTCAAAAGCTGTTGTTATCATTTTGTTGCTATGGATCTTGTTTCAAAGAGATGGAGGAAGCCAAAAGGCCGACCCAGCAAGAGAAGGAAAGCAAATGCAGAAAATAGCCAGAAACGCTATGCAAAATCAGAATGTTCTGCTAACATTGTTGAAAGGCAGGAACCAGCTCCCCAGCCTGAAGCCAACTATATAATCACTCACAAAACTGTGTTTGATGAATTGTTGGAGAAAGTTACCTGCAAAAGCTGTAAACAATGTTCACTTGTTGTGCATCAACACCATTCTTTGGGATATTCGGTCAAGCTGGAGCTCTTGTGTGGTACATGCGATGAGAGCTATGGTACTGTGTTTTCAAGTCCTCAAGAAGAACCAAAAAGCTCTCATGACATCAATGGCAAGTTGGTGAGTGCCTTCTTGTCCATAGGAAGAGGCCATGCTGCCTTAGAAACTTTTTCTTCTATATTAAATATGCCTGTTATGGACAAAAAAACCTTTTCTAAATGTATGCTGAACTTGTCTATTAAAAATCAAGACGTCAAACGACGAATGCTGCAAGTGTCCCGTGAAGCTGCTAGAGCAGCTCATATCAAAATGGATGGCGCACTTAGTACTAGTGTCGTAATAGATGTCAGTGTTTCTTACGACGGTACGTGGCAGAAGCGAGGGCATACTTCAAAGCTTGGATTAGGTATTGTCATTGACATAATAAGTGGCCTTGTCCTCGACTTTGAAGTACTATCCAAGTACTGTCACAATTGTGTGATGACTGCCAAGGAACTGGGAATGGGTACTCCTGAATTTTGCATTTGGAAAGAAGGGCATGTTGAAGAATGCGAAAAGAACTTCGATGGATCAAGCGGAGCTATGGAAATGCATGCTGCCCTAAATATGTGGAGGAGGTCTGTGAGCGATTGCAGTATGCGATACGTGTCGGTATTGAGTGATGGCGACTCGAAGACTTTTCAGTTCTTGAATCAGAATCAAGTCTATGGGCCTGATCTTGAAATTCAAAAGGAAGAGTGCCTGAACCATGTAGCAAAAAGGTTAGGCACATCCTTAAGAAATAAAGTCAAAGAATGGCGCATGAAAAAAGTGACGCTCGGTGGTAAAAAGAAAGGCAGCTTGACTGAAAAAAATATAGTTAAGCTGCAAAACTTTTATCGCAAAGCAATAAGAGACAATGTGCCTGACACACAAAAAATGAAGTCTGCTATATATGCTAGTTTGTTGCATTGCTCATCTAATGACAGAAAGCCACAGCATACCAAGTGTCCTGATGGGGAAACATCATGGTGTTTCTACCGAAGGGCGATTGCCAAAGGGGAAATGCCAGAATCTCACGCTGCAATGAAGACCCACCTGACGCCACAGGTTGTGGAAAAGATTATGCCAGTTTATCAGCGACTAGCATCTGATGCTATTTTAGACAGATGTGTTGCTGGTAAGACGCAGAACATCAACGAAAACATTCATAGCTGCATTTGGAGGAAATGTCCCAAGGAAGCTTTTCGTTTCACGAAGAAGGCTGGAGTTAGCAGTAACTGATGCTATTCAAAAACATAACTTGGGATATGTGAAAGCTCTTGAATCGGAGGATAATCCCTCTTTAGATTCAAGTTTTTCTCTGATTATTGCCAAAAGACGGGACCACAGGCGTAAAACGCAGAAAAATGCTGTGGTAAAAAAAAAAAAAAAAAAAAAAAAAAAATCGGTGAAACCGGATGCAGCATATTGTGCTGGAGCATTTTAATTTTGGTTACATCAATCAAATTATATTAATTTTTTTGAGAATTACTTTTGTTTTACTTTTTATACATTTTTTATCGTGTATTATAACATACATACATCTTGTATTACAACATACGCACATCTTGTATTACAACACTACTCTACAATTATGACATACATGTTTTTCAATTCAATAGCAGTACTGTAAAATTTTATCATCTTCTTCTATCATATATTAGTGTTTAATTAAATTTAATTTGTGTTCTTGGTTTCTTGTAGTTATTTACTAAGAAAGTTAAAGACTTTCAATTTACGTAAAGTTTTTTACCATCCATATGCGTTATGTGAATTACAATTATGTGCTTAAAAACTGCATTATAAAGAATGCATGAACTATATTTGTGTTATGCTAGAGTTCTAGAGCTAAATATATTCCTAAAAATTATTTATACTCTTTTGAAATGAAAAAAGTTGTTTTTCTTCAAATCAAAAAATTGCTTCGAACTAAAATTTCAAAATGCTCCGGACGTCTCAATTTTTATCCTATAACTACAAGACTCTCCATATTTTCTCCTGTTATAAGTATTAAAAGATTTTGGGATGCACATATATAATAATAATTGTGTGAAGAGAAAAATTTAACTTTTTAACTAAAAATGTCATTTTTTTTCTTAAAAATTCCTTTTAAGAGCACATTTTTATTTATTACTAATAAACTATCATATTAAACATGACATTGCTTCCCAAAATTTTTTAAATAGTGTCTTAAGATAAGAAATCAAAAAAAATCAAAGATATTGAAAAAATTGGAACGCCCGGAGCATTTTGAACTTTTGTTAAATTTTTTTTTTAATTTCAAATATTTTAAAAATTAATAAATTTTTTTACACCAAATTTTTTTTTCAGGTTTAGTTTGACAATATATATTATCAGACAAAATTTTGAGCTTTTTTATTTAAAATTAAGAAAAAATATTTTTAGTGTCCACTGTAGCCTTAAAGCAGATTCGGAATCGCTCTTCGGTTCACTCACGTCTGTGATGAAAACTCGAAAATCGATCTAGGCAAATTCAGAATTTCTCTTCGGTTCACTCACGGCTGTGCTGAAAATTCCAAAATCGATTAAAGCAGATTCGTAATTCTATTCGGTTCACTCACGTCTGTGATATTTGGAATCGCTCTTCGGCTTACTCACGTGCGGGTGGAAAACTCCAAAACCGATTAAAGCAGATTCTGAATCGCTCTTCAGTTCACTCACGTCTGTGATGAAAACTCCAAAATCGATTAAAGCAGATTCGTAATCGCACTTGGCTTCTCTCACGTCTGTGATGAAAACTCCAAAATTCATTAAGGCAGATTCTTAATCGCTCTTCGGTTCACTCACGACTGTGATAAAAATTCCAAAATATATTAAAGCAGATTCGTAATAGCTATTCAGTTCACTCACGTCTGTGATATTTGAAATCGCTCATCGGTTCATTCACGTGTAGGATGAAAACTCCAAAATCGATTAAAGCAGATTCGGAATCGTTCTTCGGTTCATTCACTTCTGTGATAAAACTCCATAATCTATTAAAGAAGGTTCATATTCGCTCTTCGTTTCACTCACGTCTGTGATGAAAATTCCATAATCGGTTAAAGATATTTGGAATCGTTCTTCACTTCACTTACGCATTAATTACTTACGATTTAAAACTTCAAAATCGATTAAAGCAGATTCGAAATTGCTCTTCGCTTCACTCACTTCGTAATCTCGCAACAACCGAAAATCGACTTGGACTATCGAAGTTGATTTCCAGGCCCGATAAAAGAACAGGCTATTCGTATGAGCAAAAGCGTGAGCAGCATGAACCGGAGAAGTCTGCGATGAAAACTGCAAAATTAACTAAAGCAGATTCAGAACCACATCCTTCGACTTCTCTCGCATCGCAACCGACATTACCGAGTAGCACTAGAATATGGGTGTGGATGGAGCACCAACGGATCCGACGGTTGGTTGGAGTAATTGGGTAATTGGAAGCAGCACTGCGTCGCGATCAACAAGTAAGACAGAAACTCAAACCGAAAGTTTTACTAACAGGGTCGGTTTATTTTATGGCGTAAGGGCCAGCCTTATGTAATCAAGCAGCGCCAAACGCAAGAGAGTGTCAAGTTCTTGTTAAAATAAAGGAGGGAGAAAAGAAAGATTACTTGGGCAACCTGAAGTACCGAATCCCGTGTTTACCAGACTCAGAATCACTCTTCATGGGAAAAGAACAGCGGAAAAGAACAGATCACTTGAGTAACTTGTGATTGTGATTCCCGTACACACCTAAATATATGCCCCATCTGGCTTTACGGAAGAGAGAAGGTTAGGTTGGTTTGGTTTTTATAGTGCAAGGTCCAAAGATGGTCAAGCTGCCCCAAACTCAAGATACAGAAGAGAAGAATACACTCAAAGATGTGGGGTATGTTATCTGACTTGGTTCAAAATTCAGTGGTGTTGTCCTCTGTTCTTTCACTTCGGGTTTGATCTTGAACTGTGGCCAATAACCTTAGAGTTGATCCAGTTTGACGTTATTGAAATACCAACCTACCCTTTTTATTCATGACTTTGTCATACTAAATACTTTAAAGATGCAGACTAGCGCCTTTAGCATGGTGGTAATGACTTATCAGTTCTTACAATTAAGAAAGAGATGTTTCTCCTTTCGTTGATTATTTCAAAAATATACTTTTGTAAATTAATTATATGAACGTCGAAACAAATTGTATTCATTTTCTTTCAGGTATAAAAGAACTGAAAAAACACCAATCATTGGGACTGAATCCAGAGGATCCGTCTATTCATATCAAGGAGAAATTAGTTTAATGCCGGCAGACTTATCCGATGATAGGAAGTAAAGATCAAAGGAAAAATGCTGCTTGGAAGAACATCTTGGAGAACATCACCCCTGGGAGAGGAGAGGAAGGTGGATCGAGATATTTTGAAGAACACCTGATGCCATTAGCTTGTTATTGTCAACGATCATGTTAAGTTGAAAAATGTCGTTCCGATACTACAGTTAGGGTGATGAACGACAGAATTAAAAGATCATCCGACATCACTAAGCTATGGTTGGAAAAAAAGGAAAACATTTAGAAATTATGATTTCAATGCTTTTATTTTTCAGTGTATCATAATCAATCGTAATTAACACTTTTTCCACCTTCCCTTGTTGTGCTCTAAGCCTTTTTGGTAATTCGGGTGGAATACGTGAAGTTTGTAGGTGATCAACGTACCCGTTGATGTCGGCATCCTGGTGAGGCAGCTTCCTCGCCATTTGTACGACAAATATGCTTTCAAACCTGAGTATAAAATGTTTTACGGGTTTCACGACCCATAGGTACGCTAGTGATCTATTCTTTTCAATGGGATTTACTGCCTCCGATAAACATGTCCATAGTGACCCCAGGATGACCAAGCTATCCTTCTCTACTTCTCTCCATCCGTTCTTCTCTGACATAAATTTTCTGTTTGCGTTTGGCACTGCTTGGCAAAATATGGCCCTCGAGTCATAAAACCCAAAACCAATCAACCATATGCTTGCCGAATATAGTTGTTTGTTTGGGGGTTTTATGCACAAGAACTATGTTTGTCAGCTGTGTATGATTCCATTCAATATGTATAACGCCTTTATCGACCACTGTTCTGAATCTATCATAGTTATCATAGCGACAGTACTATTTCACAAGTACTTTTAAAACATATTTTCAAAACTACATTTTAATTTATTCCGAAAAAGTTCAACTCCATTTTTTCATTTCTTCATCTGGCCAACCATACCAGAAATCTAACATCGACACAACTTAATCGAAAACATCAATTTACCTATAATAGTGGGTGTCTTCATAAAAGGCGGATAATGAAGACATTAAATTCTCATCATCTTTAGAGCTTGAACTTTCCAGAAACTGTTCTGGTTAATACTCCTGCAGCAAGGAGATGAGCTGAGGAACTGAAAAGAAAACCGCAGACATTTTAATTAATTTTTGTTTGCAGAAGGATAGAGAGAGAGAGGGAGAGGTAATAGCATTATACATTAACTGATAAGGTAAAGTGAAATAGCTATAATGCTGTTGGGTGAAGGGGAACTGGATGTTACGATACGATCTGTTAAGCTTTAGTAAGTTTACCTTGAGGTCAGAGAAGTTGTTTATTACAAGCTAGGTGCAATTATCTTTCGATTAGTCTCATTATCCTATACGCAAGCAATTTTAAACAAAAGCAAATAAACAGATTTCATGCTATTAGGTAGGTATTTAATCAACGTCGCATGTGAACGGGTATTGGCGACGGTACGGGATCAACCCCCGAGTGAAAGGTCCGAGAACACCATGTAATTTTGAACCACGGTCAGATGATGAGGTCAACACCTGAGCTGGCAACCCACTCTCCTAGCTTCCACACCATGCAAACGTGAGAACATTTGAGGCCCCGACATATATAACGTGCTCCAGCCCCTTTTTACACAACGATCTTTGGTTGGATTTGAACTCGCAACCTTCCGGTTACTAGTTCGTTATTCTTCCAGCAGGGCTACAGTGATCTTACAGTTTATAGGTAACGTCCGTTATTCATCCAACTTGGCTTCATGCTACACTCTATAAAAAAATCGACGCACCAAGAAGGAGTTGTCCGCTTGCAATACAAATTGGTGGATGTGAAGAACATACACGGAAAAACAAACGATTAAAATTTCAGAACAATTGAATGATTTATTTCAGAGTTTGATCTATACAAAGGGAGGAAGTCAATAAGGTCCAACTCTGGCTGGATGCAAGCTGTCACCCGGCGTGGCATGCACTGAAAAAGTTCCCAGGATGGTGTCCTGCGGAAATTCTTACCAAATTGTCTCCAGCTGTGGGGCTAAATGGTTAACATTCCGGGATGGTTGCAATCGCCTTCCCATAACGTCCCAAATTTGCTTTATCGGAGAAAAATCAAGAGACCTAGCTGGTCAAGGAAGTGTTGGGAAAGCTTGGCGACAATTCATAGCAACACGTCCCGTGTGTGGCTGGACATTATCTTGTTGAAAAGTAAGTCCGGGGTGTCGCAAAAGGAACGATAACACAAACAGTCGTGGAATGTCGCTGTGCTGTAAGAGTGTCAGAAGTGAAAATTCCAGAAAAGGTCCGGCTATAAAATGAGATGGCATCCCAGACCATAATGCCCTGTTGTGGGCATGTGTGGTGTGCTATAGAAAGGGAAGGATCCCCATGCTGTTCTGGACGTCTCCAGTCACGTCAGCGGTTGTTGTATCGACGCAGTTGGAAACGGGACTCGTCACTAAAGACTATACGTCCCCAGTCAGGGTCGTTGGAAGTTGATCGCGCCCTTGGTGAGTCGATTTTTTTTGTTATAAGGTAAATGTGGACAAAGAAGAATTCAATTTCGTTTAATGTGATATTTTTGAATTTATGAAACAAAACCACTGAACATTCTTAGCCATTATCCAATCTTTTAAAATTAACACGAAGAAATTTCGTTATTTGAAAGCAAAGCGAGCCTTTTCCTTCTACCTTGAGAAGTTACCGAGCTTATTTGGTTTGTCACTCTACGGTAATGTTTTTTCATACACCTTGGCTAATTAGGCTGGAATCATAGAATCGCTCGTGATTATTTGTCTATTATAACAGTATATTTGTGGAATCAAAGCGTTTAAATTTTTTTTAACGATTTATAACTTCATCATGTTTTACTTTCCTATTAACCCTTGCTTAATCTTGATCTCTTGGTGACGATATGGTCTTTGGTTGGACTTGCCTATTATGTATTGGACTGTGGTTAACCTTCAGACTACTACTCGTACAGCAGTTGTAACATGATCGTGCCATGAAAGAATTTAGACAACGGTCAGTTCATCAGTTGTACTTTGAAACTTATAAGAATCACGCCAAGAAAGAATCGCGCTTGTTATATCCAGAGCCCTAGTCCAAAAGTTAAGAACTCGTTACCTTTTGACTACGGCTTTAGATATAACAAGCACGACTCTTTCTTGGTGCGATTCTTATAACTTTCAAGGTTCAGCCGTCAAAAAAAACGACTCACCCCCAATCGCAATGGCACAATTTAGAATGCGGTATTACTAACTGATCGGAATCCGCCCTTTCTACTGAGGAGTTCAATTTTACACGCTTCCTCAATGGTTTTTATTTTCTTGGTCAATTTTTCGCCGTTTTTCATTATTTTTTCATCACAATCCGCCTGAAATTGTGTGTAGAATCAAAATTTATGATAAGAGATGGGGGTTCGTATTGAAATGATCGGAGCAAGCACTCAATTTAATACGAAGACGGCCCCTTAGACGAATTTAAGTATTGATATTTGTAGAAAGCATTCATCCCTACGATTGCTACCTTCCGTTTTGTTCTGCGATGTAAATTGAGCAATTTCGAACGGATGAGTCTTTTTTTAAGGCTGTACAACCAATGTACTGGCCGGTCATTTCCTCAATTCTTTCTTGGCACGATCATGTTACAACTTCTGTATTGGTCACTGTCTAAAGGTTAAAGGCCATTTAGGCATCGGGACTCCCATCTACGAAATTCGTCTTCCTTATTAATAGCGTAAATATTTATTATGTCTCAGGAACAACAGAAAATGTGATGTTTAACGATTTCTCATCACTTCTTGTTTATCAAAAGCGAATAAAATGGAATGAAATGGAACAAACAAATAACCAAAAATATAAAGAATTCCGGCTGCCTTGTCCCAGACATTTCGAAAAGCTTTTCCTTCCACCATTGAATTTACAACCTAGAGACCTCTCAAACCCTCTGGGGATGTGCTGTTACGAGAATATCTAATGAAAATATCTTTTTCTTTTCTCAATATAATACTCTCACTTAACCTCTCTAAAGTGCGATTAGTGGAACGAGGTGACTCAAAGGACGCTGAGAACATTCGAGTCCCTAAACATCCGTCCGTTCGGACAATTTCTCGTCCAATCCTTTCCTAACGAGGTCGGAAAGCGAATGGCCGTTTGGGGAGTGACCCCTCGAAATTCCCCGGTGGTGGCCACTAGTGGTTGTACCTTACTTGTTAGATGGGAATTTATTTTCCAGTCCCAGAATGGCTACTCTGAATCCAATTTCTGTCTTTCAACACAGACTCAGACCTTTAAGCAAGGCCTTTGAAGATTTAGATTTAAGCCTTTCAAGATTAGATTTTAATTTATTTTTTGAAGTGATC
This sequence comes from Metellina segmentata, assembly GCA_947359465.1. NCBI lineage: Eukaryota > Metazoa > Arthropoda > Arachnida > Araneae > Tetragnathidae > Metellina > Metellina segmentata. The sequence continues at coordinate 25,759,693 of OX375881.1, read as the reverse complement.
TCGAGGAGATACATATGTGCGTCCTTAAAGATTTGTCCAATTTTGAAAATCATAAACTATCTCATCATCGAGATATTGCTGATATTTTGATGAAGAGATCGAGATCAAGTCATTGTTTGGTACAGCTGCAGTTTACTTTTACAGCGGTGGGAATGGCCTTGGCGATTTTTATTTTTGGCGCAATTCTCGTAGCGAGTTAGGTTAAGGCAACCCATCTGTATTTACGGTTATTGTGGTTTTTTCATGCCAACCTCGACAAATGGAAACTTTAAATTTTTATTTTGATTAGTCTCGAAAGTTCTTTCACAATCCGTTGAAGTCGTTTGATTTCATTGGTTCGTTTGAAATTTTTTCTTCTATTCCATTGGTTATTTTAATTTTAAAATATCCTTTGATTGCATTGGTTTTTTAAAAAAAAATTTCTTTGATTTCATTGATTCATTTAATGGATTTTTTTTCCAATTGTGGAATTTTATTTTATTAAATTTTTTTTTCACGTTAGAGTTCTGACATTTATTGATTTGTCTCCATTTGTGAAATTTTTTTTTTAATTTTTTTCCTGGAATAGTTTTGTTGTATCAGGTTGTATTATTTCACGCTTTTTTTTTTTATATATTTTTCATATTCAATATGCCCACCGTACTTAGTGTGATTGATAAGTTTCAGGGTATATTCTTACCCAACATTCGCAGCTTAATTTTTCTGCTGGTGCACAAATGTGTTTTGAAATGTATTTAAGCTTATTAAATTTATTAAATTTTGAAAAAATATACTTTTTAAACCGTTCTCAGATGTGTTTTCAAGCTTTCATTTTCCGTTGTAAAAAAAAAATGTTTTTGAAAGAAAAAGATTTTTTAAATAATTCTTTACCTGGCAACTTTAGAAGTGACCAAAAAATTTTTTTATTTAATGATGAGATTGGGCATCTTGTCCATTAAGACATTTGCTTCTGATTAGATACCACGTCGAGATGACCAACAGGAAGACTTAAAGTCTTTTGATCACATGTAGGCTAAAAAATAAAGTTAAGATAAAATTAGGTCCACATTTAACTAAGTAATCATGCGATGAAAATTCTTTTGACAATCTATCGAAGTATTAACTTCGATAGATTGTCAAAAGAATTTCCATCGCATGATTACTAACTTTTTGACTACGGCTATAGATATAACAAGCGCGATTCTTTCTTGTTGCGATTCTTATAATATTCAAGGAAAGTTACAAATTCTGTACTAGCAGTTGTCTAAATTCTACCTTGGTGCGATCATGGTACAGCTGCTGTACCGGCTGTAGTCTAAATTCTTTCTTGGCGCTATTCTTATAATTTTCAAAGTACAACTGCTGTACTGGCCGTTGTCTAAATTCTATCTTGACGCGATCATGGTGCAGCTTCTGTACCGGCCGTATTCTAAAGGTTAAAGCTGGATTATTTTTCCTGGTTCCACATGGTGTCTGAAACCAATTCCTGTTTTCCAACACCGAATCAGACCTTGAAGATTAAAGCCTTTGAAGATTTATAATTTAATCCTTCAAGTGACTTCTACGAGATATTTCGTCCATAAAAGTCTCTAATTTTGCAAATAACGAGATATCTCTTCATCAAGATAGGTAGTTAATCAATCTGGAGCAACACATTGGGGTGCTGGAGACTCTGCGGGATGAGATACCGAAGGGAAAGATCCAATAACAAAGTAGTCAAATGACGAAACAATACTTGTGTGTGAGTTGGCACCCTCTCTCCGAACTTCCACACCATTCCAACGTGAGAATATTTGAGGAACGTGCACCAGCCCCCATGTACACGACGGTCTTTGACTGACAGAATGTCGAATTAGCAATTCTTCGGTATATATATATATATATATATATATATATATATTTCAAGATTACAGAAAATTTATAACAATTACAAAAGTAAGAATTAAAGAATTGAAGAAATGTTGGTGGATCAAGGTGTCATCAAGGAAGAGCCTGGCCCAGACAACACAAAATGGTTTTCTACATATGAGTAGCAGTAGGCTGAAAATTGCTCATATATACTCCCCCAAAGTTCTTCAAACACCATTAAAAAGCAAACAAATAAAACAAAACAGTGAAAAAGGAAAGGAAGAAACGAAATAAAAACCGAAATATAAATCTTTTTAGCGTGAACTGTTAGTTTTTAATCTATTGTACATTCAAGATCTGTTTTTCATATTTAAATGCATAGAACTTCGCAGAATTGACATTTTATTGGCCACTACTTTTAAAAATTAATTAGGGTCCATTATGGCTTAAAATTTGATTAGCAGTTTTGAAGTCTTTTTACTTTCAACTAGAATTTTAAAGTGCCTCGAAAATTTAAATCCATGAAAAATAAACCTTTACCTAGAACTCAAGCTACCGTTATCAAAAAGAATTCTTCAAGCTGATTATCGGGAATATTTTTTTCAGCCACTTAAGTTAGAGAGTGTTTTTCTTTTCGGACAGAGAGAGAGAGAGAGAGAGAGAGAGAGAGTTCGATTGAAATTTTTTCATTATTGCCCCAAACATATTTAATAACGTATAGTCTCAAAATTAGAGATCGCAATCAGGCACGATTTTCAATCCGGTCGGATTGACACTAATCCGACCGGATTCGGCCGAATTGGTAATTTGTCAATAAGTCTATCGAACCAGTATGTATTTTTCAAAAATCGGCTGAGTGAAAGTAGGTAAAAAGGATATTATTCCAAATAGACGAACAAAACGTTTATTTTAGCATTAGAAAATCAACTTTATTAATAATTATCCATAGGTAGGAAATCAATCACCAATAATTAATTATAGTAACTACTAGTACTCCTAATAGTAAGTATTAAACTATTGATGATGATCAGTCTTGTTTGTTTGCCCACCAAAAAAATTCATTTTGTTTTATACGTAGTACTTTTCTATTTATCTAAAATTAAGTAGTCTATCTCTAACGTCGTTGAGCAAATGACCTATAAATTGTGCCTAACCTTGTCTCATACTAACATAATAAATCTAATCTTTGGCACTTTTTTGGTCAACATAACAAACAAGAGAACTCTTAATTCTTCTTAATTTTTCAAATCAAAGTTATATAGTAATGAAAATCACTTTGGAGTTTGGAAGAACGGTCTAAGGAAACAAATCGTATTAATTGTGTCATTGCCCAACCTACTTCTCAATGAACTGCAAATATAAACAACGACCGAGATGACCCTCTTAGCTTCGACACTAGTTAGTTTAACCGTCATTAAGTAGTACATAAGACACAAATATTTTCCTTTGACTCCATTTCATATGGAGTCATTTCTTTCTTCAGTATTTTCTCAAAATCTGTTTCTTTTCTACAATTTGTCTTTTAGCAACAGTCTTCATTTTTTTTGCGGAATTCGATTTTCTAATTCCTCTTAATTAAAAAAATACTATTGATCATTTAATTCATTATTTTTGCAAGAATTCTCCAAACTGTTGATTGAAAATATAAAATCGATTATTTCACAATCGATTGTTTAATAAACGATTTTGCGACTTTAAAATTGGGTTTGAAAAATCGATTATTTAATTTTTAAAAATTGGGGTTTATTGAATCCTGATCGGTTTCTCTTGATGTTGCTGGATCCGGTAAGTAGCCAAATTATGCCGGATCCACCGGATCGGATTGTAATCCCTACTCAAAATTTGCTTATCAGTGAACTCCAATAGTCCATGCCTTTTGTAATTGAACAGGTAAAATAATTCTTAAAAATGTAAATAATGCAAAATATAATAAAGGTTTGCTCAGTGATGCTAGTATTAACTAAGTAAAAGCTCGTAAAATCGTAGGATATCGAAAAACGAGTAAGTTTGCTGGTGGGATGATGATGGAATGCATGTGAAGTGATATCCTGTCACATTTCTCTGATTTATAGCACAAATTAAAAGGAACTCTCTTACATTCCGCAACAAAAACTAAACCTAGTTGTAAGTAGGTAAGTTTAGTAGTTGAATTAAGCCTCCAGGTGGTTTCGACGAGATATCTCGTCCATCAGTATCTAACCACTTTTGCAGATTACGAAATATCTCGCCATCAACATATTGCTGATTTTTAATGATGTCAAGATCAAGATCTGGTCAGTTTTTCAACTGGCGAGCCACCTCATCGAGAATCCCCCCAGGAGAGTTGATGTCGCTCTGAAGCAACGCAACGAGCTATTGGCGACGGCTTGTGATCAATCCCGAAGGAAAAGAACCGAGGACAAAGCTTCGTATTTTCAAAATCTCACTCTCCAAGCTTCCACTCCGCGCCAACATATGAACAATACAGGCCCCGATAGGTTTAACGTTCACCAGCTCATACGTACATAACAGTCTTTGTTTGGACCCGGTTTTGAAACCGAAACCTCGGTCAAATATTGAGGTCACCATCTGAGCTGGCACCTCACTCTACAAACTTCCACACCACACCGAGGCCGCAACAGATTTAACGTACACCAACCCCCCCCCCTCCTCTCCAAGTACACGATGGTCTCAGGCTGGATCGCGTTCCGAAAAACCTGTAGTTGCCCATCCGCAACTCTTACAACAGCGCTACTGGCGGTCCTCTACAAAATAATTAAACCAAGTTGGAAGTAACGAAACGAACTGGAAAAACAAAGGGGAAAAAAAGAAAAGAACCCATAAAGACCGTAATAGAACAAATGATTAGGATCAGAGGCCAGCCTAAAATAAACGAGCTTAACAAGAAACACAAAGCTGACCTGACCGTTTCCATCAAATATTTCCATTAAAACCGACAACGAAGGGAAAGAAAGACAAAGAAAGAGGAAAAATTGATGAAAACATAATTTGGTGATCCAGTCTGTGCCATCCTGAACCATCCTTACCCGAATTCTATTTGCTGGGAACATTCCCCCAAAATGATCTCTAACGTACAATCAAATAGACTCTGTGTGAAAACGAATCCAGAAAAAGGAATTCTTTGATGACTTCTATGTCTGCACCACCCTCGCTGATGCACCCCTCTTGGGGGTTGGGGGGGGGTCAGCAACCTCCCCCATCAACAGAGGAAAGCAATTATCGAGAAAAAGCCAATGTCCCTCACAGCGTTAATGAAACTCCTCCGCAGATTTGCATTCAATTAACACTGGAGTTGAGCTGAGTTGTAATGGTGGGTTTCGTTTGATATCGTCCCCCTCCCATAAGCGGAAGGGGCAAATGTTTATTGACTGTAACTGTGAGGAAAAGCAGGGAAGCGGAACGTCTGGGGTGGTTGTTATTTTTCTATATTTCTCTCGTGCTTTATTTCTTGCGTTTTTGAATTCTAATAGTAATGATGTGGTTGTGGGCGATAATGTTGGAGGGTGGATTTGTTGTGTTGTGAAATGAAGTTGTGAGCGATTTGGGTTGAGTGAAGCTTTGTTGAAGTGTTCAAAGCATTTTAAACCTCGCAATTTCTGGTTGGTTGCAGTGAGTTTAATGGCACAAGGACAATTTTGGCCTGGCAGATCCAGACAAAAGAAACGTCAAGTAATAAATGTCATGAAAAGGAAAAAAAAGAGGGATTTGAGTACAAAGTAGTGGGATGAAAGAGTAAAAAAAGATCGCTTGGGTAACGTGGGCGAGCGACTGCCAAGGTTATTAAAGACAGTAAACATCAGAGTCATCTGATGGGAAGAGAAAAGATCACTAGAGAGTATTGAAATGCGATTTAGCTAAACGTGATGTTCTACAAATGGACTAATTGAAAAGATTGGATTGTGAAATTAGAATGTTAACCCCTCAAGTGTATCGACGAGATATCTCGTCCATCCAGATTTGACCAATTGTTAATGACGATTTATATCGTAATCTAGATATTGCCGGTATCATAATGATGATACGGTCGAGATGTAGTTAGTTTTCTTCTAATGCTGAGATATATCGTCCATCAAGTTCTGATCATATTTGCTAATGACGAGATATCTTGCCGTTAGAAAAACTGACCAGATGCTAATGAACGAGGTACCTCGTCGTTAGCAAAACTTGCCAGATACTGATGAACGAGATACCTCGGCGTTGGCAAAACTAACCAGATATTGATGGAGGATATACGTCGTCGTTAGTAAAACTGAACAGTTACTGATAAACAAGATACCTCGCTGCTGGCAAAATTGACCAGATATTGATGGAGTATATACAGGGGATGGACAAAAATACGAAAATACCTCGTGAAATGCATGCTTGAAAATAAATATTTATTCTAGTGAAATGTGTAGGTGGCGCTGGTGTTTTTGCCTACTGACGCCACCTATACAACGTCGTAAATACGCTGTCAGTAGTTGTCTGGTCGATGTTCTGTGAAGTTGTAATTGCATCATGACAGAGCTAACAGACTTCGAACGTGAGCAAATTGTTGGAGCTCGTCCGGTGGGTGTTTCCGTAAGCAAGGTAGCCGAAGTGTTTAGTTTTTCAAGAGGTACTGTATCTAAGATTTATTCCGCATATTTGAAAAGCGAGAAAACATCATCCGCTAAATCACAGCTCGGACGTAGTTGTGTGTTCAGTGATCGTGCCAGACGCTCGTTAAGGAGGATTGTGACTAAAAATAAGAAGACCACAGCTGCAACAGTTACTGCTCAAATGAATGTCGTGCTCACAAATCCTATGAGTACCAAAAGAATAATAAAGGAGCTCCATAAGCAGGGTATTTCTGGCCGAGCTACGATTTATAAACCATTCATCAGTGATGCGAATGCCTGTAACAGGAAAAGGTAATGTTTGTCATAAAGCCTGGACTATGGAGCAATGGAAGACAGTAATTTGGTCGGATGAGTCTTGTTTCTCACTTCTGGAAGTGTTTACGTCTGGCGAACACCATCCTGACAGACTGCTTGTTGTCAAGAGTGAAACATGGTGAGAGTTTTTTGATGGTTTGGGAAGCCATATCGGGGTTTTCTGTGGGCCCCATGATTACTATGCAGGGGCACATTAAGGCCAAGGAATATGTGAATATTTTGGCCGATCAAGTCCTTCCCGTGGTACAAACTTTGTTCCCCAAAGGTGATAGTGTCTTTCAAGACGACAAATATTCTGTTCACATAGCTCATATTGTCAAGAACTGGTTTTCTGAGCACGAGGAGGATTTGTCATCTCTCCTGGTCACCACAGTCACCACACTTCGATATTATTGAATCTTTGTGGTCTACATTGGAGAGGAAAGTGCGTGATCTCAATCCGCCGCCATCATCGTTATCTGAACTTGCCATCGTTTAGCAGGAAATATGGAACACGGTTTCCTTGGTAAGCATACAGGAACTGTACTTATACATTCCGAGATGCAAGCTGTTTTGAATGCCAACAGTTTTCCTACACCATATTAGGCAAGGTTACATATTGTTTTAAGTGTTTCCATATTTTTGTCCAACCTCTGTACTTCGCCGTTAGCAAAACTGACCAGTTATTGATGGAGGATGTACCTCGTCGTTAGCAAAACTGACCAGATCTTGATCGATTTCTCTCGTCCATCACGTAAGCTGACCAGATCTTGATATCGATATTATTGAAAAATCGGGGATATCTTGATGACGAGATATCTCGTCATAGCAAAATTATTGAGATCTTGATGGTCGAGGTACCTCGTCGAAACCAATGTCAGGGTTAAGACATTCACGAGTAACTTCGTTGGTCCATTAAATAATTTCGTGGAAACATGTGATGCTAGTGAGAGTATGGTTGGTATGCTCTGAAATAAGCACTCGTACCACTTGTTAAACATTTTTGTTAGTCTACATTTTTGTTAACTAGCATCGAGTTTCACACTTGGAATCATCCTGTTGTACATCCATAATCGAGTTAGCGCGACCCCATCTATATACGGACCTGGTGCAATCAGAATTGAAATTAGACGTACACGATATTTTCCTCTCTCGTCTTGACATTCGAACATTCTTCCAGGGTCATGCGCACCCCCACGGCGCGGTTTTGCGATCACTGACAGCCGATAGATCACACTCGAGGTGGTAAGACATGGATTCCAACCTCGGGTGGTCTACCCCTACAAGACCCCCTTTTGGCGAGAGTGACGAGAGTGGGAGAGGTTATATATTGATTAATAGAGACGACAGAGGCTGTCAGAATATTTGTGGGATTATGACTGATTGGTATAATGGATTGTTATACCGATAGCACAATTTAAATTATAGTGAGCAACTGCAATCGAAATTGCTAACACATGTCGATAAATGTTATTGGAATCGCCGTGAAACTATATTGGTTAAAAATTTAAATAAAAATAAAATTTAGTTTATATAAATAATACTGGAGGCACTAAATTTCTTTTGAAATCACATGATGGGGATTTTTAACAGCCGACAAATCTTAAACTTAGTTGTAATGTTCCACAACAGATGGAAATAACCATTTAATTCATTTTCTGATTTAGGGGAGAAGGGGGTTAATGTGGACATAGGGCTAGTGTGGACAACTTGAATAATTCTGCTATTTATCAGTCGAGATCTGTCTGCAAGATTTTGCAGAATAGCAATACTGATATAAACTTCCATGTGCAGTTACATGACAATACACTTGATAGTTGAGTAGCAATTTATAAAACAAGTTTTACATGGTGAAAAAGTAAGTTCCTGATTTGTGTTTTAATTACTAGATTGGACTATTTTAATTAAAACATTGTTTTAAAGGTGACAGTATGTTGTAGATGAATATATTCAATAGCTATTTTGATATTCACTTTTGCTCTACGTGGTTTAAATTAACCAGGAGTAGGCCTAAATAAACAATTGACTACATGGGGCTAGTATATACACATGGTGGTGGGGCTACTGTGGACATGTCTACACTAGCTTCAGTTAGCTTCCAGTGGTAAAAAGTGGATTAAGTATTACATTTAGGACTATTTATTCATTAATTAAGATTGTTTATGTGAAAAATTTATTCACAAATATATATAATTCTATTTTTTACTCTTAGGCTTTTATGTATTAAATTAAATTAATTTTTATTAAATGATAAATTAATGTACATGGAATTGTATAGTTTTTACACACAAAGCAACTCTTCTAATAAGCAGAGTAAATCTTTATTTTTCCCAGATGTAAAGGACGTATCACAAATCTCAAGAAATGAAATTGTAGCTAAATTACCATCACCAGATGTTGCCCGTAGCACAATTCGCTCTGAATCTCAGTTGACATTTAATGTTGATTTATCTAACTACATTGCAAAATAGAAGGATAATTCCAATTTCTACTTTAAATCGTTTTCCCACTAAATAAAACTTAAAAATAGTTTTCTACTGTGTTGATTTGTTTTTGAAGTAGATTCTATAATATAGTGCAGATCCTAATTACAATTATTTTGGACTTTACATTAATTAAATATGCTTTAAGATTAACATTTATAAGGAATTATACTGTTTAGGTTAAAATTGATTTCATTTTGGTTTTACATACTTTCATGAGTTGTATTTACATCGTATAATCAGTATTCTAACTTGTCCACACTAGCCCCAAGACATGGGGCTAGTGTGGACAAAAACAACTTTTTTTTAAATAAACGTTTATTAAAAAACTTAACTGCTAAACACTTTAATATATCAACCAAAATAAAAGTAAAAGAGAACATAATCTTTCTGTCTATTATAAAAAAAATTTCAATATTTTCAGGTTTATTCGCTTTGTGATTGGTAATAGCGAGTCATGTGGTTCAACGGGCTAATGAATTTGGAGCACGCGCTGACGCGATAAACAGTTATATTTTTTAATTAATTCATTCATAAAATTTGAGAGTACGCGCTAGAGAGTTTGCAATGTTTTCATAGCACCAGTCGAATATGAAAATATTAAGAAGTACTATTGCAACAAACAACACGGATTAGCTAAAACATTTAAAATTATGACAATATTTCATCTGAATTTTAACAATATGTTGTGCTAAAATATTTCCTATTTTATGTGGAAATGAGATGTTTTGTTCAGACAATTTTTGAAACATTTTGATTTTGTTTACACTATATTTCCGTGTATGAGCCGAAAATGTTTGGAGTACTTTTCCCAGTACTTTAGCTTTCAAAAGCTAAAGTACTGGGGTCGGCTTATATAAGGATCCTCTAATCTCGCAATAAAAGTAGGCAATTTTACGTTACTCGGACGCATGCGATAAATATTGCAATTTGATGGGAAGGGAACCTTCAATTATCGTCGTACTAGTGATCCGGGATCAATCCATCTGCGATCCATATGGAGATGGATTGTGAAGCAATCCCCTACCACTCATTGTTGAAAAGTATAGTTCGCAAAGCGAACTAAATGTGATTGCGTAACAATCATAGGGGCAGTGAGTTGTTGCTAGGGCCCCTAGTTGTAAAAAAATAGTTGATATGTCAAAAATGATATTTAGTATACTTTTTTGCCAAATTTATAAAATTATCCACACTAGCCCCCTTCTCCCCTATAGCAAAAAGCAAAACTGATAATATTAGTTGTGAATAACAGTTGTCGGAAATGTACAATAACAGTGAAAACTGTTGTCAGTATAAATGCGACATTGACGATATAGCTGAGCTTCTTTGAGTGAACGGCCACGGTAGCATGGGTGGAAAGGTAATTTTGGTAATTTTTAATTAACGTCATACTAGAGCAACACAACGGGCTATTGACGACCGTTCGGGATCAATTAACTAAAGCTTCTGTTTCCGTGATGCATCGGTGGGTCATGTCACTAAAACGTTGTTTATACTAACACATGGTGTAGGTTTCCTAGAGTACGGTGTTTGTGAGCGTAACGAAAATTATCGGAGCCGCCATTTCCACGACTGTCATCATAGCGGTCTCAAACAGTTGGGGAACGTTTTTTCTCTTGTAGCGGCCACATTTCATTTCCTGCTCCAAACGATTCGAACGAAGAGGAGCGAAATAAATAAACATTTTTGACTGCCATTGATTCATTCGTTTTTGTAAAATCGGGATCGTTAAACACAGAATAAAAATATCAACGGATTTGAAATCTGCGGAAAATTTGACACCAGATCGATACCTTAATTGTAATTTTCTTTAAATAAATAATTAATTATTTAATAAATAATTAAATAATCAAATGGTAAATAATTGAATAATAAAACTGTTTTTGATATCGATCTGGCGTAGAAATTTACGCTGATTTGAAATCTGTTGAAATTTTCACTCTACCTTCAACGATCCCGAAGTTAGAAACTTTAAACTAGAGAATAAAAAAACCACTTTGTTTTGTTTCTCGAATAAAATAAACCATGATAGCCGTCTGTGTTGCCCATTCTCCAACGTATTCTGTCCGTCTAAGTTGACACGTCTGGATTTTTGTTTAGACGGCCGTCTAGTTATGCCCGCGGCATTATGACGTATCACGGCTGTTAGATAACGGCTCCACTTTCTTAGGAAACCAAAGCTTAACAGAAAGATCCGAGGACAACATCACGTAGCAGCCCGAATGAAAGAGAAGCGAATTAGCAACCGGGTGGTTGCGAGTACGAAAGTCGATCCAACTCAAGACCTTTGTGTGGGTGGGGATGGTCCAAACTAACTCAATAGTGGCCTCAAATGTCCTCACGTTGGGGTGGTCCGGAAGTTATGATTTTTTTTTTACATTAACGTCGAACTAGAGCAAAAACCACAACGGGCTATAGACGGCGGTCCGGGATCAATCTCATAAGGGAAAGATCCGAGGACAACACCTCGTAATTTTGAACCACGGTCAGATGACGAGGCAACACCTCAGCTGGCACACCACTCCCCAAACTTCTACACCGAACCAACGTGAGAACTTTTGTTACATGTTAACTACGTGTTAAAGTAACCATCTTTCGAGATTTGCCTCATTTGAGACCTTTTTGGTTAACACAAAGTAAATACGAGGCCTGTTTGATTTGCTTGGTTGCAGTGAAACTTTCTCTCATAGTCAATAATAAAGTAAACAAAAATTAGTGAACAAATTATTAATAAAATAAATATAGTTCTAATTATTAATATGCCATCAACTTAACCATCGCCTAAAAAGGAGTCATAAAAAGTATATAACCATGGTAATGGCACATCTTAATGAAATTGTTTTTTAGAATATTAATAATTTTCGTTCTAATGTTGTAACTATCTCAATATAATTTTAGTATATAAAAGACAAACTTGGCCATGACCAATGTGAACAACTTTTGTACTCGCACTCTCATTGGTCCAAATTATATATTTAAATTACCATCGCTCACTCATTGGTTAAAGTAATATTTAAATAATTCCAAAGGACATTTCTCAATCAAATTAATATTAAATCATACCATATACTTTTCTCGAACGTTAGCAAGCACCCCACTTGTATCATAAACTCTACGAATAAACCTAAATAACATATTAATTAAACGAGTATAATGCAAGCTATATTTATTATAATGTAGTAGAGAAAGCGCAAGCACACACTATTTATACAGAAATTTAGCGAAAACACGCTCACCCATATGTTTAACTTTAATTATTAATAAATAGATAATTTTTCAAATCTGGCATGTTTCATTTTTAATTGTATTTAGAATTGTTACCTGAGATGCAGTTTTGAGCTGAATTTTAATTCAATTCTAAATTTTGTAACATTTTACTGAAACAATGAGATATAGTTTAAATTTTAAGAATAGTTAAATAACTTACATTCCTTGAGTATTTTGAATAATATACTTTAGAATTCCTATATATGAACAGTGAAGATTATCAAGGATATGTTTCAAATCACATTTATTTTTTTGCGATTACACCACAAGATATAAGTATTTGAATAACAGAAAGCACAAATGACAGAATTATATTCAGCGTTCTGTAACACAACTATCAATTGCAATTGTTCTTCAGGCATTTTGTCCGAATTTTGAAAACTAAAGTAAAATCAAAAACAGATGTAAAACACAATTATCGGTTAAATATTTGTTATATATTGATAATAAAACACACACCTCTAAATTAACTATCTTTCTTTATTTAAAACCAAGACATACTTTCCGAATTTTCAATTTTGTCGATAACTTTTGCAGTTAAATATTTTGTCATTGACATAGTATATGTGTTGTTTACAAAGTGTTTGTAGAATTTTGGACTTAGTAGGGAGGTCGTTGTAGCTAGAAAATAAAAAAGGTGGGGTAAGGAGCGCGCTTTGCACTGCAGAACATCGTAACTTATAATTGAAAATAAAATCGGCCAAAATTTTGACAAAATTAAGGAAAAGATTGCTCTGCAAAGACTTTGTTCTGCGACGTACATCGCAGTTTTAAGCACTTTCTGCTCTCGGGGCAGTAAGATGATTTTTATAGACCTCGTTATATTCAGATTTCAAATGACCTACAGCTGATATTTTACTAATTAAATGGTATTTTACTTATTTAAAATATGAACAAAATAATCATATTTAATGCATATCAATCTAATAACATATTACCATCATCTTCAATACATAAATTTTGTTTTGGGCAAAGAGTGGAATCTGTCCCATTTGCCTCAAGCCCTAAAAAGTCAAGCTTCGCACTCTAAATATACGAACACTTTTATATGCAATCGCAGTAATCTATTTAATATTCAGTCTGATAACTAAAAATAACCAAGACCTTTTTCTGAAAAATCTGATAAGATATAACTAAACATAAAATAGTTCCTTGCTTAAATTTGAGTCCCCCTTGTAAATTAAATCATGTCCGCATTATAAAATGCTGTTAGATATAAAAGGGGTAAAATATTACTGGGATTTGGTGGCGGGAGGTACTGTCATTTCTCTCTCTCCCTCTCTCTCTCTCTCTCTCTCTCACTCTCTCTCTCTTTCTCTCTCTCTCTCTCTCTCTCTCTCTCTGGGATCCCATTTTTACAAAAATGTGTTGCCAACTAAAATCGATGAAAAAGCTTTTAGTTTATAAAATGTGTAGTCAAGTTTTGCTTAAAAACCCTTAAAGATACTGAATATACGACGTAGTTTCTTTTCCCCAAGTGTCCTACCAGTTTCGTAATGGCATATTCACAAGTCTTGTGTTAAACTGAGGATCAGTTGATCCGCGGGTCAGAGTTAAATCACGGATCATCAAGAATCGTATTCTCAAACGGCGGGTTAAGTGATCCACGTATTAAAATTATACATTTGCTGTGATTGACTACTATCGTCTCCTCACGATCACATGATATTGTTTACATTTGTTACGACGCCCGAATCTACATTCTTACTGGGCAACCCGTACTTCGCTGGTAGAATTTATTCCAATTTGTGATTTTAATAGAACACTTACGGCATTTTAATTTGGGGTTGGAAAAAGAAATGCAAAGCTATTTAATTTCAAATTAGAATTTTATGGGAACCTAAATTTTGCAAGAAATAATTGTACACAATGACGTAATCCGATTGTCTTTGTACCTGTCAGTGTGGGTGATAGTTGGTGTAAAGGTACACTTGCACTGTCAATTTTCTTTCATTCCAATTGAACAAACAGAATAATTTTTATTCCACGACGAAATTGCATCTGCCATGGTCATATTCTACCGTTCGCTCTCTCGTTGGTTTCTACTCTAGCGAGCCAAATTATTGTTCGATCCAGAACACATCTGTGCATATCTATTTTTTTAGAAAACTAAGGGGCTCCGCCCCCTACTTGCCTACTCTCGCAAACCCCCGGTGATTGCCGCGCAGTCCCATGTGCGCAGCAATCACCTCCACCAGCAAACATTCCCATGCACCAGCAAACCTCCTTTTGCAAGCTTCTTCCTTGTGCATGACGTCACAGCGAGTTTTACCTCAAGGCCAGTTAGAAGGATAAAGCGTTTCCCCTCCACGATCAAAATTTATACACTATCGCGAAATTATACTTTTCATCGCATCGAATTAATTTATGATCCAATTTTAAAACTAATTATACCACAAGAAAGAGTGCATTCTAAACTTTCACATGGTATTTTCAAATATTAAAACTACTAGTACTAAGCTATAGATATGACAGTTTTATTTTTTTATCGGAAATTACGATCTAAAAGTTCCGAAATGTGTATGACCAACTTTTAATCGCATCGAATTTATTTATTAACCAAGTTTAAAAATAATTTTAACATAAGAATGAGTACTTTCTATGGTTTTCAGTGATGTTGTCAAATTTAATATATAATAGTATTAAGCTATAGGTATGTGTGATAGTTTTAACAAAAAGTAACCAAAATACCCCAATATTCCTAAATTTGTAAGACGTACTTTTGATCGCATCGAATTTATTTATCAACGAATTTCCAAAATAATACTACCGTAAGAAATAGTATATTCTAAGGTTTACCGTGATGTTTTCAAATTTAAAAACTAATAGCAATAAGCTATAGATATGACAGTTTTAACAAAAATGTAACAAAAATGTCCGACTTTTCCGAATTTCAAAAAAATACTATTAGGAACCAAATTTAAATTTGCAAAAAAACTCGACGAGCTGCAAAAATTCACGTTAAGAGGTACTTTAAAAAACTCACGGCTGAAGACTGAAAATTTGTATGTGCTTCGCTCACTCGTGGTAGAAATTTCGCTTCTTTTGAAAAACAAGACTTTAGTACTGCATATTTACCTGACGCCGACCGTTAAATCCATTAAAGAATAATTTTATTGTTCTTCCAAAAAATAATTCTAAACTATGGCCAAGGCTAGATTTAAAATACCGAAATATATGGTAATGGAAATTTTAATTAACGTCGTACAAGAGCAACACAACGGGCTATTGACGACGGTCCGGAATCAATCCTTTAACTATATGAGTGTATATATGAGTCCCTTATATGAGTGAACGAGCTACAAGCGCAATAAATATAAGATGTGTGTACGTAGTACAATAACTGCTGCAACACATCAGGCTATTTGCGACTATCTGGGATCAACTCCGAATTGAAAGATCGGAGGACAACACCTCGTATTATAATACCACCTTTTGAATTTTATAGTATTTCAAAAGTCAGTTTCCATTGCATTGTAATAATAATAATAATTTAATTATAATACGAAGCATCATGAATTAGTGGATATTCCAAAAATATGCCCATTAAGTCCAACTTAGTCAATCAACTTGCATGAATAAGGTTCCTGGTAACGTTCTGGTGTCTTGAAGCTGAAGAGGATTCAATCATCCCTACAACATGGTGGAGCACGAATAAATGTATCTAAGCAACCCATTAAATCTGTAACGTAATATGAAAGGCACTAATGTTCATTTTGAAAATATTTGGTAATTGTTGATTTAGTGATTTTATTATTTTAGTATTTTAATGAAGCAAACAAGAACTTTCGTATGTTTTGATTCTTCATTGATGACATTGGTAGTTTTCTATTATAACATTCATTACCTTGAAGTGGTTTGCGAATATCACAAAATAGTAAATTTAAACATTGCCCCACTTTCTACCAAGCCATGTGAGTACTTATATAGTTTATTATCTCTTAATATTTAAAGTAAAGTGAAGTCTACAGCGTTCAAGTAATCAATGATGCACCTACCGAAATTTTAAAAAAATGTATCTGGAGCTCGAACTCAAAATTTCCCAATTTGACGCAACATTATTTACATTTCATTTTCTCACTTTTAAGCGAAATTATTGCATTAGATGTCGGTTTTCTCAATTTCCTTCAAATATTACCTTTAAAGACTTGCGTTTGCAGGAAATTGCACATTGCTGTGTTTTGAGTGCATGAAAATTATTTTGTAAAAAAAAAAATGACACATTCTTCTGTTTGAAGTCTCTATCTGATAATTGCGAACCTAGGAACGGGATTTTTAAAACGGAACCCAATACGGAATTTTCCCGTTCTCGAAACGGAAACAAACCGTAAAGGCGGCAGCATTAAAATGCATGAAAATTCTCGAACAAATACAGCAACTATTGCTGAAGCTATGACTCGCAACCTAGAAGCCCATTGCAAGAAATTTCCATCATCAAAGCGGTGGTAGAAGTCGTTTTGACGACTAATGACTTCATTTCCTTTGTTCGATAATGGTTCCTCCATGTTGAATTCTAATTGGCCACTTCAAAAGGCAAAATCCACCGAATTCCTTTCCTTTTGGAGGCTGCATTTTTATAGGAAAATGCCAGGAGGAAAACCGAGATTCAAAAATAATGGGTATTTACGAGCTGGGATATGTAATTGAGTATATCGATTATTATTTCTGGAATGCGATAGGAAAAAGTAATTTTTGTGAATGATATTTTTTATCGTCTCTTGTTGCGAGGAATGTTTGTTTCAAGCGAGGATGCACGTCATTAAAACCAGCCAAGCATTCGGCTTGGTTTTTGCGATGAGGGAAGCTTTTCATATCCCCTGAGAGTTGAGGTGAAAAGGAAATGAGGTTTCATTTGAGATATCTCGCCAGTCGGAACTGAATGAGATGGAAATCCCGAGTAGGCGAATAGAAATTTAAAGGAACGACAGATTGCATTCGACTTGATACTGATATATGTTTAGATAACGAAACATAAATATTCCTGGAAATTTTAATAACTTAGTTGATTGTGAATGATATTTAATTTTTGTCTCTTACTCATAACTAACCCGTTTCACCTTTAATATACAGGGTGATTCTACGGTCATGTGACAAACTTGGAGGGGTGGTACAGCTTACTAAAACATACATTTTTCGTAGAGAAATGTATGGTCGGAAGTGACGCGTGGAGGCACGAACACAAAAAATGAGACAGGAACAGAAAAACATTGTTTATTTACAATATCCTTGCAAAGTGCTCCTTTGCAGCAATGTTTACAATAAATGCTAAAAATTGCGACCACATACATGTTTGGTAGCGTCGAAGGAGTGATTGGCGAACAGTTCCAAAGATGACAAGCATTTCGCGCACGCTTGCAGTCGCAATGGATAGTCGAGCAACGAGGTCTTCAATTGAGTCAGCTGGAGTCCCGTAAACTATGCTCTTCAGATGCCCCAATAAGTAGTAATCGATGCTTGATAAATCTGGCGATCGGGGTGGCCATCTGACTGGTCCACCACGCCCATTCCATCGCCCTACCAAAACTGGTATCCAGGTAATTGAGTACAACCACGTTGAAATGGGCTGGCGCACCATCATGCTGAAACCACATGTGATTACGAACGACAGTCGGAACATCTTGGAGCAATTCTGGTAAAACATCTGTCAG
The DNA here is from genome assembly GCA_947359465.1 of Metellina segmentata. NCBI lineage: Eukaryota > Metazoa > Arthropoda > Arachnida > Araneae > Tetragnathidae > Metellina > Metellina segmentata. The sequence continues at coordinate 25,741,573 of OX375881.1, read as the reverse complement.
AAAAATACGATGTGAGCCATTGAGTTTGGTTGGTTTGGTAGCGTTGGTAATTGCCAAGTTTGTATTAATGTTGGTGGTCGCAATTCTTAACATTTATCGTAAACATTGCTGTAGAGAAGCACTTTGCAAGGATGTTGAAAATAAACAGTGTTTTTCTGTTCTTGTTTAATTTTTTTGTGTTCATGCCTCCACGCGTTACTTCGGACATTACATTCCTATACGAAAAATGTATGTTTTAGTATGTACCAACCCTCCAAGTTTGTCCCATGACCGTAGAATCACCCTGTATAACATTTAGGTACATGAAAACTAATTTCTCTTACCTCGGTAGGTGCTTGAATTAACCTAGCACTGGAGCAACACAAGACCATCCGTGAACAATCCAAAGAGGAAAAATTAAGGACAATACCTCGTAATTCTAAACCATGGTCAGATCACGAAAACACCCGAGCTAGTACTCCACTCTCCAAACTTCCCCATCACGCCAAAGTGAGGACATTTGAGGCCACGACAGATTTAACGCGCAGCAGTCCCACGTACACGACTGTCTTTTGTTGGATCGAGTTTAAAACTCACAACCATCCTGTTGCTAATCCGCTACTTTTCCAACCGAGTTATTTTTTTAGCCCATATCAAAGTTTTATGATGTCCTTCCTGCAAAAAATGTCCAAAAGATGTCCTTCCGTGACACTCCCGAATCAGTGTAGCACGTGGTGAGGACTAACCATGCTGTTACACTGACAGCTGTGACAAGCGGGGTAAATCTTTTTTCCAGATACATATTTCACCGTTTTTGTATGGCCAGTTCCAAATCTCGAAAATACTCTCTGCGCTTCTCTACATAACGTCAGCATGAAAGCTAAGAGTTCTTATTATTAAATTATTAAACAGAAGTCACTTCCTTGTTTCATATGAAACAAGATTCTTTTTTAATTCAACTTATATATATATATATATATATATATATATATATATATATATATATATATATATATATATATATATATATATATATATATATATATATATATATTCATTTATTTATTTATTTATTTATTTATTTATTAACGTATAGCGTAATTTTAAACTATTTAAACCTTTGTAAATATATTTATTTCCTTACAATATTTCAAAAACTGCAAAAATTCAGAATTTTTCATCTGTGTCGTTGAAAAAGAAATACTATAACTGTACGAAAAATAATTTTATTACGTTCACTGAGTTCTTTATATGTCGATATTTGAGATTTAAAAAAAAAGTTTGTATAACTTTGACTTTTAAATTTTTATGGAATGACAATTTTTCAGTAAAAATTATAAATTTATAACGTCGAATAGTGAACTCTAGATTTTGAATAAAAATTCATAAAAAATAAAGGCTTGTATATGATGGTAAAAGGCAACTTCCCCTATTGCAAACCGGAATTCGAAAAAAAATTGCTTCGCTTATGTGAACGGACCACCCTACTAGACATCCACCACCTGTAAATATATACTGTGCTCTCTAGTCTGTACGCGTACTGTGATGATGAGGCTAGAGGACGGATGGACATGTAATTTTCTATTTATCTGTCTTACCTTTTTGCGTCAATTTTATGTATTCTTTATGCACATTTGTGTTACTAACCTTTCCATGTTATATTTTGTTTTTCTGCTTGAAATTGGAAACAAAAAAATACTATCACCTGCGAAAGGCCGATAACCAAAAATTGGATATCACTGTCATAAAATGTCTTAAATATATAGCACAAAAAGAAACACACACAAAATGGAGGGAAATTAAGAAATTTTATTGCTTTGCAAAATATGAAGTTTCATGGATTGTGTTTTTAATATTTTTCAAATACAAAATTCAAAATGGATGATAACTGTATAACATGTACCCTCAGTTTAATTGAATGATAAAAAATCAGCTTCTAAAGATTTCGTCCGAAAGTTTTGAAAATAGTTTGGGTGAAACATCGTTTTGTACTTTTAGTTGACCCATTCGTGGAGGTTTGGTGTGCTGAAGCCTCGCTGACTTTGGTCCTTCATTCCTAGGAAAGCGGTGTCTTCCCATGCCTTGTATAAATCTTTATCTGTTTTAACTTCTAAGCCCATGAAGGTGTCATAAAATATGAAGAATCCCAAGTCTGCGTTGTTGGATACGAAGATGTCATTTCGTTCAAAGTTGAAAAGACCGCAGCTCATGCGATCAAAAATCAAGTTCTGCTCAGTGCCTCCTTTTGCGTGACGGACAGAAGTACTGCGGGTCAGCAAGGCTACGTTTTCGGTTTCAAAACTGCGAGTCTTGCGGGGTTTTTCGGCATCGGATGATCCTTTGACCTGATCCTTTATAGGATGCTCGATGCGTAGATTTTCTCCTCTTTTTTGTTTCTTTGCCTCCTTCTTGGCTTGTTTCTTTTTTATTCTCTTTTCTCGAAACTTTTTTCTGAAATAGAAGGTTATAATGATTATGTTTTCAGATGAGGAACAGTATAAGTTAAAACTGACAGTTTACGGAAGTAATATGTGTACAGAAGGGTCGTTATCGATCGCATTTTAAACATTGCAAACGATTATCTTATTAAAAGGAACCCAAAAAATGGACGAAACATTTTCGGATCGGATTTTGCAAAGAATCGGGTGCTGTGATTAGCGAATGCTCGATTTTGACGACCTATAAGTTAAAATGTATTAAAATATTTAATAATGTAAGAAGTCCTAAGCACACTTACATTTGTTTCCTTATCCAGTCGAACATCTCGATAGGTATGTCAGATGTCTATAAAAATGACGTAAGTAGCACTGAAAAGTACTGTTTGTTTATAAATTGCAGCGGAAGGTTCCTCTACAACAAAAAATCGCTTTAATCAATCGTATAATCTCGCTTGATCAAAGTTTTAAAAAGCGCTTGTTAGCAGTTTGACGGACGTATCATGAATGAATTAATCTTTTTGGAAGCGATCTTGTTTCCCTACAAACAATATTGGATTAATAATTGAAAACTGGTGCTGTTGTAATTCTATTGTTTAAAACGACCTAGAAAAATATTTATTGTTACAATTAAAAGCAATTCATTGTTAACTAATTAAAGATTTTTTTTTCATTGCTTCATTGAAAATGACCCTCTTGGAAATGACCCTCTCAGGATTTAACGAAAATTTCAACGCATCACCATATGAGGCGTTATATTTGAAAGTGGTATAAGTTCATTTTTCGTACAACGAGATATTTAAGTCAGTGATTCTCAACCTATGGGGCGCGGCGCGAGAACATCCAAGAGAAAATATTATTTAAAAAAATTGATTAACTGACTTAAAGGAAAGCACACATACACATAGAAAACAAAAGACATATCGACATATTTAATAATTAACTTATTAAAGTAAAACAACTTCTAAATCAAAACTTACTTAATCAAAACATACTAAATTAAAAACAAATTTAATAATTATTAGTGACTTCCTTGGGCCTGTCTTGCCGAGCAAAGTTTTTCGAAGGAAGGCTTAATATTAGAAATAGCCACTCTCAGTTCTGTTACAATATTTACACGAGATCTATATTTTGTCTTCAAAGAAGCCACAGCAGAAAATCCAGTTTCACAAAGGTAGGATGTTGAAAATTGTAATAGAATGCAAAATGCCCTTGTTTTTAGTGCAGAAAAATATAATCCTCTACTCCTGACCAAAATTCAAATAGTGATTTATTACTATATTGTCTTTTGGTTTCGCCACTTGTCGTGAAGTCTGTGAATTTTTCTTCCTCATCAATTGAGAGTCCTTCGGGAGTCTTATGAAATGAATCCCTAACCCACTCGTAACTTGCTATCAGTTTGTCGCCAGCAAGAAAATACTTTTTAAAATTCTTTGCCAGCATGGTTATATGATTTTCAATGGTTACAAAAACAACTTTTACATTTTCTTCTTCAGCCTTGTAAATTTTAGTACAATCATTCACATTTGCAAACATTATTAGGTTTTTTTGTTTTAAATTTATGCTCCACATTTCCAATTTTCTACAAAAAGCATTAACTTTGTCACTCGTATCCAACATATGTATATTTGCTCCTTGGAGTTGAAGAATGAAGTTGTTTAATTTCTCGAATATGTCGACCACACACACACACACACACACACAAGTAACTCAATTTTATCACAAATAAACCACCGCGAAAATTCTTGGCTTCCGGATTGTTTTCTTCTTCCAGGAAAATGGCGATTTCTTCTCTTAATTCATAAACACGTTGCAAGAATTTCCCACGTGATAACCATCTTGCCTCGCAATTAAATAGTAAAGCTGAATGCATTGCACCCATGTCTTTACAAAGTGCGGAAAAAATTCTTGATTTCAGGGGTCTCATTTTGGGGATATAATTTACTGCGGTTACAACTGTATTTAACACAATATTCAGACCAGTACTCATTTCTTTGGAAGCCAAAGCTTCTCTGTGGATCATGCAATGTGTCCAGAAGCACTGAGGCGATTTTTGTTTTACAAGTGCTTGTATACTTTGGAATCTTCCGGACATTGAACGAGCACCATCGGTGCATATCCGACGCAATTTTTCCATTCTATGTTTGCCTCGTTCATAAAATCATTTAAAATAGCTAATAATGCGAGCGATGTTGCTTTGAGTTCTAACGGTTTGCAGAAAAGTAGTTCTTCTACTACTGACATATTATCACAAAATCGATCATAGGCAATGAAATGAGCATCTTTATTACTATCTGTTGCTTCATCAAGCTGTATTGAAAACAATTTGTCACGCAACATCGAGAAAAGCTGACACTGTACAATACATCATCAGCAATTCTACGAGCAACAGTATTATTTGAAAGAGGTATGGACTGCAGTTGTTTTGAAAAATTATCTCCAAACATAGTTTCTACAATCTCAATTGCTGCTGGCAAAATAAGCTCTTCACTTTTTACATCTGACTATTTTATATGAAACTTTGTAGGATGCAATTAAAGTTTTTTTTTTCACAGACAAAGTTTCTTTAAAAAATGATTTTTGCTTTTCATATGATTTTAATTTTAATTCGAAGAATTATCTGGGTTTTTTGACGTACTCACTATGAAACGTTATCAAATGTCGTTTACGTTTATTATGTTTCATTCTGTCTGCGGCCAACATTTTTGAGAAAATGATACGCAGGGGCCTTTCTTCTTCATTTACTTCAGTACTGGTAAACCCAAATTTAAGTATTCTTGAGAATATTTTCTTGATTTTATTTTCGGAACCACGCTCGTCTGTGTACTTTTTGATGCTTGACTATAGTCTAATGCTCGTTTACGACCGCTTAAAAAATTATCCATGGGTCTGCATAAATCTGCTGCCGTGAATATTTAATATGGTGATTGCAATTAACACGAAAGCATATATAACATACGATAGATTTGATAGCGATAGACTCGAATGAGAATTGAAACTTGCTTTATCGAACATTTTCCTTCTTCCTATGAGAAAACATTTGCTCTGCGTATGCTCGAGACGGCTTCTACAAACCATATTACTTATTTTTTCTCTTTTCTTTAGTCATGCTTCTGTTTTATTTCTTTTATTATTCCAAAAAAAAAGTATTCCCAGTTTCTAAATTTAGCTCACCCCGTCTAGGTTAACTTTCATTAACGAATTTTTATACTTTCATATTCTTTTAACGTTATCTCCCTGTTTGGCTTTCATTTCAAGTATAATATTTAAATTTTCCCCGCTTCCATTCGCTTTATATGTTCACGCCCGCTTGGCAAAATGCCAGATGTGGTTTCTCGCCAACGTTGGCTCGCTTTTACTCTTGTTTAGGCAGTTAGTTAAAAATAATTTAAAAACAGAAATCAAAATACTCAATATATATTATTGTTGTATACATTTTATTGCATGCGGGGGGTTCGCGATGAAAATTATGATTGAAAACTGGGCCGCGAATAATGAAAGGTTGAGAAACGCTGATTTAAGTGTTTGCCGTTTAAATTAATTTTAAAGTATTGGCAAACGCTACTCAATTGGGATGATGTTTTCAGCACTAATAACCTGTTAAATTTTATTATTCAATAATAATCATTAAAATTGTAAAGAAAATAAACTTTTTTTTTTCAAAGTGAACCACTTATACCACTTTTAAAAAGAACGGCTCATATGTCAAGACGTGTTGAGGACATGTTTTAAAATAAATCCAGTAATGCATTTAATCGCCATAAATTGAAGTTTTGTTCTGTCCATAATTACAAAAACGTGGAGAAGGCTGAAAATAAACAAATATAGTGTTGACAAACAAAATGATCATTTAAAATTAAAGCAATTTGGTTGGTTGCTATAAGCGAACGAATCTGCTATGTGCCTTGCTGACTTCCTGCATAAAAATTACTTCATTTGTATTGAAATGGACTATAAATTACATTATGTGACCATTATGCTTCGAAAGGTTATTTTAGTTTCCTTTTATTTACCTAGTATTGTACTTCTCACGCACTTTTTTTTCAAAAAAGCAGTATTTCAGGAACTAGTTTTCCGTGATTCAATTGCAGATGTTAATACTTTTCTTTGGTAAATACTTTTTAGATTTCATCGAATTGCATCAATATTAGGGATTATTTTTCGTGGGAAAACATTTTTTCATACGCATAAACATATCTCGCAGTTGATTTATTTATTGAGTATAGTTTATTTGTAAAAAAAAAAATTATTAGCTGAAAAATGTATGGTTCTGGTCAGTCAAGCTTTCGCATTTTAGTTCGATAGTGTTAATTATTTTTCATAATGTAAAAACTGGTCTCTTTTCAAAACATTTCAGAGAACAGAATTAATGTAATCTAAATTAAAAATAATAACAATAATTTTGATTCGCATTAAGATGCTTTAAAAATATTATTAGATCCACTTTCAAAGGAATTTATTCAAGGTACTTACCAAGAAAATTGCCCTTCTTTCTTTTATTTCTCAGATTCACTTTTCATCCTTTAATTTTACAATTCTTTTCGTTTCCGATAGGGTTTACTGGAAAGTAAACATTATAGTTGCGCTCCCGGGATACCATAGCAATCTTTTTTTCCTTTCATACCACCACTCTTTTTCCCAATCGCTCTTGCAGCCATGTTATCCGTTTTCAGTTAGTTTTCATTAATTATTTTGTGGACCTGTCATGAAGCTCAAAAAAACCTGATCACATGAGGATCTCCCTTTTTCTTATTCTCTTCTTTCTCATCTAGTTCCTTCTTTTTTTTCTTATATAATCCTTCTCTTCTTTGTCATCTATTTCCTTCTCTCGTCCCTTCTCCTTTATCTCTTTTCTTATCTTCTCTATTTTCTGTCAGTGGTTATATATCCCTGGTACTACAGAAACAATAAAACCCGGAAAGATCAAATTTTACTGAACTTAACAAATTCTTCACTAAACTCGCCATAAAGTTCTACACTAATCTTGGAATAATTGATAATCCCGCAATTCAGTGTATCCCCTGGTACGACCATTGCCAAAAACAGTACAGTAAACGCCCTAGGACAATCCTAAATATTCTATCGTTTTTTTTTTTATTTATTATTTTACACTTGTTTTAAATCAATCATCTTTGCATCTGCTGTACAGCACTAACTGAACTCACCTATGACTCCGCCTTACTACCCATTCAGTCATCCTTATTGGTTCGCCAATTCAACACACACCACCGTATATCATTTACGACTACGAACTAAAATTTTGCTCAGTCCTAGTCAACATTCAGAAGGAGGTAGAAGGCCTTCGGCCATACTCCTCCGGAGCACCCTTTTTATTCATTCTTTACTCTATATTCTTCTCTTTCTTTATCTTTCTATCCTCTCTTTACTCTCTATCATTATTATTCTTTATCCTTCTATCCTCTTTTTACTCTATATCTTTCTCTTTCTTTATCCTTCTATCCTCTCTTTACTCTCTATCCTTCCCTTTTTTTATCCTTCTATCCTCTCTTTCTTTATCCTTCTATCCTCTCTTTATCCTTCTATCCTCTCTTTCTTTATCCTTCTATCCTTTCTTTCTCTATCCTTCTATCCTCTCTTTCTTTATCCTTCTATCCTCTCTTTCTTTATCCTTCTATCGTCTTTTTCTTTAATCTTCTATCCTCTCTTTACTCTATATCCTTCTATTTCTTTATCCTTCTATCCTCTCTTTACTCTCTATAATTCTCTTTCTTTATTCTTCCATCCTCTCTTTCTTTATCCTTCTATTCTCTCTTTCTTTATCCTTCTATCCTCTCTTTTTTTATCCTTTTATCCTTTCTTTACTCTATATCCTTATCTTTCTTTATCCTTCTATCCTCTCTTTTTTTATCCTTCTACCATCTTTTTACTGTATATCCTTCTCTATCTTTATCTTTCTATGCTCTAATTACTCTCTATCATTATCTTTCTTTATCCCTCTATCCTCTTTTTACTCTATATCCTTCTATCCTCTCTTTACTCTCTATCCTTCTCTTTCTTTATCCTTCAATCCTTTCTTTCTCTATCCTTCTATCCTCTCTTTCTTTATCCTTCTATCCTCTCTTTCTTTATCCTTCTATCCTCTCTTTCTTCATCCTTCTATCCTCTCTTTCTTTATCCTTCTATCATCTTTGTCTTAAATCTTCTGTCATCTTTGTCTTTAATCTTCTGTTCTGTCTTTACACTATATCCTTCTCTTTCTTTAACCTATCCTCTCTTTACTCTATATCCTTCTATTTCTTTATCCTTCTATCCCCTCTTTACTCTCTATAATTCTCTTTCTTTATTCTTCCATCCTCTCTTTCTTTATCCTTCTATTCTCTCTTTCTTTATCCTTCTATCCTCTCTTTTCTTTATCCTTCTATCCTTTTTTTACTCTATATCCTTCTCTTTCTTTATCCTTCTATCCTCTCTTTACTCTATTTCCTCTCTTTTTGTATCCTTCTATCATCTCTTTATATCTTTCTATATCCTTTTATCCTCTTTTTCTTTATCTTTCTATCGTCTTTTTCTTGATCCTTCTATCCTCTCTTTACTCTATATCATTCTCTTTCTTCATCCTTCTATCCTCTCTTTACTGTGTATCCTTTTCTTTTCGCCGGCCAACCGGTATTGTGGTTACGGTGTTAGCCTCTAGATCGGAAGGTTCTTGTTTCGAATCCGAGTCCGGGCATGGGTGTTTGTAAATGTATGGTGTAGAGGCGGCTGGTGCACCTTAAATCTGACGTGGCCGAAAGTCCTCACGTTGGGTTGGTGTGGAAGTTGGGAGAGTGGGGTGCCAGCTCATGTGTTGCTTCGTCATCTGACCGTGGTTCATAATTACGAGGTGTCGTAATCGGATATTTCTCTTAAGGGAATGATCTCGGAACGTCGTCGATAGCCCGTTGTGTTTCTCTAGTATTACTTTAATTACAAAATTACCAATTACCTTCTCTGTCCTCTCCTTTCTCTTTTTTTCTATTTCCTACTCTCTTCGGCTCTATTTCTTTTTATCTTCACTTTTTCCATCCTCTCTTCGATTTTCTTTTCTTTTATCCTGTTATCCTTCCTTTCTTCTTCTCTCGCCTCGTTATTATTACATTTTCATTCACCCACACCAAACAGAAGAATGATTAAGAACAAATTACTCGCTCTTTTTTTACCTCTCATTTCCATTTAACAGGAAGATAATTGTTACAACTAAATTTTAATTTACACCAGCGGCATGGTATAGATCTGTGTACGGTGGATGTAATCCCCCTTTTAAGTGACAGCTGGCATCGATCACCATTTACGAGCTGTCAGCGACTGACCTTCTGGAGGATCCCTCCTTTTGTTCGGTTCCCTACCCTGTCTACCGTGAGGTGTGAACGCTTTGGAGGAAAAGCAGAGGGTCGCTCCGGTGAAATATCTCTAGCGCCAAACGATACACACAATACTATGAAAGGACAGCGTCAAGAGTAAATACCACTCAAGGTTCTATCGTTCATATTAGGTAATTAGTTAAGGGGGTCGGACATGCAGTAGAAAGAGTCGTTCCTGGAGACGATGAAAAAATCTAAGTGCCGCAGCGTGAAAGTTAATCTCAACCTAGAGAGTTCCGTGACGTCAAGGCAACTTAACACACCACCCAGTTATTCGAGAAGCAGAAAAATTGTTTCCAACATCTCTCGTTATCCTTCATTCAACTTAGATTTAATTGTAACGCGGAATTCCTGTTCCCGAAGGGAAAAAATCCTACAAGAAGGGCCGAAATGAAAAAAAGGGAAAGCCAGAAAAGAAGGGTATTCTCAATTGTGATGTAAATTAACACGTCTACGGTTCCGTCTCTAATTAAGTTGTAGGAATGGAAGTGCTTGGATGTAGGGTTTGGTTCTATTACAGCTGCAACACGTCGAGGGATACTTTCCACACGTTCTCTGTAAGTCTGGAATAGCTCTCCATGTCTCTTGCAAAACTGTGAGAAGAGATTGCTGTGAAGATGAGCGTGAGTGGCAATGTCGTACTCGTCCCTCCAGTTCGTCCCGCAAGCGCTCGATGAAATTGAGATCGAGGCTCTGAACAGCCCATTCAAGCAAATTCACCTTATTTTCTGGAAATAAGTCCAGTTCATGTTTTGCAGTGTGACATGGAGCTCGATCCTGTTCTAAGAAACAACCATCATCGCCGTAGTATTGCCATAGTATAGGCAAGGACGAATTATCCAGAACGTCGAGGTACGCGTCAGCGTTCATGGCACCTGATCCATAAAGCGATGTGCCCAGTCCTAACCCGGAAAAACAACCCCGCACTCAGATGGATCCTCCTCCTGCAGTGTCCAAATACTGTTGTCCGTACAGTGAATATGAATGGTTACTAACTTAACCCTTCAAGTGATTTCGACGAGACATCCT